>OY856414.1:454332600-456867600 GCA_963693085.1 Alisma plantago-aquatica
TTTATATATCTTCTTAAGTTGAGCCACCCAGAGGTGAGTTGGAACGCTCCCACAAAGTTAGGACACCCTAATAAAAAATTTAGGGGTCACTCCCTACATGAACTATAATGTTTAGATATGACAATGACCCTGCTCATGGGGTGTGACAAAGATAGGTGGATTGGATGATAAAGAAACTTGGATCCCTTGTGTCATTGTCCATGTCTCACCATTTTCCATGATGATCTAGCATGGGGAACCTTCGTTGGGAAACTCCTATTAATCCACAATTCAAGTTCCCATCTTAAGGCTCTGAGAATCAATGTCCACAACATCAAAGAACTAATCACACATACTTCAACTGTGAGCTCGAAGGGCAACCGTACTTGGACATATGCTTGTGGTGAATTGCTTACTAATTAGTACATCTAGGATCATTCGGTTCTAAAAATCCCATCCCAAGGTTCTGAGCATCGATGCCCAAAACGATCAAATGCAAAATTTTCAAATGCAAAAAAAAACTAAGTCCAAAGGACACCTGAAAATGTGGATACATACCAGTGACAAATTGCATACACCAAGAAGTGTCGAGAATAGAGCCCATAGAGGTGTCTATGACACATGGTGCCTTAACCCAATTGGGTAGGGAATTGATGTTCGTATACTCACTACATGGCACAACTTGGGTCGTACAAGCATAAAATCAAGAGCTAGTGGAGCATCAAATCCACCCTAAATGAATATTCCCCTATTAGTATATCTAGCTATGATCATCCCAAGGGAAGAACCAATCAACTCATAGAAGACTTTAGACAAGCTTAAATGTGCTTGGGGTCTTAAATCACCTTAAACTCCATTATTGGAAAGCATAAAGAAAGGAGAGCATGGTAGTTGTCATTTCCCATCAAATAAGAAACAATGATCACATGACCACCCCTTCCCTCTCATGACATGCCTCCTGAATAACATGGGTTACCACCAACTCGTCATAGGGATCTCAATATAGAAACTTGAATGTTGATTAGCGGCCTAAGCCCCAAAGAAACAAACAAAACAAACAATAAAAAACATCCAAGGTCCAGATTCCTAACATCTTCCATGGTAAATAACAACATAATAATCTACAAACCAGGGTTTCTTAAAACAAAATTTGAATAAAAAACCAACTTTTACCATATTGACTCACATGATCACGTTAAGAATTCAAAACTTTTGAAACAAAATAGTGGGGCAAAATTCTACCACCATAATTTAAATCATGATAAACCCTTACCTTGACAAAGACCAATAAGAAGGGAAATCTCATATGATAGTGGCTCAGTTTGTGTTAGCATCACAAATCCTTTCAATGTTAGGAACGTCTCCTTTGACAATCACGACATATCTCCACCAGCAAAGTTGGTTAGGGAACCGTTGGCAGAAGATTGTAGATATCAAAGACATGATGAATTGTTCAATATAAATACAAAGTCTAACTCAAATCTATCTCCAATAACGCTTGCATACATCATCAGAGAAAAAGTCCAGTAAGGCAAATCATCTCCTGAGATACTAAAAACCTTACATGCACTCCAAGAAAAATGTGCAAGCCAAGAACAAGGGTTACTTCTTATCATTTAGCATGGTATGCTCTATGCACAATAGATACTATATCAACAAGGGACAATTGGTTCAAAAACCATATAGAAGGCCAATGTAGCTAAAATAAGCCTATATCTCCTCAAAACATTTCTCTCACAATAGAACTAGCATGATATGTGTAAGGACCCTGACCTGCGTTTAGGGCTTACCCTGTTTGCTTTGCTTAACCTTGATGGTTTGGTGCTTGCTAATCACCTTTAGTGGTGATTAGGGTTTGGTTGTGCCTTGTTGAGAGTTGAAGGTGTGACTTGCAATTAACCCAAGTCTAGGGTTTTGGGAGCAAGTTTGTCACCTTGAGAGGTGTTCTTCTCTCTCTTTGCTTCCTCTAGGGTTGACAGGAAGTCTTGGGCTTGTTGTTTGAGTTCTTTAGGCCTTTGTTAAGCTTGTTTGGGCCTTGGAGTTCCTTGTTTGGGCTTGCTTGCGCCTTGTGTCGGCCAAGTAGAGCTTGTGTCAGCCTAGAGGGGAGGTGTGTCGCCCTAGAGAGCTTGGTGTGTCGCCCATAATGCTTGGTCCAACCTTGGTCATGTTTGGAGAACACATGGTGCACATCTTGGACAAGTGTCCTATGTCTTGCAAGAGTGGTGGCTTGAGTTGGTGGACATGTGTCCCATGGGTGGACGACACCTAGCTTGGAACAACCTTGGTTTCTCCTCCCATCCTTTCTATATAGGTGGTTCCTTCCTTAGCTTAAGGTCCCTTTAGTTCCTCTCCCCCTTGTGCACGACACACCCTCTCTTCCCCTTGCTTGGTGGCCGACACACCCTTGAAGAAGGAGCTTGGAGGCCGACACACCCTTGGAAGAAGAAGGTGGTGGCCGATACACATCCTTGGAGGAGCCTTGGTGGTCGACAACCCTTGGAGCTCAAAGTGCATCTTCTTCCTTGGAGCTTAAGGCGGGTTGCATGACTCTAACCCTAACTACTTTACTCTCTTTGCATATATGTTTGCTTTAATCTTGCCCTTGCACGTTAGTAGTTGATCTCTAGTTATCTTGTATGTTGGCCGATCCTTGTGTTCTAGGGTTTAGGGAGCAACACTCCTTTCTCCCCTTCATCTAGATGAGTGAGCTTTGGTCCGAGTGTCATGAGCAACACCCCTCTTTCCTACCCGATTGAGGTGAGCTCATGACTTAGTGGCTTGAGCAAGACTCTCCTCTCACCTTGGGCAAGATGGTGAGCTCATTTAGATGACCTTGAGTAGTTGTATCTTGAGAAGTTTGGTGCTCATGGAGGTGCTGCCCGACAGCCCCCATAGTTTTATTGCCTTGCACGGCTTGAGGGAGCAAGTCTTCTCTTTTTGTACCTTGGGCGGGTAAGCAACCTAACCCTGCTCGCCCTGAACCAACTCGCCCGACATAACCTTGGCTCGCCCAGTAGCTTAGCTCGCCCGATAGCTCAGTGTGCTGCTCACCCGGTTTCCCCCTAACGCGCCTACTCGCTCATGCCTTGGCTCGCCCGACAGGCCCTGCTCACGCGGTTTTACCCTGCTCACCCTGCACTTGTGTCGCCCGACACAATGCTTTGCTCGCCCGGTGGACCTGTCGCCCGAGACACCCTTGCACACACGAGTTCTGCTCGCCTGTTTGCCTTGCACGCTTAGCTTCACTATGCACGCCAGTTGGCACCTTGTCTCGCCCGGTACCTGCTCACCCGGACAAGCTTTGCTCTGCCCGCTTGGTTGAGTTGCACACCCGATTAAGTTTAGATGAGGATGGGTTCTACCCGAGATGGCTTTAGTGAGGGTTCAGGGTGTTTCTTGTGAGGGCACGGCTTGTCATGCAAAAGTGACATGTCGACTATGCTTATATGTTGGCTCATTTCTTAATAATGATGTTTATATTCTATTTAATGTCAAATATGATCTTGAGCATGCATTAGGGTTGCTTGATAATATGCTTACATGTGTAACCCTAAGACGAGGCATGGATATGACTATTATTGTCATTATGTGCTGGCAATATACTTAACCCTAATTATCAGTAATGATGAGTCTCTTGATTATTCATATGGATATTGAATGATGTTAACCATGCAGGTAATGCTTAGCCAAATGAAAGGCCATGAGAAAGGATTATATGAGAATACTTATGACAGGTGTATTATGAATGATGTTCCATAATGATGTTGAAAGCCTTGAGAGGCTATGGCATTATGTAATGAGGGATTGAGATCCCATGATATGTGATGATCCTTGAAATGGATTTAGGTGGTTGGAAAGAGGCCAAGTGATAACATGTGATGTGAGATCCTTGTGATGGATCAGTGTGATGTAAATTGTAGGAAATGCATAATGTTGGGTTTATGTTGTTTTCCTTTGTTATGTTTTGCATGTTATACAACTTGGTTGAATCTTGCAATCCATCTAAAAGATACTAATTAATCATAGTGGAATCTATCATGTAGTTTGCCCTGGCCACAATGAAACGGGTTCTCCTGCGGGTTAACCCAGAGCGCATATTTTTGAATATGTGAGGTTTCTCCTAGCCTAAAGTGAGGAGGTATGAGTGCAACTGCGGTTGTAGACTCAAGGGCGAGGTGAACATAGCCCAGTGATGATAAGGGCGAGGTGAACATAGCCCAGTGATGATAAGGGCGAGGTGAACATAACCCAGTGATGATAAGGGCGAGGTGAACATAGCCCATATATATGATATATTGAGCATGAATGCGTTCATGGCTCAGAGCACGATGTTTAGACACGTGGCTCAGTTTTACTAGCGCCGTGACCTATACCAAGGCGGGCTAGGCAGAGGGTAGCCTGAAGAGCTAACCCTATGGCTTATGACCACTTCAGCATGAGACTACGGTCCTGCTTATGTTATACTCATGTTCTACGGTAGAGGGTAGCCTGAAGAGCTAACCCTGTGGCTATGACCACTTCAAGCATGAGACTGCGGTCCTGGTTATGTTATACTTATGTACGGAACATGAGGCGGAGAAGGTCTTGGATTCTGGCTCTTCCATTGACCTTGTATGGCACCGGCTATGGGCTTCGCAACTGAAGGTTGGAATTGAACGGTACAGTTCAATTCATCAGGGCATAATAAAACATAATCCAGCCATTTAGTATGTACTGCTTAAGACAAACACGAAATATTGGTTGAGGCCTTGTTTGTGTAGTTAACTTTAATTATCTTGCAGTTGTTTGAGCATTACTTATTTGTGGTGAGTTTCATATATTTTATCTTGTCAATCATGTTCCATTGGGAAATATGTTGGTACAGCTGGTAATTCTGATGGTGAGGATGGCTTGTTATTCATAACTGTTTCTGTTATATTCTTTATCAGTAATCTACTCATATAAATGCTTATCTGAGGTTTTGTAGTTTTGGCGAGGAGTTATGCCTCCTGCTGGGACAATGTTCAGTTGTCTCACTCCGCTGGTTTGTACCCTTTTTAGGTGGTCAAGCTTGTCGTGGTGGTGGTCGTGGAGTTGCGGCCGAGCAGTGAGAAGATCTGTAGGAGGCAAGCTTTGGAGATGCTGCTGTTTTGGATGTTTTGTAGTAGAGTCTAGAGTCATCCCTGTACTCTCAGGTCCTTGGCGGTGTTTTGACGTTGTTTTACGATGTACGACCGATGTTGTTTGTATATCCTGCTGCTGGCCGGATGTGGGCCTTTATATGTATGAGCAGGTGGTGAACTCATGGTTATGACAGGAGAGCTGTTGCTCTAAGATGTGGATATGTATCCAGACTTGTATGGATATGTATATAACATGTTTTCTTGCAGGATATGGACTGGAATGCAATATGTTTCTCAGTTTATCAGTTTTCCGTAATCGATTTTAATTAACCCGTGTTTTTGATAAGCTGTGGTTATGGTGATTTCCGCACATTTTCGTGTAACACCTCGTTATCTGTATGTTAATGGGATGTGTTTCCACAAGTTTGGTATCAGATCTTTAGGTTCGTTGAGTCTACAGGGATCTAGGACTAGGTTGTGTTTGTTCTTAAGTGTTTTCCAGATTTTCTCATAGAAATCTTCTGCCCTTAGCGGAAGAAAAGCCAAGATGTCTGGAAATCATGAAGAACTCGTTGCTGATCACAGCAATGCTGCATCTGTTGATGGAGCATTAGGATAGGCATATGAAGATCGGGTGCCTGAGGTCCCCCAACCTGACCCAACCATTCTTGAACGCCTTGCCTACCAACAGTTTATGGGGCAGATGATGGTTACGATGAATCTCATGGTCGAACGATTACCAGTGCATCCTCCGCGAGCACAGGTTCCCCATGGAGAAGCATCGGGTATTGGGAAGACCTTCGAGCGGCTTCACCGAGTCGGAGCTTCAGAGTATGCTGGAACGGCTGATCCAGCAGATGCAGATCTGTGGCTGACAAGTCTTGAAAATGCTTTCCGGATCCTCGACATCCCCGAAGCAGACAAGGTAAAGCACGTTGTCTACCTTCTGAAAGGTAGTGCTGGTCACTGGTGGACCATCAAGGAAGGGAAGCGGCCTGGTAAGGTGATCTGTTGGGAGATGTTCCGACGCGAGTTCGCCGCCAGATACTTTCTGAAGACGTATCTGGATGAGAAGGTCGCTCAGTTTAAGTGCTTACAACAAGAAAGGATGAAACTCGTCGAGTATGAGACCAAGTTTATGGATCTGTTGAGGTCTTGTCCTCACTTTGCTGCAACAAACAAGGAACGGATCAGACGTTTCGAAAAGGGTTCGAGTGTTGAGGTAACAACCCCTGTATCTGCTTTGGAGGACCGAGAACGGTTGGATACGGTTGTAGGACCTGCCTAGAGAATCAAACGATCAGTCAGGAAGAAAAGAGGATCCATGCCCCACCAAAGGACTTATCTTGCACCCAGGATCTGCTATCAGTGCAAACAACCAAGAAAAATCAAGTCAAGTTGTCCCTACAAAGATGTTGAAGTGACGCATCAGCCGAGACAGAACCTTCAGGGGTCTGAGACACCACAACCCAGTGGTAGTAGAGGACGAGGATGCAGTCGAGCGTCTCAGGCTGGATCGTCTGCTCAGGGAAGCAGAGGTCATGGACAGCAAGCAACAGCTCGATTCTATGCTATGAATCAGCCGAAGGCGGTAGTCAATCCGCGAGTAGTGACAAGTCAGATGGAGTTATTTCATTCTGATATGTCTTCTTCTTGCTTTATATATCTGTTCTGGTTTACCCAGGTGCTACGCACTCTTTTATCGCCTATAGTATGCTTGAGAACTATTGCTTACCTGTTAGCTGTAAGAAGGATAGTTTGTTGTTAGAAACCCCTCTTGATGGTTCCTCTTTTCTTTGAGAAGAGTGTCCATATTGTGTCTTGTCTTTCTTGGGACATCGCATTCAAGTGGACCTCATACCACTTGATATGCATTGTTTTGATGTTATCCTTGGGATGGATACCCTAGAGAGGTATAAGGTTGTCTTGGACTGCGGTTCCAAGCAGGTAGTGTTTGATGTTGCTGGAGAGAAGTGGATCTTCCAGGGAGATAGGAAGATTCTCCCGAAGTGTCTGGTATCAGCTTTGGTGGCAGATAAGTTGTTACGAAAAGGATGTCATGCGTTCTTAGCTCACGTGGTAGATACCATAGTGGATGCCAAGGCAAAAGGTCCTAGCCTTGAGGAGGTGTCAGTTGTTCGTGAGTTGCCGACATGTTTCCTGAGGAGTTTCCTGGTGTTCCCCCACCCCGAGAGATTGATTTCGAGATCAATCTGGTACCAGGAATGCAGCTAGTTGCACATACATCGTACAGAATGTCTCCAGCAGAGATGGCAGAGTTGAAGAAACAGTTGCAAGAGTTGTTGGATAAAGGTTTTATCCGACTGAGTACGTCGCCTTGGGGTGCTCCCGTGCCGTTTGTCACGAAGAAGGATGGTTCGATGCGGTTATGTATAGATTACCGACAGTTGAACAAAGTCACGATCAAGAACAAGTACCCATTGCCGAGAATAGATGATCTGTTCGATCAGTTGCGTGGTGCTACAGTGTTCTCGAAGATCGATCTACGATCCGGATATCATCAGTTAAGGATAAAGGCGGATGACATACCAAAGTCAGCTTTCAGGACAAGGTATGGTCATTATGAGTTTGTGGTTATGCCGTTTGGGTTAACCAGTGTACCAGCAGCTTTCATGGATCTGATGAACAGAGTGTTCTGTCCGTTCATAGATCAGTTTGTTGTAGTCTTTATAGATGACATCTTGATCTATAGTCGGGATAGGCTTGAGCACGAGCAACATCTTCGTCGAGTGTTGACTCTTCTTCGCCAACATCAGTTGTATGCCAAGTTCAGCAAGTGTGAGTTCTGGCTGGATGAAGTGACCTTCTTAGGCCATGTGATATCTGCTGAAGGAGTCAAGGTAGATCTGAAGAAGGTGGAATCTGTTGCAGATTGGGAACAACCGAAGACGCCTACGAATGTTCATAGTTTCCTTGGTTTGGCAGGATACTACCGGAGGTTTATCAAGGACTTCAGTGTGATCGCGTTGCCGATGAAGAAGTTGACCAGGAAGGATGTACCTTTTCTTTGGGATGATCTATGTCAGCAAGCTTTCCAGAATCTGAAGGAGAAGCTGACCAGTGCTCCAGTGTTGATCCTGCTAGAGCCTGGAAAAGGCTATGTTGTTTTCTGTGACGCTTCCAAGAAAGGTTTAGGTTGCGTGTTGATGCAGGAAGATCATGTGGTTTCTTTTGCCTCGTGACAACTCAAGAAGCATGAGGAGAACTATCCAACTCATGACTTGGGGATGGCGGCAGTGGTTCATGCGTTAAAGATTTGGAGACACTATATGTATGGGGAAGTGTGCCAGATCTTTACGGATCATAAGAATCTAAAGTATATCTTCATGCAGCATGAGTTGAACATGCGACAGCGACGATGGATGGAGTTGATCAACGACTATGACTGCACTATCGAGTATCATCCTGGTAAGGCAAATGGGGTAGCAAATGCGCTTAGCTGAAAGTCTTATCTTTCCTCAAGGAAGGCATAGTTGAGTTCCCTGGTTTGCCATAGGCGGGATATGTTTGTTTCTCTGTGACAGATGAATGTGTAGATGGAAGTTTCCTTGTTGTCTAGTCTTTTCACACAGATGTAAGTCAAGCCTACGTTGAGGCAGCAGATCAAGGATGTACAACAGACAGATGAGGCAGTACAGTTGATCAGATCAGATTTGGCAGTGACAAGCATGATGGGTTCCATGAGTCTGAGGATGGGCTAGTTTGCTATCGTGATAGGATGGTGGTTCCTGATGCTGATGAGCTGAGAAAGTTAGTACTCGAGGAAGCACATACGTCGATGTATGCCATGCATCCAGGTGTCACCAAGATGCATCATAGTCTGAAGGACTTGTATTGGTGGCCCGGTCTGAAGAGGGATGTAGCCAAGTTTGTGGCAAGATGTGCGGTATGTCAGCAAGTGAAGGCTGAACATCAGAAGCCGGCGGGTACGTTGCAACCTTTATCGATACCGCAGTGGAAATGGGATCATATAATCATGGATTTCGTAGTTGGTCTACCGAAGACAACTAGGAATCATGATTCCATTTGGGTGATAGTGGACAGATTGACGAAGTCTTCCCATTTCCTGCCTGTGAAGACGACGTATACAGCAGAGAAGCTCGCTAGAGTGTATGTGGATGAGATAGTTCGTTTGCATGGTGTGCCAGCAACGATAGTTTCTGACAGAGGCCCTCAGTTTACCAGTCGTTTTTGGGAACAGCTGCACAGAGCATTGGGAACGCAGTTGAGGTTCAGTACAACCTTTCACCCGCAAACCGATGGACAATCTCAAAGGACTATTCAGATTGTGGAAAATCTCCTTCGAGCTTGTGTTTTGTAGTTCCCAGGTATATGGGGCCTTACCCAGTTATAGCACGTGTTGGAAAGGTGGCTTACGAGATAGAGTTGCCTCCTGAGTTGCACAGGTTACATCCAGTGTTCCATGTCAACATGCAAAAGAAAAGTCATCCAGATTCAGGTACAGGGATACAACCAGTTAAGGTTGAGCTTGATGAGAAGAGTTAAGAAGCTGAAGAGGAAGGACCTGGTTCTTGTGAAGGTTCTTTGGCAACGTCGTGGCATCGAGGCAGCCACGTGGGAGCTTGAGAAAGAGATGAGGAGGAAGTACCCCTCACTTTTCTCTTCAGATTTCGGGGACAAAATCCCTTAAAGGGGGTTAGATTGTAAGGACCCTGACCTGTGTTTAGGGCTTATACTATTTGCTTTGCTTAACCTTGATGGTTTGGTGCTTGCTAATCACCTTTAGTGGTGATTAGGGTTTGGTTGTGCCTTGTTGAGAGTTGAAGGTGCGACTTGCAATTAACCCAAGTCTAGGGTTTTGGAAGCAAGTTTGTCACCTTGAGAGGTTTTCTTCTCTCTCTTTGCTTCCTCTAGGGTTGAGAGGAAGGCTTGGGCTTGTTGTTTGAGTTCTTTAGGCCTTTGGTAAGCTTGTTTGGGCCTTGGAGTTCCTTGTTTGGGCTTGCTTGGGCCTTGTGTCGGCCAAGTAGAGCTTGTGTTGGCCTAGAGGGGAGGTGTGTCGCCCTAGAGAGCTTGGTGTGTCGCCCATAATGCTTGGTCCAACCTTGGTCATGTTTGGAGAACACATGGTGCACATCTTGGACAAGTGTCCTATGGCTTGCAAGAGTGGTGGCTTGAGTTGGTGGACATGTGTCCCATGGGTGGACAACACCTAGCTTGGAACAACCTTGGTTTCTCCTCCCATCCTTTCTATATAGGTGGTTCCTTCCTTAGCTTAAGGTCCCTTTAGTTCCTCTCCCCCTTGTGCACGACACACCCTCTCTTCCCCTTGCTTGGTGGCCGACACACCCTTGAAGAAGGAGCTTGGAGGCCGACACACCCTTGGAAGAAGAAGGTGGTGGACGATACACATCCTTGGAGGAGCCTTGGTGGTCGACAACCCTTGGAGCTCAAAGTGCATCTTCTTCCTTGGAGCTTAAGGCGGGTTGCATGACTCTAACCCTAACTACTTTACTCTCTTTGCATATATGTTTGCTTTAATCTTGCCCTTGCACGTTAGTAGTTGATCTCTTATTATCTTGTATGTTGGCCGATCCTTGTGTTCTAGGGTTTAGGGAGCAACACTCCTTTATCCCCTTGGTCTAGATGAGTGAGCTTTGGTCCTAGTGTCATGAGCAACACCCCTCTTTCCTACCTGATTGAGGTGAGCTCATGACTTAGTGGCTTGAGCAAGACTCTCCTCTCACCTTGGGCAAGATGGTGAGCTCATTTAGATGACCTTGAGTAGTTGTATCTTGAGAAGTTTGGTGCTCATGGAGGTGCTTCCCGACAGCCCCCATAGTTTTGTTGCCTTGCACGGCTTGAGGGAGCAAATCTTCTCTTTTTGTACCTTGGGCGGGTGAGCAACCTGACCCTGCTCGCCCTGAACCAACTAGCCCGACATAACCTTGGCTCGCCCAGTAGCTTAGCTCGCCCGATAGCTCAGTGTGCTTCTCACCTGGTTTCCCCCTGCCACGCCTGCTCGCTCATGCCTTGGCTCACCCGACAGGCCCTGCTCATGCGGTTTTACCCTGCTCGCCCTGCACTTGTGTCGCCCGACACAATGCTTTGCTCGCCCGGTGGACCTGTCGCCCGAGACACCCTTGCACGCATGAGTTCTGCTCGCACGTTTTCCTTGCACGCTTAGCTTCACCGTGCACGCCAGTTGGCACCTTGTCTCGCCCGGTACCTACTCACCCGGACAAGCTTTGCTCTGCCCGCTTGGTTGAGTTGCACACCCGATTAAGTTTAGATGAGGATGGGTTCTACCTGAGATGGCTTTAGTGAGGGTTCAGGGTGTTTCTTGTGAGGGCACGACTTGTCATGCAAAAGTGACATGTCGACTATGCTTATATGTTGGCTCATTTCTTAATAATGATTTTTATATTCTCTTTAATGTCAAATATGATCTTGAGCATGCATTAGGGTTGCTTGATAATATGCTTACATGTGTAACCTTAAGATGAGGCATGGACATGACTATTATTGTCATTATGTGCTGGCAATATACTTAACCCTAATTGTCAGTAATGATGAGTCTCTTGATTATTCATATGGATATTGAATGATGTTAACCATGCAGGTAATGCTTAGCCAAATGAAAGGCCATGAGAAAGGATTATATGAGAATACTTATGACAAGTGTATTATGAATGATGTTCCATAATGATGTTGAAAGCCTTGAGAGGCTATGGCATTATGTAATGAGGGATTGAGATCCCATGATATGTGATGATCCTTGAAATGGATTTAGGTGGTTGGCAAGAGGCTAAGTGATAACATGTGATGTGAGATCCTTGTGATGGATCAGTGTGATGTAAATTGTAGGAAATGCATAATGTTGGGTTTATGTTGTTTTCCTTTGTTATGTTTTGCATGTTATACAACTTGGTTGAATCTTGCAATCCATCTAAAAGATACTAATTAATCATAGTGGAATCTATCATGTAGTTTGCCCTGGCAATAATGAAACGGGTTCTCATGCGGGTTAACCCGGAGCGCATATTTTTGAATATGCGAGGATTCTCCTAGCCTAAAGTGAGGAGGTATGAGTGCAACTGCGGTTGTAGACTCAAGGGCGAGGTGAAAATAGCCCAGTGATGATAAGGGCGAGGTGAACATAGCCCAGTGATGATAAGGGCGAGGTGAACATCGCCCATATATATGATATATTGAGCATGAATGCGTTCATGGCTCAGAGCACGATGTTTAGACACGTGGCTCAGTTTTACTAGCGTCGTGACTATACCAAGGCGGGCTAGGCAGAGGGTAGCCTGAAGAGCTAACCCTGTGGCTTATGACCACTTCAGCATGAGACTACGGTCCTGCTTATGTTATACTCATGTTCCACGTCAGAGGGTAGCCTAAAGAGCTAACCCTGTGGCTATGACCACTTCAAGCATGAGACTACGGTCCTGCTTATGTTATACTTATGTAAGGACCATGAGGCGGAGAAGGTCTTGGATTCCGGCTCTTCCATTGACCTTGTATGGCACCGGATATGGGCTTCACAGCCGAAGGTTGGAATTGAATGGTACAGTTCAATTCCTCAGGGCATAATAAAACGTAATCCAGCCATTTAGTATGTACTGCTTAAGACAAACACGAAATATTGGTTGAGTCCTTGTTTGTGTAGTTAACTTTAATTATCTTGCAGTTGTTTGAGCATTACTTATTTGTGGTGAGTTTCATATATTTTATCTTGTCAATCATGTTCCATTGGGAAATATGTTGATACAGCTGGTAATTCCGATGGTGAGGATGGCTTGTTATTCATAATTGTTTCTGTTATATTCTTTATCAGTAATCTGCTCATATAAATGCTTATCTGAGGTTTTGTAGTTTTGGCGAGGAGTTATGCCTCCTGCTGGGACAATGTTCAATTGTCTCACTTCGCTGGTTTGTACCCTTTTTAGGTGGTCAAGCTTGTCGTGGTGGTGGTCGTGGAGTTGCGGCCGAGCAGTGAGAAGATCTGTAGGAGGCAAGCTTTGGAGATGCTGCTGTTTTGGATGTTTTGTAGTAGAGTCTAGAGTCATCCCTGTACTCTCAGGTCCTTGGCGGTGTTTTGACGTTGTTTTACAATGTACGACCGATGTTGTTTGTATATCCTGCTGCTGGAAGGATGTGGGCCTTTATATGTATGAGCAGGTGGTGAACTCATGGTTATGACAGGACAGCTGTTGCTCTAAGCTGTGGATATGTATCCAAACTTGTATGGATATGTATATAACATGTTTTCTTGCAGGATATGGACTGGAATGTAATATGTTTCTCAGTTTATCAGTTTTGCACAATCGATTTTAATTAACCCGTGTTTTTGATAAGCTGTGGTTATGGTGATTTCCGCATGTTTTCACGTAACACCTCGTTATCTGTATGATAATGGGATGTGTTGCCACAAGTTTGGTATCAGAGCTTTAGGTTCGTTGAGTCTACAGGGATCTAGGACTAGGTTGTGTTTGTTCTTAAGTGTTTTCCAGATTTTCTCATAGAAATCTTCTACCCTCAGCAGAAGAAAAGCGAAGATGTCTGGAAATCATGAAGAACTCACTGCTGAGCACAGCAATGCTGCATCTGTTGATGGAGCATTAGGACAGGCACATGAAGATCGGGTGCCTGAGGTCCCCCAACCTGACCCAACCATTCTTGAACGCCTTTCCTACCAACAGCTTATGGGGCAGATGATGGTTATGATGAATCTCATGGTCGAACGATTACCAGTGCATCCTCCGCAAGCACAGGTTCCCCATGGAGAAGCATTGGGTATTGGGAAGACCTTCGAGCGGCTTCACCGAGTCGGAGCTTCGGAGTATGCTGGAACGGCTGATCCAGCGGATGCAGATCTGTGGCTGACAAGTCTTGAAAATGCTTTCCGGATCCTCGACATCCCCGAAGCAGACAAGGTAAAGCACGCTGTCTACCTTCTGAAAGGTAGTGCTGGTCACTGGTGGACCATTGAGCAAGGGAAGCGGCCTGGTAAGGTGATCTGTTGGGAGATGTTCCGACGCGAGTTCGCCGCCAGATACTTTCCAAAGACGTATCTGGATGAGAAGGTCGCTCAGTTTGAGCGCTTACAACAAGAAAGGATGAAACTCGCTGAGTATGAGACCAAGTTTATGGATCTGTTGAGGTCCTGTCCTCACTTTGCGGCAAGAGACGAGGAACAGATCAGACGTTTCGAAAAGGGTTCGAGTGCTGAGGTAACAACCCCTGTATCTGCTTTGGAGGACCGAGAACGGTTGGATATGGCTGTAGGACCTGCCTGGAGAATCAAATGATCAGTCAGGAAGAAAAGAGGATCCATGCCCCACCAAAGGCCTTATCTTGCACCCAGGATCTTCTATCAGTGCAAAGAACCAGGAAATATCAGGTCAAGTTGTCCCTACAAAGATGTTGAAGTGATGCAGCAGCCGAGACAGAACCTTCAGGGGTCTGAGAGACCACAACCCAGTGGTAGCAGAGGATGAGGATGCGGTCGAGCGTCTCAGGCTGGATCGTCTGCTCAGGGAAGCAGAGGTCATGGACAGCAAGCAACGGCTCGATTCTATGCTATGAATCAGCCGGAGGCGGTAGTCAACCCGCGAGTAGTGACAGGTCAGATGGAGTTATTTCATTATGATATGTCTTCTTCTTGCTTTATATATCTGTTCTGGTTTACCCGGGTGCTACGCACTCTTTTATCGGCTATAGTATGCTTGAGAACTATCGCTTACCTGTTAGCTGTAAGAAGGATAGTTTGTTGTTAGAAACCCCTCTTGATGGTTCCTCTTTTCTTTGAGAAGAGTGTCCATCTTGTGTCTTGTCTTTCTTGGGACATCGCATTCAAGTGGACCTCATACCACTTGATATGCATGGTTTCGATGTTATCATTGGGATGGATACCCTAGAGAGGTATAAGGTTGTCTTGGACTGCGGTTCCAAGCAGGCAGTGTTTGATGTTGCTGGAGAGAAGTGGATCTTCCAGGGAGATAGGAAGATTTCCCGACGTGTCTGGTATCAGCTTTGGTGGTAGATAAGTTGTTATGACAAGGATGTGAGGCGTTCTTAGCTCACGTGGTAGATAGCGTAGTGGATGCCAAGGCAAAAGGTCCTAGCCTTGAGGAGGTGTCAGTTGTTCGTGAGTTGCCGACATGTTTCCTGAGGAGTTTCCTGGTGTTCCCCCACCCCGAGAGATTGATTTCGAGATCAATCTGGTACCAGGAATGCAGCTAGTTGCACATACATCGTACAGAATGTCTCCAGCAGAGATGGCAGAGTTGAAGAAACAGTTGCAAGAGTTGTTGGATAAAGGTTTTATCCGACTGAGTACGTCGCCTTGGGGTGCTCCCGTGCCGTTTGTCACGAAGAAGGATGGTTCGATGCGGTTATGTATAGATTACCGGCAGTTGAACAAAGTCACGATCAAGAACAAGTACCCGTTGCCGAGAATAGATGATCTGTTCGATCAGTTGCGTGGTGCTACAGTGTTCTCGAAGATCGATCTACGGTCCGGATATCATCAGTTAAGGATAAAGGCGGATGACATACCAAAGTCAGCTTTCAGGACAAGGTATGGTCATTATGAGTTTGTGGTTATGCCGTTTGGGTTAACCAGTGTACCAGCAGCTTTCATGGATCTGATGAACAGAGTGTTCTGTCCGTTCATAGATCAGTTTGTTGTAGTCTTTATAGATGACATCTTGATCTATAGTCGGGATAGGCTTGAGCACGAGAAACATCTTCGTCGAGCGTTGACTCTTCTTCGCCAACATCAGTTGTATGCCAAGTTCAGCAAGTGTGAGTTCTGGCTGGATGAAGTGACCTTCTTAGGCCATGTGATATCTGCTGAAGGAGTCAAGGTAGATCCGAAGAAGGTGGAATCTGTTGCAGATTGGGAACAACCGAAGACGCCTACGGAAGTTTGTAGTTTCCTTGGTTTGGCAGGATACTACCGGAGGTTTATCAAGGACTTCAGTGTGATCGCGTTGCCGATGAAGAAGTTTACCAGGAAGGATGTACCTTTTCTTTGGGATGATCTATGTCAGCAAGCTTTCCAGAATCTGAAGGAGAAGCTGACCAATGCTCCAGTGTTGATCTTTCCAGAGCCTGGAAAAGGCTATGTTGTTTTCTGTGACGCTTCCAAGAAAGGTTTAGGTTGCGTGTTGATGCAGGAAGATCATGTGGTTTCTTTTGCCTCGCGACATCTCAAGAAGCATGAGGAGAACTATCCGACTCATGACTTGGAGCTGGCGGCAGTGGTTCCTACGTTAAAGATTTGGAGACACTATCTGTATGGGGAAGTGTGCCAGATCTTTACGGATCATAAGAATCTGAAGTATATCTTCACGCAACATGAGTTGAACATGCGACAACGACGATGGATGGAGTTGATCAGCGACTATGACTGCACTATCGAGTATCATCCTGGTAAGGCGAATGGGGTAGCAAATGCGCTTAGCCAAAAGTCTTCTCTTTCCTCAAAGAAGGCATAGTTGAGTTCCCTGGTTTGCCATAGGTGGGATATGTTTGTTTCTCTGCGACAGATGAATGTGTAGATGGAAGTTTCCTTATTGTCTGGTCTTTTCGCACAGATGCAAGTCAAGCCTACGTTGAGGCAGCAGATCAAGGATGTACAACAGACAGATGAGGCGGTACAGTTGATCAGATCAGAGTTCGGCAGCGACAAGCATGATGGGTTCCATGAGTCTGAGGATGGGCTAGTTTGCTATCGTGATAGGATGGTGGTTCCTGATTCTGATGAGCTGAGAAAGTTAGTGCTCGAGGAAGCACATATGTCGATGTATGCCATGCATCCAGGTGTCACCAAGATGCATCATAGTCTGAAGGACTTGTATTGGTGGCCCGGTCTGAAGAGGGATGTAGCCGAGTTCGTGGCAAGATGTGTGGTATGTCAGCAAGTGAAGGCTGAACATCAGAAGCCGGCAGGTACGTTGCAACCTTTACCGATACCGCAGTGGAAATGGGATCATATAATCATGGATTTCATAGTTGGTCTACCTAATACAACTAGGAATCATGATTCCATTTGGGTGATAGTGGACAGATTGACGAAGTCTTCCCATTTCCTTCCTGTGAAGACGATGTATACAGCAGAGAAGCTCGCTAGAGTGTATGTGGATGAGATAGTTCGTTTGCATGGTGTGCCAGCAATGATAGTTTCTGACAGAGGCCCTCAGTTTACCAGTTGTTTTTGGGAACAGCTGCACAGAGCATTGGGAACGCAGTTTAGGTTTAGTACAGCCTTTCACCCGCAAACTAATGGACAATCTGAAAGGACTATTCAGATTGTGGAAAATCTCCTTCGAGCTTGTGTTTTGTAGTTCCCAGGTATATGGGACCTTACCCAGTTATAGCACGTGTTGGAAAGGTGGCTTATGAGATAGAGTTGCCTCCTCAGTTGCACAGGTTACATCCAGTGTTCCATGTCAGCATGCTAAAGAAAAGTCATCCAGATTCAGGTACAGTGATATAACCAGTTGAGGTTGAGCTTGATGAGAAGAGTTAAGAAGCTGAAGAGGAAGGACCTGGTTCTTGTGAAGGTTCTTTGGCAACGTCGTGGCATCGAGGCAGCCACGTGGGAGCTTGAGAAAGAGATGAGGAGGAAGTACCCCTCACTTTTCTCTTCAGATTTCGGGGACGAAATCCCTTCAAGGGGGTTAGATTGTAAGGACCCTGACCTGCGTTTAGGGCTTACCCTGTTTGCTTTGCTTAACCTTGATGGTTTGGTGCTTGCTAATCACCTTTAGTGGTGATTAGGGTTTGGTTGTGCCTTGTTGAGAGTTGAAGGTGTGACTTGCAATTAACCCAAGTCTAGGGTTTTGGGAGCAAGTTTGTCACCTTGAGAGGTGTTCTTCTCTCTCTTTGCTTCCTCTAGGGTTGAGAGGAAGGCTTGGGCTTGTTGTTTGAGTTCTTTAGGCCTTTGTTAAGCTTTTTGGGCCTTGGAGTTCCATGTTTGGGCTTGCTTGGGCCTTGTGTCGGCCAAGTAGAGCTTGTGTCGGCCTAGAGGGGAGGTGTGTCACCCTAGAGAGCTTGGTGTGTCGCCCATAATGCTTGGTCCAACCTTGGTCATGTTTGGAGAACACATGGTGCACATCTTGGACAAGTGTCCTATGGCTTGCAAGAGTGGTGGCTTGAGTTGGTGGACATGTGTCCCATGGGTGGACGACACCCATCTTGGAACAACCTTGGTTTCTCCTCCCATCCTTTCTATATAGGTGGTTCCTTCCTTAGCTTAAGGTCCCTTTAGTTCCTCTCCCCCTTGTGCACGACACACCCTCTCTTCCCCTTGCTTGGTGGCCGACACACCCTTGAAGAAGGAGCTTGGAGGCCGACACACCCTTGGAAGAAGAAGGTGGTGGCCGATACACATCCTTGGAGGAGCCTTGGTGGTCGACAACCCTTGGAGCTCAAAGTGCATCTTCTTCCTTGGAGCTTAAGGCAGGTTGCATGACTCTAACCCTAACTACTTTACTCTCTATGCATATATGTTTGCTTTAATCTTGCCCTTGCACGTTAGTAGTTGATCTCTAGTTATCTTGTATGTTGGCCGATCCTTGTGCTCTAGGGTTTAGGGAGCAACACTCCTTTCTCCCCTTGGTCTAGATGAGTGAGCTTTGGTCCTAGTGTCATGAGCAACACCCCTCTTTCCTACCCAATTGAGGTGAGCTCATGACTTAGTGGCTTGAGCAAGACTCTCCTCTCACCTTGGGAAAGATGGTGAGCTCATTTAGATGACCTTGAGTAGTTGTATCTTGAGAAGTTTGGTGCTCATGGAGGTGCTGCCCGACAGCCCCCATAGTTTTGTTTCCTTGCACGGCTTGAGGGAGCAAGTCTTCTCTTTTTGTACCTTGGGCGGGTGAGCAACCTGACCCTGCTCGCCCTGAACCAACTCGCCCGACATAACCTTGGCTCGCCCAGTAGCTTAGCTCGCCCGATAGCTCAGTGTGCTGCTCACCCGGTTTCCCCCTGACGCGCCAGCTCACTCATGCCTTGGCTCGCCCGACAGGCCCTGCTCACGCGGTTTTACCCTGCTCGCCCTGCACTTGTGTCGCCCGACACAATGCTTTGCTCACCCGGTGGACCTGTCGCCTGAGACACCCTTGCATGCATGAGTTCTGCTCACCCGTTTGCCTTGCACGCTTAGCTTCACCGTGCACGCAAGTTGGCACCTTGTCTCGCCCGGTACCTGCTCACCCGGACAAGCTTTTCTCTGCCCGCTTGTTTGAGTTGCACACCCAATTAAGTTTAGATGAGGATGGGTTCTACCCGAGATGGCTTTAGTGAGGGTTCAGGGTGTTTCTTGTGAGGGCACGACTTGTCATGCAAAAGTGACATGTCGACTATGCTTATATGTTGGCTCATTTCTTAATAATGATGTTTATATTCTCTTTAATGTCAAATATGATCTTGAGCATGCATTAGGGTTGCTTGATAATATGCTTACATGTGTAACCTTAAGATGAGGCATGGATATGAATATTATTGCCATTATGTGCTGGCAATATACTTAACCCTAATTGTCAGTAATGATGAGTCTGTTGATTATTCATATGGATATTGAATGATGTTAACCATGCAGGTAATGCTTAGCCAAATGAAAGGCCATGAGAAAGGATTATATGAGAATACTTATGACAGGTGTATTATGAATGATGTTCCATAATGATGTTGAAATCCTTGAGAGGATATGGAATTATGTAATGAGGGATTGAGATCCCATGATATGTGATGATCCTTGAAATGGATTTAGGTGGTTGGCAAGAGGCCAAGTGATAACATGTGATGTGAGATCCTTGTGATGGATCAGTGTGATGTAAATTGTAGGAAATGCATAATGTTGGGTTTATGTTGTTTTCCTTTGTTATGTTTTGCATGTTATACAACTTGGTTGAATCTTGCAATCCATCTAAAAGATACTAATTAATCATAGTGGAATCTATCATGTAGTTTGCCCTGGCAATAATGAAACGGGTTCTCCTGCGGGTTAACCCGGAGCGCATATTTTTGAATATGCGAGGTTTCTCCTAGCCTAAAGTGAGGAGGTATGAGTGCAACTGCGGTTGTAGACTCAAGGGTGAGGTGAACATAGCCCAGTGATGATAAGGGCGAGGTCAACATAGCCCAGTGATGATAAGGGCGAGGTGAACATAGCCCAGTGATGATAAGGGCGAGGTGAACATAGCCCATATATATGATATATTGAGAATGAATGCGTTCATGGCTCAGAGCACGATGTTTAGACACGTGGCTCAGTTTTACTAGCGTCGTGACCTGTACCAAGGCGGGCTAGGCAGAGGGTAGCCTGAAGAGCTAACCCTATGGCTTATGACCACTTCAGCATGAGACTACGGTCCTTCTTATGTTATACTCAAGTTCCACGGCAGAGGGTAGCCTGAAGAGCTAACCCTATGTCTATGACCACTTCAAGAATGAGACTGCGGTCCTATTTATGTTATACTTATGTACGGAACATGAGGCGGAGAAGGTCTTGGATTCCGGCTCTTCCATTGACCTTGTATGGCACCGACTATGGGCTTCGCAGCCGAAGGTTGGAATTGAACGGTACGGTTCAATTCCTCAGGGCATAATAAAACATAATCTAGCCATTTAGTATGTACTGCTTAAGACAAACACGAAATATTGGTTGAGGCCTTGTTTGTGTAGTTAACTTTAATTATCTTGCAGTTGTTTGAGCATTACTTATTTGTGGTGAGTTTCATATATTTTATCTTGTCAATCATGTTCCATTGGGAAATATGTTGGTATAGCTGGTAATTCCAATGGTGAGGATGGCTTGTTATTCATAATTGTTTCTGTTATATTCTTTATCAGTAATCTGCTCATATAAATGCTTATCTGAGGTTTTGTAGTTTTGGCGAGGAGTTATGCCTCCCGCTGGGACAATGTTCAATTGTCTCACTCTGCTGGTTTGTACCCTTTTTAGGTGGTCGAGCTTGTCGTGGTGGTGGTCGTGGAGTTGCGGCCGAGCAGTGAGAAGATCTGTAGGAGGCAAGCTTTGGAGATGCTGATGTTTTGGATGTTTTTTAGTAGAGTCTAGAGTCATCCTTGTACTCTCAGGTCCTTGGCGGTGTTTTGACGTTGTTTTACGATGTACGACCGATGTTGTTTGTATATCCTGCTGCTGGCCGGATGTGGGCCTTTATATGTATGAGCAGGTGGTGAACTCATGGTTATGACAGGACAGCTATTGCTCTAAGCTGTGGATATGTATCCAAACTTGTATGGATATGTATATAACATGTTTTCTTGCAGGATATGGACTGGAATGTAATATGTTTCTCAGTTTATCAATTTTCCGCAATCGGTTTTAATTAATCTGTGTTTTTGATAAGCTGTGGTTATGGTGATTTCCGCACGTTTTCACGTAACACCTCATTATCTATATGATAATGGGATGTGTTGCCACAATATGACCTCTACTGATGACAAACATATAGCAGCTTCAAGCCGCTACCTTCCGATCAAGATGTACTTATTAGTTTGCATAGGCCCACCATAGACTTGTTAGCAATGCAATATAAGGGCCACATCACCAAAGCATATTGAATGATATGTTGGGCCTTGATTCCAAACTGTTACCATCATTAAATCTTTTGCAATGAGATTCCTTCCCTTTAGAATAGTTGAAGCTAAGGACATGAAATGTCAATACAACCTGCATTAGACTTAGTAGATAAAGCATGGCCCAGAGTCATCAACCATGTGATAGGTGGAAGCACACATTCTTGAGATTTTTCCTTGAATTTAAAAGACCTACACTCTGCTAAGCATCCTCAATCATTTCCACTTTTATAGATGATCATTTCTAACCTTTTTTGGGTCCTAGACCATGACCTAAAATTGGACCAATCATGAACTTAACTTCCAATCTCTTTTGGGTCCTGGACTTTGACCAAAAGTTGGACCAACCAAACACAATGATAGTACAAAATCCTTTTATGGTCGTGATCACGGCCTAAAATTGAATCAAACCAAGTGACCCACTTTCCAAATCTCCAACATGTCCTGAACCATGGCCTAAAACTGGACTAATCATGTGCTTTATCTACCAATCTCTTTTGGGTTATGGACTGAGACCTTAAACTAGACCGCAAGCCCTATATTGAATAAGCACCTTTCCTTCTAATACAATAGCCCTAAGATGAGGTAGGCACCTATGTGACGTGGTCTTTACTGCACTCACAAATCCACCTAGGGCTAAAATCTCTAAGTTTTTACCAAAACCTTGTACAATAGTACCACCCAGAAGCGGATGGGTCTTATAGAAATATAGTTAAGGATCGAATCCCAAGTGACACCATTTTTAAGAATCTTGCTAGTCAAATCTGGATCAACTAAGACTAATATTTATAACAAGAGTTGATTTGAGTTTAGTTAAACTAATATCAAGGAATGTAAAAGAGTGGGATTAAAACTGAGTTTAGATTAATGATAAGGATCACTGGGGTGGAATCGGGTTTCACCACCGCTACACATGCAAACACATTCAGGAAAGATACAACTATTCAAATAGAGTAGCAAACCATCTGTTAGGAAATAGAGTTTGCATAAGCATCTCCATGGGCTCGATGTCTCGTTACCCACAAATCACACACTTACTACTCCGTAGATATCCCTTTGGAAATTCTTGTCTGGGCATCAACCATGTTAATCGATATTCAAATCCTAAGTATTGAAGTTCTTGCAACAAAGGAATATAATAGATCATGTAAGGCAGGTGATCAATCCATAAAGCACACATTAAAAATTTAACAATGAAATGGAAAGTTATATACAAGCCATGGAATGTTATAAGATGAACATGTAAGCATGGGCAGCGGGGCTAGTCCCTGCACCCCAGTAAAATGGACTACTCCCTCCTCGTGATACAAACAAAAAGAACAAGAGAGAGGGAAGATTTTGCCATGGTCATGGTGAAGAAGATGGTCGCGACTCGGTGGAGAAACAATCTTCTACACTATGGAGGGGCAGATATGGATGAGGAGGGGAAGAACACCAAGATGGATGAGGATGGTCTTCTCTCTCCTTCTTCCTTATCTTCTCATACCCTTGATAGTCAGTTAGTGGGACCATCGTCTCCTAAGGTGGTGTAGATAGTGAGATGCTTAATCATGTAATGGAGATGAATGGATTTGATCAAAACCTTAAACAATCATATGAAACTGAAGAAATTATATATGAGCAGATTCAAGGGGTATATGAGAGCTTTCACTACAAAACTGGGCCAAAAATGGTGACTAAAACGAAGATGAATATGCATTCATCAAAACACCCTGAACTTAAATGTTGCTCATCCTCGAGTAACACAAAATCTAAAATAGTTGCCAATCAAATACTTTCAACACTTGTGATTGCTTCATCTTCACGTCACATTTGCTTCTATTCTACTTTGTATGGCTAAGCATCTCAACATCCTAAGATCACTAAACACATCTTACAATATCTTCATTCCAGAGTTCATTTCCCAAAAGCACTTCCTCCCCACTTTCTCCAACATCAAGCATGTCTAAGAGCTTCGTAAGAGTCTAGAGATACCCACAGAAAAACAAGTGTGCATCTGATCTGACACTGATGTTTTATAAAAGAGTGGCAAAAATGAGGCATTCACTGTGCCTGTAGGTGGAAAAGGGAGTGAAGGGGGTATGGAGGGAAGTAGTAAATATCTTCTCTATTCAACTCGATATTTTTATTATATAGTTGCAATTACGTTGATTGCAACTCTATTTTTTTGTATGTGAATCTCTCCTCTATTCGACTGTAATTTTTCTTGTGTACACATTGGCATCTTTTCTTTTTTATTTTGGTGATACACCCCTATTACATAGAGAGGTGTATGGAAGAAGTGAATAAAGAGAGGGGTGGTGTGCCACCCCGAACTTAGGGTTTGACACTATTTTTATGGCTTTTTGTTTCTTTTGATGGATGGAGGGGTATGAAGATGGTAGAAGAAGTATAGAAGAGAGTTCATATCTGCAACTTGATTTACAATTTAGTGCATCGAGTTGTTCTCCTTATCATACGATGCTCAAATAATGACTTGATGGGGATCCATTAGAGATTCCATGCTATTGTTCCACTAGTTAGTTAGAAAGCACAATGTGTTTGATCCCTCTCAGTTCGACATATACTTTCCATTTTAATTGAAGGATCATGATGTTAGGATTCATAAGCTTCACATGGTGATTTCTAACCATTGGCTAGTTTTAGAAATTGTCCTTCTTGAGGCTTTTCTTTGAATAAGGAGGGTATAATGATGCAAAATTGCATGGAAAAAGAAGCTAGCCCGGTAGGTAAAGGATTTGATTGAAATAAAAGCATCAAAACTTCATCAAATTTCTATACATACTACTTTGAAAATTTAGCAATTTTGAAAATGTTGATCAAAAGTGCTTCAAAATTGCAATGATGGAATCTTAGGTCTGAAACAGATTGGTGTGGGTGGAAATTAAAGTACATACCACCCACCCTCCACCCCAAACTTAGAAATTTTCTCATCTCGAGCAAACTCTAAATCTGATATGGAGGGGAAAAATAGTACCGGTTGGACCACCATATGTGGTTGCATTCCTCTCAGCAACGTGTCCTCAATCTAAAATCTAAAAAAAGAAAGAAAATTATCAAAAATTAAGATTGCATCTTGCGATGTGATATCTATTAGGTGCAAAATTTTCTAATTCAAAACTGAAAGTAAAAGCTAAGGTAAGGATCAGGTTGCCTACCGACAAGCGCCTTTGTTTTATGTCACTGGCTCGACATGCTTCTTTCAATTTTCTGGTAGATATGTTGGTTTGGAAAGATTTAGTGATGCTTCAATGCTTGTGTCAATTGTGGTGAAATATCTCCTCAAGTGTTGGCCATTTTCCATAAACTTGCCTGGCTTTTCACTCCATAAAACGAAGGCACCATGTGAGTAGATGCTCTTGACAATGTATGGTCGGGACCAACGAGAATGGAGTTTTCCTGGGAAATATCTCAGTCTTGAGTTAAACAGTCGAACTTGGTCTCCCACTTGTATGTATTTCCTCTTCATATGACCATAATGCCATAATTTTGTGCATTCTTTGTAGATTCGTGCTTTCTCGTAGGCTATCATCTAAAGTTCTTCTAGCTCCTGAAGTTGTAGTAACCTGGCTTGACTAGCTTTCTTCATGTCAAAATTTAGTTGTTTGATTGCCCACCAAGCTTTATGTTCAAGTTCTACGGGTAGGTGACATGATTTTCCATAGATTAATCTAAAGGGTGTCGTTCCAAGAGGAGTTTTAAAAGATGTTCTATAGGCCCACAAGGCGTCATTGATTTTTACTGACCTATCCTTTAGGTTATGGCCTACTGTCTTTTCCAGTATAGCTTTGAGTTGACGGTTTGACACCTCTACCTATCTACTTATTTGCGGATGGTAGGGGGAAGATACCTTATGCATTACACCATATTTTCTCAATAGAGCCTCGAAACTTCTTTCCAAAAAATGAGAACCCCAGTCATATATCACAGTGTGTGGAACTCCAAAATAGGACAAAATAATATCTCTAAACATTTTGGTGAAAGGTTTTGACTCGCTAGTGACGGTTGGTATGACCTCCACCCATTTAGACACATAATACATCACAACTAGAATGTAACAAAATCCATACAAGGATGGGAATAGGCCCATGTAGTCAACTCCCCAAACATCAAAAATCTTGATTTCTTGCTAGAGCTTATGGGGCATCTCATCCCTTTTTGTAATGTTACCTGCCCTCTAGCATTTGTCACATGACAAGACAAATTTGTAGGCATCCTTGGATATGGTTGGCCAAAAGAAGCCACATTGTAGAACCTTCAAAGTAGTTTTCTTAGAACTCATATGGCCTCCAGCGGGGCCTGAGTGGCATTGCTCTAGAATAAGATGAGCTTATTCCTCAGTGATACATCTTTTGTAAAGACCATCAACACAGATCTTGAAGAGGTATGGCTCATCCCAGTGATATTGCTTCACGTCATGCATGAATTTCTTCAGTGCAATGCTGGTGCATTCAGGGTGGATGACACCGGATGCAAGGTAGTTGGCGTAGTCCACGTACCATGGGATAGCTTCCAAAGCTTTCATAAGCTGGTCATTTGGAAGAGAGTCATTAATTGGGATCTTTTCAGTGTCCAGGGTGTGGATACGACTCAAGTGGTCTGTCACAACATTCTTTGTGCCTTTCTTATCTCTTATCTCAAGATCAAATTCTTGCAAGAGGAGAATCCATATGATTAGCCTGGGTTTTGCATCTTTCTTAGCTAGAAGGTAACAAATTGTAGCATGATCTGTGTAGAAAATCACCTTGGAACTTATGAGGTAGGATCTGAACTTGTCAAAGGCATACACAACTGCTAAAATTTCCTTCTCGGTGGTTGCATAGTTCCTTTCAGCTCCGTCAAGGGTCTTAGATGCATAGTAGATGGCATAATGTTTCTTTTCTATATATTTTCCCAAACGCTCGTCGACTATGTAATCACTGGCGTCGCACATTATTTCAAATGAGTGCTCCCTATATGGAGATATGATGATAGGGGTTGATGTAAGGGCATGCTTAAGATTTTTGAAACTCTTTATGCATTCTTCATCAAAGTGGAAATCAGCATCCTTTAGTAATAAGTTCGTCATAGGCTTGGTTATCTTAGAAAATCCTATATAAACCTTCTATAAAATCATGCATGACTAAGAAATGTGTGGACCTCTTTTACATTAGTTCTGGGAGACTGAGTTTAGAAATCACTTCGATCTTTGCCATGTCTACTTCAATCCCTCAATTGCTGACCCTATGGCCGAGGACAATGCCTTCTTTTACCATGAAATGACATTTCTCCCAATTTAGCACTAGATGTGCTTATTTGCATTGTTTGAGGACCAAGGAGAGGTGCTTCAGGCATGAGTCATATGAATCCCAATATATTGAGAAATCATCCATGAAAACTTCCATAATAGTTTCAGTGAGTCTAGTGAATATGGCTTCCATGCAACGCTAGAAAGTAGCAAGCGCATTGCAAAGCCCGAAAGGCATCCTTCTAAAGGCATATGTTCCAAAGGGGTAAGTGAACGTTATATTCTCTTAGTCATCTAGATGTATGGGAATTTGATAGAATCCAGAGTAACCATCAAGATTGCAAAAATATTCCTGGTGAGTCAATCGCTCTAAGACTTGGTCTAGGAAAGGCATCGGGAAATGATCCTTATGTGTGGCCTTGTTTAATTTCATGTAATCGATACACATCCTCCAACCAGTGATCGTTCAAGAGGGGATGAGTTTGTTATTTTCATTTCATATCATAGTAGTTCCACCTTTCTTTGGGACAACATGTACTAGACTTACCCATGGCGAGTCAGATATATGATAGATTATTCTAGTAGTGAGTAATTTGATGACTTCAAGACATACTACCTCTTTCATATTTGGATTCATCTTTCATTGATGTTCGACAGTTGGCTTGTGGTCTTCCACCATGGGCATTTTGTGCATGCAAAGTGCTTGACCGACCCCAGTGAGGTCAATCATTTTGTAGCCGAGGGCCCTTCTTCTTTCCCTTAATTCTGTCAGGAGTTTATCTTCTTGTTCAGATGTTAGGACAGAATTTATGATAACTGGACAAACCTTGAGATCATAGAGAAACACGTACTTTAGTCCCTCGGGTAGGGGATTTGTTTCAGGGGCCTCTAGTTTCTCACATAGCTCGTCAGTTGCATGAACTGCTTTGAGTTCCTCAAATTTAGCTTCAAGATCTTCTTCTATAGAATTGAGGTGAAGTGCACAATTACTTACTTATTCATCAATGGAGTCATCAGCAGTTGGGTTTGTTAGAGACACTTCTAAAGGATCATCTGATTCATGATTCTCTTGTCTGAGGAGTGACATTTGCTCTATGCAATAAATCAAGTAGACTTCTTCTTGCATGCTTGGTCTTCACATACTTTCAAAAACTCTAAACTCGAGTATTTCTTTTCCCAGTCTGAGGAGCAAGATTCATGCTTCAACATCAACCAAAGCTCTCATAGTGGTGAGGAACGGATGGCCAAATATAATAGGGTATCTGGAGTCCTCTTCTATGTCCATGATTACAAAGTCGCATGGGACATAAGAGTCTTTACCTTCCTTGACTGAGACATCCTCAATGATTCCCAAAGGGAGAGTCATAGAATTGTCTGCAAGTTATATGGTCATGCCAGTTGAGAGAAGTTCTACAAACCCTAACCTCTTGCAAAGGCTAAGTGGCATGATAGTGATGCTAGCACTGAGGTCAGCTAGTCCCTTCTTACATGTGGAGTCGTCAATATCGCATGAAATCCCAAAAGATCATGGGTCTTTTTACTTCGTGGGCATTTTGCTCTAAATAATATCAGAGGTAGTTGTTACTAATTTGACTATCTCATATTCCTCGATTATATACTTCCTTGTGAGGAGCGATTTTAAGTACTTCGTCCAGGCTGGTATCTCATCTAGCACATCTAGAAAGGGTATATCAACATGAAGCTACTTCATTGCTTCCTTGAACTTCATGAAACGACTATCAGGCCTTGTTTGCTTTAGTCGAGCTTGAAAAGGAGGACGAGGCTTGTATACTAGTATAACTGGATCAGGCATGTCTTTTGCTTCTGGAATAATAGGTTTCTTAGAACTTGCTTTGTCTGCCTTATCAGTGGTCAGCAGTTCTTTTGGTTGAGATTCGGGTACTTTAGTGTTTTGGACAATCACCAAGTCATCCTTGTCTGTAACTACCACATGCGACTTGATAGGAGGATCAGAATAGTCCTTTCCAGATCTAGTGGAAATAACTTTCAATTGCTCAGGACATTTAGGATTGTTCTCTAGTTGGCCAGCAAAATCTCCAGTAGGTGGCTTGAGGCTAGCTGAAAGTTGAGCTAGTTGGGATTCAATAGCCTTCTGATGGGCTTGTTGATGTGATATCATAGTCTGTTGTGACTGTAGCATCTTCTCGATGGCTAATAGTTTGTCGTCAGAAGAGATGGGACTGAATTGTTGTCCTTGTTGTATTTGTTGATTCGAGACTTGGTTGAGATTCTAGAACTGAGAGGTGTTTTGATACTGGTTGTAATTTTTATTCTAGAAGTTGCCCCTGAAGTTCCCTTGATTCTTGAAATTTTTGTTATTGATTATACTAGAATCCCGATGGGCCTCATTGTTGATTATCCAAACTGAGTTGTTGTGAGTTTTTCACTCCCGAAGGATTTTCATACTGAAATCCAGGATGGTTCTTGTTCTGATTCAGAATATAATACCCTTGACCAGGGATAGTGTGGATGCCATTCAAATTTTCCATCTGACCATTACCTCCTTGGGCACAAGCATTGCCCAGAAGGGCATCGTAGAGAATATTATAGGCTAGCATACAATGATCAGTGCATTTACATGCTTCACAAATGGTAAAGCTAACTTTACTTGTTCTTGTTGTCGAGGGGGTGAGTGCCTCCTTTCATAGGCGTTGAAAGATGATTTGAGGTTCTCTTGCTTGGAAACTAGTAGCTTTAGAGACTCAGTGATAGACTTGTACTCAGGACTACTTTTTTCCATATCTACCTTCAGCACTCTTTTGCCTACGGATCTACCCCAGTTGGCTTGATTTTTAGCTCCAACGGTGACAACCTTCCATGTGCTATCATAACTTTGATGCATGAAGTTTCCTCCAGATGAGGAGTCTAAAAACTTCTTTATATCATCATCCACACCCCTATAAAAGATTTCGATGAGCTGATTCTTAGGTATGCCATGGTGTGGACACTTGCGTACTAACCCATTGTATCTTTCCCATGCCTCTATCAGTATTTCTCTAGGGACCTGAACAAATTGTGTTATCTGGCCCTAAATATCATAGGTGAGGGAAGGATGGTAGAATTTTTCCAAGAGAACATTTTGAAGTTGTTCCCAAGTTGTGATGGGGTCACTTTGCAAGGAGTTATACCAACTCATGGCTCTATCTGTAACGGAACATTTGAAGAGAAGGAGTATGATGGAGTCATATGTAACTCCATTCTACTTTATCATAGCACATAAATCTATAAATGTCAAAAGATGTTCTTAACTATCCTCGCCTTGCTTCCATACAAAGGGATGTTTTGAAGCAGTGTAATCCAATGTGACTTGATCTCAAAGTTTGGAGAAGTGATGGGAGGAGGTTGCACTACATGTTGAACATCAGTAGCCTTAGGGATTGAGAACTTTCTAAGGTCCTTTTGTAACTCAGCTTATTGAATTGATGCTTGAGATGCCTGGATTTCCTCTTGAACCATAGCTCGGGCTTCTTGCATAAGCCTTTCTCTTTTTACATTAAGGGCTTTAGCTACCCTTCAGGCAATTTCCTCCTCTTGTGCCATCCTATCTTGGTTCTATCTACTCTGACGATGAAAGGTTTGTTCTATCTCAGGGTCAAAGCTAGTTGCAAGGCCGGTGTTGTTGGAACGCGGCATGCACTATTCTTTGGGGGTACCTAGGATGGAAAGATCTTTCAGGATTCAGATTGAGGGAGTAGAACCAAATTCAAGTATATAATCAATAGTATCAAAAGTGAAAGTAAAATCCTAGATTAGTCTCAATAGAACTAGATTTAACTAAATGATTATGTTGTCCTAGGCAACGGCGCCAGAATTTGATGTAGTTTTTACTGCACTAACAAATCCACCTAGGGATGAAATCCCTAAGTTTTTACCAAAACCTTATGCAATAGTACCACCCGCAAGTGGACGGGTCTTATCGCAATATGGTTACGGATTGAATCCCAAGGGATAACATTTTTAAGAATCTTGCTATTCAAATCTGGACCAACTAAGACTATTATTTAGAATAATAGTTGATTTGGGTTTAGTTAAACTAATTGCAAGGAAAGTAAAAGAGTGGGACTAAAACTGAGTTTAGATTAATGACGGGGATCACTGGGGTGGAATTGGGTTTCACCACCAATATACATGCAAACACATCTAAAACACATCTAGGAAAGATACAACTATCCAAATGGAGTAGAAAACCATCTATTAGGAAAGAGTTTGTGTAAGCATCTCCGTAAGCTCGATGTCTCATTATCCACAGATCACACACTTACTACTCTGGAGATACCCATTCGAAAGTTATTGTCAGGGCATCAACCATGTTAATCGATATTTAAATCCTAAGTATTGAAGCTCTCACAACAAAGAAATATAATAGATCATGCAAGGCAGGTGACCAATCCACAAAGCACACATTAAACGATTAACAATGAAATGAAAATTTATATACAAGTCATGGAATGTTATAAGATATACATGTAAGCACGAGAAATGGGGCTAGTCCCCACACCCAAGCGAAATGGACTACTCGCTTTTCATGGTAGAAATAAAAAGAATAAGAGAGAGGGAATATTCTTCCATGGTCTTGGTGAAGAAGATGGTCGCGGCTCAGTGGAGAAACAGTCTTCTACATGATGGAGGGGCAGATATGGACGAGGAGGCAAAAAACACCAAGATAAATGAGGATGATCTTCTCTCTCCTTATTCCTTCTCTTCTTGTACCCTTGCTTGTAGGAGATGGAGCATTGGATGGCTGATGGAGGAGGGTGCTACAAATCTGAACTCCCACCACTCTCATAGCTAGAAGATAGATCTGGATGGAGTGGAGATGGCAGAGTAGCAAGGATACCACATAGGTAGTCTTTGGCGGCGGTTGATCATATTCCTTGGTTGGGCACATAGCGGAAGCCTGTCGACATGGATGGAGTAGAAATGATCCGTCAAATGAAGGAGGGGGTTGTTTATTTATAGGTGCAAATATGGAGAGCACCGACTTAGTTGTCATAGTTAAATCCATTAGGATCATGCTTGCCACTATAGCTTACAATAACTATGAAATCTAGTAAATAGACATTAGAGTTGCATTCCTTAATAGAAGTCTCCTTAAGAATTTGTACATGACACAATTTGGAGGATCCATCGATTCAAAAGAAGCCAGGAAAGTATGTAAGCTACTATTGCACCCACCCAAAAAAATCATCTAAAGAATCTAATTTGACAGATTCTAGGACACAACAAAATGACAAAAATAGATAACACTACTACATAAATAGCTTATAACGTCACATCTAGAGGTGTCAGTTATTAACAAAAACTGACGCCTAAAACCTACAACATCGACTAATTACAGAGAACGGCATCTATATTTGAAGATTGGCCAGACACGGGTATCACTTTTTATTTAGCGTCGGTTGCCTATAATGAACCGACACCTAAAATATCCCACCAAATCCAATTTTTCGAGCGAAAAAAATTACCCCCAAAGTTTCACATACGGCGTCGGTTGTTTGACCAAATAACCGACACCTAATGATGAAAAAAATTACCTCCAAAGGTCTTCGGTTTTTGTGTAAAAACCGACGCTGATAAGGTTTCGCGCGCCGTCCCTGCAAAATTTTTTAGGGTTAAGATTGTCCAATAGACGTCGGTTTTTTCTGGAAACCGACGCTGATGGATGTTAGGTATCGATTTCTTAGATAATCGATGCATTCATTAACTTAATAACCCCCGTGAGAAAACATACCCCCTTTCTTCTGTTTCATCGTGAAAATAGACTCCTAGCCTCCCGACGATGTCGCCGCCACACCTGCTTCCTATTGCGTCATCACCGTCGCCGCCTGCTGCTGCTGCTGCTTCTCTGCTCACCGCCACTGCCGCCTGCTGCTGCTGCTGCTTCTCTACTCACTGCCACTGCCGCCTCCTTCTCGTACTGCTTCTTTGCTCAATGCTACTGCTCCACACACTGTCACCGTCGCCGATAGGGATGAAGCTCGTCTCCACGCTACTAGCTGTTCGACATGTAGGCCCTCCTCTTCTTCCTCCATGCCCCTCTTCTTCTTCCTTCTTCCTCCTTACCAACAGCAAGCACGACCATGTGGGCTGGGGTCGTGGCTGTGTTGGCTGACCACGGTCGTGCTGCCCAGCATGGCCGTGCTCAGCCAACACAGCCACGACCGTGGCCAGCCCACACGGTTGTGCTTGTTGTTGGTAAGGAGAGAGAAGGAAGAAAAGAGGGTATATATTCAAATGAAATCAATTATGAATTTGTGATGAAATCAATTATATGATGAAATCAATTAAGTTCAAATTAATTATGTTCAATTATATGATGAAATCAATTATGTTCAAATCAATTATGTTCAATTATATGATGAAATGAATTATGTTCAAATCTTGTGATGAAATCAATTATGATGAAATCAATTGTGATGAAACCCTAACATATACATGAATCCATATTGCATGATGAAACCCTAACATCTACATACTCTATATGATACTTAAAATTGTGATGAAACCCTAACATCAATTGTGATGAAACCCTAACATCTACATATATATCCAAGATGATGAACATGCATGGACACTCAAAATGTTGAAATCAATGTTATAGAATATGATACCTAGATTAAATTATGTTACATGAAACCTAGGATATGAATGATGAAACTAGGATTGTAGGTATTGGAATGACAACATACATGTATTTGTTGGCCTAGAAACTCGTCCAAGATTTACTCATTAGGAGTAAATCTTGGATAGTCCCCAGTTTGGGACTGTTCTTGAACACCTAATCTCGCTTAGGATGTAAGTGTATAATGTGTATTGGGTTTTCAAGAAAATTTCGGTAGCATTTCCCCGTTTGTTCTCTAAGTACATATGTACTTTGAGAATAGTGGGGAAATGTTGCCAAAATTTTCTTGAAAACCCAATACACATTATACACTTACTAGTGAGATTAGGTGTTCAAGGATGGGATAGGTGGTACATGTACATTTATTATATATAAGAATGACATCACATGTATTTGTTAACCCTAGACCCTAATCTTGTCCTAATATATACTTGTTTTCTCTTTGATCATAGAATGGATAGATCATGGATGTCCATTCACAATCGCTGCACCCCAGAGTTTATATCTGGTCTTGATCAGTTTATTAGATTTGTCGAGGAACATAGGAAACAACCTGGAGATAGGTTCTACTATCCATGTAGGCATTGAAAGTCAGCACTGGTGACGAAAGCAAAAGTCATGTCATGTGCAACGGGATTGTACAAGGCTATACAGAATGGCACTGGCATGGAGAGATTTCAAACCTGAAATCAGTGGATGTCGATAGCAGTGCTTGGGTGGAAGAAGAAATTGCCTTCGATGACGTAGATGTGAATGAACCAGTTCCAGTAGACATCGTTGATGTGATGTTGGATAGTTGTGGGGTAGAGCACACCGATCCACCTCCCATGTTTAGAAACATTGTGCATGATGATGAGATACTGTTATACACAGGTTGTAAGTTTACGAAGCTTAGCGCTGTGTTGAGATTGTATAAACTGAAAGCTAACAATCGATGGAGTGACAAAAGCTTCACGTCTTTGTTGTCTATGTTGAAAGAAATTCTCCCTGAAGGAAACGAGCTGCCAATCTCAACATATCGATTAAAGAAATTGTTGTACCCAATGGGAATGGAGGCCAAGAAGATACATGCATGCCCGAATGATTGTGTATTATTTCAAAAGGACTATGTGGATTTGAAATATTGTCTGAAATGTGGTGCGTCAAGGTATAAATTGACGACTTCGGGAGAGTCCAAAATTAGTCTCCTACCAAGGTGATGTGGTATCTACCTATAATACCATGGTATCAATGCTTGTTTGCCAATCCTATAGATGTAAAGAATTTGAGGTGGCATGCAGATGTTAAGAAAAATAATGATGGGATCCTACGACATGTGTCTGATTCCCCATAGTGGAAGAAGATTGATTTATTGTACCCTGAATTCGGTGAAGAAGATAGGAATCCAAGACTTGGGCTTTGTATAGATGGGATGAATCCGTACGGGACATTGAGAAGCCAACATAGCACTTGGCCAGTCATGATTGTTATATACAATCTTCCTCCCTGGTTGTGTATGAAAAATAAGTATGTTATGATGTCGTCTTTGATATCGGGCCCTAAACAACCTAGAAATGATATTGATGTTTATCTTGAACCTATGATTGATGACTTAAAGAAACTATGGGGTGAAGGTGTGATGACCTATGATGCTTCACGATGAGAGACATTTCATTTGCACGCTATGTTGTTTTGCACTATGAATGACTTTCTAGCGTATGGGAATTTGTCTGGATATAGTGTCAAAGGATTTAAAGCGTGTCCTATATGTGAAGAGAACACTGATTCAATACGACTAAAACACGGTAGCAAGACTGTATATCTTGGTCATTGAAGGTTTCTTCCAAAATTTCATTCATATCGTAGGTTGCGCAAAGCATTCAATGGACGGAATGAGGAACAGAGTGCACCTAAACCTATATCAGGGGAGGATGTTTATGAAAGAGTAAAATACATCACCAATGAATTTGGTAAGAGATCACAATGTATGATGGCCACATGGACTAACAAGTCTTTATTCAAGAAGAAGTCAATATTTTAGGATCTTCCTTATTGGAGTTCTTTGACAGTCAGGAATTGTATCGATGTCATGCACATTGAGAAAAATGTATGTGATAGCGTTATCGGTACTCTGTTGAATATACCAGGTAAAACTAAAGATGGGATAAAATCTAGAATGGACCTACGTGAAATGGGAATAAGGACAGAATTAACAGAAGTAGTTAGTAGCGACTGAAGAACATACTTACCTCCCGCTTGTTACACGTTGTCTAGAAAGGAGAGGAAAGCTTTTTGTGAATGATTGGTAAATGTTAAGGTGCCACAGGGTTACTCATCCAACATCCGTACATTGGTTTCAATGAAAAATCTGAAGTTGATAGGTCTTAAATCTCATGATTGTCACACTCTAATGCAACAAACATTGCCCTTGGAAATTCGATCTATATTGTTGAAGCATGTACACTTTGCAATCACCAGACTTTGTTTCTTTTTCAAAAGTCTGTGCAGCAAAGTTATTGACCCTGATACTCTCGATAAATTGCAAATAAAAGTGGTTGTTACCCTATGTCAACTTGAGATGTATTTTCCTCCTTGGTTCTTTGATATCATGGTACATCTTGTTGTCCACTTGACTACGGAAGTGAAAATGTTGGGACCAATTTTCTTGCATTGGATGTATCCCTTTGAATGATACATGAGCATTTTTAAAGGTGATGTTTGAAACCGTTATCGGCCTGAAGGGAGTATTATTGAGGGTTATGTGGCGAGAGAGGTTATGGATTTTTGCATTGACTTTCTGAGTGCTAATGACGCTCATGTGAATGATAAGAATATTGAGGAGCATTTTGGCAAAGGAATTTCGGGATCACAGGTGAAAGTAATCAACCGTGAGCAGTTGGAGTAAGGTCACTTGTATATTTTACACAACATCGACGAAGTGAGTGTTTATATCGAGGAACATACCAATTTCATCAAGAGACAATATGCTCGATCCAATTCAATGTAGAGAGCATAACAAGACATTTATTAAGTGGTTTGAAGATAAAGTCTTACATCAACTATCTTAAACACTAGATAATCTTAATGAAACCATCAAATGTCTTGCCTTTAAACCAAAATTGAATGTTATGTCTTATGAAGGGTTTGACATAAATGGATTCTCGTATTACACAAAGTGTCAAGATAATAAGAGTGTCGTCCAAAATAGTGGGGTCACCCTTCAAGCGTCTTCATTATTTTTTACAAGTGCAAAGGATAAGAGTCCACGTGAAGCAAAAATGTCATATTACAGTGTCATTGAAGACATATGGGAGTTTGACTATGTAGAGTTTAGAATTCCACTCTTTAAATGTAATTGGGTTGACAACAACAAAGGAGTTATATTGGATGAATTGGGTTTCACGTTAGTGAACTTTGAAAAGATTGGCGAGAAGGGTGAACCATTCATATTGGCATCACAGACGAAACAAGTATTTTATATCGATGATCCTGCAAATGATAAATGGTCAGTTGTTCTTCATGATAAAAGACAGTTCATTGAAGATCCTATAGATGAAGAAGAGTACTATGATAAGTATGATGACTCCAGTCCATCCTCAATTGGGTTGCTAACACCACAAAACATTGAAGCTGGGGATCACAATGACTTGTATGTTCGCGGGGATCACAATGAAGGATTGTTAATTGATAAAATATCATAATATTAGAGGCATGAATGTTTATATTTTGTATATGTTTTATTTTTCTGAATGTGAACTTTACAATGTGAATGTGGACTTTACAATGTGAATTACTTTACAATGTGAATGTGAACTTTACAATGTGAATGTGAACTTTACAATGTGAATTACTTTACAATGTGAATGTGAACTTTATAATGTGAATTACTTTACAATGTGAATGTGAACTTTACAATTAGTGTTACTTTACAATGTGAAATTTATAATTTGAATGTGAACTTTTAGATGGCTGAGCATTCCCATGATGACCGTGTTGATGATCATTGTGAGGGTGAGGACGTGCTTGCATTGTAAATGTTTGATGCAACATTGTGGGAGGGCCCTAAGGAACTATAGGACCAATCTCACTTGAGATTACATACGTGATGCTGATAAGAGGTTCTTGATTGATTTCAAATTCTAGACATTGATCACTATTTCACTAACTCTACACTAATAATTTTTGTTTGTATTCTCTTTAAAAGCAATGGAACTATCTGGACCCCAAAGACTGGGAGGCATTTGTTGCCCAAAGAAAAATAGATGAATTCAAGGTATTAAGTGCCACTCCCAATTTAATTCATATACATTTTTATGTATTCACCTATTCAAGATTAACCTTTAGTGTTACTAACCAAATCAATGTGCTAACTAACTAGGCCCTCAGTGAGGCGCAAAGAGCAAGGCGTGCACTGAATCTGCACAACCACACAATGGGTCCAAGAGGATATGTAGGAGTTTGCCAAAGACTACAGGATGAGCCTGCTCAGCCTACTGCTACTCAGGAGACTGTAGAGTCCTCTACTACTGCTCCCGCACCTCTGCCACACCATGCTATGTGGATAGTTGGGAGGCAAAACAAGAAGGGAGACATACCGAAGCCCACAACTGCTGAGGCGGCTGCAAAAATGGTAAAAATCAACTCTTAGAGCAATCAATCAATATTGATTATTGTTATGTTTACTTACTAATTTTTGTTGATGGTGATTAGCGGGAGATGCACGAGCAGAGGAAGGAAGGCAAGTTCATCCCTCAGGGCACAATGGATGAACTGACAGTTGCTCTGGGTAACTCAGAGCATCCTAGACGTGTTCGGGGTGTAGGCGCTGGTGTGGGCATCAAAGCGTTCTTTGGGCCATCCCAGCGCAAACCTATCCCAAAAGTGGGACTTTCACAAGCTGAGGTAACCTATTCTTATTTTAGAATGTTAGGGAATTCAATAATCAGAAGCTAGTATTTCTATTATCCATGTATAGGTAGATTCATTAATTGAGAAGAGAATCCAAGAAGCAATGGTGAAGTGCCAGGCGTCTCAGCCTGCCACTCAGATAGTACATGTGGTGGGCTGCTCTTCTCCTACTGTAGAAGTGGTTAGGAGTAATCATGTAGACCCACCACCTAGCACGTCCTCTGTAAGTATTTTTATGACATAATAGCTAGTCTGTTCAAGATGATATGTTTGTGTATATATGCATATAACATTCTTTACGTAAATTTGTAGGGGTTGAAGTCATGTCGACTAAAAAGTCAAGAATATATCGTTGTAGAGGCATCGGATTACCCACCCCTTAAAGGGTGCATGTTTCATGGGTATCCAGTACCAGATGGTGTGGTACGTGTGAGCCCGATACATGTATTCCCCGACTGGATGGATCTTGCACTGCCTCATGCACACCCAAATGCTGAAACACTTGGTGAGGCAGTAGGCGGAGTGATACTGTGGCCCGAAGCGGATGTCCTCTATACTGATATTGTATGATAAATTTCCATTACTTTAATTTGTTAGTGTGTGTATATATGAGTCAATTGATCTAAAATTATATATACAGGTCAAAAAGATGAGACCTTCTACATCTCAGCCTCCACCTCCTCGACTACCAAGTTGGCTTCCAAGGGACCTACATGTCTCGATAGGTCCTAATTGTAGGAATGTGGCAGTATGGATCGAAGAACATGATAAAAATTTCCCTATAATTGTTAATATTCTGGAGGATGTTGTAGGTAAATCATACGATAACAATCTATTTATACAAGTTTAGCATACATATTAATACATACGTAATACAAGTTCTGCATACGTACGTATTAATGCATAGGTATTAATGCAGGTCAATCATACGAAAACAAGATATTTATACAAGATATTGTGGAGTTGTTTAGTTATCAATGGATAAACACATCTATGATAGAGCTGTAGATATAGTGAGATCTTGTTTATACATCCATATACCTTGTTTTATATACGGTGATTTGGTTTCTTATATATTAATGCATACGTAATACATGTTTTGCAGCCACTTACACAAGATATGTAGAGATTTTGGGTTTTCCCATGTGGGATTTTTGGTTCCATCTTTGATTAGTCTTGTAGATACAGACCCTTCTTCAGTTACTTCATACTATTGTGATGCTTTTGAATATTTTGGTAAAAATAAGAAGACGGTGATAATAGCTCCATTCAATGTCGAGTAAGTTTACTTTGCTTATAATTTGGACTTAAGAAAATTACATTTTTACTGTGGATTTTGAGTTATTAACTTTTAACTTTCTTACTTGTAGTGGTAGGCATTGGGAGTTACTAGTTATTTTCCGCAAGATGTTCACTGTCTATTATCTAGATCATGCTGGGAAGGAGTTGGAATTATATGGACATGCAATTAAAAGGCTATTATTCTCGTGAGAAATATTCCATGTTTTTATATATGTTAACATCTATTACTACATTACTATTTAATTATGCAATTTAATGGGTTATATTAACATATGTAGGGCTTTACAAGAGTACAAAAAAGTTGGAGGAAAAGGTCCCTAGCAAAAAGGATCTGTCACTAATTTGGGAGAATGTGAAAGTAATTTCCTGACTCCAATGTATATATTATTTATGTGAACTGTGCTTATTTGTATTTTTGAATATTTTGTATGTTTCAATCTATAGTGTGCTACACAAGACAACGGTTGGGCACGTGCCTACTATTTGATGCTATTTATGGACCTAATCATCAAACATGCCATAATGGAAATCGATAAGATACATCAGGTATTATACATAGTCTCATTAGATAATATTAAATATATCAATCTTATTATATATTATTAATTATATATATACATCATTCTCTTTGCAGGTCTTTAAAACTACTGACTTCAGCACAGGTGGAAAGCGTTTTGATGTACATGCTCCCTATATGAGAGATGAATTAGATGCTATAAGAGAAGAATGGGAAAAAACCCTACAAAGAGTGGGAATTTTTATATTTAATTTTATTGACAATGATGAATAAAGAATAACTTTGTTCTCATAATTATTTTTGTGTGAATGTGAATGAATTTTTATGAATTGCCATATGTGTGTGAAGATGATCAATACATAAATGTTTCTACATGTGTCTGAATGTGAAAAGAGATGAAATGAATGGAACTATAGGTTGCTACTGGTTTCAACATGTGTGTGATGATGAAAAAATAATATGAATTAAATGTGTGTATACATGTGTGTGAATCACATATATATAATATTGTCCATCTTGTTAATTTTGCAGGTTTGTGGCATGTTGTTGGCTGATATCAATGGATGTCATAAACCTGCAGTTCAGAACTGAACTGCAGGTTCTCATCCTACTGACCAGCCATACAGCAGGCCTGCAAACTGATTAAAAACAATCTTAACATAGGTGTCGGTTATTTGAACAAAACCAACACCAAATAAATACGGGGGCAGTTTTTGATAAAAAAAACCGACATCTATGTGGCCAGGAACCACGATCATGCTGGGAAGCACGGTCGTAATGGCAGGAAGGGGATATGGCGTCAGTTATTAGCATAAAACTGACGTTGGTTCAGTTAATATGGCCAGGAAACACGGATGTGCTAGGAAGCACGGCCATGGTGGTAGGGGAGATGGTATCGGTTATCTTATAAAATTGACGCCTATAGGCCCTTTGCTGGCGCGTTTTCGGTGGCGGGAAGCATTGTGATGTTGGTTCTTTGAATAACTGACGTCTGTAACAATTCTATAGTGTCGGTGTTTATAAAAACCAACACCTATAGTCCCTTTGTTGGCGCGTTTTCAGTGGCGGGAAGCTTTTTGGCATCGGTTGGGAACCGACGTCGAAGGGGTCCACCTTTAGCAACACCCACTTGGGTGTCGCTCAGAAACCGACACTAAAGCCCTTAATTAACTGACACTAAAGGCCTATTCTGTAGTAGTGTAAGGTCGGAGTCTCCATCATATTTTATTCATTAAATGAGGAAAACTAAGACAATCATTTAAATCAGCAGTAAAATGTAACAATCAATTTTTTATTCAACCCAAGGGCGGGTAATGAAAAAGATATGGAAAGTGTAGCCAAAAACCGAATTCGACAATCTTGTGAGTTCGGAAGGTATTAGCACCCCCATCTGCCCTAATAAATTCATATTGAACCCTATTCATAATGATCACCAGTTAGGATGGTTTCAGGTTGTATTAAAGAAATGGTGAAACTCAATAAGAAGGGTTATTTTATGTAAGTGGATCTTTGGGACTTGAGACAAATGTGACTTTCCCATCACACTCCTAAAGATCCAAAAATTTTAGATGTGAGTCCTAATCGCCCAAGATCTCTCATTGTGGAGATCCATACCAGGTGATTAGGATCGATGTTTAGCAAAAAGAGGATTTGATATGAAAAGAGTTTGATTATAAGCAAGATAAAATCTTATTTAAGGAACATGATCAAGTAATATGATTGAATCACATAAAAGCAAAGTTGTTCAGATAAATGAATACACATTTATGAGAAAATTGTGGAATTTTGAAGTAGTTAATATCAGTTATGAGTATTTGGAGATGAGAAAATTACACAGTTAAGATGATTGTTACTCAGCCTAACAATGCCCAAAAACCATTGTGTTAGATGAAGGACCCCCCAATCATGAGCCGATCAAAAAGAAAAAGAGAGGGGTAGTTGATCCTATGTCCTTAGGATAATCAAAATGGGTCTGGAATGTTGTGCATTATGGGGTCGATTTATAGGATAAATTTAGGGTTTGGGTGTTACTGATGGAAGGGTTTGTAAGGGTGACATATTACGCTAACACACTATGTTGGACATTGTGCATATCATTTTGATCTACTATGTGGAGTGTGATGGATATATGTGATCCACAAGATGTCCCTAGACAGGATATTCTCTAGATATTACAAGAGCATTTTGGAAGAAAATTAGATGAAATCAATTAAAAGTGCATATTTGCACAAAATTCAATAAAAAATAATGAATGATATTAATTTAGGATTAATCTTCCTTATTGTACAAAAGTATGTGGATTTTTTGATGATAAAGGTGATGGAACATTAGTCAGACTCAAAAAAAGGAATATTTTATTGTGGACAATCGAATTGGACAATTTAAGGAAAAAGGCTTATAAAAGCTGATAAGGGGCAAAACTGCACTTTAGTCCAGAGAAACATGGATGAAAATGACTAGAATAAGTGGTGAAAAGAATGTAAAATATATGGAAAAGTGGGGAAGTGGAATAAACTCCATATTATCTAGATAATAAACACTATTATAAATTTCCTCTGAGTGAAATAAATAGGGTGTCAATAATTTTCCCCTCTCAAGATAAGGTTCGAGATAAGAGTGAGAATTGTAGGCTTGAGCCAAGTCTGACCCCCATTTTTGGACATGAAGGTCAAAAAGGTGAGACGAAACAAGGATGTCTCAATGAAACTTGTGGAGGGAGGAAAGTGTAAGCATCGTCTTTTCCTTTTGATGATGAATGAGTGCAATAATCATCTACAAAGAGCCTGAAATTAGGTATAGTAAAACATTCAACGATAAGTGTAGCCTCCACAACCAATGAATATACTTGATTGCTCATCTATAACCCTAGAGTGTTAGTGAGTTGTCAAAGGGCTCTAGACTGCCTAGCTTTAAAAGTGTCTCCTCTGCCATTCTAGTTTATATACAATCTATATATGATTCTCTCACTATTTCTAGTCCAAGTGAAGGAAATGTGAAGGTGAAAGTGATATTAGGATAAAGAAGTATAGATCATCTCTTTTCCTTCTAGGGATGAAGTAGGAAGGTAACCATTTATAAAAGGATTTAAGGTTAGGTGCAAACAATATCATGTGATGAGTATAGAATCCACTATCCCAGTAATCATATGTCCCTCTAGAGTGTAGGCGAGCTATCAAAGGGCTCCAGACCTCCTAGATTCAAAATAATCTCTTCTTCCACTATAGTCCTTATTCAATATGTGTTTGATTCTCTCACTACATCATATCCTTAGTGAAATAATGTGGATGCAAAAGTGGGTTGAATATGTTTGATGTTCATCAAGATGTATTCTATCAAAATCAAGAGTGTAATCATGAAAGATCGTGGAAAGTCTATGATTGTGAAAAGATATTGAACAGTATCGTCTCTTTTTCTATGATTAATTTTTTAAGTGATATCGGTCAATCATGAGACCTAGTTGGTTTTCCAATTTTAAGGTTAGGATCACAACCCTAAGAGGATGAATGTGGTTAATTTACCTTATCTGAGATAGGTCTTTGGTTACTTTGAATATATAAGACTAGGCAACTTGTAATTATCCAATGATGAGGTTATCCATTATCTGAGACTAATGATTGTACATAGTTACTTATCTATTCCTTAGGGCATCAACCAACTTTTCAAAGATTAACAAGTTTCTTGTTAGGATCATCGATTGCAACGTGCTCAAAATACATAAAATTAGGTACCAAATAATTAGCCAGTTATGAGGTTGGCCTTTATGCAAGACTAATGATTGTACGTGGATAATTATTTGTTCCTCAAGTTTTGGCTCTAAGATGGTTAAAACTGAGGGTTTATGCAAAAAATAAAACATTATGGAATTGTACATATGGAAATGGCACTGTTTAAGGTCATAGTCCAAGACCCAAAAATATTGGAAAATGAAATGTCTCTTTGAGATGGGTCATGTGGTTTAGTTTAAGGTCATGGTATGGGACCATTTTGGTACACTAAGTCTATGATTGACGACCCAAAATATTTGAAGTTAAAGCTAGATTAGTTTAAGGTCATAGTCAAGGACCCAAAAAGATTGTAATTTTTAGTGGTCTAGTTTAAGGTCATAGTTCAAGACCCAAAAAGATTAGAATTGAATGTGGCTTAGTTTAAGGTCATAGTCTACAAGGAGCCAAAAAGATCATAAATTGAAGGTGTTCCTGTAACGACCCCGCCTCCCGGTGACCCCCAATCAAGGGAGACCAAGAGGTTAGTGACGCTATCCCAATATTTTAGGATCCATGGTTTGACATTTAATCAAAAATAATTATCAAATTCTACTAATACTAAACTAGAAGCTGGAATAAAATAAATCTTTTTGCGTACCTTGTAAATTTTGGATCTAGACTTCTATCCCCAGAAAAAGTCTAGCTAACTAATCCTCCCTGAACAGATTAATTATATCTTCACAATATTTTGATTTACTATTTGTCCATTTTTAGAAATGTACCTAAAACGCCGACAAACAAAATGTCGGTCAGTATATTGCTATACTGGTATGTGGGGGACAATCACAATATCACAAATAGTTTCTAGCAACCTAATTAAGCAAATAATTGATTAACAATCCAAATTACGCCTTTAATGTGACTTCTCAACCGCCTTTGCCCTAAACCCTAGATTACCCTCTCTTAGGGTTTTATCCTTGCAAGGGACATAAGGCCACCTTCTCCATCCTGAACTTGGTGTCTGGGGTCACCTCTCTAGGTGCCCAATGGTCTTCCCTCCGGGGCTTGACCAAATCAGATCTTCCCTCCGGGGCTTGGGCTTGCAACATACATTAGGGTGGCATGTTGGTTCGAGAAACACATTCATATTTAATTGTGATACACATGGGGTCTTTATAGGATTGCAGAATTGAACATCCAACAGTTTAGGTTGCAATCATTCGGGAAACATTCGGGAAATGACGTGAAACTAAAGGCAATTATTCATAAAGTAACCACATACATGTTCAGCAGCATCAACAATCTAAATAGCAAATCCAACCAAGAATTCGTCCAAGCAAGCAGTTCAATTCACACAAGCAAGAATCCTGAAAAGCACATGTACTCTATTTACTACACACTTTATCAAGATTCTATCTATTCAACATGAACTTTCTTCCTAAGGTTTCCTATTCCTTTTTAGGGTTTCATTAGGGTTTATCTTTAACTTTCCATCATTATAACTACAAAACCCAAAGATAGTAAAACTGGATGCAAAACCTAATTATCTCATTAAAACCTTCCTAACATGCTTAGAACCAACTTAACATCACTTTCCTATAATGAATTTCAAATTAGTCCACATAAGAAAACATTAACCCTACATTAGGGTTTCTAAGTTCATTATTGCCCTAAATCAGCCAATTAGGCATAAAGATCATCTTTTTAGACCTAATTCTCTCTTTTATTAACAACAAGTTAATATTGGCTTTAATTATACAAAGCGCATCATTAAATCTCGTTACCATCAAGACTTGGGGTTTTTCATTCATAAATTCATTAAATGTAACAACTTTAGCTACTTATAAAATTACAAGAATAATTAGGTTTCAAATATAATTTATTTGTGTCCCTCTCATTCTGAGGATCAATTTTCATGTAGGACTTATCTCAATTCGAGTTTCCTAGAATTATTTATGATTTTTGCAAATAAATGTAATTGGGCCAATAGAGTATTGCCACGTAGGCAACTTACTCTTCATGCACATACCTCGTGGGTCGACTTAAGTTATAACGCAATGTCCAAATTGCTCCCATGTTGCTGGTTGCTCCTTCACATGCCAGAGGGGCATTTTGGTCCAACGTGACCTGCGTCGTCTTCCTCCTCCCGACGGTCCGCTGCTACCGCCACGGTGGGTTTCCACTACGTTCAGACGACCCTCTGGGGCATGGGTGGACCGCGCGAGGGTTCCCACCCCTCTGCAGCCCTCAGGCGCACACAACAAGGATGCAAGTCGAGGTCGAGACAGCCTGGGTGGCAAGAACTAGAGCCGAGAACAGTTCATGTTTGCAGGACAAAACTTCTTGGCGGAGGCCGCAGTCGACAAAGGAAGAGGGGGAAGGAGATTATGTTGCCCCTGACACTTCTCTGGGAACCAAGAAACCTCTGAAGGACACTGCTCTGGGTAGGTCTTCCATGCAAGGTCAGGTCCTCCATGCAAGGGCAGGTCTTCAAAGGTCCATCGACCTTAGTTCCTCTACAAAGACGCCAAGTTCTGAGTCTGGGATATAGGTGAGGGTTGTACTAGGGTCAAGGGCGTCTCCTTTTTCTGACTGGTGATGATGATAGGGTTTAGGGTGCCCAAGTCATGTATCCATCACTCCCTTTATATAGGGTGTGAGCCAAAACTCTTAGGGTTTGAAGGAGAGGAACAAAAGAGTCATCGAGCATCGGTTGTTGCTCCTTTTTGGGAAACAACACAATTAAAAAGAAAGAGATTAACTCCCACTACTATTCTGTTGGGAAAGCCACTTATAGAAAGGTATTTTTATATTCCTTTCCCAAAGTAGAAACTCGGCCCTTTCACAAAAGGTCATATATTAGAAATCTATCTAGGAATTTATATAACTATGATTCACATATTGAGTTATTGCTCAATATATTCTTGAATCTAGGTTGTTGATTCATCCCCCTTTTTGGTATATTCTTTAGCCTAATTGTCCTCCTTCCTTGGAAAATCATAAAAAAATCATTGATATGTCTTATATAACAAAACTTTCCCCTTTAGTAATCTCATTAAAACAATACCATTATTTCTTGGAATATTCTTTTCCTCCATATTTTTAGAATTATCTTCTATTTCTTTTCCTTTTTAATAATGCATTATTTGATTTCTTCTTTTTCTTATAATCATATTGGACTCACTAACATATTATGACCCACAAAATCACATGCACAAAGAAAATATTGTAAAGGGAATCCATTCAATACATATAATTCATACAATTCCCATAATCATACATTTATTGGGGAAATTGTATTTCCAACCATATGAACCCAAAAATTGGGGTTGTAACATCCTTCCCCTCTTATAGGAATTTTGCTCTCAAAATTCCTATAAACATACAAACAATTCATGATAAGACTTTTCCATGTCCATCATTGGCTCCCATGTGGCTTCATCCTCTCCATGGTGCTTCCAAAGAACCTTTATCATCTTATATTATTACATCTGAGTTCTTTCACCTTGGTATCTAGAATCCTCACAGGTGACTCAGGGAATTTTAGCCTCCTTTGAAGCTTACTAGGTTCATGGCTCAACACATGGCTAGGGTACATCACATAGGTCTCTAGATCGAACTCATGGAACACATCACACATCTTGTTATCCTAAGGGGTAAGGCTCATCATAGCAACTCCACCCATCCATCTCAAATGGACCCATGCATCGGGGACTTAGCTTCCTTAGCTATATCTCAGAGAAGTCAGGTTTTCATAACACATGTTCACCCATAGTGTACAACATGTCAGTCTACTTCGCATCAGCTCATGACTCCTATCACCCCTGGGCTTTCTCAGCCATTGCACGATCAAAGTGACTTCATCTGCATACATTGTGGTCTCTCTTGACCTTCTCTAGGTTCTCTCACAAACATCATCTTAATGAAGCGGTGACCGACACGACCTCCTTTACAGAGCTTCTTACATCCCAATATTGGCTTTGGTGGCTATCATAACTACTAGGGGAAGGAACTGCTCCCCTATGTCACCTTGAACGAGCACACATGCTCTCATCAGACTCTCTAAAGTTTGGCTCATACTCTCTTGTTTGTTCATTAGTCAGGGGTGATAAGTTGTACTCAACTTCAATTAGTATCGAGTTCTTCATGTACCTACTTCCACCACATGGAAGTGATCTTGAGGTCATGCTCCAGATATTGAACTCAGATCACGGTGTAGTCAAACTATCTCTCTCTCATATATATGTATGTATATATATAGTTCAACCAGATCTGTCACACTGACAGTGTCCTCTCTCTTAGATAGAGGATTAGGTCAACTTGGTAAGGCGATCTACCATAAACCATATTGCATCCTGACCTCTCTTGGTCTAAGGAAGACTCACCACAACATCTATGGTGAACTTCTCCTATTCCCTCTTGGGTATTCTTCACTATCCATAGCAACATACTGGGTTACTAGTGTTCGGCCTTCACCCTCTGGCATGTATGGCATCTGGCCACATGCAACTCTATATCCTTCTTCCAGGTACCACCATCTTGGTAGTACTATGGTGTATAGTGTACATAAAATCATGAACTTCTACATGTCATGATCCCTCAAGGTTGACTCCTTAGAAACCCTAAAACACTCTAGTAGTGGGTTTCACCACCTTCTTTTCCTGAGAAGTGTATCTGAGGTTCTTATAACAGTCCTTTTATCTCATCAAGCTCTGGGCTAGCTAATTGGGCAACCACCAACTTGACCAACAGGTTTGGTTGTATCTGGGTGTTAGCCACAAAGATCTAGCCTTCTAATGACCACAAGGTTCACCTAGAAACCTCTTCCAGTCTCTCTACTGGCTATACAAGACAGATGCATCTCGACTAAGATCATCCATTACCACCTCACATCCTTACGTGCTAGGTAACGGTGAAGACATAAACCCTCATATACTCTACTCAACATCCCCATCTCGGATTTAGGTCTAGCTGAGTCAAGAAAACTCCAAGCTCATCATCTTGGTTAACAAACTCAAACTTATATAACTCCTAAATTCCATATAGCTCTTGATAAGAACGTCTTCATGATGACTACCTTAGTTTCTCTTCATGTTTGTATACCATCCATTCCATGTATTCTCCAAAAAGATATGATACTTTCTCTATCCTCAAACATCAAAGAAATGTTTCAAATCACATCATCGTTATCCTTAGTGTATGGCATGCGTTTTGCCCTATCTCTCACACCCATAATGAAAGGAAATAAGCATTTGGCTGCAGTCCAAATACAGAGTCCATCCTGCTCCAAGAGTAGAAATGGTGCATCACACCACCAGCACACTTACCAATCTAAGTTGAAATTTGCATCATAGGTCTCCACATCATGAACATCTCGAATTTAGGTTTACATCCATGGAAAGTTGTTCTCAAGCACTCTTGGGTCTTAATATCACTCATACTTAATCCTTAGTCCTTACCTCAAGGTTTCTAGGGTGACGGTACTTTTGGGGTTATCCCTCTTCCCTTATGCATCCAGGGAGTGCCTACCTCATTTTCCCTTTGGGTCCCATGAACTCATGAAGGTGATCAATCTACTATCCCATGGTCCTCAAACAAATATAGTTGTTACCTCCCAACCCAATGGTCTTGTGCATCTAGGAAACAGACAACTCCTACTCCCATCGGTCTTATCCCTACCTGACCTTGGTATCAGCTTAGGATTCTATCATGGTAAATCTCAACTTGAATCCCTACCCAAAACTCCATCATCTATCTGGGAACTCGTAGTCAAACGTACATCCTTTCATAGGGATCATGGTGACCTACCTTCCTTGGTCTGGCCCCATACAGGTTACCTCCATGGCAACATATCCTCATGCCCTTAGATATGGTCATGGATGGGTCTATAGATTCGTGCTCATACCATGTGTTCCCCACTTAGCTCATCAAACTCTTATAAGTGAGACCTCTTTAGGTTACCTTGAATGTAAACAAAGCTGATACTCACTCTACAGAAGGGTCCCTCCCCCAGGAGGGGATAAAACTATCTCTTGATAGAAATAAAGGTCACAAATGTCCTTACGTCCAGGGTTTACACCATCATGTGCATCCTTAGCCCTATCATGCCACTCAGGCACGTGGCTAGCTAGAAGACAGCCTACTAAGCCACTCGGGGTTCCTTGGTATATCATACTTGCTCCTTATTCCTCAACATTAGACCAACACCATACATGCATATGTCACCAATCTATGTGTGAGGGGTTCATCAAACATATACCTTAGTCCAAGGGGTTTCCTTTTCCTCTAAACATGAGGGGTACCATGCTCAAATCCATAGAAACTCAAACATCTTCGTGAGCATCAGGTGCACTAGGTCCTACCACTTCCCCTTTTTGGTCTAGGAACCCCAGGTTCACCTCCTATGCATCAATTGTCTAACTACATACTCAACTTTTCGATCACGAACCAAACATGTATCAAGTATAGCATGCACTTCCTACTATTCCTCCACATGCACCATACCTCAGAGTCCTACACAAGGATAACCAACTAGGTGTGAGGCCTCACAACTTGTTACCATACCTCCTCAGTCTAAGGAACTCTCCTTTCTACCCCTATAAGGTAAGGTAAACACATATAACATCTGTACATCGATTCCAGAAGCCTCTTCCTCATTCTAGGGTTTGGTTCCTCTAAAGGAAACCAAGGTACGACAAGCCTCCAAGGATCATGAATGAGGCAACCACAACTATCTACTCAGGGTCATCTAAAAATAGGTCATAACATACACATCTTCTCATGATTCTTCATGCCTCAGAACTAAGGTCTCCAACCTTCTTCATCGGGTCTTGTTCTCTCTCTAGAGCTAACCCTACAACGGATCTCGCCTTTGAAGGTTCTTTCTTAGAGGATGGGTTAAGATCTTAAGAGTACATGTCTACACCTACATGGGTGAAATGCATGATCCACAACCTATGTCCGGCCCAGATCATCCAGAGCTCGGCGTGCTCATCCCATAAACTATCTGACATACTCTTCTAGCCTAAGCCTCAACTTGCTGCCATAATTGTTGCTTTCCACCTCTACATAGTTGCATGCCTCTTCTCTGGTCTTACATGCCCATAAGGGTTTCTATATGGTCACCACTATCCTCCACGAAGAGGGAGCTACTCTATACCCTCAACAGGCACGACCACCCAAGGTTGGGTTACCCAAAAAAAACACTAGGTCAAACCTAGCTCATGCTTCTCATGGCTACTTAAAACCTATATTCATGTCAACCCATGTACATACCTGCATGGTCAACTATGATATCCAACTCATCATGTCATCTCTTCCTCAAACTCCACTTAGGGTTAGGGTGAGTATCATCCTCAGAGGATGTGCCATGTCTCCACCTCTTTCTTGGAGGCCTCTACCTCTAAGGCTAATTCTCCTCTCATCCTCCTCACAAGAAGGTCTAACCTCAGTGCTCTCCTAAGGGCATGACAACACACACCATGCAACCTAAGCATGTAACTAATCTTTAGTTTACGTTTAAATTATTAAACTTATGTCCATGACATCTTGTTTACATGATTTTCATTGATTTGGTGGATTCCTTAATCCTTATCATACTTACCCTGACCTCAAGAGGGGGGGGGAGAGAGAGAAAAACCCTAAACCCTAGAACCTTACTTGAATTAGGGTTGAGAAGGGACAAAAATAGATGAGAGAGTCTTAAAGGTATCTTATTTTGAGTCAAGACATCATACTTTGGTCAGGCAGTCACACCGCATCCAGGAGTTCTCATGACCGACTAGTGGGGTGGAGGAAAATATTGTCAGCCCCCGAACCGTGATCCTTTTCTAGACACCTCTATCATCAGAAAATCCTCTAATAACTCCCTCGGTTCTACAGGTAAAATTGAATAATTATCAAGGATTAAATGAGAAACCATGACTTTGATACCAAATGTAACGACCCCACCTCCGGGTGACCCCCAATCAAGGGAGACCAAGAGGTCACAAACGCTATCCCAATATTTCAGGATCCATGGTTTGACATTTAATCAAAAATAATTATCAAATTCTACTAATACTAAACTGAAAAGCTGGAAAAAAATAAATCTTTTTGCATACCTTGTAAAATTTGGATCTAGACTTCTATCCCCAAAAAAATTCTAGCTAACTAATCCTCCCCGAATAGATTAATTATATCTTCACAAAATTTTGATTTACTATTTGTTCATTTTTAGAAATGTATCTAAAAGGCGGACAAACAAAATGTCGGTCAGTATATTGCTATACTGGTATGTGGGGGACAATCACAATATCACGAATAGTTTCTAGCAACCTAATTAAGTAAATAATTGATTAACAATCCAAATTACCCTTTAATGTGACTTCTCAACCGCTTTTGCCCTAAACCCTAGATTACCCTCTCTTAGGGTTTTGTCCTTGTAAGGGACATAAGGACACCTTCTCCATCATGAGCTTGGTGCCTGGGGTCACTTCTCGAGGTGCCCAATGGTCTTCCCTCTGGGGCTTGACCAAATCAGACCTTCCCTCCAGGGCTTGGTCTTGCAACATACATCAGGGTGGCATGTAGGTTCAAGAAACACATTCATATTTAATTGTGATATGCATAGGGACTTTATAGGATTGCATAAATTGAACATCCAATAGTTTAGGTTGCAATCAATCAAGAAACATTCGGGAAATGTCGTGAAACTAAAGGTGGTTATTCATAAAGTAACCACATACCTGTTCAGCAGCATCAACAATCTAAATAGCAAATCCAACCAAGAATTAGTCCAAGTAAACAGTTCAATCCACACAAGCAAGAATCTTGAAAAGTACATGTACTCTATTTACTACACTTTTTATCAAGTTTCTATCTATTCGACATGAACTTGCTTCCTAGGGTTTCCTATTCCTTTTTAGGGTTTCATTAGGGTTTATTTTTAACTTTCCATCATTATAACTACAAACCCCAAAGATAGTAAAACTAGATGCAAACCCTAATTATCTCATTAAAACTTCCTAACAGGCTTAGGACAAACTTAACATCACTTTCCTCTAATGAATTTCAAATTAGTTCACATAAGAAAACATTAACCCTACATTATGGTTTCTAAGTTCATTATTGCCCTAAATCAGCCAATTAGGCATAAATATCATCTTTTTAGACCTAATTCTCTCTTTTATTAACAACAAGTTGATATTGACTTTAATTATCCAAAGCACATCATTAAATCTCATTACCATCAAGACTTAGGGTTTTTCATTCACAAATTCATTAATTGTAACAACTTTAGCTACTTTTAAAATTTCAAGCATAATCCGGTTTCAAATATAATTTTTTTGTGTTGCTCTTATTCTGAGGATCAATTTTCATATAGGACTTGTCTCGATCCGAGTTTCCTAGAATTAGTTATGATTTTTGCAAATAAATGTAATTGGACCAATAGAGTACTGCCACGTAGGCAACTTACTCTTCATGCACATACCTCGTGGGTTGACTTAACTTATAACGCAATGTCCAAATTGCCCCCGTGCTGATGGTTGTTCATTCACACGCTAGAGGGGCATTTTGGTCCAACGTGACCTGCGTCGTCTTCCTCCTCCCGACGGTCCGTTGTTGCCGCTACGGTGGGTTTCCACCACGTTCAAGCGACCCTCTGGGGCATTGGTGTACTGCGCGAGGGTTCCCACCCCTCCGGAGCCCCCATCCGCATGCAACAAGGATGCAGGTCGAGGTTGAGACAGCCTAGGCGGCAAGAATCAGAGCCGAGAATGGCTCGTGTTTGCAGGGCAAACCTTCTTGGCGGATGCCGTAGTCGACGAAGGAAGAGGGGGAAGGAGATTTCGTTGCCCCCAACGCTTCTCTGGGAACCAAGAAACCTCCAGAGGACATCACTCCAGGCAGGTCTTCCATGCAAGGTCAGGTTCTCCATGCAAGGGTAGGTCTTCGAAGGTTCAACGACCTTAGTTCCTCTACAAAGATGCCAAGTTCTGAGTACGAGATAGAGGTGAGGGTTGTACTAGGATCAAGGGCATCTCCTTTGTCTGACTGGTGATGATGACAGGGTTTAGGGTGCCCTGATCATGTATCCATCACTCCCTTTATATAGGGTGCGAGCCAAAACTCTTAGGGTTTGAAGGAGAGGAACAAAAGAGTCATCAAGCATCGGTTGTTGCTCCTTTTTGGGAAACAACACACTTAAAAAGAAAGAGATTAACTCCCACTACTATTATGTTGGGCAAGCCACTTATAGCAAGGTATGTTTCTATTCCTTTCCCAAAGTAGAAACTTTGCCTTTTCACAAAATGTCATATATTAGAAATCTATCGAGGAAGGTATATAATTATGATTCACATATTGAGTTATTGGTCAATATATTCTTGAAATCTAGGTTGTTGATTCATCTCCCTTTTCAGTATATTATTTAGCCTAATTATCCTCCTTCCTTGGCAAATCATAAAAAAAACCATTGTTATGTCTTATATATACAAACCTTTCCCCTTTAGTCATCTCATTAAAACAATACCATTATTTCTTGGAATATTCTTTTCCTCCATATTTCTAGAATTATCTTTTATTTCTTTTCCTTTTTAATAATGCATTATTTGATTTCTTCTTTTTCTTTTAATCATATTGGACTCACTAACATATTATGACCCACAAAATCGCATGCACAAAGAAAATATTGTAAAGGGAATCCATTCAATACATATAATTCATACAATTCCCATAATCATACATTTCTTGGGGAAATTGCATTTACAACCATATGAACCCATAAATTGGGGTTGTAATAGTTCCAGTATAAGGTAATAGTTTTCCTGAGAAAAGAGTGCATGCCTATTTTCCATAGGGCTTTATATCAAAAAACAAATCAAGAGAATTTAAAGTATGGGAGAATGGATCTTGATGATTCAAGATCAAGGAAAAGAAATCAAATTTTAGGACAGTCAAAAGACTTTTTCTATAGAATAGTAAAATTTGCATATTTGAGAAAATATTTGATATATTCATATTTTTATAATGTTTTGGGTTATTTTTTATTTTTGAGTTTTATAATAATTTTAGAAGTCAAGAAATTCCTACTGAAAATAATGGACCTTTTGCAATATTTGTAGAAATTCACTTTAGAAAAGGGGGAATGATGGGAGGTCAAGCATACCACTTATTCTTCCATTTTGAATGGCGGTACGACTAGGTAGTTGTTTTAGTAAATGATGGTCGTGGAAGTAAGGGGGAGTGAGAAAAAAGGTTAAAGATCACAGAGTTCTGCAGCAGATCCACCTAATAGATTTAGCTATCCCACAACATCCAATGGTGTTGAAGGTGTTAGAGCCTTAGATCAATGCTTTTCATGGCATTTTCCAAAGGTCATTAACTCCATTTGTCTCTGAGGAGGTATATCTTTCATCCTACGACTTTAGTTTTATCATTTTGGCATTTAGTACTAAAATCTAGTTTATTTGTTTCCTGGTGTTATTCATGGTCTATAGGTTGATGATGACTAAATCTTCATGTTGTCTTGTGATTCATCTATTTGTGTTGTTGGGTGAATTTGTGAGAATCACATGCATGATTGCACTGATTCAACTTGTTGTACAAACATGGGGTAGTTGTGATTTTGAATTTGCAGATGGCACCCTACAACTGGCATGAGTATAGGGATGAAAATGTTCCATACAGGAATCATGTTGTGGATGAGTAGGATGTTAGTGGTGACACATGAGAGTAGGTATACCTAAGGTGTATTCACTAGCCTTTATTTGCTAAATTCCTATTTGACTAGGAAATTTCTGACCTTTGTTTTCTCTAGGCATTCGTCAGGGCGGAGCATACCAGATTTAGGAAGAGCTTCCCCTAGATTAGTAATTCGAGACACACTCAGGTATACTATGGATGAATGCCCATCATTGAGGATGTCGAGTGAAAGATAAGGTATAACTTATAATCTTTTATCTTTGTTAACTTCCTTGAATTGTTCAAATTAAATTGGGATTTTATTCAGTGGTGATGATATTTTGCTTTGACTTATGCTTCAACTCTTTGGGACTCTGGGTCACAAATATTTATCTGGGGACCTATTGGAATGAAGTGGGGATGTTATATCATTAGATGCCTACTGAGGAGTTCGAATTATTGGAGGATACTTGTTTTGGAAGTGTTTATTGTTGTGGGATTGTATATAAGAATAACATTATTCCCTTTATCGATCATTTCTACCAAGAGATCGGTAATTTCCACTTTGTTTTTTGCGAGTTGGGAATCACCCTTGCAAGCTCACTGGTATTATTGTGCCATTCCTGTTTGCACTTTGCCAAACCTACGTCTTTGGGGATGATTGTGCCTTGCCGAGATATTAGGGCTAAACCATGTTGACATTGATATGATTTCAAAGTATGAAGTCAAATCCACCTAGTTGTGTAAGGCCTTATTCATTAAGAGGGAGCAAAGGGGTGCTAGTTGTCCTTTGTTCACCACCTTGTGGGTTCAGAGTGTTTCTTGTTGTAGGTTATTGGTTGTCTTTTAGGTGACAACATTGGGAAAGTCAATAGTACATAGATGGCCTTTGATGTCGGTTAATTAAAGCATGTAATGTCAATTTTGAGGTGATGCCTAAGTGGGTGATGCTACAGACCGACAAATACAACATCAACTTCTTGAGGAAGAGGAAACTGATGTGGTGCCCTTTTGACAATTGCAATAAATTACATCTAGGACAATATGCACCGACATAATGAAAACTTGCATGTAAACAAATTTTGTTTGAATATGCAGTTTTTAATGCCGATTTGGTAATGAAAACCAACATGGTAAATAGTTGTAATATCATTTTTTCATGAAATTGACATCGTAGGAAAATTTAGATTGTTGAGTCATCAGTTCTTTTAGAGAACTAACGTTACAATATTCCAACTTTGACATAGTAGGTTGGATTATAAGTTATAAAGTTTTCCGATACGCTTGTTTAGTAATGTCAATTTATATTTTTGAAACCGACATAACAAAGTTTCAATGTTAGTTTTTCTATAATAATTGACGTTGAAATATGTTTTTTTTAATAGTAGGTTTGTAGACTTGTTGTACGGCTGTACAGTAGGATGCAGAACCAGTTGTTCTAATGAACACCAGGTTCCATCCCATTTTGAGGTTAACAACCTGCCATTTTGAACCTACAAATCCTATAATAACAAGCATATACATACATATCCACATCTTCTATTGCCCCTTTATATTCATATATATATATATATATGTGTGTGTGTGTGTGTGTGTGTGTGTGTGTCTGTGTGTCTGTGTGTATGTATATATATATATATATATAGAGAGAGAGAGAGAGAGAGAGAGAGTCAGGCTAGAATACACTCGAGTGTATCCGAAGCGGAATACACTCAAGTAGTTTTTCATGATGCAATTTTTTTTGAAAATCTAATCCGTTGATCTTCTTAAACATCTCATGAACAACTCATATGCAAACTTTGAGCACATTTGGATATGTATAGCTCATGTTATAAAGACCGCAAAAATTATGCATTTCAAATTAGTTTCGCACGTCGATTTTGTTGCCCTTGGATGAGTGACTTACACTCATCCAAATGGGCTCAAAATTTGTATGTAGCCTAGTTATAGTATGACGGTGAAGATCAACAGTTTACATTTTGCAAAAAATAGTCTTGATATGCAAACACACTTGAGTGTATTCGTGCGATCTGTACACTCGAGTGTATTCTAGCCTGACTCTCTCTCTCTCTCTCTCTCTCTCTCTATATATATATATATATATATATATATATATATATAGAGAGAGAGAGAGAGAGAGGGAGGGAGGGAGAGAGAGAGAGAGTTAGACTAGAATACACTCGAGTGTACAGATCGCATGAATACACTCAAGTGTGTTTGCATATCAAGACTATTTTTTTGAAAAAATGTAAACCATTGATCTTTTTTTTATTTACTTGGGAACCACCCCCGAGGAGGAGCCACTTTAGTGAAAAATTTAAACCATTGATCTTCACTGTCGTACTATAATTAGGCTACATACAAATTTTGAGCCCATTTGGATGAGTGTAAGACGTTCATCCGAGGGCAACAAAATCGACGCACGAAACTAATTTGAAATGCATAATTTTTTTAGTCTTTATAACATGACCTAAAAATGTCCAAATGTGCTCAAATTTTGTATATGAGCTACTCACAAGATGTTTAAGAAGATCAATGGATTATATTTTTGAAAAAAATATTGCATCATGAAAAACTATTTGAGTGTATTCTGCTCTGAATACACTCGAGTGTATTCTAGCCTGACTATATATATATATATATATATATATATATATATATATATATATATATATATATATACATATATATACATATATATATATCTTCAAATTGAAATTTCCTTCACTCACATATTCACATTTCACATGTATGCATTCACATTCACATCTTCAATTTCCGAATTATATGTTAATAAAATCCAAATTCACTTGCATTCACTATAATATAAATTAAAATACAAAGTTTAAAATACTTATGATCCATCATATATATATATATATATATATATATGTATATGTATATATATATATACATATATATATATATTATTTTTACATCGTAAGATATAATATTCACTAGGATGTTGGACTTTATTTTACAATGAGATGGATGGGAGACTGGAAACAAGCTGCACCACCAATCCCTTTTGGATGGAAAATCCAATCCTCCAAACACTACATACATAGACCTGGGGTCGTAACATTACTATGCATAATCTTTTGGACCCTCTAGAGGAGATCCACCGCCTCAGGTGCCAAGAACCCAAAGGTATCAAAACTGAAAAGGATAAAAACATGTTGATTGTCAATATATGCCCTCTCGTGCTTGACCACTTTAGCTGAGGCAGCTTTATAGACAGTGTGTCCAGCAATAAAATCACCCCCTTTCAGGCCCACCAATGGAGAAACTCCTGACAAATCAACACATGCATGTTTCCCTCTATCCCAACCAAATATGACATTCAAGAGGATTCAACATTTGACATTCATGTTTTTTGTATACCCAGTAAAAGTATCAGGCATCAAACACTTAGTGAGAGTTTTGGAAAGAGCTTTTTGAGATGACAAGCAACAACAAACAATCCAAAATTGGTGAGGAGATGAAGACACCACTTGAAGACTTTCATGATGAACTAAAGGCCACGCTAACATGGGTCAAAAAAAATCCACAAACATAGGTGTTTCCCTTTGCACGCCATGCACAAATATCATTACCATACAACCAATAAGGTAAACAACTACATTGTCTTGTGCGACTCCTGCCAAGGGGACACCAATGTAATAATCTTACATCTGAGCATCAACAGTAGGAGACATCTATGACACACACAGTCACTCCACAGAAGAGCTAAGTAGATAACCAGATAGAAGAATCTAGTGAACAATTAGAAGTCATTATTTATCAAGATAGAAGGCCAAAAGCTTAAAAAGGTTAGAATACTATAATTCTAGCTCATAAGAAGAAGTCTTATGCAATTGATCCCACATTGTACCCTCAACTGCCACCTTGGAACTGTGCTCTAGTTCTAGGACATTATGGGTATCTACCTCATGTAGGCTTAGTCACAACATTAGAAACCACAGTTGATCTAGAGGTCAAGATAGAAGAAGTTGACACCTTCAGAGTTCACCACCATAAGATCGCAAAGCTTGATTACCAAAGCATGATGGAAGGAGATACAATTTTGGAAGTGACTATTGATCCCACTTTGTCAAAGAGAGATACCAATGCAGAAACCAAAGAGAAAGTTCACACTCTTATGGGCCTCTCTTAGTAGTATTCTCCCATTAGTCAAGCATCTTGTGGAATTTCCCACCATAAAGGAGCCTAGTAATCCTCTACCAAAGAGTTGCAATCCCAACGTTCACTATGATTGTTACCGCATCCTAGGTCACAAAATAGACCCATGTATAGCCCTCATGCACAACATTCAAGACCTAATCGACGTAGGTTTGGTCCAAACAGATGACCTTAAAGAAGTCACTCCAGAGCCTATCGCCAAAGAGCCAGGTGTAGCCACATAATTGATCAAATCCCTACTTGATCCAGAGTGCAACGAGAACACACAAGATGATGTAGTCGTATTGTTCATTGAATCCATACTCAAGCCAAGCCCAACAAGAACACACTAGCCAATAAAGTTTCAAAGTTGATTGAGCATCCACTCAAGCTGTAGCTCTACAAGAGAGCACCAAGACATGTAATTGTCCCAAGCCCCAATGAATTTGGGGATTGTGAGGAAACGATTTAATTGTTTTTGCTTTAAAAAGTCATCAAAAATGAAAAAAGGCAAAATTCTCAAAATAAAATAAAAAATAAAAATCTCTAAATTGAAAAAATAAATCTTTCAAAACAAGAACAAACTCAAAATCAAGAAAAAATCATCATCAAAATAAAAAAACCACATAATATACTTAAGTGATTGGAAGCATCCTCCCGTGCACCCTAAAGTGGAAGGACCAAAGTAAAACCGTACTGCCTAGTACAAAAGGAGTGTGGATTTTATATCGAGGCCCCAATGGTTCGCAAACCTAATACTACCCATAAAAATCACTCAACCAATGAAATCATCTAAAGTTACAATTGGAGGATGACATTACAACTCAAAATCAATAAATGTCTTCTTATATACCTTTTTAAGTTGAGCCACCCTAGAGGTGAGTTGGAACACTCCCAAAAAGTAGGACACCCTAATAACAAATTTAGGAGTCACTCCCTACATGAACTATAATGTTTAAATATGACAATGACCCTGCTCACAGGGCCTAACAAAGATAGGTGGATTGGATGATAAAGAGACTTGGATCCCTTGTGGCATTGTCCATGTCTCACTATTTTCCATGATGATCTAGCATGGGAAACCTTTGATGGGAAACTCCCATTAATCCACAACTCAAGTTCTCATCCTAAGGCTATGAGCATCAGTGTCCACAACATCAACGAACTAATCACACATACTTCAATCGTGAATCTCGAAGGGCAACCATAATTGGACATATGCTTGGGGTGAATTGCTTATGAAGTAGGACATCTAGGATCATTGGGGTCTAAAACTCCCATCCCAAGGTTCTGAGCATCAATGCCCAAAATGATCAAATGCAAAAAAAAACTAAGTCCAAAGGACACCCGACAATGTGGATACATGCTAGTGACAAATTGCATACACCAAGAAGTGTCGAGAATAGGGCCCATAGAGTTGTATGTGACACATGGCGCCTTAACCCAATTGGGTAGGGAATTTCCACTTGAATACTCACTACATGGCACAACTTGAGTCATACAAGTATAAAATCAAGAGCTAGTGGAGTATCAAATACACCCTAAATGAATATTCCCCTATTGGTACATATCTATGATCATCCCAAGGTAATAACCAATCAATTCATAGAAGACTTTGGACAAACTTAAATGTGCTTGGGGTCTCAAATCACCTTAAACTCCAGTAGTGGAAATCATAAATAAAGGTGAGCATGTTAGTTGTCATTTTCCATAAAATAAGAAACAATGATCACATGACCACTCCTTTCCTCTCATTACATGCCTCCCAACTAACATGGGTTACCACCAACTCATCATAAGGGTCTCAATCCAGAAAACTTGAATGGTGACTAGTTGCCTAAGCCCCAAAGAAAGAAACAAAACAAATAATAAAAAACCTCTAAGGTCCAGATTCCTAACATCTTCCATGGTAAATAACAACATAATAATCTACAAACCAGGGTCTCTGAAAACAAAATTTGAATCAAAAAACAACTTTGAAATAAATTCATATTGACTAACATGATCATGTTAAAAATTCAAAACTTTTGAAACAAAATAGTGGGGCAAAATGCTACCACCATAATTTAAATCATGATGACCCCTTTCCTCAATAAAGACCAAGAAGAAGGGAAATCACATATGATAGTGGCTCACTTTATGTTCGCATCACAAATCCTTTCAACATCATAAAGGTCTCCTTCGACAATCACGACATATCTCCACCAACAGAGCTTGTCAGGGAACCTTTGGAAGAAGATTGTAGATATCAAAGACATGATGAATTGTTCACTATATAGACAAAGTATAACTCAAATCTATCTCCAAAAACACTTGCATACATCATCAGAGAAAAAGTCCAGTAAGGCAAATCATCTCCTGAGATACTAAAAATCTTACATGCACTCCAAGAAAGATGTACAAACCATGAACTAGGGTTACTTCTTATCATTTAGCATGGCATGCTCTATGCACAATGAATACTATATCAACAAGGGACATCTGGTTCAAAAAATGTAGAGGAGGTAGGATGGGCAGTTGGTCATATCTAGTATGGATTGATTAATGAATCATATCAAATTATGAATTTTGAATCCATACGTAGCTACAATAAGCTCGTATCTCCTCAAAACATTTCTCTCACAACAAAGCTAGCATGATATGACCTCTATTGATGACAACCATATAGCAACTTCAAGCATATACCTTCCAATCAAGATGCACTGATCAGTTTGCACAGGCCCACCAGATACTTGTTGGCAACACAATATCAGGGCCACATCACCAAAGCATATTGAATGATATGTTGGACCTTGATTCCAAATTGTTTCCATCATTAAATATTTTGCAATGAGATTCCTTCCCTTCAAAATAGTTGAAGCTGAGGACTTGAAATGTCAATAAAAAATGCATCAGGCTTAGAAGATAAAGCATGGCCTAGATTCATCAACCATGTGATCGGTGGAAGCATACATTCTTGAGATTTTTCCTTGAATTTGAAAGACCTACACTCTGCTAAGCATCCTCAATCATGGTCACTTTTATAGATGATTATTTCTAACCTTTTTTTGTCCTGGACCATGACCTAAAATTGGACGAATCATGAACTTAACTTCCAATCTCTTTTGGGTCCTGGACTATGACCAAAAGTTGGACATACCAAACACAATGATAGTATAAAATCCTTTTATGGTCATGATCATGAACTAAAATTGAATCAAACCAAGTGACCCACTTTCCAAATCTCCTTTGTGCCCTGAATCATGGCCTAAAACTGGACCAATCATGTGCTTTATCTACCAATCTTTTTTGGGTCATGGACTAGGACCTTAAACTAGACCGCAAGCCCTATATTGAATAAGCACCTTTCCTTCTAATATAAAATCCCTAAGCTGAGGTAGGAACCTATGTGACATGGTTTTTACAACACTAACAAATCCACCTAGGGATGAAATCCCTAAGTTTTTACCAAAACCTTGTGCAATAGTACCACCCGCAAGCGGACGAGTCTTATCACAGTATAGTTAAGGATCGAATCCCAAATGAAAACATTTTGAAGAATCTTTCTAGTCGAATCTGGATCAACTAAGACTAATATTTAGAACAAGAGTTGATTTGGGTTTCTTTAAACTAATTGCAAGAAAAGTAAAAGAGTGTGATTAAAACTAGGCTTAGATTAATGATGGGGATCACTGGGGTGGAAGCGAGTTTCACCACCACTACACATGCAAACACATCCAGGAAAGATACAACTATCCAAATGGAGTAGCAAACCATCTGTTAGGAAATAAATTTTGTGTAGGCATCTCCATAGGCTCAATGTCTCGTTACCCATAGATCACACACTTACTACTCTAGAGATATCCCTTTGAAAGTTCTCGTTCGGGCATCAACCATGTTAATCGATATTCATATCCTAAGTATTGAAGTTCTCGCCACAAAGGAATATAATAGATCATACAAGGCAAGTGATCAATCCACAAAGCATGCATTAAATGATTAACAACGGAATGGAAAGTTATATACAAGCCATGGAATGTTATAAGATGAACATGTAAGCACGGGCATCATGGCTAATCCCCGCACCCCAGCAAAATGGACTACTCGCTCCTCATGATAGAAATAAAAGAACAAGATAGAGGGATGATTCCGCCATGGTCATGGTGAAGAAGATGGTCGCGGCTTGATGAATGCATATTCATCATAATATTCAATCGCCATCTTCGGCTCAATTCGACTCAATACATCCGATTTCATCTCCTAAATATCACAATACGTGAAATTGGTTAATTGGTTCACTTGTCAAGACTATTAACTGAGTTTATGTTGATTTTATGTAGGTCATGATGAGGTTCAACCATCAAAAGGCACCCACCTCCTTTTAACCCTAATCCACCTTCAACATAATCATCACCACTGCTTGCTTCATTCCACCTTTATCCCCATCAACCATCATCTGAATCAAACCCTAATAAGTGGGGCCCACCATTCTCAACCCTAGATCTACCTTCACTCATGAGCCTCTGACCAAACGGTCTTGACCAAATGGTTTTATCTATACGGTTTGGACATCTCTCAGTCTTAGCCATTTATCCACACGGTCTCAGACCGCGAGCCTTTCCACACCATCAGATCATGGATCTACGATCCTCTTTCACTCGACCCTAGCAGTTTCCTTCATTTTGTCTCTCGACCTTATGATTATGGGCAAATGATTTTGATACTGATCTGCCCTATCAGTCTCCTTGCTTTTGGCCTTCCCCTTCCTTGGTCTCAAGACCGTTTGGGCAGCCATCGAACCAAGACCGGTTGCCACCATTGAGCCATCGTCCTGACCACCAAACCCTGATCATGCACCTATCCTCTGCCTTCCCGTCCTCTTCCTTCCTCTCCATCCATCCACAAACCCTAAACGACACCTACAACACCACCCGCAACCCCCGAGACATCATCGACGCCGCCGCTCACCAGCAGCAATCACCTTTGCACTATCTTCCTCCACATTGCCCACTGCCCTCGTCACCTACCTGCCACCATTGCACACCCTTCGGTCTTCAAGACCGATCAGAGGCAAACGGTTTTCAAGACCGATCAACAGCAAACCGCTAAAGTCATAGCGCCGAAGACCGTTAGGGCATAGTGATCCTGAGACCGATCAGAGGTCGAAGACCATTTGGACGCTGAAGCGAAGACCGTTTGGAGCCACATCGATCCGCGAGACCGGTCAGAGATCAAAGAACGATAGGACACCGAAGACCGTTTGGACCTTGGACCGCTAGAGCAGTAAGATAACGGTCTTGCAAGACTGTTTGGATAGAGATCCAAACCGGTAGGTGCGGACCGTTAGAGAAAGAGAATCTAGGACCAGTTGGAGGATACTAATCAAGACCATTTGGATGAGAATGCCCAAGCCATTAAAGCAAGATCGGTTGGAGGCATTTAACTCCAAATCGTTTAAAATCAAAATCATGTAAAGAGTTCACAGCAAAAACATGAAGACCCGACCCAAACCTATAAATAGGACCAGTAGGGCCCTCATTTGAGGCATCAGACTGAGGATGCCAACAGGCTTCCTAAACGTAGGTTTGATCCCGATCATCCATGCCATTTCCACCTCACCTGCTGCGAGCAAGGAGGTCAAGATGAGAAAGAAGGTGGAGAAGAAGATCTGCCCAGCCTGCCTTGGCGGTTCTTCCTCCTCGTCCAGATCTACTTCGACATGATGTAGAAGACCACATCATCTTCACCGATCTGTGACTACCATCTGCATCATGCTCATGATAGGACCTTCCCTCTCTCTTGTTCTTCTTGTTTCTCACATCATGAGCGAGTAGTTCTTTTTCGTTGGGGTGTGGGGACTAGCCCTGCTGCCCATGCAAGCATGTTCTCTTGTTAAACATTCCATGGAAATATATATAACTTTTCATTTCGTTGTTAATCGTTAATGTTTGTGGATTGATTACGTGCTTGCTTTTATCTTGTTCTTCCCTATGTTGTGAGAACTTCTATATGTAGGGTAGAATGTTGATTATTGAGGTTGACTCCCAAACTAGAAATAGAATGGGATTCCTTGAGGTCGTAAGTGTATGATCTGTGAGGGGACGAGCCATGTAGTGTACGGTGACGCTTATGTGGCCTACACATCCCTCAGGGAGGGCCACAACTTTAGTTGGATATCTGTATCTTCATTGTTAATCATCGATGTTTGCTTGTAGATTAATCGCATGTTGGCTTGTCAATTAGCACGGTTGACTCCCTGACTAGAAATAGAAAGGGAATCCTTGATGTCGTAAGTGTATGATCTGTGAGGGGAGGAGCCATCTAACCTACGGTGATGCTTTTGTGTGCCTAATGCCTATATAGGGGGCCCACAGCTTCAGTTGGATATTTATATCTTCATAACTGTAAGTGCATGATCTGGAAGGAGACAATACATCTGATGCCTAAGGTGATGCTTACGCGGACCTAAACATCCCTCCGAGAGGGTTCGCAACAGTTCTATTTGGATAATTATCTCTTGCATGGATGTTTGATGTTTGGATGTGTTTGCATGGGTAGTGGTGGTGAAACTCGGTACCATCCAAGTGATTCCATATCATTAATCTAGATCAACTTTAATTCTGCTCTTTACTTTCCTGCATTTAGTTTAATTAACCTCATTTCAACCAATCGTTTTAAATATTAGCCTTACTTGAACTAGACTAGACTAGCAACAATTCTTAAAATCGTTGTCCCTTGGGATTCGATCCTTAACTATATTGCGATAAGACCTGTCCGCTTGTGGGTGGTATTATTGCATGAGGTTTTGGTAAAAACTTAGGGATCTCAACCCTGAGTGAATTTGTTAGTGTGATAATAAACCACGTCAAATTTGGCGCCGTTGCCAGGGACAACGGAATCAGTTAGTCAAATCTAGTTCTTTTAGGCTAATCTAGGATTTTGCTTTTTTCTTTTGATATAATCGATCATCCTCTTGAATTCGGTTCTATTTCATCATTCTTATTCCTGAAAAATCTTTCCATCCCAACTACCAACAAAGACTAGTGCATGCACCGCTCAAACAGTCCTGATCTCACTGCTAGCTTTGATCTTGAGATAGACAGAACTTTTCGTCGTCAGAACAGAGAGAACCAAGTAAGGATGGCTCAAGAGGAGGAAATAGCCTAAAGGGTAGCTCAAGCCCTTACTGCACAAAGAGATAGGCTTATGCAAGAAGCCAGGGTTGTAGTTGAAATAGAGATCCGAGAAGCACAAGCCACTAAACTACAAAAAGACCTTAGGGAGTTCTCAATCCCTAAGGCTACTGACGTTCATCACCCAGTACAACCTCCTCCCATCAATGCTACAAATTTCGAGATCCGAGCACATTGGATTACCTTGCTTCAAAACAGCCTATTCTATGGTAAACAAGAAGAAGATAGACATGAACATCGTCTAAGGTTTATCAATTTATGTGCTATGACAAAGCAAAATGGAGTCGCAGATGATGCTATCCGACTTCGTCTCTTCAAGTATTCTCTTGTTGATAGAGCTATAAGTTGGAACAATTCCTTGTAGTGTGAACCCATCACCACTTGGGAAAAACTTCAAAATGTCTTCCTCGAGAAATTCTACCCTCCTTCTCTCACATATGAAATCAAGGGATGTATAACTCAATTCACTTAGGTCCCTGGAGAATCCCTTGTTGAAGCATGGGAAAGGTACAAAGAGCTTCTACGTAAGCGTCCACATCATGGCATTCCTAAGAATCAACTCATTGAGATCTTCGATAGAGGTGTGGATGATGACATTAAGAGGTTCTTAGACTCCTCATCTGGAGAAAACTTCATGCGTCAAAGTTATGATAGCACATGGAAGGTTGTCACCCTTGGAGCAAAAAATCAAGCCAATTGGGGTAGACCCGTAAGTAAAGGAGTGATGAAGGTAGCTATGGCAGAAGCTACTCCCGAGTACAAGTCTATCGCTGAATCCCTGAAGCTCCTAGTCATCAAGCAAGATCATCTTGAATCATCTATTGCTGTGTTTGAAAAAAGACACTCACTCCCACAACAACAAGAACAGATCAAGTCAGCTTCATTGTTCTATGAAGCATGTAAAGGCACTGATCATTCTATGCTAGCCTACAATGTTCTCTATGATGTTGTTTTAAACAACGTTTATGACCAAGGAGATAATAGTCAAATGGAAAATCTTAATGTTGTCAACACCATCTCTGGTCAAGGATATTACAATCCGAATCAGAGTAGGAACCATCCTGGTTTTCAATACAGAAATCCTTTAGGAGCGGAAAACTCGCAACAACTTGGTTCAAATAATCAGCAATGAGGACCACCAGGATTCTAGTATAACCAGCAACAAAGTTTTGGGAATCAAGGAAACTTTAGGGGTAAATTTCAGAACAAGAACTACAATAATTATCATAACAATTCTCAGTTCCAGAATCCCAACCAAGTCCCCTACCAACAACAACAAGGGCAACAAGCAAACCCTGTCTCTCCTGATGACAAGCTGTCGGCAATTGAGAAGATGTTGCAGTCATAGCAGACAATGATAGCTAACCAGCAAGCCCATCAGAAGGCTATTGAATACCAACTAGTTCAACTTGCAGCTAGCATGCAGCCACCTACTGGAGCCTTTTTTAGCCAACCGGAGAACAACCCTAAGCACCCTGAGCAACTGAAGGCTGTCACCACTAGGTTCGGAAAAGATTATTCCGATCCTTCTATCGAGACACCTATGCTTATTACTGACAAGGATGACTCTGTGGTAATACAAGACTCTACAAACCCTGAGTCTCAACAAAAAGGGGCAGTAACTGCTGATAAGACAGACAAGGAAAGTTCTGAGAAACCAATTGATGCAGAACCAGAAACACTTGAGCCAGATGTACCAATATACAAGCCTCGTATACCATTCCCAGCTTGTTTGAGGCAGACCAAGCTTGACACTCGATTCAACAAGTTCAAAGAAACTATGAAGAAGCTTCATGTTGATATATCCTTTCTTGATGAGCTGGCTGAAATACTAACATGGACAAAGTACTTGAAGTCTCTCCTTATAAGGAAGTATATATAACTGAAGAATATGAGACAGTCAATTTAGCAACGACCACTTCTAACATTATTCAGAGCAAGGTGCCAAAGAAGCAGAAAGATCCAGGATCTTTTGGGATTTTATGCCATATTGGTGATTCTTCATGTAAGAAAGGATTAGCCGATCTTGGTGCTAGTATCTCCATCATGCCACTTAGCCTTTGCAAAAGGCTAGGGTTTGCTAAACTGCTCCCGACTGGCATGAACATACAACTTGCAAATAACATTGTGACTCTCCCCTTGGGAATCATTGAGGATGTACCTATCAAGGTAGGTAAAGATTCCTATGTTCCGTGTGACTTTATCATTATGGATATAAAAGAAGATGCCAGATACCCTCTCATTTTGGCCGTCCATTCCTTGCCACTACGAGAGCTCTCATTGATGTTGAAGCAGGAACCTTGCTGCTCATACTAAGTAAAGAGACTCTTGAGTTCAAAGTTTTTGAAAGTATGCGAAGACCAAGCATGCAAGAAGAAGTCTACTTGATTGAGTGCATAGAGCAGATGTCACTCCTCACGTAGGAGGATTATGAACAAGAAGACCCCTTAGGAGTGGCTCTAACTAATCCGTAGTTCAGTTGACGAACAAGTGAAAAATTGTGTTCTCAACCTCGACACTACTGAAGAAGATCTTAAAGCCAAATTTGAGGAACTCAGGGCTGTGAATGTTATTGAAGAACCGAGCAAGAAACCAGAAGCCCCTGAAATGAAACCCCTACCTGAGGGATTGAAGTACATGTTTCTGGATGATCTCAAGGTCTGACCAGTCATTATAAATTCCGACCTAACAACCAAACAAGAAGATAAACTCCAGACGGAATTAAAGGAAAGAAGAAAAGCCATTGGCTACAAGATGTGTGATCTCATTGGGGTCAGTCAAGTGCTTTGCATTCACAAAATTCCAATGATGGAAGACCACAAGCCGACTGTCGAACATCAAAGGAAGCTTAATCCAAATATGAAAGAATTAGTCTGTCGTGAAGTCATTAAATTACTCACAACATGAATCATTTATCTGATATCTGACTCGCCATGGGTAAGTCCTGTGCATGTTGTCTCGAAGAAGGGTGGAACTACTGTAATACAGAATGAAGACAATGAACTCATCCCCACTCAAATAGTCACCGGGTGGAGGATGTGTATTGATTACAGGAAGTTGAATAAGGCAACCTGAAAGGATCATTTCCCGATGCCTTTTCTTGATCAAGCCTTAGAACGGTTGGCTCACCAAGAATATTTCTGCTATCTCAATGGTTACTGTGGATTATATCAAATTCCTATACATCCAGATGATCAAGAGAAAACTACTTTTACTTGCCCATTTGGAACATATGCCTTTATAAGGATGACGTTCGGCCTCTACAATGTGCCTGCAACTTTTCAGCATTGCATGGCAGCTATATTTGCGGGTCTCACTGAAACTATAATGGAAGTTTTTATGGATGATTTTTTCATATATGGATATTCATAAGACTCGTGTCTGAAGCACCTCTCCCTTGTCCTTAAATGGTGTGAAGAAGCACATCTTGTGTTAAATTTTGAGAAACGTCATTTCATGGTAAGGGAAGGAATTGTCCTTGGCCATAGAGTCAGTAGTAGAGGGATCGAAGTAGACAGAGAGAAAATCAAAGTGATTTCCAAACTCTCTATCCTTATAAATGTAAGAGAAGTTTGCACTTTCCTTGGTCATGTAGGCTTTTACAGACGTTTCATAAAGGATTTCTCCAAGATAAACAAGTTGATGACGAATTTGTTGCTAAAGGATGTTGAATTCCATTTTGATGAAGACTGTGTGAAGAGTTTCAACAATCTAAAACATGCTCTTACAACAACACCCATCATCAGAGCTCTCGATTGGGATCACCCATTTGAAATTATGTGTGATGCCAGTGATTACGCTGTGGGTGTTGTCTTAGGACAATATATAGAAAAGAAACATTATGTGATCTACTATGCATCGAAAACCCTCGATGAAGCTCAGAGGAATTATGCAACTACCGAGAAAGAACTTTTGGCAGTCGTGTATGCCTTTGACAAGTTCATATCCTACCTCATAGGTTCAAAAGTCATTGTCTACACATATCATGCAGCTATTTGTTACCTCCTGGCGAAGAAAGATGCAAAACCCAGACTGATAAGATGGATTCTCCTTCTATAAGAATTTGATCTAGAGATAAGAGATAAAAAGGGTATAGAGAATGTTTTAGCAGACCACCTAAGTCGCATCCACACCTTGGAAACTGAGAAGATCCCGATTAACGATTATTTTCTGGATCGCCAATTAATGAAAGTTTCATAAGCTACCCCATGGTACTCAGATTATGTGAACTACCTTGCCGCTAGTGTCATCCATCATGAATGCACCGGAAATGCACTGAAGAAATGCATGCATGATGTGAAATAGTATCACTGGGATGAGCCGTACCTATTAAAGCTATGTGTTGATGGTCTCTACAGATGTTGTATCACTGAGGAAGAAGCCCAAATCATTTTAGAGCAATGCTACTCAGGCCCAGTTGGAGGCCATATGAGTTCTAAGAAAACTACTTTGAAGGTCTTGCAATGTGGTTTTTTTGGCCAACCATATCCAAAGATTCCTACAACTTTGTTCTATCATGTGACAAATGTCAGAGAACGAATAACATAATAAAAATAGATGAGATTCCACTCAAGTTGTGGCAAGAAATTGAGATTTTTAATGTTTGGGGTGTGGACTACATGGGTCCATTCCCATCCTCACATGGATTTTCTTACATCCTAGTTGCAGTTGACTATGTCTCAAAATGGGTAGAGGCCATACCGACCATCACTAGTGATTCCAAACCTATCATCAAGATGTTTAAAGATATTATTTTTCCCCATTTCGGAATTCCACACACTGTGATATCCGACGGAGGTTCTCATTTTCTAGAAAGAAGTTTTGAAGTATTGCTGAGGAAATATGGTGTAACACACAAGGTAGCCTCACCCTACCATCCCCAAACAAGTGGACAGGTAGAGGTTTCTAACTGTCAACTCAAGGCTATCTTGGAAAAGACAGTAGGCCGCAACCGAAAAGATTGGTCAGTGAAAATCAATGACGCATTGTGGGCCTACCGAATAGCTTTTAAGACTCCCCTTGGAACTACACCATTTCGATTAATATATGGAAAGTCTTGCCACCTACCTGTTAAACTCGAACACAAAGCATGGTGGATAATAAAACAACTAAATTGTGATATGAAGAAAGCAGGTCAAGCCAGGATTCTGCAACTCCAGGAGCTGGAAGAACTCCAGATGACAGCTTATGAGAATGCACGAATCTATAAAGAACGCATGAAAATTTGGCACGATGGTCATCGGAAAAGAAAGGACATACAAGTGGGAGACCAAGTTATTTTGTTCAACTCAAGACTGAAGTTATTCCCAGGGAAACTCTGTTCTCACTGGTCTGGACCTTACATTGTCAAGAGCATCTACCCACATGGTGCTTTCTCTTTATGGAGTGAAAAGTTGAGTGAATTTGTAGCTCATGGCCAACGCTTGAAGAGATATTTCACCTCAGCCAACATAGGCACCAAAACAATGTTGGATCTTACCAATCCAATGAATCTACCAGAAAACTAAAGAATTCACGTTGAGCCATCGACATAAAACAAAGGTGCTTGTCAGGAGGCAACCCGGTCAATAAATTCATTTTTACTTTTAATTTTAAATTAGAAATTTTCCTTAATTTTGTTTAATTTTGCACTAAAATAAAATTTTCATCGCAAGATGTTATCCTAAGTTCTTTTTAGTCTTCATTTTTGAGATTTTCATATGAGGACACACATTGATTGGAACGCAACCACATCTGGTGGTCCAAATGGCATGAATTGTCCCCTCCATCTTGGATTTAGGGTTTGCTCGGGACGAGAAAATTTCTAAGTTCGGGGTGGAGGGTGGGTGGTACGTACTTTACTTTCCACCTTCACCCATCTAATTCAGACTTAAGATTTCATCGTTGCATTTTTGACCAAAATTTTCAAATAAAATTTTTCAAAATTTTTAAAGTTTTCAAAGAAATTGAACATATACTTGATGAAGTGTTGTCACTCTCTGTTTCATTAAAAGCCATATTTGCATTTAGAATCATTATACCCTCCTTATCCGAAGCAGATCCTCAAAAGGACCACTTTTTGAAACTAGTCTATTGATTGAAATCATCTTGTGAAGCTTATGAATCCTAACATCATGATCCTTCTGCAAAAATGGTAGTGTCTGTTGAACTGATAGGGATCAAACACATCGTGGTTCCTAACTGTTAAGTGGAACAATAACATGGAACCTACACCAAACCCTCATCAAGTCATTAGTTAAGAAGAGTACAATAAAGAGAACGACCCGGTGCACAAAATTATAAATAAAGTTGCATTCTAATCTGAACTCTCTTCTACACTTCTTCCATCATCTTCGTACCCCTCCGTCCATCAAAAAGAAACAAAAATAGCCAAAACAGTGCCAAACCCTAAGTTTAGGGTGGCATGCCACTTCCCTCTATATCCGCTTCTTCCATACCCCTCACAAATTAATAGAGGCATACCACCAAGAAAAGATGCCAAAGCGCACACAAATAAATGCAATCTCGAGTCAAATAGAGGAGAGATTTGCACAAAAAAATGCAATCAATGAAATTGCAATCATAAAATAAAAATCTCAAGTCGAATAGAGGATAGATTTATTTCTTCCTTCCATACCACCATTCACTCCTTTTTCTACCCAAAGGCACAATAAATGCCTCCACTATCTTGAAATACACCAGTGTCAGATCATGTGCACACTTGTTGTTCTGTGGGTATCTCTGGACCCTTACAAAACTCTTAGAAATGCTTGTTGTTGGAAAAAGTGAGGAGGAAGTGATGTTGGAAAACAAACTTAGGAACGAAGATATGGTAAGATGTGTTCAGTGGTCCCAGGAAGTTGAGATGCATAGTCATACTGAGCAAAAAGAAAACAACCGTGATGTGAAGAGGAGGCAATCGCACAACTTGAAAGTATTCATTTGGCAATTGTTTCAGATCTTGTGTTACTCGAGGATGAGCAACGTTTAAGTTCGGGGTGTTTTGATGAATGCATATGCATCATAATATTCAATTGCCATCTTGGGCTCAATTCAACTCAATACATCTGATTTCATCTCCTAAATATCACAATACACAAAATTGCTTAATTAGTTCAATTGTCAAGACTATTAATTGAGTTTATGTTGATTTTATGCAGGTCATGATGAGGTTCGACCATCAAAAGGCACCCACCTCCTTTTAACCCTAATCCACCTTCAACATAATCATCACCACCGCTTGCTTCATTCCACCTTAATCCCCATCAACCATCATCTGAATCAAACCCTAATAAGTGGGCCCCACCTTTCTCAACCTTAGATCTACCTTCACTCATGAGCCTCTAACCAAACGGTCTTGACCAAATGGTTTTATCTATATGGTTTGGACATCTCTCTGTCTTAGCCATTTATCCAAATGCCCTTAGACTGTGAGCCTTTCCATACCATCAGATCATGGATCTACGGTCCTCTTTCACTCGACCCTAGTGGTTTCCTTCATTTTGTCTCTCGACCTTATGATTCTGGGCTAATGGTTTTGATACCGATCTACCCTATCGGTTTGCTTTCTTTTGGCCTTCCCCTTCCTCGGTCTCAAGACCGTTTGGGCAGCCATCAAACCAAGATCGGTTGCCACCATCGCGTTGTCTCCCTGACCACCAAACCCTGATCATGCATATGTCCTCCACCTTCCCGTCCTCTTCCTTCCTCTCCATCCACCCACAAACCCTAAACGAAACCTGCAACACCACCTACAACCCCTGAGACATCATCGACGTCATCGCTCACCAGCAGCAATCACCTCCATGCTATCTTCCTCCACAGCGCCCAGTGCCCTCGTCGCCTACCTGCCACCATCGCACACCCTCCGGTCTTCAAGACTAATCAGAGACAAACGGTCTTCAAGACTGATCAGAGGCAAACAGTCTTCAAGACCGATCAGTAGCAAACCGCTAAAGTTGCAGCACCGAAGACCGTTAGGGCATAGTGATCCTGAGACCGATCAGAGGTCGATGACCGTTTGGACGTTGAAGCAAAGACCGTTTGAAGCCACGTCGATCCACGAGACCGATCATAGATCGAAGAACGATAGGATGTTGACGACCATTTGGACCTTGGACCGCTAGAGAAACAAGAGAATGGTCTTGCAAGACCGTTTGGACAGAGATCCAAACCTGTACGCATAGATCGTTAGAGCAAGAGAAGCCAGGACCGGTTGGAGGATACTAATCAAGACCATTTGGATGAGAATGCCCAAACCGTTAAAGCAAGATCGGTTGGAGGCATTTAACTCCAAATCATTTAAACTCAAAACCGTGTAAAGAGTTTACAGCAAAAATGTGAAGACATGACCCAAGCCTATAAATAGGATAGCAGGGCCCTCATTTGAGGCATCAGACCGAGGACGCCGACAGGCTGCCTGAACGCAGGTTTGATCCCAATCATCCACGCCATTGCCACCTCACCTACTGCTCCTGCTGCAAGCAAGGAGGTCAAGATGAGAAAGAAGGTGGATAAGAAGATATGTGCGGCCTACCTTGGTGATTCTTCCTCCTCATCTAGATCTACTCCAACATGACGTTTAAGATCGCATCATCTTCACTAAGCTACGACTACCTTCTGCATCATGCTCATGGAGGAACCTTCCCTCTCTCTTGTTCTTCTTGTTTCTCACATCATGGCAAGTAGTTCTTTTTTGCTGGGGTGTGGGGACTAGCCCTACTGCCCATGAAAGCATGTTCTCTTGTTAAACATTCCATGGCCATGTATATAACTTTTCATTTTGTTGTTAATCGTTAATGTTTGTGGATTGATTACCTGCTTGCTTTTATCTTGTTCTTCCCTATGTTGCGAGAACTTCTATATGTAGGGTAGAATGTTGATTAATGAGTTTGACTCCCATACTAGAAATAGAATGGGATTCCTTAAGGTCATAAGTGTATGATCTGTGAGGGGATGAGCCATCTAGCCTACGGTGATGCTTCTGTGGCCTAAACATCCTTCAGGGAGGGCCACAGCTTCAGTTGGATATCTGTATCTTTGTTGTTAATCGTCGATATTTGCTTGTAGATTAATCGCCTACTGGCTTGTCGATTAGCACGGTTGACTCCCTGACTAGAAATAGAAAGGGAATCCTTGAGGTCATAAGTGTATGATCTGTGAGGGGATGAACCATCTAACCCATAGTGACGCTTCTGTGTGCCTAACGCCTGTATAGGGGGCCCACAACTTTAGTTGGATATTTGTATCTTCAAAACCGTAAGTGCATGATCAAGATGGAGACAAGACATATGATGCCTAAGGTGATGCTTACTCGGATCTAAACATCCCTCTGGGGGGGTTCGCAGTAGTTCTATTTGGATAGTTATCTCTTGCCTGGATGTTTGATGTTTGGATGTGTTTGCATGGGTAGTGATGGTGAAACCCGGTGCCATCCCAGCAATTCGATATCATTAATCTAGATCAACTTTAATTTTGCTCTTTACTTTCCTACAATTAGTTTAATTAACCTCATTTCAACCAATCATTTTAAATATTAGCCTTACTTGAACTGGACTAGACTAGCAACGATTCTTAAAAATGTTGTCCCTTGCGATTCGATCCTTAACTATAATGTGATAAGACCCGTCCACTTGTGGGTGGTATTATTGCACGAGGTTTTGGTAAAAACTCAGGGATTTCAACCCCGAGTGAATTTGTTAGTGCGATAATAAACCACGTCACGACTCAGTGGAGAAATGGTTTTCTACATGATGGAGGGGCAAATATGGATGAGGAGGGGAAGAAAACTAAGATGTATGAGGATGATCGTCTCTCTCCTTCTTCCTTCTCTTCTCGTGCCCTTGCTAGTCGGTTAGTGGGACCACCATCTCTTAAGCTGGTGCACATAGTACGATGCTTAATCCTATAATGGAGATGAATGTATTTGATCAAAACCTTAAACAATCATATGAAACTGAGGAAAATTATATATGAGCAGATCCTGGGGGTATATGAGAGCTTTCACTGCAAAAATGGGCCAGAAATGGCGACTAAAACAAAGATTGATATGCATTCATCACTATGCTTAAGCCCTATTATCAATAGGAACCCCTGCTCTCAAGCCCTGTCTAGAATAAGCATTTCAGTTTTGAAAGACCTACATTTAGGTCGGCAGCTACATGATCTAATACCTATAATGTGTAGGCACTCCCAAATTAATCTATTGATTACCCTTGAGACCTGACTATCATCTAGATCATGAATCTTGGACTATGGCCCTTGCCACTTAGATTCAAGAGTTCATGATTCAACTTGACCTTGATTCATCTGTGCTTTCAAGCCTTATCCTAAATAGGCATATCCTCTTCTAAAAGCCCTATCATGAGTAGGAAACTCCCTTTGTTTAAGCCCTACATCCAGACAGACATCACCTCAAGTCCTATTCCATATAGGCACTCCCAAAAAAACCATCTAACATGGTAGGCATCCCTTTAAAAGCCCTGCATTTAGGTAGGCATCTCCTCAATCCCTATCCCGCATAGGCTTTCCCTCCAGTTCAAGCCCTACATTCCAATAGGCGTATCCACAAGCCCTATCCTAAATAGGCATTTCCTCCAGTATAAGCCCTACATCCAGTAGGAACCTTTTCTGAGCTCTATTTGGAATATGAATTTCCTCCTATTTAAGCCCTACATCCAGTAGGAACCTTTCATCAAGCCTTATCCCAGATAATCATTCCCTCTAGCTTAAGCCATACACATAAGTAGGCCCCTACTTTTAATTGCTACTGTAAACATGAATCCCTATTAAACAAGAGCCATATATTCAAGTAGGCATTCAGAAAATTTCTATGCTCAGATAGGCATATATGCTAAATCCCTAATTGAATAGACATACATCAACCGAATTTGATAAATCTGATGTGTCCTATCTCGAATAGGCATTCTTCCTGAACCAATTCCTATCCTAAATGGGCATTCACATTCAAGCCCTATCCTGAATAGGTGCATGTTGGTATGTATGCCCATAGAGCAAGTCATGTGATGATTGTAATGGGATACTTTGTAAATGATTTGAATAATAATAATGGCAAATTCTGATCTATATGTTTTAACTGTTTCTGAGATGATAGTGTAACATCATAGATGTCTAAAGTATTGTTTTACTTGATGACGTATGCTTTTGGGTTGAGGACCTAAACGATGAGATCATACGGATGTTAAGAGTATACTTTCTTGTTCAGTCCCATTCGGTTGTTATTGTGGAAATAACCATAGACATCAATAACACTAAAGACTAGATTGTGTGTCGGTTGATGACAGAATCGCATTAGTCATGATATAGTGATATCAAACCAAGCACATAGGTACTTGTTAGAGAACAAGTGTACCGGACAGACCCATCATGAGAGTGACACATGGAACCATGATTTGGTAGTCACAGTCAGCTCTCACAGTGATGGTGGTGAGTGTGATTCTTCGACCTGAAATTACTACACTCAACACATGTTGTTGGGTACACTTTGACATCATCAAATGCAGTCCTGAAACATGGGTTGTTATAAAGGTGATGATTGGGTGACTTTGACACATGGGGCTTTTGAGGGGTGAGTGACAGATATGGGATTTTTCCCTCCTAAGGGAGTTTGATGTCCATGGCCACTTGATGAGTAGGATTGAGAAAGGCATGTGCATGCATGTGTGAATCAATATGTGATACTGATGTCACACACATCTCACCCAGTCTGCTCTGAGATCAAGGAAATGGATGTACGTGGAAAGGATGATTGTACCATGCCTTGAGTTCATTCAGGACATTAGTGATAAAGGAATTATACATTCACTGTAACACCATTCACGGATCGTAGGATTGAAATTTGTTCTCCAACTTTCTATTTCACTTGGGTAGCACTGATGTGTGACTAGGCACCACTCTTTGCTCGTGATGTCATAAGTGTTATGGACTTTCACTGCCAACGTGAAATGGACCTGCATGGTCACAAGCACTAGGACATGTTCCTGGAAGAGGCGTTTCTCCATAAATCTTGTTTGGATTGAATACTAAACGAGTTTAGTAGTTCAATTAAACACACAATCGATTGATAAATCAAAATCATAGTGTTCAAGGTGTTGGATCAGATGATTAGAGTATCGGATTGATTGAAACTACAATTGACTGATCTACTACCCCAACCGATCGGCTCATAGAGATGAACTGATCGGCTCAGGCTGGTGAGCCAACTAGCTCAGGTCAATGAACCGATCAGTTCACATTGTTGAACTAGTCGGGTGACCAACTGAGTTTGTTTCACTTGTTCAAATTTGATTTGGACAAGGACTAATAGTTGATTAGTTGGAAACAAACATGGAAACTCAATTTGAGTTGGACCAGGACCATGAACCGATCGGCTCATGCTTGAACCGATCGGCTCAAGGGCCCAGACGATCGGTTCAGGGCTGAACCGATTGGTTAGGCTGGCGCAGTTTGTCAGATTTTGTGGAAAATATCGAACCCTTCTACTCCTACTTTAATCCCGCATTTCCTGGGGTAGAGAACCCTATCCCATTATCCTCCTATATATAGGGGTATTGGGGGATTCTCAGACAGTACAACACAGAACACCAGTTGCTCTATAAAGTTTTCGTTCTCTCTAGTTGTGGTAACCAGGAGAGCCCAAGCAAGTGCTACCTGATAAGGGAGGCACAACAAGGGAAAGACAACTATATAAAAGCGACTGGTGGTAGGAGAGTGTGTCGGTGACTAGTATGCCGATATAGGATGGTATGACTCCTTCCGGTGCCTTGTGCAACAAGGCCATCAGAGTTCCAGGTGGTCTGTGTGGACTACTACAGATGCTGGGAATATAAATTAGGATATGTACATGACACAACCTGAAGGTTTTGTAGATCCAAAGAATGCCAATAAAGTCTGTAAGCTACAAAGGTCAATCTATGGATTGAAGCAAGCGTCTCGGAGTTGGAATCTTTGATTTTATGAGGAAGTCAAAGTGTTTGGCTTTATTCAAAATGAAGATGAACCTTGTGTGTACAAGAAGGATAGTGGGAGCATGACCACATTCCTCATATTGTATGTGGATGACATACTATTGATGGGGAATGATGCCACAGCCTTAGAGAAGGTAAAGACTTGGCTTGGGAATACTTTCTCAATGAAGGACTTAGGAGAAGCATCCTACATTCTAGGTATTAAGATCTATAGAGATAGATCTAAAAGGCTTCTCGGACTGAGTCAAAGCACGTACAATGACAAAGTGCTAAAGTGGTTCAGCATGGAGAACTCAAAGAGAGGCAACATCCCCATGCTACATGGAGTCACCATCTCTAGAGCTCAATGTCCCCAATCTTGTGAAGAGAGGGAGCGTATGAATGGGATCCCATATGCATCAGCCATCAGATCCATCATGTACGCTATGTTGTGCACATGCCCATATGTCTCGAATGCTCTCAGCATGATGAGCAGGTACCAGTCAGATCCCAGGGATGCTCACTGGATAGCCGTAAAGAACATCCTCAAGTACTTGCGAAGGACTAAGGATTAGTTCCTTGTATACGACGGCGAGGAAGAACTGGTAGTAAGGGGCTACACTGATGCAAGCTTCCAAACCGACAAAGATGATTACAAATCACAATCAGGATTTGTATTTTGCCTAAACAATGGAGCTGTGAGCTGGAAACGTTCCAAGCAAGAAACAGTTGCCGATTCTACTATAGAGGCCGAGTATATCGTTGCTTCACATGCAGCAAAGGAGGCTGTGTGGATTAGGAAGTTCATCACTGAACTTGGTGTAGTTCCCAGTAGCTGTGATGCAATTGAGCTTTATTGTGACAACAATGGATCTATTGCTCAAGCTAAGGAGCCCATATCACATCAGCGGTCTAAGCACATACTGTGGTGCTTCCATCTCATACAAGAGACCGTACAGTAGGGAGATGTGAATATTTGCAAAGTAAAAACTGAAGACAACATAGTTGATCCACTGACTAAGGCCCTTTCTCCGTAGAAGCATGATGGTCATCCTAGGTCACAAGGACTGAGGTTCCTAGGTGACTAGCTCTAAGTGCAAGTGGGAGTCTGTTGGTATGTATGCCCATATAGCAAGTCATGTGATGATTGTAATGGGATACTTTGTAAATGATTTGAATAATAATAATGGCAAATTCTGATCTATATGTTTTAACTATTTCTGAGATGATAGTGTAACATCATAGATGTCTAAAGTATTGTTTTACTTGATGACGTATGCTTTTGGGTTGAGGACCTAAACGATGAGATCATACAGATGTTAAGAGTATACTTTCTTGTTCAGTCCCTAGTCGGTTGTTATTGTGGAAATAACCATAGACATCAATAACACTAAAGACTAGATTGTGTGTTGGTTGATAACAGAAACTCATTAGTCATGATATAGTGATATCAAACCAAGCACATAGGTACTTGTTAGAGAACAAGTGTACCGGACAGACCCATCGTAGAGTGACACATGGAACCATGATTTGGTAGTCACAGTCAGCTCTCACAATGATGGTGGTAAGTGTGATTCTTCGACTTGAAATCACTACACTCAACACATGTCGTTGGGTACACTTTGACATCATCAAACGTAGTCTTGAAACATGTGTTGTTATAAAGGTGATGATTGGGTGACTTTGACACATGGGACTTTTGAGGGGTGAGTGATAGATATGGGATTTGTCCCTCCTAAGGGAGCTTGATGTCCATGGCCACTTGATGAGTAGGATCGAGAAAGGCATGCGCATGCATGTGTGAATTAAAATGTGATATTGATGTCACACACATCTCACCCAGTCTGCTCTGAGATCAAGGAAATGGATGAACGTTGAAAGGATGATTGTACCATGCCTTGAGTTCATTTAGGACATTAGTGACAAAGGAATTATACATTCACTATAACACCATTCACGGATTATAGGATTGAAAGTTGTTCTCCAACTTTCTATTTCACTTGGGTAGCACTGATGTGCGACTAGGCACCGCTCTTTGCTTGTGAAGTCATAAGTGTTATGGACTTTTATTGCCAACGTGAAATGGACCTGCAGGGTCACACACACTAGGACATGTTCCTAGAAGAGGAGTTTCTCCATAAATCTTGTTTGGATTGATTACTAAAGGAGTTTAGTAGTTCAATTAAACACCCAATCGATTGATAGCTCAAAATCATAGTGTTCAAGGTGTTGGATCAGATGATTACAGTATCAGATTGATTGAAACTGCATTTGACTGATCTGCTACCCCAACTGATCGGCTCATAGAGATGAACCGATCGGCTCAGGCTAGTGAGCTGACCAACTTAGGTCAATGAACTGATCGGTTCACATTGTTGAACTGGTCGGGTGACCAACCGAGTTTGTTTCACTTGTTCAAATTTGATTTGGACAAGGACTAATAGTTGATTAGTTGGAAACAAACATGCAAAGTCAATTTGAGTTGGACCAGGACCACGAACTGATCATCTCATGCTTGAACCGATCGGCTCAAGGGCCCAAACAATCGGTTCAGGGCTGAACCGATCGGTTTAACTGGTGTAGTTTGTCAGATTTTGTGGAAAATATCGAACCCTTCTACTCCTGCTTTAGTCCTGCATTGCCCGAGGTAGAGAACCATGTCCCATGACCCTCCTATATATATAGGAGTATTGGGGGATTCTCAAACAGTACAACACAGAACACCAGTTGTCCTATAAAGTTGTCATTCTCTCTGGTTGTGGTAACTAGGAGAGTCTGAGCAAGTGCTACCTGATAAGAGAGGCACAGCAAGGGAAAGACAACTGCAGAAAGGTGATTGGTGGTAGGAGAGTGTGTCGGTGACTAGTACGTCGACAGGAGGGTACAACTCATTTAGGTGCCTTGTACGACAAGGCGATCGGAGTTCCAGGTGGTCCGTGTGGACTACTATAGAGGCGGGAGACTTCTACCGCTCAGAAGACAGTTGTCAATCCTGACAGTCCCGGTGAGACAAGGAGTTGCACAAACACCGTCTAAGACTGGAGGTGAAGACCGCACAAGCCGTGAGGTAATGTCATCGAGCAAGCCTCGGGATAAGGTATGTCTCTACAAACCATCCTTCCTATTATATAGACGTTGACGCGATTCCTTTATACTGGGTTTGGGGAGAAATTTTTGTTTCCGTTGCCATCTCTGCCTCCTCTAAAACCCAACAGTGCCTTCTTGATCTCAAACCCTACATGAAGATACACACACATGGAAAAGACCTACATTCGAGTGGTCCTCTTTGTGTAAGCCCTATCAATAGATAGGCACCTAGACCAAAGCCCTACGTACAATAGGCAAATCATGCTCTTATCATGCTTAACCATCTTGTATTTAAGGAATGCTCTAGGGAGCAGACAAATTTTTGATACAATCACTGGTTGTAATGGTCACCTTATATTTTGAAACTTGTCTAGTGCTAAACTTTATCTATCTGAGCACTTTCTAAAAACAATAAAGGTTTTTAGGAACACACAATTGATCAATACAATTAATTGTCATGAAGGGTGCCTTAAATCTAAAAATTTGTCTGGATTCCAATCCTATCAATCTTATCAATACAAACAATTCTCCAAGGATTAGATAAATGACCGATACAATCACTTGTCGTGAAGGTCACCTTAATTTTGAAAACTTGTCTGATACCTGACATATCCATCTTGAGACTCCAATAGAGCAACTGAGGCTATGCTTTCAAAGGTCTGAACAAGCAACATGGAATTTTTTTAATGGCATGCTAATACTCTATTAATTCTTACATCTAATAGGAGCTAAATGATCACATGATTCTATTAGGGGTGGACATAGTTCAGGTTGGTTTGGTTTAGTATCAAAACTACGAACTGAATCATACATGTCAGTTTCTAAAAAATTTAAACCAAACCAAATTGTTAATTACATCAAAACCAAACCATATTGAACTATTAGTTTGTAGTTTGGTTTGGTTTAGTTTGGTCTCAAACTATTGCATGTGAGTTATAGTTTTGATTAACAATTTCACCATTTTTCATCGTCGTTACCAATCCATCTAGAATGATAAACAAAATTTAGATAAAAATGTTTAAAATTGGTAATACAAGAGGACATACATAAACTATAAGTAGACATTTTTAACCTGCTTCAAATAAGTACGCCTTGTACCACATAGATATAATTTTGTAGACATTAATTTGTATTTATTTATCACTACTTTTACAAATTCCATTATACAAGCTTACTAAAGGTTGTAAAATTTAGTTTAGATAAGTAGTTTTACAATATCAGTGGTAGTATAATGGTTATTGGGCCTAGGCCCACTGTCCTCATATCTTTCTAGTATATTTTTGGTATACTTAAGTGGCAGCTCAATATATCCACTTAAGTGTGTCTACTTAATGTCGGTACTCATATATATAGGAAGACCATGTAATCCTCAACCTAATGAGGTTAATCGTCTAATTATTATTTCCAATAAGTATATATTATAATAATGTGTAGCCATATGTATTCAGTTTTGTTTGGTTAAAGTGCATCCTTAAACTAAACCAAACCATCATTTAATGATTTGAATAAATCTGGAACCAAACCTAACAGTTCAGCCCTCTAAAACCAAACCAAACTAATCGGTTTGGTTCAGTTTGGTTGAATTCAATGGTTTGGTTTGGTTTGGTTTCTTGCCTACCCCTAGCTTTCATTGCCATATCTATCAATCATTCTTTTAAGACTTTGATGAGAGCATTACATCTTCAAATTTAATTTGAGTCAATATCTCTTCAAAAACAAACCATGTATAGTGGGGATATAGTTCAAAGGAGGGTTGATTAAATCAAGTGAGAACTAGAGAGTTAGGGATAATTGCTCATCGACACTCCAGGGGACGGATGATAGAATAGTGAAGGAACACGTCGTGGAGCCCCCCTTAATGCTTGATAATCACATGATGCCCAGTCTTAAATTTTTTAGCATTCTTCCCACAAACCCTATCCTACATGGATTGTACATGCTCTAAGGCACATATGATTAACCCACTAAAGTCACAAAATTTGAAGTCCACCTTAACACGGCTTGTCTGTTTCCCAATCTCATCCATCTTGAGTACATTTGGATAACTAGAACAAGTAAGATGATGCTTTCAAAGATCTTAACAAGCAACCTGGAACCCTTCGAACAACTTTGTGATGCTCTAGACATTAGACAATTGACTGATACAGTCATCAGTCATTAAAACCGCCTTAAATTCTAAAATTTATCTAGTTACCAACATTATCTATCTTGGGAACTTTTGAAATCTAGGAATGCTCTAATTCGAGAGTTTTTTTATACACCATTTATAGTCCTAGATTATGACCTAAAATGAAACTAACCATGCTTTCATCTCTAAATCAATCTATGGTCCCATCATGATCTAACATTGAACCAAACTCATGCTCATATTTCCATATCATTTTGGTTCCTGCTAAACCAATATTTGTACTCAAATTTCAAAATCATTCAAGATCTAAGATCATGATTCAGACTACACCAATCATGTCCTAAGCATATATCAAGATTTCCAATTCCTACATCTAGTAGGAGCTTGTAGATGATCACATATGCTATAATTGATATATCTGACAGTCCTTTCTCGATGAGGATGTAGTTCAAAACAAGGTGAATCAAATCAAGTTAGAAATAGAGTGTACGGATAATCATTTATCGACAATCTAGGGGAATAGATGATGGATTAGTGGATGAACATGTTGTGGAGGCTACCTTAACACTAGAGGATCACCAGATGTCCAATCTAAATGTGACGCCCCCCGCCACACAAAGTGAGATTACTCAAAATCAAATGTTTAAGTTAACACTATGCAAGTAGATTACCAAAAATCAAAGGAAATTAAAACCAATTTCACAAGAGCACCATAGGCTGAAAACATTCACATATAAGTCCTCAATAGGATAATTGGATCACATAACACTTATCATAAAGCCTACAACATTGTTCTCAAACATTCCTATCATCAGCCTATTACATGAGATATATGTTCCACATATATATACATGTACAACTACAAGACTATACAACAAAAGCACATATGCCAAAAACCTTGTATCGTAACATATGTTCACAAAACACATCAAAAACACCCTCAAGACCTAAGTGTACATGGAAGAATCTGGGATTATATCACCAAAAGACTAGCAACACTTCCAACCTGATCAGCTACTACTCTTGTTGCTTCTCTTCCTCAGCTGCACGTCACCACCTCGTCATGCACGACCACCTAAAAGATGTGGAAACTCACAGGTGAGACCAAACATCCCAGCAAGAGATATAACTCTCTGCCAACATCTATTTAAGAACAAATACTTAAACAAGTAGATAAAGCATACTTAGTAGTTTAAGAAGATTCAACTAAATGATATATATCTAATAGATAAAGAAAGTTAAGCAATACTAGGAAGTTACCACTGAGCACTAGAACAATAAGCATTCTAAGAAGGAATATGAAGAACATGTATATCATTTATCAACTAAAATGTAAAAAATCAAGGCAAGGCTTCAACTAATGTTATCCTCATTTGTCCCTATACAATTACACTATATGACTATGTTACATTTTTTATTATGCCATGAGGAGATGAAGTATACCACTCATGCTCTAACAGACCACTGCTTAGTCAAAATCAATGCCATACAAGGTCTATGGAAGAGTTAAAATCCATGACCTCTCCACACCTCCTGGTTAGCACAAGAGAAATAACTCAGTGACATAACATATGAGTCATATGCAGAACAGCCTAGCATGGCTTGATATATAGGCACAGTGATAGTGAAACTAAGTTACGACCCGAAGTTGCACTCCTACCACGGTATGGCCCAGAGCCAATCCTGTGAAAGTATATACTGAATCATATCATTGATCTATGACCCGTAGCCACACTCCTGCCAGGGTATGGCCTGCAGCCAATCCTGTGAATGCATATAATCAACAATATATGACTCTGAGCTTCCACTAAGGGAGAACTCATTTCACCATCTAACACTAAGATTGACTCTGGAATGGATCTATGTCACAAAGCACCTACATGATTAGGTTTCACTTGATTAATTAATCCAATTAGATATCTTTTAGCATTAGTCAAGTTACAACATATACAACCATGACAAACTCTACAAGAATAAGGGTATAGTACAACTTAAGAAGATATAAAACGTATAAGGTGTGAACTTTCCACATCATCACATAGCACTATGGCACTGTCATTCACAAGGCCATCATAATTGTCACACAGCCGCACAAGGCTATCACCAAAGTCACATCACTATGGGATATCAATCCCTCTACCATGTCACTAGAGGATAATCACCTCACACTAGGCATAAGCCTCTGCTAGGTCACATGACCCTAGTCACATCATTATTATATCACAGGTGTCTCATCATGCCTCATCAGGGCTCATTCAACATGTAGCACATCATAGTCACCATAGCATACACTAGCTATGATATTCAAACTCATATCACCTACAAGGTTAGGGGTTCATAACCAAAAGAGAGATAACATCATAACATCATAGCCATTCCAAGGGAAATAAGCAAACACAACAATTGTCCCTAGGTTAGGGTTAGGGTTTCGTACTTAGACGATTAGGGCTTACAACATGATTATAACACTAAACTCTAATTGTGTCACCACACACATTCTTGGAGAACATTAAGGTTAAGGATCATGATTGGGTTGATTAGGCATCCAACCAAACAACACCATACATAGTTCAGTCATTACTCATACAAGTGCATTGATTATATGTTCAAATATAGATTTCAACCATCCATCACCGATGTGTTGCAACCACCCATCATACATGGCTCAGGACCACCACTCCTTAAGGTGTATCAACCACTCACAAATAGGGTGTTTCGACCACGACTCGCCACAAGGCAACTTGTCTCGACCCCTTCCTCAAAACTAGGGTTTCAACCACCCAAAGCAACATGTCATGACCTCAAACTTTAAGGGGAGCATCTCGACCAAACCCAAGGTTGTATCTAGACCCACTAGGGAGTAGGTGTCACGACCATCAAAGAGTAGGATGTCACGACCTCCACAAGGTCAGCTGTCTTGACCCAAAATTAACCTATCAAAGTGTCACGACCCAAGACAAAACAAGGTATGGAAACCACTAACGATCAAGCTACCTCCAAAGCAAGGAACCACCATCGAACCAAGGTTAACCAAGGTCAAAAAAGAAGAAAACCACGTCCAAATAGGAGAGAATGGAGAGGAAAACCACCATCCTCAAGAAGGAAGGCATCACCCAAAATCGGGTATGAAACCCTAACACAAGTGCCATTGAGACACCATGAAAGATACCTCATACAAGAGAGAGAAAAACCACATTTAGCACCCTCAAAATAGAACCAAGACTCCATGGAACATCAAGACACATGATAATCATGCATTTGGTCAAAACCAAGATCAAGATATAGGAAAAAACCACCATTACACCAAAATCACCAAAATAGGGTATCAAAACTATGGTTTCAAATTCCATTCAAACCAAGCATGATTTCCAACATCAACCAAGTCCTTGGGCTTGTAATCATCCACTAGCATGTTAAGGGAATGTTTTAGAGAGAGAAAATAGTAGCTTGCATGCATAAAAGAGTGCAAGTAATAGAGAGGGTGGAGTGTTATAAAACCGGCCTTAAGGTAGATCACTTCAAGGATGATAGCTCCAAGCACACAATCACCAAGGATATTGAAGATCCACCAAAGAATCCACTCTCGGCCACATGATAACCTCAAAAAGAAGAAGATACCAAGGTCAAATACTCCTCACAAAAATAGAGCAAAGATCCCTAGGCCAAACCAAAAGAAGAAGGGTGAAAGAGAGAAGGGAATTGCCTCACACTTGGGTCTACCTTGTCAAAACATGGCCTATGACCCTTGTGATGAGGAGTTCCTTTCCAAAACGACCACCATGGAAGATCAATGGTCTAAGGATGAGAAGATAGAAGGATAAGAAGGTATAAGATCAAAATAAATGCCATCAAGGATAGGCATATACTTACCAAGGTTGAAGGTGAAGCAAGAGTCACCACATGCAAGAGATCTTGATCACCAAGGCACCAAGGATCAACACCCCTTGCTCCACCAAGATCCAAGGATGAGAAAAAGAGAGGGAGGAAGAAGTAAGGATGAAAGGGGTCACTTGCATGGAGATAAGAGGGTTCATATGGCAAAGGAGGAGGGAAGTAGGGTGAGAGATGAGGTGTCGACAATGTAGGGTTCCACTAGGACACTTATCTGCCCAAGAAACATACATGCAACCACATGCAACCACCTTAGCCATACATGCAAAAGATGGTGATACACTCTATGTTGGTATCTACAACCTAGGTCACCCAACATGGTCGTGGTTGTGACCCACCAAGGAATACCCTCCATGGTCGCGGCAACAACACCAAAACATCACTAGGTCGAGACAAAGGATCACCACATACACCCTAGGTTGATACACCCTACACATAAGCAATTGTCTCGACCCAAGACCATCTTGGTCACAACCAACACACCTAGGGAAGGTGTCTCGACCATGACACCCACAAAAATCACCCTAGGCCGCGACCTAGGTCGAAACAACCCACAAGGTACACAGGTTAAGTCACACCAAACCCTAGAAAACCCTAATCACCACTAAGGGTGTCGCCACTCAAACAAGGTTCAAACAAGGCAGCCCCTTATTTCTCTATCCTCAAGAGGATTTCAAGAAAAATAGAGAACATTCTAGAGGTGACAAATTGCACATTCACCCCCCTACTTTGGTAAATTGCAATTTGCACCAAAACTAGCACACAAGGCACAAACATCATCCAAACAAGCTCAAACTGGAGACTTAAGCTCTCCACAAGTTCTAATATCATCTCAAATGATTAGAGAAAGGTTGTCAGCACATCATAAAGCCAAATCAAATAGGTTTATCCCCAAACCAAAGTCAGGTTTCTTACAAGCCATAAACCTCTAACATGGATTCACCCCCAAAATCCTCAACGAAAAGAGACTAGCACTACCTCTCCATCTCTACCTCAAGCTCCCACTCGGGTCATCCAAAATAGATATAAAATAGATGTAGACATATTAGGATGAAATAACTTCATCTAACTTGTCTCTACACATGGGTTGACCTCTCCTTCTAGCTGACTCAAGGCACAAAGCCTAGTCGTTGCATGTCCAGAGGAACCAGCCTACGACACCTGTCTACGTCCTCATTCTCTACCACTGCTAAACTACTATCTCTGCAAGCCCTGTTGGTTTTGCCTTGACTGTTGGGTCACCTCATCACCTTTCACTGGACACTCCCGCCTTAGATGTCCTAATTTCCCACACTTATGGCTAGTCCTGGTCTCATATTGTGGCCTAGATGGCCTTGTCACTGACACATATATTGTATTGTGGGCTCCTACAGGTGGGAAATTGTAGCTTCTATCCTTACTTGGTGACCACTATGTCGGTGTCCTAGACCTCTGATGCACTAGCGGTGTTGAAAGCCTAGGCTCCTTAAATCCACCTGAGGAATTATTCTTAGTATTGGGCCAGTCTCTTCTTGGCACCTTTCTCACGCTTCTCCACTATAGACCTCTCTATCCTGCTAACATACTCCACAAATGTGGAAAAATGCTCTCTATTCTCTAATGCTACTGTGGGCATCATCAACTCCGCACTCAACCACTTCTCAAAATGTCGGATTATCTCCTGATCCCTAGCAGCCATGTGAGGATAAAACCTCAACAACTCCATAAACATTGCCTCATACTCATTGATTGACGTGGATCCCTGTCAGATCCTCTCAAATTGGTTGATCTTCTCATCCAGGTATGTTTGAGGAAAGTATTGATTGACAGAATCACGTTGAAACTCCTCCCAGTTGATAGCAACACCAAGCCTCTTGTCCTCTTCTATGGCCCAATAATGGCCAACACTTCCTTCAAAAGGTACACTGCATGTCTCAATTATTCAGCCTCGGGGATGCTAAGGATCTTGAAGTTTGTCTCTGACTCCATCAACCATAGATTTGCATTTGCTGGATCCTCTACACCAGCATACTCCACAGATCCAACTCTCCTCAATCGCTCAAAAGTCTTCCCTGAGACCAAAATTCTACATTGGGGACTGCTGCTCTCGCTTATGGAGCGGACATTCTGTCTGCCATACATCGTTGCCATGAACTACCCAAACAAGGAGTGAAAAGCAGGGTTTTCCAACATGGCTTGGTCAAATTTGGGAGTATCAGGTACCCTCTCCTCAACATCCTACCTCCTTGCACCTCCATTGGGTGCAGCAACACCACTCTTAGCAACGTGTTCTTCGTGTTCTCTAGCCATCTTTTCAACTCTTCTTCTTCTTCTTCTACATAAACAGAAGTCACCATAAGACAGACTAAAGGATACTAGAATATACTCAAACCCTAGTGCTAGGTACCTATAGACTTAGAAAACCTAAATCTTTGATACCAACCAAACTATGATTCCCCATACCACAAAAAGCAAGATTACTCAAAACCAAACGCAGAAGTTAACACTAATCAAGCAGATTACTAAAAATCATAGGAAATTAAAAATGATTTTGCAAGAGAACCATAGGCTAAAAACCTTCACATATAAGTCTGCAACAGGACACCTGGATCACGTAACACATATCACAAAAGCCTACATTACTATTCTCATACATTCCTATCATTAACCTGTTACATGAGATATTTGTTCCACATATATATACATGTACAACTGCCAAGACTATACAATAAAAGCATATATGCCAAAAACCTTGTATCGGTAACATATCCACAAAACACATCAAAAACACCCTCAAGATATGAGTGTACAAGTACAACTCTAGGACTCTATCACCAAAAGACTAGCAATACTTCCAACTTGATCAACTACTACTCTTGTTGATGATCTTCCTCAACTGCACGTCACCACCTCATCATGCATGACCACCTAAAAGATGTGGAAACCCACAGGGTGAGACCAAAAGTCCCAGCGAGAGATTTAACTATCTACCAACGCCTATTAAAGCATTGATACTTAAACAAGAAGATAAAGCAGTCTTAGCAGGTTAACAAGATTCAACTAAATGACATATATCTAATAGATAAAGCAAGTGAATCAATACTAGGCTGTTATCACTGAGCATTAGAACAATCAACATTCTAAGAAGGAATATGAAGAACATGTATATCATTTTTCAACTAAACTATACAAAAGAAAGGCAAGGCTTCAATTAATGTTATCAACATTTGTCCCTATGCAATTACACTACATGACCTCTCCACACCTCCCAGTCAACACGAGAGAAACACCTCAGTGACATAACATATGAGTCATCTACAAAACAACCTAGCATGCCTTGGTATATAGGCACAACACTAGTGACATTTAGTTATGACCGGAAGTCACACTCCTGCTAGGGTATGGCCCATAGCCAATCTTGTGAAAGTATATACAGAATCACAACACTGAGCTACAACCAGTAGATGCACTCCTACCAAGGTATGGCCTGCAGCCAATCCTGTGAATACTTATAATCAATAGTATATGAATTTGGGCTTCCACTAAGGGAGAACTCATTTCACCATCTAGCACAAAGATTGACACTAGAATGGATCTATGGTGTAGGGAACCTACATGATTAGGTTTCAGTTGATTAATTAAGTCAATTAGATATCTTTTAGCATCAATCAAGTTACAACGTATAAAGGCATAACAAACTCTACAAGAATAAGGGTATAGTACAACATTAACAAACTCTACAAGAATAAGGGTATAGTACAACATTAGAAGATATAAAACATATAAGGTGTGAAATTGTCACATCATCACATAGCACTACAACACTATCATTCACAAGGCCATCATCACTGTGACACAACCACACAAGGCTATCACTAAAGTCACATCACTGTGGGATATCAATCCTTCAACCATATAATTGGAGGATAATCACCTCACCTTAGTCATAAGCCTCTGCCAGGGCACATGAACTTAGTCACATCATTCATGTATCACATGTGTGTCATCATGACTCATCAGGGCTCATTCAATCTATAACACATCATAGTCACCTAGTCACATCATTCATGTATCACATGTGTCTCATCATGCCTCATTAGGGCTCATTCAACCTATAGCACATCATAGTCACCATAGCATACACTACCTATGATATTCAAACTCATATCACCTGCAAGGTTAGGGGTTCATAATCAAAAGAGATATAACATCATATCCATTCCAAGGGAAAGAAGCAAACACATCAATTGTCCCTAGGTTAGGGTTAGGGTTCCATAATTAGACGATTAGGGTTTACAACATGATTACAACACTAAACCCTAATTGTGTCACCTCCCACATTCTTGGAGCACATTAAGGTGAAGGATCGTGATTAGGGTTTATAAGGCATCCAACCAAATAGTACTATATATAGTTCACTCATTACTCATACAAGTGCATTGATTATATGTTCAAATATAGGTCTAAACCATCCATCACCCATGTGCTGCGACCACCCATCATACATGGGGTCACAACCACCACTCCTCAAGGTGTCTTGACCACCCACTAACATGGTGTCTTGACCGCAAATCACCACAAGGCAACTTGTCTCGACCCCTTCCTCAAAACTAGGGTTTCGACCACCCAAAGCAACATGTCGTGACCTCAAATGTCAAAGGGGAGCCTCTCGAACAAACCCAAGGTTGTATCTAGACCCACTAGGGAGTAGGTGTTGTGACCATCAAAGAGTAGGATGTCACGACCTCCATAAGGTCAGCTGTCTCGACCCAAAACTAACATATCAAAGTGTCACGATCCAAGACTAAACAAGGTATGGAAATCATTAACGATCAAGCTACCTCCAAAGCAAGGAAACATCATAAAACAAGGTTAACCAATGTCCAAATAGAAGCAACCACATCCAAATTAGGAGAGAGCAGTGAGGAAAACCACCATCCTCAAGAAGGAAGGCATCTCCCAAAATTGGGTATCAAACCCTAATACAAGTTCCATGAAGACACCATGAAAGATACCTCATGCAAGATAGAGAAAAACCACATTTAGCACCCTCAAAACAGAATCAAGACTCCATGGAACATCATGACACACAATCATCATGCATGTGGTCAAAACCAAGATCAAGAGATAGGTAAAAACCACCATTACACCAAAATCGTGTATCAAAACTAGGGTTTTAAATTTCATCCAAACCAAGCATGCTTTTCAACATCAACTAAACTCTAGGGCTTAGCATCATACACTAGCATGTTAAGGTAATGTTTTAGAGAGAGAACATAGTAACTTGAATGCATAAAAGAGTGCAAGTAATAGAGAGGGTGGAGTGTTATATAGCTCGCATTAAGGTAGATCACTCTAAGGATGATAGCTCCAAGCACACGATCACCAAGGATATTGAAGATCCACTAAAGGCTCCACTCTTGGTCACATGATCACCTCAAAAAGAAGAAGATATCAAGTTTAAAGATTTCTTAAAAAAAGAGAGAAAAGATCCCTAGGCCAAACCAAAAGAAGGAGGTGAAAGAGAGAAGGAAAGTGTCTCACACTTGGGTCTACCTTGTCAAAACATGGCATATGACCCTTGTGATGAGAAGGTCCCTTTGAAAATGACCACCATGGAATATCCATGGTCTAATTCTGAGAAGAGAGAAGGAGAATAAGGAAGAAGACCAAAAGATATGCCATCAAGAAAAGGCATATACTTACCAAGGTTGAAGATGAAGCAAGAGTCACCACATGCAAGAGATCTTAATCACTAAGGCTCCAAGGATCAACACCCCTTGCTCCACCAAGCTCCAAGGATGAAAAATAGAGGGAGGAAGAAGAAAGGACAAAAGGGGTCACTTGTATGGAGAGAAGAGGGTTCATATAGAAAAGGAGGAGGGAAGTAGGGTGAGAGATGAGGTGTCAACAAGGTTGGGTTCCACTAGGACACTTGTCCACCCAAGAAACACACATGCAACCACGTGCAACCACCTTAGACATACATGCACAAGATGGTGATACACTCTATGTTGGGTCTCAACCACCTAGGTCAACCAACAAGGTCACGATCCACCTAGGAACACCATTCATGGTTGCGACTACAACACCAAAACATCACTAGATCGAGACAAAGGGTCACCACACACACCCTAGGTCGATACACCCTACATAAGAAATTCTCTCGACCCAAGACCATCTTAGTCACTACCACCACACCTAGGGAAGGTGTCTTGACTGCAACACCCACAAAACTTACCCCATGTCACAACCAGGTCGAGACAACCTACAAGGTATACATAGGTCAAGACACACCAAACCCTAGGAAACCCTAATCACCACTAAGGGTGCCACCACTCAAACAAGTTTCAAACAAGGCACCCCCTTCTTTCTCTCACCTATAGAGGATGTCAAGAAAGAGAAAGAACATTGTAGAGGTGACAAATTGCACATTCACCCCCTACTTTGTTAATTTTAATTGACACCAAAACTAGCACATAAGGCACAAACATCATCCAAACAAGCTCAAATTGGAGACAATCTCTCCACAAGCTCTAAGATCATCTCAAATGATTAGAGCAAGGTTCTCATCACATCATCAACCAAAATCAAATAGGGTTAACCCAAAACTCAAGTTAGGGGTCTTACAAGCCATAAACCTCTAACAGGGATTTCGCCCCCCATAATCCTCAACGAAAAGAGATGAGCACTACCTCCTAATCTCTATGTCAAGCTCCCACTCGGGTCAACAAAAATAGATATAAAATAGATGCAAACATATCAAAATGAATAACTTTATCTGACCTATCTCCACATGTGGGTTGACCTCTCCTTTTGGATGACTCAAGGCGTAAAGACTAGTTGTCGCCTATCTAGAGGAACCAGCCTGCAATGCCTGTCCACCTCCTCATCCTTCACCATTGCTAAACTATGTCTCTGTGAGCCCTGTTGGCTTTGCCTCGACTACTAGGTCACCTCATCACCTTTCATTGGACACTCCCACCTTAGATGTCCTACTTGCTCACACTTATGGCAAGTCCTAGTCTCATATTGTGGCCTAGATGGCCCCATCACTGACACATATGTTGTACTGTGGGCTCCTGCAGGTGGAAAACTGTAACTTCTGTCCTTACTTGGTGACCATTGTGTTAGTGTACTAGACCTCTATTGAACTGGCGGTGTTTAAAACCTAGGCTCCTTAAATCCACATGAGGAACTATTCTTGGTATTATGTAAGTCTCTTCTTGGCACATTTCTCGTGCTTCTCCACCACATACCTCTCTATCCTCCTAACAGACTCCATAAACATGGCATTATGCTCTCTGTTCTCTAATGCTACTGTTAGATTTATCAACTTTGCACTCAACCCCTTATCAAAATGTCAGATTCTCTCTTTATCCATAGCATTCATATTAGGACAAAACCTTAACTACTCCATAAACCTTGCCTCATACTCATTGATTGACATGGATCCTCGTCGGATCCTCTCAAATTGGCTATTATTCTCATCTAGGTACGCACGAGGAAAGTATTGATTGATGAACTCACGTCGAAACTCCTCCCAGCTGATAGCAACACCAAGCCTCTTCTCCTCTTCTATGACCCACCAATGGCCAACACTTCCCATTTAAAAGGTACACGGGATGCCTGACTTTATTAGCCTCGCAGATGCTAAGGATCTTGAAAGCCTTCTCCAACTCCATCAACTATAGATCTACATATTCTAGATTTGTCGTACCCACATACTCCACAGCTCCAACTCATTTCAAATGCTTAAAAGTCTTCACTGAGACCGAAGATTCCACATTGGGGACTACTGCTCTCACTTGTGGAGTTGGCATTCTGTCGGCCAAATGTGTCATCGTTTCCATGAACTGCCCAAACAAGGAGTGAAAAGTAGGGTTTTCTAGCATGGCTTGGTCAAACTAGGGAGCATCAGGCACCCTATCCTTAACATCCTACCTCCTTACTCCTCCACCTGGTATGGCAACACCACTCTCAGCAGCATGTTCTTCATGTTCTCCAGTCATTTTTTCAACTCTTCTTTGTCTTCTTCATAAGCAAAAGTCACTATAAGACAGACTGAAGGACACTAGAACAAACGCAAACCCTAGTCCTAGGTCCCTGTAGACTCAGGGAATGTAAAGCTCTGAAACCAACCAAACTGTGACACCCCACTCCACACAAAGTGAGAGTACTAAAAATATACACGGAAGTTAACACTAAGCAAGCGGATTACCAAAAATCACAAGAAATTAAAAATGGTTTCACAAGAGAACCATAGGCTGAAAACCTTCACATATAAGTCCTCAACAGGACACCTGGATCATGTAACACATATCATAAAGCCTACATCATTGTTCTCAAATATTCATGTCAGCAACATGTTACATGAGATATTTGTCCCACATATATATACATGTACAATTGCCAAGACTATACAACAAAAGCACATGTGCCAAAAACCTCATATCGGTAACATATCCACAAAACACATCAAAAACACCCCAAGACTTGAGTGTACAGGGACGACTCTAGGACTCTACCTCTAAAAGACTAGCAACACTTCCAACCTGGTCAGCTACTACTCTTGTTGTTGCTCTTCCTCAGTTGCATGATCACCACCTCGTTGTGCACGGTCACCTATCAGATGTGGAAACCCATGAGGTGATACCACACATCCCAGTGACAAATATAACTCTCCACAAATGCCTATTAAAGCACAAATACTTAAACAAGTAGATAAAGCATACTTAGCAGGTTAAGTAGATTCAACTAAACGATATATATCTAATAGATAAAGAAAGTTAAGCAATACTAGGTAGTTATCACTGAGCACTAGAACAATTAACATTCTAAGAAGGAATATGAAGAACATGTATATCATTTATCAACTAAACTGTACAAAAGTAAGGCAAGGGTTCAACCAATGTTAACCGCATTTGTCCCTATGCAATTACACTACACGGTTGTATTTACATATTTTATTATGCCCTAAGGAGATGAGGTCTACCACTCATGCTCCACTTGACCACTACTAAGTTGAAATCATTGCCATACAAGGTCTATGGAAGATCCAGAATCCACGACCTCTCCACACCTCCCGGCTAGGTCGAGATAAACATCGCAATGACATAATATATGAGTCATCTACAGAACAGCCTAGCCTACTTTGGTATATAGGCACAATGTTATTGAAATTGAGTTACGACCCGAAGTCGCACTCCTGTCAGGGTATGGCCCGCATCCAATCCTATAAAATTATATACTGAGTCACATCACTGAGCTATGGTCCATAGCCGTACTACTACCATGGTATGGCCCGTAACCAATCATGTGAATGCATATACTCAACAGTATATGACTCCAATCTTCCACTAAGGGAGAACTCATTTCACCATCCAACACTAAGACTGCCACTAGAATGGATCTATGGCATAAGGAACCTACATGATCAAGTTTTGCTCAATTAATTAAGCCAATTAAATATCTTTTAGCATCAATCAAGTTACAACATATAAAGTCATAACAAACTCTATAAGAATAAGGGTACAGTACAACATTAGAAGATATAAAACGTATAAGGTTTCAACTTGTCACATCATCACATAGCATTGTAGCATTTTCATTCACAAGGACATCATCACTATCACACAACCACACAAGGCTATCACCAAAGTCACATCACTGTGGGATATCAATCCCTCAACCATGTCACTGGAGGACAATCACCTCACACTAGGCATAAGCCTATGACAGGTCGTAGGACCCTAGTCACATCATTCGTGTATCACATGTGTCTTATCATGTCTCATCAGGGCTCATTCAACCTGTAGCACATCATAGTCACCATAGCATACACTAGATATGATATTCAAACTCATATCACCTGCAAGGTTAGGGTTTATAACCAAAAGAGAGACAACGTCATAGACATTCTAAGGGAAAGAAGCAAACACATCAATTGTCCCTAGGTTAGGGTTAGGGTTAGGGTTAGGGTTAGGGTTAGGGTTAGGGTTAGGGTTAGGGTTCCATACTTAGTCGATTAGGGTTTACAACATGATTATAACACTAAACTCTAATTGTGTCACCCCCCCCCACATTCTTGGATCACATCAAGGTTAAGGATCATGATTAGGGTTGATTAGGCATCCAACCAAACATCACCATACATAGTTCACTCATTACTCATACAAGTGCATTGATTATATGTTCAAATATAGGTCTCAAACATCCATCACCCATGTGTCATGAACACCCATCATACATGGGTCTTTACCACCACTCCTCAAGGTGTCTCGACCACCCACAAATAGAGTGTCTCAATCACGACTCACCATAAGGCAACTTGTCTCGACCCCTTCCTCAAAACTAGGGTTTCGACCACTCGAAGCAACATATCATGACCTCAAACTTCAAGGGGAACATATCAACCAAACCCAAGGTTGTATATTGACCCGCTAGGGAGTAGGTGTCATGACCATCAAAGAGTAGTATGTCACGACCACCACAAGGTCAGCTATCTTGACCCAAAACTAACCTATCAAAGTGTCACGACCCAGGATAAAACAAGGTATGGAAACCACTAACGATCAAGATATCGCCAAACCAAGGATCCATCATCAAACCAAGATTAATCAAGGTCAAAATAGAAGCAAACCATGTCCAAAATAGGAGAGAAAAATGAGGAAAACCACCATCCTCAAGAAGGAAGGCATCACTGGTGCACTTCCCACCAAGGCTACACACTAGCCAACTAGAGGTGGCTATAAGCAACCCTATGGGTGGACACACACGTTGATCTTTCGAAATTTATATTAGCCCTTACCAAGTCGATCACAATACCAAATAGGTCACCCGCAAGTGCATGGGGTACTATTGTGGCATGGGTGAAGGGAAAGTGTAGGGGTCGATCCTCAGGGACATAAGGGGCACTAGATCTAGACTAGTGTTGGCTACGTTCCTATTTTGGAGATTAGGGTTGAAAGGTTTAAAAGGGGTTTGGTTGGTTGTTAAACTAGGTGAATAAAAAAGTAAAGGCAATTATGAAATCTATATTATCACAACTCTAAATTGTTGGGTTTTGTGGAGAAAACATGCGCGGCGGAAGCAACTAAATCCACGTAACCCGAAACAGGATCTCGTCGATAACACCGTATTTGGAAACAGGTTTGCGGGATATACCTTATCGTGGAGCAAGTCCGGCGATGTCCCGCTGCACGACGGTGCAACGCTGCTTGTCAAACACGGACGGATCTTCTCTCCCGTTCGCTATCGTAGTTTGATCCGGCGATGCTCCTTTGCGGCGGTGACGTACGTTGTTCGCAACACGTACAAGTGGTCGTCGACGTCCTCCGAACGCAGGCGTCAAGGCGTATGCATCTCTACTTCGTCCATGCGGATGGACGGAACTCCACGTCGCGCTTCTCAAGCCAGCGGGAAGGAGCGTGTCTCTGCGGCGTGCTAGCGGCGCGTTGCTCTCCTTTCTCTCCTAAGGACGGCGACGGCTAGGTTTACGTATGTGAGCGTAAATGGAAAAACCTCTCTCTATCTTATATAGATATGGGCCGTCGATCCTCCTTTAAATAGGATACGAAGGGAGGTAGGGTTTCCTAAACCCATCGGTAAATAGAAACGTTGTGTTAATTAAAATGCCCGTGGATTAATTAGAATATTCCAGAATTCATTAATTAACCAAATAATCACATTAATTGATTAATTAATATCCGACTCCATGCAATCGCTTGGGATGGCTCTACGGGCATACATATACCAACATAAATTACCCTATACAAGCAAGTCTAAAGAACTAGATTAATTAACTAACAGAGCAAGAGAAAAGGTTAACTACACTACACTAGCAGAGCAATTAGCACTAAGAACTACGTTAACCACAAGGAAGAGAGAAAAAACCTAAGTTAACACTAAAGAGCATGACTGAGCAATTAACTAGTTGGAACAAAGCCAACTACACTAGATTAGCATGAATAAGGTAAGAAAGCAAATTGGGTTTTAAGCAACGAGATTAGGTAGGTGGACCGTTTGGGGATGTGGTTTGATATTAGTTGGGGTGTCAACATAGCAAGAAATTTATCACAATTCCATATAGATTACCAAACCAAACAACAAGGCAAGTGCTATTAGAATGTACCCTATACTACTAGTTGGAGATCTAGGGTTAGGTGTAATTCTAGTAGGACTTTTCAAGTATAGGTCTCTAGAGTAAGTGGTATTAGGACAATTGAGAGCCAAGGGTAGAAATGGGAGTAGAGATGATGGTTTTTCACCTCATGCCACTAGCCATCCATCCTTTGGGAAGCTCTAGACAATTGCACTAATCACACTTACACTAGTCACTTAGATCTCACACTCACTTGTAGAAGGAGGGATGTGTATGTGGGAACAAAGGTGGCTAGATAGGGATCCACTAATTGGACCTAGGAGCCATTCCTAAGATTGGCCACATACACTCCAATTCCTCCTAGAAGCTAAGTGTCATCAAACATCTTAAAGCAAGCAATCCATGTTATAAGCACAAACCACATGCAATAAAATAGGTGATACGATGATTTTGAGTCGCGTTTATAGACTTGTTTTACATGCGTTTTATGTGTTTATTGGTCACTTTTGTGGTTAGTATCGCATTATTCATTCGCTTTAGTCTATAATCTCATTTTGTATCAAATCTCTCATATTTTATCTTTTTTATTATAAACGATCATAATAATGGGTTTTAGCATAGCTTATTTGGCTTTATCTTGAAATTTCAGGAAAAATGCATATACACAGCTGTCGATACCATCGACATCCGTTGATAGTATCGATACAATCACAGTGAGACAGCCGCAAGGAGCCAAGCAGAGTCGATACCATCGACTGGGAAGGCGATGGTAGCGAGATACCTTCAGCGAGCCAGCAATCAGCCGGTCGATACTATCGACACAAAAGTCGATACTATCGACATTGCACAGCTTCAGCGTCATAATGGTGACAAAACCAACACCTAAAGGTGTCAATACCATTGACCCGCATCGATGGTATCGAGTCTTCATCAGGAGAAATGTCAGAGAAGTGAAGAGAACTTGCCGATACTATGACGGGTCGATACCATCGACCCGCGTCGATGGTATCAACACCGTCAGGATATGTTTTGTTTCAGATCGATCTTGATCGGATGGTGGTGATCTTTTGGTGACCAAAAGTGGTCCATATACCTAATGATGGTGGCCCTAAGTAGATTATCACGTCATTAACCGCTACACAAGTCCCGAGGAGGTGTGGAGAGGAGAACGGAGCCCAGAATCACGCCATGATCGTTCCGAGAGCCGCAGAAGACGAATTCCACCGCCGAAAGGTTGTAGATCGCATACTCTACGTCAAGGAATGCTTGGATCTCCTCCGTTCAGGGGTTTACATCACTTTCATTCACGTTTCTCCATGTTTTCCCCTTCTTCCATCATGTCTTTCGTTGAGATGAACATGCGGGGCTAATTCCCTTTGTCATTGGGACCGGGAGTAGCTCGGGTAATCGTTGTATGACGTTTTTATCATAGTAATTCATATTTTGTCTCTTAAATCTGTGGTATGATTTCATTTTCTCCATTATATCATTATGATTGATCACCTTAATGATAATCTAATGCCTTTAATTGCTTTGAAAGAAGAATTAACGGTTGAATAGAGACGAAATTCACATTAATTAATAAATCCCTTGAACAAGGTGATGTACGGTTAATGGTGGAAACTCAGAGTTTGGTCTTCATGCACCTAGTTTAGGGTATAGGTTACTACGATAGTGGAACCGACCTAGATTTAGGTAGTGAATTGTATCACGATAGTGAACAATTCTGACTACATGCCACTACCCGAAATGAGAGACAGATTTGATTACTATATAGAAATAAATACGACGAGAACCTGCGGTGAAACCGCAATCCTAAATATTCCCATCTAAATTGATTAAACTCAACATTTAATCGATTGATTTGTTTTCTTTTATTTTTCTTTTATTTTTCAACCAACTCTCAAAACCTTTTAATCGGTCTAGCTGATCGCGAGTAGTTAGTAAGTAGTCTACCGATAGTTCAGTGTCCCTGTGTTCGACTCGGGCCTCATAAAGGCCTATATTACTCTAGCGCATGCACTTGCGTTATACGCACAGTAAAATCATGTCAAGTTTTTGGCGCCATTGTCGGGGACACGGAAACTGTCGACACTACGAGTGCTGCAAGCAGCCACTCTAGGTCACATTTTATTTTATTATTATTATTTTTTAAATTCATCGCTTATCTTTCATATTTAGCAATCATCTAGTGTTGTACTGAATCAAATTTATTACCTTGCAGGTACTAGTGCATGGTGAGGACGCGTAGCACAGACTACACACTACCATCACCAGAGGTTCCACTGTTGGGATCAGACGACGAAGAGAACAATATTCACGATCAACCTGAGGATATAGATTTGGACTCTGAACCAGAAGCCATGGCTGAGGAACAGACAATATGGGAGAAGATAAAGGCTTCTTCCTCGTCAGCATCAAAGGGGCCAATAAAAAGGCAGGCAGTTAACATTCCAACCTATAAGATTGATCTGACACTGATAAACTTGGTCAAGTCTCAAGCATTCCACGGGCTGAAGAATGAAGACCCTGTTGCACACATCAACACTTTCGTGGAAAATTGCGATATGATCAAGATAGATAGGTTTTCACAGGAGACATTGTATTTGAAGATATTTCCCAGATCTCTTGCAGGTAATGCACGTGAATGGCTGCATAACCTTGATGATGAGACTGTCGAGAATTGGGATCAAATGATCGAGGTTTTCTTTGAGAGATTCTTTTCGCTAGAGAAAACCAATGACCCAGTACGGAAGATCTACAATTTCTGTCAAAGGGCTGGCGAGACATATTCGGAGACGTGGGAGAGCTTCTAGATAATGCTGCGAAAGTGTCCACATTACGGGCTGGATAAAGAAAAACAAGTGAAGATCTTCTACTTCACTTTAAATGAGCATGATAGGAGCAATCTAGACTCAGTTGGTTCCAGTTTCTTCCTGAACAACACGGGCGCTAGGTGTTGGGAAATCCTGAAGAATATGGCCAGGAAGCAATCATGGGGTGACAGAGATACGCCAGAACAAGTCAAAGTTGTAGGTGAGTCAAAAGCTATCAAAGAATTGAATGAAAAAATAGATCTCATAGCCAAGAAACTGGTAGAGAGAGAGGAAGAGTCTGAAGATGAGGCCCAAGTTAAATTCCTTCAACAATAGGCTATCGAAACAATGATTACGCCTGGAGGAAGGACAGAAAATTCTCATGGAAGGATCTAAACAACTTCCTGCAAGACCCGGATGCAAAACCACAGGCTGCGGCGGAGGACAAAAGCACCAAATTGATCAGCCAGATAGTGAAACAAAATCAAGAGATGATGAATATGTTCAGTAAGCAGTTACAGTCACAGGGAGAGATTTTGACTAAATTTGGGCAAACATTGCAAAGTCATGGAGCGCAGATGAGGACACTAGAGACGACGGTGACTCAAATCACCAATGAAGTGGCAGTCGTGAAGCATGCAAATCAACAAAGACCGGCTGGTAATGCAGAGTCTGCTCAAGCACATCATCAAGTGAAATATATATCTGTGATTAAGGAGACAGAGCCACCGGTGGAGGAGGTCTATGAAAAGGGAAAAATGCACTTGGAAACAGAGGCTACGCCTAGGGTGTCATACCCCCGTAGCTTATATGGACTACCAGGCAGATATTTCCCATTTAGGAAATCCACCCAAAAACCCATCACAGCAGTGCCCACATCTAGGTAGGAGGAGCAGGTAAAGGTGACATTACATAGTGAAGTCACAACCGCCGAGAAGGATGAGCAGCCACGAGTAACACCAATCGTGACTAATGTGTTGAGGCCTACGCCAGAGGGTGACATCAAAGCAAGCTTAGGGGAGGAGACCCAGAATAGCCCATATGTGCCAGCTCACAAGCGTCTAAAGGAGCCAATTGTTTCTTTTTCGGATAGTCTGAGGCCGAAGAAAGAGCATAAACATTACAAGAAGTTCTTGGAGATGTTTAGGAAGCTCCATATTAATATTCTGTTAGTGGAAATGATAGAATAGATTCCAACATATGGGAGGTTTATCAAGGACATCATCACCAAGAAAAGGCGGATAAAAGACACAGACGTTTGCTTGGTGAATGAGACAGTGAGCTCACTTATCCATGGGAGTTTACCAAAGAAGATGAAAGACCCCGGGAGATTCTACATACCATGCTCAATTGGCGGCCATCACTTCCCGCACACGCAGTGTGATTCGGGCGCTAGCATAAACCTTATGTCGTTCTCCACATTCCAAAAACTTGGACTGAAGACACTAAAGAAATCTTCCATGACTATTGAGTTGGAAGATGGGTCTATTGTGAAGCCATACGGAGTGTGTGACGATGTACTTGTCAAAGTTGACAGATTTATCTTTCCCGTGGATTTCATTGTCATGGACATGCTGCAACTAAAGGTTTGTGAGATGCTACTGGGTAGGTCGTTTCAAGCGACGGCTGATGTCATCACTGCTATCGGGAGAGGTACCTTGACATTAGGGATTGGCCAGGATAGTGTTGAGTTTAAACTGCCGAGTGATCCCCTAGGAACACTCTCTGATGCTCCAAGCTGCTGAGCTTGGTTTTGTCTAGCCTAAGACGTTAAAGAAGGGTGCTTGTTGGGAGGCAACCCAACTATTGGTAGTTCTTTCATTTTCTTCTACATTTGCAAGTTAGTTTTGTTTAATTTCATTTTTAGTGTAAAAATGATACCTTAATCATTTTGTTCAGTGTGTAGTACTGAGACAGAGTCGATACCATCGACCACAGGGTCGATGGTAGCGACATGGGTATAGGGAATCAGCTGCAGAAAATTTTCTAAGTTGATACCATCGATGGCCTCGTCGATGGTATCGACATACCATCAGCGACATTGAAGAAAAAGATAGCTCCAGGTCGATGGTATCGACTCCGAAGTCGATACTCGCGAGATCCCTAAAGATGTACAGAAGATTTCATCTCAGTGATCTCGATACCATCGATAGCCCTATCGATGGTATCGACATGGCAACAGTAAGAAAGCAGCATCCGGGCCTCGCGGGGGTACTCGAAGCACACATAGTCGATACCATCGACACTCAAATTGATAGTATCGACAAGAAACATCACCGATCTGCGAGAAGAAATCAACGGATCCTGCCATTTTCAGAATTCGATCCGTGAGACGGGTCGATACCATCGACCCGAGTCGATAGTATCAACGCGTCACTTATCCGAGCCCCCAAATCCAGCAATCGACAACCGTCGATAGTCGTGAAGAGCGGATCGCGCCTCCAGGTGTCGATACCATCAACACCCCCGTTGATGGTATCAACGGAGCAGCAGCAGCGACCAGATCAATTATAAAAGGAAGGGTTGTTTCTCAATTATCTTCACAACTTCAGAGTTTCTTCCTTCTACTTGTGCTTTGAGCATTGTTGAGCGATCGGAGGCCTTCATCGAGCGTCCAAGGATCGGGATATCTTCACTGAGCTCTGCACCGAGCGGAGATCATCTTCTCTGACCTTCACCGAGCTCTATTTCTTATTCCCTTTCTCTCTGTGATGATGGTGTGGACGAAAGGAGCGTCTTCTTTAAGGGCGGCCCTGATGGAGATCACGACATTTGTTCCTCCACCACCCGGCTCCATTCCTCATCTGAGGATTGTTCATCCTTCGGTGGAAGTACGGAAGATATACGAGGAGTTGCTCAAGCGGAAAATTGAGCCAACCCGATATGTCGATCAGACCATGATCCGTGACCTCGGGTTCGAAGCCAACCTCGCCTACGTCCTGTAGGGGCAAGCGCAGCATACGGGCAGGAGGTCTGACGAGGTCCCGTACCACGTTGAGGGCCACCCCTTTTTCGGCGAGTGGCCGACGTACAAATAATTGGTGGCGGAGTTTATGGCATCGCTGGACATATGCGTCGTGCCTAACGACCTCATCGTCACCGATCGGGAATGGATCAAGGGCCGCATTTCTTTCCGTCTCTACAACAACAATTACAATCTCACCCTCCAGTAGTTCAATGCAATTTACAACCGGTACCATTCTCTGAATCAGCACAGGAGGCCGGACAACCGGACGAATTATGATGAGATCTTCGCCCAGCTGGTGATCGTGCCTCCAGGCAAGTCCGTCAGCTATCATAATGCAGTCGTAGCTGATTTCGAGCATCCATTTGTATAGATTCTACATCACATGTTGTGCACTACTTTGTTTTCTCGAGGTGATCTTTCTCTCAGTAAGTTCTAGGAGACGGACTTGTTCTTTCTGTATAAGTTGTTGAAACGGGAGGAGCTCAATTGGGGCGCATTTTTCTTGACGTGTGTGCTAGCCGTGCGGAGGAGTACAAGGAAAGCTCCTATCCATTTTGGGGGGCTTATCACACCGCTTGCTCTGTATCTCGGATTGGATTTTTCCCAACTCACTCTGATGTCCAATAGGAATAAAGTCAACCTACATCATCTACACCGCTCCAACCTTCTTACGCTCTGTGATGGCATGGCCTATGCACAGTGCCATGTCAACCAAGAGTACCAGGAGTGTGCGCTTCCAGATCCTATCTTCACCATCCAAGGAGCTCAGCACTTTCGGTGGACCATCATCGCCATCGACGACTCTGACAAAGAAGACGACGGTAATGACAACGACAATGACGACGGCGACGAGCAAGAAGAGGAAGAGGAGGCTTTCACTCCTCTTCGTACACGAGTGGTACCGCGGAAGCGTCCACGCTTCCACCTGGGTGCATCTTCATCTTCGTAGCCTCCGCCACCTCAGCCCGCTCCACAAGGAGAGGATGCCTATTCTATGCAAGGAATGTATTCTATGTTGCAGAAGATCCAGCAGACCCAACAGCAACACACTGCTTCTTTCACCGGTATTCAGGAGACTATGAACCGGCTATTCTTAAATAAGCAGGCCATCTATGAGAATGAGTGCCTCCTCCTCTCCAACCAAGAGAATATTCATGACAGGTTGCATAGGATGGAGATGCAGCAGCAACCGTTCTACGATCATTACTGGCACGAGAATTACTTCGGGGGATATCCGCAACCGCCGCCCATGCCCCCGTATGATCCAAGTTTCTAGGGGCAATATCCATCATGGGATCCCACCTCCCTGCAATACCCACCACTTGAACAATGACTGGTATCACTGTTCCACCTTTTAAGATTGTTTTTGACTATGAGGCCATAGTCGAATTCAAGCTTAGGGGAGTTGGGAGATGGAATTGTTTCTATCTTTTTCTATATTTTATTTTTAGTTTTTATCATTTATTGTCTTTTATTTTGTTCTAGAAATTTTCTTAGTTTTTAGGATCCACATTCTATCTAGTGTAATTGTGGATGTCTAATTTAATGTGTCATCTCTTTGTTTGTCACATGGGAGTCATGGGTCAATTTGGGTCAATTTGAAAAATTTTAATAAATTTGTGAGCTTGTTTTGTTTGAATTTGAGCATATGACTTATGAAAATAATTGGGTTTGTCAACTTTAAAACATAAAATCACAACTGTACATGCCTATGATTCACAAAAAGTGGACGGAATTGGATGTTGAGCCTAAACTGATCAAATGGTAATGAGACTTTAATCTGAAATGAGAGAGAGAAACTTCTTGATTGTACACATGTCAGTAAGGAGGGACATATAATATCTTCCAATGGTTCTGTCAATTAATCTTGTGATCTATCCATTTCATCTCATCTACACTCCACCATAAGAATTGGGAGCACTATACAGTTTGTCATCTCTTGGTTCAATGCATTGTAGTTAGTGTCTACTTTTGTTGCATTGAAAAAAAATGTTGCATTATAATCATGCATTCAAAAAAAAATTTAGAGTGCATGTCAATGTCATTTTAGTTGCATTTTGCATGATTTTAATCATCTTGTACAATGATGTGTCTTGCTTCTTCTATAAATAAAGAACTTATTTCATACTTTTTGAAATTTTAAAAAAAGAGAGAAAAAAAATAATAGATATGTGAATAAGCCCAAGAAAAAGCTATTGAAAATTTCATCATGTTCTATTAAGCAAGATAAGGGCTTGGAAAAATATGAAGATCAGAGGGAGAAAGGAATTTGTTCATATGCAGAATAAGAAGAGCAAGCACATGTGTAGGTTTGTAGATATTCTGTCTCTCATTGGGATAGAATGATAGTGCATGCATCATTCCACCTAAAATGTAGCATTAGGACATATTCACTTACATTTTACATCATAATAGGGCATTAATTCATGTACTGCATGATTGATTGTTATGTGCTTCCATTTCTTCCACAACCACCTATTCCATCCACCCATTTCTCTAATTGGTAGGCCACCCGTGATTATCTCCTCATTCATTAATATCGGGAGATTTGCTTCCATTTAGATGGTAGTTAGGAAACGAACAACGTAGATAGAAGATCACAAATATGCACCAAGCCTGAACTGGAGGATTTTATTATATTAACTGCCTTATTTGATAAGTGTTCATCAATCTTGGGGTGGATATCTCTTATGGATGATCATTGTCGCCTAGAGGGTAATTACCAGTATGTGGTCAGTAAGGGCCGGTATGTGAATGTCTGGCGGGGATCATATGGCAAGGTCTGTTGTGATAATATGTTCTTTAGTTGACCCTCGCAATTTTATTCTATAGTTTTGCTGCTCGAGGATGAGCAATGTTTAAGCTTAGGGGAGTTTGATGCGATGCTTTTGAGTCGCGTTTATAGACTTGTTTTACATGTGTTTTATGTGTTTATTGGTCACTTTTGTGGTTAGTATCGCATTATTCATTCGCTTTAGTCTATAATCTCATTTTGTATCAAATCTCTCATATTTTATCTTTCTGATTATAAACGATCATAATAATGGGTTTTAGCATAGCTTATTTGGCTTTGTCTTGAAATTTCAAGAAAAACGCATATACACAACTGTCGATACCATCGACATCCATCGATAGTATCGATACAGTCATAGTGAGACAGCCGCAAGGAGCCAAGAAGAGTTGATACCATCGAATGGGAAGTCAATGGTAGTGAGATACCTTCAGCGAGCCAGCAATCAGTCGGTCGATACTATCGACACAAAAGTTAATACTATCGACATTGCACAGCTTCAGCGTCAGAATGGTAACAAAATCGACGCCTAAAGGTGTCGATACCATCGACCCGCGTCGATGGTATCGAGTTTGCATCAGGCGGAACGTCAGAGAAGCGAAGAGAACTTGCAGATATTATGACGGGTCGATACCATCGACCTGCGTCGATGGTATCGACACTGTCAGGATATGTTTTGTTTCAGATCAATCTTGATCAGACGGTGGTGATCTTTTGGCGACCAAAAGTGGTCCATAGACCTAATGACGGCGGCCCTAAGCAGATTATCACATCATTAACCGCTGCACAAGTCCCAAGGAGGTGTGGAGAGGAGAACGGAGCCTAGAATCATGCCACGATCGTTCTGAGAGCCGCAAAAGATGAATTCCACCACCGGAAGGCTGTAGATCGTGTACTCTTCATCAAGGAACGCTTGGATCTCCTCCGTTCAGGGGTTTACATCACTTTCATTCACGTTACTCCATGTTTTCCCCTTCTTCCATCATGTCTTTCGTTGAGATGAACATGTGGGGCTAATTCCCTTTGTCTTTAGGACTGAGAGTAGCCCGGGTAATCGTTATATGACGTTTTTATCATAGTAATTCATATTTTGTCTCTTAAATCCGTGGTAAGATTTCATTTCTCCATTATATCATTATGATTGATCACCTTAATGATAATCTAATGCCTTTAATTGCTTTGAAAGAAGAATTAACGGTTGAAAAGAGATGAAATTCACATTAATAAATAAATCCCTTGAACAAGGTGATGTACGGTTAATGGTGGAAACCCATAGTTTGGTCTTCATGCACCTAGTTTAGGGTATAGGTTACTACGACAATGGAACCGACGTAGATTTAGATAGTGAATTGTATCACAATAGTGAACAATTCTGACAACATGCCACTACTCGGAATGAGAGATGGATTTGATTACTATATAGAAATAAATACGACGAGAACCTGCGGTGAAACCGCAATCCTAAAGATTCCCGTCTAAATTGATTAAACTCAACATTTAATTGATTGCTTTGTTTTCTTTTATTTTTCTTTTATTTTTCAATCAACTCTCAAAACCTTTTAATCGGTCTAGTTGATCGCGGGTAGTTAGTAAGTAGTCTACCGATAGTTCAGTGTCCATGTGTTCGACTCGGGCCTCACAAAGGCCTATATTACTCTGACGCGTGTACTTGCGTTATACGCACGGTAAAATTGTGTCAATAGGAAATGAGATAGAAGTAAGAAGCAATCATCATAGATAGAAATCATGTTCATTACAAGTTATTTCCCCCCCAACATGGTATCAAAGTCACATTTTTACCCCAAACAACCCACCACTAGGGGCTTAGTTGGACATGATCAAGAAAATAGCAAAAGAAAGGGGAAGAAGGGGGTAGAACTCCATGAAGCTTAAAGTATAAGCCTTCTTCACCTCCTAGCAGCTTGGGGACGTCCTTCCTCCTCCAATGGTGTAGATGGGTATGAGAATATGGGGAATTATGGAGGGAAACCTAGAAAACTAGGTTTCCAAGGTGTAAATGAGGTGGAAATGGTGGATGGTGAGCATAAATGCAAGGTGGAGTGCAATGAATGCTCAAGGGGTGAGTAGGGTGGAGTAGCAGTAGCTAGGGGGTCTAACCCTCATGCCCCAGCCGCCACATATGTATATATAGGTGGTGGGGAAGCACTAGGGTAAGTGGGGGTAGTTTAGGAAAAACATTGTAAAAAATGGGTAGGGTAGGTTGGTTACCACGGCCGTGGTGGGGGTAGTGGGGAATGGTCTTGGGGGGAGTGGCCACGGTCAAGGTGTGAAAAGAGGGTGAAAAGGATAAGTGTAGGTGGTGGCCACAACCGTGGCGGGGTGCCACGGTCATGTTGGATAATCGGCACTATGGTCGTGGTGGGGTGCCACAGCCATTTTGGAGGAGGAAGTCTTGATCACGGGGGCTGCATGGGTGTTTTCTCTTCTGCTGGCCATAGCTGTGGTGAGTGGCTATGACTATGGTGTCTTCAATGGACCACGGTCGTGATGATGGCCATGGCCGTGGTGATTTTGGTGCAGCAACCTGACATCTTAGTTGCTTCTTCACAATAATTGACACTACCCGTGGCCATGGGGCCATGGCTGTGTTGCGATTTTCAGTGGCTAAATGAACTTCAATTGACATCATCCATGGACTTCTTTGTTTGATGTCGAACCTTGGCCATTAGGGGTAGGTTGAGGGAGCTTTGGGGCCTTCTTTGGATCCCTCCATGAGTGGAGGAATCCTAGAACTCCTTCCTTCTTTCCCATCCATCCAAAGTATGGTCCAAGTACCTGAAAACAATGGAAAGAATGTCCATAAGTACATTTGATAGTGAAACACATATTGGGGGAATGAACTTGCAATCTAAATTGTTTAGATGTGATCAAAATACAAAATGGCAAAAGATGGAGCCCCAAAATAGGGCTACATCACCACCACAAACTTAAAACATACTTGTCCTCAAGTATGCTCCAACTCAATCTCTTTTTTCAATTTTCCTTCAACAACCAAAATGACAAATGAATAGCAATAGAAAATTATTGACTACATGGTCTTTGTTATAACCTCAATTTCCAATACATGTAATGAGGTTTGTAAATCTCTATTAAATGTATAAATAAGATTTATGTTTGATTTCATGGTTTAATTTAAATGAAATTCGTGAATAAAAGCCTTGCATGCTTTATTGATGGGCCTTACTGGCCATTAAGCCCAATTGAAAGAATAATAAAAAGAAAATGGAAAAAGGAGTTTCATTTAATAAATAATTACAATGGGGAAATAGAATATATAAGAAAAGATTAAAGGATGATGAAAAGGCTAAAAGATAATTTCCCAAAAATATAATTTCATGTTATAAAGGTTCCTTGGGGTTCAAGGAACTCAGGATAATTAGATAATGGCCAAGGAAATAAAAAATGTGTGGAAAATACCATTAAATAAGGGATAACTTGAAACTAAAATAAAGGGCAAGTTTCCTTTGGATAATGACTCCTATTTTTGCACAATGAGAGATAAACATATGAACGACTTTCCTTTAAAATTTGAGGCAAAAAGGATTTAAGGATTAAGAGTTATTAAATTTTCAAGTTATCTTCAAAAATAAGATTTTCCTTGTATATTTGGGATTCTTTTTCCTTTTCTGTTTAAGCGCGGGTAATTGTGTCCGTTGGATCTTAATCCAAGTGAAGCGGCTCATCGTCAAAGTCCCAAGGGGACAAGGACTGTAGCGTAGGTCACAGGTGGATTTTCCCCATCTTTTTCCTTGTTAACGGATGGATGTGCCATCTTGGAAACATTTCCATTATGATCAGGAGGGGATTCCGAACCACCGCAACCCTGGTTTAGTAGTCATTGGATGCTTCTAGGCCAAACACCCAATTGGGCCAAAAGCTTGGGCGGCAGCAGATGTAGAAACCCTAGGGGACCCTTTAGTCCTATATATAGACCACTGATCGGGTCCTAACACCCTAACGATCCCGAGCGGCAAGCTATCAGGTCCCTGGTCTTTCCTCTCCCTCGATTCAACCTTCTCCGATGAGAGCTCTGCCTTGCTCTGCCATGGCTTGAGCAGTAAGAAAGGGGAGAAATATGACATACAGACGTCGTTTGATTCAGGATCATCGTGATCCTAGGCGGGGATCTAACGGCTCAAGGAAGCGACCGGATAAGTGAGTCACTTATGACTCTATGCGTTCGATCGCAATCCGACGACCACAGTGAAGAGCAACACCCGCTTGCGGGGTTAGTGGGGGAAATAGACGAGGATCATCGGATCCAGACGCGGACCAGCGGTGCATTGATCGTGCGGTTGACGAATTTTGGTAAATCCTTCTCTCTGCCAAATAATCAAGAAAAATGATTTTCCTTGCTAAAATTGTAGTAATAGCTAGGAACCTCGTATAAAAGAACTTTATATATGAAAGTTGGGTAGAAAAATGCAAGGAATCTGATAAAAATGATTGTGACACCTGACTCCAGTTCGTTTTGCAAAAGTACTTTAATTTTCTAGTAAAATGCATTTCAAGTTATTTGGAAACCCTAATTGCATATAAAATATGATTCTTTGTAACCTAATGGGTTGAATAGGGGGTTATTAACCTGTTAATTAATAATATGAAGTTTCCATACGTTTTAAATTGCAAATATGGCTAAATTAGGGTTTATGACTATGAATGAAAGATAATGCACACGAAGACCCTAATTTAGGGTAAAAGAAGAAGGAAACTTTGTTATTTTGATAAATTGCTAAATAATGATCCTAAAATTGTTAGGAATATTAAAAGGAGATAATTTAAAGGTTTTAAGTGGATTGGATGAATTAGGGTTCGTAATAATTGAAAATGAAAGCAAAACCCTAATTTTTAATAAAACCCTAAAATTGGATAGAAACCCTAAGGGACATGATGATATTGGATAAATATTAATAAAAGTAAACTTGTACTTTTATTTCAGGGTTTCTGTTCCTTTGCTTGCTTACTTGGAATTTTCTCTCTCTTCATTTTGATTATGTATCTAAAACTGCAATAAGAGGTATGTGGTTATGCTTATGGCTATACCGCTTAGTTTTCTGAGGTTTTACAGACGTTTCCCTAAATGTGTGAAATAACTGTTGTATGTTTTAATTCATGCCTCTATAAAGTGACTATGACTATCACTATGAGTATATATGTATAACTAGCTAGATCTGAGTCCACCCCTGTGGCTATGTCAAGGCTAAGGATAACCTAGAGCAAGGTCTAGGGTATCATGAGTTAGAAACTGGGCTACACATAAGTAGTGCCATGAGACTCTTAGCATACCATGAGTTAAGGAGTGGGCTACCCACGAGTAGTGCCATGTGACTCAACCCTAGAAATTGATTCACCTATTAGGTGAAGTCATGAGGGGTAAAATGGGAATCTACCATAAGGGAGGTAGTATCCAGGTCCACTGCAGGGACAACGCAGGGGATAGGGTACACATGGATCGCGTAGTTATACTTAAAACGTAATATTGTTTGTTAATTGGTTATTGAATGCAATAATTTGTTATAGATAATTGCACGATTAGTGAATCCCCCACATACCAGCTTTGGCTGACCGACGTTTTGTTTGTCTGCGTTTTAGGTACAAAACAAAAAGGACAAACAGTAATCCGTCATATTGTGAAATACACTAATTAAAGTCCAAGGAGGATTAGTTAGCTAGCCTGAGTTCTGGATAGAAGTTTTAGAATTCCAAAATTTTCAAAGGTATGCAAAATTTTTATTTATTATAGCTTTTCAGTTTAGTCTAGTAAAATTCATTAATTGTTATCAATTAATTGTTGAACCTTGATCCGGAAATTATGTGTGCGGCTTCGACCTCTCGGTCTCCCTTAATTGGGGAGGGTTATCGGGAGGTGGGGTCATAACATTTGGTATCAGAGCCAAGGTTCTCCACTTAATTGTTAATAATTATTAAATTTTACAAACTCCATAGAACCCAAGGGAGTTATTAGAGAATTTTTCGAAAGACTGAGGTGTCTAGAAAAGGATCACTTCCGGGGGCTAGCAAAATTTTCCTCCGCACTGCTAGTCGGAATACGAGGACTCCCAGAATGTGTGACTGCCTGGTCGATGTCCTAGGATTTGAATCGAAATAAGATACCTTTAGGATTTTCTCATCTTATTCATCCCTTCTCATCACAATTCCTATTAAGGACTTTAAGAATTAGGGTTTTCTCTCTCTTCCCCACCCTCATGTGGTATGGGCAAATAAGTTAAGGATTAAGGAATTCTCCATCAAATTAATAAAAGATACATAATGAGACGTCACTGACATAAGTATAATTAGTTTAATGATAAACTAAAGGTTTGTTTGTTATGCTTATATAGATGGCTCGTACTAAGACCGTTGCTATCCCTGAGGGCACTGGGAACCCAGCAAGGAGTGCTTGGCCTCCCTGCAAATGAAAGGGGTCTTCTGAGAAGAGGAAGAGGAATCAGGATGGTAAATCCTCTAAGAAGAGAAAGAGGCCTGAAGAAACCACTCATGAGGTCCCTAACCCTGATCTGATACCCTTCGACAACCTTGATCAAGAGCAGGACCAAGGGTATGAAGAGAAGCATGTGTATGACGAAGCAGACCAGATGGAGGAGGACCAAGCTGGAAGTCCAGAACCGACTATGATGATCCACACCTCCGAGGCCTTGTGGATAGAGCAGCAAAAGAATCTGATAGAGGCCATTAATGCCTTGGCCCTCTGAGACCTAGCCAGAACTGAGAATGGTGAGCCTCATCCAGTTCATCCTCGACTAGGAGCCACCATCCTAGATTTCGTCAAGTTGAATATCGAGAAGTTCTGGGGAGAGGACAAGACAGAGGTGGTCGACAAAGCGGAAGCTTGGCTGCTTGCGGTCGAGAATGGATTCTGCATGCTTGAAGTTCAACTGGGCAAGAAGGTCCTCTTTGATGCTCATCTCTTAGAAGGGGCAGCTAAGATATGGTGGGAGACCCATATCACTGGCAGAGACTTGACAGAGGAACCCATGGCATGGGCTGATTTCAAGACAATCTTCACCGCCAGATTCGTCCCAGTCTCAGCTAAGAAGGAAAAGGAAAGGGAGTTCACCAACATGACCCAAGGAAACTCTTCTGTGGCAGACTTTGGGCGTAAGTTCCGGATCCTGGAACGTTTTGGGTACAAGATGGATGAAGAAAGGAGGGTGGATCACTTCATAGAGTGCCTTCACCCTACCATCAGGCCCCATGTGATGGCAAGCAAGCCAAGAACCTTCGCCGAAGCCTACAACACTGCTTTAGACATGGAGAGGACCATGATGCATGCACCGTTTCCACCCAAGGGGTACTTGGGTTTCACTGCAGGAGCCCAAGGCCCGAGAAACAACCACAAAAAGGGTCCAGGATGGCATCAAGCTAAAGGTAAACATGGAGGAAAGGGGAAACCTCGTCAAGAGAACAACCGACCTCCTTGCCGCACCTACGGGAAGGGCCACGCCGGTGAATGCCGCTACAAGAAGAAGACTTGCTTTCGATGCCACCAAGAAGGACATATGCAATCCGTCTGTCCTATGCCAGAGCCCAGAGGACAAGGACATGTGGCAGCCCCACCAGTAGCAGCACCACCTGTGGCAGCTCCACCTATAGCTGTAGCCCCACTTGCTGGAGAAAGAAGGCAAGCTCGAGTGTTTGCCATTGACAATGAGGAGGCTCAAGTTAATGCTAATCGGTTGATCGAGGGTAATAACCCTTAGAGTTTTCTTTTATGTTTTAAAGTTAAGCATGTAATGGTCTAATACATGATGAAAAACAATGTAGGCATGCTTGAAGTTATGGGACATAATGTGAAAGCTTTGTTTGACTCTGGATCTACTAATACTTTCATTTCGAGAAATCTTGCAACTATGCCTTATTTGGATATCAAGGATCTAGGTTATGTCTTAGATGTTACAACCCCGAGTGGTCGGATCTTTACCTCCCTTTTGAAAATTCCAGTGATACCTATGAAATATCGAGATCGTGAGTTTCCTACAGATTGTATTCTTCTTGATATGAATGATTTTGATGTAATCATTGGCATGGATTGGCTTTATACCTATAGGGCCAATATTGACTGTAGGGAGAAGAAAGTGATCATTAAGAGACCAGGTCACCCACCTTTTGTCATTAGGGGTAGGAAGGATGCCACCACCAGCCTGTATGTGTCAGCTTTGAAGGCAGAACAGATGATGAGTAAAGGATGTCAAGCTTTCTTAGCAGTAGTCACCAAGCCAGAACCCAAGGTACAACCCTTAGAGGAGATAGAGGTAGTCCGAAGCTATGAAGATGTTTTCCCTGATGATCTACCCGGGATACCTCCCGAGAGAGAGGTAGATTTTTCAATAGAGCTAGCTCCCGGTACAAACCCTATTTTCCGAGCACCCTATAGGATGGCCCCTGTTGAGTTGCTTGAGCTAAAGAAGCAATTGTAGGAATTGTTGGACAAGGGTTTTATCCGCCCTAGCAAATCACCATGGGGAGCGCCGGTTCTTTTTGTAAATAAAAAGGATGGTTCGCTCCGAATGTGCATAGACTACCGGATGATCAACCAGGCTACCATTAAGAACAAATACCCTTTACCCTAGATAGATCACCATGGATTTCGTGGTGGGTCTACCCCGGACCAAGAGAGGTCATGATGCGATATGGGTTGTGGTAGATCGCCTTACCAAGTCAGCACACTTCCTTGCCCTGAAAACCACTGCCAAAGTGTCAAATTTAGCTGAGATGTATATCAGAGAGATAGTACGTTTGCATGGCGTACCCGGTTCCATCATCTCCGATAGAGACCCAAAGTTTACTTCCAAGTTGTGGAAGCAGGTTCAAGAGGAACTAGGTACAAAGTTGAAGTTCAGTACAGCTTATCACCCTCAGACAGATGGTCAGTCAGAAAGGACAATTCAGACCTTAGAGGATCTGCTCCGAGCTTTTGTGCTCGATTGGGGTGGATCATGGGAGCAGTACTTGCCTTTAGCTGAGTTTGCTTACAACAACAGTTACCAAGCCAGTATCGGGATGCCTCCATATGAAGCTCTATATGGGAGACCGTTTCGGTCACCACTTCACTGGGATGAAGTTGGTGAAAGGACCTTATTGAGGTCAGATGAACTCCAAGTGTATGCTGATAAAGTTGCTTTAATCAGGCAAAGGCTAAAGAGAGCCCAAGACCGACAGAAGTCGTATGCTGATGTGAAGCGGACTGATGTGCATTTCAATGTGGGAGAACATGTCTTTCTGAAAATCCGACCGCTCTGAGCTATAGCTAAAAATAGAGGAAAGTTGAGTCCCCGATACGTGGGTCCGTTTGAAGTGTTAGAACGGATTGGTGAAGCCGCATATCGCTTGGCGTATCCCCCTCAATACAGTATTATGCATGATGTGTTTCACGTGTCCAATCTAAAGCGATATGTGCAAGATCCAAGCCATGTGCTGAGCATTGAACCAATTGAGCTTCAAGGAAAGTTGTCTTATCCTGAGTTGCCTTTGCGGATTCTAGATACCAAGGTAAAAGAGCTCAGAAATAAGAATATAGAGATGGTAAAGGTTCTTTGGAAGCACCATGGAGAGGATGAGGCCACATGGGAGCTGAAGACGGACATGGAAAAGGCATATCCAAATTTGTTTGTTTGATTGATTGAATTTTGAGGACAAAATTCCTATAAGGAGGGGAGGATGTTATAACCTCAATTTCCAATACATGTAATGAGATTTGTAAATCTCTATTAAATGTATAAATAAGATTTATGTTTGATTTCATGGTTTAATTTAAATGAAATTCGTGAATAAAAGCCTTGCATGCTTTATTGATGAGCCTTACTGGCCATTAAGCCCAATTGAAAGAGTAATAAAAAGAAAATGGAAAAAAGAGTTTCATTTAATAAAGAATTACAATGGGGAAATAGAATATATAAGAAAAGATTAAAGGATGATGAAAAGGCTAAAAGATAATTTCCCAAAAATATAAGTTCATGTTATAAAGGTTCCTTGGGGTTCAAGGAACTCAGGATAATTAGATAATGGCCAAGGAAATAAAGAATGTGTGGAAAATACCATTAAATAAGGGATAACTTGAAACTGAAATAAGGGGCCAGTTTCCTTTGGATAATGACTCCTATTTTTGCACAATGAGAGATAAACATATGAACGACTTTCCTTTAAATTTTGAGGCAAAAAGGATTTACGGATTGGGAGTTATTAAATTTTCAAGTTATCTTCAAAAATAAGATTTTCCTTGTGTATTTGGGAATTCTTTTTCCTTTTCTGTTTAAGCGTGGGTAATCGTGTCCGTTGGATCTTAATCCAAGTGACGCAGCTCATCGTCAAAGTCCCAAGGGGACAAGGACTGTAGTGCATGTCACAGGTGGATTTTCCCCATCTTTTTCCTCGTTAACTGATGGATGTGCCATCTTGGAAACATTTCCATTATGATCAGGAGGGGATTCCGAACCATCGCAACCCTAGTTTAGTAGTCATTGGATGCTTCTAGGCCAAACGCCCAATTGGGCCAAAAGCTTGGGCGGCAGCAGATGTAGAAACCCTAGGGGAGCCCTCTAGTCCTATATATATAGACCACCGATCGGGCCCTAACACCCTAACGATCCCGAGTGGCAAGCTATCAGGTCCCTGGTCTTTTCCTCTCCCTCGATTCAACCTTCTCCGGCGAGAGCTCTGCCTTGCTCTGTCGTGGCTCGAGCAGTAAGAAAGGGGAGAAAGACGACGTACAGACGTCATTTGATTCAGGATCATCGTGATCCTAGGCGGGGATCTAACGGCTCAAGGAAGCGACCGGATAAGTGAGTCGCTTGCGACTCTATGCGTTCGATCGCAATCCGACGACCACAACGAATAGCAACACCCGCTTGCGGGGTTAGTGGGGGAAATAGACGAGGAGCGTCAGATCCAGACGCGGACCAGCGGTGCATTGATCGTGCGGTTGACAAATTTTGGTAAATCCTTCTCTCTGCCAAATAATCAAGAAACATGCTTTTCCTTGCTAAAATTGTAGTAATAGCTAGGAACCTCGTATAAAAAAACTTTATATATGAAAGTTGGGTAGAAAAATGCAAGGAATCTGATAAAAATGATTGTAACACCTGACTCCAGTTCGTTTTACAAAAGTACTTTAATTTGCTAGTAAAATGCATTTCAAGTTATTTGGAAACCCTAATTGCATATAAAAAGATGATTCTTTGTAACCTAATGGGTTAAATAGGGGGTTATTAACCTATTAATTAATAATATGAAGTTTTCATCCGTTTTAAATTGCAAATATGGATAAATTAGGGTTTATGACTATGAATGAAAGATAATGCACATGAAGACCCTAATTTAGGGTAAAAGAAGAAGGAAACTTTGTTATTTTGATAAATTGCTAAATAATGATCCTAAAATTGTTAGGAATATTAAAAGGAGATAATTTAAAGGTTTTAAGTGGATTGGATGAATTAGGGTTCATAATATTTGAAAATGAAAAAAAAACCCTAATTTTTAAGAAAACCCTAAAATTGGATAGAAACCCTAAGGGACATGATGATATTGGATAAATATTAATAAAAGTAAACTTGTACTTTTATTTCAGGGTTTCTGTGCCTTTGCTTGCTTACTTGGAATTTTCTTTCTCTTCATTTTGATTCTGTATCTAAAACTGCAATAAGAGGTATGTGGTTACGCTTATGGCTATACCGCTTAGTTTTCCGAGGTTTTACCGACGTTTCCCTAAATGTGTGAAATAACTGTTGGATGTTTTAATTCATGCCTCTATAAAGTGACTATGACTATCACTATGAGTATATATGTATAACTAGCTAGATCTGAGTCCACCCTTGTGGCTATGTCAAGGCTAAGGATAACCTATAGTAAGGTCTAGGGTATCATGAGTTAGAAACTGGGCTACACATGAGTAGTGCCATGAGACTCTTAGCATACCATGAGTTAAGGAGTGGGCTACCCATGGGTAGTGCCATGTGACTCAGCCCTAGAAATTGATTCACCTATTAGGTGAAGTCATGAGGGGTAAAATGGGAATCTACCATAAGGGAGGTAGTATCCAGGTCCACTGCAGGGACAGCGCAGGGTATAGGGTACACATGGATCGTGTAGTTGTACTTAAAGTGTAATAGTGTTTGTTAATTGATTATTGAATGCAATAATTTGTTATAGATAATTGCACAATTAGTGAATCCCCAACATACCAGCTTTGGCTGACTGACGTTTTGTTTGTCGGCATTTTAGGTACAAAACAAAAAGGACAAACAGTAATCCGTCATATTGTGAAATACACTAATTAAAGTCCAAGGAGGATTAGTTAGCTAGCCTGAGTTCTGGATAGAAATTTTAGAATTCCAAAATTTTCAAAGGTATGCAAAAGTTTTATTTATTACAGCTTTTCAGTTTAGTCTAGTAGAATTTATTAATTGTTACCAATTAATTGTTGAACCTTGATCCGGAAATTATGTGTGCGGCTTTGACCTCTCGGTCTCCCTTAATTGGGGGGGGGGTTATCGGGAGGTGGGGTCGTAATAGTCTTGGAAGTAACTAAGTGCATGTTTTCCACCTCTCTCCTCTCCACTTTCACATACAAATCATGAAATGAGCACTGAGCATAAAAAATTCAAATATAAAGCATAGAATACACAAGATGTCCATATGTCCTTCATATCATTCCAGGTAAACTGTTTCATGTTGGAGTTAATCAAAGATGGCTACGAGTATTGTTTCGCTTTCATGCATTCAATCTTATGCCTCGGACCACACTAAATGACCCACGTGGCTGTGGAAAAGGGTAAAGTGAGCTAGATTTGATGTTTTCTAGCTCAATGGGTATGACAGTAGAAGAAAGGATTGTAGAAAGGTTTTTAGAGTGCTATTACATAGAGCACTCATCTTTTCTTTATTTGAATGCTCTTAAACATGAGCATCCTTTTATTTTCTTTTTTCTTTCTTTTTCTTTTCTTTTCTTTGCCCTTGGTGTAGATAGGCATATGGTGGATAGAATGAAGTGGGAGATAAAGATATGGCCACCCCAAACTTTGGAGGTGGCCAAGGTTGATTATGTGCACTAGGGCATCCTTTCATGAGGCAGAGAGGTATGAAGATGGTGAAAGAATAGTCGAATCAAAGAGGGGTCATTAGTGTAGTCCTCAACATAAGATTCTCTGCATGAAATCTAATCCAACACTTCACCAAATGATATCACACCACATGATAGAACAACATGACATTCACATTTCTATTAAGTGATTCCATAGGCTTTAGGTGTTTGTAGCTTGCTCAATTCACAAAACAATCGAACCTTTCACAATCTTGAGAGAAGTGATGCACATGTAAAAAGTCAACAAACAAGACCACGTAGCAATAAACTCTAAGAAACAACATGCATTTGTCAAAGGATTAAAAATTTCATTTCAAACAGTAGAGATTAAGTCAAAACATGCTTTTTGGGGAAGAACATTCAAGTTTAGGCAAAATTGGCCAAAATGGTGCCAATTTGCCTTCAATCACATCTTAAACCTACATTATTGAACTTAAAGTAGTAAAACAGGAAAATCCTAGCTAAAACATGCAAAAACTACCAAAAATCTACATGAAATGCAATGCATGGCAAAAAGGAGCAATTTTTTTTAATAGGCAAAAATGCATGAAATTAACTACATGCTATGCAAGAATGTGATAAAAAAAGAGCAAGAATAGGAAAAATAAACTAGATGGCGAAGGTGGAACAAAATCACAAAAAAAGAGATAGGGTGGTGCATACCGCCCTACTCACCCCAAACTTTAGAATCATGTTGTCCTCAGCATGAAACTATAGCTTAGGGTAGATAGGGAAATTGTCATGGCTGTTGTGGCTGATGGTCAAATGAGTGAGGAGGATCTAGAGGAGGAGTTGATCTTGCAGGAGGATGCTGGTAGTAATATCCCCAGTAGTCATCCTGGGAGGGTATGTCTCTGAATATCCAGCTATGCCACCCCAAAAATCTCCACCCCATTCGGGGTTTCTTGCTGCTTGGGCATGGTGGTAGTGATACAAGTGGTTGACCTAGTGGTGAATTTTTTGTTGGTCTTGCCACATGTATTGCTGGATCAGCTTCATGTTGCCTTGTGTCTTTTGTATGCTCTCAAGCTGCGCCTAGATGGTGGATATGTCATAGACGTTTGTTGAGGGTTGTTGCATCTGGGATGTTCCCTCATCCCTTCTTCTTGATTTTTGCGGCTGCCTTTGTCCTTCAATTTCTTACTCATGCCCTTGCACATTAGATTCAGCAATCTCCTCTTGTGCGATAGTATATCCCTTATTGTATGTATCTCTTGGGTTGTTTTTCTACCATTCCAACAATTTGGCCTCCAGATTATGGAGGACTCCCAACACGGAGAGAAGTGGTACAACATGGTATGGTAGCTCAAGCTCAATGTTTGACATACTACCTACATGATATATCAGTCTTTGGTCCTTCATCTTAATAGTGTGCGAGAGGATGAAATAGTTTAAGTCCAAAAACTCATGCTCAATTTCATCTTCCAACCCAGAGAGGTCATATCCCAAAGCAAGTGCAATTGAGGTTACAACTCTGCCCATAACAAAAGGTGTTTTACTCTTGGAGGGTATGGACATCATATGATCAATTAACAACACTCCAAGGTCTATATACCACTTATGGTGCATTTCTATCATGATAAACATGTCCTTCTAAAAAATTGTGATTTGATTATCGTACCTGCCCACAATTGTGTTTACCAAGACCTTTTACACGTAGAGGAACAGGGGTTGCTTATGGCTGAGGTTTTTGACCTCCATGCATAGTAATCCTTGCTCCTTGTCAAGAGGTTCCAGAAGTGTACATAGTTGAAATCTTCCTCTTTCTCTAACAGGTCGTCATCCATTTTAATGGCCTCTTCAGGATTGGCAGCAAATATACCATTCAAATCAGCTGTCGTGAGAGTATGCATGTTGCCTAACATGGAAAATTTGACAACATCATTTCCTCTCACCTTCATCTTCTCAAGAATGGCGAAGAATTCTTGTGTCAAAGAGGTGTATCTAGCTTGGGTGTTTGTGAAAAGAATGTCCCACAACCCCATTTTCTTCAAACTTTCTTCCATGGTCACATTGATTTTGAGTTCCTCAATAACTTTCTTGCATCCATACCTTGTGGCGACGATTTGCCTTGTCATTGCTTCTGTGTATGTGAGTGCAATCTTCCTGTACATGTGTCGTCTACCATAGGACACTCCAATGGGGCCTTGTCTAAGGCCTTCAACCTATCCTCGCCCAATTGAGATAGAATGTCCTCTATCTTAGTTGATAGATGCATCTCCTCATCTTCGGTGTCTTCCTCCTCCTCATCCAACCTGTACGATTGGGACCCCGAACTCGTATCAAGGTTAATTGGCACCCGTTGTTCAAGGTACCAATGTGTGAACTACTCTTCATCGAAACACAATTGCCACCTAGGATGCGGCTGCTCTCTATGCTCTGTTGCCATGTCAGACGTCGAACGGTGTGTTGGAGTGGGCTTCGGTGGGCGCATTGATGAGGATGGTGTTGTTTTTTATTTCTGGCTTCTTTTAGCAACTACCGTTTCGATCTCATCGATCAAGTTGTCCATGTTCTCCTCGGACTCCTCCTCTTCATCTCCCTGGTACATCTCATTGGTGATATGGTGGCTATCAGATGACCATGTGTGAGATGAATGCACGAACATCGATCGGGGAAGTGATTGGGCGATGGAATTTGATGGTGAAGGGGTGTGGGAAGGCATGGAGGCTTGGGAGGAGGCTCTTTTGGTGCAAGCCTTGCCTCTGGTAATCACATCAAGGCTCTTTTGAGCCCCCTTCTTCATAGCCTTGGTGATCCCCTTCATTTTGTGGAGGTGGAGGAGGCGGTAGGGCTGTGGAAAATGGATTTTTGGGTAGATGATGTAATGGAGGTGGATTGTGGGATGGAATGGAAGGATATTAAGGTATAGATGGTGGGTAGATGATTAGGTTTTTATTTGGGGGAGAAATGGAGGTTTTGGAAGAGGTTTTAGGTGGGGCTGGTTATAGGGCGGAATGGAGGAGAAAGTGGTGATGGAGGGTGGATTAATGAATGATTTGGTGTAGAAATGGAAGGGGAATGGTAGGAGAACGATTTGGGGATGATTGGTGGTGGTTTGGAGGTGATTTAGGGGCTTGGAGGTGGAGCTTGGAGGAGCTGTAGTCGTAGGGGTGCCACCACGGTCGTTGTGGTGCAAAATGAAGTGTTGTAATGGCTTGGGTCGGGTTGAAGATGGACTTGAAGTTATATTTTTTTTGTGGGGTCCGGCCGGGCCACGGTCGTGGCGGGTGGTCAAGGTTTGGTAGCACGTCCATGGCGGGGTGCCACGGTCATGTTGTCGATGAAGAAAGATCCTACCCGAACTTACCATGGTCGTGGTCATATGTCATAGTCGTGGCCATCCATCCTTACGACAGTCGTGTCTGTTGTGCCACGGTCGTGGTCATTCAGCCAAAAACACTGACTTATTTGACATCTTTGATACAAAAAAGACATGACCCGTGTCCACAGGCCATGGTCGTGGTGAGTTGTCTTTGACACGGCCGTGGTCTCTCGGCCAAAAACCCTGACATCTTTGCCTCTTTGACACAAAAAAGACACAACCCATGGCCATGGGCCACAATCATTTTGTGCAACTTCTGCCACGGCCATGGTCAATCTCCACAACTGTGTTGGGGTCATTCCTTCAACTTTTTCAACTCAAATTCAACAACTTTGTTTTTCTTTGATATTTCACCACAAATTGTCATAGTGGCCATGATTCACCTTTGATTCCTATCTCTTTAGTACCTACCACCTACCATGTCATCAAAACTCAAAGAAAACTATTAAAAACGCATGTGTGTGTATTTGTGGGAAAGAAAACAAAAGTATCAAAAAGGGAAGGTTGGGTAAAAAAGCTCCCAATCCTAGGTGGGTTGCCTCCCACTAGTGCTAAATTTATAGCCTTTAGTTGGGCTTGTTTCTCTCTTCACTAAGTGTTGACACCCACAATGTCCTCCTTCTCTTCCACAATTATCCTTTCTAAAGTTCTGATGACATGGGCTTCATCCCAAGGAGTGTATATTGAATGGCAGTATGGACTTGATTTCCATAGCTCTAAGGGATCATAGTAGCATAGACTATCGCCGAAATCTTCTTCACCCAGCTTTTACCTCTCTTTCTCAGTGAATATAAAGAAATCAAACTTTCTCCTTTTATGAGTGACCATCAGAGTGCCTGTATGCACATTGATCTCCGCACCCACGGTGGACAAGAAGGGTCTCCCAAATATGAGGTATTCTTTTCCATCAATGGGTCCAGAATCCACAATCATAAAATCGATCACATATGCAATGTCTATTCTTTGATTCATTACTATGATTATGTTTTGCAATATCCCCAAGGGCTTCCTCTTATTTCCATCACCCAAGATGAGAACACAATCCACCGGTTCCATTTTATTGAGGCCAAGTTGTATATACATGTTCCATGGCATGATACTTGTCCCTGCACCTAGATCAAGGAGAGCATGCTCAATAGGTTGTGTACCGGTGTAGCATGTAATGAGAGGAACTCCTGGATCGTCCCTTTTGTCTGGAAAGCCAATGTCGAAGATGAAATTCACTGATTTTGTAGCAATGATTTCCTTGTGTGGTAATAACACTAGTTTTCTCTTCCCCGTGCAAACATCTTTCACCAACAAAAAGAATGCTTTGATGTCTGTCGTTCCTTGCTTCAAGGATCCCAGGAGATTTATGATATTGCTGCTCTTTTCTTGGAGGGAGGGACCTTCTAAAGTTTCATGGAATTGCTCCCCAATTGCATTAAATGTTTCCGCGACACTTAGTGGGCCTTGAGGAGGTATGATGGTGATTCTTACCTCATGGGGAGGTTCTGGCTCCCAACAAGGTATTGCATCAAGTGTTGCTATGTCAATGGCATGTGGGGCCGCATACATGATCTTGTCACCAACAGACAAAGAACAAAATCTCTTGCACTTTTATCACTTCCAAGAGAGGTTGGGACAACTGAGGGTGATTCTACATTCACATCGGGATCAGCTGAAAGTTGGGTGCACTTGGCATTTTCTAGCAGTAATTCAGCAGCAAATTCTTTGGCACTTTCACAATCTCTACTAGACTCTTCTAGCATCAAGCCTTTGTCATCAACTTCAATTAGTTTCTTTTCCCTTTTTTCAAGCTTTTGAGCAGCTTCTCTCCCCCATATTACAGACACCATATTCACTTATTCACGGGACGAAGGAGGGGCTTGCGAAGACAAAGGTGGTGGCGGTCTTTGATGAGGCGGGTTAAGATTTTAGAGTATGCAAGTTGGTTGTTGTGGAGGTTGTTGTGGAGGTGGGGGTTGGTAGGTATGTGAAGGTGGTGTGGGATATTGATAGTTAAACGGGGGTTTGGTGAGGTGGCAGAGCATATGGATGTGGTGGTCCTTGGTATTGGAGGAGTGGGGGTGCTTGGCCTCGCGGTGGGATGTATGCACCTTGAGTAGCGTTCACATAACCACCATCATTGTTCGGATTTTCCATGGGTTGAGACGGGAGTCTTCCTTCTTCCCGACAAGAAAGTGAGATTGAGATTTGATCAAGCCTTTGTTCAAAGCGGATAATATTTTGCCCTTGGGAGGACACTTCTTGTGACAATGTGAGTTTTTCCTCTTTTCTATTAATTAATTTATTTTTCACCTTTATAATGATCATTCATAATCTCTTTTGACTCCTTGATCAATATAGATACCCAAAATCAAATTCTTTTGTATTCTATGAATTTCATGCACTTTTGGGCACCTTAATTAACTTAATACACCCCTTTGATCAAATTCTTGAGTTTGACTAGTTAACCTTATCTTTTAGTCTCTAAACTTGTCCACATTATTCTACACTTCATGTTGAAGATATGTTCCAAATTTGAGATCATTTGAACCTTCCTATGATTTTATACAATTTTTCTAAGAATTTAACCTTTTACTAGTTTTCTTTGCCTTTTTCCACCTTTTTTCTCCCTTTTTCTTGTTGGGCCCGACCCATCTGTGGCTTGGGACGCCGCTGGGCAAGGCGGATTGACCCAGCAGCCTTGGATCTTAATCCAACGGCGCTGGGGTCATCCCCTACCTTGCGCCTGGTTTGGCAAGGTCCACGGTGGACCAGCCGACACCATAGCCCGACCCCGATCGATCAATTCGCATTTGTTGCGACCGGTGACTCGACCAGTGAATTCACACCTCTCTCTCGAACTTTCCGCACAGTTTGGTGATGCAAAAACGCTGCTTAGAGGCCAAGGGAACCAGCCGGCACATTGGGTGTGTCGCCCCCTCTAATAACCCTAACCCTAGCCCCCAACATCTATATAAGACCCCCTTTTGAGGTTGGTCCGCCCCCACGAACACGAGCGACACCTCCTCTCCCCACGCCGTGCTCTCCCCCTCACGCCCCCTTTTTCTCCGGCTTCTGCACCGCCATGGAGCAACCTGCTCGCGGGCGGGATTCTGCTTCTAGGGACGACCTACAGTAACCGCTAGATTGGAGTCCACGCCGGTCCTCATCATCGATCGGCGGTCACCGATCTGTGTGATTCCCTCTCCTGCTCCTTCTCCATGAAGCACGTGCCTGGGAGCACGGCTCCTCCCTGCCACCGATCCTCTTTGCGAGACACGGTGGATCGACGATCAACGGCCCCCTAATTTTGGTAATTCTGCCCCTCTGCACTAAATTCCAGAAAATAGCCTAAATCTTGCAAAAATGATATCTTCAGATCCCTAGCTCCAAAAATATTGAAATTATAGTCCTTTTTATCAAAAAAATCCAACTGACCTGTTAAAAATACTTGTGAAGCTTAATTCTCAATATTTATCACTGATATGCCATGATCTTGCTCCTTTGCCTATTTAATTATCTTATATGATGATTAATCTTGGAGAAACTTTTATTCCTGTTTCTAATGATCATTCTGAGACACCAAATCATTTTTGACAAAATAAGGGTTAGATATAATCCTCTTAACTCTTTACCCTAACAATATGAATCATATACTGTGAAATAAGGTTTATTCTTAATATAATGATGCTCTACCTAATCTATAAAGCCCTCTTAATCATAGGACTCCCTAATCTAATTTTGAGTCCAACTGTGCTATCTCATATTGGAAATGATCTAGAGATTTGAATAATGATACTGATAATTAGGGCTTGACATGTATTCCTAAATATACCTAGGAAGGTCATCCATTCATGAAACATGTTTGATACTTGAATATTTGTTGGACTTTTGGGGAATATTGTTGATGACCTAAACCTAAGGTACAAATAGGAAAATGTAACCCTAATCTCGAATAACAAAGCATGATCTTTTTAAACTATGATCTTGACCCTTGATCCAATATTTTGATCCAGGATCTGACTCAAAGGGTTGATCTAATCTCTCTTGGGATCTATACTTCAAATACTCTTTTAGAAAGGTATGCTATTATACTACTCCTCCTTGGTTGTATGATGATACTTTTAGTTACCTCTTGATTTATGCTTGGCTAGTTATTTGGATGAAATATTGTTCCCTATGAATAGGCTTCCATTTTTCTTCTATATTATATGTTGAGAAACATGAAACCCTAAATCACTAGACCCATTATGACTGCCTGTATATTGATGTTGATAATGATGTTGGAAAAGTTGATAATGTTGATATTGGATATAAGCAAAACTCCCTTTTTGGAAGGTGAGATTTTGCACTTGGATCTCCTATCTCATATGATGATAAGGAGCTTGGTGACCCCCCATCGCGTTGGGGTAGTAGAGTCACCTAAACGAATATAAGCATGCTTCTTGAATTACAGAATAATGGGAAATTTGTAATAAAATTCGTGTTGAATAACATTTTGGTTTTTGGATAATCGTTCGATAAATGTTTTCAAGCATAAGTCCTTCCAAGCATACTAGTTTTCCTATAAACTATTTTACTTGTTTTTATATAGCGTACCGTGCAATTGCATTGACTTTGTGTCTTGATTTTCTCGATTTTAGGTAATGCAAGGAACTATATTCATCTATTCATTCATCTTCTGCAATAAAGACTGCTACATCTTATGGACTCTACATGGGAGCTAATTGTAAAAGGGATGTAGTTGTAGGCTAGTTCTTATCTTTTTCTCTTTCATGTTGCCTACAGGCCTTATGTATTAAAAATTTTGGTTCATTTTAATAAAGAAGGATGTTATTTCATTTTTGTATATTATCTCTGTGTGATTTTCGGGCCACTCAGGGACGGGCGCTCTCATCCCTCTAACACTGCCCTTTTGGACAGTGGGATTGGGATTAGGGTAAGAACAGATCCGTGACACTTCTCTCTTTACCTCATTCAAATTTCTCAACCTCCCTAGCACTTCATCTTCAAATATGGAGTTATAACTTGGCCTTGGCTGCCCTTGTCCTTGCCCATATTCATTTTGTTGATTCCATGAGAAATTGGGATGGTTCCTCCACTTGGGAGTGTAAGTGTTGGACATGGGGCCTTGATTGTTTCGGTTTCTAAAAGAGTGCAAGGTATGCACTTCTTCATCTACATCATCGACCACCAAGGTGGATTAGCTAGAAGAACCACCAACTTGGTTCTTCATCATATTCATCATGTCTGCTATCATCTTTATCATGTCAGGGTTGGCAACGTTGTGGGCTGGAGCTACGGAAAGAGGTGGAGGGACATAGTTCCGGCCACAATGTTCCCCTTTTGTAGAAACTCGACGGTAGGAATTCTCAGCAAGATGCTCGAACAATGGCCACGACTCCTAGGGTGGCTTTGCCATGAAAGTGCCTCCACACGATGAGTCAACATTGTTTTGTCTCAACTCTTCAAGCCCGGTGTAGAAGGCTTGAACTAGTTGCCACAATGGCACTTCATGGTGGGGGCAGTCGTGGAGGAGTTTTTGGAACCTCTCCCATGCCTCATGGAAGGGTTCATTCTCTTTCTGGGCAAAGGAGGTGATGCATCTTATCATCTAGGTTAGCTTAGCAATCATGAAGAACTTTTTGAGGAATTCATTCTTGACTTCATTCCAGGTTACCAACTCTGGATTTGAGATGTACCACTCTTTAGCTTTTTGTTTTAGGGAGAATGGAAAGAGGGTTCTCTGGATGGAGTCATTGGTAGCGGCGGGGGTATGAAAAGTGGAGCACGTCTCAAGGAATGTATCGATGTGATGGTAGGGATTCTCATTCTCCATCCCATAGTAAGTGGGGAGGAGTCCAAGGAGTGTGGGTGGAATGGAGAACTGTTGACCCGACATTTGGTCAACTAGGGTGGCAATGGAAGAATTGTAGTTCCCCGGGGTGAAATACTCGTGGAGTGGACGGATGGGCTAAGGTGGAGGTTGTTGAGCATTCACATGAGGGTTGTTTTCTGCCATCTTAGCTTCTCGATGTTGGTTGCGGCGACTTTGGTGTCTCCTTCTACATATCTCGGGGTTGTACAACACCAAGTCGGTACAAGTGGAACGTGTGTGGTGCATGCACATCTGTCACCTGCACAATACACAAACAAGAAACAAGAAACCAAGTTAGAATGGCAATATGCAAAGTGAACAAAGAATAAAGAATAGCAATGATGAGGGCAAAAGGAAAGGCTAAGCTACACTAACTAGCTAGGCTGAGCGTCTCTATCCCCGACAAAGGTGTCAGAAAGCTTGGTGCGCTTCCCACCAAGGCTACACACTAGCCAACTAGAGGTGGTTAGAAGCAACCCTAAGGGAGGACACACATGTGGATCTTTCAAAATCTATATTAGCCCTAACCAAGTTGATCACAATACCAAATAGGTCACCCGCAAGTGCATGGGGTACTATTGTAGCATGAGTGAAGGGCAAGTGTAGGGGTCGATCCTTAGGGACAGAGGGGGCACTAGAGCTAGGCTAGTGTTGGATACATTCCTATTGCATATATTAGGGTTGAAGGGTTTAAAAGGGGTTTGGTTGGTTGTTAAACTAGGTGAAGAAAAGAGTAAAGGCAATTATGAAATCTAGATTATCACAACTCTAAATTACCCAAAATAAGCAAGTCTAAAGAACTAGATTAAGTAACTAACAGAGCAAGAGTAAAGGTTAACTACACTACACTAGCAGATCAATTAGCACTAAGAACTAGGTTAACCACAAGGAAGAGAGCAAAAACCTAAGTTAACACTAAAGAGCAAGACTGAGCAATTAACTAGTTGGAACAAAGGCAACTACACTAGATTAGCAAGAACAAGCTAAGAAAGCAAATTGGGTTTTAAGCAATGAGATTAGGTAGGTGGGCCATTTGGTGATGTGGTTTGATATTAGTGGGGGTGTCAACATAGAAAGCAATTTATCACAATTCTATCTATTTAGCCACTGGAGATCCCAACATGGTCGTTGCCCCATGGACACGGGTCGTGTCAATTATTGTGAAGAATCAACTAAGATGTCAGGTTGTTGCACCAAACTCACCAAGGCTGTGACCATCAGCACGACCATGGGCCATTGAAGACACCACGGTCGTGGCCACTCACCACAGTCGTGGCCAGCAGAAGAGACAACGCACGTGCTTCCCCCCACGATCAAGACTTCCTCCTCTAAAACGGTCGTGGTACACCACCACGGCCATGGTTACACTTACCCAATACAACTGTGGCACCCTGCCATGGTCGTGGACACCACCTATACTTAGCCTTTTCACCCTCCTTTCACACCTTGACCTTGGCCACTCCCCCACGATCGTTCCCCACTACCCCCACCACGGTCGTGGTACATCAACACGGTCGTGGTAACCAACCTACCCTACCAAATGTTTACACTAATTTTCCTAAACTACCCCCACTTACCCTAGTGCCTCCCCACCACCTATATATACATAGGTGGTGGCTGGGGTACAAAAGTTAGACCCCCTAGCTACTGCTACTCCACCCTTCTCACCCCTTGAGCATTCATTGCACTCCACCTTGCATTTATGCTCTCCATCCACCATTTCCACCTTGGAAACCTAGTTTTCTAGGTTTTCCTCCATAATCCCCCATATTCTCATGCCCATATGCACCATTGGAGGATTAAGGATGTCCCCAAGCTACTAGGAGGTGAAGAAGGAGGCCTCTACTTCAAGCTTCATGGAGTTCGACCCCCTTCTTCTCCTTTCTTTTGTTATTTTCTTGATCCTGTCTAGCTAAGCCCCTCGTGGTAGGCTGTTTGGGGTAAAAATGTGACTTTGATACCATGTTGGGGGAAAATAACTTGTAATGAACATGATTTCTATCTATGATAATTGTTTCTTGCTTCTATCTCATTTCCTATTTTATTGCATGTGGTTTGTGCTTATAACATGGATTGCTTGCTTTAAGATGTTTGATGACACTTAGCTTCTAGGAGGAATTACAATGTATGTGGACAATCTTAGGAATGTCTCCTAGGTCCAATTAGTGGATCCTTATCTAGCCCCCTTTGTTCCACATACACATCCCTCCTTCTACAAGTGAGTGTGAGATCTAAGTGGCTAGTGTAAGTGTGATTAGTGCAATTGCCTAGAGCTTCCCAAAGGCTAGATGGCTAGTGGCATGAGGTGAAAAACCCTCATCTCTACTCCCATTTCTACCCTTGGCTCTCAATTGTTCTAATACCACTTACCCTAGAGACCTAGACTTGACAAGTCCTACTAGAATTACACCTAACCCTAGTTCTCCAACTAGTAGCATAGGGTACATTCTAATAGCTCTTGCCTTGTTGTTTGGTTTTGTAATCTAGATAGAATTGTGATAAATTGCTTGCTATGTTGACACCCCCCAACTAATATCAAACCACATCCCCAAACATCCCACCTACCTAATCTCATTGCTTAAAACCCAATTTGCTTTCTTAGCTTGTTCTTGCTAATCTAGTGTAGTTGCCTTTGTTTCAATTAGTTAATTGCTCAGTATTGCTCTTTAGTGTAAACTTAGGTTTTTGCTCTCTTCCTTGTGGTTAATCTAGTTCTTAGTGCTAATTGCTCTGCTAGTGTAGTGTAGTTAACCTTTGCTCTTACTATGTTAGTTACTTAATCTAGTGCTTGTTTAGGGTAATGTAGGGTTGTGATAATCTAGATTTCATAATTGCCTTTACTTTCCTGTTCACCTAGTTTAACAACCAACCAAACCCCTTTTAAATCCTTCAACCCTAGTCTCCACAATAGGAACGTAGCCAATTCTAGCCTAGATCTAGTGCCCCCTTTGTCCCTAAGGATCGACCCCTACACTTGCCCTTCACCTACGTTATAATAGTACCTCGTACGCTTGCGGGTGACCTATTTGGTATTGTGATCAACTTGGTTAGGGTTAATATAAATTTTAAAATATACACATGTGTGTCCTCCCTTAGGGTTGCATCTAGGCACCTCTAGTTGGCTAGTGTGTAGCCTTGGTGGTAAGTGCACCAAGCTTTCTGGCATCGTTGCCAGGGACAGAGGTGCTTGGCCTAGCAAGTTAGTGTAGCTTAGCCTTTCCTTTTACCCTCATCATTACTATTCTTTATTCTTTGTTCATTTTTGCATATTGTCATTCTAACTTGGTTTCTTGTTACTTGTTTGCATATTGTGCATGTGACAGTTGTGCATGCACCACACGCGTTCCACTTGTACTCACTTGGTGTTGTACGACCCCGAGATAGATAGAAGGAGACACCAAAGTCACCACAACCAACACCGAGAGGCTGAGATGGCAAACAACAACCCTGATGGGAATGATCAACGACCTCCACTGCAGCCCAACTACCCACTCCATGAGTATTTCACCCCGGGGAACTACAATTCTCCCATTGCCACCCTAGTTGACCAAATGTTGGGTCAATAGTTCCATTCCATCCGCACTCCTTGGACTCCTCCCTGCTTACTATGGGATGGAGAATGAGAATCCCAACCATCACATCGATGCATTCTTTGAGATGTGCTCCACTTTCTGTACCCTCGCCGCTACCGATTACTCCATCAGGAGAACCCTTTTTCCATTGTCCCTAAAAGAAAAAGGCTAAAGAGTGGTACATCTCAAAGCCAGAGTTGGTAACTTGGAATGAAGTCAAGAATGAATTCCTCAAAAAGTTCTTCCCAATTTCTAAGCTAACCTACATGAGGAGATGTATCACTTCCTTTGCCCAGAATGAGAATGAACCCTTCCACAAGGCGTGGGAGAGGTTCCAAAAGCTCCTCCGCGACTATCCCCACCATGAAGTGCTATTGTGGCAACTATTTTAAGCCTTCTACACCGGGCTTTAAGAGTTGAGACAAAACAATGTCGACTCATCATATGGAGGCACTTTCATGGCAAAGCCACCCGAGGAGTCGTGGCCATTGTTCGAGCATCTTGCTGAGAATTCCCACCATCGAGTTTGTATAAAAGGGGAACATTGCAGCCTGAACTATGCCCCTCCACCTCCTTCCGTAGCTCCATCCCGCAACGTTGCCAACCCCAGCATGATGAAGATGATGGCGGACATGATGAATATGATGAAGAACCAAACTGGTGGTTCTTCTAGCCAATCCACCATGGCGGTTGAAGCTGAAGAAGAGGAAGTGCATGCCTTGCACTCTTTTGGCAACCAGAACAATCAAGGCCCCATGTCCAACACTTACACTCTCGAGTGGAGTAACCATCCCAATTTCTCATGGAAGTAACAAAATGAAGATGGGCAAGGACAAGGGAAGCCAAAGCCACGCTACAGCTCCAAGTTTGAAGACAAAGTGCTTGGAAAATTAAGAAGCTTGGATGAGGTGAAGAAGGATGTATCATCACATGGGCAGTCCATCAGTCATCTTGAGAAAAGATTGGATCAAATCTCTCACTCACTTTCTAGGAGGGAAGAAGGGAGACTCCCATCTCAATCAATGTGAATCCAAACAATGATGGTACTTTCCTAGGAAACACTCAAAGTTCATATGCTCCACCGTCATACCAAGCTAGCACCGCCAAATTCATTTGTTCCACCACCTCCTCAAGCACCTCTCAACTATCAATATGCTCCACCTATACCTCATTCATACCAACAACCAACTCTACAATACCACCCCCACCCACAACAACAACAACCACCTCTACAACAACTACAACTGCAATTCATCCTCCAAAACCCAAATTCACCTCACCAAAGGCCACCACCACCCCAACATCCACAACCACCTCCACAAGCCTCTTCTTCTACTACCGATGAGCATGTGAAGGAGGTGATTGTCTTGAGGAGTGGCCAGACTTTGGAGCACCCCCGTGATACTGTTGATATTGACAGAGGTAATATTGTGACTGGACATGTTGATACTGAGATACAGCTTGATGATATTGTGACAAGATCCAAAGTTGATATTGTGACATTGGGCAGTGATACAGTAATGCATAGCAGTAATACAGTGATTCCTCTAATTCCCGTTGATGATATTGTTGATATGATCCAGTTGGGATCCCAACTTCCCCCGTTTCATGAAGCTCTTAAGGAGCCTTCTGTTGAGAGGAGAAGAAAGAAGCACACTGACGACATCCTAGAGATTTTCAAACAAGTGAAAATCAACATTCCTTTGCTTGATGCTTGATGCGTGATGCGTGCTTTTGAGCACATCTTTTTCTGCGAATTATTAAACTTGTCACTTAGAATTCCTCCATATATCTCATGAAGTTGCACAAATTGTTATTTTCTCATTCTATCACAAAATTTACATTCATTTGCATTTTAGTGCAGTTTCAAGACATGAGTCGATCGATTGGTAACTCAACCGATCGTTTCAAAGAATCAAACCGATCGTCTGACTGCATGAAATGCTCGTTTCTCTCCAAAAGCATCGACCGTTGATCTCACCAAGCGACGACTGGGATCGCCCGACTCCAGCCACAGCCGCTCGGCTAATGCCCTTACCAAGCAGCAGTTGTTCTCTTACGCCGCCACCCTAACAAGGGTAAGCAGCCGATCGTGTGGCTGACTGTTGGATATTCCAGAACCTTCCAACCGATCGGCTGGCTGCCCAACCGGTCGGTTGGCGGCGTGCAGACTACAGAAATTCCCATCCGTCAGCACCCAATGACCTAAACCTAATGTACTTTCTCCCCCCCCCTCCTTCTACTATAAAAGGAGGGGCACTTCCTCCTCTTAGACCATCTGGGTCTGCTTGTTTTTTTTGTTGGAATTCTGCAGCAAGTAATCGTGTAATCGCTCTCTTATTATGCAATAAAATAGTTTTATTTCAAGTACGTTCTTCCAATCTTGTTCTTGTCTCCTCTTCTCGTCCTTGTCTTAATCTACTTTTCTCCGTGCTTTATTTCTGGAGCAAGGAACAAAGGACTAAGCCATTTCATTGACTCTAGCATAAGGACTCATCTCCTGATTTTTGGGCTAGACTATGGCTTTTGAACTTTCTTTCTCTGTCTCCTATTTCTCCATGTGTGAGTAGTTTCTTAAAGGGGCAAGGGGAATAACCCCTTAGCCATGGTTTTAGCAACATTTCGAACGATTATATGGTAATCGATTTTACTTGATTGATCTTCGGATTGTATGTTAATCCGGATGAATATGACTATGGAAATCCGGATTTAGAACAATAAAATCGATTACATAGACGTTTTGATATGACCGTGGATTTTCGTCTCTTAGGATGATAAACTAGGAAGCATGAGCACCAAGACCAATGGGCTCATGTGGAGTTTCTCTTTTGTGAGTTTAAAATTCGCAAGCCTTCATCGAATCGTCGTTTAAGATTTAGTTGCTATCACCTAGGCTAAGGTGGTGAAAACCCCTACGAGCCTCGATTCCCTTCTCTTGATTTCAATCACCGACTATCTTGCTTGCCTTAGCTTTCTTTAATTCTTAGTCTTTTTAATTCATATAGTTCTTTTTGTGCTAACAATAGTTTAATTTTTCCTTGTGCATTTTCTTTATTCTTGTTAGTGCATTTGCAATTCTTAGTATAATCACCAACACCCAAACCCGACTTTTACTTTCTGTTCTAAAAAAATACAAAATAATATATAACAAAATAATTCTTCAAAAATAATTGGGATTAAAGAAACAATCTATAAAGTTGTCCTGTGGGATCGACCCTTTTATACTACCTTTAAAACCGGAAGTAAAAAAAGGTTTAAACTCTAGGATTAACCATCTTAGTGATTGATAGTGCAAAACGACGATTATCAATTTGGCGCCGTTGCCGGGGACAACGGATTGTTTTTTTTTGAACCCCAAAAACAATTTTGAAAAACTTTTTTTCCTTTTTTCATTCCTTCCGAGTAACATTCCGGAAGTGTACTCCTCTTTCTGCCGAGTTTCCATTCCGGCAGTCCGTTTTTTCTGCACACGACTAACTGCTTTATTTGTACAAGCGACGCCCGAACGACGATTTTCAACCGTTCGATCCGGAAATAGAAAGGACCTTTCATCGTCGAAACCGTCAAAATCTAGCAACAATGAATGAAGATGAGGTTGCCCGTAGAATCGACCAAGCTCTCGCAGCTCAAAGAGAGCTCATCCAAGCCGAACAAGCGGAAAGAGAAGCCGCTTTGCGAGTAGCCTTTAGGGCTGAATAAGAAACCATAGAAGCTGATAGGAGGGAAACTGAAAGGCAAAAACAATTAAAAGACTTTTCTGTCCCCAAAATAGCCTATGCACAACATCCTGTTATACCCCCTGATATCATGGCTCCACAATTCGAAATCCGAACACAATGGATCACCATGCTGCAAACTCACCCCTTCTCTGGCAACAATGGGGAAATTTGTCAAGATCACCTTCAGAAGTTCATTGACCTTTGCTCTTTGAACAAAATCCCAGGTGTCTCTAAAGATGCCATCCGCCTTAGGTTGTTTAAGTATTCCCTCTCCGGCCAAGCCAGTAGTTGGTACAACACCATGGAAAGTGAGGAACATGTCACAACTTGGGAGGTTCTGCAAAACAAGTTCCTTGAAAAATTCTACCCCCCATCTCTCACCTATGAACTTAGGGGTCAAATAACTCACTTTTCTATGTCCCCAGGAGAGACCTTAGGTGAAGCCTGGAAAAGATTCAAGGATTTACTTAGGAAGTGTCCCCACCATGACATCTCTCAAGCCCAACTCATAGAGATTTTCTATCGTGGTGTTGATGATGATACCAAATTTTTTCTTGACTCCTCATCTGGAGGAAATTTCATGCATCAAAGTTTAACTAGCGCATGGGAGGTAGTTAAACGGGCTTCCGAAACAAGGGCTAGAAGAGGGATTGGAGGAATCCTTAAGGTAGCCAAGGCAGAAGTTAATAATGATATCCAAAGCATAGCGGAAATCCTAAAATTAATTGTCTTAAAACAAGATCGGTTAGAGTCATCCTTAGTCACCCTTAGGGAGTCACCCCAACAACTAAAAGCCATGGATTCCCTTTGCGGTATTTGCCAAGGATACGACCATACCACCCTCCACTTGAGCTCAAAAATCACCTCATCAACACCCACTACTTGAAAAATAGTAGGTTTATCCGTTTGGGCACCGAAGGCATTTATTACCTTTTGTTCAAGGACACTCAGGTGGTTCTCCAGCTCCCGTTGCATTCGCGGTTTGCAGCAGCAAACTATGTTTACGATTTGACCGATTTACCAAGCCACATCCAGAGATTCTGCCTGGAGCATCCAGATCCAGACACCTTCCCCGAGCCTCAACCTCACAGGAGGAGCCTCTCTCTAGAGTCACATGACGACGTCACTGGACCACCACCGCCACCTTCCAGACGACGCACCAGGCGGCGACCAGATGATGATTCCGGTCCTTATGGCTTCTATGAGATCCAGACTCAGCTGGATGAGATACAGCAGGAGCAGCAGAGACAGGGCCACCAGCTCAATCACATGTACCTGATGCAGCATTCGCAGGAGTCTTGGCATGTGGATTGCGGTCACTATACCCCTAGTCGACCATCTTATGACGAGTATGGAGCATACCAGAGTTATCCAGGCCCTGATTCTTCTTATTGGGCAAATTACTACTCCCCCCACCAGCAGCACCCTCCACCGCAGTAAATCTTCCCTCCATCTCGCTCTTAGAGTTTGCTCGGGCCGAGCAAAATTCTAAGTCCGGGGTGGGGGTGGGTGGTACGTGATCCACCCTTTTATCTTCCCTTTTCAAAAAAAAAAATTTACTTTCTGCTATTTATCTGTTTTGCTTTGTTTTCTTTCAAACATAAGGCCTTTATCTAGCCGGCCAAATGTTGTTCTTAATCTTCAAAAATCAATTGCATTATCATTTTTATTTCAATCAACTTTGCAATAACAAGTTCCCTATGATCATGATAGCAATTTTTGGAAACGATGGCAAGCCTTAGAGTATCAGATAGAATCAAATGCAGATTTTCTTAATTTTAGCATTAGATTAACTTAATTGTTTTTTCTCTTATATAATGTAGCTACATGTCTTTTCTGTCTTATGCACCGACATTCATTCAAAAAAAAGTTTTTGTTGCACGAGAAAAATAAATCGCACGCCAAACCCTAAGTCCGGGGTGGCATGCCCTTCTTCCATACCCCACAATGGGGCGTACCATCAAAAGATGCCAAAAAGGGCACACAAAAAAAATGTGGTCAATGTAATCACAAGTCCATGAAATAATATCCCAAGTCGAATAGAGGAGGGATTTCTTCCATCACACCTCAAATTCTTTATCCCATGCAAATAAGAAAAAAAAATGAAAATGATGAATGTCGAATCATAAGTTAGATCGAGGTTGTCTTTACAAAGTATAACTCTAAAAATTTTAAGTTATGAAAAATGTTTTCTTGAGAAACATGGTGCTTGCAATTTGTGGTTCTAGGAGATGGGTCGCTTGGCCATAAAAAGGATAGAAAGATCGCTAATCAAGGGAGGATGAACTTGTTATTCCAAACTTCTTGGAATCTTTTTTATTTTTCAATTGCTTGAGGACAAGCACAATTTTAAGTCCCAGGTATTTTGATGCGTGCTTTTGAGCACATCTTTTTCTGCGAATTATTAAACTTGTCACTTAGAATTCCTCCATATATCTCATGAAGTTGCACAAATTGTTATTTTCTCATTCTATCACAAAATTTACATTCATGTGCATTTTAGTGCAGTTTCAGGACATGAGCCGATCGATTGGTAACTCAACCGATCGTTTCAAAGAATCAAACCGATCGTCTGACTGCATGAAACGCTCGTTTCGCTCCAAAAGCATCGACTGTTGATCTCACCAAGCGACGACTGGGATCGCCCGACTCCAGCCACAGCCGCTCGGCTAATGCCCTTACCAAGCAGCAGTTGTTCTCTTACGCCGCCACCCTAACTAGGGTAAGCAGCCGATCGTGTGGCTGACTGTTGGATATTCCAGAACCTTCCAACCAATCGGCTGGCTGCCCAACCGGTCGGTTGGCGACACGCAGACTGCAGAAATTCCCAGCCGTCAGCACCCAATGACCTAAACCTAATGTACTTTCTCCCCCCCCCCTCCTTCTACTATAAAAGGAGGGGCACTTCCTCCTCTTAGACCATCTGGGTCTGCTTGTTTTTTTTGTTGGAATTCTGCAGCAAGTAATCGTGTAATCGTTCTCTTATTATGCAATAAAATAGTTTTATTTCAAGTACGTTCTTCCAATCTTGTTCTTGTCTCCTCTTCTCGTCCTTGTCTTAATCTACTTTTCTCCGTGCTTTATTTCTGGAGCAAGGAACAAAGGACTAAGCCATTTCATTGACTCTAGCATAAGGACTCATCTCCTGATTTTTGGGCTAGACTATGGCTTTTGAACTTTCTTCCCCCGTCTCCTATTTCTCCATGTGTGAGTAGTTTCTTATCGAGGCAAGGGGAATAACCCCTTAGCCATGGTTTTAGCAACATTTCGAACGATTAGATGGTAATCGATTTTACTTGATTGATCTTCGGATCGTATGTTAATCCGGATGGATATGACCATGGAAATCCGGATTTAGAACAATAAAATCGATTACATAGATGTTTTGATATGACCGTGGATTTTCATCTCTTAGGATGATAAACTAGGAAGCATGAGCACCAAGACCAATGGGCTCATGTGGAGTTTCTCTTTTGTGAGTTTAAAATTCGCAAGCCTTCATCGAATCATCATTTAAGATTTAGTTGCTATCACCTAGGCTAAGGTGGTGAAAACCCCTACGAGCCTCGATTCCCTTCTCTTGATTTCAATCACTGACTATCTTGCTTGCCTTAGCTTTCTTTAATTCTTAGTCTTTTTAATTCATATAGTTCTTTTTGTGCTAACAATAGTTTAATTTTCCCTTGTGCATTTTCTTTATTCTTGTTAGTGCATTTGCAATTCTTAGTATAATCACCAACACCCAAACCCGACTTTTACTTTCTGTTCTAAAAAAATACAAAAATATATATATAACATAATAATTCTTCAAAAATAATTGGGATTAAAGAAACAATCTCAAAAGTTGTCCTGTGGGATCGACCCTTTTATACTACCTTTAAAACCGTAAGTAAAAAAAGGTTTAAACTCTAGGATTAACCATCTTAGTGATTGATAGTGCAAAACGATGATTATCAATGCGGTCAAGCAAATTCCTTCTTATGCTAAGTTCCTGAAAGATTTGTGCACCTTCAAAAGAAAGACAACGGGGAGAACCCCAAAGAAATTCCAGCTCACTGATCAAGTGAGCTCAATTCTGCAACATCCCATGCCAAGGAAGAGGAAAGATCCCGGTGCTCCCATCATTTCATGCTACATTGGGGCACATTGCATAGACCAAGCCCTCCTAGACTTGGGTTTCTAGCATTAACCTAATGTCATATGATGTGTTTGCCAAGCTCCAAATGGGGCAATTGAGTCTGGCTCATTGTACCTTACAGTTGGCTGACCGATCAATAAAGACGTCTAGAGGGCGTGTTGATGATGTGCTTGTGAGAGTTGATGATGAGACTTCTACTTTCTTCCCCGCCGACATCATTATCTTTGACATGGAAAAGGACACAAGGAGGGTGTCTATCATCTTGGGGAGGCCATTCCTAGCCAAAGTTAATGCAGTAATTCATGTGAGTACTGGGACTATGTATGTGACATTCATGCACATTAAGATCAGGTTGAACATCTTTAAATCTTCAGCCACATCCGAGGTAATAGGGGGCCACTAAAGAAGATTGTTCTCTCATTGAGTGTTTGGATGAAATTATGGAGGAATACCTACCAACATGGATTCAAACTACCACTCAAGGTAGAGGTCTAGAGCCAATAGTTGAGTTCCCAGATGATGATGATGAAGTTGATGAAGAGAACGAGCTAGCCTTGGTTGCTGCAAGTGAAGACCTTCCTTCTATTTCTAAACCATTAAAGAACTCCCTTAAAGAACCTCCCACTCTTGAGTTGAAGTCACTTATAGAAGGATTGAAGTATGCTTTTCTAGGCACAAATGACACCCTCCCAATGATCATTTCTCCATTATCTCACCAAAACAAGAAGAGGCATTGATGAAAGTCTTGAAGAAGAACATACAGGCCATTGGATGGTATATAGCTGATTTGAGGGGTATTGATCCCTCCATCTGTGTACATAGGATCTATCTAGAGGATGATACAAGGCCAACCCGCCAAATGCAAAGGCGATTGAATCCAAAGCTGAAAGAAGTTGTAACTCAAGAGGTTGTGAAGTTGTTAGATGTTGGGATTATCTATCCTATTTCTAACAGTACATGGGTGAGCCCCATCCAGGTTGTGCCTAAAAGGGTGGGATCACTTTGGTGGAAAATGTGGATTGTGAACTTATGTTGGTTAGAGAACAATCAAAGTGGAGAATGTGTGTTGACTACCGGAAGCTCAATGAAAAGACCAAAAAGGACCACAACCCTCTCCCATTTCTTGACTAGATTCTAGAGAGGCTATCGCAGCAAAGCTTCTATTGTTTTCTTGATGGGTACTCTGGATACTTCCAAATTGTTGTGCATCTTATGGATCAAGAGAAGACAACATTCACCTACCCGAGTAATACATTTGCCTACCAGAGAATGTCATTTGGGTTGTGTAATGCCCCTTCTACATTTTAGAGATGTGTGACCTCAATTTTTGTGGATATGCTTGATTCATCGTTGGAAGTATTCATGGATGACTTCCCGATCTTTGGTAAAACTTTTGATGAATGCTTACTTCATTTGGCTACTGTCCTTGAGAGATGTGTAAAGGTTCGCCTAGTGCTATCTTGGGAGAAGAGCCATTTCATGGTACCTGAAGGCATTGTTCTGGGCCACCGAGTTTCAAAGGATGGAATTGAAGTTGATAGGGCCAAGGTGGGCCTCATTTCCACTCTTACTATTCCTTCCACTGTAAGACATGTTTGATCTTCCTTGGGACATGCAAGTTTCTACCGCCGATTCATAAAAGACTTTAGCAAGATCTCGAGACCTCTATGTCACTTGCTTGAGAAGGATGTTGAATTTCATTTTGATGACAAGTGTGTTGAAGCCTTCAACCACTTGAAGGAAAGACTAATTTCTGCTCCTATCATGCAGCCCCTGGACTTCTCTTTGCCATTCGAGATTATGACTGATGCATTCGACATGTAAGTGGGGTTGTACTGGGCCAAAGAGTTGTCCGGATTCCACATGTTATCTACTACGCAAGCAAGACTCTAGATGAATCCCAAAGAAACTACACAACCACTAAGAAGGAGTTCCTTGCAGTTATCTTTGCTCTTGATAAGTTTAGATCTTATATTCTACAAAACAAGGTGATTGTCTATACGAACCACGCTGCTCTGAAATATCTAATGGCAAAGAAAGATTCCAAGCTGAGGTTGATCGTATGGATATTGTTGCTTCAAGAGTTCGACATTGAGATTGTAGACAAGAAGGGAGTAGAGAATTCTTCCGCCGATCATCTCTCCCAGATTGAAGCACCTTATGATGACACGAATAGAATCAAAGAGACATTGCCACATGAGCAATTTTTCCTTCTCTCATCCTCTCATAGGCCCTTGGTACCTATACATAGTTAACTTCTTAGCTAGTGGGAGGGTACCAAACACTTGGATGAGGGAGTAAAGCCAAAGGGTATGTGCTATGGCCAAGGATTATGTTTGGGATGATCCTCACTTGTTCAAGTGTTACTCCAACCAACTTATCTGAAGATGTGTTCCCAAGATGGAGCAGCAAGAAATCCTCTCTATGTACCATTCCGAAGTTTGTGGAGGTCACTTTGGTGGAAAACGTACTACCGCCAAGATTCTTCAAAGCGGATTCTATTGGCCTTCATTTTTCAAAGACTCTCATAAATTTGTAAGTGTTGCTTGAGATGCCAAAAAGTGGGCACTATCTCTAAGAGGGATATGATGCCTCTGTCACCCATTCTTGTAGTGGAGGTATTTGATGTTTGGGGGATTGACTTCATGGGTCATTTTCCTCCCTCTTTTGGATATGTCTATATTTTGGTTGTCGTTGACTATGTATCAAAGTAGATTGAGGTTGTTGCAATAATGACAAACGATCACAAGGTGGTATGTGACTTTGTGAAATCTAACATCTTTATCCATTTTGGTATTCCAAGAGTTATGATTAGTGATGGTGGAATTCATTTCATCCATTATACCTTTGAAGTCTTGCTCAAGAAACATGGGGTGAACCGTTGTGTGGCTACTCCTTACCACCCCCAAACAAGTGGTCAAGTTGAGTAAGCCAATCGGGAGATAAAGCTCATTCTAGAGAAGACGGTGAGACCGAACCTCACGGATTGGTCACTTCATCTCAATGAAGCTTTATGGGCATATAGAACAGTATACAAAGCCCCAATTGGCACTACACCGTTCAAGCTTGTGTATGGGAAAAGCTGCCATTTGTCGGTTGAGATGCAACACAAGGCACTATGGGCATTGAAAGCTATGGACTTTGATGGAGAGAGTGTCAAAATGAAAAGAAAATTCCAACTGAATGAGTTGGAAGAAATGTTCCATGAAGCGTATGAAATGTCTAAGAGATACAAAGAGAGGACAAAGTTTTTGCATGATAAGTTGATCAAGAAGAAGGACTTCGAGCCTGGAAAGTGGGTGTGGTTGTACAACTCAAAGATGAAGTTCTTCCCTAGAAAACTTCGATCTAGATGGGAAGGGGCTTATCTCATCAAGAGATTATATCCATCTGGGGCTGTAGTGAATTGTGAAAAAGAAGGAGCAAGTAAGTTCACCATGAATGGCCAAAGATTGAAATCTGTTGTAGAAGTGGGTCCACACAAGGCAAACCAAAGTTTTGATATAGTGATGTTAGTCGAAGAATGTTAAGTTGATGAAGAGATGTGCTTGAATGTACATGAGAGAGACATTTACTTTAAAGATGCTTCGAGAATCCTGTAGAAATGATGGAAGTCAAGAATCAATAAGCATGCCTGAAGGTAGCGCTAGTGGGAGGCAACCCACCTAGGTTTGGGAGCTTTTTCACCCAACCTTCTATTTTTGATACTTTTGTTTTCTTTCCCACAAAATACACACACATTTGTTTAATAGTTTTCTTTGAGTTTTGATGATATGGCAGGTGGTAGGTACTAAAGAGAGAGGAATCAAAGGTGAATCATGGCCACTATGACCAATTTGTGGCAAAATATCAAAGAAAAACAAAGTTGTTGAATTTGAGTTGAAAAAGTTGAAGGAATGACCCCAACACGGCCGTGGAGCTCGACCACGACCGTGGCAGAAGTTGCACAAAATGACTGTGGCCCATGGTCACAGGTTGTGTCTTTTTTTATGTCAAAGAGGTCAAAGATGTCAGGGTTTTGGGCCGAGAGACCACGGCCGTGGCCACCAGCCACAGTCGTGTCAAAGACAGCTCACCACGAGTATGGCCCATAGCCATGAGTCGTGTCTTTTTTGTGTCAAATATGTCAAAGATGTCAATGTTTTTGGACGAATGGCCACAGACATGGCGCACCAGACACGGCCATGGTAAGGATGGATGACCACGACCTTGGAGCATGACCACGACCGTGGTAAGGTCGGGTAGGAGCTTTCTTTGTCAACAACATGACCGTGGCACCCCACCACAGTCGTGCTACCAAACCCTGGCCACGACTGTGGTGCGGCCCAACCCCACAAAAAAATATAACTTGAAGTCCATCTTCAACCCGACCCAAGCCGTTGCAACACTTCTTTTCGCACCACAATGGTCGTGGTGGCGCTCCTACGGCTACATCTCCTCCAAGCCCCTAAATCACCTCCAAATCACCAGAAATCATGGCCATGGTCGTGGCGCGGTCCAGCCCCACAAAAAAATATAACTTGAAGTCCATCTTCAACCCAACCCAAGCCATTGCAACACTTCATTTCGCACCACAATGTCTGTGGCAGCGCTCCTACGGTTGCAACTCCTCCAAGCTCCACCTCCAAGCTCCACCTCCAAGCCCCCAAATCACCTCCAAACCACCACCAATCATCCCCAAATCATCTCCCTACCATTCCCTTTCCATTTCCACACCAAATCATCCATTAATCCACCATCCATCACCACTTTCTCCTCCATTCCACCCTACAACCACCCCACCTAAAACCTCCACCAAAACCTCCATTTCTCCCCCAAATTGAAACCCAATCATTCACCCACCATCTATACCTCCATATCCTTCCATTCCACCCCTCAATCCACCTCCATTACATCATCTACCCAAAAATCCATTTTCCACAGCCCTACCACCTCCTCCACCTCCACAAAATGAAGGGGATCACCAAGGATGTGAAGAATGGGAAGGACCAAAGAATGATATATCACACAAGTAGTGTGCCAAACATTGAGCTTGAACTGCCATACCATGTTGTACCACTTCTCTCCGTGTTGGGAGTCCTCCATAAACTGGAGGCCAAATTGTTGGAATGGCAGCAAAAAAACCCAAGAGAGACATACAACAGGGGATCCACTGCCACACAAGAGGATATTGTTGAATCTAATGTGCAAGGGCAGGAGCAAGAAATTGAAGGAGAAAGGCAGACTCGAAAATCTAGAAAAATGGATGAAGGAACATCCCAGTTGTAGCAGCCCTCAACAAACACCTATGTCATGTCCACCATCCAGGCACATCTTGAGAGCATACAAAAGACATAAGGCGACATGCAGCTGATCCAACAATACATATGGCAAGACCAACAACAAATGCACCACTAGGTCAACCACTTGTATCACTACCACCATGCCCAAGCAGTAAGAAACACGAATGGGGTGGCATTGCTGGATATTCAGAGACATACCCTCCACCCCAGGATGAATACTAGGGACATTACTACTAGCACCCTCCTACAGGCTTAGCTCCTCCTCCAGATCCTCCTCACTTGTACGACCAACATCCACAACAGCCATGACACTTTCCCCTATCTACCCTAAGCTATAGTTTCATGTTGAGGACAACATGATTCTAAAGTTTGGGGTGGGTAGGGCGGTATGCACCACCCTATCTCTCTTTTTTGCGATTTTGTTCCACCTTTGCCATCTAGTTTAGTTTTCCTATTCTTGCTCTTTTTATTGCATTCTTACATAGCATGGAATTAATTTCGTGCATTTTTTTGCCTAATTTTAAAAAAAATGCTCCTTTTTGCCATGCATTGCATTTCATATAGATTTTTGGTAATTTTTGCATGTTTTAGCTAGGATTTGCCTATTTTACTGCTTTAAGTTCAATAATGTAGGTTTAAGATGTGATTGAAGGCAAATTGGCACCATTTTGGCCAATTTTGCCCAAACTTGAATGTTCTTGCCCAAAAAGCATGTTTTGGCTTAATTTCCATTGTTTGAAATGAAATTATTTATCCTTTGACATATACATGATGTTTCTTAGAGTTTATTGCTAAGTGGTCTTGTTTGTTGACTTTTTACATGTGCACCACTTCTGTTAAGATTGTGAAAGTTTCGGTTGTTTTGTGAACTGAGCAAGCTACAAACGCTTAAAGCCTATGGAATCACTTAATAGAAATGTGAATGTCGTGGTGTTCTATCATGTGGTGTGATATCATTTGATGAAGTGTTGGATTAGCTTTCATGCAGAGAATCTTATGTTGAAGACTACACTAATGACCCCTCTTTGATCTCACTATTCTTTCACCATCTTCATACCTCTTTGCCTCATGAAAGGATGCTCTAGTGCACATAATCAGCCTTGCCCACCTACAAAAGTTTGGGGTGGCCATATCTTTATCTCCCCACTTCACTCTAGCCACCATATGCCCTATTTATACCAAGGGCAAAGAAAAGAAAAGAAAAAGAAAGCAAAAAGAAAATAAAAGGATGCTCCTGTTTAAGAGCATTCAAATAAAGAAAAGATGATTGTTCTATGTAAAAGCACTCCAAAAACCTATCTACAACCCTTTCTTCTACTTTCATACCCATTGATCTAGGAAACATCAAATCTAGCTCGCTTTACCCTTTTCCACAGCCACGTGGGTTATTTAGTGTGGTTCGAGGCATAAGATTGAATGCATGAAAGCAAAACAATACTCCTAGTCATCTTTGATTAACACCAACATGAAACTGTTTACCCAGAATGATATGAAGGACATATGGACAACTTGTGTATTCTATGCTTTATATTTGAAGTTTGTATGCTCAGTGCTCATTTCATGATTGGTATGTGAAAGAGGAGAGGAGAGAGGTGGAATACATGTACTAGTCACTTCCAAGACCATGTAGTTAATAATTTTCTATTGTAATGCATTTGTCACTCTTGGTTATTGAAAGGAAACTAAAAAGAGAGATTAAGTTGGAGCATACTTGAGGACAAGTATATTTTAAGTTTGGGGTGGTGATGCAGCCCTATTTTTGGGTTCCATCTTGTGCCATTTTGTACTTTATTCACATATAAACACAGTAGAATGCAAGTTAAATCCCTCAATATGAGTATTACTATCAAATGCACTTATGGACTTTCTTTGCACTATTTTCAGGTATTTGGACCATGCTTTGGATGGATGAGAGAGGAGGAAGGAGTTCTAGGATTCCTCCACTCATGGAGGGATCCAAAGAAGGCCCCAAAGCTCCCTCAACCTACCATTAATGGCCAAGGTTCAACATCAAGCAAAGAAGTCCATGGATGATTTAAATTGAAGTTCATTAAGCCATTAGAGATCCCAACACGGCCATGGCCCCATGGCCACGGGTCTTGTCAATTATTGTGAAGAATCAACTAAGATGTCAGGTTGCTGCATCAAACTCACCGCGGTCGTGGCCATCAACACGGTCGTGGGCCATTGAAGACACCACGGTCGTGGCCACTCACTACGACCGTGGCCAACAGAAGAGACACCGACCATGCTACCCCCCATGATCAAGACTTACTCCTCCAAAACGGTCATGGTAAACCACCACGGCCATGGTGCCACTTACCCAACACAACAGTGGCACCCCACCATGGTCGTGGCCACCACCTATCCTTAACCTTTTCACCCTCCTTTCATATCTTGTCTGTGGCCACTCCCCCATGACCGTTCCCCACTACCCCACCACTGTGACACCTCATCATGCTTAACGAGATTACTCAAAACACAAAACATGATCAACTACTCATTTATCACATAGTCAAAAATGTGGAATAATTAAAACTGATTCCAACCATGTAAATAAACTCTAGAACATTTACAAAAGGTCCATCATTCCAAACCAAGTAACAAGGAAAGTGCTATTAGAATGTACCCTATACTACTAGTTGGAAAACTAGGGTTAGGTGTAATTCTAGTAGGACTTGTCAAGTCTAGGTCTCTAGAGTAAGTGGTATTAGGACAATTGAGAGCCAAGGGTAGAAATGGGAGTAGAGATGAGGGTTTTTCACCTCATGCCATTAGCCATCCAGTCTCTGGGAAACTCTAGGCAATTACACTAATCACACTTACACTAGCCACTTAGATCTCACACTCACTTGTAGAAGGAGGGATGTGTATGTGGGAACAAAGGGGGCTATCTAGGGATCCATTAATTGGACCTAGGAGCCATTCCTAAGATTTGCCACATACACTCCCATTCCTCCTAGAAGCTAAGTGTCATCAAACATCTTAAAGCAAGCAATCCATGTTATAAGCACAAACCACATGTAATAAAATAGGAAATGAGATAGAAGAAAGAATCAATCATCATAGATAGAAATCATGTTCATTACAAGTTATTTTCCCCCAACATGGTATAAAAGTCACATTTTGACCTCAAACAGCCCACCACTAGGGGCTTAGCTAAACATGATCAAGAAAATAGCAAAAGAAAGGGGGAGAAGGGTGTAGGTCTCCATGAAGCTTGAAGTAGAAGCCTACTTCTTCACCTACTAGTAGTTTGGGGACGTCCTTCCTCATCTAATGGTGCAGATGGGCATGAGAATATGGGGGATTATGGAGGAAAACCTAGAAAACTAGGTTTTGAAGGTGGAAATGAGGTGGAAATGGTGGATGGGGAGCATAAATGCAAGGTGGAGTGCAATGAATGCTCAAGGGGTGAGTAGGGTGGAGTAGCAGCAGCTAGGGGGTCTAACCTTCGTGCCCCATCCACCACCTATGTATATATAGGTGGTAGGAAAGCACTAGGGTAAGAGGGGGAAATTTAGGAAAAACAATGTAAAAAATGGGTAGGGTAGGTTGGTTACCACGGTCGTGTTGATGTACCACAGCCGTGGTGGGGGTAGTGGGGAACGGTCATGGGGGGAGTGGCCACGGTCAAGGTGTGAAAGGAGGGTGAAAAGGCTAAGTGTAGGTGGTGGTCACTGTCGTGGCGGGGTACCATGGTCGTGTTGGGTCAGTGGCACCACGACCGTGGTGGGGTGCCACAACCATTTTAGAGAGGGAAGTCTTGATCATGGGGGCTGCACAGGCATTTTCTCTTCTACTGGCCACGGTCGTGGTGAGTGGCCACGACTGTGGTGTCTTCAATGGACCACAACCATGTTGATGGCCACGACCGTGGTGATTTTGGGGTAGCAACCTGACATCTTAGTTGCTTCTTCACAATAATTGACACTACCCACGGCCATGGGGCCACGACCATGTTGGGATCTCTAGTGGCTAAATGAATTTCAATTTACATCATCCATGGACTTATTTGCATGATGTTGAACCTTGGCCATTAGGGGTAGGTTGAGGAAGCTTTGGGGCCTTCTTTGGACCCCTCCACAAGTGAAGGAATCCTTGAACTCCTTCCTTCTTTCCCATCCATCCAAAGCATGGTCCAAGTACCTAAAAATTGTGCAAATAATGCCCATAAGTGCATTTGATAGGGAAACACATATTGGGGGAATTAAATTACAATCTAACTTGTTTGGATGTAATCAAAGTATCTCATATACTGTAACAAGTATTTACATATGGGTCCAAAGACCTCAGTCACATACTACATACAAAAGATATTTCACATGTACATGCCATATATTTACAAACATTGGCATACTACAAAATTTGGTGTCGATACGAGTATATCATCTAGAAAACACATCCCATACCCGGACCTGAGAGTACAGGGACGACACTAGGACTCTACTACTAACATCTACAACTAACCAACCTTCTGAATCTATTGATCACCAGGTTGGTTTTCTTCCACAGCACGACCTCGACCTCGTTGCCCGCGACCACTTTAAAAAATGTGGTGACCCATGGGTGAGACCCAGTCCAAGTGAGAGATATAACTCTCTCCAACATATATTGATTATAACATATTAATTAACAGTAAATACATTGAGTAGTTAGGGTATTGAATAAACAATATGAATAGATTGAACAGTTTAAGCATACTAAGAAGTTAAGCAAATAAGTTGTAACATCAAGTAGAATTGTACAATTTTCATAAGTCTACATCATGTAAGAACTATGCAGTGTAAAGACAAGACAAGGGTTAATCAACCAATGTGATACGTATTAAACCCTAGCAATTATACTACACGGCTGGTATCACTTCTTTTATTACATTGCCCTGAGGGATTTGAGAAATACCACTCAAGTCCCAACTGACCACTACTAAGTTGAAATCAGTGCCATACAAGATCTAGGAAGAGTCGGACTCCTTAGATCTTCTCTGCCCCTGGTCAGTACGAGTCCGCCATAGTGACACATAAGGTCAAGCTGCTAACAGCCTAGTCCGTCCTTGGTACAGGTCACAGCACTAGTGAAAGGAGGTGGGTATGCATACCCTACCATCTAAGGTACAACCACAGTTGGCCTCCAATCTCATCATCATATATATAATCACCGAGACACGACCGCAGCCATTCTCAAACTGAGGGCGAGGTATGACCACTGTCATCCTCCCTAACACTTGAATTCAGGATGACAAGCACCCCGCATACTCATCAGTATGCGCTCCGAGTATCCCTTAGGAATACTCATTTCACTATCTGGCAATTTCTGACACTCAGATAGATCTATGGCACATGGCACTACATGATTAGAGTTTCACTTAATTAGTTATGCCAATTGGGTGAATTAAGGCTAAATCATACAAATGAACATTCAAACCCTAATTGTTTTCTAACAAGAGTATATGTATAACAACTTCAAAAGATATAAAACATTTGAGATATAAATCTCAATCACATTACCACATGCTATCATTCATTGCAAATTAATGGACTACACTTATTATCATACTTTTACAAGATACCAATATCTTATCACAAGTTCCAGGGTTTTAACCCTTATTAGAACATGAAGAGGATTTCACCTCAATCATGGCTTCAAGCATGCCCAAGGTCGTTAATACCATCACATTATTCATAGTAAGGTTATCATCATCATTCCATGCCTTAAACAAGGCTCAAAAGATCATTAACACATATGTGTCCATAGATATTAACATGGCAAGGCACTATGATATTCAAATAGTACTACAATGTGGTTTCAACACAAAAAGAGTGTAATTCATTATCACATTAATCATTCAAGAGGTCTGATTATAACCTATCAACATCATATAATTACAGCAAGGTTAGGTATAACAAGCTAGATCACATGGGAGTTACACATCCACTTATTATAGCGATTTATCAAATATAACTATATGATGAAAAAGGTAAGACTACAAATTAATGGTATTGAACCATTGAATTATCTTCACTAGGGCCCATATATAATACCATGTGATTTATTCTAATCCATTGGATGTTGAAGCATCTAATATTATTCATTGGATCAGGTTCATTGTTTAAGGTTATCAATTGAAGTATAAGTCCAACCATTAAATCAATTGAACCAAGGAACCATTGGTTTAAGGTTTAGTCAAATCTACAATTACATTACTAATTCATCATATATGGTTATGACATGATCCACCATTAATTTTGATCATTAGCTCACCATTGGTTTCTATATCAGTAATACATTCAGTTAACACCATCAAATATTAAGCCAATATCATCATCGATTGATAACATCATTAGAATACTTAGTGGATGATAATTAAACGTCTAATTGAGTCAAAACCTGACCTAAGGGGGTGACCATATGTTGTCACCATAAATTTGACACCCTTTATCATGAACATCAGTTGCCAAAATAGAAACACCATTGGCTATTGAATGGTATGACCATCGGTGGTCTGATAGGGAATGAAATAGCTTGAAAATCCTAATTTGAACCATCAACTATTTTGTGCTTAGCACCATAGTTTGATGCTATCAACCTATCCAAGATTATGTTACACCTTATAAAGTTCATACACATGTTTACAAGTTCATATAGAATTGGAACAAAACAGGGAACACCACGAAAATTCGTAATTCTAAACAAGCATGGTTTCTCTATGCTTAAATCAACACATTAAGGCATAAATATGAACTAACAAGCTTCTAGTAAGCAATATAAGTGAAGAATGTTATATAATTCGCCTCTATAGAGTAGGTCAGATCCCAAACAGAAAAATCTTGGGCAAATCGGGTAAGAAAACCTTGGATTCAGATCTAAACTGGACCAAATAGGTACTTCTCTCCACAAAGAAGCAAAATCCTAGAAAAAGAAACAAGAAGGATAGATTTTTGAGTTGTAGAGCCACTTTCACCATGGAACAGCAGGGTTCTGACCTGTAGGAAGGTCCAAGGAAGAATAAGAGCAAGAAAAACGAAGAAGGAAGGAAGAAAACAACTTGCATTGGTCGAATTCCCTAGAAGATGACCTTGGAAACCCTAGGTAGGGCTAGATGGAGCCCTAGGAGACCTTCTTCTCCAAAAAGGGGTTGTCTTCTACCTTAGAGCAGTTGGTTCCACAAAAAAACAGAGTGGATTCGTTTCTCCAGCTTAGAGGAAAGAGAAAGCAAGCATATTTTTGTATTTGGGCAAGGAATAGGTAAATATAGCCCATGGATAAGGATAGAAGCAAGCATGAGGTGTAAAAGTAGCTTCCCAATGTGTTTATGGCCTTGCACTATTAAGAATATAAAATCACACACACAAGAAGCTCCCCCAGTGTCCCTATTAACTTGATTATATTTCCTTTGTCGAAATTCCCAGCCAATCACATGATTCATTTGTTGATAGCTACTAAAAGTAGCTCATCCGTGAAGGGGTAAACCCCTAAAATACCCTTGATGAAAACACCTTCAAACAATGGCTCAACTAGGATCCCCATGGCTCAAAATTCTCAATAATGATAATATAACATATAAGGAACATAATGTATGTGACAAATTGCAAATAAAACCCCTCAATTGGGTAAATTGTAGAAAAGTCCAAAATATACATAAAATTACATAACTTGCTCAAACAATGTCCAAATTGGACCAAATTTGAAACTTAAGCTTGTATTATGATTTAAAAACATATAAAAAGGTTAGGTTAGGGTTCTAAGCATTCAATTATGGTAATTAAGCTCATTCAACTCATTAAGAAAATTAAGGGGCCTTACAACTATAAATCCCTAACAAGGATTTTGCCCCAAAATCCTACGCAAAAAGAGATGGGTATTTTATACGTATCTCATTCTATAGCTTCCATGTGGATTCCTCTATGCCACAATGATTCCACAAAACTTTCACTAGTATTTTATCTTTTCTCTTCAGTTTTTTCAACCTTCTATCTAGGATCAATACAGGACCCTCAACATAGGAGATATCCTCATCTAACTCAACCTCTACTGGCTGGATTGTCTAGCCAGTATCTGGATGGCATTTCCTCAACATAGAGATGTGAAAGACATTATGCAATCTATGTAGCTCTGGCAATAGCTCCAACTTATATTCTACCTTTCCAACACGATCTAGAATAGGGTATGGTCCCATAAATCTGGGAGCCAACTTACCCTTCTTTCCAAACCTCAACACACCTTTCCAAAGAGAAACCTTAAGATATACTCTATATCCCATTTGGAACTCAAGTGGTCTGCATCGATTATCTACATAAGATTTCTACCTATCCCGGGCTGCTTTCAACTGTTGTTGTATCACTTTAATCTTTTCTATAGTCTGATGTACTAGCTCAGGACCCAAAAGTTGATATTCACCTATCTCATACCAGCAAAGAGGAGACCGACATTGTCTTCCATACAAAGCCTCATAAGGAGCCATATCTGTGACACACCGTTTGAACAAAACATGATTTACTTAAGCAGAAGCGTTCGTTAATAGCGGATTACTGAAAATCACTAAAAATTAAAACCATTTACAAAGAGATCCATACATTGGAAAACTCTTTCAAAAATAACCAAAGTAATTCCATTACATTCGGGTTCACAAGTACATAACTTGTATCATCTCATCTCAAGGATTACAAACATCAACTGCTCTACACACAGGTAGTATAAGAACCTTGAGGCATCAAGCCAAAATCTCATATCGATTCTTTTTAAAACAACTACTGACTCCCAGGACCTGAGAGTACAGAGACGACACATAGGACTCTATATACACATGTACAAGACATGACAGCTAGACTCTCCACCTGAGATGTCACTACTGCCCCTGGTGTTGCTATCCTTCCCCTGCTGTGTGATCTCTACTTCCTCGTCCACGTCCACCTAAAAATGTGGATCCCACGGGGGTGAGACAATTGCAAATCGCCCCAGTGAGAGATATAACTCTCCGCCAAAAACATTATTATTGTAGTTTAATAGAATAAAACTAAGCAGAGGATTTATATATTCAACAGCAGACAGATCAATGTCTACACAGATTAGAACAATATTCGTATTCAAAGCATTTCAGCTATAACATGATAAAGTAGCATGTCACTTATCCAATAAGGAATTAAATAACATATATAACATTTATCCTTAGGTATCATCAACCAATGAATTCTCATATTTCAACCTTAAGCAAATACGCTACACGGCTGATTACATTTTACAATCATACTTAATCCCTGAGGAGATGGGGCATACCACTCATACTCCAACTGACCATGATTACGTAAGTATCGGTGCCACACAAGGTCAATGGAAGAGCCGAAATCCAAGACCTCAACCTTCTCGGTTAGTACGAGATTATATGGCAGAGACATCATGTGTCAAATTGCAATTAGCTTTCCAGGGTATAGTGGCATCTTCACTATAGAGTTATAGTCTGTATCATATACTCTCTTCAGGATTATGGCCCGTAGCCAATGCCTGGTATTTATATTGTGGAGTCATGGCTCGTAGCCATACTCTTATTGGGGTATGGTATGTAACCAATCCCGTTCATAGGATATAGCCCGTAGCCATTCCTATGGGGCATAAGGAGATAATTGCCCAATTACCCCCACATATTCAAAAATATGTGCTCCGAGTTATGCCGCGGAGCAACCCGTTTCACCATTCAGCAAATTATGACACTAATGAATCTGTGGTCAGGGCAACTACATTATATGATATCACTTGATTAATTAAGTGTATTACCATATTCTTTTAGCATCACACAAGTTCCCAGAACATCAAATATTATGACAAACACTACAAAGAATGGGTAATACTTTCATCAAGTATTGTTCAATCTTTAATAAAGCATTGGGAACTCAATCCCTCATCTCATCAGGTGCATTCTCATTTCTCAACAACTCATCATCATGATTATGGAATGTGGGTATTCAAACCCTAAGTTCATCATAGAGCACTTGTTACCGCTTATTAGGTAACTAATACCTTCAGGTCATCTGACTAAGGTAAACATAATACTTGCTTCACAAGCATCTCACATGGCTCACAAGGCTTATTTCATCTCTTGTTACCTCTCACTAGGCAACAATGCATGTTATGGCTCACAGGGCCCATAAAACAATTTCAATAATAGAATATCATAGCTCATACCTGGCTATGCTCATCATCTCATGATATCTGCATGGTTAGTAATCACAATAGCAGTTATAACAATATCACATATCAGCATCATGTAATACAAGGGTAACACCACTATTCCCTTATCAGGGTTAGGGTTTTCCATTTCATATTAATCAGGGATACTCATCCCATTACCCAAAATTAGGGCTTCACATACCTTCACCCTATATTTAGGGTTAGGGTTTCAAATTAGAGATTCATATTTCATAGAATCAACCTGGATTAGGGTTTCATAAAACATTATCATGTATCAGGACTTCACACGTCATTACCTTGAATTAAGGTTTCTTATAACTTTTCCTCAAATTAGGGTTTCATATAACATTACATAATCATCACTCTGAGTTAGAGTTTCTCATCACATTACTACATTAGGGTTTCATATGTTCATATTATTGATCCAAACCCCAATTCAGTGCTTCACACATCTAGGAGCATACATTTTTATCATAAGTATTCAATCATACTTATTTATTCTCATCATTTACCACTAAATGATTATCAACACAAGGTATGAGTTTCTTTCTCATCCATATAGGAATATGATTACATCATACTTTATTATCTTGGCTTACCCCTTTCTCAAGTATATTAGACTTCACTTATCAAAGTGCATTAAACTCATTGTATCTTAATGCAACAATTAACATAACACACTTTAGGTGTTGCTCATCCAAGTATATTGATTTTGAAGTGTATAAAGGTATATCAACCTTGAAGTGTTGAATATGATACCTGTCATATCTTGAATGTATCACTTCCCTCATCACTTCTAACTTACTCAAGTTCATCAACTTATATTGCATTAGGGTATTTTCCATCCTAACACTTTATGCACTAATCCTGCATTTATCATGTAATGTATTAGTCATAAAATAATACATTTGAATTGTCCAATCATCATCAATTGATATGGACTCATCTTAGGTTGAGACATTGTTGATATAAGGTTGTCCATCATCCACTACTTTAGGTGTTTCATATAACATCCTTTTTAAAATAGGGATTGTTATTAAAATACCCTGAATTAGGGTTTTCTCATATCATCACCCTAGATTAGGGTTGCACCATTACCTTAGATTAGGGTTTCACTTAACATTGCTCTAAGTTAAGGTTAGTGTTCATTAACCTTCTCAATTAGGGTTTTATGATCTCATCTTCCTGGATCATACCCTAATTGCATATTTCATTTTGAAAGTGTTAAATATTAATCACTACATGATTATCACTCATGTATAAGTTCCTCTCTCTTATCCTTTCTAGGATGTTAATTATTTCAATCTTGATTATGTTGAATCAATTTGAATGAAGGGTTAGCATAGTGTAATAAGTCATTGCTTCCATAAGCATTAACAATTAACCACTCTAAAGGTACTAATCACCTAAGTACTTTAGAGGTACAACCACTGGATTTAACTTGGATATATGCTATTTAACAATCAAGGGATTAATTGGTCTTTCATAACTTTAAAACTATCAATTTCCAAACAGTTTTGTTACTTTTGAACCTTTAAACAATCTTGAGGTATTTAACCTCCATACGGTCTTGAGGTGCTTGACCTCCATATGGTCTTGAGGTGCTTAACCTCCATTCGTTCTTGAGGTTCTTGACCTCCATTCGGTCTTCAGGTGCTTGACCTCCATTCAGTTAACTCTCCCAAACGATCAACATGACCAAACGGTTTTGAAGATCAAATTACCCATTCGATCTAAATCAACTTTACCCATTCGATCTTGATTGACTTTACCCATTCAGTCTTGATCACTTTTACCCATTCAGTCTTGATTGATTTTACCCATTCGGTCTTAATCAATTTTACCCATTCGGTCTTGATCAATTCCATCAATTAAGGCTTCAATCAAATCGATTAGGGTTTACCTTGTTGAAATGTGCATCAATTGCACCCTTGAACACTCATCGATTTATAACCCTTGGATATCCAAACCTTCATCACAGCCCTTGGCCTCCAAATGGTCTTGATACTGTTTGGTTTTCAAATGGTTTGAAGACTGTTTGGCCTCCAAACGGTCTTGATACCGTTTGGGCCAAAACAACCCAAAATCAAATTATCAACTAGGGTCTCAACCACTCTACCCGATTAGGGTTTGCAATTGGTGGATTCTCCATCATTGGGACTATTATAAATCATTTAATTAGAACCATTGGATCAACATCCAACTACCTCAGCCTTTGACCTTCAAATGGTTTGGGGCCACTTGATCCCAAATGGTCTTGAGACCGTTTGATCCCAAACGGTCTTGAGACCGTTTGGTCTCAATTGGTCTTAAGACCGATTGGACTCAATTATGAAACCATTTGCACAAGATATTATTAAGGTGTGTGCTTAAGATGATATCATCATCTTCAAGCTTCATACCTTCGAAAATTTCAGGGATTCTTGTGGTGATTTTAACAATCAATCAAAAGGAATTTCGAGAATGAAGAAAGATTCAACATATGTAAGAGAAAGGAAATCAATAATAACATTTAAGGGTTCAAGTTATATAACCTGCCTTCAAAATTGAATCCAAGCTTCAAACTTCACGTCCTCAATGGTTAATGAAGCTTTCTCAACTTTTCAAAGCTCATCCTTAAGCTTTTGAGTGAAAAGAAATGGCTAGGATTGAAGATTGAATGGAGAAAAGAAGAAATCAAGCATTGATTTTCGATTTCCACCATGAAATCAAGGTTGAAGATGATTAAGGAGCTTACCTACATGTTTGTGTTCGTCCTCCTGTTACTCCTAAGCTCCCTTGTGTTCAACCAAAGCAAGGAGAGAAAGAAAATCTGAAAAAGAGTCTTTGTGTGAGTGGGAAATGAAGTGTATGTAAAGGAATTTCAAGGTGAGAGAAAGTTTTATAATAATCCTTCAACTCCCCAATTTGGTGCCCTCATCCCCCTCACTTCCTTGCATACGAAGCCATCAACCCCACCTTCAAATTCCTCTCCATTATCCATGAATTAAAGGAAAACCAATTAAGCACCTTAATTCGTATAATACTAATATCCCATATTTAGTGGATATTACTTTTTAGTTAACAAATGTGAGTGGGCTCTCCACTCACTTGAGATATTTTCGGTGCCATTGCAAGGCACAAGGAATTACACACTTACCTAAATTCAACCATCACAGTTTTGGTTGAAGGGCACTTCCATTAATATAATTATTTTTGCATTAAATTGACTCATGTTCCCAATTATACTTAAAATCTTGATTAATTTAATATCAAGATTCTCTCTCCTCCAAAGTAGCTCAAATGAGACGCCCCTCTGATTTTATTGTCTCCAATTGATACCAAGAAGTATTAGGGACTCTCTAGAAGTGGTATTTTGCATATTGAACCCTAGGTTTTGGGTAAATTGACATTACACCAAAACTAGGTTTTAATGCACATACATTGCTTAACAAGCTCTTTCTTGGTACTCAGGCTTGTAGAAGCCATACCTTTGCATCATTTTCATTCTTATGATGCTTCAAAACTTGAGGAACATTTTATCATGTAACATTTACAAGTTAACCTCTCAACTTGGGTAATTTGCACTTTAGTCCAAAATGGGTAAAACATTGTTTCAACATTATTCTAAAAGGACTAAAATTGAAACATAAGTTCCTCTTGAGCCTTAATTACTTTTCAAAAAATAAGAGCAAGTATATAATTAACTTTATTAAGCAAAACATCTAGGGTTAAGGCATAACCCAGGGCAGGGATGTTACAAATTATAAACCCCTAACAAGGATTTTGTCCCCGAAATCCCAAGTAAAGGGAGACAAATATTATTTATCCATCATATCATCAAGTCTCCACATAACATCTTAATGTCATGGAGATGCCATAGAACTTTGATCAACACAAAGTCCTTCCATACAGGGTTATCATTGAACTTGTCATACAAGACACATACTCCATTGTTTTTTTCATTATTGACTGTAGAGTCAACTCTGTGTCAGATAGCATTTTTCTTTGTCAGGGATACATTATACGTGCCTCATTCTATTTAAGTGTCAAACCTCACTAATTCATTACCTTTCTTAATTTATAACTTTATGTGACATGATTCTTGGTTCTGGGAAGTCTCCCATGCTCCTTATTAAGTTTAGTATCTCACTTCCAAGGAAAGGCCAGAGTTACATTTGGTCACCCACTTGTGACTACAAGTATTATCATATATCTGTTGTGTCATCCAAACTACTGACACAACATTAAAATTTCTTATTACTTGTACCAACTATCTCATTAGTTGTTCATACTTTTGTCATAAGTGGATGTTACTTACCAATTAAGAACTTATCTTAGAGGTATCTTTAGAATTATTTTTAACTTGATAAGCTTTTCCCACCATAATTTCACAATTGTTCCTTCAATTAGTACATCCTTGTTGGTCCCCTAACATGTGATGTCCATACTATTTCATGTGATTAAACTGATTTCACAGTTGGCCATTCCAGGTAACCAACATAAGTCATTTAATTAGGAGTTATGCTTTTACTTTTCCATACCACCTGATATTTCTTAGATACTAGAATTTCTTACCTTGGTATCCATCACATGTATCAAAAACACATCACATACTCATTATTTTCATTTCTCTGTTATTTTTACCAAAGTCACACATATAAGAAGATCTTTCTTTCAGCTTTGGAACATTATTTATTACATATATCCTTATCTTGGAACCGAAGTCCAAGATGAACTGATACTTTTCTAAGTATGCATCATTAGATTATTTCTAATCCGTGCACATCAAGTGTCACAGTACTCACTTGATTTCTATGTTCCAAAAAGAAGAGAACACAAAGAAACACATTTCTCTTATTACCCCATAATCATCCAGGGTTGTTTATCGGAGAGAAAAGATTATCATCTCCTCTAATTATTGTATGAACTCTCAACTGTTCATGAGTCACTGACTCTTGTTTCATCCTAGGTTCCTTGCCATCGGTATAGGAACTATAAGGAGGATTACATATCATTATTCCTTCCTTTGTTATTGTCTAACATGTTCATGAACATTTTGTGATTTCATCACATTTCCCATTTACACATTATGGGAAAAGATATTTACTATACAAATAGACTTTATCGAATAGGGATCACCTCTCTTGTCCTCATTCGCATCTTATGAGTATTATACTCTTCATTTCCTCATATACACAGATTGATCTGAGATCATCTCAGATTCCATTTTATTGTACTTAGGATGTGATACAAATGTCCATACCATATTTCCAGTTTCATTATACTCATTAGATTGTCTCAGAATGACTACTTGATTAGGGTAATCAGAAAGATGACAATTTAGGAGTTCCATACTCACCTTATCTTCAATAGTTGAATACATGGCCAGGGTATACAAATACTGAGATTAGGTTGTATGCACTTTGTGTACTATCATATTCCTTACTTTTCTTATCATTATATACATAAGATTTAATATACCTGGATTTTCACCAAGCATCACTTCTATATTTTATCCTCTTTCACAGATAAGAGCGATAATAGAGCATTTTAAAAGAATATTGAACAAAATATAAATCCTCGTCTTCCTTGTATCCTCATAGGACTAATTGAGGGAATCTCGACAGTGACTACTTTTTCACTTTTAACTAATAAAATCAAAATGATATTATTTCATCTAACCTATTTTTGACTCGTGAATTGGTCACTGCCTCGGGTTGATTCTTTTCATAGAATCTTGTTGTTGCTGGTTGCCGACTACGCTTTCAGTTATTGTATGTAGATGAGCCATCTTGGGATGCCTGTCCACACCCTCGGGTGTCACTACTAGACCACTGCTTATGAGAGTTCTACTGACTCTGTCTTGGCGGCTGGGTTACACTCACATCTCTAGCCCAACAATCTTTCATCAGATGTCCCATCATCCCACATTTATAACAGTTTCTATTCTCCCACTATGGCATAGATGGTCCTTTACTCCTTCTGGGTAGCCATTGCCTTGGTGTATTACACATTGGTTGTACTAGTGGTGCCAAAAGCTTTCCCTTTTTGGAACTACTAGGCCTTCGTTCCTGGGTTTGGTTAGGCCTCTTCTTGATTCTCTCTTCCTTATTCTTTGCTGGATAGTTCTTTCGGAAATGTCCAGGCTTCCCACACCTATATATGGCAGATTCTGCTTTTGTGTTGTAGCCTATTTCTTCTAACATTTTCTATTGCTTCAACATGTCGATGTTGATTAAGAATCCTATTGGAGTCCAAAACTTCATCATTGGGGTTTGGAAATATGGGTTGTATTGCAAAGGCACGGTCCACTATATGTATCATAGTTGTCCTAAATTGCTCAAACAGAGCATGGAAAGCTGGGTTCTCTATCATGGTTGGGTCAAACTGGGGATGTTCAGGTTCTAGTTCCCCCTTATTCTGGTCCCTTGCACCTCTTCCTGGTGCAGCAATGCTACTTTCAGCAGTATGTTCTTCGTGTGATCCAGACATATTTAAGTTCTTTTTCTCCTATATGAGCAGAAGACACTATCAGATACACTGGAAGACACTAGAACAGACTCAACAACCATAATCCTATGTCTCTGTAGACTCAGCGAACCTAGACCTCTGATACCACTAAATTGTGACACACTATTTGAACAAAACATGATTTACTTAAGCAGAAGCATTTGTTAACAGCGGATTACTAAAAATCATTAAAAATTAAAACCATTTACAAAGAGATCCATACATTGGAAAACTCTTTCAAAAAGAACCAAAGTAATTCCATTACATTCTGGTTCACAAGTACATAACTTGTATCATCTCATCTCAAGGATTACAAACATCAACTGCTCTACACACAGGAAGCATAAGAACCTTGAGGCATCAAGCCAAAATCTCATATCGATTCTTTTTAAAACAACTACTGACTCCCAGGACCTGATACTACAGAGACGACACATAGGACTCTATATACACATGTACAAGACATGACAGCCAGACTCTCCACCTGAGATGTCACTGCTGCCCCTAGTGTTGTCGTCCTTGCCCTACTATGTGATCTCTACTTCCTCGTCCGCGTCCACCTAAAAATGTGGATCCCACGGGGGTGAGACAATTGCAAATTGTTCCAGCGAGAGATATAACTCTCCGCCAAAAACATTATTATTGCAGTTTAATGGAATAAAATAATCAGAGGATTTATATATTCAACAACAGATAGATCAATGTCTACACAGATTAGAACAATATTCTTATTCAAAGCATTTCAGCTATAACTTCATAAAGCAGCATGTCACTTATCCAATAAGGAATTAAAACACATATATAACATTTATCCTTCAAGGATATGCTAAGCGGGGTATCTTCAACCAATGAATTCTCATATTTCAACCTTAAGGAAATATGTTACACGGCTGATTACATTTTACAATCATACTTAATCCCTGAGGAGATGAGGTATACCACTCATACTCCAACCGACCATGATTACGTAAGTATCGGTAGGTACCACACAAGGTCAATGGAAGATCCAGAATCTAAGACCTCAACCTTCTCGGTCAGTACGAGATTATATGGCAGAGACATCATGTGTCAAACTGCAATTAGCTTGCCAGGGTATAGTGGCATCTTCGCTATAGAGTTATAGCTCGTAGCATATACTCTCTTCAGGATTATGGCCTGTAGCCAATGCCTGGTATTTATATTGTGGAGTCATGGCTCGTAGCCATACTCTTATTGGGGTATGTTCCGTAATCAATCCCCTTCATAGGATATAACCCGTAGCCATTCCTATGGGGCATAAGGAGATAATTGCCCAATTACCCCCACATATTCAAAATGATGTGCTCCGGGTTATGCCGGGGAGCAACCCATTTCACCATTCAGCAAATTCTGATGTTGATGGATCTGTGGTCAGGGCAACTACATTATATGATATCACTTGATTAATTAATTGTATTACCATATTCTTTTAGCATCAAACAGTTCCCAGAACATCAAATATTATGAAAAATACTACAAAGAATGGGTAATACTTTCATCAAGTACTGTTCAATCTTTAATAAAGCATTGGGAACTCAATCCCTCATCTCATCAGGTGCATTCTCATTTCTCAACAACTCATCATCGTGATTATGGAATGTGGGTATTCAAACCATAAGTTCATCATACAACACTTGTTACCGCTTATTAGGTAACTAATACCTTCAGGTCATCTGACCAAGGTAAACATAATACTTGCTTCACAAGCATCTCACATGGCTCACAAGGCTTATTTCATCTCTTGTTACCTCTCACTAGGCAACAATGCATGTTATGGCTCACAGGGCCCATAAAACAATTTCATTAATAGAATATCATAGCTCATACCTGGCTATGCTCATCATCTCATGATATCTACATGGTTAGTAATCACAATAGCAGTTATAACAATATCACATATCAGCACCATGAAGTACAAGGGTAACACCACTATTCCCTTATCAGGGTTAGGGTTTTCCATTTCATATTAATCAGGGATACTCATCCCATTACCCAAAATTAGGGCTTCACATACCTTCACCCTATATTTAGGGTTAGGGTTTCAAATTAGAGTTTCATATTTCATCGCATCAACCTAGATTAGGGTTTCATAACACATTATCCTGTGTCAGGATTTCACACGTCATTGCCTTGAATTAAGGTTTCTTATAACTTTCCCTCAAATTATGGTTTCATATAACATTACATAATCATCACTCTGAGTTAGAGTTTCTCATCACATTACTACATTAGGGTTTCATATGTTCATATTATTGATCCAAACCCCAATTCAGTGCTTCACACATCTAGGAGCATACATTCTTATCATAAGTATTCAATCATACTTATTTATTCTCATCATTTACCACTAAATGATTATCAACACAAGGTATGAGTTTCTTTCTCATCCAGACAGGAATATGATTACATCATACTTTATTATCTTGGCTTACCCCTTTCTCAAGTATATTAGCCTTCACTTATCAAAGTGCATTAAACTCATTGTATCTTAATGTAACAATTAACATAACACACTTCAGGTGTTGCTCATCCAAGTATATTGATTTTGAAGTGTATAAAGGTATATCAACCTTGAAGTGTTGAATATGATACCTATCATATCTTGAATGTATCACTTCCCTCATCACTTCTAACTTACTCAAGTTCATCAACTTATATTGTATTAGGGTATTTTCCATCCTATCACTTTATGCACTAATCCTGCATTTATAATGTATTAGTCATAAAATAATACATTTGAATTGTCCAATCATCATCAATTGATATAGACTCATCTTAGGTTGAGACATTGTTGATATAAGGTTGTCCATCATCCACTACTTTAGGTGTTTCATATAACATCCTTTTTAAATTAGGGATTGTTATTAAAATACCATGAATTAGGGTTTTCCCATATCATCACCCTAGATTAGGGTTGCACCATTACCTTAGATTAGGGTTTCACTTAACATTTCCCTAAATTAGGGTTAGGGTTCATTAACCTTATCAATTAGGGTTTTATGATCTCATCTTCCTGGATCATACCCTAATTGCATATTTCATTTTGAAAGTGTTGAAGATTAATCACTACATGATTATCACTCATGTATAAGTTCCTCTCTCTCATCCTTTCTAGGATGTTAATTATTTCAATCTTGATCATGTTGAATCAATTTGAATGAAGGGTTAGCATAGTGTAATAAGTCATTGCTTTCATAAGCATCAAAAGTTAACCACTCTAAAGGTACTAATCACCTAAGTACTTTAGAGGTACAACCATCGGGTTTAACTTGGATATATGCTATTTAACAATTAAGGGATTAATTGGTCTTTCATAACTTTAAAACTATCAATTTCCAAATGGTTTTGTTACTTTTGAACCTTCAAATGATCTTGAGGTATTTAACCTCCATACGGTCTTGAGGTGCTTGACCTCCATACGGTCTTGAGGTTCTTAACCTCCATTCGGTCTTGAGGTGCTTGACCTCCATTTGGTCTTGAGGTGCTTGACCTCCATTCGGTCAACTCTCCCAAACGGTCAACATGACCAAACGGTTTTGAAGATCAAATTACCCATTCGATCTTGATCAACTTTACCCATTCGATCTTGATTGACTTTACCCATTCGGTCTTGATCACTTTTACCCATTCGGTCTTGATTGATTTTACCCATTCAGTCTTAATCAATTTTACCCATTTGGTCTTGATCAATTCCGTCAATTAAGGCTTCAATCAAATCGATTAGGGTTTACCTTGTTGAAATGTTCATCAATTGCACCCTTGAACACTCATCAATTTATAACCCTTGGATATCCAAACCTTCATCACAGCCCTTGGCCTCCAAACGGTCTTGATACTATTTGGTTTTCAAATGGTTTGAAGACCGTTTGGCCTCCAAACGGTCTCCAAAACAACCCAAAATCAAATTATCAACTAGGGTCTCAACCACTCTACCCGATTAGGGTTTGCAATTGGTGGATTCTCCATCATTGGGACTATTATAAATCATTTAATTATAACCATTGGATCAACATCCAACTACCTTAGCCTTTGACCTTCAAACGGTTTGGGACCACTTGATCCCAAACGGTCTTGAGACCGTTTGGTCTCAATTGGTCTTAAGACCGATTGGACTCAATTATGAAACTGTTTGCACAAGATATTATTACGGTGTGTGCTTAAGATGACATCATCATCTTCAAGCTTCATACCTTCGAAAATTTCAGGGATTCTTGTGGTTATTTTAACAATCAATTAAAAGGAATTTCGAGAATGAAGAAAGACTCAACATATGTAAGAGAAAGGAAATCAATAATAACATTTAAGGGTTCAAGTTATATAACCCTCCTTCAAAATTGAATCCAAGCTTCAACCTTAACGTCCTCAATGTTGAATGAATCTTTCTCAACTTTTCAAAGCTCGTCCTCAAGCTTTTGAGTGAAAAGAAATGGGTAGGATTGAAGATTGAATGGAGAAAAGAAGAAATCAAGCATTGATTTTCGATTTCCACCATGAAATCAAGGTTGAATATGATTAAGGAGCTTACCTACATGTTGGTGTTCATCCTCCTATTTCTCCTAAGCTCCCTTGTGTTCAACCAAAGCAAGGAGAGAAAGAAAATCTGAAAAAGTCTGTGTGTGAGTGGGAAATGAAGTGTATGTAAAGGAATTTCAAGGTGAGAGAAAGTTTTATAATAATCCTTCAACTCCCCAATTTGGTGCCACTTATCCCCCTCACTTCCTTGCATACGAAGCCATCAACCCCACCTTCAAATTCCTCTCCATTATCCACGAATTAAAGGAAAACCAATTAAGCACCTTAATTCATATAATATTAATATCCCATATTTAGTGGATATTACTTTTTAGTTAACAAATGTGAGTGGGCTCTCCACTCACTTGAGATATTTTCGGTGTCATTTCAAGGAACAAGGACTTCCACACTTACCTAAATTCAACCATCACATTTTTGGTTGAAGGGCACTTCCATTAATATAATTATTTTTGCATTAAATTGACTTATGTTCCCAATTATACTTAAATCTTGATTATTTAAATATCAAGATTCTCTCTCCTCCAAAGTAGCTCAAATGAGATGTCCCTCTGATTTTCTTGTCTCAAATTTATACCAAGAAATATTAGGGACTCTCTAGAATTGGTATTTTGCATATTGAACCCTAGGTTTTGGGTAAATTGCACATTACACCAAAACTAGGTTTTAATGCTCATACATTGCTTAACAAGCTCTTTCTTGGTACTCAGGCTTGTAGAAGACATATCTTTGCATCATTTTCATTCTTATGATGCTTCAATACTTGAGGAACATTTTATCATGTAACATTTACAAGTTAACCCCTCAACTTGGGTAATTTGCACTTTAGTCCAAAACGGGCAAAACATTGTTTCAACATTATTCTAAAAGGACTAAAATTGAAATATAAGTTCCTCTTGATCCTTAATTACTTTTCAAAAGATAAGAGCAAGCATATAATTAACTTTATTAAGAAAAACATCTAGGGTTAAGGCATAACCCAGGTCATGGATGTTATAATATCTATGCTTCTTTGATAGTTATTGTTGTATGCAAACTCTATCAGAGTCAGATGTACATCCCAACTACCAAGAAATTGCAGCACACATGCCCTCAAGAGATCCTCTAAAGTATGAATACCTCCTTTCCGACTGGCCATCGGTCTGCGGATGAAAAGTTGTGTTGAATCTCAGTTGTGTTCCCATTGTAGAATGAGACACTCCCAAAAACGACTTGTAAACTGTAGACCTCTGTCAGAAACTATAGTCACTGGAATGACATGCAAACGGACTATCTCATCAACATATATTTGTGCCAATTTCTCTGTTGTAAATGTCATCTTAACTGGCAGAAAATGAGCTGACTTAGTCAATCTATCTACTATCACCCATATGGAATCATGACCCTTGGTTGTCCTAATAAGACCAACCACAAAGTCCATAGTAATATGATCCCATTTCCATTACGGTATTGGCAAGGGTCGTAATGTCCCTACAGGCTTCTGGTACTCAGCCTTCACATGCTGACAAACTGGACATTTGGCGATGAACTCTGCCACATCACGCTTTAGACATGGCCACCAATACATGTCTTTCAAGTTTTAGTACATCTTGGTACTTCCAGGATGCATTGTATACATGGAGGAGTGAGCCTCCTCAAGTACCATCTTCCTTAACCTGTCAACATTAGGAACTATTGTCCTATTATGGTAACAAACTGTACCATCATCTGCCTCATGAAATCCATCATACTTTTCACTACCAATCCCTGATCAGATATTCTGTATCACAATATCATTCTATTGTGCATCATGAATTTGCTGTCTCAAGGTAGGTTTCACTTGTAACTGTGCCAACAATTCTGCTAGCAAAGAAACTTCTAGCTATACATTCATCTGGCGAAGAGACACTAGCATATCTCTCTTATGGCACATCAAGGAATTTAATTGTGCATTATCTACTGTTGATAATGAAGATGACTTTCTACTCAATGCATCAGCTACCACATTTGCTTTTCCTAGATGGTATTCTATTGTGCAATCATAATCCTTAATCAGCTCCATCCATCTCTTCTGCCTCATATTCAGCTCCTATTTTGAGAAGATATACTGTAGATTCTTGTGGTCAGTGAAGATCTGAAACTTTTCTCCATAAAGATAATGTCTCTAGATCTTTAAGGCATGGACTCCAGATCATGTGTTGGGTAATTCTCCTCATATTTCTTAAGTTGTCGCAAAGCAAAATAAATCACATTTTTATCCTGCATCAACACGCATCCCAACCCATTCTTTGAAGCATCACAAAAGATAATATAGCCTTTTCCTTGCTCTAGCAGTACTAATACCAGTGCACTAGTCAACTTTTCTTTCAAAAGCTAGAAAGAACGTTGACATTTGTCATTCCAAGCAAAAGGAACATCCTTCTTGGTTAACCTAGTTAGGGGTAATGCTATAGAACTGAAGTCTTTGATGAACCTTCTGTAGTGACCTGCCAGACCTAGGAAACTACGAATCTCTATCGGTGTCTTTGTTTGTTCCCATTCTAATACAGATTCCACTTTCTTAGGATCAACACAAATGCCTTTTGCAGATATAACATGGCCCAGAAAAGACACTTCAGATAACCAAAATTGACACTTGCTGAACTTAGCATATAGTTGATGCTGCCTCAACAAAGTCAATGTCTGGTGAAGGTGTTGCTCATACCGTTGACTATCCTTGGAGTATATCAGGATATCATCTATGAACACGACCACACACTGGTCAAAATAAGGTCTAAACACCCTATTCGTCGGATCCATAAAAGTTGTAGGTGCATTGGTTAGCCCAAACGGCATAACCACAAACTCATAATGACCATACCTAGTCCTAAAAGCTGACTTGGGTATGTCATCAACCTTAATTCTCAACTGATGGTAACTTGACCTTAGGTCTATCTTTGAAAACACAATGGAACCTCTCAACTGATCAAAAAGATCATCAATCCTCGGTAAAGGATACTTATTCTTTATTGTCACCTTATTCAATTGTTTGTAGTCTATATACAACCTCATTGAACCATCCTTCTTTTTAACAAACAACACAGGAGCACCCCAAGGGGAAGTGTGCGGCCTGATAAAACCCTTCTCTAATAGTTCTTGTAACTGTTTCTTTAATTCCTACATCTCTGTTGGTGCCATTCTGTATGTTGACTATGCTATGGGTTGTGTTCCAGGAACAAGATTGATCTCAAACTCAATCTCTCTAGGAGGGGGAATTCTAGGAAATTCTTCAAGAAAGACATCCTCAAATTCTTACACCAATGGTACCTCCTGGATACTAGGACCTCCCGCCTTGGTATCCACAACATGAGCTAAGAAATCCTCACATCCTTGTCTCATCAACTGCTCAGCGGTCATAGCTGACATCAAACATGTAGGAAGAATCTTCCTATCACCCTAGAAAATCCACTGTACATCTCCATCATGAAACGTCACCACCTTAGTACTACAGTCCAAAACTACCTTGTATTTTTCCAAGGTGTCCATTCCTAGGATTACATCAAAACCATGCATGTCAAGTGGCAAAAGATCCACTTGAATGTTGTGTCCAGAGAAAGAAAGAGCACAAGAAGGGCACATTTCCCGCAACTCAAAGGAATCAACCAAAGGAGTCTCTAGCTACAGGCTATCGGATCTAATACCAGTAGGTAGATAACAACTATCTATCACCTTTCTGGTGATAAAAGAGTGTGTCACACCCGGGTCTACTAACACAGATATGAAATAAGAAGTAGACATATCAGAATGAAATAACTCCATCTGACTTGTCATGACTCGTGGATTGACCACTGCTTCCGGTTGGGTCATGGCATAGAACCTAGCTGTCACCTATTGTCATCCACATCCTCTTCTCACCTGTCCTAAAGATCATGCATGGGATGCCTGACCACATCCTCTGCCACTACCAGTATCAAATTGTCATTGTTGTGATCCCTGATGATTCTGCCTTGGCTACTGAGTCACCTCTTCAACCTTCATAAGGCAATTCCATCTAATATGCCATGTATGTCCAAATTGATGACACACTCGGTTATCACTATGTGGTCTAAACGTCCATGTAACTGAGACTGATGATGAACTGCGAGCTCCTGTCGGTGGAAAATTGTGACCTCTACCCCTACTCGGGGTCCGCTGTGATGGTTCCTGTGATCTTGGTTTGGTGAAAGTTGACCTTGGTTGCGACGCAGGTAAGAAAAACCTTGGCTTTTTAAAGCCTCCAGATGATTGTCCTTGAAACTGCATAGGTCACTTCTTAGCATTAGCTTCACGCTTCTCTATGACAGACCTCTCAATCCTCCTGACATATTCCACAAAGGTGGAAAACATTTCCCTGTTCTCCAAGGCTGATGTTGTAGTAGTCAACTCTATACTCAGACCCTTCTCAAATCTATGGATCCTTTCCTTGTCCGTTGCTGCCATGTGCGGGCAGAACCTTAGAAGTTCTATAAAATTTGATTCATACTCATTGATAGTCATAGCTCCCTGACGAATCTTCTCGAACTGAGATATTTTCTCATCTAGGTAGGTCTCTGGAAAATATCGGCTAATAAATTCCCTTTGAAACTCCTCCCATACTATCACAACTCCTAGCCTTTTCTCCTCTTCTATGGCCTACCAGTGGCCAGCACTACCCTTCAACAAGTATATTGCATGCTTAACTTTGTCTTCTTCATCGATGTTTAGGATTTTGAATGCCTTTTCCAGCTCAGTCAACCACATGTCACCGTCTTCTGGATCTGAAGTACATGTGTAAAGAGGAGAGATCACCTCTTTACTAAATTTTAAAGGAAATACAAACATCCACAATTTTAACAAAAATTAGAGACTTTGAGAATGATTGCATAATATTCCAAGTAAATAAGCATGATTCCAGATACATAATAAAATGTCAATAGCAACGGAAAGAAAGAAGTAATAAGCCTTCACATGGCTTCATTGTTTATTACATGAATGATTTATAAAAGAAAAGATAAGATAAACAGGATCTAGCTATAGCAACCTAGCCATCCTTCTTCAAAAGCTAAAGACCAACTCTGGAGGGAAACTTCCTTCAAGCTTGTCCTTCACCATGCACAACACCAACACCTGGGTGGTTGGGAAGACACCCAGCAAGAGGAGAAGAAAGAAAAGTATGTGTTACAAGATTATTCTAAAAGTGACAAGAAAGTTGTAACAAGTAAAATAGGCTAGAGATTTATTGAAAAGCGAGACATCAAAGAGTATGAGGCTTTATATAATGAAACTTGCCAATAACAAAATAAATAAGGGTTTCGCATGTAAATTAATATGTCTACCTAACTAAGTAGGGTTGAGGCACCTACCGGACCTCTAACCTTAGGTGAGGGGAGAATAAGACATTCCCAGTCACCTATAATTTTAATGGGGAGAATTATAAACATTCCCCTAGGGCGATTATATACATTCCATCTATGGGTGGTTGTACATAAGTACCACTACTTTATAATTAAATCGAACATTTAATTACATGCTAGTAAAAGAGTTATGGCAAGACTAAGTAAAAAGATTATGTAACATGGCAGTGGGGTATCAAACACAAACAAGGTAATACTACAACTAGTTTTGAGGCAATAAACAATTTAGGTTTCAAGAATCAAGGATTTAGATCAAATTAAGCCTCATAAGAAATTATGGGTAATGGTATAATGTTTTCCCAACTGAAGAGTAGATGCACAAACAAAGTACATACCTTAGCCTCAGGGTTCTAGAATCCCTCTTTCAAAACCTTCACACGAATATAGAACCCACTTTCCCTAATTCATCATTAGATTTGTAAATTAGAATTGTATGAATTCATTAAAGATTGAAACCCTAGTTTTTACTAACTTATTGCGCAAACCATCGAATCAGACTCCAAAAACCTCACCATCATCTTAGTTAGGATTTTCTGATCAAGATAACATATAATATTGTATATTTTAAAGAGATAGACTGTTAGGGTTAATTTTTAGTGATTTTAAGTTAATTAAATCATTCTAAAAAAATTACGTTTTTGCAAACATTAAAATCAAAACTCAAAATTATTTTTAATGAATAGATATCGTCTTCCTGAATCCAAAACACTATTTATATTCTATTTTTGACCAACGGAATAATTTTTAGAAAATATTTCATTCTGACCAATCAGCGAGTGCCACGTAGGCAACCACACTCAAAGTCGAGTGGTCAGAAGCGGGAGAGAGTGGTGACCCGCGTCTCAGGAGCGCTCACAGGAGGCGAGTGGACCGGGGTCAAGCGGTCAAAGCCAAAAAGAAAAAGGATGCAAACGTCCCTCGCACGGATCTGAGGAAACAACCAACCCGAGGGGTAAAAAGGTAAAATCACAGAATCATCTTCTTCCCTTGCTCGCGACCTGGGCAAAGAATAGCGAGAAGCAACTCGGCCGATTTGGGCAAATTCGCGATACCCAACGAAATCTCGCGTTCAAGTATTCGAATGAAAGAGGAAGAAGAACTGAAGTTGGTGATACCTCTCGATTGAACGGAGATGAAGCAATAAGAGAAGGAGGTGCGCTGCAAGCCAGGGGTCCTCGGTAGCCAGCTGGGGGTTAGAACGTCCACGAAACACCAAATTGGAGGCACGAGCGGGTTGGTAAGGTGATGGCGGTCATTGGGGTTGGGATATATATAGGCAAGGTACCCTAGACTAGGGTTTAGGTAGGGGAAAGAAAAGAAGGTCGGTGCTCATCTTGGGCATTTCATAAATATTCATCAAATCCCAAAAACTTTGGGTTAAAACAGTGCACAATCCGATGAGGAATCCAACGCAACAAAATTTAGCAAAAACTATTAAGTAACTCACCGGATATATCGATTTGAAAAATCAAAAACAAAGAACTTGTTGCCTTATTCGGCTAGAGGAGAAAGACGACCGCGGGTCATCAGATTGGTGGACCCGGGTCCACCAAGGACTCTGGGCCGTCCGATCTCGCGCATGAGATTAGGAAATCGATTCTTAATAAAATTCGATCAAAACTCATTTAATTCTTAAATGTTTTCTCTCTCTCTTCGTTTGGAGGCTCAAACGTTGTCCAAATATTACCAAATTTTATATCCTGACTTATTTTGACGCGTAGAATCCAAATATGGAGTTAGTTTTGTCTTTTGAGAAAGTTTGATAGGTGAAATAATTAATATATCATTTTCTCTTTCCTCCTTCAAAAGAGGTGATAACATTATCTAAAATTAGTATAACTTCACCCATAAGTCTTCTTAAGGGATTGGAATATGATTTTGCAATTATATTTACAAGTTGAGATTATTTATTTATTTATTAAATAAATAGAATATTCTACATACTTTCTCTCTCCTGTTTTACTCATTATTCACACATTATCCAAATTAGTTGCAAATTTGCACAGAAGCTTATTTTTATGTTTAGAATACGAATTTGGAGTTATTTTTCTGATTTGAGAACATTAAGTATTTTATTTCACTTTATTGGCCTATTTCTTATTTTCTTTTGATAATGATATTATTATTTACATTTATGTTCCACTTTAAATGATACTTGGCCCTTAAGTTACTTTTTGGTCAAGAAAACGAATTTAAGTATCAAATTATCCTAATGGGTTTCCAATTATAATTTTGGTGCAATATCTTTCTCATTATCCTCTTTCATCCATTAAATTCCATATTACCTTTTATTATTGCATTTATCTTCTCCTTTATATAAAATTCGGATTTTCTCTTATTTCTCTTATTCTAGGAAGTGCTAGAAAGTTCTAAGATGAAGTATTTTATTCTTTTTATTGCTTAGTGTACAATTTGCACTTTAGGCCCATTATCTAAAGTCTAACTGAGGTATTTGTGCATACAACCCTATCTTTAGAATATATGGGAAACATTTATCCAATAACCATCATAATTCCACTAAATCAAGTCCAAAGACATATGGAACGAAAATGAAGAACAAAACTTATAGAAAAGAGTACAAAGAGGTACATAGAGGATTTCAGTATGTTACAGCACTCCACCCCTTAAAAAGGATTTCATCCCCGAAATCTCATACAAAGAGGGAAGAGTGAGTACGTAACATCTCGTCTCTCAACTCCCAAGTGGTTTCTTCTAAACCATGGTATCTCCACAAGACCTTTACTAACTCTATCTCTTTACTCTTCAGCTGCTTTACTCACAAGTCAAGGATCTTCACAGGTAGTTCTTCATAAGTCATATTCTCATTAATCTCCACAGGTTCAATGGTGATTACATGAGACGGATCCTTTACGTACTTCCTCAACACAGAAACATGGAACACATTGTGGATCTTATCATAAGCAGGAGGCAAAGCTAGGAGATATGCACACTCCCCCACTTTATCTAAGATTTCAAATGGTCCAACATAGAGAGGACTCAACTTGCCTTTTACTTTAGATCTTGTAATAGAACGTATAGGCTTGATCTTTAGAAAAGCATAGTCTCCCACTAAGAAGCTTACATCAGACCTCTTTTTATCAGCATACATCTTCTGTCTGTCTTGAGCATCTTTCATCTGTTTCTTTATCAACTGTATCTTCTCAAGCATCATCTACATGTCATCAGATTTCACTAGGGAACGTTCACCAACATAATCCCAGTGCAAAGGCGAACGACAAGGTCTACCATAGAGAGCTTCAAAAGGTGGCATACCAATACTGGCTTGGTAGCTATTGTTGTAAGCGAACTCTGCTAATGGTAGATACTGATCCCAGGCACCACCCCAATCCATCACACAAGCATGCAGCAAGTCCTCCAGAATCTGAACTGTTCTCTCAGACTGACCATCAGTTTGTGGGTGGTAAGCAGTACTAAAACGCAGATCAGTACCCATCTCTTCTTGAATCTGACCCCATAAGCGAGAAGTGAATTTCAGGTCTCGATCAGAAACTATCACAGCAGGGACACCATGCAGACGAACTATCCACTCCACATATAACTCAGCCATCTCAGCAACTTTATACGTGGTTTTGAAAGGCAAGAAATGAGCAGATTTTGTAAGCCGATCAATCACCACCCAAACAGCATCATAATCTTTCTTGGACTTAGGGAAACCGGTAACAAAGTCCATTGTGATCTTCTCCCACTTCCATTATGGAATCTCAAGAGGATGAAGAAGACCACCGTGTCGTTGATGTTCAATCTTGACTTGTTGACATGTCAAGCACTTTGCCATGAACAAAGCTATATCATTCTTCATGTTCTTCCACCAAAAGCTTCTTTGTAAGTCCTTGTACATCTTGGTTGTGCCAGGGTGAATAGTGTACTTGGACCCATGAGCTTCACTCAGAACCTTCTATCTCAGATCACCAGCATTGGGAATCCACAACCTTTGTCTGAAGCGGATAACACCATCCACTCCGACAGAGAAGTCAGATTGCGGTTTCTCAGTTAAAGCTTTCATCACTTCAAGCTCAGAACTCTCTAACTATGCAGCCACAACTTCTGAGATCCAGGTTGGTGTAACGGTCAAACTGGCCATATGAACACACAACTTATCTTCATCCACACAATCGTTAGGCTGAGGTCTCCAACTTGCCACATGCTCAAGGTTTTCCCACACAGAACATCTCTGAGCAGCACAAACAGCATCCTTCTTGCGACTTAGAGCATCAGCTACGACATTTGCTTTACTAGGATGATAGGTGATGGTGAAGTTGTAATCTTTAAGATATTCCATCCACCTACGTTGTCACAAGTTTAGATCCTTCTGAGTCAACAGATATCTCAGACTCTTGTGATTAGAAAAGACTTCAAACTTTTCGCCATAGAGGTAGTGTCACCAGATCTTCAAAGCATGAACTATGGCAGCAAGCTCCAAATCATGCATAGGCCAATTTGCTTCATTAGGTTTCAGTTGTCGAGAAGCATAGGCGATCACCTTTCCGTATTGCATCAAAACACACCCTAAGCCTTGTCGGGATGCGTCGGTGTAGATGACATAGGGTACGCCCTCAACAGGCAAAGCAAGCACGGGAGTAGAAGTCAGGCTCATCTTCAAATTCTGAAAACTGTCCTCACATTCTGAGGTCCATGAGAACTTGACCTCCTTCCGAGTCAGCTTGGTCAAAGGTAAAGCCAACTCAGAGAACCCTTTGATGAACTTCCGATAGTAACTAGCTAGACCAAGGAAACTACGGATTTTGGATGGGTTTTTCGGAGCATTCCACTTTGTCACAGCTTCTACCTTTGCAGGATCAAAAGCTATATGGCCGGCAGAAATCACGTGACCAAGAAACATAACTTCCTTTATCCAGAACTCACATTTTGAGAATTTTGCATACAATTGATTTTCTCGCAATGTGCTGAGTACAATCCGCAGGTGTTCGCGATGTTGTTCCAACGTCTCGGAATAAACCAAAACGTCATCAATAAACACCACTACAAACTTGTCGAGATATGGGCGGAATACTCAGTTCATCAGGTCCATGAACGCAGCAGGGGCATTTGTCAAACCGAAAGGCATGACCATAAATTCATAATGCCCATAACGAGTTCTAAATGCTATCTTCGGGACATCATCATCCTTTACATGCATCTGGTAGTAACCACTTCGTAGATCCATCTTGGAGAACACGGTGGCTGACTTCAGCTGATCGAATAGGTCGTCGATGTGCGGCAACGGATAATGGTTCTTCACTATCACCTGGTTAAGCATGCGGTAGTCCATACACATCCGCAAAGATCCATCCTTCTTCTTCACAAACAGGACAGGGGCTCCCCAAGGGGAAACACTAGGGCAAATGAAGCCCATGTCGAGAAGCTCTTCAAGCTGCTTCTTTAACTCCGCCAGCTCAGCAGGGGCCAAGCGGTAGGGTGGCTTCGATATCGGTGAAGTTCCAGGTATGAGCTCGATGGAGAATTCCACCTCGCGAGTTGGTGGCAACCCGAGCAACTCCTCAAGAAAGACATTTGGGAAGTCCTTCACCACATCAACATGTTCTAGAGCAGGAGGTGTAGCATCGAGAACTATGGAGGCTAGAAAGGCTCTACACCCTTGCGAGACAAGCTTTTTAGCTTTAATGGCGGAGATGACAAACTGTCGCTCTTATCGCTTCTTGCCCTTGACACACACTTTTCCTTCATCAGGATGAACAAGTCTAACCTTGGATTCCTCATAGTACAAAACTGCTTTATACTTCTTTAACCAATCCATACCCAGGATGATGTCAAAGACGGTCATATCAAGAAAGACAAAAACTATGGGAAACATTATTCTGGATATACAGAGGTTCAAGGTAGGAGTTTGGAGGTACGAGGAGCAGATTTTACCACTAGGGGTTTTTACATATAACACATGATCCATAAACTCAGATTTGATTTCAAGCATAGAGGCAAACTGACTAGATATGAAGGTATTGGAGGAACCGGAGTCAAATAGGGCTTTTAAAGGATGCATATTGAGGTACAGTGTACCTTTAATCACTTCATTGTCTTCACCTTCTTCTTCAGCATTGAGAGCGAACACTCTCCCATTCCGCCTCTCCACTGGCGAACGTCTCGGGTTCTGGTTGTTGTTGTTGTTGTTGTTCCATGGCGGCAGGTTTTGTCTTGGCTGTTGCGGCTGCGGGGCATTATTCTACCCTTGCTGGAAACAGGGGCAGTTGGGTCGGATGTGCCCGACTTGGCCGCACTCATGGTAGGTTGGTATAGGACGGTTTCCATTTCGAGCAGGTGCATTGTTGGCGGGGCATCTGCCAGGAGGATGGTGGCGATTGCACCTGTTGCAGCGATCATGTCCACGGTTCTCATGCTGGTTCGGATTCTTCCTTTTGTTGTTGAAGCCATTAGAAGCTTGAAACCCTGGATATGACTCGATGGCGAGAGCCTTGTCCACCATCTATTGAAAAGTGAGTGGCAGCTGCGGAATGAGGCTTCGTCCAATATGATAGTTCAGGCCCTCCAAGAACAAGGTTTCTCTTCTGTCAGCTCCAAGGTCGGTGGCGTAACGTTCTAACAGCAGAAATTTCTGAACATAGTCGGCCACACTCAAGCTTCCTTGCTTGAGACTGTAAAACCCAGCCTCCTTCTTCCTCAAGAAAGCAGGACAGATGTACTTCTCCCTGAACAGCTTCAGGAACTGGGTCCACTCCATCGAAGAGGTGTCCTGAGTGCGGGCAACACCGTTCCACCAAACACGCGCTGGTCCATCCAACACATACGTCGCAAACCGAACCTTCTGGTGAGGAGGACACGCCATGCCCTCGAAGGTCCGATCCAGGGCCAACACCCAGTCGTCGGATTTGTCCACCATGTTAGGCTCACTTTCACCCTTGAAGTAGGGTGGCTGCATCTTGATGAAGTCGGTGAGGGTGAACTCCCTCGGCTTGGTGGCAACAGCAGCAATGGTGTTGAGTTGTCCCATCATGGTGGAGGACAACAACTGTCGCAACATCGCCAGTTCCTGCTCAGGTGTGAAGGCAGGAACACCAGAAGCTGGTTGGTTGACCGCAGGAGTCACATGAGTGTCGGGGTCGTTAGGGGTCGACTCCTAGTTCACGTTGTCAAACAAGCACCTCTCCTGAAAAATTAGGGTTATCATATTAGGTTCTCAGGAGTATAGAATCATAGATGAGAAGAGAATAGAAATAGAGATGAGAAAAGGATAACTAGAATGCTATTGCCTAAAAGCATACTACTTCGGGCAATTCGTATCGGCGCAGGCTAGGCTGGATCATATGGGCACGGGAGTCCTCGTATACCAAGCTAGTGGTGCGGAGGAAAATTTTGCCAGCCCCCGATACCCTGATCCTTTCTAGACACCCTTGCTTCAACTACATGCCCTAATAGTCGCCTAAAGGCTCTGATCCCATGCTGTAAAGAGGCGAGATCACCTCTTTACTAAAATTTAAAGGAAATACAAACATCCACAATTTTAACAAAAATTAGAGACTTTGAGGATGATTGCATAATATTCTAAGTAAATAAGCATGATTCCATATACATAATAAAATGTCAATAGCAGCAGAAAGAAAGAAATAATAAGCCTTCACGTGGCTTCATTGTTTATTACATGAATGATTTCTAAAAGATAAGATAAGATAAACAGGATCTAGCTATAGCAACCTAGCCATCCTTCTTCAAAAGCTAAAGACCAACTCTGGAGGGAAACTTCCTTCAAGCTTGTCCTTCACCTTGCACAGCACCAACACCTGGGTGGTTGGGAAGACACCCAGCAAGAGGAGAAGAAAGAAAAGTATGTGTTACAAGATTATTCTAAAAGTGACAAGAAAGTTGTAACAAGTAAAATAGGCTAGAGATTTATTGAAAAGCGAGACATCAAAGAGTATGAGGCTTTATATAATGAAACTTGCCAATAACAAAATAAATAAGGGTTTCACATGTAAATTAATATGTCTACCTAACTAAGTAGGGTTGAGGCACCTACCGGACCTCTAACCTTAGGTGAGGGGAGAATAAGACATTCCCAGTCACCTATAATTTTAATGGGGATAATTATAAACATTCCCCTAGGGCGATTATATACATGCCCTCTATGGGTGGTTGTACATAAGTACCACTACTTTATAATTAAATCGAACATTTAATTACATGCTAGTAAAAGAGTTATAGCAAGACTAAGTAAAAAGATTATGTAACATGGCAGTGGGGTATCAAACACAAACAAGGTAATACTACAACTAGTTTTGAGGCAATAAACAATTTAGGTTTCAAGAATCAAGGATTTAGATCAAATTAAGCCTCATAAGAAATTATGGGTAATGGTATAATGTTTTCCCAATTGAAGAGTAGATGCACAAACAAAGCACATACCTTAGCCTCAGGTGTTCTAGAATCCCTCTTTCAAAACCTTCACACGAATATAGAACCCACTTTCCCTAATTCATCATTAGATTTGTAAACTAGAATTGTATGAATTCATTAAAGATTGAAACCCTAGTTTTTACTAACTTATTGTGCAAACCATCGAATCAGACTCCAAAAACCTCACCATCATCTTAGTTAGGATTTTCTGATCAAGATAACATATAATATTGTATATTTTAAAGATATAGACTGTTAGGGTTAATTTTTAGTGATTTTAAGTTAATTAAATCATTCTAAAAAAATTACGTTTTTGCAAACATTAAAATCAAAACTCAAAATTATTTTTAAAGAATAGTATCTCATCTTCCTGAATCCAAAACACTATTTATATTCTATTTTTGACCAACGGAATAATTTTTAGAAAATATTTCATTTTGACCAATCAGCGAGTGCCACATAGGCAACCGCACTCAAAGTCGAGCGGTCGGAAGCGGGAGAGAGCGGTGACCCGCGTCTCAGGAGCGCTCACAGGAGGCGAGTGGACCAGGGTCAAGCGGTCAAAGCCAAAAAGAAAAAGGACGCAAACGTCCCTCACGCAGATATGAGGAAACAACCAACCCGAGGGGTAAAAAGGTAAAATCACAGAATCATCTTCTTCCCTTGCTCGCGACCTGGGCAAAGAATAGCGAGAAGCAACTCGGCTGATTTGGGCAAATTCGCGATACCCAACGAAATCTCGCGTTCAAGTATTCGAATGAAAGAGGAAGAAGAACTGAAGTTGGTGATACCTCTCGATTGAACGGAGATGAAGCAATGAGAGAAGGAGGTGTGCCGCAAGCCAGGGGTCCTCGGCGGCCAGCTGGGGGTCAGAACGTCCACGAAACACCAAATTGGAGGCACGAGTGGGTTGGTAAGGCGATGGCGGTCATTGGGGTTGGGATATATATAGGCAAGGTACCCTAGACTAGGGTTTAGGTAGGGGAAAGAAAAGAAGGTCGGCGCTCATCTTGGGCGTTTCACAAATATTCATCAAATCCCAAAAACTTTGGGTTAAAACAGTGCGCAATCTGATGAGGAATCCAACGCAACAAAATTTAGCAAAAACTATTAAGTAACTCACCGGATATATCGATTTGAAAAATGAAAAACAAAGAACTTGTTGCCTTATTCGGCTAGAGGAGGAAGACGACCGCGGGTCATCAGATTGGTGGACCTGGGTCCACCAAGGACTCTGGGCCGTCCGATATCACGCATGAGATTAGGAAATCGATTCTTAATAAAATTCGATCAAAACTCATTTAATTCTTAAATGTTTTTTCTCTCTCTTCGTTTGAAGGCTCAAACGTTGTCCAAATATTACCAAATTTTATATCCTGACTTATTTTGACGCGTAGAATCCAAATATGGAGTTAGTTTTGTCTTTTGAGAAAGTTTGATAGGTGAAATAATTAATATATCATTTTCTCTTTCCTCCTTCAAAAGAGGTGATAACATTATCTAAAATTAGTATAACTTCACCCATAAGTCTCCTTAAGGGATTGGAATACAATTTTGCAATTATCTTTACAAGTTGAGATTATTTATTTATTTATTAAATAAATAGAATATTCTACATACTCTCTCTCTCCTATTTTACTCATTATTCACACATTATCCAAATTAGTTGCAAATTTGTACAGAGGCTTATTTTTATGTTTAGAATACGAATTTGGAGTTGTTTTTTTGATTTGAGAACATTAAGTATTTTATTTCATTTTATTGGCCTATTTCTTATTTTCTTTTGATAATGATATTATTATTTACATTTATGTTCCACTTTAAATGATACTTGGCCCTTAAGTTACTTTTTGGTCAAGAAAACGAATTTAAGTATCAAATTATCCTAATGGGTTTCCAATTATAATTTTGGTGCAATATCTTTCTCATTATCCTCTTTCATCCATTAAATTCCATGTTACCTTTTATTATTGCATTTTTCTTCTCCTTTATATAAAATTTGGATTTTATCTTATTTCTCTTATTCTAGAAAGTGCTAGAAAGTTCTAAGACGAAGTATTTTATTCTTTTTATAGCTTAGTGTACAATTTGCACTTTAGGCCCATTATCTAAAGTCTAACTGAGGTATTTGTGCATACAACCCTATCTTTAGAATATATGGGAAACATTTATCCAATAACCATCATAATTCCACTAAATCAAGTCCAAAGACATATGGAACGAAAATGAAGAACAAAACTTATAGAAAAGAGTACAAAGAGGTACATAGAGGATTTCAGTATGTTACAACATGCATATTCAATCGCCCCAACACATCTAAGATGTTCAAATGTCTTCTCGACACCTTGGGACTCCACATTAGAGGCGGCTACCCTAGCTTGAGGTGCTGGCGCTCTGTCAGCAATATGTGTAATTGTGGCCATCATCTGTCTAAACATAGACTGAAACTCAGGATTGGCCATCATTGTCGGGTCTAGATGAGGAATTGTGGGCTGCTCTGGCCCTTTTTCTGGCACTCTCTCATCACGTGCTTTCCACCATGCACCTCCTCCTGGTGCAACATAGCTACTCTCAACATGTTCTTCATGTCCTCCAGACATATCTGCATAAGCATAAACTATGATCAGATATGTTGGATACATAAGAACAGACTCAAACCTAAGTCTTATGTCCCTATAGACTCAGTAAACCTAGAGCTCTGATACCAACTTAACTGTGACACCTCATCACACTTAACAAGATTACTAAAAACACAAAACACGATCAACTACTAATTTATCACATAGTCAAAAATGTGAAACAATTAAAACTGATTCCAACAATGTAAATAAACTCTAGAACATTTACAAAAGGTCCATCATTCCATTCTCATATAATGTAACAAGTATTTACATATGGGTCCAAAGACCTCAGTCACATCCTACATACAAAAGATATTTCACATGTACATGTCATATATTTACAAATATTGGCATACTACAAAATCTCGTGTCGATACGAGTATATCATCTAGAAAACACATCCCATACTCGGACCTGAGAGTATAGGGATGACACTAGGACTCTACTACTAACATTTACAACTAACCAACCTTCTGAATTTATTGATCACCAGGTTGGTTTTCTTCCGCAACATGACTTCGACCTCATTGCCCGCGACCACCCAAAAAAAATGTGGTGACCCACGGGTGAGACCCAATCCCAACAAGAGATATAACTCTCTCCAACATATATTGATTATAACATATTAATTAATAGTAAATACATTGAGCAGTTAGGGTATTGAATAAACAATATGAATAGATTGAACAGTTTAAGCATACTAAGAAGTTAAGCAAATAAGTTGTAACATCAAGTAGAATTATACAATTTTTATAAGTCTGCATCATGTAAGAACTATGCAATGTAAAGACAAGACAAGGGTTAATCAACCAATGTGATACGTATTAAACCCTAGCAATTATACTACATGGATGGTATCACTTCTTTTATTACATTGCCCTGAAGGATTTGAGAAATACTACTCAAGTCCTAACTGACCACTACTAAGTTGAAATTAGTGCCATACAAGATCTCTAAAGAGCCAGACTCCTAAGATCTTCTCCTCCCCCGATCAGTACGGGTCCGCCACAGTGACACATAAGGTCAAGCTACTAACAGCCTAGTCCGTCTTTGGTATAGCTCACGACACTAGTGAAAGGAGGTGGGTACGCATACCCTACCATTTGAGGTACAACCATAGTTGTCCTCCAATCTCATCATATATATATATATAATCACCGAGACACGACCGCAACCGTTCTCAAACTGAGGGCTAGGTATGACCACTGTCATCCTCCCTAACACTTGAATTCAGGATGACAAGCACCCTGCATACTCATCAGTATGCACTCTGAGTATCCCTTAGGAATACTCATTTTACTATCTGGCAATTTCTGACACCCAGATAGATCTACGGCACATGGCACTACATGATTAGAGTTTCACTTAATTAGTTATGCCAATTGGGTGAATTAAGGCTAAATCATACAAATGAACATTCAAACCCAAATATTTTCTAACAAGAGTATATGTATAACAACTTCAAAAGATATAAAACATTTGAGATATAAATCTTAATCACATTACCACATGTTATCATTCATTGCAAATTAATGGACTACACTTATCATCATACTTTTACAAGATACCAATATCTTATCACAAGTTCCAGGGTTTTAACCCTTATTGGAACATGAAGAGGATTTCACCTCAATCATGGCTTCAAACATGCGCAAAGGTCATTAAGACTGTCACATTATTCATAGTAAGTTTATCATCATCATTACATGCCTTAAACCAGGCTCAAAAGATCCTTAACACATATGTGTCCATAGATATTAACATGGCAAGGCACTATGATATTCAAATAATACTACAATATGGTTTCAACACAAAAAGAGTGTAATTCATTATCACATTAATCATACAAGAGGTCTGATTATAACCAATCAACATCATATAGTTACATTAAGGTTAGGTATAACAAGCTAGATCACATGGGTGTTACACATCCACTTATTATAGCGATTTATCAAATATAACTATATGATGGCAAAGGTAAGACTACAAATTAATGGTATTGAACCATTGAATTATCTTCACTAGGACCCACATATAATAACATGTGATTTATTCTAATACATTGGATATTGAAGCATCCAATATTATTCATTGGATCAGGTTCATTGTTTAAGGTTATCAATTGAAGTATAAGTCTAACCATTAAATCAATTGAACCAAAGAACCATTGGTTTAAGGTTTAGTCAAATCTACAATTACATTCCTAATTCATCATATATGGTGATGACATGATCCACCATTAATTGTGATCATTAGGTCACCATTGGTTTCTAGATCAGTAATACATTCAGTTAACACATCAAATATTAAGCCAACATCATCATCGATTGATAACATCATTAGAATACTTAGTGGGTGATAATTAAACGTCTAATTGAGTCAAAACCTGACCTAAGGGGTTGACCATTGGTTGTCACCATAAATTTGACACCATTGATCATGAACACCAGTTGCCAAAATAGCAACACCATTGGCTATTGAATGGTATGACCATCGGTGGTCTGATAGGGAATGAAATAGCTTGAAAACCCTAATTTGAACCATCAACTATTTTGTACTTAGCACCATAGGTTGATGCTATCAACCTGTCCCAGATCATGTTACATCTTAGAAAGGTCATACACATGTTTACAAGTTCATATAGAACTGTAACAAAATAGGGAACACCACAAAAATTCGTAATTATGAACAAGCATGGTTTCTCTATGCTTAAATCAACACATTAAGGCATAAACATGAACTAACAAGCTTCTAGTAAGCAATATAAGTGAAGAATGTTATATAATTTGCCTCTATAGAGTAGGTCAGATCCCAAACAGAAAGAATCTCGAGCAAATAGGGCAAGAAAACCTTGGATTCAGATCTGAACTTAAAGAAATAGGTACTTCTCTCCACAAAGAAGCAAAATCCTAGAAAAAGAAACAAGAAGGATAGATTTTTGAGTTGTAGAGCCACTTTCACCATGGAACAGCAGGGTTCTGACCTGGAGGAAGGTACAATGAAGGAGAAGAGCAAGAAAAACAAAGAAGGAAGGAAGAAAACAGCTTGCCTTGGTCGAATTCCCTAGAAGATGACCTTGGAAACCCTAGGTAGGGCTAGATGGAGCCCTAGGAGACCTTCTTCTCCAAAAAGGGGTTGTCTTCTACCTTAGAGCATTTGGTTCCGCATAAAAACAAAGTGGATTCTTTTCTCTAGGTTAGAGGAAAGATAAAGCAAGCATAGTTTCGTATTTGGGCAAGGAATAGGTAAATATAGCCCATGGATAAGGATGGAAGCAAGCATGAGGTGTAAAAGTAGCTTCCCCATGTGTTTATGGCCTTAAACTATTAAGAATATACAAGAACACACACAAGAAGCTCCCACACCATCCCTATTAACCTTCTTAGATTTACTTTGTTGAAATTCCCAGCCAATCACATAATGCATTTGTTGGTAGCTACTAAAAGTAGCTCATCCGTGAAGGGATAAACACTAAAATACCCTTGATGAAAACACCTTCAAACCATGGCTCAACTAGGAGCCCCATGGCTCAAAAATATCAAGAATGATAATATAACATCTAAGTAACATAATTTATGTGACAAATTGCAAAGAAAACCCCTCAATTGGGTAAATTGTAGAAAAGTCCAAAATGTACAGAAAATTGCATAACTTGCTCAAACAATGTCCAAATTGGACCAAATTTGAAACTTAAGCTTGTCTTATGATTTCAAAACATATAAAAAGGTTATATTAGGGTTATAAGCATTCAATTATGGTAATTAATCTCATTAAACTCATTAAGCAAGTTTAGGGGCCTTACAACCACGGTCGTGGTACATCAACACTGTTGTGGTAACCAGCCTACCCTACCCAATTTTTACACTATTTTTCCTAAAATACCCTCACTTACACTAGTGTCTCCCCACCACCTATATATACATAGGTGGCAGCTGGGGCACGAAGGTTAGACCCCCTAGTTGTTGCTACTCCAACCTACTCACCCCTTGAGCATTCATTGCACTCCACCTTGCTATGTTGACACCCCCCAATTAATATCAAACCACATCCCCAAATGTCCCACCTACCTAATCTCATTGCTTAAAACCCAATTTGCTTTCTTAGCTTGTTCATGCTAATCTAGTGTAGTTGCCTTTGTTCCAATTAGTTAATTGCTCAGTCTTGCTCTTTAGTGTTAACTTAGGTTTTTGCTCTCTTCCTTGTGGTTAATCTAGTTCTTAGTGCTAATTGCCCTGCTAGTGTAGTGTAGTTAACCTTTGCTCTTATTCTGTTAGTTACTTAATCTAGTTCTTTAGACTTACTTGTTTAGGGTAATTTAGAGTTGTGATAATCTAAATTTTATAATTGCATTTACTTTCTTGTTCACCTAGTTTAACAACCAACCAAACCCCTTTTAAACCCTTCAACCCTAGTCTTCGCAATAGCAATGTAGCCAACGCTAGCCTAGCTCTAGTGCCCCCTCTGTCCCTGAGGATCGACTCCTACACTTGCCCTTCACCTACGCTACAATAGTACCATGTGCTCTTACAGGTGACCTATTTGGTATTTTGATTGACTTGGTTAGGGTTAATATAAATTTCAAAAGATCCACATGTGTTTCCTCCCTTAGGGTTGCATCTAGCCACCTCTAGTTGGCTAGTGTGTAGCCTTGGTGGGAAGCGCACCAAAACACCATCAAGGAAAGGCATATAATTACCAAGGTTGAAGATGAAGCAAGAGTCACCACATGGAAGAGATATTGATCACCAAGGCTCCAAAGATCAACACCCCTTGATCCACCAAGCTCCAAGGATGGTCAAAAGAGAGGCATGAAGAAGGAAGGCCGAAATGTGTCACTTTCATGAAGGAGGAGGGAAGTAGGGTGAGACATGAGGTGTCAACAAGGTAGGGTTCCACTAGGACACTTATCCACACAAGAAACACACATACAACCACCTTATCCATACATGCACAAGATGGTGATACACTTTATGTTGGGTCTCGACCACCTAGGTCACCCAACATGGTTGCAACCCACCAAGGAACACCATCCATGGTCACAAAAACAACACCAAAACATCACTAGTTCAAGACAAAGGGTCACCACACACACCCTAGGTCGATACACCCAACACATAAGCAACTGTCTCAACCCAAGACCATCTTGGTCGAGACCACCACACACAAGGAAGGTGTCTCGACTGTGACACCCAAAAAACTCACCCTAGGTTACGACCTAGGGCGAGACAACCCACAAGGTACACATAGGTCAAGGCACACCAAACCCTAAAAAACCCTAATCACCACTAAGGGTGCCACCACTCAAACAAGGTTAACTTAAGGTACCCTCTTATTTCTCTCTCCTCCAGAGGATGTCAATAAAGTGAAAGAACATTCTAGATGTAACAAATTGTAATGCCCCTCCAAGCACATACATGACAATGGAAGCATACCCTATGTTGTCCATAACATGGGTCACTTGTCTTGGAGGAACATTGCAAACATGATAAGCATAACAATAGGATAAATGAAACACCTTACATTTATTGAAATCTTAATTCATACATTATTCTTGGCATAAAGGAAACTACATCACATGCATCTATAAGATCTAGTCTACCTGGTATCATAACTAAACACAATGGAAATACTTTGAAATTCTAGATCGACTTGGTAAATGGAACCCCACCAGGCTAAGCTTGAAGTTCTACTAGTCCTTGATTGTCCTTATTATTCTTCACTTGCTCCGCATCCTACGGACATTTTTTCCCCAACCATGCAAAACAAACAACACATCAGTAAGCGGTGTTTGGCACATTATAAGACAGAAAAATAATAACTTGACATGAAATAATTTGACATAACTTGATCATGGATTATCTTAAGCATTCAAAGGATAACTTAAAACATGATGAATTGGAAAAGTAGATACATGCAGCTCTCTTAATGCCTCATAGGATCCCATGATTTCTAGGAAAGCCCATGACGACCCTTTCAAATCCATAAACAAGGCACATATAAAAACTTAGCCAATTCCTTAATCTTCATCATTAACTTAGCTTTTGGCTTAAACGTTGACTTTTATTAATCTTAATCTTGAACATAATGGGGTTTCTCCCTCTTATTGTCATGATGGAATTTCTCCCTATTAAACCATAATAGGGTATTTCCTTTTTGAACACGATTCATTGTTCCTAATTCCTAATCATAATCATAATTAGGGTTCTACCATAGACTATATAAGTAACAATCACTGAAATAATGATAATTATACATGATGTCTTCTTTGAGGAAAGCATTCATAGTTCATGAAATCAAATAATGTGCATAATCATAAATACACATTCATTAAACTAAAGTACTTGTGCCAAACATGCATGGCATGTTTACCTATAGCAAACCACCTTGACATCAAGTCTCCTGACTTGATTGATTCTTTATTCACCTGTAATTAAATTGGAAACATAACATATATATAAGTTCATATCCCTTAAACCCTAATTTCGTTTATGAAACTATTGAGGAAATTTAATGTAGAAAATAGAGTTTGAAAAAAACACCAGTTGATAGAAAATCTTGAGAGCTTTCAAATGCATATTTTTCTGATAGACCATCGATTTACTACGATTTTTTGAAGCACCGGCCAATCAGAAAAGGAGAAAAAAAACACGCATTCCATATTATCCACTGTGACTGTGTGTTTTGCTGAGATGGACCAAACCTAGGGCACCACCTGTCTCAGCTTGCTCAAAGGGGACGAGCATCTTAAAGGCTAAACCAAAACCCAAAACCCAAAATTGCCCTTGCAAAGTTAATTAATCGATTAAAATCAAAGGGCTTCCATGTTCATTTGACAGCCATGGATCTTACCTCAGAGACGTGGCAAGAGCAGCTCGCTTGGAGCTCTTTTGCTTTGATCCATCACCATGTGTGTTGTGATTCAAGGGAAGAGACCTTCCCTTTATGTTCTTGGGAAGAAACTACACTCATCGAGTCCAGGCTCAGGTGATGCGGGGGACAGGAACTCCAGTTCCCACTCGCCCATGGACAAACACACCGTGAAAAGGAGAAGTAGTGAAACGTAGTGAGGTACCATGCCAAAGTGCGAGAGGAAAACCATGGGAGGGGTCTAGCATATCTGAGGAAAATAGAAGTGGGGCACCAAGAACTATCTTGGGCCCATGTGATCACCGAGAGACGACAAAATAGGGGAAGATGTCAAAAATCCAAAGCGCCGAGAAAGCAAGGAAGCATGGATAAAAAAGGTTCGATAAAGCCACAATGAGGTCTCACGACTACAAAGTTGCCATTTCCAGGGTAGGAGGGCCACTGAAGTGGCATGGTGGTGGCTAGTGGTGGAGGCATGTATCGGCCCTATTGGCCACAACCACTGGGAAGAGTTCAGAGGAAACAAATGATTGTGTGATGACCAAAGGGTTTCAAGGGAGCTTACCATTGCTCCAATTGAGTCGAAGTAGGAAACGAGGGTGGTGGGGTGGTGCCAGTGACTGAAGGAAGACACTGAGTAGGTCCATGGGCTATGAGGCACGAGGAACTAAATTGACAGTGGAGGAGCACACCTCTAGGGTTGATGGTTCTTTTGGGATAGATATATAGGTAGGGGAGGTGTTGGGGTGGTTTCTGTGAATCAGGGTGATGATAAAGGCAAGCCCTAGGTTGGGAATTTTGCCAACAGAGAGAGAAAGGAGCCGAGTTATGGCTCATTTAGTTTGGGAAGGTGTTACGAACTTGACGATGAAGAAAACACTCTCAAAGGTCGAGAGATGAGGGACGAGGGAGGGCAAAGGAATCGTGACTACTATTTTCTAGACTTTCCCAGTCCACCGCGAGGTAGGTGATGAACTCACAGTCGTCAGATTCACGATGGATGGCTGACGATGCTCGAAAAATAAGGAAGGGTGTGTGACAGACAAGGAAATTAAACTTTAGGAAAAATTGCCACATTAAATACATATTCAAATAAAGTGAATCATTTTTAATTTCTTTCCTTTTCCTTTTAAATTGGATGAGCAAAAAGAGTCCAAATAAAACCAAAATTGGTAGGTAGACCAAAATGAATGCAAAGAATCTGATTTTGAAATCAATTTTGCCTTTTAGAAAACTTTAATACTCAAAACACATAATTTGAAGGAAATTCTATTTTCTTTATATTAATGTATTACTTTATTATTTGTTAACCAAAAATTTCATGTACCTCTCTCTTCACTAAACCTATCCATGGGAAAAGTCTAGAATAATAGTTTTGAACTTAAATGCCTCAAATTGATAATTTTGCACAAGTTGTGTCCCCAATTTCCATATTGGTCTTTAACTTGAATGTAATGCATTAATACTTTAGGTAATTGAGAAACTACTTCCCTTTGTGACCCCATGAGTGAAAATTCGATTTAATGACCTATTACCCACTCAAAAGTTATTTCGTCTATCTTTTTATGCCTTTTGAGCAACCTATTTGGAGGAGAGAGAAAAAAGGCTAATTATACTTACTTATGAAAGGGAAACTTCTTGCCCAAGTTAATATATTCCCTATTTTCGAATTCTACTTCTTTTATTCATTTTTAAACAATTTCAAGAATACGAGTGAGAAGAGGAAAGGGAAACTAATGTTTATCAGATCGATTCAACTACAACACATAATAAACAGATGAAAGAGGAAATGCATTTTGAGTCCCATTTTAATTTCCTACTTTCATTATCTTTTAAGAAATCTAAATTTCATGATTTTTTTTTCATTAAGGTCCTTCACTATCTTAATTTAAGAAAAACCACACACTAAGTTTTAAATTACTCTTAGGAAAATGGGATTTTACAGTTCTACCCACCTTAAATAAATTTCATGCTCGAAATTTCATTAAACTACCCACCTTAGAACTTTCCATCTCCTTAGTGCAAAAAACTTCAACATACTAATATTATCACGTGAATCCATGGTTCTAAACATTTGCATGCAACAAAAGTTTTGAAAAGTAATGTTACTACACTACTAAACTCTACTCAGTCTTATCATCTTCATTCTCATCTATCATGGCAAAAACTCTACCTTGTCTTTTAGGAGGCAGATTTTGTTCCTTCTTCAAGAGCTTAGAGCAATTTGGCTTGATATGCCCTAGTTCTCCATAGCAGTAGCATGCTCCAGTACCCTGCCTGCACGAGCCTACATGATGTCTCCTACAAGTCAAGCACTGGGGTCATTCAACTTCTATTTTAGGTTACTTTCTCTTCACTGCATGGTTGTTGGGAGGTTGATATTGGTTGTTCTTTTGAGGAACTTCCTTCTTGTAGGATCTCCCAATGTAATCTTAAAGCTCTAGGGCTGCATCTAGGGCAGTCTGGAGGGTTCTGTGGCCTCTTCCTAACAAGAAAAATCTCAAGTCAGGCTTGAGTCCTCGGATGAATTTCTTTGTTCTGTGATGTTCATCATAATCATAGCCATACTTTTGTAGGACCCTGAACTTCATGTCATATTGGGTCACAGTCATGACACCCACTTGAGCTAGGTTGGCAAACTCTAGATCCTTCTTCTCTATCATGGCTTCAGACACATAGTACTCTTGGAAGGCTTCAATGAATCCTTCCCATGTGAGTGGAGGTGCATCAGCCGCCCTTGAATTGAGGAAGTTTTCCCACCATGTGCGGGATGCTCCCTTGAGCATGTGGGCTGCAAAACAAACCCTCGAGTGTTGTGGGCAGTCCATATCTCAGAAGCAATGCTCCATGCATCTAATCCATTCCTTAGCTTTGGTGACCACATCAATTTCTCCTTCACCTGAGAAAGAGTTAGGCCTTATCTTTAGGAAGTCCACTAGAGTTAACTCACGATGTCTAGGATGATTTTGTCCTTATGCTAGGGCGTTGGTGAGTGCTTGGACAAGATATTCTATGGTTGGCTTAGGGTTTCTTCTCGATCCAATTCCCCCACTAGAAGAGCTAGAACCATCATCTTTATCATTTCCCTTGTCTTCTCTCTTAGGGGCCATCTGAAAAGGGTCACATAAACCTAGGGTTAGAACATATGAATCATACTCTGTCTAGTGGCCTTTTACCAAAACTGCTATAACACCATATTGTAATGTCCCTCCAAGCACATACATGATAGCAAAAGCAAACCCTATGTTGTCCATAACATGGGTCATTTGGCTTGGAGGAACATTACAAAACATGATAAGCATATAAATGACATAAATGAAACACCTTACATTTATTGGAAATCTTGATTCATACATTGTTCTTGGCATAAAGGAAACTACATCACATGCATCTATAAGATCTAGTCTAATTGGTATCATAACTAAACATAATGGAAATATTTTGAAATTCTGGATCGGCTTGGTAAATGGGACCCCACCAGGCTAAGTTTGAAGTTCTATTAGTCCTTGGTTGTCCTTCTTATCCTTCACTTGCTCCACGTCCTGTGGACAGTGCATCCCCAGTCATGCAAAACAAACAACACATAGTTAAGTGGTGTTTGGCACATTATAAGATAGAAAAATAATAACTTGACCTTTATAAACTTGACATGAAATAATTTCACATAACTTGATCATGGATTATCTTAAGCATTCATTGGATAACTTTAAACATGATGAATTGGAAAAGTAGATACATGCCACTTCTTTTAACGCCCCATAGGAGCCCATGATTTCTAGGAAAGCCCATAATACTAGGAAAGCCCATAACAACCCTTTCAAGCCCATAAATGAGTCACATATAACAACTTAGCCAATTCCTTAATCTTCATCATTAACTTATATTTTGACTTAAACGTTGACTTTTCTTTATCTTAATCTTGAACATGATGGGATTTCTCCCTCTTAAACCATAATAGGGTTTCCCCTTCTTGAACATGATTCATTGTTCTTAATTCCTAATCATAATCATAATTAGGTTCTACCATAGACTATAAGTAACAATCAATGAAACAATGATAATTATACATGATGTATTCTTTGAGGAAAGCATTCATAGTTCATGAAATCAAATAATGTGCATAATCATAAATAAACATGCACTAAACTAAAGTACTTGTGCCAAACATGCATGGCCCTCTTACCTATAACAAACCACCTTAACATCAAGTCTCCTAATGTGATTAATTCTTTATTCACCTGTAATTAAATTGGAAACATAACATATATAAGATCATATCCCTTATTCCCTAATTTTGTTCATGAAACTATTGAGGAAATTTAATGCAAAAAATAGAGTTTGAAAAGAAAACCAATCAATAGGAAATTTTGAGAGCTTTCCAATGCATATTTTTGTGTATTTTTTTCCGATACGAAAGCATTTACTATGAATTTTTGAAGCACTGACCAACCAGAAAAGGAGAAAAAACCACACAATCCATATTATCCACTGGGACTGTGCATTTCACTGAAATGGACCAATCCTAGGGCACCACCTGTCTTAGCTTTCTCAAAGGGGACGTGCATCTTGAAGGCTAAAACAAAAGCCAAAACCCAAAATTGCCCTTGCGAAGTTAATTGGTCGATTAAAATCAAAGGGCTTCCACGGTCATTTGACAACTTGGGATCTTCTTAGAGACATGGTGAGAGCAGCTCTCCTGGAGCTCTTTTTCTTCAGTCCATCACCCGGTGTGTTGTGATTCAGGGGAAAAGACATTCCCTCCATGTTAAATCGTACGCAATTGTTGGTGTTATCCAAGGAGAGGACCACAACCCCACATGAGCTAGTGAGAGAAAGCTCCACCTTCTCTCTAGAAAAAACTCGAAAACCCTAACCAATTGCTCAGAGCAAAGCCCCATCTACTCTGGTGATCAAGCTACAATCTCCCGCACCATCACACCTCGCTGCCCTCCAACTCAGCATCAAGATACAAGATTTCAAACCAAGGTACAGACTTTGTTCCATCTTGAAATTTTCCTCCGCCTCATCATCCGTCCAGGTTCCACCATAATCGCCCACATCACAGCGACAACAGCTGATCGGAGACTGGGACAACATAAATACTCGATTATATGTTCACACTCTTAAATCAGTGACTGCATGCACTTAAAATCCACCACATATTGATCTTCCCCAAACCGTGGCGGCTGGGATAGTCACTTGGGTAACTTTCAACCTGAGTTCCATTTATTACTCACACCAATCTGCAGTGACACCCCTCCCGCCAGAGCACATACTCATCTTTACTCCCTGATGTGATACCAGATTGTACGCCTGATTCTCTTCGACCATTATCCTCTCTGGGGAAATAGTTCTATTTGCCCCTACTCCCAACATCCTCCATCTCAGCTATCAAATCATGAGAACAGGAGGCACTTTTTCTATGGCTTTGAGCTTCAAAAAAAGGACTTGGGAGCTTTTGGGTAAGCCACCGCTCTTCAAGCAAGTGCTTCACCATAAGAAACCACCAACAAAACGTGTTACATCTCATTTCCCACCGCTTTCAGCCGAGATGACCTCCAGATTCACCTTCATGGACTACCAGCTCTCCAACCCAGCTTTCCTCTCGAGTATCCCCCTGCCTAGGGCATGGAAATACCACCGTTTCGACATCTCCCTGGGGCCAAATATTGTCTGCATGGGCAACCGATCTTTTCCGGTGACCATTGAATGGTCCAGGCATGACGATCACAGTTGGTGCAGTAAAACATCGACCCTGATGATCACTGAAGGCTGGGCTAACATGATATCTGTCCTAAATCTCTGGAGGGAATGAACTATCTTCATAAAACCATCTGCTCACAAAACCCTCACAGCCTAGGTGTGTGATTTCAACAACGAACCCCCCCCCAGGAGTTGTACCCCATCTTCTTCAGCCAGCGAGAGCACTCCCTCTCATCTACCACTGACTCGGCAAACCATCTCTTTGTTAGGGATGAACACCAACTCCTGATAGGGATGAAAAACTGGCCAATCTCCATATCATCAATCTTGGAGGAAGAAGACTTAGAGGACACGACGACATCAACAACTCACCAGGACTCAATCACAGCTAGGTATTCCCTTCCCCCAAAAGGGAGCCACTTCCTTCCATGCAACCCACTATAACTCAATCGCGGCTAGGTATTCCCCTCCCCAAAAGGGAGCCACTCCCTTCCATTTCATCTGTTCCCCTTAGGGTCCCAAAGATGATATCATTCCTAGTGATGAAGAAAAATTAAATCTCAACTTCCCCCTCTAGGGCATCTTCCATCGCTTTCTCTGATCAACGAGTGCTTCGAAAAAAACCATCTCTCTCATGCCTGAGTTCCATCCCCTCCAAAACGCCCCTTTCGGGCTTTGCTCTGTAGCCCCAAACGTATCACATGCTTCAGGTGCCAACAAAAAGGCCACACCAAAAGGTACTGCACTGCTCGCCCCAGCACTGTCCCAAAAAAGGGAAGACATTTCCCTAGAGAAAACTATGATTACAACACCACTTTTTGACAATCTTACCACTTACCAAGGAAGGACAAATAAAATCATCTGAGAAAACCAAATCATTCTCCCCTTTTCTCCAAAAACTCATTTGCATGCCTTGCAGATCCACCTCTCCCACCTGACCATGCACACGTCTCTCACAGCAATCACCCACAACTAAAACCTTCTTCGCACACCCTTTCAAAACCTGCACTCCACAACCTGCCCCAATTATTTAACCCTCCTTTGAATGTCACTGCTTAACAAACCATCACCCTTCCCACCCACTACTTTGCAACAAACACCCGTCCCCTCTATTTTTCCACTTCAATGGAGGCTCCTGCCCATCTCAAATACGCCATCCCCCTTAATCTCCCAACAAACTCTATGAGACTCCTTAAGGTTTTCTCCCTACGAAGTGTCATAGCAACCATTGAAAACAACATAGACAACAACAAGGTCAACATTATCGATGTTACAAGGGCTATCACCCTTCTGATATCGGGCCATACTGTCCTCATACCTAAAATTCTTTCACCAACTCAGCTTCTTTACTCTGTCCCTGAAGGGACAAAGATAGATCATCTGTTTGGTCAAGCCCTAACCATCCCTTGTGGTTCCATCTTTGTTCAAGCCAACCTTACCAAATGGTCTACTGAGTTGGGTACTTATGAGGCTCTGACTGGGGGGTCTGACTGGGTCGCCATCTCAAACCTTCCCCCACATGTCTGGGAAGTAGAGATTTTCCGAGCTATAGCACATACTATAGGTACCACCCTCCAATACATCAGTCCTGAGACACTCTACCCTACACAATACATAAAAGCATTCTGTCTCCATTATGTTAAACTAGCTATATCACTCCCTACCGCCATCAACATCAGACTTGTTGAAACCATCTATAACATCAAACTCTCAGCTGAACACCCCTCTGAAACCAAGATTGCCTTCTCGGGCCTCTCAGCTCATCCACCTTCATGGTATTGTCCATCAAAAAGTCAGAAACCCCTGAACACAAACTGCAAACCTGGAGACAGACACTTGTTTTGGGAAAGAAAAACAACCCTGACTACATCTTCGGGAAATTCAAACAAATCTCAAAACCTTAAAAGACCAAGAACTTCTTCCCCACCCAAAGATCATTCCACCTCCTCCCCTACCAGCCCTAGCCACACCTTTCCCCCTCAAACAAAAGGAGGCAACCGATCCATCAATATTAGCTCAAATACTATGAATAAGCTTAAATTTGTTATCATTGATGATATTAGGTCATCGTAGAGTCTGAAGTAGAAAGGCAAAGGAAAAGGAGACAACATCATCAAGTATATTCAACCAATGTTTCCCAACCCAGAAGAAGTGAAGAAAAGACACATATTCAATGGCTCGAAGATAGGTACTTTCACACCCAGTTCATTAACTTCACATGTCTCAGATAAATCAGATGATAGTGATTTTCCTTCTCCTACTATTTCTTCGTTAGACCATGACTTGGACAAAATTGAAGATATATCATCTTGGTCCAATATAGCTAGTTTCACCTCCTTCGCTGACAAAATAGGAATCAAATTTGAAGGGAAAAAAATAGAAGCCCACAAAGCCCTCGACAACATTGAAAGATTCTTGGGGTGGTCCAAACAAAGGAAAATAGAAGAAACATATATAAACTTTAATCAAATGAGTTTTCTATAAGACCCCCAGAAGTGTTCGGACATTCACACATCTCAAAATGAAAATCACATCATGGAATGTCTGTGGGGCAGCCAGTCTAAATAGACGCAAAGAGATAAGATACCATATCTATAAAAACAACATTGACCTAATAACTATACAAGAAATCAAAACAAATCTCTCTCCTTTTGCGCTCAAAACTATTGGTGGAAACAAGATATCAGAAGGGTTTCAAATCCCTTCATCTGGTTTCAAGGGTGGCCTTCTAGTGGGATACAACAACAAGATTTTCACTCTCACAAAAAAGGAAAGTTATAATTTTTCTATATCTCTCACCTTCAAAAACATCTCTGATGGCTTCACTTGGATCTTCACGGGAGTGTATGGTGAACCTGGGTACAACAAAGCAGCTTTTCTCATAGAATTTTCTTCCATCATGGCTGCACACTACCAACAACCTTGGCTCCTTGGAGGGGACTTTAATCTCATAACCCAAACCACAGACAGATACAACCCTTCAGACTCCACATCTACCCTTTCTTCTGCTGACAGATCCTTCACTCAACTTCCTCTACACACAACATGATTGACATCCAACCCTCCAATACGGCCTTCACCTGGTCCAGGAACCAAACTTTTGCCAGACTGGACCACTTTATCTGCTCTTCCAATTGGGATGACCACTTCCCACTCGCTAATGTGCACATTGCACATAGATCTATATCAAATCATTTTCCCATAATCATTGACACCTCTTCTGGTTTTTGGGGTTTTCGACCCTTCCGCTTTGACAATTATTGGCTCACCCTTCCAAACTTCAACAACTCATGTGTTGACCACTGGAGTCTTCTGAACCTCACTCCAAAAATCTTGGCCTACACATCCTACATAACACTAAACAAATAAAAAATTTCATAAAAAACTGGACCCACCAACACCCCCTCAACCTCTCAAACTCCCTTAGAGACCTTGAACAACAATTCCTCTATGTGGACCAGGACCCTTCTGCAGATCCTGCTCTTATTCTCACCATTAAAGCTAAAATGGACCACATGAAAAACTGCCTGGACATGAAGTGGAGACAAAGAGAAAAAATCTCCTGGGCCAAGTATGGGGGAGAAAAACACAAAAAAAAATTCTACAAAATTTGCAACAACAACCACAGGAAAAATACTATAGCTTACCTCAACATTAATGGAATCATAACTATGAACAAACACATGATTACAACACACATTATCAAACACTTCACAAACATCTTCAACACTCAACATCAACCTACTTATCTGAATGCTCTTGATTGGAATTCTCTCTGCCCTATAAGAATTTTACAGCCACAATCTCTCACTCACCCATTTTGCACTGAAGAACTCGACCTAGCCATCAAGCCCCTGGGACTTAACAAAACTCCTGGGCCTGATGGCCTAAATGTTGAGTTCTACCTTGCAAATTGGAACCATTACAGAAAAGACTTTCTCACCATTCTTCAGGAGTTGCATCATAGCAACCATACACACTGCATCCTTAAACACCTGAACAAAACCTTCATTGCTCTCATCAAGAAAACTGACCAACCTAATCTCATTACACAATACAAACCTATAAGCCTCATCAACACCTCATACAAAATCATAGCAAAAACCCTGGCTAACCGGATAAAACCCCATATCAACCACATCATCCCTCTAAATCAGAACACCTTCCTAAAAGGGTGTAGCATTCAAGACGCCTACCTAATGGTCAATGAATCTATCCACTTTTGCCACACCAATAAAACCCCAATCCTAGCCATCAAACTGGACTTTGAAAAAGCTTTCGACTTCATAAACTAGAACTGCCTCATCAAAACCCTGGCAGGCTTCAGCTTCTCTGACAAATGGATACACTGGATACGTGCATGTGTTTCTACAAATCGCTTCTCCACCATCATAAATGGAGCACCTTTTGGATACTTCAAAAATACAAATGGCCTCAGACAAGGAGACCCACTCTCCCCTATCTCTTCATCATACTTACCTCTATCCTCACTAGAATGATTAAATTAGGGGTATCTGGAGGCCTGATAGCCACACCATCTAAGTGTAAGGAGAACATCATACAATTTGTTGATGACACTATAATTCTTATCACACCAGAAGACAACTCCATTATTGTAAAATCCCTGACCTGGGTTATGAGTTAACCCTAGGTGTTTTGCCTAAATATGTAATTAAATCCTTGTTATTAACTTTGGGCATGTAATTAAGTTTCTCAGAAACATATATTTCAGTTTTTGCTCCTTTTTATATAAAGTTGTAGCATTGTTTTGTAATACAGGGACCTATGTGCAAATTACCCAGTTAGAAGGGTTAACTTGCAAATTGCACATGTTGAGATGTTCCTCTGATGTTGAGACATCATGAGAATGATGATGGTAAGGTTTGAGGGATTTCCCAAGCTTGGGCACCAAGGTGCAGCTGTGGAAGCAATCCCGGTGCTTGAAAACCCTAAATTGGAGAAAAGTGCAATTTACCCAATTTGAGGGGTGCAACTTGTAAAATACATCATCTAAAATATCTTTTAAGACTCTTGTAATCATTTAGAGAAGAAATGATGAAAGGTCACTTCAATTGATTAATCAAGTTATGAAAAAAACACCTTTGTGATTGAATAATCAAGGTGTATGTGTTATAGCCCTTTTATGTGTATGCTTAACTAATAGGTTGATCTTCTTTGCCCTCGTTTTCTTGACCTTAGAAGAAAGTTGTCCTTAAAATTAAGAAGGAGGGACGAGCATAGAAGGATGGAGGGACTTAGTTGAAAATATGGAGAACTTATGAGCTTATGTTGAAAATTTCACCCCAAGTATATAAGCTCTCTACTTCACTTAGCAAGGAAACCCTCCCTTCGTTCCTTTCACTGTTCTATTCACCCAAACCAACTAAAGAGGAGCTATGGAGCTCAGGAGGACGACCAAGGAGGGCAAGGTAGGTTTGAATCCTCCCTTTTGCTTAAGTTCATGGTTAGAACTCGAATTCAAGGTCAAATTGATGGCTAGCTCACATAGCTCTACCTTTCTAGCCATCTCTTCTCGACTTTCCTTGGAAGGATCACCTTAGCCGACCTGTGGAAACTCAAGGACGCCATTAAAAGCTTGGAGCTCAAGGAGCAAGCTTTAGGCGGGTTTTATAACTCTAAACCTATGCTTTGTTATATACATCTCGTTTATGCTTTTACATGATAGTTCTTCTTCTTCTCTACCTTACTTTGCTACCTTGCAAGCAAATCCGTGAGAAATCCTTTCTGTTATTGAGCTAGGATATGAAGACATTATTTCCAAAGTTAATCCACTACTTTTCACTTTACTAAACGGTCTCCACTAAGTGCTCACACGGTTTGCAAAACCGTTTGGTGAGCAAACGATCTCAAGACCGTGTAAGGGAAAACGGTCTTCAAGACCGTTTAGCCGCGTTGACCGAGCGTGGACCATATAATAAATCTGTTCTTAATTATGTAGTCTAATCACCCACAAAATTTGAGAGGTTAAATCCAAAGGAAGCGAGAGATATAGCCTTTTTAAATCAACAAATCAATTGAATTTACTCCTGATTTCCAATCTGTTGAAATCGCCTTTTTTGGGCAAACGGTCTCAAGACCGTGTAAGAACGTTGACCAAGCATTGACCCTATGAAATTAATGTTCATAATAATGTTGATTAACAACTCACCAAATTTTATGGACTAATTCCAAACAAGCTAAGAGTTGAAGGATGATTACTAGGGCAAACCCTAATTGAAATCAGCACTGAAATCTCAATGATTTGATTAAGTGTTTTTGGGTTGATTAACATAAACGGTCTCAAGACCGTTTGGGGATCAACCAAACGGTCTCAAGACCGTGTGGGGAATCACCCAAGACCGTGTGGAGGTCTGGGGTCAAGTATAGTTGACCAATTGAAAGTACAAAGATACCAAATTACATTGCAATTAAGTATTGATATGATAATCAACTCAATAGATCCAACCTTGAAGAATTTACACTAGAATACAAAAGTTGGATGGGCAAACGGTCTCAAGACCGTTTGGAACTCATCCAAACGGTCTCAAGACCGTGTGGTGACAACCCAAGACCGTTTGGAGGTCTAGGGTTAAGGTAATTGGATCAATTGAGGGCCCAATTGCAATAGGTTATTGAATAAATCTAAATACTGATTTGAGACTCAATCAAGGTTCAACCCCTATCAGATCACATTAATTTTTGATGAAATATTGGGAAAACGGTCTCAATACCGTGTGGAGTTCATCCACATGATCTCAAGACCGTTTGGGCCAAGTTTGGGCCCAATTGGAGCTCAATTAAAGGGTTCAACCTTGTGTTGATTCACATTGTTGAGTGTTGATGGTTGAACGTTGATGGACCTTAATTGAACCAACTTCAACCCTAATTGGATAACAATTGAGGGTCAATTGAGTGACCAATTGGTTAGGCATAACCCTAATTAACTCAATTTATAAGTGGTTACCATATCTTTGACCATTTGGAGGCTTCAACATTGATAATCATAAACGATTGAAATCATTGAACCATGTTGGAGGTCCAAACGGTTTGAGACCAAGTGGACCAAACGGTCTCAAGACCGTTTGAGGCCTCACGGTCTCAAGACCATTTGAGACCTCATAGTCTCAAGACCGTTTGAGGTCACACGGTCTCAATACCGTGTGAGGCCTCACGGTCTCAAGACCGTTTGGGGCCAAACGGTCTCAAGACCGTTTGGACTCAAACGATCTCAAGATCGAGAGACACCAAACGGTCTCAAACCGTGTAAGCCCTCTCGGTCTTGAAGTCAAACTTGTTAAATGGTCTACACCCTCACACGGTTTGGGCAAACGACCTTGAAGGTCACACGGTCTTGGAGTCAACCCTACCAAATGGTCAACTCATTCAAACGGTCTCAAACCGTTTGGAGGTTGAAGGTTGAAACCGTTTGAGGTTTTTAAAGGTTGATTTCACTTAATCAATTGAAGGTGTAAATGGTTCAATGATGCTCTAATCTAAACCCTAATGATAACCTAGGATATTAAGGGATTAAGTGACTAATGAATTGAACCATGATGGTGATCAATGGGGTGAATTACCAAAATACCTTGATGGGTTCAATTGAGTAATACTTTGTTCAATCAAACCCTAATCACATGATAGTGATCTTTTGGATTATGTTAGCCCATGAGGACTTAACCCAACCTGATCTAGAGTGGTGTTATCACCATCTACTAGTGTGAGGATAGAGAAAGTATCTTAAGAGAGAGAAAGTACCTTAAGAGAGAGAAAGTATCCTTTTAGGGTGGAAACTCAAGTAAAGAACCTTCAATACACATGAATGTGCATGATTATGGTATGATCCACCTATGTGAGATCATGGAAAGCCTAATTATGATATATGATGAATCTTAAGCTAATCTGATAGCATCAATGATGATGTTCCTCATACATGATGATGTTATGAGTTCAATTCACCATATGATGTGAATAGTAAACCCTAATTCAAGGGTAATGACATGTGATGTGAATAGTAAACCCTAATTCAAGGGTAATGACATGTGATGTGAATAGTAAACCCTAATTCAAGGGTAATGACATGTGATGTGAATAGTAAAGCCTAATTCAAGGGTAATGACATGTGATGTGAATAGTAAACCCTAATTCAAAGGTGATGGCATGTTATATGAGTATTAAACTCTATTTGATAAGAATCAAAGAACTTAGCTCTTATGACAAGAGTGGAAAGTATAATCATTGTTTTGAATTACCTTTATTAGTTGAATTAACCATGCAGGTTCTGATATGGAGGTGATCATATCCAGGTATGGATGATGATACTATATTCATTAAAGGCATATTGATAGCTTTATGAATAAGTAAAGTATCTTGATGCCTTGTCAGTGGCATTCTATGATAATAATGGGCTGTGAGAGCCATGAATACCATCAAGGTCATGCTTTAGAGATGACTTGTGATGAGTATAATGAGAAATGATGATTGATGTGAGTTAGGCTTGTTACATTTAGTATTCTCCTTTTATAGTTGTTATGCTACTGTTATTGCTTGAAGAACAATGTGTGATGTTAAATGAATCCCGAATGTACCTAACTAATCAAGTATAATGTAGAGCCCTGATCATAGACCCATCATTGTCAGAGATCAAATGATGGTGAAACAGGTTTTCCTAAGGGAACTCCTGGATCACATACTATTGAGTATGTGGGGTACATGGATGTGTAGAACCTTACATCCTAGTGTAGGGATTTGATGTAGATATGTAATCCGTCAATCCTTCACTACTTTTCCATACCGTATCAGTAGTAGGTAAACATGAAACCTCCTGATGACGAAGAAAACATAGATATCTGTATCAGTGGAGATAAACATGAAATCTCCTGATGACGAAGAGAGTACAGAACACCACTATAACTCTAAAATAGCGAAGGCCCAGATTACCCTGGTGAGCTATAATAGTAGAGACACAAGATGTCCTACAAGTGATCCTCTTACTGACTGAGGAAGGTGAAGGTCATGAGAATTCGGCTCTTTCAATGACCTAGTATGATACTAAGGCACTTAACAGTGATTGGTTGGGGTATGAGTGGTAAACCTCATCTCCACAGGGCATAATAATAATAAGACTGTTTGAAAAACATAATCTACAAGTGTAGTATACCTGTTAAAGGTAACTATGAGCTAATTGATTGATGTTACACTGAATAGTGCATATGTGCTTTATGCTTGATAAATGTTGAGCTCTTGTATACAACTGTAACTGCTATTGAATACTTTGTAAGATTTTACTGCTTAAGTTATTCTTTGATGTTATAATAAAGCTTCTGGCGGAGAGTTATAACTCTCGCTGGGACAATTATGTACAATTGTCTCACCCCGTAGACTTCAACTTTTTAGGTGGACGTCGAGGACGGAGGAACAGGTCTACAGGTGACCAGTCCCAGCAGCAGCAGCACCAGGAGCAGCAGTAAATCTCAGGTGGAGATTTAGCCTGCCATGTGGTGTAGTTAGAGTCAGTCCTATGTGTCCTCTGTACTCTCAGGTCTTGGAGTCTTTTGTTATGAGTTCTTGAGATTTGTATCTTGATGTATATAATTACTCAAGCAGTAATTATCATGAGATGTAAACAGTTTATCTCTTGTTATGAAAGAAGCTTTTAAGGATTCAAGCTCTTGTCTCGAAAAGTTTTAATTTCCCGTGATTTTGGTCTTCCGCTGTTTATCGAATCGCTTCCGCTAAGTTTAAATCGTGATTATATCGTGGTTTGGAGATCAGAGCCCACAATTAGTGGTATCAGAGCTCTAGGTCAGTTGAGTCTACAGAGGCATAGGACTTAGGATGTCGAGTCTATCTTTAGTACTCTTTCCCTATCTAATAGAATCTTCTACTCCTCAGGAGAAGAAGATACATAAGGATGGTTGAGCCTCATGATGAGTATGTGGCAGAGAGTAGTGCTAGTGCACCTCAAGGCGGTGCAAGGGTTCCAAAAATAGAACAGCCTGCACCAGAGTCACCAAGAGAGCCACCCCAGCTTGACCCAGCCGACATGGGTAACCCAGCTGTACAGACAATGTTCGGGCAGTTCATGACTGCCATGACACACATAACCGACAGGATGCCTATGCCTACACCTAGGGCACCTGTCCAGCCTGAAGCACAAGGTATCGGTAAGACGTTCGAACGACTTCATCATGTCGGAGCTACCGAGTACTTTGGGACTGCCGACCCCGCAGATGCTGACCTATGGTTGACAGAGTTGGAGAAGGCTTTTAGGATTCTTATTATCCCGGAAGCTGAGAAGGTTAGACATGTTGTCTATCTTCTCAAAGGCAGTGTTGGTCACTGGTGGAACATGGAAGAGCAGAAGAGACCTGGAATAGAGTTCTCATGGGAAGAGTTTCATCGGGAATTTATCAATAGATATTTTCCAAAGACCTTCCTAGATGAGAAGATCTCTCAGTTTGAGAGACTAAGGCAGGGTATGATGAACATTAGCGAGTATGAAGCTAAGTTCATGGAATTGCTGCGGTTCTGTCCGCACATGGCTGCCATAAATGAGGAAAGAATCAGGAGATTCGAGAAGGATTTGAATGCTGATATGTCAACCCTTGTGTCTGCCTTAGAAAACCGAGAGAGATTCTCTACCTTCATTGAGTCAGTCTGAAGGATAGAGAGATCTGTGGTTGAGAAGAGGCAAACCTAGAAAAGATATCCACAGTTCCATGGTTCTTCATCTAGGGATTTTAAGAAACCTAGATTCTCTGCACCTAACCCTCCACCACCCAGATCGAGTTCTCAAACTCAATGGTCACCAAGCAGAGGTAGACGACGGAGTCAACCGCTTCAAGGGACTCATAGTTCTGCATCGATGTCAGTTACTGGACCACCCCGACCACAACAACAGGAGAGGAGATGCTACAACTGTGGTAAGGTGGGACACTTGATGAAGGATTGTCGTTCTAGGCCTGTCAGTGTGACACAGCCTCCGAGACAGAATCAACAAGGATCTCAGAGAATGCAATCTCAAGGAGCAGCTCGAGGACGTGGACAAGCGTCTCAAGCTGGATCATCAGCACCACCTCAACACCAGGCAACAGCGAGGTTCTATGCTATGAACCCACCAGATGCAGTGGTCAATCCACGGGTAGTGGCAGGTCAGATGGAACTTTTATATCCTGATATGTCTACATCCTGTGTTGTATCTGTTCTGATTGACCCGGGTGCTACGCACTCTTTCATCACTCATAGAGTGATTTGTAACTGCAATGTGATTGTTAGTCATAGGGCAGATAATTTGTTGTTGGAGACTCTGTTGAGTGGGTCTGCCATTTTGCAGGAGGTATGCTCTCCTTGCATCCTTTTCTTTTCCGACCATCGCATTCAAGTGGATCTTATACCACTTAATATGCAAGGATTTGATATAATCCTTGGGATGGATACCTTAGAAAGGTATAGAGTTGTCTTGGATTGTGAGTCCAAGTTGGCTGTGTTTGCTGATGAAAGCAACACATGGATCTTTCAAGGAGAAAGAAAGATTTTGCCCACCTGTCTTGTGTCAGCTATGGTTGCTGATAAGTTGTTGAGGCAAGGATGTTATGCATTCTTAGCCCATGTGGTAGATGTTACCAAGGAAAGGTCCAATTCTGCTGAAGTTCCCATAGTCGGGGAATTCGAGGATGTGTTTCCTGAAGAACTTCCTGGTATACCACCACCTCGGGAGATTGATTTTGAAATCAATCTGATCCCAGATACGAAACCCATAGCCCAGACTCTGTATAGGATGGCGCCTGCCGAGATGGCAGAACTCAAGAAACAGCTTCAAGAGTTACTTGAGAAGGGTTTTATCCGACCGAGCACTTCACCTTGGGGTGCTCCGGTCTTGTTTGTTAAAAAGAAAGATGGGTCAATGCGGTTGTGCATCGACTACAGACAACTCAATAAAGTAACAATAAAGAATAAGTACCCTCTGTCGAGGATTGATGATCTCTTTGACCAGTTACGTGGTGCAACTGTCTTTTCCAAGATAGACTTGAGGTCTGGATATCATCAACTCCGTATTAAGGATAGTGACATATCCAAGTCTGCCTTTAGGACAAGGTATGGTCACTATGAGTTCACGGTTATGTCGTTTGGACTAACCAATGCACCAGCTGCATTTATGGAACTCATGAATAGAGTTTTTCGACCTTTCCTTGATCAGTGTGTTGTTGTCTTCATAGATGACATCCTGATCTATAGTAAGGATGCTCAGCAGCATGAGCAGCATCTTCGCCAAGCTTTGACCTTGCTAAGAGAACACAAGCTGTATGCTAAGTTTAGCAAGTGTGAGTTCTGGCTGCCGGAGGTAGCTTTTCTTGGACATGTGATATCTGCCTCGGGAATTTGTGTTGACCCTACAAAGGTAGAATCTGTTCTACAGTGGGAACAACCGAAGACACTGACGGAGATTCGAAGTTTCTTGGGGTTAGATGGCTATTATCGAAGGTTCATTAAGAACTTTAGTTCTATAGCCTTACCTTTGACCAAGTTGACCCGGAAAGATGTTCCTTTTTCTTGGAGTGATAAGTGTCAACAGTCTTTCCAGTTGTTGAAGGAGAGGTTGACAAGTGCACCTGTGCTTGTACTACCTAAACAAGGAAAAGGATATGTAGTTTTCTGTGATGCTTCCAAGAATGGACTAGGATGTGTGTTGATGCAGGATAAATAAGTGATTTCTTTTGCTTCCCGACAACTTAAGAAACACGAGGAGAATTATCTGACACACGATCTGGAGTTAGCTGTCGTGGTTCATGCCTTGATAATCTGGAGACATTATCTCTATGGAGAAACATTCCAGATTTTCACAGACCACAAGAACCTTAAGTATATCTTCTCTCAGCACGAGCTTAACATGAGGCAACGCCGTTGGATGGAATTAATCAAGGACTACGATTGTACAATTGATTACCATCCGAGCAAGGCCAATGTTGTTGCAGATGCCTTGAGTAGGAAATCAGCAACATCAACCCTGAATGGAGCACAACTAAACTCTTTAGTATGCTCTAGGAGAGATATGCTTATCTCTTTAAGGCAATACAATGTACAGTTGAAGGTGTCATTGTTAGCCGGGTTGTTGGCTGAGATGCATATTAAACCTACCTTAAGAGAGCAGATTAAGGAAGCACAGCAAGGTGATGATGCAGTTCAGCAGATTAGATCTGAGTACGGAAATGAGAAGCGAGATGGTTTCCATGACTCAGATGACCAAGTAGCCTGTTATAATGGAAGGATGATAGTGTCGGATGTGGATAACTTGAGGAAGTTAGTCCTGGAAGAAGCTCATTCTTCCATGTATGCTATGCATCCAGGGAGCACCAAGATGTATCGGAATTTGAAAGATCTGTATTGGTGGCCTGGAATGAAGAAGGATGTTGTAGAATTTGTTCTGAGGTGTCCTGTGTGTCAGCAAGTTAAAGCTGAACACTAGAAACCTGCAGGAACAATGAAACCTTTACCCATACCACAGTGGAAGTGGGACCATGTGACCATGGACTTTGTTGTTGGCCTACCCAGGACAAGCAAAGGACATGATTCCATTTGGGTAGTTGTTGATAGGTTGACAAAGACAGCGCACTTCTTACCTGTCAAAACAACCTATTCTGCTGAAAGGTTATCACAGTTATATGTTCAAGAGATAGTGCGTTTGCACGGAGTTCCTGTCACAATAGTTTCTGACAGAGGTCCTTAGTTTACAAGTCGTTTTTGGGAACAGTTACACAGAGCCTTAGGCACTAAGCTAAGGTTTAGTACGACCTTTCATCCGCAAACTGATGGACAGTCAGAAAGAACTATACAAACCTTAGAAGACCTGTTGAGAGCATGTGTTCTCCAGTTTACCGGGAGTTGGCACTACTACAGAAACGGCCTTTGGCGTCGGTCGTTTAACCCCATTTGGCGTCGGTTTCCGACCGACGCCTATGTGGGCGCCGCTAAAGGTCGAACACTTCGGCGTCGGTTTTTTAACCGACGTCTATTTAACCTATAGGCGTCGGTCTTTTAGTAGATAACCGACGCCAAAAGGGTTCGCGCCACAGAAAATGGCATCATCTACGGCACTTTCTGCGTCGGTTATTTACTAAACGACCGACGCCTATATGGAATATAGCGTCGGTCTTTTAGTAGATAACCGACGCATAAAGTGCCCTAGATGATGCCATTTTCTGTGGCACGAACACTTTTGGCGTCGGTTATATACCAAAAGACCGACGCCTATAGATTAAATAGGCGTCGGTTTGATACGAATATCCGACGCCATTTCCAGGACTGCTTTGGCCACATCAGGCGTCAGTTTTTTGAAAAAAAACCGACGCTGTAGGTCTTTGCTGATAGTTTTCTATAAATAACCAACGCCTATATCTATTTTTTTTCATATCAGTTTGCAGGCCTGCTGTGGCTGGTCAGCAGGATGAGAACCTACAGTTTAGTTTTCTGAACTGTAGGTTTACGACATCCATTGATATCAGCCTACAAACATGCCGCAAACTTGCAAAAGTCGCAAGGAAAATTTCACACAAGTACATACATTCAGACATCAATTCAATTCTCACATTCACACATATAGAAACATTCAAATACATGTATTAACATTCATAAATATTCATTTACAAAGTATCATTCATTATCGCTATCAACATCCCAATTATATCTTACAGTTGCCACTGCTTGTATGGCTTTTGCCCATTCTTCTCTTACTTCATTTAATGCTTCCATCGTATATGGAGCATGTATATTTTTAAAGCGTTTACCTATAGTGTGGTCAGTTTTAAACACCTGCAAAGAGAATGATGTATATATATAAGTAATAATATAAAAATAAGATTGATATATTTCATACTAACTAATGAGACTATATATAATACCTCATGTATGCTATCGATGTCCAATGCGGCATGTTTGATAATCATCTACATAAATCGCATCATATAGTATGTGCATGCCCAGCCATTGTCTTGTGTAGCACACTATAAATTGAAACATACAAAATAATACAACTAAGAACAATTCACATCAATAATATATATATTCGAGTCGGGAACTTACTTGTACGTTCTGCCAATTTATTGGCTGGTTCTTTTTCCTTGGGACCGTTCCTCCAGCCTTTTTGAATGCATCTAAACCCCTACATGTTAATATAACACAATAAATTGCATAAGTAAATAGTAATGTAATAAAAGATGTTAACGGATATAAAAATGAAATATTTCTCACCAGAATAATGGCATTCTCATCACGTGTCCAATTTTAGTGTTCAATGTACTCCCCGCAGGATCTAGATAATAAACAGTGAATGTCCCGGGGACAATAACTAGTAACTCCCAATGTCTACCGCTAGAGGTAAGAAGTTAACAATTAATAACTCAAAATGCAAAATAAAAATGGAATTTTCTTAAGTCCAAATTATAAATAAAGTAAACTTACTTGACATTGAATGGAGCTATTATTATCGTCTTCTTTTGCTGACCAAAAATTGTAAAAGCATCTATACAGTATTGTTGAACATTATCAGGGTCTTTAGCTACCAAACTAATCAATGATGGAATCAAAAATCCCACATGATCAAATGCAAATTGTTTGCAATGATCTTCGACTAAGTAGCTGCAAAACATATAGGCGTATGCATTAATATATAAGAAACTAGATTACCGGATCTTACACAAGGTATATGGATGTATAAACAAGATCTCACCTTATCCATGTCTCTATCATTGATGTATTCAACCAATCATACATAAACAGCTCAATAATATCTTATATAAATAAAGAGCTATCGTATGATTGACCTGCATAATCTGCATCTAAAGAAACTATTATAGGGCAATGTATATTATGTGCCCGTAGCCAACATGCCATTCCCCTACAAGCAGGACCTAACGGGTATGTTAGGTCAGTTGGAACCCAATTTGGTAATGCGGGAAGTGGAGGTGGAGGCCTAGGTGCTCCTGGTGTCTTCTTTTTAACCTGTATATATAATTTCATATCAGTTGACATCATATATACACATTAACAGTCTAAATCAATGTAAATTTATCTTACAATTTCAGTCGTGTAGACGACATCTGCTTTGGGCCACAATATGACCCCGCCTTCTGCCTCACCAAGTGTATCAATATCTGGGTGGGCATATGGCAATGCAACTTCCCTCCAATCGGGTAATACATGTATCAGGCTCACACGAATGTAGCCATGCGGCATTGGAGTCCCATGAAACGTTGCCCCAGGAAGGGACTGGTAAGCCTGCGCCTCTGCAACAACATAGTCTTGCATTCTTAAGCGGCATGGCTTCAATGCCTACAAATTTACGTAAATAATGTTATACATATATACATATAATCTTGAAAACATATCATCTTGAAAAGACTAGCTACAATGTCATAAACAATACTTACAGCAGACGTGCTAGGCGATGGGTCTCCAGGATTACTCACAGTCTGTGCATCAGGAGAAGAGTGGGTCACCATAGGCTGATTGGAAGCCTGAGATGCCTGCCACCGCAGCAATTCTTCCTTGACCTTCTCAGCAACTACATCGTTGACCTTCTTAGCAACTAAATCCTCAACTCTCTTATTCTCCTATACATGGATAAAAGAAACATTAGCTTCTTATTAATGAATTTCCTTTTGCAGTAACATTCTAAAAAAAGAATAGGTTACCTCTTCTTGAGAAAGTCCCGCTCTGGGTTTGCGCTGGGATGGCCCAAAGAATGCTTTGATGCCAACACCAGTGTCGGCACCTCTAACATGTCCAGGATGCTCTGGGTTACCCAGAGAAACTGTCAATTCATCCCTTGTGCCCTGAGGGATGAACGTGCCTTGTTTCCTCTGCTCGTGCAACTCCCGCTAATCACCATAAACAGAAATTGGTAAGTTAACACCACAAATAAGCAATATTCAAACGATTTCTCTAAGAGTTGTATTTTACCATTTTTGCAGCCGCCTCAGCAGTTACAGGCTTCTTTATTTCACCCTTCTTGTTTTGCCTGCCAGCTATCCAGATATCATGGCGAGGCATGGGTGTGGCAGACTCCTGAGTAGCAGCAGACTGTTGAGTAGCCGCAGACTCCGCCTGTAGTTTTTGGCGAATGCTTGCATAGCCTTTTGGACCCATAGTGTGGTCCCAACATTTTCACTTCCCTAGTCAAGTGGACAACAAGATGTACCATGATATCAAAGAATGAAGGAGGGAAATACATCTCAAGCTGACATAGGGTAACAACCACTTCTCTTTGCAAATTATCGAGAGTATCAGGGTCAATAACTTTACTGCATAGACTGTTGAAAAAGAAACAAAGTCTAGTAATTGCAAACCTTACATGCTTCGGCAATATAGATCGAATTGCCACGGGTAATATTTGTTGCATTAGAGTGTGACAATCATGAGATTTAAGACCTATCAACTTCAGATCTTTCATTGATACCAATCTACGGATGTTGGATGAGTAACCATGTGGCACCTTAACATTTACCAAGCATTCACAAAAGGTTTTCTTCTCCTTTCTAGACAACGTGTAACAAGCGGGAGGTAAGTATGTTCTTTTACTACCCATTTCACGTAATTCTGTTAATTCTGACCTTATTCCCATTTCACGTAGGTCCAGTCTGGATTTTATCCCATCTTTAGTCTTACCTGGTATATTTAACAGAGTACCAATGATGCTATCACAGACATTTTTCTCAACGTGCATTACATCGATACAATGCCTGACTGTCAAAGAACTCCAATAAGGAAGATCCCAAAATATTGACTTCTTCTTGAATGAAGAATTGTCACTCCGTGTGGCCATACTACATTTTGATTTCTTACCAAATTCATTGACAATGTCTTTTACTCTTTCATAAACAACATCCCCTGGTATAGGTTTAGGTGCACTCCATTCATCATTCCATCCATTGAATGCTTTGCGCTTCCTACGATACAGATGGAATTTTGAAAGAAACCTTCGATGACCAAGATATACAGTCTTGCCGCCATGTTTTAGTCTTATTGAATCAGTGTTTTCTTCACATATAGGACACGCTTTAGCTCCTTTGACACTATATCCAGACAAATTCCCATATGTTGGAAAGTCATTAATAGTGCAAAACAACATAGCGTGCAAACGAAATGTCTCTCTTGCTGAAGCATCATAGGTCATCACACCTTCAGCCCAAAGTTTCTTTAAGTCATCAATCAAAGGTTCAAGATAAACATCGATATCATTTCCGGGTTGTTTAGGGCCCGATATCAACAATGACAACATAACGTACTTATTTTTCATACACATCCAGGGAGGAAGATTGTATATAACAAGCATGACTGGCCAAGTGCTATGTTGGCTGCTTAATGTCCCGTACGGATTCATCCCATCTGTACAAAGCCCAAGTCTTAGATTCTTATCTTCTTCACCAAATTTGGGGTACAATAGATCAATATTCTTCCACTGTGGGGAATCAGACGCATGTCGCAAGATCCCATCATTATTTTTCTTAACATCTGCATGCCACCTCAAATTCTTCACATCTTTCGGATTTGCAAACAAGCGTTGAAACCGTGATATTATAGGTAGATACCACAACACCTTGGCAGGAGAACCAGTTTTGGACTCCCCCGAAGTCGTCAATTTATATCGTGACGCACCACATTTTGGACAATCTTTCAAATCTACATAGTCCTTTTGAAATAATACACAATCATTCGGGCATGCGTGTATCTTCTTGGCCTCCATTCCCATTGGGCACAACATTTTCTTTACCTGGTATGTTGAGATTGGCAGCTCGTTTCCTTCAGGAAGCATTTCTTTCAACAAAGTCAACAATGAAGTGAAGCTTTTGTCGCTCCATCTATTGTTAGCTTTCAACTTATACAATCTCAACACAGCGCTAAGCTTCGTAAACTTAGCACAGCCTGTGTATAACGGTATCTCAGCATCATGCACAATGTTTCTAAAGATAGGAGGTGGATCGGTGTGTTCTACCCTACAACTATCCAGCATCGCATCAACGATGTCTGCTGGAACTGGTTCATTCACATTTACGTCATCGGAGGCAATTTCTTCTTCCACCCAAGCACTGCTATCGACATCTGCTGGTTTCGATTTTGAAATCTATCCATGCCAGTGCCATTCTGTATAGCCTTGTATAATCCCGTTGCACATGACATGACTTTTGATTTCCTCACCAATGTTGACTTTCAAGTTGTTACCGCAATGCCTACATGGACAGTAGAACCTATCTGTAGGTTTTTTCCTATGTTCCTCGGCAAATCTAATAAACTGATCAAGACCAGATATAAACTCTGGGGTGCAACGATTATGAATGGACATCCATGATCTATCCATTCTATGATCATAGAAAACAATTATATATTAGGAAACAAGTATATATTAGGAAAAGATTAGGGTATACACTTACATCCTAAGTGTATAATGTGATGTCATTCTTATATATAATAAATGTGTACCACCTATCCCATCCTTGAACACCTAATCTCACTAGTAAGTGTATAATGTGTATTGGGTTTTCGAGAAAATTTCGGCAGCATTTCCCCGCTGTTCTCTAAGTACATATGTACTTAGAGAACAAACGGGGAAATGCTGCCGAAATTTTCTCGAAAACCCAATACACATTATACACTTACATCCTAAGTGAGATTAAGTGTTCAAGAACAGTCCCAAACCGGGGACTATCCAAGATTTACTCCTAATGAGTCAATCTTGGACGGGTTTCTAGGCCAACAAACACATTTGATGTCATTCTTATATATAATAAATGTGTACCACCTATCCCATCCTTGAACACCTAATCTCACTAGTAAGTGTATAATGTGTATTGGGTTTTCAAGAAAATTTTGGCAGCATTTCCCCGCTGTTCTCTAAGTACATATGTACTTAGAGAACAAACGGGGAAATGCTACCGAAATTTTCTCGAAAACCCAATACACATTATACACTTACATCCTAAGTGAGATTAGGTGTTCAAGAACAGTCCCAAATCGGGGACTATCCAAGATTTACTCCTAATAAGTCAATCTTGGACGTGTTTCTAGGCCAACAAACACAATAATAGATATGTGAATCATATCATTAAGAGCATGATTTCTTGTTAGGTCATCATAGGTCATAATAATCCACTAGAATTAATGAGCAAAAAATGTCTCATAGTGTTAAAATAGACCAGACATCTAATTAAGAACAAACAATAAGACAAAGTTAATTTAGCTCAATTAAATGGAACAGAGTCAAAGGAAAAATTGTAAAATGATTTTCATTGAGTTAATTTAGCTGACCATTAAATGGAACAGAGTCAATTAAATGGAATAGAGTTAAATGGAACAAAGGAACCCTATAAAGATGTTTGAATGAATCTAAACTAATTAATTTGATTAGAAGCTGAAAATAGAGTCAATTAAATGGAATAGAGTCAATTAAATGAAACTAACAAAGTTAATTTAGCTCAATTAAATGGAACAGAGTCAATTAAATGGAACAGAGTTAAATGGAACAAAGTAACCCTATAAAGAACCAATTTCGCACCTGGGTAGGTTGGCAGGTACCTGGGCAAGCGAGCAGGGCGAGGTCGAGCTGGTCGAGTACGTGGGCGGCGGCGACACCGGTGAGCTCCAGAACCACCGGCACAAGTCAGGCAGGTAGCAGCAGCGACTCCGACGAGCAGGGAGCGGCAGGGAGCGGCAGGCGGCGGCGGGCAGGCAGGCAGCGGAGAAAGAGCTGCAGGCAGGCGGCGGCGGGCAGGCAGGCGGAGGAGAAGGAGCGGTGACACGTCGGTGAGCAGTAGCACAGGAGAAGGGGGCGCGGAGAAGAAGAAGAAGGCAGCAGCAGTGGCGACGCGGCGGCGCTGTCGTGGAGAAGAAGGAGCAGAGAAAAAGGGAAATCGGCGGCGACAGCAGAGAAAAAGGGCAATCGGCTCGCAATGAAACAGAAGAAAGGGGAAGAGTCGGGCATCGCGGGATATTAAGTTCCCAAATAGCGTCGGTTGTTTTAAACAACCGACGCTAAAGATGTTTAGGCGTCAGTTGTTTTAAACAACCGACGTCCAATTGGACGATATTTTCACGAAATTATGTGGCGGGAACCACTTTCAGCGTCGGTTATAAAAGGATAACCGACGCTGAAAGTGACACTTTTCGCGCAAATTTCCATCGCACATACGCGTCGGTTTTTTATCTACATAACCGACGCTGAAAGTGGCACTATTTTTTTTGCTCGAAAATTGGATTTCGCGGGCGACTTTAAGCATCGGTTTTTTATAAACAACCGACGTTGTATTCAAAGCGGTACCCGTGTCTGGCTGGTCTTCGAATATAGACGTCGGTTTGCCTAAATAACTGACGTCTAATATTATAGGCGTCGGTTTTCCTAAAGAACCGACGCCCAGAAAAGCGACATTGAATGCTGTTTCTGTAGTAGTGTGGGATCTACACCTAAGTTTGATAGAGTTTTCCTATAACAATATCTATCAGCATAGTATTGATATGGCACCTTATGAAGCCTTGTATGGTAGACGTTGTAGATCACCTCTGTGTTGGTTCGAGACTGGTGAGCGTCAGTTGTTAGGTCCTGATCTTGTGCAGCAGACCACAGAAAAGATTAAAGTAATACAACAAAAGATTAAGACTGCGCAGGATAGGCAGAAATCTTATGATGACAAGCGTCGTAGACCCTTAGAGTTCCAGGTTGGAGACAGAGTATATCTCAAAGTCTCGCCTTGGAAAGGGGTCCTTCATTTTGGAAGGAAAGGGAAGTTAGCTCCTAGATTTATGGGGCCTTGTCCAATCATTGAACGGATTGGAAAGGTAGCATATAGACTAGAGCTGCCACCAGAGTTACAGAGGTTACATCCTGTGTTTCACATTTCTATGCTGAAGAAATGTCACCCAGACACCGAGTCAGTTCTACAACCTATGGAGGTAGAATTGAATGATGATATATCCTATGAGGAGGGACCAGTGTCAATCCTTGATAATAGAATTAAAAGGTTAAAGAAGAAAGATATAAGTCTTGTGAAAGTCCTCTGGAACCACCGTGGTGTTGAAGAAGCCACTTGGGAATTAGAGGATGAGATGAGAAGGAAGTATCCTGCCCTTTTCTCTTAGTATGTTTTATCGATTTCGGGGACGAAATCCTTGTAAGGGGTGGATAATTTGTAACATCCCTGACCTGGGTTATGAGTTAACCCAAGGTGTTTTGCCTAAATATGTAATTAAATCCTTGTGATTAACTTTGGGCATGTAATTAAGTTTCTCAGAAACATATATTTCAGTTTTTGCTCCTTTTTATATAAAGTTGTAGCATTGTTTTGTAATACAGGGACCTATGTGCAAATTACCCAGTTAGAAGGGTTAACTTGCAAATTTGACGTGTATTTTACTACGCGCTTAAACGCAAGTATACGCGTCGAGTAATATAGGCTTTTGTGAGGCCCGAGTCGAACTCAGGGATACGTGAATTATTGGAGACTCCTACTAACAAATCGCAATCAGCTAGGCCGAATGACAAAATAGGGTTTGTTGTCGAAATTAAAAGAAAATAAAATGAAACAAAGAAAACAATCGATTAAATGTTAATTTAATCAATTCAAAAGGGTATCTTTAGGATTGCGGTTTCACCGTGGGTCAACATTGTATTAAGTTTTATATAATTCCTCACTCTTCTCTCTCTATCCGGGTAGTGGCCTGAAAACAGAATTACCCACTGTCGTGGTGTAATTCACTACTTAGGTTTAGGTTGATTCCACCGTCGTAGTAATCATTCCCCTAAACTAAGCGCATTACAAACGGTCTCTCAGTTTCCACCATTAATTTTACACCTCCTTTGTCAAGGGATTTATCGATTAATGTAGGTTTCGTCTCTTTTCAACCGTTAATCCTTCTGTCGAAGTGATTAAGGGCATTAGATTATTATTATGGTGATCAAGCATAACAATATATATGGAGAAAACGAAACTATACCACAGATTTAAGAGAGAAAATATGAATTATCAATATAAAATTGTCATACAATGCATTCCCGGGCTACTCCCGGTCCTAAAGATGGAGAGTTTTAGCCTCTCATGTTCATCTCACACGAATACATGGTAGAAATAGGGGAATTCATAAGAAAAACGTGAAACAAGTGGGAAAACCCCTGAACGGATAAGAACCGGTAGATCCTTGGCGTAGAATACGAGCTTCCCCGCCTATCGGTGGTGGAATTCGTCTTCGGCAGCGTCCGAATCACCCAGGATGAGCCTCTGGTCTCCGTTCTCCTTTTTCTCCTTCCTCGGCACTCGTGCAATGCAAAAGAATGATCATCCTCCCCCCTGGGCGGCCGTCATTAGGTATAAGTCCCTAATTAGGTCGTCAAATAACTCCAGCCGTCCGATTGAGATCAAAACGAATCCAACGCATATCTGCCGGCGTCGATACCATCGACGCGGGTCGATGGTATCGACCCAGCGTATTAGCGACAACTTTCTTTTTCTTTTCGTCTGAGCGCCTGTGGTCATCTCGATACCATCGACTTGGGTCGATGGTATCGACTCTCTTTAGCGTCGGTTATTGTCTTTTAGCGACGCTGTAGCTCTCCATGTGTCGATGGCATCGACTCTCGTCGATGGTATCGACTCTGTGCTGCTCCTCTCGGGTGGCAACCTGTGTCTTGGTCGATGGTATCGACTTCCGTCGATGGTATCGACGGAAGAAGATACTTGTTTTTCCTGAAATTCCACAATAAGACCAAGTAAATCCACACAAATTATGATAAAATGATAAATAATGCTCAAAATGGTAACACAAAAGGAGATTTGACATAGAATGCTGGCAAAGACCGAAATGAGTGAATTATGCAATATTATCCATAAAAATGAGTAATCAGAGCACAAAACACATACGAAAAAGGTCTATAAATGCGACTCAAAATCATCGCATCAAACTCCCCTAAGCTTGAACATTGCTCGCCCTCGAGCAACTAGTCCTTAGAATAGAATTGCATATGTCAACTAAAAATCAACACACCAACCCAACATCCCATGTGACTCCCACTGAACGTTCTTAAACCGGCCTTCTCTAACCACAGAACAGTAATTACCCTAAAGGCGACAATAATCATCAATAAGAGAAATTATCCTTAAAACTGATGAACACTATCACATAAGGCAGTTAACATAATACAATTCGTCGATTCAGAATTGGTGCATCTTGTGATCACCTATACTACGTTGCTCGCCCTAACTACCATCTACATGGAAGCAGTTCTCCTGATAATCATTAGTGAGGAGAATTTCACGGTGGCCTACCAATCCGAGCAACGGGTGGATGGAAATGGGTGGTTCATGGAAGAACTTGGAAGTATTGCACAGTTTCAATATGCATAAAACAAAATGTCCTACGTGATGCAAATGCACATTAAAAATGCCCTAATGCCTAAATTGGGTGAAATGATGCATGCACTAACCTTCCACCTCAAAATGAGATGGAAATCTAATTAAGCCACATCATGTACTCAATTTTCCTGTAATGCGAGTGATATCATGTTCCTTTCTCCCTCTTATTCCATTTCCTTCTAAATTCTCTTTCTTTTTTTTTTTCTTTTTTTCAGATTTCCAGACAAATTTTTTTAATTTTTTTTCTTTCTTTCTTTTATCCCACATATCCATAATTGCTTAGAGATACATGTATTGGGCTGTTCTCTTCGTGATTAGAAATCTTTGCAATATTTCAAAGGTATGGAACAGTTTAGATCACTTTTTGAGGAAAAATTGAGATACATGGTGTACTTTATGCATGATAATCATGAAAGTCATGAGTGCAACTACGTGGCATGCACCTAAAGGTAATGTTCATGAATCCCTATATTTTTCTCTTTTTATGCAAAAGTATGGAAAATATCAATGCAATTCCTATCTAAATGCTATGCACACAAGAAGGAATTAAAATTGTACTTTACTTCCAATTCTTAGGTGGATTATGGAAAAATGACGTGGAATGATCACAAGATTAAATGATTGAACCTTAGAAGGATATTATATGTCCCTCCTTACTGACATGTGTAGTAGTTTAGAGGGTTCTCTCTCTTACATCCAATTAAGGTCTCATTACCATTCGGTTAGGTTAGGCTCAAACAACCGTTACTATCCACTTTTCATGAGTCAATGGGAGTATAGGTGGGACATATTGTTTTAAAGTTGACATAATCAATCATTTTCATAGGATAAGTTCCCCAAGGACAACCAAGTCAAGCTATCCAAAAGACACAAAATTTTTAAAATTCCCTTAAATTTCCCATGAATACACAGCGAGATGACAACTTTTACGACATCCACAGTTACACTAGATAGATGTGGATCCTAAACAAAAAAAAACTAAAAATGCAAGAACAAATAGCAAAGCAAAAACTAAAAACAACAAAAGAAAAGATAGAGCTGTTCCAGCTACCCCCCTAAGCTTGAATTCGACTGCCTCATAGTCAAAAACAAACTTAAGAGTGGAACAGAGATACCCTGATCATTCTTGTGGAGGCGGAGGCGGGTACTGTGGGGCCGTAGGATCCCAAGAAGGATACTCCCCCTGGAAACTCGGATCGTAATGGGTCCTCGGCGGAGGCTGTGGATAGCCTCCAAAGTAGCTCTGACTCCAGTAATGGTCGTAAAAGGGCTCATGTTGCATCTCCATCCTTTGCAACCGATTGTGTATCTGTTGTTGGTTGTCGAGGAGGAGACGTTCATTCTCGAACATCGCCCTTTGGTTGTCAAGTAACCGGTGCGTAGTATCCTGAATACCGGTATACATCTCTAGATGCTGCTGCTGTGTCTGATGTATGTCCTGCAACATCGTATACATGCCTTGCATTGAGTAGACATCCTCGCCTGGCTGCGAGGGCTGTGGTGATGGCGGCGGGGGCTGTGATGATGAAGACGCACCCGGATGCATCCTAGGACGCTTCTGTGGTGCTACTCGTGCGTGAAGAGGTGTGAAAGGCTCCTCTTCCTCCTCAGCCTCGCCTTCTTGTCCATCATTGTCGCCTTCGTCTTCATCGGACTCGACGGCTATGATCGGCCATCGGAAGTGTTGTGCGCCCTCGATGTGGAAAACGGCGTCCGGCAGTGCGCACTCCTGATAAGCATGGTTGACGTGGCAGTGTGCGTACGCCAACCCATCCCGGAGAAGGATAAGGTTGGAACGGTGCAGATGTTGCACGTTCACCTTACTCCTCGTGGAAATCAGAGTCATGGACTGGAGATTCAGCCCCAAGTAGTACGCCAACTTGGTGATGAGCCCACCAAAATGGATCGGAGCCTTCCTTGTACTCCTCTTCACCGCCAGGACACGCTGCAGAAAGAACGCACCCCAGTTGCATTCTTTTCGCTTCAGGAGCATGTAGAGGAAGAAAAGATCGCTCTCCTGAAACTTGCTCAATGCTAAATCGCTCCGAGCAAAGAACGTAAGGCTCAACATCCGGTGTAGGACCCGGACGAAGGGATGCTCGAAGTCCGCTACTGCAGCATTGTGGTATCTCACTGTCTTTCCCGCCGGCACTGTGACTAGCTCGACGAAGATCTTGTCGTAGTCGGTGCGGGAATCTGACCGCCGGTGATCATGTTGGGAGTGGTTCCAGTTAAAGATGTTGTTGAACTGCTTAAGAGTGATGTTGTAGTTGATGTTGAACAGCCGGAACGATACCCGGCCCTTGATCCACTCATGATTCGATGCAACCACGCCGTTGGGCACGACGCAGACGTCGAGGGACGCCATAAACTCCGCCACCAATTCCTTGTAGGTGGGCCATTCACCGAAGAACGGCTGCCCATCCGCATGGCACTCCAGCTCGTCTGGCCTTATGCTGGTGTGGCGTGCTTGACCCTTCAGGACATAGGCCAAGTTGGCCTCGAATCCAAGATCACAGATCATTCCCCGGTCCACATACCGGGTCGGCTCGATCTTCCGCTTCATGATCTCCTCATAGACCTTCCTCACCTCCGCGGAAGGGTGAATCAAGCGCGGGTGTGAGACTGAAGCAGTAGGGGGTGGAACAAACTCCACGATCTCCATGGGATTCACGCTCGAGGACGATGATCCGGCGGCGTGCACCATTGTTGCAAGAAAGATGGAATTAGAAGAAAAGAGCTCAGGGAAGATGGAGAAGTGATTCTTCGCTCGGTGAAGATCCCTGCTCGCTGTCGCTGCTCTTCAGTCTTGGAGGGCTCAGAGGAGTGCTTGGCGCAAAGGAGGATGTTTGCTCTGAAGGTGTGACGTCAAATGATGTTGCAATTCTCCTTAAATAGACTTGGCCGGCGCCACTGTGAACCCGTCGATACCATCGACGTGGGTCGATGGTATCGACACGTCTCGCTGGTATCCGCCTCCCTCGCAAGTATCGACGGTTGACGTTTGCTGGATCGGGAAACCCGGATCGCTGACGTGTCGATACCATCGACGGAAGTCGATGGTATCGACGCAGCACCCGGATCGCTGACATGGACTCGCGATCGTCGTCGATGTCTTTGCGTGGATCGGTGACATGGATGTCGATACCATCGACGAGGGTCGATAGTATCGACTTGCCTTTATTGCGACACCGCCACTTCTTCAATTCAGCCTGTGATCATGTCGATACCATCGACGAGGCCGTCGATGGTATCGAGTTGACTGAGCAAAATCGGTCTGAACTTCTCTAGAGATCTCGATGGTATCGACTGGTGTGTCGATACTATCGACACTTTTATTGTGACCTGCCTGTAGGTATGTCGATACCATCGACGGGGCCGTCGATAGTATCGACTCAGTGCGATTTTTGCAGCTGTCAACCTGAACCCATGTCGATACCATCGACCAGTGCGTCGATGGTATCGACCCTGCCTGTGCCTGCACATTGAACAAACGGATCAAGGTATCTTCTTTACACTAAAATTTAAACGAAATAAAAACAATCTACGACTATAACTAAACTATCCTAATGTACCAATGGTTGGGTTGCCTCCCAACAAGCGCCCTTATTTAACGTCTTAGGCTAGACGTCTTCCCAACATCTCATTCATTCACAAGTGTAATGAGTTTGAACTCATTCACTTTTCTCTTGTAGTTTTCACCAAAATACAACTTCAACCGCTGCCCGTTCACTAAGAACGTGGCATCTCCATCACGCACAAGAATCGCACCATGCGGTCTCACCTCTTCCACTACGAAGGGTCCACTCCACCGGGACTTCAGCTTCCCGGGATGCAATTTGAGACGGGAGTTAAACAATAGAACACTATCTCCTTTCTTGAACGTGCACAGTTCGATATGTCGATCGTGGATCAGCTTTGTACGCTCCTTGTAGATGCAGGCATTCTCATATGCCGTCATGCGTAACTCATCTAATTCATTCAACTCAAACATCCTCTTTCTCCCGGCTTCATCATAACTCAAGTTCAGCCTTCTTAGCGCCCAATGGGCCTTGTGCTCCAACTCCACCGGAAGGTGGCAAGCCCGGCCATACACCAACCTAAAAGGCGTGGTGCCTATAGGTGTTTTGTACACCGTTCTATACGCCCAAAGTGCGTCCGGTAGTAGGGCACTCCAATTTTTCCTTGTGGATGCCACTGTCCGTTCTAGAATCTTCTTGATTTCCCGATTTGAGACCTCCACTTGTCCTTGCGTCTGTGGATGATATGGGGTGCCGATGTTGTGCTTGACCCCATATTTCTTCAAAAGTGTCGAAAATTTCTGATTCCGGAAGTGTGTGCCTCCATCACTTATGATCATTCGGGGTATCCCAAACCTGCAGAATATATTTTCTTTCACAAACCTGCACACTACATTAGAATCATTAGTCCTTGTGGGGATTGCTTCCACCCACTTCGACACATAATCAACAGCAAGCAAGATATATAAATTTGAATTCGAGGACACAAAGGGTCCCATGAAGTCTATGCCCCATAAGTCAAAAACCTCAACTTCCTGAAATACATTCAGGGGCATTTCTTGTCTCCTTGAAATGTTACCTGCTCGTTGACACGGGTCACATTGCCGTACAAACTCGTAGGCATCCCGGAACAAAGTTGGCCAATAAAGGCCGCTTTCCAACACTTTGGCTGCTGTCCGTGAACTAGCATGGTGTCCTCCCATAGGAGACGCATGGAAATGGTGGAGAACACTCTCGTACTCCACCTCCGGCACACACCTGCGAAGAATACTATCCCTGCACTGCTTCAAAAGAATTGGGTCATCCCAAAAATAGTATCTCAAAGAATGAAAGAATTTCTTTTTCTCTTGATAAGACCAGTCTTCCGGGATGATCCCGCAAGCCAAATAGTTAACAATTTCAGCAAACCATGGTTCCTTAGAATCAATTTTCAAAAGTTGTTCATCGGGGAATGTCTCGGTTATGGGTATGTGTATATCTTTCTCATCTACCCTATCTAACCTAGACAAGTGGTCAGCCACCACATTTTCAATTCCCGACTTGTCCTTGATTTCAATATCAAATTCTTGTAAAAGCAAAATCCACCTAATGAGTCTAGGCTTTGCATCCTTTTTCTCCATCAAATATTTTATCGCACCGTGATCAGTCCACACAACTACTTTAGAACCCACTAAGTACTGCCGAAATTTTTCAAAAGCAAACACGACGACAAGTAACTCTTTTTCTGTAGTTGTATAGTTCAATTGAGCATCATTAAGTGTTTTGGAGGCGTAGAAAATCACAGCGGGCTTATTATCTACCCTTTGCCCCAAAACGGCTCCCACTGCATAATCGGAAGCGTCGCACATCAATTCGAATGGTTTTGTCCAATCCGGCGTCTGAACAACCGGAGCCGAAATCAATCTTTCTTTCAAAACTTCAAATGCGTGAAGACACTTATCATTGAAATCAAAAACTACATCTTTTCCCAACAATTCGGATAAAGGTTTTGAAATTTTCGAAAAATCCTTGATGAATCGCCGATAAAACCCGGCGTGTCCCAAAAAGCTTCTCACCCCTTTTACAGAATTTGGTGGGGGTAGCTTGGAAATCACCTCAATTTTTACTGGGTCTACCTCAAGACCCTTGCTAGACACCTTGTGTCCTAGCACTATTCCTTCCGTCACCATCATGTGACATTTCTCCCAATTGAGGACCAAGTGTGTATCCTCACAACGCTGCAACACCTTGTCCAAATTATAAAGACACTCATCAAAAGACGCCCCATAAACCGAGAAGTCGTCCATGAAAACCTCAAGACAACGCTCCACCATGTCAGAGAATATGGCGAGCATGCAGCGTTGAAACGTCGCCGCCGCATTACATAATCCAAACGGCATACGTCGGTAAGCAAAAGTCCCATAGGGGCAAGTGAACGTAGACTTCTCTTGATCTAAAGGATCAATAGAAATCTGGTTATACCCTGAATACCCATCCAGAAAACAAAAATGCGACCGACCGGCAAGACGTTCCAAAATTTGATCGATAAATGGCAAAGGAAAATGATCTTTAAGAGTGGCGGCATTCAGTCGGCGGTAGTCAATGCAAACACGCCACCCGGTTACCAATCGGGTGGTGACCGGTTCATTCAAAATATTTTTAGTAACAGTAATTCCCCCCTTTTTAGGGACTACCTGTGTGGGACTCACCCACGTCGAATCTGATATGGCATATATGATCCCTGCAGCAAGAAGTTTTATGACTTCCTTCTTCACAACCTCCATCATGCTCGGATTTAGACGTCTTTGAGGTTGAATGACTGGCTTGGCTCCCTCCTCGAGCCGTATCTTATGCTGACAAAGTGTAGGGGAGATTCCCTTGATGTCTGCAACAGACCACCCAAAAGCTCCACGGTGGTTCTTGAGCACTATCAGTAGTTGCTCCTCCTCATCCGCACTCAAGTAAGCAGATACAATCACCGGTAACTTGTCCTTCTCAGCTAGAAAGACGTACTTAAGATGCGGGGGTAGTGGCTTCAACCCCAACTCTGGTGGGCAAGTAAGGGATGATTGCAGCGGTGGGGGAAGTGTACCTAAGTCTTCATAGTGCCTTGTGTAGAAACATGGAAGCATCTGAAGCATTTTGGCGCACTCCTTGAGTGAAGTACTCCGCATCCAATCATCAGTGACATTCAACAAAAACGCCTCCAACGGCAATTCTGGATATGCATCAAAAAATGAAGTAATAATCGCATCATCCTCCCAAGAAGGTGGAATGTCCTCATTCTCATCATTCGGAAACCCAACAGCTTTGCATAAAGAGACAACTTTAGATTGCTCCATAATGTCTACAACTAATGTTCCATTATCCATCTTGCTCATCACATGAGCCATGTCCAAGAATGGCTTCCCAAGGCAAAGTGAGATATTGTGGTCCACATGTTTCACCATGTTACAATGTGCTTTTGCTTTAGTAGATGCATTGCTAGTGGGCATGACCATCTCAAAGCGATCATCCGCAATGCCCAAGGTCAGGCGACCTCTCCCCATCTCCAAGATCATATCGGCTGTTGCTTGGAATGGGCGTCCAAGTAGCAACTCATTGCCATGCTCATCCTACATTTCCATAACCACGAAATCAGCCGGAAAAACAAATCGGTCTACCTTTACCAAGACATCTTCGCAGATTCCATAAGGTTTCACCACAGAATTATCGGCCAATTGGATAGTCATGTTGCTTGGCCTTGACTCCTTTAATCCCAACTTTGTAAATGTAGAAAGGGGCATCAAATTGATGCTTGCCCCAGAATCATAGAGTGCCTCTCCAAATTTGAACTTCCCGATAAAACAAGAAATATTGAAACAACCGGGGTCCTGTCTCTTCGGCGGCAAAGTGCCCATAATGAAAGCACTCACTTGCTCCTTCAGCACCACGACCTCAGTGTCGGGTATTTTCCTCTTTTTGTTGATGACATCTTTTAGAAACTTCCCGTAAGATGGGATTTTCTCAATCGCCTCTAACAACGGAATATTTATCGATAACTTTCTAAAGCTGTCCAGAAATTTCTTGAATTGTGCATCCACCTTCCTTGCCTTTGCACTATTGGGATAGGGGACCGGAACGGTATGTGCCCTTTGATGAGGTGGCACATAGGGTGTCAATTTCTGCGGTTCCTCCTCAGTAGCTTGTTCTTCATTACCATCCACAGCTATATCTTCAGCTTGCCCTGTGACAGATGTGGGCTGCTCCTTCGTGGTTGCATCTTCAACTTTGTCCTACGGTATGCTTGTGTCATCCATCCTTGGATTCAACACCTTCTTGCCGCTTCTCAGTAAGATGGCCTTGGCCTGCTGGTTTCCCCCGGGAACATTGGTGTTCCCCGGAAAACCCGGATGTGCTGGCTTCTTCAAGCTTGCAATTTCAGCTGCCATCTGCGCCATGGAAGTCTCTATGATTCTCATTTGAGCCCCATGGCTCTGCAAAGTCTGCCCAAATTGGTTCATAAATTCACCCTGTTGCTTGATTTGTTGCCCAAATGTGTTCATTAACTCTTAGTTTTGTTTGATGACCTGATTGAGCAACTCCGTGCTCTTGTCCTCTGTGGCTGGTGCAGGCTTGGCGTCCGGATCCTACAGAAAATTGTTCGGATCCTTCCATGAGAATTTCTTGTCCTTTCGCCATGAGTAATCATTATTCCTGTACCCTTGCTGTTGCCTTATGTACTTGGCTTGAGCCTCATCCTCGGACTCATTGTCTTCCTTCTGCAGTAGCTTCTTTGCGAGAAGATCCATCTTCTCATTTAACTCTCTCATTGCCTTTGACTCACTGGCAACTCTCGCTTGCTCAATTGGGCCTCTCTCTCTTTATCCCCAAGATTGTTTTCTTGCCATGTTCTTCAGTATTTCCCAGCATCTCGTATCAGTGTTATTTAAGAAAAATCCTGAACCGGCTGAGTCCAAGTTACATCTATCATGCTCGGAGAGAGAAAAATAGAAGATCTTCACCTGTGTCTCCTTGTCCAGTCCATGATGCGGACATCTCCTCAACATGACCTGGAATTGCTCCCAGGTTTCAGAATATGTTTCACCCGCCTGTTGGGTGAAATTGTGAATCTTCCTAATCATGTCGTTGGTCTTCTCAGGAGGGAAAAACCTCTCGAAGAAAACCTCCACCATATGATCCCATGATTCAACAAACTCATCGTCGAGGTTGTGTAGCCACTCTCTCGCAACTCCTGCCAGGGAGCTTGGGAAAAACTTGAGGTACAGAACATCCTGTGGGAACCTGTCTATCTTCACCATATCGCAATTTTCAACGAACTGACTGATGTGTGCCACTGGGTCCTCATTCTTCAACCCGTGAAATGCATTTGATTTAACCAAGTTAATCAATGCTGGATCAATCTTGTAGGTTGGAATGTTGAGCCCATGTTTCTTGATAGGCCCCTTTGAAGCTGATGAAGAAGACGGTTCGGCCATTTCTTCTGCTTGCTCTTGCTCAGATTTAGAATCTATGTCGCTTTGGTGATCTTGCTCGTAGTAATCCTCGTCCTCTGGTCCCGGAGGTGGAACCTCAGGTGTGCGATTGTCGTAGTCTGTACTACGTGTATGCACCATGCAAAGTACCTGAAATAAGAAAATCGGGGTTCAGTACTATTCTTTGAACGAGTAAACACCAATATAGAGAAATTTAAGAATATTTAAAATTGTTTCAAAATAAAATAAAAAATGTGGCCTAGAGTGGCCGCTCTTAGCACTCGAAGTGCCAACAATTCACCGTATCCCCGGCAACGGCACCAAAAACTTGACGTGTATTTTACTACATGCTTAAATGCAAGTATACGCGTCGAGTAATATAGGCCTTTGTGAGGCTCGAGTCGAACTCAGGGATACGTGAATTATTGGAGACTCCTACTAACTAATCGCAATCAGCTAGGCCGAATGACAAAATAGGGTTTGTTGTCGAAATTAAAAGAAAATAAAATGAAACAAAGAAAACAATCGATTAAATGTTAATTTAATCAATTCAAAAGGGTATCTTTAGGATTGCGGTTTCACCGCGGGTCAACATTGTATTAAGTTTTATATAATTCCTCACTCTTCTCTCTCTATCCAGGTAGTGGCCTGAAAACAGAATTACCCACTGTCGTGGTGTAATTCACTACTTAGGTTTAGGTTGATTCCACCGTCGTAGTAATCATTCCCCTAAACTAAGAGCATTACAAACGGTCTCTCAGTTTCCACCATTAATTTTACACCTCCTTTGTCAAGGGATTTATCGATTAATGTAGGTTTCGTCTCTTTTCAATCGTTAATCCTTCTGTCGAAGTGATTAAGGGCATTAGATTATTATTATGGTGATCAAGCATAACAATATATATGGAGAAAACGAAACTATACCACGGATTTAAGAGAGAAAATATGAATTATCAATATAAAATTGTCATACAATGCATTCCCGGGCTACTCCCGGTCCTAAAGATGGAGGGTTTTAGCCTCTCATGTTCATCTCACACGAATACATGGTAGAAATAGGGGAATTCATAAGAAAAACGTGAAACAAGTGGGAAAACCCCTGAACGGAGAAGAACCGGTAGATCCTTGGCATAGAATACGAGCTTCCCCGCCTATCGGTGGTGGAATTCGTCTTCGGCAGCGTCCGAATCACCCGGGATGAGCCTCTGGTCTCCGTTCTCCTTTTTCTCCTTCCTCGGCACTCGTACAATGCAAAAGAATGATCATCCTCCCCCTTGGGCGGCCGTCATTAGGTATAAGTCCCTAATTAGGTCGTCAAATAACTCCAGCCGTCTGATTGAGATCAAAACGAATCCAACACATATCTGTCGGCGTCGATACCATCGACGCGGGTCGATGGTATCGACCCAGCGTATTAGCGGCAGCTTTCTTTTTCTTTTCGTCTGAGCGCCTGTGGTCATCTCGATACCATCGACTTGGGTCGATGGTATCGACTCTCTTTAGCGTCGATTATTGTCGTTTAGCGACGTTGTAGCTCTCAATGTGTCGATGGCATCAACTCTCATCGATGGTATTGACTCTGTGCTGCTCCTCTCGGCTGGCAACCTGTGTCTTGGTCGATGGTATCGACTTCCGTCGATGGTATCGACTTCCGTCGATGGTATCGACGGAAGAAGATACTTGTTTTTCCTGAAATTCCACAATAAGACCAAGTAAATCCACACAAATTATGATAAAATGATAAATAATGCTCAAAATGGTAACACAAAAGGAGATTTGACATAGAATGCTGGCAAAGACCGAAATAAGTGAATTATGCAATATTATCCATAAAAATGAGTAATCAGAGCACAAAACACATATGAAAAAGGTCTATAAATGCGACTCAAAATCATTGCATCAAAATTGCACATGTTGAGATGTTCCTATGATGTTGAGACATCATGAGAATGATGATGGTAAGGTTTGAGGGATTTCCCAAGCTTGGGCACCAAGGTGCAGCTGTGGAAGCAATCCCGGTGCTTGAAAACCCTAAATTGGAGAAAAGTGCAATTTACCCAATTTGAGGGGTGCAACTTGTAAAATACATCATCTAAAATATCTTTTAAGACTCTTGTCATCATTTAGAGAAGAAATGATGAAAGGTCACTTCAATTGATTAATCAAGTTATGAAAAAAACACCTTTGTGATTGAATAATCAAGGTGTATGTGCTATAACCCTTTTATGTGTATGCTTAACTAATAGGTTGATCTTCTTTGCCCTCATTTTCTTGACCTTAGAAGAAATTTGTCCTTAAAATTAAGAAGGAGGGACGAGCATAGAAGGATGGAGGGACTTAGTTGAAAATATGGAGAACTTATGAGCTTATGTTGAAAATCTCACCCCAAGTATATAAGCTCTCTACTTCACTTAGCAAGGAAACCCTCCCTTCATTCCTTTCACTGTTCTATTCACCCAAACCAACTAAAGAGGAGCTGTGGAGCTTAGGAGGACGACCAAGGAGGGCAAGGTAGGTTTGAATCCTCCCTTTTGCTTAAGTTCATGGTTAGAACTCGAATTCAAGGTCAAATTGATGGCTAGCTCACATAGCTCTACCTTTCTAGCCATCTCTTCTCGACTTTCCTTGGAAGGATCACCTTGGCCGACCTGTGGAAACTCAAGGAAGCCATTAAAAGCTTGGAGCTAGAAAGCTTGGAGCTCAAGGAGCAAGCTTTAGGCGGGTTTTATAACTCTAAACCTATGCTTTGTTATATACATCTCGTTTATGCTTTTAGAAGATAGTTCTTCTTCTTCTCTACCTTCCTTTGCTACCTTGCAAGAAAATCCGTGAGAAATCCTTTCTGTTCTTGAGATAGGAGATGAAGACGTTATTTCCAAAGTTAATCCACTACTTTTCACTTTACTAAACGGTCTCCACTAAGTGCTCACACGGTTTGCAAAACCGTTTGGTGAGCAAACGATCTCAAGAGCGTGTAAGGGAAAACGGTCTTCAAGACCGTCTAGCCGCGTTGACCGAGCATGGACCGTATAAGAAATCTGTTCATAATTATGTAGGCTAATCACCCACAAAATTTGAGAGGTTAACTCCAAAGGAATCGAGAGATATAGCCTTTTTAAATCAACAAATCAATTGAATTTACTCCTGATTTCCAATATGTTGAAATCGCCCTTTTTGGGAAAACGGTCTCAAGACCATGTAAGAACGTTGACCAAGCATTGACCATATGAAATTACTGTTCATAATAATGTTGATTAACAACTCACCAAATTTGATGGACTAATTCCAAACAAGCTAAGAGTTGAAGGATGATTACTAGGGCAAACCCTAATTGAAATCAGCACTGAAATCTCAATGATTTGATTAAGTGTTTTTGGGTTGATTAACCTAAACGGTCTCAGGACCGTTTGGGGATCAACCAAACGGTCTCAAGACCATGTGGGGAATCACCCAAGACTGTTTGGAGGTCTGGGGTCAAGTATAGTTGACCAATTGAAAGTACAAATATACCAAATTACATTGCAATTAAGTATTGATATGATAATCAACTCAATAGATCCAACCTTGAAGAATTTACACTAGAATACAAAAGTTGGATGGGCAAACGGTCTCAAGACCATTTGGAACTCATCCAAACGGTCTCAAGACCGTGTGGTGACAACCCAAGACCGTTTGCAGGTCTAGGGTTAAGGTAATTTGATCAATTGAGGGCCCAATTGCAATAGGTTATTGAATTAATCTAAATACTGATTTGAGACTCAATCAAGGTTCAACCCCTATCAGATCACATTAATTTTTGATGAAATCTTGGGCAAACGGTCTCAAGACAGTGTGGAGTTCATCCACATGATCTCAAGACCGTTTGGGCCAAGTTTGGGCCCAATTGGAGCTCAATTAAAGGGTTCAACCTTGTGTTGATTCACATTGTTGAGTGTTGATGGTTGAACGTTGATGGACCTTAATTGAACCAACTTCAACCCTAATTGGATAACAATTGAGGGTCAATTGAGTGACCAATTGGTTAAGCATAACCCTAATTAACTCAATCTATAAGTGGTTACCATAGCTTTGACCATTTGTAGGCTTCAACATTGATAATCATAAACGATTGAAATCATTGAACCATGTTGGAGGTCCATACGGTTTGAGACCAAGTGGACCAAACGGTCTCAAGACCGTTTGAGGCCTCACGGTCTCAAGACAGTTTGAGACCTCACGGTCTGAAGACCGTTTGAGACCTCACGGTCTCAAGACCGTTTGAGGTCACACGGTCTCAAGACCGTGTGAGGCCTCACGGTCTCAAGACCGTTTGGACTCAAACGATCTCAAGATCGAGAGACACCAAACGGTCTCAAACCATGTAAGCCCTCTCGGTCTTGAAGTCAAACTTGTTAAATGGTCTACACCCTCACACGGTTTGGGCAAACGACCTTGAAGGTCACACGGTCTTGGAGTCAACCCTACCAAATGGTCAACTCATTCAAACGGTCTCAAACCGTTTGGAGGTTGAAGGTTGAAACCGTTTGAGGTTTTTAAAGGTTGATTTCACTTAATCAATTGAAGGTGTAAATGGTTCAATGATGCTCTAATCTAAACCCTAATAATAACCTAGGATATTAAGGGATTAAGTGACTAATGAATTGAACCATGATGGTGATCAATGGGGTGAATTACCAAAATACCTTGATGGGTTCAATTGAGTAATACCTTGTTCAATCAAACCCTAATCACATGATAGTGATGTTTTGGCTTATGTTAGCCCATGAGGTCTTAACCCAACCTGATCTAGAGTGGTGTTATCACCATCTACTAGTGTGAGGATAGAGAAAGTATCTTAAGAGAGAGAAAGTACCTTAAGAGAGAGAAAGTACCCTTTTAGGGTGGAAACTCAAGTAAAGAACCTTCAATACACATGAATGTGCATGATTAGGGTATGATCCACCTATGTGAGATCATGGAAACCCTAATTATGATATATGATGAATCTTAAGCTAATCTGATAGCATCAATGATGATGTTCCTCATACATGATGATGTTATGAGTTCAATTCACCATATGATGTGAATAGTAAACCCTAATTCAAGGGTAATGACATGTGATGTGAATAGTAAACCCTAATTCAAGGGTAATGACATGTGATGTGAATAGTAAACCCTAATTCAAGGGTAATGACAATGGATGTGAATAGTAAACCCTAATTCAAGGGTAATGACATGTGATGTGAATTGTAAACCCTAATTCAAAGGTGATGACATGTTATATGAGTATTAAACTCTATTTGATAAGAATCAAAGAACTTAGCTCTTATGACAAGAGTGGAAAGTATAATCATTGTTTTGAATTACCTTTATTAGTTGAATTAACCATGCAGGTTCTGATATGGAGGTGATCATATCCAGGTATGGATGATGATACTATATTCATTAAAGGCATATTGATAGCTTTATGAATAAGTAAAGTATCTTGATGCCTTGTCAGTGGCATTCTATGATAATAATGGGTTGTGAGAGCCATGAATACCATCAAGGTCATGCATTAGAGATGACTTGTGATGAGTATAATGAGAAATGATGATTGATGTGAGTTAGGCTTGTTACATTTAGTATTCTCCTTTTATAGCTGTTATGCTACTGTTATTGTTTGAAGAACAATGTGTGATGTTAAATGAATCCCCGAATGTACCTAACTAATCAAGTATAATGTAGAGCCCTGATCATAGACCCATCATTGTCAGAGATCAAATGATGGTGAAACAGGTTTTCCTAAGGGAACTCCTGGATCACATACTATTGAGTATGTGGGGTACATGGATGTGTAGAACCTTACATCCTAGTGTAGGGATTTGATGTAGATATGTAATCCGTCAATCCTTCACTACTTTTCCATACCGTATCAGTAGTAGGTAAACATGAAACCTCCTGATGACGAAGAAAACATAGATATCTGTATCAGTGGAGATAAACATGAAATCTCCTGATGACGAAGAGAGTACAGAACGCCACTGTAACTCTAAAATAGCGAAGGCCCAGATTACCCTGGTGAGCTATAATAGTAGAGACACAAGATGTCCTACAAGTGATCATCTTACTGACTGAGGAAGGTGAAGGTCATGAGAATCCGGCTCTTTCAATGACCTAGTATGATACTAAGGCACTTAACAGTGATTGGTTGGGGTATGAGTGGTAAACCTCATCTCCACAGGGCATAATAATAATAAGACTGTTTGAAAAACATAATCTACAAGTGTAGTATACCTGTTAAAGGTAACTATGAGCTAATTGATTGATGTTACACTGAATAGTGCATATGTGCTTTATGCTTGATAAATGTTGAGCTCTTGTATACAACTGTAACTGTTATTGAATACTTTGTAAGATTTTACTGCTTAAGTTATTCTTTGATGTTATAATAAAGCTTCTGGCGGAGAGTTATAACTCTCGCTGGGACAATTATGTACAATTGTCTCACCCCGTAGACTTCAACTTTTTAGGTGGACGTCGAGGACGGAGGAACAGGTCTACAGGTGACCAGTCCCAGCAGCAGCACCAGGAGCAGCAGTAAATCTCAGGTGGAGATTTAGCCTGCCATGTGGTGTAGTTAGAGTCAGTCCTATGTGTCCTCTGTACTCTCAGGTCTTGGAGTCTTTTGTTATAAGTTCTTGAGATTTTGTATCTTGATGTATATAATTACTCAAGAAGTAATTATCATGAGATGTAAACAGTTTATCTCTTGTTATGAAAGAAGCTTTTAAGGATTCAAGCTCTTGTCTCGAAAAGTTTTAATTTCCCGTGATTTTGGTCTTCCGCTGTTTATCGAATCACTTCCGCTAAGTTTAAATCGTGATTATATTGTGGTTTGGAGATCAGAGCCCACAATTATAAACACCATTAGGATCATCGACATCTTCTCCTACATCTCAGGGCTCAGAATCAACCTTCAAAAACCCTCCATCTTCAGAGTACACATAGACCAACATATGATGAATAGATACAAAGCCTTACTGAGGTGCAAGATTGAAAACTTTCCTATCAGCTATTTGGGCCTTCCCATCACTCCACTCAGTATCTCCCATACGACATGGAACCCAATCATAGAAAAAATCCAAAACAGACTCTCTTCTTGGTCAAACAATTTCCTAAACCTTGTTGGCCGACTCACTCTCCTTAACAGTGCTATCACTCTGATTACTACCCACTACCTAAGCTGCATCCCACTCCCCTCCAAGACCAGAAACACCATTGACAAAATAAGAATAAATTTACTCTGGAACAACCATCACAATATCAATATAGCAGGAAAACACATCCACTTGGTGAACTGGGAAACCATCACTGCTCCCATCAACCAAGGTGGATGGGGGATCATCAATCTAGAAAAACACACTTTCTATTTGATTGCTAAAATTATAAATAGCCTAGCAAACAATAAAAATAAAATATGGAAAAACCTGATCATGGGAAAATACTATCAGATATCCCCCCATGGCATAAGACTAAGAAAAAAAAGGCTTCGCCACTTTGGAAGTACATAAACAAACACATCACTCTCATCAAGCAAATCATCTGCACTCCTCCACACTCACACAATTTTATATCCTTTTGGGACGATCCATGGTTCAAAAAATGCACCATCAAAAATATGCACATCGACTGGATTATCCCAAAAAATCTTGCAAAAATCACCACGACCAAAGCTCTTGGCCTCCTAACCAGCAATAAACCAAATGCTCTCAAACGGTGGATACTTTCACATCTCAGCCAGGTTGAACTCAACAATATCATCTATGAGTTAGAATACAACACCTCAAATGAAATTACATGGAGATGGGGTGTGGAATATACACCCAAAGAGGCATACTCCTTCCTTTTATACAGAGGTATCTCCCCACCAAGTTCAAACGTCTAGAAACATGGATGGCCGCAAAAAGTCAAAATCTTTCTTTGGCTCCTACTAAATAACAAACTCCTCACAAACTAAAATTTAAAGAAAAGAGGCTTCATTGGACCATCTAGGTACATTCTTTGTATGAGGGAAGCGGAGACTGTGGAGCACATCTTCAACCACTGTAATTTATCGATTAGCATTATTAAAAATTTCTTAAGAATAGAACATCACGATCATAACTTCATGAAAATTCCAACAGTCCTCATGCCGCTTAGAAACAATCACCAGCTTCTTGTTGATGATTTCCTAGTAACCATCTTTTGGAATTTATGGCAAGAGAGGAACAACAGAAGGTTCAATAATACTAAGAAACCCAAAAATATCATCATAAATTTAATAGAATCGGATCTAAATGTTATCCATCACTGCATGTCAACAGGCAACAAAGGAAATAGTGGAAACTAATGCAGGTCAATCGGATGCGGAATATCTATGCCAGCTCAAGGAGATGCTTGACAAAGAAATCGGAACTGGACTTCTTCATGCCGCTGCCAGAATTTTACCATAACCATATATTAGATCTTGTATACTGGGGCTTGTTAAGGGGTGCCTCCCCCATAGACATCTTACTTATGTCGACTATGCTGCATTTTATTTTCTAACTACATCAGTAGTGTAAAACCAGGCATTACAGGTGTTAGCTTGCATTTTGTATGCAAACTTTTATGATAGTAATGAAAATGATCTTTATCAAAAAAAAAACCTTCCCTTTATTTTCCTGGGTAGAAATCGCACCCTTCGAGCCTAGGCTCGGGTGGTGCGGGGGACAAACACATTGTGAAAAGGAGAAGCAGTGAAACATGGGTCCAATTTTGCTGTCCCGCTTTCTGCTGTACCGGCGCTGTCCCACCAATGTCCGAGCTACACGTATCTTCCGGTAGACGTCTCCCGTAACCGGCTTCCAGTCGCATGAGTCGAAACAACCACCGCAGGCCGGGTCACCCAACCGGGAAAAAGAAACGGAAACACTCCCATCCTTACGGTGGAGGGGTTTCCAAGCTGACACTTTCCACCTACTGTTGGGAACCTGAACACTGAATGAAAACAGTTCACCGGAGACGGACAGCTGGTGCCAGACCGCCCTGCGCCGTGCGGTCGTATCCGAGGGCGGAGTCAGTGCGCTCCTCACTTACCTCGTCGACTCGCCAATGCAGCAGGAGCCCGCCGTCAGCGCGCTGCGGAACCTGGTCGGGTGCGTTCCTCCGGAAAGCCTCCTGGCAATGGGTCTCCTCCCGCTCCTCGCCCACGTACTGCGGTGTGGCACCCCTGGCGCGCAGCAGGCGGCGGCGGCAGCGGGCGTTTGCAGGGTGCTGTCCTCTACCCCCGACCCGGTGGAGATGAAGAAGCTCGTCGGCGAATCTGGATGCCAGAGTTTCCTCGTGGCCGTGCCGCATGGTAGAACCCATCTCCAATTAGAACGGGGCAGCGTTTCAACAGCGACACTTTCTACCTACTGCTGGGGAAACTGAACGCTGAAAGCAATTCACTGGAGACAGACAGTTGATTCTTAAGAACAGAAGTGGTTCTAGCTTGAATACGTTGGCTATTCTAACAAGAACTAACGCAGAGGTCGACGACGACTCGAGCACTAACAGGCCGCTTCCGCATGTGTGCTGACTGCTAGTAATGTATCGAAGTTTCTGCATACCTGTGCTATGAATCGACAAATTCCTGGTGCTGACCAAGGGGCTGCCACTTTGAGCCAATCTTTCTCATATTTAGCCGGATGTCATGTCCAGCAATCGCATCCTGATGCTTCTTCATAGGTTCAATATGGCAACAAAGTGCAAGCCTCGGTTTTGAAACAAAAAATTCCACAATCAGGACTGCAACTAATTAGGAAAAGGATACGTGTTTCCTTGTCCAGGTCAAAATAAAAATATATTGTCTAATCAAACTCGTATAAGTGCTTGTTCTACTCACAAACTACTTTCCAATTCCTTTTATATTTTATTCAATTCTAAATATATTCAAACTATAATTACTACTCTATAAATAAAGGTCCACACATCCATTAACTTTGTATCTTGGTGCTCTCCGTTGCATATCTATTGGTGTGAACCTGTGCGTTGCGAACGTGCGAAGTGTTCTGATTGTTTCCCAACGCCCGCATCATCTCAACGACATCATACAACAGCAAAGAACATTGGCTTTATCTAATAGCCCCAAGTTTGAATAATTGGTAGCCGCTTCGATATCTATTTGATTCATCACAGTAGAGGTATGCGATACGAGATTCATAGAGCATGTTGTGATACGAGATTCATAGAGCATGTTGTTTGTACTCGTTTATTTTGCAGTAGAAGGGGAACACTATTCCTCGCTTCCTTTTTATTTTTCCGTCTTCCTTTCGTTTCGTCTTCTAACTTGCTAGTGACGAAGTAATGGAATGTTATTACCAAAGTCATATGACATGTGTATGATTACGAAAGGCTACATCTTTTGTTAAAATTGTTCTTCCACTTCAGTTTTCTGATTGGATACCACGAGAACTTAATACTACAGTAATAGTCTTACGTCTATTTGTATATAAATCATACAAGTCATGATAATTTCACTAATAAAGTTGATGAAACTAAGTCTTGTACTATACATGAAATACGTAAACGATTAGCCCTGAATTTATATCCACTGAATTGATTTATTGTTTCACGTTCTAAGAAACAAGTATTTCAAAAAAAAAAAACATATAAGCATCTAAAGTGAATAAAGACGTACTAGTATTCAACTAATTATGTATCATCAAACGGGAGGTTTTTATATTATTGTAACTTTTTGCATGATGAAGAAATCAAGATATCCTAGCGTTTAATGACAATAATTTATGGGAGTGACTGTTTGGGGTAAAGATATTAATTTTATCTTTTGTTTCAACCCCAACAAGCCACAAGTCTAAGTAAGTTTGCATGAGAATGTGCTATTGTACCATCTTTTGTTATTAGTAGGAATAACTTTTTGTAAGTGGAACATACTATTTTACTCATTATTTAAGATTGATTGAAGCATATTACATGAAAAAGTAGTTATAGATATTAGTACAAATTAGTATTTTTATCAAGGATTTGTTGTAAAAATATTGTGTTTTTTTCTTATTGATTTTATATTGGTTACTTGCAGCATTAATTCAATTATGGATCAAAATGATTCTTTCCATGAGATTGGTCTTGATAATAACAAAAGTTTTGACTTAGAACAATCAACACCTCAAAGAAATGACTCTTCTAATGTGATTGAAGATGATTGTCACAACTTGAATGACACAAAGTCCATTCATTCTAATATAGATCAAAACAAAGTTCCTAAAGTAGGTATGGAATTTGAGAGAGATGAACCAGATGCTTACAATTTTTATAATGAATATGCTAAGTATGTTGGATTCAGCATACGGAGAAGTAAGTTCCATAAAGACAAACATGGTATTTTACTAGATAGAATCTTTTGTTGCTCTCTTCAAGGTCAGAAAGGAGAAGATAAGAGGCGAGATGATGTTAAGAATCCTCGACCAGAAAGCAGATGTGGTTGTTTAGCTAATATGAAAATTCAGAGGCAACTAAATGGGAAATATGTTATCGTTAACTTTGTTGCAGGTCATTCACATAATTTGGTTTCACCTAGTAAAAGTTTTATATTATGTTCACATCGAAAATTGGAATATTCTCATACTCTTGAAGTGGACTTAGCAGATCAATCAGGAATAACTCCAAAAGCAAGTATGTCTCTTATGGCAAAACGAGTTGGTGGAATACAAAATCTAGGCTTCATTCCAGAGGACTATAGAAACTATCTCTCTAAAAAATGATCAATGGAAATGATGGTTGGTGATACAGGTGGTGTTTTGGAGTACTTACAAAACAGACAGTCAGATGATCCAAATTTTACTTATGCCATTCAAGTTGATGTTGATGATCTTATAACTAACATTTTTTGGGCAGATGCAAGAATGAAACTTGACTATGCATATTTTGGAGATGTCATTTGTTTTGACATGACATATAGAAAAAATAAAGAAGGTCGACCCTTTGCTCTTTTTGTTGGTGTAAATAATCACAAGCAAACAATTATATTTGGAGCAACTTTATTATATGATGAAACATCTGAAACATTTGTATGGTTATATAACACATTTGCAAAGACAATGTCAGGAAAGAAACCAAAGACTATCCTTACGGATCAAGATTCTACAATGGCAAAAGCATTAGCTTCTGAGTGGCCTGAAACATTTCATCGTTTATGTATTTGGCACATGTACCAAAATGCAGCTAAGCACCTTGGTGACGTGTTCGATAAATTTCATGATTTTGGTAAAGATTTTAGTAGTTGCATTTATGATCATGATGATGAGTCTGAGTTTTTAGATTCTTGGAAGACAATGATTGATAAGTATGACTTGAATGATAATTCTTGGCTAAAGCAACAGTTTGACTTGGAAGAAAAATGGGCTATGGTATATGGAAGGGAAACATTTTGTGCTGACATGTTTAGTACTCAACGTAGTGAGAGCATGAATAGCCAAGTAAAGAGGTACATTGGTTATCAATATGATTTATTACGTTTCTTCCAACATTTTGAAAACTTGGTTGATGATAGGAGGTATGCTCAAATGAAGGCTGATGTAAAAGTAGATCAAATTAGGCCTACTATGCAACATAAAGTTGAAATTTTAATGCATGCAAGTGAAGTATATACTCCTATAATTTTCAAGATGTTTCAACGTGAGTTATGGTTGGCATGGGATTGTGATTTTCATATGGTTAGCTCAATTGAATCAATATCAACATATAAAATTTTTCCTCCCAAGAAGTCAATTTTCCATATTGTTACATTTGACTCTACAAATGGAAGTATTGAGTGTAGCTGCAGGAAGATTACTTTTGTTGGAATCTTGTGTTCACATGCACTAAAAGTTCTTTCATTTCATAATGTCAAGAGGATTCCTGACATGTATATACTAACAAGATGGACAAAAAAGGCAAGATCTAATTTGAATAAGGAAAAAATCTTATGCGATACATCTTCAGATCAAAAATCAAGTGCAATATTTCGTTATAAGCACTTATGTCATATGTATATACAAGTAGCCTCGAGAGCTTCATTGACAGAAGAAACTTATGCACTTGCTTAATCATATCACGAAAACTTATTTGATGCTATAGAATGTACGCTGAAGGAGTTATCTATTGATGATCATACAAAAGACAAGAATGCAAAGTCGATGGAAATTGACATCCAAAATGAACCCGATGAAGACAACCATGGTAAACAAATTGCAAAAGGCATTAAACACAAACCTAGAAAAGCCAAATCCTCCAAAAGGATATTGAGTGCATTGGAGAGAGTTTCTAGAAAGAAAAGATCCAAAAAGACAAAAGAAATAGAAAAAATTAATATACCTGAGGTAAATTAATGTTCTCTAGTATACATGCAACTAGAAATTCATTATTTTTAGCTATACTTGATATGTGACAATGACTTATTAAGATTTTATTTGATTAGGATGTTAATATTGGCGATCCTAATGGAAATAATGTGCATGCACATGAAAATCATGTTATATCTCAAGGGGCTAGCTCTAGCAAGGTACGACTATACACTTTTATATTATTGTACTAAATTTATAAGTTTTATTAGCATTAAAACATAAAGTTCTAAAATTTATATTTTCATAATAAGGAATTTAGCACTACATGTGATATTGCTGGTGTTCCCGGAGGTTTCATGCAACTTTTACACCAGGTACTAAAGATATATTTATAGACATTTCTGATTATTTAATTATTTTAATGATATTCATAACATGCATTTACATTGACAGGAGGATTCAATTGAGCATGATTGAAGTATATGTCAAAGAATACTAGAACCTAAAATCATAGTCAAAAGATTATGTACTGACATCAGTTTTCCTATTTAAATTATCTTTTATGTACCATGGATTCAGATCAAATTATGCTTTCTTTGGATAGACAATATTGAAATCCTACTAACTGGTACTTGTTAACACTGTATTATATACCATTTTATGAAATTGATGCGTGCTGCCCAAACAAATGATAGCTTTGCAATTGAGTTAGCATTAGTGAATTTAAGAAGAGAAGGAATTATTTTTCTACATGTATTTTGCTTTCTCCACACACTACGTCCATAATAATCACTCACGATATAACATTCTACACAATTTCAATGTATGTAAAACATGACGCTATACTTTTTAGATCACTAGAGGTAATGTTGAGATTTCACCTACTAGAACGTACATATCATTGAGCAACACTGATTACATGTCACGGGCTATTAAAAAAATATATTGAAGACTTCACCCATCATAGTAAACAAGTCAAGTTAATAGCAGTCTAATACGATGTCGACCCATTATTCCATTTCAATTATATTTAATAGTACAATGACAAATCCCAACCCAGCTCTCATATGAATGGCTTCTCGTGGGTGTTGATGTATTCTACCTATAAACATGCAAGCATGCAACATGATGTGATTCCTAGACATGACATCCGACTATTTACAAAGAAGAATGCTAGGTGGACATCATTTTGAGACCCAAAACAAAACAGTAAGCAATCTCCACCACATGTTACAAGATATAACATACAAATAATGTATTTTATTTGTTATATGTGGAGATTGCTTAAGGTTCCAATATGGATTTCAAAATGAGACTTCATAGCAAAATGGGATGTTACACAAATTGCACATTCACCCCCCTACTTTGGTAATTGCAATTTGCACTAGAACTAGCACACAAGGAACAAACATCATCCAAACAAGCTCAAACTAGAGAATTAAGCTCTATACAAGCTCTAAGATCATCTCAAATGATTAGAGTAAGGTTCTCAACACATCATCAAGCCAAAGCAAACAAGATTAACCCAAAACCTAGGTCAAGGGTCTTACTCAACTTTTTTTAACACTATTCGTAAAGAACTTTATCCTATAAACACATCACACATGCTCTAGGAAACATACAAGTAACCAACACAAACACTAGATATAAAGGTCACCTTTTATCTACAAATTTGTTTGACGCCCCAATGTCCAACATCAAGCAATCAAAACCCTATTTTCACATAGGCAAATTCACCCAATTTTACCTTTTTAGGATCGTGGTCCTAACCCTAATTTGGTGCATTCGTCTATTTACAAAAAAATGGAAAAATTAAAACTTACATGCATACAAAAAGAAGAAATATTATGAATTTTCAAGATCTTCATGTAGAAGAGCAATCATCATGATTTTTAATGATTATAAATTCATGATCTTAATATCTCTGACAAACCACAAATCACATTTGTTCACATCCACTTTTTTCTCATAAGGCATGAGCCAGTTGGAGAATCAGACATGCACTAGTTGAAGAACTACAAGCAATGATGAGAGCCACTTCTATGGTTAATAAAACTCTCGGGGCGCATCAGAACTTCAGGGGAATGAATGATTGGTCAGACACATGATACTACCTAAGTGATAGGCTTCCCTTGTTATGGAGAAATCAATTATTCCTGATCTTTTCCTCACTATTTCATCCTTAGAAGGAAAACATACCACTCATGCTTTCCACTCCCCATAAGGCTTGTCAGATTGTCTTTGACAAGTCCAACCTTTTTGGCTTTTCGTGATAAAACTGGGGGGGGGGGCATACTTTGCTCAAGCATGCAGTTCTCACTCTTATCTCGAACTTGCCTTGAGAGGGGCAAAATGTTGACACCCCATCTTTCCTCACTCAATAGAAAATCATACTTAAATGTTAATTCTCTAGTTAATGATGAAGTTCATCACATTTTCTACAATTTACCCATTTCCATATTTTCCCACATTTTTTCCGTCTATTCAATCCACCATTTTCACCCACTTTTATCCAGTTCAGGGTTTTCTGTAAAGAAAATATACTATCTGGACTTAAGTGCAATTACTCATTATTTCTACTTTTTATGAGACTTCTCATAAGTGTGCCTAGTTGAATTATCATAAATTAAATATTCTCCTTTTTCCCATATACAATTCAATTGCCTTTTTCACACAAAAATACATATCTTTTGTATATCAACAAAGGCTAATCCTAAATTAATGTCTTTTCACTCTCCTTTATTATTTTATTCCACTTCAATTCCAAATATGCATTCTCTACAATTTTATCCAGAACATTCATGAAATATCCATTAAATGGGAAAATCAACTTTATCATGCACGGTCCACTAGGTAAATCACAACAATTTGCATGTAACACGTGAGATTGCCTAGATTCACAGTCCATGCCTCGCGCGCATCTCGCCGATCTGCTGCCTTTTTCAGAATCTTCTAATTGGAAATCCCAAACCCTAATATCCAGATGTAAATAGACCCCCACATCCACCCTATTCTAGGCTCCTATTGTGTCTCTCAAAGCCAGAGAAATGACTACCTTTCCTTTTAATTATGTATGTGATCAGATGATCCTTCCTTGACACCAACTACTCTGTCGACGCTAGTAGGTTGCCCAATAATAACTGCTGCTTTTTATGTTATATCCACATCAATAACTGCTACTTTATATGATATGCTCATAACTACTCATATTTGCATGCTCTTTCTCAAAGATCTGATCTTGATCTATCGAATCTATCTCTCCCGCCTCTCTCTCTCTTCCTACGCATCGGTTCTAACTGCCAATGATAGATCTCTACCATGAGAGGTCCTGAGGCGATTGAGACCACAATCTACTTAAAAATTGAATCTTTATGGGTATGATGGGAGAGACGCGACCGTCTTTAGGCCTAAAGTTCTGCCAACATAAAAGTTCCCTTTTACCACTTTTTTCATCATTTTCATTAGCAAAAACATCAATGATCGTTATTTTATCGATTGAGATGGGGGTTCTAACACCTTAACCACTTGTAACAAGATCACCAAATATGATCTCTAAAATTTATGCATACCTTTCTTATCCATTTATGAGTGGAGTTAAAATCAGGCTTTATGTATTTTTCTGCTGATTAAAATACCAACTTTAAATTTTCCTTATTTTAGTATAAAATAGGGTGGTGACTCTGAGCTTTATCGACTTATCATTTTCTTCTTATTTTTCATTATCTTTGCGACCACAGGTACCATCAAATTTTTTGGATTGAGTTAGGGGTGAGGAAATGATGGTCCAGACTGCAAAAGTGGACTGGACCACTCAGTTCGCTTTGGTCAGGTCCTAGACTGTTTTGAGTTTGGTTCGGTCCAAAAGCAGTCGGACCGCGGTCCGGACCGTAGACCGTTTTATGTGTAAAATGCCTTTAAATATGAAGTTTTATTATGTCAAAAGTACAAACAAACCACATATTACAACACTAGTGGTGTAAATATTTGACAGTAATGCTAAACAATAGTTAGAAGTAATTAATATTATCAAAGTTTTACTATTAAATAAGTTATAAAATGCTAAAAGGTCCTGATTGGTCCAAACGGTCCTGTTTCGGTTTGGTCCTTCTTTTAAACAGTCATGTCCTGGTCTGATTTGGTCTGGTTCTGGACCGATGCTTACCCCTAGGTTGAGTACAAAAGTAATATATAATTATAAAATCAAAGACAAAATTGAATTTACACACACATGGTACAACTCATTATTTCAAAAACATGGTGAAAAATGTATTTAGCCATATATGTGGGCTTTTTATATAGTGCACACAACTTTATCAAAACACTAAAAACCAAATCATAATTCTAAAAAGTAAAAGTTAAATTTTATTTTATGTAATAAGGATTAATTTGTGAATAATAAATCTTATAACAATTACATTTAGACTCGGATTGCTTGTATGTAACTTAAATTTTTTTGGAACTCATTTTCTGGGATCTGAAATTCAGTTTTTTGAAACTAAGTTCAAAGGATGGGTTAACATCTAGATTTTTAAAGAAAATGAATTTTAGATGGTTTTGTGAAACAACTAGTCAGGTTGTTGTGAGTTACAGGTGACAAAAGTAATACAACCTTGATGCGCTACAGATCCGACGTCCATAGCTATAATCCATTTGTTGTATCAGTGGCAACATCTATTTTTGACTGATCAAAGGAAATAAAGAAAAGCAAAAGCTATCTGTGTGCGTTCCAAAACAAATTCGACAATTTTGGGCTTCGTTTATTTTCCTTTCAGGCGACATCTGTCCTGATCGAAGGAAAAGGAAGCCACAGAGTGACCTTGTGCGTTCCAACAATGAATGTAGTTATATGGATTTGCTTTATTTCCCTTCATGTGATGAACTGATCGACCAAAGGATAACCAATAGAGAAAGAGGGAAGGCAAGAGGCATGTGTGAGAGAAGCATCATCCAGACAGAGGCGTGGAACTTGTTTCCCACCAAATTTTCTTCGGAAGTCAGGAACTCGTATCTATATACATGATCGGAAGTCTACGAAAAGACATGAAACTCCAATTCCCGAGTTTCACACAACCAATCACCTAAAACTAATTTTTTTGACTTCCCATATTTTCTGAGTTACTACAGACTAATAGGTACCTTAGGTCCTTCTGCGAGTTTCTTATATAGTATATAATTTTAAAAAGTAAAGGCTAAAGTGTAACTTACACACATGAGGATCACTTTGTAATTAAAAAAAAGTAAAAATGCATTTAATCCCTTCCATTAACTTTCTTATATAGTATATATCAGTCTTCTTATATAGTATATAATTTTAAAAATAAAGATAAAAGTCTTATTTCACACACAAGAACGTTTGTAATTTTGAACAATAATAGAAAAAATTACATATATCACACTTCATGAACTTTCATATACAATATAAACGAGTCTTATACAATATACAATTTTAAAAATAAAGATAAAAATATAGTTTGCACAAACATGGACCTATATGTAATTTTAAACAATAGAAAAAATTACATTAAGACCCCTCTATGTGCTTCTTATATACTATAGATGAGTTTTCTAATATAGTACACAATTTTAAGAAGTAGATAAAAATATAGTTTGCATAGATGAGACCAATTTATAATCCCAAAAAAATAGTAGAAAAACTACATGTAGCCCCTCTATGGGCTTCTTATATAGTACAATTATTGGTATTTTTTTAGAGCTAATATAGGTATAAATCAATCTTCTTATATTGTATATAATTTCAAAAGATTAAGATAAACATATAGTTCAAGTTCGTAATTCTAAAACAAATAGGAAAAATTATATTTAGACCCATCTATGGATTTTCTAATAATATAATGAGTCTTGGTATATAGTATAAATTTTAAAAAATAAAGATAAAAATGTGTAGATACGATGGCTCAGTTTATAATTCAATGAATAATGAAAAAATTGTATCAACCCCGTCTACGGACTTTTTTATATGGCTATGGAAGTAATAAATAAGTATCTGATACCCTATGAATAAGAACGGGTGACATGCCTGCTATTCTTCTGCAGCTGTCACCTGTCTGTTTCTGGATTTTTCCTAAAGTACCCCTACAGGCAGGCAGATATGTCTAACGCGTACTGCTAACCACGGTGCCACGTTTTGCTCCAAAATTTTGCCAGCACGTGCTGCTACAGCTGCAATTGTAACACTCAGATAGTCGGTACCCGCAGGCAGGCAGATAGTCGGTACCCGCAGATGCCTCCACTTTAAACCGCTGTTATATAACAACCAGAAATTGACCACTGATCTGTCCTCCCTTCAACCGCTCGAAGAAACAGCCAGCCTCGCTCAATCAATTGTAACGCTCAGCACACTGCCTCTTCAGTTATTCATGTGGCTGTAGCAGACTATGAGTGCCGGAATCCAATGACTATGTTGAATCACAAAGCTGACGACGTGTTTTAGCTTGCACCATATATACTGTATTCTAAGCTTTAGTCGATAGGCTACAGGAAGCAGTGTCCTTTTTTCCCCTCCACATCGTCCTGCTCAAGAGGTGCCAACTATACTATTTTGTCTTAAGTTCTTATTTTATTGCTGCAACGATTTTAGTTTTCTTTTACCAGCCATACTTTTCTGTAGCCACGTCTTAATTTTTTCTCCTGATTGTCAAAATTTTCTTCCGATTGTCAAATTTTGTTGGTACAATCCATCTTAATAAGAGATGTCAATACATATGCGTCTGTGTGCATGTTGTAAATAGGAGGACGGAGGGCTTCATTATAATAAGCATAGAACAATTAATACAGTGATATGAGTCAGCCGAAGAAGCATGGCTCTGACTTGCCAGTAGAAATGGCACATGTTTCGCGATTTATTAATGTCCTCGGCAGTAGGGTAGTTGGTGGCTGGTATTTTTGGAGGACAACTGATGATCTGCATTAAAATAAGCAGTGAGTACAATTTTACAGATTTTTTATTGGGCTTTATTTGTAGCCGCAGTAATGTCTGCATTGGCATGATTTCATATATTTATATTAAATATATGCGGTGTTGGCAGTAGTGAATATTCCAATCTTCGTTCTTTTTCTTTGCTAGGGTAGTGTTTGATAGAGAAATTATTATCTAGGTTTTGATTATCATATGCCATGCAGAATATGCTTCGGTAAAGTGCAGCATTGACATGATTTAATATGTTTGTATTTTTTATATTATGTGCCCATGCTAGGAAATGTTCACATTTCATCTGTATTGACATTGTATATGTTTTGTTTTTAAACATTTTCCATATCTAATGGGCATATATATAATATAATATAATATAATATAGTATTAATAATATTGTTGTTATCAATGCACTTAGGATGAAGTATTCCGATCTACCAGAGGAAAAGAAAGAAATTATACGCAAAAGAAAAAGAGAGAAATATACCAATCTTTCACCTACAAAGTATAGGGTAGTCCTGATTAAAAAATTAGGAAAATTTAGTTTAGGAAGCATTGTCTCTCTTTTGACTTGAATCTTTTTCCTCTTCAAATAGATTTCTAATATTGTATATGAAGATTATAATAATATTCTTTTCTTATATATAGGATAATGGTGCGAACATATTATAGCAAGGCGATTATGATGATGAATGTTAGAGGCAAAGGAAAAATTCCTATTGGTGAATATATAAAAATGAAACGGGAAGAGAAAAGGAAGAAATTACTTGAACTTGAAAAGGAGCTGAAGGAAACAAAGGACTTATATTACAAAATACATTTTAAAGAGGAGGTTGCTGATAATTTCTGTATGATTATACCAAATCCCAACACTCAGTGTGAACCTACAAAATATGTTGGACCCAATGAAGACTATGCGGCTTCGAACATATAGAAAACTTAAGTCTGTTGCATGGTGTATCTTTGTTGCACTTTTTTGTAGCATGTACATATATGGTATAATGTAAAACATGTACATCTTCTTTTTTGTTGTTGTATGAAAAGACTATGAATATGCAATATTATGTACATTAAATGTCATAACTTGGTCATCTTATCTTTGTTAAATGGTTCAAGGATTCTAGCATTTTAAGTTTATCAGTAAAGACTTTGACATATAGGACAACCTTTGTTGTAACTATCATGATAATATTGTGTTCATTCAGATGTATTCTAAAATTTGTTTATAATGATATGATCCAAATATTTTTTTGTATGAGTTATGGTTTATTTTGTTACAAATATGTTTGTCTCTTGCTTCATACAATGTCTATTATTATACATTCATACTTAAAAATTATATATTAAACATATTAATTTTTCATTTTATTTTCGATAGAACAACCTCAGTAGACGACCCACTTTGTGACTCCCTCAGACAACCCAAATTAAAGCGGCTTCTAATTTCACTAATATACCCAATGTACCCGCTGTAATATGATGAGAAGCTATCCCTCCCGGGATAAAAGGATCAAACCCTTCTGCGCCCAGTGGGGGTCACAATCGTGGCGCTTCCTCGGGGGTGGTTCCCACATCATCCAAAAAAAAGGAATTCACATTTATTTATAAGAAAATTTGATATTACTAATGTAATCATTTGAATATGTTTGTGTCTATATGCGTTACAAGATTTATTTTTATTATCTGTATAGGATGAAATATTGTGATCTGCCAGAAGAAAAGAAGTCATCAATAAGAAAACGACAACGGGAGTATTATGCCAACCTTTCAGAGGAGAAAAAAGCAGAGAAACTTCAGAAAAGTAGACAAAATTATGCGAAGAAAAAATTTGAGTATTCCAAAAAATCTATGGAGGAAATAAAATCGAAGACACAAAGTATGAACAATTTATTAGATAGTCATGCAAGTACTGAATATTCACAGTGTGAAGTTTTTCGTACGTGGGAAGTTGGATCTTCATCAACTTTCAACGAAATAAATTTCAGTTCAACCTATTCATCTTCCACAAAAAAAAGAACTGAGCGCATACTGAAAAACTTCATAACAGATTTGTTGATACCTAATGAACCATACATACTTCCTTACTGTGAGTGTTGCGTGCATTGTCATGCAAAAAGGCTTCCCTACGAGATACAGACATTTTGTTGCTACGATGGAGAAATTGTTATAGCAACAAATGATACTCCTATAGGATTATATCATTTGTATACTTCTACAGACAAAGAGTCCATTCACTTCAGACAATGTATCAGAACATACAACAACACTTTTGCTTTTACCTCTATAGGTGTGAATGAAGACAAAATCCTTTCCAAGAGAAATCGAGGGATTTATACTTTTAAGGTACAAGGACAAATATATCACTTCATAAATAAGATGATACCTGAAGATGGACATCCGTCACATTTGCAGTTATACTTTTATGATACTGACCATGAGATTGAAAATAGGTTACATCAATCATCAAGATTAAGAGAAGATGTAGTCAAAATTTTGATCAATACATTATCTGTAAATCCTTACTCAAAATTCCTTCGAGGTTTGAAGGATTTGGAAAATTTTGAGGATGTTCAAATATTTATCAAGTCAAATCCAAGTGTAAATCAAGGAGTTCAAAATACACCAACATGTTCACAAGTGGCTGCTATTTGGATGGAAAATGAAGATGACACGCACAACGATATAAATTTCCAGAGAGATATTCGTGTTCACACTCATGTTGGTAGTAGTCATCGTGTTAATTATTATTATGGATGTTATGATCCGCTGCAATATCCTCTATTGTTTCCACATGGAGATATTGGTTGGCATGAAGGGATTCCCCGAAAAGATAAGAAGACATGTCAATGGAATACTAATCACCCATGTTTTGATGTATCTTCCTTCAATGATATGACTACACTTTTTAGACAAGAAGAACAAGGTAACATGTAAATTAATTTAGATATCTATTTAACAATAAAATGTTATATTGATTTTTGTTCTATCTTTTAGCTCTAGAAAACAAACAAAAGCGAAGGAAAACAATTTCATGTCGTGAATATTATTGTTATAAGCTACAGATTCGACATGATGACAAATCAATTTTATTACATTCTGGAAGACTTTTACAACAGTTTGTCGTTGATATGTACATTAAACTTGAAAGTAGTCGATTGGATTATATTAGAAGAGATCAACAAAAGATTCGTGCTGATCTATATCAAGGAGTCGTTGACAGCTTGCACCAAGGACAAAGTATTGGAAATACAGTTGGAAAAAGAGTTATTCTTCCAGCTTCTTTTATTGGTGGACCTAGAGACATGAGGCAACGTTATCTTGATGCAATGGCATTAGTTCAAAGATATGGAAAACCTGATATTTTTTTAACTTTTACATGCAACCCATCATGGGTTGAGGTAAAACGAGAATTGTTAAGATTTGAAGAGGCACAGAATAGACCAGATCTTCTTTCTAGAGTTTTTAAAGCAAAATTAGAAGAGTTGAAAGTTGATCTTTTCAAAAGAAATATCTTTGGATGCACAATTGCCTATGTGTACGTGATAGAGTACCAGAAAAGAGGTCTACCGCATGCACATTTTCTTATCATATTAGAGAAAAGTCAAAAAATTACTACTCCAAATGTATATGATCGGTACGTATCTGCTGAGATACCAGAGAAAGAATCCAACCCACATTTACATCATATGGTTCTAAAACATATGATCCATGGCCCATGTGGAGCTTTAAATCCAAAATGTGTTTGCATGGAGAATGGACAATGCAAGAAGAATTATCCAAAGGATTTCTGCATGATTACAACTCAAACCAAAAATTCATATCCTCTATATAGACGAAGACAAACCGATCATTTGGAAACAGTTGGTTCCACAACAATTGACAATCGTTGGATTGTTCCATACAATCCTTACTTATTGGCTAAGTATAATTGTCATATAAATGTTGAGATATGTTCTTCAATTAAAGCGGTGAAGTATTTATACAAATACATATATAAAGGACATGATCGCATATTGTTCCAAGTGGATGGTGAACAATCGAAGCACATGCATGATGAAATTTCACAATTTGTATCTGGACGATGGGTATCACCACAAGAAGCAGCATGGAGAATATATCAATTTCCTATGAATGAAATTCATCCATCTGTAACGTCCTTGCAGCTTCATCTTGAGGATAAGCACACTATTGTTTTTCATGAAAATCAAGTTTTATCCACCATTGTACAAAATGATCATTTCTCAAAAACAATGCTTACAGAATATTTTAAGAGAAATTGCATCGACGAGGAGGCTCAAAAGTACCTATATAAAGAGTTTCCTGAGCATTATGTTTGGGACAAAAGGTCTAAATCTTGGAATAAAAGAAAGCAAGGGATTTCTATTGGAAGGATTGTATTCTCAAGACCTGTTGAAGGTGAGCGCTATTACATGCGTTGTTTACTGAATCACATTAAAGGCCCTAAATCTTTTGATGATTTAAGGACTATAAATGGAATCAAATACAACACATTTCAAGGAGCAGTTGAAAAGTTGGGTTTGCTACAAGTTGATAACAACCTTGAAGAATGTCTTCATGAAGCAGTGACATTTCATATGCCTTCTGGACTTCGAATATTGTTTTCTACTATATTGGTGTATTGTCATCCAATTAGTCCCGCAAATCTCTGGGAAAAATTCAAAAATGAAATGAGTGAAGACTTTTATCATTTACATACAGAGGATTGGAAAAATGCTTACAGTAATGCTCTAAAGAGCATCAACATGTGCCTAGAGTCAATGGGGAAGGTATTGTCTGACTTTAACTTACCATCTATTTTTCAAGATGAAAATGAAATTCTATATAAAGAGGTACAAGAAGAACTAAAAATCATTGTATCTGATGATGACATCCAATCAATATCACAACTTAATTATGATCAAAGTTGTGCTTTCAAAATTATTATGGATCGAATGAATACTGGAAAACATGGAGTCTTCTTTATTGATGGCCCGGGAGGAACGGGTAAAACGTTCTTATATCGTGCTTTGATTGCTAAAGTTAGATTATCTGGACATATAGCACTTGCAACTGCAACCTCTGGTGTGGCAGCATCATTGCTACCATTTGGCAGAACTGCACACTCAAGATTTAAGATACCATTGAACAGTGAAGAGCAAAAAATATGTAATATTCCCAAACAAAGTAGTCTTGGTGAACTTCTTCGGAGAACTAGGCTTATAGTTTGGGATGAAGTATCTATGGCCAAAAAACAAGCAATTGAGTCATTGGATCTGTTATTGCAAGATATGACAAGCAACACATTACTTTTTGGAGGGAAAGTTGTTGTATTTGGCGGTGACTTTAGACAAATACTTCCAGTCATTCCACAAGGAGGGAAAGAACAGACCATTGCAGCAAGCTTTGTAAAATCAAAGTTGTGGAAATATGTTGAAAAACTACAATTGAAACAAAATATGAGAACCATATCAAGTCCTTCTTTCAGTAAATACTTACTTTCTATTGGAAATGGTACAGAAGACGTCACCATTGGAGATCAAATTGAAATTCCTAAATCCATGGTGATCCCGTTTACTGATGAATCATCATCTAAACAAGAATTAGTACATACAATATTTCCTAAACTTACCCTTGATGAGAGCAATATATATTCTCTTACAAATCATGCAATTCTGACAACAAAGAATGAGTTTGTTGATGAAATAAATGAGCTATTAATTGAAGCATTCCCAGGAGAAAAGAAGGAGTACTTCAGCTTTGATTCAGCAGTTGATAACACCAATCAATTTCAAGAGGAGGAATTTCTAAATTCCTTAACACCTGCTGGACTTCCACCCCACAAGTTGGTATTGAAAAGAAACTGTCCGATCATGTTACTCAGAAACATCGATCCTTTCTCTGGTCTTTGCAATGGAACACGACTTTTGTGTAGAAATTTCAACAGAAATATCATTGATGCTGAAATAACAGTAGGACATAAGAAAGGAAAAAGAGTATTCATCCCAAGAATTCCGTTAATGCCAAAGGAACATGAGAAGTTACCATTTCAGTTTAAAAGATTGCAATTTCCTATTCGCTTATGTTTTGCAATGACAATAAATAAAGCACAAGGACAAACATTGGATAAAGTAGGAATTTATCTACCACAACCTGTATTCTCTCATGGTCAGTTGTATGTGGCTTTATCTAGAGTGAAATCTCCAGAAGATCTTAAACTTCTCATCAAACCGACTTCTTTAGAAAGCAATGATATGGTATCTACAAGGAATATAGTCTACACTGAAATATTGCTTGCGGCTGGGATAATCTAGGTATTTCAATATATGTTCATATTTCGTGTCATCTTCATTGCCAATAACATGTTTTACTATTGTGTGCCTTTGTAGTACTTCACCATCATGAGCAGAACTTACAAACTATTGGATGAAATCAATGAAAATGTTCCAATCTGGACAATGAAGGTAAAACTTAATGAAATGACGAACCCTACTATGTCAAAAGATGGGAAACATTCATACTTGAGGCTATGCTTCATAGATGAAAAGGTATGTCGAATGTTCTTATCAACTGCATGCACTATTAACAATGTAATTGATACATGCTAAAACTATTGCAGGGAATGAAAATACAAGCTGTAATATTTAATGATGATATTCAGAGGTTTAGTGGTGTGCTGATGTTGAACAACACATACTACATATCAAGAGCTACGTTGTCAGTACTTAAACCACAATACTATTCTGGAAAACCAAATGATCATAAATGTCAAATGATAATTAAAAGATTCACAGTGATTGAAAAAGCAGAACATGAAATATTATATGAAGAACGAATGGAGTTCAATGTCTTATCTCTCATGGATTTCTTACAACTGGACACGGTTCCTCCACAAATAGGTAATTTTTTGTTCCAAAATATCATTATATGTATACATATATATGTGTGTGTATATATATGTATTAATTCTCATATGATGAGATTTTTAGATGTGATTGCAATAGTTATGAATGTTCTACCAAAACAAGAAACAAAGAGAAAGCGAGATCAATCAGATGTTATCTTCCGAGATCTTCTCCTAATCGACTCTTCGTAAGTATATATGTATTTCATTTTTTTATTCGTTAAAAATTATACTTTTTTTTCATATCTTAAATATCTTACCAGATTGCAAATAGTGACTTTGTCAACATGGGGAAACTTTATGACGGATCACTGTGAAAGAATTTTGCAGAGTATACAATATAGGCCAATTATTGCTGCAAAAAATCTAATCTCAAAAGACATATATGGTACTAATCAAGATCTATTTTGAACATTAAAATATATTTGTCAATATTCAATTTCATTAAATTACACTATATAGGAAAGCGGACTTTGTCAACTGGGAGAGAAACACAAATATTGATCAATCCAGAATTGACTGAAGTAAAAAAACTACAAGACTGGTATCATCATTTCTTTTTAAATATTTTATTATCTTATATAAGCTTTTGTGCTAATATATATTCCAACTTTTATTTCAGGAAAGTAAATCATTCAGATCTACTTCAAGAACTTATAAATGAATATTACAAGAAAAAATCTCATGCATCTACCATTTCAGATGTTTTATCCTCTACTGATATGGTAAAATAGTTTTTATTAATCCATTTCATATTTATTTTTAATCTGTCTTATGGATCTAACATATCACATGTATACAGGGAAATGTGTATATTATAAAACCAACAAAAATAACAATTTCCAATCAGCAAGAACTCTGGTATATGGCATGTGATAAATGTCACAAGAAAACACACACCACTTCTGCTACAAGTTACTTCTGTCAAAATTGTTACAAAGAATCAACTGCAATACCATGGTAAGATATTATTATTTTTCATCATAGACACATTGTCAAAAAAATCTCATGACATGTTCTCCTATTATCCTTTTAGGTGTATTCTAAAACTTCAGTTGGAAGACAATACTGATGTGACACATTCTACTTTATTTGGAAAACAAGTGGAGAACCTTTTGTCATGCTATCCTGATAACTTAATGAAACTGAATCCTAAGGTAGATCATATTCAACAAATATGAGTGTTATATCATAGTTGCTTCTAATCTAAGATTTATAAATACAGGAACAATACGATCTTATCGAAAAGTGGCAAAAGCAATTGTCAGAAATGCATCTCATATTTCATGTACAAGCTGACAAGATGTATAAAAATGTTCCACAACTGAGAACCCTAAGGATCGAAGTACAAGACAACTGAATTTCATGATGTTGATAACACACTATGTACATATGGAAACATAACTTCTGTATATGTAACTTATTTTGTGTTGTACTGATGTTTGTTTATCTCCATTTCATGTGCTTCTGTAGATGTCGCTTATTTTGTGTTGTACTGATGCTCGAAAACAATATATTAATCGCAAAACACGTGCTTAGCACGTGTAACTTACTAGTATTAGTAAAATTTGAGGCTGACTACTTCTTTGTTCTTACACACGTTTTCGACTGGTGCGCGTTTCATTTACTTTTAAGAATCTTTATTTATATATTTTAGGCACCTTGGTCACGAAGTTGACCTCTCACGACACCCACCAAATCCCCTTCATAAATCCTCTAAATTCCTCTTCCTACACTTCCTAAATTTCTCGTCGTCGGCGAGAAGTCCAACGCGTAGCTAGTGATCAACTTCCTTCTTATTCCGGTCCATCTCCGCGCAGGTATCTATCGGCTTACCTATGTATACAGCTATCGTCTGCTTTGGGATACCTTTCCGCATGTTGACGATTTTGTGTTTCGATCATTAAAATTGGGCGCCTGGTGTTTCGGTCTTGTATGTATGGATTTGAAGGGGATTTTAGCCTTTGTTTAGATGGAGAATCCGATGAGGGTGTGGATGAGGAACAAGCTTCGATTTCGGAAAGTGGACATTTCCATTAAACGATTTCAATGGAGATTGGCAGTTCTCATCAATGGAAGTCTATTTGATCGATTTTTTTTCAAGCGTTTGCATGAAGAGTAGACATGATCGTTTTACAGTCTTTCCTTTCACATGCATTTCGAATCGCATCATTTTTTCTCTCGATTGGCGTGCCGGTATAAGGTTCAAGCATCGGTTCTGACTTCCTTTCTTTCCCTGGAATTATTCCTCATTTCCATTGTTAATGATCGTACTACCTTTAACACGTTTTTGAGCTATTTTCTCTGCTCTCATGATTTATTTCACCGGAATTCTGTGCAGGGCAGAGGGACTTAGTTAAATTTCATTCACATCCATCGACTCTGGGGTGCCATTGTGAAGGATTGTATTGTCATCTCCTCTTTTGTTAGGCCTTACAGTTTTGAAGGGGGAGAGCTGTGCTTGCGGATATTATCTTTTCCGCAGGCTCAGCATCCTCTCCCATTAACTTATGCCTTACTGTATGCTAGAAGAAAAGCATGCTATTATTCATGTAAATCATTGGAAAAGTGAACTTCGAGTACTGGGAGACTATTGTTGAGGACCATATTAAGATTTCTTTAGGAAAACAACGACCATGGGGTCTGTCTGCTGCTGCTTCCACGCAGATGAATTTGATGATCACCCAAATCCATATTTCTCTTTATTTAATCAGTGCATCTGCTTCAACTGCTTGCGGGCACAATTCACAAACATGGTTTGTCTTTCTATCTTATTCTTTTCCATTGTACAGTTTTGAAATATACAGCTAGTTAGTAATGTAATTATGTCAATGAACTGACGGAGTTCCTAATCCCTTAAGCTGCAGTTCTCTTCTATCCCGCTTTATATTATGTCTTCTATCCTTTACATACACATTTAAGAGAAACATAACCCGTGCATGCCAGTGGGACATAAGTATAATTCAGACAGGTGAATCACCCAAATTTGCAAAGACAAAATCTAATCAGTTCTGTTAAAGATTAACAGGTCAAGTTAAAGTTTCTGGACACCTTTGTTTGTTCATGAGAGATGCCAAAAACTTTCTCTGTGCGCTGGAAAAGGTAGAAAATGCCATTGCAGGGCTGAATGTTAAATTTCACTTGGCAGATCTTGAGGTAAAAGTTTTCTAAATGCAGCCCACGGCTTATAAGGTCTAGATGAGAGAGATGGTGCAGATGATGTTCTCATTATTTGATTTATTACACGTTGGCTGAGACAGGGTGGACCTTTGAGTATGTCTGGCAGTGTGACATATCCAGCCTTCTGAACTCTTACCTTCATCCTGGTCATTTTCTGAGAGGTTTCCATCTGTTGGAATAAGTAGAAACATCTGATATACAGTTTAAAATTATAGGGAATAATACAAATATGTGTACATAGAAGAGCAAGATAGCAACAAGTCGAAACTCTAGTCACGGTGGCCAGAGGTTGCCGTATGTTGGAAGATGGACTGTTCAAAGTTGAAGCTGCCACATACTGGTGTCTACAAAGATCCACATGTCATGGTTGTTCAACAGAGGTCTGCGAGTCTCAGAATCAGTAACTATCTGATTTGCCAACTTTTGATTCCATGCTTTGACCAACATGGATCTTAATCCATATAATGTATAACCAACAGCTATGAATACTTAATATCATATAGGTATGACATAACATCTATGCCCTAGTAGGAACCAAGCATCCTTGGCTTGATGGTGCTCAATGTCAAGTAGAAGAAGAGGTTGCAAGTGTGGAAGCATCAAAAAGCATTATTACAAATAGATAAAGGACACACTAGAAGAGTGGCTCAAATTATTAACAATGCATGTGAAGGAGTCGTCTGTCTACAGAAACTTTGTATTCCATTTTGGCCAAAGATGATTTAAATCACATGGGCTCAGACTAAGGTTGCATCTCTTATGATAGAATAGAATAAAGAATCAAGAAAGAAGATATTTGCTTGTAGTTTAGTAGTATCTAATAAGGTCAACATCCATTTTAGAGGGACAATCCTAAAAAGTTTTTTACTACTTGGGTATTAAGGTTACATGAGACTTTTTATGTCAAACAATTGTTTATTGGCATAAAACCCTATACCCAACTGAATAATATGTAAACAAAACATATTCCCGCTAAGGCATACCGATCGCTTAAAATTGATGCCCTTAAGCTTAGCATAGATATCAACAATGCATGGTTTGCTTGTAGCACACTCCAGACTGTTCTTTTAGAGCCGTTTTATGAAAATGTCTACAACGTAATCCACAAACTTGATATATGGAATAATAAAGACATCGTGCTCTCATGTGATTGTTGCCTTTATGAAGTAGCAATCAATCTCTGTATACTTGGTATTGTCACCTTGAAAAGAAATGTTTCCATTGCATCTTTATTGGAACAAATAAGTATAAATATACAAAAGTTATTTGGGTCACTGAATTTTCCAGGAGTTTACTTCACGTGCTCACAAATGCTTTGATACACAATGAACCATACTCTTATGATCAATTTCAATGCTTGACCTAACCACAATTGGTTGCCTTTTACTCTTAAGTGACAATACTTCCTCTAAGGTAGATCCAATAACCCGCGGTAGATCTATCATTAGGAGCTTGCTTAATCAACCAATACTTATCAAGACCACCTTGGTTCCTTTTTGTGGTCCCATATGCTCACTATACCTTTTCAGGGTTCTAATCCCTAAACTCAGGATTATTCTCCATTTCTAAGTTTCCAAATGAATAGGGATACATTTCTTTAATGTTTGTCTTTCATTTGTGTTGATTTGCACTTGGCATTAAATTCTTATGTTGGAATAATGTTTTCTTTATTAGGTCTGTAATTCTAATGCAAAAGATCATGACACTAATATTGAAACCCCTCTTGAAATTGTGGGAGTCCCAAAATTTCCTTATTTAAGATTAACATATGCGTAGAAGGTGGGAAAGAGCCAATTTTTGTATAGACGCTTAGGCGCTAGAAGGTGCCTAGATGAAGTGCCTTGGATTCTTTAGAATTATACCACCAACATGTGCACCTTATTACCCATTTTTTTTCTACAACATTCCTATTTCAGTTGTCCATTTGATATATCTTGGCATTTAAACACCATTAATTGTATAGGATAGGAGCATGATATGGTATTTTTGGAGTGAAACTTAGACAAAGAAGCTTATAATGATTTTTTGGTACTTCTCTTAATATCTCGGAAAGGGTAACCAAAATTTTAAAAATACCTTAGGCTCAGCTTAATGAGACAAGAGACTTGCATACTGTTAAATAGTGTTTTATTTAAGTTCTTTATATTCACTTTTTATTTTCCTATTTTATGAGGACCTCTATGTAATTATTCTCTTTATAAATATACGAGGTACACACATTGTGCACCCTAACCCTTATAAACAACTCAAGATGATACCAGAGCAGGTGCTCTAGCCGCCACCCTCCTCGTAGCCGCCGCCCTCTCTCTCTCCCGGCGGCGACCCCTCGCCCTCCGGCACCCCCGCCGCCCAGCCCGGCTCCCCGCCCGCCGCAAGCAGCCGCCGGCGGCCCTCCTTGTGTGGGCCTGGCTTATTAGTGCAACCCGCACAATTATTGTTTAGCCTCAGGCTGTTCGTGTTGAGGGTCTTCGGAGCCCTACCCCTTCTTTTTGCCCACGTCGACCCTTGAGCCGCCGGGTTCTTTGCTGCGCCTCGGCGTAGTCTTCATGTAAGCTGGTCCTTCCAGTTGCTCAATCTGCCTGCTGTCGCCTAGCCGGAGGATCTAGGCGGTTTTAACTCTTGCTGCTGTTCTCTGCCTTTTTGGACTCGGTCTCCCTGATGGCTTCGTCCCATGAGGACTTTTGTCGTCAAGTGACTACTGTGAAGCTAGATGGGTGCAACTACCAACATTGGGTTTGCTCCATGGAGATCTTTGCGAAGTCACAAGGCAAGCATTCCCATCTGATTGATGTAGCGCCTCCTGCTTCGCCCAGTACTGTCGAATCCAAGGACAAAAAGATCTATGATGATTGGGTCAAAGATGACTCGACCGTGATGACGTGGATTCTACACAACAGTGAAACTCGCATCAACGTTACTCTACTTCGTCTCCTGACTGTCAAGGAGATGTGGGATCAACTGGCCCGCACCTACTCACATATTAAGAATACGAAGGTGTTTGACCTGAATAAACAACTATCCCGCCTGCACTTTACTGGGCCAGATATTGCTGACTATTTTTCGACCTTTAAAGGCGTCTGGGCTGAGTTTGAGAATCTTCATCCCTTATCTATCGACTTAGCCACGATGCAACGACAACGGTAGGAACTCTAGGTTGCCCAGTTCCTCTGCGGCCTTCCTGACTCATATGATGGTGTGGTTGACCAGATTCTCGCCAGTGATCCTTTACCTACGTTGGAGAGTGCTTTTCAGCGTCTACAATGATTGCTGGTTTCCTCGTCAGATTTGCCTTTCGACACTGGTGACACTACTGCTCTTGCTGCTATGTTTGGCCGTGGTCGTGGTAGGGGTCGCGATCGACCTCCGGACAACCATTCTTCTGCTCCTGGACGGGGACGTCGGTCGCATGGCCGTGGTTCCTTTGGTCGTGGCTCATCTGCTGATGCTTCTGGAGGTGCCGCTACTCAGCGGTACTGTGACTTCTGTGGCCGCAACAACCATACTGAAGACAAATGTTGGAAGAAACATGGCATACCTACGTGGGCCAATGCTGTGTTTGAGGGTGTTTCTCAAACACCCTCTGCTGCCCCCCTCGACTGCCTCCACCGCTAAGTTCATCCGCTCCGAGGTGGAACGTCTCTTGCTTGAGAGGACTGGTGCTTCCTCCTCATCTGCTGCTGAATCTGGAGCTCACGCTGCCACTTACACTGGTTGTGATTCTGCCTTCTTGAGTGCTCTTTCTTCTAGTGCTGGTAATACCAAATGGGTGATTGACTCTAGAGCCTCTTCTCATATATCTGGCAACTGTTCTCTCTTTTATAGACTGTCTAAGCCTTGTTCTAAATCTGCTGTTATGCTTGCTGATGGTTCTAAATTTGCTGTATTTGGAATTGGTGATATCTTTGCTCAAGTCCTTCTGCGATCTGCTTTATATGTGCCAATTTTTTTGCTAAACTTGCTATCTGTCAGTAAAATTGTACGCAATCTGAACTGCAGTCTGACCTTTGCACCGGGTACTTCGTGTTTTTCAGGACCTTCGCACGAGGATGAAGATTGGTGGGGGGCATGAAGGACCTGATGCACTTACTACTTGGATGAGTTGAAACAGATTGACACTACGACTCTGGCTTCAGCATTATCATCTTCCGTTTCCGCATTACAATGGCATTTTAGACTTGGACATCCGTCAACTGATAAATTAAAACATGTTAGTTCTGGTGTAGGCACACATTTTTCAGTGCGAGGCATGCCAGTTAGGCAAACAGTCCAGAACTGTATTTCCCAAAAAATCTCAGATTGGTAGCAAAAATATTTTTGATTTGGTGCATGCTGATGTATGGGGTCCTTGTCATGTTCCAAGTTTGTCTGGCAATAAATATTTTATTTTGTTCATTGATGATTACTTCCGTGCTACCTGGTTGTTTCTGTTGAAAGATAGATCTCAAGTTCTCCCTACTATTAAGTTCTTCTTTGCTGAAATTTGTTAATCAGTAAATGGAGAAAGCGTAGGGTTACACAATGTGTGTACCCTTATATATGTACTAGTGGAACAATCACAAGTAGGTCCTTATAGAAAAATAAAATAATAGGACAATAAGTAAAAACATATATTAACACTCCCCCTCAAGTTGGAGCATAGATATCAATCATGCCCAACTTGTCCACAAGCGAGTTGAAATGTTTCTTGGCCAACGTCTTTGTAAACATATCAACAACCTGATCTTCTGAGCGGGTGAAAGGAGTGCAGATCTTGCCAGATAAGATAGTCTCTCGAATGAAGTGACAATCAACTTCAATATGTTTTGTGCGCTCATGATATACATGATTATTAGCAATGAAGATAACAGCTTTATTGTCACAATGCATAGGGATAGCAGCAGAAGACTCAACCCCGAAGTCTTTCAAGAGAGATTGTACCCATAGGAGTTCACAAGCAGTGTGGGCCATCACCCTGTATTCAACTTCAACACTGGATCTAGCAACAACATTTTGTTTTTTACTTCTCCAAGTGACCAGATTACCTCCAACATAAGTACAGTAGCCTGAAGTAGATTTTCTGTCAGTCTTACTTCCAGCATAATCAGAGTCAAAGTAGCCTTCCAGAGAACAGTGTCCATGCTTTCTATAGTAGAGGCCTTTGCCAGATGATTTCTTAAGATATCTCAGAATATTACAAAGAGCATCCCAATGACACTGTCTAGGTTTATCCAAGTACCTGCTAAGAAGACCAACATCAGTAGATATATCAGCTCTAGTAACAGTCAGATAGATCATCTTACCAATCAGTCTCCTAAATTTTTTACGGTCTGGAAACATAGGAGAAGAATCATCATTCCAATTAATATTGGGATCCAGAGGAGCATCAGCCGGACGTGCACCAAGCATCCCAATCTCCTGTAACAGGTCAAGAACATACTTCCTCTGAGATAATACAAGAGCATTGGAGGTCCTAGACACCTCAATGCCCAGAAAATATCTTAGTCTCCCCAGATCTTTAGTAGCAAAATGTTTGCACAAGTGTGTTTTAGTAGCCTGAATCTCAGAATGAACACTGCCAGATAGAACGATATCATCAACATAAACAATCAAAATCACAATACCAGAAGAGGTCTTTTGACTCTTTTTCGTAAAGACCGAGTAATCAACCTGTGATCTCAGAAAACCAAAGGTAGTCAGGATTTTACTCAACTTGTCAAACCATGCCCGAGGACTCTGTTTGAGTCCATAGATAGATTTTTTAACCTGCAAACTTTATGTGACGCCCCCTGAGCAACAAACCCAGGAGGTTGCTCCATATAAACCTCTTCTTGAAGATCCCCATACAGAAAGGCATTTTTAACATCCAGTTGAATAAGAGGCCAATCTAAATTAATAGCAACAGAAAGTAGAACTCTGACAGAGTTAAGTCTGGCAACATGCGAGAATGTCTCAAAATAGTCAATGCCATAAGTTTGAGTATACCCTTTTGCTACCAGGCGTGCCATCAGACGTTCCACTGTTCCATCAGGTTGATACTTCACAACATAAACCCATCTGCAGCCATCAGGTTTGCACTCAGGAGGAGGATCCACCAGCTCCCAAGTTCCTCTATCAGCAAGAGCAGTCATCTCTTCTTTCATGGCAGTCGTCCAGGCTGAACTTTGTAAGGCATCATGTACAGTCTTGGGAATAACAATAACAGATAGGGCAGCCACAAAGTTACTAGCATGAATACTCAGATGTGCAGTAGAAACATGATTAGCAATATTATGAGAAGTACAAGAACGAGTGCCTTTTTTGAGAGCAATAGGCAGATCTAAGTCAGAGTTTACCTCAGTAGGAGTAGGACCTTCTAGAGGAGAAGATTGGTGCTGAATGGGGGGGTCTTGAGCAGGTTGTGACCTGTTCCTGCGTTTATACACAATAAGTGGATGAGTAGTCGTTTCAGCAGGTGAAGTATCAGATATGCAATCACTCATGACATGCAGTGGTGCTGTGATTATGTCAGAATCCAGGATATCTCCTTTAGCTGAATAAAACAGTGTATCCTCAAAAAAGGCCACATCTCTACTCGTGAACCATTTTTTTGTAGGACTATAGCACCGATACCCTTTTTGAGTACGAGAATAATCCAAGAAAATACATTTTTTTGCTCTAGGAGATAATTTGTCATAGTTTGGTCCAAGTAACCGCACAAAACAGGTAGAACCAAATATCCGTGGAGGTACAGAAAACAAAGGTACATTAGGCTGTAGAACCTGTACAGGATTCTTGTTGCCAATAACAGAAGACGACATTCTATTAATCAGAAAGCAGGCAGTCAGGATAGCTTTTGGCCAGAAAAGTCTAGGACTCTAGGTACATTAGAATGCAACATTATAGTTCTAGCAACCTCAAGTAAATGTCTATTTCGCTCCGCAACTCCATTTTGTTGAGGCGTATAGGCACACGATGTCTGATGAATAGTACCCAGATCGACAAAACAGTCCAACTTCTTTCTGAACAAACTCTAAAGCATTGTCGGTTCTCAGAATTTTAACAGGCATAGAATATTGAGTTTTTATTTCAGCAAAAAAGAATTTTATTGTAGATAGCACTTGAGATCGATTTTTCAATAGAAACAACCAAGTGGCACGAGAAAAATCATCAATAAACAGAAGAAAGTATTTATTACCAGACAGACTTGGAACATGACACGGACCCCATACATCAGCTTGAACAAGATCAAAAATGTTTTACTACTAATCTGGGATCGTTTAGGATAGACAATCCTAGACTGTTTCCCTAATTGACACGACTCACATTGAAAATCGTGCGTTCCTACACCAGAGATGACATATTTCAGCTTCTCAGAAGATGGGTGTCCAAGTTCGTAGTGCCACTGCAATGCTGAAACTGATGAAGATAGAGCTGAAGCTAGCGCCAAGTTGTCAGTCCTTTTCAATTCATCCAGATAATATAGGCCATCAGGTCCTTCATGCCCCCCCCACCAATCTTCATCCTCGTGTGAAGGTCCTGAAAAGTACAAGTACCAGGAATGAATGTGAGACTGCAATTCAGGCTACGTATAATTTTGCTAACAGATAATAAGTTCAGTGAAAAGCGAGGCACATATAGAGCAGATTTTAACAAAAAATGAGAAACTATGTCTCCAATCCCAGATACAGCAGTCTTGGAGCCATTAACAAGCATAACAGAGGAATTAGAGACCGGTCTAGATAGAGTTTTGAAAAGGGACCGATTTCCAGAGATATGAGACGAGGCACCAAAATCAATCACCCATTTTTCATTACCAGTACTAGGCGAGGGTGCACTGATGAAAGCAGTATCACAACCAGAATATGTAGCAGCATGAGCTCGAGTGGCAGCTCCAGAGGATGATCCAGTGTGCTCGAGCAGTAGACGCTCCACCTCCCAACGGATAAAGTCAACAGTAGTGGAATTGGATGCATCAGTGGCAGTAGGCTGTGACGCTACCTTAGCGGTAGCATGTGCATCAGAAGCCGCATTGGCCCAGGCCGGTTTCCCATATTTCTCCCAACATTTTTCTTCAATATGATTAGACCGGCCACATATCCTGTAGAAACGCTGACCAGTCGGAGGACGAGCAGCGTTGGGAGGTCCAGAGGGTGCTCCACGTCTAGAAGAGGTCCTCCCCCTTCCAGCTCCAAGAGGAGGGCGGTTCTCCTGAAAACGACCACTGTCGCGGCCACGACCTCGGCCGGACATAGCAGCAAGGTCAGTAGTATCTCCAGTGTCAGAAGGTGACTTAGATGAGGACGCCGACAGTCGCTGAAGACGCTGAAACACACTCAGTAATGTAGGCAGTGGATCATTGGCAAGAATCTGATCCACAACCCCAACATAGGATTCAGGTAAACCACATAGGAACTGAACCACCTGCAACTCCTGGCGTTGACGTTGCATGGTAGCCAAGTCAGTAGACAAGGGATGGTAGGCCTCCAATTCTCCCCAGAGTCCCTTAAAGGCAGAGAAGTAATCAACAATGTCAGATCCCGAGAAGTGTAGACGGGTCAACTGTTTGTTGATATCAAACACCTTCTTGGGATTCTGACTGTGAGAGTAAGTACTTGCAAACTGATCCCCCATTTGCTTTGCTGTAGGTAGGTATAGTAAGGTGACACTGATTTTCGTCTCACTGCTGTTGAGAATCCAAGTCATCACGGTGGAATCATCTTTGACCCAAGCATCATAAGCTTTGACATCCTTGGAGTCGACATTGGCAACAGGCATAGGAGGCAGATCACGCGTCAGATGAGAATGTTTCCCTTGAGATTTTACATAAATCTGCATGGAACAGACCCAATGCTGGTAGTTGCGCCCATCCAACTTAACAATAGTAACCTGACGACACAGATCGTCATGTGAGGACGCCATGACAAACAGAGCACCGACACCCAAGGTGAGTATGAACAAGCAGGTACAGGCAGAAGATGACCGCCTAGGTCCTCAACTAGGCAACAGTAGGCACAGTAGAAGAAACTGGACGAACCCGTTACATACGGGCTACGCCGAGGCGCAGAAAATGACCCGGCGGCTCAACAGCTGACATTAGTAGGCAGTAGACGGAGCCGATAGAGGCTCACACAGTTACCCGTAAGACGTGGGCTACGGTGAAGATCACGTCACGGAGAGCAGGTGGCAGCAACGACCGACGCGGAGGCGGCTAAGCCAGTCGATCGGCTGGGCGGCGCGGCGGCCGGCCGGCCGACCGGGCAGCCTAGCCGTTGCAGCGGCGGCGGCGGGTAAGAGCGAGAGGGTAAAGGAGGGAGGGGAAGGAGAGGCGGCGCCCGGATCTAGATCTGCTCTGGTACCATGTGTGTACCCTGATATATATACTAGTGGAACAATTACAAGTAGGTCCTTATAGAAAAAATAAAATAACAGGACAATAAGTAAAGACATATATTAACAAAATTAAAACTCACTATTCTATGCCTATTAAAATCCTGCGTACTGATAATGCATTGAAATTTGTTCAAAAATGTTGAATTATTTTGTCGTTCCGTGGGTACAATTCATAAGACTTCTTGTTCTTATACACCTCAACAGAATGGTGTTGCTGAAAGGAAAAATAAGCATTTACTTGAAATTACTAGAACTATCATGTTGCATTCTAATGTTCCCAAACATTTTTGGCCAGAAGCGGTTCTTACTGCCTGTTATCTGATAAATCGTATGCCTTCCTCTGTTATTGGGAATAAAATTCCTGTACAAGTACTACAACCCAATCTTCCTCTGTTTTCTGTACCTCCAAGAATATTTGGGTCGACTTGTTTTGTTCGCTTGCTTGGACCTACTCAAGACAAGTTGTCTCCTGGAGCTGAAAAATGTATTTTTCTGGGATACTCACAGACTCAGAAAGGATACCATTGCTATAATCCTGTTACTAAAAAGTGGTTCAAAAGTAGTGATGTCGTTTTTTTTGAGGACACTCCATACTACTCTACTAAGGGGAACATGTTGAGTTCCGATCTGATTGCAGCGCCTTTACCCATTATTAGTGATTCTACCTCTGCTATGCAACCCGATGAGACTACGTCTCCTCCTCTCATTGTTTATCAACGCAGGAATCGGCCGCCGCAACCTACTTCTGCTCAAGACCCCCCACTGACAACCAATCTTCTCCTTTAGAAGGTCCTGCCCCTACTGAGGTAACTTCTAATCTAGATTTACCTATTGCTCTCAGGAAAGGTACTAGATCATGTACATCTCATAATATTGCTAACTATGTCTCTATTGCTCATCTGAGTGTTCATGTTAGTAATTTTATTGCTGCTCTCTTTGCTGTCTCTGTACCCAAAAATGTGTATGACACATTACAGAGTACGGCCTGGACACAAGCCATGACTGTGGAGATAGCTGCTCTCACTGACAGAGGTACTTGGGATCTGGCTGATCCTCCTTCTGCTTGCAAACCTGTTGGAAGTCGTTGGGTTTACACTGTCAAAAATCATCCTGATGGAACTGTTGAATGCCTTTAGACCCGCCTCGTGGCGAAAGGGTGCACTCCATAGTTTTCAGAACCGAACCGGTGAGCGAACCGGTGAGGCCTTCGGTTCTCGGTTCACTGGTTCAACCAGTGGTCGGACCGGTTCAACCGGTGACGTCAGCAAGACGTTATAATTAATAGAATAAATTTAAAATATTTGAAAATCATGGCAAATATACATATGTAAGACATGGATAAGAAAATAATTTCACACAGTACTTAATAGCTTCCTACTTTGACTCCCTTTCAACAATTTATATATTGGTGCATTCCACATACTAAAATATCTAACACTACCAAAAGATGTAGTTAGGAAATGAATCAAATAATACGTTCGAACACATTCGACAATCGATACTAAGAATCATAGTTACTGATTAAGAATACATTAACAGATAATTCTACGCAACATTAATCAACCATAATCAAGTAATAGTCAATAATGTACAAACAGGAAACTAGGACACGAAATTAATATGACAGTTAACAAAGATAGGAATCAAACTATGAAGATTGAAGAACCCATAACAGACCGGCAATCAAATCAGTAATTTATATACGGGACAGAGTGTTACCTTATAAAGTGCTACAAATCAATTTGTGATCGTAGTATAGTTCAAATGACAGCAACCAAACAGCAGCACGTCCATGAGCTGAAAACTTCAAATCAAGCCTTGAACAGGATCAACAGAGAAGGCACTAGAGGAGTTAGTAGAGGAAGAACGGGAGTCATACAGAGAGGAGGACGAAGAAGACGCATAAAAGAAAAGGGGGGGAGAGGCATAGAAAAAGATGAATAAAAGAAGAAGAAGAAGAAGAGAGAGTAAAAGAGGAGCGGTGAAAGGAGAGGAGCAGAAGGGGAGGACGAAGAACCGTAGAAAAGAGTAGTAGAAAAAGGGGTGGAGCATACGAAGACAACTGGAAGAAAAATAGTAGTAGACGAAAAGAAGAATAAAGATTAGAAGAAAGAGAGGAGTAAGGGTAGCAGAAGAATAGAAGGAAGAAGAGGAGAAATCGACAGTACCTGCAGCTGTAGCGAGGATGCAGCTACGGCGGCTGCTGCTGGTGGGAGGGGTGGTGGAAGCGCAGGCTTTGGAAGAAGCTTCCAGCGGCGGCTTTGGCTGCAGCTGATCGTCGACGGCGGCGGCTCACTCGTCGACGGCGGCGGTCTGCAGCTCCATGCTAGGGCTCCTTTTGTTCTCCTCGCTAGGGAAAGGAGGAACGCGACTGGAGGGAAGAGTCGGGAGTATCGGGGGGCAGGTGGGGAGTGTCGGGGTTTTCACCCCTGGAGTCACGCGGGTTAGTAAAATTGCCCCTTAGAAACAACCTGCCGGTTACTGAAAACCGGACCGAATCGCCGGTTTACCGGTTCAACCGACCGGTTCGCCGGTTTGAGAGCGGTTTCTGCCTATTTTCGGGTCTGGGCCTAGACCGAACCGTTAGAGTGTCCGGTTCCCGGTCCAACCGGTTGAACCGGCCGGTCCGGTTCGGTTCTGACAACCATGGTGCACTCAGACTTATGGTATTGATTACTTTGAAACTTTCTCTCCTATTGCCAGGCGAACTTCTATGCGTGTTCTGCTCTCTGTGGCAATCAATCTGTATTGGCCTCTTATCCAGCTGGACGTGAAGAATGCCTTCCTTTATGGTGATCTCCAAAAGGAGGTCTATATGGAGCAACCACCTGGGTTTGTTGCTCAAGGGGAGTCACATAAAGTCTGCCGCCTCAAAAAGTCTATTTATGGACTCAAACAGGGTCCGCGTGCCTGGTTTGATAAATTGAGTAAGATTCTGTCTACCTATGGCTTTCTTAGATTGCATGTTGATCATTCTGTCTTTATTAAAAGACGTCCTCTAGTATTGTGGTTCTTATTCGTATGTTGACGATATTATTTTATCTAGCAGTGCTCTCTGCAATTAATGCTACTAAAGCCGACTTATGCAATCATTTTGTCACTAAAGATCTTGGTAAACTGAGATATTTTTTAGGGATTGAAGTTTCTAGGACTGCTAATGCTCTTGTTCTATCACAACGAAAGTATGTTCTTGATCTTCTACAGGAAACTGGTATACTTGGAGCTCTCATACACCTCTAGATCCTAATGTGAATTGGGTTGATGATGAATCTCCTCTGTATCCTGACAGTAAAAGATATAAAAGACTGGTTGGAAACTGATCTATTTGACTGTCACTAGAGCTGATATTTCTAATGCTGTTGGTCTTGTTAGCAGGTAGCCTAGACAGTGTCATTGGAAAGCACTGTGTCATATGTTGAGATATCTGAAGAAATCCCCCGGTAAAGGCCTATTTTATAGAAAACATGGTCATTGCTCTCTTGAAGGCTATTCTGATTCTGACTATGCTGGAAGCAAGATAAACAGAAAATCTACCTGTGGTTACTGTACCTTTTTTGGTGGAAATCTGGTTACCTGGCGGAGCAAAAAGCAAAATGTTGTTGCTAGATCTAGTGCTGAGGCCGAGTACCGTGCTATCGCTCATACTGCATGTGAGCTTCTGTGGGTGCAGTCTCTTCTAAAAGAACTTGGTGTGGGATTTTCTGCTCCTATTCCTATGCACTGTGATAATGAAGCAACTTTTTTATTGCAAATAATCCTGTCTTTCATGAGCGGACCAAGCACATTAAAGTTGACTGCCACTTTATCAGAGAATCTATTCTGACTGGTCGTATCTACACTCCTTTTACTCGCTCAGAAGACCAAGTTGCTGATATCGTCACAAAGTTGCTGGCTAAGAAACATTTCTGTTCTCTTGTGGACAAGTTGGGCATGATTGATATCTATGCTCCAACTTGAGGGGGAATGTTAAATAGTGTTTTATTTAAGTTCTTTATATTCACTTGTTATTTTCCTATTCTATGAGAACCTCTATGTAATTGTTCTCTTTATTACACACATTGTGCATTCTAACCCTTACAGACAACTCAAGACATAAACTTTTACAAAATTCACTTAGATACTCGAGAGTATATATCTTTGAGAGAGCATACATGTTTGAAACCAGATACATTGGTCACATACTCGCATTGGACACGACTCATAAATTTCCACTTTTTCCGTAAGCCTGGACACATTTAACACGGATATGACATGGACACATATGGAATAGGCTCACAATGGACATGATAGGCCCAAAGCAGTTCTGTTCTCTATACCCAAAGCAAAATAAATAATACATCTCTCTTCCTCCTTTTATTCTAACACACTACCTACACACGTCCTCTCCCTCCTACACCTATATGCTATTAAAAATTATCTCTTGTACATCATTTTTATAGATATTACTTGTCATTCTTATAGAGACTCCTAGGATTTTGAAACACAAAAATTAGGATTCATCATTATCCATTTAAACTTATTTGAATTCATATTGCAAATGTATTTTGGACAAATTATTCTCAATAGATAATTTTTATTTCATAATGTAAATTTACTTGTCATTTCATCTTTTTTTCATATATTAAAGTTTGCATTCATATTGTACATGAACTTGTTTCATTCATCCTTTTGTGTTTGTTTCTATAGATCCCATGTTTCTTCTTACTTTACATATATGTATGGATGGATGCTATTTGTATCAATTCCATGTTACATGTATATGTGTGCAAATATGTGTGTGAAAGTATATATGTGTTTATTTATATGTATATCTGTATATATTTGTGTGTGCTTTTATATATAAGTATATGTATGAGAGATGCATATACATATATATAAACACACACAAATATATACAAATATATATGTGTATATATATGCATGTGTATATATATATATATATATATATATATATAGAGAGAGAGAGAGAGAGAGAGAGAGAGAGAGAGAGTCGGGCTAGAATACACTCGAGTGTACAGATCACACGCTACACTCAAGTAGTGTTTGCATATCAAGATTATTTTTTTGCAAAATGTAAACCACTGATCTTCACCGTCATACTATAACTAGGCTACATACAAATTTTGAGCCCATTTGGATGAGTGTAAGTCACTCATCCGAGGGCAACAAAATCGACACGCGAAACTAATTTGAAATGCATAGTTTTTGTTGTCTTCATAACATGACATATCGGTGTCCAAATGGGCTCAAATTTTGCGTATGAGCTATTCACAAGATGTTTAAGAAGATCAACGGATTAGATTTCTGAAAAAAATATTGCATCATGAAAAACTACTTGAGTGTATTCTGCTCTGAATACACTCGAGTGTATTCTAGCTTGACTCTATATATATCAATGGTTTTCTCCACCCAGCCAGTGTAGCGCAGATGGTTCGGTCCGGCCTGTCCTCCCCGGGGGACCCGGGTTTGAAACCTCCTGTTGTGCATTGTATTTACAATCCCTTGGGTCATCTGGGCTCTGGCACCTGTTTGAGGGAGGGGGGAGACTAAGTCTCCTAATTTTCAATGGTTTTCTCCAACCAACCAGTTGTTGGCCATGTGTATACCTTGACCCATGGACCCGATTTGATGTTTATCAACTTTCTCCTTCCATGTATAGACCCCCCTTTACTTTTTCACTATAATTTGACATGGGAAACGTAATGTGTTCGATTTCCATAAAGATACAAAAATTTGTTTTTTCTCATTGTAAGCTTTGCCCAAGTTAATTTAGGCTGGCCTTTTCTCCTTGAATTTGTGCTTGACTCAATAGCATTGTTTTGAATTGGTCGATGTGGCGGTTGTTGCATGTGTTTGTGGTTCGTACCATCTCAGGTAATTTTCAGTAACGTAGTTCTGGATACTCCCATCACTCCTTTATTCTTTATATAGTTATTTCTCAAGCAATCTTTCCTTGTCTTCCTACACTTCCATTGTAAGCATATGCACTTCGGGCACAAACATATTGTTGACACCTTGTAGTTTCACTGCCCAAAATTCATTCCTATACCACGTGGCTGGCAGTATAGTTATTCAATAAAACTTATTGTTTAATCCGATTGGAATCCTCTAGTTACGTACTATTCCACTTATACACCTTTATTTCACTATCCTGCTGTGATCCTCCAACAAACATCATCTTGAACATTGCCTCCATTTGAATAATAGATTCAAAGTAACCAAACTTGTCACATTTTGGTACATCCACTTCATCCAACTTGGCACCTCCCTTCACAATTTATGATTGTCTGAAGTTGTAATGCATGTACTCTATTCTTCTTTCTACTGATATTAAATCTATTAGATCTCAATGCATTTCTTGGAGGATTAAACAATAAAACTTATTGTTTAATCCGATTGGAATCCTCTAGTTACGTACTATTCCACTTATACACCTTTATTTCACTATCCTGCTGTGATCCTCCAACAAACATCATCTTGAACATTGCCTCCATTTGAATAATAGATTCAAAGTAACCAAACTTGTCACATTTTGGTACATCCACTTCATCCAACTTGGCACCTCCCTTCACAATTTATGATTGTCTGAAGTTGTAATGCATGTACTCTATTCTTCTTTCTACTGATATTAAATCTATTAGATCTCAATGCATTTCTTGGAGGATCAACTGTCATTCAATCTTTCTTTCGTTTCATAAATGAGCACAATATTGTTAGCAAATTACATAATGTGTCTCGACGATTGCACAAAATTGTCGAATGAAATGAAATTACCTGAAATTGGAAAATTTACAGATAATCTTAAGAAGCAAACAGTTCCTACTAAAATAAGTAGTAGTCTAATCAGGCTCTCTGATGCCTTCTGTTTTACATCAACAGCTGAGGATAAAAGAAAATGGACTTTGAACTATAACATTTGTGTGTGTGTCACAGAGAGTGGAACAATGCTAACAAAAAAATATATACAAATTGATTTATCTGTAAGACAAATTATCATAATCTCTTCTGGTCATCACCCCCACCCCACCCACCCATAACACACACACACACTTCCTGCAAATCGTGTATATTTACACTTTCACAAAGCAGCCTCTCCCTTTGTCATTTCTAAAACTTTTTTTTTCCTGTTTTCCTTGTCCCATCGGTTATCAATGTAAACTAGTGGGTAATTTATGATGATTTGTTGTCTGATATAATAAGATGTATGCATGAATGCAGTACACGGCTCTGTTCCAGAGAGGAGAGGTGCGCACCATCTCTTCAGCTTCCCATGGTGTAAGTGCCATACAGATTGCTGATGATTCCTCCTGTGATACATTCCGCTCTCCTCCTAGGCCATTGCCTTATGATGACCCACGATGCTCTCCTGTACAACGTGATGGTCTCATCTCAAGGCGTGAGAAAGCCTCATGTCATCGTCATGAGGAGATACAACCACTGAGAATTAGTAATGATTCTGATACTGTTAATGCTGTGGGAGGGAAATGGAAAGGATCTGAATTTGAAGGAGAATCCAAACTTCAATATTCAGAATCATCACTAAAGAAGCCAGCTGGGGAAGTGATCAGTGGCTTACTGTACTTTTTTGCTTCAGCAGAGGATGAAGATGTTTGCCCAACATGTCTTGAAGGTGTGCCATGCGTATTGCAGTTTATATGTTGCTGAAAAGCTTTTTTACTATACCTATATGTTGGAATTTATGGATCTTTGCCTTTCCTTAGTGCAGTTAGAAATATTTACTTGGTTTATGCTCTTACCATAACACCTTCTCTTGTACTGTAGAGCACCGTAATGCCTTCAAGTGAAGAGTAAGTGAACTGAATATTAACTCACTGATGGGCTTGCCTTCTACATACTGTATGATCAACCACAAAAAGGAATATATTGTGTAATATGTCCATGATTAAAGGAAAATATGAATTAACATAAGAGTATCTCTAATTCAGAACCTCAGATTATACTGTCTATACAGTTAATGCCAACTGCATTTTTTATTAGAATCCTCGATTTTTTCTGAATCCTAAAATAATTTAAATCATTTCAGGCACTTTCAAATGCAGGTGGAAAATCTTCTCATCCGACTAACTCTTATTTTTGTTGTTCTCAGAATATACTAATGAAAATCCCAGAATTACAATGAAGTGCAACCATCACTTCCATCTTGGTTGTATATATGAATGGATGGAAAGAAGTGAAGCATGTCCTGTCTGTGGCAAGGTAACCTTTACGATTTCCATGCATTTTCTGCTCTTGTTGACGTAGAAAACAGATTTCTCATTTGAAGTCTGTATGGAAATCAAACACGCAACAATTTCTTTCTTTACGTTGCCATCATTTACTGGGTGCCAGTTATACTATATGGTTCCAATTTATGTTATTACTTATTTGTGTTGGTTGATGAGTAGTAATTCTATATAGTTGAGAATTCCTGAATCAAGAACCTTTGTACATGTATCATAAAGAGGAAAATTTACTTATAACTTATATAATATTCATGGAAATCTATTTTTATCAATCATCTTAATTATGTAAAGTGATTTTTTTGGGATTTTTTGTCGCATGCCTATTGCCTATTACTTAAAAGGTTTCGGGCAGGGTTGTCAGACTCGAACCGGTCAGCGAAACGGTGAGGGCTCTGGTTCACAGTTCACTGGTTCAACCAGTGGTCTGACCGGTTCAACCGGTGACGTCAGCATGACGCCACTAATAGTTTAAATATATGTATCTTAAAGAATAAAAGACGGCTGTTCGTTGTTGTATTAAGAAGAGAAAACCCTGCTCCTATAAATAGGAGAATAGCTCCTATAAATAGGAGAATAGGGAACCGTACAGACATAACTTAACCCTAATGGGCCAAGACATACTTGGGCCCATATTATAAAGACACATAATAACATAAATAAATACTCTCTAATACTCCCCCTCAGGTTGAAGTTGGGAGAATCCCAAATCAGCTTGCAAACAGTGTTGGACTAAAAAAGAAACAAAATAAAAAGATAAACAAGTTCATACAAGAATTTTCTCCCCCTCAATATTACAATTAAGCACTCAAACACTCCGACACTCCCCCTCAAGTAGGTACTCCAAGCAAGCGGGTCGTAGAAGCTTCTCGATCATCTGGAGAAGAAGTAAACAGCAACAGAGCATCATGGTCTTTATCTCAGTCGCTAACGTCACATCCTAGAGAGTGTTGGTCCACAATCGAAATGTCCAGAAAGTGCTGGCTCACAAAGTCTAGAGAGTCCTGGATCACAACAACAGTAGTAGTCAACGTACCAATAAAGTACAGACAAGTCAACGTGCGAAAGAGAGTATGGATGAGCCAGAGAGTGCTTCTGGCAAACAGAAGCAGAAAGTTGACGTGGAAACAAGGCACATACAAACCAGAGAATGCTGGTGCATAGGTGGTCAAAGTCCCAAAGAGTGTTGGGTCACAACAGTCAACGCGCAAAGAAAGCACAGACAAGTAAAGAGTCAACATGCACAAGGCATGGACAAGCCAAAGAGTGTTGGCACACAGTAGTAAAGCAGTAAGATGGACGTAGCTGGATAGAAGACTATCAACACAAACAAGTAGGCAGCATAAATAAATCTCTAGAAATCAATCTCTTCAAGAAGCATGTAGAAATGGCAGCAGATATAAACTTTCTATTCTCTCCTCATCTCTCTTCCTCTACTCATCTTCTCTTCCTCCTATTCTCCCCCTTACACTAAGCACGAAAGGAGTCAAAGAGTGGTTGGGGTGGAAAGTCAGAAAAAGTGGTAGAAGTATCAAATTTTAGGTAGATATATGGAGGAGGATAATCGATAACTCGAGTTTAGGTGAAAAATGACCCAATTAGGTAGATCTAGGTAGAAAAATAAATGGATCTCTGTCCGACCCAAAAAATCCAATTAGGCAAAAAAGAGATCCGATTAGCGCAAATATATAGTGTGTATATGGGGGGGGGGCAGTAGAAAATATGAAGGGACAAAAAAAATTGGGTTGTTTGGTAGCGGTGACGAGTGGTGGGCAGTAGTAGAGAGTAGTGGATAACCAACCACCCATAGTAGACATCAGCAGTAGAAGATGTTTGCGATAGCAACAAGGGAATCGATGACCAACGACAGGTGTAGCAGGGTGGCGGAGCGGGTGGTAGGCGACATGCACGGAGCATTCGCGGTGGTAGAAGTTGCGTCGCGTCGCGTGCAGGCAGTAGGCGGGGGTGCAGGCGGCTAGGCAAGTATTGTAGCAACAAAGGGGAGATGGCGGCGACATGATTAGTAGTAGAGGGTAGCAACAGGTGGCGCCCAACCTGGTATGCAACGGTGAGGCAGCAATGACGGGCAGCAAGGCTGCTGCAAAAGGCATGAGGCAGCGACGACAAAGGGGTAGGCAACAGGGCAGTAGCGAGCGGTACTTGGAGTGGGACAACGGGGGATTGTGGGCAACGATGGATTAGTAACAACAAAAGCAAGCAGATTTGTGGCAGCAACAGTGGATCTATGGCAAGCGGCGACGGTGCATGGAGCAGCATCGACAGATGGGCAGGCGGTTAGGCTTAACAACAAGTGGCGGCCAGGTAGCAGTTGGATGACGGCAGTGGGCGGCAGGTGGCAAGTAGTAAGAGGGCAGGGAACTAGGGGAGGAATTCCCTATGGGCAACCGATCTCTGACAAGGGCGGCGGCCGCCTATAAAGGGGGGGGGGCGCTCCTCTTTTTCTCTCTCTCACGTAGGGCTTTGGTCCCTAGGACGACTGCTCTGATACCATCTTAAAGAATAAAATACGGCTGCCCGTTGTTGTATTAAGAAGAGAAAACCCTGCACCTATAAATAGGAGAATAGGGAACCGTACAGACATAACTTAACCCTGATGGGCCAAGACATACTTGGGCCCACATTACAACGACGCTTAATAACATAAATAAATGCTCTCTAATAATATAAATGTCTTTGATACTCATGGAAAATAACCCTGTAAAAGTTATGCAACATGAATAATAGCACAATTGCTCACAATAACTTGATAAATAGACCAAATAACAAGTATTATTCTATCGTGGACATTTATATACCAACATTTATATTGTATTCAATATTGATTAGCAAAAACTAGCAGCAAAAATACATTTACTTATAAAGTGAGAGAACCGGCTGGTTGGGCTAAAATTGGACCGATTCGCCGGTTCACTGGTTCAACCGGTCGGTTCACCGTTTTGATGCCGGTTTGACTTCATTTCCGGCTTTAGGAGAGAACCGACCCAGTAGAGTGATCGGTTTGCGGTTCAACCGGCCGGTCCGGTTCGGTTCTGATAACCATGGTCCTTAGCTTTGTCATGCAAAATTTAAAGAATTTATGAAAGACTGAATGGGGTGGGGCACTTGGATGGCCACACTTGTCTTCTTACCAGCATGCCTCTCCCTTGTTACCATTATGCCTCTCCCGCAACATTCTTGGTTTAAATCACCCTTCTTAAAAAAATTATAATTTTAGACCCTTTTCTTTCGTCCCTCTCCTCACTTTCTTGAACACCATTGTAGTTCTTTTCTTGCTCGAGCTCATAAGCAATTTGTACCTGCCTTTTTATTATTTACGGATTCTCCAAAACAGGTGTCGTACCTGTACCCGATACCAATACTCCGTGGATACTCCTAGATACGTATCGGATACTCCTAATCTGACATGTCATATCCAGTTCGGTAAAAACTAGAAAAAAATCTGGGCATGACATTGCTTGATTAGCGTTTGACACCAGCTCATGTCTCAACCCTCTCTGCTATGTAGTAGCTTGCAGTAAGGCTGTCACAGTTGCTTCCTCTTGCTAAATGCCAATCTTCCTTCTTCTCTTTATTGTTTGTACCTCCTCTGTGTTTTGGCATTTCACTTTTTAAAGAACTTCCATATATAATCTGGATTTTAGTTTGTTCTTTATTGCAAACCAATTCATTCACCTTTACATGGTACTTGCGGGTGCTTTCCCTGCTAAGGTGCAAGTTTTATGCACGTTGATGCCCTCCGTATTCTATGAAAGGCTTCAATTCAGTATCGTTGGGTTAACATGCCTCTTGTTTTGGCGACTAAATCCATTGTGGTTTATTCTGGATTTAGACAATATCTATTTCATCTCCTTTGAAGATAATCATTGCATCCCCATCCTTCTGTCCCCCCCTATGAAGCACCGATACTCCAAAATAGGTGTCTTACTAGTACTGAATACATATCCGATACTAATACTCCCTAGATACTCTCTAATACATACCAAATACTTCTTAAGTTGTATTCCTTTTTTTATTAGCAGGATATGACCTCGATGCAGCCAGGATACAACCAACCCATATAGCAGCCAAGAGAGCACCCCACTCGTGTGATCCCTCAAAATCCCAAAACCATGTGACTTCTAACTCTAGACTCCCCCTATTGTATTGTGATTTGGGAATGAAATTGGTATTTTCTGTTAAAATTTTAAAATAAACATAAAAAAATGTTGTATCCACGTTGTACCCGTATCTTATAGTTTAAAAAATTGTCATATCCACATACCTTACCCGTACCCGTACCCGTATCCATTTCTATATCTGTATCCGTGCTTCATAGTAGCTAGCCATACATGAGAGAAGATACTTTGGTATCAAAGATGACACAACTCACTTTAAAACACAACATTACATGATACATGAAATGTGAAAAGGTTTAGAATATGATGTTATCATGCCTTTTTGTAACTTCTGTCTCAGATTAACATGAATGAAAGACTCCTTTTTATATCATTGTTTGATAGTATGGTATTGGTTTCCATTTTCTTTAGAAATATTGTGTTTTTTGAATGAAATTTGATTGTCTTAATCTGTATTTTAAAATAAATATATTGGTTATTTTTAAAAATATTAAAATTAATATTAAAAATTTGTCGTGTCCATGACGTACCTGTATCCTATATTTTCAAAAATTGTCATATACCCGTACCCGTACCTGTATCCGATACGTATCCGTATCTGTGCTTCCTAGATAGTGATGTTACCCATTTCGCACAACTTCCTTTAATGGTTGGAGATTTTTTTTTAATATCATTCATGACTTGGTTGTATCTGCATGACTTGGTTGTATCTGCTTAAAACTCGGGAAGGAGTTTTTTCTCTCACCAAAGTCTTTTATAAAGTAATCTCCACAATATGAGCCACGTATTAAAATTCTTCAAACTTAAAATGCCATTGAATATATCTAAGGCGTTGTCACTTCTTTTAGTCTCAGTGTTAGTATGGTCCATCAGCAGTCGTGTGCTCACACTCTTCAACATAATGGCATCGCCGAACATATAAATAAACATTTTCCTGGCACCAATCAGTCTTTTGTCCATTTAGGGCTCCCTTGCCCAAATGGTTTTGTTTTTAAGTTCTCTTGATGGCCTAATTTCTCATAAATCACCAACCGCCATTCATTTTAAAGGGAAAAAACCCTCCACCATTCTTCATCCTCAAACGAACCCTTTTGTTTACTCCCTGTGTGTTTGGCTGTTTTGCCTTTGTGCATAACTCCAATAGAAATGGTGGCAAATTTTCACCTTGTGCCTTCAAAATTGTCTCCTTAGAGTATTCACAGGTGCTGAAAGGATTCAAGTGTTTAAACCTTAGCACTCTAAGATGTCATTTCCATGAATTTGTGCATGACTTTGGTCTGAAAGAAAATAAACTTTCACCATGTACCTTCATAATTGTCTCTTTGGGGTACTCACATCTACAAATAAGATACACCTGCTTTAGCCTTATACCAATTCATGCATTCGCTGCTAATGTTACCTTCCATCATGATTGTACATGTACTCTCCTAGGGGGCTCTTAAGTGCCTTGGGCAGTCCCTTAAGTTACAAATCATAGGCACCCGACCCAACTAGGCCTTCTTAGCGACCTAGGGACCGTGGGAGTTCGTCTGGGTGCTTAGGCGATTGGCCTAAGTGTAACTCGGTCGAGAATACCTAGGTGGCAACTGTTGAGCGCAGCCATCAATGCAAGTGGGATTCCGCGTATAGCAGTAGCCCCAAGAGTTGATGCTCGCAGAATGAGCTGCCAACAACATTCTCTTTGTTGCAACAAGAGCTACCAACCGTCTTCAACAACTATAGTTCTTGCTGCTCCAGGTAACTACTCACTCTACCTTCTCCTGATCTTCTTCTCCCCCTCCTCTTCCCACTCCTTTTCTTCCCGCTTAGCTCCTTCTCCGCCCTCCTCTTCTCTTTATCCATAGTTCCAATTGTCACATCGAAGAAGATTTTGATGGTTCAGAAATAGAAATTTACATAATTTTCAACGCAAATTTCGACAAAAGAGTTCTTGTTGACACACAATTTTGACAACCGAATAAAGGAAATAAGTCCTGAAATCCTACCAGAATAATCTATACGTTGATATACCTGTATATGCAATAAAATGACATATTGATATTGAGGGACTCCTACATGTGAGTGAAAAGAAATTGAACTATGTCGATGACAATCTTAATAGCACAAAGAAAGGATTGGCTTATATAAATTTTTAAGCACAATCAATCTATAACACCTCAGTTATAAAGCACCCTTCACCCTGTCACCTGAAGATGCCATCTTCCAAAAAATTTAAAAGCAAGCAACAATGATCACCCAACCATCAATAATCAATTTTAATTGATACTTAGTAGCTTATATTATAGATCATCAAAGAGTAAAAATACTAAAGCTATTCTCCATTAAGATCTGAATGTACATACAGTAGGTAAAATTACTGAAACCAGTTGATACTGTAAACCAATATATTTTTAGGTAGTCTTAAAGATTGAATATTATCAATTAAATACATTTAACTATATATAGTTCCCAGTAGTAGTTGAAATTTGATGTATTATATCATTATAGATAACAATCTATTTTTCCCAAAAGAATTATATTTTTAAGGTCTGAAATTATATATTCATAAGTTTAAAATTCAAAATACTATATAGTGGAATTATTTTAAGTGAGATATGATAGTTAAGTATAAATTCAACTTTTGTTAAGTGTTACATAATGTATATGAACATATATTAAAAAAAACTCAGTTTTGAATATATTACCCATTATCTTGAGAAATAGGATATATATCAAATCAGATTTGTAAAATAATTTTAGATCTATATAATTTATAGCATAATTTCATAAATCTAAAAGTTTAGGTTCTAAATCATAAGTTTGAAGATGTATCACTTGCAACTTGCAATTTTCGGAGTCAAATCTTTATGATTTGGATAGAAAGAGATAAAATTGAAAAAAATGGATGTAGATGAGAAGGAGAGAGCGTAAACTTAACTTAGATCCAAGAACAAAGTCTCTAAGAGAAAGAGAATGAAAAAAAAGGGGACAAAGTCGAAACCTTCTAAGTGCAATACGCATTAGGCAATTGTCGACTAAATTTTTGACAAATGTGTTCATGTCGCCACAAGATTTTGACGCACGATTTCGACAACCAAATAAAGGAATTAAGCCATGAAATTCTCCCAAGATACTCTATACATTAATACATTTGTTAATATATGTGTATAAGGACCTACATGGAAGTGTGATGAAAGTCAGGGACCTATGCGTAAAGTTTCTTGTATGTATATATAGAAGCACCCCAACCGTGAGAGAAGGTTGAGGGATTCTCCCATCTTTTTGCATTCACATGGTATCAGAGCTATAGGGAAAATCATAGGAGAGCTGTCAAAATCTCGAAAGAAGCCTTAGTAAGTTGTCATCACCATCTTGAGGTCCGGAAGCATTAGGGAAAAACGACAACTCTAAGTTTTCCATTTGTTGCTACAGTATCGTACTGTAGCGCGACGACCATTGTGGTTGCTGCTGCTCCCTCTCTGGTTGGACTTGGGTTCTGCCCTTTTGGGAAGTCCTTCCTCTTGGTCCTAGCTGCCCTACGGTGCTTGTGGCTAGCTGCTACGTCCCTATATCTTCTCCAAATCAACATTGCATCAGGCTGCTGTCAACAGTCTCTTATTGCAGCATGAAGTTTGGCTTCCAACAAAGGGCTTAAGGGTTGTTTTCCTCCCTCAAATCTGGTCAAAGAGGGGCGTCCATGAACCTATTACCTTGCCCTAGAAGGTCACGGGCATAGGTAATCCGAGGAGGAAGCTTTGGTCATTCTCTAAAGCTATTGTAGCCGTGGAGCACTGTAGCACAGTTGCTATAATGTTTATGAAAGTCTTTTTTTAAGGCTAAAAAGTCAGGTTGCAAGGTTCATAGTTCCCACAAAGTGTGTAAATATCTGATTTCAAGATCTTTGTTGTCCCTTAGCGAAGAAAATGTCTGATCTCTTGAAGAGAAAAGTCTGATTTCTTGAAGAAAAAGTTTGAATCTTTGCTAGAGTCTGATTTTTGCCGATTTGATTAATCGGTTGGGTGCATTTTTTTTATCAATATGGCTGTTGTTGATGATACTCTAGAGAAGACTACATATCATATGTCTTTGTCTAAAGAAGAATATGCTCAATTGATGTTTCTTTGAGCTTCAAAGCAGACAACGACTTCACTCTCCATTGCACAAAGGTTCGGTTTGTCAGCATGCATTTCACTGGCATCAAAGGCATCATCGTCCAAGTCAGACTGGGTCCTTGATTCTGGTGCAACTGATCACATCACGGGGGTACCAGAGATGTTCACCACCTACACCCATAAGCCCAACCTACCTGGTGTCACCCTTGCAAACGATTTTTTGCCTCGGTTACGGGAACAGTAACAATGCCACCAACTCCACATATACCTCTACAATCTATGTTGTTTATTCCCCATTTGCCCTTTAATTTGTTATAAATTAGCAAATTAACTCGTTCTCTTCAAGCCTCTGTTACTTTCTTACCAAATACTTGTCTTATACATGACTTGAAGACGAGGAAGAAGATTGGTGAAGGATATGAACAGTTGGACTATACTACTTGCAGCAGCTTTCCATAGCATGTGTCGAGGCATCTCCTTTAGTTGTGCATAGTCATCTTGGTCATGTGTCTGTTGAAAAGCTCAAGGTTTTGGTTTCCAGTTTGTCCAACTTGGAGAGTTTGCAATGTGAATCGTGTCAATTTGGGAAACATACAAGGTCTGTCGTTAGGTCTAGGGAGAATCAAAGAACAAAGTCTATTCTTGGGTTGGTACATTCTGATGTATGGGGTCCAAGTCGTGTCACATCTAAACTTGGATTTTGATATTTTGTCATCTCCGTCGATGATTATTCTTGTACTACATGGCTTTATTTGATGGAGTGATCTGAACTTTTGTTCATATTCAAGTCTTTTTGTGCAGAAGTGGAAACCCAATTCAAAAAGAAATTTTGTACTCTCGTTTTGACAATGCTAGTGAATACTTCAGTCATGACTTCATCCATTTCACCTCCACACATGGCATCATACATCAATCATCTTGCCCACATGCTCCACAACAAAATGGAGTGGCTGAGAGGAAAATCCGTCATATTGTTTAGACTGCTCGCACTCTTCTCCTTCATATGCATGTTCTTAGAGAATTCTGGGTGGATGCAGTTCTCATTGCCACCCACCTCATCAATTGTATGCCATCATCCGTTCTCCATGCATACCTGTTCAGATCGTGCATCCTATAAAGTCATTGTACAATGTTCCACCTATTGGATGTGTTTGCTTTGTCCATTGTCTTGATCCACGTATGGATAAATTGAGTCCAAAAGTCCGTTAAATGTGTTTTCCTAGGTTATTCTCGAGTTCAAAAGGGGTACAAGTGCTACAATCCTACCTTACATCACTTCTTTGTATCTATAGATGTCACCTTCTTTGAAGACACATCCTACTTTGATGATAGTTCTTAAGTGACACCCGTAGTTACAGAGGAACTCTTGCCTCTTCCCATCATTGTTGAGTCTCCTATTTTTTAGTCCCCTAGGGATGATGGTCCTCGTGATGTAATTCCACCCAGCCTAGCTAGACCACCAGTCACCCAGGTTTACACTCGTCGTACAGGTACAAGTGGGCAATCTAGTTTTGGCACCAATGCAGGTGGTACATCCGGTCCTACCAGTTCAACTCTTTCTCCAAATGCTTCCTTGTCAGAAGGTCAGGTAGAGACAATTCCTCCATCTTTTCAACAAAATCTTCCTATTGCCGTGAGTAAAGGCGTCAGATCATGCACACTTAAAAATATTCAACATCATGTTTCTAACTTTGTTTCATATAGCCACATCTCACCTTCATATCATGCTTTAATTTTTTCTATGTCATTTGTCTCTATACCTCCGTCTGTTTTAGTTGCACTTGATCACCCAGGTTCGCGTCATGCTATGGATGAGGAGATGTCAGCTCTTAACCAGAACAAGACATGGTCTCTTGTTTCACGCCCGCATGGCAAGTTTGTTGTTGGATGTTGTTGGTTTTATACTGTCAAAGTGGGTGCAGATGGTTATGTTGATTGACTCAAGGCGTGTTTGGTAGCCAATGGCTACACTCAAATCTATGGTGATTGGTGAGGATTACTCAGAGACCTCTCCTATGGAAAAAATGACATCTATTCACATTTTCTTATCTCTGGTTGCTATTCACTCTTGGCATCTACACCAGCTTGATATTAAAATGCATTCCTTCATGGTGATCTTGATGAGGAGATTTATATGGAGCAACCACCTGGGTTTGTTGCTCAAGGGGAGTCAGATCTAGTATGTCGTCTTTACAAGTCTCTCTATGGTCTAAAGCAGTCACCTCGTGCTTCGTTTGGTAGATTCAGTAGTGCTCTTTCAGAGTTTGGTCTCCAGAGATGTACTATGGATCATTCAGTCTTCCACAGACGACAGAGTTCTGGGAGCATTTTTCCAGTGGTATATGTTGATGATATTGTGAATACTGATGATGACAGGCATGGCATTGCATAGTAAAAGACATTTTTACAAGGCCAATTTCATACAAAGGACTTGGGTAGTCCCAAATATTTTCTGGGGATTGAAGTAGCCAAGTCCAAGTCTGGGATAGTTATCTCACAGAGAAAATACGTCTTAGATCTTCTCACTGAGATAGGAATGCTGGGTACCAAACCCATTGATACTCCAATGGATCCTAAAGTCAAATTGTCCATAGAGCAGGGGGAGTTACTTGATGATCCATGGAGATTTAGACGACTTGTTGGGAAGTTAATTTATTTGACTGTCACTCAGCCCGACATTGCCTTTGTTACTAGTGTTGTTAGTCAGTTCATGGATAAGCCATGCACAAGTCATATGGAGGCTATGATGCACATTCTGAGGTTTCTCACGAAGTTTCCTGGCAAAGGGCTTCTATATGAAAATCATGGACATCTATAGGTTCATGGTTTCTCAGATGTTGATTGGGTTGGATCTAGTATTGACAAAAGGTCTATTTTTGGCTATTGTGTATTTATAGGAGGAAACTTGGTGTCATGAAAAAGCAAAAAGCAGACTGTAGTTGCAAGATCTACTGCAGAATCAGAGTATAGAGCTATGGCCCTAGCAAAATGTGAGTTGCTATGGGTTCGTCACTTGCTAGAGGAGCTTGGCTGGCTTTATTCAGAAAACTCCCATTGACTTGAAGTGTGACAACTAAGATGTTGTCCACATTGTCCAAAATCTTGTCTTTCATGAGAGAACCAAATATATTGAAGTCGATTGTCATTTTATGCGAGAAAAGATTCAACAAAATTTGATTCACAATTGTCACCACTCAGATCAGAAGACAAGTTACATGATTTGTTTACAAAGTCCCTAAATGGTTGTCGGGTTCAATACTTATGTAACAAGCTGGGTACATATGAATATATATGCTCCAGCTTGAGGGGAAATGTTAATATTGTATAGGGACCTATGTGTAAGTGTGATAAAATTCAGGGACCTATGTGTAAAGTTTCTTGTATGTATATATAGAAGCACCCCAACCGTGAGTGTAGGTTGAGGGATTCTCCCTTCTTTTTGCATTCACAACATCTATTCATGCAATAAAATCAGATATTAATGTTGAGGGATCCTAGATATGAGTGAAAAGAAATCAAAATGTGTCGATGACGGTCTCACTGATGTAATGAAAGAATTCGTTTATAGAACTTTTAAGCACAATCTATTACAACTTAGTTACAGAGAACCCTTCTAGCTACACATGAATCTCCACCATCACTATCACCTAAAGATACCATCTCCTAAAAAATTTAAAACAAGCAAAAGTAAAAAAACGTCAATAATCAATTTTTATTGATACTTAGTAGCTTATATTATAAGTCATCAAAGAGTGAAAATACCAAAACTATTCCCAATTCAGATCTGAAATTACTCATAAATAGGTAAAATTACTTTAACTAAATTATTTCCGCCAATACTAAAATTTGATGTATATAAATAATTAACATTATAGATAACAAATCTTTTCTTTGTTCTTATCTTTGTAAGGTGTGATATTATATTAGTCAGTTTAAAATTCAAATATTATAAGCTATTTTAACTGATATAAAATATTTAAGTATAAAATTTGTTAATTGTTGCACAATTTATATGAACATAAATTTCAAGAAAAACATTTTGTAAACTCAATTTTGGAACATTTTACCACCTACCTAAAAAAAAGGATACATATCAAGTTAGTATTGTAAAATAATTTTAGATCTATGTGATTTATAGCATAATATCATAAATCTACAAGTTTAGGTTGTAAATTATAAGATTCGGGAATATGTCACATGCAACTTGCAATTTTGATAGTCGGTCTTTAAGATATGGATAGAAAGGGTTAGAAGTGGAAGAAATAGATGTAGATGGGAAGGAGAGAGGGAGAGTGAACTTAACTTAGATCCAAGAAGAAAGCCTCCAAGAGCAAGAGAATGCAAAATAAAACCAAAGACAAAACCCTCCAATAGCAGCAAGCAAGCGTTTGGCTGTTATTTCATGAAAAAGTGAACACACTTTGCGCGTCTCGTGAAAAGAAGGCCCACACTTGGCTTTTCTTCACAAAAATTGTTGTTTCGGTGAACTTTAGCAAAAATTCAAAATTAACTTACCAATCCATGGGGAGGTGCAATTCTATGTCTAATCATGATCAAAACCTAAATTTCAATCAAAATTTTAAGCCATGCTTCCACGAACACTTTTTTCCTCCATCCTCTTCTTACTACTCTTCCACCGCACCAATCCCACCCCTCCACCATATGTCATCTTCCTTTCTAATTACTATATGGTGTCCAACATACCATCCTTCACGACTATTACTAAACACAATGCTCCCCTCATACAACAATAACTAACAACCAATGTTCTAAAAATAAGGTATATGGTATATTTAGCTTAGGTAACACAAAGACTGTGCGGCTAGCATAAGCATACACGAGGGCGCATGTGGTTTTGGATTTTTTTAATAAATAATTATACATGAGCATAAAGCTATATAGCTAAAGTATAGAATATTACAAGTATATATTCATATGTAAACATATAAATATACAAATATAGTATGTTTTTTTTTTAATTTTTAAAATTGGCCATTCATTCATCCCGTGGCCGGGGGGTTTCGAACTTGAGACCTCTCGGTCTTACATCAGTACTTTTACCATCTGGGTGCCATCTCTTTGGCTACAAATATAGTATGTTAAATATAAGTATATATACATATATGTTTATTGTGTGTGTTTGTCTGTATTAGTATAATAAATAAATGAACAAGACAATTGACTAAAAAAGTCTCTGCACGAAAAGTGGTTGCATATGACCGCAATATGCAGTCAAGTTTACATTATGAGTGCATAGCCATATGCAGTAAGGAGAGGTGGGCAAACCACATATGTGGTGACACGAACACATATAAGAACACTGCTAGCTAGGAAGCACGAATACTCCAAAATAGGTGCCGCACCCGGATCCGATACGTATCGGATACCAATACTCCATGGATACACCTAAATACGTATCAGATACCTCTCCAGCTGTATCCCCTTTTTTTTCTGCTTTTTTTGCCTGGATATGGCCTGGATACGGCTTGGATATGTTTTGGATACGGCCCGACCCATTTAAGCCTTTTTTTTGTTTTTAAGACCTTTTAACGGTTTGCCCTCGTTTTTACTTTTACTCTGTGCTTCAATCCACATCATATTTCTATTGTTGTGCGGCTTGTGCCTCATCTTCTCCAATGGGCTATTGGTGGTTAACGTACATCCTTTGTGCCTCATCTTCTCCAAAGGGATTCAATTTTCTATTGGTGGTTACAGCCTCTAGCCTCTGAATTTATACCTTAACTCTTTTCGGAATTCTATTTTGGCATTGTCTTTGTTCATCCCTTTTGAACGTAAGCCTCTCTAGCTTTCTCTAATTTTGCTGTTTAGTAGTTCTGATTTTCTCACAGTGTCTTGCTGTTAATGTACCTACTTGTCTATGATTGCCTCTGCTATTTCATATTTCAGTTCATTTTTTATTTATTTTGGAATTTGGATATACTTCTTGTATACATAAATATTTAATTACTTCTTATAGACGAAAGAAGATGGTTTGGTGTCACAGATGACATGACACACTTTACAACACAAAATTAAATGATACATGAAATGCGAATGGTTCAGAATATGATTTTATGACGTCTTTTTGTAACTTCTATCTGACATTAATATGAATGAAAGACCCCTTTTTATATCATTGTCCGATACTATGGAATTGTTTCCATTTTCTTTAGATATATTATGATTTATAAATGAAATTTGACTGCCTTCATCTATTTTTAAAATAAATATACTATTTATTTTTGAAAATATTTAAATATATATTAAAAAATTGTCGTATCCATGCCGTACTTGTATCTTATATTTTCAAAAATTGTCGTATCCCCGTATCCGTACTCGTATCCGAAACGTATCCGTATCCGTGCTTCCTAGACTGCTAGCAACACATTTTCCCCATTTCCCCAACAGATTCCCTTGCGCCGCATGGACTGCATATGAGTTCACTTTTAACAACACATGTTTCTCTTCTTCCATCATTCCCCCAACAATTTCCCTTCCACTTCTCTTTGGATTTCTAATGTCTCATCCTCTCATCCATCAATCTTCTACTTCTCGATAACCATTGAACATGTTAACCTAGTTTCTCATGCTTCATCACCATCACTACAATCACACATTCCTCTCCCTCCATAACCATTCCCTCAATCCCCCGATTCCCTTTATTACTACACTATCACTAGTTCACTAATATATTGCTAAATTTTTACCCTCATTTTTTTACCATTTGGTTTATAAAGTTAAGTTTGTTTGTTATAAAGTAGTCTGCCAAACAGTGGTTTGTGAGTACGGATGTGGTTTTCTTTGAACTCATGACGTACTACTCTAAGAAAGGCTCTTCTTTATCTATTGATCTCATGGATAATACTCATTTACCTTAATTTGTGGAAGTTGAATCACATGAGTACACTATGTTTCACACTCAGGCCCTCAAGGTGTATAACATAAGACCTAAAGCTATAATTCCCTCCATGGCCCCTCACTCGTTAAATCCTTCTTTGTCAACAGATCAAAACATCACCCAAGTAACTTCTATTATGGACCTTCCCATTAGTTTATATAAAGGTGCTCGTTCTTTACTAAGCATCATATAAGTAATTTTTGCTCTAATGCTAGCATTGGCAAAAGCTTTGACTGCTTTACCTCTGCCCTTTCTGTTATTTCTGTTCCTAAGATTATTGCCCAAGCACTGGAACATCATGCATGGCGCCAAGCTATGGAGGCTGAATACAATGTACATACTAATAGACATACATGGGATCTGTTTGATCCTCTTGCTGACTGCTCTCCTGTGGGATGTCAATGGATCTTTGATTTTCATCATGATGGTACTCTTGAATGGTTGAAAGCTCGTGTGCTTGCCAAAGGATACGATCAAACTTATGTAGTGGACTACTTTGAAAGTTTCTCTCATGTTGCTCGTCTGAATTCTGTCCACTTGCTCATTTATGTTGTTGTCAATCATGATTGACCCTTATTTCAACTAGATGTGAAGATTGCATTCTTATATGGTGAATGGTGATCTGAATGAGGAAGTACATATGGAGTAAATTCTTGGATTTTTTGCTCAGGGGGGTGTTTTAAAGTTTGTAGGCTTCGCAAGGCTATTTATGATTCAAAACAAAGCCCGAGAGCATGGTTTGATAAACAAAGTCAAATTCTTGTCAAATTTGTTCCACACCAAGGAAGAAAGTGTATGATTTTGATGTCATGTCGGTGGCCGCAAAATTTTTGGCACATGCGTTTCTGGCGTTTCGACGACCAAATGGACGAATTCGTTAAAGAAATTTTAGCAGAACAATCTACTCAAATATGCAATTATATTTCATGTTGGATACGTGGGGGTATCCTCATGTGTGAGTGGAGCAAGCTGAATTGTTTCGATGGGGATTTAAATGTCAAATTCGATATTGAATGAATAAATTAAGTCATCATAGTTCGCAAGCACAATATATAGACTTAACGACACAAATTTATGCAAAAATAATATGGTCTAGATGGTAGGACCTTTAGGTGGGATGACAGGTTGTACAGAAGCAATGTTGGTCTGTGAGTGAGTATTATGGAACTAACATACTACAAGTCTACAAAAAGTCAATAAACTATACAGCTATTTATGCAATAAAATTATATATTGACGTTGGGGGCAGGGTCCTACTCCTACATGTGTGAGTGAAAAGATGTTTAACTGTTTCAATGGTGATATTGATGCTAGTTTCGGTGACATAAGGAATTATCTTACCAAAAAAATTCAAGCACAATCTATTATAGCTTACACAATTGGATATCAATATATTGTAGCATAAGAAAAGGCATTGAATTACTTAATGAAACTAGAGTGGTGTGGTGGCTGATTAGGCACATTACCCCAACGCGATGGTTCTTGTCCAAAAGAAGTTTGACTGTTTCAATGGTGATATTGATGCTAGTTTCGGTGACATAAGGAATTATCTTACCAAAAAAATTCAAGCACAACCTATTATAGCTTACACAATTGGATATCAATATATTGTTGTCACGGAATCGGAATCCCAGTCCCATGAACCAAACGGATATCAAAGGCGACATGCGGAAGTGTAAAGCTTAGCACACATGAACAGATAACAAGATAAAGGCACCAACATAATCTCAACAATCAACAAGATATATTAAGCAACATTATTTTATTACACGATTTGAATTACATGTTCAAGAGTCACTTTGTACAAGTCTGCTCATGTATACTATATCTGGATCTTACAATAAGTACACCTAACATAGCTCACCAAGCCCATCATCTTTCTAGCCATCTCTGAACCTAGAAACAACATACGAGAAAAGGGTCAACACACGAGGTGCTGAGTACGGGGAAGAAAGATACATATATGTATAAGCTTTGCATAATTTGAAAAGATTTCAAGATGAAACGAACAATAATAAACATGTTAACTGTTTAACAAAATGCGAAACCATGTTTTATGTCATTTCACTCCATTATATCAACACTATCAAGCATGTTTAAGGCCTTTGACCATCTTCCCGTCAGAAGGGTCCGTAAGGGTTACAAAATTAGCTAACCCTTTTATACAAGAGGGACCTCAAGGCCATAGCCAAGAGCTAACCCTTTATCAACAATATTATAATGGAGTTTTGTATATATATGTGTTCAAGTTATAAAACCGACGAGGCAAACATCGAGTAAGACATAGAAATACTACATGGCAATATTGGGCAAGTAAACAAACAAGCATACAATACATATCATTTCAAACAAGAAAGCTAGTCATATAACTAGATAAGGCCCGTACCTGATTCAGAGATTTCATAACCTAACATATCCTTCACCATCTAGTCACATGCCAAACCTGATTAACAACAAGATTACATATATGCATTAGATTTTCATCATTAACCCTAATTAGATGCATTTTAAGGGTTTGGCCAAGATAGGTTCCAAGTTGCTTATTAGTACATTTGATGACCTTATACTGATTTAGAGTCCCTCATGTGGGTGTGGTTCAAGTGTCATGCCATTTGACGTTCCATGCACTTTCTATGATCATATCAAGGTTTAAGGCATTTACATGCATTCTAGGGTCAAAAGACTCATAATAGGCCACCCTAGAATGCATTTACATGCATTCTAGGGTCAAAAGACTCATAATAGGCCACCCTAGATCATGATTCATCGAGTCCAGAGGTCTATATCTAAAAGATGATTTAGATCAGCAATATTAAGTTGTCAAAAACATATAGTAAGATTAGGTCGATGTCCATTAAAAGCAAGATTAGCAATCTAGAGCAAAGTTCATCATAAAAATCCAAACTAAGCACATATGTAGAAAAAGGAGTCATTTATGAACAATAGGGAGAGTAGGACCTTCATTTAGTTCAAATATACATCACAGGTACTGATTTAAGGATCATAGTGTAGATTGAGTAATCAAGATCCAAGTTTGCATCAAAATCATAAATCAACTATACTCTAAATGATCAAAGTATGCATCTTTTGGGGAAACAACGAACAAAAGATGGAATTAGACCCTAAAACCTAGTCTAATGTGTATATTTTTTTTCGAAAGGATCAATTTGGTATATTGGTTCATATTATTTGGCCAAGGGGTTTAGGAGATATGCCTTTTTGAAGATGTATTAAAACTATATTAGCTGGAAGAGGGAATGTCACCTTTATTTATGCGATGTTCAAGACCATCGATGGCATGTCCTTCATGGACCACCTACGATCGAGTGGCTAAGATGGGGCACGCCCACTCACAACAGAAAGAGGGAGGGGGGTGATGGCCAGTAACGTGGCACGTATACATCCATCCGATCGGGGTCCAGAGTTGGCCATGCTCTCGATTTGGCGGCTGTAATTGCTCACGTCCTTGGGCCATGCTTCTTGTTGGGCCTCCGATCCAAGCGCCCTCTGTTCGTCCCTCTCCCCCGACGCTCTGGTCGGGCGCCTTTGTTTCCCTGCGCGAGAACATGGGAGAGACAGGGGACGGCGCCCCAGCCTCCCCGATGGTCCGCTGCACCCATGGCAGACCGCGAAGAAGAAGGTCGGAGATCGGTGTGGGGGCTTAGTGCTTGTTGTATGCGACTTTGGCGCTGTGGGCTCACGGCTGGCTGTTGGCATCTCCCCAAGGTGGTTTTGGGCGGAAGCAGCAAGAAGGCAGGAGGGACGCCGACGCAAGAGGAAAAAGGAGGAAGCAAAAGATGGCTGGCGGCTGGGGCAACCGAGATCAAAAGGAAGATGAGGTGAGAGTGGTGGGGTTATAAAGAAGCAGTGTTAGGGTTCTCAACAACTCCATTGCCGGATCTGGCTTGAAACCAGAGAAATTTCCCCCAGCCGCATACTCGTTTCCTGAAGGGGAAGGGAAAGAGCGAATAAAGAAATTGGGCCGTCAAATTAAAAGACCATGGTGGTCTTCTCAAGATCCGAGGGTGGTGAAGATCCGCGCCCATTCACCCCAGATATTTTGGGCAGATGGGCCGTGAGCAAAAGGGCCCAATAAGCTCAAAATCCAAATAAAATTGGTCAAAACATGTGCAAATTGAGCTAATTTCAAATGATCATATCTTGGGCTAGGAGCCTTCGATTAAGGTGATTTTTGAGCCGTTGAATTTTTAATTGAGTCCACTACAATGTGGTACATATTAGAAAGATAAAAGATCATGGTGTTGATGTTCAAAATTAGATGCAAGAAGGTGATATGATGTAGCAAGATATTTAGTTTAAAAGTACACATTAAAGTCACACATTGCGAAATTGACCATTGTAATTGCCAAATTGGAACATCACAACTATCCAATTATGAAGCTAATATCAAATTGAGTAAGAGATAATTGATGAGAGAGGAGTACAATAGAGGAGAGAGAAAATCAAGGTTGTCACAATTGTAGCATAAGAAAAGGCATTGAATTACTTAATGTAACTAGAGTGGTGTGGTGGCTGATTAGGCCCATTACCCCAACGCAAAGGTTCTTGTCCAAACATAAGTTGGGTTACATGATTGAATTATTTAGTCTAACTCATTTTATCCTCATCATGTGACTCATGTCCTATCAGTTGTTGCACATTTGTGGAGGTTGTACATGTGCGAGGGTAGATGAGTCAATGCCTCTATAGTGCTTTGAATTGTTCATCCTCATATATCCAAATACTCTTCCTTGTTTCAAGTTGCAACTACTTCTTCAAAATGAAAAAAAATGTGATACTAGTTATATGTTTTTAACTTTGCTATGTGAACTAACCAATTAATTGTGATACTACTTAATCTAGAGCATTACTATTAGATTCCCTAATTTGAGTAGTTTTACAACTTGTAAAACACCTATTTTCGGGATAAAAGTATAGTTATTAATCCAATAGGGTAGAAGTGAAAGATCGTAGTAGATTAGGTTGGGTAGGGGCCTATGTGCCGTAGATAGAAGCTATAAGACCCCTTAAGCAATATCTCCGCTCCAATCAACTAATAACAAACACAACAATCATCATTTTTTGAAATGATTATCAAAACTTGTCAAAATTGTCGAAATTTGCCAAAATCCATGCCCAATTGGGCAAGATTCATCGAAAATTATTGAAATTCATCAAAATTGTCAAAATTGTTGAAATTCTTGTCGAAATTTTCCGAAATGTATGACGAAGTCTGAGGTGCCTCCATTTTTATATTTGATCACCATTGAAATCAAATAATTGGTGAAATTTCGTCCATTTTGAAGTATGTTCCAAACGTTCTCATTTCGATCATTTTTTTATTAAACAGACTATTTATGTGCTTGTCATTATGATTTTTATGTGGATGATATTATTCTGTTTTAAGGGCCTGTTTGGTAGGGTGTAATCAGACGACAAAGTGCCGGTGTGCATTTTTATATTGCGAACTCACTAAATCTAAATATACGTGTAAATACATTGACTGCGTAATTGTTGACAAAGAAAGTAACTAGCTGTAGTTGCGGATGGCTTGCTTGCAAGAGTTGGTGGTGCGGGTTCGACTCTCAATGGCAACAAAGTTTTTAACTCAGCCCCCCACCCCCACCCTTGTGTTTGCTTATAGGAGAGTGCTGCATTCTTTTCTCAAACTTCTGTAACATCTTGTTGTCTTTGCAAAGAAAAGAAAAGTATAATGCTTTATAACTAAATTTTGGTTCTACTGTATAGGTAATGGCTTTCAATGAGAATACGTGAGCTAACTTGACATACACTCTTCAAGATGTGGAAAACAGTATATCTTCTCAAGCTCTTTGAATTGTCTGGTTTCTGGTACATACAAATCCGATGCCTGTGTTGTGTAAATAAATTCATCATGCTTATGTAAGTGGAACTAGTCTACTAGATGCATCGAAGGTGCAGAAATATGTAATCATCGAGGTTGAGAGGCATGTATTCTTCACTTGTATTTCATCCTAGATTATTTGTACAGTAAAAAAGGGGCTGCGAACCGGATGAAAAGCGTAACAGTGGTTAATTATCAGCAAAATCAATTGAAAAGGTGATTCTTAAACTGATGAAGAAACGACATTGCATGGCAATTTGGCTGGGTTCTGCTCATGGCAGGAATTGAAAGTTCCATTCACCGCCTTCTTTGAAATAGAGACTTTAAACTATTTTGTAGTTAAACCTTTTTTCCTCTTCCAGTTAACAATGAATTTGTCTTTGGAGCTCTATCTACGAGGGCAATTTTTCTCACACCCGAAAGTGTGAATTCACAGCCCATATGTGGCTTATGTATGCAGTAAGGGCTAAAACCTACCAGGCAGGCAACATCCTTTAACAAAGCAGTAGCTAGGGAAGTCAGCTAAGGTAATACTGGAATAAGACGGATGCCAGAATATTTTAAGATGCGGCGTCACTAGCGCTAAGAGTTCTGCCGTGATCTATCCTTCTACCCTACCAAACATATGTATATATTAAAAAAAAAAAACAATTCGAGATGTTTTGGATCTTGGTTATTTTAGATGGATAATATAAAGTCTGATGGTTTATCAGCTAGTACCATCAATAAATTATATAACATGACTAATCAAGTATTCTTTGAGTCCAACAATCAAGCAATTTGTAGATCGGTAGCAATTATATTTGATAAATGACTCAAAACACATTTGTATAGCAGAAAATGAAAACAACTAAAGACCTACCTTATTGGATATTGAATTGGAGTCGGGCAAATATGTACAACTATACAAGTCATAGCTAAAGTGTATTCATGTGTGTGTGTGAGAGAGAGAGAGAGATGCCTGAATGTGTTTTGAAGGCCAAAATTGCAAAATAATCTACCTTCAGGCACCGCAAGTCTTTAATTACCCATTCATAAATTTTGTTGAAAGTTTTAATCTGCAAAATTAGGTTATGGAGTTTATATTTTTAGTAGCTAGGGTTTAAACATTGTGCCGTTATGCGGTTAAGGGAAATTTCACAGTGTGCTGTTTGACGATGGCAATAAAACAATTTTGAGTAGACCTGATTCAAAACCGCTAGCGAGTTTTCTTTTTCACCTCACAGTTCTTTTACTGTAGAAAGAAATGATGAGCTGAGTAAAACGTTCCATCATATACATATACATAAAAGTTGATCGCCATGTACAAAGTCGTATACAACATGGTGGGTATTAGAAACCTCAAAAGTGGTTAAACGCCGACATAAAAGCCTACATACTCACCAAGCCAATTATAACATCCGAGAAGCCGTAGAATGCCACAAGGACTTTCTACTGACTATCAATAAGAATTTATTGAAGCATCTCTTCATTTAAGGTCTAAATTGACTAAAATCTTGTTTTGATGATGACTAAACATTCCACTTATTTGTGTCTAATGCCTCTACTTGAGTGAATCCAGATTAGGTATAGACACACTCCAAATGCCCTAACTTGCGCATATCACATTGGAGAAAAGACAAGTCAAAGTCAATACAAGTGCACGTTGTTGGAATATGATGTAAATTCATTAGAATCATCTTGTAAATCACTTGTAATGATTGTATGAGTTGTAATTAAGCTTAAAAAAATCAGGAGCACTTAAATCAAATATTTAAGTACTTTAATGACATTTTCTAAAATTCATTACATGCACTTTATTAGTCGAGTTACAATCTTGACCGATCCTTGATGGATTGAGAATGTCATGGTTCGGTCGAGTTGCCACTTCACAAAATCCGACTGATTCCTGCATTGGAATAAAACTGTTTTAAGTGATCGGTCGAGTTTCATCCAGGATAAACTCGACTGATTGGTCAAATTAACTTTGTCGCATATTGCATTCGGTCGAGTTACCTTTATAGAAACTCGATCAATAACACTGTACAGAAAAGTACATAAAAGTGTTTCTAGCCGTTGTGGAGTTGCAACAAGTGAAAATATATCCGTTGTAAGTCATACGACTAGTTTTCGTTCTTAAGTGTTCCCAAAGGCTAAGAAGTATCCTCAGCTATAAATAGGACCCATTGGGCTTCATTCCAAGGTTGAACATTCAATGCAAAACTTTATATGAGGTTTTTAGTCTATAGTTGAGTGCTTCCTACATCCTCCTCTCTCTCTAAGATTAATTACTTGCTACATCTATTAGAGTGAGTCGAAGATTTGTAAGAGAGCTCATCCTATATGTATATCTAGTGAAACTCTCACTTCCACCACCTCCCTATATCTCATTTCAACCATGAAGATGAATGTTCTCTCTCTTGGCTAAGAGAGGTGAAGAAGAACAAGGGAAGGAGTCCCTTGGTAAAGATCAAGGCTGAAGACTTGGAGCAAGAGTGGGTAAGCCCTTGGTGAAGGTAGGAGACTCCTTGCTCAAGTGGGTAAGTCCTTGATGGAAGCTTCTCCGAGTGAAGGTGAAATCAAAGGATGAAGATCTAAGAAGAGTGAGTAATCCTTTGAAGGCTGAAGACTTGTGCAAGAGTAGTTAAGTCCTTGGAAGAAGGTGGAAGACTCTTGCAAAGTGAGTAAGTCCTGGATAAGGTTGAAGACTCTTTGTATTTGATAGGTAAGTCCTTTGGTGGGTCATGTATTGTAAGTCTTATGAATGAATATAAGAGTGCAATGGCTAAGAAATCCTAGAAGTTGACCTCTTTAGGTAGTAGACTGACATACATCTAGTTTGAAGTGTGGAACCACTCTACATAGCTTGTAAATTGGTGTATGTTCAATCTCTCTCTTCCTTGCTATGCATGTTTTAGTTGCATTAACATTTCCTATTTAGCAACCTTATCTTGTGATATAACTTGAAGGTCTAATAAATTTTATTTAAGTACATTCAACTCTACTCTCCCCCCTCTAGAGCATCCAATCACCCATCCTAGGATCCAACAACATCACCACTAAGCAGAAGAACTTATTTGATCTATAGTCTTTGGCATGACACATCTCCTTGCAGGCTCATCTCTTAAAATGTTTCAGTGGACGGGTGAGCCTATTGCCTTAGTGTGGGTGTCTTTGTAACATGTTTGAACAACTCACATGTAAGGACGCATAAATAAAAACGAGCAACATCATCATAGTGTAAGTGACCTTAACTAAGTAAATTAATATAAAACCTGTAAAGAACAAATTCTAGTAATTATGAATAAATTTTTGAAACTTAGATGAGCATTTGGAACACATTAGATGATGGACGTTATTATTATCAAAGTAGTTCTGCATAAGAAGTACAAACATTAGAATCATGCGTTGTACTTGATATTAGAGTATTGCTATAGGAATATTGCGCTATAACAAATGAGCAAGTGTTTGAGATACACTACTACAAGAATATGCTCCATATCATCTATCAACAATACATGGATTACTATGTAGAAATTAGACAACATGGTCAAATGACACGACTTCTTATTTTCATCTTCTCTCATCCATCTCTTCTCTTCCTTCTACTCATATTCCTCTATCTGTACCCTTACGCGAACCGCAAAAAGGAGCATTCGAGTGATTGGGGGAGGAAAGTCTTAAATATTAGTAGAATTACAATTATATTAAGGAAGACACATAAGTAAATCAATACCGATACAAAGACATGATAGGAAGAACAAAGCACTATCGGTATATAGGCATAGTAGGAAAAAAATAACATGAAATGTGATATGCAATATACAAGATCCCTATTTCAAACAAAGAGACTCAACCATGTGGCCTAGAGGAACCATATGATGAAGAAGAAAAATTATTACAATGCCCTTTATTTTTTCTTGTATTTTATATACTAGTATGAGGTCCTTTATTTCAAATATTTTGTTGATATAACCGATAATATGAGTCAACGTGCTGCATGACCCGATTAGATAGATCCGAGTAGAAAGGTAAATAGATTTTTGTGCAGCCTAAAAATGCACAATTGTTTAGCCTTTAGATTGGCAAATGTAAGGGTGGGACGGAGCCTTGCCATATGGATTACATAAAAAGTTAAATTTATTTAAAGATCCGATTAGCAATAGTTGCAGTTGGAGTTAAGGCAGCCTTAGGGTCCGGGACGACTAGTGCTGTTGCTAATCTTCTAGACAACAAGGTAGACAGTGTAAAATCTGAGTCCAAACTGACCGACTGTTAGGGCTGTAAATGGATAGGGTAGGATAGGATAAATGCTTACCCTTACCCTTACCCGCACCAAAGATGTAGGTAGCGGGTAGGGTAATTATCCTTTTCTTAAAAATCTTTACCCTACCCTTACCCACACTCTTTTACCCATAGGGTAAATGGATAGGGTAACATGTGAAGTGGGCAAAACAACATGAAGATAGATATACAATTCAACTACGATTTCATATGATATTCCCTATGTCAAACCCAAGACACTCTTAAAATTAATTATTGATAGTAATAATTATTTTTTGACGATATGCAACAAAAAATAGTAAATTTAACCCAATATTTTCTAAAAACAAGTTCAAACCTTTTTCATATCTTATTTTTTATTGTTGTTCTCTCTAATATATATAATAAAATGTTGTAACAAGCCATCCAATGTTTACTAAAATTTTAGGAATCATAATAGTACATATTAAGAAGTAGTGGTGCTGCTCGTTGGAGTTTTAGTATGAATTTATTCATATATTAAAATCTGAAATTATAAATCCAAACTTCTGCTGATGGGTAAATGGGTAAAGCGGGAAGGGTAAAACTTCTCCCTTATCCTACCCTCTTTAGATGCGGGTAAAGCAGATAAAAGATAAACGGGTGGTGGATAAAGAATATGCTTATCCTTACGATACGCTACATAGTATAGGTGATGGGTAAATGGGCAATATCCTACCCATTTACAGCCATACCGATCGTGCTAACATTAGTGCCAACAGAGACGGGATGCATGTTGGAGAAGGGACGCATGCTGGTCGGACCTTCTTCAATTTTTTTTACATCTGCCGCTTCTTTTTTTCTTCTTCATCAAACTCATATATCTGCAGCTGTTGGAAACAAGTGAAGATGTTTGTACAGACTCATGGATCTGTGGTTGCGTGCAGCAGGACTTCTGGCTGCGTGGAGACGAGTCAGAGCAGCAGCGGGCTCTCTATGGGGTGAGCAAGTTAGAACTGGTGTTGGAGGGGCGTTGGCAAAAGAGAAATAGGACGAGGAAAAGGAGCCCAGTTGTCGGAGGTATGAAAAAAAAAATCAACCGCGAACGTCTACTCCGACCAGATGACTGATATGATCTGGGCCGCGTTTGAAGTTATGGGTATCCTTGGCATGAGCAGATAGGTGGGCCGATAATTCAAGGGGCTGAAAAGCAGATAGCAGGAATTGCAAGTTTGTTGATGCCGATAGGGGTTTTCGTTGGTGTGTTGGGACGGAGGAAGGGCGGAATAGCTCGTCGTAAAGAAGAAGAAGTTGTAGTTCTTAACTAACCTCTAGAATGCAGATCCGTAGAGAAATCTTCAAGATCCCATCTATATCAGGACTATGAGTTTAGGCTTAGAACAAAGTATAGATTTCTATCAAAATGGACAGCTATGTCCATTTGCGCCTTCGGTTCAGCTCATGTCACATATAGGGCATTAAAAGTTAGTTTAATAAAGAGCAATAGGAAAATATTGTTAATCTCATTAACTAATCATGCCCTTCATTTGTGGGGGAGCAATGCTAGGAGAGGGAATCACGATAGACATCGACTGGAAAAATGTTAGGGTAGGCCACTACCACTCGCAACCTAGATCTCTCGTGGAAGAATAGTGAGGCTAGGTTTATCTAAGAAAATTGTCATAGGCAAGTCTGTAAATGTCATTGATGTTGTCAACCTTGTTGAGAATACAAACTTCAAACTACGTTGAACGAGAAAAAAAAACCATTGACAAGAAAGCATGTAACCACACAAACAAACAAGATTCAATCAAGATGACCAACTCCATACAAGGAGATGAGGAGTTTTGCTATATGAGACAAGGGTGCATATAAATAGCTCCTAAAGGAGGCAAAATACACCGTAAAGTAAATCTCCCAACTGTGTCAATATAATATGCATGATAATCATCACTCCTAGAAAGGATGCATGTACATGTATATCTTAGAATAATCAGAGCTTTATTGAGATATGTAAAACAAACTGCAATATACCTTGGAGGATTCACCCATGCACCTCCATAGACTTGTTTAATCGAGTCCACAAAATATTCATTAAATTATGCAGCGGATCTATAGTTGGATTGACATAATACTTCTAGGCATATAATAATCTCCATCTTGACTAGAGATATGTAACTCTCTGAAAAAGAAGAAAAATAATGGATCTTCTCACCTCCTCCAGCTCGTAAGGACATCACTATAGTTTCTATAGGCTGACCAAGTTTTAGGTAGTGCTTGAACTTGGAAAGTTGAAACGACGTCATCATCATATCAACATGATTATATTTTCTAGCAACTGTCTTGACTATAATGTTTACCTTTACCATCACTTCTCTGATGAAGTGATATTTGCAATCAATGTGCATCCTTCAATAATGAAATATCTGTCTTTGTGAGATGAATTGCACTTTTGACTATCATACTAGATAGCCATCATCTACTAAAAAATACATAATTCTACACAATTCTCTAATCCATTTAACTCCTTTTAATGGCATCTTTCAATGCAATTGTGGAATATAACGTACCTTTGCAACTTACAATATAGTTGTCCATAGTAAAATGATAGTTTGCAAGAGATCATCTTTTGTCACAACCATTTGCAAAGTCAAAATTAACATAACAGTAAGTTTTTTGTGTTCATGTGAAACCTAAGATGTATATAATATGTACCCTTTAGGTATCTATAATGCACTTTACAACATGCCAATGTAGCTTTCATAATTGGACATTTATATGTTGATCATGATAATTTTTTTTTCCATTTTTAGATCAGTGCAAATAAGAACATACATGATGCTACCAACTGCATTGGAATAGGGATCACAAAATATGTGATTTTTTTTTCTTAACTTAATTGTGGCGATTCGAATGGATATAGGAACTTCACCAGTCATAAAAAATGTTGAAGAAGTTTCTTCACATTCTTCTCTTGACTGATAAATAACCTTCCAACTTTGCGGCTTCTAATAATTTCCATCCCCATAATTTTCATTATTGCTCCCAAATATTTCATTTACATTTTGACACTAATTGACTATTTAACCTTACCAATTTGAAAAATATCTTTTACTAAAGTTAACATGTCATCAACATAATGTAAGAGGTAATAAGAGACTCGTCAAGAATTTTCTTCAAGTAGACACAAGTGTCATATATGTTCATGGAGTAGCCATGCATGACCATGAATAAACAAAATCTAAGTTACCATTATCATGGCGCTTCAAGCCATATATATAGTTCTTCAATAAGCACACACGATCCTTCTTTGCAACATACAAATAACCTTTACATTGCTACATGCATATCTTCTCATTTAAGTTGCCTTGTAAAAATGCAATCTTCACATAAAGTTAGTCTACCTCCAAGTCATATATGGTAGCCATTAATAATATAATTATGATGGGGTGTGTTTGACACATAAGAGAAAATGTAAATAGAATGTATGCCTTTCACATGATTGTAGCCTTCTGTAACAAGTCATGCTTTGAACTTTTGCAACAATATATTGAATACTTGCTTCCTTCCTTTTAGGTATTCATTTGCATTTAACAATATTCTTTCCAACAAGAAGTTTAACCAGCACCGAAGTGATGTGCTTTTGAAGGGACTTCACCTCTTCATCTATAGTAGCAACCTATATAATAGAACCTAAATTAGAATTAGTTTATACAGAGGTATATATTTCCCTTATAATCATTTCCCTACCAAAAAATTATTGCTATATGATTGAATTTCGTGACTATAATCTTTAGAATCATCTAGAATTTGTTCCTTAGCCATACAAAGTGTTGTGTTGTGTGAACTAAATCCTAACCAAACACGTTTAATGGAATTATGTGAAGGATATGACATAGAAGATATACACCGTCTATTTTTGTAAGAAATATAGCACATCCATCACATGCATCATTTCTTTCAATTTGGAACTTTGATGAGTTTGTCTGAGTGCATCCTTTATCCCTTTACACCATCAACATAATTGAGTTTTTTTCTCTAGCCTCAAACTTTATGTTAATTGAAAAGACACACTCATGAAAAAAATGCACTAACCAGAGTAGTTTTCAAGATGAACAGACCATACCTCTTAGAGTTTTAAAACGAGTGAAGTAGAAGGAGAAAAACTGATAAGATAGTATGCAGTACCCAAAAGTCCTTTGAAGCACTGCATTAACCAATGCACATCTTGATCTCTCTAGAAGAATTTTGTTCATGCATTCGGAAATACTATTATACTCAAGTTGAATGTATAACAATGTCTTGAGTATGACAAAAATCATAGATTTTAGAAGAACACAATTCCATTTTGTTACATGTCCTCAATTTGTGAGTGCACCTACCTAGTCACTTTTCAACTAACATCTTCCATTTATTAATTGATAAATAACATTATAGTTATGGTTCACAAAATGCACCATACCTTCCTTTACATATCATCAATTAAGGTGAGCATAGATCTATCACCATCCTTGGATGAAACTTGAGAAGGACTTCAAATAATCAAATGAATGTGATCAAAAATAACTTTTTAAGTGTAAATTGGAGTAGAAGAAATGAATTTTTATTGCTTACCCATTGTACAATGCTACATAATTCTCCCCTTCTAGTAATGGAGCCACTTTTAAGTCTTTTTTTGGTTAATAATTTGGGAACTTTCTAACTCACGTGTCCCGACCTCGTATGCCATACTTTGTGGTCTCCTGATTAGAAGTAACTGAGGACTAAACAAGGGTAGATTATGAGTAATTGTTGTATAGATCTTCTTGCATAGGTTTATAGACATACATATTCCTAGCAAAATTTTTTTTCCTTTGGCGACTGTCTTGCTTTATATGGGAAATTATTAGCCTTGAGCATGCCTATCTTCATGAGACTTTTCTGAGAACCTTAAACATGAAGATCATTTGAGATATTTCTAATAACCCCATCAAACATCTTTGTGCATTTTGACCTAATGCTAATAGAATTGCTTTTATCATCAAAATATTAAGAGAACTAGTCTCTATTTAGGCATATGTGCTATGGTACAACCAGGAACCAAACATTCGTGAAGCTTGAAAGTAAGAGGATGGCAATGATGCCATTAAAATAGGTTTGCGTGCTACAATAGCACATTCATGTCATTCTCAATTTTCACCACCAATTCTATCATTGGTTTTTTTAATGTGTAATAATTGTGAAATATATCTAGTCTTCTTGCAATATTTGTAGATATTACCATTTATGGGCCTTTAATTAGATCTATACATATCCTTATTGTTGGTTCTCGTATCCTTCATTAGACACTGAATCATGAGAGCCTCAGTCAGATACCCACTACAAGAATAAACTAAGTCTTTATCAACCATGGTTTTGATTCAAATAGGTTATAACTATCTCCACCTTGATTTAAGATTTACCATATAGAATAGTTTCACAAAATTTCTTGTACAAAGGGGTGTGAACTTCAATAAATATGTGCTTCATTTTCATCTTTAAGTTTACTATCTATATGTTTAGGTCAATAAAAATAAATTAAAATCATCGATATGATCATGAATAGAGGTACCTTCCCAAACCCAATAAGTAGAGATTCTACTTGTAATACAACTTTGTTTGGGGAAACTATAGGATCTACAGGCTCAGGAGGGTGTGTGTGTGAGTTGAACTATTAAATACATACATCAAACTTATTAGACCTTAAAATAATATCACAATTTAATATAAACAAGTAGTAAAAGAAAGGATGATAGAGTAAACCACAATTAAGACAAAGATTTATAATGGTTCTAGATTGAAATTTAATAGCTTCACTACCTAGAGAGGTCATCCTCTAGAATATTCAAAACCTTGAGTACGATCTTATCTTAAAACCACAAGAGCATGCATCACAAAGACATATAATTTTAGATCAATCATACCTGTTATTCCTTTTCAAGTAAGGATCCAAATACCTAAACAAGGGTGTTACCCACCCTTACCAAGGGCCACCTTTCCCAGAGCATTCCTTTTCCAAATAAGACTTCAATCACCAAAGGATGCCTCCCCTTCCTACATGCCACCTACCTAGAACTCATCTTTTTAAAGAGACTATTACTTTCTGAGGAACATCTTCCTTTGCTAAGGGTTGTCTACCCTTCAACCTTTCTCAGCTAAGAAAGAGAAGAAATATTGTTGGGTGAGATTGGGAGACAGAGAATGATATCCTTACAAGATATAGAAGATATGATTATCTCTCGTACAAAAAATTTCTACTTATTAAAACTAAGCAAGTGTAAACCCAATGATCGAATTATTAAGGGCTCTTTGAGGCACCATCTCAACTTTATAACATTTTATAATACCTGGGAAAACTTTGGATGTCTCCAAGTGTTACCATATATAGTTGAGGGTTTTTACTAGACAGTAGATATGACCAGGACAAAACATATCCAGGTGAAGCCCTATCATATCTATTTTCACTTTATTTCTCCCATAACTGTCTACTTGTACACTTCTAAAAAGTGATATCCTTAGTCTATCAGCTGGAAATTTGTGAAAGAATTCCAATGAAAGATTAGCCGTTGTGTGTTCAAGAAACCTAGTTGGCTAGAATTTTTCTAGGTCGACAAACTTTTCTATTGGAAATGAAAACAGGATCAACTAAGTTTTCCTTGGACAATTTTTGCCGACAACACTTGTTGTCCCTAATAGAATTTTCACCATGTGGAAATACCTACATTATTTAGAATCTTGTATTATGCTTTCCACTTTATATTTAAGGGAGAAAAACTAAGGACATTTCAAATTGAATCTAGGAATGTTTAAGTGCATCATCATCATAATAATCTCAATAATTACATTATTGAGCTTATAGAAGGCATTACATACACTTATTGTATTACAACAAACGCCTTACATAAATCTTCAGTTTTTTACGTCAAGTTGATCATTATTGTACTCCTTGAATTTCTTTAATTAGGTTTGTCATGTTGAATGCATGAAATGTGCCTATCATTTTGAAACATCTGAAGTAGATTCATCAGACACAAATAAGTGGAATGATTTCATAATCATCAAAGAATGGGATTATGCTATGAAACCTCTAAATCATCATTCTCTCCCCCTTTTAAGATGACAAACAATTCCATAAATGTATTGAAAGATTTCAAGTAATCACTCATATGAAGGAATTAAGCGTTTGAAAGAAATGAGTGCAAGTGCCCTCCTCCAAAAGTGTGCTATATCTCCTATTTGATTAGCTTTAACAATAATAAAACTAAGTAGCTTTGTGTTTATACTTTTATACAAGGAAGCTATGAATTCTCCTCCTTTCTCATATTACAAACTAGGGGGAAGGGTAGAAGAGAAATGAAAAGGTATTGTTTGAGTATAAATAGACATAGTAACATATATGAACAAGTATATAATTAATACAACAACACATCACTTGTATGTATAGAGGTAAATAAAGAAAGATTTCTGCACAAATAAATTTCCAATAGTCATAGACGGATATCAATTACTAGTACTCACACATCATCAAAATCTACTATAAGATTTCCACAACTAAAGATAATATCCCTTTGAAGCTCAAAGTTGAATACAACACCAAGGAGTCACAACTGGAAGCAATTCACAAGATAGTGCTAAAAATGCAAAATTATCATAACCAAGATTTTATAAGAAAATACTTCATCATCAAAATGATAAAGCACCTAAAGTACAATAATTCACAACGTGTAGCAACCAATCATATGGTATTTACAAAATCACCAGAATATGTATTACAACCAAAGAGAAGTAATGTCATTCTACAGAGAGTTGGATACATGAAGCTTTAATAAGACATTATGAATTTTTGTAGCAAACATGCATACTAAAAAGACAAAAGAGAAAATATAAAGTAAATGACTCAGAAGGAAAGTACCCCACATATTACAATAGGCATGACAATCCCACCCACACACAAATATATCTTATCACAATATAGTTTAGGATTAAACCCAAAGGAGATTCTTTTAGGAATTGATTGATCAATTTAAGCAAATCAGGTAGAATAGTTAACACAAAAGGTGGTTGATTGTTAATTATACTAAGTGCAATAATAAAAAGACTGAATTAAAGTTAGGATTATCCTCAGATGGAAATATTAGGGTGAGTGGGTTTCACAACCACTTTCTATATTCACTCCCTCACCGCATCACAAATAAGCATGAACACATAGCATTGAGGTTGGGTAAATCTCTCTTTTGTCATTAATAATAAAATCAAAAGGATATTACTATATGATCACTGTCACGTCACCTAAAGATGACACACCCACTGCCTCAAAAAGCACCTACCTAGAGTACTTCTTAAGGGATTAACAAGAAACAATCCACATCCTAGATCCTGGGGGTTCGGAGTTCTATACGAATAGGATCATGATAAATATGTAAACTTGTTGATCAAACAAGAATACAAGTATAAAATGATTGATTCAAAATGTAATAAAGTTCATACATATTTAGATGTAGTCAAAGAACAAAAGGTAGGCCATGGAGCTACTCTCCACTCTCGAGCGTAATAAGCTACTCACTCCATATGGCTAGATGATGAAGAATACGGGAAACTAAAGAGATATACATTATATCTATTGATAGAAAAGATGTATCCCTTGGTGTGTGCGACAACAATTTCATGCTTGAGGTGGGTTTGATCTGATGCAATAGTTGGATACACCCTGGACTATTGTCAGGTGACCCTTCTTCTTTGTCATTCTTCCTTTGTTTGGTGTCTATGATACATGTATTTGTAGGTGGATGGAAGGAGGAAGTGTCTAATAGATGTGGGGGCATCCTAGATCTACCTCTTTTGAGGTCAATTTGAAAATCCTCAACATAGAAGAGGTCATTGTCGAAGACGGCCAATGAAAATAATCAATAGAAATGATTGTCACTCTGGGTTGATCATGGAGTGTGACAACCTGGTGTTAGAGAAGATATACCATGTGAGGGAGGAAGCCTTGTATTTATAGGACAAGGTTTAGGGTTTCCATCACCTCATACAATACTACAATGATGACATTCAATGAGAGGAAGATGAGGAGTCGTGCGACTCTAACATTCCCATTGGTGGATAGAGTTAGAGTTTCCATCGGTCTACATGAGTTTATATTTTCAGCGGTTGACAAGAGGGGAAGAAACTACATTGATAGATGACTACAATGAATCTCTACAGTTGGTGGACAATTATTTCATAGGTCCATGGCTAAGGTTTTCACTGGTAGGTGTAGTGCCACTACTTTTGTCGGTTGCTGTACAAACATTGGGAACTCTTCTAAAAGTAAATTCTCAATATCATCAAACAATTCTTATCACTTATATCTAAAACATGCACCCTCACTTTTTATTCTAATTTACTTAGATTGAGAAATCATCTATTGATTTAATAGGTTTTGTCCATCTTTTACAAGAAGAAAGGTGAGATGGTCCCCAATGAAGTCCTTGTGTTTAAGGGGGTTACCATGGACACTCAAAATTTTTTGTGTGCTAAGGTTAAAGGGAACTATATATATTAATGACCATCACTTCAACAAAAATTGCATCTAGTTATAGCTAGGGATTTACTCTCCATGTTTGACATGAGAAGAGTTCTTATTCTTATTCTACTTATCACCATAGCGATATCCTATGCAAATTATATGAATTTGTTTGGTAACATGGTGTAGGATTTCTATAAGGAACTTCTTACAATTTTAAAACTTGTGTAAAGATGATCTCAAAACATGATTATTATGCTTATGGGAAGTAATATTAGAAGACAATTTAGCGATGCAATATTTAACACAAAAAATATCATCTCTAAGAAAATGGATTTAGTCAAATATGAATCTTTCTCTATTATAAGATAAAAGATTTCCTTCTTTCTAGTTGATATTATAGAGCATTGACTTTAAAAGAAAGAAATCATTTTCATCTTTAATAACATAACTATTGGAAAGATAAGCACTATTTTCAAATCTTACTCCTTACATTTTAGATATAAATCATCATTAGAACTCATAGGAACATAAATATCATCATAGAGGCAAAAAAATTTCCAGGGAACTTTCCTTATTTAACTTTTAAGAATATAGTTCAATGAAAGAAGTTCATTGGAAACTTTGATCAAGGTATTTCTAGATGGGAAGGTGAAATTTTCTCTATTTACATCTACATTTGATCTTTCCATAAGAGCAAAATGCATTCACAATCTTCACTTCCACTATAACGTTCACACATGCCATTGGATTCAAAAGTTCCTTGGTGTACTTTTCTCTCTCTCTCCTATCATGTTTCTTATACTTGTCTTCTTTTCTCTTGCTCCCCTTGTGACTATGGGTCTTTTTGACTTGTGGGCCTTAATTCCTATAACGACCCCTTGTTGGCTAAATTGGACATTATTATAATCCCTTTGTTTCGATGATGACAAACATTTCATTCTTTTGAATCTAACGTGCTACTTGAGTGTTGCAGGAATTAGGTGGATGACAAACTACTTGGAAGATCTATATGCTCTAATTGCTTTAATTCATGATTGTAATCAAATGTAAAAACTTGTACAAGATATATAATGTACAAGTACTTAGACATCATGTAAATCAAGCATTAGATCTTCCCTAGCTAATCACTACACTTAGATAGGTCATCTCCTAAAATAGTGTCACAACTACACATTCATACACACACTTAGTACTTAGTTTAAAACATTGAAACAGGGTTAATATCGGTCGACAAAATTCTTGACCGAGACACTCTCGGTCGACAAATTCTTCGACCGAGAAAGACCCAGGTAGCCGTTAGACACATCAGACAAGGTAGTTGGGAGTTGGATTAGAACGTTATATACACTTGCTCCAGACAGTCCCTCGGTCGACAAGTCCTCGACCGAGAAGGACTCTCGGTCGACAATTCTTCGACCGAGATGAGTTCTGTCTGCACTTTTCAAAGTTAATTAACTAGCCGTTGCTAAAACAACTAATGGTCACCTAATGACTAGTTAAGCACTAAGAACCCCCTAGAAAGTATCTAGAACGTCCTTAAGCATCCATAGGCCATTCCTATAAATAGGACAAGCCATAGGACACCTAAGATATACTTGTGCTACACTTGAGAAAAATACTTGCAATTGGATATTCATTCTTGTAAGAAATAGAGCAATTCCAACATTGGATATTCATTCCCTTTGATCCAAATTCGTGTCCTATAGGCTAGCTTCTCCTACCTACTACACCAACACTTCCATATACATTAGTTAGGAGATCAAAATGCTTGATATAGGAAATCAAGCCTTGTGCTACAAGTGGTATTGTAATTTCCATTTTCCCCTTCTTGTTCCTTTATATTGTTTGTATTCTCCTTGCTACTCCTAGCGTTGGAGGCTGCGGATTGGAGAAGGTTCTTCTCGATGGAGAAGGTTCTTCTCAATGGAGAAGGTGGACTTTGGACTACTTGAAGAAGGCTGTCTCAACGGGAAGCTAATTCAAGAGGAAGGCTACTTCAAGGGGAGCTTGAGGTTACTGTAAGGAAGGCTGCTTCGAGGTTGGTGAGACTACTTCTTGGTGAAGGTTGTCCGAAGGGTTTGGTGAAAGTATTGTAATTTTATGTAACATCCTTGCGAGGTAATAAAATTAAATACTTTCAAAATCCCAGTTGGGTAAACAATCAGGTAGTGGATTGAATGCCTTAGTATTTGCTAAGGTTGGAACCACTCTAAATCCTTGTACCCTTGTCCAATATTTTTGTGGTTGATTGCTTTGGTTGAACTATTTATAAAATATCCATAAAACCCTATTCACCCCCCTCTAGTGGTTTTTCAATTGGTATTAGAGCAGGCTTCAAGGATCTTTAATCGAGTCTTGAAGAATGAAGTGTGGTGGTGTCTACAACCGCAAGCAAAGGAAAAGCATGGACCAATCTTCAACAAGTTGCAATTGGTGCTTAGGAACAAGCCACACAACACTTTGTTGCCCATGGAGAGAAAAGAAGGAAGAGGTGCATAAAAATTGCCTCATTGCTACATCCAATGAAGAAGAAGAAGAGGTAAGCCTTCTTGATTTATCAAAAGAAGAGCTAATTGCTAGTCTTGAAGAGACACATAATAAGTATATTGAGTGCAAGAAGAAATTAAAGAAATATAATAAAGCAAATTATGAGTTACATGCTAAACTTCTTGCTATCACATCTAAAAATGAAAATTTTTATGCTAAATTAAATGATCTTGGATTTGAAAAGGATAGCATTATTTCTGAAAACCATACTTTGAAATCATCTCTAGGTGATTGTAATGTGAAGATTTTTACTCTAGAAACAAATTACGATCTTCTATCTCAAGAAAAGGTTGGATTACTTGCAAAGTTAAATGATCTTAAAAAACAACCTGTTTTGTGTACACATCTAGATTATGATATTATTGTGAAAGAAAGAGACTCTTTATCATCTAATCTAGATCAAGCAAAGTTAGATATCAAGAAGAGAATGGATGATATTGTTAAGTTGCAACAAGAAATTAATAGTTTGAGTAACAATAATACCCTTGATAGAATTTTAAATAATTCTTATCGTCAAATTGGAAGGAGAGGACTAGGTTATAATCCTAAAGGAAAATCTTATCAAAAACCTAGTTGGAGAAAGACACAAGCACTAGAAAATCAATCTATGTATGTACCTAGAGGCAAATATACATATGTACCCAAGAACAACCTAGAACAAAATCATAGAAAGAGATATGAGGTTGATTCTATATGTTGTCATTATTGTTTACGTCTTGGACATTATTCCTTCTCATGTCCTTACAAGAAAAAGGATGTTGAGTTAGCATGGGTTCCAAAACACCCAAACTAAATGAATTAAATTAAGTTGAGATATGACCAAAGACTCTATGTTGTATATCTCTATGTCTATCTCAACTTAACATAATAGGACAACAAGTTGATCCAAGAAATTAAAATTTCTAAATATACATCTTCAACTAACTTGTCTTAGTTTGGATTCTCAAAACCTGGAAAATTGTATATGATTAGTTGAGATTTAACCTAAATGTTACTTTGATATTTAAATATCTCATCTCAACTTAACCGAGCTTTAAATTGCATAATTGAATTGGAAGTGATCTATGTTTCATTTGGAAACAATTATTGAAAACAGTACAAAAATAGTAACAATTTCGATCGAGAAGTTTTTGACCGAGACAATGTCGGTCGAGAACTTTCTCGACCTAGTAAAGCTCTGGCAAGACTGTTTAAATAAAAGACACTTAAATCGCAATCAACTTAAGCATGTAATGAACTTTATATATTCTTGTGCTTTAAATATTTGAATGATCCAAATCAAAAGAAAGAATATATGAGCATCAAAACAAAATACTTTTCGTGATTAAATTATCAAGTATACAAGATAAAATGATTGATTTTACTAAAACTGCTGCAAAAATGTTGCTTGCAAAGAAAAATGATACTGAAATCTATACTGCTACTGCAAGTAGACATACTTGATTGGAAAAATAAGTCACATATCTTGAAGACAAATTTCTCACGAATATTAGTAGTTTGCATCATTACATATATGTTAATAACATCCTTATTAAAGTTGATGCAAACCAAAACTTGTGAAATTCTGATCTGTATGCAAATTGAAATTGATTATGCTTTCTTTGAAAATTCAAATGTTATCAAATTTCAATTGCTACTTTCTTGAAAAAGACGATTAAGCATAAATAGTCTATCTTAAAATTTTCATTAGAATGATAAAAATAATCTGTTCTAAGAAAATCAAAAGAATAAATATCATTGTGACACCTAAATGTATATGCACTAATTAAGTTTGAGATATGATCAATAATCTTGAATTAAGCAACCTTATATCTATCTCAACTTCACAAAATTGAATAACATATAAATCAAAGAATTTCAACACATAAACTAGAACATACAGATTGCTGAATAAAATATGCAGAAACATTCTCGGTCGAGAAATGCTTCAACCGAAAATAATTCGGTCGACAAATTGTTTGACCGAGTAAGAGTCTGGAAAACATGTTCTGCTATTTCTTATTTACTATCAATTCAGCAATAATAAAAATTGATTTAATCGAGAATCACAATTCTTGGAGACCATTTTTTTAAAAAGGACATATTGATCTTTTGCATCATGAAATGTTAAATGAAGATATTTAAAAATTCTGAACCATGTTGATTTTACTATTCTATCATGCACATGATTTATCCTAAGCATTTCCTGGTCTATCTATATAGGAACCATGTGTATTGAAATTTGGTTTAAATGATCATGATCATTGTATGAAATTATATGCTTGTTTCTTGATCATTGTATTGTGGATATGCTTGTGCCATGATCATTGTGTTTCATTGGTTTGTCTAAAATGATCTTTGATCTATATATACATGAACATTGTTTTCAAATGATAATTGCAATTCAACTCATTACAAATAAAGATGATGCTATCATTGAAAATGCTATTTTGCATAACACTAAAACTCTATGGCATAAATGTATCTTGACATAATAAGAAAATGATTATTGTGTGCATGGCTTGTAATAAATGAATGATGATGCTATGACAAGCCAAAAAGTGTCTCTTAGAATAAGAATATTGATGTTTTATCTAGTTATTTGCAAAATCTTGACTTTAAGACATTAATCTTGCTTTCAAGGATATATGTTTCTAAATAATCTTATGATTAATATGAAAATAAGGGTACAAGAAGAAATGGGATTTGATATTTATGTACCCATAGCAAAGCTTATGAGACATCATTCACAATGAATGTAAAACATACATTCTAGAAAAATCAAGGTCAAAGACTTCACTATGATGCCCATATTAAGTTATTGATAAAACATATTCATAATAGGTATCACTCAAAGTGCTTCAAATTGATATTCATTTAATCAAGTTATCTGCAGAAATTATACTTCACAAATTGGAAATCTGCAGAAATTGCCTCTTTGTTGAAATCAAGATTGACCAAGGGGCGCTATGGTCGAAGTCAAGGTCGACCTAAATAAGCTTGACAAAATGCTTATTTGTACATCTTTTTACTGCGTTTAACCTTAGTATCTTGATTCAAAATGTGTTCATCATATTGCAAAACATAAAGCTCTAATAAAAGGTCAAAATCAAATCTTAAAAATCATTTGTGACCTTAGAATCCTTAAATTGTCTTAATTATAAGATTAAGGGGGAACTCACAAAAACTATTTTGATTATAAGATTAAGAAGCTTACTTTAAAGCTTGTTATGAACTTAGTATCCTTACAAGTAATTTTTGTTATGAAAACAAAGAATATGACATATATCTTGTTCTTAATAGGAATTCTCTACACAAATTAGGGCTTGACATCCCATGTATTTGATTAGAGATACATTCTACTATAAGCTTAAATGGATCTCATTTTATCTTCTGGGCTTAACATCCCATGTAAAATGGATTTGATATCAAAATACATATGCCATGGATCTAAAAGGATCTCATATCATTTCAAGGCTTCACATCCTTTGTAAATGATTGAGAAACAAATTGTGGCTAAATTTGATAATAAATGGTTTACATTTATCTTAATCCCTATTTTTTTAAAACTGAATATCTTAGTTAGGGGGAGCATAGCATAAAATTAAGGGGGAGAAATAAAAGTCATACAAAATGATTTTCTTGGATATCTTTTTGAAATGACAAAGGGGGAGAAATAATATAAAACCAAAAACATAAAGTAAAATGAGTTTCATAAATCTCGGGCCAGCACACTTGCAAATAAGAGAATGACTACAAAAGGTAAACTTCAGGTATGAAACTCATATGCTTTATATTTCCTTATTTTATATTTTGGAAATGTTTGTCATCTTCAAAAAGGGGGAGATTGTTGGCTAAACTGGACATTATTATAATCCCTTTATTTCGATGATGACAAACATTTCATTCTTATGAATCTAACGTGCTACTTGAGTGTTGCAGGAATTAGGTGGATGACAAACTACTTGGAAGATCTATATGCTCTAATTGCTTTAATTCATGATTGTAATCAAATGTAAAAACTTGTACAAGATATATAATGTACAAGTACTTAGACATAATGTAAATCAAGCGTTAGATCTTCCCTAGCTAATCACTACACTTAGACATGTCATCTCCTAAAATAGTGTCACAACTGCACATTCATACACACACTTAGTACTTAGTTTAAAACATTAAAACATGGTTAATCTCGGTTGACAAAATTCTCGACCGAGACACTCTCGGTCGACAAATTCTTCGACCGAGAAAGACCCAGGTAGCCGTTAGACACAGCAGACAAGGTAGTTGGGAGTTGGATTAGAACGTTATATACACTTGCTCCAGATAGTCCCTCGGTCGACAAGTCCTCGACTGAGAAGGACTCTCGGTCGACAATTCTTCGACTGAGATGAGTTCTATCTGCACTTTTCTGAGTTAATTAACTAGCCATTGCTAAAGCAACTAATGGTCACCTAACAGGTAGTTAAGCACTAAGAACCCCCTAGAAAGTGTCTAGAACGCCCTTAAGCATCCATAGGCCATTCCTATAAATAGGACAATCCATAGGACACCTAAGATATACTTGTGCTACACTTGAGCAAAATACTTGCAATTTGATATTCATTCTTGTGAGCAATAGAGCAATTCCAACATTGGCTATTCATTCCCATTGCTCCAAATTCGTGTCCTATAGGCTAGCTTCTCCTACCTACTACACCAACACTTCCATATACATTGGTTAGGAGATCAAAAAGCTTGATATAGGAAATCAAGCCTTGTGCTACAAGTGGTATTGTAATTTCCATTTTTTCCCTTCTTGTTCCTTTATATTGTTTGTATTCTCCTTGATACTCCAAGGGTTGGAGGTTGCGGATTGGAGAAGGTTCTTCTCGGTGGAGAAGGTGGACTTTGGACTACTTCAAGAAGGATGTCTCAACGGGAAGCTACTTCAAGAGGAAGGCTACTTCAAGGGGAGCTTGAGATAACTTCAAGAAAGGCTGCTTCGAGGTTGGTGAGACTACTTCTTGGTGAAGGCTGTCCGAAGGGTTTGGTGAAAGTATTGTAATTTTATGTAACATCCTTGCGAGGTAATAAAATTAAATACTTTCAAAATCCCGGTTGGGTAAGCAACCGGGTAGTGGATTGACTGCCTTAGTATTTGCTAAGGTTGGAACCACTCTAAATCCTTGTCCCCTTGTCCAATATTTTTGTGGTTGATTGCTTTGGTTGAATTATTTATAAAATATCAATAAAACCCTATTCACCCCCCTCTAGTGGTTTTTCACCCCTTTGTACACACTTATAGTAATAAGGATTTAAGTAAGAATTGCCTTTTAATGGTTTTCTTGTGGAGTGCATGTCATATTTATCACTTTGTGATGATTGATCACTTGAAGAAGAATCCTGAAAAGTGAAAGCAATCACTCTATTCTACTAATTCTGATTACATTATTCATTGTCCTTTTATTCTCTAGCATTGTGCTTCATCTCTTAGGTTTGAAGGTTCCTCATCAGTTCTTATACTAGGAGTGTTTTAATTTTATATGACTCCTATATTGTAGTGTCTTTCTTCTCAAACAAGTGAGTGAGGGAGCATATGATTTCTTCACATTGAAACTTGGACTCTACATGCTTCACACATGCGTGAAGACCACTGATGATATCAAATAAGCACAAATAAATATTTTTAATATGTTCCATATTTGTACATATTGAAGGGATGTAGTTGATGTATAAGCACATTGATCCTGGAATCCTTCACTTGAGATCGATTCCATCATCAGTGATGGAAATATTCCTCCAAAAAATGTGGTATTGCAGAATAAATTTATTAAATTTGAATGGAGAGAGAGTGGCACATAGGATGATTATGGATCAAGTTATTTATTTGTGGATGACATACCATTCCTATAGATATCCTTCGTGTTCCTTGTATGGAAGGACTACCATTTTACACATTTCACATCTAAGGGATTAGATGTAAAACTACACTCTTATCTTCCAATATTGGTTTGCTTCCATCAAAGACTGGTGGGCGGATGGTTTAATTCTTCTCTAAGTTGAAATGATCATACAAATTTTCACCCACCTTCTTCTACTCATGTTATTACTTGGAGAAGACCTTTCTTTGGAACCACTTGTAGGATCTGCTACATGCTCAACAAGGTGGGGGTGGGAGTGGGTTCAATTGTGCTATCAAAACTTTAACCAAACTTGTTAGCCCTTCAAATAGTATTACAATATAAGTTAAATAAGTAATGAAAATAATTATGAAAGAGTTTGAGTAACCACAATTTGAGACAAATGTTAGCAGTGGTTATGTCTTGTAATGAAGTAGCTCCACTACCTAGAGAGGTCAACCTATAGGATTTTCTAAAACCTTGAATACCACCTTGTATGATCACCACAAGAACATATACCAAGAAGATATCTCTTACTATATCAAGAGTATTCGATTCCTTATTTGGGTAAAAATCCAACAACTTAAACAAGGGTCTTAGCTATGCTTATTAAGGACCACCTACCCTAAAGCCTTCCTTCATCAAGGAAACCCTTCACTAATTAAAGGACACCTTCTATTGCTACATTCTACCTTCCCTCTTACTCCTATTCACCAAGGTGCCATTGATTTCCAATGAATGCCTTCCATTTTCAAGGACCACATGCTTTTCAACCTATCTTAGCCAATGGAGAAGAAATATTTAAGGGTTCAATCGAAGTAAGAAAGTGTAAGCTCAAGAATGGAATTGTTCATGTATCTTTGAGGTACTAATTCAATTTTGTAGCATTTTGTTAGTTGAAGATATCTATATATGTCTTCAAATGCTTCTATATATACTTGAGGGTGCCTACTATCAATTAGAGATGATAAGGACAAAATATAACCATTTCTAGGAGAGTAGGTGCAGTCCCAATAGATCTGTTTATACTTTACTTCTACAATGATGGCTAAATTTTTCATTTTTAAGAGTGATATCCTTAGTCTGTCAACTAGAGGTTTCCAAAACAAATTCTAGTGAACAAATAGCCAACATGTGTATGTAAAATATGGCCTGATGGAGTTTTACTAAGGAATTCTAGCCAACAAAATTTACTATTGGAAATGCAAACATCACATGATGGTTTTTGTAGGGAATTCTGGCCGACATTGCTTTTGCATGAGGATACATTGACAAGGTCTTCTAGAATCTTCCTGAGAAATTCCATCTGATGATATTTACAACCCCTAGTGAATGGCCATCACATGAAACTAACTACACTATTTCATAGTCCCAAATTTTGATATTGATACTTGATATTTCTATGAGGAAAATCAATGGCCAATTTAAAATTGAATCTATGAATGTATAAGTGCATCATCATCATAATCATATCAATACTACATTTAGTCTTAGACATCACAATACATATAGTGAATGATAAAAACAAATGAACTAAATAAAATTTCAATGTTTTTGACTCAAGTTGATTTTTGTTGTATTCCTTGTTGAATTTCTCCGATTAGGATATGTCATGTCGATTGCATGGAGTGTTTCTATCATTCTAAAATGTCTCAAATAGATTCATTAGACATATACAAGTGGAATGATTTTATCATCATCAAAACATGGAATTATGCTATGCATCCTCTAAGTTAACATAGACTTCATAATGTAAAGATCTTACAATTTTCACTATAATCTTGCAGTAGTAGTGTCTTTGGTGACTTTGACAAGATCATACTAGGATAATGACAATGATAGTTGTGACCTCTCATCCATATCCAACTTTTCTACTTTTTTCATAGTGTATGGAATATTCTTCATCCACAACAAAGCCTTAGAGACGCCTTACTACACTAGCAATCTACACATCATGGTCTACCATAGTCCAAAGTTAATTGAGCAATCAAACTTCTCATCCTTGTATGAGCTTGGCATTATTCCAAATTTTTAGCACTAGGATTTTATACCATATTGTTGAGACTACACATTTTAAATTATATAGAGAGAGTGCAGAGGAAACTATGGGCAAGAAGAAAGCATGCCACCACACAACCACATAACATATAATTTACATAGTTCAGTCAAGATGATCTATTATATGGAAGGAGATGAGAAGTTTCACTTTATGATAGAAGGGTACATGTAAGAGTTCTCAAATTAAAGGGGCCATAATATACTATGGAGTACAAACAATGACTATTTGGAATACACATTGGGTCATAATCATAAACCCAATGAAGGCCTCATATACTTATATACATAGAGCCTAATTGGATCTTTGTTCAGATTTATAAAATAGGCCGTACCATATGTGGTTTCATTGCCCCTACACTCTCTTGGATTTAATGGACTAGGACATGATAACCCACTAATCGAGTTGGCAAAAAATTCATTTAGTTTTGAATTGGATCTACAATCAGATAAGGATAATACTATAGGGCACACAATACACATTTAAACTCCATCTTAACCAAAAAATATCATGCCAGATCCCAAATACCTTACAATTTATCCCATACTCATGATGCTTAAGCATTACAACAATTGCATTGTTTAACCAGTACCATCCAACAACTTGTTAAAAACCATCATCATCCCACCAAATCATAACAAAGGATGATTGGGCATTGCACATGTGTAATGTTGTGATACTGAAGGCCATAGAAATTTGAACAGTTCATTCTACCACTAGCAATGTATCAAAAACATCATGGAAAATGTACATCTTATCCTCCAAAACATGATCCAAAACTAGCGTGGTACTAGTTTCATCATTTTCTATAGCCGGAAAAGGGCTCTTGCATAGTCCGCCCAATCCATTAAGGCATGTGCACCATGCCATGTCACTATTCCAACATTGATGCAGTGGTTCGGGGGTTGTTGTGTGTGTGGGTGGTGGTGTGTGGATTCATAATAGTATTCTTTTCTTTATTTATACTGCCATTTGAAACAAATTTTTTAACACATAACACAATATCAGAAAACTACGTATTAACAATCATATGCATGGGATCGTTGTAATTTACGTGAACCAAATATATAGACTGCAAATTGATATTTTGATACATGTGGCTAAATGAAATTGCCACAACTACATGGAGATATTATGATTTAAACCAAGGTGTCATGAAAATGCTTCTTATGATCACACCAAGATGAATTTCTCACCCAAGCACTTAAACCAAAGTGTTATTTAGATGCTTCAAATTATCTCACCAAGATGTATTTCTATCGAAATCTTTGCTTAGAAACACGCACATACACATGTGCATGATGCTCTCTCACGAGGGTCACTTTTTCTAACAAAAACACCTTCCAATTAGTTCTTGCTAGTTGATTTGGCGATTGATCTAAGATCTTGAGTTTGAGCATATTAGAAAAATACTCAACACGAGTGATCCTAAGTGTGGATATACAAACATGTAGAAAGGTAAATGCATGTTTAAATGTAAAAGACCAAGCTTAGAAAGTGTCAAGGTAATATCTAGAGTACTAAAGATTGTAATGTGGATACCAACTTAATCAATTAATAGTTGGAGAAACTACTGGTAATGATATTATCCAATATCCCACACAAATGATCAAGTACAGAGAGATACTTGGGCATGGAAGATATATAATGATGAAGAATTTCTCACTAAGTTGGCACATCACTATTGATTGAGATAAAACCATTTGGTGTAGTGGACAATATAGAAATATTCAAAATGCCAGACTCCCTCCAACATCTAGAATTTATGTAATTGCCCCATAGTGATATATTCGAGGCAAATTGACTGCACATCCACAAGAAATTCACCTATGATGACTCTTTCCTAAGTTGTTTATTGCATGAGAACATCACAACTACATGCAAGGAGAGACTCCCTTTAATGTAAGATGATACATGAAGATCAAATTCCTACAAAGTTACTGTTGGTAAGGTATGCTCATAGAGCAAATCATGTGATGATTGACATGGAATAAACCATAAATGATTAGATTAATACTCATAAATGCAATTTTCCAATTCATTTTATTTCATCCAGTTATGAGATAATGAGGAAACATTATGAATGTCTAAAGAATGGCGATACTCAATGACATATGTCTTCAAGTATGTGACTTGGAAGAATGTTATCATATGAATGCTAAGCGTATGCACATTATTATTATGTCCTTAGTTGGTTGTTACTGTGGAAGGTAGATAGACACCAATAACACATAAGACTAGAGTGTGGGTTGGTTGATGACGAAATCTCATTTGTCATGATGTGACAATATCAAACCAAGCACACCGATACATGTTAGGGAACAATGTATCAGACATATTCACCTTGAGAGTGACACATGGAAACCATCATTGGTGGTCATAGTCATCTCTCATAGTGAAGGTGGTGATTGTGATTTTTAGACCTGAAATCACTGCACTCCTCACATGTCGTTGGGTACACTTTGACATCATCAAATGCAGTCCTGAAACATGGGTTGTTATAACGATGATGATTCAGTGACTTTGAGAGATGGGGACTGACTGTGAGTAATAGAGATGGGATTTCTCCCTCCTACTAGAGTACGATATCCTGGCCACTTGATAAGCGAGACTGAGATACGCATGCGCATACACATGTGAATCAATATATGATATTGAGGTCACATTATCTTAGACAATCTTTTCTTGGTTCAAGGAACATGGATTGAATGATGAGAAGATGACCATCCATGCCTCGAGTTCATCCTGGATATCAGTGACAAAGGAATTATATAATCACTACAACACCTAACATAGATTATAGCTTGAAGTTGTTCTCCAATTTTGCATTCACTTGGGTAGCACTAATGTGCGACTAGGTTCCACTCTTTGCTTGTGATGTCATAAGATAGTTATGGACATTGATTGTCAATGGGACATGGGACCTATAGGATCACACACAAAGGAACTCATCTAGAAGAGGCTTTTAATCTTGAATGATGATTGGATTGGATACTAAAGTGTTTAGGTATTCAATTCACACAACAGATTGGCTGACTGCATTGCTAAACGACCATATCATAGGGTGAGACGGCCATTTGGAGTGCTAAATAAGAATCTCAAGTGTTGAGACAGATGCTTGAGTTGTCAGATTGATTGGAGTTCGAATTGACTAAGTTCTGCCCAAATTGAGGAGTGAACCGATCTGTTCAATCAGTTGATCCGTTTGGCTCGACTCAGGTTCACCAGACGACTGTCCGAGTGAGTGAGATGGGTGTCTCACATGGGTGAGATTTCTCGGTTGGGGCCGAACAAAGGTTCTGGATGTTACCCGAACTTTTTCAATTACATAATGCTTGTGGTGCAAGAAATTAATATGTAATATTAATGATAATCGAATTGCCAATTTTACATGCGATTGGGAAACTACCAAACAGTCGTTTGGAAGTGCAAGACGACCATCTCGTGTGACCAGACGACCATCTGGGTCACCAGACGGCCATTTTGGTGTTCACAGGTTGTGGAGATTGAAGATCTATTGATCCCTTCCACTCCCACATAGATCCTAAACAGATTGGAAAACATGGCCCTAACCCTACCTATAAATAGAGGGATACTGGGGGATTCTCATATCACAAAAACAACATCAATTGAGAACCAGTTGCTCTAACAATTGTGGTCCTATCTAGTTGTGGTAATTGAGAGAGCCCAAGTAAGTACTACCCGAAAAGGGAGGGATGATGATGGGAGAGAACAGCTGAGGATCGTTGTTGTGGGAGAGCAAGTTGGTGAATAGTACGTCAACGGGAGGGACAACTCCTTGTCTATTCTAGTTGAATGACATGAGTTCTAGTTGGTCCATGTGGACTACTCTAAATCCAGGAGTGCTTTGGGTACTGCTAGGAGAGCAAAGTCAGCCTACAGTCTGTGGCGAGACCAAAGGAGTCACTGCAGAAGTTGTTCATTTATTGTTCGTGGTGAAGACCAGAAGCTGGCATCCACCGTCCAAGAGCAACTAGTTGATAGTTGTATTAAAATGAGTTGTTTTCATTGGACTTGCTCTAGGACTAGGTATAACTCGTTAAACCATCCTTCCTATTTCATAGTAGTTGACACGATCTTACTGGTATGGAAATACAAATAGATAAAATTTTTGTTTCCGCTGCTATACTCTGTGCTTGTATTTTCCAACAGTGGTATCAGAGCCACATTAATTTACTATGTTTTAAGATAATCGATATGATCAGATTTTTGGTTTAATCATTTATTTATTATATATGATGTGAATATTTAAACTGTTTCATATGAGTATCCGATCAAAGACAAAATAATCCCAAACTAATATATATGTATATATATACATATAGATGTATGATATATATGAAATTTAAACACATTTCCCTAAAAGTAGTTTTGATGGTGGATGTGTAGCATGGTTATGACCTAAACCCTATATCTGTGTGTGGTTAGATGATTTGGTTTTATTTCTATTTATCTTGGTCTACGAATCGAGCCTCTACCTACCTCTTCCCAATGTAAAGTTAATTCTTTCTTACCTTTTCTCCCCTTGAATGTAACTTGAGGTTTTTCTTTACAATGTAATAGTTTAATAGGAATAGGATAGTTTTTTTTATAGCAACGAAGAGGTGAGACAACCAGTTTGTGAGACGAGCCAACCATTTAGAGGACCATGGAGGATAGAATGATGGATCCAGATGACTGCCTGGTGGACCCAACTGAAAATTTGGAAGGAGTCCAAACATCAGTTGGACTGGAGGCCAGATGACCATCTGTGATGGCCAACAACCGGCCAAGAGGCGAGACGACCGGTTCAAGGGTTGAACCGATCTACCCAGATTGGAAATCATAGATCTACACCAACAACATGTTCATACATGTGATGTGATGATTGACCTAGGTGGTAGTAATTTCTTATGGACCCAACCTATTGTTTAGAAGGACTCCATACATCAGTTGTACTGGAGGCCAGATGATCGTCTGTGATAACCAATCAACCGGCCAAGAGGCGAGACGACTGGTTTAAGGGTTGAACCAATCTACCCAGATTGGCAAGTACAAATCTACACCAACAATAAGTTCATACATTTGATGTGATGATTGACCCAGATGGTAGATTTTCCTTATGGCACTAAGGAATTACAAGTAGACATGGCCATTGCCTTTGACTTTTGTTTTATATTGTAGGTTTACGTTGTGGGATATAGCATGTATATGATACATACTATATATGTGGTGATTGGATACAATATATATATATATATATATATATATATATATGATATATATATAAATCTCTCAATCAAATATATTAAGTCTAAGATGCTTTCCAGTAGCAATACACATGAAAAGCTTGATCGACCAAGCATAGATTTGCATAAAGCATGGTGTACCGTCTATCTCGTGGAAGTGTGATGGTAGATATGTAGGTTTGCATAAAGCACAGTGCATATCTATCGTATTGGCTATTGGGTCAGGCTTAACTGGTGACTTAGAGAGCCTAAGCCTAGAGGCATACAAATGATTATAGCAAGAAGTTTCACATATCATCTATCCAAAAGTTGCATATGATGTAATTGACATGATTGCCTACCTTAATGGTTGATTATGGACGCCGGTATAGGCTGGGTAATAATTAGATCATTTTGGATCTTGGCTCATTAGAAAATTGTTTGTTGTAGTTTTCCGAATTGATACTTGAGGGTAGTCAATTTGAAAAAAATAATGAGAATGATGATAAATTAAAGACCTGATTTTTATCACCCAAATTTAATCAAATCAAATCAAAATTGAGTTTTGACAAAATTGCAAATTCTTTTGTAGAATTAAATGACATCAAACAAAAATCAATTTTCTCTACGATCGGTCCTTGAGAAGGACAAACTAACTAGGAAAAACTTCCACGATAGGTTCAGGACGTTGATAATTTTCTCACATAGGAGCACAAGCTCTATGTCCTGAAGACGAAGAACCAGATGAACCACCTCAAAATGTACCAAGGCCTGACAAGAATGCTTATAAGAAGCATACTGAAGACACCGTGGATGTCAAGTGTCTGATGCTATGCTTCATGAACTATGAGTTGTAGAGGCAACATGAGAACATGGATGTGATTGAGATGGTCACTCATCTCAAGAACATATTCTAAGATCAGGTAAGATAAGAGAGATATGATGTCTCCAAGGCACTATTCAAATGTAACATGGCAGAATGAGATCCAGTAGGTTCTCATGAGCTCAAGATAATTGGGTATGCGAAGAACTTAGCTATATTGGGATTCCCCTTGTGTCAAGAGTTGGCCACTATTGTGATTCTGCAATCTCTGTCAAAGTCATATAGTCAGTTTGTCATGAACTACAACATGAACGACTTTGATAAGCCATTGATAGAGTTGTTGGGCATGTTGAGAATAGATAAGTCACAAATGAAGAAAGACAAGCCCAAGTTTGTGATGATGATCACCATGCCAAAGGGGAAGTATAAAGACAAAGGCAAAGCTAAGAAGGGTTCTAAAACTGGCTAGAAACCCAAGTCTTTAGATCTCAAGGCAAAAGGAGGTGTGAAGAAAATAAGAGGTGATTGTCACCATTGTTACCGGCCTAGAGATTGGAAAAGAAATTGCTCACTTTGGTTAGAGAAATTAAAGAAGAAGAAGGAAGGGAATGAGGCCTCCACTTCAAGTATAAATGTTATAAGATAAATTTGATTACTTCTTCATTTAGTATGCTGACATACTGATGTGCATGATCTGATAAGATGTAAATGCTTTCATGCAAGGACAAAGATTGATAAGGTGGAGCAAGAGTTGTAGAGGTTTTAGTCTATATTTAAGTTTACCTTAACCCAATGGGCATGTAATAGAGTTAGTAGAGCTGCTATTATATTACACGATAACATTTACTTTAAGTATCTTGTATGAAAAGGATGATGAATCAATAAAATAAGATATTAATGTTTCTATTTAAAAGATAAGATCTTGCATGACAATGCCCAAACATCTAATGGTCTTTGTATAAAAGACTTTGAGATAAATGTTTATAATGTTAATACTAAAGGATTATAAATGATAACTCAAGACTATCATTAGCAATAGTCACCTTGGATGTATATATAAGAAATGCATGTCTAGAATATATAATGATGTTAATCTAGATTTCCTTGGTTGTCAAACCTAAGGAAACATGCAAAGCCTTAATTATGCACAATGTGACATGACATCCTTCACTAGATATAGTGGGAGGATAAACTTTCATTAGACCTCATACATGTGATGCATGAAGATCTTACAGAATGAATACTACCACTTATACTTCATTTCATTTACTGGTAATATGATGATATGTACTCAATAAAATAGAAACATTAATATCTTGAAATGTTCAAGGATATTATAAATGAAGTATGCCTTTAATGAAAGTATTAAGAAAATTTGATGAGATCAAATGTTAAAATACTTTACATTGATACCTTGAGTACCTTCAAATAATGGACTGTGATAATATATCACAAGTCAAATCCATATGAACATAATGATGTGTCAGAATGAAGGAATTATACCATGATGAGTCATGGTATAAATTATCAGTTAATCTAATCTTCTTATCCTAAAAAAATATATACCTATCACTAAATCATATACCGTATGAATGGTTTATTAGAGATCATATATGATATGATTTGGGAATGTCCCAATATGTCTAAAGGATTAAAACCAACATTGAGAAAGTAGTTTATTGAAGAAGGTTTATCCATAAATCATGATTGTTGAATATTACTATTAATCCCAATCCAATAACAAAAGGTGTTTTGTTGATAGGATAACTGAGTCCCACAAGAATCAGTTGGAGTAATAGTAGAACTCGAAATGTTCGAGATCAAAAAAGAGATACAATTAGAACTAAGATAATCACAAGCTGTTGTAGAATCTCAAGTTCAACATATAACACAGAATAAAATAGTTCTAGTAGAACCCATCTGAGATTGGAGGATTGTGAATCCAACAATTCAGATATGTTGGTCACAACAAGGTAAACCAACTAATCGACTAGAAGCTATTTAGTACCATAATTTGAGTAATGGCTCAAGGCCATTATGGGATCCATATAAAATAACAGAGTATGACCTTGATAGCACTACATGAGGGGTAAAACCCAAAAGGTGAAGCGAGGGTCTTGTGGCAAGGACCTACATGGATAACATAAAAGGAAAAATTGGATGGAAAGCTTTTCAAATCGTTCAAGTTGTTGAACATGATAGAAATTTCTTCACCAATTGTCAAGTTTGTTGTTTTAGTCAAATAGACTAAGAGATTTGGCATATGAAGTTAAATCTTGATTCCTTAAAGGGAATACATCATAGGATGTGTAGGTAACACAATTTAAAAGGTTTTATAACTTCATGAATGCAAATAAAGTCTATGAACTACAAAGTTCAATCTGGGATTGAAACAAGCATATCAAAGGATGGTATCTTTTAAATTGACAAGATAGTCAAAGAGTTTGACTTAAATCAAGGTAAAAAATGAAATCTATGATTACAAAAGATTTAGTGGGAGCATATATGAATATTCCACATGAGATGAGGAATAACATCTCAATATTGTGAATATTGAGAATCCGCATGCTAGTCCCCTTCAACAATGAAGGATTAAGATGGTTCATCTTATGAAATAAGGCTCAAGACCTATGAGAGTTCTTGAATGTTTCATAATGGAAGTTTGAGCACATACAATAGCAATGTGTTGAAAGAGTTCAACACGGAAGGATTCAGTGAGAGAAAATCTAGATTCGTATCTCATGAACCTTATGTTCCGATTCTTGTAAATAATAGAAATGACATGATTAAGATTCCATGGGCTGTAGAAATGGATCTATCATGAATTCTATAAGTGTATCTATCCCATATTATCTTATATGTATTGGACATGATAAGATAATGGTAAATTCCAATAAGGCTTATTGGAATGTCATTAAAGATATTAGTACTTGAGAAGTACTTAAATATAGATTGCTAGTCTATAGGGATAGAAATAAGAGGAAGAGTTGGATGTAAAGGGTTACATCGATGCAAGCTTCCATAATGAAAAAAATGATCACAAATTAAAATATGTTTGATTTAAAGAAATTGTTGATTAGTTGTAAGGGTTCCGAACTAATAACTATTAGTTCTATTCTACAATGAAAGCTGAGTATACTTGTGCTATGAATATAGAGAGATACTATATGGATTTAGAAGTTCATATGATGAACTTATAAATGTTCCAATAATTGATGACTCAGTAGTAATGTTGTGACAATAATGGAGCTACTTGTTAGGCAAGGAATATCAGATTCCATATTATGACAGTTCCATCTCATACGAGAAATCCTACAATTAAGAGAGAAGAGAACACACAATATACTGATTATAAGCAAAGTGTTGCTAACCCGCTTGGTTAACACTAGCGCAACAGAAGCATGATTGACATATTTAGATCACTAAGAATATCATTCATTGGTGATTGTCTAAGTGCAAGTGGGAGTCTGTTGGTAAGGTATGCCCATAGAGACAATCATGTGATGATTGACATGGTATAAATAATAAAGAATTTGATTAATACTCATAAAGGCAAGCTTCTAATTCATTCTATTTTATTCAATTATGAGATAATGAGGAAACATTATGAATGTCTAAAGAATGACAATACTCAATGACGTTTGTATTTAAGTACATGACTTGGAAGAATGAGATCATACAAATGCTATGAGTATGTACATTCTTATTATGTCCCTAGTTGGTTGTTACTATGGAAGGTAGATAGACACCAAAAATACGTAAGATTAGAGTGTGGGTTGGTTGATGACAAAATCTCATTAGTCATGATTTGGCAATATCAAACCAAGCACACAGATACATATTAGGGAATAGTGTACCAGACAGAGCCACCTTGAGAGTGACACATGGAAACCATAATTGGTGATCATAGTCATCTCTCATAGTGAAAGTGGTGATTGTGATTCTTAGACCTAAAATCACTATACTCGTTACATGTCGTTTGGTACACTTTGACATCATCAAACACAATCCTAAAACATGGGTTGTTAAAATGGTGATGATTGGGTGACTTTTTGACACATGGAGACTGACTATGAGTGATAGAGATGGGATTTGTCCCTCATACTGGAGTATAATATCCTGACCACTTGATAAGCGAGACTGAGATATGCATGCACATGCACATGTGAATCAATATATAATATTAGGGTCACATGATCTCAGATAGTCTACTCTTGGCTCAAGGAACATGGATTGAATGATGAGAGGATGACCATCCATGCCTCGAATTCATCTTGTATATCAATGACAAAGGAATTATACAATCACTACAACACCTTACACATATTGTAGATTGAAGTTGTTCTCCAACTTTCCATTCACTTGGGTAGCACTAATGTACGACTAGGCCCCACTCTTTGCTTGTGATGTCATAAGTTAGTTACAAAAATTCACTGCCAATGTGACATGGGACCTATAGGGCCACACACAAAGGAACTCATCTAGAAGAGGAGTTTAATCTTGAATGGTGATTGTATTGAGTACTAAAGTGTTTAGGTATTCAATTCATGCAATCGATTGGCTGACTACACTACCAAACGACCATCTCATAGGGTGAGATGGCTGTCTGGAGTGCCATATGAGTGTCTCAAGTGTTGAGACGACCATTTGAGTTGTCAGAATGATCGTAGTTCAAATTGGCTAAGTTCTACCCAAATTGAGGAGTGAACTGACCAGTTCAATCTGTTGAACCGATCGGCTTCACTCAGGCTCACCAGAAGGCCATCTGGGTGAGCGAGACATGCGTCTCGCATGGGTGAGACAACTTGGTTGGGGCCGAAAGAAGGTTACGGATGTTTCCCAAACTTGTTTGATTGCACAATGCTTGTGATGCAAGAAATTAATATGTAATATTAACGAAAATCAAATTACCAAATTTGTATGCGATTGGGAAACTAGACGGCCGTTTTGGTCACTAGATGACCATTTTGGTGTTCGTAGGTTGTGAAAATTAGAGAACTTCCTATCCCTTCTACTTCCAAACAGATCACAAACATACTAAGAACCCTGGCCCTAACCCCGCCTATAAATAGAGGGGACTGGGGGCTTCCCAGAGCACAATAACAACATCAACTGAGAATTAGTTGTTCTGACAATTGTTGTCCTCTCTAGTTATGGAAACCATGAGAGCCCAAGAAATTCCTACCCGATAAGGGAGGGATAACGATGAGAGAGAATAATTGAGGATCGTTGTTGTGGGAGAGTGAGTTGATGACTAGTATGCCAACGGAAGGACAACACCTTCCTATTTGTTCTAGTTGAACGACATGAGTTCTAGTTGGTCCGTGTGGACTACTCTAGAGGCAGTTTACTTTGGCTATTTCTAGGAGAGAAAAGACAACCTATAGTTCATGGCGAGACCACAAGAGTCACTGCAGAAGTGATTATGTTCGATGTTCGTGCTGAAGACCAGGAGCTGTACAACTACTATCTAAGAGAAATTAGTTGACAATTGCATTAAAGCTAGTTGTTGTCACTGGACTTGCTCTAGGACTAGGTATGACTCATTAAACCATACTTCCTATTTCACAGTAGCTGACCCGATCTTGCCGGTATGGGAATACAAATAGATAATTTTTTTGTTTCCGTTGCTATACTCTATGCCCGTATTTCCCAATAGTTATACAATATTTTTTCCCAACTAGAACAAAAGGGGACAAATTGAGTACAACTAGAAGATGAAGATGTATGGGAAAGGACGGCTCCTTATATTTCTAGTGTTTCCTTTACATGCTTGGAAAGCTAACTGGACAAATATTATAATTAAGTACTAAGTAAAATTATTTGATACTAAAGCAAGCACTCAAGAATTGTGATGTGAAAGTAAGATATTTTGAAAACACATGTTAGGAAGACATGAGATGATATTCATAGAAGCTAAAAAACAAAAACCTCAAGAAATGTGAGGCAGTAGTAAAATCTTTTAAAAGAATCCATTTAAAAGATATGGGGATAAGCTCGAGAGAAGCTAAAAGTTAACAATGGGTTAGAGAATCACATATTAAACCAAGCTAAACATCGATACATTATAAAATAAATTGAAAAAAATTAAGCTTTGAGTTTTGTTTAGTTGGTGGTTAGTACAAGTAGGAAGAAAATATACTAGGGATATAACTTAGAAAAAAAATTGTAGGTTTATTTGAAGAGACATTCACATTGCATAAGATCTTGGTCAGGCCCTAGTAGTGATAGAACAAGATTCATAATTTATGTGTGAGATGCCAAATAATGTGAAGCCAACCATCAATAGTTACAAACTTGCTGTGACCAAATAGATTTTGAGGTTTGGGAAAATTTACAACTTAACATAGAGTACATGATGTAAATCAACCTAGTAGACAATTTTTCTAAGTGGGCATTCAAGAAAAAAATATTGAAATCTAATAGCAGTCGTTTCCCTCCTTTTGCATTTATATTCTTCTAGACTTATGTTGCTATTGGTTCTATTGAGTATAAATATTAATTGATGTATATTTTTTGATTTTATTAAAAGAGAAGTGTTGGATGAGTAGCCTACCTTTTAGAACTATTCTAATAAGAATTTCTCTAGTATATCACAATGTTGAGTAGATCATCTAAAAGAACATCCCGAGATCAACTCCTTTAAAGTGATTTATTTCACACAAATGCATAGTATAATAGTTTGGCCAAGACTAGGGTCTTTATAATTCATCACATTAATTTTTGTTGGATGATTAACTTCTTAAGTGTCATGATTTTATAGTTTGTGTATGTCTAGGAGAAACATTTTATCACTTGAACTCTACAAGAATTTGTAATTTATTACTACTATTATCTATTCTTGACATTTACATGAAATTTTCACCCTTTTTGCAATTCTAAGCCATTTATTTTAACATGTCATATAAATAAACTTACCAAAACTCAAATTCATCTCAATGCTTTATGTCCTAATATATTTTTGATTGCAATGAAATATGAAAATAAGGACAAAAATTTTCTCTAGGTGTGAAGTCATTCCTACATAAGAGGGAAATTAGAAAAATTTCAAGAGCTACAAGACCAGAGGGTCGAAACATTGAGTCTTAGGGTGTAAAATTCCATTAGGTATTACCCTATCATGTAAGAACATACAAAAAGACTATATTTATGGGGCATACTACATGTACTTTTAACACTTTCTCCTACGCTATGCATAGACTTGAATCAATAGATTTTAGTTCATGTCTATGCAACACAAGATAAACATGTATAGACCAAGAAAACATCATGGAGAAGCTCTCTCTCTATGAGGAGCTCCCTTCCATCTATAGGAGGGATGTATGCCATGGGAGCATTGGGGGCTTCAGCCTCAACTGTCTCCCTACCTCCTCCACAAGATTCCACTTCCACCCTCTCCCACCCTGACCCCCTACCCACCCATCCAACCCCCTTTCCAATTCTCTAGTTTTTGAAGGCTAGACGTAGGCTACTCAGTCGACATAGATGGAGGAATCCCCTTGGGTGGACTTGGCTACAGATGTCACCATGGGGAGGGCCTGGTCAGACACCCTAAAAAAACCCATGGAGATGAGGGAATCATGTAGCCCTATTGATCTTCCTAGGGATCCCAAATAGCCAACTTCCTGGGATGGCGATTCCAGACTATGGATGAGGTTCATTCAACAAGTCATGGAGGCTATGGATGATTTCCACAGATACACAGTGATACTAGAAGTTCTAGGGCAGAAGCAACCTTTCCTCGGGCAACTATATGGATGTATTCTCAAATCCTGGAAGCCTAAAGGTAAAGTACAACTCTCCCCACTAAAGGATGGATTATACCTAGCTTGTTTTACCTCAAAAGAGGATACGAGGAGCACGACAGAAGATGGACCTTGGTTTCTTGACAAGAAATTGGTCTTGGTTAAGAAGTGGACACCATAATTTGACACTAGGAGTGCAACTCTGACTTCTTCACCTATTTGGGTAACGTTGCAGGACATTGGGCTTCACTGGATGAGGTGGGCAATCACTATCATAGGATATGGGATTAGAGTGCTGAAAGTCATTGATTTCTTACTGTCTGGTAAGAATGCCAAAGCGTCTCACCTATGTGTAGAGCTTGAGTGCTTGTAAGAAGTCACCTCTCGCGGTTATGGTGGAGATTCCAGATGGAAAAGAACTGGAGATTTGGATTCTGTATGATTCCCTTCCTGAGAGGTTAGATGCATGTAATGTGTTTGAACATTTTCCCGGTAGATGTTCAGGGCATATGGAGATCAATTTTCACTTTGGTAATGAGCGGGGGCGTTCTACTAGTATAAGACCTCATAGAAAGAATAAAAAAACAATGGGAGGATATCGAAGGGCAAGGTATCCGTCAATGAAAAACTAGAGCCATCATGGACGGTAGGGGATCATATCTATCCCACCATGAGTGTAACTAATCCTCAACCTACATGGGTTCAAACTGCAGTGGAGGTCCCAATCCTAGTTGAATCGGATCCAGGTGAAGGCATGTCGACAACAATGGAAGTGGTTAACCCACAACCTCAGAGGGGCTGTACTTATGTGGTGGTGACTAAATAGGTTCTACCATGCCCATGCTGGAGAACCCTTTCTTGGTGCTAGAGGAACTGGATATGGAGATTCTGCTGAGCGAGGATGCTACTGAGGCCGCCGTAGCGTCTTTTAGCAGATGAAGAGGAGGTCACACTGATAGGGGAGGAGAACTTCCTCCAACGCTCCATATCGGTTAGGGGTGGAATTTCATTGCCATCCTGATGACCATCCTCACATGAAATGTGAGGGGAACCTCTAGACTGAAGCACCAGAGGAGATTGAGGCCGATCATTGTTGATTCATGAGCATCACTGGTTGTGTGTCTAGAGATAAAGGTTTGTAGGGGATCGAAGAAGAACATCAACAATCTCTTCCTGACAGTTTGGGATTGGGACTCCTATCCTTTGCAAGTAGATGGATGTAGACTCTCAATTAGGTGGGACCTAGAGATTTGGGATATTTAGTGCATTGAGAAGTTTGACCAGTTGATTGTGGCTAGATGTATCAAAAAGGGAGGATGGCATTATGTGGTCAGTGTAGTTTACGAGTTTAACAATGAAGTCATTCGTTGAAAGATATAAAAAATTATCGAGGCTACAACTCAATAAAAGATCCCTCAATTGGTCGTTGGTGATTTTAACCATGTGGCTTCTAAGAAGTTTGGGGGAAATCCTATTAAAGACTCCATATTGGATAGGTTCAATGAATTGGACACTACAAACTTCGTTGGTTGAATATGAGGGGTGGTGTTGTGACTTGGAAGAACAAGAGGAGCCCATATTTAGAATCATCAGTAATCTCAATCGTGGATTGGTGAATGCGACCTGGATTAATTATTTTCAAATAACATCTGTTAGTATGGATGGTCACCCAAATAGTGACCATGCATGGATGACAATCAAGCTTGAGAACCACCCCATACCCAATAGGCCTTTTAGGTTCCTTAGGCATCGACTGGATTGGCCAAGATTTGAAAGTTGTTAAAATAGCCTAGGATACTAGAGAGGAGGGAAACCCTCTATTCGTTGTTGTAGATCAAATTGTCAAAGATAGCACTGAAGAGTTGGTCCCATGATCTTACTGATCTTCCCACACTTGTGAACAAGGAATTTTCTGAGTATCAACAAGTAGTAGGGAAGTTGAGGTCTAACCTACTCCTTGTTGATGAAATTCATCATGAATATCTGAAGGCCAAGAGGCTGTTGCAACTGGAAAAAGCGGAGGGGATCATATTTTGACAGAGAAGCAAATTAAGGTGGATCAATAATGGTGATCAGAACACCAACGTATACCATAGGGCTATACAAAAGAACCACATGCGAGACTGCATCCATACCCTCTTACTGGTGAGGGGAGAATCCACTAGTGTAGCGGAGGAAGTTGCACTCGAAGTGGTGGATTACTTCTAAAAGCTCTAAAATCAGGAGAAGAATTTTGTTCCTAGTGATCTGCCCCAAAGTTGATTACATATGAGATGAACAGGAGACTCTGTGGCTCGACTATTGAGGATGAAATTAAGGTGGCAATTTTCTCAATTGGCTCCTCTACAACGCTTGATATCGAAGGCTTCAATGGCAAGTTCTTTAAAAGAACTGGCATATAGTGAAGGATGATATATGTAGAGCTGTACACTGGTTTCTTATGGGAGGCTTGATGGTTAGGAAAGTGAACCACACCTTCCTGAGGTTCATACCTAATAAAATCTCACCCACTTCCTTGTCTAATTGTAGAATAATTGTGTGATGTTCTATTTTGTATAAGATTCTTGCTAAACTCCTGATAGGAGGCTCAAACTGATTCTTCCTAAGATTTTGTCCCCCAATCAGTTGGTGTTTGTTTATGGGTGTTCCATCTCTGATAGCATGTTGTTGGTTAGAGAATTCCTCTTTGATTTCAACAACAAGATGAAAATAAAAAGGGCATGCATCAAAGTATATTTGATCAAAGCATATGATCATGTTACTGGGGTGCGTTATGATCACTAATGAAAGCCATGGGGTTCTCAGATAGGTGGATCAGGCTGATGAGGCAATGTGTGGAGACCACATCTTTCTCTGATATGGTTAACGGGATCCCTGAAGGCATGCTTTGTGCAACCAATGAGCTTAGGCAAGGGGATCCCCTTTCCCCCTTGCTATTCACCCTAGTTATGGAAGCCCTTACTTATTTGATCCTGAAGGTGGAAAGAACTAGAGATCTGAAGACCTTCAAGGTTTGTGGGATGCCAGTGCTCTCACACATGATCTATGCCGATGATGTTCTACTCTTTGTTGTAGGACATGATAAATATCTCAAGTCAACCAGAAGAATCTTGAGGATCTTGGGAGTTTAACTAGTTTGTACATTAGCAACATTAAATTAAAAGAGTACTTATCTAAATCAAGCAATGCCAAATGTGGGTGTCTCAAAGCCACAACTCAATGGGAGATGGGATCCTTTCCTAGCCTTGTACCTAGGCATACCTATTGTAGGTGGGAGAGGATCCGATAGAGACCACGCTACCATGGTGGATAATATGAAAGATATTATTGACAAGTGGATGGGGATGAAACTTTTGATAGTAGGGAGGACAATGCTCATATGTTTTGTGTTGTTCAGTAAAATTGCTTTTTGGTGTAGACCAGTAGAGATCTCGACCTTCATTTTGGACAAAACAAAAGCTATTTACAACAATTTCCTCTGGTCTGGGAGAGGCCACACGGTGGCTTGGTCGATGGTGGCTAGACCTTGCAATTTGGGTGGATGGAATTTGCTAGAGCTTCACCACATGACCCACAAAGCAACTTGCAAGTGGATTGACACCTTTTTGTGCTCCCAGGGACAATCATGGTATGTCTATATGAGATAGAGGTATGCCGAGTATCTAGATGTCTATCGCATGGTGAGGAGCTCTAGGACTTGGAGGTCCATGGCGCATAGCTGGAACTGGGTGAGGGGAGATTATTTCTTGATGGGTTCATCCTAGACCAGAACATGTGAGAAGCCTTGGGAATTACTGCTCAGACCCTAGGTTCCTTGGGATCAATTGCTATGGAACCAGTACCATGTTCCCAAGTGGAGTTGCACCCTCTATAGAGGGATTCACGACAAGCTACCCACTTTGAACCGCATGAAGAAATGGGGATTGATTAGAAATGATATGTGTCTCTTGTGCTTCCAGCCAGAGGAGTCACATGAACACCTACTGTGGAGCTGCCCCTTTGTGAAATATCTTTGGTGTAGGTTGTCACTCAAGCTAGGATGGGGTAGTAATCCCCCAGATAACCTCGATAGAAGCTTTGAATGGGTCCTTGGTGAGACCAAAAAGAATTCCTTAAACTGCCTCGGGGGTATCTGTCTTTCTACTATTTTGTTTCATGTTTGGAAGGAACATAACTCTAGGCTCTATGGTGGGAAGGATAGGGACCAATGCGATTTTTTTGATGATATTGTATATTGCCTTCGTGGCTCTTGTAAGGTCAAACTGGGTCTGATTAAAGGTCTAGACTAAGTGATCCTGGAACATTGGGGATTTGTAGCTAACCCCTTTGTATAGTATACATGCTTCTGTCCCCTATACGTTTTGAGTTGATAGTAAATGTTATAACCCCAATTTTTGTTATATTATTATGCAATTATTTAATAAAAAGGGGTTTGCTTGACAATTTGTGTGTATTGTTTTACATCTTGGGTTTCTTTGCAAAATTATCTTGAATTATGAATTTTGTGCTTTTCCCTATTTTAATAAGTCAATGGATGGATAAAGAACAAAAGAAAAATCCTTAATAAGGGAAAAGGCAAGAAGGAAGTAAATAGCTTATGTTTTATTTACGAAATATATGGAATTCTCTAGAAGGTGGCATAAGTGGACACAATAGGATGGTTTTAGTACCACTTGCCTTCTAATATCTAGAAATGTCAAAATTAAGAGAATAGAAAAGGAAGAAAGAGAAAATAAGAGTTTTAATGCATTATATATGCCTTTTTAGTGCATAACTTGCATTTAAAGAAAAAGAGTTATCATTTTTGAGTTTTGATCCAAAATTGTGCCCAATGGTAGATTATGTCATCAAGAACTTTCCCTTTAAAGACGGAATCAATCAGTTTAATTTGCGAACATCGTAGATGCTATCTGGCAATGGTGGAATGATCTAATATTCAACAACAGATGTCCACAGCCTGAACAGGCTATTAAAATGATCATAATACAAACAACGACTACTCTAAAGGCTTTCTCTCTCGCACCCATAGTGCAAGGCAATCATGTTACACCTGTATGGACCCCCCTACGGATGGGCACATTAAGGTCAATATCGATGGTGCGGTAGTTAAACGGAAGGGTAAAGCAGCTATGAGTTTTGTGGTCAGAGATGAGAATGGGCAATGGATCATAGGTGGAGCTAGTAAAAGTGAGAGTATGAACATGCTGGAAACTAAACTCCTAGCCATTTGCAGAGGAATCGGAGCAGTGGTAGACTTGCACCCTCATATCTTGGTGGAATATGACTGTTGGATGACATGCAACCTCTTCCTAAACATCGCGAATTCTATGCCCAAATACAAAAGCCGTAGAAGCAAGTTTCACTCCTTAATTTTGAACTACCAAAACATACATCTTAAGTATTTGCCAAGGAGCACAAACGTTGTGGCGGATGGCATCGCCAAATGGTCTACAAAACATCTATGTAACTCTATTACTTGGAATCGTTGCCCTAGATTCATCATTGCTTGTTACAATGAGGAACACATGGCACAACAACATCCTAATATTCCTACTAGTTTGCCTGCTGCCCGAGAGCAGGCTGAATAGGAATCTCGTGGAAACAAAAAAAAGAACTTTCCCTTTAAAATTAGGATTAAAAAGCTTAATAGATTAGGAGATATGGATTTTAAAAAAATCCCTAAGGTTTGGAAATAATTTGGCAAAGTATTAAATGTCACGTGTAAATTGGATTTCCAAAAAAATTAGATGTTGGCGCGCATGATAACAACCATTGGATCCAAGATCCAATGGAACTTGTGCATCGCCTAGTTTGAATAGGAAAAGGCTTGTACAGTGTGAACGAGATCTTTGATCTCAATTTTCTCGCAACCTGGTGCATGAGCAAACAAGGTGTTTGCTGAGTTGGATTCAGGAGAGGATTCCGAACCATCCTAACCTAGGTCTTGATGGGTGTGGAAGCCTCTTAAGAAAATGCCTAATCTTGGCCAAGAACCCAATGACGATGAGGATTGGAAATCCTAAATCAAGCCCCAACGCCTATATATATGATCACCCCTGACCTTGCCCTTGTCTCACGAACTCAAACAGGTGGTTATCATCTCTTTTTTCTCTCCCATGTGTGCGATTGCACTCTCTCCGATGAGTTCATCGTCATGGCACCGTCACGAGATCTATTGCAGAAATGAAGGTAGGAGGAAGAGTGGGCACCGTAGGATCTGAGTCAACCACTGACTCGCGAAGAGATCAACGACCCATGACTCTCCCCACTTGTTCAAGAGCTGAGTGGGTGCGATAGACGTGGGCCGCCTCACCCGGTCAAAGGAGACCCGGGATCTGACAGTCGATATTTACCAAAATGAAGAGGTAAATTGTCTCTCTGGTCAGAAAATCAAAGAAATGGCTATATCATGTAAAATTAATTAAAAATATGTTCTTTGGCAAAAAACTACAAGTAATATATGTATTTTGATTAAAAAATGCAAGCTACATGATAAAATATAATCTTAATTAGTATTTGCTTCCAATTCGAAAGATGTTCAAAGTTGATGATTTTAATACTTTTAATGGACCCAAAACCCTAATTTGAGAATGTTGATGAGTCTAATAGACTTAGTTAATGTTGTTAATCAAAGTTTGATCTTTTATGAATGAAAAGAAAACCTTGGACTCGTATGGATATCAAAATCTAAGTTTTGTAGAGTTAGGGTTTCTTTAAGCATAAAGGTGTACTAAATGATGGAAATTAGGGTTTGTCAACCCAATAAACATAAAAGTGTCAAGTATTCATCTTTTCACCAATCTTACCCTAATTTGACCTAAAAAGGATAAAAATTGGACTTTTGCATAAAAGGTACCTTTTTAGCACAATTGTGTATATGAAACCTAAAGTAGGATTTGTGGATTTAGGAAGCGAAAAGGAGAAATAATTGGAGCAAATTCTACTCTTCCGGTTTGGACTCCTGAGATAGGTATGTGGTTATGCCTAAGATTATCCGTTATAGTTTCACGTAGTTTCTCAAAGTTTCTCCTCGTATGGTTGAAATTATGTGCTTTCTTGTTTATTTCATTCCATGCAAACTTTAAAGTGACTATGATTATCACATTATATATGAACATGACTAGCCCAAATCTAGGCCACCTCTGTATCTATAGAAAGGCCATCTGCCTGGATAGGGGAAGGCATGTTTTGGTACCCTCCTGAATAGGGGTACATGAGAAGTCACCTGCCTGGATAAGGGGAGACATGAGAAGTCACCCGCCTAGATAGGGGGAGACATGATGAGGTCATCTTCCTGGATAGGGGAAGATAGTGAATACTACAGTATGTCGCCTTGAGGGGTTACAACAGAGGGTGGAGAAACCTAGATTGGGTAGTCATAGTGAAAATGTTAAAATTTGGATTGTTAAACATTAATTGTTGAATTATGTTGTTATCATTATCTATGAAATTTTGCTTTCCCCCACATACAGGTATGCCTTGTCATACTGACTGACGTTTTGACTATCAACATTTTTAGGATATTCTTGCTGGAAATTGGATATCCAAAGAAAGAAGGCATTGAAGCAAAATAAATGAAGTAATGGCCAGATGATATAGATATATAGCCAATTTCTTGGTAAATCCTAGAACCCATATTTGGTAAACTTTGGAAAAAGGATTTTTTTATCCTATATCAAATTTAGTTAGTAGAATTTATTAATTATTTTTGATTATGTTCAAAACCATTTGATCCTATTTTTGGGATAACGAATCTAGTTTTTTGGCCTTCCTTAATTGGGGGTTGCTGAGGAATGGGGTCATTACATTTGGTATCAGAGCCAAGTTTTCTGCATAATCCTTAATAATTATTAAATTTTGCAAAGTCTATTGAGCCCAAAGGGAGTTTTTAGAGGATTTTCCAAAGATGGAGGTGTCTAGAAAAAGATCACGATCTGGGGGCTGGTAATATTTTCCTCTGTCCCACTAGTCAGTTTACGAGAATTCCCAGAATTTACGTGACTGCCTGGTCGAAATATGAGGATTTGACTCAAAATAAGTTACCTCTAGGATTTCTCATCTACTCTCATCACTTCTTTGCCCCTTTCTGTTAACAAATTCTAAGTGCCTAGGGTTTCTCTCTCTCTACCTCCTCTTGAGTAGTGGGGTTATGGATGATAAGGATTAAGGTATACTCCACCAAATAATAAAATGCATGTAAACAAGATGTCACAGATATAAGATAATCATAAGTTATGAAACTATGGTTAATAGAGTTATCTGTGATTACATCATGGCTCGTGTAAAAACAGTTGCCATCCCTAATGGCACTGCCAACAAGTACCCTAGGACGAGGCCCATGTACAAGAAGCGGCCCTCCTCCGGAAGGAGAAGGCACCCAAAAGGTGAATCCTACAAGAAAAGGAAGAGAGAAGGGAAAGCCTCTGGAGAGAAAGGCACTAAGCCTAAACCTATCCCCTTCCACATCAATAACACTATAAAAAGCTCAGCCTAAACCTATCCCCTTCCACATAGATAACCCTATAGAAAGCCCTAGACCTGAGGAAGAACCCATGTTTGAAGATGAAGTGAAGGATGCTATCGATTTCAGACAGGAAACCAAACAGATAGTGAAACTGACTACTGAGATGCTCTAGTTAGAGAAACAAAAGAAGTTGACTAAATCCATCAATGCCCTCACCCTCGGAGATGTTCCTCGCAATGAGAACGGGGAACCTGTGCTCATCCCTCCCCGAGTCGGTGCCACTATCTTGGATTTTGTGAAGCTAAATGTTGAGAAATTCTGGGGGGAAGACAAGGCTGACACTTGGTTTGGAAAATGGGTTTTGCATTCTGGAGGTCCATCCAAGCAAGAAGGTATTCTTCTCCGCTCATCTTTTGGAGGAAGCATCAAAGATATGGTGGGAGAACCATATCATGGGCTGAGACCTAAGTGACTAGCCCATGGCCTGGTTAGATTTCCATGCTCTTTTCACTGCAAGATTCATACCTCCCACAGCCAAGAAGGAAAAGGAAAAGCAGTTCACCTTCCTGGTTCAAGGGAACTTGTCTGTGGCCGGCTACACTCAATAGTTTTGCCTCTTGGAGCATTTTGTCTATATGCTGATAGAAGAAAGGAGGGTGGAACATTTTATGGACAGACTCCACCCTGCCATTAAGCCCCATGTTATGGCAAGTAAGACCAAAACTCTCTTTGAAGCTCTCAACTTCACCTTGGACATGGAGAAGACAGTTATGCCCCAACAGAACCAACCTAAGGGATATCTCGGCTTCACTGAAGGAAGTTCCGGCCCAAGGAATGACAATCAGAAGAACCATGGTCATCACCATGACACGGGAGGAAAGGGAAAGCCCCGTATGAGAAACGACAACAAGGGGCGTCATCCTGATGCCGCAAATGCGAGAGATACCATCCTGGGAAGTGTCACTTGGAAAGGAGGGTGTGTTTCTGATGCCAACAAGAAGGATACTACCAGGATAACTGTCCCATACTGATCCCAGAGGACAAGACCTGGTGGCAACCTAGCCAGTGGAAGAAACACCTCCAATGGCCCAACCAACAGTAGCCGCCCCACCCATCCCACATGCAGGAGATCGTCGACATGCTCAAGTTTTCACCATCAACAATGATGAAGCCCATGATAATGTCAACCGTCTGATAGAGGGTAATAACCCTTATATTAGTCTTTTCTTTGATTGTGCAATGTAATGGTAGTTTGACTATCATTTAAACTATGTAGACACACTTGAAATTATGGGACAAAGTGTCAAAGCTCTTTATGATTGTGGATCAATGAATACTTTAATTTTGAGATATCTTGCAACTATGCTCTATCTAGATTTCAAGCAATTAGGATATGTGTTGAATGTCACTACCCTGAGCGGTCAGATTCTTACATCTCTTGTGAAAACCCTTGTATTACATGTTAAATATCTAAGTCATGATTTCCCTATCGATTTCATTTTATTGGAAACAAATGCCTTTGATGTGATAATCGACATGGATTGGCTTTATACCTATGGAGCCCATATTGACTGTAGAGAGAAAATTTTTTTGATAAAGCGACCTGGCCGCCCACCTTTGACCATTAGAGGGAGGAATGATGCGACCACTAGTTGGTACGTGTTGGCCTTAAAAGCTGAACAAATGATAGCCAAGGGTTGTCAGGCTTTCCTCGTAGTTGTCACAGAACCTAAACCTAAGGTTAAACCCTTAGGAGAGATAGAGGTAGTTCAGGACTATGCAGATGTGTTCCCAGATGATTTAACTGGCCTACCTCTAGAGAGAGAGAGGTGGATTTTACAATTGAGTTAGCTCCCAGAACGAACCCTATCTCTAGGGCACCTTACAAGATGGCGCCTACTGAGCTGTTAGAGCTGAAGAAGCAACTATAGGAATTTCTAGACAAGGGCATCATTAGGCCTAGTACCTCACCCTAGGGAGCTCCAATCCTCTTTGTAAAGAAGAAGGATGGATTACTCTGCATGTGCATTGACTATCACATGATAAACTAAGATATAATAAAAAATATGTACCCTCTACCCAGAATTGACGACCTATTTGACCAACTTAAGTCGGCCTGAGTCTTTTCCTAAATTGACCTAAGGTCTAGGTACCATCAGTTATGAGTTCAGAATGATGGCATACTAAAAACCACTTTCCGTACCCATTATGGCCATTATGAGTTCTTAGTCATGCCGTTTGGACCGTCCAATGCCCCAAGTGTTTTTATGAACCCCATGAACACTATGTTCCAACCATTCCTTGACTCTTTCATCGTAGTGTTCATATATAACATCTTAGTCTATTTGGATGACCTAGACCAACATTGATACCACCTAGATAGGGTCCTTGAAATCCCAAGGAAGCAGAAGTTTTACGAGAGGTTCTCAAAATGCGAGTTTTGGATTGCTCGTGTCATGTTTCTCGAACACATCATCTCTGGAGGGACGATCTCAGTAGATCCTGCCAAGGTGTCCGCTGTACGTGATTGGCAATGTCGAAGGATCATTCTGAAATTCGAAGCTTCCTAGGATTGGTAGGATATTACTGGCAGTTCATTCAAGATTTCTCAAAAACCGCCCTACCCCTTACCAAGATCACTTGAAAAGACGAGAAGTTCATATGGTCTGAGTTGTGCAAAGCCTGTTTCCAAGAGTTGAAGGAGAAATTGACCACAACACCTGTGTTGACTCTGCCGTATGGCAACGAAGGTTGTATGATCTTCATCGTTTCGTCCAAGATGGGAATGGGATGTGTGTTAGAGAAGAACATGCATGTTATCTCTTGTGCGTCCTGACAGCTCAAGCCAAATGAAGTAAACTATCCGACACATGACCTAGAGTTGGATGCAATCATACATGCCCTGAAGATCCGACGACACTACTTGTATGGTTCTACCTTTGAAATCCTTACCGATAATAAGAGCTTGAAGTATCTCCTGACTCAGATTGACCTCAACCTAAGACAGAGACAATGGAAGGAATATATGAAAGATTATGATTTCACCATCGTGTATCACCTAGGAAAGGCTAATGTGGTGGCATATGCTCTTAGTTGGAAATAACTTAGGTGTGCAACCGCATTGTCCACTCAGTGGAGGGAGCTGGATGAGTATGCTCGTTGGGCCCTGTAGTCATTTGAAGACTGAATTCGTTTGGCTAACATGCAGATAAAGCTGGACTTGCTGACCGAATTAGTAGATGCCCACCTAGAGAGCCCACATCTTGAGAAGATGAGAGGTTTGTTGGACAAACCTTAGACACACTTGTCCTTGGGTATGGATGGAGGGATCTGATACAAGAATCATATTTGGGTTCCTGAGGAGTCACCTTTGAAGACTCATATCCTACAAGAAGCTCATGGTTCTAAGTATACTGTACACCCTGGCACTATCAAAATGTTTAAGGACTTAAAACGATATTTCTGGTGTCTTGGAATGAAGAGTGACATAGCGACATATGTGGCCAGTTGTCTCACATGTCAAATGGTGAAGGCTGAACACTAACGACCCAGAGGATTATTGCAATCGATTGAGATTCTTGAGTGGAAATGGAACCAGATCACCATGGACTTTGTGGTGGGTCTCCCTAAGACCAAGAAAGGTCATGATGCTATATGGGTTGTGGTGGACTGCTTAACCAAGTCAGCACACTTCCTTGCCTTGAAGATTACCGCCAAAGTTTTGGACTTTCCGAGTCGTATATTCAGGAGATAGTCTACCTGCATGGTATTCTGAGCTCGATTATTTTTGATTGTGATCCCACGTTCACCTCGAAGCTATGGAATCAAGTGCATGAAGAACTTGGGACAAGGCTGAAATTTAGTACTACCTACCACCCCCAAACTTATGGATAGTCAGAGAGAACAATCCAAACTTTCGAAGACCTGTTGAGAGCCTATGTGCTCGATTGGGGTGGATCATGGGAGAAGTACTTGCCTTTAGCTGAGTTTGCCTATAATTGTGACACCCTTTGTCACACAAAATGAGATTACTCAAAACTCAAACCATAATCAACCATAAAAATCAGATTACCAAAAATCACAGGGAATTAAAACCATTTTACAACAAGCACCAGGAGCTGAGAATTGTTACACAAGAACCAACATGTTAATTTCATAATTTATATTTGAGGTTCTACATCATCACATTTCAAACATCCTGTTACATAAGATAACAGTTCCACATGTATATACATACCACTAGAGGCACACAATGCCAAAAATCACATATCAATCATCATGTCTACAAAACACATTGAGAACCCCCCCAAGGACTTGAGTGTACATGGATGACACATAACTCTTTTACTAGACACTTCCATATACCACTTTTCACCAGGTGTAGTTTTCTTCTCATTTTGTCTTCAACTGCATGATCTTTAACTCAGCATGCACGTCCACCTAAAAAGTTATTAACCAACAGGGTGAGACACACAGTCCCAATAAGAGATATAACTCTCTGCCAACTTTATTATTATCATAGATAACTAAGCAGATAAATTAACACACTGAGCAGATTGAATCAACAACTAACCAAATGACATATATCTCTTGGGTGAAATAACTAGAGAAGTAACATGCACTTGCCAATGAATAATAGAACAATTAATAATTGTGAAAGGAATATGAAGAACATGTATGACTGTTACAAAACTAAAGAATACATCGACAAGGAAAGGCTTCATCTAATGTTTCTGTGTTTGATCTTATACATGCACACTACACAGTTGATTACATATTTATTATGCCCTGAGGATTTGAGTCGTACCACCCAAATCCAACTGACCACTACTAAGTCAAAATCGGTGCCATACAAGGTCAATGGAAGAGCTGGAATCCACGACCTTCCAACACCTCATGGTCAGTACACGAGAACACTGCAGAGACATATTAGTCAACTTCTAAAGGGACATATAGTCACATTGAAGGGGGTTAGCTCACGCATGGCCACCCATATAATATCTAGCCCACCTTGGTACAGGTTACATCACTGGAGAATAGGCTCACGCACGACCATTCTTAAAAGGAGGACTGGCTCACACATGGCCATCCTTAAAATATCAAGATCGACTCACACATGGTCATCTCTCACACCCTATATTTAGGGATATAAGGAATTACTTGACTTGTACTGTAAAAAAGTGTAACTACCTCTCTACTAAAATTTGAAGAATAAAACCTCCAGTCCAAACACACCTCTAAGGTATCTTGGAGTGGGTGTAAAATTTTCAAATCTTATTAATGGTATGCAAAACAACCAAAGTGTAGCGGCGAAAAAAATAATGACTATATCCAATTTCTCAACAAGATTACAAAGTATATCTCAATCTCCCACATAGGGTTTACATGTATGATACAACATAAGGATCTAAGATAGAGGGAAGTCTAAACCATAACAACTTTATCTCCAAGCTTTAACTCCTTAAGCTATGTCCATGTCTTCATGCCATATCATCCAAGTCCTTCACCTAGGGTTGGAAGCATACCCCAGCAATAAGAGAAAAATAGATGACATCAACAAAGGTTGGTATGTGCATACTAAAAAGGAAATTGAGCAATATATGAAATAAAGGAAATTGAGTAATATACGATATAAAGGACAACAAATATAAAAGGCTTCCCATAGGAAAGACAAGGACTACCCAAAAATGGCATAAAAGGAAGTGAACAACAATAAAAGAGATACTTTCCATAACCAAACAAATAAAATCGTGCCATGCTAGCACATAAAAATACTAACACATACAAAGATAGTAGGGCACACACCCCTATAATCATCAACCTGTATGCATGTGAGATAAACATAGCCCTAGAACAATATAAAGACAAAGGCAGCCAAGGCTTCACATCTTTGAAACCTGATAGAGAATGATGCATTGCCAAACTCCCAATATATAAAGTTGAGCCAAGGCTTCACATCCTTGAAACTCGGGTATGGGGCACCACCACCTCCACCCTAAAAATAATACGGGCATACACCCAAAAAGCAATGCAATTACTCTACTCTAGTGCTACTGAATCACATAGCATGTTGATAGAGAGGCAAGTAAAAAGTATAGTCAGAAATATACAATGTTTCCATCACACAATGGACAACACAGACATATAAACATTCATTTCAAAGTGGGCACATATCATTATATAGGACCAACATGCACCAAGGCACAAGATAAGAGTCAAGAGAATATCCAAGTCCATAACAAGCAAGATAGTTCACATGAACCATGATATCAAGAGAATAGACATATGTGTAGGCCAAGGTCAAAAGAATGATAAGATAGGTGAATTGCTCAACATAGAGGAATAAGGGATACAACATACCTCAACTTTAGAGTCTACTCTATCCAAATCCAAGTGTAGGTCCAAGCCTAGGCCTCCAAAGAACCTATGATGCATTTATGTGGAATTAGGGTTAGGTTTCTATTAATTATTCAAAACCCTAAAAATTACCTTTTTATTATTAGTGGATTAGGTTATCAAAACCATACCATGTTTTAGGTCATACTTTTCTGAGTTCAAAACATATTTTATTATATTTTTTTGACTTATATAGATTTAGTTATGGATTATATAAGTTATTATTTATTTAGGTTAATCCATTAAAATCACATACTTTCAACATCATATTTAGGCAACAATTCCCACCATTAGAAAGCTCTTATTTTTCTGAATCCAATGACTATTTATTTGTAATTTTCTAATAAGTATATAATTAGTTATGAATATCTTAAGCACAACCAATCAGAAAAATCCATGTACGCGACAGACTCGCAAGAGTGAGTGAGAGAGAGAGAACGGGGCCCGAACTATGACATGGCCCAATAGAAAGTGGCCAAGTCAGCGGTCAGAGGTGCGCTGATCCACTCCAAACACAAGGAAACATATGTGAAAAGACGTAAATACCCTTGCTTGGGAAAATGAAGAAAACAGAGGCGATGAGGGTAGAATCGGGAAAACACCACACCTCATCTTCTTCGCCTTATTCCTACGCCATTGATGGCCTGTTCGAGCAGCAGAAGAGCACGATTTTGGGCGAAACACGGAAAGCCAACAAAACTTCGATTCAAGACTGCGAAAGTAGAGTTCGACGGTCGGGAAAACTTACCTAGAAGGGAATTGGAAGGAAGAAGACCAGAGGAAGGAAAAAACATGCCCCCGCTGAGCTCCACACCATAAGCTCATGTTCACAAAGAGCAGAAGTCATGATGAAATTGGAACAACTAAAATCTTGGAGAGTGCCCAAGGATCAAGGGGGTAGGGGTATATATAGGTGTAGATGGGTGAATCTTTGAGTGGATAAGTTTCTTGCGGAGCTCCTTGTCCCAAATTGGGAAAACTGTGAAAATTGGAAGGTAGGGTGCATGGTATGGTTTGTTCTATTCAGAAACCACTCATGAACTCAATGCAAGAAAGATAAAGGAAAAAGTTTGACTGAGGTGGGAGAACAGTCGGCTCGATCAAACAGTCACTATACACACCCAGTCGGACTCCTACCCAAGGTAGGAGATGACTTTGTGGCCATCCGATAAAAGATCCAATAATCGGGAGAGAGAGATGCATAAGTAAACCACGTTATAGGGGTAACTTAGCTGAAAAATCAATTAATTAACGTGACATTGAATACAACTAGGAAATCCGATTAAAACCAAACTTTTCCCAAATTACTGTCTTCTTTTCTCTCTCTTCCATTAAGGGTTCTATCCTTATCCAAATTGAGTAAAATTTTGCACAGAGGACAATTAAGGAATGTAGATTCTGATTATACACTTAGTTTTTCCTTTTAGAAACTTTTATTTAGTTAAATAAATCAAATTCTATTTTCTCTTTCTTCCTTCATTAATGACATTAGGATTATCGAAATTTTATAAAACTTCACACACAAGTCATATTTAATGTGTTGGATATAAATTTGCCATCAATTTTACATGTTGGAGTTGTTTAAGCATTTATTTAATATTTTAAAGGTTCTACACACTTTCTCTCTCCTGATTTCACATGTATATTAAAGATGATTCAAATTATATGAAAATTTACCCAAAGGCTAATTTTAATGTGTAGATCACGAATCCAAGATTATTTTCCTCTTTTGGGGTCATTTATTATTTTATTTGATATTTTGGGGAAAACTTAGATCTTTTTTCCTAAATGAATTAAATTAATTATTATTACGTGAATAATGTGAAATTTGACTCCCAAGGCAATTGGGACCCAAGGAACATGATTTCAAACTTAGATTTTTCTTTGGGGGATTCTTTTCATGAGATATGTCATATGGCCCATTAGTGGCCCATTATCCAAAACTATTCATCCAATTAAGTTCTTTAACTTCTTAGTACCATCCAAATGAGTCATATGTGATTATTAAACATGAATTATCATGTATTCCATTATTGGTCTCATAACACATATTTTATGTTCCATTATTGGTATAAGTCTAATGTGAGAACATTATGTTACATTATAGTGATTTATACACGTGTTATCTTATTAGGGTTATACTAAACATTATCAAGATCTAAACCTTAACCTTATTTGGCTAAGACTAAAAGGTCAAACTTCTAGGGTAGGGTTTGAGATCTAGTATGTTACAACACTCCACCCCTTAAAAAGATTTTGTACTCAAAATCTATAGATCCAAACATCAACAACCAACTACTCTCCACCCCTTAAAGGTTTCAACCTAACAAGTGAAACTAATCATCATCAAGGTATTAAGGCTACCCACATATTAGTTAGCTTGTGAAAGTTTTAGAGATTTGTTTGTTCATGTATCCCACTAGTAGTCACCATCTAGGGTTGAGTTTTAGGTCCTTGTATCTCTAACTATCAACCCTACACGAACAACCAAAAAGTCATGGTGTACTAAGGTAGGTCTACTGCACCTTAATATCATTCCACATATACCTAGTCACATCACAAAGCCAATCTAGGGTTAGCACTAGGTTTAGGGTTTGACTACCAAAACTTCCTAAAATCTTCATTGTGACTTAGTTTAAGAAAAATTTGAGAAAACCCAAAGAAAACATTATTTTTGTACATATAGTATATAAGGAAAATAATTTGATGTGAAAACTTTTGTGAGTAAAAACTAAAATTAGGGCTCTGATACCATGTTGTAAAAAAATGAAACCACCTCTCTACTAAAATTTGAAAAATAATTCCTCCAGTCCAAACACACATCTAAGGTATCTTTGAGTGGGTGTAAAATTTTCAAATCTTATTAATGGTACGCAAAACAACCAAAGTGTAGCAATAGAAGAAAATAATGACTATATTCAATTTCTCAACAAGATTACAAAGCATATATCAATCTCCCACATAGGGTTGACATGTAAGATACAACATAAGGATCTAAGATAGAGGGAAGTCTAAACCATAAGAACTTTGTCTCCAAGCTTTAACTCCTTAAGCTATGTCCATGTATTCATGTCATATCATCCAAGTCCTCCACCTAAGGTTAGAAGCATACCCTAGCAAGAAGAAAAAAATAGATGACATCAACAAAGGCTGGTATGTGTATACTAAGAAGGAAATTGAGAAATATATGAAATAAAGGACAACAAATATAAAAGGCTTCCCATAGGAAAGACAAGGAATACCCAAAGAGGGCATAAAAGGAAGTGAACAACAATAAAAGAGATACTTTCCATAACCAAACAAATAAAATTGTGCCATACTAGCACATACAAAGATAGTAGGGCACACACCCCATAATCATCAACCTACATGCATGTGAGATAAACATAGCCCTAGAACAATATAAAGACAAAGGTGGCCAAGTCTTCACATCCTTGAAACCTGATAGAGAATGATGCACTGCCAAACTCCTAATATATAAAGTTGAGCCAAGGCTTCACATCCTTGAAACTCAGGTATGGGGCACCACCACCTCCATCCCAAAAATAGTAGGGGCACACACCCAAAAACCAATGCAATTACACTACTCTAGTGCTACTGAATCACATATCATGTTAATAGAGAGGCAAGTAAAAAGTATAGTCAGAAATATACAATGTTGCCATCACACAATAGACTACACAGACATATAAACATTCACTTCAAAGTGGGCACATATCATTATATAAGACCAACATGCACCAAGGCACAAGATAAGAGTCAAGAGAATATCCAAGTCCATAACAAGCAAGATAGTTCACATGAACCATGATATCAAGAGAATAGACATATGTGTAGGCCAAAGCCAAAAGAATGATAAGATAGGTGAATTGCTCAACATAGAGGAATAGGGGATATTGCATACCTCAACTTTACTCTATCCAAAGCCAAGCCTAGGTACAATCCTAGGCCTCCAAAGAACCTATGATGCATTTATGTGGAATTAGGGTTAGGTTTCCATTAATTATTCAAAACCCTAAAAAATTGTCTTTTTATTATTAATGGATTAGGTTATCAAAACCATGCCATGTTTTACGTTATACTTTTCTGAGTTCAAAATATATATTATTATATTTTTTGAATTATATATATTTAGTTATGAATTTTACAAGTTATTATTTATTTAGGTTAATCCATTGAAATCACATACTTTCAACATCAGATTTAGGCAACAAAACCAACACCATCACAAAGCCCTTATTTTTCTGAATCCAATGACTATTTATTTGTAATTTTCTGATCAGTATATAATTAGTTATGAATTTCTTAAGCACAACCAATCACAAAAATGCATGTAAGCGACAGATTCACAAGAGGGAGGGAGAGAGGGGGGGCATGGCCTGTGACTTGGCCCAATACCAAGCGGCCAAGTCACCAGGTCAGAGGTGCGCTAACCCGCTCCAAACATAAGGAAACATAGGTGAAAAGATGTAAATACCCTTGCTCGAAAAATGAAGAAAATAGAGGCGATGAGGGTAGAATTGGGAAAACACCACACCTCATATTCCTTGTCTTACTCCTATGCCATTGTTGGCTTGTTCGAGTAGCAAAAGAGTGTGATTTTGGGCGAAATGCGGAAAGCCAACAAAACTCTGATTCAAGACTGCAAAAGTAGAGTTCAAGGGTCAGGAAAACTTACGTAGAAGGGAATGGGAAGGAAGAAGACCAGAGGAAGAGAAAAATGTGCCGCCGGTGAGCTCCATGCTGCAAGCTCATGTTCACAACGAGGAGAAGTCACAATGAAATTGGAACAACTAAAAGCTTGCACAGTGCCCAAGGATCAAGGGGGTAGGGGTATATATAGGTGTAGATGGGTGAATCTCTGAGTAGATAAGTTGCCCGTGGAGCTCCTTGTTCCAAAATTGGGAAAAATGTGAAAATTGGAAGGTAGGGCGCATGTTATGGCTTGTTCGATTAGGAAACCACTCATGAACTCAATGCAAGAAAGATCAAGGAAAAAGGTGGACCGAGGTGGGAGAACAGTCAGCTCGATCAACCAGTCACTATACACGCCCAGTCGGACTCCTACCCAAGGTAGGAGACAACTTTGTGGCCGTCTGATACAAGATCCAATAGTCGGGAGAGAGACACACATAAGTAAACCATGTGATAGGGGTAACTTAGCCAGAAAATCAATTAATTAACACGACATTGAATACAACTAGAAAATCCGATTAAAACCAAAGTTTTCCCAAATTAATATCTTCTTTTCTCTCTCTTCCATTAAGGGTTCTATCCTTATCCAAATTGAGTTAAATTTTGCATAGAGATTCTGATTATGCACTTAGTTTGCCTTTTGGAAACTTTTAATGTGTTAAATAAATCAAATCCTATTTTCTCTTTCTTTCTTCATTAATGACATTAGTGAAAAACTACTAGAGGGGGGGTGAATAGAGTTTTATAGTGATTTTAATAATTATTTAACTCAAACAACCAAAATTGAGATTAGAAGAAGGAGACAGGCGTTTAGAGTGGTTCCAACTATAGCAAATACTATAGTTGTCAGTCCACTACCCGGTTGCTTACCCAACCGGGAATTGAAAGTATTTATTTTATTACCTCTCGAGGATTTATACAAAATACAATACTTTCAACCACACCCTTTGAACAGCCTTCACTTGAAGTAGGTGCACCAACCCTGAGGTAGCCTTCTTGAAGTAACTCCAAGCTCCCCCTTGAAGTAGCCTTCCTCTCTAGAAGTAACCTCCCGTTGCACCAGCATTCTGAAGTAGCTCAAAGTCTCCTTCTTTGCCAAGAAGATCTTCACCCTCTCCAATCCGCAGCCTCCAACCTAGGAGTAGCAAGGAGAGTACAAACAGTAATAGGGAATAAGAAAGAAAAAGGAAATTACAACTTATCCTTTAAAGCCCAAGGCTTGATATGCCTAGATCAAGCGTATAGATCTCCTAACCAAATGTGTGAACTTGTGATTGCTGTGGGTAGGAGATTCTAGCCTATAGGACACGAATTTGAGCTAAGGAGAAAGTAGGCCAATGATCACAGTGCTCAATTTGCTTGCAACAGATTGCTCAAGTATGCTCAAGTATTTCTCAAGTGTAACAAGTGTAAAACAAGTGAGTTTAGGTGTCCTATGGCTTGTCCTATTTATAGGAATGGCCTAAGGATGCTTAAGGACATTCTAGACAACTTCTAGGGGTTTCTAAGTGCTTAACTAGCCGTTAGGTACAAAGTTGTTGCTTTAGCAACGGCTAATTAATTAATTCTGCAGTTGCTGTCAGAGACCATCTCGGTCGACAAATGGTCGACCGAGACACCTACTCGGTCGAACTTTTGTCGACCGACAGGCTCTCTGGAACAAGTGATTTGCAACGTCTTTCTTCAACTGCCAACTAACTTGTCTGTTGTGTCTAACGACTACTTTGGATCTTTCTCGGTCGAGAAGATTGTCGACCGAGAGTGTCTCGATCGAGGAGTTTGTCGACCGAGATTGATCCTGTTTCAGGGTTTCAATTTAGGCACTAATTATGTGTGTGAGTGTGCATAAGTAATCCTATTTGAATGGGATGACTTGTCTAACTGTGGTGTTTAGCTAGGGAGAATCTAACGCTTGATTTACATGCAATTCTAAGTACTTGTATATTATATTTTTGTACAAGTTTTTACAACAGTGATTACATTGCATGAAAATATAAATATGTAAGCTTGTAGATTTTCCCTTGTTGCTTTGTCATCCTGCACACTCAAGTAGCACGTTAGATTAATAAGAATGAAATGTTTGTCATACTCAAAACAAAGGGATTTATAGATGTCCATTTAGCCAACAATCTCCCCCTTTTTGAAGATGACAAACATTTCCAAAATATAAATAAAGGAAATATAAAACATATGAGTCTCATACCTTTAGATTACCTTTTGTAGCTTTTTATCTTGTGTATAAAATGTGTGCTTATTATTCCCCATGAATTATGGAACATGAAATCCAGATCATTTGGGAATATAGCAACTTTCAATGTAAAGCCAAGAGTTTATTTATGAAACTCATTAATTGAGTTTTACATAATTACTAAATTTTAGTTTTATATTTATCTCTCCCCCTTTGTCATTTCAAAAAGATAACCGTTAAGAATAAAAACTCCCCCTTAATTAGATATCCCATCAAATCTAATGAAAAAGATGTCCATTTAAAAGCCAAAAATGTAAATAAGAGTTTTTATTTAAGTAGCACAAATATCAAAGAAAACATCTTCCAAAGGAGTGATAAGAAATTGCTTCCTAATGTTGTTAAATTGATCTAGTGGAAGCGGTTTTGTAAAAATATCAGCCAATTGATCTTCCGTATCAACATGATGAAGGGAAACATGATTTTTGGAGATGTGATCCCTTAAAAAATGATGACGGATTTCAATATGTTTAGCTCGGCTGTGTAAAATAGGATTGTGTGCTAAGTTTATGGTGCTTGTGTTGTCACAAAAAATAGGCGTAGATGAAAGATTAAAACCATAATCGCTTAACACTTGTTGCATATAAAGCACTTGAGCACAACAAGACCCAGCTGCCATATATTCAGCTTCAGTTGTAGATAGGGCAACCGTATTTTGTTTCTTGCTAAACCAAGATACTAAAGCTCTCCCTAATACGAAACAACCACCACTAGTACTCTTGCGATCAAGTCGACAACCAGCATAATCCGCATCAGTATAAGCTTTGAAATCCAAGGATTGTCCTTTTGGATACCATAAACCAAAGCAAGTAGTACCGGCTAGGTAACGAAAAATTCGTTTAACTGCTAGAAAGTGAGAATGCATAGGTTGTGATTGAAATCGAGCACAAAGACCAACAGAAAACATAATGTCTGGTCTAGAAGCCGTTAAGTAAAGCAAACTACCAATCATGGCTCTATATAAGGAATCATCAATAGGTTCCCCATTTTCATCCTTATCAATTTTGACAGAAGTAGCCATAGGAGTAGTAGCATGTTTGCATTGATCCATCCCAAAACGTTTTAAGAGTTCTTTAGTATATTTTTCTTGGCTTATGAATATTCCGGCAGATGTTTGCTTAATTTGAAAACCAAGAAAGAAAGTTAGTTCACCCATGAGGCTCATTTCAAATTCTTTTTGCATAATATCACTAAATTGTGTGCACAATGAATCATTTGAAGCTCCAAAAATAATGTCATCAACATATATTTGCACAACTAGGAAATCAGATGTATATGTTTTGAAAAATAAAGTAGAATCTGAATTTCCAATAGAAAAACCATTATCAAAAAGATATGTTTTGAGCCTTTCATACCAATTTCTAGGTGCTTGTTTTAAACCATAAAGTGCTTTCTTAAGTTTATTAACATAGTCACCTTTTTCTGGAATTTCAAAACTAGGTGGTTGGGTAACATAAACTTCTTCTTGAATGATGCCATTTAGAAAAGCACTTTTGACATCCATTTGATAGAGTTTGATGTTTTTATGGGCAGCAATAGCTAGTAACATTCTAATGGCTTCAAGTCTAGCTACGGGTGCATATGTTTCATCAAAATCTATTCCTTCTTGTTGATTATATCCTTGTGCTACTAACCGAGCTTTATTCCTTATTACTTCTCCTGACTCATTTAGCTTGTTCCTAAAAACCCATTTAGTTCCTATTATGGTTTTATCTTGTGGTTTAGGAACTAAATCCCATACATCATTTTTAGTGAATTGATTCAATTCTTCTTGCATGGCTATTATCCAATAGTCATCTTTAAGAGCTTCAGATATCTTTTTAGGTTCAATGATAGAAACAAAAGCCATGTTTGCAACATCTTTAAAGGAAGAACGAGTTTTGACTTTATCATTAGGATCTCCAATAATTAATTCTTGAGGATGATCTTTAATAAGTCTAGGTGTAGGTTGTGGTTCAGTTTGGTGATTATTTGTAGCACCTTTCTCACTATCATTTGGTATGTTTAAATTTTCGAATTGATTAGTGAGATCTATGATTTCTAGATTTTCAGATGGGGATTCTTCATGAAAAGAAACATGAATAGATTCCTCAACTTTTCTAGATATAGTGTTATATACTCTAAAGGCTTTGCTAGAAGTGGAATATCCCAAAAAGAATGCTTTGTGTGATTTTGAGTCAAACTTATCTCTATCGTCTTTGATATTTAAGATATAACATGTGGAGCCAAAGGTATGAAAATAGTCAACTCTAGGTTTCTTAGAATGTATTAATTCATATGGAGTTTTCTTTAAATGAGAGTGAACAGTTACTCTATTTAGCACATAGCATGCAGTGTTTACAACTTCAGCCCAAAAGGTTTTGGGTGTGTTATGTTCAAGCATCATAGTTCTAGCCATTTCTTGTAGTGATCGATTTTTCCTTTCAACTATACCATTTTGCTGTGGGGTGCGTGGAGCAGAAAAATTATGAGTGTATCCTTGAGATGTACAAAACTCTTCAAATGTATGATTTTCAAATTCCCCACCATGATCACTTCTAATGGTACATATTTTATTTTGTAAAAGATTTTCAATCTTGGAACAAAATTGCATAAAAACATGAATAGTATCATCTTTAGTTGCAATAAAATGTCCCCATGTATATCTACTATAATCATCAACAATAACAAAAAAGTATCTCTTACCACCGATTGATTGTGTCCTCATTGGTCCAAATAAATCCATATGAATTAATTCTAATGATCTACTGGTGCTAAGTACATGTTTTGATTTGAAAGATGTTTTAGTTTGTTTTCCCATTGTGCATGGTTCACAGTTTTCAACTTGATCAAAAGATAAAGTGGGCAATCCACGAACAAGATCATATTTCACTAACTTTTTGATAACATGTGAACTAGCATGTCCTAGCTTTTTATGCCATATTTGTAAGGTATTGTCATTTGCAAGCAAGCATTTTCCCACTACTATTTTCATAGAGTTAGGTTTAAGAATATAAAGATTTCCAGCTCTATTTCCTTCATAAACAACATTTGTAGTATTTTCTATTAATAACTTGCAGCAGGTTTTGTTAAATAAAACATCATAACCACTATCACATAATTGGCTAACACTTATCAAGTTATGGTGCAAACCATCAACAAGTAGAACATTCTTAATTTCGAGGTTTGTTCCAACATTACCTATTCCAACGATTTTGCCCTTACCATTGTCTCCAAAGGTGACCGTTCCACTTTTCTTTTCTTCAAAAGTTTGAAATGCATCCTTGTTCCCGGTCATATGTTTGGAGCATCCACTGTCAACTACCCATTCCTGCATTAAAATGTAGATTTTGGTACCCATGTGATGGTCCGATATGGTTAGAAACTTTTTAAGTTCATACTTGTATAAAAGTTCTGATACAGAAAACCAGTCGGTCGACAATTATTCGACCGATATTTGTCTCGGTCGACAATTTGTCGATCGAGAAGGTTACTGTATTACAAGCAAAGAAACGCAGAAATTTGCTCGGTTGACCAATTTTCGACCGAAATAGGTGCTGTAAATTTTGATTTGTTAAAGACATCCAGTCGGTCGACAATACTTCAACCGATCCAAAGCTCGGTCGACAATACTTCGACCGACAAGGTTTCTGTTTCAGAACAACAATGCAGAAAAAATAATAACAATATGCATGACACCTTTTAGTTGAGATAAGACAATATGAATAGCAAAATAAAGCATTTGGTCATATCTCAACTACATTCCACTCTACTAAGTTTGGGGTTTTGGGATCCAGACTAAGTCGGACTCCTTAGTCTTGTAGGGACATGAAAAGGAATAGTGTCCAAGACGTAAGCAGAAATGGCAAGTAATAGAATCAACTTCATTTCTCTTTCTAGCCATTGTGTTCTCGGGTACAAACTTAGTTTGAGTTATTTTAGGTTGATTTTTCTTTGGAGCATATCCCAAACCTTTTCTTCCGTTGAAGACAGTACCAATACTTAGAATGTTATCAAGTATATCTTTTCTTCTTAACTCATGAAGTTCTCTTTGCAGCTGAGCAATATTATTCATTTTCTTGTGTAAATCTTTTCTTGCTTGATCTAAATCAGATAGCAATGAATCTCTTTCTTTTATAACATTTTCATAGTCTAGATGGTTACACAAAATAGGTTGAGTTTGAAAATCTTTTAGTTTAGCTAACAAATCAGTCTTTTCTTTAGAAAGGAGATCAACATTTGTTTCTAGAGTGAGTAGCTTTCTAGTGTAATCATCTAAGGATGTTTTTAAAGATAAATTCTCAAGATCAATGTTATTCTTTTCAGAAGAAAGATTTTCTAATTTAGCAATTTGCTCATCATTTGATTTTATAGCCTTCTTTAGTTTCTTCTTGACATCAACATACTTGTCATGAATTTCTTGTAGACTAGTGACTAACTCTTCTTTAGAAAGATCAAGTAGGCTTACCTCTTGAGAGTTTTCATCATCTTCCCTTGCCATTAGACAATCCACAGTTTCTTCTCCGCTTTCACTGTCACTTGATTCGTCCCATGCAGCTTTATAGGCTTTTTCTCCCTTCTTCTTGTGTGAGCTTTTCTTTCCTTTCTTTACTTTAGGACATTCATTCTTGAAATGCCCTTTCTTTCCACATTCAAAGCACCTAGGAGGGGTAGAAGAAGAGCTGGAAATTTTGTTAGATTTAAATCTTTTGTATTTCTTACCATTTACTATCAAGGCTTCTTCTCCCTCTTCTTCACTTGACTCCTCACTTTCTTGTGTGACAGCTTTTGAAGCTTTTAGAGCCACATCCTTCTTTTTTCCTTGCTGAAGTTCACGTGCTCTTCTTTCTTCCTCTTCTAGAGTTGCTTCATGAGCTTCTAAGTTGCCAATAAGTTGCTCCATTTTCAGTTGAGTGAGGTCGTTTGCTTCTTCAATGGCTGTCACCTTTGGCTTATATTTTGGAGGAAGTGAACGAAGGATCTTTGATACCTGATCTTCTTCAGGAATAGGTTTTCCTAATGCACTCAAACCATTAACAATAGTAGAGAATTTTGCAAACATTTCACTAATTGACTCATTAGTATCCATACGAAAGTGTTCAAATTTTTGTTTAAACATGCTAATCTTGGAATTTTTGACTTGGACTGTACCCTCATAGGTTATGGACAGTCTATGCCAAATATCATATGCTGTGTCACAATTAGATATTCTATTAAATTCTCCTACCGAAATAGAACAATATAAAATGCTTACAGCTTTTGCATTCATTTGGGCTAGCTTTACCGTGTTTGCATCCCATTCCGCAAATTCATTTTGAGGAAGCATATATGGAGTAGAAACCATTCTCCATAAATCCCAGTTGATGCCTTGGAAGTAGAATTGCATCCTCCTCTTCCAATATTGGTAGTTTGTTCCATCGAACGCTGGGGGCCTAGCAACAAGTGTCCCTTCAATGTTGAGGTTGTTGAGTACTCCTTCACCCATTTCTTCAAGACCTTGTTAGGGTTCCTTGAAGCCTCGCTCTGATACCAATTGAAAAACTACTAGAGGGGGGTGAATAGAGTTTTATAGTGATTTTAATAATTATTTAACTCAAACAACCAAAATTGAGATTAGAAGAAGGAGACAGGCGTTTAGAGTGGTTCCAACTATAGCAAATACTATAGTTGTCAGTCCACTACCCGGTTGCTTACCCAACCGGGATTTGAAAGTATTTATTTTATTACCTCTCGAGGATTTATACAAAATACAATACTTTCAACCACACCCTTTGAACAACCTTCACTTGAAGTAGGTGCACCAACCCTGAGGTAGCCTTCTTGAAGTAACTCCAAGCTCCCCCTTGAAGTAGCCTTCCTCTCTAGAAGTAACCTCCCGTTGCACCAGCCTTCTGAAGTAGCTCAAAGTTTCCTTCTTTGCCAAGAAGATCTTCACCCTCTCCAATCCGCAGCCTCCAACCTAGGAGTAGCAAGGAGAGTACAAATAGTAATAGGGAATAAGAAAGAAAAAGGAAATTACAACTTATCCTTTAAAGCCCAAGGCTTGATATGCCTAGATCAAGCGTATAGATCTCCTAACCAAATGTGTGAACTTGTGATTGCTGTGGGTAGGAGATTCTAGCCTATAGGACATGAATTTGAGCTAAGGAGAAAGTAGGCCAATGATCACAGTGCTCAATTTGCTTGCAACAGATTGCTCAAGTATGCTCAAGTATTTCTCAAGTGTAACAAGTGTAAAACAAGTGAGTTTAGGTGTCCTATGGCTTGTCCTATTTATAGGAATGGCCTAAGGATGCTTAAGGACATTCTAGACAACTTCTAGGGGTTTCTAAGTGCTTAACTAGCTGTTAGGTACAAAGTTGTTGCTTTAGCAACGACTAATTAATTAATTCTGCAGTTGCTGTCAGAGACCATCTCGGTTGACAAATGGTCGACCGAGACACCTACTCGGTCGAACTTTTGTCGACCGACAGGCTCTCTGGAACAAGTGATTTGCAACGTCTTTCTTCAACTGCCAACTAACTTGTCTGTTGTGTCTAACGACTACTTTGGATCTTTCTCGGTCGAGAAGATTGTCGACCGAGAGTGTCTCGGTCGAGGAGTTTGTCGACCGAGATTGATCCTGTTTCAGGGTTTCAATTTAGGCACTAATTATGTGTGTGAGTGTGCATAAGTAATCCTATTTGAATGGGATGACTTGTCTAACTGTGGTGTTTATCTAGGGAGAATCTAACGCTTGATTTACATGCAATTCTAAGTATTTGTACATTATATTTTTGTACAAGTTTTTACAACAGTGATTACATTGCATGAAAATATAAATATGTAAGCTTGTAGATTTTCCCTTGTTGCTTTGTCATCCTGCACACTCAAGTAGCACGTTAGATTAATAAGAATGAAATGTTTGTCATACTCAAAACAAAGGGATTTATAGATGTCCATTTAGCCAACAATTAGGATTATCCAAATTTTATAAAACTTCACAAATAAGTCATATTTAATGTGTTGGATACAAATTTTCCATCAATTTTACATGTTGGAATTTTTAAGCATGTATTTAATATTTTGAAGGTTCTACACACTTTCTCTCTCCTGATTTCACATGTATATTAAAGATTATCCAAGTTACCTAAAAATTCACCCTAAGGCTAATTTTAATGTGTAGATCACAAATCCAAGATTATTTCCCTCTTTTGGAGTTATTTATTATTTTATTTGATATTTTGGGGAAAACTTAGATTTTTTCTTTCCTAAATGAATTAAATTAATTATTATTATGTGAATAATGTGAAACTTGACTCCCAAGGAAATGGTGGGGCTTATTTTTATGAGATATGTCATATGGCCCATTATCCAAAACTATTCATCCAATTAAGTTCTTTAACTTCTTATTACCATCCAAATGAGTCATATGTGATTATTAAACATGAATTATCATGTATTCCATTATTTGTCTCATAAGACATATTTTATGTTCCATTATTGGCATAAGTCTAATGTGAGAACATTAGGTTACATTATAGTGATTTATACATGTGTTATCTTATTAGGGTTATACTAAACACCATCAAGATCTAAACCTTAACCTTGTTTGGCTAAGACCAAAAGGTTAAACTTCTAGGGTAGGGTTTGAGATCCAATATGTTATATGTACCACACATATTCAAAATAAGCGCTCCGAGTTAAACTCATTTCACCATCCAACAATAAAACTGATACTAGAATGGATCTATGGCACATGGCAAACTACACTATTAAATTTCACTTGATTCATTCGACCAACTTAAATATCTTTAGCATCAATCAAGTTACAATGTATAACCTCTAAACAAGATCTACATAAACAAGACATAACTCATCACTAGAACACACTGAAACATATTAGGTGTGATCTCATCACATCATGTCTCTTTATGCTTGGTATTCATCATATGTCCATCACAAGGACCAATGTCCATCACAAGGATCAATGTCCATCATAAGGACTAATGTCCATTACAAGGACCAATGTCCATTAGATCATAACCACCATAGCTCATACTTGGCTATGCACATCAATTAGTATCACATGCATGGTTAGAAACTGATATCAAGAAGGCAATGCATCATCAACATTATAGGACTACATATCTTAGGGTAACAACCCTTCATCTCATAACTGAGGAACCCCATCACATCATACTGGTGATTTAAGATTATCTCACCGTGCCTCATTGGTATATAGGTATTACTCATACCACATCACTTATGTCACATTGCTTATGTCACAAAACTGGTACTTTCCATAGCAACAATTATCCATTATATTTAGAGAGAGAATATGTTAAACGTATTAAACATCTTTAGCTACAACAAGCTAAGAATCATAAGACTTCTAATCTAAGGTCAGGCTTCATACTGATTTCACTTAAAGTCTCCAAACATCATTCTACTTCACATGCACTTCCTCTCATAATTGGAGTGTATACGACTAAGAATTAAGTAGTGTAACCAAGTATGCACATTCAAATTTTTATACTTCCTGTGATCCCTTTTTAAAGTTCATAAACTAAAGCTTGCTATTATATAACCATCTTCATAGTATTCACAAGTCATAACACCTGATTAACCCATTAGGTTATAGCCATGTATTTAAGAGGGAAAGATACTATGCTTTCTATCATACTCACTTAACATTATGACCTGCCTTTCGAGTTAGGGACAATGTTCTTCACATTGAGCCGATTAGGGTTACACTTCAAGGTTACACCACCAAACCCTAAACATGCTAAAACCCATTTTTCTGATCCAAAAAGGTTTGAATAACATTAGTTAGATATGAAACTTTTACTGTCCCCTCAGTACCAGTTACCTCACATTATAACTGCATGTGTGTATCATCTTCATCAAGTTATGTGTGGTTTACAATAGTGAATTATAGTAACATTTTGACCATTGCACTAGTGTGGCATTTCATCATTAGGTGACACAGATATTATCACTTCTTACAAATTATTAACCACATATCATACCAAGGGGAGTCGAACCATAAGTAAAAAAACTAGAGGGTATCACTTCAAGCTATTCACAAGGCACCTATAAAGGATTTAAACTTGTTATACAATTTCCACACCAAGGTTGACACCCTGTATTTCAACAAGATTTTTCACGACCCTCATGTGTATACACATGTAGTATCATTAACCTTACTTCACAAGCTATGGTTATATGAAAAGGGAATATAGAAGACACTCTCCATGGATTATAACCTTTCCTTAAGATGAGCACATGAGTCATATTATCCATGATTAATGTTATTATATGGGTATGACACCATTAAACCCCACATCCATTATTCTTCACATAGTTGGAGAGTTTTAGGGCTAAGCTCTTAATTGAGGATGGACCACTCATAGTAACATCATTCAATGGTGTACTAACTTTAGGAGAAGCAATTATCATTACTAATTCATTATCCAAACAACACCCTTCTATATCATATCTTACTCATATGTGTGCATCATTGAGTAACCAAGCATACCCTTCAATCATCATCATGTGATCTCGGTCTCACCTTGCCAACCTAAGGTATTAGTTTAGACTCTCTTTTGGTGTGTTGGCTTAGACACTCTTATCCCATCATATAGGGTGCACCATTCATAATGGATGACATTTTAGATATACTTGAGGTGCCAAAATTATAGACACAAGGGCTATATCGGTTTAGCTCCTTGATAGTGTAACGTGCAACCCTTCTTAGAGGTGTATCGAGCAACAAACCTAAGTAGGGTATCGACCTACCAACTTCAAGGTGAGTATCAGTTTATCATCACTTGATATCGGGAACCACAAATGATATCAATTAGAGGTACATAAGAGAGTGTATCAACCACACTATCTCAAAGGGTATCGACCTATGTATCTCTTTAGATATTGACCACCTTCACAATTAGAGGATATTGACCATACCAACAACTAGGGTATCGATCTCAAAGATCACCAAGGATATCGACCACTTTCACCCTCATGGGATATCGACCAAAGTCTCAAGGGAAGGTACTCCTCACTTCTACTCTATATGTATTGGGTTAGGGTGTATCAGATTGCATGTGTGTCGGATTAGGGTTATCCATATCGACTTCCATACTCAACTAAAAGCCTCATGATCCAACACTCTTCTTCACTAGTCACCCGTAGGTCATAACAAGACACATCATGATAGGTATATTGGTTTAGCAAAATGCATACCATTTAGCATGTCAGTTTACATAGCATATCGATTTAGCATGTCTGTTTACATAACATACCGGTTTAGTCATCTTCTACCTCAAGACGACGTTACTAACAAGGCAAAGGAAAAAGGGGTGCAACTTATGGTAGCAACTTCACAAAGTTCTATTCTCAAAACAAAACACAAGGCTACCAAATAAAGCTACTAACAAGCAAGAAAATGAGTTAAGAACAACTAGCAAGGTAACAAATAGAAAGGTGATAATAACAAAGTAGGTTTAGAGTTATATAACCCGCCTCAAGAACACCAAGATCTAAGCTCCAAGGTCAAGATCCAAGCTCACGAACTCAAGGAAGAGGAAGAAGATCCTCCTAGCACAACACCTCCAAGAGATAAGTTAGGACCATGGTTAAGAAAGTAAAAGAGAGGAAAGAAGATACCAAAGTCCATGGCTGAGAAGAAGAAAGAAGGAGAGAAAGAAAGCTAGAAAACCATGGCTTACCAAGGAAGAAGATGATAGGGAGCATCACAAGCTTTTGGATCACCCACCAAGATCCAAGGGTGAGTGCTCTTCAAGCTCAAAGTTGGCCACCAAGGAGAGAAAGCAAGGATCACTAAAAGGGTTCTCTTGCATGGGAAGAAAGGGGCATACATACATGGCCGATGAGAGAGAGAGAAAGGGGAAGGTGTCACCACCTTAGAACCCTAGAAGACACATGTCCAAGAAGAAAGGCCACATGTAACACCATGGAATAAGGTGATAAGATCTATGTATCAGTCACTTGGTCACTAAGGAAGGTCAAGGTCGATACACTCATCCATCCCCTTCACAAACTGATAGGGATGAAACCTTAGGTCACAAATCAATATGGTACATCTCTAGTCACCACAAAACAAAGGCATTCCCAAACCAATATGGTGTCCCTCAAGACAACCACAAACTGATACATGGTCTCTCCAAGGCTCTCAAGCCCAAGACAACACTCTGAGGTATAAGATACACCTCAAACATGAATGCAAAACATCACCAAGAATGTCACCACTCAACCAAGGCTCAAATAAGATGTCCATATCTTTCTCTTTCCTATATATGATGCAAAGAGAGAGAAGAAACATTCTAGAGGTGGAAAACTTGCACATCAACCCCTATCCTGGGTAAATTGCAATTTGCACCAAACCTCTCTACAAAACACCAACATCAAGCTCAAACAAGGAACTTTAAGCTTCCAACATTCCCTAATTACATATTAGATGATTATATCAAGGTGCTAAGCAACATGCTTAAGAAAAACAAATAGGGTTAGCCCAAAACCTAGGGGAGCCTGCCATATCCTGAGTCACATGTGAGAGTACTAGATACTAAGGTGAAAGAACTTAGAAACAAAAAGATAGAGATGGTAAAGGTTCTCTGGAATCACCATGGAGACGATGAAGCCACATGGGAGCTGAAGACAGACATGAAAAGATCATATCCTGAATTGTTTGTATGATTAGCTGAATTTGGAACCCCGATTTTGGTTGTATCATTATGAAATTATTTAAGAAAAAGGGGTTTGCTTGACAATTTGTGTGCATTGTTTTACAACGTGGGTTTCTTTGAAAAAATGTCTTGAATTATGAATTACTTGCTTTATCCTATTTTAATAAGTCAATGGATGGATAAAGAACAAAAGAAAATCCTTGATATGGGAAAAGGTAAGAAGGAAGTAAATAACTTATGTTTTATTTAAGAAAAATATGGAATTCTATAGAAGGTGGCATAATGGCCATAATAGGATGGTTTTAGTACCACTTGCCTTATAATATCTAGAAAAGTCGAAATTAAGAGAATAGAAAAAGAAGAAAGAGAAGATATGAGTTTTAATGCATTATATATGCTTTTTGAGTGCATAACTTGCATATGAAGAAAGAGAATTATTCTATTCATGTTTTAATCCCAAATTGTGCCCAACGGTAGATTATGTCATCAAGAACTTTCCCTTAAAATTTGGGATTAAAAAGCTTAATGGATAGGAGATATGGATTTTACAAAAATCCCTAAGGCTTGGAAATAATTTGGGAAAGTATTAAATGTCACGTGTAAATTGGATTTCCAAAAAAAATTAGATGTTGGTGCGCATGATAGAAGCCATTGGATCCAAGATCCAACGACACCTATGCATCACCTAGTTTGAACAGGAGAAGGCTTGTGCAGTGTGAACGAGATCTTTGATCTCGATTTTCTCACAACCTGGTGTGTGAGCAAATGAGATGTTTTCTGGGTTGGATTCAGGAGAGGATTTTGAACCATCCTAACCTAGGTCTCGAGGGGTGTGGAAGCCTCTAGAGAAAGTGCCTAATCTTGCCCAAGAACCCAACGATGACAAGGGTTGGAAACTCTAAATCAAGCCCCAACGTCTGTATATATGATCACCCTGACCTCACTCTAGTCTCACGAACTCGAATGGCTGGTTATAGGCTGTTTTCTCTCTCTCACGTGCGCAATTTCACTCTCTCCAACAAGTTCGTCATCGCGATGCCACCACAAGATCTATTGTAGAAATGAAGGAAGGATGAAGAGTAGACGCCATAGGATCTGAGTCAACCGTTGAATCGCGAGGAGATCAATGACCCAGGGCTCTCCTCGCGTGTTCAAGCAGCTGAGTGGGTGCGAGAGACGCAAGACGCCCGATCCTTGCCTGGTCAAAGGATACCCATGATCTGATGGGCGGTATTTTTTCAAAAAGAAGAGGTAAATCGTCTCTCTGGTTAGAAAATCAAAGAAATGATTGTCTTGTAAAATTGATTAAAAATCCACTCTTTGGCCAAAAACTACAAGTAATATATGTATTTTGATTAGAAAAATGCAATCTACATGATAAAAATATAATCTTGATCAATATTTTCTTCCCATTCGAAAGATGTTCAAATTTTATGATTTTAATACTTTTAATGGATCCAAAACCCTAATTTGAGCATGTTGATGAGTCTAATGGACTTAGTTAATGTTGTTAATCAAAGTTTGATCTTTTATGAATGAAAAGAAAACCTTGGACTCATATGGATATTAAAATCCAAGTTTTGTAGAGTTAAGGTTTTTTTAAGCATAAAGGTGTATTAAATGATGGAAATTAGGGTTTGTCAACCCAATAAACATAAAAGTGTCAAGTATTCATCTTTTCACCCCTCTAACCCTAATTTGACCTAAAAAGGATAAAATTGGGACTTTTGTATAAAAGGTACCTTTTTGTAGCACAATTGTGTATTTGGAACCTAAAGTAGGGTTTGTGGATTTAGGAAGTGAAAAGGAGCAATAATTGGAGTAAAAGGGTAATATGGATAAAGACATAAGAAAGTGGACATAAAATCTAACTTGAGAATCAAGTCAGTCCTTTGATAGGATTTAGAGTCATGTAATGACACATGGGTGTATGCAATAAATTTCAGGTTGACTTGATTGACTGTGTGGTTAATTCTACTATTCTGGTTTGGATTGTAAATCCTCCTAAGATAGGTATGTGGTTACACCTAAGACTATCCATTGTAGTTTCACGTAGTTTCTCCTCGCATGGTTGAAATTATATGCTTGCTTGTGTATTTCATTCCATGGAAACTTTAAAGTGACTATGATTATCACATTATATATGAACATGACTAGCCCAAATCAAGGCCACCTCTAGATCTATGGAAAGGCCATCCACTTGGATAGGGGAAGGCATGTTTTAGTACCAGCCTGAATAGGGGGTACATGAGAAGTCACGCGCATGGATAGGAGGATACATGAGAAGTCACCCGCCTGGATTGGGGGACACGTGATGAGGTCATCCGCCTGGATAGGGGAAGATAATGAAGACTACAATATGAGGCTCTGAGGGGTTATGACAGAGGGTGGAGAAACCTAGATTAGGTAGTCATGGTGAAAATGTTAAATTTTCATTTGTTAAACATTAATTGTTGAATTATGTTGTTAGCATTATCTATAGATTTTGCTTTCTCCCCACATACCAGTATGACTTGTCATACTGACCGACGTTTTGATTGTCACTGTTTTTAGGATATTCTTGCTGGAAATCAGATATTCAAAGAAAGAAGGCATTGAAGAAAAATAAATGAAGTAAGGCTTAGAGGATATAGATAGATAGTCTATTTCTCGGTAAATTCTAGAACCCATATTTGGTAAACATTGGAAAAATATATATATTTTTATCTTATATCAAGTGTAGTTAGTAGAATTTATTAATTATGCTTGATTATGTGCAAAACCATTTGATCTTATTTTTGGGATAACAACTCTAGTTTCTTGGCCTTCCTTAATTGGGGGTTGCCGGGGAATGGGATCGTTACAATACATTTTTACCTTATCTACACAGATAATAGATTTTAGAGAGAAACCTTGAAGTGAACTTTATTTAGGGTATCAATGACTTATTATTAGGAGAAACACCTCCAACCTTAACATGAAACACCTAGTTGATCGGTGTTGGAACTTAGTATTGTTGATCCAATTTCATATGATAAACGAACAATAACTATTGATATGATTCTCCATTGTAGGGTTGAGGCTGAGGTGTTTGACTCAAATAGTTGAAGATTGGAGGAGAATTTGGAAAAAGGACATTATGGCATATAGAGATGCTAGATGACATATGCAAACATTCTATTACCTTGTTAGATCACTTTGAGGTTATTTTGACTCCTAGTCTCAGAATCATTGAGGATATTAGATATAGCTAACATTAATGTAAAGGAGATGTTATCTAAAATTTTGTACGTATTATTTGAAGTTGAGTCAATATTTGAAGACTCTTTATGAAGTTGAGTCAATGTTTGAAGTTTTGCTTATGATATCAACTAATGATGAGTGGAGGATATGCAGGGGCGGAGCCAAACCTTGATATGTGGGGGGGGGCCAAAATAATAGTACTACCCACCAAGAATCGATCCAAAGACCCTTTGAAAGTGAACGCCATCTGAATCCACTGCACTACATTCACATGTTGATGAGTTTGTATTATAACTGTAATATAAACACATCGTTTGCACATTTGTTGGAAAAATAAAACACATATGTGCGCATGGGGTATCGAACCCGCAACCTCATCCAAGGGAGAAGCTCCACTAGCCACTGAACCAACTGTAAACTTGGTGTTGTATACACATTGTAATTATATATATTATTATACTATATCATAGACATATGTATATATACATATATATACTAAATTTTTTTTTGGGGGGGCCATGGCCCATGCTTGCCCCCTGGCTCCGCCCCTGAGGATATGCTCAAGATTCAATACCATTTTGGAGTTATTGTATATCCATGAGAAAGTTGACAAATAAATATTACATTTGTTTTTGTCTTATTGGAGAGAGGAAATAATTGGGGAATTCTTACAAAATTATTCCAAGTACTTTTACCTCTTAAGGTTTTGTTGGGGACATAGAATATTATGAACAAACATTGATTGGAATTTGGTGAGTTTAGACTTGGATGTGGTCCATAGAATAAAGAAGGAAATGCACGTTGACCTTCATTTTGTTATCTTGTTTCCAGGCCATGACTAGCTGGCCCAAAATATGCGTAATTAATCAATCAAACATAAGTTTACTCTATGTATGTCAATCAACATGAGTTATTAAGTTCTATAATAAAATGTGTTATTTTCACATATCAATTTAAAGCATGAAAATCCATACACATAGAATATACTGATTCCTACTATGCATGTTTGAATGATGGTTGAATTCGAATCAAATCAAGGAGATCCTGAATTCCGGTTCTGCATTCTCACCCTTGTAGACCATCAAATGTAGCAATTATCCTTCTAGCTAGGTGTTGATACCGATTTTGCAAGGGACAACCCGATCATAAAGGGTCAGAAAAGATGTCAATGAAGGTGAGATTGGAGAGGAAAATTCTAATTCTTAGCCAATCAACCCCTCATAACCTCCAGAATGCAGGTTCACTAAGAAATCTCCCAGATCCCATCGTAATCACCACTATGAGGTTTCTAAGGCTTGGAATACTATACATTTTAGTCTAACTGACGGTTCTGCCCCCATTTTAGCTGTCACTTTAACATCTGTTAGTCACACGTAGGGGTTTTATAGTTAGTTTAATAAAACTAAAAAGAATATTGATAATCTCATTACCCACCTCTTATCCCACTCTCTTTTTGTGAGCAATGTTACTAGCGGAAATCAACGGTAGGCCTCGGGCCGGGGTGGACAAGCGATATCTATCACGACTTAGATCTCTGATTGAAGACGAGTGAAGTTATAGGTTTCCGATAACAACTTGACAGTGAAGACCCTGACAGTTGCCCACCTGTTCTGAGATTTATCTATCCAGCATTGCCAGCAACTGGGCTGGATTCCGAACACTTCGGAACCTAGGGCACGCTCGTGACGCTGAAGCATCGAGCTTTCCCGTGATTGATTTTCTTTACCGGGCCCACCCAACAGCCTGCTATGACAACTATCACCACTGAACTCGAAGCGAAGACGACGATCGGGCAATGCAGTTGTGGTGCATCCCTATATGATTGGTCGAGAGGTGGGCATCAGCCATTCAGGCTCATTGGGGAAGAGGGCCTGGACCATCGGAATCTCCGGAGGCCAAGATTCGGTGTCACCACATACCATTGTAGCGAAGAAGTTTTTTTTTTCCTTCTTCCGATGAACCATGTAGCGAAGAAGCTCCCGAGGATGCCGGATGATAACCGAATACACCAGCAGATGCCATAGCGGAGACATCACGGCAAAGAGGACTCTACTGGAGAACTTTAGCAAGTGGTGGAGGCAGAACTCTTGAATGACTAGGCCTCAAAACAACGTGTTAAGCTGTTTTCTTTTTCTGTATTATAATTATTGTTCAACATAAAAAACAGATACGTTTTCAAAAGTAACCAAAATCAGAGAAAACGGATCAGCAAGATAAAAATCTTATTGCGATTTGTGATGTTACAAGCGTCTACCCCTTCTCGCGAGACACTACTAGTGAGTTGTTCGTGCAAACCATATTTTGGTGCGGCAGTACATATTGGGAATCTGCTAGGCTGGAGTTCCGCGAAACATCCACTAATTATCATACTGCTATAATAGTGTAATATTTGAGAAAGTGTTTGCTACCTGACACTCATTATTACTTGCCATCTCAAGATTTTTTTCGCAATGTGAGATAACCTTGTTAATAGTATCGAACTTAACCAGCGGTCCAACTGGTAAAGTCTGCTGGGTGGTACCGCACATCGCAGAATCGAAATCCAGGTCCTATTGGGCAACTATTATATGAGGACAACCATAAATCTCTTTCCATACTGACAATAGACTAGGTTGCTTCTTGAAAAATAAAAATATCATTTTTTATCACTAAACAGGTAGCTCAACCGTTAAAGCACGCTGAGGGTGGTACTATAGGTCCCATGATCGAATACTAGATCCTACCCCCGGTCACTAATATTAGAGTTGGCAAATCTTGACCCGACAAATCCGATAAGTATAATTTTTACCTGACCTTAAATGACCCAAAATTATTTTCTTCATTTATTCCATCATAATATATAATTTCATGATTTCTGAACATTAAGCCCGCAATTGACCAAAAAAGGACCTGAAAATTTGAGTTGTCACCCCTCGTCACTATACGAAAAGCCTTAAAAAACACTTTGCGACTCTCGTAGGGTCCTAGGCATCTCCAAGAAAGAATAACAATATACAAAAATGATTTTTTTATCACTCTAGTGAAGAAAAATATAAAATAAATAATTGACAGGTTGTTCCTGATTGTTTATCATTTTTTTACTGCCGTCTAACCGTAAATATTATTTAATTATAAAAACTTATGTTGAGTAAAGATCGAAGGCAAACTAGTTGATGTTTTAAACAAAATGACTGATTTATATATAGGAGAGGGAGCACTTACAAATTTGAGACTAAAAAATATTTGAGATTCAAGTAAATATGTATGCGTCAAGTCACTTAAGCCCATTTATACAATAAATAAAAATACTATTAGTTCCTGAAGTTTTCCACAAATTGGAACATGGGTCAAGCACATGTCCAACTTACCAATATATGAAAATAAATAACAGTAGCCCTATAAAAATAGTTATCCCCTTGAATCTTGCAATACAATAATTGAAGAACTGTAACACTTTAATTATCTTCCTTAAGCATATGATAGACACGTTTTCAATCACACTTTAAGCAATAGATAAAGGAGAAAGTTAATGTCAACATTAAGTCACTCTGTAGGGCTCCCCATTATGCATATAACTTCAAGTAGATACACACGCCGATAGTAGATGATTCCTGATAAAGAGCAATAGTATGTAGAAGCAAGTTAAAACAAGTGTCATCTTTTCTATTGTTAGAACTATTGAGTAACCCAGAGTGTGCTTGTCACAAGTAGTAAATTCTAGAGAGTGCTGGACTGTAAGTTGTCAACAAGCATAATAAAGCACGAACAAGCCAAAAGTGACGGAGTACAAAAAAAGTAGTCAACACGTACATATCATATCCAAGAGCACAATAATACAAGATAGTAGAGCTCTGAGATAAATGACATCAACATGCACAAAATACACTTTTAGACGTATGTATAGTAGCTATAAAAAATGAAGCTCCTCTAGAATCTACAAAGCAAATAACAATTTAAAAGTTGAAAAATTATCCAAGAAGAACATATGATAGAAAACTCTCTTTTAATGGTAATATAGTGACGGCCATAAAGCATGAAGAAGACCCCAATACTATTGCAATAGAAAAATGTTACACAAAATATATACTGACAATGCACAACATATGTGTAACAATAGGAAGATGTACAAAGTGTCAACACAAATTACTTTCTCCTTCTTCATTCTTCATCTCCTCTCCTCATTACGTTCACTTATTTCCACTACTCATATCTTCCTCCATTCTCCCCCTCATGCCAACACAAATACAATCTAGAGAGTGGTAGCATAAATCATATAGAAAAATAAATTGATCTTTGTGCTAGGGAAAATCCATATAGAAAATAAATTGATTCTTTGTGCCAAGGCAAATCTATATAGAAAATAAATTGATCTTTGTGCTAGGGCAGACAAAATATGAGATACTATTAGAAACATGCATTGTAGTATATGTGGGGTAAATCATTTATTGAAAGAGGTAAGGCATATCTATGTAGGACGAGAGGGCTAGGGAACTAATTTATGAAAAAGTCCTACAGAGGAAAGATAAACATTGTTTATAGATGCAAAATAGGGACATACAATGTACAAAATCCATACATCATGTAATAGTATAGAATAAGATGAAGTTACACATGGAGATATAGTTTTAGTATAAATAGACACACCATACTAGTGAATTCACATCCAATGTATATCATCAATAGATAGGTAACACAATGTGTTTTAAAGAGTTATGTTGTATTTGTAGTTGGGGAAACAACAACGATAGAAGCAGAAAACATACATTGTTTTTTGGTGACATGTTAGGTGATCTGATTACACTCTGTGTGTGTTGGTGCAGATTAAATCACAAGTGAATAGAACACTAGACACAAGCCTCATTTTGTGGGAGCATGACTTGTGACATGACACAACAAAAAACACTAAAACAACAACAAAATGATGTAGACACCCTGTTAGATCTCTACCAAGATAAATTGGGGATTGATTATCTTGGTATCAAATCTTAGTTTCACTCAGTCTACCATGGACATATGATTGGGTTGCTATGTGTGTTCTTACAAGTGCACCATACACAACCATTGTTTATGGTTATGTAGATATGGCTAAGCATCATGAAGAGCACACAAAGAGTAGTTTCTTTGCACTAGTGAATAGCTGGAGGTAGTGTGTATGGGAGGAAAGAGTACTTAAGACCGATCTTGAACGTCCCGAGATAGAACCCTTGGACTTAGCAATGGCTATCAGTTCGACCCTTTCAGAGCATGTTTGGATAGATGACACCCACCTTTTACTGGTTTGGTGAGAAAATGCCATCTTCTACTGCCAAGGCACCCTATTTAAATCTTGAGTCCACATGTTTGAGAAAGGCTTTTGAAGGTTACAACATCTGGGGCCACAAAGTACTTAGGTGTAACCGATCTAGGGACATAGATTTGGAATTGATGGAGTTAGAGAAGGCTTTTAAGTTACTCGACATATCAGATGAGGAAACATAAATCATGCAAATTACCTACTATAGTTAACACTAATCACTAGGTGCCATCTCCCTCCCAATAGCTCACGCATCATGGACGCGTACTAGAGTAGCAGTGTCGAGCCCAAATTGGGGGATCTCCCATCTGTCGATGATTCAAGAAATCAACTAGTCGAGGATGAAGGGTAGGGATTGAGGGTTCTTACCTAAAGACCAATTGTGCTCTAGTAAAACAAGATGTTGTGGAGATGGGCCGCAAACTTAACCCAGGATATAAGGTCAGAGGTGGATGAAATGAGGGTGGGAGGAGAAATTGAATCCAGAAGAAAAAAAGTCATAATGTCGCAGAACCAGAGAAAGGGTCATCCTTTTATAAGGTTATTAAGGTTTATAGGAGTGGTAACTTCGAGGCACAAGGAAGAAGATATGGGTGTTTCCATAATACCTGACAATAATCCTTGATTAAGACCTTATTTGATGCAACACTGAGTATAGAATATATAGGAGAAAGAATCATGAACAAAGAAAAACCATAGAGAGAGAAATCCCAATTTTATTCCCCACACATCCGCTGGCCAAATTCCAAATTGGGTGTAAGGTTGAAAATGAATTGTGAGCCATCCGATCACTATCTGATGGTGGATGTGAGTTGTGTGGATTAACTATGGTAGTGGAACATTAATGCCTTTCCAAATAAAATTCAACCAAAGTGATGGCCTTTAATTTCTTTTCCTTTTATAAACAAATTGGATGAGTAAATACTAACCAAATGAAGTGAAACTTGGTGGTTAAGGTAATAAGGACCCAAACAATCCAATTTTGGAGTCAAATTTACCTTTTGGAGAACTTTTATATGCAAAAAACAATTCAAGGGAAAGTCTATTTTCTTCATATTAATTTATCTTATTTATTAATCAAATTTTGTGCATATGTCTTTCTTAACCAAACCTATCCTCAAGAAACATCTACAAGAATAATTTTGGATCTAAATTCCTCAATTTAACAATTTTGCACAACTTGCTCCAAATTAGTGAATATCCCCTAGTTCTTGTATAAAAGCCTTAAATCATCATGTTTTTGTTTAAAACTCTTAGATTTGGAAGTTATTAATATCATATGCACTCCAATCTAATAAGAGGAGTTCAAAATAAAAGATTATAGTAAAAATGAGTAAAGGACAAAAACTACCTAAATTTGAGTATGTTACACATGATGTGATCGATATGGTTATGGTAAGAGCGCACTTTAGTTACACTACCAATTCAATAATCTAAATGTTTACCTCTTTGTTAAATTGGTTATGAACTTTTGTAAGTAATATATGTTTCAACTATCATATCACTAGGACTTGAGGTATCACTCTATGGGTTTCCATATCATTTAGGTGACTAGTCGAGTTTCCCAAGTAGCTGTAGTGAGGATCAAACCAGTGGAGGCCAATCCTAGTTTGGAGGTAGGTGTAGTCTACATGAAGGATTCCTAGAGGTAGATTATGTTTGTGTGACCTCTTGGTACTAAGTTAAGTTTATGTATACATATTTTATTATCGTGTCATCCTATACACTCAAGTCTAGCATGTGGAGTTTGGTAAATAGTTATATACTCAGTTTGAGATTTGGACATCCATACCTTGTTTGTGGCCCTAGTTGTTTGAGTTGTAAGTTACCTATTTATATCGTGAAACAACTCTTCTTTGTAATGAATGTGACAGAGACCACTATATAGTGAATTTGCAACTATGTCAATGGAAGATTAGTAAATATATTAAAGTCTATCTTGATATCTCCCTCTAATGATGCTTGGAATTTTGGGACCTAGGTTGCTATTATGCGGTTATGTGTTGACAATGATAGTTTGATTTTAGTTGGTCTTTTTATAATAGTATCCACCTTGTGGTGGTTAGACATCAAACATTTTTGGCATTAGAGCCCGGGTTCATTGAGTCTACATGGACATAGGATTAGGTTTTTGTGTTTGTTGGTACAAGTCGACCATATCTAACCAATATTTACGATCATGAAGATGGCTGGGAATTGTGATGAGCATGTAAAGCATAGTTCTATTGTGCTAGTGGGTAGCAGGAGGAACCATGAACACCAGGAAAAAGTACATAAGACCAAGCCATAATAACTTGAGGCAACACACTTGGACCCAACAATGTCTATCCATGGCCTTTTAGGCCATGTTTGGATAGGTCATGCTCACATTTCCTCAATTCATTGAGAAAATACCAGATCTTTATGCTAAGGCACCATTTTTAAACATTGAGTCCACAAGTTCAAGAAAGACATTTTAAAGGTTGAAGCATGTGGCGGCTGTCAGGAACAATAGATCAAGTGGATGTGGATTTGTGGCTGAGGGAGTTAGAGAAGGCTTTTAGGTTGCTAGACATACTAGATGAGGACAAGGTGAATCATGATATTTACCTACTAGAGGGTAATGCTAGCCACTTGTGGGCCATTGAGGAGGAGAAACAACCTAGTCAAGTGATCACTTTGGCAAAGTTTGGGAGGAGATTTGAGAATCGATACTTCAGTCAGTCCTACCTAGGAGATAAGATTACATAGTTTGAGCAAATGAGGCAGCGAACGATGAAAACAAACAAGTATGCAACATGGTCTACAAATATATTGTGATTTTTTCTCATATTCCATTGAAGGAGAAGGAGAAGATCATATGGTTAGAGAAGGGGCTCGATGATGAGTTGGTAAGGATAACAGTTTGGAATTTGTAAATGCCGAGAAGGAGAAGATCATGAGGTTGTAAATGCATGATAAGTTTTCCACCTTCATGGAGTTTGTAAGGAGGATAGCAAGGATAATAGTTGGAATTTGTGTCCATGACACCAAGAGGAAGCTCACGCAATTTTCTAAACAATTTTCTGGGGGTTTCTAGGAGATGAAGGTTTTATGGGCCACCGAGAAAGCAATTTTGGTAGTCACAACACAACATCACCATGTTAGAGCCATGGGGACAACAATAGTCACAATGGTCATTAAGTAGAAGCTAAGTTGAGAACTTCTGTCATCTGGAGCCTAGATTCAAGGTCGTCATCAGCGATAGGATCATATGGGCCATACAACTCCCCATAGAGGAATTGCTTTCATTCTAACCAACCTAGACACTTGAGGATTGTTTGCCCATAGTTAGAACAAGGAGTTGTCCCCACAATAAGGAAAAATTCAATACGGTTCATAGAAGCACAGAGGTAATGGAGGTAGAGGACGTGCTCAAGCATTACACGTAGAATCAACATGATCTACAATAAGAAGCCAAGGATGAGGAAGATCACATGTGACAACTTGCTTCTATGACATGCGTCAACATCAAATATTGGTCAACCCTCAATTCATAATAGGTCAGATGGAGATTTTTCATTCTAACTTGTCTACATATATGTATATATCTATTATGGTTGACCCAAGTGTTACACACTCATTTATCACCATAGAGGTGATTATACGTTGTAGCATGCCTATTTGTTGCTGATCTTTACCCCTTTTTCTTGAAACTTCATTTTAGTTGGTCCATTGTCTTGTGACATGTGTATCCCTCCTGATTTCCTTTTATTTCTAAATGCAACAATCAGGTGGATCTCATGCCACTTGATATACATGGATTTGATGTGATCCTTGGTCTAGATACCTTAGAGAAGTAGAAGGTCGAGTTAAATTGTAAATCTAAGGTCGTAGAGTTTTGGGAGGGAATGTCTATTGGACTTTTAAAGGAGAAGGGATGAATCTTTCATTGTGTCTTATGTCTACAACTATAGATGAGAAGTTGATAATATAGGGTTGTGAGGCTTTCCTAGAACACATAGTGGGTACTAAGATGGTGAGTCCTAGTATTCAAGTTGTACATGTTATATGAAATTTTGAATATGTCTATCCTAATGAGTTTGGCATTGTTCCAGCTCCTCAAGAGTTTGACTTTTAGATCAATTTAATCCCCAGAACATAATACATGACGCAAGAACCATATAGGTTGGCATATGTAGAGAGGAAGGAGTTGAAGAAATAACTATAGGAGTTGTTGGATAAATGTTTCATACATCCATGCACGTCTCAATGTTGTTGTCTAATGTTGTTTGTAAAAAAGAAGGATGATTTTATGAGGTTATGGATAGATTACTAACATTTTAATAAGGTGAGAGTGAAGAACATGAACCATTGCCGAAGATTGATGACTTGTTTGACTAGTTGAAACGTGCTATAATGTTTTTAAAGGAAGATATGAGGTGAGGATATCACTACCCAAGGATCAATATACATGACATAACTAAACAAAACTTCCGGACTAGGTATGGTCCTTATGAGTTTATGGTTATGTTGTTTGGGCTAATAAATACGTCTACAACTTTTATGGACCTAATGAGCCAGTTGTTTAGAGAATATCAAGATCAATTTGTTATGTTCTTCAAAGATGATATCATGATTTACTCAAGGGATTTGAAACAATATGAGAAGCATCTTTGTTTGACTTTAGAACTAGTGAGGCAACATTATTATATGCAAGGTTTAGTAAGTGTGAGTTTGGCTGATAGAATTTTCTTTTCTGGGTTATGTCATATCCAACAATGTATCCCAAGAAGGTTGAGTCAGTGTTGATGTGGGAACAACCAAAGGTGCCAAATTAGGTGCATAATTTTCTTGGTTTTACTGGATATTATAGGTAGTTAATCAAGGTCTTGAATGCTATAGCTTTACCATTGGCCAAAATAACAAAGAAGGATATACCCTTTGTGTGGACAAAAGAATGCCAACAAAGTATATAGCTGTTACAGGAGAAGTTGACATGGGATTCAATGTTAGTGTTTCTAGAGCATTGTAAAGGATGCATTATCTTTTGTGATACATCAAAATAAGGGATTGAATGTGTGCTAATTCACGACAAACATGTAATTTCCCATCATTGTCTCCAACTTAAAAAGCATGATAAAAACTACCCTACCAATGATCTAGAGCTAGATATAATAGTCTTAGCATTAAAGATCTAGAGGAATTATCTTTTTGGATATAAGTGTCATATCTTCATGGACAAAAAGAATCAATATATTTTCTAAAAGAAGGAGTTGAATATGAGATAGACGAGAGCATTTGAATCGATAAATATTATGACTACACAATAGAGTATCACCTTAAGAATGTCAATGTGGTGGTAGATGCATTGAGAATATTTTCGTCATTGTCATCCTTGTTAGACCCATCACAAGTGTATTATTTGGCTTTGAAATGAGAGATATATTAGTGTTTCTATTCTAGATGAATGTACGTATGAATTTTCTATGCATGGTGGAGTTTCTCTTAGTTATAAGTGAAATCCATGTTGATACGACACATCAGAGATGCGTAACGGGGTGATACTATGATACAAAATATCAAAACATGGTCTGGTAGCGGAAAGCATGATGGATTCCATGAGTTAGAGAGTGGGACATTGTGTTATAATAACATGATGGTTCCTATTGTTGATGGATTGAGGAAGATGGTACTTGAGGAAGCACATAATTTGATTTATGAAATGCATCCTTGTAGTGTGAATATGTACCGTAATCACAAGTATCTATACTTGTGGCCATGATTGAAGTGGGACGTGGCAGAGTTTGTGACCAATTGTCCTATTTTTTCAGCATGTCAAAGCAAAACATCGGAATCTGGAATGAATGTTACCAATCCTTCCTTATTTCAAAGAGGAATTATGATCATTATGGATATCATTGTCAGTCTTCCTCATATAGCTAAATTCCATGATTCCATCTGGGTGATAGTTGACCAACTGACAAAATGATCTCACTTTTTTCGAGTTAGTACCATCTACATTGTAGAAAACTTAGCACATATTTACAATGATGAGTTAGTACACTTTCATGGGGTACTTGTAAAAATACTATTTGAAAGAGGACCACAATTCACAAGTAGATTATGGGATCATCTGCATAAAACTTTAGATACACAATCGAAGTTTAGTACAATGTTTCATCGACATACAAAAGTCAATGGGTACTTGTAACAATACTGTTTGGAAGAGGACCAAAATTCACAAGTAGGTTATGGGATCCTCTGCATACAACTTTGGACACACAATCGAAGTTTAGTACAACATTTCATACACATACAAAAGTCATTAAGAAATAACTATACAGACTATATAAGACTTGTTGAGGCCCTACATACTCTAGTTTGTTAGGAGTTGGGATGTTCATCTTGCTCCTAGTGAGTTCACCTATAATAATTGTTACCATAGGAGTTTATATATGAAACCATCGAGACGTTGTACAAGAGACATTATAGATCACCTCTTTTTTGGTATGAAGTGGGAGGATATCTGTAATGCCCGGGCCCACTACCCAAGGCTCTACTAGAGTTTCCGGAATGACGACTGACCCCACAAACCACCACTAGCCTTAACTACATGCTTTAATCTCACTCACACGCAAGATGGGATCAACTTCCCAACTGGTAACCCATCCTTGTACTACTCCAAGCTGAGCACGCTTAACTATGGAGTTCTTTAGTAATGGGCTCCCAGAAAAGGAGGTGCACCTTGGTGATATGGGTATTCCAATCATTCCTTTTAAGAGTGTTTTATCTGAGGCCTCAAATCTTGGGATGTTACAATCTCCCCCACTTAGACTGTTGACGTCCTCGTCAAGGCTCAACTATAAGGCCTCATAATCTCTTCCCCATTTCAGTGCAGGCTCACATTGGCCCATGGATACCCAACTCCCGATCACGGAATACCAGCGCAAGGGTGGCTACGTCAACCATGGACAACCCTTTCCTACATGCCTGGACCGTACGGCTCAAGACTGGCATGCCATGCCCATGTGGGCCCCACCTACAGGAGGGGTTATGGCTTTGATACCATTTGTAATGCCCGGGCACACTACCCAAGGCTCTAGTAGAGTTTCAGGAATGACGACTGCGCCCACAAACCACCACTAGCCTTAACTGCACACTTTGTCCACACTGACGCGCAAGCCAAGATCAACTTCCCGACTGGTCACCCATCCTAGTACTCCTCCAAGCTGAGTACACTTAACTATGGAGTTCTTTAGTAATGGGCTCCCAGAAAAGGAGGCGCACCTTGGTGATATGGGTAGTCCAATCATTCCTTTTAAGAGTGTTTTATCTGAGGCCTCAAATCCTGGGGTGTTACAATATCAGGTGCTAGGTCCTAAGTTAGCTCAACAGACTACATAACTATCAAGGTAATCCAATAATAATTGAAGAAATCATAGGAAAGACTAGAGGCATGCATATGTAATCATAGAATAATTTTGGAGTTTCACATAGGAGACAAGGTGTACCTCTAGGTTTCACCATGGAAAGGTGGTTTACATGTTTGGTAAGAGGGCTAAGTTGGCATCTAGGTTTATGGGGCCCTTCCCTATCAATTCTAGTGTTGGGAAGGTGGAATTCAAGTTGAATCTACCACCTTAGTTGCAATAGTTACACAATGCGTTACATCTATCCATGTTGAGAAAGTGTCATCTAGAAACAAAGAAGACTATCCAACTAGTTGAAGTTTGGCTTGATAATGATATGTGTCATGTTGAAGGTCTGTTGTTGATCTTGGACAAGCATGTGTAGAGGTTTAGAAAGAGGGACATAGTGTTAGTGAAGGTATTGTGGCATCATAGTGGTTTTAGAAGAGGTTACCTAGGAGCTCATAGATGAGATGTTTGGGAAGTACCTAGCTTTGTTTTTGTAGGATGGCGGGGGTGAATGCCCTGCTAGAGGTTTATAGTTGTAAGACCCTTGACCTAGATCAACATTTTAAATATGTTTAATTAGGTTAACTATGTGTTTGTATGATTTCAATACATGCTTGTAGTATATGCAATTAGTTGGTTGATGTTTTTCTTTTGAGGGTATATGTGAAGATTCCCTATCCGACCTTATTTTAATTTGTATATATCATGCTATTTATTTTGTTTGGACTTGGTTTGGTAGACCTATATCACCTAATAAAGTATCCCACCTTCTCAACAGTTGAAGACCAATGGAGGCATCTTTCCTTCTCATAGACTGAGAACTGATGTGGGCACCCCGCCTTCCATCAGTTGAGAACCAATGAAGGTAGATGACTTGTTCACCTTCTATGATTTCATCAGTTGTTTGGGGGTCACTTCATGGAGATCAACGAAGCCAGTTGGTGGACCAATGAATCTTTGTGGAATAAGGACCTATGAGAGCCAGTTGGAGGTCAATGACCTATCATTAGTTGAGCATCAATGGAGGAGTTGACCAGTTGATCACTAACACTTCATCGATTGAGAATGGATAGGAGTTGGCATTGGTGACAACGATCAATGAAGATCTTAGCTAGTGATGTGCCTTCCCGATGGGAGTTATGGGATCACGAGCAATGGACAACCAATGCTTGCAAACTGATGGGATCTTTGTGTGCATCTAGTGATGAGAATCTGGTATGTTTGGACTGACAGTGGAGAACAATGACATCAACCATTGGACACAGGATGTTTGTGGACCAATGAGAGTATAACTTTGCCTCCACCAATGGAGCTGCTATCATCTCCTACCAATGGGATATAATAACTATCTTCCTACATGGATTCTACATAATGAATCCACAGAGGTGAAGATCGATGAACTTGAAGCTTTAACCAGTGTTCTATCTCCAATGGGGATATATATACTCTACTTGCTTATCGTCCCTCCCTTATTTGTGTGAGTTGTCCTTAAAAAGATAGAGCTGCAATGAGACACCATTGATTGATGCCAATTGATGAGAAGTCTGTGTTCATTGACTTCCACCAATATCACTATTTTCTTCTCTTCTCTTCTAATCTGAGGATCAACACCCTTTGGCATGTCCTCCATACCTAGACTCTTGTAAGTTGACTTTCTTCCCTTTATGATCTTGGTGATCCATCATATTCATCCTCCTTGAACGATGTTCATGACAATCTTCTTTTAGGTTTTGACTACAATAGTCTTTCACCTTGTTTCCCTTCTCTTTTATGCTGTAATATCCCTTAGATCGTGAATCTAGTGTCATAGGAATATTTTGGAAAGGAAATCTTGGATCCCTAAAAATATCAGAACTTTCTTCAAGTAGGATCATCTTGGGAACTGTATATAAAAGATCGAGTACTTCCCATTGTCCACATGGAGTGAACTTGTTTTCACTATTTGTAAGGCGAGTGGTCAAACATATGATGTATTTATTACCTACTTTATACATGTGAAATTTTATCTTATTATGATTTTCCTTAAACACCAAATAGGTGGAACCTTGTATTATTCAGAACTAGTATAAAGGGGTTACAAACTTGCATTGTGTATTTTGACTTCACAAATAGTTTTTTGAGGTTTGAAACTTGATAGATTAATGCATAGTTGCATGGATTCAATTTATGATGAGAAACAAACTTAAAAATAGATCTTTGATGATAGATTATATTATAGTATTGAATGAAAATTACATGTTATCCCTTTCTAGTAGGAGCCCCTTTAAAATGTTTGAAGGCATTACTAGTCGTCAAGATGTAAAAGGTTAAGCAAATGTAGAATCACTGTTTAGGAATGATGTATCCTTTCTGATATATTAAAGTGGTGTCTTATTACATTCACAAGGAGAGGAGTAGTGTTTTGATGACATGGTCTGACACCCTTGAGGGGATTAGACTTTAGTATGGTCTTTATTATTTTAGAACACCTTGGTGTTTAAGTTGTAATGATAAACCTGGATGTGGCTTAGAGATGACATATACCATCATTTTTAAAAGTTAGAATTTTGTAATAATACATATCTTCTGAAGTTGTAATGCCTTGAATAACTTTCTAATCCTCCTCCTATTAATTGCATGTAAATTGGTGGATACAGTCATAATAGAGTAATGGATCTGAGTAAGCAAATGAAATCTTGATCTTATAGCATCATGAGTATGTACATCTGTTTCCATGGGTTGTTGAGGGAAATAGTGAAATGAGTTAATCTTGTCTCGATCTATAGATTGTGAAAATATGCTTAGAGTGTATTTTATTGATACAAAGGTGTGTAAGTGGTTCGTATACCCTAATATTCACAAGTGCTATTAAAATTTGATTATAATCAAAGTTCCAATGCTACATCTCACACAAATATGTGACATAGAATGATTGTGATCATGCCTCAGTTTGTGATGGGTACCCTAAGCTTGGTGGCTGATGTACCCAAGACAAGCCTACCAAATGTGGATCCACTCTTTAGCAATTATCCAGGATGGTCCCGACTTATGATCCCTCTACCCGTTGGCTACCTCACTTTGACCTATGGTTATGTGGACATATCTAATGGAATTCAAATATCCTTATATCATATATTGATTTCTAGTATGGCTTAGTTTTTGAGTTTTAAGGAAGGGGACACATCAGAATCACAAAAGTTTCTTCGATTTCTACCCAATCCATTAAATCTGTCATAGCTAAAAGAGTCAGTAAATAAAAGAAATAAGAGGGGATAAAGGTGATAAGTTTGCGCACCCTACTTGTCCCACAAGTAGACGTGTCCTATCTCAGTGAAGAACTTGATCTTATGAATCTAGATCTGGAACAACCACCAAGAAATTTGGATAGAATACTAATAGATATAAATTGTCCACAATGAAACAACTTGTTGTTGTCTTGCAAAATGTATTCTTAAAGCCTCCTTACATTTACTCGACCTCTACTTTATCCACATGGATGAGAGAGAATAAGGTGCACCACCTTGGCCATCAAGTTGAAGAGGAACATCAGTTGTTAATGTGATAGGAATTTGGGAACTCTCTTTCTTGTCCTATCTTGGGCAACAGTCCTTAGGGTGACTTCCTATCTAAGAGAGAGAGAGAGGTTTAACATCCAACTTGTCTCACAAGTTTTCTCAAGAGGTTTGCCTCACCCTTTGGGGTGTTCCCTCTTTGTATAGGAGATTTATGTGATTGGAAAAACCTAATTCTAATATTTTTCCTAATTGCAATCCAAAATACAGTTTGATGTTGAAAACTCAAACTGTATTAAATATCATCCAATCTCATCTACATATTGCCCAATCTCAGTCCCTGATTGCCCAATCTCAGAAGAACTCATGAAAGTTTAGATCTACATCTAAAATACAAAACTTTCCCGGTTAAACTGTGATCGCCCAATCTCAAAATATCAATGGAAAACTCAGTTGACCATTTGACAATCGATTCATTTTGTTGACCCAATAACCTGATAGGTCGATCAGACATTCTCTAGCCCTATCAAAGAGTTAATCAACCTATTTATGATTAAGAATCATTCTAATCATATGTTTAATTATGAACTTCAATTCCCGTATGCATCATTATGTTTGTGACCAGGTTTGTTCCTAATTACATTGGTTGTGATGTATAAAACAACACAAGAAAAGATTGGTTCCTAGCCACACATAATTTCCACCCAGGTAATAGGAATGTGTTGGATAACAAGTACAACATATAAAGTAAACAATGTTGTCATGAATGTATAATCCCCTTGTCATAAATATCTAGATTGAACTCAAGGCATGAAGTATTATCCTCCCAACATTCAATCTATGTTACTTGAACTAGAACAAACTATTCGAGATAATGTGAGATCAATGTCATATATTTAATCACATGAGCATGGCCATTCATTTCATAGTCTTGTTTATCAAAAGGTCGAGGATATCATTCCAAACGAGGGAAAATTTCATCTACAACACTCACATCATGCCCCATGTGTCACAGTGTACCCAATCACCACCTTTTTGGTAACTTATATTTTAGAGCACGTTGGGATAATGTTTAAGTATAAAGAATGACATGTGTTACTACAATGACTTTAGGTCTAAGGATCACAATCACCACTGTCACATTGAGATATGACTTTGACATGTCAATACATGACTTCCATGTGTCAATGTTAAGGTTGGTCTACATGGTAAAACTTGTTATCTAATAAGTACCCATGCATTGAGTTGATATCCAATATCATGGCTAAAGATACATAGTCATTATACCCCATACATGCTAGTCTTGTGCATTATTGCTATCCTATACTATCCACAACAATAACTGACCAGGGACATAACAAGAATGATAACTCTTATAATACATATGATATCATGTTCAATCCTCAACCCAAACCATATTCATTGAGTTAAACATTCTTAGGACAATATAGAAAGAAACATAATAAATGGAATTATTGTTTATTAGTAATAAACTCAACTATAAAATATCCCTTTTACAATTATCACATGATGTCTCTCAATGCATATGACCAATAGTCTCCCACTTGCACTAGAGTCAATCACTCATTAACCTAAGTCTAATTGGTCTAACATGACCATCATATTTCTATTATGAAAGTTCTTTAGTTATATGATCAACAACGTTGTTTTCAGTTGGTACTCTACTAAGCTATATATCTCCTCACTCTATGATCTCACATATGATATGGTAATGCCTGAGTATGTTCTTGGAATGCTAATGCAATCTGAGTTCCTTAGCTTGTGCAATAGCTCCATTATAATCAGGGTAAAGCTCTACTATGTATTTAATGGTTGGAACCACCCCAAGTTCACTAATGAATTTCTTAATCCATATTGATTCCTTTGTTGTAGTAGAGGCAACAATGTACTTAGTATCTATTTTAGAATAACCACTATATTCTACTTGTAACTTTTCCAACTAATAACTTCACCATTTAGGCAATATTTGAATCCAGACTGTGATCTATAATTGTCCTTTTCTATTTACAAGCTTGCATCAGTGTAACCTTTTACAACTAAATCTTCCTCACCAACATAAATTGGGAATTGTTTCTTAGTTCTTCTAAAACACTTAAGGATGTTCTTTACTAATATCCAATGATCGTCACCTATATATGCTTGATTCCTGCTTATCATGCTCAAAGCATACAAGACATCTGGGTGTGACATATGATTGCATACATGATCGATTCAATTGTCGAGGCATATGTAATCTTACTCATACATTCCCTCTATCCCAAAGTGTCGGGACATTGATTTCTAGAGAGATTTATTCCATGAGACGTGAATAAGTTTCCTCTCTTCAGATTATGCATGCTATACTACATTAGCACTTTTCATTGTATGTACTTTGGGTTACGCCAAGAAGCCTTCTAGATCTATATCTATAGATCTTGATTCCTAGAATATAGGATGCTTTGCCTAAATCCTTCATTAAGAAGGTATTGCCCAACCATGTTTTAATCAATTGTAGAGTAGGTGTCATTTTTCATCAATATTATGTCATTCACATACAATATGAGAAATCCAATCCCACTAACCTTCTTGTAAACATAGGGTTCATATACATTTTGGATAAATCCAAACTATTTTACTATTTCACCAAAATGGAGATCCCAACTCCAAGATGCCTATTTTAGTCGATAGATTGCCCTGTGTAACTTACAAAATCTATTGGGTTTATTTGGAGCAATAAGACCTTCAGGTTGTGTCACGTATACATCCTCTAGAAGATACTTGTTAAGGAAAGTAATTTTAACATCCATGTTCCAAATCTCATAGTCATGATAAGATGCAATGGCAAGAATCATCCTAATGGATTTAACCATGGAAATTGGTGAAAAGGTTTCATCCCAATCAACACCTTGGACTTTCTTATAACCTTTTGCAATTAATCTAACTTTGTAGGTCTGTACATTACCATCCATTTCCGTATTATTCTTGAAAGCTCATTTTCACCCTATGGGTTTTATCTCTTCAGGGGATCCACCAAGGTCCATACCTTGTTAGTATACATGGAGTTCATCTCAGATGTCATGGACTTAAGCCATTTCTCATAATCTAGTCCCTCAATATCCTCACTGTAGGTAGTTGGTTCATTGTCTTCAATGACCACCACATCATCTTCATGAGTCATGAGAAATCCATATCTCTTTGTCTCAAAACGTGACCTACTAGACCTTTGAGGTTCTTGTGCTATGATAGGAACTTTAGGTTTCATAATAGTTTGTGGTTCCTCTTGTTCCTTATCTACCTCCACTGGTTCAATGTTTTCTTGTTGGTCTTAAACTTATTCAAGTTCTATCTTCCTCCCACTGATTCCTTTGAAAAGAAATTCCTTTTTGAGGAATACACCATCTTTGGCGACAAAGACTGTGTCGTCATATGGAGTATAGAAATAGTAATTTTCATAGTACTACTTCTTGACATAAGCTTCAAATCCCCAAACTTTCATTAAAGAAATATGTTGGGTTTTGTGGAGAAATCATGGGCGACGGAAGCAAAAATAAATAAATTTCCACGCAACTTGAAATAGGATCTCATTGGCAATAGCATATTCAGAAAGAGTGTTTGTGGGATATACCTTATCACAGAGCAAGTCCGGTAATGTCCCGCTGCATGATGGTGTGCAATGCTACTGACCTACATGGATGGTACTTCTCTCCCATTCACTGAGTGTGTTGTGAGAAGATTCGGTGGTGCTCCTTTCATGCGGTGATGTACACTACTCGTAGCACGTATGGATGGTCATTGACGTCCTTTGAACGTAGATGTCTCAGCGTCTGCGGCTCTACTTCATCCACACGGATGGACTGGAACTCCACGTCACACTTCCTAAGCCGACGGGAAGGAGTAGCCTCTGTGTGGTGACGTACTAGCGTCGCAATGTTTTCTTTTCTCTCCTGAAGATGGTGACGGATAGGGTTTACGTACGTGAGCGTAAACTAAAAAGCCTCTCTCAATATCTTATAAAGATATCGGCTATCAAGCCCCTTTAAATAGGATACGAAAGGATGTAGGGTTTCCTAAACCCATCGATAAATAGAAAGACCGCATTAATTAAAATGCTCATGGATTAATTAGAATATTCTGGAATTAATTAATTAACTAAATAATTGTATTAATTAGTTAATTAATATCTGACTCATGCAATCGCTCAGGATGGCTCTATGGGCATATATACCAAGAGACTCCCACTTGCACTTAGAGCCAGTCACTCCAATTATTGGTTCAAACATTTTAATATATTTTAATATTATTCTAATGGATTACATAAATATTTTAGTGATCAGCGTGATTCAGAGCAATTCCAATCAAATCCACAATTATATTCCTATTCCAACACATCCTATGTGTGTGACCCGGTAGGCTCCAAATTATATTAGCAGTGATATCTGTAATCATATTATGATTTCACAAGCAATGATTGGTATCTAGAAAGACTTCATTGTCACCCAAGTAATTGGAGAAGTTGGAGAACAACTTAACCTATCATTCATGACTGGTTTTATAGTGTTTGTATAGTTCCTTTGTCGTTGATATCTAGATTGAACTCGAGTCATGGAACTGTTATCCTCTTCAATGTTCGATCCATGTTCCTTGAACTAGAGTAGAATTTATGAGATATATGTAAGCTCAATATCATATATTGACTCACATCAGCATGGCCATGAATTTCTCAGTCTCACTAATCAAGTGGTCAGAATATCAAACTCCCATAGGAAGGACAAATTCTATCTACATCACTCATAGTCATCCCCATGTGTCACATTGCACCCAAGCACCATCTTTATTCCAATCCTTATTTAGGACCACAGTGGATGATGTCAAAGTACACCGTGTTGGTATGTATGCCCATAGAGCAAGTCATATGATGATTGTAATGGGATACTTTGTAAATGATTTGAATAATAATAAAGGCAATTTCCGATCTATATGTTTAAACTATTTCTGAGATGATGGTGTAACATGATAGATGTCTAAAGAATGGTTTTACTCAATAACGTATGCTTTTAGGTTCAAGACCTAAATGATGAGATCATACGGATGTTAAGAGTATACATTCTTGTTTGGTCCCTAGACGGTTGTTATTGTGGAAATAACCATAGACATCAATAACACTAAAGACTATATTGTGTGTTGGTTGATGACATGATCTCATTAGTCATGATATAGTGATATCAAACCAAGCACATAGGTACTTGTTAGAGAACAAGGTACCGGACAGACCCACCGTGAGAGTGACACATGGAACCATGACTTGGTAGTCACAGTCAGCTCTCACAGTGATGGTGGTGAGTGTGATTCTTAGACCTGAAATCACTACACTCAACACATGTCATTGGGTACACTTTGACATCATCAAACGCAGTCCTGAAACATGGGTTGTTATAAAGGTGATGATTGGGTGGCTTTGACACATGGGGCTTTGAGGGGTGAGTGATAGATATGAGATTTGTCCCTCCTGAGGGAGTTTGATGTCCTTGTCCACTTGATGAGTAGGATTGAGAAAGGCATGCGCATGCACGTGTGAATCAATATGTGATATTGATGTCACACATCTCACCCAGTCTGCTCTGAGGTCAAGGAAATGAATGAATGTTGACAGGATGACTGTTCCATGCCTCGAGTTCATTCAGGATATCACTGACAAAGGAATTATACATTCACTGTAACACCATTCACGGATTGTAGGATTGAAAGTTGTTCTCCAACTCTCTATTTCACTTGGGTAGCACTGATGTGTGACTAGGTACCGCTCTTTGCTTGTGAAGTCATAAGTGTTATGGACTTTCACTGCCAACGTGAAATGGACCTGCAGGGTCACACACATAGGATTTAACATGGAATAGGAGTTTGTCCACAAACATGTTTAGATTGATTACTAAAGGAGTTTAGTAGTTCAATTAAACACTCAATCAATTGATAGCTCAGTATCATAGTGTTCAGGGTGTTGGACTGATTGATTAGAGTATCAGATTGATTGAAACTGTGATTGACTGATTCTGCACAATCTGCACTCTCAACTGATCGACTCATGTGATGAACCAATCGGCTGATCTTGGTGAACCAATCGACTCAACTGGTGAGTCGATTGGCTCATGGAAAGGGTGAAGCGATTTGTTCAAATGTTGAAACGATCGGTTCAAGTCCAACCGAGCAAGTTGGGAAAGTAAGATTGGTGAGAAATTTCCTTTCATTTCACTTGCCCAATTTGATTGGAACAAGGATTGATATTTGGTACCAATTAGAAACAAAAGAAGAAAAGTCAATCGAGAACTGATCAGGACCACGAACCGATCGGTTCAGAAGTGAACCGATCAACTCATGGGTCCCAACTGATCGGTTGAGATGTCAACCGACTGGCTCAGATCCCCAACCGACCATTTCAGTTGTGAAACGATCGGTTCAGGTTACGCAGTTGGTTGTTTTTGTGAAAAATCTCGAACCCTTCTACTCCTGCTTTAGTCCCATATTTCCCAGGATAGAGAACGCTATCCCATGACCCTCTTATATATATTGGGGTATTGGGGGCTTCTCAAAGTACAACCCAGTGCAACCAGTTGCTCTGTGAAGTTGTCGTTCTCTCTGGTTTTAGTAACCGAGAGAGAGCCCGAGCAAGTGCTACCTGATAAGGGAGGCACAATAAGGGAAAGACAACTGTAGAAAGTGACTGGTGGCAGGAGAGTGTGTTGGCGACTAGTACGCCGACAGGAGGGTGTGACTCCTTTCGATTCCTTGTGTGAAAAGGAGATTGAAGTTCCATGAAGTCCGTGTGGACGACTGTAGAGGTGGGAGACCTCTGTCGCTTAGAGGACAATTGTCAATCCCGATAGTCCCGATGAGACCAGGAGTCTTTAGTCCCGGTGCGACCAGGAGCTGAACAGACACCGTCCAAGACCGGAGGTGAAGACCACGCAAGGCACGAGGTACTATCGTTGAGCAAGCCTCGAGACAAGGTGTGCATCCACAAACCATCTTTCCTATTATATAGACGTTGACGTAATTCCTTTTGTTCTGGGTTTTGGGAGAATTTTTTTTTGTTTCCGCTGCTTCTCTGCCTCCCCTAAAACCCAACAGTGGTATCAGAGCCACTTCAACTGCTCTAAATTTTAGGATTATCGATATGATTGTTTTTGATTTGTCGCCTTTATTTATTGCATACGATGCGAATAAAATTGGCTTTATGCATGTCCAATCCACAAATCCCAAATATACATATATGATATGTAATATTAATGCACTTGATACGCGTCACCCTTAAATGAGTTTTGTGGTGGATGTGTAGCATGGTTATGGCCTATAAACCCTATATCTGTGTGTGGTTGTATATGGTTGCTTGCATCTTGGTCTGTGCACTGATTCCCTTCTCCTATTCCTGTTGTAACTCGAAATAATTTGAGATTTCTTTTCCTACCTTTGCTCCCCCTGAATGTAACTCGGGGTTTCACAATTCTATTGTAAATATGATAGATTTTATTTCTTATTATGTCAAAGAACGGAGGACGACCTGAGACGATCGGTTCAAGGCGTGAACCAATCGGTTGGTGTTCCAAATGACCGGTTCGAGGAGCGAGATGAGCGGGTGGTGACCTAAGGAGATGCACAACAACCGGTGAACCGATCGGCTGGAGGCTCCAGTCAATCGGCTGGTGGCGCCCGAACAACCAACCTGATGGCAAGCCAATCAGTCATGGAGATGAGCTGATCAAACCTAGAAAGGCAGGCACAGATTTCATCTTGTACATGTTGCATGTGATGTAGACCTAGATGACCGTGATTCCTCTTGGCTCGAGGAATCACAATAGGATGGCCATAATCATTGCTTTTTATCGTTTTGCATGTTTTCTGTGGGATATAGCATGTATATGATACATACTATATATTGTGGTGATTGGATATGTATATGTATATAAAAACCAAATCCCTCATTAAATATTAAAGTTTTAGATGCCTTCCAAATGTGACACACGTGAAAAGCTTGATCGACCAAGTGTGGGCATGCCCTAGCATGGTGCACCGTCTATCTCGTGGAAGCGTGAAGGATGAATGTGTGGGTCTGCCTTAGCAGGGTGCATATTCATTGTGTTGGCTTTGGGTCAGACTTAACAAGGTGATCTAGATGGGATCTAGTACCTTGAGGCATGGAGATGATCATGGCAAAGAGTTGCATATGACATCTTTCAAGAATTGCATATGATGCAATTGGCAAGAGTTGCCTACCTGGGAGATCTGAGTTATGGGTGACATCCCTAGCTGGTCCATGGCTCAGAGGATTTCAGGATCTTGACCCACTAGAAGATTGTGCGCTGCAATCTTCCAAATTGATGGTGAGGGCTGTCAATTTGAGTCAAAATAGTGGGAGTAGTAATTAATTAAAGGCCTAATTAACTATCGTCAAATTTTATTGAAATCAAATCAAAAGGAGTTTTGACAAAATGCAATTTTCTCTTGTAGAATGGCAAAAGGATAATATTTTAAAATGGGCAAATTAATTGAGAACAAATTCCGTAACTGGTGGAGGACTGTGAGAAGTGTTCTGCACAATCCAGATATACCTTGAGCCTTTGAATCCACTCTATGTACGCTTGATGCGTTGGTGAAGAAGAAAAAAAGTTTATTGATAGAGATCAATGGAACAAAAGGTAAGGGAGAGAAGGGTTCTCTCGCCAAATCGATTTCTTCTACATGGAGAGGATGGAAGGAACGATGGAAGAAGAAGTCAGAGATAGAGATCTCTACTTCTGGTGTATATGTAATAGAGATTAACTTTACTACTTCTTCGTCATGGGTACTTGATACCAGATGCGGATCTCACATTTGTTCAAATGTGAATGATCTTAAGAGAAGTAGGCCTTTGGGGAAAGGCGAGGTTGAACTACGTGTTGCCAATGGGGAAAGAGTTGCCGACAGTGCCGTAGGAACCTATGAGTTAACTCTACCAAGTGGGCTAATAATAGAGTTGAAGAACTGCTATTATGTACCTGCCATAAATAGGAATATCATTTCCGTCTCTTGTTTGGACAAAGATGGATTTGAATTTCTTATTAAGAATGGAAATTGTTCCATTTCTAAAGATGGGATCTTTTATGGCAGTGCCCCAATGTCTTATGGTCTATACTTGATAGATTTGGAGACAAGTGTATACAACGTAAACACCAAAAAGCAAAAACTCAACGACTCAAACAAAACATATCTTTGGCATTGTCGTCTAGGGCACATAAATGAGAAGAACATTTCTAGACTCCATAAAGATGGTTATTTAGACTCTTTTGATTATGAATCAATAGAGACATGTGAATCTTATTTATTGGGCAAGATGACCAAGACTCCCTTTTCAGGTAAAGGTGAGAGAGCTAGTGATCTATTATGACTCATACATACTGATGTATGTGGGCCTTTTAGAACTAATGCCAGAAATGGGTGTCAGTACTTCATTACCTTCACTGATGATTTCAGTAGGTATGGCTGTGTACCTGATGAATCATAAGTCAGAAACCCTTGAAAGGTTCAAGGATTTCATGAATGAAGTATAGAACCAACTTGGTAAAAGTATTAAGGCACTTCGATCTGATTGAGGTGGAGAATACTTAAGCCAGGAGTTTGAGGACCTTCTACGAGCCCGTGGTATTGTATCACAATGGACTCCGCCTGGAGCACCACAGCATAATAGTGTGTCTGAAAGAAGGAATCACACATTGTTGGATATGGTGCGATCAATGATGAGTTTTGCTGATCTTCCGATTTCCTTCTAGGGTCATGCTCTTGAAACCGCCACGTTTACACTTAACCGTGTACCATCTAAATCGGTTCAAAAGACACTATATGAGATATGGTACGGGAAGCGTCTCGATTTGTCTTTTCTGAAGATTTGGGGTTGTGAGGCTTACATTAGGAAAATGTTTCCTGATAAGCTTGGACCCAAATCTGATAAATGTTATTTTGTTGGATACCCCAAGGAAAAGAGGGGATATTATCTATACCACCCTACTGACAACAAAGTGTTTGTTTCCAGGACATCTGTTGTGGGCTCTGATCTCCAAAACACAAGATAAACATAGCGGAAGCGATTCGATTAATCAGCGGAATACGAAAATCACGAGAAATTAAAACTTTTCGAAAATGAGATCTTAAAAACCTGAAACTCCTTTTATAAAAGTAAGATGAACTGTTTACATCTCTGATAAATCACTTCTCGAGTGATTATATACGTCATGATACAAAATCTCAAGATTTCAAAATTCTCAGATCAACAAACTCCTAGGACCTGAGTGTACAGAGACGACATAAGACTATTCTGACTACAAGACTAGACAACAAAGTGTTTCCACCTGAAGTCACTGCTGCTCCTGAGTTTGCTGCTGTTGCTGCTGTCCACCTACAGATCGGTGCCTTCGACCTCGACGTCCACCTAATGATAGAAATCTACGGGGTGAGACAATTTTAAATAATTGTCCCAGCGAGAGTTATAACTCTCCGCCAAAAACTTTGTTAGAAGCAATCAAAGGAATATCATGAGCAAGTAATTTAGGTTACTCACAGCAGGCTTGATAACAAAAAATCATCTTTAATTAAGGAATATGAAGAACATGTATACTTATACTTGAACAGGATATTAAAAGCAAGCAATGTAATATCAATCAATATTCCTCGTAGTTCAACCTAAGCAGTTATTCTACGCGGTTGATTATGTTTTATAAACATCATTATGCCTTGTGGAGATGAGGTATACCGCTCATGCTCCAACCAATCACTAGTAAGTCGCATCGGTATCATACTAGGTCATCGAAAGAGCCGGATTCTCATGACCTTCAACTACCTCAGTCAGAATGAGGATAAACATGCAGGACATCTAGTGTCCCTGCTAATATAGCTTACCAGGGTATTCTGGTACTTCACTATTAGAGTCACAGTGGCATTCTGCACTCTCTTCGCCATCGAAAGATTTCATGTTTATCTCTCATCGATGCGGTATAAAAGATTCCCTTGGAAGAATAGTGTTACATCATCCCGGTATAAACATATAGTGAAGGGTTGATGGATTAAGATACATCAACATCCACTCCTACACTAGGATGTAAGGATATACACATCCATTTTCCCCCACATACTCTAAAGTATGTGATCCAGGAGTTCCCTTAGGAAAACCTGTTTCACCATCATTTAAATTCTGACAATGATGGATCTATAATCAGGGCTCTACATGGTATGATTAAACTTGATTATTAGGTACATTTCAGTATTCTTTTAGCATCATACATGTTTTCAAACATTAATCATTAGCATAGCAGCTATGAAAGTAGAATACTAAATGTATCAAGTCTAACTCACATCAATTATCATTTCTCAATCGTCCAATCACAAGTCATCTCTTAAAGCATGACCTTGATGGTATTCATGGCTCTCACAGCCTATCAATATCATAAGATGCTATTAACAAGGCATCATGATATATCATTATTCATAAAGCTAACAACATGCTTTCAATGAATATAGTATCATCATCCATACCTGGATATGATCATTCTCATAAAGGAACCTGCATGGTTAAATCAACTGATAACAGTAAATAACTCATTTAAAGAAGTTGTATCTCCCTACTCATACAAGATCTAGGTTTCCCTGGTTTTCATCAATTAGGGTTTACTATTCACATTACATGTCATCACCCTAGAATTAGGGTTTACTATTCACCTCATGGTGAAAAGATCTCATAACATTCTCATGTATGAGAAACATCATCATTAAAGACCTCAGATAAGATTAAGATTCATCAATTATCATAATTAGGGTTTCCATGATCTCACATAAGTGGATCATACCCTAATCATGCACATTCATGTATATTGAAGGTATTTTACTTGAGTTTCCACCGTAAATGGTACTTTATCTCTCCTCTCACTAGTAGATGGTGACTACACCACTTAGATTAGGTTAGGTTAAGTCCCCTTTGATCTACATAAACCAAATCACCACTAACAAGTGATTCGGGTTTGTTTAGAACAAGGTATAACTCAATTAAACCTCTCAGGGGCATTTTGGTAAATTACCCATTGATCATCCTCATGGGTCAATTCATTAATCACTTAGTCCCTTACTATCTTAAGTTACCATTATGGTTTAGATTAGATCATCATTGAACCATTTACACCTTTAAGTGATTAAGTATAATCAACCTTGAAAATCTTCAATTGGTTTAGGGTTTGATCTTCAATCTTCAACCCATTGGATTCTTAAATGGTCTTGAACTCGTTTAACCTCAAATGACCTAGAACCCATTTGGGCCTTAAATGAGTGTGGATCCGCCCTTAATCTTAAACGGGTGTGAACCCACTTGAGATCAAATGAGTGTGAACCCGTTTGAGATCAAACGAGTGTGAACCCGTTTGAGATCAAATGAGTGTGAACCCGTTTGAGATGAAACGGGTGTCAACCCAGTTGAGATGAAATGGGTGTCAAACCAATTGAGATGAAATGGGTGTCAACCCAATTGAGATGAAACGGGTGTCAACCCAATTGAGATGAAACGGGTGTCAACCCAATTGAGATGAAACGGGTGTCAACCCAATTGAGATGAAACGGGTGTCAAACCAATTGAGATGAAAAGGGTGTCAACCCAATTGAGATGAAATGGGTGTCAACCCAATTGAGATGAAATGGGTGTGAACCCATTTGGACTCAAACGAGTGTGAACTTACTTGGGTCCAAACCGCATGAACATAGAAGGTGACACATATGTTATGTTTGAATAGGGTTTCCTATGTTGAAGTCTTTAATTGGCCAAAGCCATGTTAACCACTTATGGATTGAGTCAATTAGGATGAGCCTCAATCAATTGGAAACCAAATTGACCCTCAATTTAAAGCCAATTAGGGTTAAATCTAACTCAATTAGGGTTTCCAATCGGCTAATCATCAATGTTCAACAATATGATTCAAATCAGAATTGAACCTATCAATTGACCTCCAATTGGGCCCAAACTTGGCTCAAACGGTCTTGAGGTCGTTTGGATGGCCTCCAAACGATCTTGAGACCGTTTTCCCAAAGTTTGACCAAAAACCCAAATGATTTGATAAGGGTTGAGTCCTAATTAAATTAAAAATCAGCACTTTTCATCAATTTATCAACATCTTGTAATTGGACCCTCAAACCATCAAATTTCTTTAACCCTAGACCTCCAAACGATCTTGGGGTGTCACTAAACGAGTGTGAGCTCGTTTGGATGAACCCCCAAATGGGTTGGAACCCGTTTGGGTCCTTCAACCCAAAACTCAACAAGATCATTATTAAAACCAGCAACTTTCACCCGATTAGGGTTAGGTTATTGAAGTGTCATCAACTCTTAATTGGTTAGGAATTAGATTACAATTCTTTGTAGGAATGAAATTCAATACATTATGAACAGGTATCCCAAACGGTCAACGCCTGGTCAACTCACTCAAACGGGTTGGAACCCGTTTTCCCAAAAGTTTGAGTTATTTAGTTTGGAAAAAATCAGTGCTTAATTCAATTCTATTGCCTAATTGATTGGCCTTCAACCTACGATTCCTTTGGAGTTAACCCCTCAAATTTGGTGGGTCATTAACCTACATAATTGTGAACAGAAAACCCAAACGGTCCATGCTTGGTCAACCCTATGAAACGGTCTTGGGGTTGTTTTGATCCAAACGATCTTGCATGATCGTTTGAGATCAAACGGGTTGAACCCGTTTGATCTTAAACGAGTTGCACCCGTTTGGACCAAAAGGGTTCAAGGTCGTTTCATAAAGTGACATAGGAATCCACGCCCATCATCCCCAACCTCTATTCAGGTCAGTTCCTCCACCGTTTTGCTTGCAAAAGAGCAAGGAAGAAGGGAGGTAGAAGAAGATTTAATCATAGAAAATAAGAACAAAGATATGCATATCAAAGCTAAGGGTTAGAGTTATAAAACCCGCCTTAAGGTCGTTCCTTGAGCTCCAAGCTTCCAAGCTTCAGGTATTTAATGGAGTATTGAGCTCCACAGGTCGGCCAAGGTCAATTCTTCAAGAAAAAGATGGGGATGGTCGGCTAGAACAAGGAATCCTAAGTAAGAAAACTAGCAATTCAACCTTGTAATACGATTTCCTCCATGAATCCAAGCTAGAAGGTGGTGCTCTCTTACCTAGAGCAGGTTGGTCGTCCCCTTGAGCTCCAGAGCTTTGCCTTGGTCGGTTGAGAAAGATGAGAAGTGAGGAAGTGAAGGGAATACATTTGCTTGGTTTGGAAAGAAAGGTGCTTATATAGATTAGGCTGATTTTCACCATAAGGACCTCTAAAACTTTGAAATTCTCATCCAAGTCCTTTATTATTTAAGGGATCATCCAGTCTCATCTAAACTTATGCAAAGCTCATGAAATATCAAGATCTAGGGGTAATTAAAGCCAACTTTCAACTAGGGTACATACATGAAAGGTTTCCTTACTCAAACTTAGTGAATTTTATGTACAAAGGTCATTTTTCTTATCTGATTATTCATTGATGTGTCCCTTTCACCATTTCTACTCTAAATGATGACAAGAGTCATAAAAGATGTTCTAGATGGTTTATTTTACAAGTTGCACCCCTCAAATTGGGTAAACTGCATTTTACTCCAAATTAGGGTTTTTAAGCATAAGGATTATTCCAGAAGCTGCATCTAAATGCCCAAGCTTGGGAAATCCATCATGTCTCATCTTATTCACTCATATGATGTCTCATTATCAAAATAACATCTTAACATGTGCAATTGCAAGTTAACCCCTTAACTGGGTAATTTGCACATAAGCCCCTGCATTACCAAAATAATACTACAACTTTGTTTAAAAAGGACAAAATTGAAAGTATATGTTCCTGAGGAACTTAATTACATGTCAAAAGATAAACACCAGGGTTTAATTACATATTTAGGCAAAACACCTAGGGTTAGTTTATAACCCAGGTCAGGGATGTTACATCTGTGTTTCTAGAGAAGGAATTTATTTGCAAAGGAAGCAGTGGGAGGAAAATAGAGCTTGAAGAGGTTCAAGCCCAATTAGAAAACATTGAACCAGTAGATGTATGAGAGGAATATGGAGATTCACAAGGTGTTGTGGGATCTCATTCTCCTCTGGTAACACAAGGACCACGTAGATCTAGTAGGACCCGCCTTGAACCTGAGAGGTTTGGATACCTTGTGACTCAGGAAGGTGGAGAGTTGATCATAGATGATGATCCAACTACCTACATAGAGGCTATGGAGGGACCAGATTCTGAGAAATGGCTTGAAGCCATGAGATCTGAGATGGAATCCATGTACTCCAACAAAGTATGGACTTTGGTGGAACCACCCGAAGGGATAAAACCCATAGGGTGCAAGTGGGTCTTCAAGAAAAAGACTGACATGGATGGCAATGTGCAAAATTATAAAGGTAGATTGGTTGTGAAGGGATTTCGACAAGTTCAAGGTGTTGACTATGATGAAACCTTTTCTCCAGTTGCCATGATTAAGTCCATCAGGATCATGCTTGCTATTGCAGCTTATTATGACTATGAGATTTGGCAGATGGATGTTAAAACCGCATTCCTTAACGGGAATATAAATGAGGATGTGTACATGACACAACCTGAGGGTTTTGTAGATCCAAAGAATGCCAATAAAGTTTTTAAGCTATAAAGGTTAATCTATGGATTGAAGCAAGCATCTCGGAGTTGGAATCTTCGATTTGATGAGGAAGTCAAAGTGTTTGGCTTTACTCAAAATGAAGATGAACCTTGTGTGTACAAGAAGGTTAGTGGGAGCTCGACCACATTCCTCATATTGTATGTGGATGACATACTTTTAATGGGGAATGATGTCTTAGCCTTAGAGAAGGTAAAGACTTGGTTTGGAAATACTTTCTCAATGAAGGACTTAGGAGAAGCATCCTACATTCTAGGAATTAAGATCTATAGAGATAGATCTAGAAGGCTTCTCAGACTAAGTCAGAGCACGTACATTGACAAAGTGCTGAAGCGGTTCAACATGGAGAACTCAAAGAGAGGCAACATCCCCATGCTACATGGAGTCACCGTCTCTAGACTCAATGTCCCCAATCTTGTGAAGAGAGGGAGCGTATGAATGGGATCCCATATGCATCAGCCATCAGATCCATCATGTACGCTATGTTGTGCACACGCCCAGATGTCTCGTATGCTCTCAGCATGACGAGCAGGTACCATTCAGATCCTGGGGATGCTCACTGGACAGCCGTAAAGAACATCCTAAAGTACTTGTGAAGGACTAAGGATCATTTTCTTGTTTACGATGGAGAGGAAGAGCTGGTTGTAAAGGGTTACACCGATGCAAGCTTCCAAACTGATAAAGATGATTACAGATCACAATCATGATTTGTATTTTGCCTTAATAATGGAGCTGTGAGCTGGAAGAGTTCCAAGCAAGAAACAGTTGCCGATTCTACTACAGAGGCCGAGTATATTGCTGCTTCACATGCAGCAAAGGAGGCTGTGTGGATCAGGAAGTTCATTTCTAAACTTGGTGTAGTTCCCAGTAGTTGTGATGCAATTGAGATTTATTGTGACAATAATGGAGCTATTGTACAAGCTAAGGAACCCAGATCACATCAGCGGTCCAAGCACATACTGCGACGCTTCCATCTCATACGAGAGATTGTACAATGAGGAGATGTGAAGATTTGCAAAGTACCAACTGAAGACAACATAGATGATCCACTGACTAAGGCCCTTTCTCAACAGAAGCATGATGGTCATGCTACGTCACAAGGACTGAGGTTCCTTGGTGACTGGCTCTAAGTGTAAGTGGGAGTCTGTTGGTATGTATGCCCATAGAGCAAGTCATATGATGATTGTAATGGGATACTTTGTAAATGATTTGAATAATAATAAAGGCGATTCCTGATCTATATGTTTAAACTGTTTTTGCGATGATGGTGTAACATGATAGATGTCTAAAGAATGGTTTTACTCAATAACGTATGCTTTTAGGTTTAGGACCTAAACTATGAGATCATACGGATGTTAAGAGTATACATTCTTGTTTGGTCCCTAGTCGGTTGTTATTGTGGAAATAACCATAGACATCAATAACACTAAAGACTAGATTGTGTGTTGGTTGATGATAGAATCTCATTAGTCATGATATAGTGATATCAAACCAAGCACATAGGTACTTGTTAGAGAACAAGGTACCAGACAGACCCACCGTGAGAGTGACACATGGAACCATGACTTGGTAGTCACAGTCATCTCTCACAGTGATGGTGGTGAGTGTGATTCTTAGAACTAAAATCATTACACTCAACACATGTCGTTCGGTACACTTTGACATCATCAAACACAATCCTGAAACATGGGTTGTTATAAAGTTGATGATTGGATGGCTTTGACACATGGGGCTTTGAGGGGTGAGTGATAGATATGGGATTTGTCCCTCCTGAGGGAGTTTGATGTCCTTGGCAACTTGATGAGTAGGATTGAGAAAGGCATGCACATGCACGTGTGAATCAATATGTGATATTGATGTCACACATCTCACCCAGTCTACTCTGAGATCAAGGAAATGAATGAATGTTGACAGGATGACTGTTCCATGCCTCGAGTTCATTTAGGATATCAGTGACAAAGGAATTATACATTCACTATAATACCATTCACAGATTGTAGGATTGAAAGTTGTTCTCCAACTTTCTATTTCACTTGGGTAGCACTGATGTGTGACTAGGCACCGCTCTTTTCTTGTGAAGTCATAAGTGTTATGGACTTTCACTGCCAACGTGAAATGGACCTGCAGGGTCACAAACATAGGATTTAAGCTGGAATAGGAGTTTGTCCACAAACATGTTTAAATTGATTACTAAAGGAGTTTAGTAGTTCAATTAAACACTCAATCAATTGATAGCTCAGTATCATAGTGTTCAAGGTGTTGGACTGATGGATTAGAGTATCAGATTGATTGAAATTGCAATTGAATGATTCTGCACAATCTGCACTCCCAATCGATCGACTCATGTGATGAACCGATCGGCTGAGCTTGGTGAACCGATCGGCTCAACTAGTGAGTCGATCGGCTCATGGACAGGGTGAAGCAATTTGTTCAAATGTTAAAACGATCGGTTCAAGTCCAATCGAGCAAATTGGGAAAGCAAGATTGGTGAGAAATTTCCTTTCGTTTCACTTGCCCAATTTGATTGGAACAAGGATTGGTATTTGGTACCAATTAGAAACAAAAGAAGAAAAGTCAATCAGGAACTGATTAGGACCACAAACCGACTGGTTCAGAAGTGAACCGATCAGCTCATGGGTCCCAACTGATCGGTTGAGGTGTCAACCGACCGGCTCAGATCCCCAACTGACCGTTTCAGGTTACGCAGTTGGTTGTTTTGTGGAAAATATCGAACCCTTCTACTCCTGCTTTAGTCCCATATTGCCCGGGATAGAGAACCCTATTTCATGACCCTCCTATATATATAGGGGTATTGGGGGCTTCTCAAAGTATAACCCAGTGCAACTAGTTGCTCTGTGAAGTTGTCGTTCTCTTGGTTTTGGTAACCGAGAGAGAGCCCGAGCAAGTGATACCCGATAAGGGAGGTACAGCAAGGGAAAGACAACTACAGAAAGTGACTGGTGGCAGGAGAGTGTGTTGGCGACTAGTACGCCGACATGAGGGTGCGAATCCTTCCGATTCCTTGTGTGACAAGGAGATCGGAGTTCCAGGCAGTCCGTGTGGACGACTACAGAGGCAGGAGACCTCTGTCACTCAGAGGACAACTGTCAATCCCAACAGTCCCGGTGAGACCAGGAGTCTTCAGTCTCGGTGCGACCGGGAGCTGAACAGACACCGTCCAAGACCGGAGGTGAAGACCGCGCAAGGCGCGAGGTACTGTCGCCAAGCAAGCCTCAGGACAAGGTATGCATCCACAAACCATCTTTCCTATTATATAGACGTTGACGCGATTACTTTTGTTCTGGGTTTTGGGAGAATTTTTTTTGTTTCCGCTGCTTCTCTACCTCCCCTAAAACCCAACACACCGAACAACATGCGATAAGTGTAGTGACTTCAGGTCTAAGAACCACAATCACCACCATTATTATGAGATGTGACTCTAACTACCAATCATGGTATCCATGTGTCACTCTCAAGGTGGGTCTGTCTGATACACTATTCTCTAACACGTATCTATGCATTTGGTTTGATATCTCCATATCATGGATAATGAGATTCTTCCATCAACCAACATACATTCTAATCTTATGTGTTATTGATGTCTATGGATATTTCCACAATAACAAATGATTAGGGACAAAACAAGAATACATACTCTTAGCATACATATGATCTCACTATTCAGGTCATCAACCTGAAGACTTATGTCATTGAGTATATTATTTTATAGACATCTATAAGTTTTATTGTCATCTCACAATATAAAACACAAACATATATATTGGAAACTTGCCTTTATTGATATGATCAATGTAGTATTACCAATCGTTTACATAGTATCCCATTACATCATCAAATGATAGTCTCTATGGGCATACATACCAACATATTCCCACTTGTAATTATACCTAATCACTCATGAATCTCAATCCAAATGATCGAACATGTCCGTCATGTTTCTATTGTGGAAGTGCTTTTGTGAGCGGGTCAGCCACATTACTTTCTGTAGGTACTATGCAAATCTTCACATCTCCTCACTATACGATCTCTCGTATGAGATGGAACCTTCATAGAATATGTTTGGAATGTTGGTGCGATCTTGGTTCTTTAGCTTGTGCAATTGCTCCATTATTGTCGCAAAACAACTCAATTGCATAACTAGTGCTTGGAACCACTCCAAGTTCAGAAATGAACTTCTTGATCCACACAACTTCCTTTGCAGCATTAGATGTGGCAATATATTCAACCTCTATTGCAGAAATCACAACCGTATCTTGCTTGGAACTCTTCCAGCTCACAACTCTGTTGTTCAGGCAAAACACAAATCTAGATTATGATATAAAGTCATCTTTGTCAGTTTGGAAGCTAGCATCGGTGTAACCCTTTACCACGAGCTCTTGCTCACCACCGTATACAAAGAATTGATCCTCAGTCCTTCTCAAGTACTTTAGGATGTTCTTTACGGCTGTCTAGTGACATTCACCTGGATCTGACTGATACCGGCTTGTCATGCTCAAAGCATACGACACATCAGGATGAGTACATAACATCACATACATGATAGATCCAATTACTGATGTATATGGAATCTTACTCATGAGCACCCGTTCATCACATGATCTAGGACATTGGGCTTTAGAGATTGTAAGCCCATGATATATGGGCAAGTTACCTCTCTTAGAACCCTCCATGCTAAACCTCTTTAGCACCTTGTCAATGTATGTGCTCTGGCTTAGGCTTGGAAGCCTTCTAAATCTATCTCTATAGATCTTGATTCCTAGTATATAGGATGCTTCGCCTAAATCCTTCATAGAGAAGGTCTTCCCCAACCAACCTTTTACTATCTGAAGAGTAAGGATGTCATTTACCATCAATAGTATGTTCACATACAATATGAGAAATATGACTGTGCTCCCACTAACCCTTTTATAAACACAAGGTTCATCATCATTTTGACTAAATCTAAAATTTTTGTCTACTTTGTAAAAATGTAGATTCTAGCTCCGAGATGCTTGCTTCAATCCATAGATTGACCTTTGTAACTTATCCTCGAGAAAATTCCCGTTAAGGAATGTTGTTTTAACACCCATCTGCCAAATCTCATAGTCATGATAAGCTGCAATGGCAAGCATGATCTTGATGGATTTAACCATGGAAACTGGTGAGAAGGTCTCGTCATAATCAACACCTTGAATTTTACGGAATCCTTTTGCAACCAATCTACCTTTATAGGCTTGAACATTTCCATCCATGTCTATCTTCTTCTTGAAGACCCACTTGGACCCTATGGGTTCCACCAAGGTCCATACCTTGTTGGTAAACATGGATTCCATCTCAGATCTCATGGCATCAAACCATTTCTCAGATTCTAGTCCCTTAGTAGTTTCTAGATAGAAAGTTGGCTCATCTTCTATGCCCAATTCGTCCCTATCTTGAGTTATGAGAAATCCAAATCTATCAGGCTCAAGTTGTGTACTACTAGACTTATGAGGTTCCTGTGTTACATTTGGAACTTGAAATTCCACAACGATTTGTGAGTCTTCATGTTCCTTATGTACCTCCTCAAGTTCTCTGCTTTCTTATTAATCTCAAACTTGTTTGAGCTCTATATTCCTCCCACTGATTCCATTGGAAACAAATTCCCTTTCAAGGAATACAACAGTCCTAGAAACAAACACTTTGTTGTCAGTTGGTGTGTAGAAGTAGTATCCCCGAGTTTCCTTGGAGTATCCAACAAAATAGCATTTTTAGATTTGGGTCCAAGGTTTTTAGGAAATTGTTTCCTAACATAAGCTTCACATCCCCAAATCTTTAACATAGATAAATTGGGACGATTCCCATTCCATATCTCATATGGTGTCTTTTGAACCAATTTGGAAGGTACACAGTTAAGTGTAAATGTTGCAGTTTCAAGAGCATATCCCCAGAACGATATTGGAAGTTTGGCTGAACTCATCATTGATCATACCATGTATAATAATGTACAATTCCTTCTTTCTGACACACCATTATGCTGTGGTGTACCAGGTGGAGTTCATTGTGATACAATACCAAAATCTCTCAGAAGGTCCTCAAACTCTTGGCTTAAGTATTCACTACCTCAACCTGAATGGAGTGCTTTAATACTCTTACCAAGTTGCTTCTCTACTTAATTCATGAAAGTCTTGAACATTTCAAGAGTTTCTGACGTGTGTTTCATAAGATATACATAGCCATACCTACTGAGGTCATCAATGAAGGTAATGAAGTATTGATAACCTCCTCTATCATTTGATCTAAAAGGTCCACATACATCAGTTTGTATGAGCCCTAGCATATCATTGGCTCTCTCACTGTGTCTAGTGAAAGGAGTCTTGGTCATCTTCCCTAATAAACATGCCTCACATGTCTCTAATGATTCAAAATCAAAAGAGTCCAGATAACCATCCTTATGGAGTCTAGATATGCGCTTCTCATTTATGTGCCCAAGACAACAATGCCATAAGTATGTTTTGTTTGAGTTGTCAAGTTTTAGCCTTTTAGTATTTACGTTGTATATGCTAGTCTCAAGTTCTAACAATTAGATACCATAAGACATAGGGGCATTTCCATAAAAGATCTCATCTTTAGAAATAGAAATCATTCCATTCTTAATGTGAAATTCAAATCCATTCTTGTCCATAAAAGATACATAAATAATATTTCTATTAATGGCAGGTACATAATAGCAATTCTCTAATTCTATTATAAGGCCTGTAGGCAAACATAAACTAATAACTCCAACTGTAGTGGAAACAACTCTTGCTCCATTAGCGACCCGTAGCTCGACTTGGCCTTTTCATAAAGGCTTACTTCTTATCAGATCCTGCATATTTGAACAAATGTGAGATCCACATCCAGTATCCAATACCCATGATGAAGAAGTATTTAAGTTTATCTCAATAACATATATACCCGAAGTGGAGATCTCTATCCCCTACTTCTTCTTCCTTAGTTCCTATAGGTAGAGAGGATAGTTTCTTTTCCAATGTCCAGCCTGGTGACAATGGTGACAACTACCTTCTTTGGAGATCCCACCTTTAGCTTTGAGCGCAGATGACTTTGGCTTCTGCCCATCTTTAGAACCTTTCTTAGCCTTAACTTTTCTTGTTGACTTTCCCTTTGTCCTGCTGATCATCATCACAAACTTGGACTTGTCTTTCTTCATCTGTGCTTCAACTATCCTCAACATGCCCAACAATTCTGGCAACGACTTATCAAGATTTTTCATGTTGTAGTTCATGATAAAATGACTATATGATTCAGGAAACAATTGCAGAATCACATCAGTGGCTAACTCTTGACCTAGGGGAAATCCCATCTTGGATAGGCTTTCTACGTACCCAATCAAAGTGACTATATGGTTGCCAACTGAGTCTCCCTCTTTCATCTTACTTCTAAACAAAGCCTTGGAGACATCATATCTCTGCTATCTTGCTTGATGCTGATATATGTTCTTGAGATATGTTACCATCTCCATGACATTCAGGTTCTCATGATGCTCTTACAACTCATAGTTCATTGAGCACAACATCAGACACTTGACATCCACAACATCATCCAGGTGTTTCTTGTAAGCATTTTTTTCAGCCTTGGGCACATTTGAGGTGGGTTCCACTGGCTCTGGTGTTTCAAGGACATAAAGCTTACACTCCTGTGTGAGAACAATTCTCAGCGTCCTAAACTAGTTTTAAAAGTTGGTTCCAGTAAGTTTGTCCTTCTCAAGGACCAATCACAATGACAAATGTGAGTGTTGTTTGGCATTTGATTGCTACAAAAGAAAAAGTTTGCATACAGTGCAAAACATTTTGACTTATAAAGATTTGATAAATGAGATTAATTAGGTCTTTAATTAATTATGCTTCCACTATTTTATTCAAATTGATAGCCCTCACTATCAACTCGAAAGATTGCAACGTAAAACCTTCTAGTGAGCCAAGATCCAAAATAATTGGATCAATGCCCAGCCAACGCCGGCGCCAAAGACCAAATAGTAAGGTAGGAAACTTTTGCCAATTGCATCATATGCAACTCTTGGATAGATGATCATACACAACTCCTTGCCATGATGCATCTGTGTGCCTCTAGGTACTTGATCCTATCAATGTTCCCTAGTTAAGTCCAACCCATAAGCCAACACGATGAGTGTGCATCCTACACAGGCAGACCCACACACCCACCATCACACTTCTATGAGATAGACAGTGTACCACGCGGAGGCATGCCCACACATAATCGATCAAGCTTTTCATGTGTGTTGCTCTATGGAAGGCAACTAAAACTTAATATTATTAATTGAGGGGTTTTATTAATATATATACATATCCAAACACCACATACTTATAGTACGTATCATATACTACTATATCCACAACCACAAACGATGGACATGCAATCACAAACACAAATACATCGGTTATGGTCATACTATTGTAATCCTTTAGAGAAACAAACGATTACGGTCCACCTAAGGTCTTATGCATCTCATGTAACAACACCTGTGAATCAATCTGTAAGGATCAACATTACAATGAACAACTTCATAGATGCTCTGTGAGGTTGGAACTTCAAGTTGCTTCTTGGAATTGGATTTTTATGTTGCTTCTCCATGGATGCTCCTTGGAGTCAGATCTTCAATTTTCTTCTTGGAATTGGATCTTCATGGTGCTTCTCCATGGATGCTCCTTGGAGTTGGATCTTCAAGTGGCCTTCTTAGATCAAGTTTACAAAGGCTAAAACTAATCCTATCTCTATTACATCATATGAGTACAACTATAAATAGAAAGAATTAATTACACTTTGAAATAAGACATGAGGCTTGGCATGCAAGCTGAATACTTTATATAAATGATCCACATACAACCATTATACATCCATAGCATTTACAAACAAACATATCTATAAGATTCACAACCACATTCATTCACAACATTCACAAAAGGGGATTCTAGGCCATAATCGTGCATGCATTCACCACATAAAATAGATTTTAAAGGTGACATGTATGATATCATAGGTATATCTATATATACATATATACATATTAAAACTACAATACTTTTAATGTGGGACGTTCCCCATTAAATAAATTTTTGACTCCCACGCAGACTATGTGGGGTACACAGAGGTAGTGCCCCTGTGCGGGGATCCCACTACCCGATCAGTGGGCGGGGGTTGAGGGGAGGCCGCCCCTCACAAGGTCTCTGGGGCAGATCCCCTAAAAAGTCTATGAAATCTTACTTCTGTGTACTTAGGAAAATCAGTATTTTCCATAGTCGACCCCATCTGAAACGTAAAAAATAGAAGCGTGTGGCATATGTGGAATTAGGTTTAAATTTGCACATTAGAAGTTTTAATTTGCATCATATGCAACATAGAAAATAGTATACACCAATTCAATCATATCAAAATGAATCCAAATATGCCATAGATCGATGCAGCTCTGATACCACTGTTGGGTTTTGTGGAGAAATCATGCGCAGTGGAAGCAACAAAAAATAAATTTCCATGCAACCCAAAATAGGATATCGTCGACAACGGATTATTTAGAAAGAGTGTTCGTGGGATATACCTTATCGTGGAGCAAGTCCGGTGATGTCTTGCTGCACAATGGTGTGTAACACTGCTGGCTTACATGGATGGTACTTCTCTTTCATTCGCTGAGTGTGTCGTGGGAAGATCCGGCAGTGCTCCTTTTGTGTGGTGATGTATGCCTCTCATAACACGTATGGATGGTCGTTACGTCCTCCGAACGCATATGTCTCAGCGTCCGTGTCTCTACTTCATCCACACAGATGGACTAGAACTCCACATCATGCTTCCTAAGCTGGCAGGAAGGAGTAGCCTTTGTGTGGCGACGTGCTAGAGTCGAGGTGCTCTCTTTTATCTCTTGAGGACAATGATAGCTAGGGTTTATATACATGAGCATAAATTGAAAAGCCTATTTGAATATCTTATAAAGATATCAACCATCAAGCCCCTTTAAATAGGAGATGAAAGGAAGTAGGGTTTCCTAAAGCCATCGGTAAACAAAAATACCACATTAATTAAAAAGCTCATGGATTAATTAGAATATTTTAGAATTAATTAATTAACCAAATAATCATATTAATTGATTAATTAATATCCAACTCCATACAATCGCTCGGGATGACTCTATGGGCATATATACCAACAAAATATTGGGACATTTCCATTCCATTTCTCATATGGTATATTTTCAATTGGAAGGTACTTGATTAAGTTTAAACATAGTGGTTTCAAGAGCATACCCCCAAAAGGAAACTAGAAGATCAGTTAAACTTATCATTATTTGTACCATGTCCATCAAGGTACAATTCCTTCTTGCTGACACTCCATTATGTTGTAGTGTTCTAGGTGGTGTGCATTGTGATACAATACCAAAATAGCTTAGAAGGAACTCAAACTCTTGGATAAGATATTCAACACCTCAATTTGATCGAAGTGATTTAATTATTTTACCAATTTGATTTTTTTACTTCATTCATGAATTCCTTGAACTTTTCAAAGGATTCTGATTTGCGTTTCAAAAGATACACATATCTAAATCTATTGAAATCATCAGCAAAAGTGATGAAGTATTCATATCAACCTATAGAACTTGTCCTAAAATGTCCATACACATCAGTATGTATGAGTCCTAATAAGTCACTCACTCTCTCACTATTTCTATTGAAGATATTTTTGTCATATTGGACAAAAAACAAGACTGACATGTATCTATTGATTCAAAATCAAAAGAGTCTAGATAACCATCTTTATGGAGTCTAGAAATGAACTTCTCATTTTTGTTCCCTAGATGATAGTGACATATATATGTTTTGTTTGAGCCATTGAGTTTTAACTTCTTGGTATTTATGCTATATGCATGGGTCCTAAGATCTAATAAGTAAAGACCATAAGACATAGGGGCACTATGATAAATTATCTCATCTTTTGAAATGAAAATATGAACATTCTTTATTAGAAACTGAAAACCATTCTTGTTAAACAAGATAAAGAAATAATATTTTATTTATGGAAGGTACATAATAGAAATTATCTAACTCTATTACAAGACCATTGGGCAGAGATAAATAATAGGTTGCTACTGGACTAGAATCATTTCTTGCTTCATTGGCAACATGTTGTTCAACCTCCCCTTTGTTCATAGGACTACGTTTTTTTTCAGATGCTTCATATTTGAGCATATGTAAAATCCACATCTAGTATCCAATACCCATGATGAACAAGTAGATAAGTTTATTTCAATAATAAATATACCTAAAGTGGAGATCTCTATCCCCTACTTCTTATTCTCCATTTTCTCAAGGTAGAGAGTGCAATTTCTCTTCCAATGTCCAGTCTGGTGATAATTTAACAATTACCTCGCTTAGCAACTTCTGCTTTTGCTTTAAGTGAATAAGACTTTTGGCTAGATTTATAACCCTTATTAGATTTACTTTGCTCTTTCTTTTCTCTTTGTTGACCATCAACATGAAATTGGGGTTGCCTTTCATTTGCCTGTCAGTAGCTCTCAACATGCCAAGTAGCTCAGTCAGTGGCTTATCAAATTTGTTCATTTTGTAATTTTCAAATTTATTGTATGAATTCAAAAATGATTGTAGATTACATCAGTGTCCAACTCATGACCTAGATGAAATCCCACTCTTACAAGACTTTCCACATACCCAATTAACTTGAGAACATGAGGCTCAACCTGATCACCTTCTACCATTTTGCACTTAAACATGGCCTTGGAGACATCCTACCTTTCTTGCATTGCTTGTTCTTAATACATGTTCTTAAGACGTGTTATCATCTTAGTAACATCCATTTTCTCATGTTTCGTCTAAAGTTCATGATTTATGGAGAAAAGCATTAGATATTTGATGTCGATAGAATCATAAGAATGGTTATTATAAGCATCCCTTTCCACCCTAGGAAGATTCATAGTTGGTTCGTTAAGTACTGGTGTTTCTAGGGCATATAGATTACTCTCATGTGTGAGAGAAATTCTAAAAGTCTCAAACCAGTCATGAAATTTATTCCCATTAAGTTCTCTTTGTTAAGGACAGATCACAGTGAAAACAGATTATGGGTTATATTCACCATTGATCTACATAGAAGATATCTTTCATGGCTCTACTGATTTGAAAATTAATTTGATTGACAAAAGTAATGTGTCTTTTAATGAATTACTCTCCCAATATTTTATTAAAATGAGCAACAATCACTATTAATATGAAACATCACAACAAGCAATGTTCTAGTAAGCCAAGATCGAATATAATCAAGTCATTGCTCAGCCAATCATTAATGCCCATAACTTAATTACTAAGATAGGTAACAATTACCAATTGCATCATATACAAATCTTGGATAGATAGTTACACAAATCCATGTTAATAATCCATCATATGAATCATATTCCATATTTATGGCTTTAGGTTCTTAACACTATTAAGATCACCTAGTCAAGTCCAACCCAAGGCCAATACATGTTTTATATCACACCTTAAATTTTGATCAAAACCAAAAGGGAGATATTACATGTTTTATATCACAGCACAACCATCTAATTTCCATATTCACATCTACCAAACAAAACTGACATTTAAGGAATCACATTTGTTTATATATATATATATATATATATATATATATATATATATATATATATATATATATATATATATATATATATATATAGGCCGTTTATTTAATACCCGCGCGGGTAGCCTGGATTTCCAAAAAAGTAACTGTTCTGACCAGAAAAGTAATTCTGCTATAAAAAAAAGTAACTATGTTGATAAAAAAATTAACTATACAACTAAAAAAGTAATCCCGTACCAAATACACAACATATATATATGTAACCGTGTTTTGAAATCTGCTATTATAAATGTAACTATCTATGCATGAAACTCAATAGTTTGCAAGGTAAAGTAACCCTCTACATGTCAAAAGTAACCAACTTGAAAAAAAGTAACCGAAATGGGGGGCGGGTAGCTACCCACGCGGGTATTACAGATGGGCCCATATATATATATATATAATATAATGATTAGGTGATTATGGGTACAATATTACACATTTATTCATCCAATAAATCATTTATGGCTCAAAACCCAAACCAATGTTAGAAAATGTATGATATCAACTCTAATACCACTTTTGGGTTTTTGGGAAAGGGTTGTAGTGGAATAATAAAAATTTCTCCTCTTCCTACCCAATTCGTTGAATTTGTCGTAGCTAAAATATGTCAATAACTAAAGAAGTTGAAGAGGAACATGAGTTTTTGACGTGGTAGGTGTTGCAGAATTCCCTTTCTTCTCCCATCTTAGGTAATAATTGTTAGGGTGACTTTCTTACCAAGAGAGAGAAGTTTGATGGTCCATTCATATCAAAAGTTGTCTCAAGAGTTGTATCTCATCCTTGAGGACGTGCCCCCCTTATAGGAGAGTCACGATCTTGAAAAAACCTAATTTCAATCCCATTCCTAATCACAATCTAAAAAATAGTTTGATGTTGAAAACTCAGTCTAGATTTGAGATTGACCATTCTTGTTTGTAGATTCCCTAATCTTAGTCCCTGATGGCCCATTCTTGGAAGTAGATCAATCAATCATGAGAATTCATATCTAAATCTAAAATATGGAACTTTCCATATTGAATGTGATCGCATGATCCCAGAAGTCCAGTGGAAAGCTTACTTAATCAGTTGACAATCAATTGATCCATTGACCCAATCATTTGATTGGTAAATCTAAGAGTTAATCAGCCTATTTATGATTTAAAAACGTTTTGATCATATGTTTGATTGAGAATTTCAATTCCCTTATGTGTGTGGCCCAACAAGTTCCTAATTATGTTGGTAGTGATGTTCAAAACAAAACATGAAAAGATTGGTGATGAGACACACATTATTTCCACTCAAGCAGGAGGAATGAGTTGGGGAGAAACTACAACCTATAAAGTGAACAATGTTTCTATGACTGTATAATCCCTTTTTTACATATATCCAGATCAAACTTGAGGCATGGAATGTCATGCTCTCAACATTCTATCTATGTTTCTTGAACTAGAACAAACTATTCAAGATAATGTAAGCTCAATATCATATATTGATATGAACATGCCCATGCATTTCATAGTCTCACTTATAAAGTGATAGGGGATATCATTTGAAATGAGTGAAAAATTCTATTTACATCACTCACAATATGTCCCACGTGTCTCAGTGAGCCCAAACACAACCTCTTTGACAACTCATATTACAGATCAAGTTGTGCTAGTGTCAAGGTATATAAAATAACATGTGTCATTGCATTGACTTTAGGTCTAAGGATCATAGTTATCGCTCTCACATTAAGATATGAATCTGGCATGTCATTACATGAATTCCATGTGTCAATATGTAGGTGGGTATGTCCTGTAAAACTTGTTCTCTAACAAGTACCCATGCATATGAATTGATATCCAATTTCATGACTAAAGAGACATAGCCAACATTCAACATACATGTTGGTCTTGTTTATTATTTTTGTACTATATTATCTATTATAATAACCGACTAGAGAAATAACAAAATTGAGAACTCTTATTATACATAGGATCTCATGTTTAGTTCCTCAACCCAAACCATTTGTCATCGAGTTAAACATTCTTAGGATCTTATTAAGTTTATTCATTATCTCAAAATTGAAAAAAAAACATGATAAGTGGAATTTACATTCATTAATAATCAAATCAAGTACAAAATATTCCTTTTAAAATCATCATATGATGGCTATCAGGACATATAAAAAACATTAGTATCATCTATCCAATGGTTTGAGTGATACAATTCAATCTTTCCGAGACATAATAAATTGTGTACTGTTGGTATGTATGCCCTGAGAGCCAATCATGGGATGACTGGTGGGATACATTAAGATTGATTTGATAAACATCAAAGGCAATCTTCCAATTTTTTCTGGTTCAGTCATATGAGATAGTGATAGAACATATTGAATGTCTAGAGAATGACAGTACTCAATGACGTATGCCTTCAGGTTCAGGACCTGAACGATGAGATCATACAGATGCTAAGAGTTTGTACATTCTTGTTATGTCCCTAGTCAGATGTCATTGTGGAAGGTAGATAGACAATAATGACATACAAGACTAGATTGTGGTGTTGGTTGATGACAGAATCTCATTAGTCATGATATAGAGATATCAAACCAAACACATAGGTACTTGTTAGAGAACAAGTGTACTGGACAGACCCACCGTGAGTTTGACACATGGAACCATGACATGGTAGTCACAGTCAGTACTCACAGTGATGGTGGTGAGTGTGATTCTTTGACCTAAAATCACTACACTCAACACATGTCATTGGGCACACTTTGACATCATCAAACGCAGTCCTGAAACATGGGTTGTTATAAAGGTGATGATTGGGTGGCTTTGACACATGGGGCTTTTGAGGGGTGAGTGATAGATATGGGATGTGTCCCTCCTGAGGGAGTTTGATATCCAAGGCCACTTGATGAGTAGGATTGAGATAGGCGTGCGCACGCATGTGTGAATTAGTATGTGATATTGATGTCATACATATCTCGTTCAATCTACTCTGAGATCAAGAAAGTGAATGAACGTTGACAGGATGACTGTTCCATGCCTCGAGTTCATTTGGGATAACAGTGACAAAGGAATTATACATTCACTGTAACACCATTCACGGATTGTAGGATTGAAAGTTGTTCTCCAACTTTCTATTTCACTTAGGTAGCACTGATGTGTGACTAGGCACCGCTCTTTGCTTGTGAAGTCATAAGTGTTATGGACTTTCACTGCCAACGTGAAAAGGACCTGCAGGGTCACACACATAGGATTTAACCTGGAACAGGAGTTTTGTCCACAAACAATGTTTAGATTGATTACTAAAGGAGTTTAGTAGTTCAATTAAACACTCAATCAATTGATATCTCAATGTCATAATGTTCAAGGTGTTGGACACATTGATTCGAGTATCGGATTGATTGAAATCGCAATTGACTGATTCTGCACAATCTGCACTCCCAACCGATCGACTCATGTGATGAACCGATCGGCTGAGCTTGGTGAACCGGTCGGCTCAAGTGTTGAGTCGATCAGCTCATGATCAGGGTGAAACGATTGCTTCAAGTGTTGCAACGATCGATTCAACTGGTGCAACCAAGCAAGTTGGGAAAGTAGAATTAGTGGGAATTTTCCTTTCATTTCACTTGCCCAATTTGATTGGAATAAAGATTGGTATTTGATACCAATTAGAAACAAAAGAAGCAAAGTCAATCGAGAACTGGTCAGGACCACAAACTGACCGGTTTAGAAGTGAACTGACCGGCTCATGGGTCCCAACCGATCGATTGTGGTGTCAACTGACCGGTTCAGGTCCCCAACTGACCGTTTCAGTTGTGAAACAATCGGTTCAGTTCCCCAACCGACCGTTTCAGTTGTGAAACAATCGGTTCAGGTTGCGATTTGGTTGTTTTTGGTAAAAAATCTCGAACCCTTCTACTCCTACTTTAGTCCCATATTGCCCGGGATAGAGAACCATGTCCCATGACCCTCCTATATATAGGGGTATTGGGGGCTTCTCAAAGTACAACTCAGTGCAAACCAGTTGCTCTGCAAAGTTTTCGTTCTCTATGGTTTTGGTAACCAAGAGAGAGCCCGAGCAAGTGTTACCCGATAAGGGATGCACAACAAGGGAAAGACAACTACAGTTGCGACTGGTGGCAGGAGAGTATGTTGGCGACTAGTACGCTGACAGGAGGGTGCGACTCCTTCCAATTCCTTGTGGGACAAGGAGATTGGAGTTCCAGGTGGTCCGTGTGGACTACTTCAGAGGCGGGAGGTTTCTACCGCTAAGAGGATAGCCTTCAATCCCGTCAGTCCCGATGCGATCAGGAGCTGCACAGACACCGTCCAAGACCGTAGGTGAAGACCACGCAAGGCGCGAGGTATTGTCTCCGAGCAAGCCTCGGGACAAGGTATGATTCCACAAACCATCCTTTCCTATTGTATATACGTTGACGCATTTCCTTGTTCTGGGTTTGGGGAGGAAAATTTTTGTTTCCACTGCCTTATCTACCTCCCCTAAAACCCAACAGTGGTATCAAAGCCACGTCAACTGCTCTATAGTTTAGGGATTATCGATATGATCGATTTTGGTTTGTCGCCTTTATTTATTGCATATGATGTGAATATAATTGGCTTTATGCATGTCCAATCCTAAATCCACAAATCCCAAATTACATATATGATATGTATTATTAATGCACTCGATACGCGTCACCCTTAAACAAGTTTTGTGGTGGATGTATAGCGTGGTTATGGCCAATAAACCCTATCTATGTATGGTTGTATGTGGTTGCTTGCATCTCAGTCTGCACACTGATTCCCTTTCTCCTATTCCTGATGTAACTCGAAATAATTCGAGATTTCTTTCCTACCTTTGCTCCCCTCGAATGTAACTCGAGGTTTCTCTTTTTACAATGTAAAATAGGATAGAATTTTATTTCCTGTTATGTCAAAGAACGGAGGACATCTGACGACAGCTGAGACGATCGGTTCAAGGAGTGAACCGATCGGTTGACGTTCGAGACGATCGGTTCAAGGAGTGAGCCGATCGGTTGATGACCGGTTAGAGGAGCAAGATGAGCGGGTAGTGGCCATGATGAGATGCACGATGACCAAGCGAACCGATCGGTTGGAGGAGCCAACCGATCGGCTGGTGGCACCCAGACGACCGACCAGATCAAGCAGGACACTCATGTGATGAGTTGATATACTCGGAAGGCAAAGCACAGAGTTCATCTTGTACAGGTTGCATGTGATGTAGACCTAGATGACCGTGATTCCTCTTGGCTCGAGGAATCACATTAGGATGGCCATAATCATCGCTTTTATCATTTTGCATGTTTTCTGTGGGATATAGCATGTATATGATACATACTATATATTGTGGTGATTGGATATGTATATATATATAAAACCAAATCCCTCATTAAATATTAAGTTTTAGATGCCTTCCAAATGCGACACACGTGAAAAGCTTGACCGACCAAGTGTGGGCACGCCCAAGCGTGGTGCACTGTCTATCTCATGGAAGCGTGAAGGATGGATATGTGGGTCTGCCCAAGCAGGGTGCATATTCATCGTGTTGGCTTTGGGTCGGACTTAACAAGGTGACCTAGATAGGATCTAGCACCTTGAGGCATGGAGATGATCATGGCAAGGAGTTGCATATGACATCTTATCAAGAGTTGCATATGATGCAATTGGGAAGAGTTGCCTACCTGAGAGATCTAAGTTGTGGGTGACAGCCCAAGCTGGTCCATGACTTAGAGGATTTCAGGATCTTGCCCACTAGAAGGTTGTACACTACAATCTTCCGAATTGATGGTGAGGGATATCAATTTGAACTAAAATAGTGGGAGTGATAATTAATGAAAGGCCTAATTATATCGTCAACTTTTCAAATCAATCAATAAGTCAAAAATGAGTTTTTGGACTAAAATTGCATATTTCCTTTTGTATTACAAATGGCAACAAACAACAATCACTTCTCTTTGCGATCGGTCCTTGAAAAGGACAAGCTAAATGGGACAAACTTCCATGACTAGTATAGGACATTGAGAATTGTTCTCACTCAAGAGCGAAAGCTCTATGTCCTGGATACTCCAACTCCAGAGGAACCTGCTCCTAATGCACCAAAGGCAGAAAGGGATGCTTATAAGAAGCATTCTGATGATGCTATTGATGCAAAATGCTTGATGTTGTGCTCTATGAACCACGAGTTGCAAAGACAACATGAGAACATGGGTGTCATTGAGATGATTCAGCATCTCAGGAACATGTATGAAGATCAAGCACAACAAGAGAGATATGATGTCTCAAGGGTACCGTTCAAGTGCGTCATGACAGAAGGAAATCCAGTTGGTCCTCACACACTCAAGATGATTGGGTATGTGGAGAACCTGTAAAGACTGGGATTTCCACTGAGCCAAGAGTTGGCTACTGACGTGATACTGCAATCGTTGCCAGAATCCTATAGTCAGTTTGTGATGAACTACAACATGAACAACTTTGATAGGCCACTGTCAGACTTGTTGGGCATGTTGAGGACAGCCGAGGCACAGATGAAGAAGGACAAGCCTAAGTCTGTGATGGTGATCACGAGCAAGAAAGGCAAGTCCAAGCGCAAGGGAAAGGGCAAAGCTAAGAAAGGTTCTGATGCTAGCCAGGAGCCCAAGTCATCTTCAGCTCTCAAGGCCAAGGGAGGCGTGACCAAGAAAGGAAATTGCCACCATTGCCAAAAGCCAGGACATTGGAAAAGGAATTGTCCTCTCTATCTGGAAGAACAAAAGAAGAAGGAGGCGACAACCGTCTCTACTTAAAGGTGTCATGAAAGTAAACTTGTAACACTTTTTGAGGTATATGATACCAAGATGTAAAGTGTAAAGCACTCAATAAATGGGGCAAGTGTTGCCACCTTAGATAGGAGTACTTTAGTTTATTTTCAGCCTAAAAGGCATGTAATACAATTATGAACTGCTATTTCATATTTGCCAATAGATAGAAACACTTTATTTTGCATATTGTATGACAATGATAGTAATCAATAAAGTTGATGTTTCAATCTTTTAAAGATACGATCTTTGTGGCAATGCCTTGTTTATCTTGTGGTATTTGATATGCATAAGATAAAACGATACCTAAAAGTTATAGATAACTCAAACAATCAAATTAGCATCAATCATGAGAAATTCATTTCTAGTGTCCATATGATGGATAAATCTATACTCTTTTGGTTAGAGAACCAGTAAGAGACATGAATATCTTGGACATCATTAATCAGTCTTCACTAAAGGTAGTGGGAGAATGATTATCCTAATAGGTATAATACATGTGATGTATTTACATACCTATTGGAACGAATGCTAATACTTCAAATGGTGTTTAGAGAAATACCAATATGAATATCTTGAAATGTTCAAGATCATCATAGATGAAGTGCAAATTTGGTAAAGTGTTAATTCATGATGAGATCAATGAATGAAATACTTGGACCAAATGTTTGAGATCCTTTTGAGTGATTATGATAGTGTATCATAGTGAACTCATGATTAAGGCATGGTGATGTATAAATCAAGAAGGAATCATACTCTAAGGAGTTAGAGAATGATTATCAAATAACTAAATTCTTCTTATTAAAAGAATACCCCACACTAATAAAGGACATTGAGAATCACAAGGAGTTGTGAGTTCTCATATCCTTTACAGATACACCTCAATTATCTATGTGATGAGTTGGTCATGTGATGAGTCAACTATCTAGATGAATATGAGGAACCGAATTTTGAGTTATGGTTTATGACCATTACATCCTAAATGACTTCCATGTAAACCATAAGGTATGACCTTGATGGTAGCACTCATTGGATGAAATCCATAAGTGAAAATGAGTCTTAAGTGTTAAGACACATGGATAACATTTTGAGAAGGATGATGCTTGTTGATTGCAACTTAATGACTAAGACATTTGGCATATGGATACTAAAACTGCATTCCTATGAGGAATAAAACAAGGATGTGTACATGACACAACCCATAAGGTTTATGAATCCACTAATGCAAATGAAGTCTATAAGTTACAATGAACTAATCAATGTGATTGATTGAGTACAAGCAACTCAGAATGGGATCTTTACTTTGATAATATAGTCAAAGGGTTTGACTGATATGTCAAAGATAAAGAAGGGATCTGTGATTTAGTGGGAGCGTATTCACATTCCACATATTGATGTGAAATGGAAATGTTCTAGAATGGAAATCCAAAGTGGAAATTATCTTTAAGGAAGATAGAGATGTTTCCTATGAGATAGGAATAGAGATCTATAGAGATAGTTCTCGAAAACCTCTTGACCTGGAAAAGAGAGAGCATACATTGGAAATCTGTACTGAAGGATTCAGTATACACAGATTCAATGGGAGAAAACTTGTCCATGTTACATGGAGTTAGTATCCCAAGGCCAAGTGTCCAATTCTTATGAAGAATGGGAACACTAAGAATAGTTATGGATCTATCATGTATGTAATCATCCCATTATCTTGCAAGTATGGACATGGAAAGAATAAAATGCATTCATCATCTTGTATGTAGGACATGACAATATGGTGTGCTCATCCTGATAACTCGTATGTGGGACATGACAAGTGGATGTATGTCTAATTCCAGTAAGGGTTACAGGAAACCATAAGAACTTGATAAGTACTTGAGAAGTACTAGTTCTATGGAGATAAGGAAGAATTCGATGTAAAGAGTTACATTGATGCGAACTTCCAAAAAGATAGAAAATTAATCGCAATATATATATATATATATATATATATATATATATATATAGGATATATAAAAGTGAAAGTTTATTGATTGGAAGTGTTCCAATAAAATCATTTAAAAGGAAATGTCGAGTATCCGTGTGTTAGAGAACAACAGTGGATACTATATGGATCTAGAAGTTCATGAGATTAATTTATAGATATTCTGATCATTGATGACAAGTATGGAGTCCTTGATCATGCAATGTGGCTAAAGGTTAGCAAAGGAATACTTGATCACATATTATGACAACTCCATCTCATACGTGTGACGTACGGCGAAGAGGTGTGAGACATGCAATTAATACTGACTTTGGCAAGGTGTTGCCATAACTCACTATGTTCGCACTAGAGCACAGTAACATGTGGGACATGTTTTAAGATCACTATGAATATGATTCAAGGGTGATTGTCTCACAGTGCAAGTAGGGGTCTATTGGTATGTATGCCCTGAGAGCCAATCATGGGATGCTTGGTGGGATACATTAAGATTGATTTGATAAACATCAAAGGCAAGCTTCCAATTCTTTCTGGTTTAGTCATATGAGATAGTGATAGAACAGATTGAATGTCTAGAGAATGACAATACTCAATGACATATGCCTTCAGGTTCAGGACCTGAACGATGAGATCATACGTATGCTAAGAGTTTGTACATTCTTGTTATGTCCCTAGTCAGATGTCATTGTGGAAGGTAGATAGACAACAATGACACACAAGACTAGATTGTGGTGTTGGTTGATGACAGAATCTCATTAGTCATGATATAGAGATATCAAACCAAACACATAGGTACTTGTTAGAGAACAAGTGTACCAGACAGACCCACCGTGAGTTTGACACATGGAACCATGACATGGTAGTCACAGTCAGTACTCACAGTGATGGTGGTGAGTGTGATTCTTTGACCTGAAATCACTACACTCAACACATGTCGTTGGGCACACTTTGACATCATCAAACGCAGTCCTGAAACATGGGTTGTTATAAAGGTGATGATTGGGTGGCTTTGACACATGGGGCTTTTGAGGGGTGAGTGATAGATATGGGATTTGTCCCTCCTGAGGGAGTTTGATATCCAAGGCCACTTGATGAGTAGGATTGAGATAGGTGTGCGCACGCATGTGTGAATCAATAAGTGATATTCATGTCATACATATCTCGTTCAATCTACTCTGAGATCAAGAAAGTGAATGAACGTTGACAGGATGACTGTTCCATGCCTCGAGTTCATTCGGGATAACAGTGAAAAAGGAATTATACATTCACTGTAACACCATTCATAGATTGTAGGATTGAAAGTTGTTCTCCAACTTTCTATTTCACTTGGGTAGCACTGATGTGTGACTAGGCACCGCTCTTTTCTTGTGAAGTCATAAGTGTTATGGACTTTCACTGCCAACGTGAAAAGGACCTGCAGGGTCACACACATAGGATTTAACCTGGAAGAGGAGTTTTGTCCACAAATAATGTTTAGATTGATTACTAAAGGAGTTTAGTAGTTAAATTAAACACTCAATCAATTGATAGCTCAATGTCATAATGTTCAAGGTGTTGTACACATTGATTCAAGTATCGGATTGATTGAAATCGCAATTGACTGATTCTGCACAATCTGCACTCCCAACCGATCGACTCATGTGATGAACCGATCGGATGAGCTTGGTGAACCAGTCGGCTCAAGTGTTGAGTCGATTGGCTCATGATCAGGGTGAAACGATTGCTTCAAGTGTTGAAACGATCGATTCAACTGGTGCAACTGAGCAAGTTGGGAAAGTAGGATTAGTGGGAATTTTCCTTTTGTTTCACTTGCCCAATTTGATTGGAATAAGGATTGGTATTTGATACCAATTAGAAACAAAAGAAGGAAAGTCAATCGGGAACTGGTCAGGACCACAAACCGACCGGTTCAGAAGTGAACCGACCGGCTCATGGGTCCCAACCGATCGATTGAGGTGTCAACCGATCGGTTCAGGTCCCCAACCGACCATTTCAGTTGTGAAACGATCGGTTCAGGTTGCAAGTTGGTTGTATTTGGTAAAAAATCTCAAACCCTTCTACTCCTGCTTTAGTCGCATATTGCCCGGGATAGAGAACCCTGTCCCATGACCCTCATATATATATAGGGGTATTGGGGGCTTCTCAAAGTACAAATCAGTGCAAACCAGTTGCTCTGCAAAGTTGTCGTTCTCTCTGGTTTTGGTAACCAAGAGAGAGCTCGAGCAAGTGCTACCCGATAAGGGAGGCAGAGCAAGGGAAAGACAACTGCTGTTGCGACTGGTGGAAGGAGAGTGTGTTGGCAACTAGTACGCTGACAGGAGGGTGTGACTCCTTCTAATTCCTTGTGGGACAAGGAGATTGGAGTTCTAGGTGGTCTGTGTGGACTACTTCAGAGGCGGGAGGTTTCTACTGCTAGGAGGATAACCTTCAATCCCATCAGTCCCGGTGTGACTAGGAGCTGCACAGACACCGTCCAAGACCGGAGGTGAAGACCGCGCAAGGCGTGAGGTATTGTCTCCGAGCAAGCCTCGGGACAAGGTATGATTCCACAAACCATCCTTTCCTATTGTATAGACGTTGACGCATTTCCTTGTTCTGGGTTTGGGGAGGAAAATGTTTGTTTCCGTGGCCTTATATGCCTCCCCTAAAACCTAACATGTACATCATCTATGTTTCATATCTGTTTATGCTTAATTTGTGAAGAGCATGGATGTGCTCATGGTTTATGATTTTATTATTGCAATAAATATACATGTTCTATATCTTTCTCAGGATCCATGACAGAACATGTATGGTTATGTTAAGAGTGTATTTTTAATTACAATGATATTTCAACCATTTAAATGTATATTGCTTTTTGTATTGGTTGTAACCTTTTATAAGTAATAGATGTTTTATCTGTTATATCATTACGCTAGGACTTGGGGTCTCACCTTGTAACGTCCCATGATTTGAGGCCTCAGATAACATGATCTTAAAGGGAATGATTGGACTACCCATATCACCAAGGTGGACCTCCTTTTCTGGGATCCCATCACTAAAGAACTCCATAGTTAAGCATGCTCATCTTGAAGTAGTATTAGGATGGGGGACCAGTCAGGAAGTTGACCCCAGCTTGCGTGTGAGTGAGGAAAAAGTGCACAGTTAAGGCTAGTGATGGTCTGTTACAACCCCATTTTTCCAAAACATGTAATGAGATTGTAAATCTCTTTTCAAAGATAAATGAAATCCATGATTGATTTGATGAGTTTATTTGAATGAATTTCTTGTATGATAGCCTTGTGTTTTTCTTAATGGGCCTTATTGGCCATTGAGCCCAAATGAAGGAAAAAGAAAAAGAAATGAAAAAGGAATTCAATTGGATAAAGGAATACATAAGAGAATAAATAAAATAAGAACAAAAGACTAAGGAATACTTTCCAAAAATAGAATTTCGAGTTATTAGGGTTCCTTGGGGTTCAAGGAACTCAGGATAATAAATTAATGGTAAAGGAAATAGAAAAGATGTAGAAAATATGAATAATTAGATGATAACTTGCAATCAAAGAAAAGAGATCATTTCCTTGAGATAATAATCCCAATGTTTGTAGGATGGAAGATAAAAGTATGAATAAGGCTCCCTCAAAAATTGAATTAAAAAGGAACTACAAATTGGGAGTTATGGTTTTTCCAAGTTATCATTGAATTTTGGAAGATAATTCGAAATAATAGGAAATTTGATCAAACGTGTGTCATGGGGACCCTTGGATTTAGATCCAACGGGTGCTGCTCATCATCCAAGTCCCAGTGGGACAAGGACTTTGGCCATGACAGGGGAAATCCCCCCTGATTCTGACCACCCTGATGCATGTGCATACCTGGACAGTTTCCCATCGAGTTCGGGAGGAAGAGAGGAAGCTTCCCGACCCTGGTTTATTGGGGTTTTAACCTAAAATCACGAAACACCCAATTGGGCTAGAACTCAGGTTGCGACAAGGATTGAGAATCCTCATAGGACGTCCCCTAGCCTATAAAAAGGGTACCCCTCGATCCCTTGCTTCATTGCGATCGCTATCGGCTACTCCTGAAGTTATGTTTCTCTCTCCTTTGCTCCATTGGTCTTGCTCCGACGAGACTTAGTCGCGGTGCCACCGCGTTGCTCGAGAAAGGAACGAGAGGAGGATGACACACATTTGTCATTTGATCGAGGATCACGGTGATCCTCTGTGAGATCTAATGGTGCTGAAAGGCGGTCGTTTAAGTGGGAGCACATCAGCGAGGATCGTTGGATAGGAGACCAGCGTGGACTTCACTAAGATCCAACGGCCCGGGCGTAGAGGCACACATGCAAGTAGGGTGAGTGGGGGTGATCAACGCAGATCGTCTGATTAGCAGACTATCGTGGACCAAGGAGCATCCAACGATCAAGAAATTTTGGTAATTTCACTCTCTGACCAAATAATCTAGAAAAATGGTTTTCTTTGCAAAATTCATAGAAATTACTAGGAGTGTATAATGGAAAAACTTTATACGTGAAAGTTGTATAGAAAAATACAAAGAATCTGATAAAAATACCTTGAGAACCTAGTTCTACTCTGTATTACAAAAGTACATTAATTTGCTAGCAAAATGTATTAAAAGTTGATGAGAAACCCTAATTGAATATAAAGGGTGTATTTTGGTGAATTAATAGGTCAAATTGATAATATTTACCCTATTAATGATAAATATGGTTTGTTTATCTATTTTGAATGCAAGGTTGACCAATTTAGGGTTGTAATCCATAAAAGAAGGATAATCTATATGGAAACCCTAATTTGGGATAAAAGGAGAGAAAAATCATATTTATTTAGATTAAGGAAATCAGATGCTTAATAAAGATCCTAAACTTGTTAAGAGTGCTATAATGAGAAATTAGGGGTTTTATGTAGTTTTGATAAATTAAGGATCATAATATTGAAAGAGGAGGTAAAAACCCTAATTCCCAAGGAAACCCTAAAATTGGAATTGAAATCCTAAAGTGTGATGAAATTGGATAAATATTAATAAAAGGAAACTTGTACTTTATTTCAGGATTTCTATTCATCATTGCATGCTTGATTGGGTTTCCCTGCATATTGGATTCTGTCTTGAAATCTGCAATCAAAGGTATGTGGTTACGCTTATAAATAACCGCTCTAGTTTCGCGGCGATTTCCGAATGTTTTATCGGTTGCTTGAAAAATAACTATTGGATGTCTATTTATTTCATGAAACTATAAAGTGACTATGATTATCACCATAAATATACATATAATTGGCTAGATCCGGGTCCACCTCTGTTGCTTTGAAAAGGCTAAAAAAGGGGTAATCCTAGAGCAAGGTCTAGGTTACCGTGAGTTAGAAACTAGGCTACCCACGTGTAGTGCCATGAGACTCTTTAGCACACCATGAGTTAAGGAGTGGTCTACCTATGGGTAGTGCCATGTGACTCAACTCTAGAAACTGGTACACCTTATAGGTGGATCATGAGGGGTTTAATGGGGATCTACCATAAGGAAGGTAGTATCCAGGTCCACTGCAGGGACAACACAGAGGATAGGGTACTCTTGGATCACATAGTTATATTTAAACTGTAATCTTGGTTGTTAAATGATTAATAAAAATGAATACATTGTTAACATATTTGCATGATTATTGTTTCCCCCACATACCAGCTTTGGCTGACCGATGTTTTGTTTGTCGGTGATTTAGGTAAAAAATCCCAAAAAGGACAAACAGTAAAGTGGCACATTGTGAATTCACAAATTAAAGAACAAGGAGGTTTTAGTTAGATTAGTTCATCTATGGATAGAGATTTATAATTTCCAACTTTTCAAAGGTATGAAAATTTTTATTTATTACAGCTTTTCAGTATAGATTGTTGAAATTTAATAATTGTTCTTCGTTAAATATCGAACCTTTGATCCAGAAGTTATGGGTGCGGCTTTGACCTCTCAGTATCCCTTAATTGGGGGTTAACGGAAGGTGGGGTCGTAACATTTGGTATCATAGCCTAGGTTCCTCATTTAACCATTACTAATTATTAAATTTTACAAACTCCGTAGAACCCAAGGGAGTTATTAGAGGATTATCTGAAAGACTGATGTGTCTAGAAAAGGATCACGATCGAAGGCTAGCAATATTTTCTTCCACACTACTAGTCAGAATACGAGGACTCCTGGATCTGTGTGACTGCCTGACCAAAGTCTTAGGGTATGATTCGAAATAAGATACCTTTAGGACTCTCTCATCTTATTCATCCCTTCTCATCTCATATTCTATTAAGGCTTTAAGAGTAGAATTTTCTCTCTCTCCTCCACACTCATGTGGTATGGGCAAGTAATTTAAGGACTTAAGGATCCTCTGTCAAATTAATAAAAGATATGTAATGATATATCATTTGACATAAGTGTAACTAGTTTAAATAATAAACTAAAGGTTTGTTTGTTATGCTTATGTAGATGGCTCGTACAAACACTGTTTCTATTATTGAGGGCTCTGGGAACCTAGCTAGGAGTGGTTGGCCTCCCCGTAAGGGAAAGGAGTCTTCTAAAAAGAGAAAGAGGAACCATGATGGTGGATCCTCTAAGAAGAGGAAGAGACCCGAAGAAACCACTCATGAGGTCCCTAACCCTAACCCGATACCATTTAGCAACCTTGACCAAGAAGAGGACCAAGGATATGAGGAGCAACATGTGTATGAGGAAGTAGCCATGATGGAAGAGGACCAAGCTGGTGGTCTAAAACCGACCATGATGATCCAAACCTTTGATGCTTTGTGGATGGAGCAACAAAAGAAGCTGACAGATGCCATTAATGCTTTGGCCCTTCGAGACTTAGCTAGAGCTGAGAATGGTGAGCCATATCTTGTTCATCCCCGTGTAGGAGCCACCATCCTAGACTTTGTCAAGCTGAACATAGAGAAGTTCAGGGGAGAAGATAAGACTGAGGTAGTTGACAAGGCGGATGCCTGGGTTCTTATAGTTGAGAATGGATTCCGCATGTTTGAGGTACAGTCGAACAAGAAGGTCTTGTTTGCTACTCATCTCCTGGAAGGAGCAGCTAAGATATGGTGGGAGACACACATCACATGCCGAGATCTGATTAAGGAACCAATGGCATGGGCTGATTTCAAGACCATCTTCACTGCCAGATTTGTCCCTATTGCAGCTAAGAAGGAAAACGAAAGGGAATTCACAAACATGACTCAAGGAAATTCCTCTGTGGCGGACTTTGGGTGAAAGTTTCGAATCCTGGAACGTTTTGGGTACAAGATGGATGAGGAATGAAGGGTGGATCACTTCATAGAGCGTATTCACCCAGCCATCAAGCCTCATGTGATGGAAAACAAACCTAAAACCTTTGCAGAAGCCTACAACACTGCCTTAGACATGGAAAGGACTGTGATCCCTGCCCAACTTCCACCCAAGGGGTATTTGGGTTTCACTGAAGGAGCCCAAATCCAGAGAAACAACCACAAGAAGGGTCAAGGACATCCTCAAGCTAAAGGGAGACATGGAGGAAAAGGGAGACCCCAATAAGAGAACAACCGACCTCCTTGCCGCACTTGCGGAAAGGGGCACGCCGGTGAGTGCCACTACAAGAAGAGGACATGCTATCGATGCCACCAAGTGGGACATATCCAATCTGCTTGTCCTCTACCAGAACCAAGAGGACCAGGTCTAGTAGCAGCCCCACCAGTAGCAGCCCCACCTATAGTTGTGGCCCCACCTGCTGGAGAAAGAAGACAAGCTCGAGTTTTTGCTATTGATAATGAAGAAGCTCAAGCTAATGCTAATCAGTTGATTGAGGGTAATAACCCTTAGAGTTTTCTTTATGTTTTAAAAGTTAAGCATGTAATGGTCTAATGTATGGTGAAAAATGATGTAGGAATTCTTGAAGTCATGGGACATAATGTTAAAGCTTTATTTTACTCTGGATCTACTAACACTTTCATTTCGAGAAATCTTGCAACTATGCTTTGTTTGGATATCAAGGATTTAGGGTATGTATTAGATGTTTCAACCCCGAGTGGTCAAATCTTTACTTCTCTTTTGAAAACTCCAGTGATTCCTGTGAAATATCGAGATCATGAGTTTCCTACAGACTTTATCCTTCTGGACATGAATGATTTTGATGTAATCATTGGTATGGATTGGCTTTATACTTATAGGGCCCATATTGATTGTAGGGAAAAGAAAGTGATCATTAAGAAACCAGGTCACCAAACTTTTGTCATTAGAGGTAGGAAAGATGCCACCACCAGTCTGTATGTGTCATCCTTGAAGGCAGAACGGATGATGAGTAAAGGGTGTCAAGATTTCCTAGCAATTGTTACCGAGCCAGAACCCAAGGTGCAACCTTTAGAGGAAATAGAAGTAGTAAAGAGCTATGCAGATGTTTTTCCAGATGATCTACCCGAGATTCCTCCTGAGAGAGAGGTGGATTTTTCCATAGAGATAGCTCCAGGGACAAGCCCTATTTCACAAGCACCTTATAGAATGGTCCCTACGGAGTTGCTCGAGTTGAAGAAACAATTACAGGAATTGCTAGACAAGGGTTTTATCTACCCTAGCACATCACCATGGGGAGCCCCAGTTCTTTTTGTAAATAAAAATGATGGCTCGCTCTGTATGTGTGTAGACTATCAGATGATCAACCAGGCTACCATTAAGAACAAATACCCTTTACCCCGAATAGATGACATGTTTGACCAGTTGAAGTCTGCTCGAGTCTTTTCCAAAATTGACTTAATATCGGGTTACCACCAGTTGAGAGTCAAGAGTGAGGATATTCCAAAAATAGCTTTTCGAACACGTTATGGCCATTATGAGTTTATGGTTATGCCTTTTGGATTGTCCAATGCACCTAGTGTGTTCATGAACCTTATGAATAGTGTGTTTCAACCCTTCCTTGACTCGTTTGTCATAGTGTTCATAGATGACATATTAGTTTATTTGGATGACTTAGATCAACATCGAGACCACCTAAGTAAAGTCCTTGATATATTGAGAAAGCAGAAGTTCTATGGGAAATTTTCAAAATGCGAGTTTTGGATAGACCGAGTCATGTTCCTTGGACATATGATCTCAGGAGGAATAATCACCGTAGATCTAGCTAAAGTGTCAACAGTTCGAGACTGGCCTACACCAAAGAACCCCTCCGAAATCCGAAGCTTCTTGGGGTTAGCAGGATACCATCGGCGTTTCATTTCTGATTTCTTAAAGACTGCCTTGCCTTTGACCATGTTGACTCGGAAGGATGTGAAGTTCGTGTGGTCCGATGTTTATGAGGCTCATTTTCAGGAGCTGAAGGAGAAGCTGACCACTGCACCAGTTTTGACTCTACCATCAGGTAATGAGGGTTTCATGATTTTCACCGATGCATCAAAAATGGGACTTGGATGTGTGTTGGAACAAAATCGGCATGTGGTTGAATATGCTTTTTGACAACTCAAGGCCAACAAGGTGAATTACCCGACACATGACTTAGAGTTGGCTGCTATCATTCATGCTTTGAAGATTTGGTGACATTATTTGTATGGTGCTACTTTTGAGATCTTCACCGACCATAAGAGCCTGAAGTACCTTCTGACACAGAAAGACTTAAACCTACGAAAACGACGATGGATGGAGTACATGAAGAATTATGACTTCACCATTGCCTATCATTCAGGGAAGGCAAATGTCGCAGCCGATGCTTTGAGTCAGAAATAGCTTAAGTGTGCAACAGTTTTATCCAATCAATGGAAGAGTTTGGAATAGCTTATAGAATGGTCTCCTCAACTGTTAGATGATTGAGTTCGATTGGCCAATATCTAGATACAGTCTGACCTATTAAGTGAGATCGTGGCAGCACAGTTGGCCAATGGGGAACTTGACAAGATGAAAAGGTTGATGCAGAAGCCTCAAACCCGTCTTACTTTGGGAATAGACGGAGGGATCAGGTTCGATAATCGTATATGGGTTCCTGAAGATTCACCGTTGAAGGAACAAATCCTCCAAGAGGCTCATGGTTCTAAGTACACGGTACACCCAGGGACTACCAAGATGTTTAAGGACATGCAGAGGTTTTTCTGGTGGCCAGGAATGAAGAGAGACATTGCAACTTATGTGGCCAGTTGTCTTACATGCCAAATGGTGAAGGCTGAAAACCAACGACCCGGTGGACTTTTACAGTCTATAGAGATTCCAGAATGGAAATGGGAACATATCACCATGGATTTTGTGGTGTGTTTACCCCAGACCAAGAGAGGTCATGATGCGATATGGGTTGTGGTGGACCGCCTTACCCAGTCAGCACACTTCCTTGCCCTGAAGACCACTGCCAAGGTGACAGACTTAGATGAGTTGTACATTAGAGAGATAGTACGTTTGCATGGCGTACCTGGTTCCATCATCTCCGACAGAGATCCGAAGTTTACTTCCAAACTATGGAAGCAGGTTCAAGAGGAACTTGGTACAAGGTTAAAGTTTAGTAATGCTTATCACCCCCAGATAGATGGGTAGTCAGAAAGGACAATCTAGACTTTAGAGGATCTATTGAGAGCTTGTGTGCTCGATTGGGGTGGATCATGGGAGCAGTACTTACCTTTAGCTGAGTTTGCCTACAATAATAGTTACCACGCTAGTATCGGGATGCCTCCATATGAAGCTCTATATGGGAGACCGTGTCAGTCACCACTTCACTGGGATGATGTTGGTGAAAGAACCTTGTTGAGGTCAGATGAACTCCAAGTGTATGCTGATAAAGTCGCTTTGATCAAGCAAAGGCTAAAGAGAGCCCATGATCTACAAAAGTCATATGTTGATGCAAAGAGGACTGATGTGCATTTCGTTGTGGGAGAACATGTTTTTCTAAAAATCTGACCGCTCCGAGCTATAGCTAAAAACAGAGGAAAGTTGAGTCCCCGATATGTGGGTTCGTTTGAAGTACTAGAATGGATTGATGAAGCAGCTTATCGTTTGGCATTACCCCCTCAATATAGTATGATGTATGATGTGTTTCATGTATCTAATCTAAAGCGATATGTGCAAGATCCAAGCCATCTGTTGAGCATTGAACCTATTGAGCTTCAAGGAAAGCTGTCTTATCCTGAGTTGCCTTTGTGGATTCTAGATACCAAGGTAAAAGAGTTCAGAAATAAGAATATAGAGATGGTAAAGGTTCTTTGGAAGCACCATAGAGATGATGAGGCCACATGCGAGCTGAAGATGGACATGGAAAAAGCATATCCTAATTTGTTTGTTTGATTGTTGAATTTTGAGGGCAAAATTCTTATAAGGAGGGGAGGATGTTACAACCCCATTTTCCCAAAACATGTAATGAGATTGTAAATATCTTTTTAAAGATAAATGAAATTCATGATTGATTTGATGAGTTTATTTGAATGAATTTTGTGTATGATAGCCTTGTATGTTTTCTTCATGGGCCTTATGGGCCATTGAGCCCAATTGAAGGAAAAAGAAAAAGAAATGAAAAAGGAATTCAATTGGATAAAGGAATACATAAGAGAATAAATAAAATAAGAACAAAAGACTAAGGAATAATTTCCAAAAATAGAATTTCGAGTTATTAGGGTTCCTTGGGGTTCAAGGAACTCGGGATAATAAATTAATGGTAAAGGAAATAAAAAATATGTGGAAAATATGAATAATTATATGATAACTTGCAATCAAAGAAAAGGGATTGTTTCCTTGAGATCATAATCCCAAAATTTTTAGGATGGAATATAAAAGTATGAACAACGTTCCCTCAAAATTTAAATTAAAAAGGAACTACGAATTGGGAGTTATAGTTTTTCCAAGTTATCATTGAATTTTGGAAGATAATTTGAAATAATAGGAAATTTGTTTACTTTTGATCAAACGCGTGTCATGGGGACCTTTGGATTTAGATCCAACGGGTGCTGCTCGTCGTCCAAGTCCCATTGGGACAAGGACTTTGTCTGTGATAGGGGAAATCCCCCCCCCTTGATTTTGACCACCATGATGCATGTGCATACCTGGAGAGTTTCCCATCGAGTTCGAGAGGAAGAGAGGAAGCTTCCCGACCCTAATTTATTGGGGTTTTAACCTAAACTCGTGAAACACCCAATTGGTCTAGAACTCATGTTGCTACAAGGATTGGGAATCCTCATAGGACCTCCCCTGGCCTATAAAAAGGGTACCCCTCGATCCCTCACTTAATTGCGATCGCTATCGGCTATCCTGAAGTTTTGTTTCTCTCTCCTTTGCTCCATTGGTCTTGCTCCTGCAAGACTCAGTCACGACACCACCGCATTGCTCGAGCAAGGAATGAGAGGAGGATTACATACAATCTTCATTCGATCGAGGATCATGGTGATCCTTTGTGAGATCTAACAGTGCTAAAAGGCGGTTGTTTAAGTGGGAGCGCATCAGCGAGGATCTTTGGATAGGAGACCAGCGTGGACTTCACTAAGATCCAACGACCCGAGCATAGAGGTGCACTCGCAAGCAGGGTGAGTGGGGGTGATTTATGTGGATCGTCTAATCAGCGGACTATCATGGACCAAGGAGCATCCAACAATCAAGAAATTTTGGTAATTTCGCTCTCTGACCAAATAATCCAAAAAAGTGGCTTTCTTTGCAAAATTCGTAGAAATTACTAGAAGTGTCTAATGGAAAAACTTTATACATGAAAGTTGTGTAAAAAAATACAAGGAATCTGATAAAAATACCTTGAGAACCTAGTTATACTCCGTATTACAAAAGTACCTTAATTTGCTAGCAAAATGTATTAAAAGTTGATGAGAAACCCTAATTGAATATAAAGGGTGTATTTTGGTAAATTAATAGGTCAAATTGATAATATTTACCCTGTTAATGATAAAGATGGTTTGTTTATCCGTTTTGAATGCAAGGTTGCCCAATTTAGGGTTGTAATCCATAAAAGAAGGATAATCTATATGGAAACCCTAATTTGGGATAAAAGGAGAGAAAATCATATTTATTTAGATTAAGGAAATCGGATGCTTAATAAAGATCCTAAACTTGTTAAGAGTGCTACAATGAGAAATTAGGGGTTTTATGTAGTTTTGATAAATTAAGGATCATAATATTGAAAGAGGAGGTAAAAACCCTAATTCCCAAGGAAACCCTAAAATTGGAATTGAAATCCTAAAGTGTGATGAAATTGGATAAATATTAATAAAAGGAAACTTGTACTTTTATTTCAGGATTTATATTCATCATTGCTTTCTTGATTGGGTTTCCCTACATATTGGATTCTGTCTTGAAATCTGCAATCAAAGGTATATGGTTACGCTTATAAATAACCGCTCTAGTTTCGTGGCGATTCCCTAACGTTTTATCGGTTGCTTGAAAAATAATTGTTGGATGTCTATGTATTTCATGCAACTATAAAGTGACTATGATTATCACCATAAATATACATATAACTGGCTAGATCCGGGTCCACCTATGTTGCTTTGAAAAGGCTAAAAAAGAGGTAATCCTAGAGCAAGGTCTAGGTTACCATGAGTTAGAAATTGGGCTACCCATGTGTAGTGCCATGAGACTCTTTAGCACACCATGAGTTAAGGAGTGGTCTACCTATGGGTAGTGCCATGTGACTCAACCCTAGAAATTGGTACACCTTATAGGTGGATCATGAGGGGTTTAATGGGGATCTACCATAAGGAAGGTAGTATCCAGGTCCACTGCAGGGATAACACAGAGGATAGGGTACTCATGGATCACAGAGTTATATTTAAACTGTAATCTTGGTTGTTAAATGATTAATTGAATGAATACATTGTTAACATATTTGCATGATTATTGTTTCCCCCACATACCAGCTTTGACTGATCGATGTTTTGTTTGTCGGAGATTTAGGTACAAAATCCCAAAAAGAACAAATAGTAAAGTGGCACATTGTGAATTCACAAATTAAAGAACAAGGATGTTTTAGTTAGATTAGTTCATATGTGGATAGAGATTTAGAATTTACAACTTTTCAAAGGTATGCAAAATTTTATTTATTACAGCTTTTCAGTATAGATTGTTGATAGTTAATAATTGTTTTTGGTTAAATGTCGAACCTTTGATCTGGAAGTTATGGGTGCAGCTTCGACCTCTTAGTCTCCCTTAATTGGGGTTTACCTGAAGGTGGGGTCGTAACATGGTCTGTGGGGCCAGTCATCATTCTTAAAACTATACTAGAGCCTTGGGCAGTGGGCCCAGTTATTACAAATGGTATCAGAGCCATGACCCCTCCAGTAGGTGGGGGCCCACATGGACATGTGGCATACCGGTCTTAAGCCGTACAGTCTAGGCAAGTTGGAAAGGGCTATCCGTTGAGATGAGATGGAGCCGCCCTTATGCTGGTAGTCGTGGATGGGAGCTGGGTGTCCATGGGCCATTGTGGGCCTACACAAAAATGGGGAAGAGATTATGAGACCATCTAGTTGAGCCTTGAGAAGGACGTCATGAGTCTAAGTGGGGGAGATTGTAATGTCCCAAGATTTGAGGCCTCAAATAACATGATCTTAAAGGGAATGATTGTACTACCCAAATCACCAAGGTGCACCTCCTTTTCTGGGAGGCCATCATTAAAGAACTCCATAGTTAAGCATGCTCAGCTTGAAGTAGTACTAGGATGGGTGACTAGTCGAGAAGTTGATCCCATCTTGCGCGTGAGTGAGGAAAAAGAGCACAATTAAGGCTAGTGGTCATCTGTGGGGCCAGTCGTCATTCCTAAAACTCTACTAGAGCCTTGGGCAGTGGGCCCAGTGGTTACACACCTCATGGTTTTCCACATCTTTTAGGTGGCTGATCAATTTTCCAGGTAGTTGTAGTGGGATCAAACTAGTGGAGGCCGATCCTAGTTTGGAGGTAGGTGATGTCTATGTGAAGGGGTAAAGAGGTAGATGATGTTTGTGTGGCCTCATATTGTGACTAAAAGAAGTTTACATAAAGGGATTGTAGTCTAGTGTCATTCTTGTACACTTAAGTTGGGAATGGGGAGTTCTATAAGTAGTTACATATCCAGCTTGAGATTTTAACATGAGTGCCTAGTTTCAACTATTAGATGAGTTATTAGTTACATGTTTATGTCATGTATTAACTCTCTTTTGTAATGAACGTGAAATAGGTTACCATATTGTTAATTTGTATATATAGGAGGTTAACATACGTACATACGTACATTCATTTAGTCAGACATACATACATACATACATACAAGTACAACACAACAGACTGTTCATCTCCTAGGGTTCTCGGGCAATCTCCCATGCAAATGAGGCAAGCACGAAGGCCATGCCACCGATCACTATGATCGGAAGTGTCCACCCACCCACAGCCACCCCACCCCATCTGTGATGACCCCCTCCTCATCTGGAACCAACCACCCAGCAACGACGATGGCTGGTGCAAATCAACAGACCGAAGGTGCAGCCACCGTTAGACCTGGGAGCACCGCTGGACTTGAGCGTGTGAAGAGGAAGTCCTAGGACTAGGTACTGAAGCAGTCGGCACTGTAGAATGAAGAGGAACTCGTGTTCTCCAAGACGAGGATGATTGACGGCACGGTCCATGTTGATCTTGAGGGAGACGAGTTCGAGCGGATGAGGAATGTGTGGGAATATATCATCCTCTTGTACATTCTCGAAAGGAGGCCATATTACCCTCATCTATAGGTGTGGATTTGCCAGACCTGGAGACATAAGGGTACGTTCGAGCTCATCTCAAAGGAGGATGACATATTTCTGGTCCAATTCGCAACGACTGATGATAAGAAATCTGTATTGGAGCTCGGGCCTAGGTTTTTCGAAGCTCAACTCGTTGTGGTGAAGGATTACACCTATGGCGATGAAATGAACAAGGATTTGTTCTCTTTGGTTCCGACAAGGATTAGTCTTCATTCCTTTGGAAGGTCCTGGACATGAAAAGCTACTGGAACCATCGTGGCCGGCGTCAGAAAAGTCCTACACATTGACAGCCGCTCGCTTGAGAATGACGACACTAGGGTTATCGTGGAGATCCAAGCTAAAGACAAGGAACATGAGGTGGTTTGGTTGAACGCTGGTGGCAAGGACCTGATCCCTATCCAGATAAGCTATGACTTCGTGCCCCCTAGATGCTCCAGCTATTGCGCTTTTGGCCACAGAGAGGGTCAACGCCGAAAGGAACCTCAGGCTGAGCCGATGAAATAGACGTGTCGCCCTAAGCATCCAAGTGAGGAGAACCAGGAGAATCCTAGGAAGGGCGGGGATGAGGCCACCGATAGTGATGGTCAAAGCTCGGGTGATACTGAACAACATACAAAGGACCGCGTGGAGGAACAGGCTGATCCCAACCGTGACAGAAGTATGGATACTAATGGTTTCACTCCGGCATCAAGGAGGGTTGGATCTAGTAGGGTGGACATACCTAGAACCCAGGGTGTGGGGTCGATCCTCGACACCTCAAATAGGTTTGGTGCATTGTCTAACTCAGACAAAGAAGAAGGTGAAATTGTGAAATAAAAATGTATGAGGAAGAAAGATAACAAAAAGGAGCCTGGTAGGCGAACAAGATCTTCTAAGAACCCTTGATATGTCCATGCTTCTCTGGAATATTAAGGGGGATGTGACATGAGTAAGAAGAAGGAGATATGGGAGTGGGTCGCTGCCTACGGACACTCATTAGTTGCTTTGGTGGAAATAAAAATAAAGATGCAAAATAGCAATAGTATCAAGTACCTTTTCCCACAGGGATGGAACCACATATCTAATGTAGAATGTGGTGGTGTAGCTAGAGTTTGTGTGGTGTGGAATCCCACGGTTTGGCAGGTGACAGTGATACAGATGTCAGATCAACATGTCACTTTAGACTGTAGGAATAATGGTGGACTACAGATATGGATGATAGCAGTGTACGGGTACAATGATGGCAGAGCTAGACTAGATCTATGGAAAGACCTAGTCTCCATTTCTACACAGGTTAAACTACCTTGGCTGGTGATAGCTGACTTCAACACAGTGATACTATAGGCAGAAAAGAAGCAGAAAAGACTGGCGGCTATGACGGAGGTGGATGCTTTCAACCAGACTATTGATAAAGTAGGTCTGTTCGAGCTTCCTATTGCGGTTGGAGATATTTTCACGTGAAATAATGAAAGATCACCAGAACACATGATAGCGAGCAAGCTTGATAGAGCCTTAGTGAATGATGAATGGATGAAAATTCTCTCTAATACCCAGGTTAAAGCAGGAGGGTCTAAGTTGAGTGACCATGCACCGGTTTTAGTCCAAATTATTGAGAAAAAGTAGAAAAGAATACCTTTCAGGTTTTTAAACTATTGGGCAAAATGGAAAGGATTTGAGGATACTATTAAGCATAGCTGGAGATCCCATGTGACAGGTAATCCTATGTACGTGTTTGCTAGGAAAATGATGAACACTAAGAATTCTTTGAAGAAATGGGCCACAGAGGAGGTCAACATCCCAAACTTGCTAAAAGAGACCAAGAGAGAGTGCAAAGAAGTCAGTGAAAGATTGTTGGTTGATCCATTGAACCATGAGCTTATTGAAAAAGACAAGGAGCTGAAAAAGATGCTTGAGGACCTAAGAAAGGCAGAAGAAAAATTTTACTGGCAGAGAAGCAAGAAGAAATGGATAGAGGATGGAGACCGCAACACAAAGTTCTATCACACTACAGTCAGAAGGAGAGATGTAGGTAATATAATTTCTAAATTGATTAATGCGAAGGGGATAGTGGTCAAAAAACAAGAGGATCTTAAAGAGCAAGCCATAAATTTCTATACTTCTCTATATAACAAGAACTTCTCCAGTGACATTGATGAAGAGGAGGATGTGGATTGGAAGTTAAAACTCACTAGTACGCACAACAACATTCTCACAAGGAAAACAAATGAACAAGAAGTTAAGGAAGCAGTGTCGAGCATTGGCAGCAATAAGTCGCCTGGACCTGATGGTTTTAATGCATTCTTTTACAAGAAAACATGGGATATCATCAAAGATGACTTGATTGCTTATGTGAATTGGTTCCTTGAGGGAGGGAACATGGTGAGGAAGGTAAACCACTCTTTCCTGGTACTCATTCCAAAGAAGAAAGTTATCTCGTCTATTGCTGATTTCAAACCCATAACATGTTGTTCAGTGCAATATAAAATCATTGCAAAAATCTTGGCTGCCAGACTGAAGCTTGTGCTTCCCTATCTTATTTCTGCAAACCAAGGAGCATTTGTGATAGGTAGAAGCATTAGTGAATGCGCCCTCCTGGCTGGTGAATTCTTATTAGAATACAATGTTATGTGTGGTAGTAGGAAAGTGTGTGTGAAGCTAGACCTCTCCAAGGCATATGACAGTGTTAGATGGGAGAAGCTCTAGTGGATTATGAAACAAATGGGATTCAATGAATAATGGATCAGCTGGATGAAATAGTGTGTGGGAACTACTAGCATTTCTGTTCTTATCAATGGAATGCCTATAGGTTTATTCAAAGGGGGGAATGGGCTGTGCCAAGGAGACCCACTTTCTCCTCTTCTTTTTGTGATAGTTATGGAATATTTCACAAGAAACATGCAGCAAGCTGAAGCGCGGAAGGAAATTAAGCCGTACACTGTGCATGGGACAAAGGTAATGACACATTTGATATTTACAAATGATGTGTTGATGTTTGTTGAGGCTAAACAACATCATTTGGAGAACCTGAAAAGACTTTTAGAAAAGTTTGGACATCAAACAGGTCTGATGGTTAACACCAACAAAACTCAAATTTTCTTGTCTAAGAACTGCCACCAGATGGAGCACAGACTTGTCCAGGCCATCGGCGTAGAGAGAGGCGAGTTTCCAACAAAGTACTTGGGCTTTCCCCTCGCTGGCGGCAACTTATATGTTAAAGACTTTGTTGAATGCATTGACAGAGTGGAGGAAATGTGCAATAGACAGCCGACAAAGATACTTGGGGTGCAAGTAAATTAATGTATGACATTAATTAGGAAACGATTTGGCAATTCATATATGACCGGGAAAGCAAGAAACAACCATCTCATGTCCCAGGCAATCGTCTCTCACTTAGCAAAATGACTGTCTCACTCGGTAAGATGACCATTTCATCGCATGCTGGTTGTGAAACTTCCAAAAAAATTACAAAAATTCAAGATCTACTTGTCCTTTCCACTCCTGCTTTAGTCCCATATTGATTGGGGACTGAGAACCCTGACCCTAATCCCTCCTATATATAGAGGGGTACTAGGGGCTTCCCAGAGTACAACTACAATACAAACAACTGATAATCAGTTCCTATGACAATTGTTGTCTTTTCTGGTTGTGGTAACCATGAGAGCACTGGCAAGTCCTGCCCGATAAGGGAGGGATAGCCACGAGATAGAACAACTGAGAGTTTTCATTTTGAGATAGCAAGTTAGTGACTAGAACACCAACAGAGAGGGATAACCCCTTCCTGTCCAGTCCAGTAGGACGATAGGAGTTCTAGGCGGTCCGTGTGGAATACGGTAGAGGTGGGAAGCCATTGTTTGCCGCTTGGAGGACAACGTCAACCAACAATCTATGACAAGATGAGCTGTTAAAGAAGACAATGTTGTGACTGCAGTCTGTGGTACAAACCAAGCAGTCAAAGGTGTCCAGGTGCAACTAGGATTCAGAGTTGCACATCTACAACAATGAGGATTGTCACTGGACTTGCTCTAGGACCAAGTATATCCCATAAACCATCCTTCCTGCATTATAGTTATTGACACAATCTATTGTTTATGGGGAATATAGTAATGAAATTTTAAATTCTACTACCTTCTTTGTACCATATTTCCCAACAAAATATACCATATACATGAAGGGGGAATGTGATGAAACTAAGTGATGTGAACCCCTGCCTAATTTACTCACAATTTGATTGTCTATCAACTCCAATCTCGTGTCCTTATTCTTTTTCTAACTTAGAAAAATTTTGCAACACCATGTCTATAGATTTTAGAGTAATTTAATATTTGCAAGCTTGTGCGGTACACACATTTCTACATCCAAACTAAGTTAGTTTTGAATGATGAAAAATAGGAAATTCTGGGCAAACACGTATAAAATGAGAAAACATGTAAAGGCATAATTTTTTGGAGTCAAATATTCTTATATTATGTATATAGTTAATATTAAAATACCCCTATGTCTCTCCATGAAAATAGATTCATTTTCTATATGTATGCATTTGCTCTATCTAGAAGTCTAGGCTAATGACTACTGATAGGACAGTCCCCACACAAAATATTTCACATAATGGTGTATGACATAACCAAAATAGTCAATGAAACAAATCAAATGAACAAAATTCACTATGATATATGATCCATCAAATGGTGTGCGAAGGAGTTCTTTGCTTGTATTCTCAATTAGCTCGGGAGTCATATGTTTCTTACACTATCTTTGTAAATCATATTTTTTTCTCTTCAGATAATCATTATCACAATTTGTATTAGTAGAGTATTCTTAGACTTCAATGGCGGGGCACATCATTCTTATTAAAATAGCCTTACATGGCCTTCTTATGTTCTAGGTGCAGCAAAGTGAGATCCCCGGTTCCGTTCTGGATAGAATAGAAATGAAACTTGCTAATTTTCTATGGGGAAGTGAACACCATCCTATGAAGTATGCTAGAATGGCGTTACCCAAAGAAGAAGGGGGTTTGGATATTAAAACCCCAAGAGGCATTTCTAAATGGGGGACCATGCAAAGAATCATCTCTGTCCAAGAAGGCTCTTCCACCTGGGGTAAGTGGATGGGAGATAGATATCCAAGAGGCTTGGACTTCAAGCCGAAGACTAGAGAAGGTCTTTCACACACCATAAATGTCATGAGGGAGATGTGTCCACAAATTAAACATTTATTTACTGAAAATGATTCTGGTGGTTGGCAGCTAGTAGATAGGAAGATGGGCTTATGGGAAGTCACCCGGGAAAAAGGGGAAAAGGGCCTACTTGGTGAAAGGATTTGGGTTGGTAGGTATGTGCCTAAGTGGAGTATGTGTGTCTACAAAATTATACATGGCATGCTTGCTACTATGGACAGGATAAAGAGCTGGAACTACGATATTTCTGTGATGTGTTTGCTTTTCTGAGAGCATGATGAATCACACAGCCACGTAATAGGTGAATGCAGCGTGACGAAGGAGGTTTGGAAGCTTATTTGCAGGGAGTTCGATTTGCATTTTTAGATTGTCGGGGATCCTAGGAAAGTGTTGTCTGGATGCGGAAATAATGAGATGAAAATTCTTATTTATGCTAGTCTATGCTATCATATATGGGAGGAGTGTAATGCAAGGAAACATCAAGGAAAGACCAATAGCCCCACGTGCATTGCTGCAAAAATTTGTAAATATGTTAGAAGTAGACTACGGTTGAAATAGCTGTGTGAGTTGTACTATTTGGGTATATGGCGTTGGGCCTACATGTACTCTTAACCTCCTATATTTTTAGGAGGGATTTCGGAATATATTTACCTGATTCTGATACATACATACATGCATACATACATACATACATACATACATACATACATACATACATACATACATACATACATAAACATACATGCATATCCGCAACAAACCCGTCTTCCCTCTAGACCATGCTTTGGCGATTGGCCAGGAGACTCCGTCTAGGGCAAGGACCACAGAGGGAGAGCCCCCCTCTCCCGTTTTCCACCCCACCACCACCACTACCCAAATCCAAACCCAAACCCTAACCCCCACACACACCCACACCATGTAAGGAACAAGGGAGGAGGCCACTGCTACCTCAGTGACCAGGTCTGTGGAAGTGACCGTTGTAACAGTGGGCGTATGAGGAGGCACATGAGGAGGTTGTGGAGCTACGATCAGACCTAAACTGAGGAGTAGATCTACTACTGTGTCGGTGGGAAAACAGGTTAGTGCGCGAGGTCACGCGACGAACTCCAGTGGAGATGACAGAGGAAATCCTAGGCGGGTGGAAGAACCAGTGTTGAGCGAGCAATTGAACTCCAACAAGGGAGGGATGGATTGGATAAAAATCTTGAAGAAACCCTTATCAAGCAACAAGGAGGATCTTAGATTTCCGGATCTAAGAGAAGTAGAGGGTGAAGTTCACGTTGAACAGGAGGAAGATGAATTCAATCAAATGAAAACATCTAGGAACACATAGAGTTGTTGTATGTTCTAGGTAAGAGGCCATACTACCCTCATCTTCTTGCATGGATCAATAGAACCTAGAAGCCAAAGTGTTCCTTTGAATTATTATCTCGTGAACACAACATCTTCTTGATCCAATTCTCAATGATGACTGATAAGGAGGCAACTCTTGGTTTGGGACCTAGATGGTTTGATGGACAACTGGTTGTCACCAAGGAGTATAAGTACGGAGAAGAACTAAAGAAGGACATGTTCAACATGATCCCGGTGTGGATTACACTACAATCTATAGGGAGATCATGGACAAGGAAAGCGGCTAGAATGATGGCTTCTGGTGTTGTACGAGTACTCCATGTGGATGTCAGATCTATGGAAAGTGATGAGGTGAGGATAATAGTTGAACTCCAAGCAGACAAGAAGGAACCTGAGAAGGTCTGGCTTAATGTAAAAGGGAATGCGCCCATACCAGTTAAGTTGACCTATGATCATGTACCTCCACAATGCAGCCAATGTCATGCCTTTGGTCATGGTGAGGGAGCGTGTAATGAAGAGCAACATATTATAAAGATGACGTCAAAGTAGGAACCAACAAAGGTGTGGAGAAAGAAATTCCAAACAAAGCAAGATGAAACCAGCAGTAAGGAAAAGATACCAGAGACTATGTCAACTGAAATAGTGAATGAACAATAGGTCTCGGGAGAAGAAGGAAGCACAGCACCGGAAGATAAGGCAGATGAAGCTACTTTTGTCTCATCTACAAAGAAGAAGGGTGCAAGGATGACAAGAATTCCAGTGAAGGTGGGCGTAGGTACCATCCTTGCTACTACAAACAACTTTGAAGCACTTACAAATTCAAACAAAGAAGAGGGCAAGGTTGTGAAGGAAAAAGGGGTGAAAAAGAAAGACAACAACATGGAGCTGAGCAGGCAAACCAGGTCAACTAAAAACCCTTGACATGTCTATTAAGGGTGGATGCGATAGGAATAAGAAGAAGGAAATTCGGGAGTGGATTGCTACAAGTGAACATTGTTTAGTGGCTTTGGTAGAGACGAAAATAAAGGTACAAAATAACAATAGTATTAAATACCTTTTTCCACAGGGATGGAACCATGTGTCAAATGTGGAATGTGTTGAGGTTTCTAGAGTTTGCATGGCATGGAAACATAATGCTTGGAAGGTGTTAGTGATTCAGATGTCAGATCAACATGTTACAGTTGAATGCAGGAATAATGGAGGATTATAGATTTAGATGACTGCTGTTTACAGTCATAATGATGGTAGAGCCAGACTGGACCTATGAAGAGACCTATTTTTTATCAAAGCAGGTTAAATTACCGTAGCTGGTGATATGGTTTGTCTACAGGATGAGAAAAAAGGGAAAAGGCTTGCACTGGCTACAAATGTTGATGCTTTTAATTAGGATATTGATAAAGGGGGTCTGTATGAATTACCTATGGTGGGAGGTGACTTGTTCACGTGGAATAATGAAAGGGGGGCGAAACACATGATAGCAAGTAAGATGGATAGAGCTCTGGTGAATGATGAGTGGCTGAAAATACTCCCTAATGTACAAGTGAAGGTAGGAGGTTCTAAATTAAGTGACCATGCACCAATCTCAGTTCAGGTCACTGAAAAGAAATAGTAGAGGAAGCCTTTTTGATTTCTAAATTATTGGGCTGATTGGGAAGGATATAATGAAGTCATAAAGAACAACTAGAATACCTAGGTGACAGGTAAGCCTATGTATGTCTTTGCTAAAAAGCTGGTGAATACCAAGATTGCACTTAAGAAGTGGGCCAAGGATGAGGTGAACATTCCAAACTTTGATCAAGGAGACAAAAAGTGAATGCAAAGAAGTCAAAGAAAGGTTATTGGATGATCTGCTAAATTATATTTTGATTGAGAAAGATAGGGACCTAAAAAAGACTCTTGAGGAACTGAAAAAGGCAGAGGGGAAATTCTACTAGCAAAGAAGCAAGGAGAAATGGATGGATGATGGGGATCGAAACACCAAACTCTACCATATTGTAGTGAAAAGAAGAGAGGCATGTAACATTATTTCTGAATTTATTGATGCCGAGGGGAGGGTGATCAACAAACAAGAAGACTTAGAATAGCGGGCCATAAACTTCTATATGTATCTATATAACAAAAGTTTTCCTAGTGACATAGAAGAAGAAGAGGAAGTGAAATGTAATTTCAAACTTACAAGCATGCACAACAACATTCTCATAAGAAGAACTAATGAACAAGAGGTCAAGGAAGTAGTCTGGAGCATAGGCAGTAACAAATCACATAGGTCATATGATTTTAATGCTTTCTTTTACAAAAAGAATTAGGATACTATCAAAGATGATTTGGTGGCTTATGTGAGCTGGTTCTTGTAAGGGGGAAATATGTTGAGATAGGTCAATCATTATTTCCTTGTTCTTATTCCAAAAAAGAAAGTCACCTCCTCTCTTGCTGATTTTAGACCTATAACATACTGTTCGGTACAATATAAAATTATTGCAAAAATATTGGCTACTAGATTGAATATGGTCCTTCCCTGTCTTATTTCTGCAAATCAAGGGGCCTTTGTGACATGTAGAAGTATTAGTGATTATGCTCTTATGGCGAGGGAATTCTTGCTGGACTACAATGTCATGAGAGGAAGTAGGAAAGCCTTCTTAAAACTGGATGTGTCCAAAGCCTATGACAACATCAAATGGGAGAAACTATGGTGGATAATGCAGCATATGGGATTTAATGAGAAATGGATTGGCTGGATGAGACAATGTGTTGGGACCACAAACCACTCTATCCTGGTTAATGGAACATATGTAGGTTTATTCATAGGGGGAAATGGGTTATGCCAAGGTGATCCCCTATCACCCCTTCTATTTGTGATCGTCATATAGTATTTTACACAGAAGATGCAACAAGTTGAGGAAAGGAAGGATATCAAGTCTTATACAGTTCATGGGACAAAGGTAATGACACACTTTATTTTTGAAGATGATTTTCTAGTGTTTGTAGAAGCTAAACAACACTCTCTATAAAATCTTAAAAATCTACTTGTAGAGTTCAGAAAGCAAACGAGGCTGTGTGTAAATGCAAATAAAACACATATCTTCTTGTCTAAGAACTGCTACCATATGGAGGATAGACTTGTACAAGATATGGGCATGGAGAGAGGAAACTTTTCAACAAAATATTTGGGCTTTCCTTTAGATGGTGGTAACCTGCATGTCAAAGATTTTGCTGAATGTATTGATAAGGTGGAGGAAATGATCAATAGATGGCCGACGTAAAAGACATCCATGGCGGGATGAGTTATTATGGTAAAAGCTACTATTGAAGATCTTGTTATTTTTTGGGAGCAACAAGGTGAGATCCCATGTTCTGTCTTAGATAGAATAGAAATGAAGATGGTAAATTTTCTATGGGGAAGTAAACATCATCCTACGAAATATGTTGGATTGGCGCTCCCAAGAGATTAAGGTGGGCTGAACTTGAAAACTCCTAGATACATTACTAAATAGGGGACCATGCAGAAAATCATCATCTTCCAAGAAGGAATTTCTACATGGGGAAAGTGGATGAGAGAAAGATACCCAAGAGGGCTTGATTTTACTCCAAAGACGGGAAAGATACTCGCGCATCATCAATGTCATGACAGAGACTTGGGAACAAATCAAACACTTGTTTGTTGCAAACAAAAATGGAGGATGGAGGCTTATAGATCAAAAGATTTGTACTTGGGAGGTGACTCTCTCAAAAGGTACAAAGAATTCATATGGAGAACAAATGTAGATGGGGAGATATGTGCTGAAATGGAGTATGTGTGTATATAAAATTATGCACATTGTTCTTACTACTCTAGAAAGGATAAAGGAATGGAACTATGAGGTTTCTACTTTATGTTTGCTATGCCAGGAGATGGAGGAATCCCATAGCCACCTTGTGGGTGAATGTAAGTTTACAAAACAAATTTGGGAGATTTTGTGCAAGAAATTTAGATTTCAAATTCAGATTTTCGGGGACCTCAAAAGGATGTTGGCTAAGTGTGGTGACGATGAAAGGAAGAATCTTCTGTTTCTTGGTCTATGCTATCATATGTGGGAAGAGAGGAATGCCAGAAGACATCAAGGAGCTACTACAGAGGCTACGGGTATTGCTGTAAAAATATCTAAATGTGGTAGACATAAATTACACATTAGATAGAAGAGTGAGTTGTAGCTCTATTCTGGATGTATGGTGTTGGGCCTACATGTACTCTTGACCTCCTATATTTTTAGGAGGTTGTCGGAATATATTTATCAATTCTGATACATACATACATAAACGCAGTGATCACCCAGCTAGGTCATGCGACGCTGTGCCAAACCCAAACCCTAGAGGTAGTCCAAGGGAAGAGGAGGAGGAGCACTAAGAAGAATCGAGCAGAGACAAGATGGGACCTAGATCGAAGGGGATTGCTTGGAGCAAGGTCCTAAAGCAACTACTGATCGAGAAGGAGAATATGATCGAGTTCCCAAAGCCAAGAATGAAGGAAGGAAAAATCCACATGGGCCTAGAGGAGGAAGAGTTTGAAAGGATGACAAACATATGGGAATCCACCATCATGGTCTACATAATGGGGAAGAGCCTATTCTAGCTGCACCTACAGGCGTGGGTGAGATAGACATGGAAACTAAAAGGTTCATTTGAGTTATTGTCCAGAGATAATGACATATTCCTTGTTCATTTCTATAACACTACGGACAAAGAACTTTCCCTAACTATGGGTCCAAGGTGGTTTGATCAACAACTGGTGGTGGAAAATCACTACTCCCATGGTGACAAACTACGGAAGGAGGCCTTTGCAACCATCCCAACATGGATCACCTTGAGATCCTTCGGGTGATCCTGGACTAGGAAAGTGGTAGGCACCATAGAGGAAGGAGCAGGAAGAGTCCTACATATTGATGATAGGTCTCTTGAAGGTGAGGAGCCGAGGATACTAGTGGAGATCAAGGTTGGAGGGCTCACGCCAGCCACTGTCTAGCTCAATGTGAAAGGGAAGGATCCAATTATTGTGTCAATTGCTTATGGTCATGTCCATGTCAACTGTTCAAAATGTATGGCATTTGGGCATAGCACAAAGCAATGTGAGTCGAAGATCGTGATGGAAATGACTAGAAAGGAAGAGCACTGAAAAGAGTATGGAAAGAAAAGACAGTGAAGAAAGAAAAGACCGAAGGAAGCAATGCACAAAGCACACCAGGGAATGATGGAGTGCATGAAGAGGGGGAATCATCGACGAAGACACATGTAGCAAGTCCTAATAGCAAGAAGACTGATACGTCGGACAAGATGGGTGATGGGGCGCCTGCGAAGGGAGAGTTTGTCTCGACTACAAGAAGAAGGGTCACAAAACACCAGGCATACCTACTACATAAGGGGTTGGTGCCATCCTAGAAACAATCAACACCTTTAAGGCTTTGAGTGAGTCAGACAAGGAGGAAGAGGAACTCACTAAACAACCAGATACAACAGACACAAGGAGGAACTACAAGAAGGAGCGGTCAAGGCACACTAGATCCCAAAAAACCTAATAATATGTCTATGTTACTATGGAATATTAAAGGGGGGTGCGACAGGAGCAAGAAGAAGGAGATCAGGGAGTGGATAGCTTCTAGTGCCCACTCTTTGGTTGCTTTGGAAATGAAAATAAAGGTCAGAAATAAAAATAGCATTAGCTATTTATTTTTGAAGGGATGCGAACATGTATCAAATGTAGAATGTGATGATGTGGCTAGAGTTTGCATGGCATGGAAACTGAATGCTTTCCAGGTATCGGTGCTACATATGTTAGACCAACATGTTACAGTGGATTGCATGAATAATGTAGGATTGCATTTGAGGGTGGTAGTTGTGTATGCTCATAATGACGTAAAAGATAGGCTAGATCTATGGGAGGAGTTGGTGACATATCTGGACATGCATGTATCTCATGGCTGGTGATTGGGGATTTTAATAGTGTCCATATGCAGGAAGAGAAAAAAGGCATAAGGCCAGCATTGAATGTAGAGATTGATGCTTTCAACCACACCATAGATAAAGTAGGGTTGTTTGAACTACCAATGACTGGAGGTGATATCTTCACATGGAACAACGAGAGAAGCCCAGAAGATACAATTGCAAGAAAGCTTGATAGAGCACCGATGAATGATGAATGGTTGCATATCTTTCCTAATGTACAGGTGAAGGCAAGTGGATCTAAATTTAGTGATCATGCTTCCATCTAAATTGAGATTACAGAAAAGAAACAGAAAAGGAGATTGTTCTTCTTCCAAAATTATTGGGTTGAATGGAAGGGATTCAATGATGTTGTAAAAGAAGATGGAGTACATAGGTGTCTGGTAACCCCATGTTTATCTTTGCAAAAAATCTAGCGAATGTCAAATTTGCTATGAAGAAATGGGCCAAGGCTTAAGTGAATATCCCAAACCAACTTGCAGAGACAAGAAGAGAAAGTATAGAAGCCAGAGAGAAGTTGTTATCTGATCCACTCAATAGGGTATTGATAAAGAAAGACGGAGAGCTAAAAATGATGCTACAAGACCTAAAAAAAGCAGAGGAAAAATTATACTGGCAGACGAGTAAGGAATAGTGGATGGCAGATGGGGATAGAAATAATAGACTCTATCACACTGCAGTGAAGCAAAGAGAAGCAGACAACATCATATCTGAGCTGATTGATGCAGAAGGCAGGGTGGTCAATAAGTAGGAAGACTTAGAAGAACATGCTATAAACTTCTATACCTCTTTAAATAACAAAAACTTTAAGAAAGAAATAGAAGAGGAGGAGATAGAGTGGAAGTCCAAACTCACTAGCACGCACAACATCTTGTTGAGGAAAACCAATGAGCAGGAGGTTAAAGACACACTGTGGAGCATAGGAAACAATAAATCCCCCAGTTCTTATGGTTTTAATGCTTACTTCTACAAGAAAACATGAGATGTCATCAAAGAGGACCTAGTTGAATATGTTAACTGGTTCATGGAGTGAGGGAACATGGTAAGACAGGTCAACCACTCTTTTTTGGTTCTCATTCCAAAGAAAAAGGTGACATCTTCTCTTGCTGATTTTAGACCCATAGCATGTTGTTCAGTTCAATATAAAATTATTGCAAAACTTCTAGCGGCTAGACTGAAGATGGTCCTCCCCTATCTCATTTCTATAAATCAAGGAGCATTTGTTAGTGGAAAGAGCATTAGTGATTGCATTCTCTTACCAGGAGAATTCTTATTGGACTATAATGTCATGAGGGGTAGCAGGAAAGCTTGCCTAAAGCTGGATGTATCCAAAGCATATGATAGCGTCAAGTGGGAAAAGTTGTGATGGATCATGTGACAAATGGGATTCAGTGAGAAATGGATTGGCTGGATGGCATAGTGTGTCTAGACTACAAGCTTCTCTATTTTGGTCAATGGTACATCTACTAGAATATTCAGAGGTGGCAATGGGATACGTCAAGGGAACCCTTTGTCTCCTTGCCTGTTTATGATTGTCATGGAATACTTCACTCAGAAGATGCTACTGGCAGAGGAAAAGAAGGATATACAACCCTATATTATTCATGGTACAAAGGTGTTCACCCATTTGATATTTGCAGATGACGTGTTGGTCTTTGTGGAAGCAAAACAGAACACGCTTTGTAGCTTGTAGAATCTTTTAAAAGTGTTCAAGGAGCAAATGGGACTATGTGTGAATGCAAACAAAACACACCTCTTCTTATCCAAAAACTACTATCAAATGGAGGATAGACTGATGGAGGTTATGGGGGTAGAGAAAGGGAAGTTTCCAAAAGAAATCTTGGCTTTTCATTGGCTTAGGGTAACTTATATGTGAAGGATTTTGCAAAACTGTATGGATAGATTGGAGGAAATGATTAACATATGGCCAACACAGAAGACATCCATGGTAGGGAGGACTACATTGATACGGGATGCTATTGAGGGGCTACTTATTTTCTAGGTATAGCAAGGTGAGATCTCTGGTTCGATCCTAGACATAATGGAGATGAAGATGGCTAATTTCTTATGGGCAAGTGCACATCATCCAATGAAGTATTAAAGAATAGCGCTTCCAAAATAAGAAGGAGGTTTGGGTCTAAAAACACCCAGAGATATAGCAAAGTGGGGGACTATGTGGATAATTATCTACTATCAAGAAGGCACCACGAAGTGGGGAATATGGATGAGAGAAAGATATCCAAAAGGTCTGGACTTCAAGTGTAGAACAAGGGAGGGATACTCACGCACTATCAACGTCATGACGGAGGTATGGCAGCACAATAGGCATTTGTTCGAGCCCAATGTCTTAGGAAATTGGAGACTTGAAGACACAAAGCTAAATCTATGGGAAGCAACACGTTCAAGGGCAGGGAAAGATGTCTATGGTGAGCAAATTTGGACCATTCCTCATGTCCCGAAATGGAGCATGTGTGTCTACAAAATTTCGCATAATGCATTGGCTACTCTGGATAAACTATGAGAATGGAAGTGTGACGTCTCTATGCTCTACTTGATGTGTAAGAAGGAGGAGGAGTCACATGATCATCTTGTAGGAAAATGTAGCTTTACAAAGGAGGTATGGCATTTCATAGGTGAAAAGTTCTAGTTAAAACAAGGATAGGAAAATGAGCCGAGGAAAATGTTGACAAGTTGTGGGAAGGATGATACAAAAAAGATTTTATTTATATCATTATGTTACCATATTTAGGAAGAAAGGAATGCACGAATACATAGGGAAACAACCACTAATGAGAGGAGTTTAGCTGTAAAAATTTGCAAATGTGTTAAACGTAAGTTACACATTAGTTAGAAGTGTTGAGCTTTTGTTATGTTGGTTGGATGTATGGCGTTGGGTCTACATGTACTTTTGACCTCCTATATTTTCAGGAGGATGTCGGAATATATTTACCTGATTCTGATACATACATACATACAGCTGATAAGGAGTGGATCAAGTGGTCAAACATGGTGTCCCCTAACAAAGGGATCCGAGTTCGAACCCCAATTGCCGCCTTGATTTACCACCCTCCCGGGTGTTTGGCCTCAGCCTCGGGCATGGGAGAGGAGGGCAGAAATCTTTCTCTCTTGATCCCATACATACATACATGATCCTATCTTCCCTCTAGGTCATGCTCTAGCGATCGGCTGAGTGACCCCTCCTGGAGTGAGGACCACGATGGGGGAAACTCCCTCTCCCTTTCTCCACCCTACCATCACCCCACCACCGGAACCCTACCTCCAACACCCACCATGACTAACACTAGAAGAGAAGCCACTGCTGCGAAGGATGGAACTTCCAGCGGAGGCGGAAGCCCTAACCCTAGCCACCTAGAGAAAGAAGATGGCGGATGATCCCTCGTCGTGAGTGGACACAAGTCTTCAAGAAACTACTGCCCCAAGGAGAGAAAGAAGAGTACCCAGTACCTAAGCGAATGGAAGGAAAGATCCAGGTTGAACTGGAGGCCAAGGAGTTTGAGCAGATGAGGAATGTCTGGGAGTTTACCGTCATGGCCTATGTGGTTGGTAAAAGTCCATACTACCCTCATCTCTGAGCATGGATAGTGAGGACCTGGAGGCCGAAGGGGAGCTTCGATCTCCTCTCTAGGGAAAACAATATTTTTCTTGTGTTATTCTCCAACTCGGCAGATAAGTAAGCAGTGCTTGACCTCAGACCTCGGTGGCTCAATTCACAACTGGTGGTGGAAAAGGATTACAACCACGGAGACAAATTGAAGAAGGAGGTCTTTGTCACCATACCTTCCTGGGTCTCATTGAAATCATGCAGGCGGTCATGGACAAAGCGGGCTACAAGCACGATTGTAGCATGTGTCGACAAGGTGATCCATATAGATGAATGCTCACTCGAGGATGATGATGCATGCATCTTGGTGGAGCTGAGTGTTGAAGAGGAGTCAACATATGTGGTTTGGTTGAATGTGAGAGGTTGAGACCCTATCCCTGTTTCATTCAAAATTGACTATCTCCCTGCCAAATGCAAGAGGTGTAAGGCCTTTGGACACAAGGACAAGGAGTGCAAAGAAGGCAAGGAAGCTTCTACCATTGTTGTAGAGAAACCTGCTCCAAGGAATATATGGAAGGAAAAGCCTAGAACTGAAGATATGGCGTCGAGCCAGGACAAGGTCAACAGATCTGTGAGGGAACACACTTCTAAGGCTAAGGAAAACTTCACTACTGGAATGGTACATGAGCAATAGGAGGAGGGGGAGTTCACTATGACTTCTAGAAGGAAGGGGCCAAGGAGGACAGGCATCCCGAAATCACAAGGAGTGGGGTCAATATTAGATACATCAAATACCTATGAAGCTCTAAGCGACTCAAAAAAGGAAGAGGATAAGAAAAAGGATAACAAGAAGGAGCTGAGCAGGCGAACCAGATCCCAAAAAACCACCCGTTAATATGTCCATGCTTCTATGGAATATTAAAGGGGGTGTGATAGGGGTAAGAAGAAGGAGATCTAGGAATGGATTGCTACTAGTGGTCACTTGTTGACTGCATTGGTGGAAACAAAAATAAAATAAAAGAACAAAAACAACAATAAATATTTGTTTTCATAAGGATGGGAGCATGTCACTAATGTAGCATGTACTGAGGTGGCCAGAGTCTGTGTGGCTTGGAAACCGAATACTTGGCAAGTGACAGTGATACATATGTCAGATTAGCATGTTACAGTAGACTGCAGAAACGTTAGATGGTTGCATATGTGGGTGACAATTGTGTATCTCATAATGATGCAATAGCTGGATGAGATCTATGGAAGGAGATGATTTCTATTTCCAGATAGGTAACATTAACATGGTTGGTGATTGAAGACTTCAATAGTGTACGAATTCAGGTAGAGAAAAGAGGTAGGAGACTAGCATTAAATGCGGAGATTGACGCTTCCAACCATACTATAGATAAAGCTGGTTTGTTTGAGCTACCAATGAATGGTGGTGATATCTTCACATGGAACAATGAAAGAAGCCCAGAAGACATAATTGCAAATAAGCTAGATAGAACACTGGTGAATGATGAATGGCTACATATTTTTCCTAAGGTACATGTGAAGGCAGGTGGGTATGAACTAAGTGATCATGCTCCTATTTCTGTCTAGGTTACAGAAAAAAGAGAGAAAAGAAGACCATTTCAATTCCTAAACTATTGGTCAGTTTGGAAGTGCTTTAATGATATCATAAAAGAGGCATGGGATGTACAGGTGACAGAGAACCCAATGTTTATTTTCACAAAGAAGTTGGCGAATACCAAACAAGAACTTATAAGATGGGCTAAGAATGAAGTGAATATTCCAAATTTATTGGAAGAAACAAAAAGAGAATGTAGAGATGTCAGAGTAAAATTACTAGGTGACCCACTCAATGTTGATATTATAAAGAAGGATGGTGAGTTGAAAATGATGCTAGAGGACCTGAAGAAAGTAGAGGAAAAGTTCTACAGGAAAAGGAGTAGAGAAAAGTGGATGGAAGATGGGGATAGAAACACCAAACTCTACCATAATACTGTCAGAAGATGGGAGGCATGCATTATTATTTCTGAGTTGATTGATATGGAGGGAAGAGTGGTCAATAAGCAGAAGGATTTAGAAGAATAGGTCGTAAACTTCTATTATTCTCTATATAATAAAACGTTTGAGGAAGAAATAGAAGAGGAGTTGGAATGGAAATTCAAACTCACTGGCACACACAACAACATACTTACAAGAAAGACCAATGAGTAGGAAGTCAAAGAAGCTGTATGGAGTATTGGCAGTAATAAATCTCCAGGTTCAGACGGTTTCAATGCCTATTTTTATAAGAAGACATGGGACATCATCAAGGAGGATCTGATGGCTTACGTCAAGTAGTTCATGGAGGGCGGCAACATGGTGAGATAGGTTAATCATTCTTTTCTAGTTCTCATTCCCAAGAAAAAGGTGACATCTTCTCTTACTAATTTTAGACCCATTGCATGCTACTCGGTACAATATAAAATCATTACAAAAATTATGGCTGCTAGACTGAAGATGGTCCTCCCTTATCTCATATCTGTAAATCAAGGAGAGTTTGTGACATGAAGGAGCATTAGTGTGTGTGCCCTCTTAGAAGGATAATTCCTATTAGACTACAATGTCATGAGAGGACCAGGAAGGTGTGCCTCAAACTGGATGTGTCCAAAGCATATGACAGTGTCAGGTAGGAAAAGCTATGGTGGATCTTGCGAGAAATGGGGTTCAATGAGCAATGGATCAGCTGGATGAAACAGTGTGTTGAAACTACAAGTTTCTCTATTATGATCAATAGTACATCTGTAGGAATGTTCAGGGGTGGCAATGGGTTGCACCAAAGGGACCCCTGGTCTCCTCTTCTTTTTGTGATTGTTATGGAGTACTTACGCAGAAGATGTAGATGGTGGAAAAAAGGAAGGAGATAAAGCTTTATACAATACATGGCAAAAATATGTTAACTCATCTCATATTTGTGGATGATGTGTTGGTATTTTTGGAAGCAAAACAAAACACGCTAGGATGTCTACAAAATTTTCTCAAAGCTTTCAAGAAATAGACGGGTCTATGTGTGAATGCAAATAAAACACGCCTCTTTTTCTCCAAGAATTATAGCCAAGTGGGAGATAGATTACTGGAGGCTATGGGTGTAGACAAAGGAAAGTTTCCTACAAAATATCTTGGTTTCCCTCTAGCGGGGGGTAATCTACAGGTTAAGGACTTTGCTAATTATATGGATAGATTAGAGGAAACGATTAACAGATGGCCGTCACAGAAGACTTCCATGGCAGGGAGAGCAACTCTAATACGAGCAACTATTGAGGGGATTCTTATATTTTGGGTTCAGCAAGGTGAGATTCCTAGTTTGGTTCTGGATAGAATGGAGATGAAGATTGCAAATTTACTTTGGGAAAATGACCATCACCCAACGAGATATGCAAGACTGGCTCTTCCTAAAGAAGAAGGTGGTTTGAATATGAAAACACCCATAGATATAGCAAACTGGGGGACAGTGCAGAGAATCATCATCTACCAAGAAGGGTCCTCGACATGGGGGAGATGGATGAGAGAGAGATATCCTAGAGGGCTGGATTACAAGCCAAGAACAAGGGAGGGATACTCACGTACCATCAATGTCATGATGGAGGTATGGCAGCATATTAGACATCTTTTTGAGCCACATGCTCTAGGGAACTAGAGGATTAAAGACATAAAGATGAATCTCTGGGAAGTAACACAGTTAAGGGCAGCAAAAGACACATGTGTGGAGTAGATTTGGATGGGTACTCATGTTTTGAAATGGAGCATGTGTGTCTAAAAAATTTTGCATGGTGCTTTGGCCACCCTAGACATGCTACGTGGATGGAACTATGATGTCTCAGTGCAATGTTTGCTGTCTAAGAAGGAGGAAAAGTCCCATGATCATCTAATGGGAGGATGAAACTTTACAAAGGAGGTTTGGTGGATTATATGTGAAGAGTTTTATCTACAACTCATGCTAGAAGCGGACCCAAGTAAAATGCTAACAAGCTGTGGAAGTGAGGAAACAAAGAAGACTTTATTTGCTGCTCTTTGCTATCATATTTGGGAGGAACGGAATGCCAGAAGACACCAAGGTGTAGCTGCAAATGAAAGGAGTATTGTTATAAAAATTTGTCAATGTTCTAAGTGTAAGTTACACATTAGTTAGTTGAGTGATTTGTTGCTCTGTTATGGGTGTATGGTGTTGGGCCTACATGTATCTTTTGACCTTCTACTTTTTGGTAGGAGGGATTTAGAATATATTTATTTGGTTCTGATACATACATACATACATACATACATACAATTCCAAGCCGTGTGTCACCCCCTAGGGTTTGTTTGGCGACCGCGACGGCAACACCATTGATGACTCAATAGGCATGGTGCCCACACCCCCGGTCACCAAGACTGAAGGGGTCCACCCCCACTCATCACCCCCACCCACCAACCCTAACCCTACTGGTAGCATCAATCAGGAGCAGAGTGAGGAGATGGAGATGGCAAACCCTATTTTGAGAGGGAAGTGAGACATGTTGGAGAAGAAGGTCTCGTGGAAGCCTTGGTTGTAGGTGCTGAAGGAACCACTGAGGAACCAGAACAAAGGCATGTCCTTTCCGCAGCCAATTGAAAAGGAGGGCAACATCCATGTTGAACTGGATCTGCATAAATTTGAGAAGATGAGGAATGTGTGGGAATCCACTGTTCTGGTATACATTGTAGGGAGGAGACCATACTACCCCCATCTACAAGCATCGATATAGTGTAAGTGGAGTCTGAAGGGGAGCTTCGAACTACTATCATGAGAGAAGGGTGTCTTCTTGGTTAGGTTCTCAAACTTAAAGAATAAGATGGCGGTCCTAGACTTGGCTCCTTGCTGGTTCGACTCTCAATTGGTATTGGTGAAGGACTACCAGTTCAGTGACGAACTAAGGAAGGATTTGTTCTCTACCATCCCTACATGGATTATGATCTATTTATTCGGCAGAATTCGAATGAGGACAGCGGCGGGTACTATACCTGCAGGAGTCAGGAGAGTATTGCATATAGATGATAGGTCCCTCGAGGGAGAAGAAGCAAGGATCCTTGTTGAGTTGACTGTCAAACACCCATTAGCGAGAAAGGTGTAGCTCAACGTCAAAGGAGTGGAATCAATCCTAGTCATGGTGGAGTATGACTATATCCCACCCAAGTGCAGTCGTTATCAAGCCTTTGGCCACAAAGATGATTAGTGTGATGAGAAGAAGAAGATGGACAAGGGGGAAGAGAAAGAGGATCGTGTATGGGTTTTAAAATCCAAGAGAGGGGTACCTCACCAGCAATAGGTGGAAGACGATCCAAGACTAGCGTCAGGAAGCAAAGCAGAAGGGACTTGTGACTTGGCGGGCCATACACAGGTGGAAAAAGGAACCGTGGTGATTGCAGAGCCCATCAATGAAGGCCAGACGAGGAAGACACATAACTACATAAAGAGGAAGATGGAGCTGAGAATTTAGCCACACATCATGAGGACAAAGCTATTGAGAAAGAAAGTACATAGAGAGAAGAGGGTGAATTCACACAATCTCCTAGGAGGAAGAGTAATCACAAGGTCAGTATTCCTAAATCTTGAGGTGTTGGAGATGGACTTGATAAGGGGAACATGTTTGAAGCTCTGAGTGACTCAAAGAAAGAAGAAGAAGAATAGATAGTCAAACAGACAGAGAGGGAAGACAGCAAGAAGAACGACAAAAAAGAGTCCCCAAGGCATACCAGAGCCCAAAACAAAACATGTTAATATGTCCATGCTTCTATGGAATATTAAAGGAGGGTGCAATACGAACAAGAAGAAAGAGAATTGTGAATGGATAGCTACTAGTGGACATTTCTTAGTTTCTCTAGTGGAAATAAATATAAAGGAGAAAAATAAAGAGTATTAGATATTTATTTCTGAAGGGATGGAAGCATGTGTCTAATCAGGAGTTCTCTGAGCTGGCCAGAGTTTGTGTGTCTTGGAAACTGAGTGCATGGCAGGCGACAGTGATAAAGATGTCAGATCAACACATCACAGTTGAGTGCAAGAACAGTGGGCGCTTGCATATGTGGGTATCAACTGTATATGCTCATAATGATGCAAAAAATAGATAGGAGCTATGGCAGGACCTGGTTTTCCTTTTGACACAAAACTCTTTACCGTGGTTAGTCATTGGGGATTTCAGGTGTTTGTTTGCGGGCATAGAAGAAAGGGAAAAGACCAGCTTTGTACTCAGAGATGAATGATTTCAATCATCCAGTAGACAAGGTAGGACTATTTGAGCTACAAATGATTGGGGGTGACATCTTCACATGGAACAGTGAAAGGGATTCTGGGAATAGAATAGCAAGTAAACTAGACATTGCTCAGGTGAATGATGAGTGGATGCAAATATTTCCTAATATGCAGGTAAAAGTAGGTGAAATAAGTGACCATGCTCCTATATTAGTGAAAATCACAGAGAAGAAACAGAATAGGAATCCATTTAGATTCATAAACTACTGGGCTAACTGGAAGGTCTTTAATGATATCATTAAGGAGAGTTGGAATACACAGATAACAGGGAATCCAATGTATGTGTTTGTAAAGAAACTGACAAATACAAAGATTGCACTAAAGAGGTGGGCCAAGGTTGAAGTGAATATTCCAAACTTGTTGGTAGATACCAAAAGAGAATGTAGAGAAGGCATAGGAAAGCTTGTAAATGACCTGCTAAATGAAGAATTTATAAGGAAAGACAGTGAGCTGAAGATGATGCTGGAGGATTTGAAAAAAGTAGAGGAAAAATTCTATTGGCAAAGAGTAGAGATAAATGGATGGAGGATGGTGATACAAATACCAAACTTTACCATACGACAGTTAAAAGGAGGGAGGTGGATAACATTATTTAGAACTTATTGATAAAGATGGCAATGTCACCAATAAATAGGAGGACTTGGAGGAACAAGCTGTAGAGTTCTATTCTTCTCTCTATTATAAGAACTTTGATGAGGAGCTGAGGAAGGAGGAGATGACATGGAAGTTCAAACTCTCAAGCACTCATAACAATATTCTTATAAGAAATACAAATGAACAAGAGGTTAAAGAAGTTGTTTGGAGTATTGGCAGTAATAAGTCCCCAGGATCTAATGGTTTCAATGCTTTCTTCTACAAGAAGACTTCAAAAATTATCAAGGAGCACCTGATTTCATATGTTAACTGGTTCATGGAAGGGGGAAACATGGTTAGGTAGGTTAACCATTCTATTTTGGTGCTTATTCCTAAGAAGAAAGTGACAACATCTCTAACTGATTTTAGATCTATTGCTTATTTTTCAGTGTAGTATAAAATCATCACAAAAATCCTAGCTGCTAGATTGAAGTCGGTACTTCCCTACCTCATTTTTGAAAATCAAGGAACTTTTGTGAAGGGAAGGAGCTTTAGTGATTGCGTTTTGCTAGTAGGGGAATTTCTACAAGACTACAAGGTGATGAGAGGTAGCAGGAAGACTTGCTTAAAATTGAACGTATCTAAAGATTATGATAATGTTAGATGAGACAAACTTTAGTGGATCATGGAACAGATGAGTTTCAATGAATAGTGGATTGGCTGGATGAAATGATGCATGGAAACAACCAGCTTTTCCATATTGGTTAATGGCACTTCTCCTGGTATGTTCAAAGGTGGAAATGGGCTATGCCAAGGTGATCCACTCTCCCCTCTTCTCTTTGTTATTGTTATGGAGTACTTCACAGAGAAGATGATGGAAGTAGAAGGGAAAAAGGAGATCAAGCCATATATAGTGCATGGTGCCCAAGTGATGACACACTTAACCTTTGAAGATGATGTGCTTCTCTTTGTTGAAGTCAAACAAAATACAATGGTGAATCTGTAGCTTCTTCTCAAGGATTTTGGTAAGCAGACTGGGCTATGTGTAAAAGCAAACAAGACCCACCTTTTTCTGTAAAAAAAATTGCTATCATATGGAGGATAGATTGAAGGATGATATGGGTGTGGAGATGGGGAAATTTCCTACTAAATACCTCAGGTTCCCTCTAGCTGGAGTAAACCTACAAGTCAAGGACTTTGTTGATTGCATGGACAAATTAGAGGAAATGATTAATAAATGGACAACTCAAAAAAGTCCATGGCCAGGAGAGCTACACTTCTGAAGGTGCCTATAGAGGACTTCTCACATTATGGGTACAATAGGGAGAGATCCCTAGTCTTCTTCTAGATAGATTAGATATGAAGATGTCAAACTTTCTATGGGTAGGTGGGTACCACCCAATGAGATATGCTTGAATGGCTCTTCCCAAAGATGAAGGATGCCTAGGCCTCAAATCACTGAGGGATATAGCAAAGTGGGGAACAATGAAAAGAATCATTATGTACCAGGAAGGTACCTCAACTTGGGGGAAATAGATGAGAGAAAGATATCCAAGAGGACTTGAGTTCATACCCCAGACAAGAGAAGGATACACACACACTATCAATGTCATGACGGAGATGTGGCAACAAGTGAGACACCTTTTCGAACCGCAAATGGGAGGTGGACTGAGACTTAAAGTCATGAAGACTAATCTTTGGTAGGTCATGAGATCAAGAGCTACAAAATACAAGCACATGGACAGGTATGGGATGGAATATATGTACCAAAATGGAGTATGTATTATTATAAAATTCTACATAATGCTCTAGCTACTCTGGACAAGATACATGGATGGAATCATGAAGTTGCTAATGTTTGCTTACTATGGAAGGAGGAGAACGAGTCTCATAATTACCTAGTAGGTTGCTGCAAATTTATAAAACATGTTTGGAAGATTATATGTGAAGATTTCAGACTGCATATACAGCTAAAAGAAGAACAGAGAAGCATGTTGGCAAGCTGCGGACAAAGTGAAAAAAGGAGAATCCTTTTTGCTGCTCTATGCTACCATATTTGGGATAAAAGGAACACATGAAGACATAGAGGTGCAACCACTGATGTAAATAGTAATTATGTACAAATTTGTAAATGTGCTAAGTGTAGGTTGCACATTAGTTAGTAGAGTGAGGTTTTCTATGTTTTTCTAGATGTATGACATTGGGCCTACATGTAACTCTTAACCCCCTATATTTTTAGGGGGAAGTCAAAATATATTTATCTGATCCCGATACATACATACATACATACATGCATACATGGAGTGGCTCAAGTGATCAAGCACGGTGTCCCCTAACAAGGGGGACCCGAGTTTGAATCCCAGTTGCCGCCTTGATTTACCACCCTCCCTGGTGTTCGACTTTCTCCACGGGTGTGGGAGGGTGGGGAGAGAAATATTACTTTCTTAATCCCATACATACATACATACATGCATACATACAATAACACACAAGCATCTTCCATCCCTAGGACTCACTCTGGTGATCTGCCAGGAGACCAGGTGAAGACGACAACAATGTTGTGGGTTCCTCTACCCTCAAAGTCCACCCATCCACTTCCATTACTTCCACCATGCAATCGAACCCTACCCCACCCAGCACCGACACCCAATCGAAAGATATGGGAAACTCAAACCCTAGACATGGAGTGGATGAGAAAAAGGATGACGATGCCAAATAGCATATGGCCTAGAATAAAGTCTTGAAGAAGTCATCCGAGCACAAAGGAAAGGAGGCAGCATGACCAAAACTGAAAGTGGTGGAGGGTGAAGTGCATGTCGAACTGGAGGATGACGAGTTTGATCAGATGAAGGATATTTGGGAGTTCACAGTTATGGTGTACGTCTTAGGTAGATGGCTATTTTTTCCACACCTCTAGGTTTGTATTCGACGAACTTGGAAACCTAAAGGATCACTCGAACTACTGTCGAGGAGCAACTAAATCTTCTTGGTATGTTTTCTATACCACGGAAGACAAGGATGACGTCTTGGCCATAGGACCACAGTGATTTGATTCACAATTGGTAATTGCAAAAAGCTATAATCATGGAGTTGAATTGAAGAAGGAGGTCTTCTTGTCGATCACGATGTGGATCACGTTGCAGTTGTTTGGCAGATCATGGATGAGGAGATCTATTGGCATGATTGCATCAGGGGCGGGCATCGTTCTGCACATTGACGATCGATCCTTGGAAGGTGAAGAAGCTTGGGTACTATCTAAACTCGATGCAGACGTTGATGCTCCTTCCATGGTGTGGCTGGTTGTGAAGGGATGGGAACCAATCCCAGTGTCAATCGAGTATGACTATATCCCCAAGAAGTGCAGCCACTGGTGCACTTTCATCCATGATACAAACAACTACAAAGGAGAAACTAAGGCAACACAGATGATGACGACAGACCAAAGGAAAGGTTAGGCCAAGGACTACAAACAAATCATTTCTGATGATAATGAAAGAAGGATGCGAGAAGAGAAATAGGGTACAGAAGGCCCTAGCAAACAGAGAGGGACAACCCAGTAAGAGAAGGGGTCATATATGGAGACGAGCTCCCAATAGGCACATACAAAGATTGCAGCCAATATATTCGGTGTTGACACAATATCTGAATTCAAGGGCACACCAGATGGTCACACGAAGAGTAGGAATGAAGATGTGGAATAGGAGAAGCATGACTCTAAAGTAGACAATGAACATGAAGAGGGGGAGTTTACCTCTTCCACTATTAAGAGGAAGGGTTATAAGAATATGGGTATTCGTGAGACCTAAGGAGTAGGAGCCATCCTAGACTCCACTGACAACTTTGAAGCTTTGAGTTAGTCTGACAGGGAGGAGGACAAGTTGGAAAAGTAGGAACAACCAAAGAAACCAACAAGAAGGAGTCGGCAAGGTCAACCATGGCACAATCAACCCGTTGATATGTCCATGCTACTATGGAATATCAAAAGGGAGAGTGACAGGAATAAGAAGGAGATCTGGGAGTGGATTGCTTCTAGTGGACATTCGTTAGTCGCATTGGTAGAAACCAAAATAAGGATGCATAATAAAAATAACTTTAGATACTTGTTTCCTCAAGGTTGAGAACATGTCTCTAATTTAGAGTACTCAGAGTTGGCTAGAGTTTGTGTTGCATGGAAACCAAATGCATGACATGTATCGATGTTATAGATGTCAAATCAACACATTACAATTGATTACAGGAATGTCAGGGGACTAATATGTGGTTGACAACTGTATATGTACATAATGATGCTAAAAGCAGACAAATTTTATGGTAAGAACTGATAGAGCTATCAAGGCAGATCGATGTCCCATGATTGGTGATTGGGGACTTTAATAATGTTTGTCTATAGGCTGAAAAGATAGGTGGAAGACCAACTTTGAATGTAGTGATAAATGTGTTCAACCACGCTATTGACAAGGCATGTTTGCTTAAGTTACCAATGATTTGTGGAGATATGTTCACATGGAACAATGAGAGGAAACTGGAGGAAGGGATAGCAAGCAAACTAGATAGAGTTCTGGTGAATGATGAGTGGTTGAAATTTTTCACCAATGTGCATGTGAAGGCTGGAGGGACTGAACTAAGTGATCATGCTCCTATTTCTATACATATTACTAAAAAGAATGTAAAGAGAAATCATTCATATTCTTAAACTACTAGGCTGACTGGAAAGGTTTCAATAAAGTTATTAGAGAAAGCTAGAATACAGAAGTGGCAGGAAACCCGATGTATGTATTTGCAAAGAAAATGTCGAATACAAAAACTGTACTCAAGAAGTGGGCCAAGGCTGAAGTAAATATTCCTAATATGCTAGAAAAAACTAAAAGAGAATGCAAAGAGGTCAAAGAAAAGCTGCTACATGACCCACTCAATGAGGAACTTATAGGGAGGGGCAACAAGCTGATGAGAATGCTGAAGGATCTAAAGAAGGATGAGGAAAAGTTCTATTGGTAGAGAAGTAGAGAAAAATGGATGGAGGATGGAGACAAGAATATCAAACTCTACCATATAATAGTTAGGAGATGAGAGGTTGATAACATCATTTTAGAACTCATTGATTCAAAAGGTAACATTTTCAATAAGTAGGAGGATCTGGAAGAGCAAGTCATAGAGTTTTATTCTTCTCTGTATAATAAAAAGTTTGAATCTGAGCTTGAGCATGAGGAGATGGAATGGAAGTCTAAACTCACAAACACTCACAAAAACATACTTACTATAATGACAAATGAACAAGTAGTTAAAGAATCTATATGGAGTATTGACAGCAACAAGTCCTCCAATTCAGATGGATTCAATGCTTTCTTCTACAAAAAGGCGTGGGATGCCATCAAGGAGGACCTAATTGCAAGCGTGGCCTATTTTTTGTTGGTGGCAACATGGTTAGGCAAGTAAATCATTCTTTTCTTGATTTTATTCCCTAGAAGAAAGATAAAACTTCCCTTGCTGATTTTAGATTGATTCCATGTTGTTCTGTTCAATATAAAACCATTTCAAAAATCTTAGCTTTCAGATTGAATATAGTACTTGCCTACCTTATTTCTATCAAACAAGGAGCTTTTATTTAGGGAAGGAGCATTAGTGACTATTCTCTATTGACAGGGGAGTTCCTGCTAGACTATAATGCAATGAGAGGTAGTAGGAAAGCATGTTTAAAGCTGGATGTTTCTAAAGCATATGATAGTGTTAGATGGGAAATGTAGACACCTAGGCCCACTGCCCTAAGCTCTAGTGGAGTTTCAGGAATGACGAATGGCCCCACAGACCACCACTAGCCTTAACAAGGCACTTTTTTCCACCCTCACACGCAAGTCGGGATCAACTTCCCAACTGGTCACCCATCCTAGTACTACTCCAAGTCAAACACGCTTAACTATGGAGTTCTTTAGTGATGGGCTTCCTAAAAGGGAGGTGCACCTTGGTGATATGGGTAATCCAATCATTCCTTTTAAGATCATTTTATCCAAGGCCTCACATCCTGGGATGTTACAATCTCCTCCACTTAGCTCAACTATATGGCCACATAATCTTTCCCCAATTCAGTGTAGACCCAAAGTCTCATGCATGCCCAACTCCCGATCATGACTACCAACACAAGGGTGGCTCCATCAACTTGGATAGCCCTTTCCAACATGCCTAGACACTACCAGTGTATGGGCGGATCCATCAACTGGGATAGCTCTTTCCAACATTTGTGGACCGCACGACTTAAAGACTGGAAGCCAAAAACCCATGTGGGCCCCACCTATTGGAGGGGAATTGGCTCTGATACCAATTGTAAACACCCGGGCCCACTGCCCTAGGCTCTAGCGGAGTTTCAGGATTGACGATTGGCTCCACAAACCACCACTAGCCTTAACAAGGCACTTTGTCCCATGGCCTCGAGCACCCCTAATTTCCCCTCCCTTCTTCTCCTGTTATGTGCGGCGCCACCGCACAACCCAGTTTGGGCATTCTCCTAACTCGAGCTCTCTCCTTCAATAACCCCCACCACTACCTCTGTGGGGTCACGACAGACCTGGGCGGCACCTTGGCTGCCTCCATCAGACTCTCTTGCTCCCAAAGACTCCCCATGCCATCAAGCTCTGTCGCCTGCCTTTGTGTCTCGTGTAAGGCCTGAACAAGGGAGGAGAAGTCCCCAAACCGACCGGTCCAGAGGACTTCAAGCCCGGTTCAAGAAACCTTGACTGAACCAGCAAATCAAGAAGAGACCGATCATTTGAACTAACAAAATCTAGGACTAAATCGGACCCTGATGCAACTCAACCACCACATCTATGTGGCTCGATTCTATGCATCAATCACGCATCGTACGGTCCTCAGTTTTCTGATCTAAGGTATTTTTACCTCCTCTCTACTCAGAAATTCAATAAAATCCCAAGATCTTGTTTTAATCGTAGAAAATGCATCCTAGCTCCAAAAATTATGAACAAGTAGTCCATTTTGACCAGAAAACCCAAGGAATTCATTAAAAATACTTGTGGATCCTAATTACTAACGGATTTCAATAATATACCTATATTTGATCTCTTGCTTATTTAGTTTATCAAATGACTCAATAATGATGTTTAATTTTTGGAAACCCTAGATTTGACTTTAATGATCATTTTGAAATCAAACATGGCTAAATATGAGTTTAAATCTTATCTTGTGACTCATCTATGATAGAATTTGAATCATTCCCATTGAAATAAGGATTTCTCTTGATATGTTGATGATTAATCTTAATCTTGCAAACCCCTAATCATATACCCGACCCATGACTCTACCTGATCTAAACTTGAGTTTCAATGATACTATTTGATCTTGATAATGATATAGAAATTTGAGAGTAAATTGAATAATGATGATAATAATATTTGGGGTTGACATATGTTCCTAAATATACCTAGGTAGGTCATCCATTCTTGAAACATGCTTGATACTTTAATAAATGTTAGAAATTTGGAAATATTTTTGATGACCTAACCCTAAGGTAGAGATAGGAAAATGTAACCCTAATCTTGAATAGTGAAACATGATTCTTTTAAACTATGATCTTGACCCTTGAGCCAATATTTTGATTTAGGATCTGACTCAAGGGGTTGATATACTCTTTCTTGGAATCTATACTCCAAATACTCATTTAGAAAGGTATGCTATTATACCTCCTCTTTGGTTGTAATGAAGATACCTTTTATATAACTCTTGATTGTATAATTGGCTATATACTTGGTTGAGCTATTGTTTCCTGTTGATTAGGATTCTGTATTTCTTATATTATATTTTGAGACAAATTGGAAAACATAAATGACATGCCCATTATGACTGCCCATATACTGATGATGATGGTGATGATATTGATAATGTTGATATTGAGTGAAAGAAACCCCTCATTTGCTGGTGGACTTGTACATTGGCCTCCTACCTCATATGAGGATAAGGATACTGGTAACCTTCCCCATCACATTGGGGTAATAGAGTCACAGAAATATATAAGCATGCTTTTTGAATTACAACATAATGAGAACTCATAATAAAAATCGAATTATTTGAAAAACTTGTCGAATAATATTGCTTTTTGCAAATTGTTCGTTATAATTTTGAAATATAAGTCCTGCCAAGTATACTAATTTTCTTATAAACCGTTTTACTTGATTTTGATAGTGTACCATGCAATTGCATGATTGTGTCTTGGTTTTCTTGATTTTAGGCAATACAAATGGAACACTGATTAAGATCGTTTCCGCACTCTACATACTCCGATGACAAAGATAAATTGGATATAACTCCACATTGGGTTAGTGGTTATTTAAATATCTAGTTTTTGAGTTATTATTTCTTATTGTATATGCCAGTTTGTTAGATCCTTTCGGCCCACTCAGGGACGGGCGCTTCAATCCCTTTACCACTGTCTAGGCAGTGAGATTGGGATTGGGGTAAGAATGGTTCTATGATAGGAAAAACTCTGGTGGATTATGCAACAAATGAGATTTAATGAGCAACAGATTGAATGGATGAAGCAGTGTGTGGATACTACTAGTTTTTATATTCTAGTAAATGGTGCATCGACATGCATGTTTGAAGGTGGTAATGGGATGCTCCAGGGAGACCCTTTGTCTTCTCTTCTTTTTGTGATTGTCAGGGAGTATTATACACAAAAAATGTAGCTTACAGAAAAGAAGAAAAAAATCCATCCGTATATAGTGCATGGGATGCCTGTGACGACACACTTAATCTTTGTTGATGATGTGCTTATTTTTGTAGAAGCCAAACAAAATACACTGGAATTGCTGAAGTTACTTCTTAAGGAGTTTGGAGAGAAAACATGTCTATCTGTGAATGGTAATAAGGACCACCTTTTTTCGATCCAAAAACTTTTACCAGATGGAGGATAGACTAAAGGAGGCAATGAGAGTGGAGATGGGGAAATTTCCTTCAAAGTATCTTTGCTTTCCATTGGCAAGAGGTAATCTTAGAGTCAAAGATTTTTCTTATCACATTGACAGGTTAGAGAAAATGATCAATAGGTGGCCTTCCCAGAAAAATTCTATGATAGGAGGAGATACCCTTTCAAAAGCTACTATCAAGGAGCTTCTTATCTTCTAGGATCAACAAGGGGAGATACCTTGTAACGATCCCACCCCTTGAAAACTCCCAACTAAGGAAGGTCAAGAAGCTAGAGCCGTTATCCCAAAAAAGGATCAAATGGCTTTACAAATAATCAGAAATAATTATTGAATCGTACCACAACTAATCTTAAAGTAGGATAATTTTTTTCCTTTTCACATACCTTTATAAAATAGAGAGTTTGGAACTTTACCCAAAAAACTAACTATAATCCTCCAAACATTATTTTTCTTTGTTCTTTTCAATGTCACCTTTTATTGAACATTCACTTTTCAAAATGTAACTGTATATATCCCTAAAACATTGAAAAACAAAATGTCAGTCAATATAACAAATGATACTGGAATGTGGGGGAAACCAAAAGGTTGTAGATAATTGTAACAACATAACCACAACAATTATTTGTTACAAACAAAATTTACTTTTCTTCATAACTTCTCAACCATTTTTACCTAACCTATGGTATACCCTCTCATAGGGTTTTGTCCCCGCAATAAACATTAGGCTACCTCTCAATATCGATCTAGGTACCTCTTTGGTCATCTCTCAATCTGGAGCTAAGTGCCTTTAGGTCTTCCCAACCTGGGGCTTGACCAGTTATGACCTTCCCAACATGGGGCTTGGTCTGACCTTCCCAAACTGGGGCTTGATCCTTTAGTCATCATCATGACTATACTCAACTTTTCATTCATATATCCCAGAGGTGGTATGCGGATTCAAGCAAGTTATTGATATTATAATATTATAGTCATAGTCACTTTATAGATTGTAAGAATTAAAGTTCATCCAAGAATTTGATTTTAAGAAATTAATGAAACCTCAAAAATTGTCATGAAACTAGAAAAATTAGCCATAAGAGTAACCACATACCTAATTTTTTAGTCTCAAAATCAATCGAGGTAGCTAATCCAATCAAGAAGTCCAATCAACCAAGCCAAGCAATAGATCAAGCAACTTGATCTTGAACAACTTATATAAAACCTAATGGTTACAATCGCATCCAAACATCTCTTACTAACTTTGGTTTCTATTATAGGTTTTATAAGCCATTTTGGTATTTCCTTAGGGTTTCTTGGTTTCCAAAATTTCATTTTCCAATTTTACCCTTTTTAGGTCCACAAACCCTAAACACACTTTTCCACTTAGAAAAACCCTAATTAGTAAAATTATCCAAATTAAGGATATATCCATAAATTAGATCAAGAACATCATTTTCACATCTTCTTTATTGAATTCCACAATTAAAATATTTAAACTCCACAATTATCAAAATTAGAGTTTTTAAGTCCATTAATGCACTTTCATCATTATGGAACCCTAATTAGGTAAATCATACACAACTATTAACCAATTTCATCTAATCCATCTTTTAAAGTCAAAGGCCAAAATTTTCTTTAAAATAGCCAAGGAACATAATTAGATCCTTAAATCTTCAAACTTAGGGTTTTAAGTTCATTAAAACCATTAAAGGTAGCACATTTGCATACTTTTCAATTTGCAAGCATATTTAGGCCTCAAACTTATTTTTATTGGATTTTATGAATTTTTTTGATAAAAAAAATATTATTTGTCTTAATCTGATATCCTACTAATTTCTAGAATTTTAAGAAGTTAATTACTTATAGGACAATCACAATACGTCGCCTGGGTCGAGAACCTTGCCTCCCGCCCTGGCAGCTTGGTGGGTCCGGCCAACCGGCCCTTGCCAACTAATCAGTGTGCGCCTAAGAGAAATAGAGTAAAAGAAAGGACAAATGTTCAGCTTTCCCTTACATGCAAAGAAGAGAGTCAAGGGAAAATACGTCTTTTACCTGGGAGTCATCTTCCTCCTTCTGCTTGTTTCTTTGCACGAGCAACAACCAACCCACTGGTTGACTCTCGTCGGTAGAGCCTGGGAGAAGCAAGAAAAGGCAAGGCAACCTCCGCAAAAGCCAACCAGACTTGCTCGTTGTCTTTGATTGTCCAACGAAGGCATCCAAACACACATTGAGGAGGTTGTTCCCTCTCCAGAGATGGTGTTGTTGCCTGGGTTGCAGAAGGAGACTCAAGGTAAAATTGGAAGCAGGGAATGAGTCATGCAAGTGAGTAGAGACTCAAGGTTGAGTGGATGAGTTCACAGAGGGTTCATATGCCCCCCTTAATATAGTTTCCCATGGTGGCGGAGTTGTTCCTGGAATAGGATTTAGGCAAACCCTTGATTTCCCTCCAAAGTAGTTAGCACCTAGGATGGTTCAGTGTGGTTTCTTGTCAAGAATTCGTTGGGCAAGTTCCCAAATTTATACGCTAACTAGGCGAGCAGAAAACCAACCAGGAAAGGGGTTGTGTCATGTTCTTTGTTGCCTTATGTGGCTTGAGGTAGAGAACAACTATGTGTCATTGGATTTGGTCCTCATCATGCATGCCAAAAAAAGTTGATTAGATCAATTTCCAATTGGATTAGAAAATCGTGATTTTATTGATATTCCTCTCAGTTTTGGGATTTTTTTTTAAATCCATATCTCCTAAACCACACATCCTTTTAATCCCAAATTTTAAGGAAAACTTTTTAATGACTTAATTTACTTGTCTGCAAAGTTTGGAACCAAAACTCAAAAATAAAATAGACGTTTCTTCATATGTAAGTCATCCACTCAAAAGGCATATTTTATGCAATTAAAATTCATATTTTCTCTTTCTTTCTCTTCTATTTTCTTTCTTTTGATTTCTTTTGTTTTTAAAAACCAAGTGGGAAAAAACTTAGTCAATAGTGGTCATCCATACCACTTTCTAGAGAATTCTTCATAATTCTCTCACATGCACACAATTTACTTTTATTTCTTTTCCCTTTTCTTATTATAGGATTTCTTTTGTCCCCTTTTCCCTTTTTATTATTATTGGATTTATCAAATAAGTATGAAACACAAAATCATGCATCCAAGGGAAATTTTGTCAAAGAATTCATTATTTGAAAACAAACTATACAATTTTCCATTCAAATCCCTTTTACTTGAAAAATTGCATTTCAATTGATACAAGCAAAATTGAGGTTATAACACCCTTCCTCCCTTATAGGAATTTTGCCCCCAAAATTCAATCAATGAAACAAACAAATTAGGGTAGGCCTTTTCCATGTCCATCTTTAGCTCCCATGTGGATTCATCCTCTCCATGGTGCTTCCAGAGAACCTTTACCATCTCTATCTTTTTACTCCTAAGCTCTTTCACCTTGGTATCCAGTACCCTCATAGGTGACACATGGTAAGTTAGCCTCCCATGGAGTACAATAGTTTTAATGAACATCACATGGCTCAGGTCCTTCACACTTAAGATTGGACGCATGGAACACATCATGCATCATACTAAACTGAGGGGGTAAGGCCAAACGATAAGTAGCTTTAAGCCATTCCAAAATCTCAAATGGACCCACGTATTGGAGACTCAACTTTCCTCTATTCTTAGATATAGCTCAGAGGGGTCAGATTTTTAAAAACACATGTTCACCCATAATGAAGTGCAAGTCAGTCTGCTTTGCATCAACATATGACTTCTGTCGATCCTGGGTTCTATTTAGCCTTTGCTTGATCAAAGTGACTTTGTCATCATACAACTGTAGCTCCTATGACCTCAACAAGGTCCTTTCACCGACATCATCCCAGTGAAGCAGTGACCGACATGGCCTCCCATAGAGAACTTCATACGGAGGCATCCCGATACTGTAGGGGAAGGTACTGTTTCCAAGATTCACCCCCAATCAAGCAAACATGCTCTCAACATATCATCTAATGTATGGATCATCCTTTCTGACTGTCCATCAGTATGGGGGTGATAAGTTGTGCTAAACTTTAGTCTAGTCCTGAGTTTGTCTTGCACTTGCTTCCACAACTTGGAAGTGAACTTTGGGTCACTATCAGAAATAATCAAACTCATAACACCATGCAGTCATACTATCTCTCTGATATAAAGTTCAGCTGATTCTGTCACTTTGGTAGTGGTTTTTAAGGTGAGGAAATGCACCGACTTTGTAAGGCAATCTACCACAACCCATATTGCATCATGACCTCTCTTGGTCTTGATGAGACCCACCACAAAGTCCATGGTGATATGATCCCATTTCCACTTAGGAATTTCAATCGACTGTAGCAATCCACTGGGTCGTTGGTGTTCAGCCTTCACCATTTGGCACATGAGACAACTGGCCACATATGCCTCTATATCTCTCTTCATTCCAGGCCACCAAAAGTACCACTGAAAGTCCTTAAACATCTTGGTAGTACCAGGGTCTACTATGTACTAAGAACCATGAGCTTCAGGCAAGATATGATAATTCAAGGGCGAATATTCAAGAACCCAAATATGACTCTTGTAGTGGATTCCACCATCTACTCTCACTAAGAGATGGGTCTGAGGTTTCTCTAACAAAAATTTTATCTTTCAAGCTCTGGGATGGCTAACTGGGCAGCTACCAACTCGGTCAATATGTCTAGTTTTATCTGGATATTAGCCACATAGATCTGGTCTTCTAATGGATGTGGAATCCACCTAGCAAACTCTTTCAGTCCTCTCCACTGGCTAGACAATACAAATGTACACTTGAGCTATTTCTGACTAAGAGCATCTGCTACAACATTAACTTTCCTAGGGTGACAGGCGATGTTGAAATCATAGTCTTTCATATACTCCATCCATTGTCTCTGTCTCAGGTTTAGGTCCTTCAGATTCAGGAGATACTTCAAGGTCTTGTGGTTGGTGAAGATTTCAAAAGTGGCTCCATACAAATAGTGTTGCCAAATATTCAGGGCATGTATGATCACATCCAACTATAAATCATGTGTGGGGGTAAGTCATTATATTGGGCTTGAGTTGTCTAGAGGCATAAGCAACAATGTTCCTATTTTTCTCTAGCATGCATCCAAGCCCCATCTTCGATGCATCGATGAAGATCATAAAACCTTAATTGTCTAACGATAAAGTCAACACTGGAGTTGTGGTCAATTTTTCTTTTAGCTCTTGGAAGTGAGCTTCACACAAATATGACCACACAAACTTCTCATCCTTTTGGGTAAGCTTGGTGAGTGGCAAAGCAGTCTTTGAGAAATCTTTTATGAAGCATTGATAATATATGGCCAATCCTAGGAAGATGTGAATCTCAGAAGGGTTCTTCGGTACTGACCAATCTCGCACAGCCAACACTTTAGCAGGATTCACTAAGATGGTCCCTCTGGATATGATGTGTCCAGGTAACATGACACGGTCTATCCAAAACTCACACTTTGAGAAATTTCTATAGAACTTTTACTTTCTCAAAATATCAAGGACTCTACCTAGGTGGTCCCGGTGTTGTTCTAGGTCATCAGAGTAAACTGGGATGTCATATATGAACACTATCACAAATTACTGGAGGAAAGGTTGGAACACATTGTTCATGAGGTTGATAAACACACTTGGGGCATTGGATAACCCAAAAGGCATAAACACAAACTCATAGTGGCCATAACGGGTTTGAAAAGTAGTTTTTGGGATGTCCTCGCTCTTGACTCGCAATAGGTGGTACCCGAACCTCAATTCAATCTTTGAAAAGATTCGAGAAGACTTCAGCTGGTGAAATAGGTCATCTATAGGGGGTAAAGGATACTTGTTCTTAATGGTAGACTGGTTAATCATCTGGTAGTCTATGCAAATTCTGAGCGACCCATCCTTCTTTTTCACAAAGAGGACTAGTGCTCCCCATGGTGATGTGCTAGGTCGAATAAAACCCTTGTCTAGCAGTTCTTACAGTTGCTTTTTTAGCTCAAGCAACTCAGCGGGGGCCATCCTGTAAGGTTCCATCGAAATAGGATTTGTCCCGGGAGCTAGCTCTATCAAAAAATATACCTCTCTCTCAGGTGGAATCCTAGGCAAATCATCTGGAACACATTTGTGTAGTCCCTGACTACCTCTATTTCCTCTAGGATTGCACCATAGGCTCTGGCTCGATAACTATTGTGAGAAGAGCTTGACAACCCTTGGTTATCATCCACTCTGCCTTCAAGGCTGACACATACAGGCTAGTGGTAGCATCCTTCCTACCTCTAATGGTGAACAGTGGATGACCTGATCTCCTTATTATTATTTTCTTTTCCCTACAGTCGATATTTTCCCTGTAAGTATAGAGCCAATCCATACCAACAATCACATCAAAGTCATTCATGTCAAGGAAGATAAAATATCTAGGGAACTCGTGATCCAGGTACTTAACAAGTATCACTAGGGTTTTCAAAATAGATGTAAAGATATGACCACTCGGGGTTGTGACATCCAAAATATATCCTAAATCCTTGATGTCCAAACAAAGCATAGTAGCAAGATTTCTTGAAATGAAAGAATTAGTAGAACGAGAGTCAAAAAGATATTTTACATTATGGCCCATGACTTCAAGCATGCCTATATTGTTTTTCATAACATGTCAGACTACTACATGCTTATCTTAAATAGGAAAGAAAACTCTGAGGGTTATTACCCTCTATTAACCAATTAGCATTCGCTTGAGCCTCTTCATTGTTGATGGTGAAAAGTCGAGCTTGTCTTCACTCTCCAGCATGTGGGGTTGTGACTACTGGCTAGGCTTCTATAGTGCCCAGACCTCTCGGGTCAGGTAAAGGATAGTTGGCTTGGAAGTGTCCTTCTTACTGGCAACGGAAACACACCTTCTTCTCAAAGAGGCATTTGCCCGGGTGCAACCTTCCACAGTTGTAGAACCTTGGGTGGTGGTTCTTGTTGCGGGGCTTCCCTTTACCTCCATATCTTCCTTTGGCATGGTTGTGTCTTTGTCCTTTCTTATGGACATTCCTTGGGCCAGAATTACCTTCAATGTAACCCAGGTACCCCTTGGATGGGTTTTGAGCAGGCATCACCATCTTTTCCATGGATAGGGCAGTGTTGTAGGCATCGGTGAAGTTCATTGGTTTGCTCGCCATCACATGAGGCTTGATGACATGGTTTAGATATTCCACAAAATGGTCCACCCACCTTTCCTCAGTCATCATGTATGCAAACCCATTCCAAGAGGTGGAACTAGTGGCTAAAGCCTGTGATAGATCGGCTACCTTGAATGAGGTTAGTGAACTCCCTTTCATTTTCTTTCTTTGCTGAGATTTAAATGAATCTGGTTGAGAAGATGGTTCTGAAGTCAGTCCAAGCCATCACGTCTTCATTTAGGTCTCGTCCCATGATGTGGTTCTCCCACTAAATTTTGGCGGCTCTTTCTAGTAGATGAGAGGCAAACAAGACCTTCTTGCTCGGCTGCACTTCCAGCATGAGAAAACCATTTTCCACCTCTAGAAGCCAGACATTGGCTTTTTTGACCATCTCAGTCTTGTCTTCTCCCCAGAACTTCTCAATTTTAGCTTCACGAAGTCTAAAATGGTGGCTTCAAGTTGTGGATGAACTGGTAGTGGCATATCATCTTCACCTCTGGCTATGTCCTTGAGGGCTAATGCACTAACAACCTTAGTCATCTTCTTCTGTTGTTCCATCCATAGGGCATTGCGAGTATAAACTACTACAGTTGGCCCAAAAGTGGCTATACACCTTGGGCTTGTCTTCCACCATTAGCTCCCTCTTATGATCATCATCTTTGTTCAGGTTGTCGAAGGGAATGACTTTTGGGTCCGCATCATCCTCGGAGGATGCATCAGGTCTCTTCCTCTTCCTGGAGGCTTCTTCCTCCATATCTCTCCTCCTTTTCTCTTGGGACATTCTCTTCCTTCGAGAGAGCCTAACCTCACCATTCTCCTAAGGGGTGCCAGTGGGAATGACGACAGTTTTGACACGGGCCATGCTTCTTGCTACACGCAAGCATGTAATTAAATTCAGTCTAAGTTTTATATCATTAAAACTTACACCCATGATGTGTTTCATACATGCTTTTTATTATTTTGTGGAGGATCCCTTAATCCTTAATACTCTTAACCCCAAAACTCAGGAGGAAGGGGAGAGAGAGAAAATCCTAAGCACATAAAGTTTCTCCAGTGAAAAGGGGTAAAGAAGGGAGGAAAGAAGATGAGAAGACCTAGAGGTATCTTATTTTGCATCAAATCCTCTGATTTCAGCCAGACAGTCACACAAATGTTGGGAGTCCTCGTAAACTAAATAGTGGGGTGGAGGAAAACCATGCCAGCCCTCGAATCGTGATCCTTTTCTAGGCACCTCCATCTTTGGAAAATTCTCTAATAACTCCCTTGGGTTCTAAAGACTTTGTAAAATTTAATAATTATTAGTAATTATATGGAAAACCATGCTTTGATACCAAATCTAATGAACCCACCCCTCGACAACCCCCAATTAAGGAAGGCCAAGAAGCTAGAGTCGTTATCCCAAAAAAGGATCATATAATTTTGCAAACAATTGGAAATAATTATCAAATCCTACCACAACTAAGCTTAAAGAGGGATAATGTTTTTTTTCTTTTCACATACCTTTAAAAAATAGGAGTTTGGAACTTTACCCGAAGAACTAACTATAATCCTCTAAACATTATTTTGCCTTGTTCTTTTTCAATTTCACCTTTTATCAAACATTCACTTTTCAAAACGTAACTGCATATATCCCTAAAATTCCGACAAACAAAACGTCAATCAGTATAATGAATTATACTAGTATGAGGGGAAACCAAAATGTTGCAGATAATTGTAACAACATAACCACAACAATTATTTGTTACAAACAAAATTTACTTTTTCTTCATAACTTCTCAACTATTTTTACCTAACCTCTAGTATACCCTCTCATAGGGCTTTGTCCCTACAATAGACATTAGGCTACCTCTCAATCTGGACCTAGGTACCTCTTTGGTCACCTCTCCATCTGGAGCTAAGTGCCTTTAGGTCTTCCCAACTTGGGGCTTGACCACTTATGAGCTTTCCAACCTGGGGCTTGGTCCTTTAGTCATCATCATGACTATACTCAACATTTCATTCATATATCCTAGAGGTGGTATGCGTGTCTGAGCAAGTTATTGATATTATAAGATGATAGTCATAGTCAATTTATAGATTGTAATAACTAAAGTTCATATAAGCATTTAATTTTAGGTCATCGATAAAACCTCAGAAATCACCATGAAACTAGAGCGATTAGCCATAAGCGTAACTACATACCTTATTTGGTAGTCCTAAAATCAATCAAGGTAGCTAATCCAATCAAGAAGTCCAATCAACCAAGCCAAGCTATAGATCAAGAAACTTGATCCTAAAAACCATATATAACGCATAATGGTTACAAACGCATCCAAACATCTCTTAGTGACTTGGGTTTCTATTCTAGGGTTTCCTTAGGGTTTCTTGGTTTCCAAACTTTCATTTTCCAATTTTACCCTTTTTAGGTCCACAAACCCTAAAAACACTTTTCCACTTAGAAAAACCCTAAATACTCAAATTATCCAAATTAAGGATCTTTATCCACAAATTAGATCACGAACATCATTTTCACATCTTCTTGATTGATTTCCACAATTAAAACCATTAAACTCCAGAATTATCAAAATTAGAGTTTTTAAGTCCATTAATGCACTTTCACCATTACGGAACCGTAATTAGGCAAATTATATATAATTATTAACCGATTTGATCTGATCCATCTTTTAAAGTCAAAAGGCTAAACTTTTCTTAAAAATAGACAAGGAACACAATTAGATCCTTAAATCTTCAAACTTAGGGTTTTAAGTTCATTAAAACCATTAAAGGTAGCATCTTTGCATACTTTTTTATTTGCAAGCAGATTTATGCCTCAAAATTATTTTTATTGGATTCTATGGATTTTTTTTTATCAAAAACCATATATTAGTTTCCTTAATCTCACCATCCTACTAATTTCTAGAATTTTTACAAGTTAATTACTTGTAGGCCAATCACAGTACGCCACACTGGGCCGAGAACCTTGGGTCCCACCTTGCCAGCTTGGCTCGGCCGGCCAACCGTACCTTGCCAACTAGGCGGTGCACACCTTAGAGAAACAAAGTAAAAGAAAGGACAAATTTCCAACTCGCCCTTACCTGCAAAGAAGAGAGTCGAGGGCAAAGACGTCTTTTACTTGGGAGTCGTGTTCCTCCTTCTGCCCATTTCTTTACACGAGAAGAAGTAAACCCACCAGTTGACTCTCCTCGTTAGAGCCTGGGAGCAGCAAGAAAAGGCAGGGCAACCTCTGTGAAATACAACCAGACTTGCTCGTTGTCTTCGATTGTCTGACGAAGGTGTCCAAACGTAGGTCGAGGAGGTCATTCCCTCTCTGGAGATGGTGTTGCCACCTAGGTTGTAGGAGGAGACTTGAGGCAAAATTAGAAGCAGGGAATGAATCATGCAAGTGAGCAAAAACTCGGAGATGAGTGGATGAGTTCACAGAGGGTTCATAGCCCCCCCTTATATAGTTGCCCATGGCGGTGGAGTTGTACGTGGAATTAGATTTAGGAAAACCCTCAATTGCCCTCCAAAGTTGTTACACCCCGATCTCACAATTTCCTCAAATCATGAGATTAGGGCATAAGATAGGATTTATATGTAATACAAAGAACACCCTTAACTTTTTTTTCTTTCTTTAAAACTCTTGTTTCTTCGCATTGAACCACATAAATCATTTTAACAAGAGAATCTGAACATTTCTTTTACTAATCAGACTTTAATAGTAAAGATACATGTATAAACATTCATGATATCTCTCACACCTTATGCACATAAGACCTACTAATAGCATACAATTTCAAAAGAGGAATAATATTACACATCGTAATTACAACTCTCTCTCTTATCTCTTACTGAGGACCTAGAGTGACAAGGACCGACTGACTCAACGAATCTTGTACTTAACTCTTGTGGCAGATCTACACGGATGCTTTGACCATCTTCAAGTCCACGCGGTTAACCCTAAAATGTTTGAGTAGAGGGGTGAGCCTACTCGCTCAGTGAATGAGTACTTCAAAGAAATATTCTAAGGCACTAATGTGATTACATATATAACTTTGAATAAACGTTATGAAATTTAACAACAATAAATACTACACTGAGCAGTTCTAAAACAATATAATTGAAATAACAAGAATGTAAATATTGCATCCAAAGAATAACTACTAGAAGACTATGCTCTAGTCTTCCTTAACTCTTTCATTCATAAGGAACTCTGTGAACCTATATGATCATATTTTAGCTTATGCCCTGATCTATGCAGTGTAATCTGCATAGAGACTCACAGTGCACTACGGCCACACCGTACAAGACTTAGCGACACACCCGGAAAATGCTAAGTCTGACTTCCAGTCCTGTTCTGCTACAGGACCCACGGGCTCTCCGGCCCACAGGCTCTCCGGCCTCATTGCACTAACTCCGAGTGCTCTAGACTCCTCCTCTAACCTGATCACACAGGCAGAGAGTCTACACTGGGTTACCACCGTGACACACGCACGTATTATTGTTGAATAACCCCTATCAACCCTCGTGCCACCAGAATTACTCAACCGGTTGATGTTGGACACGAGTTTCACCCCTAAGGCGCAGACCTCCCAAAGGGGTTCTACGGTGTTCAGGGCACCTAAGTCTAACATTAACATTATAGATACATTTTAAACAGAAATCATAACTCATTTTACATTTCTCACAAGGCTCACACGGCCTGCCATATCATATGATATAAAACATCATAGCTCATGTATTCAAACATATATCATGTCTGCCCAACAAGTATTCTCATTCTAACATTTCATACATATATGCATGATCTCAGTAACATCCCTTTCTAGGGCATGTCATATCTCATCACCTGCAATTCACGAGATATGTATTGTGAAAATAAGAAACCCTGTAGTATATATATACCAACTCAAAGAGAACAAGCATGTAAAGTTAAATGCACAAACAACATACAATTCATCAGTTAAGCATCACCACATCTCATATGGAAACCTTTCATATCACCATAACTTAATTCATAGAACACCCTGTCCTTAGGGTTTCCTTTCCTTATTCTCTTATCACATAGCAACACCCTGCTCTTAGGGTTTCATTTGCCTCATTCACTTATCACATGGCTCTCATAAGGATTTCACACGATATAAACATTCACAAATTAAAGACTGCTTTCAACAATTATATACAGTCAATATATGTATGAACCCATGGAAATTGAACTAAATTTAGGTTTCCATGCTATTCACTGAGATATCATGCACCAAGAATAAAATTCAAATAAGGTAACCCATGAGGTACATCCTAACCACTTATAAGATTACTAGTCCTCTTCAATAAGGTTGAAACTCTAGTGATATCTCAATTAGGTTAAACCCTAATTACATCATATGGTATAAATCTGAAAAGCATTCTTACTAGGATGTGTTTTATACGTTTCAGATGTGAATCTACCATCAAAGAGTCATTCAAACAGAGAAGGCATCCATATCATATCAATTTGCAACAACTTAAATTAAACGTACATTTCAGGGTTTAGAATCACATACCAAGCAATTACGGATTTGGATGCTATAATCAAATTTCGTGCATTATATTGTTTAAAGGAAGAATCCACTCACCCCAAGGTGTGAAAACACCTCAAAACTTCATCTCAACTCAGGGGATCTCGAACTCATATCAAATCCCTAGCAAATCTCCCAATTCTTCTTCCATTCAACTCGGAAACCTTGAAAATGAGGGATTATGAAGAAAGGGTGAGAAAAGAGGGAATTTCGACATCATCTTGGATCAAATCAGAGCATGGAAGGAATCTTGACATGAGAGAGAAGATTCACCATAAAAGTCTATGCAAAGGATCCGAACTTACTTGATTTCACCATTCCTCGGACCGCAAAACCCTAGGTCAGCAATTCCTCCTCTTTCTCCACTCAAGCCCTAACTCTCCCTCTCTCTCTAGATTTTCGTTTCTCTGGGGTGGATGACGAAGAACGAGAGCTGTGTGTGTGTGTGGTCGATCATATAAGTCAATTTGAGCTGCTTGGGTCAATTGCATATTGACCCAACACTCAACTTTTATTATATTGGCTGAATATTCAGTTACACAAAGTTAATGTAATTCGTTTATTTCAGAGATCAAACCTTCTCCAACAATTATGGGAATTTAGAAAGTTGTTTATAATTGATCTATAAAGCTTCAGTTAAAATTTGAGATCATTTGGAGTTACCAATAAATAATTTAAAATAGAACAGTGCACTGCTATATTGCAGTCTGCAGCAGATTCGGTCGAGTTTGTCCTGCACAGAACTCGACCGACACCCTCACTGTAGAGATCAAAAGTCATCCAAAAATTATGATAATTTAACAGAGTGTCTAAAACTATGTTTTTCAAGCACAGTTAAAATTTGAGATCAATTTGATATACCAATAAAAAGATAAAATTCAATTACCACACTGCTATATAAATCTAGAAATATGATCGGTCGAGTTTGAAACTCGACCAATAAACAGGTCAGAACATTCCTCAAAAATTCTTATATTTACCAATTTTGTTCACATTTTATATATCCAAATCATATCCAAATTTGAAGTAAATCAGAGTTACACATAAAATACTAAAAATCATTTACTGAGACACTATACTTATCACATTTTGTGTTCATGTATCATCAAAACCCTATTTTGGGCCGAATAGGGTTTATGTTTCTCAAACCCTAATTCTCAAGGCAAACGAACACTTAAACTTATTATCATAGTTAAAACATCCTAATTGCGTTATCGTCATTAATTAGATTTCAAGAATGATTATTCCAATTAATCTTTGCAATTGTCTAGGTAAACCCTAGTTTACCAATTAAGCTCAGATGGGGTCGTAACAAAAGTGGTAAGAACCTAGGATGGTTTGGTGTGGTTTCTTGCCATGAATATGTTGGGCAAGTTCCCAAATTCATACGCTAACTAGGCAAGGAGAAAACCAACGGGAAAGGGGATGTGTCATGTCCTCTGTTACCTTACGCGGTTTGAGGTAGAGAACAAACATGCACCTTTGGATCTTAAATCCAACGGTCCTCATCATGCACGTCAAAAAAAGTTGATTAAATCAATTTCCAATTGGATTAGAAAATTGTGACATTTATTGATATTCCTTTCACTTTAGGGAATTTTCAAAAATGCATATCTCCTAAACCACACATCCTTTTAATCCCAAATCTTAAGGGAAACTCTTTAAAGACTTAATTTACTTATGTACAAAGTTTGGAACCAAAACTCAAAAATAAAATAGACCTTTCTTCATATGCAAGACATCCACTCAATAGGCATATGTTGTGCAATTAAAATTCATATTTTCTCTTTCTTTCCCTTCTATTTTCTTTATTTTGATTTCTTTTCTTTTTAGAAACCAAGTAGAAGTAAAACTTAGTCAATAGTGGTCATCCATACCATTTTCTAGAGAATTCTACATAATTCTCTCATATGCACACAATTTACTTTTATTTCTTTTCCCTTTTCTTATTATAGGATTTCTTCTATACCTTTTTCCCCTTTTTATCATTATTGGATTTCTCAAATCAGTATGAACCACAAAATAATTCATCCAAGGGAAATTTTGTCAAAGAATTCATTCTTTGAAAACAAGCCATATAATTTTCCATTCAAATCCCTTTTATTTGAAAATTTTGATTTCAATTTATACAAGCAAAATTTAGGTTATAACATACTTGGTCCGGTCCTTGATAGAATGGAAATGAAGATGGTAAACTCCCTATGGGAAAGTGAGTATCATCCAATGAGGTATGTGAGATTGGCTCTTCTAAAAGATGAAGGTGGACTTGATCTGAAAAATGCCAAGAAATATAGCAAAATGTGGGACTTTGAGAAGAATAATTAATTTCCATGAAGGTTTGTCAATATAAGGGAAATGGATGAGAATGAGATATTCAAGAGGACTAGATTTCAAGCTGAAGAAAAGGGAGGGATATTCACGAACCATCAATGTTATGACTGATATGTGGCAACAAGTGAAGCATATGTTTGACTTACATGATCCAGGAGGATGGAGGATCAAAGACCCAAAGGCCAATCTTTGGGAATTGACAAGGGTTAAAGCAGCAAAAGATAAATATTTGGATCAGGTTTGGATGGGCAAGCATGTGCCAAAGTGAAGCATGTTTGTCTATAAAATTCTACACAATGCGCTAGCTATGTTAGAAAAGATACATAGATAGAATCATGAAGTTTCTTCCATATACTTGTTGTGTAAGGAGAAGGATGACTCCAATATCCACCTAGTATGTTGCTGCAAATTCACAAAGGAGATATGGGAGATTATGTGTGGAGAATTCAGCCTACACTTAAATCTAGAGGCAGAGCCAAGAAGAATGATGGATAGATGCGGGAAAGACAACAAGAAAACAATAATGTTTGCTTCTCTATGCTACCATATATGGGAAGAAAGGAACGCTAGAAAGCATGATGGGACATCAACAAATCCTAGGATTATTCCTATAAAAATATATAAAGGTGTAAGGCATAAGTTATGCATTAGGTAGGATGAAAGATTATATTGAAAGTTTATCTTTTCTATTTTTGCTGTGTGGTGGTGTGCCATATGTAACTCTTTGATATCCTATAATTTTAGGAGATGTTGAAATATATTTACCTGATTTCGATATATATATATATATATATATATATATATATATATATTCAAATCCTTGTCCATAGGTCTCTCTAATGATGTTCAAAATTTTTGGACCCATGTTTCTATAATGCATTTTTGTGTTGAAAACAATTGTTGGCTTTTAATCATGTTTTGTTTGAGTAATCCCTACCTTGTGGAGGTGGGACTTCATAACAACAACAACTTTTAACTATTTTGTGGTTTTTGTGTGAAAGTAATACTTTTTCATCCATTCTTATCAAAATTCAAATAAAAATCATCTAAGATTCCATTACAAAAAATTGTAGGGTCTATATAAGTTGATTGAAATGTTAGTAGATGAACTAATCTATTACAACTTTAAAATGTCTTGGCGTGCTATTTACTTATCCTATCTCAAATCTAATGATACTTCCACTCGTAAAGCATCCAACATATTCATATTCTTAAACTTCCAAACATTGAGCATCCAACATCTTCCTACTCCACACATCCAAAACCTTACACAGGGTGAAAAGGGTACTAACCCAAGACTGGAAGGGTACCGTAGCCATTTATATCCCAAATAGACTGACAAACCCACCATCTCAACTAAACAACATACACATTAGCAAGTCAATTCAGATTTGAGAGAGACCATCCAATATTCAACTTCATTAGGAAACACAAGACTCATGCAAGAGACATTAGTTGGGTTAGGGAAAGCACATCTAATTCAGTCCGAATTGGTCACACTCGAATCAAATTCACATGAACAACTTAAGATCCAAACTCCTTTGATTTTAGAATCTCCTCTCTTATCAACATGGGCATATCCATTTGAAACCATCTAGATTCCCTTAAACCTTCCCATATTCACCTTGGTCAACTCAAGTTTGACCACCAAAAACCTTCTCTTTCCTCATCACAACAACTTATTACTAACTGGGCATGAGTGTGCCTGAAATCAATTAAATTCAACCAAATCCACCATGAGTACACTCAAGGGATCTCTAAACTCAACAACTACATCCATCTCTCTCACTCCTTCTTAGTCATTAATCTCAAATTGGGCCACAAAAATTGAATGTGCATGGATTCAAAAGAATATAGTCATATTCTATTCTAGAAACCTAAGATATTCATCTATATCATTGCATCACATTTACAACCTTAATGAGCAACTCAGATGGATTCCCCAAATCCGAGAAGAGTTCAACATGCTTAGGCCAATAAGCAGTTCAAGTCACATCCAACATACACACTTATCTTATCTTACCAAATTGGATGATTCTTAACTCAACTTGACCAAGTTCCATGGTCAAAGAACAAAAGTCATCATCAATCAACCCATTCCAAATGTATGGCAAACTATACTTCACATATACATTCATACATCAACTCTAGAATAACTATGCACACTTATATTATCCCATGACATGTAATATGTCTATGCACATATGAAGATGTCAACAAGATCATACAAATATTTTAACTTCTCATTAGGATTCAACAAATAGTCTCAACTTGTCATCAATACATAATATCACTATCAAATCCCAAAACCCCTCATGACATAGGGTTTATTATCTGACATCCTATTATGCATACAAGATCCAACTATATCTGACTCAATTGGAAATTTTACTTATTTATTAAACATCTTATCTTGACATAAGCATGGTCGTCGACATAAGTCATGTAAGAGAATGACATAACATTAGGTAAACATAATAAAGAGATCAACATCATACAAAACATGTTTAGTAGGTAACCCTAGACATGGTTGTTGCATAAGGTTTCAAAAGTTGTGGCCATATTTGTGGTCCCTTATGATATGTATTTTTTCATTTGGCAAACTTCAGATCAAATGTACAAGTAGATGCTTATCACTAAAACAACACTTTTTAATGTCTTTAATGAGGTACAAATGAACTCAACGAGACTTTTAACATGATAAATCCAAGAAAGAAATCCAAAATCTAACTCCTGTAAGGAAAATTCCATGAGTGAAAAAAGACATAACTACCAATCCAAGATCGGACATGAAACACAAAGAAAATATAACATGAATGAAGATAATTTTATATATGAATGTCCAATTTGGGGTACTTATTCCTTAGCATATGGATTTATTCTATATCTCTACGCCTATACTGGTGCTAGGGATAGAGACCCTTGTCTAGCCGCTCCACCCTGAGAATGACTGCCCAACTTACTGTATTATTGATACAAAAATAAGGGTAATTTTTTATTCATCTCAGGAAGTACAAACAAAGCGAAGTAATATAAATTCTCACACAAGAATGCAGACTCATTCTCTTTCCACAAGCCTTGTATGACCAATTAATAATGGTTTGAAGGTAGTTAGTAGATATCAACTATTTGAGCCAACCTTCCTTACCCCACACTCTAGTAGAGTTGGCCCTTGCAGGAGGAGGTCTCCCATTCTCCAAGCACCCTTTCTCCCTAAAGAGATGGCATACATACAAGAGAGGCACCAATGGGATGTAATTGTTTTGTACACATACTATTTTCGTAACCACAAGAAGATTACATAGATTAGCCATTGATCAAGTTATTAGAATTTGATTCTAGAGGGCCGCCACCGATTGCAGAGTCAAGAATTTGTCTCAAGGGAAGCACCACATAATATGATAGCATGCAAAGTTGTCTTAGTAGTGAACTGAAGCATATTTAGCTTGTATTTCCCTTTTTACATAATATATTCTTTAGTTTCTAAGAGTGAGGTAGGGCACGTGCCCACCTTGTTGTGTATGTGGCTCTACCACTGGTGCCACCAACATATCCACTAACATGTTATCTAAAGTGGCTATATAGACCTTAGAATTCCCTATTTGGGGCCTTGGTGATATTCCTTAGCCCATCAAAACTTCCATCACTAACGATACAAGAAGGTCTTCTTTAGCTATATATGGCAACCCTCTTTCCTAATGACTTTTTTTTTTCATACACAAAATCGATGTCTGAGTTGTTTTGCCTTCTCAAAATACGGATGCAAATTAGCGTAACAACTCATTTATGTCTTATTGCAATAATTGTTGCACAAATGTCAGATGATAAAGTTTGGAACACGCATGTGGATCGAACTTAAAAAGACAAATCTTGAAGCTATTCAAAACTTTGTTTTTTTTTTTGTACTTTGAAACAATATAATTGGTTGTAATACATAATGACTAACATGCATTGACGCATGTTTACATGCGCACAGGAACAATATATATGCGATCAATAAGTTGTCGCAGTTTTCACACACACATCTTTTCGATACCAAAGAAAATATAAAAAAAAATAGTGAAAAGTAGAGGCTAGCATATATGACATGCTGCCTACAAGACAAGTGGATCTTGACGATGCAGCTTACGAAGTAGTGAACGCTGCGGATAGCAAAGGGATTGGGGATCGCTTCGACAGCTCAATGCCGAGCCACTTCCTCCTCAAAACCCCTTTAAAAGACATAGAGCTATAGGACGGAGTTCCAATGAGTCACGCACCTTCCAGTTTATTCTTTTTTCTTCAAAAAGCAACATTATAATAACACAACGAAGCGTTGTCCCTTGACTTTACGAGCTTTTGCCGATTCATGGTTACACGCCGAAAGCTGTAGTTTATATGGTATGGTATGAAACAATAAAGAAAGAAAGGAGAAAGAAGAGAAAACGAAAGAAAGACAGCCGGAAGATGATATATATAGTCAGTTCATGGTTAAGAGTAGGGCGGCGGAGTAGGTTTCTCTCTTCTTTTCTCTTCCACGTCGTTGTTGATTGACTCCAGCTTGTTGGGCAGGAAATTAAGTAGTTCCCTGGTCGTGATAAGTACGATCCAACAGCAACAGACAAACAGCTTGATTTTCTTAAATTAACTAGTTGGTTAGCAGTCGAAACTGGTTTAGTTGACCGCTGACTGCACCTCCGCAGCAGCCACCGCCACGGCCCACCACTACCATTGAGAGGTGGAATCAAGGATACGTCTCTGTCGACCCAAGCGACGCGCCGACGGCCATCACCGGGCCGGGTGAGACTCACCCGGGACCCGGCCGACTCGATCGGTGGCGGACTGGTCGGGTTGTCGAAAGCCGTTATGCCACGCGGACGGGAAAGGAACGGCGCGGCGGCAAATGTCAACGCTGCAGCGGGGGGTCTGTCACTAGTGCTAGCTGCGGCAGGCGCCTGCCGGCCGGTGAGGTGAAGGCCGCGAGAAGGGGCATACGACTAACAAAATCATGTGGCTTAGCAGCTGCCGCCTGCGTTATTATTGGATTGAGGCGTCGGCTGTAAGGAGTGATCGACGTGCCACAGCTGAACATCGGCCAGTCCAGTAGCTATAGACGCCATTCACCTTCCGTCACTCCCTGCGGTCCCTCCCACAGGACAAAGGTCGGTCTGCGGGCGTCCCACATGAACCCTCAAGGGTCGTTAGGAATCGAGATTGTGGAGGAGTGGAGACCGACAAAGTAAGAAGGCAGTTGATGAAATCCAGGAGATCTTGACTATCTTCCCTACATGACATTTGACATTCACCAATGGTATAACAACGGCTTTTTCGTTGTTTGTTTTCTGTAAAAAAACACTATCACTGTGTCAAATTGAAGACTCGGGTTAAATATGGTCTGTACTCAACCTTTATGGCAAAGAATCGTAGTTGACCATGACTTGATGGGACACTTAAGACATTTAATATAAGATTGGGCATATATCACAATTTAGGATTAAAATTTGGACAAGCTCACGTCCGTTTGTTACACGTGGGTCACACACATGCCAAAACTACTTTTGCCTGCTGTGGTCCCCTCTTCTACCACTTTCCTTTGTGCTCAAACCAACAACCACACCTGCCGTCTCTGGATCGCACAAAAGATTGAGAAATGTTGGTTAGAAAGGATGTTGTAGAAGGTTATATAATAAACAAATAAATTTATTCCGCTTATAACTTTTGAACTGATAGAAATTTTTTGATGAAACAAAAACCATTAGAAAAAATACATTCTAACAAGACTAATATTGATTTTTTTTTAGAAAAATGTGATGAGAGAGAAAATTATTTTGTTTATAATTTAAACCATAATATATTTTCTAATAAAATAAAAACCATTAGATTAGTGATAAAAAACATTTAAATAAGATTAAGGTTGAGAGAAAAGATAAGTTGTTGGCTAAATATAAAAAAGAAACATTTAACAAATCCACATATGAATTGACACCCAAAGTGTTAATTGACACCTAGAGATGGTTCATTGACGTCTAGAAAAGATTCATTGACACTCATAAGTATAAAAATGGAGCCCAAGAAAATATTATACATGTCAAATCACGACTAAGGTATTTGGTAACTAAAGACAACGTAATGGTGCCCAGAGAGGTTTCTTTGACACCCAACAACAACTTAATTGCGCCAAGAAATGATTGTTTGACGCCCAAAGAGTTAACAAATCTACGGATGAATTGACGCCGAATGGTTAATTCACACCTAGAGACGGTTCATTGGCGCCCATAAATGGTTCATTGACACCTAGAAATATAAAAATGACACCAAAGTAAATATTGTATATGTTAGATCATGGCTATGGTAATTACAATAAAAAAATATAATGATGCTCAAATAGGTTTATTTGACACCCACAAATAGCATAATGATGCTCAAATATGGTTGTACACATTAAATAAGGTGTAAAGATACTTCACGCCCAACAATAACTTAATGACGTCCATAAATGACTAATTGACACTCAATGATAGTTCATTGACACTCAAAAATAGTTTATTGACACCCAAAAGTATAAAAATGGTGCCCAAGTAAATATTGTACGTGTTAAATCACGACTAAGGTAATTGATAATCAAAACCAACATAATGTCGCCCAAATAAGTTTGTTTGTGTTGGGTTTTATGAGAGACAGAGAAGGCAACGGAAATAAAAATTTTCTTCTCCCCAAACCCAATATAAAGGAATCGTGTCAACGTCTATACAGTAGGAATGATGGTTTGTAGAGACATACCTTGTCCCAAAGCTTGCTCGACGACGTTACCTCGCGGCTTGCGCGGTCTTCACCTCCGGTCTTAGACAGTGTCTGTGCAGCTCCTAGTCTCACCGGGACTGTCGGGATTGACAGTTATCCTCCGAGCGGCAGAAGTCTCCCGCCTCTGAAGTAGTCCACACAGACCACCTAGAACTCCGATCTCCTTGTCCCACAAGGAATCAGAAGGAGTCACACCATCCTATCGGTGCACTAGCCACCGACACATTCTCCTGCAACCAGTCACTTTTCTACAGTTGTCTTTCCCTTGTTGTACCTCCCTTATCTGGTAGCACTTGCTCGGGCTCTCTCGGTTACCATAACCAGAGAGAACAACAACTTTACAGAGCAAATGGTGTTCTAAGTTGTACTTTGAGAAGCCCCCAATACTCCTATATATAGGAGGGTCATGGGACAGGGTTCTCTACCCCGGGCAGTGCGGGATTAAAGAAGGAGTCGAAGAGTTCGAGATTTTCCACAAAACAACCAACTACGCCACCTGAACCGATCGTTTCAAGCATGAAACGGTCGGTTGGGGACCTGAGCCGATCGGTTCACACCTCAACCGATCGGTTGGGGCACCTGAGCCGATCGGTTCACTTCTGAACCGGTCTGTTCACTGCCCTGGTCAGTTCCCGATTGACTTTTCCTATTTTGTTTTGAATTGATCCAAATATCAATCCTTGTTCCAATCAAATTGGACAAGTGAAACGAAGAGAAATATCTTGCCAACCTGACTTTCCCAACTCACTCGTTTGGACCCGTTGAGCCGATCGGTTCAACCCTCGAACTGGTCATATCAGCCTATCCTGAGCCGATCGGTTCATCACATGAGCCGATCGGTTCATCACATGAGCCGATCGGTTCATCACATGAGCCGATCGGTTCACCAAGCTGAGTCGTTCAGTTCATCTCATGAGCTGATCGGTTGGGAGTGCAGATTTGTACAAAATCATTCAATTGCAGTTTCAATCAATCTGATACTCTAATCAATCGGTCCAACACCTTGAACACTATGATACTGAGCTATCAATTGATTGAGTGTTTAATTGAACTACCAAACTCCTTTAGTAATCAATCTAAACATCATTTGTGGATAAACTCCTCTTCCAGGTTAAATCCTATGTGTGTGACCCTGTAGGTCCATTTCACATTGGCAGTGAAAGTCCATAACACTTATAACTTCACAAGCAAAGAGCGGTGCCTAGTCACACATCAGTGCTACCCAAGTGAGAAGGAAAGTTGGAGAACAACTTTCAATCCTACAATCTTTGAATGGTGTTACAATGAATGTATAATTCCTTTGTCACTGATATCCCGAATGAACTCGAGGCATGGAACAGTCATCTTGTCAACGTTCATTCACTTTCTTGATCTCAGAGTAGATTGGAGGAGATATGTATGACATCAATATCACATATTGATTCACACATGCGTGCACGCCTATCTCAATCCTACTCATCAAGTGGCCATGGATATCAAACTCCCTTAGGAGGGACAAATCCTATATCTATCACTTACCCCTCAAAAGGCCCATGTGACCTTTATAACAACCCATGTTTTAGGACTGCGTTTGATGATGTCAAAGTGTACCCAACGACATGTGTTGAGTGTAGTGATTTTAGGTCAAAGAATCACACTCACCACCATCACTGTGAGAACTGACTGTGACTACCATGTCATGGTTCCATGTGTCAAACTCATAGTGGGTCTATCTGGTACACTTGTTCTCTAACAAGTACCTATGTGTTTGGTTTGATATCTCCATATCATGACTAATGAGATTTTGTCATCAACAAAAACTACAATCTAGTCTTATGTGTCATTTTTGTCTATCTATCTTCCGCAATGACATCTGACTAGGGACATAATAAGAATGTACAAACTCTTTGCATATGTATGATCTCATCGTTCAGGTCCTCAACCTGAAAGCATACATCATTGAGTATTGTCATTCTCTAGACATTCAATCTGTTCTATCATTATCTCATATGACTGAACCAGAAAGAATTGGAAGCTTTCCTTTGAAGTTTATCAAATCAATCTTCATGTATCCCACCAATCATCCCATGATTGGCTCTCAGGGCATACATACCAACAAACTCCCACTTGCACTGTGAGCCAATCACCCTTGAATCATATTTATAGTAATCTTCAGACATGTCCCACATGTTACTGTGCTCTAGTGCTAACATAGTGAGTTATGGAAACACCTTGCCAAAGTCGGTATTAACTGCATGTCTCTCATCTCTTCATTGTACGTCACACGTGTGAGATGGAGTTGTCGTAATATGTGATCTAGTATTCCTTTGCTAAACTTTAGCCACATTGCATGACCAAGTATTTCTTACTTGTCATCAAAGATCAGAATATCTATAAGTTCATCTCATGAACTTCCAGATCCACATAGCATCCACTAATGTTCTCTAACACACAGATACACGACTTTTCCTTTTAAATGACTTTATTGGAACGTTTCCATTTATCAACAAACATTCACTTTTATATATCCCATATATATTTTGTAAGCAATTTTCTGTCCTTTTTGGAAGTTCGCATCAGTGTAACTCTTTACAGTGAACCCTTCCTTATTTCCATAGTGCTAGTACTTTTCAAGTACTTATCAAGTTCTTATGGTATTTTAGTAACCCTTACTGGAACTAGACAAACATCCACTCGTCATGTCCCACATATGAGTTATCAGGATGAGCACATCATATTGTCATGTCCTACATACAAGATGATGAATGCATTTTATTCTTACTATGTCCATACATGCAAGATAATGGGATGATTACATACATGATAGATCCATATCTATTTTTAATGTTCCCATTCTTCATGAGAATTGGACACTTGGCCTTGGGATATTAATTCCATGTAACATGGACAAGTTTTCTCCCACTGAATCTGTGCACACTGAACCCTTTAATATAGATTGCCAATGTATGCTTTCTCTTTTAGGTCAAGAGGTTTTCGAGAACTATTCCTATAGATCTCTATTCCTATCACATAGGAAATGTCTCTATCTTTCCTAAAGATAATTTCCACATTAGATTTCCATTCTAGAACATTTCCATTTCACATCAACATGTGGAATGCAAATACGCTCCCACTAAATCACAGATCCCTTCTTTATCTTTGTCATATCGGTCAAACCCTTTGACTATATTATCAAAGTAAAGATCACAGTTCTGGGTTGCTTGTACTCAATCAATCACATTGATTAGTCAATTGTAACTTATAGACTTCATTTGCATTAATGGATTCATAAATCTTATAGGTTGTGTCACATACACATCCTTGTTTTTATTCCTCATAGGAATGTGGTTTTAGTATTCGTATGCCAAACTTCTTAGTCATTAAGTTGAAATCAACAAGTGTCATCCTTCTCAAAATGTTATCCATGTGTCTTAACGCTTAAGACTCATTTGCACTTATGGATTTCATCCCAATGGATGCTACTATCAAGGTCACACCTTATGGTTCACATGGAAGTCATTTAGGATGTAATGGTCATAAATCATAACTCAAAATCTGGTTCCTCATATTCATCTAGATAGTTGACTCATCACATGACCAACTCATCACCTAAATAATTGAGGTGTATCTGTCAAGGATATAAGAACTCATAACTCCTTGTGATTCTTAATGTCCTTTATTAGTGTAGGGTATTCTTTATTTAAGAAGAACTTAGTTATTTGATAATCATCCTCTAACTCCTTAGAGTATGACTCCTTTTTTATTTAGACATCACCTTGCCTTAATCATGGGTTCACTATGATACACTATCATAATCACTCATAAGGTTCTCAAACATTTGGTTTAAGTATTTCATTCATTGATTTCATCAAGAATTAACACTTTACCAAATTCGTACTTCATCTATGATATTCTTGAATACTTCAAGATATTCATATTGGTATTTCTCTAAACACCATTTGAAGTACTAGCATTAAGTCCAATAGGTATGTAAATACATCACATGTATTATACCTAATAGGATAATCAATCTCCCACTATGACTAGTGAAGATTGATCATGTCTAAGAGATTCATGTCTCTTACTGGTTCTCTAACCAAAAGAGTCTAGATTTATCCATCATATGGAAACTAGAAATGAATTTCTCATGATTTATGCTAATTTGATTGTTTGAGTTATCAATAACTTTTAGGTATCATTTTATCTTATGCATACCAAGTACCACAAGATAAGCAAGGCATTGCCACAAATATTGAAACATCAACTTTATTAATTGCCATCATTGTCATACAATATGCAAAAATTAAGGTGTTTCTATTCATTGGAAAATATGAAATAGCAGTTCATAACTCTATTACATGCCTTCAAGGCTGAAAATAGGCTAAAGTGCTCCTATCTATGGCGACAACACTTACCCCATTTATTGGGTGCTTTACACTTTATATCTTGGTATAATATACCTCAAAAAGTGTTACAAGTTTATTTCATGACACCTTCAGGTGGAGACGTATGTCACCTCCTTCTTCTTTAGTTCTTCCAGATAGAGTGGACAATTCCTTTTCCAATGTCCTAGCTTTTGACAATGGTGGCAATTACCTCTCTTAGTCACGCCTCCCTTGGCCTTGAGAGTTGAAGACGACTTGGGCTGTTGCATAGCATCAGAACTTTTCTTAGCTTTGCCCTTGCCCTTGCGCTTGGACTTGCCTTTCTTGTTGTTGATCATCATCATAAACTTAGGCTTGTCCTTCTTTATCTGTTCCTCGGCTGTCCTCAACATGCCCAACAACTCTGTCAACAGTTTGTCAAAGTTGTTCATGTTGTAGTTCATCACAAACTGACTGTAGGATTCTGGCAACGATTGCAGTATCACGTTAGTAGCCAACTCTTGGCTCAGGAGAAATCCCAGTCTTTTCAGGTTCTCTACATACCTAATCATTTTGAGCGTGTGAGGACCAACTGGATCTCCTTCTGTCATGACACACTTGAAAAATGCCCTGGAGACATCATATCTCTCTTGCCGTGCTTGATCTTCATACATGTTCTTGAGATGCTGAATCATCTCAATGACACCTATGTTCTCATGTTGTCTCTGCAACTCGTGGTTCATGGAGCACAACATCAAGTACTTTGCATCAATGGCATCTTCAAAATGCTTCTTATAAGCATCCCTTTCTGCCTTTGGTGTGGTAGGAGCAGGTTCCTCTGGAGCTGGAGTATCCAGGACATAGAGCTTTCGCTCTTGAGTGAGAACAATTCTTAATGTCCTAAACCAGTCGTGGAAGTTAGTCCCATTCAGCTTGTCCTTTTCAAGGACCGATCGCAATGAAAAGTGATTGTTGTTTGTTGTCATTTGTAATACAAAAGGAAATATATGCAATTTAGTCCAAAACTGAATTTTGACTTATTTGATTGATTTGAAAGGTTGATGATATAATTAGGACTTTAATTAATTATCACTCCCACTATTTTTTTTCAAATTGATAGCCCTCACCATCAATTTGGAATATTGCAGCATACAATCTTCTAGTGGGTCAAGATCCATATTTCATCAAGTCATGAGTCAGCTTTGGTTGATCGCCCACAATCTTGACTATTTAGGTAGGCCATCATGCCAATTGCATCATATGCAACTCTTGATGAATGAACATGCACAACACCTTGCCATGAACATTATGTGCCTCTGGGCTTAGACGCTCTAAAAATCACCAGCTAAGTCTAACCCAAAAGTTGACACAGTAAACATGCACCCTGCTTTGGCAGAACCTACATATTTACCCTTCACACTTCCACGAGATAGACGGCGCACTACGCTTTGGCATAACCTATGTTTGGTCGATCAAGTTTTTCATGTGTGTCACTAATGGAAGGCGTAAAAGACTTAATATTTAGATGAGGGATTTGGTTTTATAGGTACATATACATATCCAATCACCACAATACATAGTACATATCATATACATGCTATATCCCATAGATAACATGTGAAATGATAAAAGCGATGATTATGTCCATCCTAATGTGATTCCTCGATCCAAGATGAATCACGGTCATCTAGGTCTACATTACATGCAACATGTCCATGATGAAGTGTTATAGCCATCTGAGTTGATAAACTCATCACATGAATGACCTGCTTGCCCTGATCAGTTGGCTCCTCCAACCGATCGGTTCGCCTATTCGTCGTGCATCTCCTCATATGGCCGCCACCCGATCATCTCACTCCTCGAACCGGTCGTCTGGATTGCCAACTGATCAGTTCACTCCTTGAACCAATCGTCTCAGTCATCCTCAGGTTGTCCGCCGTTCTTTGACATAACAGGAAATAAAAGGTCTATCCTATTTTACATTTGAATAAGGAAACCCCGAGTTACATTCGGGGGGAGCAAATGTAGGAAATAAATCTCGAGTTATCTCGAGTTACATCAGGAATAGGAGATAGGGAATCAGTGCGCAGATCGAGATGCAAGCAACCACATTCAACCAAGCACACATACATAGGGTTTATTGGCCATAACCACGCTATACATCCACCACAAAACTCATTTAAGGGTGACACGTATCGAGTGCATTTATATTACATATCATATATGTATTTTGGGATTTGTGGATTTAAGATTGGACATGCATAAAGCCAATTTTATTCACATCGTATGCAATAAATAAAGACGAAAAACCAAAATCGATCACATCGATAATCCTAAAGTATAAAGCAGTTGACGTGGCTCTTATACCACTGTTGGGTTTTATGGGAGACAGAGAAGGCAGCGGAAACAACAATTTTCTTCTCCCCAAACCCAGTATAAAGGAATCACGTCAACGTCTATACAGTAGGAAAGATGGTTTGTAGAGACATACCTTGTCCTGAGGCTTGCTCGGTGACGTTACCTCGTGGCTTGCGCAGTCTTCACCTCCGGTCTTGGACGGTGTCTGTGCAGCTCTTGATCTCACCGGGATTGTCGGGATTGACAGTTTTCCTCTGAGCGGCAGAAGTCTCCCGCCTCTGAAGTAGTCCACACAGACCACCTGGAACTCCGATCTCCTTATCCCACAAGGAATCAGAAGGAGTCACACCCTCCTGTCGGCGCACTAGCCACCGACACACTCTCCTATGACCAGTCACTTTTCTATAGTTGTCTTTCCCTTGTTGTGCCTCCCTTATCGGGTAGCACTTTCTTGAGCTCTCTCGGTTACCACAACCAGAGAGAGCGACAACTTTGTAGAGCAACTGGTGTTCTGAGTTGTGCTTTGAGAAGGCCCCAATACCCCATATATATAGGAGGGTCATGGGATAGGGTTCTCTACCCCGGGCAATGCGGGATTAAAGCAGGAGTAGAAGGGTTTGAGATTTTCCACAAAACAACCAACTGCGCCACCTGAACCGATCGTTTCAAGCAAGAAACGGTCGGTTGGGAACCTGAGCCGATCGGTTCACACCTGATTCGATCGGTTCACACCTCAACCGATCGGTTGGGGCACCTGAGCTGATTGGTTCACTTCTGAACTGGTCGGTTCACTACCCTGGTCAGTTCCCGATTGACTTTTCCTCTTTTGTTTTGAATTGATCCAAATACCAATCCTTGTTCCAATCAAATTGGGCAAGTGAAACGAAGAGAAATATGTTGCCAACCTGACTTTCTCAACTCGCTCGTTTGGACCAGTTGAGCCAATCGGTTCAACCCTTGAACCGGTCGATTCAGCCTGTCCTGATCCGATCGGTTCACCAAGCTGAGCCGATTAGTTCATCTCATGAGCCGATCGGTTGGGAGTGCAGACTTGTGCAAAATTAGTCAATTGCAGTTTCAATCAATCTGATACTCTAATTAATTGGTCCAACACCTTGAACACTATGATATTGAGCTATCAATTGTTTGAGTGTTTAATTGAACTACCAAACTCCTTTAGTAATCAATCTAAACATCATTTGTGGATAAACTCCTCTTCTAGGTTAAATCCTATGTGTGTGACTGTAACGACCCCGCCTCCCGGTAACCCCCAATTAAGGGAGACCGAAAGGTCGGTGCCGTTATCCAATTAACAGGATCAAAGGTTTGACAAATAATCAATAACAATTATAAAATTCTACTTACTAACTGGAATTTGGTATAAAATTAAAACTTTACTTACCTTTGAAAACCTTGGAAATCTATCTATCCTGGTCTTGAATTATTCTATCTAATCCTCCTTGCACTTTATTTATTTTTCCGCAATGTGTCACTTTACTGTTTGTGCTTTCAATTGTTGTTCCTAAAATGCCGACAAACAAAACGTCGGTCAGTATATCGAAATATACTGGTATGTGGGAACATCCAAAATCTTGCAAATATGGCTAACAATTTAATAATCACAATCAAATTAATTAACAAGCCAATTTACACTTTTCAGTATGACATTCTCCATTGCTTTTACCCTAACCCTGGCATACCCACCTTAGGGTGCCCTTTGCCAATGACTTAAGGCCACCTTCTCAATCCCGAGCTTGGTGCCTGGGGGTCACCACTCATGGTGCCCACTAGTCATGCAATATCATAGGCCACCTTCTTGGTTCCTGGGGTCACCACTCAAGGTGTCCATTGGTCTACCCATCTGGGCATGACCTTTGGCATCATCCATCAGGGTGGCATGTAGGTGCGAGAATATATACTTCTATATTTTTTTTAATGTGATAATCATAGTGACTTTATGATTTACAAGTATGAACATCCAAACAGATAATTTGCATTCAATGCGATTAATCATCTAGAAAATCCTCGGGAAACTAAGGCGGTTATTCATAATTAACCACATACCTATTAAGCAGACTTGAATGCAGAAGTAACCAATCAAGAAATCAAACAAGTGCACACATGTTGATCCTGAAAAAGGCATTCAATTCTCTATCATCAATCATGTCATCTTGATCCATTAATCCTAGTTGTTTCCTAGGTTATTTGTCCTGTTTACGGTTTTGACCATAATTAGGGTTTCACTTCCTCTTTACCACTTTTACTTTATCTTTATCAAAATATCCATCAAACCCTAATTATCTCAGTTTATTTTCAATTAAGATCCTTAAGATCAGGTTAGACCCACCAAACCCTAATTTTCACAAAATCACTTACAAACCCTAACTATTTCGTTTTTCTTTTACAAAAGATTCTAAATTCATCTTTTAGCAACAGGAAACCCTAATTTCCGGTTATAAGCATCTTTCTTTTTCTTTTTCTCTAATTTAGGGTTTCTAAGCATCTTAACCATTATATTAAGTTTAAAACCCTAAACTTTGCAATTCTATCATCAAAATAGGTTAAAACCATCTTTACCATTAACATGGTTAAGCTTATCAATTTGGCCTATTAACTCACCAAAATAATTCATCCTTAATATTCAACTAGGGTTTCTCATTAACTTTTAATTCATTTTTCTAGAAAGTTAAGGTACTTTTGCAAAACGGAGTAGAACCAGGTTCTCAAACTATTTTTAACGTGTTCCTCATTTTTTTCTAAACAACTTTCATATTTTAACTTTACTCATCTGAGTTCTCTAGCTCAAGATATGCTTTTTATAAAGAAAAACCCTTTTAATTGATTTATTAGCATTTTTCAGAATAACGTGGATCGTTTGATCTGTGGCCCGCTGGTCCACTTAGGATCCAACGGTCACGGATGTGCGCGCTCTTAACTTGCGATCAAAAGAGTTATAAGGACAAAACTACCCTCACCTTGCCTGAAGACGTGGAGGGGTAACTCGGTAAAAGACCGTGAGGTCTTCTTCTTCCTCGCGCCTAGGTGCAGCAAGCCCACGACGGTCAACCTTGGGGTTGACTTGGAGCCTTCGGCCACCAGAGAGCATGCCACGCTTCTAGGAGCTCCGCCTCCTTCACTCAAACCTAATCGCTGGCTCAATTGTAGCCGCGAGCATGTCGGGAGTCCCCCCTTCTCGCCGGACTCCGACGAGGTTTGTGGTGGTGGCGAGGGTGAGGGTTAAGACTAACAGTCCCATTGAATACATGGAGACGTTCCTCACAACAAACCACAGCAACTAGGATAAGAAATAGAGGCGCTGGCTCCCTAGTTCGTCCCTCCCTATATATAGGGACGGGCAAGCTCCTGCCGAATTGGGAACTTTCCCAATCGGCAACCAACCTTTGTCAAACCAGGGGTTTTTGCCTTCGGTTTCTTTCCTTGAGTCTGATGGAATCATTAGCCAACATGTACATCTAGTGAAACACGAGAAAATCAAGAGGGAAAGTCCCTCTGTAACTCACAGAATCACAGTCCCAGTGGGACTTGGACGATGACCGTCCCCCGTTGGATCAAGATCCAACGGCCTTCGTTGCCTGTGATCAAGAGAAAATGCCATTTTCTTTCTATTTGTCAAATTAAGGCCTTAATTTGGGAGAATTCTTGAGAAATTAATATCTCCCAAACCATAACTCCTTTTTTTCTCAAATTTTAAAGGAACGTTTGTCTTGTCATTATCTATCTTTGTACAAAATTTGGGAAACAAATTGCAATGAATGAGAAGTCTTCCTTCTCTCCCAAGTTATCTCATGAATTAATCCAATTTAATTTATATTCCTTTTTCCTTTGTGATTATCTTTTTATTTTGGGTCCCTTTGACCTCAAGAAATCCTAAAGGCACGAATTCCCATATTGGGGAATATTGGTTTGCCTTTATCTTCTTTTAAAAGTCTATTTCCCATATTTCCTTTTTATTTAACAAATCATTTTCCTTTTTATTTCTCTTTTCAAGGATTTCTATTTACCTCTCTTCTATTTTCCTATTGGAATTCTTTTTAACAATAGGAACCCTTGGGATATGAAAATCCACCAAGGATAACTCAATTATATCTCTTTTCGCATATTTTCCATATTTTATCATTATTTTCAATTTCTTTCTTAACAAAGAAATACTTTATTAATCTTTTCTTTTCTTATTGCTTTTCTTGGCAACTTTGGACTCCTTGGAACCCAAGGACCCCAAGAGGCACGAAATCCATCTTTGGATTTGCCTTATAGAGGTTTCCACATTCTTCTTTTCTCAAATATTCAATTATTCATTAATTAATTGAATTTCCTTGTTATTGGGCCCAATAGCCAATAAAGCCCACAACACAAACATCAAGGCTATTGTAAACAAAATTCATGCATTCAATCAAAGACATCATTATTTGTTCAATTATCTTTATTATGAGAAATCACATTTCTCACCAAATGAACCCAAAATTTGGGGTTGTAACAGTGACCATGCAGGTCCATTTCACATTGGAAGTGAAAGTCCATAACACTTATAACTTCACAAGCAAAGAGTGGTGCCTAGTCACACATCAGTTCTACCCAAGTGAAAAGAAAAGTTGGAGAACAACTTTCAATCCTACAATCTGTGAATGGTGTTACAATGAATGTATAATTCCTTTATCACTGATATCCTGAATGAACTCGAGGCATGGAATAGTCATCCTGTCAATGTTATTCACTTTCTTGATCTCAGAGTAGATTGGAGGAGATATGTATGACATCAATATCACATATTGATTCACACATGCATGCATGCCTATCTCAATCCTACTCATCAAGTGGCCATGGATATCAAACTCCCTTAGGAGGGACAAATCCCATATCTATCACTTACCCCTCAAAAGGCCCATGTGTCAAAGCCACCCAATCATCACCTTTATAACAATCCATGTTTCAGGACTGCGTTTGATGATGTCAAAGTGTTCCCAACGACATGTGTTGAGTGTAGTGATTCCAGGTCAAAGAATCACACTCACCACCATCACCGTGAGAACTAACTGTGACTACCATGTCATGGTTCCATGTGTCAAACTCACGGTGGGTCTGTCCAGTACAGTTGTTCTCTAACAAGTACCTATGTGTTTGGTTTGATATCTCCATATCATGACTAATGAGATTCTATCATCAACCAACACCACAATCTAGTCTTGTGTGTCATTTTTGTCTATCTACCTTCCGTAATGACATCCGACTAGGGACATAATAAGAATGTACAAAATCTTAGCATCCGTATGATCTCATCGTTCAAGTCCTCAGCCTGAAAGCATACGTCATTGAGTACTGTCATTCTCTAGACATTCAATTTGTTCTATCATTATCTCATATGACTGAACTAGAAAGAACTGGAAGCTTGCCTTTGAAGTTTATCAAATCAATCTTAATGTATCCCACCAATCATCCTATGATTGGCTCTCAGGGCATACATACCAACAGTTTGTTTGACACCCAAGAACAACTTAATAACGCCTAAATATGATTGTACACATTAAATAAGATGTAAGGATACTTCACACCCAAGAACAACTTAATGATGCCAAGAAATGACTAATTGACACCTAAAAATTATTAGTTGACTCCTAGAAATGATTCGTTGACACCCACAAGTATAAAAAGACGCCCAAATAAGGTATTGACAACCAAAAATAATGTAACAATGCCCAAATAGTTTATTTGACACCCAAGAACAACTTGATGATGCCCAAATATGGTTGTACGTATTAAATAGGGTATAAAGGTACTTCACACCCAATAACAACTTAATGATGCCAAAAAATGGTTAATTGATGCCAACAAATGGTTCATTGACACCCAAAAGTTTAAAATGACGCCCAAATAAGGTATTGATAACCAAAAATAACGTAATGATGCCCAAATATATTTGTTTGACACCTAAGAATTTTAGCACTTTTGGGCGCTATTTAGTCATTTTTAGGCGTTATTTAGTCATTTTTAGGTGTTTTCAATTATTTGTGGGCATACCACCATTTTTTGTACTTTTTATCATTTTTTAGGTGATATATAGTCATCTTTAGATGCCTTTAGCTATTTTTAAATGCATACTCACTAATTTCAAGCACTTAAATTTTGGACATGTATTTATTAATTTTAGACGCTTTTAAAGATAAATACATGCCTAATTATCTTGAATGTGTACCTACTTTCCTCATGCCCTTCATTTACTTCTCTTACTTCCCATCTCTCATTACTTCTCTCACTTCCCTCATCTTCCTCCACCACTTTTCTCTTCACTTCTCTAATGTTGCATCATCACTTCTCTCCTCTTTTTTACCTCTTTCCTCAAAAACATATCAACATTACTCTTGTTTGAATGTATTTTTTATCAAAAACTGATCACGGTTTAGAAATTATAAACAAAATAATTTTCTCTCTCATCACATCACCTATACATACCACTATTGTATTTTTTATCAAAAATATATCAATATTAGTCTTGTTGGAATGTGTTTTTCATAACGAATTTATTTATCCATTACACTACCTCCGCCAACCCATCCAATTAAATCCCGCCATGTCACACTCCCAAATCAGCTTCTCCCCTAACAAAGTCACCCAACCGGTCGCACATGAGGTGCGCTTGACGCACGTTACGCATGACAAAAATAATTATGCGCCATTTAGCCACTAGACTAAATCGGGCATGATGAGATCAATCAGTCTAGTCCTGTTTGATTGGATAATGCAAACCTAATATAATCTGAAACTTTTCAGAGCGATCTATCATAAAGAACATGTTTGAGAACTTACTCAACTCGGATTTTGGGCTGCATCTTTTTGCTACCGGCAAAATTCATTATGGGCTTGAACCATACTTATTAGTCATAGTCAAACAAACTGTAGTTTAGGAGGCATGTTCTAAAGGATCAAATTCATTTACACATTCCATTTCAAATCTCGTCAAACTATAAGTTCTATGTATTTTCCACCATCCTGCCGTTTAGGGCATAGTCGACACTAAACACTAACTAACATAAATAGTGAATATTGATTAATCAGACTCATCAAATATCAATTAATATTCTTAACATTAGAATTCAGAATAAGAACATTATGTAAAATCTCTTCTTTGATTCCCCCTTTTGTGCATGAATCAGGGAATAGGAAGGTGTATTTGTGCGCATTAGATCTAAATGTAATTATCGACTCACCTTGTTGCAGAAAACATGAAGAAAATCATAATTATCCTTAAGGTTCAACAAAAGCATACCAATATTATAGATTTTAGATATATTCTAGTTGTAGACCTCCAAACTGGCCTAACAATAAAAATTTGGGAAGATAAGAAGAAGAATCATGACATCTATTCTCACCCTTGGGAAAGAATGTCATATATAGTTGAGGAGAGGAGAAAGGATAAGATTAGGAGAGAAACAAAAGAAATTACTAGAAAATCCAAGTCGAAATGATTGAAATCTCCAATTCCTTCTTGATTTCACCTTTATTCTTCCTCCTATGATGAATTTCATGGGAGCAGGGTTTTGATGGTGAAGCACAGGGCTAGCGATGCTCTAGATGCAAAGGGATTCAACTTGGCTTACATATTCATCTAGTTTCAAAATTTAATGTATTTTTATTTTTATTATATCATTAATACAAGTTGGTAGTGTGGCGCCCAAACACATGATGACCATAAAGTGGCATAGAAGGTAGTGAAATGTCAAAATAAAAATTTCCAACATCATTCACATATTCGATCATAGAAAAATCCTACGTATACATACAACTGACGATACATGTACAACATTCATCATGTGCAATCAGTATCACAATCTATTTACATAAGATCATCAAGTTCATATACACAAAATTCACATCATTTACATGGTACAAAAACCAAAAACAAAGGCATAGATACTAGACATATAAAAATATCTGTCCTAGACCGAGTGTATAAAGATGACTCCAGACATCACAACTAGGTTAGATTCCCTACTTCTTCTAATTACTGCCCTAGAGAAGGTGGTTCCTCATGTCTATATTCTTCAGGTAGGTGTTGGTAACCTAAAAAAGGTGGAGAACCAAGAGAGTAGGATTAATTTCTTGTGAGAATAAAGTATCTACATTGCATTCTAAGTATGCAAATTATATCATAATTATATTTTATATGCTTAATTTTAAGCACTTATATGATAAGAAATAGCTTCTACAAAATATCAGTCAACAAAAAGTGAAGGCAAGAAAAATGTATACAAAAATTAGAGAGTAAAACAATGCAATATAAAGTCAACATGAGTACTGAAGAAACTAATACAGGCTTTGATTAAATTTTTTATTATAAATCTTGGATAGTTGGGATGCACTACCCACACTACTGGTTAGTGACTGCAAAATCTCCTAACCCACCATAAAGGATCTTAGACTTATATAATTCATTTCATATATTCACTACAAATTTTCTGATTTTACCTTTCTCTTAGACTAACTTTTTGTCATTATGTATTCTTATTCACATAGTGTACTACTCAAATGAACTCACTGTAGAAAAATAAGTTAGGATTTCTCACTTTCTCAATCACATTAAGCAATTCTTGCATCCTAATATTACTGACACTCAATTTTTTATTTTTTAGTTTTTCAAGTGATGATCTGATTTTCTATTATGATTAGGTCTGTCAAAATTTGTCCAAACCCATGAACTCGATTGTGTCCGACCAAAAAAAAAGTGGGTTCGGGTTTCAATTGTGACGTTCCAGGTTGGTTCTGGGTTTAAGATTATGTAACATCCCATGATTTGAGGCCTTGGATAAAATGATCTTAAAAGGAAAGATTGGACTACTCATATCACCAAGGTGCACCTCCTTTTCAGGGAGCCCATCACTAAATAACTCAATAGTTAAGCGTGCTCAGTTTGGAGTAGTATTGGGATGGAAGACCAGTCGGGAAGTTCATCTTGGCTTGTGCGTGAGTGAGGAAAAAGTGCGCAGTTAAGACTAGTGGTGGTTTGTGGGGCCATTCGTCATTTCTGAAGCTCTACTAGAGCCTTGGACAGTGGACCAAAGTTTTACAAATGGCATCAGAGCCAATTCCCCTCCAGTAGGTGGGGCTCACATGGGCATGCCAGTCTTTGATCCGTGCAGTCTGTGTATGTTAGAAAGAGTTATCTGAGTTGATGGAGCCGCCCATGCGCTAGTAGTATCCAGGCATGTTGGAAAGGGCTATCTGAGTTGATGGAGCCACCCTTGCGTTGGTAGCCGTGATCGGGAGTTGGGTGTACATGGGACATTTGGGTCTGCACTAACATGAGGATAGATTATGAGGCCATATAGTTGAGCCTTGACGAGGACGTCAAGAGTCTAAGTGGGGGAGATTGTAACGTCTCAGGATTTTAGGCATTGGATAACATGATCTTGAAAGGAATGATTGGAATACCCATATCACCAAGGTGCACCTCCTTTTCAGGGAGCCCATCACTAAAGAACTCCATAGCTAAGTGTGCTCAGCTTGGAGTAGTACTGGGATGGGTGACCAACCATGAAGTTTATCCTGGCTTGAGCGTGAATGAGGACAAAGTGCGTTGTTAAGGCTAGTGGTGGTCTGTGGGGCCAATTATCATTCATGAAACTCTACTAGAGCCTTGAGCAGTTGACTCGAGTTTTACAGATTACATGTCTGAATCTAAACCGGCTCAGTTCCGGGTTTAGAAATTGGACAAAACTGGGTTTTAAATACTTAGGTATATACATATATTTATGGGATGCATGTTATATTTTGAAGTGATACATGTATTGTTTTGGTATAGTATATATGATATTACAACATATTTTCATTACTTGATGTGATATATGTGTTGTTTTTAATAGTATTGTTGTAATCCTATTGTGTTAGGATTTACTTATGTATTAGGTAACACCGATAATGCCTTTTGTTATTCAATTGTTGTTATGATATGGTATAAATGTTGTTTTAGTATGATATAGTCATCTCAATTGGTTTGATGAGCTATATTTTGATGTGACTATGTGTTGTCTTCTTATGCTATAGGTGATGTTGTAATAATTTTGATGTGATATGTGTTTTTTTTTAGTATAATATATGTAATATTGCATCTGTGTTGAAATTTTCTTGTGTTTAGGTGATATTAATGTTTTACTTTTGGTATTATTTTCTATAATAAAAGAAAAGGAAAGATAATATTAGATTGTTTGATATTATATAATCATTGACATATTTGGTAGTTTATTTTAAACAATGAAAGTGTTACAATTGTGTACGTAATTCTATCTAAAAAGTCATTTTTTCAAATTTGGGTTTGGGTTTGATTCCAGGTTTAGATTTTTTGATCCGGGTCGTTTCGGTTGAGAGGTATGAGTAAAATTTGGGTCTGGGTTCGGGTTTGGATTTGACAGTTAAACAATCCAGACAAGATTTTTTAACCCTAAACCCAATTATTTGACACCCCTAATTATGATTAGGGTCACACTCGTGAAGTCATACACATACTCCCACAAGGGCAAGGTTTTCGATTGGAGTGAACGTCTGACTCATGAATGATTCATTACTGACTACCTTTCTTGGATGTTTTCATCAAAATCTCAACTTGATATTGTCCCATGAACCAAATCCACATCATCAAATGCAAGTTTATCGATGAAATTGCATCCAAAATGTGTCCATGGTTGTGATCCATGTCTATATTCAAGTCTAAACCCACCCAAACATGAGCTTGGGAGGTAGGGTGTGTACTTGTTGCACGCCCCTCCTTTCCTACCAACCCCAAGCCAACCAGCGCATATCATATTTGTGTCGAGAAGCCTCTCAAACTCAGGGGCACCCCTAGCATGTGCCCCACATTCCTTGTGCCTCATGCTTTGTTGACTCAATTTTTTGTCATTTAAACACACCGCAAAAACCTCTAGAAAGAAGGGAATCCACCTAGAAGATGTCCCACATTCCCTACATATCCCACTCTAACCAGTTAACTCCTTCTCATTCAAATGCACCTAGAAAAACCTCTTGAAGGCAGGGATCCGACCTAGTATATGCCCATTATTTCTCATCTTGATCGACCTAACTGTGTTTGAAAAACTCTTGAAAGGGTTTGCCACCTATCTTGAGCCCAATATCCTTCTAGCCCAATTTTGACTGGGCAAACACTTGTAACCAAACCCTAGGTACCCCCTAGACACTATCTATTTAGCACCCAAGCCACCATTATAAGGGTTTATATTTTTTCCCTAACTCTTTGTCTAGAACTTTGAGAAGTTGGGATAAAAGGTTAGAAGGTTGAGACTTCCATGCTATATTCTATATAGGGTAGAGTAGTCTAGAGAGAGAGAGAGAACAATTCCCCTCCTAATAACAGTCAATCAAGGTAGACATACGGACCAGTCACAATGGCATACATTCTCTTCACCCCCTCTTCCAACCCTTAGTGATGTGAGGGCATGAGCACTCTGGGTTGTTGCATGTTGTTATTTTGTTATTCTTGTACCTCTTCTCTATATATCTCCACTTTTGATCCCTCAATGATGTGAGGATATGAGCACTTGGGATTGACAATCCCCTATAAAATTTATTATCTATAACATTTGATTCATGGGTAAATTTTCTATTATCATTTTGTTATATATATTACATATCACAAGGGATTTGGGGGGAAGCCTAACACCTTCCCCACATATAACTTGATGCATAAGTCATTTTTTCAAGTTTTTTCAATTTTCCTTATCCACACTATTTTCTGAAGTGCATTTTCATGATTTCCCTCATTTTCCCAAACAAATGTGGTGGCGACTCCATCTTTCCAATCTATCCATTCACTTCCACTCTAGTTTCCTACATATTGTGAAACTACAAATACAAATCTTAGAAAAATTAATGAAAGTATCATACTTGATACCTATTTATAATGGAATCATACACTTGCTCCCTATAACATTATCAATCCAATGCTATTCTCTGCTTATTGTCATTTTACATAAATAGAAAACCTTAAATAGAAGCCAGAATTAGCTAAAGAAGCATTTCCCACGATCAACTACAAAAACAGCAAAAACCTTTTACATAAGAGTAAATCTTCTTGTATACTCATATAGAGTCCATGACTAATGAAAGAATCATCTGTAATAGATATTTACAAGTATGTGATACAATTGCTTTTATTGCAAAATTGTTGAACTTATGTTTTACTTTTCTTACTTTATTTTTGCATAAATATTAACACCGTCTTATAGAAATCGAAATTATCCAAAAATGTTTTCTTAATGATCATATATTAAAGGGTGAACCAACATTTTCAAAATAGAAAATCAACTCAGTAATTATTTATACATGACTATATTTCATATTAGAGTTACCCAAAAACCATACTTTTGCTACTCTATATTGTCTAGTAACATGTAGTATCATAATTATTTCATTATTTGAATTTAAAACATACAATTCAGATCTTGGAATTGTCATGTTAAGTCTTGAATAATAATTCTCTATTAACTGGAACAAGCAAAGGGAATATAAACAATTTAGTACAATTGAGTTATTAAGATGAATTATATATTGTTATTAAGTACAATAATAATTCTCTATGTTAAGTGAATCGGTGCTAGTACACTGACGTTTGAAGGGACAACTCCTTCCCATTGGATATGTTAGTGCAATGTGGAGTTCTCAATGGTCCATGTTGACTACTCTAGAGGCGAGGAGTTTTTCCCGCTAGGAGAACGACGTCAACCTCCGTTTGTGGCGTTGCACCAGGAGGACACTATTGACGACTGTTCGAGTGTTGCTGTTGAAGAAAAAGTGTGTTGTTTCTTGGATAAGAAGCATGATATTGCATTAAGAGTTGTCGCTAGACTTGTCGAGGACCAGGTATAACTCTTGTTACCCAGTTTCCTAGATACATTGTTGTTGATGTGATCTTCTAATTAGGGAACCATGCTTTAAAAAAAAATCTACCTTATCTGTCGCCCCAATTTCCCAAGAATTTGATCTTTCATGTGTGAATTCCCTTTTGGTTGAGAAAAAAATCATGGTCCTCTGTTCAATAACTGAATGTACTCTATTGACCCTCTAGGTTTCATGGGAATCTTATTTTCACAATTATGTCAAGTGGTTAATCTAGCGGTATGGTGGAGTGGTAGTAAGTAGAATGTTGCTAGGATGTGATTGTAACTTAGTTCTCACATTGATTTTTACGATTATTAGTTTAACATCAAAAAGTTTTCATAGAGAAATTATATTCTTTATAATAATAAATGTACCCAAAATGTTTTTATGGAAATTTTGTTGATGATTTCTTGAGCTAAGTCTCACTCAAGGAGGTATTGGAAAACTCTAGAGGAGAGTTACATGAAACCCTTACAACGTAGAGTTTGGTGTAGGACAATGGATAAGAGGAACTGAAAGACACTTGATTACACCATGGATGTGCTGCTTTCGAGGATGAATTCCTCTTTAAGGGGTGAATTGTTGTAACATAACAAATTTTAGCTACTAAATTTATGTTGAATTTTAATTATAACTATCCCCAAACTTGATTGTGTTTACAAAGTAGTTCTTTATTCGAGGTCTCGTATGATTATTTTGATCAATCAACATGATATGTGCTACTAATTTGTCTTTGGTTGAGTTTAGTGTGTCAAAATAATTCAATTCTCCTCTCTAGAGAAACTTAATGATACATTTCACCATCATCTAGTGAATTAAATTTTTTGGACCTTAATACTTGATTAGACCTAGTATCCGTATATCACCCTCATTTTTTACAGCTAATGACATCACAACTAGTGAAAAATACTACACATAGTGAATGATATAAATATTAGAATCATTTCTAAGAGAAACTAAGGTATCCATTTTAGGATCATAACTATTTGTGTTATTAATTTTTATAATTTAATCTATTGGATTTTGGACGAATTCCTAACTTACCAAAACAATTTTAATTTCCATTTAGAAGGTAAAAATATTGGATTTCATCCTCAAAAATTGAGTTAATACAATTATTATTGGTTTAATTTTGAGAGAAACCACACCTTCCTCCTAAGAACAAGCTCTCTCCATTAGTTACATTAGAGGAAAGACAAGGTCATCCTCTGTGGCCAAGACATCTTAGGAAATGGTACAAGGATGACTCCCTTCTCAATGAATCCTCAACCTTAACGACATGTCTACAAATGGCCCTAACATATTTACCTCATCTCCCATCATGAGCACTTCCCCTCCTAACACGAAACTAATGAAGGTCTAAAACAAATCAACTAAAAACCCTCATCACAATGGTAAGACCTATAGTTACCTTCACCGTGCCCCCCTTAAACACTCTAGACCATCCTCTTAGTTGATCACTAACCATGCCATCTATAAAACTCTATACATCCCCAAGGTTCCACAAATAGACCCACATACCCAGGAATTCAGACCTTAATAGACATGCGACAACCCAACAACATGCAACACAATTGTCACAAAACTGTTTGTTACCCAAATCTTGAATCCTAATGGCTAGAAAGCCAAAGGCGAGAGGACGTGAGTGTCTGTCCGTAGGATAGATCACATAACATATGCATGAATAAAACCACACAAAAAAACTAAGGTATGAGATAACAAAGCATAAAAGAATGCTAAACTAATACATGGCAAGATCTTAGGTCCCATATATCAATCGTGTGTATTCCATTTACATAGCATTATATATCATCATAGTACGAGCAGATTACCATAAGTGTGGAAGCATTGATCATCATTAGAGATTCATAGTGTACATGTTACCTAAAATCATAAAATGAGTACACATCAACACAACTGTGCTGAGTACGCTGGCAAACACATAAAATTGCAGGTTTAAGAACATATATTTCTTGGAAAAAGCATAAAGTAGATAACAAGAACAAAGCAACAACATGATTAAAGACTCTCTTGTTAACATGAAAGTGTTCTTTAAGTTCATTTCCATTATACCAACAATATCATAAGACCTTTGACCAACTTCTCAAAGGAAGGGGTCCGTGAGGGTGCTCAAGATTAGCTACCATGTTTCGACATGGGGGGCTACAAGACTAAACGTCAAGAGTTAACCCTAATTGTAAAGGACCTCAAGGCCATTCCCAAGAGCTAACCCTTGTATCAACATGGTCTGCCCTAACATGACAACTCAAGTAGGACACCCAGCCTTGTGCCCTTACCCCAAGAATATAGACAGGTATACAAGGTTGTATAATGGACATCTATCATTATGTTTTCAAGTTTGTTCAACATATGTAATAAAGATTAAAACATAGTAGTCGTAGGGAACATGTAGCTCAAACAAGTATATAAGCCAAGCATCTTATAATTCATACATACAAGCAATTTCAATACTACTAGTTTGGCCAATACACTACTACAGAAATGACTTATAACATCACTTTTAAAGGCATCGGTTGTAAAATAACACCGACGCCTAAATCATAAAGCATCTGTTAAATAAAAAAAACTGACATCTATATCTGAAGGGCGACTAGACACAAGTATCACTTTTATTTAGTTTCGGTTCCTTAATAAGAAACTGACGCCTAAAATTAACCGCCAAATCCAAATTTTCCAGTGAAAAAAATTACCTCCAAAATTTAACATACAACGTCGATTGTTAAAAAAGAAACCGACGACTAAAGGTTTTCCGTGAGATAGAAATTTGACCAATTTTTATCATCGGTAGTCTTACAATCACCGACGTCATTATGTTTTCACGCGCTTAACCATGAAAATTTTCACCTCCCTTTAGCGTCGGTTTTTATACAGAAATCGACGATTATGGTCTTATTTCGAGAACATTTATTTTCTTCGGCATATATAGATAGATGTCGGTTTGCTATTTGGAACAGACGACTATCATTGAATATAAGTGCCAGTTTTGTTGTGGTAACCGACGCCTAAAGTTTTAAGCGTCGATGTTTTAATAACTGACACCAAATGTTGACTTAATAGCACCCGCGCGAGCCTGCACTCTCCCTTTCTCTGTTTCATTGTCGATTCTACCGGTAAGGGTCTCGTGATTCTTCCAGTTCCCCTCCCCTGCTCCTTGCACGCCGCTGCTCCCCTGCTCATTGTGCACCACTGCCTCCGCCAATCCCTAGTCACCGCTCCAGTCCCTGGTCGTCGCTGCTCCGGCCACCGCTCTAGTCCCCTAGTCGTCGCTCCCCTGATTGCTGCCTACTTGCTTCTCTGGTGACCGTCACCTACCTCCAACCGAACCTGGTTGCCACCTGCTTCACTCCTGGTCTCACCGGCAAGGGAACCCCTACAACATTTAAGCTCTTCACAGGTACAATCACCTACCTCCAACCCAACCTTGTTGTCTGCTTTTTGTTCCATTATTAAACTGTCCGCCCACTGCCTCTGTGTTAGTTGTTGCATGCTAATTCCGCCGACACTACTAACTCCTCCATCACCACCATTACTTCCATCCCTATTGCTTCTACTACTATCTCTTTAAAAAGAGCTCTCTCTTTATACACTCTCTTCTGCCCATGTTGCATCGATTGTGCTCCTCTCTCTTTGTGATTTTTTCCCTTCTCGCCTGTCCTAATTGTCAAATGATGCTTGATGCTTGCAACATTTTTATATTTTGGTTGATGATAATCAATTCATAATGATAGATTAATGCGATTGATGATAAATTGATAATCTAATATTTTGGTTTTAAGTATTTCAAATTATATGTTGGAGTTATACTTCCTAATTGGAAATGTGGAGAAATCCAGATAGGGTTTGTATGCTAAATTATCTTTAATGTGTATTTGAATATTTATGTAACCTATTTCATATGTATGTAACTTAAATTAAATATGTATTTGATTATGTGCTTTAAACCTTGAAACATGCGTGTTAAAGATACATTGATGTCTAATACTTAACTCACATGTGGGTCTTTTATTATTTACTGACAAACATGATTAAATGATGTTACACAAAACTTGAGTTATGAATGATGAAACTAGGATTGTAGGTATAAGAATGACAACACATGTATTTGTTGGCCTAGAAACCCGTCCAAGATTTACTCATTAGGAGTAAATCTTGGATAGTCCCCGGTTTGGGACTGTTCTTGAACACCTAATCTCACTTAGGATGTAAGTGTATAATGTGTATTGGGTTTTCAAGAAAATTTCGGTAGCATTTCCCCGTTTGTTCTCTAAGTACATATGTACTTGGAGAACAGCGGGGAAATGCTGCCGAAATTTTCTTGAAAATCCAATACACATTATACACTTACTAGTGAGATTAGGTGTTCAAGAATGGGATAGGTGGTACACATTTATTATATATAAGAATGACAACACATGTATTTGTTGGCCTAGAAACCCGTCCAAGATTTACTCATTAGGAGTAAATCTTGAATAGTCCCCGGTTTGGGACTGTTCTTGAACACCTAATCTCACTTAGGATGTTTTAACCATTAATTATATATAAGACCTTAAACCCTAAAGTTTTAGCCATAAACCCTAATCTTTTAACCCTAGATCCTAATCTTGTTCTAATATATACTTGTTTTCTCTTTGATCATAGAATGGATAGATCATGGATGTCCATTCCAAATCGCTGCACCCCTGAGTTTATTTCTGGTCTTGACCAGTTTATTAGATTTGCTGAGGAACATAGGAAACAACTTGGAGATAGGTTCTACTGTCCATGTAGGCATTGCAGTAACAACTTGAAAGTCAGCACTGGTGACGAAATCAAAAGTCATGTCATGTGCAATGGGATTGTATAAGGCTATACAGAATGACACTGGCATGGAGAGATTTCAAACATGAAATTAGTGGATGTCGATAGAAATACTTGTGTGGAAGAAGAAATTACCTTCGAAGACATAGATGTGAACGAACCAGTTCCAGTAGACATCGTTGATGCGATGTTGGATAGTTGTGGGGTAGAGCATGATGTGAACGAACCAGTTCCACCTCCCATGTTTAGAAACATTGTGCATGATGCTGAGATACCGTTATACATAGGTTGTAAGTTTACGAAGCTTAGCACAGTGTTGAGATTGTATAAACTAAAATCTAACAATCGATGGAGCGATAAAAGCTTCACATCATTGTTGTATTTGTTGAAAGAAATTCTTCCTGAAGGAAACGAGCTGCCAATCTCAACATACCGGTTAAAGAAATTGTTGTGCCCAATGGGAATGGAGGCCAAGAAGATACACGCATGCCCGAATGATTGTGTATTATTTTAAAAGGACTATGTGGATTTGAAAGATTGTCTGAAATGTGGTGCGTCAAGGTATAAATTGACAACTTTGGGGGAGTTCAAAACTGGTTCTCCTACTAAGGTAATGTGGTATTTACCTATAATACCATGGTTTCAACGCTTGTTTGCCAATCCTATAGATGCGAAGAATTTGAGGTGGCATGCAGATGTTAAGAAAAATAATGATGGGATCCTACGACATGTGTCTGATTCTCCACAGTGGAAGAAGATTGATTTATTGTACCCTGAATTCGGTGAAGAAGACATGAATCTAAGACTTGGGGTTTGTACAGATGGGATGAATCCGTACGGGACATTGGGCAGCCAACATAGCACTTGGCCAGTTATGCTTATTATATACAATCTTCCTCCCTGGTTGTGTATTAAAAATAAGTATATTATGTTGTCGTATTTGATATCGGGCCCTAAACAACCTGGAAACGATATCGAAGTTTATCTTGAACCTATGATTGATGACTTGAAGAAGCTCTGGGGTGAAGGACTGATGACCTATGATGCTTCACGAAGAGAGACATTTTGTTTGCACGCTATGTTGTTTTGCACTGTGAATGACTTTCCAGCATATGGGAATTTTTCTGGATATAGTGTCAAAGGATCTAAAGCGTGTCCTATATGTGAAGAGAAAACTGATTCAATATGACTAAAACACGGTGGCAAGACTGTATATCTTGGTTATCAAAGGTGTCTTCCAAAATTTCATCTGTATCGTAGGTTGCACAAATCATTCAATGGACAGAATGAGGAACATAATGCACCTAAACCTATATCAGGGGAGGATGTTTGTGAAAGAGTAAAAGACATCACCAATGAATTTAGTAAGAGATCACAATGTATGATGGCCAAACAGAGTGATAAGTCTTTATTCAAGAAGAAGTCAATATTTGGGGATCTTCCTTATTGGAGTTCTTTGACAGTCAGGCATTGTATCGATGTCATGCACGTTGAGAAAAATATATGTGCTAGCATCATCGATACTTTGTTGAATATACCAGGTAAGACTAAAGATGGGATAAAATCTAGAATGGACCTACGTGAAATGGGAATAAGGACATAATTAATAGAAGCAGTTAGTAGTGATCAGAGAACATACTTACCTCCCACTTGTTACACGTTGTCTAGAAAGGAGAAGAAAGCTTTTTGTGAATGCTTGGTAAATGTTAAGGTGCCACAGGGTTACTCATCCAACATCCATACATTAGTATCAATGAAAGATCTGAAGTTGATAGGTCTTAAATCTCATGATTGTCACACTCTAATGCAACAAATATTGCCTGTGGCAATTTGATCTATATTGCCAAAGCATGTACGGTTTGCAATCACCAGACTTTGTTTCTTTTTCAACAGTTTGTGCAGCAAAGTTATTGACCCTGATATTCTCGATAAATTGCAAAGAGAAGTGGTTGTTATCCTATGTCAGCTTGAGATGTATTTTCCTCCTTCGTTCTTTGATATCATGGTACATCTTGTTGTCCACTTGACTAGGGAAGTGAAAATATTGGGACCAGTTTTCTTGCATTGGATGTATCCCTTTGAACGATACATGAGCGTTTTTATAGGTGATGTTCAAAACCGTTATCGGCTTGAAGGGAGTATTATTGAGGGTTATGTGGCGAGATAGGTTATGGATTTTTGCAATGACTTTTTGAGTGCTAATGACGCTCCTGTGAATGATAAGAATATTGAGGAGCATTTTGGCAAAGGAATTTTGGGATCACGGGTGAAAGTAATCAGCCGTGATCAGTTAGAGAAAGGTCACTTGTATATTTTACACAACATCGACAAAGTGAGTGTTTATATCAAGGAACATACCAATTTCATCAAGAGACAATATCCTCGATCCAATTCAATGTGGCTTGCTAGAGAGCATAACAAGACATTTATTAAGTGGTTTGAAGATAAAGTCTTACATCAACTATCTCAAACACCAAATAATCTTACTAAAACCATCAAATGCCTCGCCTTTAAACCAAAATAGAATGTTATGTCTTATGAAGGGTTTGACATAAATCGATTCTAATATTACACAAAGAGTCAAGATGATAAGAGGGTCGTCCAAAACAGTGGGGTCACCCTTCAAGCGTCTTCATTGTTTTTTGCAAGTGCAAAGGATAAGAGTCCACGTGAAGCTAAAATGTCATATTATGGTGTCATTGAAGACATATGGGAGTTTGACTATGTAGATTTTAGAATTCCTCTCTTTAAATGTAATTGGGTTGACAACAACAAAGGAGTTATAGTAGATGAATTAGGTTTCACGTTAGTGAACTTTGAAAAGATTGGCGAGAAGGGTGAATCATTCATATTGGCATCACAGGCGAAACAAGTATTTTATATCGATGATCCTGCAAATGATAAATGGTCGGTTGTTCTTCATGGTAAAAGATAGTTCATTAAAGATCCTATAGATGAAGAAGAGTTCTATGATAAGTATGATGACTCCGGTCCATTCTCAGTTGGGTTGCCAACACCACCAAACATTGAAGTTGGTGATCACAATGACTTGTATGTTCACGGGGATCACAATGAAGAATTGTTAATTGATAAAAGATCACAATATTAGAGGCATGAATGTTTATATTTTTTATATGTTTTATTTTTCTGAATGTGAACTTTACAATGCGAATGTGGACTTTACAATGCGAATTACTTTACAATGTGAATGTGAACTTTACAATGTGAATTACTTTACAATGTGAATGTGAACTTTACAATGTGAATGTGTACTTTACAATGTGAACTTTACAATTAGTGTTACTTTTTTTTTTGGTCAGTCAAAAACTCGTGTTGCTTTTTTTTTGTATTTTCCTTTTTGGTTTCTGTACAATGAATTCCATCTTCAGCTAAAAATGGAGAAAGAAAAAGAACAAAAGAGGTAACTATACAGTGTACACTAAGAAAGAGAGGAAAGAGGAGGAAAAAACTGAGCAACAGAAACACTCCAACTCCTCCAGATAAAGAATCTTTAGGAAATCCAGATGAACAAAACACTTGTCATTTGTCAAGAAGACCAAAAACATCCGAAACAGATCAACCGATCATTCCAGCTTTCAACAGATCAGCATAAGAACTCCCGAGGGGCATAGCAACACAGATCAACATAAAGAACTCAACCATCATTGCATAAAGCAATGAGAGGGGAGAAAGACATCACCAGAAGGAAGAAGAAACGATCATAGCAAACAAACAACACTCCCAAACCGCCAGCCAGACAACCACAGTAGCAACACATTTGCAACCTTTCTATTCTTCGAATAAGCGCTGAACATAAATCCACTCTGATCAGAAACCAAGGAACCAAACAGCTATACACCAAGCAGAACAGAATAGAGACAGAAGATATATCAACACATCTCAATCTTCAACAAACTGTCTCAAGTAAGACTATCCATCAAACAAATCAACACAAGAGCAGCAAGATAAACGAACTAAACTGATCCTCCATCATGACACCAGCCAGCAAAACAACCAAAGCATCCAGAACCAGCCAATCTTCAACAAGAACAAGGCTAAAAAATTGCAAAACGTAGAGCTACAACAGCTTTAAGAATGGTCTAAGAACCATCAAACCGCCAACTCCTTCAGAGCAAAAAGAAACAGATCCAGAGAACAGAGAACCATCCCCTTCACCAGAAAAAAGCCAAACAGCAACCAAAACAAAACAACGAACCACTCAGGCTTCAACAGGTCACAAGATAGCATCTCCCTACCCATGAAGAGAACAGAGCAGCAGATCAACGACCCTTCAGCAGAAAAAAAGAACATCTCCCAAGCTAAGAGAACACTACCAGCACAACCAAAAAAATCAGGAACTCTGCATCCCAAACAGAAAAAAACTCAACCATCATTGTAAAAACAATGAGAGGGGAGCAAAACCCAGAAAGCTAGCAAGCAACGTGCCATAGCCATCACATCCCAGAAAAGAAGAGCCCAGCCGCAACAGATAAGAAACACAAATAAACTCCAGCCACCCCAAACCGGCCACCATCACACAGCTATAAACCAACCAACAACTGTAAAGCTTTTAAACAAACACAGAAAATAGCAATAGCTCCATAAGCATGCACCCATCAGCAGTAGAACCTCAACGCAAGATCACCAAGTAGGCCCCAAACACACGACAGAAACGCTCCAAACATCTCGAAGGATATGCAAGAGCAGCAATCATAACAAAGAACAACATCCATAAAAGAACATATCAGAACCGACAGAGCGGCAACCATCTTCAGAGAACCAGAGAATCAATGAAGAATTAAGAAAATATCACGCTCAATGATTTTCCAAAGCGTATTCACATCCTTGCATATATTATCATGAACCCTTCTGTTTCGTTCAAGCCAAGAATGATAAAGAATACTGGGAATAGCAACACCAGCATTAGTACTCTTCATATTAGCAATACTCTCCCAATTCATGGGGATTGAACTGATTAACTCTTTGTCCAGAGCTTTAACCCACAACTCCTTCATGAAACTACAGCCAAAACAAATGTGAAGAGTATCCTCATAATCATTCATGCATAGATAACAGATCGAAGTAACATGAATCCCCCTTCTTCTAGAGTAGTCAGTAGTAGGAAGCTTATTATGAATAGCTTTCCATATGTGAAACTTAGAATTCATACTGGCTTTAGTCTTCCAAAGCCACGAAAAAATATCCTTCTTATCTCCTCTGGTTCGAATATGGTCCCAAATCACATTCAGCCTCACCTCTCTTTGCCCTTTGAAGTAATATCTATCATCTTGCTCCTTATCAATATGCACCCTTTCCAGAATATCCAGCAATTTCTTTGAGCACCTCGTATCCTTGATATTCCAGCAGCCATTATTAATAATAGAATTCAGCTTAGCACCATTTGGTAAACCAACACGAACAGAGTAACTATGTTCAACAAAATCATGAAGAAATCTCCCATTAAGCCAAGGATCTTTCCAAATGTCAACACTATCCCCTTTGTTGATTTTTATCTCATAAAATTTCAGCAACTCATCCTTAATACGAATGAGATTATTGAACATCCATGAGAAATTAGTAGATACATTCACACTCCAAAAGGTTTCCTTCCTTAAATACTTCTCATTCACCCATTTCACCCACAACGAATCCTTTTTCCATGCCACATCCCAAGCATTTAGCATAATACAAGCTTCGGCCACCTCTTTACTCTTCCTTAAACCAAGCCCACCTTCAGCTTTAGGTAAAGTGATACTCTCCCACTTAAGAAGGTGAATATTATATTTTAACTCCGAATCCCCCCAAATGAAATTGTGACAAATTCTATCAATATCTTCCAAAACAGAGCTAGGCAAAGAAAAAGATAGAATCCAATAAAGATGAAGAGTGGATAGAGTAGATTTAACCAGCTCTACCCTACCAGCCAAGGACAAAGCCTTCGATTTCTAGCCTTCCATTCTTCTATTGATTCTATCAATGAGCCTACCACAGTAATTCTTATTGAGTTTGCCTGGAAAGATAGGAAGACCAAGATATTTAGCATCCTCTAGCTTACCAATCTTTATACCCAAGATGTTAGAAATATCATCCTCATCTTTGGTAGAGTTCATAAGAATCATACTCTTACTTCTATTGATACATAAGCCAGAAAGAGAGGCAAAGTTATCAAGCAAGGACTTCATATTCTCAGCCTTATCCTTACCAATCTTAGAGAACATCATAAGGTCGTCTGCAAAAATAAGATGGGAGCAGCTCATATTCTTAGACACCTGAATAGGGGCATAGTTAGAATCATTCTTTATCATCTCAGACAAACCCTGCATAGCAATGGTGAAGAGATAGGGGGCAATAGGATCTCCTTGTCTAACACCATTCAGAGGGAAAATATTTCTAGTTACCTCTCCATTAATAAGGATTTGATACGAAGTAGTGCTGAAAATAACTTCAATCCATCTAATCCACTTACAAGAAAAGCCCATCCTTCTCATCACAGAATAAAGAAACTTCCAATTCACTGAATCATAGGCCTTCGAAATGTCAACTTGGACACACATATTCTTACCACCTTTCTTAATCACATCAGTCATGATCTCATTTGAGAGAAGAATAGCATCCTTAATGTTCCTCCCTTTAATGAAAGCACATTGATTCTTATCAATGATGGAAGATATACATCTCTGCAATCTATTGGCTAGAATCTTAGAGATAAGTTTATAGAAAACATTACACAGAGCAATAGGCCACCAATTAGTGATTAACGATTTATCATCACCTTTAGGAAAAAGAGTAATGTAAGTTCTATTTGCTTCCTTCAGCAGAGAACCATTCACAAAAAACTCCTTCACAGCTTCAAAAACATCATCTCCAATAACCTTCCAAGCATTCTTGTAAAAACAACCATTAAAACCATCGGGACCTGGACTTTTATCCTCACTCATATTAGAAACAACATCATCCAACTCCTTTCTAGTAACAATTTTAGTAAGGAGCTCATTCTGACTTGGATTAATCTTGGCACCATTCCAAACCCCTTTCCACACTCCTCCAAAATTTAACTTGCAGAAAATATTCTCATAATGATCAGCAATAACATCCTTTATCTTTTGGTTGTCCCTAACAGTAACACCATCAATATTGAGGCTTTTTATATTTTTCCTGCTCCGTCTAGTTTTCATAGAAGAATACAAATACTTGGAATTAAGATTTCCTTCCTTCAACCAAATCGCCCTAGACTTTTGTCTATACAAGGCTTCTTCTCTGATGGACGCATCATGAGCTTCTCTTCTCAAAACATTAGCTTGTAACCTTAGACTTTCATCTTCAGGGTTCAAATCAGATTTTTTCTGAGCTTCAAGGGCAGTAAACTTAGCTTCAACAGCCCTATCAAACACATTCCCGAAGTTGGAAATGTTCCACTTTTTGAGCTTAATTTTCAGGTGTTCCAACTTTCTAAAAAATCTAAACATAGCATGACCATGAACATCAATATTCCAACTCTCCTCAAGAATCTTTCCAAAATATTTGTGAGTAATCCAACTGTTGATAAGCCTAAAGGGAGAGTTCCTTTTAATAGGTTCACCAATCTTCAAGAAAATCCTACAGTGATCACTGATGGTATTAGAAACAGTCTCACCATGAAATTCATCAAACCCGGCTTGAAAATCCTGGTTATACAAACTCTGTCTATTTTAGTAGATATAAAGTTATCCCCATCTTGGTTGTTTTTCCAAGTATAACGAGGACCAACAAGGTTCAAATCTAACAAGCCACTGAACATCATAAAATTATTAAAGTCTTCCATGGACTTCTTTGTAGGGGGAGAATACCAATTTTCTCATCATTCCTCCGAACAACATTAAAATCTCTGATGATAACCCAAGGACCAGAAACAGAGTTATAACAATACTTCAAATCAGACCAAAGCCCTTCTCTATCATAATCCCCATTATGACCATAAACAACAGTAACGTTCAGGATAGCATCATCTTTCTCAAGCAAGAAGTGTAAGGTTTGATCGGATTCAGAAAGCTTAGTAATAGTACAGTTATCATTCTTCCACAGCACAATAATACGACCAAGCGCATGAGACGCACTATTAGATATCCAGTTATAGTCATCAAAGAATTTTCTCATCGACTTATCCAATCTATCCCTTCTTAACTTTGTTTCAACCAAGACAACACATCACAATTTGCCCTCCTTATCTCCTCTTGAACGCTAAGGATTTTGTTGCTGATTCCTCTAACATTCCAAGAGGAGATAGTGCACTGAAAATTCATTTAACCTTTTCGGCTGTTGAACTGTCAGCCTCAGTTTCAGAAGAAATTAAATTCAGTTCTCTTGGAGTCGAGGCAGATTGGAGATTTCCCAACCTCACATTGACATTCAGCTTTCCTTGGCATTTAGGAGGCTCTTTTGCCTTTCCTTTCCCTTTATCATAACTGATAACACTCGATGAAGCCTGTGAACTTCCTTCACTAACAGGTGAGATACTAGGAAAAGCAATAACCGAAGAAGGTGTACCAGGAACAAATGTACTACCATTAATACAGGCAACAATGACTCCACCAGATTTTTCAACTTGGTCTTCTTCAGGATTCTCACTAACAAAGCCTTTATTAACCTGTTCAGATAGGAGCTCATCTTCGATTATGATTTCAATGGGATAACTACTGGTAATACCCTTCCTTATCTCCTCCATATCTTCAATTTCCTCCAAGATGAAATTATCAGCAGCACTAAAAACTTTCTTAGGAATTCTGTCGAGCACAGGATCAACAACCTTCTTCTTTACTTCCCAGATTTGCTCGCTCTGACCTCTGTATCCTCGTCCAGGCAATTTGTTCTGAATAGAGCATTCATCATGCCCTAGATAACCGCATTTGTCGCAAACATAAGGAATCCACTCATATTCAATCGTAATACGATGCTCATTCCCACACTCGTCCTGCATAATAACCTCATCTGGATACTTTGCGTTTCTGTTCATTAGGACCTGAATTCGCACCACATCAAGCCTCTGAAGATTCAGAGTCGACTCATCCATTCTTATAGGCGTTCCCAAGACGGAACCAATCCTGCTAAACATCCTCTGATCCCATAGATCAATAGGAACCTCCTTCAACTTAACCCAGACTGGAACATCCAGCAACGACATCTTCACATGTTTCTCGCCCGGCTGCCATTTCTTGAGAATGACAGGCCTATCCAACACATACCAGTCGCCATTAAGAATCCTCTCCAGGTCCTCCGATAGCTCAAACCTGATCAGAAAGAAACCGTCGCCTCTATTGAACACCTCGAAAAAACCATTGGCGCCCCATATATTACTGAAGTGATTCGTTAAGAAGGGAATATGTGGCCGGAAATCGATCACATAACCCAGAAGACAGTTATTCCATTTGCTAGCATTCTCTACTGCTTCACTTCTTGGATAGACAACCTTCCCATCCAGCAGAATGACATCGACCTTCTCCAGGTTCGTAGCATAACCACCTCTTCTCGGCTTGATGCTTTCCCAGTTCAAAGGCTTTTCCACTTGATCTGAAGATTCCGCCGCGCCGTTGATCAGATTAACAGTCGATTCTCTCTCCCTCCTTCTCAGGTTCAACCAAGGACGTGGCCGGCGAGAAACCTTCGCGCCTCCAGTCGCCTCTCCAGTCGCCCGGACGGGAGATCGGCAAGCCTCCATTATGTTTGTGCTTAACATAATTTGAATGTGAACTTTCAGATGGCTGAGCATTCCCATGATGACCGTGTTGATGATCACCATGAGGGTAAGGACGTGCTTGTGCCACCTGACAATGTAAGTTTTAAGAATATATCCCTGAGGTTTCTATCTATATGTTCATTTATAATTATATTATATAAGTGTGTTTTTTTTATCAAATTTTAGGTTGGTGATGTACCCCCTGAAGAAATTACAGTACTTGATGAGCAGCAAAAGAAAATTGAGAAAGTGAGGGGCATCACAATGGTGAACAAGTTAATACAGAAAAGAGGAAATTGACCCAAATTGGCTGTGGACTTCGATCATGTAGGAAATCCATATGGAGTGAACCACAACTCATTTGTTTCATATCTTGGGGTTCTTACTCACAGCCATTGCAGTTCTATCCTAGAATCCTGACATAAAGTTTCTAAGGGGAAGAAAGACCACATATGGAAGGAACTATGCGTGAGTTATTATTATTTGTAATTCTATTTGTGTAGATTACTAATTTTTAGGTTACTAGTTAATAGCAATTCTATTTAATTTGCAGAGCGTTTGATCTGGATGAAAAGTTGCATCGTAAATGTGTGATGCAATGCTGTGGGAGGGTCCTAAGGAACTATAGGACCAATCTCACCCGAGATTACATACGTGATGCTGATAAGAGGTTCTTGATTGATTTCCAATTCTAGACATTGATCACTATTTCACTAACTCTACACTAATAATTTTTGTTTGTATTCTCTTTAAAAAATAAATTTAGGCAGAAGGAAGCCACAAAGCAATGGAACTACCTGGACCCCAAAGACTGGGAGGCGTTTGTTACCCAAAGAAAAACAAATGAATTCAAGGTATTTAGCGCCACTCCCAATTTAATTAATGTACATTTTATGTATTCACCTCTTTAATATTAACCTTTAGTGTTACTAACCAAATCAATGTGCTAACTAACTAGGCCCTCAGTGAGGCACAAAGAGCAAGGCGTGCACTGAATGTGCACGACCACACAATGGGTCCAAGAGGATATGCAGGTGTTCGCCAAAGACTACAGACAGAGTCTGCTCCGCCTACTACTACTCAGGAGACTACAAAGTCCTCTACTACTACTCATGCACCTCTGCCTCGCCATGCTATGTGGATAGCTGGGAGGCAAAACAAGGAGGGAGACATACCGAAGCCCGCAACTACTGAGGCGGCTGCAAAAATGGTAAAAATCAACTCTTAGAGCAATCGATCGATATTGATTATTGTTATGTTTAATTACTTACTAATTTTTTTTGATGATGATTAGCGGGAGCTGTACGAGCAGAGGAATGAAGGCAAGTTCATCCCTTAGGGCACAAGGGATGAACTGACAGTTGCTCTGGGTAACCCAGAGCATCCTGGACGTGTTAGGGGTATAAGTGCTGGTGTGGGCATCAAAGAATTCTTTGGGCCATCCCAGTGCAAACCTGTCTCAAAAGAGGGACTTTCACAAGCTGAGGTAATCTATTCTCTTATTTTAGAATGTTATTGTGAAAGGGAATTCAATAATAAGAAGCTAGTGTTTCTTTTATCCACGTATAGGTAGATTCGTTAATTAATAGGAAAGTCGAGGAAATACTTGATCAGAGACTCCATGAAGCAATTAGCAAGTGGCAGGCGTCTCAGACTGCCACTCAGACAATACTTGTGGCGGGCCACTCTTCTCCTACTGCTCGTATTGTAGAGGTTTGGAGTAATCCTATAGACCCACCACCTAGCACGTCCTCTGTAAGTATTTTTATGACATAATAGCTACTTTGTTCAAGATGATATGTTTGTGTATATATGCATATAACATGTCCTCTTTACGTAAATTTGTAGGGATTGAAGCCATGCCGACTAAAAAGTCAAGAATATATCGTTGCAGAGGCATCGGCTTACCCACCCTTTAAAGGGTGCATGTTTCATGGGTATCTAGTACCAAATGGTGTGGTACGTGTGAGCCCGATACATGTACTCCCCGTCTGGACGGATCTTGCACTGCCTCATGCACACCCAGATGCTAAAACACTTGGGGAGGTAGTAGGCAGAGTGATACTGTGGCTCGAAGCGGATGTTCTCTATACTGATATTATATGATAAATTTCCATTACTTTAATTTGTTAGTGTGTATATATGAGTCAATTGATCTGAAATTATATATACAGGTCAAAAAGATGAGACCCACTACATCTCGGTCTCCACCTCCTCGACTACCAAGTTGGCTTCCAAGGGACCTACACGCCTCGATAGGTCCTAATTGTAGGGGTGTGGCAGTATGGATCGGAGAACATGATACAAATTGCCCTATAATTGTTACTATTTCATAGGATGTTACAGGTAAATCATACGATAACAATCTATTTATACGTATTAATGCATATGTAATACAAGTTCTGCATACGTACATATTAATACATATGTATTAATGCAGGTCAATCATACGAAAACAAGATATTTATATAAGATATTTTGGAGTTGTTTAGTTATGAATGGCTGAACACATCTATGATAGAGCTGTGGATATGGTGAGATCTTGTTTATACATCCATATACCTTGTTTTATATATGGTGATCTGGTTTCTTATATATTAATGCATACATAATACATGTTTTGCATCCACTTACACAAGATATGTACATGTTTTGGGTTTTCCCATGTGGGATTTTTGGTTCCATCTTTGATTAGTCTTGTAGATACATACCCTTCTTCAGTTAGTTCATACTGCTGTGATGCTTTTCAATATTTTGGTAAAAATAATAAGACGGTGATAATAGCTCCATTCAATGTCGAGTAAGTTTACTTTTCTTATAATTTGAACTTAAGCAAATCACATTTTTATTGTGGATTTTGAGTTATTAATTTTTTACTTTCTTACATGTAGTGGTAGGCATTGGGAGTTACTAGTTATTGTCCCCAAGACGTTCACTGTCTATTATCTAGATCATGCGGGGAATGAGTTGGATACATTATATGGACATGCAATTAAAAGGTCATTATTCTCGTGAAAAATATTTCATATTTTAAAATCTGTTAACATCTATTACTACATTACTATTTAATTATGCAATTTAATGGGTTACATTAACATATGTAGGGCTTTACAAGAGTACAAAAAAGCTGGAGGAAAGGTCCCCAGGAAAAAGAATCTGTCACTAATTTGAGAGAATGTGAAAGTAATTTCCGGACTCCAATATATATATTATTTACTAGTGAACGCACATGTGCACATGACATATAAAATTTGTTGGAAATGTGCGAGGTGGACTCGTCCGTGAAAAGATCCCTACAATAAAAGATATTTGTGTTGGTTGTTTAAAAGGAGAGAATCAAGGAACCGTTTCCATGGGATGGAGAGAGAAATACAAAATTAAAGATAATAAAGTTAATAGGAGAGTGTGGGAATAAATATTTGTAGGAGTAAAATTCCTTGAAAAAAGGAGAGAAGAGAGTGGATGAAGGAGAGCGCAACATCAAACTCGCTCTTTTTATAGTAGTATAGATGTGAACTATGCTTATTTGTATTTTTGAATATTTTGTATGTTTCAATTTATAATGTGCTACATAAGACAATGGTTGGGCATGTGCCTACTATGTGATGCTATTTATGGACCTAATCATCAAACATGCCATAATGGAAATCTATAAGATACAATAGGTATTATACATAGTCTCATTAGATAATATGAAATATATCAATCTTATTATATATTATTAATTATATATATACATCATTCTCTTTGCAGGTCTTTAAAACTGTTGACTTCAACACATGTGGAAAGCATTTTGATGTACATGCTCCCTATACGAGAAATGAATTAGATGTTGTAAGAGAAGAATGGGTAAAAGCCCTACAAAGAGTGGGAATTTTTAGATATAATTTTATTGATAATGATGACAATGATGAATAAAGAATAACTTTGTTCTCATAATTATTTTTGTGTGAATGTGAATGAATTTTTTATGAATTGTCATATGTGTATGAAGATGATCAATACATAAATGTTTCTACATGTGTTTGAATGTGAAAAGAGATGAAATGAATGGAACTGTAGAATGCTACTGGTTTCTACATGTGTGTAATGAAAAATAATATTATTCTATATATATGTGGTTCACATATATATAATATTGTCCGTCTTGTTAATTTTGTAGGTTTGTGGCCTGTTGTTGGCTGATATCAACAGATGTCATAAACCTGCAGTTCAGAACTGAACTGTAGGTTCTCATCCTACTGACCAGCCATATAGCAGGCCTGCAAACTGATAAGAAAAAAAAAATCAATACATAGACGTCTATTATTTGAACAAAACCGACACCTAAGACATACGACGACAGTTTTTGACATAAAATCGATGTCTATGTGACCAAGTTATTAGCACAAAATCGACGTCATTTCAGATGATATGGCATCAGTTATATTTAAAAACCGACATCCATAGACCCTTGCTAGCACATTTTTCGGTGGCAGGAAGCATTTTGACGTCAGTTATTTGAACAAAACCGACACCTAAGACATACAACGGTGGTTTTTGACCTAAAATCGACGTCTATGTGACCAGCTACCACGACCGTGGTGGCAGGAAGGGGATATGATGATATGGTGTCGGTTATATTTAAAAACCGACGCCCATAGGCCCTTTGCTAGCGCAGGCGGGAAGCATTTTGATGTCGGTTCTTTTAATAACTGACGTCTATAACAATTCTACAGTGTCGGTTTTAGTAAACAACCGACGCCTATAGTCCTTTTTCTGGCACATTTTCGGTGGAGGGAAGTGTTTTGGCGTCGATTGGGAACTGACGCTGAAGGTGTCCACCTTTAGCGATGCCCACTTGGGTGTCACTTGGAAACCGACACTAAAAGCCCTTAATTAACTGACGCTAATGGCTTGTTCTGTAGTAGTGATAGGAGGATAAAGTGTACCTTGATACAAGCAAACTAGCATTATAAAACATGATTAGATCTTTAAAAAGAGTCCATTAAAGAGATCCTAACATTACAAGCAAGTGTGACTAGATCAGCATCACAATACTTAGATCACTTTAAACATATTCATCAAGGGTGGATGTTTCACTTAATCTAAGTACCATATTTCTCAAATATTGATTTTGACATCAACAACATTCATGCAATATATTCATCAATCTACATGCTACATCATATATCATTTAGAATTAAGGTGAAACATCCTTAACAAGATCATGGATTTCAAACATAGGTTCTCATCATCATAATAGGGAAACCATTAGATTTGAATAAGCTTAAAGCCTTATTCGTCATAACATCAATTTAAGTCATCTTGAGTCATTTTCATATAAGATAGTCAACATTAGAGTACACATGAGTTCAAGCTAGATTTAGTGTCATAGAGATCAATAAGTTACCGACTTCAAGTCATCAAATAGAATGGGTGACCATTTATACAAAATTAGATATCCAATTTTGCAACATGCACATCAGGTAACTTTTATGTCATGTCTAGGTCACTTAGACATAATAGTGGTCAAGAGTGATCCATACATCATTTATGTAATAAATGCATTTAGAGTTACTGATCTAGATCAAATATCATGATTTGGAGTTCATGTAATCAAGTTGAGCATCAAAATAATGATCCTTATCATAAAAGTCCATATTACATACACTTCACAGTTTATATCATGAACTAGAGTTATTCAAAGGTACAAGCATAATCAAGTTCGATTATAATAGTACAAGATAGAATATGTAATTGATCAGGGTCATAAAAAAAGTGGAGTCAATATATGATCATGGTTTGACATCAAACATCATTAGACATGTGAAAGAGATGCATTTCATTCCATTTTTAATATATCAGACTCTACGAATGGAATTAGACTCTCAAACAAGGTGCACTAGATAGATCTTGTCGAGTAGATTGATTTTAATATATAATATGTCCCATTTGGACAAAGGATCTATTTTCTATGAATTTTGCAAGATCAAGACATAAAACAGAGGTCAAGGATAGAAAATATACCTTGATGAGCGAGCCATGTGGCGGTCTGGGATTGGGGCTGCATGCTGGTCTGCTCCAATAGTAGACGTTGGATCCATGGTCTCCCTTTGACCCAGTCAAACATGAGAATGAGAGACAGAGGGTGAGGCTGAGAGATATGGGTCGTACAATCGTGGTCGTAGCTTTGAGATCTGACGACCGCGTGAACTGCCCCTACTACTCGCGTGAGGACACCAAGTCCGCAAGATTGGGCGAGGCACCTCCTCTACACGGTCACTGGAGTGTGGTGCCCATGGCGATCCGGGAATGCTCGGGGCTCAGAAAAATGCCGCCCAAGCTCGTCCCAGTCCAGTAAAATCAAAGGGAGGCTCGTCTATCGCTGGGGTAGCGTGAGGAGCAAAGCCCCAAAGTTGGTGGCCATGACAACGCCAGTGAGCTCCAAGGAAGACAAAGGGGAGCTAGAGCAAGGTGTAGGGGGAAAGTGGGATGGGAAAAATTGATAAAACCTAAAGGTAGAGAGTTGAAATCTCATTGGGCTTAAAAAGAAAGGAGGAGGCGGAGGGCTGAATGGTGCCAACTACCATGGCCTCAACCATGGTGGCCGGACATGGTAGCAGGGTTCCCCATGCCCCTATCCGGCACCCAATCTGCTCGAAAAAGATAGGGGGTGAGGTTGGGAAGGACAAGAGGCAAACTTTCATGCTATGAATTTGACCTGGGTGGCCTCATAGCTCGATGCCCCAAAGGTGGTCATGCCATAGGGCACTATTGTGCATTGTTCCAAGGTTGAAGATGACTATCAACCCTTGGATCGCGAGGACTATTCAAAGCCATTGGATCAATGTCCCATGGTGCACTGTGAGAAAGTCTATCCGGGCACGCATGGGCCAGGCCTAAGAGCAAAAACACGGGGCCGAGGCCCAATAAGGAGAAAATAAGAGAAAAAGGGTAATAAAAAGGCTAGAAAGGGAACATATTTCAAATTTCCATAACTTTCTCCTCGAGTATCGAATTTGGGAGAAATATTCACAATTAGATTACATGTTTCATTCTCCTTCTAAATGAAAAGTATTTATACCATGATCATTATGTTTAGTAATCTTAACAATTCAAATCCATCCTCAAAGTTAATTAAGAACTCAACGTTGCACAACCGAGTTTGAAATTGCAATTTAGCCATCAACACCTCATCAATTGAGCAACATGTAACCCAAAAACATCCAAGTGATGATTAGGGGGGTCATTGAGTTAAATTGAGTGCACCATGAGTCATTATGTGCATAGTTAGAGGAGAGAGAAAATCCAAGTTGTTACCACATCAAACCTGTCTTCTTTCACTCAACCATCCCAACACTAACCATCATCCTGAAACTCATATCCCTACTTGTTTTACCATTTTACGATCACCTTAGAGCCTCACCACAGCCAAGGCTAGTCAAATAGCATATTCTCTTCCACCTGCAATCCTCTACACACCTAGGTAGACCCAATCTGAGAATGCAGTCACCTTCCAATCCATTAATTGGTGATACTATAGTTGTAAGCTCTGTAACCTATGAGAGTCTAGATAATCTTGCTATTCTGCCTTACACCTTCATGGTTGAAGACCTATAGGCATTGGAAAAAAAAGTGTTTTGAAGATTAGAAGTGTTAATTTTCACGACAATCTAAACCTAGAATCAGGTGACCCTCTTCCTCCTACTATTTACATCTCCTCCAACCACACCATGATAGCTTGATGATGGGCCACCCATCTCAAGCGACCATAGAGGACTTCACCCAACACCGTCACCTTCTGTTATACACCACAAAGACAAATTTTTGTTGACTCACACCCAAATACCTCTTGTCCACAAGTGTAGGGGTCTCTAGGAATCAAGAAGGAGCAAGTTGACCTCCATCAAGGAATTGGTCAAGAAGTCCAGTACTAAAGATCTATACAGGACCAAAAAAAATTGGGTAAGTCGTTCAACTCATACATGATATATATTAAATGAACATTTAGATGAATATACATAGGATAACACATAACAAGGAATACAAGTACCAAATGGTCAACTGCAAAAATCTGTAGGACTATATCTTTATACCGAGATATAAATAGAAAACACAACGATGATTAGGATATTTAAAACATATTACTTTATTGATAGAACAATTTATATGATTGGGCCACTATTCTTAGTGTTTACCATGTACAAAATATAGATGAATGAATCAGTCAATAACAATTATGTAATTCCAGTAAATCCTAATAGTGATTTCATTCATACTATAATATTTAAAACCCTAGGTATGCATATGTACGAGAATACAATATCAATATGAGAAATATTTTATGTAGAATGACCTAATGAAATAAAAATTTATATGACAGGGAGAGTAGGTATAATATGATTTATTCTAGTACCTTAAGGTGATATGATGACATATATGAATACCCATATTGATTTTCCCGTATGTATAAATAAGAGGTATTTGTGCATCAACATATGAGTGTACTCATGACTTAAACCCTAGATTCCTAATAAAGGTAATTTGATAGATAATATTATATAACAAACGTCCTTGACCATAGTGACTAAATGGAATTATATTCGAGAAAGAATAATATTTGAGGACCTAAATAGAGAAAGTATTTATAAACTTGAGCTAGATGGAAATAATAAACCATTACGATGGAGAAGATATGGAATACTAATCTAAGATGGAAACCTTATTCTAAATAACTTGAATTGAACTAGATTTGATTCATAGCCAATTAGTAACAATATTGTCTTTCATCACATTCATGTATTTACTCGAATTATGGTTTGTACAAACTTTAGAGTCCTAGATGTACTAAATTCTCTATTTTGATTATTGTGTTGTTTTATCACTCTTGAACTTCATTCGTAGCTTTGTATGCCTCTTGAAAGTCACCTCAACTACTTTGAATATTGAATATTGATGATAGTTTAAATGAATTTGGTCCGCCATACATGGTTAGGATGTTGAAAATTCATGGTTCATTTGAGAATGAGGATTAAAGCTAAGACTGACGATCATGTTAGTCCATTCTTAGTCCAATTTCAAATTTATCGTAGCTAAAAGGCGAATAAAGTCACGTAACTACATTTATTAACAAAAGACATACGCATATCCATATCGAATCCTCCTTCAATCCGTCCATAACTGTTCTCAACATGTCAAATGTATGAACCTCAATATATTTTGACCTGTGTTAGAATGTCTAATTATGTAAAGAATGAAATATATGTCATCTTCCAATGGGTTGTCAGCAACGTTGATACTTCCAAGTTATTTTTGCTGGACTCAAGAGACGTAAGCTTATTTTGGTTTTGAATATAATGTGACCCGAGCATGCTTGTGTAAAAAGTCGGCGGATAAGGTCATATGGTTGTAGGCTTGTAGCCTTATAGGCGAGGTCGACTACGGCGGGTGTGCTATTTCCAATTCGTCTACGCCGGTTACGGATTCCAGGGGTGTTTGGTTGGCGTTGCGCGGGTGGGTGGGAAGGGCGGCCTGAACGGAACGCAATTGACCCCGGACCAGCTGTCCATTGTACCGCCGCTGTGGAGATTTCGGAATCTGGGGCGAAGAGGAAGAGAGGGGGAGAGAGAAAAGAACATGGGCAGAGAGGGGAGGCGGAGGCGAGGGAGGCAGCAGCAACCCTGTGCTGCCCTCCTGCCACTGGATGTTGTACTGTAGCCATAGTTTGCAGGTTTTTTCTTCTTCTTTGGATTATCGTGTCGCGTCTGCCATCGTTCTGTCTGCTCTGCTGCTGTGCCGTTGCCAGTGTGGTGTTTGGTCGGTTGTAGTTGTTGGTCTTCCTCTCTTTGTTCTGTTAAACGAGGAGGCTTGGGTAAGCGAGGCAGAGAGGGGATTTGAGGCCGAGAGCCGTCCCTCTCCTCTCCTGCTTTTGGGGAGAAGGTAGAGAGGGGGAAAGCAGACAGAGGGGGTCTACTTGGAGAAGGAGAATAGAAAGAACCAGGGGTTTCTCTCCGGCAATCTTCTCTTGTTCTCCCTTCTTCGGGTTGTCTCACGATCTGGCATCCTTCTCCGACAACTGGGGACACAGAGACGCAACCGTGTTGCCCTCTTCTTCTTTCGCTCGGAGGGGCCGTTCCGCTTCCACTGCCTGCATAATGGGTACGTTGCAACTGCTCTTCCTCCTTCCCTCTTGCTCCGTTCTTCCGCCGAGACCGCTGCTCTTCTGCGTCCGCCCAGTTTGTATTCCCGTTTCCGTCGTGATCAAAATAATGACCGCTGCATTTCTCGAGCTTGCTACAGAGAAATTGATTCGTGGATCAATCGGTCCATCGTTCCATTCTTTTGCGCACGCGCGTTTATTTAAACAATACTCTCTCTCCTTGGCCTCCGGCATCTTTGGGGGGTTCCCTTGAATCTCAGCCCCAGCGAAAACCTCGGCTCCAAGTTGTCCAATTCCTCGTCCATCGCCACGCTTCACCCTTCTCTCCACTTCGCGTAGCCGCGCAAAAGGCCTTCTTCTTAGCTCTACGGAACTGATCGTCCCTTCACCATTGCCCCTTTTCCGCTTCCGAGAATTTTCGTTTGATGGCCACTGATGTTTCTCTCTCCTGCTCCCATGCCCTTCTTTGCTTCTCTCTTTCTCCCCACCACGGCATCACATCACACCGTTTACGCCCTGGACCTTTCTTGCCTTCTTTCCTACCTCCCCGGAGTCTCCCCTACTCAGCGACTTTAGTTGTCGACTACCCCTTTCCGCCCGTTTCATGTGTGTAGGATCCGACTTCACAATTGCTCCATCTTTCTGTTTCTGAACACAGAGGCGGCGGCGGTGGGCTCCTCCGGCTGGGACATGGAAGACGAGTACGAGAAGTTTATCCGAAGGATGAACCCACCAAGGTTTTGCTTCTATTATTCTCTTTTAATCATTTCATCGAACAGGATTTCTTCAGCTTTCAAGACCCAATAGTTATAGCTACTTTACCTGGTTTCAGCACTAATTTTCGCATTGTGCCATTGCAGGGTTGTCATCGACAATGACTCGAGTGACAATGCAACAATCGTCAGAGTGAGTTTCTCATTTAAGTGAAGGATTCCGTTACTCGAACATGGTTTTTTTACCGTTATGCAGAACGGATTGATTGCTCCAATGATTAACGTTCTGGAAAAATAAACAGGTTGACAGTACAAATAAGCATGGGATTCTCCTCGAGGTGGTTCAGGTTCTCACTGACCTCAACCTCATCATAAACAAGGCCTACATCTCCTCCGATGGCTGCTGGTTCATGGATGGTAATGTATATATGCAATATGGTCAAAACGTATCTCTCTAGTTGCATTTTCTGTCCCTCTCGAAAGGATGCTCATTTTCCTAATCAATTATCATCAACATATATGCTCATTGTTCTTCCTCTGTTCCTCCACAGTCTTTAACGTCACTGATAAAGATGGGAATAAGCTGCAATGCCAGATCAAAATCGAGAAGATTCAGGAATACATCAAGAAAGTAAGCAGTTTTCCATCTGTTTGGGTTGGCCCTTCCTGCTTATCATAATAATGTTTTGCTATCATGGTGTGTCCTTGAATACAAGTATATACTTTTTTAGCTTATGATGACTAAACTAAAATTCTTGGTTTTCAGACTTTGAGTGAGGACCTCAGTTCGATGGCATTGAGAAGATCGGTCGGGTTCTCACCTTCTGCCAACCACACATCGATTGAACTAACGGGGACGGATAGGCCTGGCTTGCTTTCGGAAGTCTCCGCAGTGCTTACCAACTTGAACTGCAATGTCGTCAATGCGGAGGTTTGGACGCACAATAGGAGGGTTGCGGCTGTTATGAATGTCACTGACCAGGCTACTGGTTTGGCGATTACCGATTCCGATAGGTTATCCAGGATAAAGGGCCTTCTGCATAATGTACTCAGAGGAAACAACAGGAGCAGGGGACCAAGGACTGCTGTTGTGGGTATTGTCACTCATACTGAGCGGAGGCTTCACCAGATGATGTTTGATGATCGTGATTATCAGAGGCCTGATCTGGATAATCAGGATCTCGCAGATGAAAAGAGCAGGCCCAGTGTTAGTGTTGTGAATTGGTACGAGAAGGATTATTCAGTGGTCACAATAAGATGCAAAGACAGGCCAAAGCTACTCTTTGATACGATTTGCACGTTGACTGACATGCAGTATGTTGTTTTCCATGGAAATGTGGAGGCTGGGAAAGATAATGCTTTTCAGGTCTGTCTCAATTGCTGGGTTGCTATGCGGTCTTTAATTACTACTTAGCTGACCGTTTTTGTTTGAATGTTCTATCAGGAATACTACATCAGGCACATTGATGGATATCCAGTCAGCTCTGAGGCAGAAAAGGACCGTGTAGTTCAGTGCTTAGAGGCCGCCATTGAGAGGAGGGTCTCTGAGGTTAGCATCCATTCACACCTTCCTGGGTTGAGTAACTTTGCAAGCTTTATTCTCTTTGACAGCACTGATCTTTTGTTCTTCTTCAGCCACTAACAAGCAAATTTGTTTTGCCAAGCTGCATTTACTTTAATCAGCTAGTTGTCACTTGTATACTATGTTTGGTAGGCTTGACAGTTTAATATTGGAAAATCCATTGGTATTTAAGATTTACCTGCTGGCATTAGTTGCCACTTTTAACAACTTTTCTCCTTATATAGCACTGTCCATTTGTTCGTTGTCTGTGACTACAAACAATTGTTATTATCCCTAGCTGCATCCACTTTAATCAGATACTAGTTGTTGGGATAAGTGTGGAGCCATTCAATTGCGTATTATATGCGGTGGCTTTGGGATAAGTGTGGAGCCATTCAATTGCGTATTATATGCGGTGGCTTGCCAGTTTCAAACCGACTAATGTTATCATGTGTTGCACGTACTTGCTTGCTGGCTTATTTCAAGTATTCTAATCTATATTCCTGCGCATGTGCTGTGAACTGTTGACTTTGGCTGTCTGCTATTTATCAATGTTATCATATGTTCTAGAAGGATTTGTCTACCATTTAATATGTCTAAATGTTGCAGGATTTGAAGCTAGAATTGTGCACAAAAGATAAGGTCGGATTGCTCTCCGAGGTCACTCGGGTCTTCCGAGAGAACAGCCTCTCTGTTACCAGGGCAGAAGTATCAACCAGAGGTGATAAAGCCATAAACACATTCTATGTCCGGGATGCTTCAGGGAACCCGGTGGATCCCAAGACCATTGATGCTGTTAGGAATGAGATTGGACAAGCTGCTCTCCAAGTAAAAGGGAGCCCAGATGTGGTCGCCAGGTCTCCCCCAGAGTATCCCAGCAGGTTTCTCTTCAGTGGTATCTTCAAGTCAAAGTCCTACTGTAACTTTGGTTTGATTTAGTGCTGTTAAATCCCATATGTTCATATAGTCAGGTAGCACTGTAGATAGTTGTCTTTAGTTAGTCAGGAACAGGTTTCTATGACAGTAGGCAACAGATAGGAAACTCCCACCACGTACATACGCATCCAATGTTTCCTCTTATGGAAACGTGGCCAAAAGTGTGAAACAAGTGAAAAATAGTGAACCCCAACATGTACAGTTGCTGTAGGATCAAATATCGTCTCGTTGTACATACGCTTAACTGTGAATATAGTGGTTTTACATGCTTTATTATTGTCATGCAAGTGCCTTTCGTGTTTTGGTTGTATAATAAGCCTCTATACAAAATTACTACTGACGAAAAAGAGAGGGGAAACCCTCGAAGCCTGGATTGTACAGTGAATTTTGTAAGTTGAAAAGACTTAAAAAGGATTTATAGTACACGGGAAAGTTGAGATGGGAAATGGCAAAATGATATTAATGTTACGACCTTTTCCTGAATTACGGATATCTGACGTTTAAGTAACTGCATTGAGCATGGTTGGACCTATAACTTTGTTAATCGCGAGCCATCAATCTTGGGTCAAAGGCTTACTCATTTACTTGATTTTATTGTTTCCTTATCAAGCTTTTCCACATTTAACTAAACAGTATGTCAACGAGCTTTAGCCCAGTTACTCTCGACTGGTCGGGTTCATTTTTTGGAGGTTGCAATTCTGTGTTATCCCAGGAGACGCATAAATATAATATCCATTCTTTTAGAAATTATTAAACAAAATGTAACGGACAGTTGTATATAAAAGACATTTTGCATGAGATATACGCTGATAATGGCTCGATAACGAACCAGCAACCGTTGTATTGTTCTTTGTATATTTGTATATTGTTTATGAATGCTTCGTACACCAACTGTCTTTTTTCCTGCATGTTCAACGACCTTGCTAACGACATGTGATATCGTTTTAACAGTAACTTCTGTGGGATATATAGACAAAAGTTAACTAGATTAAGAGGGATGAGCATCGGGCCGGCCTATACCGGCTTGTCTGTCCCACACCCAAACCCACATTCTAAAGCAGGCTGCGGGCCGGATTTAGGCCCGAATAAAATTGAAAAATGCCAGCCCGTACTCAGCCTATATAATAATGCTGATTTTTGGGCCAGGTCTGGGTTTGCTCATAAAACATCGAATGCATATCAAACTTTATTAGATCTAATTTGCATGAAAACTAAATTCATATGATATATACTTTGTGATCAACCTTAAAAATATATATATTTTGTGATCTATGCAGCCAGAATATGTATATTTTAGTTGTGTGATGCCCTATAGCAATGAAATGGATATTGAAAGAACAGCAAATCATTATCTCCTACATGTGAATGTATGAACTTAAAAAATTAGTGGAATCTGCAGTGTTTTGGCTTTTTGCTTCCTCATCCTATATGTGTATACAATGAAATGGGTATTGGAAGGACAAAAGATCATTTGTCTCTTACATGTGAGCATGAGCAAAAAAAGAGCATAATCTACTATGCACTGAGCTAGTTGCTTCTTTATTTTTCTTTAATGAGTTAATGAAATGACTTTTCTGAGCGTTATATACATTACAAATTAAAGTATGACTGTCATATTTTATTCATTTGCTAAAATATACATAGCTAAACATTAAAATGCTCCATTTGAATGACACAGTGAGATCAAAATAAAGAAATCAAGTACGTCTATCCATGTCAATGATGGTTATCTTACTAGTATCAATTCACTAATCATGTTGATTGATTACAGATTATCTATGTTGCCATTGGTTGATACATATTACACATTACATCAAGAAATCTGTATATTTTTTTTCCAGGACAAACATAGATTATACTTGTACAATGTACATAACATCAAATTTGGGCATTCAGGTTGTCTGGATTTACCTCAGCCCATACCTGACATTAATAAAATATGGGTTTAAATTTTAGGCCCGGGCCACCCATATTTTTAATCGGATTCGGGTCTGGATCGGGCTATGTAGGCTGAGTCACAGGTCAGATCAGGCCGGTCCCAGCCGATGCTCGTCCCTATTAAGGCACACAATTAACCACCAAATATGCAGTAGCAATAATAACAATTATGCATTTAGAGAAAACAACGATTAGTTAGAAGATGCATACTCTGGAGTCTAAGATGAATGCTTGTGAAAAACTGTCTTCAAGATGGATTTCACTGCTCCTAACCTGAGCTTTTCTGACGGTCTATCTACAAGATTCAACCAACCTAATTTTGGTGTAACCGCTCAGTGTAAGCGACCAGACTGTGTTGAACTCGTTTTCTTAGCTTTTTGTCGCAAAGAAGAAAGAAGCGTTGCCGACCCAAGAACAACAACAAGCAAGAAAGTTTGGAGATGAAAAAAGACTACTATGGTGGTGAAAAGAAATTGGAGTGTTCCAATCAGGAGAAATTGGAACACGTATGCAATTGTGTTGCTCTGTATCTTGGTGTGTCTCGAATGGAGAGCAGGCGCCTCCTTATAATGAGAGTGTCTCGACCGTGCCCTATGATAACAGTCCGCACACGTTGTCCACTTTACAACTATAGGTCTTCCCAACGTGTGTTTTAATCCTCGTGGATAATGGACGCCTTTAATGATAGTCAAAGAGAGAGTAATTGTTGTTGTCTTACCTTACAATTATTGGTCTTCTCAACATGCGTCTTAATTGTCGAGGTTAATGGGAGCCTTTGATGGTAGTTAAAGAGAGGGCAATTGTTGTTGTCTTATACGATGTCAACAAACTCCAAACGATGCAAAATGGAAACCAAAACCTTAAAAAAAATAGAATAAGTTTTATTCCATAAAAAGAAATGTGGGACAAAAAGTGAGATATAACCACTTTCTCATTTGGGGGTTAAATCAAAGGAAAAGTTACTTTTTTAGTATGAGATCAGAGTTCCCCTTCCTTCCTGAGAACCCTGGTTCCCTCTCTAGTCTGCAAGGTTGCAGATCCCAAGCTTCTCACTTGACACCTATATAAGGCTCTATGTAGGTTTGACTAGTGGAGGATGACCGGCCTAAATCGCGTGTCCAAAAATGGAGGCTGATTTGAAGTTAGTCGGACTTTTACATTTATAACCCGAATCTTTCTAGACCCCACAACTTTGTTTACGGGGTCAAAGTAGATATATGGGGTCGAACACAGGGACAAGGGTGGTAGTGTTGAGAACCCAGAATCGACACACTACTCTCCGGCAGGTGTAAAGAGATAATAAATTCCCAAAAGGGAAACAACAAGATGTCACAAACAAAACAAAGAAAACTATCTCCAACTGGAGCTACAAGAAAGATTTAAGGTTTTAGTCATTTAGCAGTTTTTAGGGGTTTTCATGCAACAAAAATAAAAAGATAAAACTAGAGCTAGAGAAAGGTACGAAGGATAAGACTTTAGTAAAACAAGCGGTAGCAGTAACATCCTGCACCCCTCCTCTCAGAGCGGGTACCTCTAACCAAGCATCAACACCCCTCTCGAGGTTGTCGGACTTAAGTTAGAGTGGAATGTTACTGAAACAACTCCGTTCTAGGCAGTCTCGTACTGGCAGAATCAGACCAAACACTAGAGCCACAACACAACTCTCGAAGTTGTTGCGACGGGAAAACACGATTCGGTAGCTAAGCGAAACGCGATCCAAACATGCAAGCTAGAGTTCAGATATCAAACATAGCAGTCATCCAAAATTTTGCACCAAGCATAGAGCAACAAGTAATTAAGCTTTTCCATCCCCATAAACATTAAGGGTCTTAATACATTGCATAAGTAAGGAATTAAATAACAGAATTAAAGATAGATGTCACCTTCTTGATGTAGAAGGACGACAGGCTACTACGGCTCTCCAGCTCGATACCGGTCAGGGGCCTAGCCCGATACAGCAGTTTCGGGCGGCACCCTGCGACGACCGTCTGTATCGCTCAAAGACCCTAGCCGATACGCTCATGTCGGGCGGCGCGCATGACGGGCGAAGCGTATCGGGTTCGATATCGTGTCAGGCATGGAGCGACGCGTTCTACTGTCGGGCACTTGTGTCGCTCGTCTACGTTGGCCGATGTCGGCCCGCAGTGTCACCCGGGACGGTCCTAAGTGAACCATCCCCTCCCTCTCAGGATGAGGAAGGGCTCACCTAGAGTTGCCCAGCACGAGCACTGGGGCACGACACTCTTGCTCTTGCAGTTTTCCTATGAAGATCGCTCAAGGTTCCCAACTGTGCGAACTGTCTTTTCGGCTTCCTGTAGCTGCTATTTATAGGCAGCAATTGGGGGAAGTTATGGTGATCAAAGCGCCACGTGTCCTCCTTATTCGCGGGTCGGTGGGCGGCCGATACTGGTATCGCTCAGCACAGGGGTGTCGGTTGTCGGTCACGTGACGGGCGGCGCCAGCCGGTGGGTGGCTGTGTCACGCGACAAGCTTGGGTTGTCGTGGTGAATTTGGCTCCCTGTCGGGTACAAGACGTGTCGTCCGTCAGTTTCTTCTTGCGCGACATCCCTTTGTCGTGCGTCGTTGTGTCGCTCCACCCTATTGGGCAGAGGTCGTATCGGGCATCAGGAAGGCCGATGCAGACTTGAACTTATTTATGGGTCGGGACGGCCTTATCATACCAAAATGAGGAAAAACTCTGCAAAAGATGGAAATATTAGATTAAGAGCATTGCTTGGCCAATTATTGCAAAAGTACTTATAAAAGAGATGAAAATAGCAGAAAAGGGCAGTTTTGATAACAGAATAAAGGGCAAAAACATCACAAAAATTGGTGTTATCAACTCCCCCAAACTTAGCATTTTGATTGTCCTCAATCAATATTTTAGTGATGCTTCTTCTACCCGGAGTAGCTTTGTGTTCAAAAGGTGAAACAAGAATCACAATGCCTTAGAGATAATGCTGTCTCACTACGAACAAAAGAATTTGTTTTTCCTGCCTTATTGTTTAAGTAGGATTCTTCTCTACAGCTTCGGTGAGACTTTGTTGTATGATTCCGAAGTTAGCTTACACACCAAACAGCTTTATTTTTGGGGCAGAAAGTTGTGTATAGGGTAGGCTAAGGCTTTTTGGGATTTTTCTTGTTTCCCATCAGTCCATCCAGGTAAGGGTCCGTTAGCGGGCAAGTGGTCCCTGCAGTCCAAGCCAGTTGGCTTTAGAGCAGTGATTTCACATCCTACGTACCACTGCCCCGGATCTACCATTCCTAAAGATGGGTACTTTTGGAAAACACGTATATATATATATATATATATATATATATATATATATATATATATATATATATATATATATATATATATTATTGGGCACAACTCTCATGCTTTTATTCACACTCATAAGGCTTCTTTCTCTCTTTGGGATTTTCGTTGGGTGGGGGAAAACAAAGAGATTTCTGTTGTTTGGGCAGCTTTTTCCTTCTCCATACTGATCTCTTAGCTGTTTGCGAGATTATTATATATATATTTTTTGAAATTTTTGGCACGGAAAAACATAATCGTTTGTTGTTTGAGGCAGCATTATCAGGAAGATATAACAAAACTTGCATCTCGTTAAGTACATAGAAAACAAACTTTGCAAGAAGTCGCAACAGGTTTTCACTATTATAGCAACTTCATATATATGCATGAGAATGATATATAAACAAAAAGAATTTTCAAAACTTTGGTATGAACATATATATGTACACAAAGAACAAAAGAATAACAAGTATGAGACAAAAGAATAAAGAAATAGAGTTAGAATTTTCAAAATTTTGTACCTCCCTCACTGGTACATGGTACCCCCCGAAACTTACTCCACACTTTGTCCCAGAGTTGTGAAGTAGATAAGGTGAGGTAATGTTTATTCCAGTGAGGTTGCACCTATGTCAGACAGAAGCTCCCACACATATTTCCCCCTTTTGCTGTGATAGAAGGTGTGGTGGAGCTGGTTAGGCGTTTCTTTGTTCGCCATCCATTCCAAGACGTAGATGTCGCAGTCGTTGGATAGGGGAAGTTGCTGCGGACTGGGGAAGTTGCTGCGGACTGCGGTGACAGAACTGGAGTTCGTGCCACTTGCCTTCTTGTATGTCCAGGAATGGTTGGATCATCTTTGACACCTCGTCGTAGTATTTTCGGACCAAACGTTCGACGGATGACAAAGGATCTGATGTACATGACACTGGATGGTTTTTGTTCCCGTCCGAGCTGTTGTAGAAGATTCCTACTCGTTGCCGAGTGTACATTATTAGGAGCGTCCAGTGACTGTAATGGAGGATGGGGAGGAAGATCGTGCGTGGAACCTCTCTCTCCAATTCCTGCAGAAAAGCTTTGTTCGCTCTGGTTTCATCGGCGAGGCAAATGTCGTTGAACAACATAGGATGGGCTATGTATGCATGTTCTAGACTTGGCTGTATATATTGGATGTAAGCGGCTGCCACAGATACAACCAGACATCCTCCTTCCTTTACCATGTCCCTTAGATCATCGACCGGGACTACGACATTGCCTGCCTGAAAGGCGACAACCGATGGAGTAGAATCAGCTAACTTCAGCTGGATTACTCCTGTGTGAGAGTTGCACATGAAAAGCGATCGAAATTTGTGATTAGTCCTTCTGAAGATTCAGGCGAAGCAGTGTCTTTCATCCCGTGCACTTTCTTCAGGACTTCCAACTTCTTGCCTGCCCCATAGGTGTCGGTAGCTATCTCCTCTTCTTTTTCTGAGGAGCTGCTGGATTGAGAAGAATCTTCTTCCAGGTCACTATCCAGCAGCTGCTCCGGTACCCCTGCGTCTCGAAAATAATGCTTGTCCTTGATCAGCAACATGGCATAAATGCCCCTTTGTTGATAGATGCATCGGACTTTGAGGGCTCCCAAGTTTCCAAATGTATTGAGCACCTCAATGGCACTCAGGATGGCGAAAGCGTTGTTTCCACTCCCCTCTTCTGCCTGGACGGGGAGGTCTCAGAGAGTAAATAAGTTCCAAGGACCTTGGTGACGTTGGCTTCCTTGCTTTATAGCTCGTAGAAGACGCAGTGGCAGGAGTCTCAGCTTCTTGTCCTCCGGGCGGCAGAAAACACCCCCGGAGCGTGGCACTTCATCATTGCTGCAACACAACAGCTGGACGTCACGGTTTCTGAGGTCTACTATGCAGAGAAACCACACGTTCCGATGCTTGTATGGGGCCAACACATGTTCGGCCTATGCTCTTCAATGTGCTGCAGCATGTCGGCCACCGCACAGGAGTCTGGATCTCCCTTCATCAGCCTTCTTGCCAAGGTCGGGGTGGCTGTGTATAGTGCCCTCTGACCTGTCCTGCTGTCGATATTTTCTATTATCACATTCTCCAAGACTCTGAACAGTCTTTTGCCGACCACGGCCGGCGTGCATAATATGCTTCGAAGAACTCCCCGTCGCACGGAGAGGTAGCCGTTGGTCCAGACGACGTCATCTTCATCTGCCTGCGATCTCAAGACCTTGTTCAGCAGCTTCTGGTCTCTGATTGTCAGGTACTCGATGGCTCTTCTGTCGAAGTCGGTCATCTCGAAGGAGGGTATCTCAGATGGCTCACGGAATCTGTCCACCATCGAGCGCCTTCCTCGGGGTAGATGTCTCTTATTGACTGCATAAACATCCCCTTTCTCTCCCTCAGACTCATCAGAAGAGTCTCCCCCGATGCTGATATCTACACTATCATCTTCGGCTTCATCTAGGGGGATGGAGAGGTTTTCTCTTTCGAAGCCTAGAGAGCTCTCCGGTCCTACTGGAGCTCCTTCAGCTGACCTTTGTTGCGTCCCCTCCTCGGGCGTTGAGGATCGCCCACTGGAGGAGGAGGAAGATGTTGATCCCGAAGAGGAAGCTGACGAAGAAGGAGGAGAGCCACAGTTGGGGGTGACGACGACCTTCTCGGCTGCCTTCGGCACAGATGGTCATCACTTCTGTCTAGCCTCTCCTCGATCTTGTCGAGTCGTTGGAGAACTTGCTGCATCATCACATTCAAAGCCTCTAGTCCTCCGGGAAGGCTTACTAGAGTCAACAACTCTCTTTCTTGGCTATCCAGCCTGTCATGGAAAGATGCAAATTTGCGGGTTAGGGAAGTACAAGTAGATGAGTTGGTATCCGTTACCTCCCACAAATGATCGAGCTCATGCATGAGCATCTTTCCAAGTGACGGGGGAGCTCCGGTGGTTCTCCCTTCCGTCCTTGCGACATCTTGCTCGCGCGATGGTCTAATCGGTGAGGTATAATCTATCAGAATCATTCGCGATCCAGCTGTCGCCAGGCCAGGTGTCAGCACTTTTTCAGGTGCCACTGCCTTGCCTTCTCGTCTGGGTGGAGATGGCCATGGTGAGGGCGGACTCTGCTCCACCTCTGCACTGTCGATGATCTCCTCAACTACTGCAAGTGGGGACTTCAGCGGCGGTGTTGGTGTTCTTCCGAGCTCCCTAAGGATTTCGTCGAACATCCCATTACTGTCGCCCTACTGAAGTTCCTCTTCTGCCTCTGTAGGCTTTGAAGCAAAGACGGGGGCTGCAGCCGTTTCTCCCGTGGCAGCTTCCGTAGTCTCTGTCTCGGTGACCTCAATGATCACCAGTTCTTTCTCAGCTATCACCGTCCTTGTTGTGGTGGTGGCTGATATAGTCGGAGTGACGACAACTCTATCAGCAGTTGTCATCGGTAGCTCTGGAACTGCCCTCTTTGGGGCCCTGGTGTCGGTGGCGTAAGTTGTGTTGTTCGCTACAACTTCAATTTCAGCGGCGGTGAAGACCAGTTTCTCTGTGTCGTAGGAGGCACAACGAGGGAGCGGGAGGAGTATGTCCGTCCTTGAAAACTTGTAGAAGAAGTTCCTCCCCTCCTTCCTAATGATGCTGGTCCTCATCAGGTACTTGGTGTCGATCACCTCATCGCCTTGCGTGCTCGAAAGGCTGCACGGCTCTTTTGGGTACCCGAGCCCCACTACGATTAAGTTGACTATTCCGCCCATGTAGTACTCTTTTGTGGCTTCTTTCATCGGGTGCAGTCTGTTCAGCAAGAACCGCCCGAAGTTGATCACTCAGCCCTCCATTATGTGCCGCATGACGTGGAGTTCTTCTGTATAGATGTTACTGGATTCATTTTTGCTGAACAGCAAGCATGCCACCAATTTGTGCACTATCCTCCAAAAGCAGGAGTGCACTGCCACCACCTTTCTTCTCGACTTGAACAAAGATTCGCCGGTTAGCTTGCTCCATAGCTCCACGTGATTGAACCCGTCTCCCTCGGTGATTCTCTCACCATTGTCCATGAGATTCCTCTCCTCCTCGTTGGAGGAGAAGATATTATTCAATAGCTTCTCGGAGATGGGGTGCTCCGAGTTGTAAAGTCGGGTCTGGAGTCTGTCTGGCCCGCCAAATTCTTCTCTCTCCGCCGTAGAATTCTTCACCCAGTGGAGAGAAGACATAAACTCCATTGTCAGTTTGGTGTAAGAAGAAGACCGACTGAAGCAGATCTTCTTCAGCCCTGCCGCAGCGAGGACGGCCTTCAGCCTCCCCACGATCCCTAGTTCAGCAAACGAGGCCTGATGGCAGAACCTGCTCAGACGATAGACCTTGGTCACTAGTTCAGCATATCGGCGAGCGTGCTCGTCGTCCCTTGGCTCGAAACTTCCCGACAAGAATTCTGGGAGTTCTGCTGCTGTTAGAGGTGTTGGTGTTGGAGTTGGAGCCGCCACTTCTCCAACCTTAGCCCTCTTCTCTGCTGTCGACGCCCTGGCTGGTCCTGGGTTCAGGCACTTAGGCCTGGCAATATGCCCTTCAGCAACAGTCTCTGGGTAGATTCTCCTGCCTTGTGTGTCAACAGGGACAACAATTGTCTTGATGCGGGCCATTTCTGTAAGACAATAAGAAAATACCTCGATTAAATGTGTTGATTCTTTGAAAAAGTAAAGAATAAATGTGCGACCAGGTAATTCTCTGTACAAAGACTGTCCCACACCCCGTATCGGGCGACACACGGGTTTCAGAGGTGAAGCCTTGTGTCCGATACTAGAGATGGGTATCACCTGTTACGTTAGAAGATCAAACACGCGATATGAACAGGGTGATAAGGTGATAAACACGCGTTAGGTCTGTCGCTTGATACGGGCGTGTAGGTTAAGATGCCCGATAAGGTCATCTTGAAAGGAAAGCAACGTGTCGCCCGACAAAAAAACAGACGAGGTGGTGCAAAGATAGGCAACACGGCTGTCGCCCGACATGGTGTATCGGGCAATCGTGAATAAAAGGTACGTTGCACGACATCCATATCGGGCGATACAAGGATGCTCCATGCAGGAACCGTAAGAACGATAAGCTACTTGCTTAAAGAAAGGAACGTGTCGGGCGGCACGGTCTGCCGGGCGATAGGGTCTGTCGGGCTATACCTTACTGTGATCTGAACTTCCATATGATACGAGAGCGGGGCAGTCTTGCGCGACACGGGAGCAAAAGCACAAGGTCTTAGCACGATACATGAGCGTGAAAATAGTAAGGCAAGGAGCCCGACACGATAAAAACTCACCCCTTTATATAGCAAACTCAACCGGGGTGAAACAAGTAAATCCGGGGCGCGTGTCAGCCGTTAGGGCAACTCGTAAGTCGGGCAAGTCCATCCTTCGGCACGACCCTTGTGATCCTCGAAATTCCACTGCCTGATATGGGCGCATTAATAGCACCGATTGGGTTGCTTTCCGATACGTCATGAAAACAAAGCGGTTTAAACTGCGGCTGATGAGTAAAACATCATTGGCCTAAGACTAAGCTCCCGGCCTCACATGGTATTAACCATCACGATTAATAAAGCTAAAGCGGTGACCCCTAAAACATAAGAGTCAGCGCATGTGACGCATGCACTGACTCAGGCCTTATTACAGTCCGAATTGTCCATAATACTTGAAATGTTCAACTTGCATGAAAGTAAATGCACCCTATACTAAGAATTTAAAATACAGCTCGGGATGATTCCCGAGAAGCGCAGAGTTTCCCGTCCTCAGCTGGACGTCTTTGGCTCCTTCTTCATCCTTTTCCTCCGTAGTTACCGTCCCGATCTCTTGGCTGGTTCAGTGTTGGACGTGATCTTCCCCGACGGGTTCTTTACGATCTCGGTGAGCTGAGTTAGCTGCTGGTCGATTTGGTGTTGATGTATCTGCATGTCTGCCAACTGTACCTGCAACGAGTTCAAAACACCAGAATTTGACAGCGCACTTTGCGCTAGTTGGTTATTAATGGTATCCTGTTTCTTAACGAAATCAAACAACTGGCCAATCACATCAGATTGGCTTGCTCCTTTGTCCTGTTCTCGGTTTGGGCCTTGGTACTTTCCCAGTGCTTGGAAATTGCCTTTTGCTGGTTGGAATTGGCTGTTCTTGGTATATTGACCGGATCCTCCTCTCTTCTCAAAAGTTTGCGCTGGCTTGGCCGAGGTGTGCAGCTAATGTGAATTTTCAGCTGCATCCTTGTTACCGTAATTAAAGCCATGGTGATCTGGCCTCTTGAAGTTCATGTAGGAGACATTCTCTGTCCTTTCGTCTTCCGAGTCGGAGTCGTTGTCCGCTTCTGGTCGAGTGTAGACACAATTGTCCACCCCGTGACCTCCTTCTCCGCACGTAACACATTTCATCACTTTTTCAACTGGCTTCTTACCTTTACTGCCAGCTTCTCACAATTGTTTAACATCAGTAGCAATTCTCTGAATCTACAAAGTGATTGACTCCAGTACCTTAGACTCAAGGGCGGACCCTTCACCTACCTTCTTTGCTTGTCCTCTATCAGATCGATCAAACTCAACACCGACCATTAGCTTGGCCATGTTCTTGATAATCATCTCAGACTTGTTTCGCTTCTTCCCTAGGAAGTCATTTCCCGCTGCCGCGTTCAGTGACACCCTTTCATCGGGAGTCAGGCCATTGTAGAAGGTGGTGACGAGGAAGCCATTCTTATAATTATGATGGGGGCAATCCCTCTGGTATTCCTGGAATCGCTCCCAGGCGTCATGGAGGCTTTCATTCAGCTTTTGCATAAAAGAGGTTATTTTCTGCCTATTTCTGACAGTTCTTTCAATGGGGTAGAACTTGTTAACGAACACGTCAGCCAAAGCTCCCCATCCGTTTAAAGATTGGTGGGGTAACCCAAGATACCAGGATAGGGCTTTGTCCTCCAGGGAGAAAATGAAGCCCTTACAGTAAATCACCTCTTGGGGGACCCCCTCATCTTTATGGTATCAAATATATTTTTGAATGCATCCAGATGGTGGTAGGGGTTGTCGTTCTTTGAACTCCCCCTGAAGCTCTTATTCCGGATCATTGAGATAACGGACGGCTTGAGCTCAAAATTTGCAGCGTTGAAACGGGGAACAATGATGGGGCATCGGGAGTTGTTGGCCTTCGTGGACGCTAACTCCCCCAGTGTTTTCTCTTCTTCCTTTGAGTCATTGCTGTCGCTGGCGTCATGTCGTCGTTCCTGATTGTCATGATTCCTTCTGTGTCTCAGGTGGCGATGACGTCTATCGCGGCGATGTCCTTCCTCGTGCTCTCCCGATTCTGGATCTTCCTGTTGAGCGTTACCGTCGTACCAGTCGTCGCCTTCGGGTGACGGCGAGTCAGGCCTCCTCCCTTGGCGTTCGCCTCCAGAATGTTGGGGTTCGATGCGAGGAGGCATATCGGTGTTGGTGTTCGGCGGACTAGATCAGCGTACTCCAGAGTTCCTGAAATGGCACGAGAAATCAAGTTTAGAAAATAGAATTATTTATTTTGTGCAAAGAATAATGATAATAAAATAACAAAAGAAAAGAGTGTTGTCAAGCTCATTTCTAAGCTTGAGGCACGCGAGTATAGTTAGTGGATTCAGATTCGTCAATAGTGCCATTTTTCCTTGTCCCCGGCAAAGACGCCAAAAAGTTGACCGGCCTAAATCGCGCGTCAAAAAATGGAGGCGGATTTGAAGTTAGTCAGACTTTTACATTTATAACCCAAATCCTTCTAGCCCCCCACAACTTTGTTTATGGGGTCAAAGTAGATATACGGGGTCGAACACAGGGACAAGGGTGGCAGTGTTGAGAACCCAGAATCGACACACTACTCTCCGACAGGTGTAAAGAGATAATAAATTCCCAAAAGGGAAACAATAAAATATCACAAACAAAATAAAGAAAACTATCTCTAACTGGAGCTACAAGAAAGATTTAAGGTTTTAGTCATTTAGCAGTTTTTAGGGGTTTTCATGCAACAGAAACAGAAAGATAAAACTAGAGCTAGAGCAAGGTACGAAGGATAAGACTTTAGTAAAACAAGCGGTAGCAGTAACATCCTGCACCCCTCCTCTCAGAGCGGGTATCTCTAACCAAGCATCAACACCCCTCTCGAGGTTGCCGGACTTAAGTTAGAGTGGAATGTTACTGAAACAACTCCGTTCCAGGCACTCTCGTACTCCAAAATCAGACCAAACACTAGAGCCACAACACAACTCTCGAAGTTGTTGCGACGGGAAAACATGATTCGGTAGCTAAGTGAAACACAATCCAAACATGCAAGCTAGAGTTCAGATATCAAACATAGCAGTCATCCAACATTTTGCACCAAGCATAGAGCAACAAGTAATTAAGCTTTTCCATTCCCATAAATATTAAGGGTCTTAATACATTGCATAAGTAAGGAATTAAATAACAGAATTAAAGATAGATGTCACCTTCTTGATGTAGAAGGACGACAGGCTACTGCGGCTCTCCAACCCGATACCGGTCAGGGGCCTAGCCCGATACAGCAATGTCGGGCGGCACACCCTCTCAGGAGGCATGCTGTGACGACCGTCTGTATTGCTCAAGGACCATGGCCGATACGCTCATGTCGGGCGGCGCACATGACGGGCGAAGCATATCGGGTTCAATATCGTGTCAGGCATGGAGCGACGTGTTCTACTGTCGGGCACTTGTGTCGCTCGTCTACGTTGGCCGATATCGGCCCGCAGTGTCGCCCGGGATGGTCCTAAGTGAACCATCCCCTCCCTCTCGGGATGAGGAAGGGATCACCTAGAGTTGCCCGACACGAGCACTGGGGCGCGACACTCTTGCTCTCACAGTTTTCCTCCGAAGATCGCTCAAGGTTCCCAACTGTGCGAACTGTCTTTTCGGCTTCCTGTAGCTGCTATTTATAGGCAGCGGTTGGGGGAAGTTATGGTGCTCGAAGCACCACGTGTCCTCCTTATTCGCGGGTCGGTGGGCGGCCGATACTGGTATCGCTCGACACAAGGGTGTCGGCTGTCAGTCACGTGACGGGCGGCGCCTTCCGGTGGGTGGCTGTGTCACGCGACAAGCTTGGGTTGTCGTGGCGAATTTGGCTCCCTGTCGGGTAGAAGACGTGTCGTCCGTCAGTTTCTTCTTGCGCGACATCCCTTTGTCGTGTGTCGTTGTGTCGCTCCACCCTGTCGGGCAGAGGTCGTATCGGGCGTCAGAAAGGCCGATGCAGACTTAAACTTATTTGTGGGCCGGGACGGCCTTATCGTACCAAAATGAGGAAAAACTCTGCAAAAGATGGAAATATTGGATTAAGAGCGTTGCTTGGACAATTATTGCAAAAGTACTTATAAAAGAGAGGAAAATAGCATAAAAGGGCAGTTTTGATAACAGAATAAAGGGCAAAAACATCACAAAAATTGGTGTTATCAGAGGAGATGAGACCAAACATCTCTCACCCATAGAGATGACGACCCAAACATGATGCATGCCGTTTCACACCAATCACTAGGAAAAGTATTAGACTTTACCCTTCTAACCAGGTTGTCAACTTGATGTAAGCACCAAGTCAACTTAGTAAAGGTATACGTGACACCTCATCACGCTTAACGAGATTACTCAAAACATAAAACACGATCAACTACTAATTTGTCACATAGTCAAAAATGCAAAATAAATAAAACCGATTCTAACAATGTAAATAAACTCTAGAACATTTACAATAGGTCCATCATTCCATTCTCATATACTATAACAAGTATTTACATATGGGTCCAAAGACCTCAGTCACATCTTGCATACAAAAGATATTTCACATGTACATGCCATTTATTTACAAACATTGGCATTCTACAAAAATCTCGTGTCGATACAAGTATATCATCTAGAAAATACATCCCATACCCGGACCTAAGAGTACAGGGACGACACTAAGACTCTACTACTAACATCTACAACTAACCAAACTTCTGAATCTATTGATCACCGGGTTGGTTCTCTTCTACAGTGCGAACTCGACCTCGTTCCCCACGACCACATAAAAAAAATGTGGTGACCCACGGGTGAGACCCAGTCCCAGTGAGAGATATAACTCTCTCCAACATATATTGATTATAACATATTGATTGACAGTAAATGAACTGAGCAGATATAGTGTAACGACCCACACTTTTGAGTGTCTAAAAGACCTTAAAGTCGCAGATCGTTAATCATAACTTCCAGGATCAGATTCATGAAATAATACAAAATAGTAAATAATTTCCATTAATGATCAAATATGTACATGTTTAGATAAAAAGCTCCTCAAAGGAGTTACATAACTTTTATACAGAATTAATTTTTACAGATGTGAAGATATACCATTAAGACTAAACCTTCATGATTAAACTGTAGTGTCTTCATCATCTTTAATTGTACCCTCATGTCCACGAATCAAGTATATCTGATACCTAAAACGCCGACAAACAAATACACGATCAGTATATTTCTATACTGGTACGTGGATTCAAACAATAATCACAAGTACAGATATAAGCAAACATCTTTATCTTGCATGTAAGAAAATAAACTTGTCTTCATATTCTAACCCATATCTGGTCAACTACCTCAGGTGTAATCACTGTCCCTCCGGGGCTCATGTGCATTACCCTTAAGATCAGTCTAACCCAGGGTTCAAAATACTATTATTACTTTACATGATACTCATATGCACTTTATAGTTTGCAAGAACTAAATAAACAAGCAAGCAGTTTATTTGTCGTTCAATCTCATCGAGAAACATCGGCAATCTTAGAATTCGATACATGTATTCATAAGCGTAACCACGTACCTTATGTCTTCGTAGAAACCATGCAGAACATCTTATGTACTTTAGTAATGCAATCCAAACATCCAATGTAATCAACAAGTATCTGAAATAAAGCGTACTACGTATGTGTCACCATGTATTCATATTACATTAAACAGATCTAGATTTGCTCCTAAACTAGGGTTTAGGTTATCTCTCGTTTGGACTAAGGATTAGGATATTATAAATCCTAACTCCTCACATTATGGTTTCTAGAATTGCAAATCTAGTTATGCATATTAGGAGAAACCCTAATCTTCAACTTAAGCATATTAAACTACTCATTACATCTAGTTCACATTTTCAGTATTAAGATTATCTCAAGATGTCCATGTTGGTTGTAAAACCCTAAACAACATGAATTAGATTACTAATCCAGAATCATCAATTATTCAACATTATCAAGGTTTTACTCATTATACATGGCAAGATCATGTGTTAGCCTAATATGAACGAATCTATTCAATTAAGCATCCTATTAGCCAAAACTAGACTTTCTTTTACATTTAACACATTAGAGCATGTATAGCCTATAATTTTAGAACAGGAAGCATAATCAGGTTCTGCTATTATTTTATTTAGATCCCTCTCATTTTTCTGATCAAAATGATATATAATTTTGCTATATTTGGAGTTACCATTAATTAGCTAGATTAATTGCAAGATAGGTATAAACTGACCAATCTCGTGATGCCACGTCAGTAGAAAAGGGATTACCTTTGATTAATCTGGCTCGGCTCCTGATTAGGGGGAAATATACTTCTCTGCCCTTGGGGCTTGAACACACTGGCTGGGGCAGAAGAGTCTTTTGACTCTTTTCCTTTCTTCTTCCTCGTGTAGGGCTTTTCCTGCCCGACGGCGGCCCTGGTCGCTCGTCTTCACGCGAGGGGACCTATCCCGCACGACGCCCACTAGTTGTGTTGCGGCGTTGCAACCACCGCCACCGCTGCTGAAGCAAGTCAAGGATCGCCAAAGGGCGACCTACCTTTGCACGCCACCTCTCTCTTGCGCTGGTTCTCCGTCCACGTCACGCCTGCCTCAACAATCCCGACGCCCGTCTCCGAGCGCACGCTACGCATGCCAGCACTTCCGGAGGTGCCTGGCGGTGCCCTTCCTTTCTCGCACATCTGGCTCCTACTACGTGCTAACCGCCCGCAAGTACAACAACCAATCCATGGCTCATCTCCTACCCTCGCCTCCGTGAGTGACCTCCGCACGATCGCAGACCTCCGGCTCCGACACCCTCTTGCTCATAGTCAAAGATCCCAGTTTTTAGCCCGCCCGGGGTCCTCTTCCTTCGACGGAACACCTACTACGGCCTGACTCCACCCACACACCCCTACGACGCCTTGACAGGGTGCCTCCGCTGGCCAGGATGTAGGGCGCCACCACCCCAGCAGTGCCACAAGACTGACCACATCTCTCCCTCTTCACCTCCTCTCTGGTACAGTCTCCCAACTCGTCAAAGCAAAGCAGGAATCGGGTGCAGTCCCCGATCATCTGTTGTTGAGGCAACGTTACATGAAGGTAGGAGGAGCAGCCTCGCTATCTTGCTCACGTCTAGAATGCCATTGCTTGATCATCACAGAGCTGCAGATCCTAGGCCAGGAAGGGGGGGGATCATGCTAGGTTCCCAGATCGGTGAAGGGTTCCTCGTGGGCAACCGAACTGGTGGCCTATAACTCTTTTCTGGTTCTTGCCTTTGCAAGGCATCTCATAGACAGTAGATGGAGGATGACGGTTCTAGGGTCCTCTTTATATACCTCTTCATATACATGTTCAGGAAGAACCCTAAAGTGTACTACCAGGAAAGGAAAGTGGGGAGGAATAGCTATCCGTCTAAAGAGGAAGTATGAGTCTTCCCTCTCCCAAACATATGCAGGATGGAGCCCAAGGCACACAACGTTTCCTATTATGGAAAGTGTTTTATTAATCACCGACTTCCTCTCTGCCTTATATTCTCGATTCTTAATATAAAGTCACCAAAAGGGCAACCACTCCTTCCTAATTTAGATTTGGCAAAAAGTCTTAAAGGGAATAATATATCCCTTTGAAATACTCACCCAAAGCATTATCTTTATTTTACGGAAAGTTATGTATGCCTTTTCCAAGCAATATCTTGTAACCTGAGGTAAACAAACCTTGCTTTTGTAGACATCCCATTGTAACAATGCCATTATCTCAGGGGATATTTATTTTCTCACAAATTTCTATAATTATCTTTCTTTTCTTTATTGTTATTATAATTCAAATTTACCCCAAAAAATGAGGATATTACATTCACCCCTCCTTAAAAGGAATTTTGTCCTCAAAATTCAGGCCTACTAAGCCTAGGTGAATGTTAGCTCATCTTATTTTCAAAACTTAGGGTTAGCACCCTACTTGGATGGCTTTAACACTTTTCCTTAGTATATCAATTTTCATATTTTATTACTAATATCGGCACTTGAATTGAAATTCAAGTATATCCACATCTATAATATACACATCTTATCATCACTTGATGATTTCATTATCATTGGCAATTGGTGATTTTTCTTTTCACCTAGGTTTCCAACCTATTATTCATTACTTTCACACAAGGGTGAGGTAATTCCTCTAACACTATTTCATGTCATTAGAAATTCAAAATAGGATAATCATCCTATTTATCTCATTTTTTTAATGTGTGTCTATCCAATCTCCTTCCCTCATAATGAGATGAAATAAGCATTTGGCTGCAGTCCAAACACAAATTTCATTCCATTCCAAGAGCAGAGATGGTACATCCACATATTACCTTTCAATTTCATGCATTAAGTTGAATCATACTCTATATGACTCTAAACTTACTTGTTCTTAATTTCATGACATTCTTATGTCCCATGAATCAAGTGTCCCTTTTGTTACTCTTAAGTTAGGGCACAACTTATCTCAAGTTTTTTTTTCATGACTTCATTACATCTTTATATTTACATCTCATGTATCATTATGAGCCTTAGCCAAATCTTCGAGGTCTCTAGGGGTATAAGTACTTTTGGAGTGATCTCAACCTCATGAATCAAGGGAGTGTCTTTACATTCACCCTACTGGGCCACATGAACATCAAGTAGGTGGCCAACCTCCTGAGACATGGGCCTAGGGCAAACCAACTGTTACCTCCCGACCACTTGGTCATGTGCATTCAAGATTTATCAACTCTCAACCCATCGGTCCTATGTACCTCTAATACACCCTACTTGACCCTAGGATTGCATTAGGACTCTACCCTCCCTAAGGGTTTCTTTTGAGATGTCACATCTTTTAAGCACATTATTCTCTTATTTAATTCTTTAACCAGAATTGCCTTCATATCTCTCTTTTGAGTACACATAATGCAGTGTCGTCCCATCATTGGGCTCGGGCCACCTTCCCTCCAGGGCTTGGTGCCATGTCGGTCTTCCCTCCTGGGATTGACCTCTGTGATCTTCCCCTCCAGGGGCTTGATCCTAAACAACTGCATTGTGGACTTAGGCCACCTTCCCTCCTGGGCTTGGTGCCTGCCTGGTCTTCCCTCCTGGGCTTGACCATTTCATGACCTTCCCTCTTGGGCTTGGTCATCCACTTAGGCCACCTTCCCTCCTGGGCTTGGTGCCTTACTGGTCTTCCCTCCTGGGCTTGACCAGCTGTGTCACTCAGAGTTGGCATCCTTGGGTTCAAAGAATTTAAGTGCTTTTCATTTTTATTTAATATTTTTAACTCTTCACTCCTCGAGGTGAGGATTAAGGTTATCTCAATACTTAATTACATTTATTCACTTACCTTTTAAGGGAAATTCCTAACCTAGGGTGCCTTCATGGCTCATAGGAAGGGGGTTAAGCTCTCTAGCCACAACCTGATCCCCAGATCTAGGTTTTTCCTCCCTCATAGGTCATCTTCCCACTTTTGGGTTGACCCACCCTAGGTTGGCACACTAACCCTAAAGGTTTCTTAGACACCTCTTTCTTTTATCATTAGGCATAGCTTTTATCATCAACCCATGTTTTCTCAACCTCTGGAATACCCCTCATGGTCTCTGTCTATTCAATGAACTTAGGTCACCTTCCCTCCAGGGCTTGGTGCTACCTCAGCCTTCCCCTCCAGGGGCTTGGCCACGATCACTAAACTTCTAGAGGCCACATGAGGAGTTTGAGCAAGTTATATCCCAACTTTTCATTTCCTGATATATTAAACTATTGGGTTTTTATATCTCTTAAGACTTATCACATAAGTTTTATGCTCCTCATGCCCACATGCATGGGAGATTGGGTTTCCTAAACCATCCCTTATCTTTCTTATTCATGATTTCAAGTTTCACATGGGCAGTGTCCCATACCACCACATCATGTTGATTACCAATTTTAAGTTTCACATGGGTAGTGTCCCATACCACCACACCATGTTGATTACTTATTTTAATTTTTCACATGGGCAGTGTCCCATACCACCACACCATGTTGATTACTGATTTTAAATTTCACATGGGTAGTGTCCCATACCACCACACCATGTTGATTTCCAATTTCAAGTTTCACATTTTACTTCTCTTATTAATATTTTCTTTTCAAAGATTTTTAAGAAAGAGATGAGAAGTAGATGAAAATGTGAGATGAGGAACTTAATTTTTCTCTTAAAATTTCTAAGGATAATTTGAAATTATAAACTATTAAGTATTAGTTGATGAATTTGTGCTCTGATACCAAATGTAACGACCCACACTTTTGAGTGTCTAAAAGACCTTAAAGTCGCAGATCGTTAATCATAACTTCCAGGATCAGATTCATGAAATAATACAAAATAGTAAATAATTTCCATTAATGATCAAATATGTACATGTTTAGATAAAAAGCTCCTCAAAGGAGTTACATAACTTTTATACATAATTAATCTTTACATATGTGAAGATATACCATTAAGACTAAACCTTCATGATTAAACTGTAGTGTCTTCATCATCTTTAATTGTACCCTCACGTCCACGAATCAAGTATATCTGATACCTAAAATGCCGACAAACAAATACGCGATCAGTATATTTCTATACTGGTACGTGGATTCAAACAATAATCACAAGTACAGATATAAGCAAACATATTTATCTTGCATATAAGAAAATAAACTTGTCTTCATATTCTAACCCATATCTGGTCAACTACCTCAGGTGTAATCACTGTCCCTCCGGGGCTCGTGTGCATTACCCTTAAGATCAGTCTAACCCAGGGTTCAGAATACTATTATTACTTTACATGATACTCATATGCACTTTATAGTTTGCAAGAACTAAATAAACAAGCAAGCAATTTATTTGTCGTTCAATCTCATCGAGAAACATCGGCAATCTTAGAATTTGATACATGTATTCATTAGCGTAACCACGTACCTTATGTCTTCGCAGAAACCATGCAGAACATCTTATGTACTTTAGGAATGCAATCCAAACATCCAATGTAATCAACAAGTATCTGAAATAAAGCGTACTACGTATGTGTCACCATGTATTCATATTACATTAAACAGATCTAGATTCGCTCCTAAACTAGGGTTTAGGTTATCTCTCGTTTGGACTAAGGATTAGGATATTACAAATCCTAACTCCTCACATTATGGTTTCTAGAATTGCAAATCTAGTTATGCATATTAGGAGAAACCCTAATCTTCAACTTAAGCATATTAAACTACTCATTACATCTAGTTCACATTATCAGTATTAAGATTATCTCAAGATGTCCATGTTGGTTGTAAAACCCTAAACAACATGAATAAGATTACTAATCCAGAATCATCCATTATTCAACATTATCAAGGTTTTACTCATTATACATGGCAAGATCATGTGTTAGCCTAATATGAACGAATCTATTCAATTAAGCATCCTATTAGCCAAAACTAGACTTTCTTTTACATTTAACACATTAGAGCATGTATAGCCTATAATTTTAGAACAGGAAGCATAATCAGGTTCTGCTATTATTTTATTTAGATCCCTCTCATTTTTCTGATCAAAATGATATATAATTTTGCTATATTTGGAGTTACCATTAATTAGCTAGATTAATTGCAAGATAGGTATAAACTGACCAATCTCGTGATGCCACGTCAGTAGAAAAGGGATTACCTTTGATTAATCTGGCTCGGCTCCTGATTAGGGGGAAATATACTTCTCTGCCCTTGGGGCTTGAACACACTGGCTGGGGCAGAAGAGTCTTTTGACTCTTTTCCTTTCTTCTTCCTCGTGTAGGGCTTTTCCTGCCCGACGGCGGCCCTGGTCGCTCGTCTTCACGCGAGGGGACCTATCCCGCACGACGCCCACCAGTTGTGTTGCGGCGTTGCAACCACCGCCACCACTGCTGAAGCAAGTCAAGGATCGCCAAAGGGCAACCTACCTTTGCACGCCACCTCTCTCTTGCGCTGGTTCTCCGTCCACGTCACGCCTGCCTCAACAATCCCGACGCCCGTCTCCGAGCGCACGCTGCGCATGCCAGCACTGCCGGAGGTGCCTGGCGGTTCCCTTCCTTTCTCGCACATCTGGCTCCTACTACGTGCTAACCGCCCGCAAGTACAACAACCAGTCCATGGCTCATCTCCTACCCTCGCCTCCGTGAGTGACCTCCGCACGATCGCAGACCTCCGGCTCCGACACCCTCTTGCTCATAGTCAAAGATCCCAGTTTTTAGCCCGCCCGGGGTCCTCTTCCTTTGACGGAACACCTACTATGGCCTGACTCCACCCACACACCCCTACGACGCCTTGACAGGGTGCCTCCACTGGCCAGGACGTAGGGCGCCACCACCCCAGTAGTGCCAAAAGACTGACCACATCTCTCCCTCTTCACCTCCTCTCTCGTACAGTCTCCCAACTCGTCGAAGCAAACCAAGAATCGGGTGCAGTCCCCGGTCATCTGTTGTTGAGGCAACGTTACGTGAAGGTAGGAGGAGCAACCTCGCTATCTTGCTCACGTCTAGAATGCCATTGCTTGATCATCACAGAGCTGCAGATCCTAGGCCAGGAAGGGGGGGGGACATGCTAGGTTCCCGGATCGGTGAAGGGTTCCTCGTGGGCAACCGAACTAGTGGTCTATAACTCTTTTCTGGTTCTTGCCTTTGCAAGGCATCTCGTAGACAGTAGATGGAGGATGACGGTTCTAGGGTCCTCTTTATATACCTCTTCATATACATGTTCAGGAGGAACCCTAAAGTGTACTACCAGGAAAGGAAAGTGGGGAGGAATAGCTATCCATCTAAAGAGGAAGTATGAGTCTTCCCTCTCCCAAACATATGCAGGATGGAGCCCAAGGCACACAACATTTCCTATTATGGAAAGTGTTTTATTAATCACCGACTTCCTCTCTGCCTTATATTCTCGATTCTTAATATAAAGTCACCAAAAGGGCAACCACTCCTTCCTAATTTAGATTTGGCAAAAAGTCTTAAAGGGAATAATATCTCCCTTTGAAATACTCACCCAAAGCATTATCTTTATTTTATGGAAAGTTATGTATGCCTTTTCCAAGCAGTATCTTGTAACCTGAGATAAACAAACCTTGCTTTTGTAGACATCCCATTGTAACAATGCCATTATCTCAGGGGATATTTATTTTCTCACAAATTTCTATAATTATCTTTCTTTTCTTTATTGTTATTATAATTCAAATTTACCCCAAAAAATGAGGATATTACATATAGCAATGAATAAGCAATTTAAGAAGATTGAATAGGTTAAGCATACTAAGCCATTAAGCAAATTAAATTGACAAGAAGTATAATTACTCAAAGGTCATATGATATCATCTTGTAAACAATGAGTAGTATAAAGACAAGTTAAAGACTAATCAAACAATGTGAGACATATTTAACCATAGTCAGTATACTACACAACTTATATCAATTCTTTTATTACATTGCCCTGAGGGATTTGAGAAATATCACACAAGTCCCAACTGACCACTACTAAGTCAAAATCAGTGACATACAAGATCTAGGAAGAGTCAGACTCCTAAGATCTTCTCCGCCCTCAGTTGGTACGGGTCCGCCACAACGACACATAAGGTCAAGCTTCTAACAGCCTAGTCCATCCTTGGTACATGTCACGACACTAGTGAAAGGAGGCAGGTACGCATACCCTACCATCCAAGGTACAACCACAGTTGTCCTCCAATCTCATCATATATATATATATATATATATATATATATATATATATAATCACCGAGACACGAACACAACTGTTCTCAAACTGAGGGCTAGGTATGACCACTGTCATCCTCCCTAACACTTGAATTCAGGATGACAAGCACCCTGCATACTCATCAGTATGCGTTCCGAGTATCCCTGAGGAATACTCGTTTCACTATCTGGCAATTTTTGACACTCAGATAGATCTATGGCACATGGCACTACATGATCAGAGTTTCACTTAATTAGTTATGCCGATTAGTGAATTAAGGATAAATCATACAAATGGACATTAAAACCCTATTTCTTTTCTAACAAGAGTATATGTATAACAACTTCAAAATATATAAAACATGAGATATAAATCATAATCACATTACCACATGCTATCATTCATTGCAAATTAATGGACAACGCTTATCATCATACTTTTACAAGATACCAATATCTTATCACAAGTTCAAGGGTTTTAACCCTTATTAGAACATGAAGAGGATTTCACCTCAATCATGGCTTCAAACATGCCCAAAGGTCGTTAAGACCATCACATTATTCATAGTAAGGTTATCATCATCATTCCATTCCTTAAACAAGGCTCAAAAGATCATTATCACATATGTGTCCATAGATATTGACATGGCAAGGCATTATGATATTCAAATAGTACTACAATGTGGTTTCAACACAAGAAGAGTGTAATTCATTATCACATTAATCATTCAAGAGGTCTGATTATAACCAATCAACATCATATAATTACACTAAGGTTAGGTATAACAAGCTAGATCAAATGGGAGTTATACATCCACTTATTATAGTGATTTATCAAATATAACTATATGATGGGAAAGGTAAGACTACAAGTTAATGGTATTGAACCATCGAATTATCATAACTAGGACCCACATATAATACCATGTGATTTATTATAGTCCATTGGATATTAAAGCATCCAATATTATTCATTGGATCAGGTTCATTGTTCAAGGTTATCAATTGAAGTATATGTCTAACCATTAGATCAATTGAACCAAGGAACCATTGGTTCAAGGTTTAGTCAAATATAAAATTACATTCTTAACTCATTATACATGGTGATAAACTGATCTAACAATAATTGCGATCATTATATCACCATTGGTTGTTAGATCAGTAATACATTCTGTTAACACCATCAAATATTAAGCTAATGTCATCATCGATTGATAACATCATCAGAATACTTCATAAATGATAATTAAACGTCTAATTGAGCCAAAACATGACCTAAGGGGGTGAAAATAGGTTGTCAACATAAATTTGACACCCTTTATCACGAACATCAGTTGAAAAAATAGCAACACCATTGGTTGTTGAATGGTATGACCATCAGTTGTGTGATAGGGAAGGAAATAGCTTGACAACCCTAATTTGAACCATCGATTGTTTTGTTCTTAGCACCATAGGTTGTTGCTATCAACCTGTCCCAGATCATGTTACACATTAGAAAGTTTATTGACATGTTTATAAGTTCATATAGAACTGGAACAAAACATGGAACACCACAAAAATTCGTAATTCTAAACAAGCATGGTTTCTCTATGCTTAATTCAACACATTAAGGCATAGACATGAACTAACAAGCTTCTAGTAAGCAATATAAGTGAAGAATGTTATATAACTGGCCTCTATAGAGTAGGTCAGATCCCAAATAGCAAGAATCGTGAGCAAATAGGGCAAGAAAACCTTGGATTCAGATCTAAACTTGGCCAAATAAGCACTTCTCTCCACAAGGAAGCAAAACCCTAGAAAAAGAAACAAGAATGATAGATTTTTGAGTTCTAGAGCCACTTATACCATGGAACAACATGTTTCCAACCTGGAGGAAGGTCTAAAGAAGGAGAAGAGGAAGAAAAATGGAGAAGGAAGGAAGAAAACAACTTTCCTTGGTCGAATTTGTAGCGAAGCATTCAAACAAAATGTCATTAACTAAGCGGAAGAGGTCATTAACAAAAATCACTAAAAATTAAAACCTTTTTCAAAGAGATCCATTTCTAGGAAACTCTTAACAACAAGAACCAAAGTATTACATGTACACTCTGGTTCATAAGTACATACCATGTACCATCTCTTCTCAAGGATTATATACATCAATTGCTCAGTTAAGTCTACACATGAGCAACACAAAACCATGAGGCATTCAAGCCAAAATCTCAGATCGATTCATTAAAAGTGCTAATTACTAACTCCGAGGACCTGAGAGTACATAGACGACACATAGGATTCATATCTACAAGACACGACAATCGGTATCTCCACCTGAGATATTACTACTGTCCCTGATGCTGCTGTCCTTCCCTTGCAGTATGGTTCTTGCCTCCTTGTCTGCGTCTACCTAAAAAGTTGGATCCCACGGGGGTGAGACAATTGAAAATTCTCCCAGCGAGAGATATAACTCTCCTCCAGAAATATTATTATTGTAGTTAAATAATATTAAAATGAGTAGAGGATAAACACTTTAGAACATTTTCATATTGTAAAGCATTGAAACTATCTTTGATAGAGTAGTAAATCATCTATTCTCTTTGTAAGGAATAGGATGAACAAGTATATCATTTATCCATCATACTATATCAACATCTCAAGCTTATCCTGTAATACTCATTATCCTAGTATGTCATCCATGAATCATTCTCATTTCTATCTGTTGACCTCAGCCAATCTGCTAACCAGATATTGAATTGTACCAGTCATGTGAGTATACATCATCATATTCTATCTAGGCATTGGACTATGCCAATCCTATGCATACATTTCAGGCATTGGACTATACAAATCCTGTGCAAACATTCCAGGCATTGGACTATTCCAATCCTGTGCATACATTCCAGGAATTGGAATATACCAATCCTGTGCAAACATTCCAGGCATTGGACTATGCCAATCCTGTGCAAACATTCCAGGCATTGGACTATGCCAATCCTGTGCAAACATTCCAAGCATTGGACTATGCCAATCCTATGCAAACATTCCAGGCATTAGACTATGCCAATCCTGTGCAAACATTCCAGGCATTGGGTTATTACTAATCATGTGCAATTATTCCAGGTATTGGGTTATGACCAATCCTGTGACATTATTCTAGGTATTGGGTTATTACCAATCCTGTGCAATTATTCCAAGTATTGGGTTATGACCAATCCTGTGACATTATTCCAGGTATTGGGTTATTACCAATCCTGTGCAATTATTCTAGGTATTGGGTTATAGCCAATCCTGTGACATTATTCCAGGTATTGGGTTATTACCAATCCTGTGCAATTATTCCAGGTATTGGGTTATTACCAATCCTGTGACATTATTCCAGGTATTGGGTTATTACCAATCCCGTGACATTATCATTGAATACCACATCATCTTTACTAGGTATTAATCCTTGGTCAAACCATCATACTTATTTACATCCTTTAGGTAATTCAAGTATTCCTCTTATCTCCTTTAAGCTTATTCAAAACACCATAGCATTATTTGGCTATAAGCATAAACCATGTATGATTAAGATTTCATTATTATTATTGTATCCATTTATTATTATTATTATTTTACTAAGTTTCCTTTGTTTATTTTGAACATTATCATTTCTTTCATGAGACTTTATAAACATCTTGTTACCTCTAACTAGGAAACAACTACTCTCATGGCTCACAAGGCCCATTACACATCTTGTCACCTCTCACTAGGCAAAAATTACTCTTCATGGCTCACAAGGCCCATTACATATCTTATCACCTCTCACTAGGCAACAATTACTCTTCATGGCTCACAAGGCCCATTACACATGTTGTCACCTCTCACTAGGAAACAATTATTAGGGTTAGGGTTTCCCTTTATAGACAAATAGGGTTTCTAATTCATATTATCAATCCAAACCCTAATTCATTGCTCCAAACATCTAGGAGCATACATTAATATAATAAGTATTCAGTCATACTTATTTATTATCACCATTTATCATTAAATGAATTATCAACACAAGATATGAGTTTCTCTCTCATCTTTACTAGAATATGATTACACCATACTTTATTGACTTGGCTTATCCTTTTCATAAGGTATGTTAGTCTTCCTTATCAAAGTGCATTACGTCTCAATGTAACAATTGACATGATACATTTCATGTGTTATTCATCCAAGTATATTGGATTTAGGGTACATCAAGGTGTATCAACCTTGAGGTGTTGAATGTGATATCTATCATGTCTTGATGTATCACTTCCCTCATCACTTGTAACTTATCTTGTATTAGGGAATTTCCCATCCTAATACTTTATGCACCAGTTTATCACATTTATCATTCTACCATTATCAATAATATGGTCTCATCTCGGGTTAAGGCATTATTGATATTATATTATCCATTATCAACCACTTTAGGTGTTTCACCTACCAATATATTATTCACTATTCCATTATTATGAATAGGATTTCCCTTCTTTATCAATTAAGATTTTTCATAACATCACCCTATATTAGGGTTTCACATAATGTCACCCTGTATTAGGGTTTCACATGGCATTACCCTAGATTAGGGTTTCACATGACATTACCCTTCATTAGGGTTTTACATGACATTACCGTTGATTAGGGCTTCACATGTCATTACGTTTGATTAGGGCTTCACATGTCATTACCCTTGATTAGGGCTTCACATGCCATTACCTTGATTAGGGCTTCACATGTCATTACCCTTGATTAGGGCTTCACATGTCATTACCCTTGATTAGGGATTTACATGACATTACCCTAGATTAGGGTTACACCTAGTATTGCCCTAAATTAGGGTTAGGGATCAGTAACCTTCTGAATTAGGATTTCATGATCTCTTTATCAAGGATCATACCCTATTACATACTTTATTCATATTGAAAGTGTTGCGGCTTAACCGCTACATGATTATTATGCATGTATAAATTCCTCTCTTTCTATCATCCTATCTAGGATGTTAATTACTTCAAGCTTGTTTAAATTAGGTCAACCCTTTATTCAAGTACATACATCTATGGTTATCATAGTGTATTGAATTACTTCTTTCATAAGCATCAAGGGTTAACCACTCAAAAGTTACTAATCACTTAAGTACCTTAAAGGTACAACCATTGTAATTATCTTGGATATACATCATTAACCATCATGGGGTTAATTATAATTACATGGTTTGAATCAAATAGACCTTCAAACGGTCATGAGGTATTAAACCCTCAAACGGTCTTGAAGTACTTTGACCTTCAAATGGTCTTGATCTCAAAAACTCTAAACGGTTTGAGACCATTTGAATTAAATATTAATTAATCCCAAACGGTTTGAAACTGAATGGCCCTTAAATGGTCTAAGACCGAATGGTCTCAATAAGCTTGAAACCATTTAACCCTCAATTAGGGTTTCTACAATCAATTGATTTAGGGTTTGCTTCATTGAATCGTTCATCAATTGGAACATTGAAATTACATCAAATTACAACCCTTGGATCTTCCAACCATCCATCACAGCCCTTGACCTCCAAACGGTCTTGAGACCGTTTGGGTCATTCAACCTTGAAATTGATTTCTCTCAACTAAGGTTTCAATCAATTCAATCGATTAGGGTTAGTAATAAATGGATCACCCATCCTTGAATCCATTAAATTTAAATCAATTTGAACCATTGAACCTCCATCATTCACATCAGCAATTAACCTCAAACGGTTTTGAAGTTTAATTTGCCCATTCAATCTTAAGATCCATTACCCATTCGGTTTTGAACTCAATTACCCATTCGATCTTGTAGTCATTTACCCATTCAGTCTTCGAGTGAATTACCCATTCGGTCTTGGGTACAACTAACCATTTGGTCTTGGACTTAGTTCCCCATTCGGTTTTGAAACCGAATCAACTCATTCTATTTTGAAACCGAATTTTCTCAATCGGTTTTGCAAACCGTTTGGCCATTCCTTTGTTGAGGTGTATGCCTAAGATGAAATCATCATCTTCAATCTTAAAACCTTCGAAATAAGTTGTGATTCTTATGATGATTTCAACAACTAATCAAAAGGAAATTGAGAGAGAAGAAAGGTTCAACACAAAATGAATAGATTGCAAACAATAATGAAATTTAAGGGTTCATGTTATATAACCTGCATTCTAAATTGAATCCAAGCTTCAAGCTTCATGCCTTCAATGGTGAATGTAGCTTTTTCAACCTCCCAAGGCTCGTCCTCAAGTCTTTGAGTGAAATGAATGGCTAAGGTTGAAGATTGAATGGAGAAAAGAAGAATTTAAATATTGAATTTCGATTTCCACCATGGAATCAAGGTTGAAGATGACTATGGAGCTTACCTACAGGTTGGGGCACATCCTCCTATTTCTCCTAAGCTCCCTTGTGCATGACCAAAGCAAGGAAAGAAAGAAGGGTCGAAAAATCTTTTCATTTGGGTTGGAAATGAGATGTTTATAAGGAAATTTCAATGAGAGAGAAAGTGATATAATAATCTTTTAAATCCCAAAATTGGTGTCACATACTCCCCTCCATCCCTTGCATACGAAGCCATCTCCCCCACCTTGTAATTACTCTTCATTATCCATGAATTAAAAGAAAGCAATTTAAGCACCTTAACCATTATAATAATAATATCCAAAAATTGAGTGGATATTACTTTTTAGTTAACTAATGTGAGTGGGCTCTCCACTCACTTTAGATATTTTGTGGCCTTTGCAAAGGACGTTCACACTTATGAAAATTCTACCATATTATTTTTGGTTGAAGGGCACTTCAATTAATATATTTATTTTTGCATTAAATTGAATTAGGGTTTCAATTATGCTTAAATCTTGATTATTTTAATATCAAGATTCTCTCTCCTCCAAAGTGATTCAAATGAGATGCCCCTCTCATTTTATTTTCTCTGCATGATTCCAAGGAACATGAGGGATTCTCTAGAGGTGGTATTTTGCATATTGAACCCTAGGTTTTGGGTAAATTACACATTACAGCAAAACTAGGTTTTAATGCACAAACATTGCTTAATAAGCTCTTTCTTGGTGCTCAGGATACCACAAGCCATACCTCTGCATCATTCTAATTCTTATGATGCTTCAACACTTGAGGAACATTTATCATGTAACATTTGCAAGTTAAACCCTCAACTTGGGTAATTTGCACTTTAGTCCAAAACAAGTAAAACATTGTTTCAACATTATTCAAATAGGACCAAAATTGAAACATAAGTTCCTATTGAGTTTTAATTACTTTTCAAAAGATAAGAGCAAGCATATAATTGTCTTTATTAAACAAAACATCTAGGGTTACAGCATAACCCAGGTCAAGGATGTTACAATTATAAACCCCTAACAAGGATTTCGTCCCCGAAATCCCAGGTAGAAGGGAAACAAATATTATTCATTCACTATATCATCAGGTCTCCTCATAACATATTAATGTCATGGAGATGCCATAGAACTTTGATTAACACAAAGTTCTTCCATACAAGGTTATCATAGAGTCAGTCACACAAGACACATACTCTATTGTCCTTTTCATTATTAACTATAGAGTCAATTATGTGTCAAGTAACACTATCTTATATAACTCAGGTGTCAAACCTCACTAATTTGCCACCCACTTGGTACTACAAATCTTATCATACATTTTTAGCTTTAATAATCTTTTCCCATAATTATTCTACCATTGTTCCTTCAATTAGTACATCCTTATTGATGTTATGTTTATGCAAAGCATAAACCTCTAACATATGATGTCCATAGTATTTTATATAACTGGACTAATTTCACAGTTGGCCATTCCAGGTAACCAACATAAATCATCTTTCTTTCATCTTAGGACATTACTCATTACACATATCTTTATCTTGGAACCAAAGTTCAAGACAAACTGATACTTTTGTAAGTATCCAACAATTGAACATTGTTACCTCTAGGTGTAAGGACCAGGGTATACATTATACTAAACATATTCTTTTGTATATAAGTTGATCTATGATTAACTCAATTTCACCCATATATCAATTAGGATGTGGTAGAAATATCCATGCCACATCTTCTACCTCATTAAACTCTTTAGACTGTCTCAAAATGACTACTTGATCAGAGTAATAAAAAAGATAACAATCTAAGAGTTCCATACTTACCTTGCCTTTAATAGATGAATACCTGGACAGGGTATTCAAGGACTAAAATTAGGTAGTATGCATTAGTTTTTATATTATGTTTCCTCTCTTTAAGTCTTACTACTTAGTATCTTAAATTTTCTATGGGTGTTTCTATTACATCTCTTCCTTTCATCATCATCATCATCATCATCTAAGTCTCAATCCCAACTATGTTGGGGTCGGCTACATGGATCCTTCATTTCCATTCAGCTCTATCATGGGTCATATTCTGATTGAGATGTAGAGATTCAAAATCTCTCTTTATAAGCTCATCCCATGTTAATTTAGGCCTTCCTCTTATTCTATTTATAGTGTTTGGCTCAATAGCATTGCTTCGTATAGGCACACTAGTAGGTCTGCGTTGCACATGTCTGTACCATCTGAGTCGACCCTCACACAACTTGTCCTCAATGCTCGCCACCCCCACTTTATTCCTGATATAGTCATTTCTCAAACGATCTTTTCTTGTCTTCCCACACATCCATCTCAGCATACGCATTTCAGACACGTTCATCTTGTTGAGACCTTGTTTCTTCACCGCCCAACATTCACTCCCATAGAGCATGGCTGGTCGTATAGCCGTTCTATAAAACTTACTTTTTAACGTGAGAGGGATCTTCTGATCACATAAAACTCCAGTTGCACTCCTCCATTTCAACCATCCTGCAGTGATCCGGTGACAAACATCATTTTGGACATCCCCATCTATTTGAATAATAGAACCTAAGTAACGAAATTTGTCACATTTTGGTATATCTACTCCGTCCAACTTGGCTCCATCATTCACACTGCGAGATTGGCTGAAATTGCAATGCATATACTCAGTTTTGCTCCTTCTAATCATCAATCCATTTGATTCCAATGCCTTTCTCCAACATTCAACTTTATCATTCAATCCATCTTTTATTTCGTCAATCAAAACAATATCATCATCAAATAACATACACCAAAGAATATCATCTTGAACATTCTTTGTTAACTCATCCATAACCAGAATGAATAAATATGGGCTGAGTGTGGATCCTTGGTGTACTCCAACTGTAATAGGAAAAGTTGGTGTCTCTCCTCCAGGAGTCTTAACACTTGCAATAGAGCTATCATACATGTCTTTGATCAAGTCAATGTATTGGATAGGCACACCCTTTTTCTCCAAAACCATCCATAACACTTCTCTGGGTACTCGATCATAAGCCTTCTCTAGATTGATAAACACCATATGAAGATCTCTTTTGCTTTGTCTATACTTCTCCATAAGCCTCCTTATCAGAAAAATAGCCTCTGTTGTTGATCTTCCAGGCATGAAACCAAATTGGTTGTTTGATACCTGTGTTATAGATCTTAACCTCTGCTCAATAATCCTCTCCCAAAGCTTCATCGTGTGACTCATCAGCTTGATACCTCTATAGTTTGTACAACTCTAAACGTCACCTTTGTTCTTGTAGATTGGGACTATAATACTATTTCTCCACTCATCCGACATCTTCTTGGTCTTCATAATCTTGTTAAAGAAATTTGTTAACCATGTAACTCCCTAATCCCCCATACTCTTCCATACATCAATGGGAATATTGTCTGGTCCGCATGCCTTTCTCATTTTCATCTTTTTCAAAGCATTCTTGACCTCAAATGGTGAAACTCGTCGTGTGTAAATGATATCTCTCTTATTCATGTCACACGAATCACTAACATTATATGCAGTATATCCATTGAAAAGCTTATGGAAGTAATTTCTCCACTGGTTTTTGATATCATCATCCTTCACCAATACTCTACCATCTTCATTCTTTATGCATTTTACTTGACTCAAGTCTCTTCCTTTCCTTTCTCTTATACGAGCCATTTTATATATATCTTTTTCCCCTTCTCTAGTGTCTAGCTTCTTATACATATCATCAAAGTATCTAGACCTTGCCTCCCGAACCACCTTTTTAGCTTCTTTCTTTGCTTGCTTGTATCTTTGGAACGTTGCATCATCTCCAGATTTGGGTAAGCTCCTATAGATCTCCCTTTTCAATTTAATAGCCTTTTGTACTTCATCATTCCACCACCAAGTCTCCTTCTGTGGAGGTCCACAACCTTTAGACTCCCCCAAAACCTCTTTGGAAATTTTTTTTATGCAGGAGCTCATGTTATGCCACATAGTGTTAACATCAGACTCATAGTTCCAAGTTACCTCCTTGATGAGTTTATCATGAAAAGTCAATTTCTTTTCTCCTTTAAGATTCCACCACTTGATCCTGCTATCTTGGTTTCCGTTATGTTTGCCTTTATTGATCTTCATGTTAATATCCAAAACTACCAACCTATGTTGGGTCGTGAGTTCTTTGCCAGGAATCACTTTACAATCCTTGCATATGTTACGATCCACCCGCTTTGTACGGAGGTAATCAATTTGGCTACAGTTGTGCCCACTCTTGAAAGTAATCTTATGAGATTCTCTTTTCTTGAAATGGGTGTTTGCCAAAATCATATCATATGCAACTACAAAATCTAATATCCTCTCTCCTTCTCCGTTCCTGTTGCCATATCCAAAACCACCATGAACTCTCTCAAATCCAGCATTACCACTCCCCACATGGCCATTTAAATCACTCCCAATAATAATCTTCTCCTCGATCGGTATTCCTTGCATCAATTCATCCATGTCATCCCAAAAATCCTTCTTCGCATCCTCGCTAAGGCCAACTTGGGGGGCATAAGCGCTAATAATGTTAAAAATATTTCCCCCAAGAACAACCTTGATAGCTATGATTCTATCACCCATCCTTGTAATCTTGACGACATCATCCTTCAACATCTTATCAACGATAATACCTACGCCATTTCTATGTTTATCAACATCCTTTCATCATGAAGAGAGAAATTTCAAAACATATAAGAGAATATTGGACTGAGTATAAGTTCTCATCCTTCTTATCTCTTCCTCATGTCCTCATAAGATTAATTAAAGGAAGCTCAACAAAAACTACCTTTCTTATAATTAGTAGACAGATAGTAGAAAAAGAAAGATGATTCAGAATGAAAAGTTCTATCTTGACATATTACCTCTTACAAGTTATCTAGTAACTTATCTGACTCAAAACATGGAGTCAGTTGTCATCTTCTATTGACTTTGTACTCTACTACCAAAGGTAGATGGACCAAATTGTGACACTTGTCTTCATTCTCGGCCTTCTGCTTCACTAACCTGGGGTCCTTGTGGGTTTTGCAGATTATGCCTTGACTGTTGGGTCACCACATTATTTCTTCTTGGATACTACTGCCTAAAATGTCCTATATGTCCACATTTATGGCAAGTTCAGCCCTCACTTGATGACCACTGCATGGATGTACTATATTGTGGTTGAACTGGTGTTACCGAAAACTTTGGTTGTTTAGTACCACCAATCCACTACTCATGTGACTGTGTATATCTCCTTTTGAGGTTTGCCTCATGTTTCTTTGTCAGAGACCTTTCTATCCTCCATATTGACTCCACAAATGTGGTAAATTTCTCTCTACTTTCTAATGCAGCTGCCGAGATAGACACCTCATCATTCAGTCCTTTCTCAAAACGTCGAATCTTCTCCTGCTCAATAGCAACCATTTGAGGAAAAAACTGTAAAAGTTCCATAAACCTAGCCTCATATTCATTTATCGACATGGTTCCCTGCCGAACCTTCTCAAACTGTGAGATCTTTTCATCTAAGTATGTTCTTAGAAAGTACTTATTGATGAATTCTTGACGAAATTCCTCCCAACCAACCTGTTCATTATTCCTTTTTATTTCTTCTATGGCCCACCAATGGCCAACACTACCTTTCAAAAGGTATACATCATGTTTGACTTTGTCAACATCTGGGATACTAAGGATCTTAAAAGCCTTTTCTAGCTCAGTGAGCCATATATCAGCATCTACTGGGTCAGTTGTTCCAGCATATTCTATAACTCCTACACGACGTAGTCATTCAAAAGTCTTACCAGACCCATGTCCCTCATTGGGAGTTGGTGCCTTAGGTACTGGTGTGGGTATCCGGTCTGCCATATGCCTCATTGTGGTCATAAATTCCCTAAATAGAGAATGAAAGGTTGGGTTTTCTATCATAGCTTCATCAAAATGGTGATTCTCAGACACTGATTCCTCTCTTGCCTGATCCCTTGCACCTCCTACTGGTACATCAACATTGCTTTCATCAATGTGATCCTCATGTTCTCCAGACGTCTTTAAGCTATCTTCCTTCTTCTGCATAGGAAGAAGTCACTATAAGATATACTGGAGGACACTAGAACAGACTCAACACCTTAGTCTTATGTCTCTGTAGACTCAACGAACCTAGAGCTCAAATACCACTACTTGTGGTGAAGCATTCAAACAAAACATCATTAACTAATCGGAAGCGATCATTAACAAAAATCACTAAAAATTAAAACCTTTTTCAAAGAGATCCATTTCCAGGAAACTCTTAACAATAAGAACCAAAGTATTACATGTACATTCTGGTTCATAAGTACATACCATGTACCATCTCTTCTCGAGGATTATATACATCAATTTCTCTATTAAGTCTACACAACACATGAGAAACACAAAACCTCGAGGCATTCAAGCCAAAATCTCAGATCGATTCATTAAAGGTACTAAATACTAACTCCGAGGACATGAGAGTACAAAGACGACACATATGACTCATATCTACAAGACACAACAATTAGTATCTCCACCTGAGATATTACTGCTATCCCTGATGCTGTTGTCCTTCCCTTGCTGTATGGTTCCTGCTTCCTTATCCGCGTCTACCTAAAAAGTTGGATTCCACGGGGGTGAGACAATTGAAAATTGTCCCAGTGAGAGATATAACTCTCTGCTAGAAACATTATTATTGCAGTTAAATACTATTAAACTGAGCAAACGATAAGCAGTTTAGAACATTCTCATATTTTAAAGCATTACAACTATATTTGAGAGAGCAGTAAATCATCTATTCTCTTTGTAAGGAATAGGAAGAACATATATTTCATTTATCCATCATACTATATCAACATCTCAAGCTTATCCTATAATACTCATTATCATAGTATGTCATCCATGAATCATTCTCATTTCTATCTTTTGACCTCAGCCAATCTGCTAACAAGATATTGAATTGTACTAGTCATGTGAGTATACATCATCATATTCTGTCCAGGCATTGGACTATGCCAATCCTATGCATACGTTCCAGGCATTGGACTATACCAATCCTATGCAAACATTCTAGGCATTGGACTATTCCAATCCTGTACATACATTCCAGGCATTGGACTATACCAATCTTGTGCAAACATTCCAGGCATTGGACTATGCCAATCCTGTGCAAACATTCCAGGCATTGGACTATGCCAATCCTGTGCAAACATTCCAGGCATTGGACTATACCAATCCTGTGCAAACATTCCAGCCATTGGACTATGCCAATCATGTGCAAACATTCCAGGCATTGGACTATGCCAATCCTGTGCAAACATTCTAGGCAGAACTAGAACGGAGGCCCGAAGCGAAGCTAAAGTGCTTTCTAGTTATAGAGAGGGGAAAGCTCCATTAAGAAAATCGAGTGGCCGAGCCTTACCAATCCTGTGCAATTATTCCAGGTATTGGGTTATGACCAATCCTGTGACATTATTCTAGGTATTGGGTTATTACTAATCCTGTGCAATTATTCTAGGTATTGGGTTATGACCAATCCTGTGACATTATTCCAGGTATTGGGTTATTACCAATCCTGTGCAATTATTCCAGATATTGGGTTATTACCAATCCTGTGACATTATTCCAGGTATTGGGTTATTACCAATCCTGTGACATTATCACCGAATACCACATTATCTTTACTAGGTATTAATCCTTGGTCAAACCATCATACTTATTTACATCCTTTAGGTAATTCAAGTATTCCTCTTATCTCCTTAAAGCTTATTCAAAACACCATAGCCTTATTTGGCTATAAGCATATAGCATGTATGATTAAGATTTCATTATTATTATTGTATCCATTTATTATTGTTTTGTTACTAAGTTTCCATTGTTTATTTTGAACATTATCATTTCTTTCATGAGACTTTATAAACATCTTGTTACCTCTCACTAGGCAACAACTACTCTCATGGATCACAGGGCCCATTACACATCTTGTCACCTCTCACTAGGAAACAATTACTCTTCATGGCTCACAAGGCCCATTACATATCTTGTCACCTCTCACTAGGCAACAATTACTCTTCATTGCTCACAAGGCCCATTACACATCTTGTCACCTCTCACTAGGCAACAATTACTCTTCATGGCTCACAAGGCCCATTACACATCTTGTCACCTCTCACTAGGCAACAATTATTAGGGTTAGGGTTTCCCTTTATAGCCGAATAGGGTTTCCAATTCATATTATCAATCCAAAACCTAATTCATTGCTCCACACATCTAGGAGCATACATTAATATAATAAGTATTTATTCATACTTATTTATTCTCACCATTTATCATTAAATGAATTATCAACACAAGATATGAGTTTCTCTCTCAACTTTACCAGAATATGATTACACCATACTTTATTGACTTGTCTTATCCTTTTCATAAGGTATGTTAGCCTTCCTTATCAAAGTGCATCACATCTCAATGTAACAATTGACATGATACATTTCATGTGTTATTCATCCAAGTATATTGGATTTAGGGTACATCAAGGTGTATCAACCTTGAGGTGCTGAATGTGATATCTATCATGTCTTGATGTATCACTTCCCTCATCACTTGTAACTTATCTTGTATTAGGGAATTTCCCATCCTAATAATGTATGCACCAGTTTATCACATTTATCATTCAACCATTATCAATAATATGGTCTCATCTCGGGTTAAGGCATTATTGATATAAGGTTATCCATTATCAACCACTCTAGGTGTTTCACCTACCAATATATTATTCACTATTCCATTATTATGGATATGATTTCCCTTCTTTATCAATTAAGATTTTTCATAACATCACCCTATATTAGGGTTTCACATAACATCACCCTGTATTAGGGTTTCACATGGAATTACCCTAGATTAGGGTTTCACATGACATTACACTTGATTAGGGTTTTACATGACATTACGCTTGATTAGGGCTTCATATTTCATTACCTTTGATTAGGGCTTCACATGTCATTACGCTTGATTAGGGCTTCACATGTCATTACCCTTGATTAGGGCTTCACATGTCATTACGCTTGATTAGGGTTTTAAATGGCATTACCCTAGATTAGGGTTACACCTAGTATTGCCTTAAATTAGGGTTAGGGCTCACTAACCTTCTCAATTGGGATTTCATGATCTATTTATCAAGGATCATACCCTATTACATACTTTATTCATATTGAAAGTGTTGAGGCTTAACCACTACATGATTATTATGCATGTATAAATTCCTCTCTTTCTCTCATCCTCTCTAGGATGTTAATTACTTCAAGCTTGGTTAAATTAGGTCAACCCTTCATTCAAGTACATACATCTATGGTTATCATAGTGTATTGGATTACTTCTTTCATAAGCATCAAGGGTTAACCGCTCAAAAGTTACTAATCACTTAAGTACCTTAAAGGTACAACCATTGTAATTATCTTGGATATACATCATTAACCATCATGGGGTTAATTATAATTACATGGTTTGAATCAAATAGACCTTCGAACGGTCTTGAGGTATTAAACCCTCAAATGGTCTTGAAGTAATTTGACCTTCAAATAGTCTTGATCTCAAAAGCTCTAAATGGTTTGAGACCGTTAGAATTAAATATTAATTAATCCCAAACGGTTTGAAACAAAATGGACCTCCAACGGTCTAAGACCGAATGGTCTCAATCAACTTGAAACCGTTTAACCCTCAATTAGGGTTTCTACAATCAATTGATTTATGGTTTGCTTCATTGAACCATTCATTAATTGGACCATTGAAATTACATCAAATTACAACCCTTGGATCTTCCAACCATCCATCACAACCCTTGACCTCCAAACGGTCTTGAGACCGTTTGTGTCATTCAACCTTGAAATTGATTTCCCTCAACTAGGGTTTCAATCAATTCAATCGATTAGGGTTAGTAATCAATGGATCACCCATAATGGAATCCATTAAATTTAAATCAATTTGAACCATTGAACCTCCATCATTCACATCAGCAGTTAACCTCAAACGGTTTTTAAGTTTAATTTGCCCATTCAATCTTGAGATCCATTACCCATTCGGTTTTGAACTCAATTACCCATTCAATCTTGTAGTCATTTACCCATTCGGTCTTGGAGTGAATTACCCATTCGGTCTTGGGTACAACTAACCATTCGGTCTTGGACTTAATTCCCCATGCAGTTTTGAAACCGAATCAACTCATTCGGTTTTGAAACCGAATTAGCTTAATCAGTTTTGCAAACCGTTTTCCCATTCCTTTGTTGAGGTGTATACCTAAGATGACATCATCTTCAATCTTGAAACCTTATAAATCAGTTGTGATTCTTATGATGATTTCAACAACTAATCAAAAGGAAATCGAGAGAGAAGAAAGGTTCAACACAAAATGAATAGATTGCAAGCAATAATGACATTTAAGGGTTCAAGTTATATAACCCACCTTCAAAATTGAATCCAAGCTTCAAGATTCACGCCTTCAATGGTGAATGAAGATTTTTCAACCTCCCAAGGCTCGTCCTCAAGTCTTTGAGTGAAATGAATGGCTAAGGTTGAAGATTGAATGGACAAAAGAAGAATTTAAACATTGAATTTCGATTTCCACCATGGAATCAAGGTTGAAGATGACTATGGAGCTTACCTATAGGTTGGGGCACATCCTCCGGTTTCTCCTAAGCTCCCTTGTCCACGGCCAAAGCAAGGAAAGAAAGAAGGGTCAAAAAAGCCTTTCATTTGGGTTGGAAATGAGATGTTTATAAGGAAATTTCAATGAGAGAGAAAGTGATATAATAATCTTTTAACTCCCAAAATTGGTGCCACATACTCCCCTCCATCCCTTGAATACGAAGAAATATCCCCCACATTGTAATTCCTCTTCATTATCCATGAATTACAAGAAAACAATTTAAGCACCTTAACCATTATAATAATATCCAAAAATTGAGTGGATATTACTTTTTAGTTAACTAATGTGAGTGGGCTCTCCACTCACTTTAGATATTTTGTGGCCTTTTCAAGGCACAAGGAAGTTCACACTTATGAAAATTCAACCATCTCATTTTTGGTTGAAGGGCACTTCAATTAATATATTTATTTTTGCATTAAATTGAATTAGGGTTCCAATTATGCTTAAATCTTGATTATTTTAATATCAAGATTCTCTCTCCTCCAAAGTGATTCAAATGAGATGACCCTATCATTTTATTTTATCTACATGATGACAAGAAACATGAGGGATTATCTAGAGGTGGTATTTTGCATATTGAACCCTAGATTTTGGGTAAATTGCACATTACACCAAAACTAGGTTTTAATGCACAAACATTGCTTAATAAGCTCTTTCTTGGTGCTCAGGCTACCACAAGCCATACCTATCCATCATTCTAATTATTATGATGCTTAAACACTTGAGGAACATTTATCATGTAACATTTGCAAGTTAACCCCTCAACTTGGGTAATTTGCACTTTAGTCCAAAACAAGTAAAACATTGTTTCAACATGATTCAAATAGGACCAAAATTGAAACATAAGTTCCTCTTGAGTCTTAATTACTTTTCAAAAGATAAGAGCAAGCATATAATTGTCTTTATTAAACAAAACATATAGGGTTACAACATAACCCTGGTCAAGGATGTTACAATTCCCTAGAAGATGACATTGGAAACCGTAGGTAGGGCTAGATGGAGCTCTTGGAGACCTTCTTCTCCAAAAAGGGGTTTTCTTCTACCTTAGAGAAGTTGGTTTCACAGAAAAATAGAGTGGATTCGTTGCTCTAGGTTAGAGGGAAGAGAAAGCAAGCATAGTTTCATACTTGGGCAAGGAAGGGGTAAATATAGCCCTTCGATAAGGATAGAAGCAAGCATGAGGTGTAAAAGTAGCTTCCCCATGTGTCTATGGCCTTAAATTATTAAGAATATACAAGCACACACACAAGCAGCTCCCCCATCGTTCCTATTGACCTGCTTAGCTTTTCTTTGTCAAATTTCCCAGCCAATCACATAATTCATTAGTTGGTAGCTACTAAAGGTAGCTCATCCATGAAGGGGTAAACCCTAAAATACCCTTGAGGAAAACACCTTCAAACCATGGATCAAAATCTCAAGAATGATAATATAACTTCTAACGAACATAATGTATGTGATAAATTGCAAAGAAAACCACTCAATTGGGTAAATTGTAGAAAAGTCCAAAATGTACAGAAAATTGCATAACTTGCTCAAACAATGTCCAAATTGGACCAAATTTGAAAATTAAGTTTGTCTTATGATTTCAAAACATATAAAAAAGTTATATTAGGGCTATAAGTATTCAATTATGGTAATTAATCTCATTCAACTCATTAAGCAAGTCCAGGGGCCTTACAACTATAAACCCCTAACAAGGATTTTGCCCCGAAATCCTACGCAAAAAGAGATGGGTATTTTCTACACATCTCATTATCTAGTTACCATGTGGATTCCTCTATGCAATGATGATTCCACAAAACTTTCACTAGTATTATATCTTTTCTCTTCAACTTTTTCACCCTTCTATCTAGGATCAACACAAGACCCTCAACATAGGAGATATCCTCATCTAACTTAACCTCTACTGGTTGGATTGTATGGTTAGTATCTAGATGGCATTTACTCAACATAGATATGTGAAAGACATTATGCAATCTATGTATATCTAGTGGTATCTCCAACTTATATGCTACCTTTCCAACATGATCTAGGATAGGGTATGGTCCCATAAATCTAGGAGCCAACTTACCTTTCTTTCAAAACCTCAACACACCTTTCCAAGGAGAAACCTTAAGATATACTGTATCTCCCACTTGGAACTCAAGTGGTCTGCATCGATTATTTGCATAAGATTTCTGCCTATCCTGGGCTGCTTTCAACTATTGTTGTATCACTTTAATCTTTTCTGTAGTCTTCTGTACTAGCTCAGGACCCAAAAGTTGATATGCACCTGTCTCATACTAGCAAAGAGAAGACCGACATTGTCTCCCATATAGAGCCTGATAAGGAGCCATATCTATACTTCTTTGATAGCTATTGTTGTACGCAAACTCTATCAGAGTCATCATATTTTTCACTACCAATCCCTAATTAGATATTCTATGTCACAATATCATTCTGTTGTGCATCATGAATTTGCTGTCTCAAGGTATGTTTCACTTGTAACTGTGCCAAAAATCCTTCCAGTAAGGAAATTTCTAGTTGTACATTCATCTGGCAAAGAGACACTAGCATATCTGTCTTATGGCACATCAAGGAATTTAATTGTGCATTATCTACTGTTGATAATGAAGATGAATTTCTACTCAATGCATCAACTACCACATTTGCTTTCCCTGGATGGTAGTATATTGTGCAATCATAATCCTTAATCAGCTCCATCCATCTCCTCTGCCTCATATTCAGCTCCTATTTTGAGAAGATATACTGTAGATTCTTGTGGTCAGTGAAGATCTGACACTTTTCTCCATAAAGATAGTGTCTCCAGATCTTTAAGGCATGGACCACCGCTACAAGCTCCAGATCATGTGTTGGGTAATTCTCCTCATGTTTCTTAAGCTGTCGCGAAGAAAAAGAAACCACATTTTATCCTGCATCAACACACATCCCAACCCATTCTTTGAAGCATCATAAAAGACAATATAGCCTTTTCCTTTCTCTGGCAGTACGGACACCGGTGCACTAGTCAACTTTTCTTTCAACAGCTGGAAAGAACGTTGACACGTGTCATTCCAAGCAAAAGGAACATCCTTCTTAGTTAACATAGTTAGGGGTAACACTATAGAACTGGAGTCTTTGATGAACCTCCTATAGTAACCTTCCAGACCTAGAAAACTACAGATCTCTACCAGTGTCTTTGGTTGTTCCCATTCTAGTACAGATTCCACTGTCTTGGGATCAACACAAATGCCTTTTGCAGATATAACATGGCCCAGAAAAGACACTTTAGATAACCAGAATTCACACTTGCTGAACTTAGCATATAGTTGATGTTGCCTCAACAAAGTCAATGCCTGGCGAAGGTGTTGCTCATGCTGTTGACTATCCTTGGAGTATATCAGGATATCATCTATGAACACGACCACACACTGATCAAGATAAGGTCTAAACACCTTATTCATTAGATCCATAAAAGCTACGGGTGCATTGGTTAGCCCAAATGGCATAACCACAAACTCATAATGACCATACCTAGTCCTAAAAGCTGACTTGGGTATGTCATCAACCTTAATTCTCAACTGATGGTAACCTGACCTCAGTCTATTTTTGAAAACACAATGGCACCTCTCAACTGATAAAAAAGATCATCAATCCTTGGCAAAGGATACTTATTCTTTATTATTACCTTGTTCAACTGTTTGTAGTCTATACACAACCACATTGAACCATCCTTCTTTTTAACAAACAACATAGGAACACCCCAAGGGAAAGTGCTTGGCCTGATATAACCCTTCTCTAATAGTTCTTGTATCTATTTCTTTAACTCCTGCATCTCTGCTGGTGCCATTCTGTATGCTGACTGTTCTATGGGTTGTGTTCCAGGTACAAGATTGATCTCAAACTCAATTTCTCTAGGAGGGGGAATGCTAGGAAATTCCTCAGGAAATAGATCCTCAAATTCTTGCACCAGTGGTACCTCCTGGATACTAGGACCTCCCGCCTTGGTATCCACAACATGAGATAAGAAAGCCTCACATCCTTGTCTCATAAACCACTCAGCTATCATAGATGACATCAAACATGTAGGAAGAATCTTCATATCACCCTGAAAAATCCACTGTATATCTCAATCATGGAACGTCGCCACCTTAGTACTACAGTCCAAGACTACCTTGTATTTTTCCAAGGTATCCATTCCTAGGATTACATCAAAACCATGCATGTCAAGTGGAAAAAGATCCACTTGAATGTTGTGTCCAGAGAAAGAAAGAACACAAGAAGGGCACACTTCCCACAACTCGGCGAAATCAACCAAAGCAGTCTCTAGCCACAGGCTATCAGATCTAATACTAACAGATAGATAACAACTATCTATCACCTCTCTGGTGATAAAACAGTGTGTCTCACCTGGGTCTACTAACACAGATATGAAATAAGAAGCAAACATGTCAGAATGAAATAACTCCATCTGACCTGTCACGACTCATAGATTGACCACTGCTTCCGGCTGGGTCATGGCATAGAACCTAGCTGTCACCTATTTCCATCCACATCCTCTACTCGCCTATCCTGAGGATCCTGCATGGGATGCCTGACCACGTCCTCTGCCATTACCAGTATCAAACTGTCGTTGTTGTGATCCCTGTTGATTTTGCCTTGGCTGCTGAGTCACCTCCTCCACCTTCATAGGGAAATTCCATCTAATATGCCATGTCTGTCCACATTGATGACACACTCGGTTATCACTATGTGGTCTAAATGGCCCTGTAATTGAGACTAATGATGAACTGTGAGCTCCTGTCGGTGGAAAATTGTAACCTCTACCCCTACTCAGGGTCCACTGTGATGGTGCATGTGATCTTGGTTCAGTGAAGGTTGACCTTGGTTGCGACGACGGTGGGAAAAACCTTGGCTTCTTAAAGCCTCCAGATGATTGCCCTTGAAACTGCATAGGTCGCTTCTTAGCATTAGCTTCACGCTTCTCTATGGAAGACCTCTCAATCCTCCTGATAGATTCCACAAAGGTGGAAAAGCTTTCCCTATTCTCCAAGGCTGATGTTGTAGTAGTCAACTTCGTACTCAGGCCCTTCTCAAATCTCTGGATCATTTCCTTGTCTGTTGATGCCATGTGCGGGAAGAACCTCAGAAGTTCCATAAACTTTGATTCATACTCATTTATAGTCATAGCTCCCTGATGAATCTTCTCGAACTGAGAAATTTTCTCATCTAGGTAGGTCTCTAGAAAATATCGGCTAACAAATTCCCTCCAAAACACCTCCCATCCTACCACAACTCCTGGCCTTTTCTCCTCTTCTATGACCCACCAGTGGCCAACACTACCCTTCAACAAGTATACTACATACTTACTTTGTCTTCTTCAACGATGTTTAGGATTTTGAACGCCTTTTCGAGCTTAGTCAACCACATGTCAGCGTCTTCTGGATCAGAAATACCTGCATATTCAATCACCCCAACACGTCTAAGATGTTCAAATGTCTTCCTGACACCTTAGGACTCCACATTAGAGGAGACTGCCCTAGCTTGAGGTGTTGGCACTCTGTCAACAATATATGTGATTTTGGCCATCATCTGTCTAAACATGTATGTTGAAACTCAGGATTGGTCATCATTGTCGGGTCTAGATGAGGCATTGTGGGCTGCTCTGGCCCTACTTCTAGCACTCTCTCATCGCGTGCCTGCCTCCCAACACCTCCTCCTGATGCTACATAGCTACTCTCAACATGTTCTTCATGTCCTCCAGACATATCTGCATAAGAATAAACTATGATCAGATATGTTGGATACATAAGAACAGACTCAAACCTAAGTCCTATGTCCCTGTAGACTCAGTAAACCTAGATCTCTGATACCAACTTAACTGTGACACATCATCACACTTAACGAGATTACTCAAAACATAAAACATGATCAACTACTATTTTTTCACATAGTCAAAAATGCGGAATAATTAAAACCGATTCCAACAATGTAAATAAACTCTAGAACATTTATAAAAGGTCCATCATTCCATTCTCATATACTATAACAAGTATTTACATATGGGTTCAAAGTCCTCAGTCACATCCTTCATACAAAATATATTTCACATGTACATGCCATATATTTACAAACATTAGTATACTACAAAAGTCTCGTGTCGATACGAGTATATCATCAAGAAAACACATCCCATACCCGGACCTGAGAGTACATGGACGACACTAGAACTCTACTACTAACATCTACAACTAACCAACCTTCTGAATCTATTGATCATTAGGTTGGTTCTCTTCCACAGTGCGACCTCGACCTCATTGCCCGCGACCACCTAAAAAAATGTGGTGACCCACGGGTGAGACCCAGTCCCAGCGAGAGATATAACTCGCTCCAACATATATTTATTATAATGTATTGATTGACAATAAATGAACTGAGCATATATAGTAATGAATAAGCAATTTAAGCAGATTGAATACGTTAAGCATACTAAGCCATTAAGAAAATTAACTTGACAAGAAGTATAATTACTCAAAGGTCATATGATATCATCTTGTAAACAATGAGTAGTATAAAGACAAGTTAAAGACTAATCAAACAATGTGAGACGTATTTAACCATAGTCAGTATACTACATGGCTTATGTCACTTCTTTAATTACATTGCCCTGAGGGATTTGAGAAATACCACTCAAGACCCAACTGACCACTACTAAGTTGAAATCAGTGTCATACAAGATCTAGGAAGATCCAGACTCCTAAGATCTTCTCCGCCCCCGGTCAGTATGGGTTCGCCGCAGCAAAACATAAGGTCAAGCTGCTAACAGTCTAGTTTGTCCTTGGTACATGTCATGACACTAGTGAAAGGAGGTAGGTACACATACCCTACCATCCGAGGTACAACCACATTTGTCCTCCAATCTCATCATCATACATATATAATCACCGAGACACAACCACAACCATTCTCAAACTGAGGTCTAGGTATGACCACTGTCATCCTCCCTAACACTTGAATTCAGGATGACAAGCACCCCGTATACTCATCAATATGCACTCTGAGTATCCCTTAGGAATACTTGTTTCACTATCTAGCAATTTTTAACACTCAGATAGATCTATGGCATAAGTCACTACATGATTAGAGTTTCACTTAATTAGTTATGCCAATTGGGCGAATTAAGGCTAAATCATACAAATGGACATTCAAACTCTAATTCTTTTCTAACAAGAGTATATGTATAACAACTTCAAAAGATATAAAACATTTGAGATATAAATCTTAATCACATTACCACATGCTATCATTCATTCCAATTTAATGGACCACACTTATCATCATACTTTTACAAGATACCAATATCTTATCACAAGTTCTAGGGTTTTAACCTTTATTGGAACATGAAGAGGATTTCACCTCAATCATGGCGTCAAACATGCCCAAAGGTCGTAAAGACCATCACATTATTCATAGTAAGGTTGTTATCATCATTCCATGCCTTAAACAAGGAGCAAAAGATCATTAGAAGATATGTGTCCATAGATATTGACCTAGTAAGGCACTATGATATTCAAATAGTACTATAATATGGTTTCAACAGAAGAAGAGTGTAATTCATTATCACATTAATCATTCAAGAGGTCTGATTATTACCAATCAACATCATATAATTACACTAAGGTTAGGTATAACAAGCTAGATCACATGGGAGTTACACATCCACTTATTATAGTGATTTATCAAATATAACTATATGATGGGAAAGGTAAGACTACAAGTTAATGGTATTGAACCATCAAATTATCATCACTAGGACCCACATATAATACCATGTGATTTATTCTAATCCATTGGATGTTAAAGCATCCAATATTATTCATTGGATCAGGTTCATTGTTCAAGGTTATTAATTGAAGTATAGGTCTAACCATTACATCAATTGAACCAAGGAACCATTGGTTCAAGGTTTAGTCAAATCTACAATTACATTCTTAACTCATCATACATGGTGATGACCTGATCCACCATTAATTGTGATCATTAGATCACCATTGGTTGTTAGATCAGTAATACATTCAGTTAACACCATAAAATATTAAGCTAATATCAAAAAAAATATTAAGCTAATGTCATCATCGATTGATAACATCATTAGAATACTTCGTAAATGATGATTAAACTTCTAATTGAGCCAAAACCTGACCTAAGGGGGTGACCATAGGTTGTCATAATAAATTTGACATCCTTTGTCACGAACATCAGTAGCCAAGATAGCAACACCATTGGTTGTTGAATGGTATGACCATCGGTTGTGTGATAGGGAAGGAAATAGCTTGACAACCCTAATTTGAACCATCAATTATTTTGTGCTTAGCACCATAGGTTGTTGCTGTCAACCTGTCGCAGATCATGTTACACCTTAGAAAGGTTGCTGACATGTTTACAAGTTCATATAGAACTGGAACAAAATAGAGAACACAACAAAAATTCATAATTCTAAACAAGCATGGTTTCTCTATGCTTAATTCAACACATTAAGTCATAAACATCAACTAACAAGCTTCTAATAAGCAATTTAAGTGAAGAATGTTATATAACTCACCTCTATAGAGTAGGTCATATCGCAAACAGCAAGAATATAGAGCAAATAGGGCAAGAAAACCTTGTATTTAGATCTGAACTTGGCCAAATAAGCACTTGTCTCCACAAGGAAGCAAAACCCTAGAAAAAGAAACAAGAAGGATAGATTTTTGAGTTGTAGAGCCACTTTCACCATGAAACAGCAGGGTTCCGACCTGGAGGAAGGTCTAAGGAAGGTGAAGAGAAAGAAAAATTGAGAAGGAAGGAAGAAAACAACTTGCCTTGGTCGAATTCCCTTGAAGATGACGTTGGAAACCCTAGGTAGGGCTAGATGGAGCTCTAGGAGACCTTCTTCTCAAAAAATGGGTTTTCTTATACCTCAAAGACTTGGTTCCATAGAAAAACAGAGTGGATTCGTTGATCCAGGTTAGATGGAAGAGAAACCAAGCTTAGTTTCATACTTGGGCAAGGAAGGGGTAAATATAGCCCATGGATAAGGATAGAAGCAAGCATGAGGTGTAAAAGTAGCTTCCCCATGTGTCTATGGCCTTAAATTATTAAGAATATACAAGCACACACACAAGCAGCTCCCCCAGAATCCCTATTGACCTTATTAGGTTTCCTTTGTCGAATTTCCCAGCCAATCACATAACTCATTAGTTGGTAGCTACTAAAGGTAGCTCATCCATGAAGGGGTAAACCCTAAAATACCCTTGAGGAAAACACCTTCAAACCATGGCTAAACTAGGAGCCCCATGGCTCAAAAATCTCAAGAATGATAATATAACATCTAAGTAACATAATTTATGTGATAAATTTCAAATAAAACCCCTCAATTGGGTAAATTGTAGAAAAGTCCAAAATGTACAGAAAATTGCATAACTTACTCAAACAGTGTCCAAATTGGACCAAATTTGAAACTTAAGCTTGTCTTATGATTTCAAAACATATCAAAAGGTAGATTAGGTCTATAAATGTTAAATTATGGTAATTAAGCTCATTCAACTCATTAAGAAAGTTTAGGGATTGTAAAGTATCGATCTGAGGGACGATGAAAGGAAAATGGTTGAAATCCAAAGCCGATTGCAAGAACAAGGAAGGAAAATTCCAATTGTGAGAGTTTGATTTATGCTAAGGACAGAAAAAATACTAAAACAAAGTAATCAAGATCAAATAATATAAGAACTGGGGGTCCAGGGGAATACCCTATAGGAATGATTGTTGGCGGTGGCAAGATTGCCTCCTCTTTGGTATCGGTCGATCAACTGCATTTAATCACTAGCTTCAGTCCAAAATCACATTGCTTAAACCTTGATCACATTGATGATTTTATTATTTTGACATTTGACCAATTCTTTATTTGGATTCTTTCCACCACAAAAAGTATATGGAATTGGTCAACTTTTCTAATCAAAGGAGTAAACTTTTACAATATTAATTACTTTTTCACAAATGAAATGATTTACTGAGTTGCTTTCTTTTAATATTTTGAACATATGACTCTCATTATTATTGATTCTCAAAATGACGAGACAATTGACTCATAAGGCCATTCTAATGATCGATAATCTATCCAAAATTTATTTGTCATGTTGACCATTAAATTTCTTTTCCAATACATACTTGTGCATTAATTTCTGCCATGAGATGCAAAAGTTATGATCTTTTTTATGCGAGGTATATATATCAGGACTCCTAGAAATTTTGCAAATATATTCCAAGAGTATTTAATCATTAGAGTGATTGTGCCATTTTCTTACAAAGCCAAACACATATAATTAAAACTCCAATTAAAGATAGAAAATCTAAACTAAGATAATTATTTCTAAAAGTAAGAAAATAATCAACAACACAATCCTAAAAAGATATCTAAAAATGTTAATAAAATGGATAAATATATTTATCAACTATCCCGAACTTGAACATTACTCGTCCTTGAGAAACACTAAATTATTAACATTGTCACATAATACTTTCAACCTTCCATGCCCGCTTGCACAACACAACTTTAGACCTTCCAAACTTTTATGTCCATGCAACCTTAACTTCTTGGATTCACGAAAAATAATTTTTACATCCCCTCCTTCAAGATTATTTCACAACTTGGTTCCATTTCAACACCTACAATTAAACAGATTTCATAGTTCCTTTGCATCCAGTACTCCCACATATTCTTAAGAGTCATTTCAAAAGAACAAGGCTCAAGGATTTGAAGGGGTCATATATATTCCCCTAGCATAAAAGTAGAGTGAAGGAGGTATGAAAGAAGCGGCCTCTCCTATATTCGACTTGAGGCCTTTTATTTCTTTGTTTGCAGTTACATTGACTGCATGCTTTGATGCACTCTTTTTGACATCTTTTCTTAATGGTATGTCCCTATTAAATTTACAAGGGGCATGGAAGAAGTGAAAGAGGAAGGAAAAAGAGGGGTGTGCCATCCCAAACTTGGAGTTTGGCACATTGACTTTTTTTTTGTAAATAGAGAGATAAGAAGGTGATGGAAGAAGTATGGAAAAAAAAGATTGTTCATTGTGAAACTCATTTTTATGAATTTAAGCACATTGAGAGTATCATATATTGAATTAATTAATTTTTAAGTCACGCAAAATCAAGAGATTTTTCAAGACAATCTATAACTCTAGATAAGGGAACATTATTTTTGAATCCTATCAGTCCTCTATGGTTTGCTATATTTTACAAGGAATTGTGTTAATTAAGATTCTAAGTGACATGATAATTTCTATCAATGACAGGTTTGTAAATTACGTTACAAAAGAAGTTGCATCATTTAGGGGGGTATATTGATAAACACGCATATCATCATGGTCAACTAGATATAGACGTGGCCGACTAGATAAAGGGAAAAAAGGAAAATTCTTGATTTTTTTTAAATTAAACTACTTAACATAATGGAAATTGTAAAAAATTAAGATAAAATGGGTGGAATGAGTATGTACCACCCACATCCACCCCAAACTTAAAATTTTGCTTTTCCCAAGCAAAACTTAAATATGAAGTAGAGGGAAGAAAAGTACAAGAATCACCAAGAGGTCTAGTAGCTTGAAGAATGTCCAACTGAATGGAATGTGTATGAGGGCCAGAACCTTGATTACTGGAGCATCATAGTTCACCCAATGGTTGGGTAGATGTGGAAGCTCAAAGGGACATTCATATTTATTTTTGCCTCGCAATCCCTCCAATAATATTTGTATATTTTCCTTCAACAGTGAAGGAAGTGTTGGAGATGGATGTAGATTGGGGAAGATTGACGGTTGCCCGAGGGGTAACCTATGTAGTGTTGGATGTGCTAGAGCAGGAGGAGGACCTAACTCTAGTTTCCCTCATCATATTGATCTACATATAAGAGAGTTGGTGCCAAAATGAATGGTACAATTAGATTAAATTCAACATCATAAATATTTTTGTTCTCCTAAAAAATCATGCAATCCTCATTATGGTCAAAGGGATTAATGGGTTCTACTATTGATATAGCATGCAGTTCAGGTTCCTCAATGAAAGGAGTCCCCAAGTGTTCTGAAAGAATAAAAATGGGACATCTTCCTTGTAAACAAATAAAGGGGGTGCATGGACTTCTTATAAGGGTGGTGTCTCCCCTTCTAAATTAACTGTATGTGACAAAGAAATTGGCTCTGCCAGAATGTGAGGAACTGTTTCATCATAGGAGGGTGGTGGTTTATTATTCAAGATAGATTCAACCAAAGAGGATTGATCATTGATAGCACCTAGATTTATGTCAGTGATACAAAGAGTTATTGGAGCTTAAAAATAAGGACGACTCTCCTACTTTGACTTTTCATACTCAAGTAATAAAGCTTCTAATGGAAGGGCAGAAATACCAAGGTTCTAGTCATAGAAAGAATGCAACTTCTAGGTAGAATCTAACATAAATGACATAAACATGGGATCCTCATCATCATCGGAAAAAAACATCATAGGTTGTTCTTATTTCTCCAAGAGTTTGTATGAGTGGGCCTCTAGTAAAGTAGCTAACAAGGCTTGTCAGTTTTCTAATATTTCCTATTACTCCACTATTTTTTCTAGGGCTATGATCCATTCCTCCTTCTGAGGTTTATATTGATTTTCACAATAAGGTTCATACCCCCAAAAATTTCTTGGTTATCTTCACCATACCCTCCATAATATTCTTGGTCATAGCACCCCTCATCATGAAATGAGTAGCATTGTTCTTCATAATAGTCTTCAAAAGATTATGGATTATAATTTTCATTATATCCACCTTGGTAAGAAGACTCAATATTACAAGGTGCCGCCATAAGATGAGGGGACACATTTGGACAATCCCGTGATGTATGGTTGTAATAACCACACAATTGATATTGTAAACCATAATTTGTTGACCACTCCATTTGAAAAGATCTTTTTTTGAAAGAAATAAATTATAAAAAGGAAACTAAGATAAAAAGAAAAGATTTAAACTAGAATAAATAAAAACTTATTTTACAAAACTAGAAATTGCAGAAGAACTAAAAATTACAAAGATAAGCTAAGAAACAAGACAAAATAAACTAAGAAAAGAAGTATTGTCAGAATGGAAACTCGACAGAATGAGGAGATACACTATCATAAGAGTCTTGATAGACAAAATAAATTTAAAAATCTAAGAAAATAAATTATGAAATAAGACTAAAAAGTATTAAAGTAAACTGAAGGAAGACATTTTAATAGAACTAAAAGTTATGGAACAACAAAAATTACAAAATAAAATAACAAGAAAGATGGAACAAATTATAGAACAAGTCTAAAAATAATAAACAATCTTAGAAATTATGAAACAATATTAAAATTATAGAACAACTAAAGATTATAAAATTAAATTAGAATTATAAAAAATAAGAAGAATCCTATGTATACAAGCGATCAGATTAAAAAACAACACATGATGTTCCCCGACAATGGCACCAAATTGATGTGTTTGTCGTTTCACACCAATAACTAGGAAAAGTCCTAGAATTTAACCTTCTAATCAGGTTGTCAACTTGATGTAAGCACCAAGTCAACTTAGTATAGTTAGGTATCAAGCCAAGAGATGGTAGAAAGAAAATGGTTGAAATAAAAAAACCGATTGTAATAATAAGAAAGAAAATTCCATTTGTGAGAGTTTGATTTATGTTAAGGATAGAACAAAAACACAAAACACAGTAATAAAGATCAAATGATAAAAGAATTGGGGGTATAGGGGATCACCACCAATAGCCACACTTTTACTCAACAAATGAACTCCCAAATATCAATAATAAAATTAGGACCATGTGTGTTTTGTCATTATTGAGCACAATCACACAAGGTTCAAACTTCCCGTGAACCCAATGATTTCGATGTTTATAGATCCTCATCCAACCATCCAAATGTAAATATCTCGGATCTCATATATATATATGTGATTCCTATCCGACGTTCGAGCCCCATGGATCACCATAGTCTATAATAGACTAGTCAAATGGGTTGAATAGACCATGATCTAAATCAGGTGATCACATTAAAAGATCATGAGTTTGTTCAAGCAAAGGCCCAAGATCTCAGTTCCCACACATGAATATAACCATTCTATTAAAAAAACAAGTACAAGATAAAAAGATAAAAATATAACAATCGCAATTAAGAGATTATGGGTTCATCCTTATGGGGATCCACGATCATATCACCCCACAAGGATATATCAATTCATCCAATAAACAAGGTAGAAATGGAATGAAATCATTCTTTTATTGAAATAAGGAGTTGATTCATCAAATAATAACAGGCTATGGTGATATTACCCATGTCCTAGAAAGAAAACTACGACAATCTGATGCCAACCGAGCCGCCACAATGCATGTAATTACATTTATCACATTTCTAGGTGTAATACATTTATCAAGTACTTTCATAATCTTTGGAACACATTGGATGCATAACACGCGGGATCTCAGTCCCTTATCACATTTCTAGGAATTCTCATCCCTTAACATTATCATCATCATGATTGCTAGATCTGGGTATTCAAACCCTTAGTTCATCACTAAACATCGTTACCTCTTATCTGGTAACTATTACGTCTAGGTCCTCAGACCCACGTATACATAATACTTGTTACACAAGTATTTCACATGGCTCACAAGGCCCATTTAATCTATATCATATGAAACATCATAGCTCATACCTGACTATGCTCATCATCTCATGATACCTGCATGGTTAGTATTTCATGATAGAAGAAATTTCAAGTACATATCATCACCATGCAATACAAGATAAATACAACCTTCCCATTATTAGGGTTAGGGTTTCCCTTTCAAACAAATTAGGGTTTCAAACCGATTAGGGTTTCAAACCAATTAGGGTTTCAAACCGATTAGGGTTTCAAGTTCATATTATCAAGAATCAAAACCCTGATTCATAGCTCCACATATATTAGGAGTATCAATGTATGCTCATATCAATGTATGCTCATTAAATGATTATTAAAAAGTATGAGTTTCCCTCTCATTGTCACTAGGACATAGATTTCATCATACTTTATTAAGTTGAGTCAATCCTTTTCTCAAGGTACATTGGCCTACATTATCAAAATATATTGAACGCTATACATCTTAATGTATCATTTGACATAACACACTTCATGTATTACCCAATCAAGGATATTGGATTGAGGTGCTACCATCATATCGGGCATGAGGTGTGTTCTTGCTTCCATATAGCCCAAGAGGTGTGTGCTTGCTTCCATATTGGGTAAGAGGTGTGTGTATGCTTACTATATTGGGAAAGAGGTGTATGTGTGCTCACCATATTATTCATGAGGTGTATGCTCATCACCACATAATTCTAGAGATGTATGATCACCACCATATCGTTCTAGAGATGTATGTTGATCACCATATCGTGCATGAGGTGTATCCTTGATCACCATATCGTGCATGAGGTGTATCCTTGATCACCATATCATGCATGAGATGTAGGTTCATTACCATATCGTGCATGAGGTGTATGCTTTATCAACATATCATGCATGAGATGTATCCTTGATCACCATATCGTGCATGAAGTGTATGTGTGTGTCACTCATATCAGGTTGATCAAAATTAGGGTTTGCATATCAGGTTAGACCCTTATGCTCATACCTCTTCAAACCTTCATGGTGTCGGCCTATCCTTCACCATGTCTTAAGTGACAGCCTAGACATTAGGTTAGTCTAAACCAAACCAAGTGTAAAAAATGATAAGGGTGTGGAGTTCCAAGGTATATCGGGTTTCATGTCACCATATTGGGTTTGAACACCATATCGGGTTATAGGTGCTTCAACCCAATATCAGTTTGAGCCATGATGATGTCACCATCATAAAGCTCTAGACTTCATTCCTTACTATTCTAGTTCATGGACAATAGTCCTATGTCACTAATAGAACTCATGTATTCTTCAATTATTCAAGAAAACTCGAAATTGAAAGTGGATCATCATCAAGTATGGCAAGATTGATGGTGAATAATAACATGATTGGGTTCAAGTTATATAACCCACCTCAAGAATAACTTCAAAGATCCAAGCTCAAAAGCTTCACGTTCCCAAGGTTGAATGTGAACTAATCACATATCCAAGACTCATTCACAACTCCTCTACATGCAAGGAAGCACCATAGTTAAGAACTTGGTGAAGAAGAAAAGAAAGAAAGAATCACAACCCGATTTTCATGCTTCAACCAAGGTTGAAGATGAACATGGCTTAACCTTAAGCTTAATGGCTCGAGATCCTCCTTTCTCCTTACTACTATGCAAGATATCTAAGAGAAATGGAGTGATAAGGTTCGAAAAATTCACTAGTAGGTGAAAGGAGTGGTATATATAATTGAGTTTCACGAGAGAGGGTGTATAAGAGGTGTCATCATTTCCCACTACTAGGTGCCATGTGTCCATGCATGATTGACACATGTCCATGCATGAATATTTATATTGACATGAAAAACTCTTGAGGATAATATAGGGATAAGATTTTGGCCCTTAGTTATCTTGTTGAGCAAGATATTTCAACTCCACATCACTTTATTCACAAACCGATACACTTTTTCTAAGGAAAGTTGTTAACCAATATCCATCACCTCCTTGAGGTGCTTAACCCATCATGGAAAAGGCCAAGAGTTGAAAAAATGATATGGGACCTCCTCTATGGCTCCTTGACCGATAGACATCCCAATATAAGCTCTACAACTCAATACAACTCAAATTAGGGTTTCAATTATACAACTCTTCTTGGTCTTTTCATCACCAAGAATGCTACCACTCAAAGATGATTCAAGCATGGTTCCTATTACTTTCTATCTCCTCTAGATGATTCCAAGAGATGTTAGGGACACTTTAGAGGTGGTAATTTGCATATCAACACTACATTATTGGGTAAATTGCAAATTGCACCAAAACTGGTACACAAGGAACAAGCATTATTCCGACAAGATCCAACTTAGAACTTAGGATTTCCACAAGCCACCCCTGAGCATCATTCTCTCTCTTATGATGCTAAAGCACTTGAAGCATGTTCAAAATGTGACACATTGCAATATAACCCCTCATCTTGGGTAAATTACAAATTACACCCAAACTTATCATATAATGCACACACAGTTTGCAAATAAGTTCAATCTTAAAAATTAAACTTTCCTTGAATCTTAATTACTTTTCAAAAGACTAAAACAAGTTTATAAATAACTTAATTAAGAAAAAATTCTAGGTTTATGGCATAACCCAGGTCAAGGATGTTATAATTATCAACCCCTAAAAGGGATTTCGTCCCCAAAATCTCAAGAGAAAAGAGAAGGGTACTTCCCCGTCATTTGTTCCTCCAGCTCCCATGTGGCTTCTTCAACGCCACAGTGATGCTAGAGAACTTTCACAAGAACTATGTCTTTCTTTTTCAACTTCTTGATTCTTCTGTCAAGAATCATCATTGGACCTTCCATATAGGATATATCTTCATTCAATTCTACCTCTACAGGTTGCAACACCAACTCTGTATCAGGATGACACTTTCTCAGCATAGATATATGAAACACTAGATGTAGTCTATGTAGCTCAGGTGGAAACTCCAACCTATAGGCTACTTTTCCAATATGTGCTATCACTGGGTAAGGTCCCATAAATCTTGGAGCTAACTTACCCTTCTTCCCAAATCTGAGAACACCTTTTCAAGGAGAGACCTTGAGATACACTTTGTCTCCAACTTGGAACTCTAAAGGTCTACGACGTTTATCAACATATGACTTTTGTCTATCCTGTGCATCCTTCAACTGTTGTTGTATTACTTTAATCTTTTCAGTTGTCTGTTGCACTAATTCAGGACCTAGAAGTTGGTATTCTCCTATCTCATACCAGCATAATAGAGATCTACAATGTTTACCATATAATGATTCATATGGTGCCATATCAATACTAGTCTGATAGCTATTATTGTAGGCAAACTCTATTAAGCTCAAGTGTAAGTCCCAACTTCCTACAAACTAAAGAACACATGCCCTAAGAAAGCCCTACAAAGTCTATATAGTCCTTTCAGATTGTCCATATGTCTGAGGGTGAAAAGTTGTGCTAAACTTTAACTGTGTACCCAAGGCCTTATGTAGTCGTTCCCAAAAATGACTTGTGAACTGGGGACCTCTATCAGACACAATCGTAGCTGGAACTCAGTGTAACCAAACTGTCTCCTCTATGTAGATCTGTGCAAGTTTTTTAGAAGCATAAGTTGTTTTAACAGGAAGAAAATGTGCTGACTTAGTCAACTATCACCCAAATGGAATCATGACTTTTGGCTGTTCTGGGTAGACCAACCACAAAGTCCATTATTACGTGATCCCATTTCCACTACGGTATAGGTAAGGGTTTCAATGTTCTTGCAGGCTTCTGGTGTTCTTCTTTAACTTGCTGACACACTAGACACTACATAACAAACTCAACTACATCCTTCTTCAAACCAGGCCACCAATAGATATTTTTTTATGTTATGATACATTCAAGTATACCCTGGATGCATTGCATACATGGATGAATGAGCTTCTCCATAACTATCTTTATTAAGTCATTGGCATCAGGTACTACCATCCTACCATGGTAACAGACTACCTCATCCTCTGACTCATGGAAACTGTCTCATTTCTCACTACCATACTCTGACCTGATATGTTGAATCACAATATCAGCCTGTTGTGCCTCTTTAATCTGTTGTCTCAGTGTAGGTTTCACATGCATCTTGGCCAGAAATTTGGCTAACAAAGATACTTCTAGCTATACATTCATTTGTCTCAAAGAGACAAACATGTCCCATTTAAAGCATATTAAAGAGTTCAACTGTGCTTTATCTGTGGGTGGAGACAAAGATTTTCTACTCAGTGCATTTTCCACTACATTAGCTTTCCTTGGATGATAATCAATTGTACAATCATAGTCCTTGATTAATTCCATCCAGCAGTGTTGTCTCATTTTCAACTCATGCTGTGAGAAGATGTACTTTAAGTTTTTATGGTCTGTAAAAATCTGACATGTTTCTCCATAGAGATAATGTCTCTAGATCTTCAATGCATGGACCACTGTAGCTAATTCTGAATCATGTGTTGGATAATTATCCTTGTGTTTCTTAAGCTATCGGGAAGTAAAAGAAACTACATGATCACTCTGCATCAACACAGATCCTAAACCATTCTTAGAGGTGTCACAGAAAATAATGTATCCCTTTCCCTGCTCAGGTAAAACCAACACAGGTGTACTAGTCAATCTTTCCTTCAACAAATGGAAAGAACATTGACACTTGTCATTCCAGATAAAAGGAACCTCCTTCCTGGTTAACCTAGTTAGGGGTAATTCTATAGAACTGAAGTCTTTAATAAACATTCTGTAGTAACCTACCAGACCTAGGAAACTACAAATCTCAGTTGGTGTCTTGGGCTGTTCCCACTCTACAACAAACTCCACTTTCTTAGGATCAACACGAATACCTGGAGTAGATATAACATGTCCTAGAAAAGACACTTCTGACAACTAGAACTTACACTTGCTAAATTTAGCATATAGCTTGTGATGTCTCAACAAAGTCAAGGCTTGATGAATGTGTTGTTCATGTTGTTGACCATTTCTACTGTATATCAGGATGTTGTCTATGAAGAACACTATGAACTGATCAAGGAATGGTGAAAAGATTCTATTCACCAGCTCCATGAATGCAGTTGGTGCATTGGTTAGTCCAAATGACATAACTACAAACTCATAATGATTGTACCTTGTCCTAAAGGCTGACTTAGGTATGTCATCCTCCTTGATACATAATTGATGATATCCTAATCTTAGATCCATCTTAGAAAATATTGTTGCACCACACAACTGGTCAAACAGATCATCTATCCTTGGCAAAAGATATTTGTTCTTTATAGTCACCTTGTTAAGCTGTCTATAGTATATGCATAATCTCATAGACCCATCTTTCTTTTTAACAAAAAGAACTGAAGCACCCCATGGTGAGGTACTCAATCGAATGAAACCTTTCTCAAGAAACTCCTGTAACTATTTCTTGAGTTCTGCCATCTCAACAGGCACCATCCTGTAAGGTGTTTGTGCTATTGGTTGCGTACTCATAATTAGTTTAACCTCGAAATCAATCTCTCACGGTGGAGGAATATCTAGAAATTCTTTAGGAATTACATCCTTGAATTCCCTAACAATATGAACTTTAGAAAGGCTAGGACTTTCTACTTTGGTGTCTACCACATGTGCCAAGAATGTTTCACACCTTGTCGCATTAGTCTCTCTGCTACTTTTGCTGACACTAGATAGGTTGGAAGAATCTTTCTGTCCCCCTGAAAGACCCATGTCTTATCATTGTCTATGAACATATCTTGCTTGGAACCACAATCCAAGACAGGTATCCATCCCAATAATTTCATCAAACCGGTGCATATCAAGTGGTATAAGATCCACCTGAATGTTGTCTTCTGAAAAGGAAAGAACACAGGGAGAACATACCTCCCCCAACACTGCAGATCTGACTAATAGAGTTTCTAATAACATATTATCTGCTCTATGACTGACAATCATATTACAGTCATGAATCACTTTTCGAGTGATAAAGGAATGTGTAGCACCCAGATCAATCAAAACATATACAAAGTAGGATGAAGACATATCAGAATGAAACTATTCCATCTGACCTGTCACGACTCGTGGGTTGACTACTGCCTCTGGCTGATTCATAGCATAGAATCTCATCGTTGCCTATTGCCAACTTCATTGTCTATCGTTTGGTGAAGATGATCTTGCTTGGGATGCTTGTCCATGTCCTTGTGTACCACTGTTGAACTGTTGCCTCTGAGAGCCTTGTTGACTCTACCTCGATGGTTGGGTTACCTCCATGTCTCTAAATGGACATTCTCTCATCATATGTCCTTTTTGCCCACACTTGAAGCAGTTTATGTCTCGCTGTGGTCTAGATGGTCCTGTTAATGACATTGATGCCATACTATAGGCTCCACTTGGTAGAAAACTACGGCCTCTACCCTTTCTTGATGTCCACTGCGTATGAGCATTGAACCTCTATGGTGATACTGGTGCAGGAAACCTTGGTTTCTTAAAACTTCCAGACCTCTATCCCCGGAACTGGCAGGTACTTTCCTACTGTTAGCCTCATGTTTCTCAGTCACAGACCTCTCTATCAGCCTAATTGACTCCATAAAGGTGACAAACATCTCTCTATTCTCTAGAGAACCTACAAGTGTGGTTAACTTAGCATTCAAACCCTTCTTAAAATGTCGAATTCTCTCCTCATTCGTAGTAGCCATATGTAGACAAAACCATAGAAGCTCCATGAACTTAGCTTCATACTCACTAATCTTCATTGGTCCTTATTTAATCTGCTCAAACTGTGATATTTCTCATCCAAATAAGTCTGGGGAAAGTATCTACCGATAAACTCACGTCAGAATTCCTACCATCTGACCTCAACACAAGGTATTTTCTCTTCTTCAATGGCCCACCAATGGCAAGTGCTTCCTTTTAAAGGTATACAACATGCCTAAATTTATCAGTTTCTGGGATGCTAAGGATTCTAAAGGCTCTTTCTAGTTTAGTGAGACATAAATCTGCATATGCTGGGTCAGTTGTATCAGCATATTCGGTGGCTCCTACTCGACATAATCACTCAAAGGTCTTACCAGATCCATGTCCTTCATTGGGAACTGGTGCCCTAGGTGTTGGCGCTGGCATCCGATCTTCCATATGCGTCATTGTGGTCATGAACTTCTCAAAAAGAGCATGAAAGGCTGGGTTTTCTAGAATAGCTTGATCAAGCTGGGGATTCTCAAGCACTGATTCCTCTCTAGCCTGATCCCTTGCACCTCCTCCTGGTGCAAAAACACTGCTCTCAACAGCATGTTCTTCATGTGCTCCGGCCATCTTTCAGCTTTACTTCTTCTCCTATATGAGCAGAAGTCACTATACGACAAATTGGAGGACACTAGAACAGACTCAACAACCTTGATCCTATGTCTCTGTAGACTCAGCAAACCTTAGGCTCTAATACCAAAACTTTGTGATGACTTGGCGCCAACCGAGCCGCCACAATGCATGTTATTATGTGGAATAACCATTAGCAGTGGATTAACAAAAACCACTAAAAATTAAAACCATTTTGCAATGAGATCCATTTCCAGAAAACTCTTAAAGAAAGAACCAAGGCAATATATATATACATCATGGTTCACATTGTACATACATTGTACCATCTTATCTTGAGAATATCATATACCCATTGCTTTGTCCAAACATATACATAAGCAACATAAAACCTCGAGGCATACAAGACAAAATGTCAGATCGTTTATAAAACCATCTCATACTAACTCCCAAGGACCTAAGAGTATAGAGATGACACATAAGACTTCTATCTACAAGACACGACAGACAGTACACTCAACCTGAGATGTTACTACTGTCCCTACTGTTGTTATCCTTCCTCTGTAGTACGATATCTACCTCCTCGTGCATGTCCACCTAAAAATTGTGTAACCCACGGGGTGAGACAATTGTCCCATCTAGAGATATAACTCTTCACCAACAATATTATTATCATAGGTAAACAATATAAAACTAAGCAGAGAATCTTTTATGTAAATAGGCATGTTTAATCATTGTTTAATTATAGTGCAAAGCAATAGCAATGTTACAATATTTCAACTATCCATGACAGAGCTACAGATCATCTATTTGCTTTATAAGGAATATGAAGAACATGTATAACATCTATCAATCTAAGATGTATAAAAGTAATGAAGCATCAACCAATGTTTCTATATTCATACCTTATGCAAATACGCTACATAGCTGATTACGTGTTCACAATCACACTTATGCCTAGAGGAGATGAGGTATACCACTCATGCTCCAACCGACCACCACTTATTCAAAATTGGTACCATACAAGGTCAATGGAAGAGCCGACTTCCATGACCTCACCTATCTCAGTCAGTATGAGACCACTAGTAGTAGTCACCACATGTCAGACTACAACTAGCTTTTCGGGGTATAGCGACATCTTCACTATAGAGCTACAACCGCAACATGCACTCTCTTCAGGGATATATCACATCAATCCCCGATACATTTTCATTAGGGTGATCACACAACAACCCCGACATTCATCAGGGAGATAACACAACAATCCCCATCTGGGCATAAGGATATGTTCATCCTTCACCCCCACATATTAAAAAATATGTACTTTGAGTTAAACTCATTTCACCATTCAGCAAATCCTGACACTAAATGGATCTATGGCCTGGGCACTACATGATAAGGTTCAATTTGATTAAGTAGGTGTATTATAGTATCTTTTAGCATAAATCAAGTTGCAAGCAATAATTATAACATATGCTACAAAGAAAGGTGTAATACATTTATCAAGTACTTTCATAATCTTTGGAACACATTGGATGCATAACACTTGAGATCTCAGTCCCTTATCACATTATTGGGAATTCTCATCCCTTAACATTATCATCATCATGATTACTAGATCTGGGTATTCAAACCCCTAGTTCATCACTGAACATTACCTCTTATCAAGTAACTATTACCTCTAGGTCCTCAGACCTAGGTATACATAATACTTGTTACACAAGTATTTCACATGGCTCACAAGGCCCATTTAATATGTATCATATGAAACATCATAGCTCATACCTGGCTATGCTCATCATCTCAACGATACCTGCATGGTTAGTATTTCATGATAGAAGCAATTTCAAGTACATATCATCACCATGCAATACAAGAGAAATAAAACCTTCCCATTATTAGGGTTAGGGTTTCCCTTTCAAACTAATTAAGGTTTCAAATCGATTAGGGTTTCAAACCAATTAGGGTTTCAAACCAATTAGGGTTTCAAACCAATTAGGGTTTCAAACTGATTAGGGTTTCAAGTTCATATTATCAAGAATCAAAACCCTGATTCATAGCTCCACATATATTAGGAGTATCAATGTATGATCATTAAATTATTATCACACAAAGTATGAGTTTCTCTCTCATCCTCACTAGGACATAGATTTCAACATACTTTATTAAGGTGGCTCAATCCTTTTCTCAAGGTACATTGGCCTACATTATCAAAATGTATTGAACTCTATACATCTTAATATATCATTTGACATAACACACTTCATGTATTAACCAATCAAGTATATTGGATTGAGGTGCTTCCATAATATGATGCATGAGGTGTGTGCTTACTTCCATATCACCCATAGGTGTGTGCTTGCTTCCATATCAGGCAAGAGGTGTGTTTATGCTTACCATATCGGGAAAGAGGTGTATGTGTGCTCACCATATCATTCATGAGGTGTATGCTCATCACCACATAATTCTAGAGATGTATGATCATCATTATATTGTTCTAGAGATGTATGTTGATCACCATATCGTGCATGGGGTATATCCTTGATCACCATATCGTGCATGAGGTGTATCCTTGATCACCATATCATGCATGAGATGTAGGTTCATCACCATATCATGCATGAGGTGTATCCTTGATCACCATATCATGCATGATATGTATCCTTGATCACCATATCGTGCATGAGGTGTATGTGTGTGCCACTCATATCAGGTTGCTCAAAATAAGGGTTTGCATATCGGGTTAGACCCTTATGCTCATACCCCTTCAAACCTTTATGGTGTCAGCCTATCCTTCACCATGTGTTAAGTGACAGCCTAGAAAACAGGTTAGTCTAAACCAAACCAAGTGTACAAACTGATAGGGGTGTGGGGTTCCAAGCTATATCAGGTTTCATGTCACCATATTGGGTTTCAACACCATATTGGGTTAGAGGTGCTTCAACCCGATATCGGTTTGAGCAATGATGATGTCATCATCATCAAGCTCTAGACTTAGTTCCTTAATATTCTATTTCATGGACATAAGTCCTATGTCACTAATATAACTCATGGATTCTTCAATTATTCAAGAAAACTTGAAATTGAAAGTAGATCATCATCAAGTATGGAAAGATTGGTGGTGAATAATAACATGATCGGGTTCAAGTTATATAACTCGCCTCAAGAACAACTTCAAAGATCCAAGCTCCAAAGCTTCACGTTCCCAAGGTTGAAGGTAAACTTATCATAGATCCAAGACTCGTTCACAACTCCTCTACATGCAAGGAATCACCATAGTTAAGAACTTGGTGAAGAAGAAAAGAAAGAAAGAATCACAACTCGGGATTCATGCTTCAACCAAGGTTGAAGATGACCATGGATTCACCTTAAGATTAATGGGTCGAGCTCCTCCTTGATCCTTACTACTATGCATGATATCTAATAGAAATGGAGTGATAAGGCTCAAAAAATTCACTAGTAGGTGAAAGGAGTGGTATATATAATTGAGGTTCATGAGAGAGGGTGTATAAGAGGTGTTATCATTTTACACTACTAGGTGCCACGTGTCCATGCATGGTTGACAGGTGTCCATGCATACATATTTATCTTGACATGAAAAACTCTTGAGTATAATCTAGGGATAAGATTTCAACCCTTAGTTATCTTGTTGAGCAAGATATTTCAACTCCACATCACTTTATTCACAAATCGATACACTTTTTCTAAGGAAAGTTGTAAACTGATATGCATCACCTCCTTGAGGTTCTTAACCCATCACGGCAAAGGCCAAGAGTTAAAAAAATGATATGAGACCTCCTCTATGGCTCCTTGATAGATAGTCATCCGCATATAAGCTCTACAACTCGATACAACTCAATACAACTCAAATTAGGGTTTCAATTATATAACTCCTCTTGGTCTTTTCATCACCAAGAATGCTACCACTAAAAATGATTCAAACATGGTGCTTCTTCTTTTATATCTCCTCTATATGATGCCAAGAGATAGTAGGGACACTTTATAGGTGGTAATTTGCATATCAACCCTACATTAATTGGTAAATTGCAAATTGCACCAAAACTGGTACACAAGGCACAAGCATTATTCCAACAAGCTCCAACTTGGAACTTAGGCTTTCCACAAGCCACCCCTTAGCATCATTCTCTCTCTTACGATGATAAAGAACTTGAATCTTGTTCAAAATGTGACATATTGTAATATAACCCCTCATCTTGGGTAAATTTCAAATTACACCCAAATTTATCATATAATGCCCAAACAATTTGCAAATAAGTTCAAACTTGAAAATTAAACTTTCCTTGAGTCTTAATTACTTTTCAAAAGACTAAAACAAGTTTATAAATAACTTACTTAAGCAAAACATCTAGGTTTATGGCATATACCAGGTCGGGGATGTTACAAAAACTATTCAAACATAATGTAAGGAAAGAAGTAAAAAAACTAGATAACAAGGAATTCTACAAGTAGTGATACAAAATATGATAGAATAAAAGATCCCCTTTGGTTTGGAGTCCCCCTCTTTTCATAGGATGAAAGGAGGGGAAAACCCTATATGAATGTATGTTGTTTTGGGGATATATTTCCTCCTCTTTGGTGTCGGTCGGTCAACTGCATTTAATCACTTGCTTCAGCTTAAAGTCACATTGCTCAAACATTTACCATATTGATGATTTTATAGTTTTGATATTTGACCAAGAGTATATGGAATTGGCCAAATTTCTTAGTAAAAGGAGTAAACTTTTATGATATTAATTTCTTTCTGACAAATGGAGGGATTTATTGAGTTGTCTTCTTTTAATATTTTGACCATGTGACTCTCATTGTTGTTGATTTTCAAAATGATGATTCCATCGCCTCGTAAGGCCAGTCAACCATTTGGAAAGACTTCAAAAATATATTTTTCATGTAGAGAAATAATTTTTTTTCAACACATACTTGTGTGTTAATTTCTGTAATGGGATGTAAAAGTTATAATCTTTTTGGCGCAGGGTATACATATCAGGATTGCTGGAAATTGTGCAAATATATTCCAAGAGTATTTAATCATTGGAGTGACCGGGCCATTTTCCTACAAAATTCAAGCATATATAATTTAAAATCCAATTAAAGGGAGAAAATCTAAACTAACATAATTAATTATAAAAATAAGATAATAATAAAAAAATCCTAAAAAGATATATAAAATATGTAAATAAAATGGATAAATATGTATTTACCAAAACCCTAGGGTCACCTATACACTCATTCCTTATCCTAAATGCGACGACTGACACAACAGGTCATGGAATCAATTTAAATCCACAATTTGAAGTCCCTATCTTTCCATGGTGGATCAGATGCTTCTTGGAGACACTCATATTCTTTTCCTCTGTCTTCAGAATGCATGGTGAGGTTCTAAAACTACAAACCTCCTTGTTACCATGTACACAATAAGACTAGGTCTCGCCCTCCACTTGTCACCATCCCCACCACCTTCGGCTCAACTCTGCACCCTGTGATCTCCTATAAGGGTGCACTGTGGTCTCTAGACCCTGCACCAACCTTGAGAAGGCTGGAGGTGGAGAAGCCAACACGGCCCTGGCACACCTAGGCGGGGCTGAACTCATTTCAATAGGAATGAGATAGATCAGGGTGAAATGACTCAGATGTACCTGGGTGAAAGCGTTAAGTGCAAGGGCATGAACATATATTCCCTAACATAATCCGACCCAGTATATATAAATATAAATATAAATAAATATAAATATAAATATAAATAAATATATATATATATATATGATGTATTTGCTGATGTTTCAGGCTCACATTGGCTCAAGCAAGGTTAGTTTGAAAATATTCTAGAAACTAATTGGTAGATCTGATGGTGATGAAATTATATATCAAAATGATCATACAAATGAGAGGAACATGAATACACTATATTTAATGCCTAATTATAATCATAATGCCAAAACTAGAGTTAATACTTGATTAGTGGTAATTAGTTCTACTAGAATTGGTAATCAAAGTGTTGTATACATCAAAATCCTTTCTCTTGTGTTATAATCTAATGTAGTCAAATATTATGAAATCTTATATGATGATAATGACAGTGATAGTGAATAATTAAGATTTATAGACCCATAACCATCAACATGTGTAATTAGGATTTTGGACACCAATGATGTAATTTGCTATGATCTTAATGCTCATAATATGATTTAAAAGTTCCTAATATACTAAATGTGTTTAACTTGATGAGAAACTAAGTCCTTGATGTACTTTGAATAATAATAATCATGGATAAAGGTTATGAGTTACAAACATGACAATTAGGGTTTAGAGTTCAATCTACTTGATACTAAGTTGCATAATATTAAAAATCTTAACTTGATAGTTAGGGTTTCACCTAATGCCCCGTTTGGGTGTGTAAACCAAATGAACTGTAGTGCGACGAATTATGGTTTGGTACCCATATTCCTAATTCAAAACCTAAGAAAACACTAAAACTTATATTGGGACTTAGTAGGGTTTTATCTGAATAATATGATGGTGACACTTTAGGATTTACATACATGCATATTAGATGTTGAATTGTGTGGATCTATCTTTGCTTTCTTGATTGGATGATAAGCTTAAAGTACTTGAAAGATAATTACATGGTTCACCATTGAGATATGTTGTTACACGCATGAATACTCACCTTATCAATTTCCGTGCTTTTTGAAGTTTCCCAAATAGATTGCAATTAAACTTCTTGATTTTTTATTTACTTCCTACAATCTATAAATCCCCTATGAGTATCATCTTATATAAATGTAACTTGCTCAAACCCTAAATAAATATCTCTTGTGAGTTAAAGAGAATGGGGTGAAATAATTCATCATGGGAATGACTGGTGATCAAGCCCAGAAAAGAGGATCACCACAGGCCAAGCCTGGAAAGGAAGGCCTATAAATAAAACTAAGCCTGAGTGAGGGAAGGTTATGAAAGTCCACTGCAGGGACCAAACTGTAAAGAGAGGGTTACCCATAAATAGGCTCCTCTATAGAGAGGTCATACCATAGAGAGTGAAAGTATAAGGGTCAATAAGTTAGAAAAGAAAATGCATGTTCGATCATGTAATGATAATTGCTATTATGGTTGTTTATGTTGTTACACCTTCATGCTCATATTTTGTTTGCACCCCACATACACAATATAGAAACATACTGATCCATGCTTTGTTTCATGTTGTTTTAGGTAAATTCAAGATATGAAGGTATCAAGACATGATAAATCTGATGAAACTACCCGAAGGTATTAAAATCTAAGTAAAGGAGGGTTAATTAGATACTTCTTCTCATATGTACTAGTTCCATGTTAGAAATTTATATAATTCCTTATAGGAGCATCATTGTATATTATGTCAATACTATTTGAGAAATAATGGAAATTATTTGCTATTATTTTATATTTGATTAAATCCGGATCTTGTGAATTTTAGGTATTGTCTATCAACTTTAAGGTCCTTCTTTAATTGGGGAATGTTGAAAAGTGATGTTGTTACATTTGGTATAAGAGCCCCATATTTATTCAAATGATATTTGATAGTTTATACTTTCAAGTATCTGTAGAAATATAAGGAAACATATTAAGGCATGAAGTGATGGTAATGGTGTCTATAATGGTTCATAGTTTTGGGGACATGCAATATTTTCCTTCGCACCATTAAGTTGGTAAATGAGGACTCCCTTAGCTAATGTGATGCCGGTCTGGCCAGAACCTAGGGTTTTCCTGAAGTATTGCTTCCTCTAGGTCTTCTCATCTCAAATTCATCCACTTTTCATCCTCTTTCTTAACGAACCCAAAGGATACTTCCCTCCTCATCTCAAGTTAGGGTTTTTAGAGAATAAGTAGGATTAAGGAATCCTCCGCCAAATAAAGTACATTTAATGTGGAAATAATGAGAAGTAAAAGGAAAAAGTTTTATGGGTAAATCCTAGATGGAGCTAGGGTTGGTTTAAAAAAACCTTAGTGGGTCAAGGGAATCATAAAACTCTAGGATACAGGGTGAGGTCCCTAACCCTAACCTTAAACCTTAATCATAGGTTATGAGAAAAGCATGAGAAAAATAATAACCCTACCCATATAAACCTCAAGAAATGGAAAAAGGAAAAAACACAATGAGGTTGGATACCCTTGTGTATTCATACATGCAAATATGTAGTGTAAGGCATGTAAGATACATGCATGGTTTGAATATACATGTGAAACATAGGAAATCAATGGTTATATGACAACGGAAACTATGAAAACCCTTAGTGCAACTTTTGGGTCGATGTCTGGACCTAGAATGGGTCAACCCAAGAATGGAAATAAGACCTATGAGAGAGATAAAACCCTAATTGATGAATCCTCCAGATTCACCCTCTCAGTCACCAATTCTAGGGATTTTGGGCCGCATATCGACTGATTTACCCTCGCCTTGGTTTACTTTAAGTATCTCTTTAGTTTCATGTAAATAATGCTTTACTAGTTCTAATTACCCTAGTTTTCAGTTTATTTGATCTTATCCCCCCTTACTCACTTTCCTTTTCCCCTGTAGATCACTCTCAACCATCCAATCAAGATCCAACAATTCCTTTTCATCCAACCATTCGGTCTTGACCACCATTAGGTCTTAATCCATTCAATTTCATCCATGCAGTCTTGACCTCATTCGGACTTGACCTCCATTCAATCTTGACCTCCATTCGGTCCTGACCACCACTCGGTCTTGACCTCTTTTGGTTTTTAACCTCCATTCGGTCTCAACCTCATTCGGTCTTGACCTCCATTCGGTCTTGTCCTACATTCGGTCTCGAACTCATTTGGTCTTAACCTCCATTCGGTCTCAACCTCATTTAGTCTTGATCTCATTCGGTCTTGACCTCACTTGGTTTTCTCTCTCGATCTCAAAACTGTGAGCATCTGACACCATCTGATCAAGAATCAACATACCTTTTTTATCCATCCATTCGTTCTTGCCTCCACAAATACTCTCACAGTCTCTAGACCACATGAGATCTCACGGTCTCTAGACCACGTGAGCCCTCATGGCCTCAAGACCATGAGAGTCCTCACGATCCCAAAGGTTGCATGGTCATGCGTCCACTTGCAAACCATGGCACCACCTGCAAACCATTGTCAACCTGCTACTGGCCGTGAAGACAAGCATGGTCTAAGTGAGCATCCTTTCTCCATGTTAGCAGCACTACCTAAAACTTCTAGCACGTGGTGGCTACCTTGATATTGGACATGAATCTCTGGTTGTCAAAGCATCAACATGACTCAGCAGCACTCCCCGCCACTATTGCCCATGACGGCCTACTCGCCACAATCGTTCACGTCATCTTCCTCACCAACAACACCACCATCACCCTATTCTTCTCACACCCATCACAACCTGCATGCACGACCTACATCTCACGCCGACAACACCCACAACCTGCTCGCTGACACTACCACTGCCCACGGAGGCCTACTCGTCACAACCATTGGCGTCGTCTTCCTCACCAACAACGCCACTGTCACCCTCTTCTTCTCACACCCATCACAACCTGCATGCACAACCTGCAGCTCACGCTGGCAGCACCTACGACCTACTCGCTGACACCACCGCTTCCCACGGCGGCTTGCTTACCACAAGCTCTGACATCATCTTCCTCACCGTCAACAACAATGATCTGAGGTGCCCTCCCTCCTCTAGCCAGTCGCATGGCGCCTCACGATTCCAAGACTGTGAAGGCTGAGACCGAGTGAGAGGGCAAGTTCCAAGACCATTTCAGACTCCCGACCTGAGACCGTGAAGAGTGCATGATCGATTGAATGCATGCACACTGAGAAATCAAGACTGGTAGAGTCCACGTGACTTAGCAAACCGAATGGGACACTACAAACTGAATGGAGCAGTTTGTCAAGACCGTGAGAACAAGAGGATGTCCGCGGTTTCCAAAACTGTGAAGAGCACAATACAAGATCGAGAGGCAAAGACCGTTAAGGTGAGAAGCTCAAGACCGAGAGAAAAGAAAGGCAAGACCATTTGGATGAATACTCAAAATTGTGAGGATTAATCAGATTCCCAAACCGAATAAGACCCTCTCAGTCTCAAGAACGAGAGGAGGATCGTAAAGCACTGAAACCGTGAGAAAAAGGGAAACTGAATAGACAAAAGACATGCACAAAGTGTGACTCCTTGGCCCAAGATATTTTGGGAAATTTGCAGATCTAACCCAATCTGTCCAAGACACATGCCAAGCCTATAAATAGATGGGTAGAGGCATGGTCTTGGGCATCTATCTCACGACGGACCAAGGCTGCCGGACTGGGACCAGAGCCAGAAGTCCAGAATGCTGCTCCAGTGCCAGCCCATTTCCACCATTGCTCCACCATAGTTCCACCTCATTCTACTCGTGTAATCCCGAAGGTAGACACGAGAATCGAAACGGATAGATGGACGTCATCGACCACGATGAAGCAGTCTCGGAGACTGTGATGATCTACACCGAGCTGTCATAGATCTACTCTTTTGCTCTGACGATGCTTTCTTTCTCTCTCTTTTCTTTCCTTGTTGCTCCCTCTATGAGGAGCGAGTAGTTTCATCCAATGGGGCACAGGGACTAGCCCCGATGCCCATGTTTTGTAATCTGTACTAAAAGATGTTATCTTTTCGATTCAATACTAAATCATTCCATACATGCTTGAATGTTGGCCGCGTACTTGTATGCATCTATTGTCTTTCGTTGTGCTTTGTCTACGATTGCTCTTGGGACTCAAATATCGATTTAGTGTTGGTTTTTGGTGTGCGTATCCACCGCACATCCGTTTCAGTATGTAGGAATGTTTCCTGAGGGATGGAGTAAACTCACCTCCATCGTTGCCAACTTCTGCACTATGAAATGGAATCAGTTGACGTATGGAAGTGCAACCTTGATGGGTCGAGGAACACATTCTGTGGAGGGAGTGGTGCAAGGTATTTGACCATTCGTCCGGGAATGGATGACATTGCAACACTCCCACGTTTCTCGTAGCTATTTCCTCAAAAGAGGGATAGTCTATAAGGATACTAATTGAATTGATGATTATTTCTCGCTTGTTAGTTTTCCGATGCACGTTTCACGAGGTCGAGTAAGGTTCTCTCTTCGAAGGCTACATCTCTTCATTGACACGTAGACATGTACCGAATGAGAGTTACTCAAACCGCGAAGGATGTGTGCATTACTCTTGTCCTACAAGACATCAGTATTGTATAACATCCATGTATCTTTCTTACAAGTCTTGCTATGATTGGTACAAGTACAATACATGTGTAGTGGTGGTGAAAACTCGCATCACCCCAGTGATCCATCATCATTTGCTAAATCTTAGATTTTAATCTTCATATTAGTTTTTATTTCTTGCCTTTACTGTTGCATGTTTTAGGTTAAATAACTCAAATCAAACTTTTGGTCTTAGATGATTAACTTAGATTGATACGAAATGAGAAAAAAGACACTCAGATTCTTAACGTTGTCCTTTGGGTTCGATCCTAAATATGTACTATGATAAGGCTTCCACACTCTTGTGGGGTTGGAGCATTTATCTAGCACCAGTTGTAGGTAAACCTAGAGAGAACATCAACTCCCTAGGGTTTTTGATACACATTAGGACTTCCATTGGAAGAGTAATCTCTTGATGTAAGTTCTAGCTTCATATTAAAAAATGGCACCGTTACCGGGGAAAACGGTATAAGAATCATCTTTTTCGAATTCCGTGTCGATTTAGGTTTCTCTAGGGCTTTTAATTTTCTTTTCAAAAACCTAAAAAGTAAAGGACTTAATCTTGCATATCTTCTTGGATTTGAAGTGGTTGGTCAAGCTTGATAAACTCGTTCTCTAATTTTAGGTACCAATTCCCTTCAAAATGAAGCAGTCAGTGTCACCAACCAATAGCTGTCAATTTTGTGGTGACCATTCTCATGCATCGATCTACTGCTTCAACGTCCCTCCTCACTACGTGATGACTCTGCGTTAAGTAATCACGAATTGTATAGTTGGGAAACTCAAAGAAACTTCTTCATACAACTATGGATATAATGCAAGTTATAATCCATATCACCCTGGAGGCTACTACAAAAAACCTAACTATGGCAGATTTCAAGGCATAGACTGCAATGTAGGAGGGAACCTAGAAAACAATGCAAATCAATGCTATGATGAGGAGAGCTATTATCAATATCAACCCAACGGGTGTAGTGAAGAGCCTTTTCATGAAGATCGACACATATTGAGGGAAGAACTACGAGCTTTACAGACATCAGTGGCTCAACAACTAGCTGATCAAACAGCCATGACCAAGAAGTTGATAGCCAATCTTGATCAACTTACACAACTTGTCAACACTTCTGACCAACATGTAGAACAACCACAAACTTCAACTAGGCACATCCCTAACCCACATGTTGTTTATGATGATGATTATGAAATCATGTGGGATATGCCTTCTAATAATCTTCAAGCGTTAGTGCAAGGTAAGGAACCATCCTCAGAGCTAATAACTGAAATCAAAGATGATTTCTTCATAACGTCACAAGGGAAAAAATTATTTTCTGAACCAAGGTCTGACTCAGATAATGATTCATGCACTATGCTCTTAGAGGGAAGGTTGAGTAGCCAATATGGGGATTCTCTACATTCAGGAGATCAATTGGAGATAAACTTCAATACTCACCTACCTTCTGACCTCATAGACCTAGATCCAATTATTGAGGAGCAATTAGTAATGATCGACTCCCTCAATGACAAAATCTCTTCAACTTTAGCTGTCTCATCAATGAAATCCATAGAAGAAGGGTTTATGTCACAAGAACTCTACACTCCTTCACAGTCATACTCAGAGGAATATATGAATGATTCGAATGAGGAGACAACTTTTACACAAGAGACTCAACTAACCTCATTACTGGAACATGATCTGATTTGTCCTTATGAAGAAATTTTTGATCATTCGGCTGATCCAGACACAAACTTTGAGGATGGAACTGATCAAAATCTTGACTCAGAAATGGATCATGCTACTCTCACTGACCCTGATGATGAAAAAGAATCATGGGAGGAGATTGGATCTCATAATGAATCTATGACCGAACTTTTCCATGAGTTGGTGTTACCAGAGCTACCACCTCTACAAGAAGTCCAGACGGAGCCAGTTCTCGAACAAGAGCATGATATTTCTATTAAGTCTCCTTCTAGTCACTTGAACAAGTTGATAGTGCACTATAAAGAGAAACATAAACCATCTCTTGATTTTGGAGTAGATTACGACACTTCTGTAGACTCTCCTGATGACAAAATGGACTCGACATCGAGCCACAAACCTGCCCTCTTATAACAACTCATCCTTATGAAGAAACTCCTCTTGAGCCACCACATAATCAAGAGAATGAGATACTTCCATCACCTACACAAGGTTTCATTCTTCCTGTAGTGGATCTTCCCGAGCACTCAATAGAATCAGAGGAGTACTATGAAGAAATGATAGAATAACAACCTGGCTCAGAAATGGAGTACTCTAGTCCCAACATCGAAGAAACAAAGTCATTAGGAGATTCTAGTCTTCAAAACATCTTTTCATGGACCAATCCCTCCCTTGAAGAGATATCATTGGAACCTCTACCTCGGAATCCCATGATTTCTTTAACTGAGCAAGAGTTCATCCCACCAGTTGAATCCTCTTCTAGTTACTTGGATGAATTAAGATTGTTCTATGAGGAAAATTCTGAAGAAAAGGATGATGCTCTTATCAATTTCAACATTGATAAAGATGAGGATGCTTCTCACAATAACTCCTCTGATGAAGAAACGTCATCCTGGATACCATATCCTACATAAGAAAAGCCAGTTGACGAAATGAATCTTGAACCAGATCCGCTACCCGATCCAGGACAGGAGGAAGTTCAAGTGGCCAACCCACAATCAACTGCTCTGCATTTTGGAGAAAGTAGTTTTACTTTAAATTTCGAGGGCGAGCTACAACTAGAGGACATAAATTAGCAATTCTTTGATTACCCACCTAGACCTCCAGTCTCAATTGCTTATATTTCACCTCCCCCACTGATGGGGGAAGGACTATGGATTCTTCTGGACAGACAAAGAGGTGAAAGAAATATGCATCCAATTCATCCAGAAAACCCGTTTGAGTTGCCATGACCACCCAGTCAACAGGTTGTTCAGGCCACCCCCTCATTCTCGGCACTGGATACTATGAGACATCCTTGCCAGACTTTCTTCCAACTACGAGGACCGCCTGGTTAACACTGTGCAACCCTTCCCCTCCACCTCGAATCTAGTATTTGTTCAGAAACGGGCAAACTCATAAGTTTGTGGTGGAAGGCGGGTGGTATGACTCTCACTCCACCCTTACTGCTCTCTATTTCTCTATTCTAAGTTCTTTTTTGCAATTTTTCTTCTTTCTCATTTTTCTTCTTAAAATAAAGCCTTTACCTAGTCGGATTTTGCTTTTCGAATCTGCGATCATCACCTCTTTTTGTTGTAAATCCTCAAGGAACCCATGCTTAAAACTAACTGATAAATGATCTCATCTTGTATAGTCTATGAACCCTAATGTCATATCCTCCATAAGAATGATAAGCCTCAATAAGTCTGAGATAGATCAAATGTATCACACCTCTAACTGAATAATGGATCTACTGTATGGAATTCTCATTTGAAGTTCTATCTTATCACTTTTTGAGAAGAGTGTGATGGAGAAAAAGAACCCGTCATATGGAATCGCTAAGAAAACTACATTATGATCCGAACTCTCTTCTACACTTCTTCCTTCAATTTCATACCTCTCCGCTCACCAATCATGCCAAAGCCCTTAAGTTCGGTGTGGCACGCCACACTCCTTTCTTGTGACAACTAGAACTTTTTCGAACTCTAAGTTTGGTGTGGTGAACCACACCTCTGTCAAACTCTAAGTTTGGTGTGGTACACCACACCTCTTCTTCCACTACCACTTCTTCCATACCCCTCAATACATAACAAGGGCATATCACCTTCTCACTTTAATTCAAAGAGTACACCATGATGTTTGTGCACTTCCCAAGGTTGACAAAAAATCTACCCCGATTCCAAAAAAAGGCTTGACAACCCAAATATAAAAAAAATCCAAAAATACCCTTTCTCCTAAGCCAAGAGAGAATGAACAAAAGCCAGAGTGTGAATAAAAACATGAGAGTTGTGCCCTGAGTAAGGATAACCGATAAAGGTCTCGCCCGGCCGGTACATTATCTGCCCTCACAAAGGTAGATGTGTCGCGACCGATAGTGAGATCCTAAGGATCCAAAAATGACCCCTTACCTCCTCTCGAAGAGGTAAAATAGCCAAAAGCCTTAAGCCAACCTATACACACTTCTAAGACACCTTTAGAAAAAAATTCGGGTGTAAGGCTAAGTCAACCAGTATTGTGCACAAAATATTCAAAGTATCTTGATGAATTACCAATAATAAGAGTCTTGAGTCAATAAGAGAAGAGACTCTTATCTCTTGATCACACCTCTTTTCCTTCCTTTTTTATCGTACCGACACCCCAATCGCCTCCTTTTCAACCTTTCTCTTGAAAACACTTGTGACGATCATATGCATGTTTGTTGATTCTGTGGGTCTTTTCAAAGTCTCATAAAACTTTTAAACATGACTGATAAAAATAAGAGTGAGAAGGTTATACTTCAGCAAGTGAACTCAGAAATGAGGATATCATAAGATGTATTTCGTGATCTAAGGAAGCCTTGATGCTATATCGATCTGAGCCACAAACAAAATTATGATATGACATAAGGATGAGGCCACCGTGAGATGAACAATTTCATTGGTGACTATTTTAAGTTTTTCATTCCTCGAGACGAGCAACGCTTAAGTTCAGTGTGGTGACGAATCCTCTCCAGATTCATCCTCAGTCACCAATTCAAAGGATTTCTGATGTTTTCACCCTAATTTTGTTTCACCTCTTTTTCCTTTCTCTTTTTCATGAAAATTTTGACATTTGCACAAAGGTGAGGTAATTACGAGACGAACATGCATTTTGGCAACTGTCTTGGGCTTTTTCGTTCCTCAGGACGAGCAACGCTTAAGTTCGGTATGGTGATGAATCCTCCAGATTCACCCTCTCAGTCACCAATTTTAGGGATTTTGTGCTGCATATCGACTGATCTACCCTCGCCTTGGTTTACTTTAAGTATCTCTTCAGTTTCATGTAAATAATGCTTTACTAGTTCTAATTACCCAAGTTTTCAGTTTATTTGATCTTATCCCCCCTTACTCACTTTCCTTTTTTCCCTATAGATCACTTTCAACCAACCGATCAAGATCCAACGGTTCCTTTTCATCCAACCATTCGGTCTTGACCACCATTCGGTCTTGATCCCTTCAGTTTCATCCATGCAGTCTTGACCTCATTTGGTCTTGACCTCCATTCGGTCCTGACCACCACTCTGTCTTGACCTCTTTCGGTTTTTAACCTCCATTCGGTCTCGACCTCATTCGTTCTTGACCTCCATTTGGTCTCGACCTCATTCGGTCTTGACCTCATTTGGTCTCGACCTCACTCGGTTTTCTCTCTCGATCTCAAAACCGTGAGCATCCGACACCGTCCAATCAAGAATGAACATACCTTTTTTATCCATCCATTCGGTCTTGCCTCCACAACTACTCTCAAAGTCTCAAGACCGTGAGAGTCCTCACGATCCCAAAGGCTTCATGGTCATGCGTCCACTTGCAAACCATGGCACCACATGAAAACCATTGTCAACCTACTGCTGGCCGCGAAGACAAGCATGGTCTAAGTGAGCATCCTTCTGCCATGTTAGCAGCACTACTTAAACCCGCCATCACATGGTGGCTGCCTTGATCTTGGATGTGAATCTCTGGTTGTCAAAGCATCAACACGACTCAGTAGCACTCCCCGCCACCGCTGCCCATGACAGCCTGCTTTCCACAACCGTTGGCGTCGTCTTCCTCACTAACAAGGCCGCTTCACCCTCTTCTTCTCACACCGTCACAACCTGCATGCATGACCTACAGCTCACGTCGATAGCACCCACGACCTGCTCGCTGACACCATCGTTGCCCACAGCGGCCTGCTCACCACAACTGTTGGCGTCGTCTTCCTCACCAACAGCGCCGCCGTCACCCTCTTCTTCTCACACCCATCACAACCTGCATGCACGACCTGCAGCTCACGCCGACAGAACCCACGACCTGCTCGCTGACACCACCACTAACCACGGCGGCCTGCTTACCACAAGTGCCGACATCGTCTTCCTCACCGTCAGTAGCAACGATCTGTGGTGCCCTCCCTCCTCCTCTAGCCAGTCACATGGTGCCTCACGGTTCCAAGACCGTGAAGGATGAGACCGAGTGAGAGGGAAAGTGCCGAGACCATTTAGGACTCCCGACCTGAGACCGTGAAGAGTGCATGATCGATTGAATGCAAGCACACTGAGAAATCAAGACCGTTAGAGTCCACGTGACTTAGCAAACTGAATGGGACGCTGCAAACCAAATGGAGCACTTTGTTAAGATTGTGAGAATGAGAGGATGTCTGCAGTTTCTAAAACCGTGAAGAGCGCAACACAAGATTGAGAGGCAAAGACCGTTAAGGTGAGAAGTGTGGGACTGAGAGAAAAAAAGGCACGACCATTTGGATGAATACTCAAAACTATGAGGATTAATTAGATTCCCAAACCGAATAAGACCCTCTCAGTCTCAAGAACGAGAGGAGGATCGTAAAGCACTAAAACTGTGAGAAAAAGGGAAACCGAATAGAAAAAAGACATGCACAAAGTGTGACTCCTTGGCCCAAGATATTTTGGGCAATTTGTAGATCTAACCCAATCCATCCAAGACACATGCCAAACCTATAAATATAAGGGTAGATGCATGGTCTTGGGCATCTATCTCATGACGGCCCAAGGCTGCCAGACTGGGACCAGAGCCAGAAGTCCAGAAGGATGCTCCACTGCCAACCCACTTCCACCATTGCTCCGCCATAGTTCCACCTCATTCTACTCGTGTAATCCCAGAGGTAGACATGAGAATCGAGGTGGAGAGACAGACGTCATCGACCACGATGGAGCATTCCCAGAGACTGCGACGATCTACACCGGGCTGTCACAGATCTACTCTTCTGCTCCGATGATGCTTTATTTCTCTCTCTTCTCTTTCCTTGTTGCTCCCTCTATGAGGAGCAAGTAGTTTCATCCACAAGGGCGCGGGGACTAGCCCCACTGCCCATGTTTTGTAATCTGTACTAAAAGATGTTATCTTTATGATTCAATACTAAATCGTTTCATACATGCTTGAATGTTGGCCGCGTTCTTGTATGCATCTATTGTATTTCGTTGCGGTTTGTATATGACTGCTCTTGGGACTCAAATACCGATTTAGTGTTGGTTTCTGGTGTGCGTATCCACCGCGCATCCGTTTCGGTATCTAGGAACATTTCCCGAGGGATGGAGTAAACTCACCTCCATCGTTGCACTTCCACACTATGAAATGGAATCAGTTGACGTACAGAAGTGCAACCTTGATGGGTCGAGGAACACATTCTGCGGAGGGAGTGGTGCAAGGTATTTGACTATTCGTCTGAGAATGGCTGACATTGCAACACTCCCACGTTTCTCGTAGCTATTTCCTCGAAAGAGGGATAGTCTATAAGGATACTAATCGAATTGACGATTATCGCTCGCTTGTTAGTTTTCTGATGCACGTTTCACGAGGTCGAGTAAGGTTCTCTCTTCGGAGGCTACATCTCTTCATTGACACGTAGACATGTACTGGATGAGAGTTACTCAATCCGTGAAGGATGTGTGCATTATTCTTGTCCTACAAGACATGGATATTGTATAACATCCATGTATCTTGCTTGCAAGTCTTTCTATGATTGGTACAGGTAAAATACATGTGTAGTGGTGGTGAAAAATCGCTTCACCCCAGTGATCCATCATCATTTGCTAAATCTTAGATTTTAATCTTCATATTAGTTTTTATTTCTTGCCTTTACTTTTGTATGTTTTAGGTTAAATAACTCAAAATCAAACTTTTGGTCTTAGATGATTAACTTAGATTGATACGAAATGAGAAAAAGACACTCAGATTCTTAACGTTGTCCTTTGGGTTCGATCCTAAATATGTACTATGATAAATCTTCCACACTGTTGTGGGGTTGGAGCATTTATCTAGCACCAGCTGTAGGTAAACTTGGAGAGAACATCAACTCCCTAGGGTTTTTTGTGCACATTAGGACTTCCATTGGAAGAGTAATCTCTTGATGTAAGTTCTAGCTCCATCACTAACCCATGAGGTCAGGTTGTGTCTAGAAAGTCTAAATTCCTTTTGGTAGGCAGCCTAACAGTAAGTATGTCCCCACACAAGTACGAGTAGGAGGTAGTCATTCTCCAAGTGGAAGTGAGGGGCATCAAGTTAGGGGAGGAATTAGTTTTAGATCAAATGCCTAAAGCCTTGTTGGAATACACAATAGATGTGATGGATGAAATGAGTTTATAGAATGAGATAATATGGTTTACGATGACCTCAGTTGAATTTCAAAAATTGACTTTCATTTTGAGGTTTTGACATAAGATTTGATGATACAAGTTTGTTGCTTATTCAAGATAAGATAAACTGAGTGAAAATAGGATATGAATCAGTAAGAGCCTCAATATCTTCTACAAAGGGGGACCTCTAGTGTTAGGACCAGCTATGGGGTTAACTCTAAAAAAAGTGAGACCTAGAGGGAGAAGGTCAGGAACCTAGACTCCAAAATAAAAGGAATTATGGAATATATTTGTGGTAATATGTCCTAAACTACACTACCACTAAATGAATGAGTTGAGTTGCCTTATGCATGATTGTAGAGATTTATTGTACCCTGGATGTCCATGGGAGGACCAAACCCTAGAGACAAGAAAGAGACTGCTTACATATATGTGTATATGATGTGAGTACCTACCATCTAGTTGAGGGAGAGAGAGTCCCAAGATCATAAAAAAGGTAAGGGAAGATAGAAAGTTCTAAAGCCTTGTGTTGGTGGTTCCTTGTTTAGGACTCTAAGGGTTGTTTACGAGAAAGAGAGAGTTGCGAAGAATATTTATTGAGTAGAGTTATGAGAAGAGAATGCTATATCATGTATTGTTTTCAGTATATGCTTGAGTGGCTAGATCATGCAGACTTGATGATTGACAATAAGGAGGTAAACTGAAGAACCCTATACTAAAGTGGAAGATGGATCTAGTGTATATAATTCTCATGGAGTTGTGTAAGCTCATTGAGATTGTGCATGGCACCTTCCTTCGGTAATGATTTAGGGGAAAACTCCACATGGACTTTGATATATGTTTGATGAGCCACTCATAGAAGTTGTTTTAGTAGCACCCTAGTATCATATATACATATAAAATTGATCTAACCTAGAGAGGTGATGTATGGATATGACATAATGGAACAATTAGAAATGGTTTAATAAGTTCTCCACCTACAATTGGTTAGCCATATGCATAAAATATGATAACGTGATGTAACTAGATAACCTCAGGATGAACCTTTAATAAATATTGCAACCTAATATGAGAAAGTGAAATGAGACAATGCTCATGATAAATATTCAATGTGGTTATAGTTATCATGAGGGATATGTGGTAATTAAATTTCTCTTCTTTGAATAATTTTACTATGGGTATTATAACTAGTTGACATATGATATAGGATGAAATAATTGTTCTTCTATGACATATTGGTAAATTTTTAATATATATCATTGAACACATGAGACATAATATATCGATTCCATTATATCCAACATTTAATATCTTTGGTAGAAAGGTACAAGATAGTGATCCATAACTTGGGTAGTAGATCACATTGTATAATGATATATCCCTCAAGTCATAAATACATGGATGATATAATGAAAAATATGCCTAAAAACATGTTCTCTTGTGGTAATATAAATCTTGGTTCAAGTATGTCTATCTTATCATTTGTTACTATCAAGTGTTAGTTTTTTATCTTGTCCTATGGTAGGAATTTCCCTAGAAGGTTGAATTCACAAATCAATTTAAGAATTGAGGTAACCTTAAATGTCACTTAATGCTTGAAATATTAAGTACATGAAGCATGAAATAATATATATTAAGTATAATTCGTTGGACCCATTTATTCATATCTAAGGGACATGAGGAAAAGTCACTATGGGAGTGACCGGTAGCGTGGGACCAAGCCCAGACAGGAAGGTCTCCATGAGCCCAACAAAGGGACATAAAGTAAACTATGTGTGCCCTACGAGATGAAGGAAATTTGGGTGAAAGAATTTAAGGACATAATGTTCTTGGATATTATTAAAGAAACCTAAAGAGAAATGTATAATGAAATGATGTTGTGACATCTCCATAGAGCCCTTGGGAAGGGTAAAGCCCTTAGTCAATCATGAGATGTGGTAGGATGAATAAAGGTACATGATACTTTTGAGGTCAGAAGGTGATCATGCCCTAAGTGCATAAGATCCTTTAGGGTCAAGAGAATATTCACTCCAAAGGCACATATACTGTTGGATAAAGGGATCTAGAGGGGGGTGTTGGGTTTTGTGGAGAAAACATGTGCGGAGGAAGCAATAAAATCCACGCAACCCGAAACAGGATCTCGTCGACAACAACGTATTTGGAAGGAGTGTCTGCGAGATATACCTTATCGCGGAGCAAGTCCAGCAATGTCCCGCTGCACGACGGTGCAACGCTGCTGACCTACACGGATGGAACTTCTCTTCTGTTCGCTATCACAGGAAGATCTGGAGGTGCTCCTGTGCGATGATGTGCGCCGCTCATAATGTGCACAGATGGTCATTGTGTCCACCGAATGCGGGCATCTCAGCATCTGCGCATCTACTTCGTCCACGCGGATAGACTGAAACTCCACGTCACGCTTCCTAAGCCGGCGGGAAGGAGTCGTGTCTGTGCGACGGCGTGCTAGCGGTGCGTTGCTCTCCTTCCTCTCCTAAGGACGGTGATGGCTAGGGTTTATGTGCATGAGCGTAAACTGAAAAAGCCTCTATCTATCTTATATAGATATCGGCCGTCAATCCTCCTTTAAATAGGATACGAAGGGAAGTAGGGTTTCCTAAACACATCGGTAAACAGAAACGTTGCGTTAATTAAAACGCTCGTGGATTAATGAGAATATTCTAGAATTCATTAATTAACCAAATAATCGCATTAATTGATTAATTAATATCTGACTCCATGCAATCACTTGGGATGGCTCTATGGGCATATATATACCAACAGACTCCCACTTGCACTTAGAGCCAGTCACTCCGATATTATTCTAATCCATTACATAAACATTTTAGTAATCAATGTGATTCGGAGCAATTCCAATCAAATCCACAATTATACTCCTATTCCAACACATCCTATGCGTGTGACCCGGTAGGCTCCAAATTATGTTGGCAGTGATATCCATAATCATATTATGATTTCACAAGCAATGATTGGTATCTAGAAAGACTTCATTGCCACCTAAGTAATTAGAGAAGTTGAAGAACAACTTAACCTATCATTAATGACTGGTGTTACAGTGATTGTATAGTTCTTTTATCGCTGATATCTGGATTGAACTCGAGTCATGGAATTGTTATCCTTTTCAACGTTCAATCCATGTTCCTTGAACTAGAGCAGACTGTCTGAGATATATGTAAGCTCAATATCACATATTGACTCACATCAGCATGGCCATGCATTTCTCAGTCTCTCTTATCAAGTGGTCGGAACATCAAACTCCCGTAGGAAGGACACATTTCATCTACATCACTCACAGTCATCCCCATGTGTCACCGTGCACCCAAGCACCATCTTTATGGCAATCCTTATTCAGGACCACGGTGGATGATGTCAAAGTACACCGAACAACATGTGATAAGTGTAGTGACTTCAGGTCTAAGAACCACAATCACCACCATCATTATGAGATGTGACCTTAACTACCAATCATGGTATCCATGTGTCACTCTCAAGGTGGGTCTATCCAATACACTGTTCTCTAACAAGTATCTATGTATTTGGTTTGATATCTCCATATCATGGATAATGAGATTCTTCCATCAACCAACATACATTCTAATCTTATGTGTTATTGATGTCTATGGATATTTCCACAATAACAACCAATTATGGATAAAACAAGAATACATACTCTTAGCATACATATGATCTCACTATTCAGGTCATCAACCCGAAAACATATGTCATTGAGTATATTATTCTATAGACATCTATAAGTTTTATGGTCATCTCACAATATAAAACACAAACATATAGATTGGAAACTTGCCTTTATTGATATAATCAATGTAGTATTACAAATCATTTACATAGTATCCCATTACAATCATGAAATGATAGTCTCTATGGGCATACATACCAACAAATTCCCACTTGCACTTATACCCAATCACTCATGAATCTCAATCCAAGTGATCGAACATGTCCGTCATGTTTCTGCTGTGAAAGTGCTTTTGTGAGCAGGTCAGCCACATTGCTTTATGTAGGTACTCTACAAATCTTCACATCTCCTCGTTGTACGATCTCTCGTATGAGATGGAACCGCCATAGAATATGTTTTGAACGTTGGTGTGATCTTGGTTCTTTAGCCTGTGCAATTGCTCCATTATTGTCACAAAACAACTCAATTGCATCACCAACGCTTGGAACCACTCCAAGTTCAAAATTGAACTTCTTGATCCACACAGCTTCCTTTACAGCATTAGATGCAGCAATATATTCGACCTCTATTATACAATCCACAACCGTCTCTTGCTTGGAACTCTTCCAGCTCACAGCTCCATTGTTCAGGCAAAACACAAATCCAGATTGTGATATGTAGTCATCTTTGTCAATTTGGAAGCTAGCATCGGTGTAACCCTTTACCACGAGCTCTTCCTCACCACCATATACCAAGAATTGATCCTTAGTCCTTCTCAAGTACTTTATGATGTTCTTTACGGCTATCCAGTGACATTCATCTAGATCTGACTGATACCGGCTCCTCATGCTTAAAGCATATGACACATCAGGACGAGTACATAACATTGCGTACATGATAGATCCAATTGCTGATGCATATGGAATCTTACTCATGCACGCCCGTTCATCACATGAACTAGGAGACTGGGATTTAGAGATTGTAACCCCATGGGACATGGGCAAGTTACCTCTCTTAGAACCCTCCATGCTAAACCTCTTTAGCACCTTGTCAATGTATGTGCTCTGGCTTAGGCCTAGAAGCCTTCTAGATCTATCTCTATAGATCTTGATCCCTAGTATATATGATGCTTCGCCTAAATCCTTCATAGAGAAGGTCTTCCCTAGCCAACCTTTTACTATCTGAAGAGTAGGGATGTCATTTCCCATCAATAGTATGTTATCCACATACAATATGAGAAATACGACTGTGCTCCCACTAACCCTTTTGTAAACACAAGGTTCATCTTCATTTTGACTAAAGCCAAACTTTTTGACTACTTCATCAAAATGTAGATTCCAGCTCTGAGATGCTTGCTTCAATCCATAGATTGACCTTTGTAGCTTACAGACTTTATTGGATTCGTTTGGATTGATAAAACCCTCAGGTCGTGTCATGTACAAATCCTCGAGTAAATTCCCATTAAGGAATACAATTTTAACATCCATCTACCAAATCTCATAGTCATGATAAGCTGCAATGGCAAGCATGATCCTGATGGATTTAACCATGGCAACTGGTGAGAAGGTCTCGTCATAATCAACACCTTGAATTTGACGGAATCCTTTCGCAACCAATCTACCTTTATAGGTTTGAACATTTCCATCCATGTCAGTCTTCTTCTTAAAGACCCACTTGCACCCTATGGGTCTTACCCCTTCGGGTGGATCCACCAAGGTCCATACCTTGTTGGTGTACATGGATTCCATCTTAGATCTCATGGCTTCGAGCCATTTCTCAAATTCTGGTCCCTTAGTAGCTTCTAGATAGGAAGTTGTCTCATCTGCTATGCCCAATTTGTCACTATCTTGAGTCACGAGAAATCCAAATCTCTCAGGCTCAAGTCGTGTCCTACTAGACCTACGAGGTTCATGTGTTACATTTGGAACTTGAAATTCCACAAAAACTTGTGAGTCTTCATGTTCCTTATGTACCTCCTCAGGTTCTCTGCTTTCTTGTTGGTCTCAAACTTCTTCAAGCTCTACATTCCTCCCACTAATTCCTTTGGAAATAAATTCCTTTTCAAGAAATACAGCAATCCTAGCAACAAACACTTTGTTGTCTGTTGGTGTGTAGAAGTAGTATCCCCGAGTTTCCTTGGGGTATCCAACAAAATAGCATTTTTCCAATTTGGGTCCAAGCTTTTCAGGAAATTGTTTCCTAACATAAGCTTCACATCCCCAAATCTTTAACATAGACAAATTGGGACGATTCACATTCCATATCTCATATGGTGTCTATTGAACTGATTTGGAAGGTACACGGTTAAGTGTAAACGCTATAGTTTCAAGAGCATATCCCCAGAACGATATTGGAAGTTCGGCTAAACTCATCATTTGTGACACCTCATCACGCTAAATGAGATTACTCAAAACCCAAAACACGATCAACTACTAATTTATCACATTGTCAAAAATGCAAAATAATTAAAACCGATTCCAAAGGTGTAAACAAACTTTAGAACATTGATAAAATGTCCATCATTCCATTCTCATATATTGTATCAAGCATTTGCATAAGGGTCCAAAGACCTCAGTCACATCCTGCATACAAAAGATATTTCACATGTACATGCCATATATTTACAAACATTCGCATACGACCAAAATCTCATGTCGATACAAGTATATCGTCTAGAAAACACATCCCATACCAGGACATGAGAGTACAGGGACGACACTAGGACTGTACTACTAACATCTATAACTAACATCTACAACTAACCAACCTTCTGAATCTATTGATCACCAGGTTGGTTCTCTTCCACAGCACGACCTCGACCACGTTGCCCGCGACCACCTAAAAAAAATGTGGTTACCCACGGGTGAGACCCAGTCCCAGCGAGAGATATAACTTTCTCCAACATATATTGATTATAACTTATTAATTAACAGTAATTACATAGAGCAGTTAGGGTATTGAATAAGCAATATGAACAGATTGAACAATTTAAGCATACTAAGCAGTTAAGCAAATAAGTTGAAGCATCAAGTAGAATTACACGGTTTTCATAAGTCTACATCATGTAAGAAATATGTAGTGTAAAGACAATACAAGGGTTAATCAACCAATGTGATACGTATTTAAACCCTAGCAATTATACTACACGGCTGGTATTATATCTTTTATTATTATGCCCTGGGGAGTTTGAGTCGTACCACTCAAAGTCCAACTGACCACTGCGAAGTGCTATTCAGTTCCGTATAAGATCTAGGAGTGCCGGTATCCTAAGATCTCTTCCCCTCGGTCAGTACGAGTAAACCGCAGTGACATACCAGTCAAACTGCCAACAGTGACATATAGTCAACTGATAACAACTAGTTCGTACTTGGTACAAGTTACGACACTAGAACACAGGGTATACAAAACCCTCTAATCCGAGGTACAACCGCAGCTGTCCTCAATCACATCAAATGTCTGAGGCATGACCATAGCCATCCTCCATAACCTGCAATTGTGGATGACAAGAATATATCCTCAACTTGCCACCCCCACATACTCAACAGTATGCGCTCCGAGTTTCCCTTGGGAATACTCGTTTCACCATCCAGTAAATTCTGACACTGAAGATGGCTCTACGGCACAAGGCTCTACATGATTAGGGTTACACTTGATTAATTACTGCCAATTGAATGCGTTAAGGCTTTATCATACAAGTGGACATTCAAACCCTAATTATTTTCTAACAAGAATATATGTATAATGAATTCAAAGGATATAAAACATTTGATGTAAAAATCTTAATCATATTACCACATCCTATCATTCATTGCAAATTAATGGACCACACTTATCATGATACTATTTCCAAGATACCAATATCTTATCACAGTTCCAGGGTTTTAACCCTTATTGGAACATAAAGAGGATTTCACCTCAATCATGGCTTCAAGCTTTCCCAAAGGTCATTAAGACCATCACATTATGTATAGTAAGGTTATCATCATCATTCCATGCCTTAAACAAGGCTCAAAAGATCATTAGAACATATGTATCCATAGATATTAACATGGCAATGCACTATGATATTGAAATAGTACTACAATGTGGTTTCAACACAGGAAGAATGTAATTCATTATCACATTAATTATTCAAGAGGTCGGATTATAACCAATCCACATCAAATAATTACATCAAGGTTAGGTATAACAAGCTAGATCACATGGGAGTTACACATCCACTTAATATAGTGATTTATCAAATATAACTATACAATGGCAAAGGTAATGCTGTCAATTAATGGTATTGAACCATTGAATTATATTCACTAGGAACCACATATAATAACATGTGATTTATTCAAATCCATTGGATGTTAAAGCATCCAATATTATTCATTGGATCAGGTTCATTGTTCAAGGTTATCAATTGAAGTATGGGTCTAACCATTAGATCAATTGAACCTAGGACCCATTGGTTTAAGGTATAGTCAAATCTACAATTACATTCCTAATTCATCATATATGGTGATGACCTGACCCACCATTAATTGTGATCATTAAGTCACCATTGGTTGCTAGATCAGTAATACATTCAATTAACATCATCAAATAATAGGCCAATATCATCATCGATTGATAACATCATTAAAATACTTAGTGGATGATAATTAAATGTATAATTGAGTCAAAACCTGTCCTAAGGTGGTAACCATAGGTTGTAACTATAAATTTGACACCCTTGATCACGAACCTAAGTTGCTAAGATAGCAACACTATTGGTTATTGAATGGTATAACAATCAATTATGTGATAGGGAAGGAAATAGCTTAAAAACCCTAATTTGCACCCTCATTTGTTTTGTACATAATGCCATAGGTTGTTGCTATAAACCTGTCCCAAATCATGTTACACCTTATAAAGGATTTACACAAGTTTACAGGTTCATATAGAACTGGAATAAAATAGGAATCACCACAAAATTCGTAATTCTAAACAAGCATAATTCCACTATGCTTAGATCATCACATTCAAGCATAATCATGAACTAACAAGCTTCTAATAAGCAATATAAGTGAAGAATGTTATGTAACTCGCCTCTATAGAGTAGTTCAGATATCCAACAGCAAAAATCTCGAGCAAATAGGGCAAGGAAACCTTGGATTCAGATCTGAACTTGGCCAACTATGCAATTCTCTCCACAAACAAGCAAAACCCTAGAAAAGAGACAAAAAGGAAGGAGTTTTGAGTTCTAGGGGAACTTTCACCATAGAAAACCATGGTTCCGACCTGGAGAGATGTAGGAGGAAGAGGAACAAAGAATTGGACGGAGGAAATAAGGAAAAACTTACACTTTTAGGTTAGTATCACTAGGGGGAAGCTTTATACACCCAAAAAGAGAATCAATTTCAACCCTAGAATTTGTTTCCAAGAGGATCCCCACCTTCTTCTTCCTTGGGCAGCAAAAATCGCAGCTGAACAGAGGGAGGACGAGGCTGGGAGAAGGAGAGAGAGAATGGAGAGCAAATGGCTCGTTTGGGGCTTTTGGATAAGTATATAACACTTTAATATTAAGAAAAAGAAAAAAATTGAAATTCTAATATATATCCAAGTATCCATGGCTTTATATTATTAAAATACATAAGCACACACACACAGCTCTCCCACCGTCCCTCTAGACCTGCTTGGCTTGCCTTTGACGAAATTCTCAGCCAATCACATAATTCCTTAGTTGATAGCTACTAAAGGTAGCTCATCCATGAAGGGGGAAAACCCTAAAATGCCCTTGATAAAAACACCTTCAAAGCATGACTCAAATAGGGTCCCCATGGCTCAAAAATCTCAAGAATGATAATATAACAACTAAGGAATATAATGTATGTGACAAATTGCAAAGAAAACCCCTCAATTGGGTAAATTGCAGAAAAGTCTGAAATATATGGAAAATTGCATAACTTTCTCAAACAGTGTCCAAATTGGACCAAATTTGAAACTTAAGCTTGTGTTATGATTTAAAAACATATCAAAAGGTTATATTAGAGTTATAAGCATTCAAGTATGGTAATTAAGCTCCTTCAACTCATTAAGAAAGTTTAGGGGCCTTACATCATTGATCGTACCATGTCTAATAATGTACGATTCATTCTTTCTGACACACCATTATGTTGTGGTGTACCAGGTGGAGTCCATTGTGATACAATACCACGGTCTCTCCGAAGGTCCTCAAACTCTTAGCTTAAGTATTCGCCACCTCGATCTAAATGGAGTGCTTTAATACTCATACCAAGTTGCTTCTCTACTTCATTAATGAAACTCTTGAACATTTCAAGAGTTTCTAACTTGTGTTTCATAACATATACATAGCCATACCTACTGAGGTCATCAATGAAGTTAATGAAGTATTGATAGCCTCCTCTAGCATTTGATCTAAAAGGTCCACATACATCAGTATGTATGAGCCCTAGCAGATCACTGGCTCTCTCACTGTGTCTAGTGAAAGGAGTTTTGGTCATCTTCCCTAATAAACATGCCTCACATGTCTCTAATGATTTAAAATCAAAAGAGTCTAGATAACCATCCTTATGGAGTCTAGATATGTGCTTCTCATTTATGTGCCCAAGACGACAATGCCATAAGAATGTTTTGTTTGAGTTGTCAAGTTTTAACCTTTTAGTATTTACGTTATATATTCTAGTCTCAAGTTCTAACAAATAGATACCATAAGACATAGGGGCATTTCCATAAAAGATTTCATCTTTAGATATATAAATAATTCCATTCTTAATGTGAAATTCAAATCCACTCTTGTCCATACAAGATATAGAAATAATATTTCTATTAATGGCAGGTACATAATAGCAATTCTCTAATTCTATTACAAGGCCCGTAGGCAAAGATAAACTAATAACTCCAACTACGGTGGAAGAAACTCTTGATCCATTAGCAACCCACAACTCGACTTGGCCCTTTCGTAAAGGCTTACTTCTTATCAGATCCTACATATTAGAACATATGTGAGATCCACATCTGGTATCCAATACCCATGATGAAGAAGTATTTAAGTTTATCTCAATAACATATATACCTGAAGTGGAGATCTCTATCCCCTGCTTCTTCTTCCTCAGTTCCTCCAGGTAGAGAGGATAGTTTCTTTTCCAATGTCTAGGTTGGTGACAATGGTGACAATTGCCTTCTTTGGAGATCCCGCCTTTAGATTTGAGCACGGATGACTTTGGCTTCTGCCCGGCTTTAGAACGTTTCTTAGCCTTGCCTTTGCCTTTTGACTTTCCCTTTGCCTTGTTGATCACCATCACAGACTTGGGCTTGTCTTTCTTCATCTGTGCTTCAGCTATCCTCAACATGCCCAACAATTCTGACAACGGCTTGTCAAAATTGTTCATGTTGTAGTTCATGACAAAATGATTATATGATTAAGGCAACGATTGTAGAATCACATCAGTGGCCAACTCTTGACCTAGGGGAAATCCCAGCTTGGATAGGCTTTCCACGTACCCAATCAAGGTGAGTATATGGGTGCCAACTGAGTCTCCCTCTTTCGTCTTGCTTTTGAACAAAGCGTTTGAGACATCATATCTCTCCTGTCTTTCTTGATGTTGATACATGTTCTTTAGATGTGTTACCATATCCATGAAATTCATGTTCTCATGCTGCTCTTGCAACTCATAGTTCATTGAGCACAACATCAGGCACTTGACATCCACGACATCATCAAGGTGCTTCTTGTAAGCATCCTTTTCAGCCTTGGGCGCATTTACGACAGGCTCCGATGGCTCTGGTGTTTCGAGGACATAGAGCTTACACTCATGTGTGAGAACAATTCTCAGTGTCCTAAACCAGTTTTGAAAGTTGGTTCCGGTGAGTTTGTCCTTCTCAAGGACCGATCACAATGAGAAAGTGTGAGTGTCGTTTTCCATTTGATTGCTACAAAAGAAAAAATTGCATTTAGTCTAAAACATTTTGACTTGTAAAGATTTGATAAATGAGATTAATTGGGCCTTTAATTAATTATGCTCCCACTATTTTATTCAAATTGATATCCCTCACTATCAACTTGGAAGATTGCAACGTACAACCTTCTAGTTAGCCAAGACCCAAAATAATTAGATCAATTCCCAGCCAACGCCGACGTCAAAGACCAAATACTAAGGTAGGCAACTTTTGCCAATTGCATCATATGCAACTCTTGGATAGATGATCATGCACAACTCCTTGCCATGATGCATCTGTGTGCTTCTAGGTACTTGATCCTATCAAGGTTCCCTAGTTAAGTCCAACCCATAAGCCAACACAATGAGTGTGCACCCTACAGAGGCAGACCCATAGACCCACCATCACACTTTCATGAGATAGACAGTGTACCACGCGGAGGCGTGCCCACACATAGTCGATCAAGCTTTTCATGTGTGTTGCTTTATGGAAGGCAACTAAAACTTAATATTATTAATTGAGGGGTTTTATTAATACATATACATATCCAAACACCACATACTTATAGTACGTATCATATACTACTATATCCACAACCACAAACGATAGACATGCAATCATAAACACAAATACATAGGTTATGGCCATACTATTGTAATCCTTTGGAGCAACAAAGGATTACGGTCCACCTATGGTCTTATGCATCTCATGCAACACCTATGAATCAACCTGTAAGCATGTAATGATCAAAATTACAATGAACAACTTCATGGATGCTTCGTGAGGTTGGAACTTCAAGTTGCTTCTTGGAATTGGATCTTCTTGTTACTTCTCCATGGACGCTCCTTGGAGTTGGATCTTCAGGTTGCTTCTTGGAATTAGATCTTCATGGTGCTTCTCCATGGACACTCCTTGGAGTTGGACCTTCAAGTGGCTTCCTTACATCAAGTTTAAAAAACTAAAACTAATCCTATCTCTATTACATCATATGAGTACAAATATAAAAGGAAAGAATTAATTACACTTTGAAATAAGAGATGAGGCTCGACATGCAAGCCGAATACTTTATATAAAGGATCCATATGTAACCATTATACATCCATAGAATTCACAATCAAACATATCCACAAGATCGACATCCACATTCATTCACAAAAGGGGATACTAGGTCGTAACCGTGGATGCATTCACCACATAAAACAGATTTTAAAGGCGACATGTATGCTATCATAGGTATATCTACATATACATATATACATATTAAAATTGTAGTACTTTTACTGTGGGACATTCCCCATTAAATAATTTTTTGACTCCCACGCAAACTATGTGGGGTACACAGGGGCAGCGCCCCTGTGCGGGGATCCCACTGCCCGGTCATCGGGTGGGGTTCGAGGGGAGGCCACCCCTGAAAGGTCTACGGAATTTTACTTCCGTGCACTTAGGAAAATCAATATTTTCCATAGTTGACCCCGTCCAAAATGTCAAAAACAAAAGCTTGCGGCGTATGTGGAATTAGGTTTAGATTTGCACATTAGTAGGTTTAATTCGCATTGTATGCAACATAAAACAGTATACAGTGATTCGATCATATCGAAATGAATCCAAATACGTCGTAGATCGACGCTGCTCTGATACCACTGTTGGGTTTTGTGGAGAAAACATGTGCGGCGGAAGCAATAAAATCCACGCAACCCGGAATAGGATCTCGTCGACAACAACGTATTTGGAAGGAGTGTTTGTGGGATATACTTATTGCAGAGCAAGTCCAGCGATGTCCCACTGCACGACAGTGCAACGCTGCTAACCTACATTGATAGAACTTCTCTTCCATTCGTTGTCGTAGGAAGATCCGGTGGCGCTGCTGTGTGATGATGTGCACCGCTCGTAATGTGCACGGATGGTCGTCGTGTCCACCGAACGTAGGCATCTCAGTGAATGCGCCTCTACTTCATCCATGAGGATGGACTGGAACTCCACGTCACACTTCCTAAGCCAACGGGAAGGAGTCATGTCTGTGCGGCAGCGTGCTAGCAGTGCGTTTCTCTCCTTCCTCTCCTAAGGACGGTGACGGCTAGGGTTTACGTGTGTGAGTGTAAACTGAAAAGCCTCTATCTATCTTATATAGATATCAATCGTCAATCCTCCTTTAAATAGGATACGAAGGGAAGTAGGGTTTTCTAAACCCATCGGTAAACAAAAATGTTGCGTTAATTAAAACACTCGTCGATTAATTAGAATATTCTGGAATTCATTAATTAACCAAATAATCGCATTAATTGATTAATTAATATCCAACTCCATGCAATCGCTTGGGATGGCTCTATGGGCATATATATACCAACATGGGGGTGAATAGATCTTCACAAATCTCACAAAATAGATTAAACCTGCAAATTATATTAAGTGCAAAAGCTTAAGCATACAACCAATTTGAAGTCCTAACTAACAAGCATAGCAAGGATGAGAGACAAGGATAGCATACACTTGGACAAAATGGTTTAGAGTGGTTCCACACTTCAAACTACAAGTGAGTCAGTCCACTACCTAGAGGTGGTTAGTTTCTAGGACTTTGCAATCTTGATGCTCTTATACTCATTCATAATATTACAAGAAAAAACCACATTCATCCAAGGACTTAATACCTCAAGTAAGGATCTTCAACCTACCGAAGGAACTTACCCACTTGAGCAAGGAGTCTTCATCGTTCAACAAGGACGTACCCACTCTACCTTCAAGTCTTTGGTCTTCTAGGAATTACCTATACTTCTTGAGCGTCCTCCTTGCCTGTCTCCTTCACTCAGAGATCTGGATCACCATGATTTCTTCAACCTTGAAGAACATCAACTCCTTCTCCTTCACTCGAAGAAGATCTTCAAGCCTTTTCTTCAATAAGGAAAGGGGGTAGGAAGATGGAGGTGGAGAGCTTTACATGGATACAAGGGATAACTCTCTTACAATAAAGCCTAACTCACTCATATTCATGGTTTTGAATTGAAAGCAGAGAGAAAGGGGCTCAAAGGGGTGCAACACTCTCAACTAGTCTACGACCAAGCATATAGTGAATGAGAAACCTTGGAATGAACTCGAAGTGGTCCTATTTATAACTGGGGGTGCCCCTTTGAGTTGGGGAACACTTAGGGTCAAATTATGCCATTTTTACACAAGGCAATAGATCTATTTTCATCCAAACAAGTCACCAACGGTTAGAATCACTTTTTTTTGCATTTTCTATACAGTACATTCGGCCGAGATTCAATAAAGGTAACTCGACTGATCAAGTAAAAGACAAACCCAATTTTCAAACCATCGGTCGAGTTTGTCCTGAGGAAACTCGACCAACCAATGAAAATAGCATTTGGTTAGTAACCCAATTGGTCGAGTTCTGTGAATGCACAACTCGACCGATGCACTCTCCAGAAAATGGATCTTGTGGATCGGTCGAGATTGTAAATCGACTGATCAACAACTTGTGATCGATTTTAAAGTGCTTAAAAAGTGATTAATACTTGGTACTAAGTGTCCCACATAATTTTCTCATCTTAGTTACAAGTCATATCATCAATACAAGTGATTACAAAATTCTTCTAAGGTCATTTACATAGATTTCCTAATTAGCACACTTGCATTGCTTTTGACTTGAACTTTGACAAGCTAGGGCTTGTGTAATTTGATCCTTTTCATGTACCTAACACCCGAAATAAATCTTGAATACACATATTAGATACATATGAATGGAATGGTTAATTCATTATCAAAATATGTACAATGTATAACCTCTAGGTCAACATTCTCCCCTTTTTTGACAATGACAAACCATTCCTTAAACATATTGAAAAGGATATAGAAATTATACCTTTGCCTTGTGAATTAGGGGGATTCATGATTTGAACAATGTGAATTGCTCCCCCTCAATCTATGCTTATTTTAACCTGCATAACTAGTCTATCTATAGAAAGTAGTTATATCATACATGTACTAAATGGTCCTTTGCAAGTCACATGATAAAAAATTAACGAACAAGAAAAGGATCTCATAAGAAATAAGCAGCAGTATGACAAAGAATAGCAATATGATTGAGTTTCAAGACATTGAAGTTCTCTCCCCCTTTTGACATTATCAAAAAGTGAGAGGGGTAGAAGAGCATATAATTATGTCTTCTCCAAACACAATCAAGCAGATAATCATACATGCAATCTTATATCATATATCAACCAGAGACGAAAGCAACACACAAGCTAAGTCATGACCAATATATGGTGAAATATGGCACCAACTCATAGGATATAACTGATCAAAGAGCAAGAGTGCACGTAACATATATTACAACTCAGAAGCATGTTCTCATAAAAGAAGCCACAAGCAAGAAGCAATGAAAAATGAAGATAAAATAGTACATCTCAGATAATGTGCCTAGATGTTTCTAATACAAAATAGCCTAGAAATATATATATGTTTTGTAAACTAGACTAAAAACTAAGAAACAACTAGACATCTAGACTATCTATATCTACAGCATCATCATCATCATCATCTCCAGGCTCGTAGTCCACATATCCTTATGAAGGTGCAGTAGTAGTACCTTCATCACCAGAAGCAGGACCAGAGCCATCACCATCATCAGAATCATTCTCACCATCACCATCATCATCATCAGCAGCAACAGTCTCAGCATTAGCCCGGTCAGGCATCTCCTCGTCCACAGAAGGACCAAAACCATGATTGAGGCAATGAGCATTCTTCTCATCCCAAGTCATACCAAGAGTATAGAGCTCATTGGCCTGAGGGAAGGAAGGAGCAAAATTTCCAAGAGTGGCAAGCAAAGTGGCCAAGGGGCTAGAAGATAATGGCAGGTAGATGGGAGTAGGACCACCAACAACAGAGGGTGAGGGAGCAGCAGCGGAAGGCTCAAGGGTAGGGTAGTAATGATGATATGCATAAGAAGCATAATCACTACTAGGGAAAGGCTGGTAGGTGGGGTATGGGTGTGCACAGGATAAGTTCATGTTTGACATGATTGAACATAAATCCTGGTGCAGGTGCTCCTGAACTTGAAGGTTGTATGCCTGTTGGTGCATCATGTAGCCCATGTGAGTTTCATTGGACACACGAAATGAGGCACAACTAGGTCGGGATGGATGAGGTGGTGGAGCTTGGGTATAGGAGGCAGGGGCAGCAGAGGCAGAGGCTAAGGATGAAGCACCGGGAGTGGTGGAGGCAAAGACATGCATGAACTTCTAAATTGTGTTCTCACTAATACACACTCCCTTCCTGGAAAGTTTGTAGTGGAAGTCAGAAAAGAGTGATTTCTCCGTGGTGAATTGAAACACACCACAGATTAGGGCTGGATAAGGTGGATGGATGTCATGGGTGTTCTTGCCAGAGTCAAAGAAGGTCATACGGTGGAGAATGTATTTTGACCATTTGACTCCAACATTCTCTAGAATGCAGTACATTATGACCGCATTGTTCTCTATAATATCCATTTGATTTTTCTTTGGATGGATGTTGCAGTTGACCACTAGGGCTAATATACACTTTTTGAGATCAAGGGAGGAGGAGGGTAGGGTGCTCTTCTTCTTGTTAGGAACATCGGGTTTCTTTAGGTAGCGATGGATATCAAGAAGAGTAATCTCATTCTGCTTGTAGAAACCCTCAGGATTCAAAAGGTCAAAATACTCCCCGTAATCCTTACGCCAGGTGTCATTCTCCTCGTCTCCTGAAAAGAACTCATTCAGGATATCTTCAGAGATTTGGAATCTCTTCCTGGTGATCATAGATGTAAGGATCACTTGAGTATTCTATAGGGGTACAAGGGTGTCGTAATTGTAATGCAAGTTTGTGTTGAATTCGTGATCTGATTTTGTGCTTGTCATAGAATTATGAAAACAGTCATGCTCGACAGCCAGGGCTGATAGGTGATGAACGGATAACAACTTTGCCACTTGGTCGATGAAGGCTTGATGCCTAGGTCCAGGCTCAAACAAGGCTCTAAATAGAAAAGGACTCCTAGGAATAAGGCCCTTATACCTATATACAACCTCTATTGAGACAAAGGAGGTATCATTAAAAGAAACCAAGTGATATGATGAAGAAGATGATGGAGCATTGCTTGGGGTGGGTCTCTTTCTTCTATGAGAAGCCATGGAGGCAAAAAGAAGGAGAAGAAGAGAGCAAATGCACAAAACAAACCACCAAAACCATTCACAAACCAAGGTAGACAAAGAGGGAAGGTCAAAGGCAGCCTATCTAGGTTGGAAAATGGCTAGGATAGGGAAGGTTAGGGTTGGGGATGAGAGCTTAGGGTTAGAAGACGGGGAATCAGACGGTTATTCTCTAGTTGAGAGGGAGAATAGTCACCTGAACCCAACTTAAGTTGGCTTCAGCCCACTGATCGATTGAGTTCTGAGAGTCAGAAACTCAACCGATTGGTCCATTTTAGAACAGCTCTCGACCATGGATCGGTCGAGTTTGTCATGGGGGAAACTCGACTGATGGTCAACTTGACCTAAAACCATCAAACTTAATTTTTAGCCATTTGAATGCTAATTAAATTTATTTTTCAAGACCATTATGTATATTGAACATACTTAGGCACATATAGTCATTGGGTACTATTTAGCAATAAAAACCCAAAATTCGAGAAATGCCCAAAAACAAGTGAAACTAAGCATGACAACAAGCAAATTTTAGCAATTTTAGGCAAGAAAGGTGATATGAGCATGAGCAAGACATATAGAATGAAAGAATCTAGCTAGATAACATGTCAATATCATCTGAAGCAATTATGATCAGTTTAGATCTAATAAAGTTAAATTTCTCTCTAGCTAGAGGTTTGGTGAAAATGTCTGCCAACTGATTTTCTGTGTCCACATGTGTGATATAAATATCCTTTTTGGCAATGTGATCACAAAAAAAATGATGACGAACCTCTATATGTTTAGCTCTACTATGCAATATAGGATTTTAAGATAGATTGATTGCAATAGTATTATCACAAAAGATAGGAGAAGCATCAAAATGTATGTTAAAGTCTTGGAGCATTTGCTACATCCATAGGACCTGGGCACAACAACTTTCGACTGCAATGTACTCAGCCTCGGTAGTTGATAATGCCATGGTGCCCTATTTCTTGGAAAACCAAGACACCAAGTATGGTCCTAGGAGAAAGCAAGTTCCACTTGTGCACTTTCTATGAATCAAACAACCCGCGTAATTAGCATCACTATATGCTACAAGAGTAAAGTCCCTTAACTTAGGGTACCATAGTCCAAAGTTTTGAGTTTTGGCTAAGTACCTCAAAGTCATCTTAACAACAATAATATGTGATTTTCTAGGGCTTTATTGAAAGTGAGCACACAAGCCAACACTAAACATTATGTCAGGTCTAGAGGCAGTTAACTAAAGTAAACTTCCAATCATACCTCTATAGAGATTCTCATCTACCTTCTCACCTTCTTCATCTCTATCAAGTTTGGCAGTGTTGGACATGGGTGTGTCCTTTAGCTTCATGTTCTCCATTCCAAAGTGTTTGAATAGCTCATTGGTGTTCTTGCCTTGGTTGATGAAGTTTCCATCTTTGGTTTGCTTGATTTGGAAGTCGAGGAGGAAAGTAATCTCACCCATCATGCTCATCTCTAACTCACTTTGCATAAGAGAACTAAACTCCTTTCAAAGATCAAGATTAGTTCCGCCAAATATGATATCATCAACATAAATTTGAATGATAAGAAAATTTCTAGAAGTGTGTTTTAGAAATAAAGTAGAATCAACTTTGCCCATGACATAGCCATTGTCTAACAAAAAGTTCTTTAAGTTCTCATACCAAGCTCGAGGTGCTTGTTTGAGTCCATAGAGAGCTTTTTGTAACAAATAAACATGGTTAGGTAGCTTGTCATTTTCAAAGCCCAGAGGTTGAGCAACAAATACTTCCTCCTCGATTGTACCATTCAAAAACACACTTTTAACATCCATTTGATATAGCAAGAAATTCTTATAACTAGCAAAAGCAAGTAGCATTCTAATAGATTCAAGTCTAGAAATAGGAACATAGGTTTCATTAAAATCAATACCTTCCTGTTGATTGTAACCTTGAGACACTAACCTTGCTTTGTTCCTTACCACCTTGCCATTTTCGTCAAGCTTGTTGCGGTAGACCCACTTGGTGCCAATGACTTTATATCACTTGGTCTTGGCACTAGAGTCCACACTCATTTCTTCTCGAACTATTCTAGCTCCTCCTGCATGGCTAGGATGCACTCGTCATCTCCAAGAGCTTCCTTGATGTTCTTTGGCTCCAGCTGTGAGATGAAGGCACTGTCTGCTTGTTCTTTGTTGTAGGCAGCTCGTGTCTTTACTCTCTCTAATGGGTCACCAATGATTAACTCTTTGGGATGATTCTTTGCAAAGTGAGGAGTGGGATCCTTCTTCTCTTCATCTTCTGCTTCAACCACCTTCTTACCTTTGTTGTCGATGTTGAGGTCTTTTAAGATTGGAATTAAGTCATCCACAACATCATTTTAACAACATTCTTTACAATAGAAGGGTTAGATTCAATAAATTTGACATTAATGGATTCTTCGATTTTAGATAGCTCAATATTGAAAACTCTATAAGCCCTACTTGTAGTGCTATAGCCTAGGAAGAAAGCCTTGTACGATTTTAGATCAAACTTGTCGAGAGAATCCTTTGTGTTCAAAACAAAACAAGGACATCCGAAAATGTGAAAGAAGTCGATGGATGGCTTTCTACCACACTATAACTCATAGGGGGTTTTCTTCAAAGATGAATGCGTAAAAACTCAATTATGCACAAAGCATGAGGTGCTAATAGCTTCATCCCAAAACTTCTTTGGAGTGTCATACTCTAGAAGCATGGTCCTAGCCATCTCCTATAGTGACCTATTCTTTCTCTCTACTACCCCATTTTGTTGAGGTGTACGAGGAGAAGAGAAATTGTGTGAGTAACCAGATTTTTCGCAAAAGCGCTCAAAAAGATCATTTTCAAACCCCCCATGGTTACTATGGATAGAAACAATCCGGCGAGAAGCTTCATTTTCAACTCATTTATAAAAGCTCTATAAAACATCTAGAGTATCACTTTTAGAGATGAGAAAGAATGTCCAAGTATAGAGAAAGAAATCATCAACAATCATAAGACAATACTTGGAACCACAAAGTGTTTGAGTTCTCATAGGTATGAATAGATCAATATGAAGAAGCTTAAGATCTCTTTTGGTACTAAGGACTCCTTTGGATTTGAAGGAGGACTTGGTTTGCTTTCCTTGTGTGCAAGGTTGGCATTCTTCATCCTTTTCAAAATCCAATTTAGGAAGTCCCTTGACCAATTCGTTTTTGCTCAATTTCTTCATTTGATGCATATTCACATGACCTAAATGGTGATGCCAAAGAGATATATCATTTTTATCTACCACTAAGCATCTATCAAGTACATGCTTTAGAGAATCAAGAACAATAACATATAGATTACCATTTCTAGTTCCCTTATATATAACATTGTAAGTGAGGGAATCTAGAGGCAAACATTCTAAAGAAGTAAATAGAACAAGATACCCATTATCACAAAGTTGGCTTACACTTATCAAATTGTGATGTAGACCATCAACAAGAAAAACATTTTTAATACTTAGCTCGTTGCCTACATCACCCTCACATATTACCTTACCCTTTTTGTTGTCCTCAAAAGTCACCGATCCTCCTTTCTTCTTTATGAATTTGTTGAAATGGCTGATTTCACCTGTCATATGCTTTGAGCAGCCACTATCAACAATCCACTTTCTTTTGACCTGCATGAAAGAAGGATGTCGGTGCCCAACTCAAACTTTGGGATCCGGGGTTAGCTTGGGGACCCATTTCATCTTTGGGTTGGTCCCCTTTGGATTGTAAGGACAATAAGTAGAGTAATGATCATCACATTTACAATGAGCATATACCATTGGGTTCTTAGATCCGGAAGTCTCTCCATGAAAGAAAGGAGGTTCCACACTCTTCTTCTTATCCTTACTCTTGTTCTTGTTCTTACCCTTAGGAGCAGTACAATCATATCCTAAACCAATAGTATCAATTTGTTTGGTAGAGTGTTCTAGGACAACATTAAGGGATTTCTTTCCCATAAGAAACATTTACAAAGAAGATCTTAATTTTTCATTATCATCACTAAGATTAATGATAGTAGAAGATATGCTAGCAAGATCATCTCTAGCATGCAACAAGTCAGCCTCTAAGTAGAGGGCTTTAGTATGAAAAGAATCATGTTCTAGAGCAATGCTAGTTACCTCATTACTTTGCAAGATAGGTCTAGAGGATAGATCATTTACTTGAGCAAGCAACTTAGCATTTTCATATTTAAGCAATTGAATTTCTCTTTGATAAGAATAAGTTTCTTGCTTCCTAGATTCATCAATGAGGTTAAGTTCTACATTTTTAGTTTTAAGAACATCAATCTGATCTTGGCATTTTTAGTTCTCTTCCTTAAGAGTAGCAATGTTCTTAAGGTAGACACCATTCTCAACTTCAACTCCATTGTATTGGAGCTCAAGATCATTTTGATCTAGAATATCAATCTTAGCATAAAGATCATCTATAATCTTTCCTAACCTTTTCTTTTTAGCTTTGCATTTAGTAAAAGATGACCGGAAAGCATTAAGCATATCAATAAGAGTTTCTTTAGACAACTCATGCAAATTTACTTCATTTACCTCACTTACCTCACCTACATCATCACTTGTATAGGCTATGAGAGCAAGATGGGATTCTCCATCTTTGGAGCTAGAAGAACTTGAGGAAGACTCCTCCCAAGCTGTATGAGCTGCATCCTTGCTTCTTCTTTCTTTCATCTCCTTTCTCTTGTATTTGCCTTCTTTCTTATACTCCTTGTCCTTCTTGTGGCTGCTCTTGTGGTGGCTCTTCTTTGCCTTGGGGTAGTCACTCTTGTAATGGCTTTTTTGGCCACATTCATATCACCTAGGAGTAGATGAAGAAGACTTCCCTTTGAAGTGCTTGCCCTTGGAGTAGTTAGCTTCATGCTCATTTGGGCCTTCATCTTCACTTGAGGAAGGATTAGGGGACCGGAGTGCAAGTTGTTGTTGCCGAACTATCTCTTCAATTTGAGCTTTGAAGGTTGTGTCCTTGATCTTATTAGACTACTTATCTTCTCTCTTTTCTTCTTCTTATTACTTATCAAGCCTTGGCTCATGAGCTTGGAGGTTGCCAACCAGCTCCTAGGTTGCCAACTCACTAAGCTTGTACACTTATTCAATGGAGGTCACTTTGGGATCCCATTTCTTAGGAAGAGATCTCAAGATCTTTGAGTTGATTATGCCTCTGTCCATCACACTACCAAGAGCTACCAATCCATTGATGATGACATTGAGTCTTGTGTACATGTCCACCACTCTTTCATTCTTGCCCATCTTGAAGTTCTCAAGGAGACCACAAAGCATGTAGATCTTTTCTTCATTCACTTTCTCCATTCCCTCATAGGTGACACATAGTTTGTTCCAAATCTCATGTGTGGTGTCCCATGAGGAGATATGATTGAACTCAGATGGGGTGACGACTGCATAGATGATGCTCATGACTTTGGCATTGACCCGAGCTTGCTTCAGTTGGGCTTCTGTATATGTAGAGATTTCCCCTTTTGGATCTTCATACTTTAGGTGAACCAACTTCAACATCTAGTAGCTTACTCCTTGGAGATAGAAATACATTCTTCTCTTCCAATAAAAGAAGTTGGTGCCATCGAAGACCGGAGGTTGCATGGAGAAGTTTCCCTCCAAGTTGAGAGATCCAAGTGCTAAGTCACCCATCTTCTCCTACTTGTGGAAGTAGCTTGGAGAAGACCTGCTCTGATACCACTTGTTGGATCAAGGGCTCTAGAGAGGGGGTGAATAGAGCTTTAAAAATCTCACAAAATAGATTAGACCTTCAAATTATATTAAGTGCAAAAGCTTAAGCATACAACCAATTCAAGTCTTAACTAACAAGCATAGAAAGGATGAGAGACAAGGATATCATACACTTGGACAAAGTGGTTTAGAGTGGTTCCACACTTCAAACTAGAAGTGAGTCAGTCCACTACCTAGAGTGGTTAGTCTCTAGGACTTTGCAATCTTGATGCTCTTATATTCATTCATAATATTACAAGACAAAACCACATTCATCCAAGGAATTAATACCTCAAGCAAGAATCTTCAGCCTTAAACAAGGACTTACCCACTCCACCTTCAAGTCTTTGGCCTTCTAGGAATTACCTATCCTACTTGAGTGTCTGCCTTGCCTATCGCCTGTACTAGGAGATCTGGATCACCATGCTTTCTTCAAACTTTAAGAACATCAACTCCTTCTCCTTCACTCAGAGAAGATCTTCAAGCTTTTTCTTCAATAAGGAAAGGGGGTAGGAAGATGAAGGTGGAGAGATTTACATGGATACAAGGGATATCTCTCTTACAATAGATCCTAACTCACTCACATTCACGGATTTGAATTGAAAGAAGAGAGAGAAAGGGGCTCAAAGGGGTGCATCACTCTCAACTAGCCTAGGACCAAGCATATAGTGAATGAGAAACATTGGAATGAACTCCAAGTGGTCCTATTTATAGCTGGGGGTGCCCCTTTGAGTTGGGGAACACTTAGGGTCGAATTATAGCCATTTTCACATAAGGCAACAGATCTATTTTCGTCCATACAAGTCACCAATGGTTAGAATCAATTTTTCTACATTTTCTGTACAGTACATTTGGTCGAGATTCAATAAAGGTAACGCGACCGATCAGGTAAAAGACAAACCCAATTTTCAAACCATCGGTCGAGTTTCTCCTGAGGAAACTCAATCGACCAATGAAAATAGCATTTAGGCAGTAACCCGATTGGTCGAGTTTTTTGAATGCACAACTCGACCGATGCACTCTCCAAAAAATGGATCCAGTGGACCGGTCGAGATTGTAACTCGACCGATCAACAACCTGTGATCAATTTTCTAAAGTGCTTAAAAAGTGATTAAAACTTGGTACAAAGTGTCCCACATCATTTTCTTACCATAGTTACAAGACATATCATCAATACAAGTGATTACAAAATTCATCTAAGGTCATTTACATGGATTTCCTAATTAGCACACTAGCATTGCTTTTGACTTGAACTTTAACAAGCTAGGGCTTATGTAATTTGATCATTTTCATGTACCTAACACCTAAAATCAATCTTGAATACACATATTAGATACATATGAATGGAATGGTTACGTCATTATCAAAATATGGACAATGTATAACCTCTAGGTCAACATTCTCCCCCTTTTTGACAATGACAAACCATTCCTCAAACATATTGAAAAGGATATAGAAATTATACCTTTGCCTTGTGAATTAGGGGGATTCAAGATTTGAACAATGTGAATTGCTCCCCCTCAATCTATGCTTATTTTAACCTGCATAGCAAGTCTATGTACACAAAGCAGTTATGGCATACATGTACTATATGGTCCTTTGCAAGTTACATGATAAAGCATTAATGAACAAGAAAAGGATCTCATAAGAAATAAGCAACAGTATGACAAATAATAGCAATATGATTGACTTTCAAGACATTGAAGTTCTCTCCCCCTTTTAACATTATCAAAAAGTGAGGGGGTAGAAGAGCATATAATCAGGTCTTCTCCAAACACAATCAAGCAGATAATCATAAATGCAATCTCATATCATATATCAACTAGGGAGGAAAGAAACACACAAGCTAAGTCATAATCAAAATATGGTGAAATATGGCACCAACTCATAGGATATAACTGATCAAAGAGCAAGAGTGCACATAACATAGATTACAAGTTAGAAGCATGTTCTCATAAAAGTAGCTACAAGCAAGAAGCGATGAAAACTGAAAATAAAATAGTACATCTCAGATAATGTGCCCAGATGTTTCTAATACAAAATCTCCTAGGAAGATATATATGATCAGAAAAGTAGACTAAAAACCAAGAAATAACTAGACATCTAGACTATCTATGTCCATATCATCATCATCATCTCTAGGCTCGCATTCCTCGTCTCAATCTGAAGGTGCAGCAGTAGTGCCTTCATCACTAGAAGCAGCACCCGAGCCATCACCATCATCAAAAGCATCCTCACCATCACCATCATTGTCATCGACAATAGTAGTCTTAGCATCAGTCTGGTCAGGCATCTCCTCATCCACAGAGGGACCAAAACCATGACTGGGCCAACAAGCATTCTGCTCATCCCAAGTCATACGAAGAGCATAGAGCTCATTGGCCTGAGGGAAGCAAGGAGAAGAATTTCCAAGACTGGCAAGCAAATTGGCCAAGGGCCCAGCATGTAACGACAGGTAAATGGGAGCAGGACCACCAGCAGCAGAGGGTGAGGGAGCAGCAGCAGAAGGCTCAGGGGTAGGGTAGTAATGACGATATGCATAAGAAGCATAATCACTACCGGGGAAAGGCTGGTAGGTGGAGTATGGGTGTGCACATGATGAGTTCATGTTTGACATGATTGAACATAAATCCTAGTGTAGGTGCTCCTGAACCTTAAGGTTGTATGCATGTTGGTGCATCATGTAGCTCATGAGGGTTTCATTGGACACACGAAACGAGGCACAACTAGGTCAAGGTGGCTGAGGAGGTGGAGCTCGGGTAAAGGAGGTTGGGGCAGTAGAGGCAGAGGCTGAGGGTGAAGCATCGGGGGTGGTGGAGGCAAAGACAGACATGGACTTCTGAATTGTGGTCTCACTGATACACACTCCCTTCCTGGCATGTTTGTAGTGGAAGTCAAAAAAGAGTGATTTCTCAGTGGCGAATTGAAACAAACCATAGATCATGGATGGATAAGGTGGATGGGTGCCTTGAGTGTTCATACCAGAGTTAAAATAGGTCATATGGTGGAGAATGTATCTTGACCATTTGACTCCGACATTCTCTAGAATGCAATACATTATGACCGCAATGTTCTCTATAATATCTATTTGATTTTTCTTTGGATGGATGTTGCAGTTGACCACTAGAGATAATATATGCTTTTTGAGATCAAGGGAGGAGGAGGGTAGGGTTCACTTCTTCTTGTAAGGAACATCAGGTTTCTTTAGGTAGCGATGGATATCAGGAAGAGTGATCTCATTCTGCTTGTAGAAACCATCAGGATCCAAAAGGTCATAATACTCCCCATAATCCTTACGCCAGGTGTCATTCTCCTCGTCTCCTAAAAAGAACGCATTCAAGATGTCTTTAGAGATTTGAAATCTCTTTCCGACGATCATGGATGTAAGGATCACTTGAGTATTCAGCGGGGGTATAAGGGTATCATAATTCCAATGCAAGTTTGTGTAGAATTCGTGAACTACTTTTGTGCTTGTCATAGAATTATGAAAGTAGTCACACTCGACAGCTAGGGCTGATAGGTAATGAACGGATAACAACTTTGCCACTTGGTCAATGATGGCTTGACGCCTAGGGCTAGGCTCAAACAAGGCTCTAAATGGAAAATGACTCCTAGGAAGAAGATCATTATACCTATTTACAGGCTCTATTGAGACAAAGGAGGTATCATCAAAAGAAACCAAGAAAGATAACGAAGAGGATGATAGAGCAAGGCTTGGGGTGGGTCTCTTTCTTCTATGAGAAATTGAAAACCATTATGTACAGGTGGGTTTCTATAAATGAAAAATAGAAAACTATCTGTGCATATTCAGTCTATGCTATGCAACTTAGATCTGTATAGGCTTTCTTAAAAATCTGTTTTGGAGTGATAAAATCCTCCTCAAAGATGGCCGAGTTGCGAGCATTCCATGTATGGTATAGAATCAGCATGATCATATGTTTTTCTTTCATCGAGCTTAAGCTGGTGATCATGTTTTTCCCTCTTGGATTTCACTCAAACAGTGCATTTGCTCTCTCCCATACTTCCTTTATGTACGGGCATTCCCAGAATAAATGTGCTTATGTTTCAGCTTCCATCTTGCATAGTATGCATCTAGATGTGATGGAGAAACCTCTTGATTGCAAGTAGTCTTCTATAATTAGTCTATATTTAAACATAAGCCACTCAAAAACTTTGAACCTGTTGGGGATCTTTATCTTCCAGAGCCATCGTGCCCAGTTTAGCGTTTGGTGATGATCTCTACAGAGCTCCCATGGTCCTCTCAAGGAAAAGGTCTCAAGGCCTTCAAAATAGCATGTGTCAAATTCACCTAAGTTTATTGAGCTGCACAGATTTGCAAGCCCAAACAAGCATCTAACGCAAGGAATATTCCAGCTGCCTTTTGTAATTAGAGTACTAAGTTTATGGCTCGGTCCCAGGCCATTCCTTAGTTTAATTCCTTCATCTACTATATCTCTAAGAAATGTCCCATTAAGCCAGGGATATTTCTAGAGAAAGATTGCACAACCAGATCCAATTTTGAATCTAGCTTTAGGTGTCAAGCTGTCCCGATGCTTAAGGATTTCCTTCCACATCCAGCTAGTGTTATATTTCTATTTTCATGACCATATGGACTCATCAGTCTAGTGACTATGGATCCAATGGACCCAGAGATTTTTTTTTGCAATTGGCTATATCCCATAACAGCCTAGTTAGACCTGCTTTACTCCACTCTTCCATTGAGTGGATGCCAAGCCCACCTTCTGCTTTTGGCCTACAGATCTCACCCCAAGAAACCGTGTGGAATTTTTTAAATTCTTCAGTGTCTCCCCACAAGAAACACCTGCAAAGCCTGTCAATCTCATCTCTTGTCCCCATAGGAAGTGGGAAGGTGCCAGTCCAGAAAAGGTGGTAAGCGGATAGAGTAGAGATGATGAGTTCTATTCTACCTGCCTTTGAGCGGAGCTTTGTCTTCCATGAATCAAGCTTATTTTTTATTTTGTCTATCAAAGATTATCACATACTTTTGGTAAGGCATCTAGAAAATAAGGGGAGCCCCAAATATCTCAATGGAAAATATGTTCTTTCTACCTTCATCACTGTAGCGATGCTATTCGGGGTAGAGTTACTCAGAAAGAGTTGACTTTTAGAAGGATTTAGCTTGAGGCCCGATTGACTGCTGAAGAAATCAAGGCAGTTCATAACACCAGTAACATCCTGCTTTGTAGCTCTAGAGAAAATCAGGAGATCATCAGCAAAGAGGATATGCGACAAGCAGTTATCTTGAGTAGTAATAGGTTTGAATTTTGATTCCTCAATAGCACTATTAAGAACTGAGGTTAGACCATCCATCCCTATCACGAAGAGGTAAGGAGCAAGAGGATCTCCCTACCTTATCCCTCTTGTGGCGTGGATGAGGTCAGTTGGGGCTCCGTTCACTAGAACCTGGAAGGAGGCAATATGTAGACATTCATTGAACCAATGGATCCAACACCCGGGGAACTCCATCACCTGCATAATCTTTAAAATATATTTCTTGTCAACGGTATCATACGCCTTGCTGAGATCTGCCTTCAGGCACAATTTTTATTCTTTGCATGTTTTAAAATCATGAATAACTTCATTTGCCAGGAGGATAGCATCTGAGATATTCCTAACTTTAACAAAAGCAGACTGGTTAGGGCTAATGATATCATGCAGGACATCTCTAATGCAATTAGCTAGGATTTTTGCAATGATTTTGTAGATCATGTTGCAGAGTGATATTGGTCTCCAATCACTAGGATTTTCAGGTTGCCTTGTCTTTGGAATTAAGGAAATAAAGGTCTTATTGACCTCTTTGAGTAATCTCCCCTTGTAAAAGAAATCCTTGATAGCTTTACACACATCCGGACCAACGATCTCCCATGTTTTTTTTGAAGAAGTGGGCATTGAACCCATCGGGTCCAGGTGATTTATCATCATTAAAGCTTTTGATAACATTATGAATTTCTTTTTCAGTGACCAGTTTACACATGGTGCATTTTTGGGCCTCATTGGTTTTTTTGATGTTCTTCCACTCATAATCAACTTGCCCCTATAGTGGAGTAGAATTGAAAAGATTGTTGTAGTGGTCATAGAAGCATCACTTGATGTTGTCATCACCTTTGTAGGTAACTCTATCAACCTGCATAGTTTTGATTTGATTTCTGCTTTGTCTAGTCTTCATAGACGCATAGAAGAACTTTGTATTTGAATCACCTTGCTTAAGCCATTGGATCCTGGATTGCTGACGAATGATGGACTCTTCGATATTATTTGCCTCAAGCGCTTCCTTCTTTCTTTGTTTAGCAATTTCCCACAAAATCTCATTGCTCGGGTCTTGGTCGGATTCAGTGGCAGCCCTAAGGGCCTCCTTTTCTTTGTTTCTAGCAGAATCAGTGATGTCACCCAGTCTTTCCCAGTTCCAGGTTTGTAGGCTCCTCTTGGTATGTTTTATTTTTTGACACAGCCTATACATAGGATTACCATTGACTTCAACACTCCAAGCTTTGCGCACCGTATCTTGGAAGCCAGGTAGATCCGCCCAAGCATTAAAATATTTGTTGGGATACTTCTATGGCTGCTTTACTTCATCCATGTGTAGCACTAGGATGTGATGATCGTTGTAGATTATGGGCAACACTTCCAACCACATGTTTGGGAGAAGTGTGAACACCTGTAACTGGCAGAGGGCTCTGTCCAGCTTGCATCATGTGTTATCGGTTCCATCTTGTTGATTATTCCAGGTGAAGAAGGATCCCTTGGCAGGGATCTCAATTAAGTCAGCATCACTAATAGCTTGATTTAAGTCCAACATGGGTCGAGCAGAGGGAGCATTCCTTCCAGATCTCTTCGAGTTATTTCTAACTGCATTAAAGTCTCCAAGAACAATCCAGTTGCTAGGAAGTTGCGCTCCAAGGAGTCTCAAATCATCCCAGAGGTAGCAGGGCTTGTTATCGTCATTGTCAGCATATATAGAAGTGATGTGGAATTCCTTATCCCCGACATTCAATCTGAAATGGATGCATTGTCTAGACTGAAACAACACTTTAATGGAGTAGTTTTGATTTTCCCATAGGATAAGAAGTCTGAGCTTGTTGCAACTGGATGCGTTCGCAGTCCGTTGGCAGTCCGACTACGCTCTTAAAAGGAGTTTCCTTGCATTTTTGTTTTTGAATTTGACTTCAGACAGAAGAGCGATATGAACCTTTGCTCTTCTAAATTCCGCCCGGACCAGGTCTAGTTTCTCCCTCTGTGGGAGACCCCGGACATTCCATACCATAATGGTTGGGATCTCAACCATTGGCGGTGGGGGGAGTATTGCCTCCCACCACAACATCATCTTCTTCGTTCATTTCTAGGGTCTTGTACCTGTTGTCATTTTTATCCTTAGATTTCTGATTTTGGCTGTGAGTCTTCCTCCTGGTACTTGGACTAGCAGTGAGTTTTGGTTGGACAAAACCTTCTTCATCCCTTTCGTTGTGATCCTCTAGGTTATTTATAGGAGGTTTTTGATGTGTCTCAGTAGTATCCATCCCATTAGAGGACCCTATTTGGTCACTCTATCGACTAGGGATCGCCTATGGGGCTGTTCGAGAGGTATCAACAGCACTGGAAGTCACCATGGATGCGGTCTCCTGATTTTTTGACAGAGCAACCATTGCATTCAAAGACCCTACTTGGTCATTCCTTCGAGCAGGTGTCATATATGGGATAGTTTGTGGGACGACAGCAGAGCTGGGTGCAGAAGACACCGTCTCAACAGCCACCGGAGTCATCGTTGAGTCTCTTGACCTTGGTGTGCACAGAGACTTATCGTGTCCCAAGGTACCACAGTGTGGACATCTCTCCGGATACCACTCATATTCCACATGTACCTCATATGGATGCCCTTTATCGGTGCGCAGCTTGACAACATAGTGGAAACTTGACGAAGCATTCATTAGGATATTCACTCTCACGTAGTCTACCCGCAACCTTGCTTTGGTTTGCCTATCCTAGCATTGAGGGTTGTCCAAGAAGGATGCGATTCGAGAAACCATTAACTCCGACCAGAGCTCCAACGGCAAGTTGTGAAGCTTAACCCAAACAGGGACCGAGGCAAGTTTTTCTTGTTCAAGGGGTTCGCCCTTCTCCCAGGTATTCAACAACATTGGTTTACCCTTGATCATCCATGGACCACCTTCAATAGCATTATTCAAGTCCTGCTCAGATTGAAATCGGATGACAAAGCATCCATTGGATCGCCCAAAAACTTCGATCGATCCTGCTGGCTTCCATATCTGGTTCAGATGGTCCTTTAACATAGAGATGTGTGGTCTAAAGCCGATGATGTAGCCCGACACTATGTTTCTCCACTGCGCGACATTTTCATCGACCTCAGCTTGAGGGATGATTATGATGTCCTCATCAGTGACGATGTCCATCAGTTAGAGACGTGTGTTGATGTCGCCCACTGGGGTTTTGCAACGGTAGTCCATTCCTTCTCTATGGATGCAACCTTGACCTGGTCCCCCGCCGACAGGGGATGGCGCCCTCCTTGTTGGCTTGGATGGCGTCAGCCACCCCTGCTGCCACTGCGGCCTCCTGTGGAGCAGACCATGCCTCAAACCCCTTTGGGCCCTTTATATCCATTATTGGATTAATAAAAATAGTAGAAACCAAGAAATTCACAACAAAGGGAAAATTTGCAAAGAAAACCATTCTTTTAGAGAAAAGCATACAAATATCCAAATATGACCCATTTATTCAAATAATTGCATTTCAATTCTATAATTACATGGGAAGAACCAGGTTATAAGACACACACATGTATATATATAAATTAGACAGATCTACATATGTATATACATACATATATATATACATATACATATACATATATGTGTATTTATATGTGTGTGTATATATATACACATATATACATATATATATATACATATATATATATATATATATATATATATATATATATATATAGAGAGAGAGAGAGAGAGATAGACATATATATACAAATACACCCCCCACACACACAGATATATATATATAGGTATATCTTCGCTACCTGTGTGGGTAACTATGATTCGCTACCCGTGCATCAGTTTTGTAATGGGAAGGTATGCATTTGTAATGAGACAATCCAAATTGTAATACAAAGACTCATTTTGTATTACAGCGCTGTTACAGTAATAAATACATATTTATTTCTGTAACAGCGTTGTAATACAAAACGAGTTTTTGTATTACAATTTCGGTTGTCTCATTACAAATTTGGTTGTCTCATTACATATATGTGTCATCCCATTACAAAATTGATGCACGGGTAGCAAATCTTAGTTACCCGCACAGGTAGTGAAGATACACCCTATATATATATATATACATATATATACATATATATATATATATATATATATATATATATATATATATATATATATATATATATATGCCATCATTCACTACCTATGCGGGTAACTAAGGTTAGTTACCCATGCATATAATTTGTAATAGGAAGGTACTTATTTGTAATGAGACAACTGACATTATAATGAGATGACTAAAATTGTAATACAAAGACTCATTTTGTAATACTACGTAAGCTGCTGTCATAAATATCAATTTTACTATTTTCAAAGGGAGAACAAAAATTTCATAGTGTAATTACAAAAGGAGTCTCACTACAAAAAATTTGGCCTCTGTTGAAGAACATTTGTGAGGAACCAAAAATCGTGAATAATGATGTCTATTTGTGAGGGCTCATCCTTCAAATATGGGACCAAATCCCTCAACCGTGTTTTTAACATCCTTAGACCTTTTATGTGAACACTAATCCCTCAAAAATACATTACTCACTAATCACTCCGTGAAAAATGCCATGTGAAATGTTTCCCTCCGTCTCAAAACCCTTCCCTCCATTCTAAAACACAATATTTGTAAATCAAAATTTCCTCCACGCGAGAACCAATTCGTCGCTCCGTGCTTCCCCCCTCACGCCATGCACGTCTGGCCGGTCCTCCCCTCTCCACGCCGATCCTCTCCTCTCTGCCCTCCGTTGCTCTACACGCAAGCCCTCACACGTCACTCCTTCCAGGCGGCCGTCAAGTGCGGCGGTGGCGGAAGCAGGGATCACGGAAGCCCGGTGTCGGTGTTCCAAGGTCCTGTGTCGTGCAGCGGTGCTGGGGCCATCTCCGTCGGTTGTGGGTCGTCTCGGAGCAGCCCTCCCCTGTCAAGGATAGCTCGCGAGGCTGCGGATTTGCGGACGGGAAGGGACAAGCTGTTCAATAGGATCTTGACCCACGCCGTCGGTTCGTGCCTCGATTATGATTCGCGGAGCTCCGCGGTGTCTGTTGGTGTGGGGCTTGATCTCGATGACTTGCCGTTTCATCTTGAAGATGGGTATGCTGGTGGGTTGGATGTAGAGAGGCAACCCTATGCTGAGGCTCTGTTATCAGCTGCCCAGTCAAGACACACCATCTTCTCCGATGAATTTGTGATCAGGGCTTTTTATGAAGCCGAGAAGGCTCACCGGGGACAGGTGATTTGGAAATCCCTAATTTTTTTACTTCCATTAATTGATGATTGTATCTCTCTTTTTACGATTCCTGACATCCAACTCTTTTTTCTTTCTGTGTCCATTTCCATCAATAGATGAGAGCAAGCGGGGATCCATACCTCCAGCATTGCCTCGAGACTGCAATCCTACTCGCTGACATCGGTGCCAACTCTACCGTTGTTGCTGCAGGGCTTCTGCATGAAACATTGGATGATTCCTTCATTACTCACAGGTATGCTTCTTGCTACTTTCCTCTTTTTAATTTGCTAATTCTTAATTTGTATCCAGTTCATTGTTGAAAAGGGGATTTTGTACAACTATTTGATTCTACTGTTTGTTAACAATTGCTATATTTTTCTTTTGTCTGACAATATGAAACTGAATGGTAGCTGGCTTATAGTCGTATTGTAATTTTGATTTTGATTTCTTTGGTTTTGCGTTGCTTTTGGCATGTGTTGTGCTTCTACTGCCCCCATCATAAGTTGTATGTTGTCATCGAGAATCGTTATTTCCACACTTTGCTTCTTTGGGTGTTAGGGTTCTGATATGAAGGTTTTGGCCGACAAGATTACAATAACAATGCAGAATAGTAAGGGGTAGTGGTGACATTGGCAATCTTCAGGTACATTCCCTTTTGCTTCCATCTTGTCCCTACTAACTATGGTCTCCCTCTATCTCAGCACCCCTGATTTCACTACCTTTTTAATTTGATGTTTTATGAAAGTTTCTACGCTAAATTTGCTTCCTATTGGTTTATTCTCTCACATAGCCAATCATGTCTGCTTGGATTGCACCTAGATCAGACCCCTGATAACATAATGTATTAAATGGATTATATGTACAACCATTTTGTTATGTGAGTAAAGCTTCACTTGAGGCCTGAAACACATGATCCAGTGACTATAGGTTCACATTAAGTTCCATTACATAGTCAACAACCATAAACCAGCGATTATGAATATCAGTTATTGTGTAAGTAATTATTAGCTACACACTTACATTAGAAAAAAATACTGACAACTAAATATATTACTACTTTATACATATGATAATGGACATTCATTATCATGAAAACTTATTGATTTCTTATATTTGAATTTCAGTTGGTGAGTTGGACTATGATTCCTATATGCTTATGTAACTTTAAAACATTTTTCTTATGCATTATTTATGGTTAGTTGATGAGATTTTAAGTATAATTGTCCTCATCCTTATATCTGATTCTATATGCTTTAACAACTTATTTGCTATAATGTGGTCGGTGGTGGAAGTATGACTTAATGATACATCGATGGCATAAGTTGGATTCTACTCGAGGGTAAGAGATATTACATGTGATTATATATGAGATTTCTTAATATTCACCGTTTTACAAGATATCATGGAAATGAAATCTTGCAAGTGTGGATAAATGATGTTAAATATATACAAGGCTCAATGCTCATATTGTTACTAACCTATAGTTGCATCATCTATCACATGTTTGGAATTCTCACTCTCATTGAAATTAACTTTATTTTTTGGGTTTAAGATAATTTCTTTAGGGTATTTGTATCTTTGTCATAAATAAAAAATATGAGTTTTATGTGTCCTTTTTAGCTGTTATTGAAGGTACTCTTGCAGGCAGATATAGATCTCAAGCTTGGATTTCCTATAAGGTGCGAGGAGTTGTTCCTAAACAAGATGTTTCTATAGAGGAGGATTTCAACCTATAACTACAAAAGGAGAAGATTTTCTCATCCTTGGACTTAGGTAAGCATCGTAAGTTGGTTTCACAATTTGATTATAATAGAATTTTAAATAAATTAAATACACCGTGCTTAATGCGAAACCACTTTTCTTTGATAACTCGATCATCTAGATCGTGTCTGATAGACACTAGTATATTCCCGGGCAATGCCTTGCTTTTTTGTCATGTTTTTCTTGGTTTATAATGGCAATAGCCAGTTAGGCCTCCTTCAGACCCTCTTTGAATGCTAAAACATAATAGCAACATCTTAAACAAATGTGACCATTGTCATGAACTTATGGCTCATGGTTTGATACATTATTCTTTGTGCGTGTGAGTGAAGACACCATGTAATTTGTGGCAAGCTTCTGATATTACTGTGAGCATGTGAACGTGAAACATTACACGTTATAGATCCACTGTTTACACGTATGAACAAATGGATGAGCTCCTACCATCAAACTTACATGATTATATACGCTCTTCTTATAACATGAAGTGTGATGGTTATTTTCTTGAATAACTTCATTTAGTAGAACAACTGGCCTTGTCCACATTTTTGTGGGGCCAAACCTTTGATCAGTTGATCTATCATCCAATTAAAATTTTCATATTCGAGCAGCTGTCCCTGTCCACATGCTTGTGGGGCCAAAACATTGATCAATTAGTCTATTTTTCTTAATGTATATCGGTTCTAATATATCTAATTAAGATATTTGTCTATGAAATCCTCATGAATTTTCTCGGGTGCATACACGCAGCAGCTATCGTCTACCCTTCCCTGCACATTGGAGGAAGGAGTACTTAGTCTCCTTTCTAAGGTTGCTGATTTTCATTTGAATGCACGGTCTTATCCAACTTGTTATCAATATCGTACGATAAATCAACAAAAAACTCTTTTTTGAATATTGCTCCAGCAAGAGAGACTTCTGTGCTGGCTTTTCTACTCTGACATATTCACCCACTTAAGCTTGACTTTCCTCCTAGCCTTTTCTTTTGTTAGCCATGTGATTTCAGGTTCCTCAGCCTGTAAATTACGAAGAGAATGATAGTGTATTAATAAACATAGATCTTAATTGGTGTGTTACTCAAGATGAATGGTATTATGAGATGAGAATGCATGAGGCCAGAGATAGCTCGAGCAAAGTACACATGAAAAGGAAAAGAGGATATCTCCACAACTAACTTTTACATCATCCATTTCTTTTCAATCATTATCTTACATGAAAATCTAGAGTGATGGTTCACCTAACCATGATTGATGCCAATATATACCATGTCAAGGGTCCAGATATGATACAAGTTTCCACATGAAGTTGTCGATTCCTCCATTTGCAACTAACTATAGTTGTTCTTGATTTCCCCCTCTGTCCATATGATGCTACTAGGACTAATACATATGTACTGACAGGAACAGGAACAACCCCGACTGTTCGGCGCTGTGTAATTCTCAATAGATTGTATCATATTTCTAAATGATGGACTGTTAGCTGCATTAAAAGCAATACTATTCTCATAGAAAAATCTACCAATGGACAAACAACATTGGTTTCTCTGCTCCTTTCTCCAAGCATTCTTCACACTAGGTTGCACATCAACACCTGCATTAACAACAATAGAATCCATCGACCCTCTCACTTGTTTCTCTACCATCAACACACGCTCTACGCCATTTACGCCAAAATGTTGAGTATTGCTTTCATGCATTGAGGGGACATTTGGTGATGTGTTGTATGCTGCGACACAGACAAATCTCCTCCATTTCATCTATCTGCCTCTTCGTTTTCTCCATTTGTGCACCTAAATATGTCTTTATCTCTTGCTCCATTTCTGGAGGAACTTTATCACAAGCACCTACATTCTTATGAGTCTTGGCTAAGTGATCTTTCAATCTTCTTATTCCACCAGTAATCTTCTTCCCATAGAAATTACATTTCACATATAGATACCCTTTGCCTTCAGCTCCTACAATCTCCTCACAATATTTCCAACCTGGATCACATCTAGTTTTGGAGGCATGTGGTGCACTTCTTCTAGGCTTCTTTGGTGTTTAGATTTATACACACAATAAAAAAGAAACGATATACACATACACAATCAGTAAAGATCAAATGCTGAATTAAAACATTAAAACATTGAACCCATATAGGAGAATTTGTAGGGATTGAGAAGAGATCCAATTAACTCAACACTTAGATTAGATGGGAACTAAAGAAGACACCCAATTAAGCTTCTCAAACGAAGGTTTACAACAATTAGAATGTAAGTGGGGACTTGTAGGGGTTGAGAATGTATCAATTAGGGGGCAAACATCAACAAATTACCTCCCTTGCGTACAAGCTGCCAAGACAGCAGCTGCACTCCAAGCAAGAGAAAATGGAGGCTTGCAGCTTGGGGAAATGGGTCGCTGGCCACCTAGGAGTTCTCCACAGGTCGCCCTTCCACTCCCATTGCTGTAGTCGGCCGTCAGAAGAAGCTTCTTCTGAAGCTGGCTGGGCGTAGGGATGGAGGCTTCCAGCAGCTCCCTACCCAAGCAAGGAGAAAGTAGGGTTCGGGTCTATGTGGGGGTCCACCGTCGGCCACCAAGGAAGGCTCCGGTAGCCGCCTCTCCTCTTGAGGTGCGCCGATTGGCTACTGCAGGGGTCTTCTTCCCCATTCGGTGGTTACACAGCACAGTAGCAGTCGGGGCTGTTCGGCGGTTACACAGCGCAGTAGCTTAGATGTAATGTACTGACGCACAAATTCAACATTATAGCCCTTCCATAGTGCTAAAAGATATGGGGCAGTAATAATGATTGGAACAATTTACAATGTTGGCGGTAATACTAGTGTAGCATACTACCATCAATATTTGGTTGTTTCTGTTGCCTATGCAGCTGTACTAATTTTAACTTTGTCAACCAATTTTAATGAATCTTTTCGCTAAGAAAGAATTGAGGCATGATCGCAATATTTTGAACTTTTGGCAATATTTTTGTAAGTGAACAGTTCTTCGTCCTACTATTGTGTTTTGTAGTGAACATCCTACAGTTGAGGGATTCAAATGTTTGTTTGCTGCCAATGGATTCTCCAGGGTGCTTTATCAGTTTGGATTCCCTCCCCTTCTGTTGGTATGCACCTAATGTGTTTCTTCTTCAAGCTGTTTAGTAATGCAATAATATTTTCTGTTATAGCATGTGGACTTGTCATTCTCCAGTTTTCCCCTACTTACTATGTGCAATTCCCTGTAAGAGCCTCCTTCACTTCCACTCACCCATTATCCATTAGAGGACAGAGAGGGTGGGAAAAAAGTACCGTGAACCTTCTCTCACACCAAAATAAATGTCTAGTACGATCTACCGATCTCGCCACATGATCTGTTGTGGTGTGCCAACCTGGTGGTATTCATCTAATGAGATATATTGCTATCTTTTATTTTCCGAGATGGAATCTCAATAATGGGGTCAACACCCCTACCTTTGGTGGCGGTCTTAATCCATTTAGGTAGGCAATGTACCATAAACGTCCCTTGTCCTAGCAAGTCTGCAGCTGAAGCCTATTTCAGTGTGTAAAAATCCGAATATGCAACTACTCTTTAATTCCGTCTTGTCATTGTTGATTTACATTACAAAGATGAGCTATAATCAAAATGGCTATGTCTTCGAAAGAGTCCATATATAAAATCCAAGATGAACTAGATATCATGAATCATATTCTGGTCTATGAAATTGACTAAATGAGTAGCAGGAACTTATTTATTCATTCTGAAAGTCTCCAATGTTTACTGAAAAAACTACAGCAGCATGTTAATATCTGCTTCGTATTGTTTATACTACATACAAACATTTGATTTCACAACTGCAATTTGTCTTATTGCACCAATTCACTTCATGTCCCCCAAGAGAAGTGAACTATCTGTATTAGATTACTTACCTAAACAACTGTTTGCATGTTGCACTTCAGTACTAGAGAGCAATGCCAGTATGTCTCCATTTCTTAAACATTAGCCCTTCTGTGGAGATTCTTCAAGGCCATATAACCCACTGAGTTTTTTTTAAAAATTATGTACTATTTACTAAGTTCAATCATAATTTTAGTTTACGGGTGCATGTTGCTGCTATGTTGGTTCACTTACATTTATCTCTACTTCGCACTCACTCTGATTCCTTTTTGTATTTATATTGATAGGGTAGAATTACTTTTAATGATGGATTCGACGGACAATGCACCTTGGAGTAGACCAAAACCAAAATATAAGGGTAAGTTGTTTGTTGTACTATGATTTATGTATAAACTTTAAATTCTATTAATATAATGATTTGTCATTTTTAGGAGAAGAATATTCAAGTACCTAACCGTATGAGGCCTGGCATTGAAGAAGAGCACCACACCATTTGAAGGAATATGGAGACATTATAGATCTTAAGAGTTTCTAGCATGATATGTTCATTGTCATCAATCTCAAATTTTAAAACCATATGTACTCTTTATTTATATCAACGTTGAGCACGCAATGTATGGATAATATTTTGCTTCAATATCAAAAATTGGTTTGAGGTGATTTAACATTTTTATGTGTCATTTTGGTGTTGAATCTTCTTATGATGTCATGTGAATTAGTATAAAAATATTGCTTGAGGTTATGTATACAAAGTTTTCATTTAAAATTTGATATTCACTATAGTAACAATTAATTAACATTTAATAAATCATTCAATAATCAATAACCAAATCATTTACAGTAGTCCCTCATAAATATATTGATGAAGGTCCAGATTGACCATCAAAATTGCATTCATGACGACCACATAGCCCCTCAAAAATATATTCTCCAGGACCATCAAGTCCCTCAAAAATGTATTCATGAAGGCTAAATAGTCCCTCAAAAATATATTTATGAAGGCTAAATAGTCCCTTAAAAATGTATTTATGAAGGCTAAATAGTCCCTCAAAAATGTATTTATGAAGGCTAAATAGTCCCTCACAATTGTATTCGTGAGGGCCACTGGTATTTGTCACGTGAGTTCTCTTCACAGACCATTTGTGAGGGCCAGACCCTCAACCGTCCCTATTTCTGAGGGCCTGTAGAGAGGGGTTTGTGACAGGACTCTCCCGTGAATAATGGCCCAGTTTTTTGTAGTGTCTTTGTATTAAAATTTTGGTTGTCTCATCACAATTAGGTGTCTTCCTATTACAAAATAGATCCACATGTAACACAAGTTAGTTAACCACACAGGCAGTGAATGTATACCCATATATATATATATATATATATATATATATATATATATATATATATATATATATATATATATATATATCTATGTGTGTGTGTGTGTGTGTGTGTTTGTGTGTCTATGTGTGCGTGTGTGTTAGTATAAACACACACCAAAACATATATATACATATATAAATGCATATATATATATATATATATATATATATATATATATATATATATATATATATATATATATATATATATATATATATATATATATATATATATATATATATATATATATATATATATATATATATATATATATATATATATGGATCATCTTTAATACCCGCCCCCCATTGGGTTATTTTTTTTCATGTTTCTTACTTTTGACATGTAGAGGGTTACTTTACCTTGCAAGTTGTTAAATTTCATGCATAGATAGTTACATTTGCATCAGCAGATTTCAAAACATGATTACATATATATCTGTTGTGTATTTTGTATTGATTTACTTTTTTAGTCGTATAATTACTTTCTTATCAACATAGTTACTTTTTTCATAGCATTATTACTTTTTGGCCAGAATAATTATTTTTTTGGCTACCGGTTAGCGAACTCCAGGCTACCCATGCGGGTATTGAATGAACAGCCATATATATATATTGAATACCCGCGTGGATAGCCTGGATTTTCGCTACTCGTCAGTCCTGAATGTAACTATATGGCAAACAAAGTAATTGGAAGGACCAAAAAGTAATTATGTTGATAAAAAAGTAAGTATATGACTAAAAAATAAAAGTGGGCAAAGTACACAGGAAATATATATGTAATTGTATTTTGAAATCTATTGTTGCAAATGGAACTATCTATGCATGAAAAGTAACAGTTTGCAAGGTAAAGTAACCATTTACATGTTGAAAGTAAGAAACTTTAAAAAATAACCAAAATAGGGGGCAGGTAGATACCCACGCGGGTATTAAAGATGAGCCCATATATATATATATATATATATATATATATATATATATATATATATATATATATATATATATATATATATATATATATATATATATATATATATATATATATATATATGGGCGTTCATTGAATACCCGCACGGGTAGCTTGGATTTTCGCTACCCGTCAGTCCCGAATGTAACCATATAGCAAACAAAGTAACTGGAAGGACCGAAAAGTAACTATGTTGATAACAAAGTAATTATATGACTAAAAAAGTAAAACTGGGCAGAATACACAGGAAATATATATGTAATTGTATTTTGAAATCTGTTGTTGCAAATGGTACTATCTATGCATGAAAAGTAACAATTTGCAAGGTAAAGTAACCATGTACATGTTGAAAGTAAGAAACTTGAAAAAAACAACCAAAATAGGGGGTGGGTAGCTACCCACGCGGGTATTAGAGATGAGCCCTATATATTTATTTATCATATATATATATATATATATATATATATATATATATATATATATATATATATATGAATATATATAGGGTCCATCTTTAATACCCACGTGGGTAGCTACCTGCCCCCTATTTTGGTTACTTTGTTTTGAGTTTCTTACTTTTGACATGTAGAGGGTTACTTTACCTTAGAAACTGTTACTTTTCATGCATAGATAGTTATATTTGCAACAACATATTAAAATACACACACACACAGATATATATATATATATATATATATATATATATATATATATATATATATATATTCTATGTATTCTTCCTAGATTTACACTTTTTGTCATATAGTTACTGTCTACTCATCATAGTTACCTTTTTGTCTAGCAAGTTACTTTCCTGATCGTTTGGTTACTTTGTTTGACTGACAGGTAGCAAACTTTAGGCTACCCATGCGGGTATTGAATGAACGCCCATATATATACATATATATACATATATATATATATATATAAATATAAATATATATATATATATATATATATATATATATATTGGGGGTGTTTTGGTTAGATGCTCTAGGAAATAGTTACTTTTGTACACTTTGTTACAATACACCAACAATATTACATTATTTTGCAAATAGTAACAATTACATGCATAATTGTTACAATTATTATAGATGTATAGTGACATTCTTTTCCTACTCATATTTCTACTTTTCATAGTGTAGTTTTCACATAATTTACCTCTCTTTTACAAAAAGCAAGTGATTAAGTATTATTCATCTTGTTCTCTAGCACAGATCAAAATAAGGAAGGGAAAATATGAATGTCTCTTGATAACCACAAATATTTATCAGAGTGAAAGGGATGGGGGTGAACTAGTACATGGTGTGTTTTGCAATATTGTCAATTAGTATGTTGTAGTTATAGGGGATGAAAGAAAGTTATATGCTAGTAAAATTTAAGTAAAGAGGGTAAAGTGCCTTCGGCGGGGTTCAAATTTTCTTGCTATTAGAGAGATATTCTTTAGAACAATGATGGTTGATTTCCTATTAGAGTATAATAAAGGAGAATTCGAACCCTTCTCTTTGCAAATAGTTAATGCTTGGTGAATACTATTGACTTCAGTCTCCAGTGTTGAGGATGCATGGTCAATGAAACCAACTGCAAAAATGAAACGTCATGTGTTGTCGACCATATGAATGCCAACACTTGTTCTTTGGGAGTGTTATTGGAATGTTGCATCCACAAAGGCAATAGTATGGCATCCATAATGAGGTCGTTTGGTTAAGGCACAATTTCTATGATGGTGATGATATGGCAAACATGGAAAGTGTATGATTGAGTTCATTCTCTCCTTGATGAATGAAACTATGATGAGAATGGGTTTCATAGTTCCACCATGAATGGAATCATTTAGATTATTCCAAATGGCCCAACACGCTACACACTGTAGAATTTTCTACTCAAATTTTCCAAATTTGGGAGCAATTATGAAAATCCATTAAGACTATGAGGAATTGAAGAAAGAGTTTACCATATTGAGTTCTAGACATATCTACTTAATGGAGGGACAATCTCTTAGGCAATGCAACAAATTTTCTTGGGCATTATTACAAATTAGGAAAATGTGTCGTAGTTTGTGAGGAGAGCACAGTGGTTGAGCTGCCAAAGGAAAGTATGATACTTATGTTGTTGAGGTGAGCCCCAGATGTCCTTCTAACGACTAGGTGAGATAGTGGAAGTTTGATCACAGAGCCAAAATTTTGTTGAGATTTATGTGAAATCTCCTTTAGCGTCATATGGCCAATACCGTGTATGACAACATCTATGTTTTTAGGTGGCCTAATATAATGAATAATATTTGCAGCGTTCAGTGGGACATGGATATTGATGAAATTCTAGTTTGTGGTGTCTGAGTCATAAAGTGAATAGTTAAGTCTTCAATTCTATAGGAAATGTCCGTACTAGGTTCACTATCCAGAACTGACTTTCCCAAAATCCAGCGGTTGTGCAAAACATTAGTGTTGGTACTTGAGTTGATAGTCTTGTGACTAATAGATTGTATAGTGGCAATATTACACTTAATGAAAGCTCAAGAAAGTGAGTTAGAATGTTTTCTTAAAGTTTCATTACACATGTACTTATCTCTCATCATTCTTTCCCAAAGAGTAGAGGGTTGGTTCATGAATTAACATACATTCTTAAGCATTAGAGATGTGTTCCAAATGCGTGCTTCTTTGATTCCCACGTCACCACGACAAGGTGACCTTCTTCCACGGTATCAATGATATTTTATGTGGTTCACATTCTATTAACCATATGAAGTCCCAGATGTGCATGTCATTATCATCACAATGCAATGATGAGATCTTGGTATATTGCATCATGTGCGATGGTATTGATTGTTATGTGCTCTTTGCTGGATTGATGTGTCCAACCAGGGATAAGTGTTGAGCAGCCCAAATGCTCGACCTTTTCTTGATAGAGTGAACTATGCTTTCGTATGTTGCTTTGTTCATGTGATGATCTAACACATGTACCCCGAAATAGCAGCCTAGATTATCCATACTTGGAATCCCAATTTTCTTGCAAAAAGACCTTTTCTCAGCTATAGTTGTGTTGTGGGAGAAGAAACACCTTGATTTTTATTTGGAGAGAATCTATCCAGACACAAATGAAAAATCATTGAGCACCTTGGTAATGGTAAAGGCTTGCAGAGTAGATAGCTCTGTCCTTAGAAAGATATCATCAATGAACATCATATGGGTGAGGGGGATACCATCATGGGTTAGGAGAATGGGTTTCCACTATCCATTAGCTGCAAACATAGAGATGGCTTCATTTGGATATTCCATAAGAGAACAAACAAGTACCGGTTGATTGGGTCACGCTATGAACACCTTGGCTAGCATTGAATGCTTCTAGAGGAACACATTTTCATAGGATGGAGGTTTTCCCAAAAGAGATGATTTGCATAATCAAAGAGATCAATTTTCAGGGAGTCTGACCTTGGTCAAGGTGTATTTTATGAAAGGGAAACACATTCTATGGAATGCCTTTAAAAGATCAAGTTTTTACTTTCTTAGTCAGATAGTTACTTATTGGACTAGATAGTTACTTTATGAGAGGCACATGTGTGTGAGCAACAAATAAGTTCCCTATATTTATGTATACATACATATAGACATGCATGTATATATGTGTGTGTATGTGTTCTCATATGCAAGTGTATGTATGTATATGAATATATATATATATATATATATATATATATATATATATATATATATATATATATATATATATATATATATATATATATATATATATATATATATATATATATATATATATATATATATAGAGAGAGAGAGAGAGAGAGAGAGAGAGTCATGCTAGAATACACTCGAGTGCATCCGGAGCGGAATACACTCAAGTCATTTTCCATGATGCAATATTTTTTTTTTGAAAATCTAATCCTTTGATCTTCTTAAACATCTTGTGAACAACTCATATGTAAAATTTGAGCACATTTGGATATGTATAGCTCATGCTATGAAGACCACAAAAATTATGCATTTCAAATTAGTTTCGCGCGTCGATTTTGTTGCCCTTGGATGAATGACTTACACTCATCCAAATGGGCTCAAAATTTTTATGTAGCCTAGTTATAGTATGACGGTGAAGATCAACGGTTTACATTTTTGCAAAAAATAGTCTTGATATGCAAACACACTTGAGTGTATTCGTGCGATCTGTACACTCGAGTATATTCTAGCCTGACTCTCTCTCTCTCTCTCTCTCTCTCTCTCTCTCTATATATATATATATATATATATATATATATATATATATATATATATATATATCTCTGTGTGTGTGTGTGTGTGTGTGTGGGCGTGCGTGCGTACATACACACACAAACACAATATATATATATATATATATATATATATATATATATATATTCTATTTGTGTGGGTGTATATATAAGCATATCTATATATACATATTGCTTAAAAGAATGGTGTACATATGTACATGTATCTTACATGTACCCATCTTCATTTTTTATGGTGGCACAACTGTATATAACAATCTAACCTTATGGAAGTGATGTATACCCCTAGATAACATGTGTATCAAAAATCACCTTGATTTGACTTTTCTATATCATTTAATGAGAGAAGATGTATATTTTCTAATCAATAGTTAGTTTTAGAAATTACCAAAATTGGATATATTGTTATATCTTATGATAAATATGAGATATCGTTGTAATATTTGAAATCACTTATAATCTAAAACATTTTAATTCAGTTCATAAGGTTGGATGTAATTAATAGATTCCATATATGCCATTAGAATGGCTGATACACATAACTTACATGTTACCTGCTCAAGAAAATAGTTACTTTTTTGTAGTTTGTTTCAGTACACATTTAGAGAGATACATAATCTTCCAAAATGGTTTCATTACATGCATAATAGTTACAGTTGTTACAAAAGTACATTTACATATTTTTTCCTACTGATTCTTCGATTTTTTTACAATGTACTTTTCATGTTTTTTACTATTTCAGTCAAATAGTTACCTTTTGGATCTAGTAGTTACTTTTGGACCATATAATTATTTTCTGACTAGATAGTTACTTTTCAGGAGGCACAATTAATCTACCTACATTACATCAAATAAATCTCCTATATATATGGGCATGCATACATTACTCACCCATGTAATTTAGATTAGTTTCCAATGATTCTCATTACAACTTGTGAATTCTAGTAATGTATTAGGCATTTTGGTCATAAAAGTTAGTTTTGTTATGTCCGGGTGGTGATTTTCTTTGGGTAAAAAAATCAATTTTACTATAAGTGGTAAAAAAATTCACTATCTGATTACTATTGGTATCTTTATATTATATTTTTGGACTCCTATTTATAGTTTAGTTATTTCTATTACAAAGAGATCTACATGGTCAGTACATTTATCCCACGTATATATATATATATATATATATATATAGTTTAGTACAATGGAGCACAAAGGGGATTCTGGTGGTGTAATAGTTGACTATGCGGGCAAATTGGGGGAAACCTAGGCCACAATGGAGGTGACCAGGGTGGTAGTAGAGTTGGGATGATCCCATCCTAGGTTAAGGGTGGAGTAGGAAGAGGCTGCATGAGCCTTAGTATAAAAGAAGTGGGGATTGAGTTTCTCTCAACTATATGAAAGGTGCAACACTAAACATTGAAGACAACTTCCATAGGGAGTGAAAAAAAATTCCAATGGTGCTATATGTAAACCTAGACTACTTATCCTTGCCTAACAAAGGAGGAGGAGCTAGCATCAACCTAGAGAACGCCTACAAGAAAATTAGAAACTTCAAAGATTTCATAGGGTGAGAGGACACACGAGGATCTATGGAGTACTACTTTGAGGAGGATGAACCAGAGGAAGTGTTGAACCTGGTGACGTTGAACTTGTCACTACAATGGTTTATTTGGAGATTTTATGAAACCAGAAGTAGAAATTATTATGTAGAATCAGCTTAACTTTTCTCTAATAGTCAAGGTGGTTGGCGAGATGTGGGGTACCTCACCGTGAGTGATAGGCTGAAGCTATTATGGGGACCGGTGAGCAAGACTCACATGTATGTATTGATTTCTTGATACTATGTGGTCCAATTCTCACATAAAGTCGACTACAAGAATGCCATCCATGGTGGACCATGGACATGTTTGGGAACTATTTAATGGTGTGGTAGTTTGAATCTTCTTTCCAACCTTTAGATGGCATACCATATTGAATTTTCACATGGGTTTGAATAGTGAACATACTCCTACACTACTATAATGGGATACTCCTTAGGAATATTGAAGAGCCTCTATAAGAATACTAGAGATATATAACCGTACAAAGACTCCACAAAGGAGAAAATGCGCTAGTTTGTCTATTAGTGAATACCAAAATTTCAATCTGACCTTCAATCTTTATAAACAATATTGAGTAAAAGGTGGAGTATCAATCCATCCTAGAAATATGTTTCTCTTGTGGGATGTTGAGGCACTTAGATAAGTTCCATAAGGGTAGAAGATAGGAAGCTATCCTATCACAATCTATAAGTCCAAATGATGTTCAAGTGATATGGAGGATCAAAAAGAATGGTGGAAGTCATATTATGGTAAGAATATTCATATGTGCCACTACCAAGAAAAAATATGGTCATACAAAACATAACCAACACAATATGAAAATGATAAGGTTCCATATGTAAGAGGTGGAACGAGAGGATACTTTGGAGTTGTGATGGAAGACATAGAGAGCAGGATGATGAGGTTGAAGGAAGATTTGGAGCTCAATCACCCATGATATAGAGGAAAAAGAAGATAACCCAACATGTACTTGATCAAGACCATGAAATTCACATGGAGGTGACATATACATTAGTTTGAAGCAAGAAGAAATGGGGACTACAACAAACATATGGAAACAAATGATAGTGGGATTCACACATTTTGTAAACTAGAAGAAGAGAGTTTAGTTGTAGGGCAAGCATATGAAGAACCTAATAAGGTAATGTATTTTGATTTTAATGAAGAATGTGAAAATACAACACCATATGACATCAACAACCCCCATCCATCAGTGGACAAAAACACGACAAGAAGGAAAAACCAAATCACTATGGAGAAACCTAAGCATGCTCCTACATAAGTGTTGTACTGGGAAAAAAGTAGATAAAGAAGAGATGATATAGGTGCTAGTGAGGAGGAGAAGGACTCTAGATCCTACGATCTACCCTCATAAGTGTTTGTTCCTCAATAAATCTCTTATTTGTGTTTCCTACACCATACATCCTAAGATGGAATGTAAGAGGAGAATGTCATGATTCGACTTTGAGTATCATTAAGGAGCATTATAACATCCCCATATCTAGGTGCCAGTCTCTCATTTCCATTTTCTTGTTCAATTTTCAATTAAATCCCTTTTAGGACCCCTTTTCCCTATTTTAGAATAGGTTATAATTGGTGAGGATGTAATAACCCTATGAAATACACTATCCCATGTCTATGAAATATTAGAGTGAAATAATACTAATAAATTGAATAATTAGAATTTTCTAATAACGTTACAAATCAATGGGTTTGAATCTAGAATTATACTATAGGATGATACTAGGAGATTACATTGGGAGAATTAGAGAGAACATAAAAGGACTCACCATGAATGAATTTTAGATCAAGCTAAATACCATAATTATGTGATTATTGTATTATAGAATAAACATAATACAAACAATTAAAAAATGTAGATCTAAGGACATTTTCGTGTTCCCCATTCTAAAATTAGGCTACATGTAAATTTTGGGAAGAAGTACATATAAATACACCTTTAATGGTTGTTTAGAAGGAAAGAAATACATTAAATTGATTTGTCTCATTTTTTAAAATGTCAAATCCACTTAGCTATGGTCGGGAGTTAATGAACCAAAAGAACCCACATTGAAGGACCTTGATTATAGTCTCTTAGGAGTTTATGTGCCCCCCAGTTGGGCTAGAATGATACTGTTCAATAATGAGGGGAACCTCCTCTTCATAAATGAACTGATGTAGAGGCTATATGAGCACAACTTGTATAGATAAGGCCCATCCCAATAGTAATGGTGGATGTTAGATATAAACTTCTTCTTTTCATTCCCTATGAAATCTAGATTAAGAATTTTCATATCTTGGTAATTCATAAAGTCACCATACCGTGGGGTGAAAGTGGTTACCTTCAGCAAGTGCTCATTAGGAAAAGAGTCATTGGTAATGACCGGGTCACTATCTTGTATTTGCGATCAGATGAGATGATCAAAGACATTGTTTTTAGTTCTCTTTATATCCTTGATTATAACTCTTGAAGAAATAAGATCCACCAAATCAGCCTAGGCTTCATGTCCTTTTTTGACATTAAGTATTTAATGGTAGCATGATCATTATAGGCAATAACTTGTGAGCCTATCATATAGGAGAATTCTTTTTGATGGCATATACAATAGAGATAAATTCATTTTTAGTGTTTACATGATTATTCACAAGTTGTCTAGCATCTTGCTGGGATAATAAATGACATGATGCTTCTTGTCGATACACTACCCTAGAATTGAACCCAATACATAATCACTGGAATCACATACGATCTCAAAAGGAAGAGAGAAATTTGTGGTACAAATTATGGGGTTAGAAATGAAAGATTCCTCTAAGGTGGTGAAGATTTTCCTATAGTTGAAATCAAAGATGAAATCAACATCCTTATGGAGAATATTTTTAAGAGGTTTAGTGATATTTCTAAACTCACAAATGGACCACCTACAAAAGTCGGTGTGTACTAGGAATGCCCTAACTTCTTTTATAATATTTGGAGGATATAATTTGGTGATAAGTTCTATTGGCACCTTGTCAATCTTAATGCCCGTTGATCTAGAATGATGTCCTGGGACAATTCCTTCCTTCACCATGAAGTGATATTTTTCCCAATTAAGAACCAAATTTATCTCTTCATAATGTTTTGGGACCACATCGAAATAGTGTAGGCATGCATCAAAAGAATCTCCATTTACTTAGAATTCATCCATGAGGTTTACATTTTAATTTTACTAAGGTTGGAAAAGGTAGCATACATGCAACTCTGGAAGGTGGGTGGCACATTGCATAATCTAAAGGGCATCTAATAAAAGTATTACGTCCAAAGGGACACATGAAGGTAGTCTTTTCTTGATCGTTGGGGTGGATGGGTATATGGTATAAGCAGAGTACATGTCCATGGGTTGTTGAACATATTCACAATGTTGATGAGGTGGACTGTCATCTACCTCTAGTTTCCTAGCAAGTGTGCATAACTGCTTCAACATGCAAAGTTTTCTCAACATTCTCTCATCATATTGGACCATTTCACAGCGTTACAAGCAGAAAAGAATCGATTTTCTCTTATTTTGGATTGTCTTGCGACTTCATTGGCAACCAACTCCATTTTTTCCTCTAGTTCCAATAAATCTTCACTTACTTCAAGTGGTGTGTTGTGCACAAAGATCCTAACTCAACCCTAGGGTTCTGCTACTGCTAAAACCCATAAGCCTGATGCACCCTTAAAAGGCACTACCCATCATGCTCTACATTACAAAACACCTACCTACACTCTCATGTAACCCTTTCCCCAGTGAATTTCCTTCATGTCATCGTGATCTATTTTGTCACGTTGGTCACCTTCTCTTTTAAGAAGCATGGAACAACAACTGAGAAGTTTGTATCTGGGCAATTGTCTACGAGTTAACCATCTATAACCTCTCCTCACTCATTCCATATACTCATCTCACTTTGGTTTTCCATATTCTACATGAATAACAAACTTTGTCATTGTCTTCTTCCTGGATACTCACCGAAAAACCATACCTGAGGTCTCTAGACCCTATAAATAGTGCCAAGTGAATGGTGTGAACTCCATGATTCTCCATGTATCCAAAATATTTGTAAAGGGTGACATCCTCTATCCATGCTTTTTTTTACCATCCACGTGTCATTGTGAAGTCTTGTTCAATTCCCAATTGAGTTTTTATCTTGTGGGAATCACACATAAATGCCTATCATCCTCGCCTAGGTTATCATTTCGATTTGAATGATCCTGTCACCATGGTAGCTTGTTGACGTCACTAAACTAGATCCTCCCTTGCTCTACAAGTTGTGAGGGAATAACCTTTTAGCCTAATTACATTGAGGTTGGACCCATGAATGTGACATTAGATTTCCAATATCATCCGAACTGCATGCAGATAGTGGAGTCATTCCCCACTTGCAAGGAAGCTTGGTGTGAGGGTTGATCTGCATCTAGCTCTATAGGAAAAACCATGGCATGGAATGAGGAGGGACATTCCTCCTTATATTTTCCCCTTTTTCCCCACAGACCAAGAGGGCATATACTATGACCCTGGGCGTACGTACGCCTTTTCTAGTAGTTTAAATACTACAATATAATCATATTGTTGAGATGCAAAAGTTTCCTTTCATGCTTGGTTAGTAAACAACTAGAAGTGAGGATGAATCAGTCCATTAACATTTATCCTTTTTCCACTTAATTAAAAATGATTTTAACTTGTAAAATTCATAAGAAATCACTGGCATGTTAATATATATATATATATATATATATATATATATATATATATATATATATATATATATAATATGAAGGGCTTAATGGGATGGGTTTTGAGTTCTGATTTCATACTTACAATAGAGTCACTCTCTAAGTGATGAATTCAATGAAATCAATATTAATAGAATGCATAAAGACAATGATTAGTTTTTGGAAGTATACGACCCTGATCCCAAGAAGTATTCTAGTATGAATAGGTCTAACTTTAAGGTATGTTCAGTCCAAATTTTTTTTGGGCATTGTTTTTGACCAATTGAACTCATTTAATGAGGCATCTCTTGATCTAATATTAATCCTTGAAAGTCAAAAGTTGAACTTAAAATATCCTAATTGACATCATATGAATTCTTGTGAACATGAAGTACTCTATTATAGTGGGTCCATTGAACTCTCCAACCATGTTTTGCCTTTTTAATGTGATTATAAAAATGCTAGTCCAAACTCTATTACACATGGTAAGTGTTATAGTGAATTATCTAAAATAGTGGTACTTATTTACAACCATACTTATATAAGGATTGCATATCCTATCCGAGGTGTGTGTTTGTAGCCTTTACTTAGGCCAGAATCCTATGGTGTTATGACCCCATTTTAGGTATATGCAGTGTAAATTATTTATCCATACCAACTTTACTATTCAAATTTGAAAGTATGGATAAATATTATGGTAATATACTTTATTCTTCATGCTTGTTCTCTAAAATTTATATGACTCACTTCTCTTGATAGAACTCTTTGAAATTACCAAATTGTATATAGCCCCCTCTTTGTGGAAACATCTCTTTTGTACTTGTAACTCAATATAATGCCCAAATTGTTAATTTTATGTTCATACTTAGTCTTTTTTTATTCTTTCTTATTCCCTATGTTCTAGGCAATGTTTCCTTCCACTAGGTTCTAAGCCGATAGTTGACCTATTACAACCCACTTTCCCATTTACCCACCATTGAAAAATCATAAACACGAGGATCATAATCTCATTTTTCCATGATCCAAAAAATAAGAAAGACTTGGTAGTGTATTGGAAAGGTGCATGCATTCAAGCATACTTCTTCTGGAGGTCAAGGGTTTGATTCCTCTATACTTCATTGAAACTTCACATGGAAGAGATGGTTTAAGGGCCCAAAACATCTTTGATGCCATGTGTGGAGAGGGGTCTGTCGTAGATACTGACCTCTTATATGCCAACACCTTGGTGGTTAATTTATGGTTGGGGGAAGGTGTCCCTTGAGTTTGGCAGAGTTCATAGCTTTTGCACCTCTTATGCTACTTAATCCTGATAAAGGGTTACACCCCATTGTAGTTGGTACTATTTGGAGGCGCTAGTGTCCAAAGTTGTTGAACAAGACTGAGTAAACATATGGCCAAGTATCTTAATGATTTCTAATTTAGAGATGGTATATTGGAGGGGAAGAGGCCATTCTTCATAGTATCAATAGGGTATTGAACGTACAACATGGTAATGGTTCTATGTCCATTCTTACAGTTGAATTTTCCATTGCCTTCAATCTGGTGGATAGGTTGAATTTACTCCATGAGGTGAGGGTGAGGTGTCCATCTATTTATTGGTGGGTGGAGTTCTTGTATGGATAGGTATCCATACTATACCTTAGGGATGGTCATATTTTGTCTGCCATTGGGATGCAACAGGGTGATCCTTTGGGCCCACTTCTTTTTTCCCTCGTATTGCATCCACTTATCCATAAAAGTAGAGACAATTGCAAGCTTCTTCCTCATGCCTAATATCTTGATCATGGAACTATCATTGGGGACACAAAGGAAGTTTCTAAGGTTCTAAATATCAATCATTGGTCTGGACCTGGTTTAGGTCTTAATTTGAATATTTTTAAAATTGAACCTTTATGGCCTTCATGTGATGGTAGGAAGCTTACTAAGGAGTCATTCCTAATAGACATCAAGAGGCCTTTGCTAGGAGTGAAGTTTCTTGGAGGAGTTGTTAGTAGAGACAAAAAATTTGTTGATGGATTGGGTATGGAGAGGTATTCCAAGGTTGTTGAGATGATGCATCTTCTTCCTCAATTGGGTAATCCACGAAGTGAGATCCTTTTACTCTGATATTGTATGTGGATTGCCAAGTTTTTGTGTGTCTTGAGGACTTTCCAACCTATGCACATGGAGAAGGTAGCATCATGGCTCAACAGAAGCTTACAAGGGTTTATTGAAGACATTATAGTTTGTGGAGGTTCTTTCTTTGGGGGGGTTACAATGGAGGGTGGCTTCATTTCCCATTCAACTTGGTGGCTTGGGACTATATCCAGTAGTTGAGGCTTTGTGATATTCTTTTGTGGCATCTAGGGCCCAATCTAGGTTGATTCAGGATCATATCTTGTGAGGTAGTGGGATTCATGGTATAGACTCTAACTTTGAGTATGCCCTAGTTTGTCTTCATGTCATGATTCCTTCTTTTGACCTTAGTTGTTTTTCTATCAAGGACACCATCCCCCCGAAGGCACAAAATTCATTGGAGAGTGCCTTTTCTAGCAAAGTGATTGAGGATATGGAAGTTAATTTTGATGTGACCGTTAGACTAAAGGCAATTTTTAGATGTCTACAAGATGATCATGCTCAAGATTTTCTCCTTGCTATTCCTATATGGGCATGTGCTGCACATGTTACTACTGGGGTATCACACTATCCTCATATATTGTCTCATGATTCCTTTATTTCCTAATGATGAGATATGCCCACTATTTCATAAGGCATGTCTAGATTCTTTTTGGGAGCATGTGATTCATTCCAGATATCTTCTAGGTTTTAAATACAAGTATGATCTTTTTAGGGATGTTCTCTTTGATGTACTCAGATGTGCATGTGTTTCTTCTAAGAAAAAGGTGCTTGTGAACTTTTTGACAGACTCATAAGAATGTAGGTTGACACTTAGACCTGCCAATGTGTTAATTTTCTAATGGGCCGAAGGGAAACATGTGTGTGTGGATCTGATAGGAGTTCCTCCATTTATGGGATTGAGGATTGAGGCATTTATACAAGGAATTCTACCCTTACAGCTGCCTCAGCTAAAGTGGTCAAGCATGAGAAAGTGTGTGTTGACTATCAACACACCTTTATCCCTTTTTGGATTTGATACTTTTAGATTCATAGCACCAAAGTTCATTGAGCTGCTGAAGAGGGTTCAAAAAATTATTAATAGTAATGTTATGACCCCCAAGTCTATGAATGTAGTATATTATAGGATAGGGCTTTCCATCTAAAAAGGACTAGTGGCATAGCTTTTTGCCCACTTATCTTCTACCCCTATGTAACTATCAAATAGATATATTTTACTTCCATCTTTGATTGTAAAAAAAAAAGATATAATAATTTAAACAAATATTTCATTTATAACTTTGAATGACATAAAAGGATGTTGATTTTTCCTTAAAGGAGTGTAGATACTTCTCCAAGCAAAGAAACACTACATAAACAGATACACTACATGAAAGAAGATACCATGAATATTATATAACTAATCCTCCTTGTGACAATAAATGTATAGTCTTCAATGTATTCATCTGTTCCAATTCTTTATACCATCATTTTCTAATGTAAGCCAGATACCTAAAATGCCGACAAAAATGCACAAACCAATATATTTCTATACCGTATATGTGGGTACATACAAAAGTGAGCATGTAGATATATATTCAACAATCATATAATTTCACATATGACGTGGTATATTCCTTTAAATAATCTAACCCATGCTTGTCATGCTGCCTCAGGTTTAATCACTTTTATGTCCATATTGGACTTGTATGAATTACCCCTATGTAGTTTTAACCTTGGGTTTAGAGTATCTTTTTGTTTCATTATATGCTACATATATGCATTATGATGAACCAAAGTTAAATAAACATCCAAACAATTTATTCATCCAACATCGATAAATCATCAGCAATCTTATGAAGTTGATATATGCGTGTATTCATAAATAGACATGTGACTTCATGAAGACATCATAAAGCTATACTTCAAGTATATAATCCCAAAACAATAAGAATAGTGTATATCTAAGAAACCAACATGGTACAAAATTACATATATAATTTTAAAGTGTCACCATGTATCCGTATGATACTAAATAGGGTCGAGTCTTGGGTTTAGGTCTAGGTTTGATATTAGGGATAGGTCTCAAAACCATAATTCACTTGCATAGGGTTCATATGATTTAGAAACCCTTAATATACATCAACATCATCCTAATCTTACTAAGAACTTTAGATCTCATTATTATTCAACAACCTCAGATTACTTCAAAAAATAAATGTATCTAATGTATTTGAACACCTATTCATCAAAACTAGGGTTGGGTTAGGGTTAAGAGTCACAACCATAGTTCTATCATATTATGAGTCAATTATATAATCATCTTATCATTATATTAGATTACTTTTCATCAATTGAAAAAGGTATACATTTTATTTAATGATTTTTATTGTTTACATGTAATCATCATTATCAAAACATGAATTAACACATACTTTTGAGATACCATCACAATTAAGCATTGAAACCATTTTTTTAAATCTACATGTTTTTGTGTTAAATTTGGTATATAGTATGACTACTGATAGAGCTACAATGCATTTTTAGAATCAATGCAAATTAGATACAAGTAAACCAATGATATCAAGCCACATCATAAAAAATATTTACTTAATATTCCATCTTAGGACTAGGGGAATTGACGCCATTGCCTCACATGATAAACATGTTTAGGGGCCATTGGATCCAAAGTCAGTGGGTCTTCTTCCTACTTGTGAAGAATCCCAACCCATCCCTAGGAAAGTCAACTATGGGTTTGACTCCTAGGGTCCAGGGATTGAAAAGTTATGAGGAGGTTAGGGCACCTCCATTAGCCTTCAGCAATCCTGGCCAGTTACCAGATGTGGTTAGTGGCGACCATAATCCATGAAAACAAGACTCATCCCCTAGGACTTAAACATGGTCATAAGTAATGTTGAGCTAGGAGGATAGACTTTACATGCACATTAGAGAGAGGATCTTGGGTATCACATATCTTCCATAAGGTAAACAAACTCTTCTAAAGGCCTAGAGCAGGCAGGGTGTTCACTCAGCATTCCTGTTATATGCACAAAAGGTCAGTGAAGACTATTCAGATGTTTTCTTTGCTAGGATTATGGTGGTGCTCCTTGGATTTTTAGTTTCCGCATCCTCGAGTGTCTTATATAGGCCCCAAGGTCACAACCTCAACATTTGAAGTATTCCCTCAATTCAAAGTATACTGCTATTATCTATGGATAATCTCCACGATAATGCACCTTGTTATCTTTAGTTGGGGTTTGTTAAGAGGAGACATGCAATCAGGTGATGAGTGAAGAGTTGGTTGGATGTAGAGATGTCGAATGAAATTTATATAATCGCAAGGAGAATTGCATGCACTTATCGTCATGTCTTCCATTTAATTCTAGGCAGAAGGGATTTCTTCCCTACATTCGGTTCCACACAACAAAGGGAGCCTAGATCTGACCTAGATCCTCCCAAATAAAGGTCCCCTCTTAAAAACTATTTTCCTATTTTTGAAAACCCACTTTCCTATTTTAATTATATGGGTCATCTAACATATCAGATTTGTTCCAAACTTTATGATAAACATTAACGAAATATTATGTAGCCTGAGGTAAAATATTAGGTTAGGGAAAGTTGGTTTGATCCATAAAACTTGGTCTCCAAGAATTAACCAAATAATACTTGGACTAATTATCTAGATCATGAGATAACATAGAATCTTATCAAATTTATCCTATATTCCTATATTTGATTATTCATTTACTAATGTTATCATGGGTATTTATTATAAACACAAAATACCAAATGCACAATTGTTCTCGCAAGGATCCATGTCAAACCCTAATGGCCCAATTGGGTTTGTATTGGGTTCTAGAGCCCATGGCTCACGCCTTGTCCCTCCAAAGGGTCCATAATCCTTATAACATTCTTGTTTGTGATTTAAAGCTTGAACCAATCACAATATTGAAGTCTCATATTAATATATTTGCTCAACCTCACTTTATATACTTAAGTTGAAGACCTGATCTAGGTCTAGGACTTACATTCATCAACCAAGGTCATCATATTCCTTTTATTTTTCAACTTTGATAATCACACCCTATTGTTTAATAAAATCTTAAAATCCCAAGTTTCAAAAGGATGTTATATTCACCTACCTTAACATGATTTGTCCCTTAAAAGTCAAGGTGAAAGGTAACTCATTCTAGCCTCATGCATTAGGGCGAGAAACCTTCCTTGGATAGGTTTGGCAAGGTTATCATAACCAACTTTTGTTGAGGTGAAGATTATTTATGTTATGATGCTAGAAACCAAATGTATTCAAAGTGGTATTTCGACACCCTCATTCATTGCATGATATTATCACTTGGTGATTACATTTTCACTTACATTTCAAACCTACTAGTCATTATTAAGCTATATTTGTGAGATGGTCAGGTAGTACCTGTATATCCTAGTTTATGTTATGAATTTTCAACTTAGGGTATTCATTCTCATATGTCATTTATTTTTATCACATGTGGCTTCCCAATATATCACACCCATACTAAAATGGAATAAATATTTGCCTACGATTCAAATAAAGATTATCTTATCTCATGTGTAGAGATGGTACATCCACACATGACCTTATACTTTTAGATTTTAGGTTGAGTCTTCCTCAAAAGTGACTCAAAAACATGAATACATTTCAACTCCATGATTTTTCTTAAATTTCATAAACCTAAGGGGAAAGTGTTTTTCTCAGATTTCTTAAGTGTATGCACAACTCCCTTTGAGATTCTATTTCAAACATTATTAGCAAGATCTTGTAATATTATGTTTACATCTCATGTATCATTATCCTTAGTCGTTCCCTTAAGGTATCTAGCTATGTAGGTACCTTTGGAGTGATCTCCACTTGCCCCCAAGGGCCTGATGTACTCATGGAGTGTCTTTCCCAATGACCCATCAGTCCTCATGTACTTATGGAGGTGGCCATTCTCCTGACCCTACGGGTCTTCTTCACACATGGATGCCTTTATATTGACCCTTTAGGACTTATGTAGTAAAGGAAAAATCACCTCCTGACCCCTTGGGTCTTCTGTACCTTTAAGCCTAACTGCATAATCCTAGGCTTGACTTAGGGATCTACCCTACCTACTGATATTTTATCATTGTATTTTGTTTATTCGTTACTTGCACATTTTTTAGGTCAAGGATCTCCAATACCATTGTGTACACACACACACACACACACACACACACACACACACACATATATATATATATATATATATATATATATATATATATATATATATATATATATATATATATATATATATATATCCCATGACTCATCATTCCCAAGGAGATATACAACTTATATGCCTTCCATGGAATTTTTTGAATGTGTTTACTTTCATTACACATTTTACTTGGGATTTCTCTAAATAAAATTTTAGTACTAATAATCTATGCATCCATGGAATTCAACTAAACTCCCACTCTTGGTGATAGTTCAACTCATATTCCTTAGATGCACCATTATAACATTTTTTAATGTACTTTACTTGCCATTACATATTTACTATGGGATTTATCATACCAAGGTCTTCATATTTAAATATAATGTAAATTCATTTTCAAATTAAGGATAAGATAATATGACTAGTTAAGGGTAAATACTTTTCATTTATTATACTGATACCATCTGTCTGTATCCCATTTCTATAGGATTAGGTCCTTTTAGTAAGGCCGAGGTTACCTAATATTTTTATACCAAACACAAGGTTTTTCAACTCATCCTTCTAGCGGAGGTCCCCAACATATGGTGCCTTTTTGTCTTGTAGTAGGAGGTTAGGTTTTTTAGCCACAACCTAACCCCACGAGTTTAAGGTTATCCTTCCTTCATAGGTCTTTTCCCATTCTTGGTTTGAACCACCCCTTTTTGGACACTAACCCTAAAAGGTGGATTGAGACTATCATATTTTCTTTGTGTAACAATTGATTTCCTATGTTATGTATATATATATATATATATATATATATATATATATATATATACACAGATCCCTTTATGTGTATCCCACATGTATGCATGACTTTTGGTATTCTATGTACTCACATGCATGGAAAACTACTAGTATCAAATTTCAGGGCACCCAACTAAATTACCCAAACTTAGTAGGGTTTTCTATTTCCCTTATCCTCTATTAGAGTTTGCTTGGATAGGGTTATTATTTTCATTCACTCATTGCATATACATACCCAAAATTAGGGGGTTTTGTTAGGGTTAAGGGTTCACCTCTACGTCATAGGGTTTTATCTTCCCTTTAACCCACTTATGCTTTCATAATCGATCATCTTATTCCAACTTAAGTTCTTCATGAATGGCTGGGTTTTCCCCATCCCAAACTTTGGTCTATATAGGGTTTGCCCTCCCTAAAGGGACATAAGCTTCACACCAGATCTTCTATAACTATTTTTCTAATTAACATTATATGTAATTTTTGGTGGAGGAAGCCTTAGTCCTACTTTTTACTAAAATCCTAATTCTAGATGAGGAGAGAAGTGAATTCTAGGGTTTAGAAAGAAAATAGAGGAGAAGAGGAAAAAATTTAAGTTGAGAAGACCTAGAGGCATTTTAATTTGGGAAACCTAGACTTTGTCCAGGGATGATTCACATGGATCAGGGATTCCTCATTTACCAACTAGTGGCGTGAAGGAAAAATTTTCCAACCCTCAAGTTGTGATCCTTTATAGACAACATTGTCTTTGGATAGTGCCCTTAAAATTATTTATAACACTGAAGAAAATATGAAAATATTAACTAGTAAAAGTTATTTGATAAGTTTATGCCTAATATTAATTTTTACGACCCTTCCTATAGTTACCTATGATTATAGGAAAATAATAGGGACAAGGATCATGATCTCATGCATTTTTCTAGGATCTTGACTTATGACTCAACAAATAGTTTCATTTATAACTTTGAATGATGCAAAAGGATGTTGATTTCTTCTTAAAGGAGCTTATATAATTTTCCAACTAAACAAATACTACATAAAGAGATATACAATGTGGAATAAGATACCATGGATATTATATAAGTAAACCTCCTTATGAAGTTAACTTTATAATCTTCAATGTATTCATCGAAGTCTCCAATTCTTCATATTAGCAATCTTTAATGTAATCCAACTACCTAAATGTCGAAAAATAAGGCATGTATCGGTATATTTCTATAATGTATGTGGGTGCATACAAAAGTACACATGTACATATGTATTCAACAATCAAATAGATGCAGATATGAACTTGTATATTTTTTTAGCTAATTTAACCCATGCTTGTCATGCCACCATGGTGTAGTCACTTTTATGTTCATCATTGGATTTGTATGATCTATCCCTTGGTAGGTTTGACCTTGGGTTCAAAGTATCTTGTTGTTTCATTACATGATAAATATAGGAATTGTAATGAACTAATATTATATAAACATCCAAGTAGTTTATTCATCCAACATCAATAAATTTTTGGTAAGCCCAGGAATTTGACACATATGGGTATTCATAAAAAATCATGTTCTTCACATAAACATCGTGTAATTATACTTCAAGTATATTATCTTAAAAAATCATAATAGTCTATACCCTAGACCTCAACATGATCTGAAATTACATACATAACCCTAAAGTGTCTCCATTTATCAATGTGATACTAAATAGGGTCAAGTCTAGGGTTTAGATCTATGGTTGATATTAGGCTTAGGTCTTGAACCCCTAATTCACACACATATTGTTCATATTATTTATAAGCACTAAATATACATTATCCTAATGTTAATAAGAAATTGGGGTCTCATTATTATTCAACAACATCATATTACATCACAAATAAAAAAATTAATGTATTTAAAAACCTATTCATTAAAACTAGGATTGGATTAGGGTTAAGAGTCACAAACCTAATTCTACCATATTATCATTCCCGAGGGTTTAAAACCATAATAAAAGATTAGGTGTAACCCTAAGTTATAGGTTAATCTATCAAAGTCTTATCATCAGACTAGATTATTTTTCATCAACTGAACAAGGTATACATTTTATTTCATTAAAACTATTGTTTACATCTAATTATCATTATCAAAACATGAGATAACACATACTTTTATAACCATGATTAGAAATAGGCATTGAAACCATTTTGTTTGGAGTCAACATATGTTCCTATTAATTTGGTATATAATATGACTACCATCACAGCTACAATGTATTTTTTAGAATTAATGCAATTTGAAAATAACTAGACCAATGATATCACACCCTATCATCAAAATCTATTTTACTCATTCATAACCTCATTCATCTGATAAATAGGAAACTAACCCCATCTCCATCACATCTGAAATGCATGTGTAGGGGAAATTTAGTCCAAAGGCAGTGTGTCTTCTTCCTTCTCGCAAAGAAGCCCAACTAACCCTAGGTAAGCCAACAATGTAATTGAATCCCTAAGTCTAGGGATCAAATAGCTACAAGGAGGTTGGGGAACCTCCACTATCCCTCAACGAACCTGGCCAACTACTGGCTTGGTCAACAGTGGACGAAATCCAAAAAGTGGGCCCTCATCCACTAGGTCTAAAGAAAGGTCATACACAATTCTAATCTAGGAGGAAAGGATTTACCTTCATGTCCCAGAGAGGATGATGGTAATCTTTGATGTTCCATAAAGTAGTTGAACTCTTATAAAGTCCTGGAGTAGGTAGGGGGCTCACTCAACCTTTCCATTCCATGCACCGAAGGTCACAAAAGACTATTTTTATGTTGATCTTCAAGAGGGGATTATGGGGGTTTTTCTCCTTGGTTTTGCCAAAGTCCTCGAGTATCTTATATAGGCCTCATGGTGGAAACCTTGGTGTCTGCAACATGCCCACAATTCAATGGATAATTCTATTATTTTTGAAGAAAATCCATCAAAATGTAGTCTTTTTACCTTTGATTAGGGTTTGTGAAGAGGAGACGTGTGATTAGGGGATGAATCTAATGTTGGTTTGATGTAGGGAGTCAAGTGAGAATGAGATAATTGCGAGGAGAATGGTGTGTGCTTTTTAGTAGGATTTCCAATGGGTTTGAGAAGAAGGGGTGACTAGCTATGCGTCTGATTCTATAATGGATCCCATATGTAACAAACTCTTTAGGCATACATGTATCAGTAGAAGCAACTCCCATTTTTTCATAACAAGGAGGACTTTAGTTCAGAGGGAAATCATAAGAATAATAAACATTGCAAATAAAGCAAATGACCACTATGTATTATTATTGAAATTCATTCATTCATTGTTCAAAGGAAATCTAGTACAATTGAGTTCTTGAATTAAAACTAACTAAGACAAACATGATTTAACATTACTTAATTCATACATGAAATTATCTATAAACATTTTGATATTCTATTGTAGATGGCACCCCCAAGGTAGGTCTCTTGGAAACCTTGATCAATTCCATAAACTGGTCTTCATATGGCTCTTAGCTTGAAGTTGCTCCATACATGTGGGCATTGTGCCCCCAACCATGCATGCAATAAAAACCACATTAGAGTAAGCCACATTGAGTATTTTAATAACAACATAATAACTTAGAAATAAGAAAAACATGAAATTAATTGAACAATAAACATAGATTCACATATTATGATATTAGTACATGCTTAATGATAAAAAAAATTATGATATTAGTGGTTGATTATAGTGTCCTCCACTCTTATCACCAACTGTGCTCATAAGGCTTGTAGGCTCAACTGATGTTCCACTTGAACTCATGATTTGCACCTTAGTGCCATTATTTATGATCCAATTGAGATCATGATTGCACTTGAGTACCTCTACGTTTCATTCAAACTCATAAGGCTCGAGGGCTCTTACATGTTGAGGGCATAATAGTACAACCAATTACATGAATTCATTATTAACTTGGAATAACTAAATTGAATTGATTTTAGATGAACATGACATGAATTATCGAAATAAACTTGAAGCATAACTATCAATTAATTACTTTAGAGGACCATTCATTCAATTAGGATTTAGTTTGAAATACATAACTATGCATATAATTCATCTTAATCACCATAATAAATTATAAGGTGATTAAAACCAATACTTAATACTCATAGTGCATGGAACCACTTACCTCTCCTTTAGAGAAAATTCTAGTTGCTTGTGTAGGTTGATGAAAACCTAATCACTTCCTTGGGCTGGTTGAACCCTAATTAGTCTCTTAGAACAATTAGCATTCATTAATGATTAATCCTTAAATTCTAGGGTTTTAGGGTTCATTAAGAATTTAAGGGAATTCAATATTAAAACGGACTTTAAAACCATGTTAGAGTTGTTCTTCATATTTTTATATTTATATAGATTACTTAATTGCATTTATTTGACTTCATATCAATTAGATATGAATTTTCCAGTCCTAAGACAACAAAAAAATCTAGAGAAAATTAATGATATCTTGCAAATCATGGGAAAACAAATAGAGTGAAAGACTCTTTTACCCTCACATAGAGTGCTAAACCTTGGTCACGTGACAAGCCAATCATATCCGTTAACTATAGAGCTTATTTGATTGAAATCAAATTAATGTGTGTAATATCGATTTTGCCCACGGTCCGTGTTACTAAAACAAAATCAATATGAGGGTGGAAAAGGTAAAATGCCTAGGGGATGCTCCCCCATCTCCTTCCTCGTGATGGAACAAATATTCAATAGCTGGATGGGAAAATAAATACTCATTCTCTGGGATCAAACTCAGGTAAACACCTTCAAAACTAGGTTCCTAAGGTTGCCAAGGTCTCAATGACCCCTTCAGTGAAGGCCGAGGACCATTGGTATGAAAAAACAAGTCTCCATCATGGTTGACCAGGGGTTTGACTGGAGGGGGAAAGGAAGGTGAGCTCAAAGAAAACTACCAATCTCGGTGAGTTTGCAACACCGTGCCAAAGATAATGGCTTGAAAAACCTTGAACAATCTCGATTGAGGCTAGGAATTCCTCTATGGATGCACAAATCACGGGAAAAAAGTAAGAAAAAGGGGAAACAAGAATTACCAAGCCACCAAATAAAAATTCCAAGATGGAAAGCTTTGTGAATGTCCCTCAATCATGACTGAAGCATCTAAAACTCATGTGGGCATCCGACTTTTTACCTCTAACCATTAGAGGGGACAGTATCAAAGTAGAGATACAAGGATCCAAAGTCAATGGCTTGTGAAAAACCAGTGAATATAGGCGAGTTTCTAGCTGCATGTATACATAGGTGGGGGTCAAGATCAGGTGGTAAGGGAGTCCAGTTGTAGGAGGAGTCCATTCATCCCAAGGATTTGAGGCTGTTGGAGTCCAGGGAGATAAGGACTTGGGTTAGTAAGAAGGTTCCCATGTTTGCAGGATTTGGATTTTGACACGAAAAAAGGACTCCATATGCATAACATTGTAATAAGACTAGGAGCATATGAAATTGGCCCCCTAAAATCAAATGCCAACTCATTTGGAGTTTAAACTATATTGAACTCTCAAAAATCATTTTAGGGGTCAAATAAAGTCTATTTTGCCTTAAATGTTGTTCACATGTGTATTTTAGAGTCTGCATAGTTCTTACACAATTACTTTCCAAATTTGATGACTCAAATATGAGTACTTACATAATTGAAATTTTGTTGAAAGTAATGAATCTATGCCCCTAAAGATCCTATTATCACTCACTCCTATAAGAGAACCAGATCTTTGGCCATGAAGGACGATAACATTGGTGATTAGGACAACGATAGGGTTGACAACGACCGTCATCGGGAGCCTTAATCATTGTCTGACCATATTTTGACTCAAAAAGTAATGAAAATATGTCTATGGAGAATACTATATCTTGGGTGTATTTACTAAAACAAAAATAAGGGGATATTCTCTTGAGAGTGTAGATATTGAGTTGCATGGCTAGACGCTCATTTACCCACATAATGAGGCACTGAAGAATGCTATGAGATGGAGTTGATGTCTGGTTGGTTATGTTATTGGGTTGAATGTTCATATTCCCACTCTCAAAAACTATCTCTCCTAGGATTGGATCATTAAAGGCTCTATAGAAGTCATGAGTTATGGGTGAGGCTTCTTACTTATCAAGTTTTCAGGTGATTTTGACCTAGAAAAAAGTCATTGATGAAGGAGTACACTTCATTAGAGGGAAACTGATGGTCCTAATGAGATGGAGACCATGTGATATTCTCAAAAGACTCAAGTTAACTAATATGCATATTTGGGTTAGTATTCATGAGCTCCCCCTAGAGTTATGGGATTTGAAGATGTTTACCAGGATAAGTTCTTTCCTTGGCACTCCTCTCTGAATAGATAGGATCATTTTTTACATCATATCTTGGTGTTCTCTAGACTCTAGATCCTAATGTCAGCAAACTCAGTGTTTTCTAAGTAGCTTGACTAGCAATGATAATGACTCAATACATGTGATTCATTTTGAATATTTCTGAGTGCATGCTCTATGTGTAAGCTCTTCGGTCACAATAATTGCAGGGAGAAGACTAAGAGGACTACTGCGCAAGTCTATATCGAGAAAAAGAATGCAAATAAGACTACTGATGTTTTAGCTAGAGAGAAATATTTAAATACCTAGTCTGATTATCAGGCCTACGAATATGAAAGGGAGGAATTACATGGTGCAAATGATCAATTTTATAAATACGGCAATATGGGAGATAATAAACGTGCTAGTTCCAAGGTGGTTGTCCTGGTTACTCCACCTAACTCTACTGAATCTAATAGAGTAGTGAGAAGTAAGAAAGGTTCCATCGAACATAATTTTCATAATCCCAAAAGAACCAAGAAAGCCAAGAATAGAAATATTTCAAGTAGAAAATCCATTGAAATCTCTTTGATAACCACTATTCTAATAATAGGCTTCACAATTTGGTGATTGATGTTGAAGTAGGAACATCCCCTGAGACCAGTGAAGCATTGGTTACTTTTGGTTCTAATGGATAGTTTTCCTTTTAATGTTGTTTCTTGGAATGTTAGAGGCCTAAATCTTAAGGCCTTTAAAGTTGAGGAGGAAATAAGGAGGCTTAGGCCACATATTGTCATTCCCATTAAAACTAAAGTCAAAATATAGAAGGTACTCAAGTTATTCAATAGTTATTTTGATGGTTATCACTGGATCCCTAATCAAGATTCTCACAAGTTGGGCAAAGTCATTGTCACGTAAAAAACAAATGACTATCGGGTCACTAAGATCAATGAATTTGATCAACATGTTCATGCCAGAGTCCAAGTCAATGATATTTGTTTTCTTCTTACTCCCGTCTATGGACATAATCATGATACTGATAGAGAACACCTATAGAATGATGTTGAGTATATTTTTACTATGTATAATGAGATCTGGATCATCATGGGTGATAAGCAAATAGAAAGGAAAGCAAGAAAATGGGAAAAATCCTCCTAAAAAATCTATGGAATAACCAATGTGGTTTAAATTGTGGTCTCTTTGGACTTATCTTGAATGGATCTCTCTTCACATGGGATAATCATCAAGGTGAAATTAATTTTTTTAATTGTTGAATAGATAATATTTATGGTGTTCTTTCCACAAACATTAATGCTATCAATAATCAGATTGTGAATTATTATAACAATGTCTTAAACAATAATCATACTTCTCAGTCCTAGAAACCGAATATTTTAAGTTTTTTGGTTCAATATGATGTCTAAAAGCTAGCTCTTGATAAATTCATCTTTGTCTTAGATATAGAAGATGTTATCAAAAATATTAATTGTGACAAGTGCCTCATTCTAGATGGATTCAATGGTCAGTTGTTTAAAAGCTATTGGGAGGTTGTAAGACATGATGTCATTGGTGATGTCCTTAACTTATTTAAAAATGGTAAGGAAGCAAGTATAACATTTATAACCATTTTTCCCTAATTTCAAAGATACATTTGCTTAAAAATTGGTGCCCTATTGCCATTTCCAATGTTATGTTCAATGTTGTTTTGAAGTCATGAGTGATAGGTTGAAAAATGTTTTTTATTCTCTGATAAAAAAGAACTAGTGTGCCATAATCAAAGGGAGAAAAATACAAGATGCCATTATTTTATCTAAAGAGCTCATACACAATTTTATAGAGAAAGGAACAAAACCTAAAGTATTTCTCAAAGTAGACTTGTCTAAGGCATACAACTTTGTCTCTTGGAATCTCTTTTCTAGGTCATTGTTGTAATGGGATTTCCTAAATGCTAGTCAAATTTGGATCATGGTAATTTTTTCTTCTACTTCTTATGAAATCTTGGTTAATGGTGAACCAATGTGTGCTTTCAAATCAAGAAATGGAGTTAGGTAGGGTGATCCCCTAGCTCCATGGAAACTTTTTCTCAATTGATGGAGCTTGATATGAGCAAAGCTTATGACAGAGTGGAGTGGTCTTTTTTGGGGAGGGTGATGGAGAAGATGGGTTTTCCTGACAGGTGGAGTACCAAGGCGTATGAGTGCTTGTCTAGTGTTTCACACAAATTCATCATTAATGGGAAAAGGAGGGGATCTATAAGACCGACTAGAGGATTGCACCAAGGTGACCCTTTCTCTCCCTATCTCTTTATTTTTTGTGTTGAAGCTTTCTCTTTATCTCTTATAAAAGTAGCTTAGGCAAAGAGGATTCATGGCATCAAGGCATGTAGGACAGTGCCACGTGTCTCTCATCTTCTTTTCGTTGATGATATCATCGTGTTCACTAGAGCTACCTCAGAAGAATGCTCCATTTTAGCTAAGATTTTCAGCCAATATGAGAGGGCATCCGGGCAGAAAATTAATTATGAAAAGATAGAGGTTTCTTTTAGTGGAAACGTGGAGGAGAAAAGAAGGGACACCATCAAAAATATGCTTGGGGTAAGAGACGTTGACCGACATGAGAAATATTTGGGTTTACCAACAGTTGTGGGTCGGTCTAAGAAGGTGGTCTTTGCTGCAATTAAAGACAGGGTATGGAAAAAAACTACAGGGATGGAAGGAATAGTTGTTGTCCAACCCGAGGACGGAGATACTTATCAAAGTAGTGATCCAGGCCATTCCTACTTATCTTATGAGCATTTTCAAGCTTCTTGAAGGACTCATTGATGAGATACACTCCATGATAGCATGTTTCTAGTGGGGAGCAAAAGAAGGTGCAAGAAAATTTCATTGGCTTAGCTGGGTAAGACTTTACAGACCAAAGGAGTATGGTGGGATGGGCTTCCGGGATCTATCTGCATTCAATAGTGCACTATTGGCAAAGCAGGGGTGGTGTCTTTCTACTAATGAGGGATCTTTGATCATCCGTGTACTGAAGAAGAAATATTACTGACACACTACAGTCATTCATTCAGTGAGGGGAGGAGCACCTAGCTACATGTAGAGGAGAATTTGGGGGGCATTGCAGCTGGCCAAATCAAGTTTTCTGTGGCGGGTGGGATCGGGGAGGAAGATCGACATATACAGAGATAGATGGATCCCACAGCTGGGTGGGATAGTGCACCGCTATCTGGTGCAGGGACCGGTTACATATACTTCAGTTGTTGGGTTGATAAATGAGGAGACGGGATAGTGGGATGAGATTGCCTTGACAGATGTGTTCCCTCCCCATATTCGATCCATGATTCTTTCTATACCTTTGAGTGGCTGGGAGGACGTTGATACTCTATGCTGGGACAGAGAGATTAAAGGGGAGTTCACAATGCGCAGTGCATACAGACTTATGCATACATGGGAGGATCTGCTAGACGATCTGGAGGAGGATGACTGGAAAAGAGTGTGGAAGCAACGCTGGCCTCCAAAGCTTAAACACTTCATATGGTGAGTGCTCCGAGACATATTTCTGATAAAGGCAACCGTGTGATGATGACAATTAGTTTGGCCGGTCCACATGGGCATGGGTGCTAGGGAGTTTACTAGGGAGCTGTTACGTGGTGATGACGACCCTATTATGGACAACATGGACAGTCAGAAACAAGCATATTTTTGACCCCCAACAGTCGTACATTCCAGCACTTGCAGCCAATTTTCTCACACTGATAGAGGATTATGGGCGGTACTCGTTGGCATCACGCAGTGATGATCATCAGGAGGATGGTATGGATGTCTCAACTTAGAACCCTCTGCCACTGGAGTGTTCCAAGCTGAATGCAAATGCCAGTGTCTGCAGCGGTGGTCATGCGGGTATTGGAGTTGTCATTAGGGACAACCTAGGGGATATCAAGGCTACGTACCAATGCCATATGGACCATGCATTCTCATTGCTTAGTGTGGAGGGAATGGCAGTCCTACATGGGATTTGGCTAGCTTTGAGCCTGGGCCTGAAGGATCTGATCATTGAGACTTATAGTGCTATGTTGGTACATGTAGTGAAGGCTGGAAGATGGGGACGGGGATATGAGGACAACATCGTGTTAGAGATCTGCCATTTGTCTTTAGATTTATCCTCTTTTCACTGTTGTTTTGTTCATAGGCAAGGTATTGGGGTTGCCCATACCTTAGCCTCTCAGGCATGTTGCTTAGAAGATCCTCATATTGTGCTCGAGGACTTCGATGCGAACATTGTAGCTATTTCTCTTTTTGACTTGAATAAATAAAAAGCGACAGACACCCATTATCAAAAAAAAGTAAAAGAGAAAAGACTCAGATTTATTAAATTTTCTCCAGGCTTTGAAGATTAATTAACAATGGAAGAATAATAAAGATGCTATTTGTATTAAAGAATTCTTCATGATCTTGATATTATCACTAGTATTAAAATCAATATTGATAAAAGCTTAGCTATAGTGTGAAGGCAGACCAAACAAATTTCTCTAGAGATCCTTGGATTGGTGAAGGATCCCTTTCTCAGTGGTATTTTGATATACCCATTTTTATTGGGAAACTTTCAAGAAGCCATTATGATTCACTGTTAGACAAGTTGAAGAGTAAGCTTGATGGTTGGAAAGAAAAAAAGCCTATCAACGGATGGATGATTTGAATTGGTGCATTCTTCCTATTGTCTATGCACTTGTACTGGTCTTCAACATTTCATTCCTATTTCTATTTGTGATGACACTGATAAGCTCTAGAGAGATGTCATCTAAGGTCATACTTACAATAAAACTAGTTTATACCTTTCCAAGTGAGACAATGTAATGAACCAATTGTAAAGGTGTGTTGGGTATCAGATCAATCAAAGAAAGGAATTTTGCTTTCTTTTATTTATCATGGTTGAAACATTACTGGCAAAAAATATTTGGATCAAGTGGATCCATGAAAAGTATCTCATGAAAGGCTCCCTTTGGACTACATGTGATAATAATAATTTCTCTAATTATTAAACCATATCATCAATATTAGAAACAAGATTAGGAATCATATCACAAATTACTATAGAAAATGGTAAACATTTCTATTTGGAAGGGCCCTTGGGCTCCTAATGCCTCACTTGGTTATTTTGGGAATGAAAGTACTATTAACCCGTGATTGATATGAATCCAAAGTTCTATAGTTTAATCTATAGGAATGATTGTAGTTTTGAGAAGACAAGCTTACATGATCAACTAGATGAAATCACACATCCAAAAAGAAGCGGATGTAGATTAAACAAACTTTTAAATTTATAGCTCAATACTTAGGCCCCCACAATGATAATAATGGGGTCCGATGTAGTAGATTTGAGTCGAACATAGGGATAAGGGTGGTAAAAGATCCTTAGTGACTTGGCTTAGTTACTCACCAATCAAAAGGTAAGATAAGGTGTATGTCCCTTATGGAACAATGATTCTCCAACAAACAAGAAATCAAACAAGAAAAGTAAAATAAAAGATGAAACAAAAGAGAAAGAATGATGGAGGATAAGAAAAACAAATATGGAAGGAAACTTGGATTGGAATTCACAACTAAGGTATCTCTATAACTAGAGATACTCACAACCATAATGTCCCCTTAGCAACTTTACAAGAAATCATCATAAGTGTCCATTCTCTCCTCTCTCAAGCTTAGGATAGATCTAGATTATAAGGTTGTGTTTCTCTCTAGATGGAAAACAAACAACCACAAGGAATTCACATGATCATTATCTTAAGCATTCGAACATTCTCATGTGTTCATGCAACTTATTAACACTTAGATATTGGTTAATACTACTCTTTCAAGGGGCTAACAATCAAACAACACAAAATGGTTACTAATCATTCAAGTGAAGCATTAAAAATAAGAGGATGAAGATAAACATTTCTAAGAGCATATATTCAATGGATATAAGTATTTACATTTTGGGAGAGACTTAATGGCCACTCCCAACCTAATTTAAATGAATAACCACTCATGGTGGTGAACTACATGATAGAATTACATGAAAGGTGAAAAATGAAGATGGAGAATGAGATGAAGATGGAAGAGGGTGAACAAATATAGAGAAGAAGGCAGGAGATACACTAAACAACAACCCCAAATGAATCAGGGTGGATGGAGATCACCTATATGAATTTAGTGATGGTGGTGATGGTGTTTGGCTCCATCTCCCTTCTTCTCTCAAGGAGTATAGAGCAACTCGGTGACGATGGAGGTTCAATAAACCTTGGAATCTCATCCCCAAGTGCATGAAGTGATGGGAAGATGTAGGTCGATGGCTCAAGAGCACTACATCAATACTTAGCTTCATGTAAGCATGTCCTTATTATAGTAGTTTAGGGGGTCTTCTATTTATAGATCACAGTCTAAGGCTTGAGGTGCTCATTAGTGTACTTTAGTTGCACCTCAAGATTGTTGATCACGTGTCTTGGGGTGCATGCTTAACTAACTTGGGTGATTGATGTGTCCAGTGCCACCATGCGTAGGAGACAGGGTGGGTGAACCATGGGTAGATGGCCTCTTCTACTTGGCCTTCCGTAGGCACCACATGTGCGCCATCAGAAGGTGAGGTCTATAGTCGACCCTATCGGTAGATGTCTCTCAATCGAGCCATTGTTAGGGCATGTAGGTGGCCTTCGGTCAATGGATGGTTACTTCTAGATGAGCCATCAGAAGGCTACCCATCTTTGGCCTTTGGTATCAGGAACTTATGGATGTCCAACCTACTTCCTTTTGATGGTAAGGCAATGTAGTGACCATCTGATGTCTGGTCATTTGGTTACTCCATAGAGGTCATCATTCTTAAGAATTGATGGAAGGTTTGGCTTGATGAACTCTTGACTCAGTGGTTCATCTGGAGTTTTAAAGGTTGATGGAGGGTAGCCATTGGTTGTTGAAACTGATGGGAACCCTATCCAAGGTCAAAACCATCGCTTGATGAATTTCCTATATGCAAATGAGTAGTTAATCATGAATCAATACATAAACAGAAATCATGAACAAAAGGTAAGAAAGTTAAAGCAAATATGTATAATGGGAGGAAATAAGGGCAAAATTAGGCAAGGTATACCACAAAATTGGATGTTATCAACTTCCCAAGACTTAGAATCTATCTTGTCCTCAAGCTAATAAATAGAATCAAGGCATTAAGCTAAAGTTATGAGATTTATTTTCTTAATGTTTTTTATGTGTTCAACCAGGTCTTTATACCATCCTTAGATCGAGATATCTGCACGATCGCTTGGTCTGTGTACTATACTCCCATGTTTCCTTCTTAGATCTAGAGTTTCACAAATTCTTCTATCCACTACAACCTTCTATTTAGAAGGGTTTTCTCTGTCATGATTCACCATGAGCATCATTTCCTAACCGTACTTGTTCAGGGTTCTTGTTGGGGGTAGGTTTCACACTCGAGTTTTACTTTTTTAGGAACCCTATCTAGTTGTGATACAGTAACTATGGTTGTAGTGTATCATGTCCTCTTTGGGGTTAGTTGACCATGCATACTATTGTAATAATAGTGTTACTCAACTTTTCATCCTAATGTAATTTGAGGTGGATATCCAGGTCTCCCCTTGGATAGGTGGGTAAAGGATTTTGGCTTCCAGACCCTACTACCATATGTGATATATCTGCATTCATGAGTGCAACAATACATCAGTCAAGAAGAGACCTTCAACAATATCGATCACAACTCTCATGATTTTATTCACTCAGATTTTATTCTTTCTCACAAGGCTTAGGCGATAGGATTATCAGGAAAAGTGGGTTTCTGAGCCTCTTTTGCTCCCTAGCGGGGAGTTTTGCACTAGATAGGAGTAGTTATTTCCCTTCACAATGTGTTTGCACTTTCCAACCTCTACTAGGAGGCTAGAGTGATCAATCAGGAGTGTAGCAAATTAAGTCATCCTTATTGTAGAAAAATTCCTTAGGATAGTAGTGTTCCTTAGGTGCCTACAATGTCTTGAGATAATAATGGTGTATAGACGTGATCTTATGGTTTTCTGTTAAGTAAATATACCACCCAAAACATCACTATTGAAATGATTACACTAAGAAGTAGCTTGAAGACATGAAGGTTTAAGATGGGAGTGAAAATGACATTATGAAAATTGGATTCAAATTCCTTCAATGTAAGATAAATTAACATAAGATACGTACAAATCAAAATTTTGAGCAAGAAAATACGAGAAATGAAATTGTACAATTTTAAAAAAATCTGGGATGTATACATACCTAGCTCTCCTATTCGGACCCCCCCAACTTATCATACACTCTCTCCTTGAGATGTAAAAGAGTGAGGTAGAGTGATAACAAGAGAGTTAAATCTTTGAACTTGCCAACGCCCATTCTGATGTTAGGATCTCTATTGGTGATAGTAATCTTCTTCTTGGTTAAACTTCACCTTCATATTAAATGTTTCTAGCATTTGCATCCTAAATAGGACATAGAAGCCACAGTCATTGGAGCCAAGTTCTTATTGCAGGCTCCTATGTCAAAATTGTGTTTTTTCAAGTTTCTCTTCTACATCAGTGAAGGCTCTACTATATATCATAATAAGATCCATAATATGAGTAGCCACTTGTGCAACTTTCTATTCAGTTACACTTGTCACAGTTTATGATAAGTTGTTCTCTTCATCCTAAAAAAGGTGTTTGAGATATTGTATAAGATTGTTGTTTTGGTTTTGGTATTGATTGAAAGAAGCGTGCAATTGCCATCATGCATAATAGGAACAAAGATTAGAAATGGGGCACTGGACTTCATGTACTCTTTAAGTTGTTGGAGCTCTCCTAATTCATTTTTAAGATTAGTTTCCCCTACTATATAATAGAAGGCCATATATTCATCATCTATCTCATTAGGTAGAAGTAGTTGGCAGGCTATCATAACATTTACCGTCATATATCCTCCAACAGTGAGAATGTTACAGAGGTCTGGATGTAGAACTTGGACATTGTCTCTCCCAAATATTGTAATAATTCCATCATCACTAGCTTGAGTTCCTGCATGATGAAATTTTGATCTTATAGCAATAACCCATATCACAAATCTTTGTCAAAGTTATTGAATGCAGGTTGTATCAAATATGTTGGTGCTAGATCTTCTGTAGCTTCTTCCACAACTTCCTCTACAACATGGGCTACATCTTCCTCATTTGCATCCACTTCTATTTCTTCTTTCGATTCCATGATGTCATTGTGAGAAGGGAAAGGGGTCTTTGCAGATTCAAGAGCAATTGTGATAATATCCTCTAAAAGGGGATCTTGTAGTTGTTTGACTTTTGACTGATCAACCTCGTGTTCAACTGCTATTTGTTGTTGGGTTGGGAGGGTGGGATGTTGATTATGCACAAGGAGGTGTTGGGAGATTTTTGTGAGAGAGGGGATCCACTGGGCCTGTTTCACTACCTTGTATAGGGGGGATTTCTAATTCTTTCTGTAGGTTTTTCAATTGTTCCCTCCATGGTGTTCTTTTAGGGAGGGGTACGAGTGACTGCATCCTCCTTGGGATGATTTCCATGAACTCTTCATAAAAGAAACTTCTATCATGGATAATCTACATGACATACTTCCCCCATAGGGCATCGAAGTCTTCATTTGCTATCTTATCAAGGGAAATCCCCTTATTTAATGCCTCAATCATCCTGAGCATAATAAAGGCATTTTCCCCTGAATCTACATTTGTTGGGGTCTTCTATAAAATATGCATATCTCCTTCTAGTTAGGACAATACCAACCATACACTCCTTGTATTAGATGTTTTAGTCATGTGGGGATTTTCTATATAATTATGTGATCTTCCTTCTCGAAGACCAACCTTCCACATGGCTAGTCTTTCATCTTGGAATTATAGGTAATGACCTGCCTAGTGGAAAGATATGCCACAGTCAGCAACCAATGGTTGAAAGCCTTGAAGGGCAGTAGAACCAGTTGTATCTTCCTTGTTCTGTGCAGGGTGTCTTGTAATTCTATGACAGAGGTAGAAATATTGTTGTATATGTATTACTATGTGTCTAGGTTAGATGTGGGGTTGAATATCAGCCCCTCATTTTTTCTATACATATATTCTTCTATGATCATTCCACAGAGAACCGTTAAAGAATATTCTGCTGATCAATGCTTTGTGCCTGAAGGCAAACCTAAAATCATTTCTAGTCAGAGAGTATCTATAGTTAGTGTAGATGATATCATCACCTAGCTTATCATCATCAAGTATAATAGCTAGGATGTGGATTTCACAAAGAATCATCCCTGATACTAACAACATATGCATCCGTCTCATTATTACAAGGTAGCAATGGTGGTGCTTCCAGACTTGGTTATTTAGCTGGCTCTGGTTCAGGGAAGATGGATGTTTCAAGTTTCTTTTGAGATTTATTGAACATCTAGTACAAGTTCCCTTCATCTTAGGCATATAACTATTCTTGTTTCTCTATGTTAAAAGTAGTAGGATGATGTACCCCTTCCTCTATAGGTTCTTATAATAAGAATTCATTGACTATGTAATCATAGGCTATGGGAGGGGTGGGGCTTTGTAGTCGAAGAGGGGGTCCAAACCATTTATTCAATCCTTGGTTGTTTCTAGCACCTCCTCCCTTGCCTTTGTCGATTCAGCCATGACATCATTTTCTTTGATTGCTTTCATGTTCTCTAGGGAAGCTTCTTGTTCATGTTCTATTAAAGAAACCCAATATGCATAGTATTTGGGTTCCTCTATTGATTTGGGTTGGTTGGTGGAGTGCCTTGGCGAGGCTAGGGAATTTTCATCATTGTTCTCCCCAGAGGGCACTTCCATGTTCCTCACATATTCTTCTTCTCCATATTCAGCAAATAGTTCTATTGTGACTTCTTGTACTGGACATGGTGTAGCTCGACTGAGTCTAGTTTTGCAAACACCATATATGCTTTGAGTTGCATGTCTACTTCTATTTTATGAGAGAAAAATACCTCCTTATCATTGATCATCTGTCTTTTGGATGAGGGTTTTTTTGTGGGAAGGTGATGTTGTCGACGCCTCCTTTTTCTCCCTTTCTTCGGTGTGCATCCGCTTGTTCTCTTGCCATAGGTCTTCCTACTCTTATCTTAGTAGAGAAACCAATATAGCCATGCTTGTAAGGGCCTCCATGTCCTTCAACTCATTTGGAGCAAGGAGCTACATCTGCTAAGGCAAGCTGAGCAATGGCTGCAAATTGTTTGTTATTTTCTCGACTTGTGCAGTGTGATGATACATTTAAAGTTAAATTAGGAATATTCAGAGTAGAGTTATAAATGAGCTCACGGAGGTCATGTATTTCTTAACTGATCTCCATCAACTTTAATGCCAATAGGGGCTCCTTATGGTTGTTCTTCATGTCACTTAGAGCTTGTATCTTGTCAAGGCTCCTTTCTATGTACCTAATATATCATCTCCTTCATCTCTATGTAGGCTGTGTTTAGCCTCCTTGGATGACTTGGGGGATCTATTCTGGACATTTCTTTATCTACCTCCCCTTTTGCAACTTTGCTTTCTTTTAGCTTGGATGTTTCTTTGTTGAAACCTCCTTGGATGGCTGGTGGTGCAGCTAGTATGTTGCTTTCGTCTACCCTTGGCGTAGTATGGTAGGTCACCACATTTACGTCCATTGAGGGTGCCCTTGTCTCCCCTTGTTTGGGTTTGACACAAGCTGATATTTCTATAGCATTTTCAACTGTAATGCAAGTTGGTGTAGAGTTGGGCCATCTCTTCTTCTGTTGTGACTATCTCTAGTGTGGGGTTTTTCTTCTTTTTAGGCTTAGCTACAACCTTCTTAGGCATTCTGACTATAAGCTTCTTTGACGGTGCTTCTACAGGCTTGTATGATATCTTCTTAATTCATTCCTCTACAAGCGTTTGGTCGCTAATTTTTGGAGAGGTTTAGACCATAACTACATTCTTAAGATGTCCTCAACCCTAAACACTAATTTGTAGCAGTCATAATTGTTCATCTCAGGTAAGGGGATGAAGTCCTTCTATCTTTTGAATCTATAGAAGTATTTGTCATTTATTCTTTTCAAGGCATTTGTGGATATCAAATACCTAAAATCTACAAGTCTTTCCTCCTTAGTCACAGTGAAGTGCTTCTATTCTTTTGGGTAGCTAGTTGGTGAACGATATAGGTTATTAGGCCATCCATGAAAAAAATCTTGGGATCCATATGGTCCCATAGCTAATGCTAGTCTATCGATTAAAATGTTCCCTATGTTGACTGGTTCCTTTTCTATGATACTCCACAAGATGTGGAGGCCCATTCGTATTACATTTTCAGTATTTGATCTGAAGAATAGGGCAATAGAAAATATCTTATGCATTACTTGTGGCAACACACCACGCTAAACAAGATTACTCAAAACCAAAACACAATTGATCACTAAAAAGGTGCATAATTAAAACCAAATTAAGCATCTCAAACATGTCCAAGAACATTTACATATAGGTCCAACATCCTGCATAAAAGCACATACCATACCACGTACCAATAAAATTGTTCAGCGGCCTCTGCCACATCTTGGAGTAAAAGCATTGTTCACATATATCCATCGTATATAACATCGGCATACTACCAAAACTTGACTTGATATACAATGTCTATAAAACTTCCCCGTTTGAACCTGAGAGTACATGGATGAGTCTAGGATACACTAACAACTAGACATCCTTCTGCTTCTACTAATCTCCAAGTTGCTCCTCCTTACTACCACGGGTCTGACAATGCTACTGACGATCACCTAATAAGATGTGGTGACCCAAGAGGTGAGACCCATGTCCCAACGAAAGATATAACTCTCAACAACATTTATTACTTACAACAGATTAAGTAATTAAATAGATATGGTAGATAATATTATAGATCTAAATATTAAAATAAGAAAAGCAAGGGTTATCATCCAATGTGAATTGATGACTAACCCTAACAGATTTGCTACACGGTTGCATTACATCTTCTATCAAGCCCTGGGGAATTTAAGGCTACTGCTCAAACATCCAACTGACCACTTCTAAGTCACAATCAAATTTGTACAAGATCTAGGAGAGTCAGAATCCTAAGATATCTTCCCCTTGGTCAATATGGGTCCACCACAGTGATATATCAGTCAAGATGCAATTAGACTAGTCCTCCCTTGGTATACATGTCACAACACTATAAACTAGGGTATTCAACCCTATCACCTAAGGTAACCACAATTGTCCTCAGTCACATATCATATACATATTCATAATCATCTGAGACACAACCTTGACCTTTCTCCAAAACCTTGTGATAAGGATGACAAGGATAAACCCTCCCTGCACCTTCATATACTCAATAGTATACGACTATGCATTTCCTTTCTAGAACACTCCTTTTACTAACCACCAAGTCTTGACATTAGAATACCTCTACGACACAAGTAACTACATGATTAGGGTTTTACTTTATTAGTTATTTCCAATTGGGTGCGTTCAGGCTACATCAATCAAGTTAGATACAAACCCTAAAAGGTTTCTACAAAACATTGGTATATAACAACTCCAGAAGATATAGAACATATAAGACATATTACCCATCACAACATCATCAAGTACTGGTTCTTTGTTAATCATAAAGAGGATTACACCTCCACTAGGGTTGAAGTCATGCCCAAAGTCCATTTATACCATTCACATTTCCTCTTGCAAAAACAGCATTATCTTTCAAACTATTGTAGAAGGTTCTACATCTTACCAGCACACTTGTTGTATACATATTTAGCATAAGATTTCATCAAACATAAGATCTATGACATTATGAGAGTATCATATTAGGGATAACATTATCATTATGAGAGAATCCCATCATCATTCCAATAATAGAGGAAGATAGATATTCTAAACCATCACTACTCGATCATTTTAACTAAGCTTCAATAAGGTGGATTGGATTGATATCAGAAATCACACACATAGGTAATCCATTAGTTTATTATTCACACTTAGTCAGAGCTCTTAGACAAAATCAAAACCATCAGATTAGGTTAGCACCAAGAAAATTGAATCACATACTTAGCACAACCATCAGTTAACGTATTAAACATAACCATTGGTTACTTTGGTACACTAGGAAAACCATCAAATCATGTTCATAGTGAAGACATCATTTCTTGAGCTTTGTTGGTTAATCATTTCATAGACTAGTTGTGCCATCGATTGTGAGCAATAGGTGAACCATCGACTATGAACACTAGGTGAAATTAGTACTTTGACACTAAGTAAAAACCATCAATCCAAGTGCTAGATAAACCATCCATTCATCTACTTGATGAGATCATCAACTTAGGTATCAAAATATGACCATCAATTTGATGATTTGAGTAGAAACATCATTTTTCAAGCTAAGAAAAATCATCATTTCCCTTAATAGTGAAACCATCAACTGTCATGCACAAGTAAAACCATAAATTCAACAACTAAGTATAAAATGACATTTCTCATGAGGAGTCAAACTATCAATATGATTCAAGTAAGAAATTAGTTCATTATACTAAAGGAGAAACCATCATTTCTAAAATCAACGAAAACATCGGTTCATGGAATTGCAAGTTTTGGGTAGCTTACATCCAAGGAAGAACGTGCACAAGATCTAGGGGTAGTTATCCCACACAAATACTACTACATATGCTCAAACATTACCCAAAGGATCATCTTTCTACATACTAGCAAGTTTTTAGGACAAGATTCACATATAGGAATCTAAAGGTAAGCAAGAAATGGGATGAAAGTCATATGACTCACCTCAACGAGGAAGATGAATGTCGAAACAACAAGGTAGCTTGAAAAAGAAAAGAGAAACCCTAGCTTTTGCACTCCCAATGTTCCAAGATAGCTCCCTTTCTCAAGAACAAGGAAGATCTAGAGAAAAAGAGAAGATATAAGAAGAAGTTCTTAAACCACATGGTCGAGTTCTACCAAGAACACCATGAATTTTCTCAAAGAAGATGAGAGAATAAGGAGGGAAGCAAGAAAAACAAAGATAAAGAAGATGATCTTACTTGTTTAGGTCAAGAAGCTAGGTTAGGAAGCTACAAATGATCCTAGTAGATCCAAACCCTAGAGCAACATGCAACCAAGATTGACCAAGCTTCATCCTCAAGAGCTCTTCCTCTTCCTGTAAGAAAGAGGTTTGGAAGTATGCATGCCATGTGTCCAAAGTATGCATGCCATGTGTCCAAAGGTCAACAACTCCCATCCATGAAAAATATATTTGTCATCCATTGTCAACCTATGAGGGCCATCGGTTGGCAACCTAGGTGAACCATTGAGTTGTGTCATCATAGAATGCATTGGATCATGTCCATACATGGCCACATATGCAAACCCTGACCGACCATCAGTTGGTGGACACTACATGGAAAAACATCACTTGTTGTTCCTCTAGAGAAGACCATCAACTCCCATTCTACAAGTGAGAACCATCAAATCCCACACTCTTATAGTGAAAGCATCGGATCCCTAGCCTACATAGAAAATCATCAATTTAGGTATTTAGGTGAGAAACCCTAGTCCTCAACCCTAAATTAGAAAACACCACACATCTGATGGTGCATCTAGGTGTTAAAAGGTGAAAATATATCAAACATGTTAAGGAAACTTATGAAGTACATCATACATGTGAATATTATAGGAAAAATCTAGAAATGGGAAAATTGCATAAAGGTCCATATAAGCACATAAATTGCAAAATTTAATCAAACAATGTCCAAAGTGGACCAAAATTGAAACATAGCTTTGTCACATAATATCAAAACATAAGTTAGGGTTTTATTAAGGTTTTAAGTACACAATTAGATTAAGAAATCATGTTTAACCATAAATGCAGGTCAGGGTCTTACAACCATAAACTCCTAACAGGGACTTTGCCCCTAAAATCCCATGCAAACAAAGGCATGTACTTCCTACATATCTCATCCTCTAACTCCAACGTGTCTTCCTCCACCCGAAGGTGATGCCAAAACACCTTTACTAAAGCCATGCCCTTCTTCCTCAACTTATGCACATGCTTATCTAGGATCAACAAAGGACCCACCACATAAGAAACATCCTCCTCCAACTCAACTTCCACTAGTTGCATTATCTATTCTATATCTGGGTGACACTTCCTAAATATGGAAACATGAAAGATATTGTGCAACCTATGAAACTCTGGTGGCAACTCCATCTTGTATGCCACCTTTTCAAATCGTGCTAAGATAGGGTAGGGTCCCATAAACCTAGGAGCCAACTTACCTTTCTTACCAAACCTCCAAGGAGAAACCTTGAGATACACACAGTCTCCAACTTGGAACATTAGAGATCTGTGATAGTTATCGACATAAGACTTCTGTATGTATTATCTACTTTCAACTATTTTTGGACCACTTTGATCTTCTCTTTAGTCTCTTGAACTAATTTAGGACCCAAAAGTTGATATTCACCTATCTCGTACCAATAAACAGGTGATCGAAAATGCCTTCCATACAAAGCTGCATAAGGTGCCATGTCTATGCTGCTTTGATAGATGTTGTTGTAGGAAAACTCAGTCAGACTCAGATGGATATCCCAATTTCTAAGAAACTTAAGAACACATGTTCACCAAAGATCTTCTAACGTTTGAATGGTTCATTCTGATTGACCATCTATCTATGGGGGTGAAAATTTGTTCTAGACCTTAGTTTTGTCCCCAAAATTGTATGTAGACATTCCCAAAATTGATTCATAAATTGGGGACATCTGTTAGACACTATGTTAACTAGTATATCATGTAGATGAACTACATCTACAACATAGATATGTGCCAATTTCTCAGTTGTATAAGTTATCTTGACCGAAAAAAGTGAGTTGACTTAGTCAACTGGTCAACTATCACCCAAATGGAATCATGGCCTTTGGTTGTTCTTAGAAAACCAACCACAAAGTCCAAGGTTATATGATCCCATGTCCACTATGGTATTGGAAAAGGTTGTAATGTCCCTACAGGCTTCTGATGCTTCACCTTGACTTGCTGATAGAGTGGACACTTGGCAACAAACTATACCACATCTCACTTCAGACTTGGCCACATGTACAAATCCTTGAGAGTATGATACACCTTTGTACTACTAGGATGCATCGCATACATCAAGGAATGAGCCTCCTCAAGAACCATCTCCCTCAGACGATCAACGTCTAGAACTACCGTTATGTTGTGAAATCACATTGTCCCATCATCTAACAAATGAAAGCCAACATGCTTCCTACTTCCAAACTCTGATCAGATGTTTTATATCATGATAGCATTCTTCTATGCATCTATGATCTATTATATCATCGTCGGCTTGACCGGAAACTGTGCCAACAATCCTACCAACAAGGAAACCTCCAACTGTACATTCATTTGCCGAAGCAATACTAGCATATCCCGCTTATAACATGCAATCGAGTATAATTGTACTATGTCTGCACATAATGATGAAGATGACTTCCTGCTCATCACATCAGTGACCACATTTACCTTCCCTGGATAATAGTCTATTGTGCAGTCATAATCTTTGATCATCTCCATCAACCTTCTATGCTTCATGATCAACTCCTGCTTTGAGAAAAAATATTGTAGATTCTTGTGATATGTGAAGATATGACACTTTCTCCCTATATAGATAATGTCTCCAAATATTAAAGGGAAGAACAACACCGGCTAACTCCAAGTCATGACTTGGATAGTTCTTCTTGTATTTCTTAAGGTGTCATGAAGAAAATGAAATCACATTCTTGTCCTGCATCAGCACACATCCCAAGCCTTTCTTTGAAGCATCACAGAAAATAATGTAGCCTTTCCCTTGCTCTGGAAGTACTAACATTGGAGCACTTGTCAATTTCTCCATCTGCAACTAAAAAGAATGTTGACACCTGTAAATCCAAACAAAAGGAACACCCTTCCTAGTCAACTAGGTCAAGGTAACACTGCTATATTGAAATTCTTCATGAACCTCCTATAGTAACCTGTCAGACCTAGGAAGCTTTGGACCTCATTCGTTGTCTTGGGCTGCTCCCACTCCAGCACTGACTCCGCCTTCTTAGGGTCTACATAAACACCCCTCAAATATATGACATAACCAAGAAAAGACACCTCAATCAACCAAAACTTGCACTTGTAGAACTTGGATACAACTGGAGCTGCCTCAACAACTCTAACACTTGGAGAAGATGTTGTACATGTTGTTGATTGTCCCAAAAGTATATCAAGATATCATCTATGAGCACCATTACAAACTGGTTAAGGTATGGTATGAACACCCTATTCGTCAAGTCCATAAATGTTACCAGTGCATTGGTCAAGTCAAACGACATAACCACAAACTTGTAATGACCATACCTAGTCCCAAAAGAAGTCTTAGGTATGCCATTGTGTTGATCATCATCTGGTGCTATCCTGAACTCAAGTCTATCTTGAAGAAAATTGTATCATTGCTCGACTAATCAAATGAATCATCAATCCTTGACAATGGGTACCTGTTCTTCACTGTGACTTTGTCCAACTTCTGGCAATTTATGCAAAGCCTCATAGAAACATCCTTCTTCTTCACAAATAGTAGTGGAGCACCCCAAGGGGAAGTACTTGATTGTATGAAACCCTTCTCTAGCAGCTCCTGCACCTATTTCTTTAACTCCTTCATCTCAGTTGGTTCCCTCCTATTAGGTGTCTGGGCTATGGGTTGCGTACCGAGAACTAGCTTGATCTCAAAATCGATCTCTCTAGGGGGTGGAACACCACAAAAATCATCTAGAAAGATTCTCTCAAACTCTTACACTATAGGTACATCTTGGATACTAGGACTCTTCACCTTGGTATCCACAACATGAGCTAAGAAAGCCTCACATATTTGTCTCATTAACTTCTCTACTATCACAGCTGAAAGCAAGCATGTAGGAAGAATCATCCTATCTCCTTGGAATGTCCAAGAGACATTCCCATCACAAAACATCACAACCTTGGAACTACAGTCCAAAAGAACCTTATACCTCTCCAAGGTATCCATCTTTAGGATCACACCAAATACATGCATGTCAAGTGGCATGAGATCCACTTGATTGATGTGTCCTGAGAGATAGAACACAAGATGAACACACTTCTAGCAACACAGCAAAACCAACCAAAGGGGTTTCTAGCAAGAGGCTATCAGATCTACTAGAAATAGGAAGGTTACAACTATTTATCACCTCTCTGGTGATAAATGAGTGTGTTGAACCCATGTCAACCAAAAAAGATACAAAAGAAGAAGTAGATAAGTCAGATTGGAAAAGTTCCATCTGACCAACCATGACCCGTGGGTTGACCACTACTTCTGGCTGACTCAAGACATAGAATCTATTCGTCACCTTCTTTCATTCTCTACCTCAGCTAGTTGGTCATGATGACCCTTCCTGTGATGTTTAGACACATCCTATACCACCACCATTGATGTAAAGTTGTTGTTGTTGTGAGCCCCAATGACTCTACCTCAACTATTGTGTCACTTCGTCGTCCTTCATGGGGAAAGACAACCTCACAATCATGACTTGCCCACTCTTGAAACATGTCCTTTAATCATATTGTGGCCTACACGGGCCCTGTCACTGACAGTGAAGATGAACTATTCCCCCTACTAGGAAAAATATGTGTCCTCTCCTCTACTAGGGGACCACTGGGACTATCTTCACTTGGCTCAGAAAAAGTTGATCTCTAATGTGACTATTGATAGTGTAGTTAAGAGAATCTTGACTTCTTGAAGCTACTAGATGAATGTCCTCGTAATTGGGATGACCTCTTCCTAGTGTTGGTTCTCGCTTCTCAACAATAGACCTCTCTATCCTCCTCATAGATTACACAAAGGTAGAGAACTTCTCTCGATTCTCCAAAGCAGATGTTGTTGTAGAAAAGTCGAAGTTCAAACCCTTCTCAAACCTTCGAATTCTCTCCTTCTCCATGGTTTCCATGTGAGAGCATAACCACAATAGCTCCATAAACCTTGCCACATAGTCATTGATAGGAAGCAACCCTTGGCACAACTATTTGAACTAGGTTATCTTCTCATCTAGGTACGTCACAGGGAAGTAGAAGCTCATAAACTCCTGTCAAAACTCTCCCAACTCAATAACACTCCTAGTGTCTTCTCCTCCTCTATGACCCACCTGGCCAGCACTACCCATCAAAATGTAAACAACATGCTTCACCTTGTACTCATCTATGATGTTAAAGATCTTAAATGCCTTCTCCAACTCTATTAACCACATATCAGTGTCTGTCAGGTCTGCTATACCCACATACTTGATGTCTCCCGCACGCTTCAGCCTCTCAAAGGTCTTCCCAAGACCTTGGGGTTCCGCATTAGGGATGGGGGCCACAGGTTGAGGTGATGGCGCACTTGTTGGTATATATGCCGATAGAGCCATCCCGAGCGATTGCATGGAGTCAAATATTAATTAATCAATTAATACAATTATTTGGTTAATTGATTAATTTCAGAATATTTTGATTAATCCACAAGTGTTTTAATTAACACAGTCTTTCTATTTACCAATGGGTTTAGGAAACCCTACTTCCTTTTGTCTCCTATTTAAAGGGGCTTGATGGCCGATATTATTATAAGATAATGAGAGAGGCTTTTCAGTTTACGCTTACATACGTAAAACCTAGCCATCACTGTCCTCAAGAGAGAAAGGAGAGCACCGCGATGCTAGAACGCCACCGCACAAAGACTACTCCTTCCTACCGACTTAGGAAGTATGACGTGGAGTTCCAATCCATCTGTGTGGATGAAGTAGAGATGCAGACATTGAGACGCCTGCGTTTAGAGGACGTCAATGACCATCCATATGCTCTACGAGCGGCGTACATCACCACACGAAAGGAGCACCGCCGGAGCTTCCCGTGACATGCTTAGCAAATGAGAGAGAAGTATTGTCTATATAGGCCAGTAGCGATGCAAAACATCATGCAACGAGACATCATCGAACTTTCTCTGTGATAAGGTATATCCCGTGAACACTCTTTATGAATACGCTATTGTCTACGAGATCCTATTTCGGGTTGTGTGGAAATTCAATTTTGTTACTTCTGTCATGCATGATTTCTCCAAAAAACCCAACAACCCTATCCACTAAATGCTAATTGTCGCCATGAGTTGTCCGAACATGGACTGGAAAGCTGGATTAGCCATGGTTGAAGGGTCAAACATGAGTCGGTGTGGGTTGTTATGGCCCCGTCTCAGGTACTGTTCCTTTAGGTACCGACCTTCTTCCTCTACCTCTTGGCACCACATAGATAATCCTTACACTGGGGTGCTGCCTCTGTGTACCCCGCATAGTCTGCGTGGGAGTCGAAAATTTATTTAATGGGGAATGTCCCACATTAAAGTACTACAATTTTCATATGTATATATGGATATGTAGATATACCTATGCTATCATACATGTCACCTTTAAAATCTATTTTATGTGGTGAATGCATGCACAATTATGGCCTAGAATCCCCTTTTGTGAATGTTGTGAATAAATGTGGTTGTGAATCTTGTGGATATGTTTGTTTGTGAATGCTATGGATGTATAATGGTTGTGCGTGGATCTTTTGTATAAAGTATTCAACTTGCATGTCGAGCCCATCACTTGTTTCAAAGTGTAACTAATTCTTTCTCTTTATATTTGTACTCATATGATGTAATAGAGATAGGATTAGTTTTAGTCTTTGTAAACTTTGTGTAAGGAGCCCACATGAAGATCCAACTCCTAGGAGCATCCATGGAGAAGCACCATGAAGATCTAATTCTAAGAAGTAAATTGAAGATCCAAGTCCAAGGAGCGTCCATGGAGAAGCAACATGAAGATCCAATTCCAAGAAGCAACTTGGAGTTCCAACCTCACGCAACATCCATGAAGTTGTTCATTATAATGATGATCCTTATAGGTTGATTCACATGTGTTGTTGCATGAGATGCATAAGACCTTAGGTGGACCGTAATCCTTTGTTGCTCCAAATGATTATAATAGTATGTCCATAACCAATGTATTTGTGTTTGTGATTGCATGTCTATCGTTTGTGGTTGTGGATATAGTAGTATATGATACATACTATAAGTATGTGGTGTTTGGATATGTATATAATTTAATAAACCCCTAAATTAATAATATTAAGTTTTAGTTTCCATCCATAAAGAAACACACATGAAAAGCTTGATCGACTATGTGTGGGCACGCCTCCGCGTGGTATACTGTCTATCTCATGAAAGTGTGATGGTGGGTGTGTCAGTCTGCCTCTGTAGGGTGCACACTCATCATGTTGGATTATGGGTTGGGCTTAACTAGGGAACCTTGATATGATCAAGTACCTAGAGGAACACAAAAGCATCATGGCAAGGAGTTGTACATGATCATCTATCCCGGAGTTGTACATGCATATGATGCAATTGGCAAAAGTTTCCTACCTTAGTATTTGGTCTTTGACATCGACGTTGGCTGGGCATTGATCCAATTATTTTGGATCTTGGCTCACTAGAAGGTTGTATGCTACAATCTTCCAAGTTAATAGTGAGGGCTATCAATTTGAATAAAATATTGGGAGCATAATTAATTAAAGGCCTAATTAATCTCGTTTATCAAATATTTACAAGTCAAAATGTTTTGGACTAAATGCAAGCTTTTTCTTTTATAGAAATCAAATGGAAAACAATACTCACACTTTCTTATTGTGATCAGTCCTTGAGAAGGACAAACTTACCAGAACCAACTTTCAAAATTGGTTTAGGACACTGAGAATTGTTCTCACACATGAGCGTAATCTCTATATCCATGAAACACCAGAGCCAGCGGAACCCGCCTCAAATGAACCGAAAGTTGAAAAGGATGCTTACAAGAAGCACCTCGATGATGTGGTAGATGTCAAGTGCATGATGTTGTGCTCAATGAACTATCAGTTGCAAGAGCAGTATGAGAACATGAATGTCATGGAGATGGTAACAGATCTTAAGAACATGTATCAACATCAGGCAAGACAGGAGAGATATGATGTCTCCAAGGCATTGTCAGAATGTTTGGGCATGTTGAGGACAGCTAAAGCACATATGAAGAAAGACAAGCCCAAGTATGTGATGATGATCAACAGGACAAAGGGAAAGTCAAAAGGCAAAGGAAAGGCTAAGAAAGGTTCTAAAGTCGAGCAAAAGCCAAAGTCATCTATGCTCAAAGATAAAGGTGGGATCTCCAAAGAAGGCAGTTGTCACCATTATCATCAGGATTGACATTGTGATCTCTAAAGAAGGCAGTTGTCACCATTGTCACCAGGCTGGACATTGGAAAAGAAATTGTCCTCTCTACCTGGAGGAACTGAAGAAGAAGAAGCAGGGGATAGATATCTCCACTTCATGTATATACGTTATTGATATAAACTTAAATACTTCTTCATCATGGGTACTGGATACCGGATGTAGATCTCACATATGTTCAAATATGCAGGATTTGATAAGAAGTAAGCCTTTATGAAAGGGCCAATTCAAGTTATCGGTCGCTAATGGAGTAAGAGTTGTTGCCACTGCAATTGGAGTTATTAGTTTATCTTTGCCTACGGGCCTTGTAGTATAATTAGAGAATTTCTATTATGTACCTACCATTAATAGAAATATTATTTTTGTATCTTATATGGATAAGAGTGGATTTGAATTTCACATTAAGAATGGAATGATTTCTATTTCTAAAGATGAGATCTTTTATGGAAATGCCCCTATGTCTTATGGTATCTACTTGTTAGAATAAGAGACTAGCATATACAACGTAAATACTAAAAGGCTAAAACTTGACAACTCAAGCAAAACATACTTATGGCATTGTCGTCTTAGGCACATAAACAAGAAGTGCATATCTAGACTCCATAAGGATGGTTATCTAGACTCTTTTGATTTTGAATCATTAGAGACATGTGAGGCTTGTTTATTAGGCAAGATGACCAAGACTCCTTTCACTGGACACAGTTAGAGAGCCAGTGATATGCTAGGGCTCATACATACTGATGTATGTGGACCTTTTAGATCAAATGCTCGAGGAGGCTATCAATACTTCATTACCTTCACTGATGACCTCAGTAGGTATGGCTATGTATATCTTATGAAACACAAGTCAAAAACGGTGACGTCCCTAGATTTTCTAAAACTTAATCTGATGTGTGACGTCCAAATTGAAACCCTCACCTCAGCGAGAATCCCAATTAAACATCACACACTAGGCTAAGAAAGAGAAAATCAAGGGAGTCAGAAGGAAACAACAGTAGCACATGTACATGAACAATAAACAAAGCACAACACATGTTCACCATTCAACATATAATTACAACATGAATTGTTACAACATTTGATATTACATATTGAACAACAAACTTATATATATACTTGTACTGACACTAAACTACATGATCTTAAGACATCAGGTCCACCTGTACATCATCTCTCCACACAACTCTCAACTATCATGGATATTCAAGAGCACATATCCACAACCTAAACAAAAGATTACATGTGGTACATGTCAGCACAATATTCAAGAATATTGTACTGAGTACGCCTACGTGTCTTTTATATACCTTTCATCATATCTTGGAAATAAGATAAAAATAATATACTTGGAAGTAACAGAAGAATATAAGAAAAGTGTATACTTGCACAAAGATATTCATTAACAAAATGAACACATATTTTAAGTAATTATACTCCATGATAAAGTTTGCAACTAATAGGTGAATGAAATAAAATCAAATGAATGAGACATGTTACATGAGGTGTTAATCTTAGTGATTAATAAATATGGAAAATATAGTTTGACAACTAGCACAACATAATGATTATAACACCTTGATATGATCTATATGGATCTAACGTAGGTTAATTATAGTTAACTCCCTCCTAAAAGGCATACGTTAATGATAAACATGTTCTAACAATGAGCTAAATAAAATGTTGGTGACACCTTGATATAATGGGTTAACTTTAGTTAACCCCTTTAGAACATGGTAATATGATGACAGAACCCTAATTCATGGGCAAAGATAAGGATCAAACCCTAAGAATGAGATATGTTATGACCTAATCAGATTTTTTAAACCCTTGCTTGAGCCTTCTTTGAAGGGGTGATTCACCTTAGATTATTTAAAACCTCCTAATGGTAGTTTGGAGATGGCTATGGAGCTTTGTTTTTGGATATGTTGCACCTAAGATAGTTTCTACATATGGAAGAAGATCCTTAGTTTTTCCTTGGAGTATGAGTATGGCTCAATTTCAAGGATGAAATTTCTTTTAAGATGTATATGATGTGACAAAGTGGCTTCTGGCTTGATTCTGAGGATGGAATTTCTTTTAAGGTGAGGTTTCAATTTGGACGTCACATATCATATTAAGTTTTAGAAAATCTGGGGACATCACAGAAACTCTTGAAATGTTCAATACTTTCATGAATGAAGTAGAGAAGCAACTTGGTAAGAGTATTAAAGCGCTCTGTTCAGATCGAGGTGGTGAATACTTAAGCCAAGAGTTTGAGGACCTTCTGAGAGACTGTGGTATTGTATCACAATGGACTCCACCTAGTACACCACAACATAATGGTGTGTTAGAACGAAGGAATCATACATTATTAGACATGGTATGATCAATGATGAGTTCATCTGAACTTCCAATATCGTTCTGGGGATATGCTCTTGAAACCGCAATGTTTACACTTCATCATGTACCTTCCAAATAGGTTCAAAAGACACCTTATGAAATATGGAATGTGAATCATCCCAATTTGTCTATATTAAAGATTTGGGGATGTGAAGATTATGTTAGGAAACAATTTCCTAAAAAGCTTGGACCCAAATATGAAAAATGCTATTTTGTTGGATACCCCAAGGAAACTCGGGGATACTACTTCTACACACCAACTAATTACAAAGTGTTTGTTGCTAGGACTGTTGTATTTGTTGAAAAGGAATTTATTTCCAAAGGAATCAGTGGGAGGAACGTAGAGCTCGAAGAGGTTCGAGTTCAATAAGAAAGTAGAGAACCCGAGGAGGTACATATGGAACATGAAGACTCACAAACTGTTGTGGAATTTCAAGCTCCAAATGTAATACAGGAACCTCATAGGTCTAGTAGGACATGACTTGAGCCTGAGAGATTTGGATTTCTCGTGACTCAAGATAGTGAAAAATTGGGCATAGAAGATGAGCCAACTTTCTATCTAGAAGCTACTAAGGGACAAAAATCTAAGAAATGGCTCGATGCCATGAGATTTGAGATGGAATCCATGTACACCAACAAGGTATAGACCTTGGTGGATCCACCTGAAGGGGTAATTAAAACCCATAGGGTGCAAGTGGGTCTTCAAGAATAAGACCGACATGGATGGAAATGTTCAAACCTATAAAGGTAGATTGGTTGTGAAAGGATTCCGTCAAATTCAAGGTGTTGATTATGACGAGACCTTCTCACTAGTTGCCATGTTTAAATCCATCAGGATCATGCTTGCCATTGAAGCTTATCATGACTATGAGATTTGGCAGATGGATGTTAAAATAGCATTCCTTAATGGGAATTTACTCAAGGATGTGTATATGACACAACCTATGGGTTTTATCAATCCAAAGGAAGCCAATAAAGTCTGTAAGCTACAAAGGTCAATCTATGGATTGAAGCAAGCATCTCAGAGCTGGAATCTACATTTTGACGAAGTAGTCAAAATGAAGATGAACCTTGTGTTTACAAAAAGGTTAGCGAGAGCACTGTCGTATTTCTCATATTGTATGTGGATGACATACTATTGATGGAAAATGACATCCCTACTCTCCAGACAGTAAAATCTTGGCTAGGGAAGACCTTCTCTATGAAGGATTTAGGAAAAGCATCCTATATACTAGAGATCAAGATCTACAGAGATAGATCTAGAAGGCTTGTAGGCCTAAGCTAGAGAACATACATTGATAAGGTGCTAAAGAGGTTTATCATGGAGGGTTCTAAGAGAGGTAACTTGCCCATGTCCCATGGGGTTACGATCTCTAAATCCCAATGTTCTAGTTCATGTGATGAACGAGTGCACATGAGTAAGATTCCATATGCATTAGAAATTGGATCTATCATGTACACGATGTTATGTACTCATCCTGATGTGTTGTATGCTTTGAGCATGACGAGTCAGTATCAGTCAGATCTAGGTAATATCACTAGACATCCATAAAGAACATCCTAAAGTACTTGAGAAGGACTAAGGATCAATTTTTGGTATACGGTGGTGAAGAAGAGCTCGTGGTAAAGGGTTACACTGATGCTAGCTTCCAAACTGACAAAGATGACTTTAGATCGCAATCTTGATTTGTGTTTTTCCTGGACAAAAGTGTTGTGAGCCGGAAGAGTTCCAAGCAAGAGACGGTTGCAGATTCTACAACATAGGCTGAATATATTGCCACATCTAATGATGCAAAGGAAGCTATGTGGATCAAGAAGTTCATTTCTAAACTTGGAGTGGTTCCAAGCACTAGTGATGCAATTGAGTTGTCTTGCGACAACAAAGGAGCAATTGCACAGGATAAAGAACCAAGATCGCACCAACATTCCAAACATATTCTATGGTGGTTCCATCTCATATGATATATCTACAATGAGGAGATGTGAAGATTTGCAGAGTACCTACAAAAAGCAATGTGGCGACCCGCTCACAAAAGCACTTTCACAGCAGAAAGATGATGGACATGTTCGATCACTTGGATTGAGATTCATGAGTGATTGGGTATAAGTGCAAGTGGGAATCTTTTAGTATGTATGCCCATAGAGACTATCATTTGATGATTGTAATGGGATACTATGTAAACAATTTGTAATACTACATTGATCATATCTATAAAGGCAAGTTTCCAATCTATATGTTTGTGTTTTATATTGTGAGATGATCACAAAACTTATAGATGTCTATAGAATAATATACTCAATGACATATGTCTTCATGTTGATGACCTGAACAGTGAGATCATATGTATGCTAAGAGTATGTATTCTTGTTTTGTCCCTAATCGGTTGTTATTGTGGAAATTTCCATAGACATCAATAACACATAAGATTAGAATGTATGTTGGTTGATGTAAGAATCTCATTATCCATGATATGGAGATATCAAACCAAATACATAGATACTTATTAGAGAATAGTGTATCTGACAAACCCACCTTGAGAGTCACACATGGACACCATGATTGGTAGTTAGAGTCACATCCCACAATGATGGTGGTGATATTGGTTCTTAGACCTAAAATCACTATACTTATCACATGTTGTTCGGTGTACTTTGACATCATCCATCGTGGTCTTGAATAAAGATTTCTATAAAGATGGTGCTTGGGTGCACTGTGACACATGGGGATGACTGTGAGTGATGTAGATGGAATTTGTCCTCCTATGGGAGTTTGATATTCTGGCTACTTGATTATCGAGATTGAGAAATGCATGGCCATGTTGATGTGAGTCAATATGTGATATTGATCTTACATATATCTCAAACTTGCACGGAACATGGATTGAACGTTGAAGAGGATAACATGTCCATGACTCGAATTCAATCAAGATATCAGCGACAAAGGAACTATACAATCACTATAACACCAGTCATGAATGATAGGTTAAGTTGTTCTCCAACTTCTCCAATTACTTGGGTGGCAATGAATTCTTGCTCGATACCAATCATTTCTTGTGAAATCATAATATGATTATGGATATCATTGCCAATGTAATTTGGAGACTACCGGGTCACACACATAGGATGTGTTGGAATAGGAGTATAATTATGGATTTGATTGGAATTGTTTCGAATCACATTGATTACTAAAATGTTTATGTAATCCGTTAGAATAATATTGGAATATGTAAAAATGTTTGAGCCAATTAATTAGAGTGATTGGATCTAAGTGCAAGTGGGAGTCTATTGGTATATATGTCCATAGAGCCATCCCGAGCGATTGCATAGAGTCAGATATTAATTAATCAATTAATATGATTATTTGGTTAATTAATTAATTTTATAATATTCTAATTAATCCATGAGTGTTTTAATTAATGCAATCTTTCTATTTACCGATGGGTTTAGGAAACCCTACTTCCTTTCGTCTCCTATTTAAAGGGGCTTGACGACCGATATCTTTATAAGATATTGAGAGAGGATTTTTAGTTTATGTTAGCATATGTACGCCCGAGCCATCACCGTCCTCAAGAGAGAAAGGAGAGAAACACAATGCTAGCACGTCACCGCATAGAGACTACTCCTTCCTACCAACTTAGAAAGTGTAACGTGGAGTTCCAGTCCATCCGTGTGGATAAAGTAGAGATGCAGATGTTGAGATGCCTACGTTTGGAGGATGGCAATGACCATCCGTACACTCTACGAGTGGCATACATCATCACACAAAACGAGCACCGCCAAAGCTTCCCGCGACATTCTCAATGAATGGGAGAGAAGTACCATCTGTGTAGGCCAACAACATTGTACACCATCATGTAGCTATACATCATCGGACTTGCTCCATGATAAGGTATATCCCGTGAACACTCTTTTTGAATACGTTATTGTTGACGAGATCTTGTTTCAGTTTGTGTGGAAATTTATTATTGTTGACACATTTTTGTAATACATATACATAATAAAATATTATATAGTTTTTTCTCCGATAAAACAAACGTCAGAGAAAACTATCGAGGTTCGATCTGATTGGAATCAAAAACCAAATCCTGAAACGAGTGTCCCACACATAGTAGAGAGTCCAGTGTCATGAAAACTAGTGAAAAGGGTGAGAACAAGGGGTAGACTAGTGTAGCTACTCTAGACAACGTGCGCAATATGTCTAGGGTTTCTCTTCCCTTGATGCACGTCATTTCCAAACAGTGCAACGTCCCATACCGCTGCACTACAAGGAAAGAACGACATCTAAGGACTTGATATACAACAAGCACCAGTCTAGGCCTAGTTCTCAGACATCTAGGTGCTAACCTAGAGGCTAGGTCAGATCTAGTCTCTATAAGACGACTAATCTAACCCTAAAAGATTATTAAGTTCAAGGTTCTTAAGTTTTTTTTTTAGTTGCATAATGAGCAAATGTCAGGCTTTGCTATTGTTCATGCTCTGATACCACCTGTGACGTCCCCGGATTTTCTAAAACTTAATCTGATGTGTGACGTCCAAATTGAAACCCTCACCTCAGCGAGAATCCCAATTTAAACATCCCACACTAGGCTAAGAAGAAGAAAATCGAGGGAGTCAGAAGGAAACAATCAGTAGCACATGTACATGAACAATAATAAAACCATACACACATGTTCACCATTCAACATATAATTACATAATGAATTGTTACAACATTTGATATTACATATTGGACAGAAAACTATACATATACATGTACTACGTCTAAACAACAGGATCTTAAGACAACAGGTCCACCTCTACATCAGCTCGCTACACAACTCTCCACTATTCTGGATCTTCAAGAGCATAACCGCAACCTAAACAAAAGATTACATGCGGTACACGTCAGCACAATATTTCATGAATATTGTACTGAGTACGCCTACGTGTCTTTTATTTACCTCTCATCATATCTTGGCAATAAGATAAAACTAATATACTTGGCAGTAACAGAAGAATATAAGGAAAAGCGTATACTTGCACAAAGATATTCATTAACAAAAGAGAACACATATTTTAAGCTTATTTTCCATTATATCTCAAGGCCTTTATGATCACTACCAAAGAGTTAGATCATTTGTACAAGGTGACCACTACCAAAGAGTTAGGTCAGACCACTACCAAAGAGTTCGGTCATATGTACAATGTGACCACTACCAAAGAGTTAGGTCACTTCCAAGCACACTGCCAAAGAGTTAGTGCTTTCATATAATGGAACAGATATATTATGTTTGATGTGTTCATAGCAGTAGTCATGGAAAATCATGCAACATATCATACAAGAACAATCGTTTCATCCAATATCATATGCCAAGTATTTTACTACACATATAACACAAGCATATTGTATAATAAGCCAAGTAAGAGGTAATAGCGTACCTTCCAAAGAGATAGATCATACTAAACACATATCACTGATGTCAACTATAAGCTTGGTCAAACCTGATCAAAACAAGACCATATACTATCATCAGGTTCTCATCTTATTATATCTCATCTTAACCCTAAGCGTGTTCCTATTAGGGTTTGCTTATCTCATTAAGGTATATGCATCATTACTTACATTCTCATCTTGGAATTATCTTACTGATGTCATTTTCCATATTATGGTTCATTATCTGAACATTAGGTACCATATCCTTTTTGTGCACATATTAACCCTAGGTTACATCATTAACCTAAATCAGGGTTTTAATCCATATATTAAGGGTCAACTTCATATAACATAGATTTTGTGCATCATCATGATCTCATAATTAAAACTGAGGTTCCATATACTATTATAAGCTTACTCTATAAATCTCATCATTTATTGACCATGTATGCATTTATTACATTTTATTTAGGGTTACTATCCCTAATTAGACATATTAATAAAATTACATGATTTCGAGTCATAACATGACTATATCTGATATCATATGCATTTTATATATGATTATGGACTTACTGACATTTTTCCACAATTTTAGGTCTTTGTTTATTATTTATTATGCAAGAAAAGACCGTTTTACATCTTACATGATTACTCTGATATTAATGCATCAAAAGCATGATATGATGCTTCTATTATGTTCTACGCATTTTTCTGAGAAAAACGGTACCTTATTTGCATTTTTATGATGAGCGAGCTATTTACTGTGATTTATCTAAGAACTGAACAATTCTGGGATTTTTACCTTTTGTGGCCAACCGCCTGCTGCCACGTGGCACGGCTACTTCACTGGCCTGGGCGACCCGCTTGGTCTGATTCGTCTGAACCCGGTTCAGGTTGGAGGTCCGGTCTCTCCTGTCTGCTGGCTGGTTCGCGATCCGGATCTAGCAATGGATCCATGGGTCTGAGGATCCGAGGACCCGACCGCTCCTCCCTCTGGTCCTCGCGTTCAGCGTGGACTCTGTTTCCACAGAGCGCCGCCGCAGAGCTCAGCTCCGACGAGCAAACAACAAGCGTCGCCTCCTCCTCATGAAAGACCTACCCCGGCCCAAGCTTCAGCGTCTTTCCCTCAACGCCGCCGGCCACTCATCTTGGTTTCTCAACCTCTGATGCTCCATTTAGGTGGGAGCGCCGCCGCCATCCTTGGCTGCGGTGGAGCAAAGGGGCAAAACGCCTCCGCTCCTCCTCGCTTCGATCCGAAGCTCCCGAAGCCTGCGCAACACCTCGAGGAACTCCTCTGAGATCTCCTCTCTCGAAGACAAACACTCCACGCATGTCCCCGAGCTCTTGCTCCATCTCCGATGAGATCCAAACTGTCTAATATCAAATCCACCTCGGCAGCCCACAGGGACGTCTGGATTGAACTCCTTTTAGCTCTTCCTGGCTTTACCCTTCTTCATCTTCCTCCAGTTCCCTCACTACCTCCATCTCACACCTCCGCTTCCCACCTGCAACCTGCGGTGGAGAGGCTGCCAAAAGGGAGGGATCGTTCTCCCTCTACCGTCGCCCAAAGGACAAACTTGAGGGGTCTGGATGTGGGTCTGGTCAAGGCGAAGAGAACTGCCCACTCCTCGTTCCTTTCTAGACCACGAACATGATGTGGGGATGCCTGGAACGCGGCATCGTGGACTGCTCCACGATCTCCTGGTCGATCGGAGGTAGGGGAAAGTCTGTCCACCGTCGGATGACATCCAAGGGTCAGGAGCCGACCCACACTTAAGCCGATCCACGGCCTCTCCTTTGTGGTGCTCATGACCCTAAGATCAGCAATCTGACGGCTAGAAAAGGGCCACGCATCTAAAACTAAACCAGGCGCGTGACACATCCATCAAGCCCCAAACTTAGGTCTAAGAACAACAAATATACATATTAATCACCCAATTTCAAACCTCAATAACTTCCTCTAGGAACGTCCAATTGCAACCAAATTTTAACCATAGCTTCGATACCTCTCGAGCTATATTCTATTCAAATTTGGTGACAAAACTCATCTGTTGGACCACTCAATTAAATTCATCAAAAAGGCATACAAAGATAGGTCTTAATCATTATAAAAATCTCATTCAACATTTCCACTTTACCAAAACACTTGGAACTCTCATCGTAACTCGAGATATGAACTCTAATATGTTATTGGAGATTTATGGATTTCAAAATCCACTCCATCACATCCTACACACCTTAAAAGATATTTCGTCCTCGAAATAAGCCAGAAAAACCACTTTGTCACATCATATACATCTTAAGGGAACTTTCGTCCTCGAAAGTAAACCATACTCATACTTCCAGGGAAAGCCTTATCTTACCTTCATTCATATGTAGGCACTATTAGGGGGGGTTTTACAACCATCTTGGTGCACCAACACTCCATTCAAGGTTAAACTCAAGGTTTAGAAACTTAGGTTATGTCATGACATATTTCATATATTAGGGTTGCATCCCCATCTTTATTCATGCGTTATTATTCCACATCATATTACCATGTTCTAAAGGAGTTAACTAAGATTAACTCATGCAAAAAGGTGTCATCAACATTTTATTTAGCTCATTGTTAGAACATATTCGACATTAACATATACCTTTTAGGAGGGAGTTAACTAAAGTTAACCCACTTTATCCATCTAAATCATATTGAGGTGTCACCATCATTATGTTGTGCTAACTTTCAAACTATATTTTTATCATTATTAAGCACTAAGCTTAACACTTCATGTAACATATTTCATTCATATGATCTTATTTCATTGTTCATCTTAAATGGATACATTTATTAGTGATTTCATCACAAGATTAACCAACAATATTATGTTATCATCTTTATTCGTGTACATGGTTAACCATTATATGCGTTAATATCTATTAAACCATCTCTAGGTTGTTCATCATGTCATGTCTATATACCACGTCTCAAGATTAGATTGCATCCTTACAATTATTATATCATGGTTGTGCTAAACAAACTTATGTGAGTAGCTTATTAAACATATATCAAAGATTTATCTAGCCCAATTGGGGTTCTCCTGACCCATATCATGAGGGCAGTGCCATGCTCAGTCTCTCTGAGCTAACTCAACTCTATGAGTATCTCATATGTACAAACTATATCTTCCCTCTCGATCTAGGGTTCTCAGGTATACCTCACTGGTACTAGCTAATAGCTTCATTAGCTCTAGCCACAAAAGCACAAACCAGAACATGCTATGACATACTCATCATAGGCCTCTACCCATGGAACATCTTACCCAAAACTTTCTTATATATACCACTAGATTCCTATGTGGGAAACCACCAACCCGAGCATGAGGCTGTACAAAACTAACATAGCTACCTCCTCCAGGGTCTTGGGCTCTCTCCCTCACCCAGATGGAAGACACTCATATTGATGTTCACATATGCACATATATAACCAGCCTTTCTCTGACTCTAGGGTTTGGTCCTCCCAAGGACATCTAGGGTTCAACAAACTATAGGAATCATGCATAAAGCAACTCATCTCAATCACTCAGGAGTAGTCTAGTTTAGGACATGTCATAACATAGATTTCTCATATTTCTCATATCATGGAGTCTAGGTTCTCTGACCTTCTCCCTGTGGGTCTCACTCTCTCTGGAGTTAACCCCGGAACTGGTCCTAACACTAGAGGTCCTCCTTCATAAAAGAGCTTGAGGCTCATGCTGACTCACAACCTTGTCTTAACGTAACATATCTCATCTCATAAAAGCCTATTTACTTGCATCATAAAACATTATCTCAAATCCTCAAAACTTAACTTAAGTCCTCGAAGACAAACATAGATCATCATAAATCATCTTATATCATCTATATAAGACTTACATCATATCATCAAACTTATATCATCTATTTCGTCTATCATATATATCCAACAAGGCTCTAGACATCTAATCTAGAACTACTCTCTCTTCTAGACTGATGTCATTCACTTTCACTTAGGTTGCATGACCACCTCCTACTCGTACATGTGTGGGGACACATTTTTGTAATACATATACATAATAAAATATTATATAGTTTTTTCTCCGATAAAACAAACGTCAGAGAAAACTATCGAGGTTTGATCCGATTGGAATCAAAAACCAAATCCTGAAACGAGTGTCCCACACATAGTAGAGAGTCCAGTGTCATGAAAACTAGTGAAAAGGGTGAGAACAAGGGGTAGACTAGTGTAGCTACTCTAGACAACGTGCGCAAGATGTCTAGGGTTTCTCTTCCCTTGATGCACGTCATTTCCAAACAGTGCAACGTCCCATACCGCTGCACTACAAGGAAAGAACGACATCTAAGGACTTGATATACAACAAGCACCAGTCTAGGCCTAGTTCTCAGACATCTAGGTGCTAACCTAGAGGCTAGGTCAGATCTAGTCTCTATAAGATGACTAATCTAACCCTAAAAGATTATTAAGTTCAAGGTTCTTAAGTTTTTTTTTTAGTTGCATAATGAGCAAATGTCAGGCTTTGCTATTGTTCATGCTCTGATACCACCTGTGACGTCCCTGGATTTTCTAAAACTTAATCTGATGTGTGACGTCCAAATTGAAACCCTCACCTCAGCGAGAATCCCAATTTAAACATCCCACACTAGGCTAAGAAGAAGAAAATCGAGGGAGTCAGAAGGAAACAATCAGTAGCACATGTACATGAACAATAATAAAACCATACACACATGTTCACCATTCAACATATAATTACATAATGAATTGTTACAACATTTGATATTACATATTGGACAGAAAACTATACATATACATGTACTACGTCTAAACAACAGGATCTTAAGACAACAGGTCCACCTCTACATCAGCTCGCTACACAACTCTCCACTATCCTGGATCTTCAAGAGCATAACCGCAACCTAAACAAAAGATTACATGCGGTACACGTCAGCACAATATTTCATGAATATTGTACTGAGTACGCCTACGTGTCTTTTATTTACCTCTCATCATATCTTGGCAATAAGATAAAACTAATATACTTGGCAGTAACATAAGAATATAAGGAAAAGCGTATACTTGCACAAAGATATTCATTAACAAAAGAGAACACATATTTTAAGCTTATTTTCCATTATATCTCAAGGCCTTTATGATCACTACCAAAGAGTTAGATCATTTGTACAAGGTGACCACTACCAAAGAGTTAGGTCAGACCACTACCAAAGAGTTAGGTCATATGTACAATGTGACCACTACCAAAGAGTTAGGTCACTTCCAAGCACACTGCCAAAGAGTTAGTGCTTTCATATAATGGAACAGATATATTATGTTTGATGTGTTCATAGAAGTAGTCATGGAAAATCATGCAACATATCATACAAGAACAATCGTTTCATCCAATATCATATGCCAAGTATTTTACTACACATATAACACAAGCATATTGTATAATAAGCCAAGTAAGAGGTAATAGCGTACCTTCCAAAGAGATAGATCATACTAAACACATATCACTGATGTCAACTATAAGCTTGGTCAAACCTGATCAAAACAAGACCATATACTATCATCAGGTTCTCATCTTATTATATCTCATCTTAACCCTAAGCGTGTTCCTATTAGGGTTTGCTTATCTCATTAAGGTATATGCATCATTACTTGCATTCTCATCTTGGAATTATCTTACTGATGTCATTTTCCATATTATGGTTCATTATCTGAACATTAGGTACCATATCCTTTTTGTGCACATATTAACCCTAGGTTACATCATTAACCTAAATCAGGGTTTTAATCCATATATTAAAGGTCAACTTCATATAACATAGATTTCGTGCATCATCATGATCTCATAATTAAAACTGAGGTTCCATATACTGATATAAGCTTACTCTATAAATCTCATCATTTATTGACCATGTATGCATTTATTACATTTTATTTAGGGTTACTATCCCTAATTAGACATATTAAGAAAATTACATGATTTCGAGTCATAACATGACTATATATGATATCATATGCATTTTATATATGATTATGGACTTACTGACATTTTTCCACAATTTTAGGTCTTTGTTTATTATTTATTATGCAAGAAAAGACCGTTTTACATCTTACATGATTACTCTGATATTAATGCATCAAAAGCATGATATGATGCTTCTATTATGCTCTACTCATTTTTCTGAGAAAAACGGTACCTTATTTGCATTTTTATGATAAGCGAGCTATTTACTGTGATTTATCTAAGAACTGAACAATTCTGGGATTTTTACCTTTTGTGGCCAACCGCCTGCTGCCACCTGGCACGGCTACTTCACTGGCCTGGGCGACCCGCCTGGTCTGATTCGTCTGAACCCGGTTCAGGTTGGAGGGCCGGTCTCTCCTGTCTGCTAGCTGGTTTGCGATCCGGATCTAGCGGTGGATCCATGGGTCTGAGGATCCGAGGACCCGACCGCTCCTCCCTCTGGTCCTCGCGTTCAGCGTGGACTCTGTTTCCACAGAGCGCCGCCGCAGAGCTCAGCTCCGGCGAGCAAACAACAAGCGTTGCCTCCTCCTCGTGAAAGACCTACCCCGGCCCAAGCTTCAGCGTCTTTCCCTCAACGCCGCCAGCCACTCATCTTGGTTGCTCAACCTCTGATGCTCCATTTAGGTGGGAGCGCCGCCGCCATCCTTGGCTGCGGTGGAGCAAAGGGGCAAAACGCCTCCGCTCCTCCTCGCTTCGATCCGAAGCTCCCGAAGCCTGCACAACACCTCGAGGAACTCCTCTGAGATCTCCTCTCTCAAAGACAAACACTCCACGCATGTCCCCGAGCTCTTGCTCCATCTCCGATGAGATCCAAACTGTCTAATATCAAATCCAACTCAGCATCCCACAGGGACGTCTGGATTGAACTCCTTTTAGCTCGTCCTGGCTTTACCCTTCTTCATCTTCCTCCAGTTCCCTCACTACCTCCATCTCACACCTCCGCTTCCCACCTGCAACCTGCGGTGGAGAGGCTGCCAAAAGGGAGGGATCGTTCTCCCTCTACCGTCGCCCAAAGGACAAACTTGAGGGGTCTGGATGTGGGTCTGGTCAAGGCGAAGAGAACTGCCCACTCCTCGTTCCTTTCTAGGCCACGGACATGATGTGGGGATGCCTGGAACGCGGCATCGTGGACTGCTCCACTATCTCCTGGTCGATCGGAGGTAGGGGAAAGTCTGTCCACCGTCAGATGACATCCAAGGGTCAGGAGCCGACCCACACTTAAGCCGATCCACGGCCTCTCCTTTGCGGTGCTCATGACCCTAAGATCAGCAATCTGACGGCTAGAAAAGGGCCACACATCTAAAACTAAACCAGGCGCGTGACACATCCATCAAGCCCCAAACTTAGGTCTAAGAACAACAAATATACATATTAATCACCCAATTTCAAACCTCAATAACTTCCTCTAGGAACGTCCAATTGCAACCAAATTTTAACCATAGCTTTGATACCTCTCAAGATATCTTCTATTCAAATTTGGTGACAAAACTCATCTGTTGGACCACTCAATTAAATTCATCAAAAAGGCATACAAAGATAGGTCTTAATCATTATAAAAATCTCATTCAACATTTCCACTTTACCAAAACACTTGGAACTCTCATCGTAACTCGAGATATGAACTCTAATATGTTATTGGAGATTTATGGATTTCAAAATCCACTCCATCACACTGTTGTTGTAGGAGAACTCTGCCAACGGTAAGTATTTCTCCCTTGAGCCACCCCAATCGAGCACACAAGCTCTCAACAGATCTTCTAAGGTCTGAATCGTCCTTTTTGACTGTCCATCTGTTTGGGGGTGATATGTGGTACTAAACTTTAACCTTGTACCAAGTTCCTCTTGAACTTGCTTCCACAACTTGGAAGTAAACTTGGGATCTCTATCGGAAATGATTGATCCTGGTAGACCATGCAAACGCACTATCTCTCTAATATACAGCTCAGCTAGGTCTGACACCTTAGCTCTAGTCTTCAAGGCAAGGAAGTGTGCTGACTTGGTAAGACGATCTACCACGACCCATATCGCATCATGACCTCTCTTGGTCCGGGGTAAACCCACCACAAAATCCATGGTGATCTGCTCCCATTTCCACTCTGGAATCTCTATTGACTGTAAAAGTCTGCCGGGTCACTTGTGTTCAGCCTTCACCATCTGACACGTAAGACAACTGGCCACCCATGACGCAATGTCTTTCTTCATTCCTGGCCACCAGAAAAACCACTGTAGGTCCTTGTACATCTTAGTAGTTCCTGGGTGTACCGTGTATTTGGATCCATGAGCCTCTTGCAAGATACGTCCCTTTATTGATGATTCCACTGGAACCCATATGCGATTCTCAAACCTGATTCCTCTGTCTACTCCCACAGATAGACGAGTCGGTGGCTTCATCATCAAACCTTTCATCTTATCAAGCTCTTCACTGGTCAACTGTGCTGCTATGATTTCACTCAGCAACTCAGAGTGTATCTGGATATTAGCCAACCAAACTCGGTCCTCTAGTAGTTGTGGAGTCCATTCCACAAGTTCCTCTAAATTTTTCCACTGACTGGACAGGATAGTTGCACACTTAATCTACTTCCGACTCAGAGCATCAGCTACGACATTCGCCTTACCAGGATGGTAGGCGATGGAGAAGTCATAATCCTTCATGTACTCCATCCACCGTCGTTGTCGTAGGTTCAGGTCTTTCTGTGTCAACAGATACTTCAAGCTTTTGTGGTCGGTGAAGATCTCAAAGGTAGCACCATATAGGTAGTGTCGCCATATCTTCAAGGCATGAATAATAGTAGCTTACTCCAGGTCATGTGTCGGGTAATTCACCTCGTTTGGCTTGAGCTGTCGGGAAGCATATGCAATCACATGCCGATCTTGTTCCAACACACAGCCAAGTCCCATCTTGGATGCATCGGTGAATATCATGAATCCCTCATTTCCATAAGGTAGAGTCAACATAGGAGCGGTAGTCAGCTTCTCCTTCAATTCCTGGAATCGAGCTTCACATACTTCAGACCACACAAACTTCACATCCTTCCGGGTCAACATGGTCAGCGGTAGAGCAGTCTTGGAGAAATCCTTGATGAAGCGACGGTAGTATCCGGCCAACCCCAAGAAGCTATGAATATCGGAGGGGTTCTTCGGTGCCGGCTAGTCTGAAACTACTGATACTTTGGCTGGATCTACGACGATTGTTCCTCCTAAGATGATGTGTCCAAGAAACATGACTCGGTCCAACCAAAACTCACATTTCGAAAACTTTCCGAAAAACTTATGCTTTCTCAGGATATCAAGGACTCTACCCAGGTGGTCACGGTGTTGGGTTTGGTCATCCGAATACACGAAGATGTCATATATGAACACTATCACAAAAGAGTCAAGGAAAGGCTGGAACACACTGTTCATGAGGTTCATGAAGACACTCGGTGCATTGGATAATCCAAACGGCATGACCACAAACTCATAGTGGCCATAGCGGGTTCTGAAAGCCATTTTGGGTATATCCTCACTTCTCACTCTCACCTGGTGGTATCCTGATCTCAAATCGATTTTGGAAAAGACTCGAGCTGATTTGAGTTGGTCAAACAGGTCATCTATTCTGGGTAAAGGATACTTATTCTTAATGGTTGCCTGATTGATCATCCGATAATCAATACACATCCGAAGCGACCCATCCTTATTTTTCACAAAGAGGACTGGTGCTCCCCATGGTGAGGTACTGGGTCAGATGAACCCCTTATCCAACAACTCTTGTAACTGGGTCTTCAACTCAAGCAACTCTGCAGGGGCCTTTCTATAGGGTGCCTTAGATATAGGGTTAGTCCCAGGAGCTAACTCAATTGAGAAGTCTACCTCTCTCTCAGGGGGAATCCCTGGTAGATCATCTGGAAACACATCTGCGTACTCCCGAACTACCTCTATGTCCTTTAAGGATTGCCCCTTAACCTCGGGTATGGTAACTATGGCTAGGTAGGCTCGACAACCCTTGGTTAGCATCCGCTCAGCTTCCAAAGCAGACACATAAAGGCTGGTCGTCGCATCTTTCCTTCCTCGAATGGTGAAGTGTGGATAGCCATTTTTCCTAATGAGGATCTTCTTCTCTCTACAGTCAATCTGGGCTCTATAGGTGGAAAGCCAATCCATACCGATGATTACATCAAAATCATTCATGAGGAGGATAAAGTCAGTGGGAAGTTCATGGTTCAGATACTTTACTGGCAAGACAGGGGTTTTCAAAAGAGAGGTATAAATACGACCACTCGGGGTTGTGACGTCCAAAACATAACCCAAATACCTGATATCCAAATCAAGCATAGTTGCCAGGTTTCTCGAAATAAAAGTATTAGTTGAACCAGAATCAAAAAGTGCTTTTACATTTTGTCCCATGACTTCCAGCAAGCCTACAAAGTTATTCCATATTGGAAAGCTATTACATGGTCTACTGAACTAAAAGGAAAAACTCTATGGGTTATTACCCTCAATCAACTTATTAGCATTCGCCTGAGCTTCTTCATTGTCGATGGCAAACACTCTAGCTTGCCTCCTCTCTCCAGTTGGAGGTGCTCCGGCTGGTGCTCCTACCGGGGGTGCTGCAGCTACTGGCTGTGCTTCTACAGGTTGTGACCCCAAAGGTCCCCTTGGGTCAGACTGAGGGCACTTGGCGATGAAGTGTCCCTCTTGTTGACATCTGAAACATACCTTCTTCTCAAAGCAGCACTTCCCAGGATGTGTCCGTCCACAGGTGCGACACTGCTGGAGATGACCACGTGGCTTGCCTTTGTGCCCATTCTTGTTCTTGTTGTGGTTGCATCCTTGTCCCTTCCTGTGTTCATTCCTCGGCCCTGGAGCTCCTTCAGTGAAACCCAAGTACCCTGTGGGTTGGTTCTGTGCAGGCATCACTGTCCTTTCCATGTCTAAGGCGGTGTTGTAGGCTTCAGCAAAGGTCTTTGGCTTACTTGCCATCACATGAGGCTTGATGGCAGGGTGTAGACGTTCCATGAAGTGGTCCACCCTCCTCTCTTCATCCAACATATGTCTGAAGCATTCCAGGAGACGAAACCTGCGACCGAAGTCCGCAACTGAAGAACTTCCTTGAGTCATGCTCATGAACTCTCTTTCTTTCTCTTTCCTTGCTGAGACGGGGAGGAATCTGGCAGTGAAGATGGTCTTGAAGTCAGTCCATGCCATCGGTTCTTCACTTAGGTCTCTTCCTGTGATATGTTTCTCCCACCATATCTTGGCTGCACCCTCCAAAAGGTGAGTAGCAAATAGAACCTTCTTATTCGGCTGCACTTCAAGCATACGGAACCCATTCTCGACTGCAAGCAACCAAGCTTCAGCCTTGTCGACTACTTCCGACTTGTCTTCTCCCCAGAATTTCTCGACGTTCAGCTTGACGAAGTCCAGGATGGTGGCTCCAAGTCGAGGATGAACAGGAAGTGGCTCACCATTCTCAGCTCTAGCTATGTCTCTAAGGGCCAGGGCACGGATAGCTTCAGTTAATTGACTTTGTTGTTCCATCCAAACTGCATCTGTTGTATGAACCACCATGGTTGGTTCTGAACCACCAGGTTGGTCCTCCTCCATGTGGGCCTCCTCTTCATGCATATGGTATTCCTCATATTCCGGTCCTCCCCCTTGTTCTTGGTTGGCACCAGGCATCAGTTCAGGGTTGGGGCCCTTATGTATAGTCTCTTCAGGCCTCTTTCTCTTCTTAGATGTCTCTCCACCGTGGTTCCTCTTCCTCTTCTCGGAAGACCCATTCTCCTTACGGGGTGGTCCACCCTCACTGGTGGAAAACGGAATAGCCACAACTTTGGTACGAGCCATCTGCACACAAACAGACTTTTAGTTTTCCTTTAAACTAATTATACTTGTGCAAATGACATCTTACTTACGTATCTTTTATTAATTTGGTGGAGGATCCCTTAGACCTTATCAACCTTAACCCATACAACATGAGGGTGAGGAAGAGAGCGAAGACCCTAACCCTTACAATCCTTAAGAGAAAATTGAGTTGAGGAGGGATGAGTAAGATGAGAAAGTCCTAAAGGTATCTTATTTCGAGTCATATCCTAAGACATCGGCCAGGCAGTCACACAATCTGGGAGTCCTCGTATTCCGACTAGCGGTGTGGAGGAAAATCTTGCCAACCCCTAGAAGTGATCCTTTTCTAGACACCTCTGTCCTTTGGACACTCCTCTAATAACTCCCTCAGTTCTATGGAATTTGTAAAATTTAATAATTATTGATGATTAGATGGAGAACCTAGGCTCTGATACCAATTGTAACGACCCCGCCTCCCGGTAACCCCCAATTAAGGGAGACCCGAAGGTCGGAATCGTTAATCAAATTACAGGATCAAAGGTTCAGCATATAATCAACAATAATTATAAAATTCTACTAACTAAACTGGAATTGGGTACAAAAATTAAAACTTTTACTTACCTTTATAAAACCGGGAAATCTAACTATCCACAGCTTGAAATATTCTATCTAATCCTTCTAGCACTTTATTTCTTAATTTCACGATGTACCACTTTACTGTTTGTGATTTTCTGGATATTACCTAAAACGCCGACAAACAAAACATCGATCAGCAATTGCTGGTATGTGGGGGCAACCAAAATTTCACAATTAAGTCTAACAATTTAAGTATTGCAATCAAGGTAATTAACAAGTCAATTTACATTTTCCATGTGACAATCCCCACCGCTTTTGCCCTAACCCTGGATTTGACTTAAGGCCACCTTCTCAATCCCGAGCTTGGTGCATGGGAGTCACCTCTCATGGTGCTCCTTAGTCTTGCCTCATCAATCACCTTCTCATTCCCGAGCTTGGTGTTTAGGGTCACCTCTCATGGTGCCCATTGGTCTACCCTCCTAGGCCTGACCTTTATGGCATCTTCCATCAGGGTGGCATGTAGGTGCAGGATTTACACATTTATATTAAATGGTGATAGTCATAGTCGCTTTATAATTGCAATATGAACATCCAAACAGTTTAGTTGCATTCAATGTGATTAAACATCTGGGAATCTCTCGGGAAACTAAAGTGGTTATTCATAATTAACCACATACCTGTTAATGAAGACTTGAATGCAGAATTAACTTAATCAACCAGGAAATCAAGCAAGCACACACACAATCTCCTGAAAAAGGTATTTAATTCCTCTATTATTATCATGTCATTATGATTCAATAATTCTAAGGGTTTCCTAGGTTATTTGCCCTTTTTAGGGTTTTGCCCATAATTAGGGTTTTATTCCTTTTTATTGCCTTTACCTTACTTTTATCAAATTATACATCAAACCCTAATTTTCTTGTTGAATCATCCATTAAGATTCCTAAGATCAGACTTAGTCCATTAAACCCTAATTTCAAATTACTTTATCATTTCTTTTTCTAAATTAGGGTTTCCAACCTTTAATCCACATATGGAGTCACAAAACCCTAAACTTGTAATTCTATCATCAAAACAGGTTAATAATTATCTAAAACAGAAAATAAGTTAACCATCTTCGAATTATCTTAATTGTAAGACTAATTACCCTTTTTATCAACAATTAGGGTTTTTATCCACAAATTAACTCTTTTTCTTATTCTAGAAATATACTTTTACAAAAGGAGTCAGATTCAGGGTCTCAAACTATTTTTATTAAATCCCTCATATTTTTTTGGTCATTTTTCATGTATTAAGTTTTTCCATCCAAGCTTCCTAGCTCCAGATATAATTTTTCTAAGATAAATTGTTTTTATCAAATTATTAACTAATTAGGAAAAACGTGGATCGCACGATCAATGGTCCGTTGGTCCACTTAGGATCCAGCGGCCATGATCGCACACTCTTTAAAACACGGTCAAACGATGTAAAGGACAGGAATGTCCGTACCTGCTTAAAGGGACGCGGAGGGCAGATTGGTAATTTACCACTCTGTCTTCTTCCTCGACCTCGCGCGAACAGCGGATCCAAGCAGTCAACTCGAGGGTTTACTTCGAGCCCTAGTCCTCCTGCAAGCGATCCAATTGCACAGGGAGCTTCGTCTCCCTTCTCCGAAGCTGAAGGTACCCTTGATTGGCCGTCCGAACCCTGCCAAGGTCGATCCCTGCTCGCCGGATTCCGGAAGGGCTTGTGATGCCGATGTGGGTCGAGATCAGGTTCTTTGGCGCAATTGAAACCACAAGCAGGTTCCTGATACTCCGCCGCAGGGTGTGGACTAGCGTTTTGGGATGCCGATTCCCCCCATTTCCCTCCCCTATTTATAGGGTCGAGGCATAGACCTGCCCAGTTGGGCGTTTCTTTGTTTGGCGATGAAACTCAGAGAAACCAGGGTGGAATCTTCGCGATCCATCTCCTGAGTTCAATGGAACCGAAATCCAACTGGCATGATCAATGAATCGCGAGAATAAAGGGTTGCTAAATCAACCTGTAAAAGCCAGAGTCCTAGTCCCAGCAGGACTTAGACGATGAGTGATCACCGTTGGATCAAGATCCAACGGGCTGGATTGCTCGCGTTCTAAGGAAAGCAAAATCCTTTTTTATTTAATTCAGGGAAATTCCCAAATTGACTATATCTTGCAAAATTAATATCTCTCAATCCATAACTCTGATTGGTCTCAAATTTTAAAGGAAAGTTCCTTTTAATATTTTCTATCTTTGTACGAAAACTGGGAAGCAAAAATCAATGTATGAAAAAGGATTTCTTCTCTCCCAAGTTTTCATATTAAATACTCCCAATTAATTCATATTCTTATTTCTTTTTCCTTTATCTCATTAATTTGGGTCCCTTGGACCTCAAGGAAACCCAAAGGCACGAATTCCCATATTGGGTAAAATTATTTTAGCATTATCTTCTTTTAATTATCAGTTTCTCATATTTCCCTTTTATTAGTCAATTTCTTTTCCTTGTTAATTCCTTTTTCTTTTCAATTGGGCTTAATGGCCTACAAGGCCCACAACCAATCAATCAAAGCCATCTCATACAAAAATCATCACAATTCAAAGAAAAAGATCTCATTTAGTCATTAAAAGAGAAAAGCCTTTTACATTATATTTTCAGAAATTTGAGGTTATAATAGGTTAACTTGCAAATGTTACTTGATAAATGTTCCTCATGTGTCAAAGCATAATGAGAATGAAAATGATGTAGTGTTATGGCTTTCACAAGCCTGAGTACCAAGAAAGAGATGATAAAGCAATGTTTGTGCATGAAAACCTAGTTTTGGAGTAAAGTGCAATTTACCCAAAACCTAGGGTTCAATATGCAAATTACCACTTCAATAAGGTCCCTAATATTTATTGACATCATCTAGAGAAAATAAAATGAGGGGGGTTCCTCATTTGAATTAATTCGGAGGAGAGAGAATCTTGATATTAAAATAATCAAGATTTAAGCATAAATGGAACTTTAATTCATTTTAATACAAAAAGAAATATATTAATTGAAGGGCCCTTCAACCAAAAGATAAGGGATGAATTTGAAAAGGGTTGTACGAGCTTGTGCCTTGCAAAGGCATGAAAATATACAAGGGAGTGGATAACTCACTCACAATTTTATAAGAAAAAGAAATATCCACTCACATATGGATATTAGTATAATATGATTTAAGGTGCTTGATTTGCTTTTCTTTAAATCATGGATAATTGAGAGGAATATGAGGCAAACAATATAGCCTCGGATCCAAGGAGTTGAGTAGGAAGAGGCGGCATTATTTTTGGGGTTAAATGAATTTTTAATAAGACATTTTCTCTCTCATTGAATTTTTTTAATAAAAAGACCCTTTCCAAGTCAAAACAAAGGCTTTTTCGGAACCCACCTCTTCTCTTTGCTTGGAAAACGACCAAGGGAGCTTGGGAGGACCAGGAGCACGACCCTAAAACTGTTGGTAAGCTTCTTGACCTCTTTTCACCTTGATTCCATGGTGGAAATTGAAAATAAATAATTGATTTCTTCTTTTCTTCACTCCACCTTCAACCCTAGCCAATCTTTTCACCCAAAAGCTTGAGGATGAGCCTAGGGGGAGTTGAAAAATCTTCATCCACCATTTTCAACGTGATCTTGAAGCTTGGGATCTCAATTGGAGGCAGGTTTTATAACTTGAACCCTTATTAATTTTATTGCAATTAATTCCTTATCAATTGATGATCCTTTCTTCATTTCCGAAATTTATTTTGGTTGATTGATGCAATCACTATGGAAATCACAACAAGTTTCGTGGGTTTAGATCTTTATGATGATGACATCATCATAAGCTCACACCTCCCCAAATAACACTTGCAAACAGTTTCAATAGCTTTGGTCCAAATGGTTTCACGAAACTGTTTGGAGACCAAACGGTTTCCAAACCGTTTGAGGTTTGGACCCCAAACTGTTTAGGGATGTTGACCATTTAAGAGGGTTGACCATTTGATTTCAGAACCCTAACACATGTTGGATTATGATCTAATGAATCCAATTGATTAATTCAATACATAGACAATCATCAAGTAGCAAACCCTAATCGGGTTAAGTGCTGATTTTGTAATTGATTATTTTAGAACTTTGGGTTGATTGACCCAAAGGGTTTCAAAACCATTTGGGGATCACCCAAACGGTCTCAAGACCGTTTGGAGGTCAACCAAACCGTTTGGAGGTCAACCAAGACCATTTGGAGGTCTAGGGTTGAGTATGGTTGGGTAATTGAAGATCCAAAGATACCAAATTGAAATGTAATCAATAGTTGATTTGATGATTAACTCAATGACCTAAACCCTAATTGGTTTCCACTAATTATCATGTTGGAATGGGAAAATGGTCTCAAGACCGTTTGGAGGTCATCCAAAAGACCTCAAGACCGTTTGAGATCAGGTCATGTCCAAATTGGATGGTGGTCCAATGATTTCAAAGTAATTAGTTTCTCAATGATTAACATTGAAGGTTCATCGATTTCAAACCCTAACCCAATTGGATTCAAAACCCAAATTGATGATGAATTGAAGGTTAAATCAATTGAGGGATGATATATTAAGCTCAATTGAAGTATGGTGTTAGGTTCAATTGATGAGTGGTTACATGGATTCAATCGATGAGGGAATCAACCTTGTAAACCCTAAATCAATTTGAGTGGTTGAGACCATCTTTGGTCCAATCCGTTTTGAGGAGGTTTGGACCAAACGGTCTCAAGACCGTTTGAGTCCAAACAATCTCAAGACTCTTTGGTACCAAACGATCCCAAACCGATTGAGACTCAAACGACTTCAAGAATCTACTTTGTCAAACGGTTTTAAGTACTAACTTTACCAAACGGTTTCAAACCGTGTGACCAAGACCGTTTGGAGGTCTAAACGGTCTTAAACCGTTTGAAGGATATTCTATGTAAGACCGTTTGAGGTCTAATTGGTCAAGACCGTTTGAAGTCTAAGTGACCAAGATCATTTGGTAGATAATTAACCAAACCATTTGAACACTTAAAGTGGTTAAAGGTCAATTGTTTAATTGAATAATTACATGATTTAAACCAAGGGTGATTATAATAATTGTACCCTTAATGAGATTGGGTGATTAGTACCCTTTTAATAATTAATCTTTAATGATCATGGAATTAATGACATAATCCATTGTGTCAATCCTTCATTCAAGTTGAGTTGACTTAGTTTAATCAAGTCTGAAGTAAGTATCATCTTATAGAGGATGAGAGAGAGAGAGGACTTCCTACATGAATGATAACCATATAATGGTTAAGTCTCAACACTTTCAACATGAATGAATGTATATTTAGGGAATGATCCATGATAAAGAGATCATGAAAACCCTAATCAAGAGTATTGATGAACCTTAACCCTAATTAGGGACAATGCTAGGTACAATCCTAATCTAAGATAAGGATGTAACCCTAATTATGGGTGATAACATGTGAAACCCTAATTTAGGGTAACTTCATGAAAACCCTTATTTAAGAAGGTACTCCATGTGAATCCCTAATTGAGGTTGATTCCATGAGAGACCCTAATTAAGGGTGATGCCATGAGAAAACCTAGTTGGAAAGAATGGTAAACCCTGTCTATGGGTAATGTGATGTGAAAATCTAATGAAGGAAGATATTATATGCAATCCAAACCCTAATGAAATATGATAGTATGTGAAACCCTAATTCAGGGTAATGTGATATGAAACCCTAATTGGGATGAATGGTAAATCTAATTGTGGGTGAGTGAATATGAAACCCTAAATTAGAATGATGTTATATGGAACCCTGATGCAATAATGTGATAGACTCAATCCAGGAAGATGCCATGTAATGATATGTGAAACCCTAGTGATGGTATAATAGCCAATACACTAAAGTAGGGTGTGGCTAATATAATCAAATAAGATGAGGATGCTATAACTATGAAGGGTAAAGTTGATGAACCATATGAATGGTAATGTTGATTCTCTAATGAACAAGGGTCTAAGGGACAAGATGATGCCTAGATAATTATATATATCTAACTCTATATATTTTTAATAACCCTATATACCTTACAAAGTTGAGAACAAGAAATTCTTATGAGTTATGTATGCAATACTACCTAATGGAGTGAATAACATCATATGGGTTGAAATACCTAAAGAGGTGGATAATGGTTTATTCTATATAAACAATGCTTAACCATTATATAAGTCCATATCATTAAAGGTAGTTGGACAATTCTAATGTGTGATATATGAACTACATGATAAAGGTGAAGGGTTAGTGGTTAAAGTATTAAGATGGAAATTCCTTAGTACAAGGTTAGTTGATTAACTTAAGTAAGATGGAAATGAGGAGAAAGTGATACATCAAGACATGATAAATATCACATTTAGTATTTCAAGATTAATATACCTTGATGAACCCTTAATCTAATATGCTTGGATAAGAAACACATGAAGTGTGTGTTATGTAATTGTTATAAGGAAGATTTAATGAACTCAATGCACTTTGATAAGTATTGATTAATATACCTTGTGAAAGGGGATAAGCCAAACTAATGAGTATTATGTAATCATACCATGATAAGAATGAGAAATGAACTTGTACGTTGTATTGATGATCATTAATGATATATGATGAGAGTAAAGATCATGAGTAAGTACTTATGATATCTTTGAATGCTTCTAGAGGTGTGAAGTATTATATTAGGTTTGAACTAATAATGTGAGCATGAAACCCTAATTAATGTAAGAGGGGAAACCCTAACCCTAATTTTGAGAAAAGGAAAGGAAAAACCCTATTTGATATTAAACCATAATCCTGATAAAGGAATGGTGGTGTTACTATTGTATCACATGATGTGATAAATAACTTTTATGATTGTTATCATGTCTATTAACCATGCAGATATTATGAGATGGTGGACATAGCCAGACTTGAGCTATGACATTTATATAATAAAATGTTGATTGGCCTTGTGTGCCTTAATGTTGTTGTTAATTAGAAAAAAATAACAAAATGTGCATGGACATTGTGAGTCCCATGAGTAAGTTGTTGCTTAGTGAAAGGTGACAAGAACTTTATGGCCTTGTGAGCCATGTGAGATGCTTGTGTAACAAGTATCATGTATACCTCAGCCTGAGAACCTAAAGGTGATAGTTACCCGACAAGTGGAAATAGTGATTAGTGATGAATTGAGGGTATGAATACCCAGTTTTGATAAGTAAGATAATGATGTTGCTGTGAGATGTGAACTTTCAAGTAATGAGATAAAGGACTGAGATCCCAATGCCTCATAAAGAATGAGAAGTGAATGATGGAAATAGTACATGTTTCTTTGAAGCATTTGTCTTAACAAGTTATGGTTGAGAACTTGACTGATGCTAAAAGAATATGCTAATGTACTTAATTAATTAAGTCATATCATATCATGTAGAGCCCTGACCATAGATCCATCAGCATTAGAACTACTGAATGGTGAAACGGGTGCTCCGCAGAAAAACCCAGAACACATATTTTGAATAAGTGGGGGCAATGGGCGAATGTATCCTGACGTCCTAATGAGGGAATTGAGGAAAGGTAAACATTAAAACTCTCAATCCTTCATCATTGTACCAGGATGGATGTACCACAAATCTCCTGATGATTCGGATAGATGTAGTACACATCTCCCAATAATATTAATGCCGGATCGATGGAGATAAACATGAAATCTCATGATTGCGAACAGAGTGCAACACGCCACTGTAACTCTAATAGCGATGTTGCCAGTATACCCTGGAAAGCTATCTAGAAGAGACACAAGATGTCCTGCATGTTGTCTCGTACTGATCGAGATGTGGGAGGTCTTGGAAGCCGGCTCTTCCATTGAACTTGTATGGTACTGATTTTGACTTCGCAGTGGTCGGTTGGAGTATGAGCGGTATACCTCATCTCCTCAGGGCATAAGTGTGATTTAAAATGTAATCATCCGTATAGTATGTTTGCTTAAGGATTAAATACGGAAATTCATTGGCTGATGTTATATTTCTTTTATGCATCTCTAGTTGATAGATGTTATACATACCTCTTTATATTTATTGCAGGTAGATGGATGAACTATGACTCTATCCTGGATAGATGCAATGCTCTCCTTAGGAAAGGATATTACTTTACTCTGTTCACTCAATGATTAATACTACTATTAATATATAAGAATTCCTGCCTAGTTTTATTATAATAAAATTCTATAACAATGTTTTGACAGAGAGTTATATCTCCCACTGGGACAATTTACAATTGTCTCACCCCCGTGGGATCCAATGTTTTAGGTAAATGCAGAAGAAGAAGTAGAAATCCTATAGCATGGGAAAGGAAATAGCAATATCATAGACAGTAGTGATAACTCAGGTGGAGACACTGGCTACCAAGTTTTGTATAGATATTAGTCCTATGTGTCATCTCTGTACTCTCAGATCCTTGGAGTTTATAGTTAGTGTTTTAATGAATCGATCTGAGATTTTGGCTTGATGCCTCGAGGTTCTTATGCTATCTGTATATATTGTTAATAGTGCAACTGATGTTGTAAACATCGAGAAGAGATGATACAAGTTATGTACTTATAAACCAGGATGTAAATGTTATACTTTGGTTATCAATGAAAGAGATTTCCTATGTTTGGATCTCTTTGCAAAAAGTTTTAAAATTTTTAGTGATTTTCAGTAATCCGCTGCAAATGAATCGCTTCCGCTTATGTAAATCTTGTTTTCATAAGTTGGATGCCACATCCCCCACCATAGTACATTAAAATCAACACTGATGCTTCTCTTAAGGGAAAGGAGGCTTCCATAGATGTAGTGTACAAAGAGAAGCAAGGTCACTAGCTAGAACATCACATACGAAAGATGTAAAAAATCTTGCTATCAAGGCAGAGCTTGTAGGTATTTACTTTTTTATGGAGATTGCAATGAACCAAATGGATCATTGAAACAAGCTCTAGTAATGTTGTTAATATCATAAGAGAGGATCATAGAGTCCATCTGAGATTTGACTAGTGTGTACTGATGATTAGAAACATAATGAAGAAACATTGGATGATTCAGTATGCTTGTAGGGGAAATAATAGGATAGCTGATACCCTGGCCAAAGCTCATATCAAGAACCAAGCAAGGAAATCACACTATATAAGACCCCCTCCTTATTTTTAATCTCTAATTAGTCTTCATTTTTGTAATGCTAGTAGTACTTCCAAATTTAATTCAGAAAATATTAAGGCATGTAATTATCCTTTGAATAGACTTGCATGAGAAAGGCAAGCTGAATAAGAAAGCTTCCTGACTTCCCCAGAGAGAAACACAAAGGGTGAGAGTTCCTGATAGGATCATGGTAGCCTTTAGTGACACTATGGATTGTACAATCTTGATGGAACTTAATGTGAAAGGTGGTCTAACAATTTGTTGCAACACATATAAACTGGGGAAAAGGATAACCAATCTTTTGGACAGAGGCCTTGTTGATGAAAAATGGCTTGACTCGTGGCACAATGCAATGATATTGCTTTGTTTCAACCCACTTAGCGACCAAGCGTGGATGAAAATGAACTTTGTGTCTAAACCTTACATTCCCCATCCCTTCTTATTCTTGAATTGGTGGTGTGAGTGGTATGGTTTCAAGGAGATTGTGGATGAGAGATGGAGCATTTCAATTGAGAGTAACCCTCTATTTGTTATTTTGGAGAAGCTTTAGAACACCAAGAAGGCACTTAAATCATGGACAAAAGAAAGGTAAATATCATAAACCAACTAAGTAAATCTAAGAAGGAATCTAAAATGGCGAATACCATTTCTAGGTCCCAACCCAAAGACAGTAGGAAGGATGAGATAGAGATAAAGGCTGAGAAAACACTAAAGAAACTTCTTAAAAAAGAAGAGGTGTACTACTTGCAAAGAAGTAGGATGAGATGGACGCATGATGGTGATAGGAACATGAAAGTTTACCTTTCAGTGGTTAAAAATATGGAGATGAAAGAGACTATCCACCAACCACCAGTGAGCAAGGGGAAGTTATTAATAGCAGAGAAGACATAGCTAGAGTGGAAATATGTTCTTTGAGCAGTTGTACAACCAGTCGACATCCAACTACATTTTTAATTATAATGTGCTACCCCCTATAAAGTTATAGATATTATGAATTAGGACCTATGTAGAGAGATGACTGAAGAATCTTTGTTTTCTATTAGCAACTCAAGGGTTCCATGACCTAATGGCTTCAGTAAAAAGTTCTTCTATTTTATGTGGGGTACTATCAAAGCTAACATCATCAAGGCTATTAAATGGATCATCAACGTTGGGACTATGGTCAGAGTAGCCAATCATACCTTCATTAAGTTGATCCCTAAGAAGCATGATGCCAACATTATCAATGATTATAGGCCCATATCTTATTTCTCTGTGTTCTACAAGTTAGTGGCTAAACTCCTATTTAAGAGACCAAAGAAAATTTTTCTACACATTGTCTTTGAGGATCAGTGTGTCTTTGTTAAAGGAAGGAAGATAGCTATTTTACTTTATTGGTTGTTCAATTCTTAACAGGATTCAATGTGAAAAGATCTAATGCAAAGGCTTGCATCAAGATTGACCTAGAAAAAGCATATGGCCATGTATAGTGGGCTATGATGTGGAAGATAATGGAGTCTATTGGCTTCTCAGAGAAATAGATGGACTTTCTTGATTCTTATTTGTGGTTCACATGTTGATATGTTCATATCCATGAATGGGTTACTCCAGGATGGCCCTCTATCCCCCTTGGTTTTCACCATAGTGATGGAAGGACTCACTAATCTGATCAATTGGGCAGAGGATAAAGGTAAAGTAAAACATTTCAAATGTAATAGCATAAAAGTAAATACCCATATGATATTCATGGATGATGTGATGGTATTCTCTTCAGGACATGCTACTAGAATCAAGGAGTTTAAGAGGTTGCTAATGGTGTTTGGAAGAATGACCGAAAGGTACACCAGTGAGATCAAGTCTTGGATGTACCGCTTAAAATCATGCTATAGTAGAAGGGGCAGGTTGAAGTCATCTATTGGTCTAAAAAGGGGGATCCTTACGACCATGTATTTGGGTACTTTGATTGTAGGAAGGAAAGGCTTCTCCAAATATTATCATATGTGACTTGATGGAATCAAGGACAAAATTGATAGATGTTCTGGGATACGCTATTCAATGATAGGAAGACTTGATATCGCTATGTCTATTCTACTAAGCATGATGCTTTTTTGGGGTGGGTGTGTGAGGTTTCTTGCTTGGTGGATACAACTACAAGGAAGATTTTTTTCTAACTTCATATGGGGAGGTGGAAGCAATGGTATCTCCTGGGATGTTATACCTAATACATATAAGGAAGGAATGCTAAATATTAGAAGTATAAGGGTGATCCTTACAGCCTATCAAGCTAAAAGGATGGATAAATTTTCCAATAATGATCTAGGTATTTGGTCACAATGGATGAGACAAAAATACATCCCGTCATTTGATGTGTATGGCTCCAAATCTTCTAGAGTTTGGAGGGAGATTTGTAAGAGTTCAGAGTGCTTCAGTTACTTGTATGATGTCGATGAATATAATTTTATAGGTTGATGAACCGACAGAGAAAAATCATGGATCAACATTAATGCAAGCATTGTTATTCCCTGGCATAGGTTGTTCTGTGGATCCTACCACATCCATAGATGGAGCACTATGGCTTATAAAGTCATTCTAGGCAGGTTGATGACAAAGGATGGGCTGAACATCTAGGAACTTTAAATGGATCCCATGTGTTTGATGTGTCACAAAGGTGGGGAGAGCCATGAGCACCATTTCTCTACTTGCAGGTACATTAAACACATCCGGTCACTCATGTGGTTAAAGAATGGTTGGGGTGTTTGCATAGCCAACAACATGAAGGAGGTGTGGGATGGGATGTTGACCAATCTTGGACACCATAAAACAAGCTTGGATTTCAGTGGTATCTACTTTACTGTGGTGTGCTATGATGTCTAGGTATAGAGGAATAACATGCTTCATGGTAGAATGGCCAGATAGGACATGTTCATGAAGATTAAGAATGACATTAGCAATGTTTTGAAAGCTAACAAAAGGCCCCAACAAATGCATTTTATCAAAGACTAATGTGTAATGGAGATTTTTTAGTATATCCTTGTTTAGTTACTTAGTTTGGGGGTCTTATTGACCTCCTTGTTTTGTATATCTTTGGTTATAGTTCTTTTTGGATATATATATTTACTGATTTCTGAAAAATGGTATTCAAACTTAATAAATTGGCTATAGAGACATCTTAGAAGCCTCCACGAACTAGAACAGAATTGGTCCTCAAACCCTAGATCCTCAGGCATGAGTTCCTCTTCTAAGGGATCATCACATCCAATTTCACCTCAAAGACAATGACCCAATACCTATTAGTGACTCTTTTCCTGATGACCACTTTCTGAAGGTAACCACATTCATCCCGTGGTATGTTGACTTTGTGAATTACCTAATTGTGGTGGTCCTTCTTTTAGATTGCACAAGGAATGGAAAAAAACCATTTATATCTGACATCCACCAACTATGAGGATGGATCTTATCTATTCGGGTAGTGCTCAGACAACCTCTATCGCCAATGCATTTCTAAGGAGGAAGATCTAATCATTCTTGAAAATTTTCAATCTGGATCAATTTGGGGGCAGATGAGCTTCAAAAGTACTACAATTAAGGTCCTCCCAATGTGGGTTCTTCTGGCCCACTAACTCCCCGATTATTTCTAAGTGGGTGTGCTTTCAAATGAAATGATATAAATCAACTTAACATATACCTTTCCTTCTAAACCACCATTAAGGTTGTATTTAATGCCCAATTAAGCCCAAAATGGTAAAGTATCATATTTTTGAGTATGAGGAACACAAATATGGCCTTAGATTTTCATTTTGAAAATATTTGTGTTATATTTATTCTATAATATAATAATCACATAATTAGGATATTTAGCTCGATCTAATAGTCATTTAGGGTGAGCCCTTTTATATTATATCCAATTCGCTCACACTAAACTACCAATGTTATCCGAGAAGTATACTTGTAGATTCTAATCTGTTGATTTGTTTTATTTAAACATTGATTCCCATGATTCAATTCACTAGTGGTATTTCATAATAAGATTTCATATGCATGGAATAATAATGAGTTCATAAGGTTATTAGATCCCAACCAATTCTAACCTATTCAGAAATAGGGGAAAATAATCATAAAAGGGATTTAGTTGAAAAAGGAACAAGAAAATGGAAAAGAGAGATTGATCACTACATATGAGATGTTATAATACACCTAAATCATACTCAGAGTCAGGTCATTGCATGTTACTCTAGCATTCTAGCTTAGGATGTCAAAATTGGAAATGCAAATAGGAGATGCATTGAGGAACAAATACATCTTAGGGTAGACCTTAGGCTCTAGATCCCATATTCTCCTACCTGGAACTTGCAACATCTCTTCTTGATCTACCCCTTTCCTAGTACAATACTTTAGTAGGAACATGCTTATGTTTCCCATTTATGCTTTATTTTCCCTTCTCTTTGTGTTTTTCCCATCCAGGATGATAGTTGTTGATGTCTGTGCTTCTAGTTTCATAGTCTTCATTAGAATCAATCTCCATTATCTCATTATTTTCTTCAACTTCTTGTCTCAAAGCTATACTTTTCCCTTCTAGGTTAGCAATTATGTGACCCCCATTAGTGTTTTTTTTCATATATTTGTTGTGTGTCTCCCTGTCATCTTACTTAAACCAATAGTTTTGATCACCTATAGGAGAATTTCTTGGTCTTCATCAATTACATGGTGGGGTTTGATCTTTTTCCTCTATATCTTGGGTGATTGGGCGCCAGATCTTCCTTTAGCCCCATCATCCTAACTCTATGTCAACCATCACTACACCCAGTATCCCCCTATTCCACCTCTTCCAATGTTTGGAACCTTTTCATTGTGATTTTCTTTTTTTATGTTTTGGATGATCATTATATTTTCTTGGTGGATGACTCATATGGATATTCTTACCATAACATGTTTTCCACCTATCTTCTTTATTGCCCCACTTCACTCTACCTTGATGCTTTTAGGAACATCTACGACACTATTAAAATGAACCAAGTACCTCAAGAAGTTATTTTATGCAATGGGTTCAACTTCTCTCTGAGAGACAAGGCCTTATCTTGGTACTTATCCTTTAAAGACAAAAGCATAAATGGATGGTCACCTCTGGACGATGCTTTTGTCACCAAGTTTTACCTGGTAGAGAAAACCATTAGGAACAAGCACAAGATCACCAAATCCAGGCACAAGCTAGGTGAGAACCTATATGAAGCATGGGAGAGATTCTAAGAGTAACATAGGGATTTCCCCCACTACAACTATGACAAGGGATTCCTAGTAACTACCTTCTACAATGGCTTTATATATGCTATTAGAACTTCTCTCAATGCTGTTGTAGGCAATGATTTTCTATGAAAGAACCCAGAGAAAACCATGAAGATAGTTGACAACATGGATGCTCTACATGCTGGCCTAGACTAAAAGAGAGGAACAATGAACAAAGTATCACCAAAGGGCAACAATTGAATCTAAGGCTTTGGAGACTATAGCTGCTCAGACTTAAAAGATCACCTCAGATGTTAGACAATTGAAGCATTCTGGAAATGAAGGAAAGAATAGAGTTGAAATAATGATGAAATGTGTCACTTGCAAGGAAGGCAGGTATGGAATACATAATTACATCTATACCCAACAAGAGAAAGGCAATCAAGAAGATGATACCAAAAATGTATCCTATGCCAACTTCAAGAGACCAAATCATCTTGGTTTTTCTTGTAGAAACAAAGATGCAATTGAGAACTCCCACCAATTAAATGATCCTCCTATTAGACCCCCTGGGTTTGGCAGAGGGGGTGGACCTTCAACATATATTCAAAACACCAACTATCTATGAAACAAGAATAATTTCAATTAGGGATAAGGTCAAAATCGAAACCCCATCAAAGGAAACCAGGGTCAAAACTAGAACTCTAATCAACATGACTTGATTATTGAGATGTTTGGTTTTGTGAAAAGATAAGAAGCCAAAAATGAACAACTAAGTCAAAGTGCTATAAAAACATTGTTCATGGACGATTTTTCAGTATATGGAACCAATTTTGACAGTTGTTTAAGTAATCTATGCCAAGTTTTGAAATGTTGTGAAGAAAAATAGCTAGTCTTTAATTGGGAGAAAAATAACTTTGAATTGGGAGAAGTGTCACTTTATGGTACAATAAGGAATTGTACTGGGTCATAAAATCTCCAAAAAAGGAATTGAAGTAGAATTGAGCAAAGTGGAAGCTATCTCTAAGCTCCCACCTCCTAAATCCCTGATAGGGATGAGACACTTTCTTGGACATGCATGACATTACAGAAAAATTCATTAAAGATGTATCCAAAATATATAAGACTATGTCAAATATTCTTGTCAAGGATTTCATTTTTTGTTCCAATGATGAATGTCTACAAGCTTTTGAAACCTTAAGAGAATGCTCTAACTTTTTCTCCAATCCTCAAAGCTCTAGACTGGGAGCTTCCCTTCAAATTAATGTGTGATGTGAGTGATTACGCAATCAAGGCAATGCTTGGTCAGAAGAAGGATAAAAAGCACTATGATGTTTACTATGCAAGTAAAATCCTTGATGAAGCTTAGGTCAATTGTACCACAATTGAAAAAGAGATGTTGCAATAGTCTACACTCTTGACAAGTTCAGGTCTTACCTAATTGGGTCAAAGGCTGATAGTATATATAGACCATGGTGACATTAAGTATCTAATGAAGAAGAACGATATGAAGCCAAGACTTCTAAGATGGGAACTCCTACTATAGGAGTTTGACCATGAGGTAATTGATAAAAAGCAAAAAAAAATGTGGTGGCTAGCCACTTATACTAAATGATCATAGCTAAGGACAATTCACTCCAGATTAACGACAACTATCATGATGAAGCACTAATGATGGTGAAGAAAATTGAGCATAATATGCCTTGGTTTTCCGATATCTTAAATTATCTTCCATGCCAAAAATTTCCACCAGATATTACTTATAATGAAAAGAAGAAGTTATTTTCATATATGAAGAACTACTACTGAGACAAACCACTCTTATTTAATAAATCTACAGATAACCTATATCATTGATGTATTCTAGAAGAATAAGTACCAAAAATATTGTACGAGCGCCATTCATATCCTTATAGCAGGCTCTTGGGTGGAGATAGGACCGCCATGAAGATTCTACAATCTGGGTTTTATTGTCCCACCCTATTCAAGGACACACATGCTTATGTCAAGTCTTGCAAAGAATGTCAACACACCAGAAACATATCAAGGAGAAGTAAGATGCCTCTTTCAGACTAGATAGAGGTGAATTTTTTTTTGATGTCTGGGGAATTGGCTACATGGGGCCATTCCCATCATCAAGAGACAATCAATATATCTTGGTGGTTATCGATTATGTATCCAAGTGGATGAAAGTAGTTTCTATGCCCACTTGTGATTTGAAATCCATGATAAAGCTATTTGCGAAAACCATCTTCCCAAGACATGAACTCCCACGCATCATTATCTGCGATGGGGGATCCCACTTTAGGGAAAGATAGTTTGAAGCCTTGCTGAGAAAGCATGGAGTGAAACATAAGGTTGCAACACCATATCACCCACAGACTTCAGACAAGTTGAAGTATCAAACTGATAAATCAAACAAATCTTAGAAAAGACATTCTGGTGTACTAGACAAGATTGGTCCATGAAACTCGACCATTCCCTATGAGATTGTCATACTGCATATAAGACTCCAATACAAACTACCACATATAGGTTGATATATGGCAAGGCATGCCATTTTCCAGTTGAGCTTGAGCACAAAGCATTTTAGGCTATTATATTTCTAAATATGGATCCAAGTGAAGAAGAGCTTAGGATGCACCCCTTTTAGAATGCTAGAATTTATAAGTAGAGGACAAAGGTGTGGCATGTTTCCCACTTAAAATAAAAGATATTTCTAAAGGGAACAAAATCTTGTTTATTCAACTAAAGTATACAAAATTTCCCCAGAAAACTCAGGTCCAAATAGTATGTCCCATTCACAGTGTCAAAAATATATCCATCTGGGATGATGGAACTGTTTAGTGAAAAGACAAGCACATTTCCTATGAATGGGCACATGGTAAAAAGGTACTATGAAGATGAATAATTCACAAAAAAAGCTGAAGTCCAGCTAGATGAACCACCGCCAGCATCGTTTGAGGAAGAATTGTGATGAAACCTAGAGAGAGTCAGGCTAAAGACTATAAACTAGTACTTCTTAGGAGGCAAACCAAGTTTTTATTAAACATGCTTTCATAAATTCCTCAACCACTAGGTTTAATCTTAGATTTTTGTTGTCCTATTATTTACCTCATTTGCTTTTGTTTTATAATTGTAGTGTATATAGAATAAAGTTAATGAAGAATCTAAGATAGATTTTCTTATTTGAAGGTACCATTGGTTGATCAAAGAAGAGAACCATCAGTAACCATCAAGTTCCACACATAGAAGTTCGAGGTACCAACTCCCATCAAAATCCAGATATACAAAATCCATCCAGTAAACAAATATCTACTTTCCATCAGAAGCCAAATACACATAGAGAACATCGGTAGGTGACCAAATGATACATCTGCTCACAAACTGCCTAGCCATTGGGAGGTGAAGGCACCCACAATGCCATCAGAAGGCATTAAGTCAGCCTCACCATCAGATCCCAGAAGGCATGATGATTGTTATGTCATCATAAGAGAAGAGTCCAGTGAATACATCAGAAGTCAAGGATCCATTCCAACTGTCTAAAGGCATTGCACCACCTACCAAAGGTTGTGTAGGGTCCCACCTATGATTAAGGTAGGCATTGTAAAAGCATAAGGGGGAGTTGTATATTGTGATTGTACGAGTGGATTGAAGGCATTAGAGATTAAAGAAAACTTTTACCACCTAGTCGCATTGATTCAAGGCAATTAACGATGCCACCATGTTTCCATTGAATCACGTAAAGGTCATCATGAACCTCTACCATCAGAAGGCACTGAGTTAGAGCCAAATCTCTACATTGTTGATGAAGTAGAGGAAATAAGGTCAGAAGCCACACTGCAAGTGAAGGAGAAACACAGTCATTGAATACACAAGGAACCCTACCAACATAGTGAAGGATTCAAGATAGAGAAAGTGATGACGTCGGTGACTGATAAACCCTTAAAGAACCATTAGTTGTAACTAGCATCACCCACCTTGAAGAACATAACCATCCGACCTTTCTGCTTCACCTCTGATTGTCACCTTTGGTAGGTGACACCAAGCTCCCTCATTGACTTCAGTTTCTTCTCTTCCCAACACCACACCATCAACCTTCCTCTTAGTTCTTTCTCACCACCAGCCCCCACCTTCACTCTCCATTCATGTACCTACCATGGGAAGACAATCTCCATCAGAAGGTGATCGCCAAGTTTCCTCGCCCTTTCAAACTCATTGGTTGCATGGCTCCTTCAGTTCGAAGCAACCATCATAATACTACTTTCCCACAAATCATCAGTTCTGAGCCCATATGAACCATCTGTTCTCTAAACCATCAGTTCTATGAAACCATCAGAAGATTCTTTGAACTACCATTAGTTTGCATGTCTCCCTTTGTAGGACTTAATTGAAAAAGTAATCAACTAATTTAATTGAATACCTATTTATAAATTGCTATTGGACTAACAGTTTTGCACAAGATATATCCATATATCTACATTGTAACCAAATTAAAATGGTAGGTAATATAGGTAGAGAGAATATTATTTGTAAGGGACTTATCAAACAAGTAAGTGAGACAAGTAAAATCTAGGAAACACTCAACAAGGAAAAAATCGATAGAATGGGGAACTTGAAGGATGAGGCTATAACATAAATAAAAATGCAAGGGGAACCAACCACACAACATAAAATCCAAATTTGAGGTATAAAGGCTAACATACCTAGAGGAACCAATTCCAGAAGAACCCTTAAACTCTGAAGAATCAAAAGAGACAGATATTTCTGAGTACACACCCGCAACTGATATTGAAAACCCTAAGAAGAGGAAAGAATTAAACCCGCCTCTGATAAATAATCAAAGCAAGGTAACTAAGGTATCGGAGAAGGAGTAAACTAGGTCAAAACAACAATCCAAGCTTGGGAAGTTACCACTATCATTAAGGCAACTGACATTGACATTTCCCATGTAACCAATGTAGTCTACAAACCTCAACCTAATAATCATTTTTTCCCAAGGGATAATGATCATGCGTAGTCTTGGGACCATATATGGAGCAAAAAACCTTTAAGGTGATAAGGTTTGGGGATGGAAACACGCTAGTAAAATTCAATATCTATCAACAGGTGAAAGACCATCTTAATGAGGTGGGACTGTATAAAATCTGCTTCTACAACCACATGTATTATGAAGAACCACTTTCAAATTTACATCATCTATGAAGAAATTTTCACTCATAGAAGATGAAATCAAAGAGTGTAGGGGAGGATATAAATTGGTGGTTAGGATACTCAAGGAGGACTACATTGTGACGTAGAAATGGCTAAATTCTATCTCCACCGATAGTGTTGAGCAAGCTGAAGCAGCCAACAATGCCAGAATAGATAGAAACACATGGGGATTTCTCACCAACCATACTTGGGAAAGGATGATGAAGGAATACAAATTTAGCTTTGGGAAATCAAAAGCTGCCCAGATGCACTCATGCATACTGTGAGTAATGTAAGACCCCTGACCTGGCTTTATGATTAAACATGCTTTTCCTAATATAATTGGGTTCTTAAAACCTTTATCAAACCCTAACTTATGCTTTAATATCATGTGACTAATCTATCTTTCAAGTTTGGTCCAGTTTGGACATTGTTTGATTAAGTTTTGCAATTTATGTGCTTACATGGACCTTTATGGGATTTTCTCATATATAGGATTTTTCCTAAAATCAAAACATGTATGATTTGCTTTGTAAGTGTCCTTAACATGTTTGATATAGTTGCACCTTTGAACACCTAGATGCACCATCAGATGTGGGTTGTTTTTAACTTAGGGTTGAGGACCTAGGGCTTCTCACCTAAGCACCTAACTCGTTGGTTTTCTACATAGGCTAGGGATATGATGGTTTCACTATAAGAGTGTAGATCTGATGGTTCTCCCTTGTAGCATGGAATTTTATGATCTTATCTAGAGGAACAACAAACAAGGATTTTCCATGTAGTGTTTGCCAACCAATGGTGGATCAGGGTTTGCATATGTGGCCATGTATGTGCATGATCCAATGGCTTATATGATGACACAACTCAATGGTTAACCTAGGTTGCCAACCAATGGTCCTTCTAAGCTGACAACCATTGGAAGATCTATTGTGCATGGATGGAAGTTTTTGACCTTTGAACACATGGCATGCATGCTTTTAAATCTCAACCCACCTTCCTCTCTCATCCTAGCCATATATACTCCTCTTATCTATTCCAAACGAACTCTTTGCACCCCTCATCTCCTTCTTGTTGCTTGAGAGGTATGACCCTCTTTCTTGGTGGAAGAGGAAGAGATTTTCAGGATGAAGTTGGTCAAGCTTGGTTGCATGTTGCTCTAGGGTTTGGATCTACCCTCTCTAGGATCATTTAGAGCTTCCTAACCTAGCTTCTCACCCTAAACAAGTAAGATCATCTTCCTTATCTTCATTTTTCTTGCTTCCCTCCTTCTTATATCTTATTCTTTGAGAAAATCCATGGTGTTCTTAGTAGAACTGGAGCATGTGGTTTATAACTTCTTCTTCTCTTTTCTCTTTTGCTCTAGATCTTTCTTGTTTGTAAGAAAGGGAGCTATCTTAGAATGTTTTTAGTGCTAAAGGTAGGGTTTCTTTTCTATCTTTCAACCTACCTTGATGTTTGGACATTCACAACCCTCCTTGAGGTGAGTCATATTACTTTCATCCCATTTCTTGCTTACCTTTAGCTTGTTATATTTAGATCTTTCCCTAAAAATGTGGTAGTATTTAGAAAGATGATCCTTTGGGTAAAGTTTGAGCATATGTAGTAGTATTTGTGTGGGATAACTACCCCAAGATCTTGTGCATGTTATTCTTTGGAAGTAAGCTACCTAAACCTTGCAAGTCCATGAATTAATGGTTTCCTGAGTTTAGAAATGATGATTTCTCATAATGAACTGATTTCTTACTTAAATCATGAATTGATGGTTTGACTACTCATGAAATGATAGTTTATACTTAGCTATTGACTTGATGGCTTTACTTGAGCATGACAGTTGATGGTTTCACTAGTAAGTGAAAAGATGGTTTTGCTTATCTTGAGAAACAATGGTTACACTTGAATCATGAATCGATGGTCATGTTTTGATACCTAAGTTTATGTTCTCATCAATTAGATGATTTGATGGTTTATCTAGAACTTGGATCGATGGTTTTTGCTTAATATCAAAGAACTAATTTCACTAAGTGTTCACAACCAATGGTTTACCTAATGCTCACAATTGATGTCTCAAATAGTTTGTGAAATGATTAACCAACTACCCTCAAGAAATGATGGCTTCACTATGTACATGATTCAATGGTACCAAAGGAGCTGGTGGTTATGTTTAATATGGAAATCTATGGTTGTGCTAAGCATGTGATCTGATGGGCTTGTTGCTGACCAGATTCATAGTTCTAATTTTGACTAAGAATCCTAATGATCTGATGGTATTGCTTTGACTAAGTGTGAATAATAAATTGATGGATTACCTATGTGTGTTGGTTTGTGATTTCAATATAATCCACCTTATTGAATCTTAGTCAAAATGATTGAGTAGTGATGGTTTAGAATATATATCTTCTGCTATTGTTGTAATGATGAAGGGATACTCTTGTAATGTTAATGTTAACCCTACTATGACATTCAAAGAATTTCATAGCTCTTATATTTGATGAAATCCTATGCTAAATTTGTAAATAACAAGTGTATTGGTAACATGTAGAACCTTTTACAAAAGTATTGAAAGATAATGATGTTTTTGCAAGAGGGAATGTGAATGGTCTAAATGACTTTTAGGCATGGATCGATCCCTAGTGGAGGTTTAATGCTCTTCACGATTAACAAAGAAATAGTAACTTATGATGTTGTGATGCATAATATGTCTTATACATCTTATATCTTCTAGATTTTTTATATACCAGTGTTTTATAAAAACCTTTTAGGTTTTATATGTAACTTGATTGATGCTTCCCAAACTCACCCAATTGGCAATAACTAATAAAATGAAACCCTAACCATGTAATGCCATGTGTCATAGAACTATTATAGTGTCAATACTTGCTACATAGTAAAATGAGTGTTCCAGATCGAAAACTCAAAGTTGTATATAGTTGAGTATATGTAGGTTCAAGGAGGGTTTATTCTTGTCATCCTGATCCCAAGGTTCTAGAGAATGGTCAAGGCTTTGTCTCAGATGATTATGAATATGTATATTCGATGTGATTGAGGAAAATTGCGGTTGTACCTCAGATGATAGGGTTGAAACCTTGGTTTCTACTGCCGTGACATGTATACCAAAGGGCAGATTAGGCTGATTATAGCTTGACTGATTTGTCACTGCGGTAGACTCATACTGGATGAGGAGAAGAGATCTTAGGATTCCAACTGTGACAAAGTGGTTTTTCTGGCTTATTTCGAGGACGAAATATCTTTTAAGGTGTGTAGGATGTGATGGAGTGGATTTTGAAATCCATAAATCTCCAATAACATATTAGAGTTCATATCTCGAGTTACGATGAGAGTTCCAAGTGTTTTGGTAAAGTGGAAATGTTGAATGAGATTTTTATAATGATTAAGACCTATCTTTGTATGCCTTTTTGATGAATTTAATTGAGTGGTCCAACATATGAGTTTTGTCACCAAATTTGAATATAAGATAGCTCGAGAGGTATCGAAGCTATGGTTAAAATTTGGTTGCAATTGGACGTTCCTAGAGGAAGTTATTGAGGTTTGAAATTGGGTGATTAATATGTATATTTGTTGTTCTTAGACCTAAGTTTGGGGCTTGATGGATGTGTCACGCGCCTGGTTTAGTTTTAGATGCGTGGCCCTTTTCTAGCCGTCAGATTGCTGATCTTAGGGTCATGAGCACCGCAAAGGAGAGGTCGTGGATCGGCTTAAGTGTGGGTCGGCTCCTGACCCTTGGATGTCATCCGACGGTGGACAGACTTTCCCCTACCTCCGATCGACCAGGAGATCATGGAGCAGTCCACGATGCCGCGTTCCAGGCATCCCCACATCATGTTCGTGGCCTAGAAAGGAACGAGGAGTGGGCAGTTCTCTTTGCCTTGACCAGACCCACATCCAGACCCCTCAAGTTTGTCCTTTGGGCGACGGTAGAGGGAGAACGATCCCTCCCTTTTGGCAGCCTCTCCACCGCAGGTTGCAGGTGGGAAGCGGAGGTGTGAGATGGAGGTAGTGAGGGAACTGGAGGAAGATGAAGAAGGGTAAAGCCAGGACGAGCTAAAAGGAGTTCAATCCAGACGTCCCTGTGGGCTGCCGAGGTGGATTTGATATTAGACAGTTTGGATCTCATCGGAGATGGAGCAAGAGCTCGGGGACATGCGTGGAGTGTTTGTCTTCGAGAGAGGAGATCTCAGAGGAGTTCCTCGAGGTGTTGCGCAGGCTTCAGGAGCTTCGGATCAAAGCGAGTAGGAGCGGAGGCGTTTTGCCCCTTTGCTCCACCGCAGCCAAGGATGGCGGCGGCTCTCCCACCTAAATGGAGCATCAGAGGTTGAGCAACCAAGATGAGTGGCCGGCGGCGTTGAGGGAAAGACGCTGAAGCTTGGGCTGGGGTAGGTCTTTCACGAGGAGGAGGCGACGCTTGTTGTTTGCTCGCCAGAGCTGAGCTCTGCGGCGGTGCTCTGTGGAAACAGAGTCCACGTTGAATGCGAGGACCAGAGGGAGGAGCGGTCGGGTCCTCGGATCCTCAGACCCATGGATCCACCGCTAGATCCGGATCGCGAACCAGCCAGCAGACAGGAGAGACCGGCCCTCCAACCTGAACCGGGTTCAGATGAATCAGACCAGGCGGGTCGCCCAGGCCAGTGAAGTAGCCGTGCCACGTGGCAGCAGGCGGTTGGCCACAAAAGGTAAAAATCCCAGAATTGTTTAGTTCTTAGATAAATCACAGTAAATAGCTCGCTTATCATAAAAATGCAAATAAGGTACCGTTTTTCTCAGAAAAATGCGTAGAACATAATAGAAGCATCATATCATGCTTTTGATGCATTAATATCAGAGTAATCATGTAAGATGTAAAACGGTCTTTTCTTGCATAATAAATAATAAACAAAGACCTAAAATTGTGGAAAAATGTCAGTAAGTCCATAATCATATATAAAATGCATATGATATCAGATATAGTCATGTTATGACTCGAAATCATGTAATTTTCTTAATATGTCTAATTAGGGATAGTAACCCTAAATAAAATGTAATAAATGCATACATGGTCAATAAATGATGAGATTTATAGAGTAAGCTTATATCAGTATATGGAACCTCAGTTTTAATTATGAGATCATGATGATGCACGAAATCTATGTTATATGAAGTTGACCCTTAATATATGGATTAAAACCCTGATTTAGGTTAATGATGTAACCTAGGGTTAATATGTGCACAAAAAGGATATGGTACCTAATGTTCAGATAATGAACCATAATATGGAAAATGACATCAGTAAGATAATTCCAAGATGAGAATGCAAGTAATGATGCATATACCTTAATGAGATAAGCAAACCCTAATAGGAACACGCTTAGGGTTAAGATGAGATATAATAAGATGAGAACCTGATGATAGTATATGGTCTTGTTTTGATCAGGTTTGACCAAGCTTATAGTTGACATCAGTGATATGTGTTTAGTATGATCTATCTCTTTGGAAGGTACGCTATTACCTCTTACTTGGCTTATTATACAATATGCTTGTGTTATATGTGTAGTAAAATACTTGGCATATGATATTGGATGAAACGATTGTTCTTGTATGATATGTTGCATGATTTTCCATGACTACTGCTATGAACACATCAAACATAATATATCTGTTCCATTATATGAAAGCACTAACTCTTTGGCAGTGTGCTTGGAAGTGACCTAACTCTTTGGTAGTGGTCACATTGTACATATGACCTAACTCTTTGGTAGTGGTCTGACCTAACTCTTTGGTAGTGGTCACCTTGTACAAATGATCTAACTCTTTGGTAGTGATCATAAAGGCCTTGAGATATAATGGAAAATAAGCTTAAAATATGTGTTCTCTTTTGTTAATGAATATCTTTGTGCAAGTATACGCTTTTCCTTATATTCTTCTGTTACTGCCAAGTATATTAGTTTTATCTTATTGCCAAGATATGATGAGAGGTAAATAAAAGACACGTAGGCGTACTCAGTACAATATTCATGAAATATTGTGCTGACGTGTACCGCATGTAATCTTTTGTTTAGGTTGCGGTTATGCTCTTGAAGATCCAGGATAGTGGAGAGTTGTGTAGCGAGCTGATGTAGAGGTGGACCTGTTGTCTTAAGATCCTGTTGTTTAGACGTAGTACATGTATATGTATAGTTTTCTGTCCAATATGTAATATCAAATGTTGTAACAATTCATTATGTATTATATGTTGAATGGTGAACATGTGTGTATGGTTTTATTATTGTTCATGTACATGTGCTACTGATTGTTTCCTTCTGACTCCCTCGATTTTCTTCTTCTTAGCCTAGTGTGGGATGTTTAAATTGGGATTCTCGCTGAGGTGAGGGTTTCAATTTGGACGTCACACATCAGATTAAGTTTTAGAAAATCCGGGGACGTCACAAACAGCTACCAAGCCAGTATCGGGATGCCTCCGTATGAAGCTTTGTATGGGAGACCGTGTCGGTCACCACTTCACTGGGATGATGTGGGTGAGAAGACCTTGTTGAGGTCAGATGAGCTCCAAGTGTATGCTGATAAAGTGGCTTTGATCAAGAAAAGGCTAAAGAGAGCCTAGGATCGACAGAAGTCGTATGCTGATGCAAAGCGGACTGATGTGCATTTCACTGCGGGAGATCATGTGTTTTTGAAAATTCGACCGCTCTAAGCTATAGCCAAGAACAGAGGAAAGTTGAGTCCTCGATATGTGGGTCTGTTTGAGGTGTTCGAACGGATAGGTGAAGCTGCATACCGTTTGGCGTTACCCCCTCAGTATAGCATGATGCATGATGTGTTTCACGTGTCTAACCTGAAGTGTTATGTGCAAGATCTGAGCCATGTGATGAGCATTGAACCTATTGAGCTTCAAGGGAAGCTGACCTATCCTGAGTCACCTTTGCGGATTCTAGATACCAAGGTGAAAGAACTCAGATGCAAGAATATAGAGATGGTAAAGGTTCTTTGGAAGTACCATGGAGAGGATGAGGCCACATGGGAGCTAAAGGCAGACATGGAGAAAACATACCCTGAATTGTTTGATTGATTGTTTGAATTTTGAGGGAAAAATTCTTATAAGGAGGGGAGGATGTTATAACCTTAAATTTCTGAAAATATAATGTAAAAGGCTTTTCTCTTTTAATGACTAAATGAGATCTTTTTCTTTGAATTGTGATGATTTTCGTATGAGATGGCTTTGATTGATTGGTTGTGGGCCTTGTAGGCCATTAAGCCCAATTGAAAAGAAAAAGGAATTAACAAGGAAAAGAAATTGACTAATAAAAGGGAAATATGAGAAACTGATAATTAAAAGAAGATAATGCTAAACTAATATTCCCCAATATGGGAATTCGTGCCTTTGGGTTTCCTTGAGGTCCAAGGGACCCAAATTAATGAGATAAAGGCAAAAGAAATAAGAATATGAATTAATTGGGAGTATTTAATATGAAAACTTGGGAGAGAAGAAATCCTTTTTCATACATTGATTTTTGCTTCCCAATTTTCGTACAAAGATAGAGAATATTAAAAGGAACTTTCCTTTAAAATTTGAGACCAATCAGAGTTATGTATTGAGAGATATTAATTTTGCAAGATATAGTCAATTTGGGAATTTCCCTGAATTAAATAAAAAAGGATTTTGCTTTCCTTAGAACGCGAGCAATCCAGCCCGTTGGATCTTGATCCAACGGCGATCGCTCATCGTCTAAGTCCCGTTGGGACTAGGACTCTGGCTTTTACAGGTTGATTTTGCAACCCTTTATTCTCGCGATTCATTGATCATGCCAGCTGGATTTCGGTTCCATTGAACTCAGGAGATGGAATCGCGAAGATTCCACCCTGGTTTCTCTGAGTTTCATCGCCAAACAAAGAAACGCCCAACTGGGCAGGTCTATGCCTCGACCCTATAAATAGGGGAGGGCAATGGGGGGAATCGTCATCCCAAAATGCTAGTCCACACCCTACGACGGAGTATCAGGAACCTGCTCGTGGTTTCAATTGCGCCAAAGAACCTGATCTCGACCCTCATCGGCATCACAAGCCCTGCCGGAATCCGGCGAGCAGGGATCGACCTTGGCAGGGTTCAGACGGCCAATCAAGGGTACCTTCAGCTTCGAAGAGGGGAGACGAAGCTCCCTGTGCAATTGGATCACTTGCAGGAGGACTAGGGCTCGAAGTCAACCCTCGAGTTGACTGCTTGGATCCTCTATTCGCGCGAGGTCGAGGAAGAAGACGGAGTGGTAAATTACCAATCTGCCCTCCGCATCCCTTTAAGTAGGTAAGGACATTCCTATCCTTTACATCGTTTGACCGCATTTTAAAGAGCGCGCGATCATGGCCGCTGGATCCTAAGTGGACCAACGGACCATTGATCGTGCGATCCACGTTTTTCCTAATTAGTTAATAATTTTATAAAAACAAATTATCTTAGAAAAATTATATCTGGAGCTAGGAAGCTCGGATGGAAAAACTTAATACATGAAAAATGACCAAAATCATATGAGGGATTTAATAAAAATAGTTTGAGACCCTAAATCTGACTCGTTTTGTAAAAGTATATTTCTAGAATAAGAAAAAGAGTTAATTTGTGGATAAAAACCCTAATTGTTGATAAAAAAAAGGGTAATCAGTCTTACAATTAAGATAATTCGAAGATGGTTAACTTGTTTTCTGTTTTAGATAATTATTAACCTGTTTTGATGATAGAATTACAAGTTTAGGGTTTTGTGACTCCATATGTGGATTAAAGGTTGGAAACCTTAATTTAGAAAAAGAAATGATAAAGTAATTTGAAATTAGGGTTTAATGGACTAAGTCTGATCTTACGAATCTTAATGGATGATTCAACAAGAAAATTAGGGTTTGATGTATAATTTGATAAAAGTAAGGTAAAGGCAATAAAAAGGAATAAAACCCTAATTATGGTCAAAACCCTAAAAAGGGCAAATAACCTAGGAAACCCTTAGAATTATTGAATCATAATGACATGATTAATAATAGAGGAATTAAATGCCTTTTTCAAGAGATTGTGTGTGTGCTTGCTTGATTTCCTGGTTGATTAAGTTAATTCTGCATTCAAGTCTTCATTAACAGGTATGTGGTTAATTATGAATAACCGCTTTAGTTTCCCGAGAGATTCCCGGATGTTTAATCGCATTGAATGCAACTAAACTATTTGGATGTTCATATTGCAATTATAAAGCGACTATGACTATCACCATTTAATATAAATGTGTAAATCCTGCACCTACATGCCACCCTGATGGAAGATGCCATAAAGGTCAGGCCCAGGAGGGTAGACCAATGGGCACCATGAGAGGTGACCCTAAACACCAAGCTCGGGAATGAGAAGGTGATTGATGAGGCAAGACTAAGGAGCACCATGAGAGGTGACTCCCAGGCACCAAGATCGGGATTGAGAAGGTGGCCTTAAGTCAAATTCAGGGTTAGGGAAAAAGTGGTGGGGATTGTCACATTTAAATGTAAATTGACTTGTTAATTACCTTGATTGCAATACTTAAATTGTTAGACTTAATCGTGAAATTTTGGTTGCCCCCACATACCAGCAATTGCTAATCGATGTTTTGTTTGTCTGCGTTTTAGGTAATATCCAGAAAATCACAAACAGTAAAGTGGCACATCGTGAAATTAAGAAATAAAGTGTAAGGAGGATTAGATAGAATATTTAAAGATGTGGATAGTTAGATTTCCCAGTTTTATAAAGGTAAGTAAAAGTTTTAATTTTTGTACCCAATTCCAGTTTAGTTAGTAGAATTTTATAATTATTGTTGATTATATGCTGAACCTTTGATCTTGTAATTTGATTAACGATTCCGACCTTCGGGTCTCCCTTAATTGGGGGTTACCGGGAGGCGGGGTCGTTACATAACCCCTCATATTGGGTAATTTGCACTTTAGTCCAAAATAAGCAAACATTTCTTCAACATTATTCAAACATGACCAAAATTGAAACATAAGTTCCTCTTGAGCCTTAATTACTTTTCACCATATAATATTAAGGATTTAATTAGCTTGCTTAAGCAAAACTTCCAGGGTTAAGTCATAACCCAGGTCAGGGATGTTACAAATTATAAACCCCTAACAAGGATTCCATCCCTGAAATCCCTGATAAAGGAAGACAAATATTATTCATGCAGCATATCATCATGTATTCACATAACATCTCATTATTATGGAGATACCATAGAGCTTTGATCAATACAAAGTTATTCCACACAAGTTTATCATGGAATGGTTCACATGGGATACATACTCCCATGTTCCTTAGTTGATTCAACATTTCTTTTTCAAGACCACAATTATAATGTCACCCTCTTAAGACTATAAGTCTTTTCATACCTTGATTGTGCCGTCTCACCTGGTGACACAATACTAGCTTTCCTTATTACTTGCACTAACTATCTTATTAGTTGTACATTCTCTTACCATAAAGAGAGGTTACATATCAACCAAGAACTTATCTTAAAGATATCTCCAATTATTATGTTTATACAAAACATAAACCCCTAACATGTGATGTTCATACTATTTTACATGATTAATCGGATTTCATGGTTGACCATTCCAGGTAGTCAACATAAAACATATGTTCTTTCTTAGATACCAGAATATCTTACCTTGGTACCTATCACATGTGTTGGAAACACGTCACATATTTATGTTCCTTTCATCTTGGGACATTACTTGTTACATATATCTTCACCTTGGAACCAAAGTCCAAGATAAATCGATACTTTTCTAAGTATCCGTAAACACTTTTATCTTTTGCACATCAAGTGTCCTAAGATTCACTTGATTAATATGTCCCTGAAAGGAAAGAAAACAAGGAATCATATTCCTCTTATTATTTCATGTATTTTCAACTATTCATGAATCATTTACTCTTTATCTCATCCTAGGTTCCTTGCCCACAACATAGAAATTCATAAGGATGATTACATAACATTTTTCCTTTCTTTGTTATTATCTAACATATTCATGATCATCTCATGATCTCATCATATTTTCCATTTCCTCATTATATGAAAAGACCTTTATTATACATACAAACTTTATTGGACAGGGATCATCTCCCTTGTTCCCATTCATGTCTTATGAGGAGTATATTTTTACTTCCTCATACAAACATGCTCATCTGAGATTATCTCAGACTTCTCCTTCTTATGTTTGGGATATGACACATTTATTCATTTCATATTTCTAATTTCATGATACTCATTACATTGTCTCAGAATGACTACTTGATTAGAGCAATAAAAAAGATAACAATCTAAGAGTTTCCATACTCACTTTATCATCAATAGTTGTCTACCTGGCCAGGGTATATAAATACTAAGATTAAGTAGTATGCACTTTTTATGCTATCATATTTCTTCCTTTTTATATTATCACAGGCATAAGATTCAACATTCTTGAATTTTATCCAGGCATCTTTTCTATACCTCATCCTTTTTTAAGAGGTAAGAACAATATAAAACATTTATAATGTTTACTATGCAAAATGTAAGTCCTCATAGGACTAATCAAGGAAAGCTCAATCATTTACTTTCTCAATTAAACTCAGGAAACCATAAAATGACATATTAGAATGACATTATTGTGTCTAACCTGTCATGGTTCGTGGATGGTTTACTGCCTCAGGCTGATTCTGCCCCTGAGGTTGGTACACCATAACATTTCTGGATGAGCAATCTCTTGCCAGATGTCCTACCTATCTACATTGGTAGAAAATTCTGGGTGCCAGGTGTGGTCTTGAGGGTTCCTTACCCTTTCTGGATAACCATTGCCTTGGTGCACTAGGCCCTGGTTGTACCGATGGTACCAAAAACATCTTCTTTTTTGAACTACCAGGCCTCTGTTCCTAGATTTGGATAGGCCTTTTCTCAATTCTTCCTTTATATTCCTTTTCTGGACAATTAGGTCTGATATGTCTAGGCTTCCTACACCTATGGAAAATCCTGGTTTCATATTGTATCCTATTCTTTTCATCATTAATCATTGCTCCAATAGGTTGATGTTGAGCAGGAAACCTATTGGAGTTCAAAACTTCATCATTGGGGGCTGGTAGTCTAGGTTGCATTGCTAATGAACGATCTACTATGTGTATCATAGTTGTACTAAATTGCTCAAGCAGGGTAGGGAAAGCTGGTCTCTCTATCATGGCTAGGTACAACTGGGGATGTGCAGGTGTATGTTCTTCTCTGCTATGATTGTCTGTATCCCTTCTTGGTGCCACATTGCTGCTTTCTGCAGCAAACTCCTCATGAGACCCAGTCATCTTCAAGTTCTTCTTCTCCTATATGAGCAGAAGACACTATCAGATACACTGGAAGACACTAGAATAGACTCTACTACCTTAGTCCTATGTCTCTGTAGACTCAGCGAACCTATAGCTCTGATACCACTAAATTGTTGCATCCAACTTATGAAAACAAGATTTACTTAAGCGGAAGCGATTCATTTGCAGCGGATTACTGAAAATCACTAAAAAAAATTAAAGTTTTTGCAAAGAGATCCAAACATAGGAAATCTCTTTCATTGAGAACCAAAGTATAACATTTACATCCTGGTTCATAAGTACATAACTTATATCATCTCTTCTCGAGGTTTACAACATCAGCTACACTATTAACAATATATACAAACAACATAAGAACCTCAACGCATCAAGCCAAAATCTCAGATCAATTCATTAAAATACTAACTATAAACTCTGAGGACCTAAGAGTACAGAGATGACACATAGGACTACAATCTATACAAAACTTGGTAGCCAGTGTCTCCACCTGAGTTATCACCATTGTCTCTGATACTGCTGTTGCCTTTCCCTTGCTATAGGATTCCTGCTTCTTCTTCTGTGTTTACCTAAAAACATTGGATCCCACGGGGGTGAGATAATTGTAAATTGTCCCAGCGGGAGATATAACTCTACGCCAAAACATTGTTATAGAAGTTTATTATAATAAAACTAGGAAGGAATTCTTATATATTAACAACAGTATTAATCATTGAGTGAAAAGAGTAAAGTAATCTCCTTTCCTAAGGAGAGAATTGCATCTATCCAGGATAGAGTCATAGTTCATCCATCTACTTACAATAAATATAAAGAGGTATGTATAACATCTATCAACTAGAGATGCATAAAAGAAATATAACATCATCCAATGAATTTCCGCATTCAATCCTTAAGCAAACATACTATACAGATGATTACATTTTACAATCACACTTATGCCCTCAGGAGATGAGGTATACCGCTCATACTCCAACCGACCACTGTGATGTAGAAATCGGTACCATACAAGGTCAATGGAAGAGCCGGCTTCCAAGACCCCCCACATCTCGGTCAGTACGAGACAACATGCAGGACATCTTGTGTCTCTGCTAGATATCTTTCTAGGGTATACTGGCAACATCGCTATTAGTGTTACAGTGGTGTGTTGCACTCTCTTCGCAATCATGAGATTTCATGTTTATCTCCATCGATCTGGCATTAATATTATTGGGAGATGTGTACTGCATCTATCCCAATCATCGGGAGATTCGTGGTACATCCATCCCGGTATAATGATGAATGATTGAGAGGTTTAATGTTTACCTTTCCTCAATTCCCTCATTAGGACGTCAGGATACATTCGCCCATTGCCCCCACATATTCAAAATATGTGTTTCGGGTTTTTCCGCAGAGCACCCATTTCACCATTCAGCAGTTCTGACACTGATGGATCTATGGTCAGGGCTCTACATGATATGATTTCACTTAATTAATTAAGTACATTCGCATATTATTTTAGCATCAATCAAGTTCTCAACCATAACTTGTTAAGACAAATGCTACAAAGAAACATGTACTATTTGCAGCATTCACTTCTCATTCTTTATGAGGCATTGGGATCTCAGTCCCTTATCTCATTACTTGAAAGTTCACATCTTAGAACAACATCATTATCTTACTTATCAAAATTGGGTATTCATACCCTCAATTCATCACTAATCATTGTTTCCACTTGATAGGCAACTATCACCTTTAGGTTCTCAGGCCGAGGTATACATGATACTTGTTACACAAGCATCTCACATGGCTCACAAGGCCATAAAGTTCTTGTCACCTTTCACTAGGCAACAACTTACTCATGGGACTGATAAGGTCCATGCACATTTTGTTATTTTTTTCTAAGTACCAACAACATTAAGGCACACAAGGCCAATCAACATTTTATTATATAAATGTCATAGCTCAAGTCTGGCTATGTCCACCATCTCATAATATCTGCATGGTTAATAGACATGATAACAATCATAAAAGTTATTTATCACATCATGTGATACAATAGTAACACCACCATTCCTTTATCAAGATTAGGGTTTAATATCAAACAAGGCTTTTCCTTCCCTTTTCTCAAAATTAGGGTTAGGGTTTCCCATCTTACATTAATTAGGGTTTCATTCTCACATTATTAGTTCAACCCTAATATATTACTTCACACCTCTAGAAGAATTCAAAGATATCATAAGTATTTACTCATGATCTTTACTCTCATCATATATCATTAGTGATCATCAATACAATGTACAAGTTCATTTCTCATTCTTATCACGGTATGATTACATCATACTCATTAGTTTGGCTTATCCCCTTTCACAAGGTATATTAATCAATACTTATCAAAATGCATTGAGTTCATTAAATCTTCCTTGTAACAATTACATAACACACACTTCATGTGTTTCTTATCCAAGCATATTGGATTAAGGGTTCATCAAGGTATATTAATCCTGAAATACTAAATGTGATATTTATCATGTCTTGATGTATCACTTTCTCCTCATTTCCATCTTACTTAAGTTAATCAACTAACCTTGTATTAAGGTATTTCCATCTTAATACTTTAACCAGTAACCCTTCACCTTTATCATGTAGTGCATATATCACACATTAGAATTGTCAAACTACCTTTAATGATATGGACTTATCTAATGGTTAAGCATTGTTGATATAGAATAAACCATTATCCACCTCTTTAGGTATTTCAACCCATATGATGTTATTCACTCCATTAGGTAGTATTGCATACATCACTCCTAAGAATTTCTTGTTCTCAACTTTGTAAGGTGTATAGGGTTATTACAAATATATAGAGTTAGATATATATAATGATATAGGCATCATCTTATCCCTTAGACCCTTATTTATTAGAGAATCAACATTACCATTCATATGGTTCATCAACTTTACCCTTCATAGTTATAACATCCTCATCTTATTTGATTATATTAGCCACACCCTACTTTAGTGTATTGGCTATTATACCATCACTAGGGTTTCACATATCATTACATGGCATCTTCCTGGATTGAGTCTATTACATCATTGCATCAGGGTTCCATATAACATCATTCTAATTTAGGGTTTCATATTCAATAACCCAAAATTAGATTTACCATTCATCCCAATTAGGGTTTCGTATCACATTACCCTAAATTAGGGTTTCACATACTATCATATTTCATTAGGGTTTGGATTGCATAAAATATCTTCCTTCATTAGATTTTCACATCACATTACCCATAGATAGGGTTTACCATTCTTTCCAACTAGGTTTTCTAATGGCATCACCCTTAATTAGGGTCTCTCATGGAATCAACCTCAATTAGGGATTCACATGGAGTACCTTCTTAAATTAGGGTTTTCATGAAGTTACCCTAAATTAGGGTTTCACATGTTATCACCCTTAATTAGGGTTACATCCTTATCTTAGATTAGGATTGTACTTAGCATTGTCCCTAATTAGGGTTAAGGTTCATCAATACTCTTGATTAGGGTTTTCATGATCTCGTTATCATGGATCATTCCCTAAATATACATTCATTCATGTTGAAAGTGTTGATACTTAACCATTATATGGTTATCATTCATGTAGGAAGTCCTCTCTCTCTCATCCTCTATAAGATGATACTTACTTCAGACTTGATTAGACTAAGTCAACTCAACTTGAATGAAGGATTGACATAATGGATTATGTCATTACTTCCATGATCATTAAAGATTAATTATTCAAAGGGTACTAATCACCCAATCTCATTAAGGGTACAATTATTATAATCACCCTTGGTTTACATCATGTAATTGTTCAATTAAACAATTGACCTTTAACCACTTTAAGTGTTCAAATGGTTTGGTTAATTATCTACCAAACGATCTTGGTCACTTAGACTTCAAACGGTCTTGACCAATTAGACCTCAAACGGTCTTTCATAGAATAGCCTTCAAATGGTTTAAGACTTTTTAGACCACCAAATGGTCTTGGTCACACGGTTTGAAACTGTTTGGTAAAGTTAGTACTTGAAACTGTTTGACAAAGTATATTCTTGAAACCATTTGAGTCTCAATCGGTTTGGGATTGTTTGGTCCCAAACGGTCTTGAGACTTTTTGGACTCAAACGGTCTTGAGACCGTTTGGTTCAAACCTCCTCAAAACTGATTGGACCAAAGATGGTCTCAACCACTCAAATTGATTTAGGGTTTACAAGGTTGATTCCCTCATCGATTGAATCCATGTAACCACTCATCAATTGAACCTAAAACCATACTTAAATTGAGCTTAATAGATCATCCCTCAATTGATTTAACCTTCAATTGATCATCAATTAGGGTTTTGAATCCAATTGGGTTAGGGTTTGAAATCGATGAACCTTCAATGTTAATCATTGAGAAACTAATTACTTTGAAATCATTGGACCACCATCCAATTTGGACATGACATGATCTCAAACAGTCATGAGGTCGTTTGGATGACTTCCAAATGGTCTTGAGACCGTTTTCCCATTCCAACATGATAATTAGTGGAAACCAATTAGGGTTTAGGTCATTGAGTTAATCATCAAATCGACTATTGATTACATTTCAATTTAGTATCTTTGGATCTTCAATTACCCAACCATAATCAACCCTAGACCTCCAAATGGTATTGGTTGATATCCAAATGGTCTTGAGACCATTTGGGTGATCCCCAAATGGTTTTGAAACTGTTTGGGTCAATCAACCCAAAGTTCTAAAATAATCAATTACAAAATCAGCACTTAACCCGATTAGGGTTTGCTACTTGATGATTGTCTATGTATTGAATTAATCAATTGGATTCATTAGGTCATCATCCAACATGTTTTAGGGTTATGACCGCAAATGGTCAACCCTTTTAAACGGTCAACACCCCTAAACGGTTTGGGGTCCAAACCTCAAACGGTTTGGTGAAACCGTTTGGACCAAAGTTATTGAAACCGTTTGCAAGTGTTATTTCGGGAGGTGTGTGCTTATGATGATGTCATCATCATCAAGCTCTAAACCCACGAAACTTTTTGTGATTTCCACAGTGATTGCATCAATCAACCAAAATAAATTTCGAAAATGAAGAAAGGATCATCAATTGATAAGGAATTAATTGCAATAACAATAATAAGGGTTCAAGTTATAAAACCCACCTCCAATTGAGCTCCAAAGATTCAAGATCATGTCAACAATGGTGGATGAAGCTTTTTCATCTCCCCCTAGGCTCGTCCTCAAGCTTTTTGGCGAAAAGATTGGCTAGGGTTGAAGGTGGAGTGAAGAAAAGAAGAAATCAATGATTTATTTTCGATTTCCACCATGGAATCAAGGTGAAAAGAGGTCAAGAAGCTTACCAACAGGTTGAAGGTCGTGATCCTGGTCCTCCCAAGCTCCCTTGGTCGTTTTCCAAGCAAAGAGAAGAGGTGGGTTCCGAAAAAGCCTTTGTTTTGGCTTGGAAAGGGTCTTTTAATAAAAAAATCAATGAGAGAGAAAATGTCTTATTAAAAATTCATTTAACCCCAAAAATAATGCCGCCTCTTCCTCCTCAACTCCTTGGATATGAGGCTATATTTTTTTCCTCATATTCCTATCAATTATCCATGATTTAAAAAAAAGCAAATCAAGCACCTTAAATCATATTATACTAATATCCATATGTGAGTGGATATTTCTTTTTCTTATAAAATTGTGAGTGAGTTATCCACTCCCTTGGATATTTTCGTGCCTTTTCAAGGAACAATCTCGTCCAACCATTTTCAAATTCATCCCTCAGCTTTTGGTTGATGGGCTCTTCAATTAATATATTTCTTTTTGTATTAAAATGAATTAAAGTTCCATTTATGCTTAAATCTTGATTATTTTAATATCAAGATTCTCTCTCCTGCAAATTAATTCAAATGAGGCGCCCCCTTCATTTTATTTACTCTAAATGATGTCAAGAAATATTGGGGAACCTATTGAAGTGGTAATTTGCATATTGAACCCTAGGTTTTGGGTAAATTGCACTTTACTCCAAAACTAGGTTTTAATGCACAAACATTGCTTTATCAGCTCTTTCTTGGTACTCAGGCTTGTGAAAGCCATAACACTACATCATTTTCATTCTCATGATGCTTTGACACATGAGGAACATTTTCAAGTTAACCCCTCATATTGGGTAATTTGCACTTTAGTCCAAAATAAGAAAACATTGCTTCAACATTATTCAAATAGGACCAAAATTGAAACATAAGTTCCTCTTGAGCCTTAATTACTTTTCACCATATAAAATTAAGGATTTAATTAGCTTTCTTAAGAAAAACTTCTAGGGTTAAGGCATAACGCAGGACAGGGATGTTACGTGGGAGGTGTCCAAGAATCCTCTCTACACTAGGTGTATGCCTCGGAAGATTATTCCCACACCAAATTATGCATTGTAAGTTCTTTCTTGATATACATAACTTGATGCAATGGTGGTTTCTCCCACATGCTCAAATATTTACAAATTCCTACACCTCCAAATATTGTAACAACCCACTTTGAATCTTTGTTGGCTTCTCATAGTTTTCTAAAGGTCGGCCTGTATCCACTGTAGGACATTCATGAAACTGAAGAATTCTCTTGGTTTAGCTGTCTCTAGGAGCCCGTCCCACATAGATTTAACAAATCAACAGTCCCTTAGTGCATGGAGGGTTGACTCCTCTTCTCTCCTGCATCTACAATATATGTTTTCTTCGGCTAAATGTTTGGCCTTATGTCAAGCATTAGTGACGACAACACCATGATTCATAGTGTAGGAAAATAACTTATATCTATCTGCCATTTTAATCTTCCAAATATGATTCCAGACGCCTTCCACATGGACGACTTGGTTCTCTCAAGATGGCATAGATCGTTTTTATATAAAAACTCCCATTAGATGTATGTCCCCAAACCCAAATATATGTGATCCTCTTACATTGGAGTGTTTAGTATGATGATCTCCCTGACTTTGTCACCAATCAACACGTATTTTAGAAAATGTATGTCCCATGATCCTTCCAAATCGATAATGATTCAACCATAAGGTCTCTAAATTCTATAGGGATAGGCTTAATGACATGATCCTTGAGTTGTATATTAACATTGACTCCACTATCCTCCCATAAATTCATTTGTTTTCCATTCAGCACTTGAATTTGAGCATTATTTTGATAGAATTTTTTGATTTTGATCACAAACTTGCCCAATCCAGAGCTCGTAGGGTTTTTAAAATGAAAGTAAACCTTTAGCTTCCTCTATAGACCCTTGCACCAAATTGTATTCCTTCTTATTAACAAATCCTAGGAATTCTTCAAAAGGAGAGCCTCAATCCACTCTTTCATAGCTTTTACTCTAGACCCCCTTGTTCCTTAGGGGATGTTACCTTGCTCCAAGCAACCAGTGACATGACTTTGCCTTATACTAGACATACCACATAAATTTCCTCATTAGACCATCAATACAGTCATAAAACTTCATAGAGAGGATGATTGTCTACATAATGTAGTTAGGTATAGTTGTTAGTGTTGTTCTTGCAAGACACACCCTCCTAGCAAATAAGAGGCAACATGAGTGCCACACAGTAAATTTTTCTGGTCACCTTATTTAAAACACTTGAGTAAGTTTCTTTAGTGACTTTAGAATGCAAAATCAGCACCCCTATGTATCTTTCCAAGTCTTTAGTAACTTGGAATCCACTGATCATCACTATCTTCTTGTAATAGCTCTAGGGACACTCTTTGCAAAAAATACTCTAAGTTTTACGTTTGAAAATCATCTAAAATAACCTTTAGAGATTCGTATCTATTCTTTGCTCACCTTAACAAACAATGTCAAATTGTCTGCAAAGCAGACATGCGCTTTGCCGATCGAGCTGCACTTAACTTTACTAGTTTCCATATCTTCTGGGTGACATTGTGCTGAATCATTTAACTAAGCCTCTCAAGGCATAACACAAAATAATATTGAGATAATGGGCCTCCTTGTATAATCCCTCTACTAAATTTAAAGCTTAGACCTTCTCCAGATCCAAGCTATAGAGATTGAACCTACGAAAATAGAGTTCATGATGTCATGCCTAATATTGGTTGGGATGTTCGCATGAATCAAAGTGTCCTCTGTAAAAATTTTAGGACAACATCAGGTCGTACGCCTTGGTTAGATTGACCATTATCATCATGGTTCTGGATCCTATGTTTCTCTTCATGTTATTCACTAATTCTTGGATCAGATCTATGTTATTTGTTATCTTCTTACCAGGCATAAGATATTCTTCACTTTACATATCTAGTTAGGGATAAAGGCCATGAATCTCTCTAAAACAACTTTCATAGAAATCTTAAAAACAATGTTTTCCAAAGAGATGTGTCTCAGATGTTTACATCTCTCTAGCTTAGGAACCTCAAGAATGAGAATTATTGTGGCGTTGCATATCTCATCCTCAATTGCTCACTTGCTAGAACTTTGCACATAGTAGCTACCACAATGTTTCCAATGATCTTCCATTATTTCTTAATGAAGAGAGTACTCACTCCATCTGGACCTATCAATTTATAAAAATACATACTATTAAGATGTTTGTAGATTTCTTCCTTCAAAGATTTCCTCATGATGTAAAGTAATTGTTCCTCCTTCAGTTTTTAAAATATTTCTGGTATAGTAATGTGTTTTGAAGAACAGTCCACTATAGATTCAGTAAGAATTCCTTCAGTGGCTAAAAACCAAAGATGTCGACTCAGTTTCATCTATGATCCATCTTCCCTAAGCATTTTGGAGTGTAATGATCATGTTTCCTTATCTTCTATGATTCACCCAAGCATGGTAGAATTTAGAGTTATTATCACCATTCTATAACCAAATTACATGAGATCATTCTTTGAGTTTTCCTCCTCTTTCCTTAAAATGGAATCTAGCTATGCCTACATGTCAATGCATAGACTGTCAGATATTTTATCATACTGGTGATCCAAGCTTTCTTGTAGTTGTTCTATGTTTTTTAGGATTCTTTTTTTATCACCCTTGCTTTTATTGTTATTCATTCTATCCCAATCCATAATTTTCTTATGTGCAACATGAAGAGCATCATTGAATTGAAGGCCCCATTCCCACATGATTTGAGTACCTTGATGAACCCAGGTGCAATGTACCATGATGTGTGAGTCATGAATCTGGACTCAGTTTGATATCTTTTTCTAGCATGTAGGACGATAGGGCAATGATCAGAGTGTATTCTAGGTAAATGTTCCACACCAAGTGACCAAACTCTGGAAGTTTCTCTATGAACAAGTCATTTGGTACAACTCTATCCAAATTCTCATGAAGAAACCTATGCTTGTAATGTATCTCATCCCAGGGAAACGGAAGTCTGTTAGACTAACCTACATTAAAGTTTCATTGAAGAAATAGGCTTCATTGGAATTAAACACACCACTAGCATTTTTTTCATATGATACTAGGATGGAGTTAAAGTCATACACCACCACCCATGGTGCCTAAAACCTAGTACACATCTCAATCAAGTGTCGACATAGAAATTTTCTCACATTGATGTGTGTATTTGCATAGAAGAAAGATACCTGATACAAGTTGTTGCTTCTTCAACTCATAAACTACTTGTGGCTATTGATAATCTCCATTCTACAATTTCTATCATCCCAGCAAACCCTCTAGCCTCCAGTTTGTGTGAATTCTTGAATCCCAATCTCTTGATGGTATTTTTAGCACGTTGTTCACTCATTTTGGGTTCGACAACCATACTGATAATGGGTTTCTTAGGTCCGATAAACTCTTTTAGAGTATTGCATGTAACTTCATTCCCAATTTCCCTAATGTTCTGATAAATAATGTCTAACATCAAAGAATGGTATCCTAAGGATAGGATAAACTACTATTACTGAGTAATGTCTACCTCATGGTTTTCCTCCTCTATCTCTTAAACACCCTTATTGCAATCAATAATAGTTTCTTTAGCAATATCCTCCAGAAATTTCTCTATATTTATCTTATGAAATTTACTCAAATGAGGGCTCTAGCATATAGTCTCTAGTGGAATAGTTGGTTTGAGTCTCCCTTTTCTCTTCATTTTGGTGTCACTATCTGTGTTCCCCTTTCCCATAACCTTTGTTATGGTCTTCACAATCCCATCATATTGGCTTTCCTCACTGACTTTGTCTTCTCATGCTACAAAATCGATGACTTTGATTTTGTTGACTTATATTTTAGTATCTTCCTTATCATCTAACACCACAACAACCTCATCAATAGCCAGGTTTTCTACCATGTGATTAGAAGCCTGATCTTTTGCCACATTACTTCCCTTATGAGTAACTTTTTGTGTTGTGTTTGTGATACCACCTAAAGCTTTCCTGATGACCCCTCCTAAATATTTGTCCATGTTACCTTCTTATTTTTGCAGATCTTGGCCTACTTTTTATCTGTATCTTGAAGTTCTTTCGATGCAATTGCTTCCTTGTTCAATTTATTATGTGTGATGTCAGCCTCTTCATTCACCAGACCTACAAAGTCATTATTGTTGTCCTTATTTCCAACTTGTGACTCGGTGAAATCTCTATTATGTATTCGACCCCCTCCTCTCCACATTTGAGTATGCCAGGTTTGGTTATCATCCTCGACACCCATTTTATCCTCCCTATGATGCTCTTTGGTTGTGTTCTGGTCTTGTCAAGTTTTTTATAAACTTATTGGTAGTACTTTGATATGTGCCCTTCTTTCCCAAAGATAGCACATGTCTATGGGAGCCCCTCATATTCCATCTCATACTCCAAATCATTTATGATAATGTATTGTATTAGGGGGGCAAGTTGTATCTATTTCAATGGCTAACTTGGCAAACTTGTGGTGTGTTCTGCTTGTAGTTTGGGTATCTACATTGAGGAGGCAACCAAGAGCAAGACCAATGTACTTGGAGATCGTAGGAATGTACGTATGTAGTGGTAGATTCACAATAAGAAGTCAAGACACTATTAGTTCAAGGAATTCCTCCCTAGGTATGAATGTCAGGTACCATTCCCAAACAACTACATTATGACCAAAAAGCTTCCATGGCCCCTCAGTTAAAGTTGTTTCCTAGTCTCTCAGACATGAGAGTTGGTCAACAAATGTCCCATGTTTAGTTCAAACAAATTGAATCTACCTGTAATATTCGAAAGAAGTTTTGGTCTATCTCTTAGGGTTAGATAGCCTACCTACGTACATATCAGTTGCAGGATGATGACTGACCTCTAGGATTTTTCCATGTATTCTTTTGCATCTAGTATTATCTTCAAAGTAGGTTTACCTTCTAATTCTCCCAATGTAATGTTCTATACTGAGATTTTATCCTCAAAGAGCTCGTCAAGGAAGATACCACTGGTCTCCGATCTCCGATCACTTGTGACCGCCTTACTAAACTACATGGATCCATTAATCATAGAAACATTATTATCCTTTATCTTTTCTAAATCAGGGTTAGGGTTTACCTTTAAGGTACTAGCCTCAAGCAATAATTTTAAAGCTACCATATTCTCTTTGTTGACAATTGTATCCATTATTTCCTCTTTGTACTCATCACTTGAATGACCTCCTATCCCTTTATAGTTCATTACCAGGCTGACATCTAGAATTGAGAATTCCACGTTGTTAATATAAAAATTCAACATTTCTAATGAACCCTCCATCACCTTCTCACACTCCTCTAGTGCATGATTTCCAGGGGCCCATTCGTGATCCCATCCTACTTTGGGATGGAAACCCTAATTGTCATCTCCACCTCGGCCCATGCCCTTCCCTCATTTAGCCATGCCATCTAGGTTTAGGCCTTCTTTTGAATCCTTTTTGTTTCCATATGGACTTCCTTATGTTGTTGAAATCACCAATCACCAACCAAGGAGATTCATTTTTGCAGTATCTTTGATAACTTTTCACATTCTATCTCTATCCGTCTCATGCTTTTCACCATAAATTCCTGAGATGATGAAAGACATACCTCCTCTATTACAACAACTAATAGTAGCTACGTGGTCTATGATACTTATCACATCAACATCCCATATTGTCGGATTCCATACTACAACAATTATGGCTCCATCTCTCATATCAAGGTTAAAGGTAAACTCCCACGTAGCTGAGAAAAGAGTCTTCACACATTCCTTGACCACTCTTATGATTCTGGTTTCAAAACAAAACACCAAAGTGACTTGTTCCTATTTGATAATACCCTTTAACCTCCTTTGCTTCTCTGTTAAAGTGGTCCCTCACACACTCCATGTTAGTTTGGACATGATCAGCTAGATTTAGGACCACACCCAACATGGGGGTTGTCATGTTCTTATTATTTTCCTTCTTAGATGTGCTCCTGGTTTCCCTGGGGCTACAACTTTAGTTGAGAACAACATCCATTTCCTCTTTTTCTATGTTGTTGACGATTGAGAAGGGATTATCCGAGGATAATATTATCTGAGGATGAAACATCCTTCCTGATCACATCTTCATTCACAACCGTAGTAGGTGGGGTTAACACTGGAGGATCTGGAATAGGAGGAATGTCCCCATCTTCAAGAATGTTATTGATGCCACTTATTTCTTTGGTGGACACTACAACTTTATTGTGGTCCTGATTGGATATCAACCCCTGATCATCAACAATGATGATCACTTTTTCTTTTCTTGCTGCATTGGTGGGGGTTTGGATTTAGTCTTCCTCTTAGCTATCCTACCTCGAGGCAACTCCGGGATGAATGGGGGGTAAGGTGAACCTTTGTGCTTCTCTCTCGAGGGCAGTTTCCTATGATATGGGCCAAAAACCTTGCATGATTCACACCTATCAGGAAGCATCTAGTACCTTACCCTTATATCCCACTCTTCACCATATGGAAGCTCCACCATCACCTCTAGTGGAGGTTCCTCCTCAGTGGAAATATCAACACAAAACTGGGTGCATCTTATCTCTAACCCATCCAATCTACAATTGACGACAAGTTCTCCAATGGTGTGTACAATCACTTCTATTGCTCTTGCAGTCCAATGTTTGCCCTCATTGGGTAGGGAAACCCATACCATATCTATCTTTAGGGCGTCTCTCTGGGTGTTTGCCTTTGGTGTCCACCTTCATACCAGCACCAGTTGATCATCGACAAACCAGGGGCCTTTTAGGAGTCTTGAATTTTTTTGTTAGCATTGGTGAATCTTGTAGGAATAAAACCTTCATCAAGTGTGAAGATCTCCATCTCGCCTTTGGGTAACCGTGTCTAGACCATCCATCCCTTGGGTTGTTGAGGGAAGCACTTGTTTCCAAAATCTGGATGATGGATGAGAATTTTGGTAATCCTCCATCTCTTCTAGGATTCCTTTGTGAACTTCATTCATCGGTGTTGTTCGACCTCCTTAAGGAAAGGATTTTTAAGGTCAGCAATCACTTCCCCTCATAACCTAGGTGGAGGACCAGCAATAGACTTAACCCAATCCCATACTCTAATGACGTTAGTAGCCAAAGAAAACCAATCTCCATCGTATGTCCCTCGGGTGCAAGGGATGGGGGTAGAAGAAAGAGGAGGTCCCTCATCTTCACACACCATGGAGCTCGAAACCCTAATCCTAGATAGGGATCATAGTGCACATGGCTAGATAGAGGGATTTCATGAAAAAAAAACTCTAGGTTGTAGTGGGGTGTGCCATTTCTTTTTCTTTTGTGTCCATTTGGAGTTAGAACTATTTTGAACTTGTAATAACTTAATTTCCTATTCTCCTTGCTATGACGTTATTTCCTCAATTTATCCATATTATTTTGGGAGTATTGTATCATCCCCATCTATATTCTCATTGTGAATGAATGTTTGGGGTTTTGCTTTAGTATTTTCAAATAGAGTTCTGGAGTGGTTCTCTTATGGGTCCCACTCCTTACAAAGTGGTATCTATGTATCATTCGGTAGTCTAATGTCTCATAACACTTATGTTAGGTTTCATACCTCTATCTATCCTTTTTGGGGTTAACCAATATGTTTGGATATGTTGACGATGAGACTTACCAATCATGTGGTAGACTGAATAGGTATTGTACATAGGAAAAACCACATTTTGGGATGCTACTTATGGTTCCAGTATTGATGACTCTAGGATCACATGTCACCTCTGGGACCCGCATGTTCTCATCATGCCTCCTATTTCAAAAATTCTTTCACTTTCTAGTTTTAAACTTGAGCAAGAATTGGACTTACTTCTCTAGATTTTGACTACTATGATGATGGGGTGGGTCATGCCATCCCTTTTAGTGAGAAGACCAAGGAGTACTCCTTTACAGAGTTCATCAAGATGCAACCACCCTATTTCAAGGTTAAAGGAGAGATTGAGATGGAGGTGAAGGCTGAAGATTGGGTGTTGGCCATCAAGCATACCTTTGAGAGCATGGTGTTTCCTCCTCACCAGAAGGAGCACTTTGTCACATATTCTTTTGATTGGGCAACATGAGTTTGGTGAAATGGTATCATTTGCACGTGTGATACATCTACTATGACTTGGGGATAGTTTATTACACTATTCCTGAGAAGTATGCCTGAACCATCACTCTAAGGATGAAGGAGGCAAAATTCTATAGGTTGAAGCAAGGGTCTCTAAGTGTCTCTTCTTATTTTAGAGATTCCTATTATTAGAGTGCTATGTCATACGACCAGGAGAGGATGTTCATGCTATGCATTTCATGGAGGGGCTAACTTACCATTGTGGACAAGCCTTAGTCCCACAAATTGCCATCACATTCCAACAATTGGTGGATAAGGCACTAGATGTAGAGGCCTACCCCGATTTTCATTCCTCAACATACAATTCCAAAGTGGAAAAGATTTACTGAAAAGTATGTGAAACATGAAGTTGTTATGGGCATCACCATCCTCCTAGAAGGTGTTGTACTGTGCAACCTAAAACTCAACTAGATGTTAGACACTTAACATGCCGCGAGTGTGTCTAGGGAGGGAATACCACACCTTACCACCCCCAATGTTAGAAGGCCCCAACCCCAGCTTAGCCATGAGCCCCTCAACAGATGTAGCCACATCAACATATGTGATAGCCCCAAAAACATAAACAACCACTATTACCAAGGATTCCCTTTATTTGATGAGATCCATGCAATATGCGTCTTTTCTATGGGTTTTGTGGAGGAAGAAGTTATTTTCATGCATTTACTTCAGGTTATAATAACATTATTCATTTCTAGATCTTCTAATACCTTCACATCTTCTAAACTTGTAATGATGTAAGACTAAAGTCTATGTATATGGACCATATCATAGAGGTCCACACTCCTAGTGATAGGGTGTGTTCTACTTACCTAAGAATCCTTCATGTATACTTATGTATATCTTACATGATAGTCGAGTCAGACTTCACTATCCTCTACATGATGACCTCCGACATTATCTAGGTATGATCTAGTTGAAGAAGTTTTAGTGGCACTTTTTTGTGGAGAGAATAAGGTTAGATCCTAATGTCGAGTGCCTCTGTATCAAATGTAGAAAGAAGCATGATCAAAAATTCTTTATCTCAACACTTAATGTGGGGAAACTCATCTTGTATGGGTGTAAAGATTATCTGGAATTGGTCATTTTTAACCCTATTCTACCAAATCTGGATGACATCACTCTAGTTTGGGACTTTCATAATGTCTTACCTAGTGCACTTCCTTGACTTCCTTCTACTCAAGAATTCAAGTTCTCTATTGACCTTGTACCACGTGTGACTCCTATATTGAAGCCACCTTATCACATCAAAACAATGGAGATTTTAAGCTCATGAAGTATCTTCAAGAACTCTGACACATGAGGTTTTTATGCCCTAGTGTCTCTCACTAGGAAGCACCAGTTCTATTTTTGAAGAAAAAAGATGGATTTCTATATATGTTCATGGATTATCTTATGTTCAATCAAGTGACAATGAAGGACCATCATCCTATACCAAACATTGATGACTCATTCAACCAGATGAAGTTTTCTATTATCTTCTCAAAGATGGAACTACTCAACGACTACTACCATATGTATATGAAGGATACTGATGTATTTAAGATGGACTTTTGCACTCGATATGAGCACTATGAGCTTTCAGTTATGCCTTTTGGCTTGAAAAATGTGTCACATACCTTCATGGACATGTTGAAGTGAGTCTTCACCCCTACCTTGACAGTTTTTTGGTGGTTTACGATGATGACATTCTCAACTATATTGAGTGTATGGATCAACAACACGAGCATCTGCACATTGTTCTTCAATCTTTGTGAGAACATCATCTCTATGAAAAGACCTTGAAATGTGAGTTTTAGCAAAATTAAGTGACACTTCTTGGTCATGTAATCTCTATGGGTCACATTGTTGTTTATCCTATCAAGATTGAGGCCATGAAGAAGTGTCAATCCATATAGAACCTTTCTAAGTTATGTAGTTTTTTTAGCCTTGTGGGCTATGATCAAAGGCTTGTGCTGAATTTTTGAGATTTGGCTCTTCTGATGTCAAATTTGACATGTAAGGATGCAAAGTTAATTCAGACTCTTGTGTCAGAAGAGCTTCTTAGAGTTGAACAAGTGTTTGATTTATGCTCTGATACTATCCCTTCCAATTGAGGGTAATCCTTATCTTATCTTCATTGATGCTTTTAAGAAAGGGTTGGAATGGGTCTTCGTGCAAGAAGGATGAGTGACCAACTATGCCACATGAAAGTTAAAGCCAAATGAATAAAATTGGCCTACACATGATTTGGAGCTAGTTTCCATAGCTCGTGCTCTGAAGATATTGTGAGACTAATTGTATGGGGTACATTTTAAAGTCATCTGATGACACAAAAGTATCTTAACCTGCACCAGAGAAGGTGGATGGATTGCCTCAAAGATTATGACTCACAACCACATATGAACCTATAAAATCCAATGTTGTTTTTGATGCCCTAAAAAGGAAGAAAGATGATGTTTGTTTCTATCTATTTTTCTCTTATGGGGGAATTTAGAGAAATTCTCAAGTTGGAGACCTAATTAGCCACATGTTGATGATAGTTATTCCCTGGAGAAGCTAAGAGTGCAAATGGCCAATTTGTCTGTCACTCTCACCTAGATTACTGAGTTTGTTACTACACGGCTAGACAATCTAGAGCTTGATAAGATGAAGTTTCTTTGAGAAATTACAGTCTGAATTTTCTATTGAAGTGGTTGGTTCCATCCATTTTTGCCATAGGCTATGGATACCCAATGTTCCCATCTAAGGTAGTGAATTATGAGTGAATCCCATGGATCCAAGTAAATTCATCATGGAACAACAATTATGTATAAGGACCGACTACATTGTTTTAGGTTGAAGAACATGAAGAAGGATATTGCCACGTATGTTGCAAAGTTCTTGACATACCAACAAGTGAAGATAGAACATCAATGACCTGGTGGTTCTCTCCATCCACTTAAAATGATAGAGTGGAACTAGGAGAAAATCACTATGGAATTTGTCACAAGGTTTCCAAAGTCAAAGCATGGGTACGTTTTGGTTTGCATTTTTGTTGATCACCTAAACGAGTTAGATCACTTTTTTCCCTTTAAGTGCACATATAAGGTTCCTAATATGGACAGTTGTGTGTACTAGGTCATTGGTATTCATGGAGTTCTAAGACATTGTATGGTCATGATCTCCATTTCACTTCACATCTGTGGAAGCAGATATAGAATGAGATGGTCTCTAATCTATGTTTTAACACAATTTACCACCCATAGACTGATGGACATTCAGAATGGACAATACATATTCTAGAGGATTTGTTATGTGCTTGTGTGATGTACATGGGATGTGCTTGGGATAAGTACCTTCCATTAGATGAGTTTGGTTACATTAAAAACTAACAAGCCACCTTTGGTATTTTACCTCTTCAAGCACTTTATGATTGACCTTGTTGTTATCCACTGCATTGGCATGATGTGGGAAAATATGCCCTGATGAATTATGATAACATGCCAATGATGACATATAATATATGTTTGATCAAGAAAGGGTGAAGGCTGCCCAAAACTGAAAAAAGGTGTATGCTAACAAGATGAGATCATATGCAAGTTTCTTTGGCGATTGCATCTTCTAGAAGATACAATTGATCTGATCCTTAAAGAGGTCAAATGTCAAAGTCAATCTGGTCCCTCAGATTGTGGGACCATATGAGATCTTTGATAAGGTTGGGTAGTTTTCTTATCACCTAGCTCTTCATCCCACCAAGACAAGATTCATAATGTGTTCTATATTTTAGGTTTGAAGAAGTATATGAGAGATCCCTCTCATTTTCTTTCAGTCAAGCCTATAGAGCTACAAAAGGATCTATCTTATGAAGAGTTCACAATCAATATCTTATACTCCAGAATAAAACTATTGAAGAGTAGAGTGATTAAATTGGTGAAGACTTTGTAGAAGTATCATGGTCTTGAGGAGACTACCTGGGAGCTAAAGGATAATATGTTATGGACTTACTCCTCCTACTTTGCTTGAGGTTTCAGGGATAAATTCCTTTCGGAGGGTTGGTGTGTTGTAACATCCCCATATCTATTACCAACCTTTCTTTTCCATTTTCTTGTTCCTTTTTCATTTAAGTCCTATTTAAGATATTTTCGCTACTTTCAAATTGGTTATAATTGATCGAGATATGATAATCCTATGAACTCGTTATCATCCCAGGTACATGAATTATAAAATGAACTAACCCTAAGAAATTAAATAATAGGAATTTGTGGACAGTAATACAAATCAATGGGTATGAATCAACAATTATATTGTAGGATAAACCAAGGAGATTAGGTGAGAGAATTATAGAGAACATAAAAGACTAACCATATATGAATATTAGATCAAGCTAATTCTCCTAATTAAGTATTTATTATATTATAGAATAAATATAACATTTTAAAATGAAAATATAAGGCCATATTCATGTTCCTCATACCTGAATTAGGCTACATACCAATTATGGGTTTAATTGGATATTAAATACACCCTTAACGGTGGTTTAGAAGGAAACATATAAGTTAATTGTTTTGTATCATTTAATTGAAATGTCAAGCGGGGGTCGGACTGGGTCTTAATTTTGTCACATGGCCCATCAGATCGGGTTAAGTAACTAGGCAGGTGAACTTTGTCTTACACCTCTAGTTTCCATGTATGTGTGTATGACTGCTTCAACACGCTAAAGTTTTCTCACCATACTCGACCATATTTTGTTACTTCACCACCAACCAACTGCATTTCTCCTCTAGTTCTTACAAATATTTACTTGCATTGAATGTTGCGGTATGAACAAAAATCCTAACTCAACATAAGGTTTCGTTGCAACTAAAAGACAAAAACCTAATGCACTCTTCCACAACCCTATCGACGTATGCTACCCACCCAGACACCTCTGCTACACTCTCCTCAAACTCCTTCCGCAATGAATTTCCTTTGTGGAATCATGTGATGTGTTACTGTGTTGGTTGTGTTCTTTTATGAGAAGTAGCAGCAATAGAGCATTTCTCTCTAGGAAATTGTCAATGAGGTAACCATCTCTGGCGTCCCCTCTTTAATTATGTATAAATGTCTCAGTTTGTTTTCTCTATTTATTCTAAATGAAAATGTCATTGTCTTCTTTTTTCTATACACTCACTGGCAAGACATACCTAAGGTCCCTTAACCCCGATAATGTTTCCATGTGAATAGTGTAGACTCAATGGTGCTTCGGGGATCCAAACCTAGATGATTTGTGGAGGGTGACACCCTCCATCTTGAATTTTAAATTTACTTTACATGTGTCTTTAAGGAGTATAGTTCCATTCCCAATTAAGTTTTGATCATGTTGGACTTACACAATGATGGATGTGATGCTTGCCTAGCTTCACTTCTGATTCAAATGCTCCAATCACCATAGTGGCTTGCTGGAATCAAAGAACCAGGTGTTCCATTTCTCTATGAGTTGAGAGGGAAGAACCTCCTATCTAGATTATGTCGAGGTTGGACCTCAATCCTGGAGCATAAGCTCTCCAAGATCATCATGATTGCATGGATCTAGTAGAGTCACTCTCTACTTGTGAGGAAGCCTTGTTCAAGGATCGGCTTCTAGCACCAAGCTCTGTAGGATAAACCCTGGTGTAGGGTGATGACGAATGTTCCTCCTCATGTTTTCCCCTTTTTTCCCCCAAACTAGTAGGTATCTACTCTGATCTTGAGGGTAGTTAAGAAAAATTAGTTTAAATTATGAATATTGCAATATAATGTAATTTCTTAGATGTCTAATATGCATGTTGTGCTCAGTTAGTATATAACAAAATATGGGGGTAGATTGGCCATTCACATTTATCTTGTTCCCATTTAATATGATTTTAAATTGTAAAATTCATAAGAAATTACTAGATTGTATGAAAAGATACATATAAGTACACTTTGGAAATCATAAAAATATGATGGATTTAATCTAATTGAGTCGTGATTTTGACCATATAGTTGGGTCACTCTCAAATTGATGAATACAGTGAAATTAGTATTAATTGAATGCATAAATACTAATATTAGGTTGTGAAAGGCCTTGACCATGATCCTTAGAAGCATTGTGGGATAAATAAGTCTGAATTTAAGGTATATACATTTTTTTAGGAATTGTTTTGACTGAAACCTAAATTCATTTAATGAGACATCTCTAGGTATAATATTACTCTTTGAAAGTCAAAGTTGCACTTCATATATCATGACTTTACATCATATGAATCCCAATGAATATTCAATACTCTATTTCTAAGGTCCTTTTGTCTTTTACCTTTTTAGATTGTGATAATGACTTAAATGCTAGTCTTACATCTCTATTATGCATGATGAATGTTTTGAATGAATTATCCAAAGTAGAGGTACTTATGTACGACCAAACTTATATAGGGTGTGCATATTCTACCATGAGTGAGAATTTCCATCCTTACCTTTTAGTCCATGATCATATGGTGTTATGTCCTTATATTAGGTATACTTAGTCTATATATGGATCATTCCAGCAAAGTTTATTGTTTAACTTTGAAACTATGTCTAACAATTATGGAAGATACTTTATTCTCCATACTTTTTTTTGAAACTAATATGCATCATTTCTCGTAATAGAACTCTTTTGAACTTACCTAACTGTATATACCCCCTCTTTGTGATTACATTTCTTTTGTCATTGCAACCTAATATAATTCCCAAATTACTAAGTGCAAGTAGATATTCAACTTTTGTTGATTCATATATTGTTTCATATATTTTGGGTGATGTTCCCTTCCATCTAGGTGTAGAGAAAATAGTTGTCCCCTTAGTATAGTAACTAGTTCCTGAGCACCCAAGGTTTGAGGAACATGTTTAGTATTTTTTCATGTAAGCTTCTAAGATGTCTAGGTTTCCTACTACAATTGATCCATTTATTTTTAGTCCCATTTCTTTTTATTTTATGTCCATCTGGACTATCACTTGGAACTATTTTAACTTGTAATGACTTAATTTCCTTTTCCCACTTCTATGACTTTATTTTCTTAGTTTATACATTTTTTAGAGTATTTTGACATCCCCTTATATCTAATCATTGTGAATAAATGTTTGTGGTTTTTCTTAAGTATTCTTAAACTAGAGTTAGGGAGTGGCCCCCTTGTGGGTCCCACTCCTTACAAGTATTTACTCAAACATAAGCCTATGATTGTGATTTTTATCAAACCTCATATATGTGGGAGTAGTATAGATAGAGTCCTACTTAAATTGGGAACGAGTTACACACTAGGTGGAGGCTAGGGGGTTTGTTGGAGGGATTTTATTTCTTTAGAGTGAAGTTGATTACAACTTGGAGATCCTTCAGAGTCACAGATAATTAGTCCATATGAGAGTAAACAATGATATGTTGCCAACAACTATCTATGGGAGTTCTAGTCCTATCACACGATGCCTCCTATGGAAAAACCTTTGCACTTTAGGTAGTCAGTTCCAAAAGTGATGGTTTTAAATTGACGATTTAAAGGCAAAGAACTAGTCCTAGAGAACTCCTATGTCGACCTTATGAATGGTAAAAACACTCTTCTTTAGAAGGAGGAGTGGTCATAGGAAGGTATGAGACTTGAGAAAGTATCTAATAGAATTGTCTTAAGGAGCTAAAATATAGTGGGTGGTAAGTGTTGTACTAGATAACGGTCTCTAGGTTGACAAGTTCCTTATTGGATGGATTCTACACAATGTTGCAAGCAATATCCTTCTACTAGAACCCATGTGCGACACTGCATCTGAAGATCTAAGAATCAGGAAAACCGCAACTCATGGTAGATTCTCTACAAAGTCAGCATATCCAGAGAGGTCCAAGGAGAAGAATAACATGTGGCCAAAAATTTCTAGCACACAACAACTTCTTATCAAAGATCATGATGATATCTTAGATGGAAAAAGCATTTAGGCCCAATTCAAACTAGAGGAGATTATAGTAGACAAGGGGGATAATTGGAGACACAAAAGCCATATTGAATGGGTAATAAATGGATATGACAATACTAAGTATTCTCACACTTATATTAATAATCACTAAAGACTAAATCTCATTCCAAAACTCAAAGATGATAATGGGATTTGAATTATTGAACTTGAGGCTATCAAAATCCATATATTTTCAACAACTCTTTCTAGAAGCCAATCCAACATAATTATTATTCCAAGAAATGTTAGAAGTTCTATTTGGGAACAATCCAATGCTCTAGCATGATCCATGCAGAAAGGGAAATCAAGTTGGGTTGATAGCCTCATTTTGAAGAACAAATGGAAAATTGTGAAGAACTTGGTCATTTAGCTAGTAAGAAACATGATTTTTGACCTTCCTTTCCCTAAACCAATGAATTATTATGTGATTATCTTAATACCAAAGGTGTCCCACCCGAATTAGTGCAATCAATTATGTTCCATATCCCTAAACAATCAAGTATGAAGCTAGTGTCAAAATAGTGTTTGAATGGATCAAAGGCTATACACTAGGGTGGGTTTCCATGAACTAAAGTAGCTCTATTCCAGGTTGTAAGATCTATGAAAACATCATTTTGACTCAGGAACACATCCACAACATGAGGAGGAAGAATGGATCTGAGTATATTTTCATCAAATTGATCTTTTGAAGGCCTACAATAGAATGGCTTGGTCATTCATGTTGGATATATTTAGAAGGTGAATTGGATTGAGAACATTATCTTGTACATTATGAACTCACTAGCATGCGGTAATGCTAGGATAATGTGGAATGGGGAACTTCAAAAAAGGATATTGTGAAATGGGGAACAAGTGGAGGAGTTTAACTAGTAGGGGGTTGACAAAGGGGGGGCCATTTTCATCCTACATTTTTATGTTGTAAATGGAGTTAATGACACAACTTATTGTGAGGAGGGTGTCTCAACTTATTGAGAAAGGAGGTCCTTGGATTTATCACCTAAGCTTCGTTGACATATTATTGTGTTTTCTAGATGTGTTACTACTCAAATGAAGGTTATTATGGACCATTTTAATACTTTTGAGAAAGTGTATGGGCAAGTCATCTCAGTGGTAAAAAGTTAATGTCTTCTTTTCCCATGGCATCTCTCAGTAGAAATAGAAGGATATTTGCATTGTTAGAGGGTTTTCTAGAACATATGATTTTAGAATACACTTGGGAGTTCTCATTTTCCATAAAAGAGTCAACAAGGAAACATGTGCTAGGTTGTTACAAAAATTTGAAAGAAATTTTAATGGTTGGGTGTCCTGGATCCTTACCTTAGCAGGTAGAATATGCCTTGCTAAGTCTATGCTAGTCACCATTCTGATCTACTTGATAAACACTATTGTTATTCCCATAAGTGTATGTGATAGAATTGATACCACTATCGTATGGTTTGTTTGGAGTAGCAGACATAAAACACATCTCATCTCTCTGGTAAAATGGGAAATGGTAACCACAACAACTGGGAAAGGTGTCTTGGGTAGGTCTATTATAGAATGGAATGATTCTGTCCTCGTGAAGAGTTGGGACATCCATACATGGATAAAGTCTATATGGGAGGTAGGGGTTGTCTACAAGTACAAATTATGTAATCTTAGGGCCAATGGAAGAGTCACACCCTTTTGGAGGGCCATGTTCAAGATGAAATATATTGTGAATGAATGTAGTATAACGATTATCATTAGTGGGAAATAAACTAATGTTTGGTTTCATAGTTGGGTCCCACCGTTTGGAAATACCAAATGATCTAATTGAATACAATTTGCATTAAGGAACTACCAAACGATCTAATTGACATGAAGGTGATTTTCCTTCTTAATCTAGAGAAGTAGTTGGATAAGGAGTTTCTAGGATAGTAGGTTATTGAGGTAGTACATCAAATACCTTGTCCAGTTGTTGTTGATAGCAATGACTATTGGCTTGGGAGCTCATTGAAAGCGGGAATTTTATAATAGGATCAACTTACCAGTTCTTAAGAGAGGATGGGGACCTTACCACTAAGGGACCTTGGGATATTATTTGCAAGTTAAAGTTTTTTGCAACTTCAAAACCTTCATATGGTTGGTTGGTTGAGATACTATCATGATAAAGACATTTTTATAGAGGTCAATATCTATGAACCTGCAAAGGAGCATGAGAAATTCACCTTGCATGTCGTGAGAGAATGTAGATTTGCCAATATAGTTTGGGAAAAGATAATTATGAAGAGGAAGGTAAGTATCCAGTGAAGCTTGAATAGGATTGGATCAATCCAAATTTGTAGACTCCCTCTTCATGGGTTAAGCTTTATGATGGGTTGTTGGTATTATTTGGTTTGTAAGAACATGTGGGTGTTTGATCATACCAACATGGGTGTTGATCACCAAGTTACCTATATTGAATAGAAAATTGTGGCCATTATGTGATCTTGGAGAAAGACATTCAAAGCTACTCCTAATATAACAAACATAGTTAGTGAGGCTTGGACAAATCCACTAGTGGTTATTGAAGTCAATGTTGACATTGATGTTAACAAGCATAACACATCCATTGCACTTGTAGCTAGAGGGGCCCAAGGGGAATGGTTGATAGGAAGGGCTCAAAAATATATGCTAAGAGTGTTATTAAATTTTGAGCTTCTTGCGGGACCTCTTGGCAGTATATCTATCAAAAGAAAGGCAAGTGAAGTATTGAATAGTTAAAATAGGCGATGAGTCTATCCTGAAGATGTTGAAGTCCTCTATAAGTGAGGTTCCCATATAAGGGCCTTGGAAGATCATGATTAAGAACAACTTGTTAGATAGATTGAATACGAAGGTGTGCTAGGTGAGAAAGAAAGATAACCATGATGTACATGGGTTAACTGAACTTTTTATCAAAAACTTAGTGGAGGATACAAATTTTTTTGTGCTCCCACCACCATCTATCCTTAGCTTCTTAGAGTTATATAGTGATTCCTATCATAGTAGTTTTTCCCATTCAATTTCAATATTCATCCATGTAATAACATAGATTTTTTTTGTTAGCCTACTAGAGGAGGGAAGGATGAATGAGATCACCTCCTGACTCATCAAATACACACATTGTCTCTCTCTCTCTCTCTCTCTCTCTCTCTACATATATATATATATATATATATATATATATATATGTGTGTGTGTGTGTGTATGTGTGTGTGTGTCTGTATGTATATATATGTATATGTACGTATATATATATATATATATATATATATATATATATATGCATATATATATATGTATATATATGTATATATATGTATATATATATATATGCATATGTATATGTATATATATGTATGTATAAATATAAATATAAATATAAATATATATATATATATATATATGGGCGGATTAAAAGAGGCATTCGCTCCCCCTCTCCCATGACCGTGATGGAGGTCGAATGTCTGGGAGGGTGGTAAACCTAGGCGGAAGCTGGGATTCAAACCCATGTCCCTTTGTTAGGGGACATCGTGCTTGACCACTTGAGCGTGTGTGTGTGTGTACATACAAGGTATACACTCATTACCTGAGTGGGTATTTAAAGTTAGTTATCCAACAACACAAATTAAAATTTGAGCACCGTGATTACAATTGTTCACTCCTATATACATTCTGGAGGTAATTTCATTAGTCATAAATATTGTTTTTATTATCTTTATCAGGAATAAAACTCATATTGTATTCACAAAATGAGTCAATATGAAACAATTTTGGCCATATCATTATAATTTGGTGCCTTCCTATTACTAAAATGGATCCACGTGTAAGAAAATTTCTATTACCCATGTAGAAACATATATACATATATATGTGTATACACAAACATACACACAATATATGAATATATCCAAATTTGAATTGGGATTAATTAACTTGTATACTAATATATAATCTTATATGGTATGATGTTTTGGAATAAACATGCATATGAAATACATTCCCCATATATATAGTGGGGAATACCTAATGTCAATATTTATGACCATGGATGACTAGTACAGTTGTCAGTGACCAAAGATGATTTCCTTCTTAATATAAATTATACATATATTGTTTTCCCATATGGGAATTAGTAGATATGTGATGGTTCATATATTCACATATTGAACCAAAAACCTTTTCTATAAATAGGATGATGCAGATGAGTGTGTAACATTGATCATAAACACACACACACATACATACAAATATATATATATATATATATTATATATATATATAGAGAGAGAGAGAGAAAGATATTAGAGTACAATTGATTCTAACAAAGAACAAATAGAACTCAATAGCTTTACATGTTCCATTGACTGGATGCAAAATTCATTTTTAGGATCTTAATCTTCACCTCATAAAACATCTATAAACAAATTTTCAAGTCATTTGGAAACTTTTAGGTCATCCATCTAACCCTGTGCAAAAATCACCATTTAAATAAGTTCCAGACCACAAATTTTGCTTTGTTAGGATAAAAGGGATATACTTGTCCAACTTAGCTAGAATTACTTGGTTTGTCTATCTCATCAATATATATCACTGCAACGAATTCACTTTTATCATTAATATGTATTGTGATAATTATATTCATAAGAAAAAAAATGATTCTAAACAGAATCGATTCTATTCCTATTTTACTCTCTCTCTCTCTCTTTATATATATATATATATACAACAAAATATTTTTATTGATGATACACATCACTGGGGGCGAATTAACTTTTTAAAAATTACTAATTCGATAATTAGATAATATATATATATATATATATATATATACAATAAAATATTTTTTTCGATGATACACATCATTGGAGGAGAATTAACTTTATGGAAATCACAAATTAGATCATTAGATAATAAATTAGGATATTTAATACTCTAACATGAACATAGGATCAATGATTCTCACAATAGTAGAAGGAAGAATAGTTTTAAATTTGTTATCTAGGAATTAATATATAACATTTTACACAAATTGCAAAAGTAATTGACCTCCATCCTTCAAAGTGATTGCACCCTTGCTTCCGGTATAAGCGTGATAATATTTTTATGATCATCTACTAGATGTTATTACACCCTTGAAGGGTGGAATGTTGCTTACTAACTATTTTGAACCTAAATATTGTCATTTTCTTGGAAATGGTTGGCTTTCTTGCATTCATTTTATTATTCAAGATGATATTGGGTCCATTCCTAAAACCTAAAGGTTGGATACTTTCTTTTACCTAAATCGACTTGGCAATGGTGTTATGTTTAGGGAAGAAGGTGTTAAAGTAAAGTTTCTCTAGAAGCTCCTATAGTCTACTATTATAAAGTATTGCGGGCAAAATGGATTTGGAAATATAAGATCCCTAAATTTTTAAAATGAACTTGTAGAAGTTATTCTTCATTTATATGCAATTATGATTCTTTTAGGGAGAAAAAGGGAAGTATGTTGTTTTTCTCTGTAAGCATTGTGTCAGGATGATGAGTCTATTGGCATCTTTTCTTTTGTTGTTATATTTTACAAGTCTATTTGGGAGTTGGCATACTCAGAGAAGAAAATCTACAAAAAAGTATGACTTGATTATTGATATTCTTCTTATACATAATAAGGGATAGGACTCTTCAACTATTTTTATCATCTACTATATATGGCATAATGGTAGACAAAGAAACATCTTAAAATGATCTATTATGCCACATATAGTAGATGAAAATAAGGGCGGGCATACTTCATATGAACATTTCTTAATATGTTGCTTTGTCTAACAAGCACATCTAGTCTATATGCTCTAGTGATGTTGATCTCTAAGCCTTTGAAGCCTCACCTTTGTTGAATATATGTAAGATATAGAGTGTATTGAAGGTATGGTCCCCCTCATGCACTGAAATCATACGTTATATGGTTGTATTTGAAGTCATAGATCTTATTGTTAAATGGAAATTATATAATATGATTGAAATGCTATGTATGTGATATGGTTATATAGCACTACTTCCAATATGATAAGGTAGGTGACATGAACTAGGTGCCCACGACAAACCTACTTTTCATGTAGGTCACAGGATGATGATCCCCTACTTCATATCCTCATGAATTAGGGTGTCGCATAATCTTATAGATATCAGATACTCCTAAGATTATTTATGATGAACTTATGAATTTCACAATCAAAAGATTGTAATTTTGAAGTGCACCCCAATTAACCAGGGAAAGATTCTAAATTTAATACAACCAAGTAGGGTATAATGATTATCCCTAACAATAGTTTCTTGTGGGTTTAAGTTTTTCATGTTTATTTATATGAGGCAACTGATATGTGGTAATGAAAATTACAATATAATGAGACATCCTTATATTATGTGATAAAATTTCTTACATCTTAGTAAATTATCATGTTTCTATTTTTTAAAGTAAAATTATCATATCCTTCTATTTTAGTATAAATTACATAAATTTCTATCACCACATGTTTATCTATTTTAAAGGGTATCCACATATAGATTATAACTTTTATGAGTCTCACATGGTTATTCCACATTTTTTGGGTTTTTGGAAATTTTTGAAATTACATGATAGTAAAGAATTAATAAATATTAATATGAATCAATCTAGAATTTTTGGGTACTCTAACTTCCCTAAATGGTTGGTTGGAAGCTGATACAATATGTTTTGTGATGCCTTATTACTCCTTCATATAATTACGGAGCATGAATTGGTTTCAATTTTGGATAGTTTTTTTAGCTTCTTGGAGATGGACCCCCTTATAAATTACTTTTGAGAACAATTTAAATGAGTATATTAATTTTATGTTAGATACTTGGTTTGAAGTGTCATGTCTTTTCCTTTGGATCATCCATGGTGTTATGTGAACATTTCTAAGATCTTTGACAAGTTTAAATATATGAATTGTGGTGCAAGCTTCGAGATTGCATAATCAATTACTGGTCTGTCTGATGGGAGATCCAATATATGTAAGTGTTCAACCACATATTTTGACTCAAAGTTTTGAGATATGCATTTCTGCAAAAATGAAAAAAAAATCACGTTCTTTCTACTCACTTGGCTTTTTTTACTTTTGTTACATGCTAGTTTAAGATGGGGTTTTTAGAGGATTTTATCCTAATAATTTTGTTAAGTATTGAATAAAAGATTGCTCCTCACATTTCTATCATGCTTCATTTTTCCAAAATGTTCTTACATGTTCACTATTTTAAACATGATGACTTGTTGTTTGGATTATGGGATAACCACACACATTCAATATTTATATTGATCACTAGTGAAAAACATGTCATTCTCTGAAAACATGTAATTCATATTTCATTGCTTTTATTGATTTTTTTAGCATACGAAGATAGATTAATAGTTGCTAATGCATAACCAAGATGTTATTTTATAATGCTATATTTCTAACATTTGGATCTCCAAATTGGAATCCTATCCTATAGAATATACAAAATGAAATCAATTGAAATGAGATAGAACCCTAAAAGATAATGATCATGTCTTCGATGAGGCTAAATGTCCTAAAGGGAATCTCGTGTGTAAAAGTCTTCGTGATAAGACTCCATCAGTGAAAATTCTTGATCTTCTTAGTTTTTTTTGAGGTTGTATTAAATTCTTGGCTCATTTCTACATTACTCTAAAATATGGTATTGACTTGATGAACAAATGTTTTACCTATTGATTTCTTTGTACATTAGTGGACATTGGTTAATATGTGGTGATCTTTCCAGTTTAGACAACAACTCATGTTCTTTTAATTATCACTAAGAATATGAAGTATTATGCATCTTTCAAAATGACGATGATTGATATGACTCCTTTCTATTCCTATCCTCCACTCACTCTGGTTTTTCTTGAGGACACACAATCATCTGAGTATGTGGTGTTTTGATTAGAACATTTAAATATTTTCTAAAATCTAATTTTATGCACTTATCAAATTTTGTGTTACTTATTTACAATTTACCTTACATGATGTATTTATCACATATCATGCTCCAATGAATCTTTGTATGCATGTATCAAGAATTTCATATCATATGGACATTAAGTGCTAAGTCCATGACCAAGTGGGGTTGATGAATTCAAGAAGATGATGTCATTTTCTAAATTTAGAATGACACAACTTGTCTTTTTAGAGATATGATGTGTCACACATTAGTATCTCAATAAGATGCTCATTAATGTGTAGTGAGAAATGTGTCAGTCGGTGACACAAGGTGACATCAATAGGCAAAACATCATGACACAATCTAGGACTTCAATATTGTAGCAATAGAATGGCATGATGTCTCATCAAAATAACTATCGTGTACACAATTCATAAGAATACAACACCACATGTGAATCCTAATAAATGTCGTGTTAGTTAATTATATTTTGATTTTTCATTTTCTATGAATAAGAGACATGTCGTGTCAAGTAGATGATACATTGTGTCATATTGTATCTGAGAACCAATGTAAAACCTATGATATATTTTGAAAAAGAGACATTTCACCATTGATTTCTTTTACAATTTGGCAACTTTGGAGACTCTAGAGAGTAGTCTTACAACCCTTCATGTGAGAAGAAAGAGAGGAAGGACAATGAGGTTAAAGAGAATGAAATAATAAGTATAGGTGATTTTGAGTGCATCGTGAAGAAGTAGAGGCAAAATTACTCATGTTCGCAAGATTTTTGCCTTCCATTTTCTTCTTTTCTCAAGTTTATTTGATATATTTGTTCTTTGTGGGAAAACATGAAGTCTACAATAAAATTCCATATGCTCTTCTTGTAAAGTGGGATAAAAGAAGGTACCTTTGTGTCTATGTTCTTCATGTACATTGGCATAATTGAGAACATTTTGTATCAAGTTACCTGAAGACACGTTTTATTCTTCTAATAAGTATAACATTATGATTCAAATTTTTTATCTCTTGAATATCATGTAATATATTTGTTTTATTGGATTTGATCACCTCAAAAACTATTTTAAGGTTTTATTTGGTTGGATTGTGAACTAAAACTAGTTAGTGTGTGATGTACAAATGACTAGCCATTATATTCCTAATTTGTTTATATACTTGATTAGTATAAATTTTATGATAATTACTTCATCTTATATTGATCTAATATTTTTGTCCTTGATAATTATTCTAAACACTCTTTTTATATCCCCACAATGACAATTTTTTCGTAGTGAAATGCTTGTATGATACACATTCATTTGTGTCTTGGTGATTTATTGGTGCATAGATTATTTATTTCTCTTGAATCTCTCTAGCATTCCTTTGTAACTTTGTTTTGTTAAGTAAAAAAATTATCCTTTAAATGAAATAATCACTTATACCATCGAACCAATTGACTATTGTTCCAATTGTTTTGTGCAATGTAGTTAAGTTTAGTTGTGAAATTTATTGACTCCTTATATATTCAACCCATAAGCTATATTACATGTGATGTAGAGGGTGTGACGTGTGGATTTTAGCAATTAATAAAATTGCATACACATGTTTTTCAAATCAATCTCAACTTGACAAAATGTAACTAGTCTACTCTCAATGTCCTCATCCAACCTTATCAGCGGGATGGATGTTCCATCTTACCAGTAGACCTTGTATGTGTGGGTTCTTATCAGGTGGGGTACAACACAATAGTTGCAATTCCATGATCAAAATACCAATTCTATAGTCTCCCGAGCTCCGCTACTGGAAAAATCATATGCCTGAAGACCCGAGGTCTCCCTCCGTGGTCAATATAAGCCTCTCTCTTTATTCTACCCCATGTCAACTTGTTGACTTGGAAGAAAACATAGCATGTTGTGTTGTTCAAGAGCAAATTTAACCATGTCATTCTTTTTTTGAGTAATCACATGAGAGTCTTAGGGAGCTAATTTTTAAACAATAAAAGGTTGCTCCAGTTTGGTATGTTAATAATGTTCTATTTTACTGCCCCAAAATCCCCATTCTATGTTTATTTTCTTTTTTGGTTCAAACATTTGTTCAATTTAATATCACATCATTGAATATTTTATCTCTTTCCATTTTAATTTTAGAGTTGTCTTTTGAACTAACATTTTGCATCATTCAGAGCCATTGTATGTGCATTGTCAACAGCAATTATTTCCTTTGTTAACCATGATTGAAAGTCATCCACTAACATGATGTTAAAGACACACATGGGTCTTTGGGACAAGATAGAACATTGCATGTGGTTACATGCAATCTATTACCATGAGACACTCCAACTATGCTCATTCTCTTTACAAGGAGTCATTCTCCTCCCTTGGAAATATATTAAAAAAAATCTCTTCTGCTTCCTCTCTTCTTCTCTTGTTGCTTTCTTCTTCACATTTTCTATTGCCCTTGTGCCGCTGAGGGATTCCTGATGCTCTTTTATTATGCAACTAAGTGGACCGACAAACATGTTTAACATGATCTTCTCACTTGTATCAAGTGATCATACCATAGTTGGGGTGACTGAATCTTACAGATTGATTGCCAAAAGCTCCTAATAGGAGCAGAGAAAGTCTTGAAGATAGTGTTCACACGCCTTGAATTTAGATTGTAGAGTTTGCATCTCTAAAGTAATCACCTAGTTCTTTCGATTCCTATATTATTACAGTTCCTTTGTTAATTGTGTGCCTACAAATCTAATTAACTCCTATATCTACAATTTCAAGACAAAATCATACAATTGTAAATTAGATTTTTCTTCGATGTTCATGTTTATTTTCTATGAATTCTAACCATGTTGTTACTTTAAAGTGTTTTTTCTTTTTGAATTGCCCATGTTTCTAGTTTGCACTCAACCCATTAGAAATAGAGAATGTGATTTTGACAGACCTCTCTTGTTCTTGTTTCCACCATCTTACCACTAATAATTCATATTCCTTCTATGCTTGAAACACAACCTAGTAACCTTCTCCCTGATTCCTAGGATGTTACTCCTCCTCCTCCCACACATGTTGTCACCACTCCTATCTCAAAACAAATAGTCTATTTATGTTGTGGAAAGATCCTATCCGCTCTCTTCAACTCTTTGAATTATACCATAAAATCATTACTATTTTTTTACTTTGCAAGGCTTTATATTCCAAGTTTAATCTAGAAAATGATGGTCTTAAGTTTTATGCTTTTATCTCATGGATTAATATAATATAGTTGATGATGATCCTATCTAAGAAGATGTCCTGGAATACCAAAATATGGTTTCTAAATCCATAGACAAGGATTATAACCTTGATGAAAATGTTCAAGTAGCACCCTCATAGAGAAAAGCTCACATTGTTAGAAGGACTTTTCCAAGTCCCTCAGTCATACATAAGGTAATGACTAAGGGGTCCTTTGTCAAATCACTTTAAATTGAGGATAGGCATATGCATCAAGATAAGAAATTTAACCCTACTGTAAACCTTATTTTTGGGAACACACTCATGAAGAAACACAACACTCCAACTTCAATAAGAAATATAAACAATCCATTAAGGTTTGCAAGAACCAAAGACTTTGCAATATGTGTATACTTATATTCCATCATAAGAGATACAAGGAGATCACCATACATCCAAGGACTTACCTACACAAGACAAGAGTCTTTCACCTACACAAGGACTTACCCACTTGAGCAAGATGTCTTCAGTCTTCAAAAAGGACTTACTCACACTTGCATAAAGTATTTGGCCTTGAAGGAATTACCCACTCTTCTTGAATCTTTGACTTGCCATTCTCCTTCAACTGGAGAAGAACTTCACCTCTTCTTCAACCTTAAAGAAGACTAGTAGCTTCACCTTCATTCAAAGTGTCTTTCTTCAACCTTTGCTCTTTGAGAAAGGATATTGGGAAGATGGAAGGAATGAGAGCTTTACAAGCACATGGAGGTATCTCTCTTACAACATGCCTAACTCACTCGTAATCACAAAATTCTTTGTAAATGAGAGAGAGAAAGGGGCTCAAAGGGTTGCAACACACTCAACTAAAGAAAAGACCAAGAATAGCATGAATGAGCAAACTTGGAATGAACTACAAGGGGTCCTATTTATAGCTTGGGGTGTTCCTTTGAGTGTGGGATCACTTAAGCACAAAAAATAGTTGCTTTACAACTTGCAACAGATCTATTTTCATTTACAAAAACTTTCCAACGGTTATAATCATTTTTTCTACATATTTTGTATAGTACATTCAGTCAAGTTTCAATAAAGATAACTCGACCAATCCACTAACTGAAAAAGCTAATTTTCAAACTATCGATCGAGTTTGTTCTAGAAAACTGGATCGATGATTCAAAATTAGTTTTGGTCAGTGAGTCGGCCGATCAAGTTTTGTGAGTGTACAACTTGACTGATTGATCATTTCAGAAAATTCATCACTAGATCAGTCAAGTTCCAAACTCGATCAACAAAGTGCATATGACAAATTTTCCAAAATGATTTATGAGTGACCAAACATTGGAATTAAGTGTCCTTGACTTTTTCTCATCTTAGTTACAAGTCATATCATTAATACAAGTGATTATAGAATTAATCTAAGGTGATTTAGAGTGATTTATCAAATTGCACACTTGCATTGCTTTTGACTTGCTCTTGGACAAGCTAGGGCTAGTGTAATTTGATCATTTTCATGTACCTTGAGCATAAATTAATCTTGAACAAACATATTAGATACATATGAATGGAATCGTTAAGTCATTATCAAAATATGGACAATGTATAACTCTCAAGTCAACATTCTCCCCCATTTTGACAATGACAAACCATTATTCCTCAGCATATTGAAAAAGGATATGAAAAGGTATACCTTAGACTTGTGAATTGCAAGGGGATTCATAATCTTAACAATGTGAATTCCCCTCAATCTATGCTCACTCTTACCTGCATAGTTAGTCTTTCTGCACAAAGCAATATAGCATGTATATACTATATGGTCCTTTAGCAAGTCACATGATAAAGCATATATTGAACGAGAAAAGGATCACATAGGAAATAAAATAAATATGGTTGAGATTCAAAACATTGAAATTCTCTCCCCCTTTTGTCATTATCAAAAAGGAAGGGGAGTAGAAGAGAACAAATACATGTCTTCTCCAAGCACAACCAAAACATTCAATCCACAACATAAAACATGCAACCTCATAGCATACACCAAACAGAGACAAGAGAGAAACAACCAATCTAAGTCATAATCAAAATATGGGAAACATGGCACCAAATCATGAGATATAGTCAATCAAAGAGTAAGTGTACATATGATTAAGATTACAACACTAAAAGCATGTCCTCAAAAACAACTACAAGCCAAAACAATGAAAATAACATGATGATAGAAACAGTACATCTCAGATAATGTGTCTAGATGTTTTTAGTACAAAATAGTCTATAAACATATATATGATCAACATCTACAGACTAAAAGATAAAACATCTAAACATCTAGGATATCTATGTCCACATCATCATCATCAACAACATCATCATCAGCAGAGGCTTCTGACCCATTGTCATTATCTCCGTCTGAAGGTGCAGTAGAGGTAGCAACATCCCCTCATCACCAAAGCTACCAGCAAAGCCATCAAAAACATCATATCCATCATCTTCAGATGCCTCCTCATCAGCAAAACCAACATCCTCATCATCTTGATATGGCATCTCTTCATCAATAGAGAGACCAAAGCCACGATCGGGCCACCTGGCATTCTGCTCAGCCCAAGACATACCAAGGTCATGTAATTCTTAAGCTTGTGGAAAAGTAGGAGAAGAAGTGCCAAGTCCTGTAAGCAAGGTAGATATAGGACCAGCAGGCAAAGGTAGCACAACAAGGGTAGATCCACCAACAACAAAGGGTGTAGCAGTGGAAGCAATAGGTGGAGGGGTTGGGTAAAAGTGATTGTATGCATAGGATGCATAATCACCTCTTGGGTAGGAATGGTAGGAAGGGTAAGGATGGGCACATGATAGGTTCATGGTAGACATGATAGAATAGAGATCCTGATATATATATGCTCCTAAACCAGAAGGTTATACACCTATGGATGCATCATGTAACCAATAAGGTTTTCATTTGATGCATGAAAAGGGGCACAGGCAGGTTGGGATGGCTGAGGAGGTGGAGGTGTACGGGTGGATGTGGAGGCTCCAAGTGTGGTAGAGGAAGGGGTAGGCACACTTTTCTGAATTGTGGTCTTACAGATGAAAACTCCTTTCTGGGTAGGTTTGTAATGAAAGTCATGAAAAAGAGATTTGCCAGTGGTAGACTGAAACAAACCACAAATTAAGGCTGGGTAGGGTGGGTGGGTTCCTCGGGTGTTCTTACCAGAGCCAAAGCAGGTCATATGGTGGAGAACATATCTGGCCCACTTGACTTCAATGTTCTTCAAGATATAGAACATTATCCCCATTGTGTTCTCTACAATTTTAGTTTGGTTTTTCTTTGGATGAATATTGCAGTTAACAACTAGGGTGAGTATGTGGTTTTTCAAGTTTAAGGCAGAGGAGGGAAGGGTAAACTTCTTCCTATAGGGAAACTGAGGCTTCTTCAAGAATTTATATATGTTAGGGAGAGTGATATCATATTACTTGTAGAAGGCCTTAGGGTCTATGAGGTCAAAGTACTCAGGGTAATCCTTCCTCCACGTATCAGTCACCTCAGTACCAAAGAAAAAGATATTCAAGGTATCCTTGGAGACTTGGAATTTCTTACCATAAATATTGGATGTAAGGACTACTTGAGCATTAGGCAGGGGTACGAGAGTGTCATAATTCCATTGCAAATTTGCATAGAATTCATGAACGGATTTGGTGCTTGTGATGGAATTGAAATAACACACACGTTCAACACTCAAGGTGGAGAGGTGGTGGTCATAAAGCAACTCAGCATCTTGATCAACAACCTCTTGTCTATGTGGGTGTGGCTCAAATAAGGCACAAAATGGGAAGAGGTTCCTAGGAAGGAGCTTCTTGTACCTATTTAGAGCATCATTAGAGACAAAGAAGGTATCATCAAAGGGTATAAGATGCAAGTTGGAGGAGGATGATGGTTCTCCAGATGGGGCGGCTCTCTTTCTCCTATTGGAAGCCATGGAGGCGAGATAAGAGGATTGAGAGGTCAAAAATGTAAGAAACACCACCACAGACTGACCAAACACATAGGGTTGATGTGGAATAGGTCTAGGAAGGTCGAGAAAGGGTGGGCTAGGGCTAGGGCTAGGAAGAGGATGGTTGGGGATAGGTTTGAGAGCTTGAGGGAGATAGAGAGTGAATCAGTTGATTTTTCTCTAGTTGAGAGGGAGAAAAGTCGGTGAACCACACTTAAGTTTGCTCCATCCCAGACATCGATCGCGTTCTGTGATTGAGAAACTTGATCGAATGGCTTTTTACAAAAGCCCACATCCACGGATCAGTCGAGTTGGCAACTCGATCGATGGTCAACGTGAACCAACTTTAGAAATTTTAATTTCTAGCCATTATAGTGCCAATTAAAATTATTTTTCTAGTCCATTTTGCATTTTGAACATACTTAGGCACATATCACTCATCATTGGGTACTATTTTGTGATAAAATAAGCATTTGTGATAAATACCCAAAACAAGCAAAAAACAAAGCATATGAACATGAAACTTTTAGCACTTTAGCAAGAAAGGGTGATCAATATATAAGCAAAGCATATAGGATAGATAACTACTAGCTAGAAGGCATATCTGATTCATCCAAAGAAGTTATGAGCAGTTTAGATCTGATAAAATTAAATTTCTCTCTAGATAGAGGTTTAGTGAAAATGTCTTCCAACTAATTTTCCGTGTCCACATGCATGATTTAGATATCCTTTTTGGTAATATGATCATGAAGAAAATGGTGAAAAACCTCTATGTGCTTGGATCTACTATGCAATATAGGATTGTAAGATAAATTGATGCACTAGTATTATCACAATAGATAGGAGAAGCATCAAAATAAATGTTAAAGTCTTAGAGCATTTGCTTCATTCATAGGACATGGGCACAACAACTCTAGAGTGCAATATATTCAGCCTGGGTGGTAGATAATGCCACAATGCTCTATTTCTTGGAAAACCAAGACACCAAGCATGGTCCTAGGAGGAAGAAAGAGCCACTTGTGCACTTTCTATCAATCAAGCATCTTGCTTAATCCACATCACTATAAGCCATAATATTAAAGTCCCTTGACTTGGGATACTATAGCTCAAAATTTGGAGTTACCTTAAATCCTCTTAACAGCTATAAGATGTGATTTCTTGGGATTTGATTGAAAGTGAACGCACAAGCCAACACCAAACATTATATCAGGTCTAGGGGCAGTTAAATAAAGTAAACTTCCAATCACATCTCTATAGATCTTCTCACCACTTTCTCACCTTCTTCATCTTTATCAAGTTTCGCAGTGTTTGACATGGGTGTGTTCATTGTCTTGGTGTTCTCCATCCCAAAATGCCTAAGTAGCTCACTTGTGTACTTTCCTTGGTTGATGAAGTTCCCATCTTTAGTTTGTTTGATTTGAAAGCCGAGGAAGAAAGTAAGCTCGCCCATCATGCTCATCTCAAACTCACTCTACATAAGATCACTAAACTCCTTTCAAAGATCTATATTAGTTCTGCCAAAAATGATATCATCAACATAAATTTGAATGATAAGAAAATTATTAGAAGTGTGTTTAAGAAATAGGGTAGAATCTAATTTGCCCATTATATACCCATGATCTAACAAAAAATTCTTTAACTTCTCATACCAAGCTCGAGGTGCTTGTTTGAGTCCATGGAGAGCATTTTGCAATAAATAAACATGGTTAGGTAAGCTATCATCTCCAAAGCCAAGGGGTTGTGCAACATACACTTCCTCCTCAATTGTACCATTCAAAAATGCTCTTTTAACATCCATTTGACAGAGAAGAAAGTTTTTATAATTAGCCAAAGCAATCAACATATGAATGGACTCAAGTCTAGATACACATGCATATGTTTCATCAAAATCTATACCTTCCTATTGATTGTAGCCTAGAGCCACTAGCCTTGATTTATTCCTTACCACCTTGCCAGTTTCATCTAGCTTGTTGCAGTAGACCCACTTGGTGCCAATGATCTTTCTATCACTTGGTCTTGGCACTAGGGTACATACTTTGTTCTTTTCAAATTGCTCCAATTCTTATTGCATGGCTAGGATCCATTCATCATCCCGCAGAGCTTCTTTGATGTTCTTTGGATCGAGTTGTGAGATGAAGGTGTTGTTGGCTTGTTCTTTGTTGAAGGCAGCCTATGTCTTCACTCTTTCAAAAGGGTCACCTAAAATCATCTCTTTTAGATGATTCTTCGCAAAGCGGGGAGTTGGATCATTCTTCTTTTCTTCTTTCTTTTCTTCTTGAGTGACTATCTCTTTTCCTTTTGGGTGATGTTGATTTCTTTTAGGATAAGATTTACCTCACCTACAACATCATCATTTGGAACAATATCTTTGGGAATAGAGGGGTTAGCCTCAATAAATTTAACAGTAATAGATTCTTCTACTTTATCAAGATCAACAATAAACACTCTATAAGCCTTTCTAGTAGTGCTATAGCCAAGAAAGAAAGCCTTGTAAGATTTTGGATTAAAATTGTCAAGAGAATCTTCCGTATTCAAAACAAAATAAGGACATCCGAAAACATGAAAGTACTCAACAGATGGCTTCCTACCATGCCATAGCTCATAGGGGGGGGTTCTTCAAAGAAGGATTTGTAAAAACCCAATTTTGCACAAAACATGAGGTACTAACGACTTTGACCGAAAACTTCTTTGGAGTGTCATAATCTAAAAGCATGGTCCTAGTCATTTCTTGTACTGACCTATTCTTCCTCTCTATAACCCCATTTTGTTGAGGTGTTTGAGGTGAACAGAAGATATGTGCATAGCCAGATTCTTAACAAAAATGTTCAAAAATATCATTTTCAAATTCTCCCCCATGATCACTATAGATGGAAACAATATGGCAAGAAGCATCATTCTCAACTCGTTTACAAAAACTATTGATTACATCAAGTGTATCACTCTTGGAAATGAGAAATAAGGTCCAAGTATATCTAGAGAAATCATCGACAACAACAAGACAATAGTTAGAACCATGAAGCGATTGAGTTCTCATTGGTCCAAACAGATCAATATGGAGAAGTTCAAGACATCTCTTGGTACTAAGAACTACTTAGGATTTGAAGGAGGACATTTTTTGCTTTCCTTGGGTACAAGGTTGGCATTCCTCATCCTTTTCAAAATCCGATTTGTGAAGTCCCTTGACCAAGTCCTTTTTGCTCATTATTCTTCAATTGATGCATATTTACATGACCAAGCTGATGATGCCAAAGAGAAATATCATTCAAATTGACTACTAGGCATCTACCAACAATAGGATTAATAGATTCAAGCATAATTACATAAAGATTACCACTCCTAGTTCCCTTATATATAACATGATAAGTGAGGGAATCTAGAATCAAGCATTCAAAAGAAATAAATAGAACAAAGTAGCCATTATCACATAATTGACCTACACTTATTAAGTTGTGATGTAGTCCATCCACAAAAAGAACATTCTTGATACACAAGGATTCACCTACATCACTCTCACCTTTCACCTTACCTTTCTTGTTGTCCCTGAAAGTAACTGAACCTCCTTTCTTCTTCGTGAAGTTGTTGAAATGGCTTATATCACCTGTCATGTGTTTAGTGCAGCCACTATCAAAAATCCATCTTCCTTTTTCCCACAAGAAAGGAGACTGTCGGTTCCCAACTCAAACTTTAGGATCTGGAGTTATCTTGGTGACCCATTTCATCTTTGGGTTGATCCCCTTTGGTTTGTAAGGACAATAAGTAGAGTAATGATCATCACTTTACACTGAGAAAAAATCATAGGGTTCTTAGTGACAGAATACTCTCCAATGAAAAAGGAGGTTTCCTTACTCTTTTTCTTACCTTTGGCTTTGTTCTTGCTCTTAGGTTCTCCCCCTACAAATTCCAAACCACTAGTACCATTTTGTTTGGTAGAATGGTCAAGGAATTCATTTAGGGAGTTTTTCCCTTTAAGGAATGTCTGCAGAGAGGCTCTAAGTCTATTATTGTCATCATTAAGAGATATGATAGTAGAAGACAAACTAGCAAGATTATCCCTAGCATGAACAAAGTCGACCTCTAAATAGAGGGCTTTAGTTAAATTGGAATCTTTCTCAAGAGAAATAGAAGCAACATCAGTACTAGGAAAAATAGGTCTAGAAGATAAATCAATAACTTGACCAAGAAACCTAGAATTTTCATATTAAAGCAATTGAATATCTTTGAGATAAACATCCCTCTCATCTCTATGAGCATCAACAATAAGCTTGAATTTAGCATTTTCAGTTTTAAGTATTTCAAGCTCATTTAGGAACTTTTGGTTTTCTTCCTTAAGAGATTCAATATTTTTAAGGTAAACACCATTCTCTATCTTTTTAAGTATTTCAAGCTCATTTAGGCACTTTTGGTTTTCTTCATTAAGAGATTCAATATTCTTAAAGTAAACACCATTCTCTACCTCAACTCCATTGTATTGGAGCTCAAGATCAAGAAATTGGCCTTGCAAGTTATCAATTCCCTCAAGATGAATTTTCTCATTTTGCTCAAGAATCTCAGTTTAGCATACAAATCATTAATGATTTTTCCTAATCTCTTTCTTTTAGATTTAAATTTAGCAAAAGAAGAACGGGTAGAAATAAGCATGTCAATAATAGTTTCTTTAGCTAAGTCATGTAAGATTACCTCACTTACCTCATTTACCTTGCCAATTTCTTCACTAGTAGAGGCCAAGAATGCAAGGCGACACTCTCCATCTTCATAGGAACTAGAGCCACTTGAGGATGATGCTTTCCCAAGCTGCATGAGTTGCATTATTGTGTCTCTTCTCCTTCTTTTCCTTCCTCTTGTACTTTCTCTCTTTCTTGTAATCTTCCTCCTTGGAGCTACTCTTGTGGTGTGACTTTCTTGATTTTGGACATTCACTCTTGTAGTGTCCTTTTTGTCCACACTTGTAGCATCTTGGAGTATAAGAAGAAGATTGCTTTCCCTTGAAGTGCTTGCCCTTGGGAGTAGTTGGCTTCATTCTCACTAGAGCCATCATCTTCACTAGAGGAGGAGGGAGAGGTCCGACAAGTAAGTTGTTGTTGAAGGATGATAGCCTCCACTTGAGCTTTTAAGGCACTATCTTTGATCTTTCTTTCTTCCTTCTCTTCTTGATTGGCTTCCTATTCTTGCTTGTCAAGCCTTGGCTCATGAACTTGTAGATTGCAAATGAGCTCTTTGGTTGTAATATTACCAAGACTTCTCACTTCTTCAATAGAGGTCACCTTTGACTCCCATATCTTTGGTAGAGACCTCAAGATCTTTGAGTTGATTTCTCCTCTATCCAAAGTGTGTCCCAAATAAGCTAGGCCATTGATGATGATGTTGAGCCTAGAGTACATCTCAAAAACTCCTTCTTTCTTGCCCATCTTGAAGTTCTCTAGAATGTTGTTCAACATGTAGATCTTGGCCTCCTTCACTTGCTTTGTGCCCTCATAGGTTATGCACAAATTATCCTATATCTCATAGGTTTTGTCCAATGAGGAGATGTGGTTGAACTATATTGGGGTGAGGGATGCATAGAGGATGCTTATTGCTTTGGCATTGAGTTGGGATTCTTTTGCAGAAGCTTCATTCTATGTTGACACAACTCTGGTTGGCTCCTTGTATGGTGCGATCATCACCATCCACATATCAAAGTCCATCCATTAAATGTAGAACTGCTTACGCCTCTTCCAATAGAGGAATTTGGTGTCGTCAAAGATTGGAGGATGCATGGAGAAGCCTCCCTCTAGGTTGAGTGAACCAAGTAGGTTCTCACCCATCTTCTCGTCTCATGGGAGATTATTGGAGAAGATCCTTGACTCTGATACCACTTGTTGGATCTAGGGCTCTAGAGGGGGGAGAATAGAGCTTCAAAATTCTCACAAGAAATGTTAGAACTTCAAATTTTATCAATTAAAACCATATACTTAAGATTAATTTGAAGTCCTATCTGAGCAAGCATAGCAAGGATGAGATAAATTGAAACATGCACTTGGACAAGGTGGTTAGAGTGGTTCCAATATCCAAACTAGGAGATAGTCAATCCACTACCTAGAGAGGTCAACCTCTAGGACTTTGCAATCTGTGTATACTTATATTCCATCATAAGAGATACAAGGAGACAACAATACATCCAAGGACTTACCTAATCAAGACAAGAGTCTTTCACCTACAAAAGGACTTACCCACTTGATCAAGATGTCTTCAACCTTCAACAAGGACTTACACACACTTACATCAAGTCTTTGGCCTTGAAGTAATTACCCACTCTTCTTGAATCTTTTCCATGCCCTTCTCCTTCACCTGGAGAAGATCTTCACCTCTTCTTCAACCTTGAAAAAGACCAGCAGCTTCACCTTCACTCGGAGTAGCTTGCTTCAACCTTTTCTCTTTGAGAAAAGGGATTAGGAAGATGGAAGGAATGAGAGCCTTACAAGAACATGGAGGTAGCTCTCTTACAACATGCCTAACACACTCATAATCATGAAAGTCTTTGTAAATGAGAGAGAGGGGCTCAAATGGTTGCAACACACTCAAATAGAGAAAGGACCAAGAATAGCATGAATGATTAAACTTGGAATGAGCTCCAAGGGGTCCTATTTATAGTTGGGGGTGTTCCTTTGAGTTTGGGATCACTTAAGAATGAAAAATAGCCATTTACAACTTGTAACCGATCTATTTTCATTTACAACAACTCTCCAGTGGTTATAATAACTTTTTCTACATTTTCCATATAGTATATTTGGTCGAGTTTCAATAAAGATAACTCGATCGATCCACTAACCAACAAAGCTAATTTTCAAACTATCGGTCGAGTTTTTTCTGGGAAATTCGACCGATGAGTTAAAATTAGTTTTGGTTGGTCGGACGAGTTTTGTGAGTGTATAACTTGACCGATTGATCATTTCAGAAAATCCATCACTGGATCAGCTGATTTTCAAACTCGACCGACAGAGTGCCTGTGACAAATTTTCCAAAATGATTTGTGAGTGACCAAATGTTGGAATTAAGTGCCCCTGGTTTTTTCTCATCTTAGTTACAAGTCATATCATCAATACAAGTGATTACAAAATTAATCTAAGGTGATTTGAAGTGATTTCCCAAATTGCACACTTGCATTGCTTTTGACTTGATCTTGGATAATATAGGGCTTGTGTAATTTGATCATTTTCATGTACCTAAAGCCTGAAATCAATCTTGAGAAAACATATTAGATACATATTAAGTCATTATCAAAATATGGACAATGTATAACTCTCAAGTCCACAAATTTTATAGATTGTTCCATTTTCTTATTTATAACAAATGGTGAGAAATTTGAAAATTTCAAGTGTTGTAAAATACAAGTAGAGAAATAGCTAGAGAATAACATTAAGAGACTTAGGTCTGATAGAGATGGTAACAAGTTCTTCTAGGATGAAGGCCTTATTCATGAATCTGATGCCCCTTATAATCCTCAATCAAATGGAATTGCTTAGATGAGAGGGAATAACAAATTGACTGGTGGGGTCCAAACTTAGTCATAGACTAGGGGGAGGCTCTTCAAACTACCAACTACACTCTAAACCCCTTCCCATTTAGACATGTTCATAAAACTCCCTATGGACTTTGTCTTAACAAGAAACCTTGTTTTTTTTTAAAATAGCTCAATATCATTAAAAGTAAGCCATACGGCATCTACAAGATAGACATCTCTCAACAAGTAACCAAGTAGCAACTCCTTTTGCGGAAAGACATAGCACAAGGCTCAGATTGGGATGCGATAGGTACGCTTCTGCACCGTCCACCTCTTGTAATGGCTGTCTAAAACAACTATCTCAGATGGAATTCATCAATCTACCAGAACCTATGAGTACATCTTGAGAGGAGTATGCAAAGCCACTGACAGAGATTACCATCATGAAGACAACGAAAGATTACCCGACAAAGAGCTTGACCCCAAAGCAAACGACACAAAACTAACAACACAGACACAACGCCCCACCAAATAGGATGAGAAACACAACTACTATCGACGCACTAAGGTTGCCCACCAGCAGACCCGGGAAGGAGGCCAAACCCCAGTGATGCAGATACAAAGGAAGGATGGCTCATGCGGATACAAAGGTGGGGAGTAGAGGGTGCCGGGAACTCCACCACCACTCCCGACCACCACTGCGAATAGGGGGTGGAAGACCCACACGAATCCCAAAACCCAGCTTCCTCCTCCTCTGCCTAAAGCACCAAGGGGTGCCCTAGCTCACTGTCTGCCAAAGAAGGAACTCGAGGCATGACACGACAAACAGACGACACAAGCACTCCCACTGGAGGAACAAAACCAAACTAAACAACTAGGAAACACCGATAGAAGGTGACAAAAAGAATAGAAGAAACCTGCCACAGACAGACAACCCTAAATAGAAAAACCTAAGCAGAAGATAACAAAACTAAAACAACGATCCGCCGCCCAGCCCCACACCGGCCAAGAACTGTCGTCTCCTCCTCATCGTCCCCAGCCAGCGTTGCCCCCAGCACCGCCACAGATGAAGAGGCCGCTTGATCGGGATCTCTGGCGGCCAGCAAGGACCCGCCGCCCAAAACCGGATCGCGCTGAAAGAGGAAAGGAGGAAGGAGATGGTGCAGAGCTCTGCCAGGAAGCGCGACCAGCAAGCATGAGTCGATGTAGACGCCTAGGGGGAGTGGGTGGCGCTCACCGGCAGCCGGAACCCTCCCCCGAGCCGGCACTGTCGTCGCCTTCGGAAAACCTAGATCGCCCGTATGATCGCCTTCGGGAGAGAGCGCTGGAGCGGCTCGGCAATCACAAGAAACCTTGTTTGTAATACCTCAAAGTGTGGGAGTTCTTGGAGAAAGTAAAAATTCCTGATAACAATAAGAGAATTAGGACCTACGATTGTTGACATAGTCTTTGAGGATATCTAGAAAAAAAAATTCAAATACATTCCTAGTAATTAAATCTGAAATCGCTTACATAAGAACCAACTCCTTTCTTGAGATTTATCATGTAGATGTTGTTTATGATGAAATCATATTTCCTCTTAAGAAGAAGGTTCCTAGACAGGTTGCTGAAGGTATCTCTTCCTCTATACCTCAAACCCATTCTAGATTCAACTTTATGTGAAGTAGAACATGGGATTCTTTTTTATTAGTCTCCCGATGACCTAGGTAGGGGTAAAAGACCAAAGTTTGTAAGAGCAAGGGTCCTAAATTCTACATCTTCCGTAGAAAATGACCACGGTAAATATGGAGATGCCATAAAATCCATAAATGCTAATTGAAAGGAAGCAGTTGATAACAAAATAGAATCAATTATGAGAAATCACATACTTGGATTACAACTAAGCTTCCACGTGGATGTAAAAGTATTGGATGAAAATGATTATTCAGGAATAAGATGGGGGAATATAGTTCGACAAATAAGTTTAAGGCCATACTAGTATATAAAGGCTTTAGTAAAAAGGAAGTATAAGATTACTTTGGTATTGTTGCACCTATAAACAAAATCTCTTCCATTTTTGTTGTCCTTGCTCTATATTATATCCATAAAATTGAAGTTTATCAAATGGATGTCAAGACGGACTTCTTGAATGGAGATTTTGAGGAGGAAATTTATATGGGTTTTCTAGAAGGTTTTGTTGCTCATCGGCAATAATACAAAGATTTTTGGTTGATCAAGTCCTTTTACAGACTCAAACAAGAACCTAAATAATGGAATGATAAGCTTTATAAAATTGTTTTATCTTATGAATACATTGTGAATAAATTAGCTTGATGTATCTATTCCCAAGTTTCGATAATTCTTGTATTATTATTTGCTTGTATGTTGATAATATTTTCTATTTGGACCCAATGCAATATTATAAATAAAACTAAATCTTTTCTTTATTGCAATTTTAATATGAAAGATTTAGGAATTGTTGATTGAATCCTTGATATTAAATTAAGTATAACTACTTTTAACTTTATACTTAATCAATCTCATTATGTTGATAAAATCTAGAAAACATTTGAGATGTTTAGTTGTACACCTTTGAACACATCTACAACCTATACTACATTGTAAGGTCTATGAGGGACACTCCAAGGGATCATCAAAAATATGCACAAGTTATGGGAAGCTTGATGTATCTAGTAAACTAAACTATACATTATATATCCTATATTGTGTGTAGGTTGAGTAGGTACACAAGTTATTTTAATAGAGACTACTGGAAGACTTTGGTTTGAGTTTCCAAGTACCTTAAATGCACAACTATGTATAATCTCCATTAAACTAGTTTCCAAACCATGTTTGAGGGTTATGTTGATGCAAATTGGGTTGTTGATTCAAATGGAACCATGTCCACCAGTGGGTATGTATTTTTCCTTGGAGGAGGAGAAGTTTCTTGGAAACCTTCCAAACAAATTTTTAGATTAGATCCACAATGAAGCATGAGTTTATTGCTTTAGATTTAGCTAGTTGTTAGACCCAATGGCTTATAAGTTTATTTTTTGATCTCCCATAGTTTTAAAGTCATTTCCTCATGTTTCTATCTTGTGTTAACAAGTAGGCATAGATAACAATAAAGAATCTAAAAGTAACCCAAGTAAATTTTTTGGGAGTGAGATATGGGGAAATGAGAGATTATCGTCTGTGGAGCCACACCTACCAAATATGAGAAACCATCATTAAATATTTTAGATCCACTTATAAAGGGTATAGAAAGGAATCTAGTACTCTATTCATTGAGGTAGATGGGTCTTCTCCCTATAGATTAAACATTGCAATTGCAACCCTATTATTTCAAAACTAGAGATCTCAAGAGATTGATTCAAAGGGACAACTAACTAAGGTGTTATGGAGAAGAACATACTTGTAGTTTTACTCTTGACTCTACCAATGGTGTTAGTGCTTCATTCTATTTGATTTTAAGAAGAACTTTTCTCAAAGTGGGTTCAAGGCCATTAATCAGAGAGTATAGACTGATATCATACCCTTAGAAATCCCTAATATGAGGGTAACATGACATGCCTAAACTATGCATTCAAAACGCTGATGTACACATTGAGTAGTATAGACCTATGAGGCTCGAATGTCAAACTTAGGGAAACATACTCAAGAGACTACTACTAACTCTAACCTAATCATATAGGCCTCGAAAAGGTGATTGGCTAATTTTTTATAACTAAGGACAAGAATTGAAATATAAATTAAGTGGAATGTGATTAAAAATTGGTGGATTCCATTGAATTATAGTTTTACCATGGTATACATTACATTTAACTCCATTTCATTAATAATCATTTACCCTTAACCCTAGAGTAAGGACATGTAGCAAGTATTACCCACTCATGCATCGTAATACACTATCTATACTAAGATAAACCCTACTTTTGTAGTGATTTAAGAAATTGGTAGGTGCATTAATGATATCTCTAGGTCATTCCCTTCACAGTCGTGGTCCCTCTCCTGAGGCATAGTATTGTCTATGTAAATCTATGATATGTCCAACCCTTAATCCCTCTCCTGAAGCAATTATTGGTCTAAGAAATTTATTATGGTGATCAAGCACATGTCATTCATTAAGAAATCATATATTTACATCTAGAATTAAGGAAAACATATATAATAAATTATGGAAGTCTAACACAACAAAAAACTGATAAACTTGCCCTATTTGATTTTTATCAATGAATACAAAGAGGAAGAGAGAGTAAACAAGCTTAACATTATAAAATTAGCGAAAATCCTTAGAGAAACCAGTCTGGACGATCCCCTCTGGTGACATCTACAAATCTGCTTCCCAGAGGTGCCTGAATTGTCTGTAGTGTTGTCATCTCCTTTGTCTCCTCCTCTTCTTGGCTCTATGATCTGTTGCAATGAGATAGAACATGATTGATTCCTTTGGTCGAACTCCTCTTAGGTCATAAGTGGGACTCATGCCATCATTCAGTCACAACCATTAGATATGTCGCTCTATTTAATCTACATTGATTGTGTAGTTAGTACCACTGATTGGATGTTGGTGTCAATGAGTTGTCGGCTAACGCGTAGCCCTTGATCTGTCGGTACCACCGACAACTATTTCTATAGCACCGAGTTGCTTTCTGCAAGTTCTGACTTGATCTGGGTACTCAAGTCGATACCATCGATTAGTGCATTGGTGGCACTGAGATTTTGCTAACTTCCCTGTTATATTTTTGCAAAATTTTAGCATCACCAACTTATAATTCGGTGGCACCGAGTTGTAATGAAAGTGCTTGAATTGCCTGAAACAAGGAAAAATCAACATAAGTCCAAATAAAAAGTGATCATTCGACATAATTCTGTATGAATACTTAATAATTGATGCAATAGTATTTCACAAGATAGTAATGATAAACAATAGATAAATAATATCGTAGTGTGCAATAATGCACTAAATGCATGAAAAAATAGCCTATGGAAAGAAACTAAAACTCAACACATCAAAATCCCCTAAGCTTGAATGTTGCTCGCCCTCGATCAAGACTACCTTTGGATCTTTTTGAAATAAATCAGCAAGAGGACAAATGATATGAACTACATTTCTCAAATAACCCCACCTGACAATGATGAATCGGCCCTTACCAACCACTGAACAAATAACTACTCAGAAGTGACCAAAAATTTTCATTCAGGATTAGGGTTGTAAATGGGTACAGGTAGACCCACGAACTTGAAAGTTCAGACCCTTAAAAAACCTATCACGGGTCTAATTTTTTATACATGCATACCCTTGGACCCACATATAAGCGGGTCCAATAATCGGTATGCTTGGACCCAGACCTGCTAGACCTGTGTACCCGCTATACATAAGTAACTATTTATATAATATGTTACATATATCATACTTTACTAGTCTAACTAATATAATTATTGAGATTATATCCTACTTTAACCATAATAAGGTTGAGACTAGGCATATAATTAAGAATTATCTATTCTAGTTACAATAATGAACATCATATGTAAACTTAAAATCAAAATATCTACTAGTTTACATTACTTTATGCATAAGGTAAATGTTATGATGATGACTACAAATATGTAAACTATTAACCCAATTAAGGTTAGTGTATAAAATATGAAATTATCTAATATAACTATGGCATGTTAATATACTATATAATAACAATATCTTGTTGTATTAAAATATATAGAACATTGTCATTTTTTTACATATACAATATGATGTTCATAGAACTTCTTTCCCACATACCCACACCACATACCCGCTATTATTGTGGGTACATGTATGGTGTGGGTCTAGGTTTTGTATTATGCAGGTCTAGAACCAGAACCAGACCCGCTAAATTAGATGGTTATGGGTATGGGTACAGCCAGACCCGCACCCTATCTGCACTGTTTACACCTCTATTAAGGATGTCCACTCTTTGATCAATGAAACACTATTAATGGAGTAGTTAACATCATGGTCAATAGGGCATACACATTATGCACCATGTGCTTCCCTATATACATTCCTCTTGTCTACCTACCAAATAATTTTGGAAGCATTTCCCTGTATGACAAAGAATGAGGGGTTCAATTATTTATGTGGCCTACTATAAAGAGAAATGGGTGCAATGAAATTGGTGGCTATGAATAAGAATCACAAGTGACATCCAATACATTTACACAAAAACAAAGTATGATGAACCAAAGAATGAAGGGAATGATAAATGCATGAATCCTAATGCCTACTATTTTGGTTGATTGATGAATGATGTAAGGAGTGGGACCCAGAGGGGATAAAATCCCTACTAAAATTTTAAGAATAAAACCTCTAGTCCAAACACACCCAAAAGGTATCTTGGAGTGGGTGTAAAATTTTCAAATCTTAATTAATGGTAATCAAACAACCAAAGTCTAGTAGCGGAATAAAAATAAAGACTATATTCAATTTTTCACAAAAGATTTCTAAAGTACATCATAATCCCCCACATAGGGTTTACATGTAAGTTACAACATAAGGATCTAAGTAGAGGGAAATCTAAACCATAACACTTTGTCTCCAAGATTTAACTCCTTAAGCTAAGTCCAAGTCTTCATGCCATATCATCCAAATCCTTCACCTAGGGTTGGAAGCATACCCCAGCAAGAAGAGAAAATAGATGACATCAGAAAAGGTTGGTATGTGCATACTAAAGTAAACATGAGCAATTTATGAATAAAGGAAATCAAAATAAATGCTTCCCATGAAAGTAAAAAGGACTACCCAAAGGGGCATAAAAGCAAAGAACAACAATAAATGAATTACTTGCCATTAAAACAAATAAAATTGTGCCATACTAGCACATATAAAGAATTTGGGCGCACAACCCATATCTTCATCATCGACCTGCATGCAAGTGAGATAAGAATAGCCCTAGAACAATATAGAGACAAATCCAGCCAAGTCTCATAAACTTGAAACCTCATAGAGATTGGCACATAACCAAACTCCCATATATATATATATATATATATATAAAGTGGACCGAACCTCATAAATTTGAAACCCGGGTGTGTGTGTGTGTATATATATATATATATATATATATATATATATATATATATATATATATAAAGTGGACCAAACCTCATAAATTTGAAACCCGGGTATGTGTCCACCTCCATCCCAAATATAACAGGAGCATACTGCCTTGAGCAGGAAATACACATCTGCCCAAAAACTAATGAAATCACACTACTCTAGTACTACTGAATCACATAACATGTCTAATGTAGAGGCAAGTAATAAGTATAGTCAGATTATATAAAGTAGTCATCACAAAAGTGACCAACATATACATACACCTCATAAGTGGGCAAAAGACATCACATGTCACCATATCATGAACAAAGCATAAGAAAAGACCAAAAGAATGTCCAAATATTAATAACAAAAAAAAGGTACTTCACATGAAGAATATTGTCTAAAAGAACAACATATGGTGTAGGTTAATGTCTGTAGGACCAAGACAAAGAAGAAAATAGGTGAATTGCTAAAAATGAATAATAGGGGATGCAAACATACCTTATATCAGAGTCCTAGAAACACTCTTCCCCAATCTAGTTGTTTCCAATATCATCTTTGCCTAATTATAAATTATTAATATGTATTAGGGTTTTAGATTCAAATAAGATAATGAAACCCTAATTCTAAACCTTTTAGTAAAACTAGGATTTTGGACTCAAAACCTAAACCAAATGATTCCTTATGTTTTTTGATCAAGAAAACATATTTATTTGTTATATTTGGAGTTAAGATGAATTGGTTACCAATATTAGGGATTTTATATTAATTAATTAAATCCTCAAAAATCCATCATCGAAAACATAGAAATCGGCTTTGAGTATTTTTTTTTAGAAATAACACATTTTTTTATTCCAATACATATTTGTTTGTTAATTTTGGATTAGGGAATAAAAAGATATAAATTTTGCAAAATGAGCCAATAAAAAAATTAGGAAAAGTCAAATAAGTGAGAAATTCCACAAGAGAGAGGGAAAGAGAGGGACTGGATCGCTGACATGGCCCAATCAGACGTGGCCATGTCACCAAGTCAGTAGCACAGTTGACTCGTTCAAGACAAAAAGAATCTAGGCAAAAAGATTGAATTGTCCCTTGGAGAAAAAGAAAGAAAAGAGGCGAGGTAAGGGGCAATAGAGGAAAATCACAGGGGACCATCATGGCTGAATAGAGAAGAACGACAGTGACCAAAATTGGGCAAATGCCAGGTGAGGGCTATCACAAAACAAAAACACGATGTCCACAAAGAACATTGCTCAAAGAAACTTACTATGGAAGAAATTGAGCTATGGTGACGCCGAAAGCCAGGTACTATGGCTGCAAGGTCAAAGGAAAACTTGACTAAAAAATGAGTGAAATGATGACGTGCAAAGGAATTGAAGCTAGAGTATGTTTGTTGTCACTATTCCGCAACCAAAGGAGTGGTCTTCTATTTATAGGGACGAGTATAAGCATGAAGGGTCCTCCGACTTGAGAAGAATTGTACGCCAAGATCGGGCATTTTTGGAATATGCCAAAATAAGCCATAAAAAAAGGCATGGTAAGATGCGGAATCAAAAGATGAACTTGTAGGTGAAAGAATCGTGTAAAACGGTCCATTGTGGTGGGAGAAATCCACCTTTTTTAGACCTCCCTCATTTCCTCTTTGGACAAGAGGTAGAAGACAACATTACATCTGTCTGATAAAAAACCAAAGGCCCAGAAAGGTGCATGCATAAGCAAAGTTAGTTTTGGTCGTGTGACATTTATTTTCATTCCAATTCGGAAATGGACTAAAGTGTAGTAACATGAATTTCCCCTTTTCTCTTTCTTCATTTGAGACTACAAAAAAAATCCAAATTAAATGAAATTTGACACCCAAGATATTTTGGACATGACGAATCTGAATATGCAATTAGATTTTGCTTTTGAGAACTTTTGATGTGTTATATAAATCAAATACTATTTTCTCTTTCCTCATTCATTAATGACTTTAAGATTCTCCAAATTTGATGAAACTTCACCCACAAGTTACATTAAGTGTCTTGGATACAAATTTGCCATCAATGTTTTATGTTGGAGTTGTTTGTACATTTATTTAATATTTTGAAGGTTATACACACTTTCTCTCTCCTAACTTCATATGTATATTAAAGATTATCCAAATTACATGAAAATTCACCCAAAGGCATATTTTAATGTGTAGATCGTGGATATAAGATTATTTTCCACATTTGGAGTTATTAACTATATTATCTCATATTTTGTAGGAAAACTCATATTTTCTTTCCTAAAAGAAATTAGGGTAGTTATTTTAGTGTAAATAATGTGAAACTTGACTCCCAATTTCATTGGGATCCAAGGAACACAAATCTTACATTAGATTTCTCTTTTGGAATCTCCTTTTATGAATTGTAACATTTTTGGCTTGTTATCATTATATTTATTATAACATTATTTTGTCATCATTATTATTCATCCAATTGTGTCCCATATCTTTATATTACAACCAAAAGAATTATATATCATTATTGTACACAATTATTAAGACATCTCCATTAATATCATGTGACATATTTTATGTGCCCGTTATTGGCCTGAGACTAATGTGAAGACATTAGGTTACATTAGGGTGATTTACACATGCATTAGCTCATTAGTTTATACTAAACATCTTTTAGGTGTAAAGCCTTAACCTTGTTTAGCTAAGTGCAAAAGGTCAAAGTTCTAGGGTAGGGTCCAAGATCCTATATGTTACAACACTCCACCCCTTAAAAGGATTTAATCCTCAAAATCTATTGTTCCAAACATCAACAACCAACAACATTTAGGATTACCCTCATATTTTTTTAGTTGTGAATGTTTTAGAGACTTGTGTTGTTTAGTTATCCAACTAATAAGTCAGAGACAACTAGGGTTGAGTTCTAGGTTCTCAAGTATATAACCCTACAACCCTACATAAACATCCAAAAAGTCATAGGGTGTAAAGGGTAGGTCCACTACACCTTTATATTATCCATATATTCCTAGTCATTTCTTCATAACCAAAACTAGGGTTAAGATTCTATTCCAACTAATTCAAGGGTTTCACTATCCATACATCTAGAAAATATTCACTGTAACTTAGTTTAAGAAAACTTTGATAAAATCTAGAAAACTTTGTTGCATATAATACTATAATAGAAGGAAAAAAATGGTGAAGAAATCTATTCGACATAAAATAAATGGATCCAAAATCAATTACGGGAACCAAGTCACAATTTTTTTCCATAACAAGATCTCCTTATCTTACCACTTCCACATACTCATAACCTAAGTTCATTCTCAAGTCAACCCTACTGGATATAAAGATTCATGTCACTAAAAACCTATATTGTAGGGTATGATCATCGAATACCTCATCACATTAGGGTTTACTAAACATGACTCTTATGTATACTAATATCAATCTTTCATCATCTCATGAAAAACATAGATCAAATTTAGGGTGAACATATCACCTAGAGGCCTAATATCAAAGGCAAGGGTTCTAGTTAGGGAGAAAATTAAAATAGTTAGATTTCGACTACCATGGGCTCTGATACCATGCTGTAAGGAGTGGGACCTATAGGGGATCCACTCCTTACTTAAAATTTAAAGAATAAAACCTCCTGTCCAAACACACCCAAAAGGTATCTTGGAGTGGGTGTAAAATTTTCAAATATTAATTAATGGTAATCAAAACAACCAAAGTGTAGCAACGGAATAGAAATAAAGACTATATTCAATTTTTCACAAAAGATTTCTATAGTACATCATAATCTCCCACATATGGTTTACATGTAAGATACAACATATGGATCTAAGTAGAGGGAAATTTAAACCATAACAACTTTGTCTCCAAGCTTTAACTCCTTAAGCTGAGTCCAAGTCATCATGCCATATCATCCAAGTCCTTCACCTAGGTTTGGAAGCATACCCCAACAAGAAGAGAAAATAGATGACATCAGCAAAGGATGGTATGTGCATAGTAAAGTAAAGATGAGCAATTTATGGAATAAAGGACATCAAAATAAAGGCTTCCAATGAAGAGAAAAGGATTACCCAAAGGGTCATAAAAGGAAAGAACAACAATAAAATAAATACTTCCCACTAAAACAAATTCAATTGTGCCATACTAGCACATATAAAGAATTTTGGCGCACAACCCATATCTTCATCATCGACCTACATGCATGTGAGATAAGCATAGCCCTAGACCAATATAAAGACAAAGTCATTCAAGTCTCATAAACTTGAAACCTCATAGAGAATGGCACATAACCAAACTCCCAAATATATATATAAAGTGGGCCAAACCTCATAAATTTGAAACTCGGGTATGGGGCCACCTCCATCCCAAAAATAACAGGAGCACACTACCCCTAAAAGGAAATACACATCTAACCAAAATCCAATGAAATTACTCTATTCTAGTGCTAATGAATCACATAGCATGTCTAATGTAGAGGCAAGTAATAGGTATAGTCATATTATATAAAGTAGTCACCACAAAAGTGACCAACATATACATCCACCACATAAGTGGCAAAAAGACATCACATGTCACCATATCATGAAAAAAGCATAAGAAAAGACCAAAAGAATGTCCAAAGATCAATAACAAATAAAAGGTACTTCACATGACGCATATTTTCCAAAAGAACAAGATATAGTGTAGTTTAATGTCCATAGGACCAAGAGAAATAAGAAAATAGGTGAATTGCTCAAAACAAATAACATGGGATGCAAACATACCTTATATCAGAGTCCAAGAAACACTCTTCACTAATCTAGTTGTCCACGATCATCCTTTCCTAGTTACAAATATTCACATGTATTAGGGTTTTATATTCATATAAGATAATGAAATCCTAATTCTAAACCTTTTAGAAAAACTCTAATTTTGGACTCAAAACCTAAACCAAATGATTTCTTATGTTTTCTTATCAAGAAAACATATTTATTTGATATATTTGGAGTTAAGATGAATTAGTTACCAATTTTTGGGCTTTTATATTGATTAATTAGATCCTCACAAATCCATCATAGAAAACATGGAAATTAGGCTTTAAACTATTTTTGTTAGAAATAACACATTTTGTCAATTCCAAAATAGATTTTTTTGTTAAATTTGGATAAAATAATAAAAAGATATGAATTTTGCAAAACAAGCCAATCAGAAAATTAGGAAAAGCCAAATAAGTGAGAAAATTTCTGAGAGAGAGGAAAAGAGAGGGACCTAACCACTGACATGGCCCAATTAGATGTGGCCATGTCACCAGGTCAACAACACAGTTGACTCATTCAAGGAAAAAAGAATCCAATGAAAGACTGAATTGCCCCTTGGCGAATAAGAAAGAAACGAGGCGAGGCGACAGACAATAGAGGAAAATCACAAGGGATCCTCTCCTTCCCCCACACGAGATCCATCGCAGCTGAACTAAGAAGCATAATGGTTATCAAAATTGGGCAAACACCAGGTGAGGGCTATCACAAAACAAAAACATGCCATCCTCAAAGAACATTGCTCAAGGAAACTTACTGTGGAAGAAATTGAGTTATGGTGAAGCCGAAAGCCAAGTACGATTGCCGCAAGGTCAGAGCAAAACTTGACTCAACAATGAGTGAAATGATGGCATGTAAGGGAATTGAAGTCAGATGAAATTTTCTCTAGCTATTCCACAACCAAAGGAGTGGTCTTCTATTTACAGGGATGAGTATAAGCACGAAGGGTCCCCCGACTTGAGAAGACTTGTACGCCAAGATTGGGCATTTCTGGAATATGCCAAAATAGGCCATAAACAAGGCATGGTTAGATGCGGAATCAAAAATTCAAATTTGTAGGTGAAGGAATTGTGTGAAATGGTCCACTGTGGTGGGAGAAATCTGCCTTTTTCAGACCTCCCTCGTTTCCTCTTTGGGTGCGAGGTAGAAGAAAACATAAGATCCATCCGATCAAAAACCAACGGCCCAAAAACATGTACACATAAGAAAAGTTAATTTTGGATGTGTGACATTTATTTCATTCCAATTCCAATTTGGACTAAAGTGTGGTCACATTAATTTCCCTTTTTCTCTTTCTTCATTTGAGGGTACAAATAATTTTCTAATTAAATGAAATTTGACACCCAACCTATTTCGGACACGAGGAATCTGAATATGTATTTAGATTTTCCTGTTGAGAACTTTTGATGTGTTAAATAAATCAAATACTATTTTCTCTTTCCTCATTCATTAATGACTTTAAATTTCTCCAAATTTGATGAAACTTCACCCACAAGTTACATTAAGTGTCTTGGATATGGATTTGCCATCAATTTTACATGTTGAAGTTGTTTGTACATTTATTTAATATTTTGAAGGTTCTACACACTTTCACTCTCCTAACTTCACAAGTATATTAAAGATTATCCAAATTATATGAAAATTCGCCCAAAGACATACTTTAATGTGTAGACTCTGAACATAAGATTATTTTACACTTTTGGAGTCATTAAATATTTTATCACATATTTTGTAGGAAAACTCATATTTTCCTTCCTAAAAGAAATTAAGGTAGTTATTTTAGTGTAAATAATGTGAAACTTGACTCCCAAGTTAATTGGTATCCAAGGAACACGAATTTTACATTAGAATTCTTTTCTTAGAATCTCCTTTTATGAATTGTAACATTTTTGGCTTGTTATCATTATATTTATTAGAATATTATTTCATCATCATTATTATTCATCCAATTGTGTCCCATATCTTTATATTAAAACCAAAAGAATTATATATCAATATTTTACACAATTATTGTTTCCATTAATATCGTGTCACATGTTTTATGTGTCCATTATTGGCTTATGGCTAATGTGAAGACATTAGGTTACATTAGGGTGATTTATACATGCACTAGCTCATTAGTTTATACTAAACATCTTTTAGGTCTAAAACATTAACCTTGTTTGGTAAATCTAAAAGGTCAAAGTTCTAGGGTAGGGTCTAAGATCCAATATGTTACAAATGCATTGAATGTCTCATCTGAATGATGAGTGTGGGTGAAAGAATGTATACATGTAATTATTTTCACCTTTTCCATAAAGAAACCTCATATTGATTCAAGGCATCCTTCTATACCTCTTTATTTGATATTTCTCTTTTTTCTACCCGCATATTTTAGCATGATTTTTTACCTATGCTTGTGATTTTCTTCAACATATTTCATTGTTCTTTTTCTTATTCTTTGGGAGGGATGTGCATGTGTATCCTTTCACTTAAAATTTGAGGACATAATTACATATATACATGATGCATAGAATGATGCAAAATGAGAATGCAATCTACATGAAATTTATTATGCAACATATTGTTATGCACATCTCAATATTTTTCTTTTTCTTTTTCCAACTAGTGCATTATAAGGAAACTAGCTATAATGTTATCTATTATGCTATGCAATGTAGTCAAGAGAAAACAATTTAGATTACGTGATCATCTTAAGGTGGTGGATGAAATATGATGAAAGGTGGGTGGAATCACATGATTAAGAGATAATGTTTGTTTGAACTATGGTATGTCCCTCTCCTATCAATCAGTGTATAGGGCAACCTTAGTGTTTCTTCCTAAAAATTCAATTTAATGTCTCATTACTTGTTTGGTCGGATTGGGGATCAAACCCCATCATCATACACAAATCTTGGATAAATTAATATTTTTATTCATAATAAGTGTCCTCAATTTGATAACCCATACACTTCCTCTGGATGGTTTTTCCCTAGACTTCACAGCATAAGCTTAATGAGATGTGATCATTTTCAAAAAAAATCAAGGACACAAAAGACATTTTTTATTATTGATGAAATCATGATAACTAAGCCCCACGATCACACTAGATATATGTCGATCCTATACTTGCAAATATGAAAAACTAAAATAAGATAGAAGGTAAAAAAATATAAAGCTATTCCATCACCCCCCTAAGCTTGAACTTGACTATGACCGCATAGTCAGAATTCAAACAAAGAGGTGGAATAGGGGTACCATGTCCAATGAGATGGTAATGGTGGTTGAAAGGTTCTCAGTGTCCTCTATGGAACAAGTTCTACTGGCGTCAATCCCTCAGTGTTGGTGCCACCGACTTGTGTGTCGGTGGTATCCGGTGGCCTCTATGGAACAAGTTCTATTGGTGTCGATCCCTCAATGCTGGTGCCACTGACTTGTGTGTCGGTGGTATTGAGATATGACATCCTTTATCCTCCTTTGAGTTGTATGAGTTGGTACCACCAACTTGTGTGTTTGTGGTATCGACAATCTTTTCCTATAGCTCTTGTGATTTTTCTAGGAAAAGTCAGTGGTACCAACTTAGTTGTCAGTGGTACCAACTTCTTATAGAATTTGAAATGATACCACCGACTTGTGTGTCAGTGGTATTGAAATTTTGTGAAATCCCTGTTAAATATTTTTAGAAGGTTGGTAGTATCGACAATAGTGTTGGTAATACTGAGACTAACTCTTCTTGCAGACCAAACAAAAGCATCAAGGTACCTTTTTACATCAATTTAGAATCTAATAAGACAAATACAAAATGTAACTAATGAAAAGACCAAAACAACAGTAAATAAAAAATAGGTTGTCTCCTATGAGCACCCTTGTTTAACGTCCGATGCTCAACAAAAATATTTTCTTCAGCATGAGTTGTCACGAGATGGTTGTGAAGATTTATCAGGCAGTCTGAACTCTACTGTATCATCATTTATCACAAGTGTCAAGTAGCCTCTACACATGTCAATAATCACATTGACCGTATCTTGAAACAAACTTCAAAATAGAATCTCAGATCCACACATCTCGTGTATATCCATAACCACAAAATCAACATGATAGATGAATTTGTCAAATTTGACAAAAACATCCTCGCTTATCCCAAATGGCCTCACAATCGATCCATATTCCAATTGGATTGTCATGGACATCTTAGTTGGTTTCTTCAATCCCATCTCCCAAAAGGTGGAGAGAGGCTTGAGATCTATACTAGCCCTATAGTCACAGTTGCTTGCTAGAATTGTTTGTTGCCTATGGAACAAGGAATGTAGAAGCATCTTGCATCCTTTCTCTTCATCAACAACCATCCCTAGATTGTAGCACTCACCACTTCATCAACACATAAGACATTTGTGTCTTTTATCCATATCTTCTTGTTAATGATATCCTTCAAGAATCTCCCATATGTAGGAATTTGTTCTATCGCCTCCACGAGTGGGATGTTGATGTAGAGCTTTTGGAAGATATATGGGTATTTCTTGGACTGCTTTTCCGCCTTTCCCAGCTTCAAAATATCCAAAAATGGCATATGTGGCTTCTCTTCATGCTTTTGAGGAGGAATGTATGGCACATTAGGGATCTCCTCCCCTAAGCTTGCTTCAATGCCACCTTCTAGGATAAAATCTGGAATGTCTCCTATGGGTGGTATGGACTATGGTTTCTCCTTCTGAATTGTGGGTGCCTCCTTGTTGACTATGAATGCTCTACTACGAAGTAGAACCTTCACTTGTTCTTCTTGCACGGGCACCTTTTCTAAAACTAAGGACGTGGATACAACAATTATGGAACTTTAAAGTTCTTTGTCTTGCACAGCCGGTGGAGATGGAGTATCTATGTCTTTTGTTTCTAACCATGTATTGACTGAGGTGCATGTATGAACATAGTTCATTGAATCCTCCTAGTATTCAATGCATCATGTAGGGAAATGGAGCTTCTGTAATATATTGTAAAGAAGTGAAACCACCTCTCTACTAAAAATTTGAACAATAGTACCTCCAATCCAAACACACTTCAGAGATATGCTTGGAGTGGGTATAAAATTTTCAAATCTTTATTAATGGTATACAAAATAACCAAAGTATAGCAACAGAATAAAAACATGACTATATTCAATTATAAAACAAGGGAATATCTTAAACTTACATCATAGGGATCCATGTAGAGGATATCTAAACCACCTCGAGATTGTCTCCAAGCTTTAACTTTTCAATCTAAGTCCAGGTCAACGTGCCTTGTCATCCAAGTCCTCCACCTAGGGTTGGAAGCATACCCCAGCAAGAAGTGAAAAATCGAAAGACATCAGCAAAGGCTGGTATGTGCATACTAAAAAGCAAATTGAGCAATTTATAAATAATAAGGGACATCAAAATAAAAGGCTTCCCATGTAAGAGATAAGTACCACCCAAATGGATATCAAGAGAAAAAATTACAATAAGAATGATACTTGCAATAAAACAACATAAAAAGATTATGTCATAAATACATCCACTACCATGGTGGGAAATGAAGCAAAAGTAGGGCACACACCCTACAATCAATATCATGCATGCATGTGAGATAAGCATAGCCCTAGAACAATATAAATACAAAGTCGGCCAAGTCTCATAAACTTGAAACCTAATAGAGAAAGAAATACTACCAATCTCCAAAATATATAAAACATGGGCCAAGAATCACACATCTTGCCCTGGGTATGAGGTTCCTTTCCATCCCAAAAGATCAAGAAATATTACATCTACTCGGCAAGAAATAACACATCTTCCATAAACAAAAACCAATGTAATTATAGTACTCTAGTGCTACTGAATCACATAACATGATAAATGTAGAGGCAAGTAGAAAGTATAGTCAGATTATACCAAAGTAGTCACCACATAAGTGACCAACATTGACATCCACCTCATAAGTGGGAAAAAGGCATCACATGTCATCAAATAAACATCCACCTCAAAGTGGACACACATCATCAAATAAGTCCAACATGCACAAAGGCATAAGAAAAAGAGTCCAAGAGAATATCCATGATCACATGATCAATAAAAAATAAGGTAGCTCACATGAACCATGATTTTCAAAAGAAAAGACATTGTGTATAGGCTAATGTCTATAGGACCAAGAGAAAGAATAAACATAGGTGAATAGCTCAACATAGAAAAAAAGGGGATACAACATACCTCAACTTCAAAGTCAAATGATCCAAAGTCCAACTAGGTCCAAGCCTAGGCCTCCAAAGAACCTATGATGCATATATGTGGAATTAGGTTTAGGTTTCATTACTTATTCAAAACCATGCCACATTTTAGGTTACCTTTTTCTGAGTCCAAAACATATTTTATTACATTTTTCTGAATTATATATGTCTAGTTATGAATTATACAAGTTATTATCTTATTTAATTAGATCCATTAAAATCACCTCTTTAAAACATTAGACTCAGGTGAAAAAACTAATACCATTAGAAATCTTACATTTTTCTAAATCCAAAGAGTATTTATTTGTAATTTTTGGATAAGTAGAGAATTAATTATTAATTTTTAGAACACAACCAATCATAAATTTCCATGTCAGAAAATCAATTGCAAAGACGAGAGAGAGAGAGAGAGAGAGAGAGTAGGAGTGCTGAGTTGGTCCAATTGATACTTGCCAACTCAGACGGGCCCACAACCACCTCAGCAACTCACCTCAATGCGGATGGAAAACCAAAACCAGCGCAAAAAGACCAAACTGTCCCCGAGTGAGAAATCAAAGACAAAGGAAACTGGAATGGCAAAGATAGGAAATCATAGGGGAATATCTCCCTCTCCACCTATAGCACCATGGCTGGGAGCAGTGTGGCTGCTGCTTGGAGGAAAAATGGGCAAATCTATGAGACTCGAGGATTTGAGAAACCAAAAGCAGAGAAGGGAAGAACAAAAGACTACAAACTCACCTATACACTCAATTGCTCGGTTTGTTCCTCCAGGATCTTGAGAATGTCGTCGCAAACCAAAGGGAAAGAAGGGGATTGACGGTCGCTCAAAACTCAACCAACAGAGCAATTGGAAGAGGAGGAAGATAGCAAGCGTACTCAGTAAGACCATGTAGGAGTATATATAGGTGTCGTTGAGGGGTGTAGTGAGAAGGAGTTGGGCCGAAAAACTCAAGGAGAAGGAATCGAGAAAAACTTGGATACTTGATGATAGATTTCGAGTGGGATATGGAACCGTGTGGAATCTTCTATGGAAACCAACGCAATAAAAATCATGAGCAAAGGTTGAGCGTAGGCCGAGAAATCCACAAAACTCTGAACCTATGTACTGTTCACGCGACATGTTCCTACCCAATGTAGGAGAAGACTTTTTAGCCGTCAAATCTAGGTCCCCAATGGATCGGATCACGCCCAGCCGTATGATGGGGCGTGACACATTAAATCAAATCCAAATCAAATTAGAATATAGTGTGTTCACATTAATTTCTCCTTTTTCTCTTTCTTCTTTTGGAGGCTCAAACAAACCCCGAATTGGGTGAAATTTTACACAGAGACTAATCAAGGCAAGTAGATTCTGATTATACACTTAGTTTTGCCTTTTGGAAACTTTTAATGGGTTGAATAAATCAAACCTCATTTTCTCTTTCCTCCTTCATTAATGGCATTAGAATTGTCATTTTATGAAACTTGACCCACAAGTCATATTTAATGTGTTGGATACGAATTTGCCATCAATTTTACATATTAGAGTTGTTTGTATAATTTGAAGGCTCTACACACTTTCTCCCTTCTAATTTCACCTTTTACACAAACTTTCTTCAAATTGGATGAAAATCCACCCGAAGGCTATATTTATTATGTAGATTATGAAGCTAAGATTATTTTCCTCTTTTGGAGTCATTTATTATTTTATTTGATATTTTGGGGGAAAACTTCACATCTTCCTTTCCAATTTGAATTAAATGAATTATTATTATGTGAATAATGTGAAACTTGACTCCCAAGGTAATTAGGACCCAAGGAACACGATTTTAAACTTAGATTTTACTTTTGGGATTTTTTATGAGATATGTCATGTGGCCCATTAGTGTCTGATTATCTTAATTACTCATTCAATTAGGTTTATTAGGTGATTTTACATGCATTAGCTCTCATTGGTCATTTTAAACCTTTTTTTTTCAAGCCTAACCTCAAACCATGTTTGGTCAACCCAAAAGATCAAAGTTCTAGGGTAGGGTCCAAGATTTGGTATGTTAAATATAACACTCCACCCCTTAAAAGGATTTCGTCATCAAAATCTATGGATCCAAACATGAACAACCAACTACTCTCCACCCCTTAAAGGGTTCAACCTATCAAGTCAAACTAAACAACGTTTTAGAGCTACCCACATCTCTTAGTTGTGAAAGTTTTAGAGATTTATGTTATCCATGTATCCATCTAAAAGTCAAAACCAACTTAGGGTTGAGTTTTAGGTCCTTGTGTCTCAAACCTATCAACCCTACATAAACATCAAGAAGTCATAGGGTAGGTCACCATACCTTTGTATCAGTCCTAGTCACAACTCCAAAGTCAACACTAGGGTTAGATTCTACTCACACTATAGTTTCTCTTCATTGTGACTCAGTTCAAGAAAACTTTGACAAACTAGAGAATGTTTTTTTTATGTAGTATGTAAGGAAAATAATTTGTTGTGAAAACTTTTTGCAGTTGAAAAATGAAATTTAGGGCCCAAAATCAAGGTGAAACCAAGTCACAATTTATCCATATTAAGACTTCATATCCTACTATCTTCTCATAACCCAATTACATCTTCAAGTCAAACCTTATTGCATAAAAATATCATCATAGATCAAATCTAGGGTCAACATCTCACTTAGAGGTAACTTAGCAAAGTCAAGGGTTCTAATGGGGAGACAAATTGAAATAGTCAGATTTAGACTACCATGGGCTCTGATACCATGTTGTAAAGAAGTGAAACCACCTCTCTACTAAAAATTTGAATAATAGTACCTCCAATCCAAACACACTTCAAAGGTATGCTTGGAGTGGGTGTAAAATTTTCAAATCTTTATTAATGGTATACAAAACAACCAAAGCATAGCAGCGGAATAAAAACATGACTATATTCAATTATAAAACAAGGAAACATCTTAAACTTACATCATAAGGATCCATGTAGAGGAAATCGAAACCACCTCAAGATTGTTTCCAAGCTTTAACTTTTCAATCTAAGTCCTAGTGAACATGCGTTGTCATCCAAGTCCTCCAGCTAGGGTTGGAAGCATACCCCAGCAAGAAGTGAAAAATAGAAAGACATCAACAAAGGCTGGTATGTGCATACTAAAAATAAAATTGAGCAATTTATAAAGAATAAGGGACATCAAAATAAAAGGCATTCCATGCAAGAGATAAGTACCACCCAAATGGGTATTAAGAGAAAAGATTACAATAAGAATGATACTTGCAATAAAACAACATAAAAAGATTGTGCCATAAATACATCCACTACCATGGTGGGAAATGAAGCACAAGTAGGACACACACCCCACAATCAATATCCAACATGCATGTGAGATAAGCATAGCCCTAGAAAAATATAAATAAAAATTCAGCCAAGTGTCATAAACTTAAAACCTAATAGAGAAAGGAATACTGCCAATCTCTCAAATATATAAAACATGGGCCAAGAATCACACATCTTGCCCTGGGTATGAGGTTCCTTTCCATCCCAAAAGAGCAGGAAATATCCCATCTGCTCGGAAGGAAATAACACATATGCCATAAACAAAAACCAATGTGATTATACTACCCTAGTGCAACTGAATCACATATCATGTTAAATGTAGAGGCAAGTAGAAAGTATAGTCAGATTATACCAAAGTATTCACCACATAAGTGACCAACATATACATCCACCGCATAAGTGGGAAAAAGACATAACATTTCATCAAATAAACATCCACCTCAAAGTGGACACACATCATCAAATAAGTCCAACATGCACAAAGGCATAAGAAAAATAGTCCAAGAGAATATCCATGATTACATGATCAATAACAAATAAGGTAGCTCACATGAACCATGATTTTCAAAAGAAAAGACATTGTGTATAGGCTAATGTCCATAGGACCAATAGATAGAATAAACATAGGTGAATAGCTCAACATAGAAAAATAGGGGATACAACATACCTCAACTTTAGAGTCAAACAATCCAAAGTCCAACTAGGTCCAAGCCTAGGCCTCCAAATAACCTATGATGCATATATGTGGAATTAGGGTTAGGTTTCCATTACTTATTCAAAACCCTAAAAATTACCATTTTCTTTATGTGTGATTTAGGTTATCAAAACCATGCCATATTTTAGGTTACCTTTTTCTGAATCCAAAACATATTTTATTACATTTTGCTTAATTAAATATACATCTAGCTATGAATTATACAAGTTATTATCTTATTTAATTCGATCCATTAAAATCACCTCTTTGAAACATTAGATTCAGGTGACAAAACCAAAACCATTATAAAGCTTACATTTTTCTGAATCCAACGAGTATTTATTTGTAACTTTTGGATAAGCCAAGAATTAGTTATGAATCTTTAGAACATAACCAATCATAAATTTCCATGTCAGAATATCAATTGCAAAGAGAAGAGAGAGAGAGAGAGCAAGAGTGTTGAGTTGGTCCAATTGATACTTGCCAACTCCGATGGGGAAACAACCACCTCAGCAACTCACCTCGGTGCGGAAGGAAAACCAAAACCAGCGTGAAAAGACCAAACGGTCCCTGAGCGAGAAATCAAAGACAAAGGGAACAGGAAGGGCAAAGATGGGAAATCATAGGGGAGTATCTCCCTCTCCACCCATAGCACCATGGCTGTGAGCAGTGTGGCTGCTACTTGGAGGGAAAAGGGGTAAATCTGTGAGACCCGATGATTCGAGAAAGCAAAAGCAGAGAAGGGAAGAACAAAAGACTACAAACTCACCTATACACTCAATTTCTTGGTTGGTTCCTCTAGGAGCTTGAGAATGTCACCGCAAACCAAAGGGAAAGAAGGGTATCGACGGTCACCCAAAACTCAACCAACAGAGCAATTGGAAGAGGAGGAAGATAGCAAGCGTACTCAGGAAGACCAGTGTAGGAGTATATATAGGTGTGGTTGAGGGGTGCGGAGAGAAGGAGTTGGGTCGAAAAACTCAAGGAGAATGAATCGGGAAAAACACAGATACTTGATGATAGATCCCAAGTGGGATATGTAACCGTGTGGAATATTCTAAGGAAACCAACACAACAAAAATCACGAGCAAAGGTTGAGCGTAGGCCGAGAAATCCACAAAACTTGGGTGTACATGTTGGATGATGATCCAATGGATCCAATTGATTGATTCAATGTGTATACAACCCTTCAATTGGAAACCCTAATCAAGTTGATTGAAGAATCCTTGATTGGTCCTAACAATTTCAAGACAACTAAGGTCAAACGATCTTGAGACCATTTGGAGGATTAGTGGTTGATCCTTGATTGTTGGATAAAGACCTAATGGTGTTGATTGATGAATCCTTCAATTGAATAACCAATAATCAATTCAATGGTGCAATTGCAATTGATTGGGTTGATGAGTGACCTAAAGAGCCCTTGCGGTTTTGGGACTGAATTGGCCCAAACGGTCTTAAGACCATTTGAGACCAAATGGTCTTGAAACTGTTTGGGGGCAAACGGTTTCAAAATCGTTTGGGGTCAAACGGTTTTGAAACTGTTTGGTGTTAAACAGTTTCAAAACCGTTTGGTGATGAAACCTTCAAAACCGAATGGAATTCAATGTGGTTCAATCTTTTGGAAATTGATGGTGATCATTGTTCCAATGATCCGATGATTTTTAATAATAGTAATCAATGAAGGTACAAAGGTTGAAACCCTAATAGTACCTAAGTGATTAGTTCCAATTAAGGGATGAACCCTAATCACTTATAAGAACAATGACTTAGTACACTATGTTCATCATAGTTGTATGTACTTGACTGAAGGGTTGATATAACCTAATCAAGTTGAGAGGATAATAGAATTGAATTCATACATGAGTATGATTCATGTGGTGATTAAGGGTATGATCATTAAGTAAAGAGATCATGAAACCCTAATCATGAGCATAAACCCTAAATGACAAGGTTATTGAACCTTAACCCTAATTCAGGGCAATTATAATAGAAACCCTAATCTAGGGTATGGATGTAACCCTAATCCAGGGTGACGATATATGTGAACCTAATTATGGGTAACGGAGCCTGAAACCCTAATTGGGTTGAATAGTAAACCCTAATTATGGGTAATGGAACATGAAACCCTAATTGGGATGAATAGTAAATCCTAATTGTGGATTATTGAAATAAATCCTTTTCTGGGGTGAAATTTATGTGAAACCCTAACTAAGGATGGTTTCGTGAGAAACCCTGATGTTTGATGTTCTGTGAAACCCTAACTAAGGATGGTTTCATGAGAAACCCTGATGTTTGATGTTTTGTGAAGCTCCAATCCAGGGTAATGCTATGTAATGCTATGTAAACCCTAATCTTGGGCAATATGGTGATAAACCATAACTATGATGTAGTAATGAGATGATTATCCTTATTTGACATGTAATGGGAAACCCTAACCCTGGTAAGGGAATAGTGGTGTTACCCATGAATAGTGAATTCATAATTGTTGTACATGGTTCTGATATGCAAATGATAACACTATTATCATCTGTGCTAACCATGCAGGTATGTTGAAATGATGATCATGGCCAGGTATGAGCTATGATGTTTAATTCATTGTTGTGATTGGGCCTTGAGTGCCATAATATACCTTGTTATCTGGTAAGAGGTAACAAGAGAGTTAATGGGCCTCAAGTACCATGTGTGATGCTTGTAATAGCAAGTATCATGTTTGCCTTGGTCAGTTGACCTGAACGTGATAGTTACCTAGAAAAGAGGTAACAATGCTTAATGATGAATCAAGGGTTTAATTACCCAGAGCCATATGATTATGGTGATGAGATTGGGAAGGGATGAGAATTCCCAGTATTGAAATAAGGGACTGAGTTCCCAATGTCTTTTAAAGACTGTTAAGTAGTTGATGAAAATAGTACATGTTTCTTTATAGCATTGTCATAATAAGATATGTTTGAGAACTTGCTTGATGCTAAAAGAATATGAAAATGTACTTAATTAATCAAGTGAAATATGTTCGTGTAGTGCTCTGACCATAGATCCATCATCATCAGAAGTTGGTGATGGGCTGAGATCTGGAGCGCGATAAACCAAATGGATGTACACAACGCCCGGGGTCCCGACGGTTTTGGAATCAGCTTCTATGCCCCTGTTTGAGAACGGACTGGGCTTGGATTAGCGCCCGTCGTTTAGCGCCACGAGGGCCTGAGCCGGTCTGGTTTGGTCGAAAAAGGTGTTTGGAAGCCAACCCAGTTCGATCCCCATTTTGGGATAATGGAATCCCATAATCCGCATAATCCCAGTCCCGGTCGAGGTAGGATCACGAATCTCAGTCCGGTTTACAACCCCCCGACCCCGATCCCTCGCGCCCCCTCCCTCTCGCCCTAGCCTTCTCCCTCTCGGCGGTCTGCCTCCCGACGCTTCACATCTGTTCTATGCGGGCAATACTGTTGGTACGTGTGTGAGAGAAGTAAAAGTGATGTCTGCGACCTCGACGAAGTCACGGATGGAGGCCATAGGTAATCGTCGGGCGAAGCGCCCGCGTGGAGAATTTATTCAGCCGTCTGCAACCGCCGGTCTACTGGGGCGGCTACATCCCTCAAAAGCAAGGTAACCCATACCCTGCCCTGGTCTTCGACTATCTCAATCTGACATTGTCCCATCTTGTCGATGCACAGGAGAAGGAGAAACCCTAGCTCCAAGCCAAAGTGTCCGTCTGCCTTCATATTCGCCTTGTGCTGCGAGGTTATTCACTTCCACTTACGCCTATTGGAGCAGCTGTTCGCGGAAGTTGGTCGTTTGTGGCTGAAATCCGGCGGTTCTCCTCCCTGGTGCTCCGGCGGCGCTACACACAGCCAGGATTTCGTAGTGCTTCATCTTTCTCGCCCCTTGCTGCTAAGGTTGGTTACGAAATAGGGTAGCCGACACTTTGTTTGTGATGTCGATTAGGGCAGACATTTCTGAGGTGGATTGTTCATCAATTTATGTATTTATTCACCCGACATTGGTTCCAAACAAGTTATCATTGTGTATGACAGTCACATTTTATCAGTCGATGGCATAGTTTAAGAAATGTTTGTCGTTGTTATGCTTTTTCCACAATATATCCATCTTTGTAGTATTATTGTTAATCATTGTGTATGACAGTCAGAATCTGTAGTATTATTGTTAATCATTGTGTTTGAATATGGCAAGGGAATAATACAACCTTTTTGGTTGATATCTACCCCAAAGTTCCTTCTTTCTAATAATGATCTTTACCCTGGTTGTAAGAAATTGTCAACACTGTCATTTTTTCTACGACTATTTAATTTAAAATGTATGCTTCACTGGACAAACACATCTTTAGTCAACTATTGAAACTTCTATTGGATGCCTTTCCACATATGGTCACATTCCCATCTTCTTATCATGAAGCTAAGAAATTGATTTAGGAGTTACGCCTTGGATATCAAATTTTCTAGGTCTGTAAAAACTAGTGTTTCTGTATAGAATACCTAGGTCTGTAAAATAAATGATTTTCTTGACCCAACTTCCTCTATTTCAACTCATATAACAAATATGTTTGTATTGCTATAATACAACCTTTTTGGTTGATATCTACCCCAAAGTTCCTTCTTTCTCTCCCTTTTTGGTTGATATTATTGTCGAAAAAATAACTGTACTAACTGATTATGTGCATCTATGGAATAATAAAATGATAAACAGTACTTATAAATGGAATCAGTTTCGATTTAGTAGTGTTTCTGTTATAGAATACCTAGGTCTGTAAAAAATGGAATCAGTTTCGACTATGAAGAGATAATCTGTAAAATAAAATGATTATTGTTTTGGATTCTACACAATGGTTGAATTACCATAATATATTTCTGACATTTGATTTGTATTTGAAAGGCAACCCAGTCTATTTTTTATTTCTATTTGATCACCATAGTAGTTTTTAGTGACCCAACCCAGTCTGTTTCAACAACTTGTTGCAGTTCAAATCTCTTTACATTTGTGATATTACTTTATAATCATACTCTTTCTACGTGTACATTAATTTAACTTTTAAATGCTATGATAATATTTCTTATTTTTGAAACTCATCAAACAATTATGTTTGGATTGTCATGTCATGGGTTCTTGTTGAGTTTCCATGCACTGAACCTGTAGATTACACTGAAATAGAACAACTTTTTCATTGTTGTAATAAGGGGGAACAATTTAATCTACTGATTTTATCTATCATAATAACTAGCTCAGTCAAAAGTTTAATCAATTTAATGTACTGATTAGTATTGCAGTAGTATAGGTCGAAAATGAGTACTAATAACTACCTTTATTTATACATTACTTGTAGTATTCTTGGTATACCTACCATGTGTCATGATTTATAACATTGAAATGATTTTCTTGCATAGATAAGTTTGTGAAAGTAGGAAGTTTCTTATGTAGATACAATGTTGTGGTTCAGAATGACATTTTACTAAATTACACGAATTACTCAATCTATTAATATGATACAACATTAGGCAATTCCTCAGTTTAAGCATCATTTTGTTGACCTATTTGATTATTATAGGTAGTAATAGTTTCCAGTGACCCAACTTCCTATGTTTCAACAGCTAAAATAGAACAACAGCTAAAATGAGTACTAATAACTACCTTTATTTAAACACTACTTGTATTACAGGTCATGATTTATAACATTGAAATGATATCATTATATTTCTGTTGCTTGAACTGTATTACATGTCTTCATTGTTGTAATACAGGAACTGTATAACATTGAAATGATATCATTATATCATTATATAACATTGAAATGTATTACAGGTCTTCATTGTTAGAACAATTTTATCTATGATAATACCTAGCATGTGTCATGATTTATAACATTGAAATGATATCATAATATTTATTTTGCTTGAAAGCATCAAACAAATATGCTTGGATTATCCTATCATGGCTTGTTGTTGACTTTCCATGCACTGAAGATGTACATTACACTGAAATAGAACTGTTTTATACATACATGTGCAATTTATCAGTGTTGATGTTGTACATACATGTGCAATTACACATCATTTTGTCGACCTATTTTATTATTATAGCTAGTAATATTTTTCAGTGACCCAACTTCCTTTGTTTCAACAGCTAAAATAGAACAATTTTATATCGACACGTGCAATGTAGCAATGATTGTGTTACAGAATCAATTTTGTTGTATAGAGTAAGTTTAGTTACAATCACTGGTCTTTTTTAACTATAACTAATATTTTATCTTTTTTACATTTATTTGTCTAGAAAAAAAAGCATAGTCATTGATAATAATTAATTAGAGATTTTATTTTTCCCTTTTCACAACTATGAGGAGTTCATTTCCTATCTTCATGATTATATACTCTTTGTCTTTCCAATATCTACATTTTTCATTGATAAATATCTGCTTTGTGTGATAAGAGGGCAAACATAACAAAAAGAGATAAAATGTTGCATATATGGCAATACTATTTTCAATTATTGTAGAGTCCAACAAACCAACTTAGCATAAATTGATGTTTCTTCTATGCAAAAGTTGTATATAGACATTCATTGTGATGCGACGTGCAAATCATTTCTAGAAATATGCCTACAAAAAAACATTATAACCAATACTGTGATAGCTTGACACTGGGTCTGAATTTAGGATCAGATATTATATTTTATACTTTGAAATTGAGTCCATCATTTCCACTCTGAGACAAATTGAGAAGTCGGTGTAAAATCATCTAATTCACTACTAGGTTCACTTCCTCTTTCCCTAAATAATGTTTAGATTGAGCACTTTCGTTATTAATTATTTATCTATCTGTATTCCCCACACCAGAAAGATTGCGTCAATAACTATTAAATAGGAAAGATGGCTTAAAAAGTTCATACATGGTCTATAATCCTATATTTGGAAACGCAACATACATGGTCTATAATCCTATATTTGGCAGTATACCATGAATTTTAAAATTCTTGTATGTTGGAAACTAAAAAAGCAATATTACACACTTAATGTGATAGTGGTTCAACAGACTACAATGATTTGTGTAATACTTTTTTAGTATAAGATATTCATTTTGTTGCTCAATTCTTAATTAGCAGGAAAAAGATAATGATCATTAAAGTGAACAATTTTTTTAACCAATTATGGATGTACAAAACTTGGACCTAGTACATTTGAATGAATGAAATAAAAATTTGACTCTGTCATGTTCTCGGTAAATCATAGCCCCTTTTTTTAGCTCAAAAGAGGACATATCAGTTTCTAGATATGCGGATGCTGATTGGACAGGAAACAGACGATCCACATTATGGTTTTGCATTATGATAAGCAAACATCATGTTCTATGATAAGAAAAAAATTTAATTTTTGTTACTTTGAATGCTATGATTGGTGACTTCATTACACATTGATTTTTGGGGGAAATTTTTTCTAGGAATTACACTGTGAGGCTTCAGTTTGCAGAAACTGCTTTTCCAAATGCACTTGATCGATTGACTGATGCAATTTTTTTGTCTGAAATAAATAATTGATTGGATAGGAGTTACTATAGGAGTTACTAGTGCTACTTTTCACATGTTATAAAAACCTAGACAAGACTATTCTCCTCTTCCTTTCTGTGCCTCATCTCTTTGGACTCTTTTTATATTCCCCCGCTTTGCCCATTTCATGCATATATGATCATCTTACTTGTCACCACTCTTGCTAGATATTATAGTTGGTTCTCTTCTCTGTCTTCTAAATTGCCTCTTTTGCAGATATTTTATATTTACCAATGCTCTTCACTTGTGTGCCTATGGATGTTTTCGCAGTATAGTTATCACTGCACTCGTATACCATGAATTTTAAAATTCTTGTATGTTGGAAACTAAAAACATTGATATTTGTGACTTCAGTATAGTTGTTACTTTGAATGCTATGATTGGTGACTTCATTACACATTGATTTTTGTGGAATTTTAGATTTATATAAAACATTTTTCTTCATCATACTTATTGTATAATTATACTATAGGTAAAAAAGGTTTACATTTGTTACTGAAAATTTTTGAATTATTTTTTATGGATGTTTCACCTAAAATTTATATAACACGGCTTGAGATCCTTTTTTATTTTATTGGAACTAATATACAGAAAATATATGCAACTGATGAACAAGGTAATTTCATAGTGTCATTACAGCTTAGACGGCACTATCTAAGTAAATACTTTATCTGAAAAGATAAATGATATAACAATTTGTGTATCATAATATATTGCAGCACCTACGGGGGTATGTCTTCCGCTGACCCCAAGTTTCGTATTTTTTGGGCAAGAGATTCTGATGCCGCTCTAGTATCTACATTACGCAGACAATATGACCTGCAGGTGTGTCGATGGTCATTTCACTAGGGAGGCTTGGAGGGAGGCAACTGTGGAAATGCAAAATAGGATGGGGAAGACGGCCTGCAATATAGACCAGCTGAAAATTCGGTGGAAGAACTTGAGGAGGGACTATGCCGCTTTGAAGCTTGTGACGAATAAGAGCGGCGTTGGATGGGATGACACAAGGTATAAGCCAACGCTGCCCGACAGCCCTGAATGGAGGGAGAGCCTTGCGGTATATCCAATAACCAGTCCCTTAATTAAAAAAATAATGTCATCTATTTACACTTTAATTTCATAATAAAAAAAAATTATACTTAGGCAAACAAGGACCTTGCTAGGTTGCTTAACAAGCTGTTTCCCCACTACTATGACATCGAGATGATGGCAGGGAGGAATATTGCTAGAGGACATCATGCAATGTTTTCAACGGACACACATATCCCTTCTGACGTTGCCTCCGAGGATGATATCACTGTCGACTTAGATGGCCCAGACACACCAATGAACACTGGAAGCCAATCTGGGGAACCTAATATGGGCGCATTTGGGATGCAAAGTGAGGGAGAAACCGGGGGAGGCGGAACAGATACACCGAGTGTTGGCGGGAGGCCTCCTGTCGTTAGGCAGAAGAAGCGGCCATCAATGTCACAAGACCGATGTGGGTTATCAAATGAAGTGTTATCTAAATTCACACAGGTTTATGCAAAGGTTCACGAGTTAGGCAGTGGTGTGGCAACTAGAGCCTTTGAAAAGAAAGAATTTACAACCATCTTACAACATTTCCAGGACACTTACCCAGATGCCCCCACTCCTGTATTTACAACACTTGTGAACGCCATCAAGGACTCAACAAACTGCACCATCAACCTCAGCCTTATAGACACACCTCAAAAGATAACCATATGGTTGCAAGACCTTTGGGAAAGGTCCCAAGCTGCCAATGCAACAGCAACACCTTCAATGCCATCCTCGTTCCAAGCTGCCAATGCAACAACAACACCTTCAATGCCATCCTTGTTTATGCCATCTCACCATGCATTTTTCCCGCAATCCCCAACACCCAACTTCAGCAACATACCAAGTATGCCATCGTCATTTGCGTCATCTCACCGTCCATTTTTTCCTTCGTCCAATGATGTTGGCCCTTCCGGATCACCAAACTTTGTGTCATCTCACCGTCCATTTTTTCCTTCGTCCAATGATGATGGCCCTTCTGGATCACCAAACATTAACAGCCAGACATTTAACTCATCAAATCAGTAGAAAGTTCTTTCGTTGTTGTATAAATCTATTTCCCATCCAAACATTTTCGTTGGGCTTAATCTTATTTGCTGAATTGTTGTAATATTTTTATTCCCGTCCAGACATTATTGATTAACTGTTGTAATAATTTATTTCACTGCCATGGTTTTAATTTGCGATCAATCTAATTCGCTTTGTATCCTGGAAGCCATTATTTTCTGTGTCCACAGTTACATATGATTGTAGCCTAGTTATTTTCCTTGTCCTTTCCATGACAACGTTGCTATGCTTCCACTTGTAGGCATAATGTCAACCACTGACCAAACAGAAACACCTGACCTCCTCACGCACATTCTACATACATTGTCTGGTCCAGCTAATCACATTGTTGATACAATAGCTGAGTCCATAGCAAACTCCATCATTGACGACATTTCCGACATACCACCTACAATACCTAGGTCAGTTAGCATTAGGAGTGGCCACCAGAAGGTCTTAGAAATTTTAAACGGTCATAAACAAAGGGCTTATGACCTATATCGAATGAGACCACATTCTATATTGGCCCTTCTGGACAAGCTTGAGAGTCGGGCCTTGTTATGAAGCACTAGGGGCGTCAGTTCGGTTGAGGCTGTGTGCTACTTCCTATAAATGGTTGGCCATGGACATACAAATCGTGCTTTGGCTGAGGACTACATTCACTCTGGTGAGACCATAAGTAGGAAGTTCAACGAAGTCTTGGACGTTGTGTGTTCGTTGTCCAATGAGTACATTGTCATGCAAACTGCAGCGACATGCACGACAACACATTCTCATATATTGGAGACCCCAAGGTTCTACCCTTACTTCAAGGTAATAGTTATCCCCTACAATCTTTAATAATTTGGAAATATTTTGTATGTTGACAACCTATTTTGGTGTTATAGAATGCCATCGGGGCAATTGACGGAACACACATCCCCGTCTTGGTTAAACGAGACAAGCAAAATCGCTACCGAGACAGAAAAGGGAATGTCTCTCTTAATGTCTTGGTTGTAGTTGACTTCTCCATGGAGTTTACATATGTCCTAACTGGGTGGGAGGGATCGGCTGGTGACCAACGGGTCCTACAGTCAGCAACGACCACAGGCGGGTTTAAAATTCCGCCGGAAAAAGTTTACCTAGTAGATGCAGGGTATGCTAACACTCGGCAATTCCTTGCACCGTATCGCAACACAGCTTACCATATTTCTGAGTACCGAGGAAACAGACATGCCTACACCAGCAAGAAGGAGATGTTCAACCACCGCCACGCACAATTACGTAATGTTGTAGAAAGAGCATTTGGGGTGCTGAAGCGGCGGTTTGCCTACCTTAAAAAGGGGGCGACATATCCCATACATTCACAGTGTCGCCTCGTAATGGCTTGTTGTATCCTCCACAATTTCATACGCCACCAACATGATGGCGACAGTATAATGGACGAACTCCCATATGACATTTCAACATATGTCGTTCCCCCTGCTGGGGTTGACCTGAGTTCCCTCCAACAAACAACTTAGGCCGATTCAAGGGAGGGCGAGCGTTTACGTGAATCCATTTCTAATTTGCTATGGGATGCCCGTTGACTTACAATTGTATCTGTAATAGTCTTCGACATTAATTGAAAAATTGTCCACGACATAACTTTGTAGGCTTTAGTTGTTTTTTTTACAAACTTTTTCTGGATCCTAATAATATACATGACATAATGAATCGGTAGGTTGTCTTGAAATGGAGAATGGAATGTCTTGCTGTACATGCGGCCTTCAATGCACTGTACGTGTGTATATGGATGAAGCGGACGCGACAAATGGACGTTTTGAAAACAACAAACCCCACATACCGTATTTTACATGTGGTAGGGGGCTTGTTTCGAACAGATGTCAGATGAGATTGCCTGCGCAGTGTGTACCACCCACAGTTGCCACACTTACTGCAGTTAGGGATGCTATGCTAACACAACTTGCATATGCCCGCAACAAACGCAAGCTATGGTCTGAACAATGTGACTTTGTCAGTTCGACAAGAGCAGACATCGATAGGCTTGAACAAGGTATTACCACTCTACGTGAGAGGTGCCAATATCTTCAACAACTACTTCACATCACGAGCAGTAACGACTCTTCAAACGAGGACGGATACAATACATCATAGATGTAGAACAAGCACTTAGGCCTATTTTATGTTCGGAAAGTTGTATTTGAAATCTATGTTCAGAATCCGACAATGTTTTTACTAATCCTCAATTATGTTTTAGATGTCAATGGATCCATCTGAAGTTTCGAGGTGTGATTGTGGGTTAGATGCAGCCTTGCGGCTTAACACAGAGGATGCAGGGTTGTATGATTTTGGCATTCTGAGTGAAAGGTCGGGCGAAATGTATTACATATGTCCTTCTCGTGAGGTGCACTAGTAAATACATACATAATAGGTTGCCGTTGTGTATGCTGCACATTCTTTGTCATTCATTAAATTTGATTATACATTGTAGGGAAAAGATCGGTGCAGATACTTCCATTGGGCAGTCGATCTCCCCCCAACAATTGAATCTTTGAAAGCTTAGATTATGTTACTAACTGTCGAGTGCAAGTCAGTGTGGGGCCAGGCAATGAACATGAAGGACTGTGTTGAAATTCATCACAACTACGATGATATATACACCCAAAAAAAGTATGAGCATGACGGTGTAGAACGCTACGTTGCCAGTCTGGAGGAAGAATGTAGTCTTCTTTTAGACATTCCTTCACCCACGGTGACGCCATAACGTTTAATGGCAGAGAACTACATTTAGTTTGGTGTGTCGATTTACATTGTCCAGCATTCGATGTTTTTAACATTACATCTTTCTGAATTCATCCGACATCAACATGCTTTAGTTATTTATCATAATGTTGGTGTATGTTTTATGGAGGGTGTATGTTTTTTCACCGTTATGTTGATAAATGTTAGCTTACACTGAATATGCATTTTCTATTCTCTTAATTATGCAATACACACTTACATCTAAAACATATTACTTACAGAATCTGTAATATGGCTGGGCCTCAAAGGACGCCTTCCTTTATGTGGTGCAGGGAGCTTGATATGGTTCTAAGAGGTATGATGAGAAACCAATATGAGTTGGGGAGATGTGTTAATGGAGTATATACTACACAGGCTTGGATGGAGGCATGGCGTCACTTCCGAAACATAACTGGGGAGCACATATCTTTGACTGAGTTGCAGATGAGATGGCAACACATAAGGAGAGAGTTCATAACAGACAATCGTTTTATTTTGGGAGATGTATTGCCTCCCCCGCCATTGGCTGTGCAACGCAACTTCATGACGACTCGTCGCATTTACCCACCTGGCATTGCTCAATACCCTATTAACACTGATGAGTGAATGCAGCTCTAATATATTTCCACAACTTTGTAGTTGTTTGTGTTTACCTCGCAACATTTATTTGTATGCAGCTAAGTTTGTTTGGACCTTTTTTTTATGTATTGAATGCATAAATCATGTTCTTACTTGTTTGTAGCTAAGTTTGTTTGGAGTATTTATTTTTATTCAATATTGGCACAGTTATCTTTCTATTATTGATATTTGCTAATACTAAAATTTGATTTATTAACTATAGATGTCATCATCGCGGTCACGGTCAAAGGCAAAGACAGAATTTGAAAAACTATTGATGTCTCCGTCGAAGATTAAAAAATATGTAGAAGAAAACCTTGTTTGCAAAAAACCATGTTGCGAGCCTCCACGCGATGAGGGCCCAAATGAGAGAGACGAACAAGCCAAGGGAACAAGCCAAATGAGGGCCCAAATGTTGCGAACCTTGTTTCCTCCTATTCACCATCTGTCGTTGCTGTTCGAGTGGCCAAAAGACGCCAGCAAACAGGAAACAAATCAGGTGTTGGACGAACCTTGTCCTGTGTCGTGGGAAGAGTACGACGAGGCCATGAATTGGCCCAACGAGTACGACGAGGTATGAAGTTGCCTGCTTGATCACCAACTTAGATTGTGTAACTTTGTCGTTATCTAGGTCCAGGGCAGACCTCTCGTTTCAGTTTGTATGTTACATATGTATTTGTCCGGGAACCAACAAAATATTATCTTTTAATTTATGTGGTATTACGTTCTGCTACAGACATGCTACGCACCTTTGCTACTATTTAATTTAAATACATTAATTATATTATGTATTTGTTATTTAGTATATAATACACTTCGGCCAACTTCTGCTTAAACGGCAACACAACTACACATATCTTATTCTTGTTAAAACAGTTCTACAACAGCAGGACAGAATGAGCAGATACTGACTACGTTGCCAAACAAAATCAGACTGAATCCAGTCTAGTAGGCAAACAGAACCACACATCAGACTGAAATCAGACCAGCTGACCAGAATCAGCTAAATCGTGACAATGAGACTGAATCGTGACTAACCCAGTCTAATCCACTAGTGCAGATTACCAAATCCCAGTCCGTTCACCATCAAAGCCGATTTCACCCTTTTCGTCCACCAATGTTTCCTTGGCGAATACTTGCATCGAGGGGCGTTGGCTGTTTGTGTTAGTGATCTGATGCCAAAGCTAATCTAGAGGAGTAGAGCGCTTTTGTCAAAGGTCGAGATATAGCCGACAATATCCGGTTGGCACATGAATTGTGCTTCGATATCAATCTTAATAATCCAGGCATGGAGAACATCATCTTGCAGGTCGACATGAGCAAAGCCTTTGACCGTGTCGACTGGGCTTTTCTGTGTTGGATCTTGCGGGCAAACGGCTTTGATAAGCGCTTCATCAAGCTTGTACAGAAGTCCAGACATGAGCTTTATTCAAGATCCACCTGAACGGGATCTCGGCGGGCTAATTCCCCGCCTCATGAGGCCTCAAACAGGGAGACCCGCTTTCACCGAGCCTGTTCATCTTGGTCCAGGAGCTGCTAGGTCGAGCAATCAAACAACAGATAAGTGAAGGACGCCTGAGCATCTACAAAACCAGAGGAGGTGCGACTCCATCGCACCTGTTTTTCGCAGACGATGTTATCTTTTCCTTTTCAGCGACAGGCGAATCTATCCCCAACCTCCTCGTCACCATCCACCGATACGAGAGAATGATGAACATATGCAAATCCTCCTTCATCACCGGTAAGCGGAGGAGACCAGATACGACGATCTGGCCCAGAGATTGGGGATTCCAATGCCAGACGATGATCTACCTCGGTGTTCCTATGCCTCTAGGTAGGATCACATTGGCTAGCTTCACAGGCCTGGTGGACAAGATCACAGCTTAACAGCTAGGCTAGCCGGCCGGAAAGGGAGATTTATGTCTAGGGCCGGGCGAATCACCCTCATTCGACATGTGCTGACCTCGATCTCAATCTACGCCTTGACCGCCATGGTGATTCCAAAGGTGGTCATTAGGAAGATTGAGGCACTCTGCGCTGACTTCCTTTAGGAGGCCTCCGGAGGCAGAAGACATCGGCACTATATTGCTTGGAATCGAGTCACTCTCCCCCAAGCCGAAGGTGGAACAGGCATTACAAGCCTCCTGGATATGTAGCATATATAGCATGTTCATCAAAGCGACATGGCTCACACTTCGCGGTAAATCTCTTTGAGCAGGCTTCTGTCGTACCAAATACATTGCGGGGTCACTCTTGGGCTATGGACACAACCCATCCCGGAAGGCTGAAGAAATCATCCTTCGCAACCCCACCTTGTGGTTGTGGAGAAGGATCTGGACGGTCTTCCCCACTCCTCTCCAGCACGTTCGCTGTTGGCCAGGATACAGTTAGGACACCCCTTTCTGGTCTGCCCATTGCAGCGACGCCATCCTCCTCCCCTTTGCTCTCCCCTCCCACTCCCCCTCCCCGCGAGCGTCTGTGATAGATGTCCTCCTCCCTAATCGGACTTGGGATTGGCCCAAGCTCACAGACACCGTCGCACCGCCTGGCCTTGAGATCGTCAAGTGCGCTGACCGACCAGAGTCCCTTGATGGCCTTCCTCTTATGGTTTGTGAGTCGTCTTTTGACGGTTCCTTTAGCACCAAGTCAGCATGCAAGCGCATGCGAAGGGGAAGCGCTCCTCAACTGTTCCATGTCTAGATCTGGTCCACCAAAACCTCACTCAAGATAACCACTTTCACCTGGAAACTCTTGAAAGGAGTGATACCTATGGACAGCTGCATAAAGAGCTGCAAGATCGAGATGGCTTCTAGATGCAATTGTTGCAATGAGAAGGGAGGAAACATTGACTATCTTTTTCTTGAGAGTGATCTCACAAACGAGCTGATCGGCCACCGTCCATCTCATCTCAGAACCACTCACAAGACCCTCGATCTCACGGTTCTGGATCTCGGCCTCCACCACCTCCATGGATGGTTTTCTATGAGGCATTCTCCCCCAAATCATCTGCTAGAACATTTGGGTGCAGCGGTGCTCAAGACGCTATGACAACAAGAAGACGCCTTCCTCCCGGCTATGGGAACGCATCAAGGAAACCGATTTTCGGGGAATGTGGTAGGCGCTTCTTCAAGCGACTCCATGATATCGACCGAACCACTTTCTTCTTGGATCAGGGCCTTCCTCAACCCCACCAACGGGCTACATTCTCTGAGAACGTCCGGTAGCGGGACAGCTGAAAATGAACCTAGTATTCATTGAGTCTAAGCATAACAACTCGACGCCTATGTCGTTTGGTGGTATTATGAGGAACTAAGCACGAGGTACAGATAGCTTTTGCCAGCAAGATTTCCCTGCCACTAGGATTGAGGCCACCTTCGCCACGACAGAGCATGCCCTCAACCTCTGCTCTCTTGTTGACATCACGCCAAACACTACGGAGCGGATAGTCATTTATCTGAATCTATACAAAAAAATGCAATCCCACAGATATCACGTGATAATATCTAAATCTGATCCGACAAATAATATTTAAATTCAGATAAATATGTGATCCGAACCAAAAGGCATAAATGTATTGTTATTAATACATTATATATAGAAAACATTGATATCACGATAAAATATCTATATTTTAATATTTATATATATATAATATATATTTTAAAATATATGTATATATATTGCGGATTTTGAATTTTTTCGGAGCCTATCCAAAATTTTTGGATATGAAATTTAATATTATAAATCTAATTCGGATTATGCAGATGTCGATTTTTTTTCCAAAATTTTGGATTCGAATTTGTAGATTTCGGATATCCATTTATAGGTCTACCAAACACCATCGATCTTGATTCAGAGGAGGCGGACATTCTACAAGGCACGTGTCCGCCTCACTGGAGACACAAGCAACGAGTTATCAAAATTCGACGAGCCTTGCTTGAGCATCACATCCACTATCAGGGTATCCACAAGGAAGGCAATTATGTGGCATGAGCCCTAGCCGAGAATGGGATACTCCACGACACACTTAATACACACAACACAAGTGATCTCCCTAGAAGAGTGAATGAACTCAGCCAGTTTGACAAGACATAGATAGAAATACGTAGGAGATTTTTTGAGAATCCTTAAGGGTTTTTTTATGGGGGCTGATATACTCCTGTACAGCTATACATTTGGAGAGGTATAGCTATACATTTGGAGAGGTATAGCTAACTGTCTTTTGTATAAGCCACGAACTTGTAACTTTTTGCATCTTGGCCCGTGGGAGGCGGGATGAATACATCCTCCCCTTAACAAAAAAAACTCTTTTGTCGAGTCAAATATGTGAACCTTTTTCTATATGTTGTGCATTAGATTGTTGGATAAAAATATGACACTTAACATTGTATCAATGCTAGAGATTGAACATTGTATTGAAATATACATTCCTTGGTTAAAATTTCATAGAAATCGGATTTGCAGTACACCATTTGATTAAGAGTTATAGAATAAACATGTATGAGATTATGTTTTTACGTAACCTCAAATATATATAGAGAGAGACACACGTGAGTGTACATGTATTGTACATGTATTCAGCATCATTGTGTATAAGTACATATTGTTCTATAGATAAATACAAGTACCCTGGAAACTATACTTTTTGAGATCTGAACTATGTCTAAGCCTAATTATAGAAAATAGTATTTTCTAGTGCAGAGGGCAGTATTGTATGCTATGGAAGTTTTTTAGTCTCACACTGCCTGCTCCAAGTTGTGACTAGCTCATATATGTGGAAAATACTTTTGTGCTTATTCTTAGTGTGGTTTAAAATGGGCCAATGCCATTAGACCAACAACCACCTACCACCAAATTATAAATCGTAACCAAACCCCCACTAGCCATTATTGATCTATTCATCAACATTAACTATGAATAATCAATTAACCGCTACTATGATGATTAATTTTCCGAGTGTGTTGGTTCGCAAAAAAAGTATCAAGTATGCCTATCGACATCTAAAGTCTTCCTTGATTGATTCGACCCAAGTGCAAGCCCCCTTGTCCAGTTGGTGTTGATTGAAAACTATCATAGTTGTTCAACTCACTTGAATTTAAATTTCTCCAAATATTACCTCACTTCATTGGTGCGTCGAGCTTAGACAAACTGGTGGTCTCGGTCACACTGAGAAACCCAATGTAGGGATGGTCAATGGATAGGTATGGGTAACCCATACCCATATTCACTTTCCCCACTTCACTTTTGGTCTATCCATACACTTATCCACGTTACCATCCAATTTTGGTCAATGAACAACAAAACTTTGAACATGGACTAGGATGAGATCATGCTTCCCTTCAAATGGAAGTAGGCATTATCACGTGCTGGCCAAGATTCACAAGCCAATTCTTTGATGAAAGTATGAGTATGTATGTAATGACTACATTTGTGCTTAATTGGTAAACTAGGGTTTACCTGAATGATTACATACTTGATTAGATTGAACATCATTTAGACTTGATTAATGATAGTAGATCAATTGTGATGTTTCAAACCTAAGAAGAAACTCTAATTATGATTTTAGTTTAAAGAATTAGGGTTTGAGAAATGTAAATCCTAATCGGCAAAAATTAGGGTTTTAATAGTACATGAATATGGAATTTGATCAGGATAGCAGTGTAGTAAATGATTTTTCATATTTTCTACAAATTTTTTATTTGATTTAATTTTGGATATGATATGGATAACTCAATCATGCATATTTTAGAAAAAATTTAGAATATTTGAGTGTTCTTTGAATGTGGTTCTCAGTCGAGCTATACTTTGACCAAAATGCTGACAGAGTGCTTTTCAGTAGTGTAGTGTTTTATTTGTATTTATTTATTGGTAAGCCAAATGATCTGAAATGTTAACTAGTGATCTGAAAATCAATCATAAACAACATGTAAAATTTTATAATTTTTGTATGTGTTTAGACCATATCGGTAGACGAATTACAATAATATTTTTATGACAGAAAATTCAGCTGAAATAAGAGAAAGTATAGTGAGGGGTCAATGTACAATTGACCCAAGTAGCTCAATTGCTCTATATGGTCAACCTTACACACAAGGAGCTCTCATAATTCGTGATTCAATCCAGAGAAACAAAATCCTAGAGAGAGAGGGAGAGTTAGGGTTTGAGAGGAGAAAGAGATGGAGATGCTGACCTAGGGTTTTGCAGTCAGAGGAATGATGAAATCATGTAAGTTTAGCTTCTTTACATAGACTTTAATGGTGAATATTCTCTCACATGTCAAGATTACCTCCCTCCTCTGATTTGATCCAAAATGGTATCAAAACTTCCCCTTTTCTCACTCTTTCTTCATAATCCCTCATTTTTAGGGTTTTCGAGTTGAAAGGAAGAACAATCGGGTGAATTGCTAGGGATTTGATATGAGATCAAGATTTTCAGGGATGAGCTACATTTTTAAGGTGTTTTCACACCTTAGGGTGAGTGTGAACTTCCTTTATATAGTATATTGCATGAAAATTAGTTAAATCGTCCATAATATTTAATTGCTTAGTATGCGACTACAAATCCTGAATTCTGTGTTTGATCTAAGTTGTTGCAAAATGATATGAAACATATTCTTCCTCTATTTGGATGAATTTCAGATGATAAAATCATATTAGAAATGTATAAAATACATCTTAATGAGAATTCTCTAAGTATTCACAGAGGTTATAAGAGTAAACTGAAATATAGGGAATTTGTCTATCACTGAAATTGTTGTATAATTAAATAGAGAAATTTGTATATCTGGATTCCCTTGGTTATGAATGACTGTTTATCTGAATTCATAGTACATATATGTCAGATACTATCTTGAATTTCATTTAAGGTGAATAGTGTTTGTTTGATATCTCAGTAAAGAGGGTGAAACCCTATATGCGAGGAAAGTTGGATACTTGTGAATAGATATCGTGAAATCCATTTGAACGGATTTTATTGACATGATAGACATTATTTATTCAATTTTATTATTGATGCATGTTATCTCAGTGAATGGCATGGAAACCCAAATTCAGCTCAGTTCCAAGGTTTCATACATATATTGATTTTATATGATTTGTTGATAGTAGTCTTTATTCAGTGAATGTTTATGTCGCATGAAATCCTTATGAGAGCCATGTGATAAGTGGATGAGGTAAATGAAACCCTAAGGATAGGGTGTTCAATGAATCAAGTATTTTGATATCAATGCTCTCAGTATGAGATGTGTGATGCACAAAAGATTTGGGTTGAGGTGCACATTTTCCAAGAAAGTACAAATTATTTACAGGTGCAAATGATGATTTCTCGTATGTCAAGTAATTAACTCTTATTAGTGTATTAAGAAGTTCAGTTGCATGATTCTAGTGTATAAAGTATCAAGTGGACATGTATTCTATTATTTAAGAATTTTTTGTCTGCATGTAGGTATAAAATGTTGATTTCTCAGTATATTACAATGTTTTGAGTATATTGCTCTGCCAAGTTTAGAATGATATACATGTTGTGTTATAAGCTTCAAATAAATAGAAACTGTACCATAGAGATACCAGAGTCAAGTATAAGTAAGGGAAAATATACAATATAGTAAGAGCTTTCTAAGAATAATAAAATAATAGACTTAAGAGCCCTGAACACCGTAGATTCCCTACGGATGTCTGCACTGTAAGGAGGAAATGATCCACCCTGACAGCGACCAGTATACGGGGATCGGATCGCACCCACAGAGCGTGCGGGGAGACGAAGCCCTTGAGGAAGTCTCCTAAGAGAAGATAGGTTACCCAACATGAACCGGAGATCCCGGTGGTAACCCAGAGGTACCCACAGAGCGTACCAAGATGAGGCCCACAGAGCGTCTCAGACCCTCTACATGTGTACTCAGCCTAGAAGGAGAGGTCCAGTTAAAGGCCAGCTATTTAGCCACCTTAGTCAGACGTGACAGTTTGAGTCAAGCATACCCAGATTTAGTTCTAGGCTTAGCTTCCTGGGTTTTAAGCTAATAGCTTCCTGGGTTTTAAGCTAAGTCTTGTACGGCGAGATCGTAGTTCGCTATGAGTCTTCATATGTAGAGTACACTGCATATGATCAGGGCATAAGCTAAAATATGATCATATAGGTTTAAAGAGATTCTTATAAGTAAGAAAGGCTAAGAAAGATTTGAGTACAGTTTCCCAACAACTAATCCTTGTATGTCTCTGAATTATTAATTCTCTTTGAAATTAATCAAGCATGCTCATATATTGATTTGCTCTTGTAGATATCTAGAGTATCATGCCATATTTATGATTGTCAATGATTATACTCTTTAAAGCTCAAAAGTATATATGTAATTATATCAGTACTTTAGACTATTTCTTTGAAGTACTCATTCACTGAGCGAGTAGGCTCACCCCTCTACTCACAATTTTTAGGGATATCACATGGACTTGAAGAAGGTCATCGCATCAGAGTAGATCTGACACAAGAGTTAAGTCTGAGTATAGTTAAGTTTAGTCGGTCCTTGTCACTCTAGGTCCTTGTATAGATGTGAGAGAGTTGTAAATGATGTTTTTATCTTTGTTTTCTAAATAAGAGAGAATGCATTTGATTATCATGTCATGTGTACATGGAAGTGTGAGAAACAGAATGAATGTATGGATGTGTTTCATTAATGTTGAGATCATATTAGAGTAATCAAGGTTTACTTCTCTTGTAAAGTTTGTTTATGTGATTCAATGCAAGAAAACAAAGAGTTTGAAAAAGAAGAAAAAAAAAGTTAAGGGTGATCTTTGTATTACGATAAATCCTCAATTTTATGCCCTAATCTCATGATTAGTGGTAACTGTGAGATCGGGGTGTAACAATGTATGTTTTTCAATTCATATGTTTTTATTACTTTTAATAATCAATTATTTACTTTTGATGATTACTTTCATGTCAAATGATTACTTTTAGAACCAAATGGTTAGTTTGTATACCCCAAAGTTACTTTATGATGAACTTTTGATGTTCATTAGTTGTAAATATAAATTTTGTTTCATAGACTTTTTACCTTCTAGTTACTTGTTTCTATATCTCATTATAATTACATCACTTTGAATTTATATTCTATGCACATATCATCACATATAATTATAAATATATATGTAGTCGATAGTCTATATCTACTTTTAAATAGTTAAATTTTATGATCGACTGTTACATCAAGTGTCACATAGTTAACATTTTTAACCAAATGTTACATTTTGTGCCATGGAGGTAGTTTTATGATCAAATGTAACATTTTTTTCTATTTAGATTTGTAAAATTTGTGGTTCATTTTTTAAGTTGGTTTCATTTTTATTTATTATATGTTTACTTTGTGTTCAATTTATTTTACATCTCATTAAGTTAGTTACTATAAAATTACTACTCATGCATATAGCATTGCACTTAACAACAAATATAACTCCTACTATCGACAATTTCATTATTTTCAGTAATCAATTTGGTATGTTTAATGACCAAGTGTTACTTTCTGTGTCAAATGGTTACTTTTTATACTATATAGCTACTTTGTATATCACATAGTTACTCTATGTAATACTATGTAGTTCAAATATTATAATTATATCCTTTTTTTATACATCAAACTACCTTTTTGTCTACATATTTGTATGACCATGGACCTGATGGTTGTCCTATTGTCCAAGGATCAATGTTGGTAGAGATTGCCATGATGGACCGCGTGGAACTAGTAGGGGCAACCGAGGACCATGGAAGCACTGGAGACAGAGTGGGAGGGTGGAAATTATGTATGAAACACACATTTAAACACACCTACACATTTGAATATAATTGGGTATTTTATATTCTTTTGTTGATAGATTAATAGTAAGAGTACTGCATACACAATTCTTATAGAATCATCGATGAACTTATACATCAGGACGTTGTCAAATATGAATGGGATATAGAGTATCAATTGGAACCATATGAATGGTAGACTTAGAGATATTGTGAGACATATTCACATAGGAGTGTAAGGGATTGAGGGTGGAAAAGAGAAGAAAGAATATAAAACTAATTGATGTATATGTCATTGTGTTTCCTATTAAATCATGCATTTAGTATGTTTTATTAGAATAATGCATTATTGTTTTTGTTGATCATATATATACATTCTAAACCAGATGCATTTTTTATTACTTCTAGTAATTATTTTGTAAACTTTTATGATCAACTACTATTTTTTGTCTTTAATAGTTAGTATCTACATAAAATTGTTACTTTTTATGCCACAAAGTTACTTTTCATGAAAAATAGTTACTTTTAATACAAAATAGTTACTTTACATGCAAAATCGATACTTTCTATAAGAACTAGTTATCTTCAAGATCGAGCCACTTACACCTTGTGTTGTAATCCATATCTTACTTTATTGGTAATTTTAGGGTTTGAGATAATTCTAGTATTAATCACACCTTTATTTATCCTTATTAACACTTTGCATTATTAACTGATTGAATTGTATATTGGTTTAGATTAAGATTGTTCTTTTATAATTTAAAGAAAATATCTATTGTGAATACATCAAGGTTTGAACCCTAGATGGTATATTAATAGCTCACACATGTATGTGGAACAATATTATAGATATTTAAGGAAATAATTAATAAAGAAATTATTATTCAATTATTTTATCAAACTTTTGTTGTAGAATTTTAGAGAATTCAATTATAAATCCAATACAAAAGGAATCAACTAAATATAACTTAAAATGAGGAAGTTATGAAACTTTTAAGTATTCACCCAGGAATTACATTCAGTTGACAACAAATGGTTGCAAGAAGAACGTGTGGCAACATAAGGTTTCCCAACTTGTGTACTCGTCCAACAAGCCAATCACAAAATCCATAACTTTTGATATACTTATCGGAGTTCGATGAAATTAGTTTCACTGGATTTATATTTCAATCCTCTACACAACTACATACTTGAACCACCGAAAATATGAGTTGGAAGATGACTTATAGGGAGATATTATGAAGAATATGAAGAATAGGAAAAATTAATAGTTTTATCATAGATTCAAATTGGTAAGTGGTTTTTGTTCATTGATCTTTCTTTTCATGCTCCCTTTCTTGGAAAACCCCAATTTATTAAGTGGAGGTTTTCCTTGACATTTTTCCTTATTATCCTACCTCTAGCAGGTGTCATTTAAGATTGTTGACCAATCATCAGGTTGATAAGAACTAGTTATTAAAGCTTTGAGCTCAAATCCAATATTGGTGGAGTGGAATATGACATGACCAAGTTTAAGCACAAGATTTGTAAGATATAGCACATACAAGTGAGTGCAAAATCACCTCATAACCTTGATTCACAGAGATCAAGTTTGGAAACCATAATATACATGTATTTTTATTTGTGGTGCTTGTTGTAATTAATTTATTGAACCAAAATTTGAGATTTTACTTATTGTTTGCTTAAACAAAATTTTGATGTCCCAAAGATGATTTCATCTCTAGAGTGATTTATTATGAGATCATGGTAAGTCTTGATAGTAGAATTAGAGGCATCGGAAATAAGGGTTTGCCTTAAATTCTATAATATTGAATCATCTTTGTGATCTAGTCGGTGATTGTTTCCAGTTAGATACTTATGAAGTTCAAAGAATAATTCATTTTATATTTAATAGTATGCTCAATTTATCAGTTCAAGTAGAATACTTTATGGATGTCAGTGATTTAGTTAAGTTCACTATTCAGAAAGTATATATAGAACCCTAAAGTACACAGTTAAGCTAATAAAAGTACAAAAGTGTGACTATTAGTGAAATTAATGAATCAACTAGACAATGGATGCCCTAAACACTGTAGAATCCAACATGCAAGTCTGCACCGTGATGGAGGAAACATGCCTACCAACTGGAAGAGTTTAGGAATAGGTACATACTAGAGAGGTAGAGGGGACCAAGCCCATAGAGGATGGGTCTCCTCAAATTAGTAAGGTACCTAACATTAGCTACAGATCCAGATGGTACCCAGTTTATTTCAATTAGTTTAGATTCTACTAAGTAGGTCATCCCTTGTTGAACTACTGATTCAAGTAGTTAAGACAGGTGTTTTGACTCTCCGCATGAGTACCCAAGGTTTAGAGGAATAGTCCAATTTATCTGGCTAGTCTCTTAGCCACTGAGGCTGGAGGTAGTGAGCCTCATTGCATATGAGGGGGCTCGTTTATTAGACTTAGACTCTTGAGTTTACTCTAAGTCATACGGTGCGATCAAAGCTTTTTGTGATAGTTCCACATGTTGTGGTACACTTAGTGTGGGTCAAGGGCATAATAAAAGGAATAAAATATAAGTGCATGGATTTACTATAACTATTATCAAAATTACTACCAGTTTAGAAGGTTTATAGTTTTAAATTTGCATAGTTGTATTATTTTATATTTAATTTTGTTAATAATGCACATATGAATCATCATGGTTTATTGTTGATTTTCTAAACATTGAGCTAGTAGCTCACACACTCTAATTAAACATTTTTAGGAACCAGTCCAGCTTAGCAAGAGGAGTCAAAGTCTAGCTATCATCAGGAGTAGATCAGATGAAGTATCAAGAGGAATAGTAAGTTAATTAGTTAGGGTCTCTTATCCTTCGCTCGGGTCCTTGGAACGTGAGAGGTGTACTGAGATAAATTTTAAAAAATGATGTTATTTATGTAAACTAAAGCAAAAACTAGTTTCTTTCAGTTGGGTATGATGTAAGAGTTTGACTCATTTGTGAATGTATAATGTTATGCTTAAATTAGATGTTATCTTTTAAGTTAACATGATGTTTATTTAGTTCTATATAATTTTATAACGGAATTTATAAGTCTGATTAGGAGTAAGTGAATTAAATGTGGATAGTTAATATAATTCCTATTTGGTGGTTTTAAACCCTAGTTAGTGGGTTTGGATCACTTCAACTCTTGGTATAGGATCTTAGGTTGAGATAAGGTTTCAGACAGAGGTAGTAAGAGCCCAATAAGAGTAGGATGTTTCCTCTTTGAACTGCAAATTTCTAACAGATTTGTTCTGTTACAGATATGTAGATGGAAGGAAGAGGATGTGGCCATGGTGAAGAATAGATTGTGAGCCATTATGTCCCTAACCCTCTAACAATTTCTCAAGGTGGAGATGATAGAAATGAGGCAAGTAGGATGTATCATACTTTCTAGAAACAAAAGAGAAGTATAAAATGGACAAAGGGCTTCATCTTCTAGTAAGAATCTGATGGGATCCTATGAGGTGGTGAAGAAGCTCAGTGAGATGAGTTTTTTGGAACAACATACCCAACTACTGTAGATGTTTGTCTTTGACAACTAGAAATGGTTTTCTCCTTAATGGAGTTATCAGAGGACAAATAGATCGACCGTGCTATTTACCTACTTAGAAGGAGGTGTTGAGTTATGCTGACGTGGAATATAAGATAAGAATAGAATTATGGTGATGACATGGAGGGACTTTGTGGGTGAGTTTCACCTAAAATATTTCTCTCCTACATTCTGTTGTGATAAATCATTCAGTTGCAGACTATTAGATAGGGAAATATGATAGTTGGTAACATCTAAGAATAATCCTACAATTGTTGCGACAACATCAACTATATGCTAAGTTTGAAAAATATGAGTTTTGGTTGTATGAAGTATCCTTTCATGGACATGTCATATTAGGAGAAGGAGGGTCAGTGTAGATCCTAAGAAAGAGGAATATTTTCTTTATGGGAGAAACCCACAACCCCTACCCATATTGGAACTTTTCTAGGGTATGTTGGATATTATAGGAGATCTATAAGGAACTTTAGTGTTTTAACAATACCTCTTACTTGTTTAATATGTACAGATGTATCTTTTGTTTGGTCTGTAATATGTGAAATAAGGTTTTAAACATTAAAGAAGAAATGAACTACAACACTAGTTTTTATTTTATTAAGGGAGATAAGGGATATATGATATTCTTTGATGCATGCAGGAGAGGTTTGGGATGTTTTATAATGTAGGAAGGAAAGGAGGTGGCTTATGCTTGTAGACAACTCAAGAAGAATGAAGAGAACTATCCAATACATGATCTTGAGCTAGCAATAGTAGTACATGTCTTGAAGATATGGCATCATTATCTCTATGGTGATTCACATCAGGTTTTTACTTACCATAAGAGTCTAAAGTACATCTTAAAAATATATCTCAACATGAGACAACACATGTAGGATCCTTTGATTTTGTAAATTTAAATTATATGATTATGAATTCAATAAAAATGTATTGAGATTCATTTTGATACAATCAAGGTAATGATAGAATGATGAAACTAATAGTATGACTTTGATTGAGTTAGGATAGTGAATTTAAGATTTAGGCTTAGATTGAAACTTCAATTTAAGTAAATTATGAATTTCATCTTCAATTGATAAGAAATGCCTAAATTTCTAAATTTGATTGATGATTAAGTTTGTGGACGCATTGGAAGGCCTAATTGTGAATTATGGGTCTTCGGACCCAATGAAGGCCCAATCAGGTTACTTACTATAAATGCTACTTCTATAACAAATAGGCTCATTGGTAGATAGAATAAAAGAATTAATATTTTGTGCATAATAAGATTTCAATAATCTTAAGAGATGATTGATAAAATCATAGGAAATAAAATACTAGAAGATTCTAAGAAGATAAATGACCTGGATAATTAAGGGAGTAATTATCCAGTCTTTACTTAGATTCCAAGTATTCATGTACTGAATGCTCATTATACGACCTAATAATTTATTAAATATGAGATAATGACTAAAGTGAGATAAGTCCACATTTTGGGATAATTCTAAGATTATTTGTTACCTAGGTGACTAAATTAGAAGTACTTGAATGGCAAGAAGATGCCTTTTATCATTAGTATTTCAATCCAAATATTTTACTAACTAGAGATTATACTAATGAGAAGATAATAACAAAGTTTGGGATTAATTGGGTAATCCTGGTGACCCACAGATTTTTAGAAGCTTTTGATAGTTAACACAAAGCGAGACCTTAGTTTCAATATACATTGAATTTATTCATGTCAAGTTTTGTCATGCCGAAAGTTTAGATAAACTAGAACTTAAGAAATGTGACGCAGATGTACCAGCATTGTTGGATTATAATCTAACGCTAGCCACCTCATATTTTACCTTGTAGAAGGAGAATGGAGAGAGCTGGGAGCCAACTTATCAATTTGTTCTGCACCATACTCCATTAATTCACATGATATCCATCACTTAGATTTTGGGAGAGAGAGTAGAACTCAATGAACTCTTGGATCAACAGTATCGTGGAAGAGATTAGTAATTCCCAAATTTGAAATATCAAGATTTTCTCTTCGGTTTGGAGCAGTAGAGATCTTGGCACCATCCACCTATAAAAAGGTTCTTGCATACCCCGTTGAGACCATAAGAGCCCACACAACCCTCGTCAACATCCATGCCACACCAAAGGACTACCTTTGACTCATTGTCTTTTGCGATGAGCTCTAGTCACATGGACGAACGGAGGTTAGAGATGTTGATTATCACAGGCTATAGCATGGGCACCAGGAGACTCTGGGTGGCATAGAGAACATATTTTAATCTTTAGTGCAGGCATCAGTGAGGTAATTGCTCATGTCTTCACTCCCTATATCCCTGTCACCAGTATGGAAATTCGGACCTCTAATCTAAGATTTCGGTTGTTCCCTGGCTCAACTTAGGGATCTACAAGTCTATAAGGACCTACCAAGTAAGGATATACCCTTAGTTGTTTCCACCATGCTTTGGACATAAGAGTCAACCATTAGGTTGACCTTGACCATGGATGGAGCAACAGCCTAAGCCACAAAAGGGAGAAGATGGGGTCATTTGACTTGAAAGGCCTACTATGTGTGACATATCTATGTCCCTTTACATGGTTTGAAAAGTCCTTTTTCCTCTTATGAAGCCCATCCCGCATTGAGCTCAAAGTCAATATGGTGTTGTTCCAATGGCCAGAACCCTCCTACATTGAATAGATAATGTAAGGTTTTTGATGACGTGTCAGACTAGAACTGATCCATATATATTTATCTTGAAAATATTCTAGTCATCAATTGATAGGTCAAAATATATTGAAACTACATATGAAATTGATCTGTAAAAGTAGTAGATCACGAACAAAATACTTTCAGTGTCTAAATATTCTTCCTATTCCAATGGTATAGCTAATACATGCATATAGGATGATCAATGAATACAAACCATATATTTGAGGAATATCAAGCTTATATCAGTAAATATATTTATTGTGAGATATAATCTAATGTTGTTGAATATAATGGGATCTAAAGTTAATGATATTGATAATGATGATGTATATGAAGGTTTATAACTCATTAGATTCATGTATTAGAAAATTAGGGTTATGAGACCTAACCCAAATGTCGACCCTAAGCTCTAGTTAGTTCCTAAGTTAGACTTACTTTGTAGCTTGAAAATGGTTGGTGACACCTTAGGGTTATACATACATGCAGATAATGTTGATTGATTATGTTTATTACTTGGATATCTGAGTACATGATTCAATTACTTAAAGTATAATACATGGTTCTACATTGGGATATGTGGTTACTTATGAGTACCCTCATTATTGATTGTTTATGGTATTCCAGATGACTTTTGAAGTATGGATTTGATTAAATAAACTATTGCATGTTTATTAACTTTCTATTTAACTATAATGCCGTTAGATGTGTGCACAAGTCTTAAATTAGTAACTCAAACACTACCCCCAAGTATTTGAGTACATACAGTATAAGTGAGGTCATCCAATGTGCAGGTCATTGTTAAATGCAAGAGTATTAAATTTCAACAATCTAGATCGGTTTTAAAGGATGATTTGGTTTTAATATGAGCAAAATAAGCAAATTAGAGAGGATTGAACTAAACCAGATATCATTTGATTCAAAGAGTTCAATATATAAGAAGGTCTTAAAAGTATGATTTCACACCCATACCATAGCATGGAGAATAATGAAAATCAACCATATTAGAAGTAACACAGGAGAGGTTTGGATTCTACACCCACCTCTCAGTAGTGTAGGACATTCCTAGTTCCATATAGGACTCTCGTGCATATATTTCATACTACAAACCTTGCTCCCCAACACTTCCTAGTCACTCTTATAGTCAAGGAAGTGTAGCCAAGGTACATCTCCTTACTCCTTTGCATATCTTCCCAGATCTTACAAAGAGAATAAATCAAACACACTAAGGGGCCAACGAAGCATGTAAGAAGAATCAACTCATATGAACCTTATAATGGTAGAATAACTAGAAATACATATGAAATTCATGTTCAAACAAGATATGCCATGGGAGTTACTCCCCCATGCCAATAGCAAGGGCTCTACTCATCCATGTCTATGGAATGCAGATACAAGCAATGGAAAATAGCATAGGACATAGTAGAAAAGAAGAAATAATGAAAATCTCCAAAAAAAAAGTAGTAGAACAAAGAAGAACACTAGCTACAAATCACATTTTTTCCCTTGCTATAGAACTTTCTACATCAACCTTCTCGCATGAACTGGGGAAATGGCTATCTCTGATGCAATGGATGAAGAAGAACTGAGGAAGAAGATGGTTCCCTCTCGAGTATCCCCTCCTTCCTCTCCAAAATCACCTTCAACTCTTCTATGCTCTTATCTATACGTTGTTGTCTTTAAATGACCCGTGATAGACTAGTAATTGTACCAAGCATGTTCTGTTTGTATTCAAAAGTGTGGGATGGTTTATCTCCTGATTTGAAAGAGCAAGTAACACAGTGTGTTGGAATGTGAACAAGGCATGTTACTTATGGTTTTCAAACTGGCAATTCCTCAATCGAAGGTGACACGGTGTCTTGGTTGGCCAAGATGGTGTGTTGTTGCAAGTCAGGGAGTTCTGGACGTGTCGTGTTGTTATGTCAACACGACTTGTTGTTGGGATTTAATAACTATTAACTTCTCTAGATCCAGATTTTGCACTCTATCATAGTGTGTTGAAATCTCAACATGGCATGTTGCTCAAAATATGGCGTGTTGAAATCTCACATGACGTGTTGTTGAAAACACGACGTGTCAATATCTCAGCACGGCGTGTTGCTGACTATTTCTGTAGCATTGATCTTTTGAAATTTAAATTGTTGGGGATGAGTTGGTGGATGATATGATGGTATTTCTCTCCCCCATATTGATGCCAAAATGTAGTACCTACAATCAAAACCATAGAGCAAGTAAAGATAACAATAAAATCAAAAATCTAGAATGATTAGAAGCAAGTTGAGGCAAAAAATGGATTGGAAGTGCATGCAAGAGTAGGCAACAAGACTATATAACTCATGCACATCAAATGCCAATATGAGTACCACATAATGAAACACAATATTATGAACCATGGATACACCATCAAGGTGTAATACTCATAAGTCCAATAATAGATAGTGATTACACCTGAGAGGGCATATCAAGCATGGGTTAAAATTTGTAATGAAGATACAAATTTATATGTTCAATTAATAGTTGGTTGAGCAATATATGTCGGTACTTGCACACATTTCAATTGCACCACGCGCACAATATAGTGATATACTAATCTGCATATTTTTTGCAGTGTTGTAGGTACTTTCATGTGCATAGAGATATGAAGACCCTAACATTCATATGAAATCAATTAAAGATATTAAAGCTAAGTCACAAAGAGGATTAGTTAGATAGTCTTATCTCTCCCTATATATGTTAGTTTTGTTTGAAAATTCATATATACCCTTAGATGAGTCTCATTGTAATCTTGAATCCAATCTTATTTGAATTAATGTAAATTATAGATAATTATGTATGATTTGTCAGATCTAGATCTTCAAAATTTTGGGTAGTGACTCTGACTTTATGGTCCACTACGATTGGGGTACACTCATAAGTGGTGGTTGTTACATTTGGTATCAAATCCCAAATTTATTAAATACTATTTAATAAATTATAATTTCAAATAATTCCTAGAATTATAAGGAAGATTGTTAGGGTATAACATAAGCATAATGGTTTCTAGAAAGTATCTCCAATTTGGGGGCTAGCAGTATTACCCTCTGCACCATTAAATCAGTATACAGGGACCCTTAGCCAATGTCATATCTTCCTGGACATAACCTAGGGTTTTCTTGTAATAATATTTCCCTATGTCTTCTCATCTATAATTTCGTCCACTTCTCCTATATTTTCTTAATAAACCCTAAAATGTGCTTCCCTCCTCATCTCAAGTTTGGCTTTCTGGAAGAAGTAGGATTAAGGCATCCTCTGCCAATTAAAAAGTATAGTTAACTAGAAAAATAAATGTGAAAGATGTGACATGTAGTTTAGGTCCCTTTACTAAGGGTTAACCATAGATGGACCTAAGTATTGGTGGGAAAACCCAGTCAGCCACAAAAGACTTGAGTGGGATAACCCAGTAGAGTATGAAAACTTTGATGGGTCAAGGGAATCATAAAACCCTAAAGTACAAGGTGCAGTCCCTAACCCTAACCCTAACCCTAAATCCTAATCTTGATTACTGAGTACAAGCATGGGTAAAATAATAATCCTACCCCAAACAAACCCTAAGTATGGGTGTAGGAAATAGAAAACCCAAACATGTTTGGATAACTAAATTTTAGCAACCCAAATTAGATTCATGTAGGTAAGCATGCATGCAAGTATGTAGAGTACATGAAGTATGCATGCATGGTGCACATGATGAGTTTAGTATATACATATGATATCAGTAATTACATAAAGGAATATGTAAGACCCTGAATTCAACTTTTAGGGTTGGTGTCCTGACCTAGGGTGGGTCAACCCAATATTGGGAGAAGGACATATAGGGGTGGCACAAGCCTAAACCCAAGGGGTCAGGTTGTGGCTAGAAACCCTAACCTCCCCTTAAAAGCCATGACAACACCCTAGGATGGGACCTTCCCTAGAAGGGTGAGTTGACCGAGCTCATTTTGAGAATTAAAGAAACTTCAGATGTCCTCAAAGGACCTAAACCTAACCATCTAGATGTATGATAATATAAGGCATAATTAATACAAGGATAATAAAGAATGGGCGATGGGAAGAGGGGGAAATGGGGAGGTGACAGAGGAGGTGTCAATGGCGTTCCCTGATCCCTTAGATCTCATCGTTAAACATCTGGTGATAGCTATTGGTAGGGAGAAAGGTTCTCCTGGAAGCATGTCTGTGATGAAGGAAGTTAAAGCTTGTACTGATCTTTTCAAGGAAGGTTGTGTCAGTGTCCTATTAATTTGAAGAAGACAGATATTGAATTGGTGGATGGATGGTATACTCTAAGGCCATTATGGATCAGAATTTGGCTAGATGGAGTAGAACAACGGCTGGTTATGTCATGGGATTGAAGTCGCATTGGCCTACCTTGGTCCATCATCTTGCGCAAATCTGGTGAGTGAAGGAGTCTATTGAGGCTAGATTAAGAGGGAAAGGATATTTGATTGTTATGTTCACTTGTGATGAGGACCTAGACATTGCCACTTTAGGAGGTCCTTGGTTTGATGCGGGGAAGCCACTTATTATCAAAAGGTGGGAGAGAGGTGAGCCTCTAGAGGAGCTGAAACTCTTAGAAATCTCAGTGTGGTTGGAGGTATTTAATCTACCTCTAGAGTTATGGGATGTTGAGATGTTCAATTGGGTAGGATTATTTTTGGGTAAGTCTTTATGGTCGAACAAGTTAACATTGGAGTTTCCTAGACTCAAATATGCATGACTGCAAGTTCTGATTCCCACAAACTTCTCCTTCCCAAAGGAACTTCTAATTCTCAGTGACAATGAGCAGTGTGATACAGTCGAATTTGAGTATGAATGGGAACCTACTAGGTGTTTGAACTGTGACCTCTTTGGCCATCAGTCTAATTTTGTGGAGTTTTTTCGGTAGATAAGGAGTCCTCAAATCTGAAGGTGGGTCTAGAAAAACCTCAAAAGAAGAAATGGGTTTGACAAACCTCAAAAGAAGAAATGGGTGCCTAGGGTACGGGAAGAAAGTACTAGGACGAATGATGTCAAAGTCTTCATTGATGCGGTTGAAGTTATCACTAAGTCTACTGAGCCTCTGGTACTAATGCATTGTCATCTGACTCTATTTGTGCCTCAAGTGCCTTGAACACTATAGTTCATCCTCGTAGTGAGACATTTTTGAGGTCTGACAAAGATAAAGAAGTGGTGGATGCTATTGTTACTCCTAATCCTTCACCTGATTCTTCTTGGGAGACTAGGGGAGGAAGTTGAAGTCCCCTTTGAGAGTTATTCTAGAGGTTTTTGTAAGGAGTATCCCTACTTAATTGAAAAAATATTCTCTTCTTTCAAATATTGAAGAGAAGGAAGGTGTTGTGAATCTACTTCCAAATGGTTAGTCCCTTTATGATGATTTCTTAGAATGTTTGAGGGAAGCAGCTAATAAAATCCCTCACATTCAAGAGGAGATTGGTAGGAATAAAGTGGAGTATATACATCATACTAGAATCAAGAATCAAGAAGAGTGAGGTTCCTGTGTTTGTGGATCCTTTGTGGCATGAGGTGTGCTATGTGGATAACGCAAAGGTCTATTATTATAAGATGATTTTGGTTTTATGGATGGATCGTAGTTTGCTTGTTGAGAAGATAGTTTTCAATGAATAGGTTTTACACTGTGCTATTACAAGAAGGGATATTTCTTTTGAGATGTATGTTGTTCATGATGAGAATTGGGACTCTGATAGAACTCTTTTCTGGGATATTATTGTGTCTATTTCTAATCTAAAGCCTAAAAATTGGTGTGTTCTGGAAGATTATCATGTTGTCATATTGGTTAAAGAGAAGATGGGGAAGCAACCTCCCTCTAATAGGAGTATGTCTAATTTCAACTATGCTATTAGTAGTACATATTTGATGAAGATTTCTACTAAAGGGAAATTTTTCACATGGGACAGCCACAGTAACAAGGGAGTAAGTACTTTCTCTAGAATTGATCGAATATTTTACAATGTGGACTTTCTTAGTAGTTTTCCATATTGTTGGGGAGAATTTATATCTTCAATGGTGAGTGATCATAGGATCATTGCTCTTCGACTTAATAGGGGAAAGAGGGGTGTGACACCCTTTGGTTTTATTAATTCCTGGACCAATAATGATTCCTACAAGATGATTCTTTCTAAAGCCTATAATGGTGCTAACTGCATTGGGACTGCTATGTTTAGAGTCTATCGTAAGTTGCGTGTTGTGACTCAAGATTTGAGAAAATGGAATAGAGAGAGTGTTGGAAATTACTTTTCTAAGGCTAAAGAACTAGAAGCTAGAGTCGAGAGACTTCGGGACATTGTGGATGTTGACCCAAAGGAAGTTTGTAATCAAGAACTTTTGTCTATGGTAAGGCTGAAGGCTATCCAAGCTATGAAGGATGAAGAGAGTCTACTGAAACAAAAGATCGGGATACAATGGCTTAAGTTGGTGACAAAAATTCAACCTTCTTTTATGTCTCTATTAAGTCAAGAAGATCAAGAAATAATATCAATGTTTTGAGAGATCAGGAAGGTAACAATATCTATGATATGCAAATTATAAGGGGTAACATTAAGCATTTCTACTATGATCTTTTTAATAGTACCTCTAATGACGATGTTGTTTGGAATGAGGATTGTGAGCTCCCAAGAATTTCTAATGAGCAATTCAACACACTGAGGATGGTAGTTACCAGAGCTGAAATTGAAGAGGTGATGAATAATATGAAGGATGATAAGGCCCCAGGTCCTAATGGTTTCAACTCTATTTTCGTTAAACTGATTTGGTACACTATTGGTGATGACATTATTTGTGAAGTACAGATCTTCTTCAATGCAATAGCACTTTGATTACCCTTATTCCTTAGGTACCTAGTGCTATGAGCTTAAAAGATTTTAGACCTATATCTTTGTGCAATGTTATATATAAGGTTATTACCAAGATTATGGAAAATAGAGTTAAGCTTGTGTTGCCTTTATTGATTGATAATAACCAAGTTGCTTTTGTTCACGGGAGGAGGATTGGTGATGCAATTTTGTTGGCAAATGAGATCTTGAGTAAATTTATGAGTTCTCAGAAATTGATGTGTGTTAAGATTGACCTTGTAAAGGCATATGATATAGTCAGAAGAGACTATATTCTTTTTCTTATGTGGAAGATGGGATTTCCATCTTGTTGGATTAGGTGGGTTAGTGAAACCTTTTCTTCTGCCTCCTATAAGGTAATTGTTAATGGTTCCCCTATAGAGAAATTCTTTACTTCCAATGGTGTGAGACGAGGAGACCCTTTATCTCCCTATTTATTTGTCATTACCATGTAGGGCTTAACAACAATTATAAATGCAGAGGGTTGCAAAGGAAATTTCAAACTAGTTGGTGTTTCAGATAAAGTGGTGATTTCCCACATTGTTTTTGTTGATGACTTTTTTGTGTTTTCTAGAGTAGATGATAATGATGCGCAGAGCTTGAGGTATATCTTGGATACCTTCTGTAGGGTGTTTGGTTTGAAACTCTTTAATGGCAAGAGTCATATATTCTTGAGTAAGATGGTTGAGGAGGGTAATATTGTTGAGATCTTGAACATTAAGGTATGTACTCTTTCAGTAAGTTATTTAGGGGTTCCCCTCTTTATTGGCTGATTGACCAAGGAGTTGTGTGCACCTATCATGGATAAAATCAAGGATAGATTGGATTCTTAGAAGGGACATCATCTATCTCAAGCAGGAAGCCTTGAGTTAGTAATCTCAACATTGTATGCGTATAGTATCTTTTAGACTTCTACTTTCCCTTTGCCTAAGTCTGCGATGAAGACTACAAGACCTTGACCTAGCTTCCTTGCTATTCTTGATTTCTTAGCATAATTAGATGCTTAAAACCTTGATCTGATCATATGGTGTGCCCTAATAACATGTGACATGCTTATGTTTTCATTTTGGTCCAGTTTGAATGTTGTTTGAGCTAGTTATGCTATATGTGTGTTTGTTTTGGACCTAATTTCAATTTTCCCATGCTGAGGGTTTATCTTGCAATTTGTCACATATTTACTATTTTTATTATGTGTTGGCATCAGGTAGAGGAAAGTGGTGCTTAGGGGAACCTTGTTGTACCTTGGTTGATCTGGTGGCATCACATGATAGAGAGTTAGGGTTTTGCATGGGTGACATGGATGCTTGAGTTGATGTTGACCATGAATGTTGACCCTTTGTGTTGTGTGACCATTGTGCTTTCCCTTTATTTTGTTGTTGTGGTTGAAGTGTTTTGTGTGTGATCACCTTGGTCGCTATGTGCTCATAGTGGTCGGTAGGGTTTTGAACCCTAGGTCGCTATTCTTTTGGTCACCATGTTTGTAGTTATCGCAATCCTTTTTTGGTCCCAACATCTCCTTCGACCAAAGAGTGTTTTTAGGACCAAGTGGTCACCACCCTACATAAGTTTTATCACCCTTTGTTGCATGCATGTCTTGAGTGCTTGGATGTCTGAGTTTAGAGGGACAAGTGTCACTAAGATCTTGACACCTCATGTCCCTCACCTCTCTCCCACCCTTGGGTATTTATAAACATCTATTTGCATGAAAGTGATCCCTTTAGCTCTCTCTTCCTTCTCCCTTCTTGCTTGGAGTTAGCCCTTATTTTTAGTGGTGCAAGTGGAGGTGCTTGAGCTTAAAGAAAGTGGTTGAACCCTTGCATGTGGTGATCTAGGGTTGGATGATCTCTCTTTTGTTGATCCTTTTGGTGGTCCTTGATCTTGGTAAGTGGTTTATCTTTCTTGATTTCATTTTCTTTCCATCCTACCCCTCTCTTTATTCTCTTGTCCAATCCATGGTTCTCCATGGTGGTTCTCTTGAGGAACTTTTCTCTGATAGAGGTTGAATCCATGGTTCTCCCAAGGTAGTACCTTTGTGAGATGAAGGTCTCCTCTTTTCCCCTTTATTTTCTACCTAGGGTTTATACCCTCTCTTCTTTGTGCACCTTTTGAACTAGGTTTGTTCTTCATCTCTTGAGGTCATCTTGCTTGGTCATGGAGTTGATCGAACTTTGGCTTTCTCCCTTGTAGCTTCTTGGATTTGGAGTTGTTCTTCACTTCAAGGTGAGTTATATAACTTTCCCCTCTACTATTGTTGCACTCGTCTTGCATGTTAATGCTATATCTTTATAATGTGCTTATAAATTGTGCAGTGATGACATTTTGATGTAGGGTTTATGATTATGTGTTGATCTTGTATAGATTATCTCTTTTTCTTAAACCCTAAATCTTGTACCTGAGATTTATGGATGGTGGAGTGGTTGGTTCTTACATGCATATCTTGGATGCTTGGTTTTATCACTATGATCATGATTTTGTTTCTCTCTCGAAAATGGAGGTTTTGATTCTCAAATATATGGCACAATGTTTGTTTTTCTCTCTCTTTTCATGATATTTATGTTGACCTTGTGAAGATCATGTTCTAGGGTTTTGGTTTTCATCATATTCATGAGGTTTTCACCTTGGTAATGTTTTGGGTTCTTGATGTTTCACAATCTGTTTTGGTCGCCATGTTTCTCTATTTTCCCTATGGTCGCTATGGCCATGATGGTTGTTGAGTTTGGGATTTTGTTTTAGTCGATATAGCCCTAACCCTAACTCTCTTGGTCACCATGTTGTTATCACGGTCGATATGTGTTCCCTTGACCTTGTATGGTTGTTGTCTCTCTCTCTCTAGGCCTCATGATTGTTATGTGTTAGTTGAAGTTGTTGTCCCTTGGAGTCTCTACACACGAAGTACTCTCTTGCGGTCACATTGTTTTGAGGTATGTGTTGCGGTCACTATGCATGGTTTGATGCAGGTTGCTAAGCTTGATTCTTGTTGTAGTCACTATGGCAGACCCTACCCTAGTGGTCTCTAGTGCATCTTATTCCTAGTGGTCGCTAGAGGTGGTTACATCTAATTATTCACTACACTTTGTTGGTTTCCATGGCCATTTAATGATGACGTTTGGTCTATGGATTTCAAGAATGTGGGAATTGGTGTACTTAAGGGTTGGACGTTATGTGTTGTTATTCAAACCCTATTTGGTTATCTATAAGTAACCATAACCTTAACTTCAATCACATGTGATGAATGAGTTGTTGGATTGAGTAATTAACATGATAATTAAGTATTTTTCTCTCTCCTACTTGTTATAAACCTAACTTGCAGGTTGAATGAACAACATGGCTAATGATTGTTGTGGTAACTCTTATGCGGCACATATGTGGTGATTATGAGCCTTGATGAGGCATGATGGGATAATGATGTTGAGTAGGAACTGTGTGAATGGTCTTATGACCTTGGCAGAGGCTTAGTGCCTAATTTGAGGTGGTATCCTCTTGTGATGTGATGAGGCATGTGTTATCCCATAGTGATGTGATAATGGTGATAGCCTTGTGTATGGAAGTGGGGCAATATCATGTGGTGATGTGATCAGATTTAGATTAATATGTTTTATATCTTTTGAAGTTGCAACCTACCCCTATCTTTATAGAATCTATTTAGGGTTTGTACGTTGTAACTTTATTGATGCATCATAAAGGATACCCAATTGTCTTAACTAATCAAGTGAAACCCTAATCATGTTGTTGCCTTGTGCCATAGATCCATTCCAGTGTCAAAACTTGTTGCATGGTGAAACAACCCACCAGAAATCAAAGCACATATTGTTGAATATGTGGGGTGCTTGGGGAGAATATCCTTGTCATCCAGATCCCAAGTGTTTTCAGAACGACTGCGGTCGTGTCTCGGCGATTATATTACTTGACGTGATTTTTTAGGACAACTATGGTTGTACCTCGGTGATAGGGTTTTGTACCCTGGTGTCTAGCATTGTGACATGTACCAAAGTGAGCTAGGTGTTTTCAGCTTGATGTCGTTGGTGGTAGTTGGTTGTTATGTCTTTGTTGTGTCTCTCATACTGACTGGGAGGTGGATGTGAGATTGTGGATTCTAGATCTTCCATGGATCTTGTTTGGCATTGATTTCAACTTAGAAGTGGTCAATTGGATTTGAGTGGTACGACTCAAATCCTCAAGACTTAAGAAAAGACGCAACACAACTGTGTAGTATATCTGCTTAGTGATAAACACGATTCACATTGGTTGTTTCCCTTTACTTATTTCTTATACTATTCAGTTGTATTATAATGTGGTAAGAGAAATCAACTATTGTACATGTTCTTCATATTCCTTCTAAATTCATAACTTATTCTACTTGTCAGTTGTAGCTATTTAACCTACTTAGCCTGTATATTCAGATTTCAATTATTCATTTAGCTAAATTTACTCATCATGTTAATAATGTTACTTTCCTGCTTAAATGTAATATGTGTTTTTGTTGGTGGGGAGTTATATCTCTCAATGGGACATGGTTCTCACCCCTGTGGTTTGCCACATCTTTTTGGGTGGTCGTGTGTGGCATGGTAGAGATCATACGATTGAGGAAGAGCAGCAAGGAGATCAGTGAATGTAGAAGGTTGGATATGATGCTAGTGTTTTATAGTAGAGTCCTATGTGTATCCATGTACCCTCAAGTCCTGGAAGAGGTGTTTTGTAGATGTTATATCAGCATGTGTTTTGGCAGATTGCCTTGGTTGTATATATGGCTTGTATATGTGAATAGGTTATCCTTTGGTAACATATGTGTGGCGGGATGGCCCTTGTACAGTGATGTAATACCTTTAAGGTATGTATGTGATATATGTGATGACAGGTTGAGAACTTTGATGTATATGTTTCCGCTTGCGATGGTTATATAAGTTTGGTTTTATCTTACCCTATTTTGTGGGAATGTGCTTGTTTGGTCATTACCTCTGTGCTTTGGTTTTGAGTTCTGTCACTTATGTGGCCTTGAGATGTCACAAAGACTATTGAGAAACATATAAGGGACTTTTTGTGGAATGACTCTATTGAGAAAAAACACCTCCATTTGGTCTCTTGGGATCTTATTTGTAGATCTAAGAAGAAGGTGGTCTTAGGATTAGATCTATTGTTGACTGGTCTATAGGAGGTTTGTTGAAAAATCTATGGTGTCTTTCTACTAAGAAGGATACTCTGTGGATTAAATGGTTACATGAGAGGTACATTAAGGAAGATTCTATATGGTCTGTAGAAGCCAAAGCCAATTCATCATGGATTTGGAAGAGATTACTTGGTCAGAGAAATATGTTATTGAAGAATGTTGATCTTTGTCTAGGTAATGGAAATAGTTTCTTTTTTTTGTTAGACCCTTGGATGATTGAAGGGATAAGGATAGTGGATATGGTTGATCCCCAATTTGTATTCAGATTGGGTAAGGGTATCACCTGTAGAGTTAATAGTTGTATTGAAGATGATAAATGACACATTCCTAATTTTAGAGGTTCTGAAAAACCTATGCATGTTCTAGATAAACAAATGAGTCCTTCAATTGTAGACGACTGCATTGCCTTTATGGAGAATTCAAATTTCAAGATGAAGGATGATTGGAATATCTTAATGGCAGTCGGTGCCTTGGGGAATATGGATCTGGATGGACAACATACCAAGAAGATGTTCTCTTCTAGTTTGGAAAGGGTTTCTTGGGAAGATCCCTACTAATGAGTATCTTTAGAAAATTGGTTTTCACTTGGCTTCTAGGTGTTGTATGTGTGAAGCAAATGTGGAAAACATTGATCACTTATTATTTGATTGCTTCTATGTTGCTTATATATGGGAGATGTTCTTTAAGAAACATCTGATTTTGCTGAGGAAATTTGATGATTTGTTGTGTCTGAAAAAAGATAAGAAGTTGCTTTCTATGTGGATTATATACCTACTGTGGAGGGAGAGGAATAGCATGACTTTTGCTGATCTCAGTATGGAGGTCGAAAAGTTTTGCGGAACCTGCAATAGTGATGTTTCTCTTCTTTATATTTAGATATGTATAGATAGCCTTTGTTTTTTGCTTGTGTGGTCTTTTTGTTCTTTGTTTTTAGTTATGCTATGTAACTTCTTTTTCTTTCATGATTAGTAAAGAGGCACCCCACCCTATTTGCACCCAAAATATACAAGGATAATATGTATAGGCCCATAAATATAATATGATGTGAGACCTTTGTTTAAGAAATTCCAATTTTAAATATGATGTTAAAAATATACCTTAAAATGTATGGCATGTAAGAATATCCAACCCTTTGAGTTTCCCTATAAGTTTTGATACCCATGGTCAAGATGACATTTGGACACCCTTACCCTAAAACAATGACAGGATAAAAACCATGTTAGTATAAATTTGTAACATCTCAGTTATCTCAGGGAAGATGCTCAACTGAGGAAGGAGGCATCCATGTGAAGGGAAGATGCTCAAGTGAAGAATAAACATCCAAATGCATGAAATATTCTCAAGTGATGGACATAATAGCCCTATGCAGGGAATATGGTCAAGTGAGGCACAAAATAACCCTATGTAGGGAAGAAGCTCATCCTTTTTAACATACCCAAATCTAGACTTATAGCTTAACCCTCCCTCTTATTAGGACCCTTCTCAAGTATGTTGGCATTTGTAAGGAATACCATTTACCATAAATAACTTCTTATATGATATTTTAGGATAATATAACAAAATAAACTCACTAGTGGATTTAAATATATAAGTACAACAGTTAGTAAGTTTTTACCCAATTTTAGCTCTCTAAAATCATCCTAAGAGTAGAAAATGAAGAAAAATGGAGAAACATAGAATACAACATTAAATTTTTTAATAAAAGGAAGTAAATACATTAGAATCATACTCAACAACAAAAAAATAAATACAATTTTGAACCACTTAAAAGTGATATTGATTGTCAAATTAGCTTTCCCATGTCCTATTTAGTCTTCCTACTAATGTTAGATTAGTCAGACATTATTTGCCCTCATAATTAATTGGTTAAAGTTACATATTATAATAATGTTGGGTAAATGGACATCATTTAAATCCCTTTGTTTTGATAATGACAAACATTTCATTCTTGTGGATCTAAGGTGCTACTTGAGTGATGCAGGAATAAGGTGGATGACAAATACTTGGAAGATCTATATGCTAAAATAGCTTTAAGTCATGAATGTAATCAAATATAAAAACTTGTACAAGTATATAATGTACAAGTACTTAGATATCATGTAAATCAAGCGTTAGATCTTCCCTAGCCAATCACAACACTTAGATAGGTCATCCCCTACAATAGTGTCACAAATGCACACTCATACACACACTCATTACTCAGTTGAAAAACATTGAAACAGGGTTAATCTCGGTCGACAAAATTCTCGACCAAGACACTCTCGGTCGACAAACTCTTCGACTGAGAATGACCCAGGTAGTCGTTAGACACAGCAGATAAGGTAGTTGATAGTTGGAGTAGAACATTATACACACTTGCTCCAGGCAGTCCCTCGGTCGACAAGTCCTCGACCGAGAAGGACTCTCGGTCGACCATTCTTCGACTGAGAAGAGTTCTGTCTGCAATTTTCAGAGTTAATTAACTAGTCGTTGCTAAAGCAAATAATGTATACCTAACGGCTAGTTAAGCACTTAGAACCCCCTAGAAAATGTCTAGAACATCCTTAAGCACTTGTAGGCCATTCCTATAAATAAGACAAGCCTTAGGACACCCTAATACACACTTGTGCAATACTTGAGCTTTCACACTTGCAATTGGCAATCTGTTTTGAGCAATTGAGCAACACTAGTACTTGCTACTCATTTCCCTTGCTCCAAATTCGTGTCCTATAGGCTAGCATCTCATATCCACTAAACCTACACTTCTATACTTATTGGTTAGTAAATCAAAATGCTTGATATAGGAAATCAAGCCTTGGGCTTCAAGTGGTAATTATAATTTTCATTTCCTTTCTTATTCTTTCTTATTCTTTGTACTCTCCTTATTTCTAATAATCTGAATTTGATGGTTTCCCTTATGTGATCAATCTAAGAAGCTTGATGGTTGAGATGATAGTGCGCTTAAAATGTACAACCAATGATGGGTTTTAACCCCACAACCTATGGTGCCCCTTCATGTTATTAAATAAGGAATGTCTATAGTTAAAAGGTGACTCTTTCTAGATCACAACTTAATGACTTCATAGGTGGCTTATTTAAGGTGTTTACTTATGAAAACAACTAATGGTCTTACCTTTTCCACATCTAATGGTTCTAGGTGATGTTGTGGTATTATGGTATGGGTTGAATGATGTTGGAACCAATGGAGGTTTCCCTTAATAAGGTAGTCTTACCTTTTTCCCTCATATGAATAGAATGGATAATAACCCTATTGTGATGATATGTAACCCTAATGGGGTATATATGTTGATATAATAAAGGAGTATTCTTAAATGCTAAGATAATCCTACAATATCGTCATGTGAACAACTTTTAGTTCTTTAATGCCAATTTTGTTGAGCCTATGAATCACATGTGTGGTAATATTTGTTGAGCCTTGCAATAAGGCATAGAAAGATAATAATGAACTTGCAAAAAATGATATGATGGTCTTAATGACTCTTGGGCATGATTGAACCCTGATTGAGGTGTGATCCTCTTATGTTGACAATGGTTGATACATGTGATAGTATGATGACAAGTGTAGTACCATTAATAGCAAGTGAAGAATACCATGTAATAATGATGTGATGGCTAGTAATAGTCTCTTGGTTGGCAAGTGAATAATTCCCTGGGATTTTGAGATGAGAAATTATATCTCATATGTTTTATATCTTCTAAAGTTGTTATATAGCAATGTTTGCTAGAGATGAATTAGGGTGTGTCTATCCACTTGTTTGATAAAGATTTAATTCACCTAATTGTAGATAACTAATCAAGTAAAACTCTAATCATGCAGTTCCCTATGCCGTAGAACCATCTTTAGTGTCAGAACTTGTTGGATGGTGAAATGAGTATTCCTAAGGGAAATTAGGAGCGCATTTTGTTGAGTATGTGGGGTGGCAAGTTGAGTATATATCCTTGTCATCCACAATTGTAGGTTAAGGAGGATGATTGCGGTCATGCCTCAGATATTGTGAAATGTGAAAGGCAGCAATATAATCGCATGATGCCTAGTATAGAACAGCCATGTGTGAGCCTATTCTCTAGTGTCGTGACATGTACCAAGGGCGGACTAGTTGTTAGCAGCTTGACTATATGTTGTCGTCATGGTAGCATTGATTGATATGTCACTACCTTTTTACTCCCACTGACGGAGGGGGTGAGATCTTAGGATACCGGAACTCCAAGATCTTGTATGGAACCAAATAGCCCTTCATAGGGGTCGGTTGGACTTTGTATTGTACTACTCAAACTCCCCAGGGCATAATAAAAGATATAATACAACCATGTAGCATGTCCATTTAGGGTTATACACAATGCTTCATATTGGATGATAACCCTTGTTTGGTTTCTTTACATAGATATGGTGTATAGTACAATAAGAGATGATAGATATGCTTATTATGTACGTATGCTCATGTTGTAAACATGCTTATGTTGTCAGATATACTGAAATTGATAGTTATGATTATGATGCTAGCTACGTTTAATACTTCTAGCCATGCCTTTGTAATTAGAAATGCTTAAACTACTAATCATTCATATGTAGTTAGTTGTGCTATGACGTTATCTCTACTTATGATGCACATTTGTTCACTTCATTAAACATGCCAACATTGATAGACATGTTATGCTACTAGATTGTTATTAGATGCAATCTGATGAAACTTGAGTAGATATCTTTGAGAAAATATGGATGTATTTGTTACCTATAAATAAATTAATAATCATACTTGTTGTTAAGATTGTTTGCTTAACTTGTGTACATGCTTTAACTATTCAATTTGCTCCATTGATTATTAAATACTTCAACTGCTCAGTTATTTACTGTTTAATTTGATGTAATCAATATATGTTGGATAGAGTTATATCTCTCGCTGGGACTGGATCTCACTTCGTGGGTCACCACATCTTTTTAGGTGATTGACAGCAGCGGCAGTAGAACCATGGTAGCAAGGGAAACTGAGGTGATGAACCCTAGAGATGGTTGTTTAGTTTTCTAGTGTGTCCTAGAGTCATCCTTGTACTTTTAGGTCCGGGCAGAAAAGTTCGTAAATGGTGTTTCAATCGAATTAGGTTTTTGGTAGCATGTTATATGATTGTTCACGTGAAAAATGTGGAAATGTCTCTCGTGCAATATGTATATATGGTGGCTGAGGCCATCAAAACAATTGTAAGAGATTTTGGCATAATGTGAAATAAAGAAAGTTGTGGAGCTTTTATGTAAATGCTTCTGAGCAATTGGAAATGTTGAAATTAGTTTTAATTTACCCTATTTTCTGGATTTGTGGTTAATTAATGAGTAATGTGTTTTGTGTTTTGAGTAATCTCATTTAGTGTATCAGGTTCTAACAAGTAGGTATCGGAGATTTTGGTTATCTGAGTCTACAGGGACACTAAGACTTAAGACTAGGATGATGTCCAAGTTAGGAACATGATATAAAAACATGGTGCATACTACCTAACTTGTCCGGGTATTCAGGAATTTAATAAAAAGTAAGTATGGAACTCTTAGATATATTTCTTTCTGATTACTCTGACCAAGTAGTCATTTTAAAACAATTTAAAAAGCATAATGAATGAGAAATCACGGTGTTAAAACCTCAATCTTACTCTAAAGAAGATGAGAATCACATCATAACCTATTAAAACTTGAATATTTGGTAACGATAAGAGAAAGATACAATACCATGGAACTTAAATATGAATACAGACAAGCTAAAGAGGAGTTCTTAAAGCTATAATTCAAGAAGTTAATAAAGTAAAAGATAGATAAGTCTGTGCTAATAAAATGATTCAAGGTGTGAAATCCACAAGGAGAGAGCTCATGTTATAATTATCATATGAGAAGTTGAATGAGAACAATGACAGAGGAATCATGTGGAACCTGAGTTAATCTCAGACCAACTTGTGTGTAAGAAAGTGTTAACGTAATATATGCATGGTATGTGAAAGAAATCAAGGGAGAAGATCCTTGTTTAATGAAGAATATGTGGAATATGATGGCCTATTCCTTGGTTAGTGGTTGAAAATCATGGTAACATGAGAGGACATATACAAGAATGATGAACATTTAAAGAGAAAAGTGCAATGAGATATGACAATCTTAATAATTCCTATGCTAATGGAAAGGAAACCAAATTATAAGAGGAAAAAAGATACACAAAAGTGTAACCTTCATGTGAAAAATAGGATCGGTTACCTTTTGCTAATGACGCCTGGACAATTCTTCTTTGATGTGAGAAGTGTTTTTCCCTTTGTGTTTCTTCTTTATGCAGTGTAACCTTTAAGTGGATATTATGCCACTTGGTACGTGTGGATTCATTGTAATCATGGGATGGGTATTTTGATATAATGTGTGATTGCCTTGGACTATAGTGCCAAAATATTTATGTTTCGTAATGAGCATGCTTTTTTAGCCTTCCAAGAGTTAGAGGGATTCGTCCTATATGTTCTTGGCTGGTTATGATGTTGAGGAAGTGGATGAAATCAGGGTGTGAGTTCTTTATAGCACATGTACTAGATACCAAGGTAATGGATCCTAGTATCCAGAGTGTACCAGTTATATATGAGTTAAAGATATCTATTAGATGAGCTATCCAGTGTTCCTCTCCAATAAAGAGAGAGAGAGAGAGAGAGTTGATGTTGATCCACCAAGTGTTGTTTGGGAAAATAAGAGTGATTCTATAATGATGTGTATGGTATGCTGATGGTTGGGAAAACCACTATCAATGATAGATGGTTTGTTGATCAGCAAACATGTCTTACCATGATCCTTTAAGATAAAACCTAGCATCAGAATATCAATGGATAAGAGTTATGGTGGATGATATAAGTTGCATGACCATGATGAGTTTAGGGTTATGTCATTTATACTAACCAATGTATCAGTAGCATTCATAAATAAGAGGAAAAAGTTCTTAGGTCATGTCTCACAAGTTTTACAAGCTTTGAATGATGACATCTCAAAGTATTTTAGAGATGGTCAGTAGCATGATTAACATCTTTGCTAAACCTTAAGAATGTTCAAGCAACCATATATATGTGTGACAAATTCAGCAAGAGTGAGTTGGGGTCAACTAGAGTATCCTCTTGTAATTTATGATACATCTACTAAGTGTGTTGTGTGAATCTTGGGAAGATGAAGATAGTGTTATTGCCCCACCCCTAATAAGGTCAATCAGGAATCTATATTTGATTATGGTTGTAGAAAAGTGTAGGATTCTTCAAATACACAGATGTCTAGTCCATCATTGAGATAATTAGAGAATCGTTTAAGAACACCTTATAGTTCTTGACAATTAGGGGATGTTCACATCATTGATTGAGTTTCTAATTACTACAATAATTAAAGTAACTGTAAGGCCCCTAAACTTGCTTAATGAGTTGAACAATCTTAATTACCATAATTTAATGTTTAGTGCATCATTAAGTTGATTAAGTTGAATTAAGTACTCACTGATGCAATTAGTACTTTGATCGAGTGTTACAGTCTAATTAGTATGATTTCTTGCTTTGATATTGTATAGGATTTTGCGCTTGAAACGTTGTAAAAAGAATTGCGCAAATCGGACATCCGAGGCAAAAGTTATGAGGGTTTCAAGTTCTAAGGTTAAATATGCAATTTTTCCAACATAAATAGCTTTATAATTCTTTCCCTTATCTTCTTCCTTCATGATAGACTTACAGAACCGGTTGAAGCTGTGTACTGTAGCAGCGCCCAACTTGTGCGATCAAGAGCAACTGAAGGAGGCCGCGTGAGGGCGATTTAGGGCAATATAGCAAGCGCTTCAGCTCCGTACACCTCTCTCCTCCATTTCTCTACCCTTCTCCTTCCTCCTTCCTCGCCCAACCACCTGCGCCCCCAACCTCCTGCTAGGGCGCCGACCTACAGAGTCGCGTCCAGCAGCTTTGGTAGCTAAAAGCCCCTTTGGGGTGCACGAAACCTCAAGGGGAAGCTTGCTTTGAGTTCGGTTGACGACTCTGATCACAAATCCGCATCGTTTTCCCCCTCGTTCTCCTTCCTCGCTCTGTGGGCACCCCAAATCGGTAGGGCAGAGCCCCTACCTGCTTGAGCAGCTGCAGCTGCAATTGCAGCTTTGGGCCACCTTGGGCACGAGGTAGCGTCAAGGAACGGCGCCGTTAAGCTTTTTTTCGAGTTCATCTGTCGTAGCTTGTTGATCCAGGGCTGTGCGGAGGTAGATGACAACCCATTGAATGCCTGAAAACTGGCCTTGGATGCGTTTCCACTAGGATTACAATTTCACTCACCTAGCATGATTTACTCCTATATTAGGAAATTTTTGATTAAATGTGCTTTTATCGGGCGTCGTGTGTATTTGGCGTTGTCAGACTTTATATTTCACGATTCGTTTCTTTATGCTTTGAAATGATCTAGTTTATCATCCGATCATTGTAGTTTGGACAGGTGGAATTGCATGATTAGTCGAAATCCAAATTGCTTTAAAGATCTAAAATCCTTCCTTTCTTGCTCTTTATGCTTAGGGTTTGCTCATTTGATGAAGAAATGTGCTAGATGGACGAATTCATAGTTTAATCTTGGTTTTTCCTACCCTACTTGCTCGAGATTTCTTCTGTGTGGGGTTCCATATTCTCATTAGAAGCAAGTTTTATAACTTGATCCACGTTTATTGCTTACCATAAGCTTTCTAGATCATGTTCTTGCTTGAAAATGATGATTCATGCACTAAAAAGCTATGCTTGACTTGGATTTTGATTTTTATAATGCTCCCTATTCTAATTTGAGTTCTAGATGAACTTGTGATCATGTGTACATTATTCCTGAGGTATAATATGACTTAGATCAGGTTGTTTTGACAACCTATGGTGTTAAACATCTATCAAACAATGCTCAATTTTAGGATTTAAGTTGATTTCTTCTATAAATCATGACTCGACGATGATACCATTGCAACAACCCTATGGTGTTGTATTCATAACAACGGATTGTCATGATCAAGGGTGTCAAATGATGGTGACAACCTATGTTCATCCCCTTGGGTCAGGTTTTGGATCAATTATAGTTTAATGATCAATCATTAAGTACCCTATTGATGTTATCAATCAATGTTGACATTAGCTTAATATTTGATGTTGATTAATGAATTAGTGTTGATCTAACAACCTATGGTGACTTAATGGTCACTAATGATGGTGGATCAGGTCTCTAAAACCTATGGTGAGTCAAGCATTGTAGTTGTATCATTAATTAAGCCTTAAGTCAATGGTTTCTTGGGCCACTTGATGCAATGGTCATACTTATACTATAATTGATGGTTTTAACATGTGAACTTGACCCAATGGTCGAGATCTACTATTTATTCCTCCATTAAGGTGGAATGATGGCTAATGTAATATGTTGGCCCTAATAATGTGATTTAGATTGTTTCCTTTATATGATCAACTTAAGGAACTTAATTGTTGACAATGGATGGCTTATTTTAACTGAATAGTGGGTTTTTCCCTACTCTTAATGGAACTTTTTGTATCGATTATCAAGGGATGTCTAGGGTTAGATTGTGACTTTTTCTAGAGCACAAATCAAGGACTTCGTAGGTGGTTTATCCAAGGTGTTTACTTATGTAAACAACCAATAGTCTTACCTTTTAAACATCCAATGGTTCTGGGTGACATTGTGGTATGGTGATATGGGTTGAATGATGATGGAACAAATAGAGGGTTACCCTTAATAAGTTAGTCTTACCTATTCACTCATATGAATAGAAGGGATGATAACCATATTTTGTTGATATGTAACCCTAATGAGGTATAGCTTGTTATACCTAGCTTTAATATAACTAAATGATGGTAATTGGGTATGAATAGTCCTTGAATGACTAATACAATCATGGAGTACTCTATTATTGTTGAAACCCTAGTATGCTATAACATGATGGCTACACCTTGATTTATGTGTGGGTTCATACTTGAGAATAATATGGAATGTGATGGTTATGCTTCACCTTATGTATCCATGATCCAATGGGGATGTCGTGAGTTAAGGTTTGGGTATGAGTGTTGATTAGTAATATTGATATAATTTATCATGTTGAACCTAACTCTAATGCAATTAGATAAAGATGAGTATTCATGTTTAACATTCTTATATGATAGAATGATGGTAGAATAACCTCCTTACTATGATCATAACCTTGATATGTTAATTGGTGGTTATTATATCTACATGGTTGATACTTTCTTAAGTTAAACATGTGCATAATGAATATGATGAGAGTTAATCATATCTAGATTTCTTACATGTTGGTGTAATAATAGAATGTTCTTAATGTTAATATAACATTGCTATGATTGTTTATGAATTTCTCCTAGCTCATTAATGCAATATTGTGTTGATCTGGTGTATTAAATGTAAGTAATGTTGTTGAGTGTTGTTATAAGGCATGCAACGATAATGATGATCTTGCAAGGAATAGTATGATGGTCTTAATGACCCTTTGGGCATGGTTGAGCCCTGAATGAGGTGTGATCCTCTTATGTTGATAAGGGTTGATACTCTGTGATATTGTGAAAATGATTTATATCTTGTGATAATATGATGACTAGTGTAGTCTTGGGAATGGCAAGTGAATAGTATCATGTGATGATGAGATGAGAAATTATGTTTCATACATTTTATATCTTTTCAAGTTTTGATATTTATATGCTTGCTAGAAGTGAATCAGGGTTTGTATGTCCACTTATTTGATGCAACCTTAATTCACCCAATTGGCATAACTAATCAAGTACAACTATAATCATGTAGTGTCTTGTGCCGTAGAATCATCTTTAGTGTCAGAACATGCTGGATGGTGAAACGAGTATTCCTAAGGGAAACTCGGAGTGCATACTATTGAGTATGCGGGGGAGGCAGGTTGAGGATATATCCTTGTCATCCACAATGCAGATTGGGGAGGTTGGCTATGGTCATACCTCATACATCTGATGTGATTGAGAATGGATGTGGTCGTGTCTCGATGATTATAAAATGATGTGATTAGAGGACAATTGTGGTTGTACCTTAGTGATTGGGTTTGAATACCCTGATTTCTAGTGTCGTGACTTGTACCAAGGTTGGACTAGTGGTTTTCAGCTTGACTATATGTCGTTGTGGTGGCAGCTTTGACTGATATGTCACTGTCTTTTTACTCGTACTGACTGAGGGGAAGAGATCTTAGGATACTGGCTCTCCTAGATCTTGTACGGAACCGAATAGCCCTTCGCAGGAGTCGGTTGGACTTTGAATGGTACGATTCAAATTCCCCAGAGTGTAATAAAAGATGTAATATAGTCGTATAGCATATTTGTTTAGGGTTATACACTACGCTTCACATTGGATGATAACCCTTGTTTGTTCTCTTTACATAAAGATGATGCTTAGTGCAATTAAGAGATAGTAGATATACTGATGTGGTGGATATGCTTAAGATTGTAGATGTGTACATATAGTAGTCATTATTATGTTGATAACTATACTGTTATTGCTGATTATAATCATGATGTTAGCTATCTCATGTTGTTAGTTATATTTAGCATGTTAGTCATGCCTTTGTAACTAGAGATGCATATACTGATAATTATGCTTATCCAGGTAGTTGTGTTTATGTTGTTAGCTCTTCTTATAATGTTGATATGTCCAACCAATTAGACATGCTGATGTTGTTAGCTATGCTATGTTACTAGACTTGCTCATGATGCTAGAACTGCATAAAATACTAAATTGCGTATATTATCAAACAAGATAAATGATGATAGTATGGCTAATGATGATAGTTATTACCTGCTCCATTGTGCATTTTGTTAATCATCAATGTTGCTGAACTTATTTGTTATATTTGATTCAACTGCTTAATTATTTAATTACTTAAAAATGTTGTAATCAATAAACATTGTTGGAGGTTATATCTCTTGCTGGGACATGGGTCTCACCCTTGTGGTTCGCCACATTTTTTTTAGGTAATCGAAAGTGACGAAAACAAACATGTGGCAGCAAAGAAGAGCTATTGTAATGAATATTTGATAAAGTTGATTAGATGTATAGTTTGTTCTAGAGTCGTCCCTGTACTCTCAGGTCCGGGCAGGAAAAGTTTGTATATGGTGTTTCAAACAAATCAAATTTTTGTCAGCATAGTATGGATATAAGAAATGTTGGTCTCTCATGCAAATGTTTTTGAGTGAGTGTTGACGTTGAAATCGATTTTAATTTACCCATATTTTTGGGTATGTGATTAATTAGTGATTGATTGTGTTTTATGTTTTGAGTAATCTTGTTTAGTGTAACGGGTCCCCACATGTTGGTAATAGAGCTTTAGGTTCAATGAGTCTACAGGGACACTAGGACTTAAGACTAGGATGGTGTTTAAGTTAGGAATATGACATAAAAATATGGTGCATACTGCCTAATCTCAGTATTTGGGTACCCTGGCCAGGTATTCAATTATTGAAGAAAGGTAAGTATGAAACTCTTAGATTGTTATCTTTCTGATTACTCTGATCAAGTAATCATTTAGAGACAATCTATAGAGCATAACGAATAAGAAATCATGGTGTGATTATCTCAATCCTACCTTAAAGAAGATGAGAATTGCATCATTATCTATCAAAACTTTAATGTTTGGTTAATATAAGAGAATGATACAACACCATGAAATCTAAATCTGAATAAAATAAGGAAAAGATGAGTTCTTGAAGATGTGATTCAAGAAGATTATAACGTAAAAGATAGATAAGTCTATGCTTATAAAGTGAATCAAGGTATGAAATCCACATAAGATAGAGAGAACTCCTATAACAAGTACAAAATAAGAAGATGAATGGGAACAATGACAAAGAAATAAGGTGGAACCTGAGTTAATCTCAGACCAACCTATGTGTGTAAGAAAGTGTTAATGAAAAATTAGCATGGCATGTGAAAGAAATTAAGAGATGATCCCTGTTTAATGAAGAAAATGTGCAATATTATGATTTACATGTTGATAAGTGGTTGAAAAACATAATAAAATAAGACAACATACCCAACTGTGATAAATAGTCATCAAATAAGGAGTAATGAGATATGCTAATCATGATGATTCCTATGCTAATGGCAAGGAACCCGAATTGAAAAAGGTAAAATGATACATAAGAAGTTGTAATATGCATAATGAAAATAGAATTGGTTGCCTTTTTGCTAGTGACCCCTGAACAATATTGCTATGATGTGGGAAGTATGTTTCCCTTTGTGTCTTTCCTTTCTAGGGCACATATTTCAAGTGGATCATTGCCACTTGGTATGTGTGGATTCATTCTAAACATGAGGATGGATATCTTACTATAGAATAAGGTTGTTTGGACTATGGTTCCACGATCATAAAGTTTGTGATGATTTTGTTTTTGAGCCTTCCAATAATTAGGAAGACTCCTTTTATATGTCTTGATATTTGTTATGTTGGTAAAAGTAGATGAGATAAGGATGTGAGTTCCTTATAGTGCATGAGGTGGATACCAAGGTAATGAATCCTAGTATCCAAGATGTATCAATAATATGAGAAATATGTGAAGGTTGGAGATGTTTATTAAATGAACATTCCAAGTATTCCTCTCTTGTAGAGAGTGAGAGAGAGAGAGAGTTGATAATGATCCTATAAATGTTGTTTGTAAGGAAAAATAAAAGTGATTCTATAATGTTGTGTATGGTTCAGTGATAGCTAGGAAATACCACTATCAAGGATATATGGTTTTTTGGTTAATAAATATGTGATACCATGTTCCTTTAAGATAAACCTATGATAAAATATCAATACATAAGAGTTAGATTGGATGACATAATCCATATGACCATAATGAGTTTAGAGTTATATCCTTTAGACTAACCAATGTACCAATAGAATTTATGAATAGGAGGAAGAGAATGTTCAAATAATGTCTTACAAGTTGTAGCAATCTTTGAATGATGACATGTCAAAGTATTTCAAATATGGTCAAAAATATGATCAATATTTATTCAAAAATCTTAGGGTTGCTGAAGCAGTAACTGCTATGAGAACAAGTTGAATAAGAGTGAGATGGGGTTGATTAAATTTCTTAATGGGATCATGATATGTCTTCTTATGTGGGCATTTTTGTGCTGACCCAAGATGAAATATGTATGAATGATGTGACTTTACCATGATATGAAAGTAAGCATGTGAAGGTAATAGGATGAGGTGCAAAGGAAGTACCCATCTTTGTTTACCTTGGATTTCAGGGGAAAAATCCCTATTAGGGGTTTATAGTTGTAAGGCCCCTAAACTTGCTTAATGAGTTGAACAAGCTTAATTACCATAATTTAATGTTTAGTGCATCATTAAGTTGATTAAATTGAATTAAGTACTCACTGATGCAATTAGTGCTTTGATCGAGTGTTACAGTCTAATTAGCATGATTTCTTACTTTGATATTGTAGAGGATTTCGTGCTTGAAATGTTGCAAAAAGAATCGCACAAATCGGACATCCGAGGCAAACAAATTGGACATCTGAGGCAAAGGTTATGAGGGTTTAAAGTTCTAGGGTTAAATATGCAATTTGTCCAACATAAATAGCTTTATAATTCTTTCCCTTATCTTCTTCCTTCACGATAGACTTATAGAACCGCTTGAAGCGGTGTATTATAGCAGTGCCCAACCTGTGTGATTGAGAGCAGCTGAAGGAGGCCACACGAGGGCGATTTAGGGCAATATAGCAAGCTCTTGAGCTCCATCCACCTCCATCCTCCATTTCTCTACCCTTCTCCTTCCTCCTTCCTCACCCAACCACCTGTGACCCCAACCCCCTGCTAGGGCGCCGATCTACAGAGCCGCAGCCAGCAGCTTTGGCGGCCAAAAGCCCCTTTGGGGCGCAAGAAACCTCAAGGGGAAGCTTGCTTTGAGTTCGGTCGATGACTCTGATCACAAATCTGCACCGTTTGCCCCCTCGTTCTCCTTCCTCACTCCATGGGCACCCCAAATCGGTAGGGCGGCACCCCTACCTACTTGAGCAGCTGCAACTACAATTGTAGCTTTGGGCCACCTTGGGCATGAGGAAGCGTCAAGGAACGGCGTCGTTAAGCTTGTTTTTGAAGTCCTTGCTTGAATCCACAACTATAGCAACGAATGACGCCCACAAACCAAGCAGCCATCTATCGTAGCTTGTTCATCCAGGGCTGTCCGGAGGTAGAAGACAACCCAGTGAATGCCTGGAAATTGGCCTCAGATGCATTTCCAGTAGTATTCGGACATTCGGAACCGCTATGAGTAGAATTTCACTCACCTAGCATGATTTAACTCTGATATTAGGAAATTTTCAGTTAAATGTGCATTTTTCGCAGATAACAGTAGTTATCAGGCGTCGTGTGGTATTTGGTGTTGTCTAACTTTTTATTTCATGATTCGCTTCTTTACGCTTTGAAATGATCTAGTTTATCATCCGATCAGTGTGGTTTAGACCGGTGGAATTACATGGTTAATCGAAACCTAAATTGCTCTAAAGATCTAAAACCCTACCTTTCTTGCTCCTTATGCTTAGGGTTTGCTCATTTGATGAAGAAAGGTGCTAGATGGACAAATTCATTGCGTACTCTTGGTTTTCCTACCCTACCTACTCGAGATTTATTCTGTGTGGGGTTCCATATTCTCATTAGAAGCAAGTTTTATAACTTGCTCCACGTTTATTGCTTACCATAAGCTTTCTTGATCATGTTCTTGCTTGAAAATGATGATTCATGCACTAAAAAGCTATGCTTGACTTGGATTTTGATTTTTATAATGTTCCCTATTCTGATTTGAGTTCTAGATGAACTTGTGATCATGTCTACATTATTCCTGAGATATAATATGACTTAGATCAGGTTGTTTTGACAACCTATAGTGTTAAACACCTATCAAACAATGCTCAATTTTAGGGTTTAAGCTGATTTCTTCTATAAACTGTGACCCGATGATGGTACCATTGCAACAACCCTATGGTGTTGTATTCATAACATGTGGTGGTCATGATCAAGGGTGTCAAATGATGGTGAAAACCTATGTTCACCCCCTTAGGTCAGGTTTTGGATCAATTAGAGGTTTAATGATCAACCATTAAGTACCCTACTAATGTTATCAATCAATGTTGACATTAGCTTAATATTTGATGTTTATTAATGAATTAATGTTGATCTAACAACCTATGGTGACTTAATGGTCACTAATGATGGTGGATCAGGTCTCTAAAACCTATGGTGAGTCAAGCATTGTAGTTGTATCATCAATTAAGCCGTAAGCCAATGGTTTCTTGGGTCACTTGATGCAATGGTCATATATGTACTATATTTTATAGTTTTAACATGTGAACTTGACCCAATGGTCTCCATTAAGGTGGAATGATGGCTAATGTAATATGTTGGTCCTAATAATGTGATTTAGATTGTTTCCTTTATATGATCAACTTAAGGAGCTTAATTGTTGACAATGGATGGCTTATTTTAACTGAATGGTGGGTTTTACCCTACTCTCAATGGAACTTTTTGTATCGATTATCAAGGGATTTCTAGGGTCAGATGGTGACTTTTTCTAGAGAACAAATCAAGGACTTCGTAGGTGGTTTATCCAAGGTGTTTACTTATGTAAACAACCAATAGTCTTACCTTTTAAACATCCAATGGTTCTGGGTGACATTGTGGTATGGTGATATGGGTTGAATGATGATGGAACAAATGGAGGGTTACCCTTAATAAGTTAGTCTTATCTATTCACTCATATGAATAGAAGGGATGATAACCATATTGTGTTGATATGTAACCCTAATGAGGTATAGCTTGTTATACCTAGCTTTAATATAACTAAATGATGGTAATTGGGTATGAATAGTCCTTGAATGACTAATATAATCATGGAGTACTCTATTATTGTTGAAACCCTAGTATGCTATAACCTGATGGCTACACCTTGATTTATGTGTGGGTTCATACTTGAGAATAATGTGGAATGTGATGGTTATGATTCACCTTCACCTTATGCATCCATGATCCAATGGGGATGTTGTGAGTTAGGGTTTGCGTATGAGTGCTGATTAGTAACATTAATATAATTTATCATGTTGAACCTAGCTCTAATGCAATTATATAAAAATGAGTATTCATGTTTAACATTCTTATATGATAGAATGATGGTAGAATAACCTCCTTACTATGATCATAACCTTTATATGTTAATTGGTGGTTATTATATCTACATGGTTGATACTTTCTTAAGCTAAACATGTGTATAATGAATATGATGAGAGTTAATCATATCTAGATTCCTTGCATGTTGATGTAATAAAGGAATGTTCTTAATGTTAATATAACCCTTCTATGATTGTTTATGAATATCTCCTAGCTCATTAATGCAATATTGTCTTGATTTGGTGTATTAAATGTAAGTAATGTTGTTGAGCCTTGTTATAAGGCATGCAAAGATAATGATGATCTTGCAGGGAATAGTATGATGGTCGTAATGACCCTTTGGGCATGGTTGATCCCTGAATGAGGTGTGATCCTCTTATGTTGATAAGGGTTGATACCCTGTGATATTGTGAAAAAGATTTATATCTTGTGATAATATGATGACTAGTGTAGTCTTTGGAATGGCAAGTGAATAGTACCATGTGATGATGAGATGAGAAATTATGTTTCATACATTTTATATCTTTTCAACTTTTGATATTTATATGCTTGCTAGAAGTGAATTAGGTTTTGTATGTCCACTTGTTTAATGCAGCCTTAATTCACCCAATTGGCATAACTAATCAAGTTCAACTCTAATCATGTAGTGCCCTGTGTTGTAGAACCATCTTCAGTGTCAGAACTTGCTGGATGGTGAAACGAGTATTCCTAAGGGAAACTCAGAGTGCATACTATTGAGTATGCAGGGGTGGCAGGTTGAGGATATATCCTTGTCATCCACAATGCAGATTGTGGAGGTTGGCTATGGTCATGCCTCATACATCTGATGTGATTGAGAACGGTTGTGGTCGTGTCTCGGTGATTATAAAATGATGTGATTAGAGGACAACTACGGCTGTACCTCAGTGATTAGGTTTGAATACCCTGGTTTCTAGTGTTGTGACCTGTACCAAGGTCGGACTAGTGGTTTTTAGCTTGACTATATGTCATTGTGGTGGCAGATTTGACTGATATGCCACTGCCTTTTTACTCGTACTGACCGAGGGGAAGAGATCTTAGGATAGCGGCACTCCTAGATCTTGTAAGAAACTGAATAACCCTTCGCAAGGCTCGGTTGGACTTTGAATGGTATGATTCAAATTCCCGAGGGCATAATAAAAGATGTAATATAGTCATATAGCATATTTGTTTAGGGTTATAGATGTGGTGGATATGCTTAAGATTGTAGATGCGTACATATAGTAGCCATGATTATGTTGATAACTATACTGCTACTGTTGATTATAATCATGATGTTAGCTATCTTATGTTGTTAGTTATGTTTAGCATGCTAGCCATGCCTTTGTAACTAGAGATGCATATAGTGCTAATTATGCTTATCCAGGTAGTTGTGTTTATGTTTTTAGCTCTTATTATAATGTTGATATGTTCAACCAATTAGACATGTTGATGTTGTTAGCAATGCCATGTTACTAGACTTGCTCATGATGCTAGAACTGCATCAACGACTAAATTGCTTATACTATCAAACAAGATCAAGGATGATAGTATGGCTAATGATGATAGTTATTACCTGCTCCATTGTGCATTTTGTTAATCATCAGTTCTGCTAAACTTATTTGTTATATTTGATTCAACTGCTTAACTATTTAATTACTTAAAAATGTTGTAATCAATAAACATTGTTGGAGGTTAAATCTCTTGCTGGGACATGGGTCTCACCCTTGTGGTTCACCACATTTTTTTAGGTAATCGAAAGTGATGAAAACAAACATGTGGCAGCAAAGAGGAGCTATAGTAATGAATATTTGATGAAGTTGATTAGAAGTCTTGTTTGTTCTAGAGTCGTCCATGTACTCTCAGGTTCGGGCAGGAAAAGTTTGTATATGGTGTTTCAAATGAATCAAACTTTTGTTAGCATAGTATGGATATAAGAAATATCAGTCTCTCATACAAATGTTTTTGAGTGAGTGTTGACGTTGAAATCGGTTTTAATTTACCCATATTTTTGGGTATGTGATTAATTAGTGATTGATTGTGTTTTATGTTTTGAGTAATCTCATTTAGTGTAACGAGTCCCCACAGTAACATAGAAATAAAACCTTGTAGAATTACACCTGATAAGAGATACATGTTGTTCCATGTTGGTAAGATCCATCAAGTATGACCTCTAAGTGATGTATGGTACAATATATGGAAAAGTTTAGGATGAAAGTTAGAGTGCCAAGTTGAAGGTACTACTAGACATGTACATGTGGCACAACCGTTTCTATGCTAAACCAAGGTGACACATGCAAGAGTTGAGGGGGAATATGACTTCTATGAGAATGATGTGACATCACCATGAGGTGAAAGTAACAATGTGTAAGATTAAGAATGAGGCGCATGATAAGTATCCACCTTTGTTTGCCTTGGATTTTGGGGGCAAAATCCCTATTAGGGGTTTATAGTTGTAAGGCCCCTAAACATGCTTAAATTGTTTAATAAGATTAATTACCATAATTTAATGATTATAACCCTAATCTAACCTTGTGATATGCTTTAGAATCATAAGACAAGCTTAAGTTTCAAATTTGGTCCAATTTAGACACTATTTGAGCAAGTTATGAAATTTTATGTACATTTTGGACTTTTCTACAATTTACCCAATTGAGGGGTTTTCTTTGCAATTTGTCACATCCATTATGTTCCTTGTATGTTTTATCATCAACCATGGGGTTCTCAATTGTACCTTATTTTGGAGTTGATTCCTTTTTATGGTGAATTAGGGTTTAACCCCCCCCCATAGATGAGCCAACGGATGACTCCACTGCTTGGGCAACAGTCGATGGACATCAACCGGTGATAACACCCAGTTCTCATCACTAGAAGGCTCTAGATCGATGGTTTTTCTGGTTTGTTTCACTTGAACCCATGGTTCACTTAGAAACATGATCAACCGATGGTTCACCCATTTTAGACCAAAACCATGAACAAACGATGGCTGGCTTGGGAGACCATCATTTGATGGCCTAGAAGTCCCCAACAGTTGGTGTACCTACTGCCTACTTGTCCATGGAATCTTTAAGCCATGGACATAGGGAGAGATGCTTGTACACCTCATGCTTGCTTCCATCCTTATCTATGGGCTATATCTACCTCTTCCTTGCCTAAGTACAAAACCTTTTCTTGCTTTCTCTTTCCTCTAACCTGGAGCACTGACCTTGCTCTATTTGGCTGCGGGAATAGGTGGTCCAAGCTAGAATACGACCCTCCTTTTGAGAAGAAGGTCTCCTAGAGCTCCATTTAGCTCTACCTAGGGTTTCCAAGGTCATCTTCTAGGGTTTCCTGACCAAGGCAAGTTGTTTTCTTCCTTCCTTCTCCATTTTTTTGCTCTTCTTCTTACTCAGACCTTCCTCCAAGTCAGACCTCTGTTGTTCCATGGTAAAAGTTTCTCTAGATCTCAAGATCCTACCTTTCTTGCTTCTTCTTCAAGGGTTTGCTTCCTTATGAATACGGGTGCCTACTTGGCTAAGTTCAGAGCTTCTTCTTGGGTTTTCTACCTTCTTGGCTCAAGTTTCCTGGTGCTAAGGAACATATTCTTCTCTATAGAGGCAAGTTTTATAACCCTCTTCACATATATTTCTTACTATAAGCTTGCTAGCTCATGTTCTTGCCTAAAAATGATGATTTAAGTATTAAGAAGCTAAGTTTGCTTGAGATCTCAGATTTTATTGTGTTCCATGTTCTGTTCCAGTTCTAGATGAACCGATAAATAGGTGTACGACCTTGCTAAGGTAGGGGATGGTCTAGAACAGGTTGTGTAACATCCCTGACCTGGGTTATGCTTTAACCCTAGATGTTTTGTTTAAGAAAGATAATTATATGCTTGCTCTTATCTTTTGAAAAGTAATTAAGGCTCAAGAGGAACTTATGTTTCAATTTTAGTCCTTTTTGAATAATGTTGAAAACAATGTTTTTCCCATTTTGGACTAAAGTGCAAATTACCCAAGTTGAGTGGTTAAGTTGCAAATGTTACATGATAAAATGTTCCTCAAGTGTTAAAGCATCATAAGAATGAAAATGATGCAGAGGTATGGCTTCCACAAGCCTGAGCACCAAGAAAGAGCTTATTAAGCAATGTTTGTGCATTAAAACCTAGTTTTGGTGTAATGTGCAATTTACCCAAAACCTAGGGTTCAATATGAATATTACCACTTCTCGAGAGTCCCTAATATTTCTTGGTATCAATTAGAGACAAGAAAATCATAGGGGTGTCTCATTTGAATCTCTTTGGGCGAGAGAGAATCTTGATATTTAAAAAAATCAAGATTTAAGCATAATTGAAACCCTAATTCAATTTAATGCAAAAATAAATATATTAATGGAAGTGCCCTTCAACAAAAACTGTGATGGTTAAATTTATATAAGTATGGACGTCATTGTGCCTTTCAATGGCACCGAAATATCTAAAGTGAGTGGAGAGCCCACTCACATTAGTTAAAGAAAAAGTAATATCCACTAATTTTTGGATATTATTATTATATTGATTAAGGTGCTTAATTGTTTTATTTTAATTCATGGATAAAGAAGAGGATTTCGAAGGGAAGGATGATGGCTTCGTATGCAAGGAAGTTAGGGGGATAAGTGGCACCAATTTAGGGAATTGAAGGATTTTTATAACACTTTCTCTCTCTTGAATTTCCCTTATATACACTCCATTATTTCACCCACTTGACAGGATTTTTCGACTCCTCTTTCTTTCCTTGCTTTGGCCGAACACAAGGGAGCTTAGGAGCAAAAGGAGGATGTACCCCAACCTGTAGGTGAGCTCCTTAATCATCTTCAACCTTGATTTCATGGTGGAAATCGAAATTCAATGCTTATTTTCTTCTTTTCTTCATTCAATCTTCAACTTTAGCCATTCTTTTCACTCGAAGACTTGAGGACGGACCTTGGGAAAGTTGAGAAAGCTTCATTCACCATTAAAGACATGAATCTTGAATCTTTTATTCAACTTTGAAGGCGGGTTATATAATTTGAACCCTTAAATATCATTATTGATTTCATTTCTTCATCATATGTTGATTCCTTTTTCTTTCCCAAATTTCCTTTTGATTAATTGTTGAAATCACCACAAAGATCACAGAAAATTTCGAAGGTTTGAAGCTTGAAGATTATGATGTCATCTTAGCACACACCTCAAAAAAATATCAGGTCCAAACGGTTTCAAATTGAGAGCAATCAGTCTCAAGACCGATTGAAACCAAACGCTCTCAAGACCGTTTGGAGATACTTGTTGATGTAGTTGGATGTTGATCCAGTGGTTCTAATTGATTGACTCATAATAGGTTCAGTGATGGATAATCCACTAATTACAAACTCTAATTGGGTTGAAGTGTTGAAACCCTAATTAAATTGAATCAATTTCATGGTTGATGGTCCAAACGGTCTCAAAACCATTTGGAGGCCAAATGGTCTCAAGACCGTTTGGAGGTCAAGGGTTGTGATGGATGCTTGGAGATTGAAGGGTTATAATTTGATGTACTCTCAATGGTCCAATTGATGAATGATTCAATGAAGCAAACCCTAATTGATTGGTTGAAGGAAACCCTAGATGATCATTTCGGTTTCAAGGTAGTTTGGACCAAACGGTCTTGAGACCATTTGAGTCCAAATGGTCTTGAAACCGTTTGGAATCAAATGGTCTTCAAACTATTTGAGATCAAATGGTCTCAAACTGTTTGGAGGTCCAATCGGTTTCAAGGTTGATTTATCCAATCGGTTTCAAATGTTGATGGGTCCAATCAGTTTCAATGTACATGTGATCAAACGGTTTCAAGGGTTGAGTGCTCAAACGGTTTCAAAACCGTTTGGAGGGAAAAGGGTCTCAACCCAAGATTCCCAAACGGTTTCAAAACCGTTTGGAGGTTGAGGGGTCAAAACCGTTTGGAGGTTCAATGAAACCAAAACCGTTTGAAGACCTAATGTGATGAAAGATCAATTAACCCCATGATTTTTAATGTTGTATATCAAAGATAATTACAATGGTTGTACCTTTACGGTACTTGGGTGATTAGTACCCTTAGAGGGGTTAACCTTTTATGCTTATGGAAGTAATATCTCAATACACTATGCTAACCCTAATTGTATGCACTTGAATGAAGGGTTGACCTAATCTAATCAAGCTTGAAGTAATCAACATCCTAGAGAGGATGAGAGAGAGAGGAATTCATACATGTATAATAATCATGTAGTGCTTAAGCCTCAACACTTTCAACATGAATAAAATATGTAATTAGGGTATGATCCTTGATAAAGAGATCATGAAATCCTAATCGAGAAGGTTGATGAGCCCTAACCCTAATTTAGGGCAATGCTAGGTGAAACCCTAATCTAGGGTAATGGTGTAACCCTAATCTAGGGTGATGATATGAGAAATCCCAATTTAGGGTAATATAATGAAAACCCCTAATTTAAGAGGATGCTTCATGACACCCTAATTTTAGGTAAAGTTACATGAAATCCTAATTTGGGGGGAGTTATAAGGAATCTTAATTCAAGATAATGATGTGTGAAACCCTAATCTAGGGTGATGCCATGTGAAACCCTAATGCATTGATGTGATGTGAAACTCTAATCCAGGGTGATGCTATTTAATGCTATATGAAACCCTAATTTTGGGTTATAGTGCATGAAACCCTAATCTTGGGCAATATGATGATAAACCATAACCCTAATTTTGGGTAATGGGATGAGTATCCATAATTGACATGAATTGGGAAACCCTAACCCTAATGAGGGAATAGTGATTCTACCCTTACGTTGCATAGTGTTGATATGTAATTGATATAACTGTTATCATGTGTACTAACCATGCAGGTATCATGAGATGTTGGGCATATCTAGGTATGAGCTATGATGTTTTATTATTGAAATTGTTTTATGAGCCTTGTGAGCCATAATATGTTTTGTTGCCTAGTAAGAGGTAACAAGAGATTAAATGGGCTTTGAGAGCCATGTGAGATGCTTGTGTAGCAAGTATCATGTTTACCTTGGTCATATGACCTGAAGGTATTAGTTACCTGATAAGTGGTAACAAGTGTTCTTTGATGAACTGAGGGTTTGAATACCCATATTCCATAATCATGATGATGAGATGTTAAGGTATGAGAATGCCCATGATGTGACAAGGGATTGAGATCCCAATGTTTTATAAAGCTTCAAAAAGTACTTGATAGAAGTATTAAACATTCTTTATAGCATTTTTTATAATAATTTATGTTTGAAAACCTGACTGATGCTAAAAGAATATGGTAATGTACTTAATTAATCAAGTGAAATATTATCATGTAGAGCCCTGGCCATAGATCCATCATCGTCAGTACTTGGTGAAGGTGAAACAGGTTTTCCCACGGGATCGCCTGGAGGACATACTATTGAGTATGTGGGGGTTATGGGTGCGAATATCCTTACGCCCTAATGTGGGAACGATGTGAGATAAACATTAAATCTCTCAATCCTTCATTATATGTGTCGGGATGGATGTATCATGAATCTCCCGATAATGTTAATGTCGGATCGATGTGAGATAAACATGAAATCTCTCGATTGTGAAGAGTATAGCCGCCACTATAACTCTATAGCGAAGTTTCCAGTATACCTTGGAAAGCTATTTAGTAGAGACACAAGATGTCATGCATTTTGTACTCATACTGACTGAGGAGAATGAGGTCATGGAAATCTGGCTCTTCCTTGACCTATGTATGGAACCGATGCTTTACGCCGTCGTGGTCGATTGGAGTATGAGAGGTATACCTCATCTCCTCAGGGCTTAAGTATGATTGTAAAATGTAATCAGTCGTGTAGCGTATTTTCTTAAGGTTGAAATACGAGAATCATTGGTTGATGTTACCTTGCTTAGCATATCCTAGATGGATAAATGTTATACATGTTATTCAATTCCTTATTGGATAAGTGACATGTTGTTTTATCAAGTTATAGCTGAAATGCTTTGAATAAGAATATTGCTCTAATCTGTTTAGACATTGAATTATCTGTTGTTGAATATATATATGATTCCTCTGCTCAGTTTTATTCTATTAAACTACAATAATAATGTTTTTGGTGAAGAGTTATATCTCTCGCTGGGACTGGGTCTCACTCCGTTGGTCACCAACACTTTTTAGGTAGACACGGAAGAAGAGGCAAAAACCCTATAGCAGGGGAAGAGCAGCAGCAGTAGCAACAGGGACAGTAGTGATATTCCAGGTGGAGGCACTGGCTATCATATTTTGTATAGAGAATCCTATGTGTCATCTTTGTACTATCGGGTCCTCGGAGTTAGTAGTTAGTACTTTTAATGAATCGATCTGAAATTTTGGCTTGATGCCTCAAGGTTCTTATGTTGCCTGTGTATAGTTTTAACAGAGTAGTTGATGCTTGTAATCCTCGAGAAGGGATGGTACAGGATATGTACTTATGAACCAAGATGTAAATAAAATACATTGGTTCTTGATAAAAGAGTTTCCTGTGTTTGGATCTCTTTGTAAATGGTTTTAATTTTTAGTGATTTTCAGTAATCTGTTGTTAATGATCGCTTCCTCTTAGTTAATGACTTTTTGTTCGAACGGTGTATCACAGGTTGGTACCACAAACTATGGTGCTAAGAACCTATCAGTCGATGGCCAATATTAGGGTTTAAAGCTAATTTCTTCTATGAACACGTCACCCGATGATGACACCGTGACAGATGATGGTGTAATTACCATGAAAATCGGTGGTGGTGATCAAGGGTGTCAACTGATGGTGACAACCGATGGTCACCCCTTAGGTCAGGTTTAGGCTCAAGTAGAAGCTTATTGTTTAACAACTAAATACCCTAATGGTGTTATCAATCAATGGTGACAATAGCTTAATATCCAATGGTGATTAATAAATATAGTGTTGATATAACAACCAATGGTGACTAAATGGTCACAACTAATGATTCATAAGGCCTCCACCACCGATGGTGAGTTAAGGATGTAGTTGTAACATCAATTAAGCCCTAACCCAATAGTTTCTTGGGTCAAATGATTCAAGGGTTAGACCTATACTCTAATTGATGGTTTTGAGATATGAACCTGATTCAATGGTTAGGTGTTAACACTTCTTCATATAATAGTTTAGAATAATGGACTTGATCCAATGGTTGAGATTGGATGCTTCAACATCCAATGTCTTGGTTTAGAACCCATAGTATTACATGTGATTTCTAATAATCTGAATTTGATGGTTTCCCTTATGTGATCAATCTAAGAAGCTTGATGGTTGAGATGATGGTGTTCTTAAAATGTACAACCAATGTTGGGTTTTAATCCCACAACCTATGGTGCCCCTTCATGTTATTAAATAAGGAATGTCTAGGGTTAAAATATGACTCTTTCTAGGTCACAAATCAACAACTTCATAGGTGGATTATTCAAGGTGCTTACTTATGGAAACAACCAATGGTCTTACCTTTTCCACATCTAATGGTTCTGGGTGATGTTGTGGTATTATGGTATGGGTTGAATGATGTTGGAACCAATGGAGGTTTTCCCTTAATAAGGTATTCTCACCTTTTCCCTCATATGAATAGAATGGATAATAACCCTATTGTGATGATATGTAACCCTAACGGGGTATAGCTTGTTACATTTAATCCTAATAAACTCAGGGGATGGTGATTAAGTATGATCATCCTTCCTTAGTGGAATAATAGAACATTGGAGTCTCTCTTATTGTTGTGGAACTCTAGTATACTATAACCTAATGGTTACACCTTGAGTTATGTGTGGATTCATACTTGAGAATGGTATGGAATGTGATGATGATCATGTGCCTTATGCATCCAAGATTATTGGGGATGCTATGGGTTAAGGTTTGTGAATGAATACCGAACTATAACTTCAATGTAACCTACTGTGGTTAAATTAACCCTAATTCAACTAGAAAATGGTGGTTAATAATATTATCCTTTATTGAATGATTAACACAATGATGGAACATCCTTCCTAATGATTAATTGAAACTCTAAGGTGTTAACTAGTGGCCATCTTAGCTTCATGATCTATATTTACTTATGATAAACTTGTACATTATAAGTTTGATGATGAATAATTATAACTGGCTTCCTTATATGTTGATATAATAAAGGAGTATTCTTAAATGCTAATATAATCCTACAATATCATCATGTGAACATCTTTTAGTTCTTTAATGCCAATTATGTTGAGCATGTGAATCACATGTGTGGTAATATTTGTTGAGCCTTGCAATAAGGCATACAAATATAATGATGAACTTGCAGAAAATGATATGATGGTCTTAATAACCCTTGGGCACGATTAAACCTTGAATGAGGTGTAATCCTCTTATGTTGACAAGGGTTGATACCCTATGATATTGTGCTAAGGATTTGTATCATGTGATAGTATGATGACAAGTGTAGTCTCATCAATGGCAAGAGAATAATACCATGTAATAATGATGTGATGGCTAGTATAGTCTCGTAATTGGTAGGTGAATATTTCCCTATGATTTTGAGATGAGGAATTGTATCGCAAATGTTTTATATCTTATGAAGTTGTTATATTGCAATGTTTTCTAGAGATGAATTAGGGTTTGTATGTCCACTTGTTTGATGAAGCCTAAATTCACCCAATTAGAGATAACTAATCAAGTGAAACTCTAATCATGTAGTTCCATGTGTCGTAGAACCATCTTCAATGTCAGAACTTAATGGATGGTGAAACGAGTATTCGTAAGGGAAACTCAGAGTGCATATTGTTGAGTGTGTGGGGGTGGCAAGTTGAGGATATATCCTTATCATCCACAATTGTAGGTTATGGAGGATGACTACGGTCATGCCTTGGATATTGTAAAATGTGAAAGGTAGCAGTATAACTATAGGAAGCCTCTTACAGAACAACCATGTGCGAGCCTATTCTCTAGTGACGTGACCTATACCAAGGGAGGACAAGTTGTTAGCATTTTGACTATATGTCATTGTAGTGGTAGCATTGACTGATATGTCACTACCTTTTTACTCGTATTGATCGAGGAGTGAGATATTAGGATATCAGCACTCCTAGATCTTATACGGAACCTAATAGCCCTTCATAGGGGTCGTTTGGACTTTGGGTGGTATGACTCAAACTCCCCAGGGCATATTAAAAGATATAATATAGTTGTGTAGCATATCTGTTTAGGGCTATACACAATGCTTCATATTGGATGATAACCCTTGGTTGGTTTCTTTACATAGAGATGGTGTATAGTACAATAAGAGATGATAGATATTCTTATGATGTACTTATGCTCATGTTGTAAACATGTTTCTATTGTCAGATATATTGATATTGATAGTTATGATTATGTTGCTAGCTATGTTTAATATTGCTAGTCATGCCTTTGTAATTAGAAATGCTTAAACTGCTAATCATTCATATGTAGTTAATTGTGCTATGACGTTAGCTCTACTTATGATGTAGATTTTTTCACTTCATTAAACATGACAACATTGATATCCATGTTATGCTACTAGATTGTTATTAGATGCAATCTGATGAAACTTGAGTAGATATCTTTGATAAGATATGGATTTGTTTGTTACCTATATGTACATTGCTAATCATATGTGTTGCTAAAATTGTTTGCTTAACCTGTTTAGCATGCTTGAATTATTCAATCTTCTCAATTGATTATTAAATACTTCAACTGCCCAATTATTTACTATTTAATCTGATGTAATCAATATCTATTGGAGAGAGGTATACCTCTCGTTGGGTTTGGGTCTCACCTCATAGGTCACCACATATTTTTAGGTGATCGGTAGCAGCGGAAGTAGAACCATGATAGTAAGGGAAACTAAGGTGATGAACCCTATAGATGGTTGTTTAGTTGTCTAGTGTGTCCTAGAGTCGTCCATGTACTCTCGGGTCTGGGCTGAAAAGTTCGTAAATGGTGTTTCAATCGAATTAGGTTTTTGGTAGCATGTTATATGCTTGTTCATGTGATACATATGGAAATGTCTATGGTGTAATATGTATATATGGTGGTCGAGGCCATGAAAAAATTGTAGAGATTTTGTCATTAATTGAAATAAAGCAAGTTGTGGGGCTTTATGTAAATGCTTCTGAGCAATTGGGAAATATTGAAATCGGTTTTAATTTACCATATTTTTTGGGTTTGTGGTTAATTAATGAGTAATCATTTTTTTTTGTTTTGAGTAATTTATCAGGTTCTAACAGTAACCATGTACTTGAATGTAGAACCATGTAGACCATGCACTCGTTGTATCATCCAATCAAGCAAGAAAAGATGGAACCAAACAATCAACATTTAATCTACATGTATGTATATCCTAAAGTGTCACCAATCATATACAAGACATACTAATCTATCATATGTCCTAAACTAGGGTTTAGGGTTGTCTCAGGTTTGGATAAGGAAAAAGGGTACAAACCTTACTTCCTACGCACTCTGATCTATTATGATTACAAACCCAAATGGGACATTAGGTGAAATATTAATTATCATATCATTGTATTTTGAACACCTAGTTTCAATTATGTGAATTAATAACATAGCATGTTATGATCTTTGGTTTCAAAACCCTAATTCATCATATGTATGGATATTCATTTAAGAAACCATAAGTATACATCATCTCATGATTATCTTGGATACTCATTATATACAACAGTATCAGATTAGAACTAAAAGCCTTTATTATATTCAACACTTTAATATCTAGATCTAGAGTTTCCATGTATTAATCACCACTTAATCATGTATTATCCCTACTTTTGGAACAAGAAGCACAATCATGTTCTAAAACTATTTTATATAGATTTGACTCATTCTCATGATCAATTTGATATATAGTTTCAACATTATTGAATCTACCATCTAATTACTACAATATTCTCAAGATAATCATTAATGGACCAATAAACAAGCATCGCATTAGCGAAAGGCCTATTATCAAAAAACTATGTGGGTGTGGCCCCACTTAATCGGCTCTAGCCAACTTGGTTAAGCGCTTCCAGCATTGCCTGCCTCAGATCCAGTCCAAAAGACCCTAATGCCCTAACATCATGACAAGTATGTCACATGGTTGGGAGGGTAGGAAGGTAAAATCAAACAAAGGATTCTTCCCCTCTTGGCTCGTGCCATGGAAGAGAAACCAGGAAGTCAACTCCTTGATTGACTCTTGCTTATGGATGTCGCACATCCCAACAAAGGTCCATGCTACCTTTGCTGACCCGTCAAACTCCTTAGCGTAGCAAGAGGTGGTCGATGATGGGATCCCTAAGTTAGCCTATATAAGAAAGATGTAGGGGACTAAAAGTAGAGGAATACCTTTTGAGTTGACAAACTAAGGTCTCGTTCACGTTGTTGGGACACCCAGGGACCTTTTCCACCCTCTGAAAGATCCAGTGGTGATATGGAATTCATCCTCCAGTGACTAGGAAACTTTGACAATATCTCATTAATGATTTCCCAGCTTTATATCTAATTTTTGGGATATATTAGAATTACCTTTATAGATGAAACTTGCCTTTCAAGTACTTCTTTAAAGTAATTACACATGTCACTTGGAAGGCCCTTTTCATCTCAAAATTTATAATTATATAAGTTTCCCAGTTATATTCAAGTCTTCCAAAAGCCATATTGAAATATCCTTATTTGATGCCGACAACTTACATTGCAGGCCAGAATTACTCCATTAATTATCTAAATTATAAATTATCTTAGAATCTTTTGGAAACTTGTCCATTATTTCATATTTTGATTTCCTAATAACTCACAAAGCCATTATCCTTCATATCTACACAAATTCTCTTTTATTTCTTAAACTTGTGTCACAAGGATCTATAGGCAAAGTAAATAGTCTCATAAGACTCACTTGGGTCATGGGTTGCACCCATGCCTCAAAGATAACATTATTATTCTATCAATTAAAATTTAGGAATTTGCTTATCAAATCAAGAATTATATATATAGAATACAAATTTACTAAATGTGAGGGTCTTAAAAAAAGGCAGAGCACCCTAGTGTTGGCAAAGCAAGAGAGGGGTTAGGGAGTGACAGTCAGTTTAGGGAGGAAGCAAAAGAGGTCAGTATCAGCTATGGAGGTTGGTGCATGTTGATGGAGTAGCTAGGGTATTTTTAGGGTCATGGTTTATAGGGTTCTTGTTCAGGAGTTCCAGGTGATGCTCTCAGTGTTTCCATTAGGTTTAGGGTGTCTTAATGGCTATATAGAGGATTTTCGATTGTTTCTTCCCCAATCACTGGCCATTAACAGCCTCAAACATTTTGGTCACTCTCACCTTGAATCGAGTAGCTAGTAGTTAAGAGGGAGAAGTTCCAAACTTGGATAGCTAGAAATAAAGGGGTGAGGTGTTCTAAGGGGGAGGAACTTCCTCGTCGTCTCCCTAGCCTATGAAATTGTCACACGGTTGTGAAAATGTTGGTGTGCAAGGTGGGGAAGACGGTCAAACCCAATTTTGACCTTTCAATAAAATTGAGATATCTCCCATTTTGTTTTAACTTCACATTGCCTTCACAAATTCATATCTCTTAATCCCTATGTCCTTTTCCTTTGAAATTTTCAACATGCTTTTATTGGTTATTAATTTAATTATTAAAAATACCAACTCCCTCAATTTGTGAGTCCAAGATGGTTAAAATGAACTAGTCTCACATTTAATTCAAATATGAATATCTAAAAAAATTATAAGGTATTTATGTGATTCCAAATCAAAAAAATCCATATTGATGTTCCATTATTTAGTTGTGGGTCTCAAGAGGGATGATTTAATAAAAGTGGAAAATAATTTCATTTTTGATACTCTGTTTCAAAATATTGAATTGGTTGTAAAATATCCATAAGACTTCAATAATAAAGTTTTTCAATTCAAGAGAGTTATGTGAAATAGCTCAAATTTTGATATGGTAGTGAAATTCAGTATGTTACAACTCACCTTGCATAAAAAGAGAGTTCGTCATGAAATTTGTGACTAGGAAAAAAGTTGGGGGTAAGTTTTTATCATCTCATATTGTAGTTTGCAAGTTTCTTCCTCAAGACCACTCTAGAGCACCTTCACTATTTGGATCTCCTTATTTTTCAATTGTTTGACTCTAGTATCAAGGATCTTCATTAGATACTCCTTATAGGTCATATTGTCACGAATTTATAGAGGTTCAATGGTCAAGACATGAGATAGGTCTTTCACATACTTCTTTAGAATAGTGACATGAAATACATCATGCATTTTCTCATAAGATACAGCCAAGGGTAGCCTATATGCACATTCCCTGATTCATTGAAGGATCTCAAAAGGTCTTATATATCTAGGGCTCAAGTTTTCATTGATCTTAGACATGGCAATAGACTTCAAGGGTTTCACTTTTACGGAAACAGATTCTTCCACAAGAAAAATTGTATCCACCCTATGTTGGTCAGCATACATTTTATGTCTATCTTGATCTGCCTTCATTCTTTTCTTAATTAGATCAACTTTCTTGACGTAGAACTCAACTAATTTCAAAAATGACCTCCCACGTCATCCCATTGTAGGGGTGGCCTGAACGGTCTACCATATAAATCTTCGTGTAGAGGCTACCAATGCATGCTTGACTATTCTTGTATGTGAATTTGGTTAAGGGAAGATACATATCCCAAGAGACACTCAACTGTGGCACATGAATGGAGCAATTCTTCCAGGATTTGTACCTATGCTTAGATTATTTGTCAGTCTAAGGATGATAGGCAGTGCTAAATGTCAATCGAGTACCTAGCTCATCACGAATCTATTTCCAGAGTCTAGAGGTGAACTTCAGATCTCGATAAAGAAAAATCATCTTTGGGATCCCATGTAAGAAAACTACTATCTCTAAAATATACAACTTAGCCATGAGAGATACATTCATCGTACTCTTGAAGGGAAAGAAATGGGCTGATTTTGTGAGTCAGTCAATAATGACCCATATTTCATCATAGCCATGCTTCATCTTCAGAAATCCCATGAATAATTCCATTATAATATTATCTCAATTCCACTCAGGAATTTTGAGGGGTCATAGAAGGCCTCTTGGTCTTTGATGCTCAATTTTCACTTGTTGGCATGTTAGGTAACTAAAAACAAATTCAGCTATGTCATTTTTCATGTTCTTCCACCAGAATGAGCATTGAAGGTTCTTATGCATCTTATAACAATGAACTTATATCAAAACCTTCTCCCTCAAGTCATCAACATTAGGCATCCAAAATCGTTGACAAAAATGGGCATCTCCATCTAGCTTATCCACATCTCGGTTTGGGGATTCTCTACCAGTTTCATGACTTCTTGTAAATCGGGACTAGTCTTTTGGGATTCTATGTACTTAGAATTCCATCTAGGAGTAATTGAGAAGCTAGAATTTTAACTTGCATTTCATAGATCATCTTACCTTTTCATTCAGCAAGTCTATTCAAATTCTTCCACTCAGTTAGCTTCATGGCAGCACATATTGCATCTTTCTTTCTACTTAAAGCATTTGCGACTACATTGGTCTTTCCAAGATGATAATATATTGTAAAATCATATTCAATGAGGTACTCTACCACATCGACGTTGTTTAAGGTTTAAATATATCTATGTGAGTAGGCACTTGAGGCTCTTGTGGTTGAAGAAGATTATAAATTGCTCTCCATAGAGATGATGCCTCTAGATTTTTAATGCATAGACAATAGTTGCAAGCTCAAGGTGATACAGAATAGTTTTCATAGTTTGGCTTCAACTGATGTGAATCATATTCTATTACTCACTTCTCTTGAATGATGATGCAACCCAAACCATGTCGGGAGGCATCAATGAAGACTTCATAGCTCTTGCCTTTAATGGGTAAGGTCAAGACTGGACCAGAGGTGATGCACTCCTTTAGCTTTTGGAAGCTAGCTTCATACTCTGGTGTCCAAATGAACTTTTTGTCCCTTCTGGTCAACTTGGTTATGTGGAGAGAGATTGTTGAGAAGTTTCAAATGAAATGTCAATAGTATACTGCCAACCTAGAAAACTTCAGATCTCAGAGGATTTGCAAGGTGCCTGTCACTTTTGGACAACCTTGACTTTTGTAAGATCGATAGTTATATGACCCGCAGAGATGACATAATTGAGAAACATTACCTCAGAGCCAAAATTTTCACTTGGAGAATTTAGCATACAATTCATGCTCCCTAAGTGTGTTCAGCATGATCCCCAGATTCTCATGATGTTGTTTGAAAGTCTCAAAATAGATGACCATATCATCAATGAAGACTACAACAAAGGGATGTAAATGAGGCTTGAAGATCCTATTCATAAGGTCCATAAAAGTAGCAAGGGCATTCTTCAACCCAAAAGGCATAACAAGATATTCATAGTGCCCATATCGAGTGTGTAAAGAAGTTTTTGGGAAAGCAGTTTTGTTGATTTTCATTTGGTGGTATCCAGTACATAGTTCAGTTTTTTAGAAGATCATAGTTCACTTCAACTAGTCCATTGTTTGAAACAATTATAGAACTGCTTCATAGGTCAAACAATGCTATAATTGTTTCAAACCTGGACATCGCCAGATGGGATGCACCAAGCCTCATAGGTCAAACAATGCTCAAACCCGCCAAGTCATAGCAAATAGTCTTCTACTATGTTGCCCAGTCAGCTTCGATTTGTTGTTTGGTAGTTATTTCTCAAGGCTGAGTTGTTGGGAGGATTGACTTGGCGGGGTTAAGCATTGTTTGACCTATGAGGCTTGGTGCATCCCATCTGGCGATGTCCAGGTTTGAAACAATTATAGCATAGGGTGGGATGATAATAGTCCCCAGGGGGTTTCTTGCCACAATTGCGACAAAAGGGGAGGGTCCCATGAATGGGACGAGCAACAGTCTAAGGAGGCATGTTATAATTGCCATTGTAATTGTTGTTTTTGTGGCAGTGCAGGTTGTTGTTATTGGAGTGGTGATGAAGCCCTCCATGGGTTGAGTTGTTGTTATTTCTTCGGGTGTAGAATATCTTGCCTCTTGGCGGTGCATCTCAGTGAAGTAGGATCACCCTTAGGAGTGTGAGGCCCTTCAAAGTGCTCAGGGAAGGGGGTCTTGTACTTCTTGTAGGATGAGGATCCTCTCTTCTTCTTGGATCTCTTTCACACATCCTTAGAATCCAACAACAAACTATGGATAATAGAGAGAGAGAGTAAGTATCAATATAGGATCCCAAAAACCATACTAGATTGGAGCAAGGAGGATGCTAATTTTCTATGGATTTGATACCATTTCATGTGACAACATAGTTTCCAAACCATGCACAACACACTATGATAAACAAAGTTCTCAATAACATCAACAATATGAAAACACAATGTTTGTTTTCTCAAGTAAAGGAAAGAAAAGAGTATTTTCCACATGAGGGACTACATCTTCATGCTAATAAATAAATATAAAGATAATACACCACGTAAAGGGAACCTCACCATGCTCCTAGCTTGCTCTTAGTAATCCACACCAGAAGAGGGATAAATAATCCACGACATGGACCGATAGAAAAGGGGTCCGCAATAGTCAGTCTTTTTTCTTATATTGAGCTATTTGAAAATGTAGGCATAAAGTATGAACCAAAGGTAATATAAATTCTATGAGGGGACTATTTTGTAGACTTAGTTTAGCAAAATGACAAAAAGTATCAATGTTTCAGTGTAAAATATTCAAGATGGTGATTCCACAAGGCTAATAGTTATGCAAAACTGTCCAGGTTCAAGGTATTAAATATCAAAATAATTGCAAGGATTAACTTTAAATATTAGGAGTGAGCACTGTCATATAATTTCTTTATCAATGACTACAATGTCATATGTTCAATCATCTAAAGAAGAAAGACACGGTAGCTTGCTATTTCAACTTGTATATCGAGGGGTCACTAATCCATTACAACATGCATGTAGGGTGGAGGAACATACCCAACCTCTAGGAGTCAAAGCAATAAAGCGTCAAAGTCCAATGGACCAAAGTTCAGAGATTCATAACTCCAAGATCAATTTTAGTGCTCTCATAATATTTAATAATATCCAACAATAATGAATTTGGAGTGATGAACTTTCAAAAGGCAGGAATGGTTTATAAAAAGTTTATGGTTCACCACTAAGCAAGATACATGGGATTCAACAGGGATAAGAAATAACTCAATAAGGAAAATAGATAATCTAGTACCTTATACTCCAAGAAAAATTCAATATTTTCACACTAGGGTTCAACAAGCTCCGAAATTTCAAATCCTAGAAAAAGGAAAAGATCCCATGTTATTATGTGATCCTTGGCTTTAGAAGCCAGTTATTAGGTATCATTAGGTATATGTATTCTTGTTCTATTTATTAACATTCTAGGTGTTAAAATTATCCCATACTCACGGCTTAGATTATCCCAAGTCTTCATATTCATAGGGCATATGCTACTTAATGCCCCTTGTGCCACATATATGTGCACTTATGCATGATTATGATGATACATGTTGTATTGTAAAAAGGGGTAAATTTATAAGCGTAGAGTTGCCATATCTTTTCTTTTGGTTTGCCAAAGTACAATACAGTTACAATGTGTTGAACTTGATCTCCCCATTTATCTCTTAACATGTGTACTTTAATACATTTCACTTTTGGTAAGATCAAAATCTCTATTATATGAATCATCTATACATACAGTCAATTTGAAGCTAATTATTGGGAAGTATAATCTGAAACCAGGGATACCTTGTTTAAAAAAATTCTTAGGTCAAATAATGATATAATTGTTTCAAACCTGGACATCGCTAGATGGGATGCACCAAGCCTCATAGGTCAAACAATGCTCAACCCCGCCAAGTCATAGCAAATAGTCTTCCACTATGTTGCCCAGTCAGCTTTGATTTGTTGTTGTGGTAGTTGTTTCTCGGTGTTGAGTTGTTGGGAGGATTGACTTGGCGGGGTTGAGCATTTTTTGACCTATGAGGCTTGGTGCATCCCATATGGCGATGTCCAGGTTTGAAACAATTATAGCATAGGGTGGGATGATAATAGTCCCCAGAGGGTTTCTTGCCACAGTTGCGACAAAAGGGGAGGGTCCCATGAATGGGATGGACAACAGTCTAAGGAGGCATGTTATAATTGTCATTGTAATTATTGTTTTTGTGGTAGTAAAGGTTGTTGTTATTGTAGTGGTGATGAAGCCCTCCATGGGTTGAGTTGTTATTTCTTCGGGTGCAGAATATCTTGCCTCTTGGTGGTGCATCTCAGTGAAGTAGGATCACCCTTAGGAGTGTGAGGCCCTTCAAAGTGCTCAGGGAAGGGGGTCTTGTACTTCTTGTAGGATGAGGATCCTCTCTTCTTCTTGGATATCTTTCACGCATCCTTAGAATCCAACAACAAACTATGGATAATAGAGAGAGAGTAAGTATCAATATAGGATCCCAAAAACTATACTAGATTGGAGCAAGGATGATGCTAATTTTCTATGGTTTTGATACCATTTCATGTGACAACATAGTTTCCAAACCATATGCAACACACTATGATAACCAAAGTTCTCAATAACATCAACAATATGAAAACACAGTGTTTGTTTTCTCAAGTAAAGGAAAGAAAAGAGTATTGTCCACATGAGAGACTACATCATCATGCTAATAAATAAAGATAAAGATAATACACCATGCAAAGATAACCTCACCATGCTCCTAGCTTGCTCTTAGTAATCCACACCAGAAGAGGGATAAATAATCCATGACATGGACTGATAGAAAAGGGGTCTGCAATAGTCAGTTTTTTTTCTTATATTGAGCTATTTGAAAATGTAGGCATAAAGTATGAACCAAAGGTAATATCAATTCTATGAGGGGACTGTTTTGTGGACTTAGTTTAACAAAATAATAATAGAAAGTATCAATGTTTTAGTGTAAATGATTCAAGATGGTGATTCCACAAGGCTAATAGTTATGCAAACTGTCCAGGTTCAAGGTATTAAAATATCAAAATAATTTCAAGGGTGAACTTTAAATATTAGGAGTGAGCACTGTCATATCATTTCTTTATCAATGACTACAATGTCATGTGTTCAATCATCTAAAGAAGAAAGACACGGTATCTTGCTATTTCAACTTGTATATCAAGGGGTCACTAATCCATTACAACATGCACATAGGGTGGAGGGACATGCCCAATCTCTAGGAGTCAAAGCTATAAAGTGTCAAAGTCCAAAGGGACCAAAGTCTAGGGATTCATAACTCCAAGATCAATTTTAGTACTCTCATAATATTTAACAATATCCAACAGTAATGAATTTGGAGTGATGAACTTTCAAAAGGCAGGAATGGATTGTAAAAAGTTTATGGTTCACCACTAAGCAAGATACATGGGATTCAACAGGGATAAGAAATAACTCAATAAGGAAAATAGAGAATCTAGTACCTTATACTCCAAGAAAAATTTAATATTTTCACACTAGGGTTCAACAAGCTCCGAAATTTCAAATCCTAGAAAAAGGAAAAGATCCCATGTTATTATGTGATCCTTGGCTTTAGAATCCAGTTATTAGGTATCATTAGGTATATGTATTCTTATTCTATTTATTAACATTCTAGGTGTTAAAATTATCCCATACTCACGGATTAGATTATCCCAAGTCTTCATATTCATAGGGCATATGTTACTTAATGCCCCTTGTGCCACATATATGTGCACTTATGCATGATTATGATGATACATGTTGTATTGTAAAAAGGGGTAAATTTATAAGCGTAGAGTTGTCATATCTTTTATTTCGGTTTGCCAAAGTAAAATAAAATTACAATGTGTTGAACTCGATCCCCCATTTATCCCTTAACATGTGTACTTTAATACATTTCGCTTTTGGTAAGATTAAAATCTCTATTATATGAATCATCTATACATACAGTCAATTTGAGGCTAATTATTGGGAAGTATAGTCTAAAACCAGGGATTACCTTGTTTAAATATTTTCTTGATCCTCCTTAGTCTCCTAATGGTGGTATATTGTATTCCTTATGCACTTATTAGAGTCCTTCTTGTAAGCATCTAGGTATTACATTAGGTTAATGTAGTATTAGGGAGATATTATTATTTGTATTTTAGCTGCATATATTGTAGTTAATTTGACTCATGTATATTGTTGGATTGCAGCTGACTGAATTAGTGAGGAATAAATCCACAAAGGGGAGGAGAGGTATGTTACCTTTGGCATAGTCGTGCAAGGTGTCCCCGGCAGTGATCTTGGGAATGGCCTGGATAGGAAAATAATGCAGCAACCAGTAGGGTCTCGTAGCCACTGATGAGTCTGGAAATGTCAGTGTTGACTGAGGACCAGTATTGTTCAGTGATGCAATAGATCCGGCGAGGCGGGGATTGGAGTAGGAAATCCCCCAGGCCAAAATATGGTTTTAGGAAAGGGCAAAGCACCCTAGTGTTGAAGGATCAAGAGAGGGGTTTAGGGAGTGCTTGTCAATTTAGGTAAGAAGCAAAAGAGATTTGTAGTGGCCATGGATGTTTGGTTCTTGTCGAAGGGAGTAGTTAGGGGTACTTGTAGGGTCGTGGTTGCTAGGGTTTGTGTTTAGGAGTTACGAGTGATGCTATAGGCATTCCAATTAGGCCAGGGGTGCCACAATGGCTAGCTAGATGATTGTCAGTTGCTTTATCCCCATTCACTGGCCAATAATGGCCTCAAACATTTTGGTCAGTCTTGCCTTAAATCGGGTAGCTGGTGGTTAAGAGGGAGAAGAAATGAAGGGGCGAGGTGTTGTGAAGGGGAGGAACTTTCTCTTCATCGTCTTGGCCTATGAAATGGTTATGTGGTTGGAGAAATGCGGGTGTGCGGGGTGGGGAAGATAGTCAAGCCCAATTTTGACCAATTGGTAAAACTGAAATACCCCCCCCATTTTGTTGTAATTGTTCATTGCCTTCACAAATTCATATCTTTTCATGTAGGGACCCATTTCCTTTGAAATTTTCGACGTGTTTTTAATGGTTATTAATCTAATTATTGAAAATACTAACTCCCTCTATTTGTGAGTCCAACATGGCTAAAATTAACTACTCTCACATTTAATTCAAATATGAACCCAAAAAAAATTAATAAGATCTGCTTATGTGATTCCAAAGCCAATTCCATATTGAGGTTCCATAATTAGTTGTGGGTCTTAAGAGGGATGATTTGATCAAAGTGAGGGATAGTTGCATTTTTATACTCAATTTCAAGACATTCAACTGGTTGTATTATATTCATAGGACTTCGTAATAAAGATTTTTTTAGCTCAAAAGAATTATGTAAAATAGTTGAAATTTAGATTGGTAGTGAAATTGGGTATATTACATGTATAAGAGCTAATTAGGACTCCAGGAATAGATCTTGGAGTTCCATCCCACTTTTAGGATTATCTGATATGAGTTTTACCACAATTAGGGTTTATCTCTATTATCTTAATATTAGTTGTTACATCTCTCATTAATTGTTAATATCCCGAATTCAGAGTCTAATTATAATCATCTTACTTTTGTCAGAGTAACATGACATTATTTTACAGAATTAGAGTATTTTACTCATTAAGTTCATTATATCCATTAATTCAATATGAACTTATATAAATCACATTAGTTATCTACATTTATACAAACATCCAATTATTATCGTACTATATATTTTAGTCACATTATTGTCCATATGAAACATTCACTCATATTCATGCACACCCAAATACTAATTGTACTCATTTAAACCATTATGTGTGTATTGGTGAACAATGGTGACATATGTTACATACTTAATGGAATCACTTACATACCCAACCATGGTTAGCTTTTTTTAGTTCCCTTGGTAGGATCCTATTAGGAAAAACTACATTAAAGTTAAACTATCTATGAAATTAGGGATGTTGCATAGGTACTCATTGAGATTATTAGGAGAACTTTAGTACATGTAAGGTAAAAGGTTGTAAGAACGGTAAACTATACATAAATTTATCTCCTAGTATATAATTTAATAGATAGATATGATATATATTGGTATACATATGACCATAATAGTGATTGTACATAAGCATAGGATTATACCTTATATAAAATATCAATGCATATGTGATGAATTTTTGTCTTTTATGTTTATAATGATATATGAGAAGATTGTTACTAGAAGCTTTCCTCAATATTTGGACATAACCCTAAAATTTAGGATAAAACTATCAAAGTTGGATATAGGGTTTATGTTCACTAACAGAGTGGGGGTCTACATCCACACATTACATATGTGCACTAAACTGGAGCATAGCAGAATGTAGGTATTTATTATTTACCTCTTTCCCAGTGCCCGGGTGATTTCTGAACCCAAAATGACCAGCTGAAGACTTAACTAATTGAGCTAGTTGTTAAGTGTGGGCATATAAAATGCAAAGCATGCCATCATATTGCTATGATCAAAGAGGGTCTATAATAGCTCGGTATTTTTGGGATGATTAACAAGTTGTTGGGTTGACTACAATAGATATGCCCATATTTATCTAAAGTCGTTGCATTTGTAAGTCTATGTTGTGGCTTGTACAGTGGAAATACCCACATAATTGCCTATACATGGGAACTTTTCTAGAAAAAAAATGATTTTCTCATTAACAAATGAGCTCTATGGGGACTTATGCCTATAAGGTTGAAAGTTTTAATAATAGAAACACACCTGCTTGACAATCAACTAATGGTATCTTTTACAATGTCAAATTTAATGGTCTCTAGTAACATGTAATGTGTGTTTAGGAAAATATAAGGAAATCCATAAAGAGGTAATGGTGAATATAGGTTATAGAACCTAACCTCAAGAAAATTTTGATTTGAGGTTAAATTGAGTAAGTAGTTCGATTGTTTTTTTCATTGAATGTTGATTCTTCCACCTTCCTTAGGTCTTTTCGACAAAAATTACTAAGGGAAATCTATCAAAGTGAATGTGTTATTTGTCATCACAAAGAGGTAGAACTAGAGTTTAAATTGAGATGTAAAACCTATAAATTAAATTATAATGATCATAATGAATCTTCAAGAAATTTATGCATCTAGATTCATAAGTGAGGATCTACCTCTACAATCTATTTTATTACACGTTTAAGAAATCAAATTAAAAATATTAAAAGGTGATTTTGTAAAAGATTACATAATATTTATATGGTATTTGCTTGGAGGTAAATATTGATGACTATTTTATATAATTGTTTGTTTCAACGGTTGGTGATGAATAATGTAGTTTTTATGTCATAATATGATATATTTTACAAAAATTGATTGAATGGACAAGTTTAGTGAATTTTACCAAACTTGAAATGATTTTCCATAGGAATTTGATGCATGAAGTTGGATATAATAAATTTTTATATGTTTTGCATATATTGGTGTTGGCCTTGATATGATTATATCTTTTAAGACCAAATAGCACAATAGGGGTATAAATATTCATTTTGAATTTAAGAAAAATGAAAAAGTTCTTTGACAAAAAATAGATTTAACCCATATAGTATATAGATAGTATGCTTATTAAGGGTAAAGTTTAATTTCTTACTTTATATATTGATATACATTGTTATATGTATTATGAATAAATCCTTTTGTGTTTCCCTATACATGTAGTTTATTCCTTGAGAGCCTCAACATTTTTGAATGGTTTCCTTGTTAGTTGAATAATCCAAGCATTATATAGATGTATCATCGTCCACCATTTACTATAATTCATTTAACATCAATTTATATGCAATAAAATACTTCAACATTTAAGGTTTGAATTGAATGTGGATAACTGCTTCCTTGACATTAGGGTAGAAGATCTAAGAAAGAGAAACACATATAAACTCCTTATAAATGTAAAGGAGAAAATATAGAGGAATAAATGCTAAGAGAACTTCTCCATCTGACCGACTCTCATATCAATTAACATAATAATGCCATCCAAAGTTCTTTTTCCTATGTTTGATAAGCATGTTATATTCTTTATATTACTTTTATATTGAGATTACTCTCACACCATGTATAAGGGATAATAGTGGTTACCCCTTATCCCTATATTACACTAGTCCTTTTCATGATTCAACATACAATAAGATTCGATCTATCTTTTGACTACATGGTATCATAGCATCAGATCTTGTTTGGGAGGAGGAAGACAACATAGTGTAGTGTATCCTTTTTCAAGCCCTAAGGAGAATCTTCGTCTTCTAGGAATATGTTTTCATCATCTAGGATATCCTCTCCCAATGTTGTCAAAACACTCCTCTTCATCACGTCAAAAAGAGAGTCATCCCCTCTAAGAAGAAGCATTACTAACCACCGAGAAACAGTGACCTCCAAGTGTCGTCAACACGCTCGGATTCATCATGTCATAAAGAGAGCCATTCCTCTAAGAAGAAGTGACTACACATCACTAATAAATTGTGAGCTCAACGGCTCTGGATCCATCCCAAAGATCCTATCTCATATCCAACACCCTCGCATCATTAGTGGTATGTTTCCTCTTCTCTATCCCATTTTCTTGAAACTTCATTGCCCGACAAGTGTTCCAGATGAGTGTAGACATGATGTGTCTGTCAACATACATAATGTTTCATACCCGACTGGAGATCCTACCTTGGCAAAGAAATTCAAGTTGTGTCGCATTCCCAACATGACCAATAGGGTTAATGTTTAAAAGCTGGTGGAGGTGACACACGCAATGTGACATTCCACCAACACAATGCGTCCTTCCTTTGTGGGCTTTCTCCCAAGTGATGGTTATACAATATCGTGTCATTCATACATGCCATTTCTTCACTAACAACATGTTATGTTGTCATATAAGCATGTTGTGTCTCAAGACATGAAGCCACCATTCACCTTCTCTGAGGCAGGACATGTTGTGTCGGACGTACGTATGGTGTCAATAGTACTCTCTCCTATTTTAGTCCAAAATAGGTTATCACTTATAGAAAATTAATGGATAAAACTACATCAATGGAGTCACAAAATCACCATATAGTTACAAGGTTGATGCAGAAACAAGATCATCACTAAAGGACCTTCAACTGACAACTCTCTTTTGCAATAGGAGCATCATGATGCCATCCTCCTATCTACTTTAGGGAACTCCATTGAGCCCCATGTAGAAAACATCATTCCTCATCTATCAAGTGTCAAGGTTGTCTAGGATCATATGCAACTTGTGTAGTCCAATAGCATCTTGAGGAAATATGACATGACAAGGGAGGTGTACAATCTTCACTAAGAGGAAAAGAGTATGCAAAAATATTTTGGGTAGGTTGTTCTCATCATAGAGGATCTAAATATACTTATCTTCATATAAATTGATCTAGTGAAGCCTCAAAAATAGCAAGATCAGATGGCAGTCATCGAGTTCCTTGTCAATCTTCTCTAAAATTACAAACGAGTCTAAAGTTAGATACTTTTAGGAATGGAGCTAGCCATTCTCACATAGTCACATCACTGAGTATCATGTACATTCCTCAAGAAAGATAATCCTACAACCGTTAAGACAAGTAGGTCATCCCTTGTCTCCCAAAAAACCAAAATATTATCCTCTACAAGGATGTGGACATGGTAGCAGAGGAGATCGACATTCATCTATATGAAGGAGCAGATCTGATTATACCCAGCCTAAAAAGAACAACCACCACAAAGAGACATGCTACGAGCTCCATGTCTACCCTTTTAAGTCACCCTTTGCAAACCCCATAAATTTTGAAGATCTACTAACCAACCCAGTCATCACATAAAGATGAGAAATGAAAGTATAGTCAGTTTCTTCAATTATAGACATCTTCCTCTATTGTCTCTTATGCTCACAAGTCAAGAGAATCAAGTTCTTCTATAGCTTGCATTTCTCAATGAACCCATATAGGTTCTTGTTCTTGGATTTTTAACGTAGGTGCAACAGATCACCTTACAGGTATCTCCATTTTCATCTTTCAACCTATCCACCACCAAGGAAAATACATTGCAAGTCACCATTATCAATGATCATTCGTTTTCCACTTTAAGGTAATGGATATATCTCACCTTTTCCAATAATCATGTAATATAAGCCATGTTTGTTCCACCTTTTCCATTTAATTATTATTTCCATTAATAAGTTAACTCGCTCACCTCAAGAATCCATCATATTTGACCCGGATTAGTGTTTATACAATATCTCCACACAAGATTATCGGTGGTATGTATAAGAAAGTTTGTTTGTACTATCTTGGTAGGTATCTAAAGGTTTTACATAGTTGCTTCACCACTACATTATGAGTCATCAAGGTCATTTATCTCTTAGGGAATTATGTATTTTACGACCCAGATTTTCTAGTTTTTCTAAACTTGAGTGTGAGTCTTGTTAGTCAGGAAAGATCCTAAGATCTATTTTTCAATCACAGCATATTGTTCATTCTCATGTGTAGGTTTCCATTTATGACTCTTCAACACTTGAATATTGTTATTTTTTACTTTGGTTGATGAATTTTCAAGACAAACTTGGTTATATTTAATAAAATATTGTTCAGAGATCTTATCAATTGTTCAAATTGTTTCTCTATAAACTATAAGGTAGTTGGCACGTAAACTCAGTGTTTTTTTAATTGGCAATGCTAAAGACTATTTTAAGGGATATTTGGTTTCTGAATTTTGCCATATTTGATTGTATTTTGGAATCCATCTATAGAACATTTATGTTTGATTTGTAGGATTCAAAAATGGATGTAATCCTGGGATTTTGAAACATAAGAGAAATCGAGAATTTTGGTTTCCATCAAAATTTTCCCAGATGTAAAATCCAGTTGTGGCTGGTCGGTGGACCAAGAAAAAATTATGTACTTTACAAATTTAGGAAACCAAACATAATATTTATGTTTAAGGGATTGTGACAATGCAGTATATAGATGCAAGATGGACTAAATGCAAGATTTTTGAAAATCTAGCAAACCAAATGTGCCCTTAGTCATGTGCTTACTTTTTCCAACAAAGGGATTATATATCAATCATATTTTGCACACACATACCAGCAAAATGGTATTTTTTTGTTGTTCACAAAAATGCTTTTGTTGAACATAAAAACATACATATTATTGAGATTACAAGGACTCTCCTCCACCATAAGCATATTCTTAAAGAGTTTTGTGGGCATAATGTCTCCACTGCAATATATTTAATCAATCAAATGCCTTTTTTTATTTTGCCAATCACATTCCACTAAAATTTTGTATCTTATTTGCCCATTTACATTGTTCCTATAAAAAAAATTGGTATGTTAGTGTTGTCCATGAGATTGGCATTAGTCATGATAAGATTAGTCCTTGAATGACCAAATGTTTGTTATTTGGGTATTCCAAAACAAAATAGGTTGTTTTGCTATAATAATTATGAACATGCTTTCTTGTTTACGTGATGTCACCTTTTTTCAAGATGTTATACATATTTTAGAATTTTTTTAGATCTTTTTTTATGATGCTTAGGAAATTGTAAACTCTTTTCATTTTCTTATGATTGTCAATCCTACTCCTACACCTAGTATGTCCACTCATCCTCTTTAACTGGTCCTACTAATCATGGACATGACCCTTCAAGTCTTTAGGATAATCAGGCACATGTAGAAGATTACACAACACAACACAACACAACTCAACCTTCCTCCAATAATCGTTAACTCTGGGGATCCTGAGTGCCACCTAATACATATGATAGGCCCATTGCTTTACACAAAGAAAAGTCATCATGTACTTTACATCCTATCACTAACTTTGTTTCTTATGCTTGTTTATCACCTTCTTATGATGTGTTTGTTGATAAACTATCGTCATCTTGATACCTCATAAGATATATTTTGTTCTTAGTCACCCATGTTGGCGACAAGCTACGGAAGATGAAATGGGTTCGCTGTTTGAAAATAATACATGTACCTTTTGCATGTTCCTTCAAACAAAGTAGTAGTTGTCTACAATGAGTCTTCAGCCATAGCCAGTCTTGACGGGATGTTGATTGGCTAAAAGTTAGACTCGTGGTAGAAGGCTTGCACACAAATATATGGAGAGGATTACCTGAAGACCTTCTTTCCCATGGCTAGAATGACGCCACTCTGATTGTTCATCTCCTTGGTTGCCTACTTCTCTTGACTCTGGCATCAACCTGACATCAAGAATGTCTTTCTTTATAGAAATATCTCTGAAGATATATATATATATATCATATATATATGTGTGTGTGTGTGTGTGTGTGTGTGTGTGTGTGGAGAAACTACATGGGTTTGTTGCTCAAGGGGAGACCCACTTAATTTGTCAGCTTGATAAATCTCTTTATGGCCTAAAGAAGAACTGTGATGATGGTTTGGGAAGTTCAACCACTATGTCCAAGATATTGGGTTACACTAATCAAATATGGGTCACTATGTCTTTTTTATTAGCATGGATCTTCTAGACATTTTCACCTTGTTGTCTATGTAGACAATATTGTTATAATAAGAGATGATGATCAAGTAATTATGTATCTTAAGCAATTTCTTCAAAACAACGTTATAGAGTAAAGATCTCAGCCATCTAAATACTTTTTAAGTATTGAGTGGCAAGGTCCAAAAAAGGGATTGTTATTTTCCGATGCAAGTGTGTGCTTGACTTCTTGAAGAAATTGGTAAGTTGGGGTCAAAACATGTAGATTCACCTACGGATTTTAAAATCAAGATATACAAAGATCAAGGTAAGCCTTTTGCATATCTATGACAATTTAAGATTTTAGTTGGCAAACTGAATAATGTTATCGTTACTCAACCAAATATTTCTCCACAAGTAGTGTGGTTAATTGATCTATGGACAAACCACATTGAGCTCATAGGGTGCACTCATTTGAGTTCTTCTATATCTCAAAAGAACTCCAAGAAATGTCATTCTCTAATCTTGTTATGGACACCTGAAGGTGTATTGTTTCTCAAATACAGGTGGGGCGAGCTCTATCATTGGCCTACATTCTATGATCTAGTAATGCCTGTTTGTAAGAGGTAATCTTGCCTCCTTAAAAAAGTATGAAACAAACTATGTTTACACATTTATTATTGAATCTGAATGTTGCATTATGGCCCATGTCACTAGTGATCTACTATTATGGATGAACTTGGATTATGTCGACCTCCAATATCAGAACCAAGTTACAATTTATATCGATTACAACCCCATCTTTCATGAAAAAACAAAGAAGGTTGATTATCGCTTTGTTCAAAAAAAGGTCCAAAACAAGATGATCAAACTCATTCCAGTCCGCGCAGAGGATCAGTCTACATATTTGTTTAATAAATCATTATGTTGAGTCAAATTATTGTTTAACAACATTAGTGTTTATAATATATACGTACTAATTTGGAGGGGGTATTAGATTACATTACATATATTCCTTGTATTTCGGGATTAGTCCCACACCGTATGCCTAGGTTATTGACAAACACCATTGTTCCTATATAAAGGATGGCCTTGTTCATAATACAACACACAACAATATTCCATCCATCTTTTGATTAAATCGTCAACACATCTAGAAGGAAAAATAGTTATCGTGAGAATCATCTATTACTCATTATGTCATGTTTAGAAAGAGCCTGGAAAACAAAAGCTACGTCAGCCCACCATGAAGCCAAGAGAACTCTATTCACTGGCTATGACTTTTACGTTACAACTTGAACCACACCACTTATGCTATGTTTGGTATGTAGTAATGAAGGGAAGGGGAAGGGAAGGGAAATAGAGGGAGAGAATGGGACACTTACGTTAATTGGTTTAGTTAGCATGAGGAGGAAATGGAAGCAGAACATGAAAAACAAAATAAATATAAGATTTTGTCTGGTGACTAGATTATTAGTGATATAAAAGTGTAACTGTTTTTTTAATTTATTTTGGTCATTTCAAGTAGCTCCCTCTGTATTTTTAAATTTACAATAAATGTTCCCTCCACATATTTAAGTTATAGTTCACAACTTCCCTCTATAATCTCCCACATTTCCTTTAATTATGTCCTTTCTTTATTTATATTTTTAATGATTTAAAAACTTTTCAAATTTCCTAAAAAGGAATCTAAACTTTCTAAGTTTCATTCTAAATAGTGTACAAAAAAATATTATAATTTTTTCTTCTAAATGTTTCTTCGGTGTTTTATTCAGACAATCATCCAACATTCCACATGTCACTCCAAGTGATGTCCAATACAACCAAAATACTATCTCTTTAACATTTCCATTGGTTATAGGCCATTTGATTTTTTTCTTTCATATCTTTTTTTTGTCCGATATTTCATATCTCCCTCCAACTTTTTGAATAAATATATTGTCAAGTCTTTCTCTTTCCTTTGTCTCCACTCCAATTCCGTAAAGAGAGATGTGGCTGAAATACACTTCTTTTCTTTGTCCCCTTCGTTTATCTATGTTCCCCTCCCCTCCCATCATTTTCTCCTTCCTTCCACTCCCCCCCCCCCCAAATTCACCACGCACCTAGTAGCCCTTATATAGTGAAATGTAATTAACCATATTGCCATCACTTGGAAAAGGGGACGTATTACTTTCAATGCTATCTTTTATGAGGGCGCAAGGAGAACACAGCCAATTCGCAGTTACCTGATCACGTTTCATACTTTCCATCATACAGGCTACAGTCATCGTGTAATAACAAACTACTGGAGAACAAGAGTGCAAGCAAGTAGCTTTCCCTGACTTTGCGCAACTTGCCATCCTAGGAAATAACCTGCAACACAGACAATAATAGTACATGTTTGCGAAATTCAACTTACTCTAAAAACTTAAATTTACAATTAGAAGGGATGATCAATATTAAGTTGTACATTTTCCTTTACATGGAGTGACACAACACATTATACATGTTTCTATGGCTATACATCACACTTCACGATTCACACTTTCTGAATGATTGTAATCTATCAGATTCCGTCTTTCATTAATTTCTGATGCTCAAATTGTTACATCAGACATAACTCAGCTGCACCATTCCTGAGCTTGTTACTCGTCATTTTCTAATCTTAGACAACTACCAATACAACTTGCGGTATTCTCTTATAGAAGGTTTGTAGATTCTTTATCACAGCCTTCTCTGTTTTTTTCATTGGCAGGTGCCGTCCCCAAGCGAGATGGTAAAGAACCAGAATTGAATTTAACCAACCTCTTCTCTTTCAAAAACTTGATGGTGGGATAAAGAGCAAAACCAACAAGGATTACAATACCACTCACAATGAAAGTTCTTAGAGACGCCAGTGACATGACCAAAATCAATAATAATGCAGGAGGTAAGCAAATTAAAGCTCCTGCATATGTTCCAAGAGGGATCTTATATGGCCTGTGAAGATCAGGCTTCTTTACTCTAAGCCGTACAAAAGCAGCAAACTCAATAAGCATTCCTACGGCATAAAGAAAGTTGAGGAACTCAATAATTTCTTGGAAGCTCAACCATGATAAAAATACAACTCCCGTTGCAGAGCACAAGATGCTGATAGTTGGAGTTCCGTACTTAGATCTGAAAGAAATCAGATGTGAGAATTTAATAGGCAGCTCATGTAATATATGAGCATAGTCATGATACAAAAATAAGCCACAACTTGTAGCGCAGACATCTTTATGCCATGTGGAAATTAATATAAAAGGTCATATTAATATGATGCAAGATCATATCTAAATGTGAAAAATCATTGGTGCAACTAGATTCCGCTAAGGAAGTATCTCAGCCAAACCTAACTTAAGAGTTTTATGGAATTTATTAATGTATCCAAAAGTACATTATTTTCGAATCTGTAAGACATTTCTAAACCTGTTTTAGGGATACAGATATCATGTCCTAAAATTCTGTCTAGTACACAACTCTTGACCAAAATGAGATCCATCTAGTATAAAAGTTAACCTACCTATCGATCTAAAGCAAAAGGGGATCTTAATCACATGCATGAAAAGGCTCATAAAACCTTGACAACATGGCCCCAAGATCCTACAATTTGTGCACGTATACCATCAATGCACATATCTCATCCACTGTCCAGGGTTGCTAATCATAGACCGACGTGTGTAAGGAGCAAGGAAGAAGATATCGACGATATCGTCGATATATCGGTCGATATATCGATATTGACGCAATCTGCCATTGGTTCACGCAAGTATGTCGTTAGGCTCACAAATATCGGTAAACCCACCGGTTTACCGGTAAAACTGGTCGATATTGGCGATTTTTTAGGGCTGCAGTGCAAAATTTCCCACTTAAGGGCGGTATCGGCGGTATGTCGCCCCGACATACCGAGATTTGCGAACTGGGGTCTGCTGCTGCCGTTGGAGTGAAGAAGCAAGGAGATTTTGGGCGATTTCTTTCCTTGGAGCTCAAATCAGCCCTAATCAAGGTATATTTTCTTAATTTCTTTCATTCTTCATCATTTCCAACCCCTCCCCTCTCTATTTCCTTCTATTTTTGCCATAATGCTCTCCAAAAATCTCTAAATACACCCAAATCTTAGATCCACTCCAAAAATTTTAAGATTATATGTTATTTGGGCAGACACTTCCATGCCCATCTCGGAGACTCAGACTTCTCAGTCCCAACATGGGTATTCTGGATATCAAGTTGAACCACCACTAAGATTACAATTAGAAGTTGGTTTGGGATATCATGAAGCATACTCTGTCTGTAGCCCTTATGGATGCTTTCGGGTGAACACTAAAGCATACTATAAAGATGGAGGGCAAACATGGAGTGGTGGGCATACTACAGTTTTTCCTATTGTCGGTGTTCCATTACAACCTCCTTTTCCTCAACCTAAAGCTCCTCGAGCATGGGCACCTCCTCTCGCTTCTTCTCAGCCTCCCAAGAATTCAGCAAATAAGGAAAAATATCTCAAAGATATAGAAGAACATTTTCCAAAGATTGGGATAATGCAGTATGTCAATCCTGAAGTGTATGAGGAGCATGTTGTTTCATACAACAAGTCTTATAGAGCTTTGATGACATGGGAGCAATATGTGGAACAACAATATCCATATCAGCAGCGTATGTACAGTGAACCAGCGCGCCAGTCAACATACAACTGATGTGAGTTAGTAATTTACTATGTTGTTATATGTTTGTTGTAAGTTAAATATTATTGCATAAGTGTGTAAACATGCGTTTATGGATTGTGCTACTAAAATTTCAGATCTTAATTCTTATATTTTGTCATTGAAATCCTTCATCGAAATCTCCAAAAAACAGGATTGATTCCTTACCTCCCACATGATTGACCCCCCCCCACATACCCAATATAGAATTTTATTGCATAAAAGTTGTATCTAGGTGTTGAGACCACGTCTGTAAAATTTCATGATTTAATCCGTTCATTTAGGCGTCGATAAGTCCAGGATTGCATCTGTCGATATTTCCGTCGGTATACCTGTAAATATCTATTTCCACGTCATCGATAAGGCATCGGTATCGGCATTTAATTCCTTGGTAAGGAGCCATACATATGTTAATTATGGCAGAGGCCAACCCCTAGCGGACTATTAGGGTTAGCGTTGGGCTCGGATGCCTTACCCGTTAATATCCCAGAAAATAGATTGTGTCTGTTAGAGAATCTATATTAGCCTATTTAGTTAATAGGTTAATTAGTTAGTGGGCCTTTAGTGTCTCGGCCCGTTTAGATTACTTGGGACACGAGTCTCAGGGTTTCTCCCTTCTTGCTATATATAGGACAGGGGTGTCCAGTCTTGTATTCATCTAATCCCATTGTGTTCAATACAATATTATTCTTCACATGGTATCAGAGCGTGTTCGCTCCTAAGGAAAACCTAGCAGTTGTCCTCCCTTCTCTCTCTTCCCCGGCGCACAACAACCCTAGAGTCGTCGTCGCCTCTCTTTGAGAGAGAGAGCAACAACGGGCTCTCCCCGCCTGCGGGCGGCCGCCGCCTCTTCCATGGCTTAGGCTGGCTGCCCGCCAGGCATCTCCCGGCCTCCATGGCATATCTTTCTCTTTCTCAAACAATCTAAGTTTCTTTCCGTGCGCCGACACCATCATCTTCCCGACGCCATCATCACCTCCGCCATCCATCGGCCAGCAGCCATCGTCGCCTCCACCACATCACGTCGTCGCTGCAACAGCATCACGCTGCCGTCGGCAACCAACATAGCCGCCGCAATGGCCGCCGTATCCAGCAGCAATCCGCGACGCCTTAGCCATCCGCCTCTACCGCTGTGTCTAGCAGCAATCAACCGCGGCTAGCAGCAAGCAATGCCACCATCTTCTATAGCAGCCGTCGCCATCCCGACGCACAGCAGAAGACACCGTCAATTAGCACCATCAACAACAGCCATCGTCTCTACCATTGTATCGTCCTGACGTCCTCAGCATCAGCCTTCGTCGTCGCTCATGGAGAGGCTTCGCACTTGACTCCGCATGCAGCCTCATGGCATGCCATATCTCCGGAGCTGTGCAGGAGACCAGTGTCATCTCCTTTGTTGCGGCCAAGTGCTACATCAGCCGAGCGACAAAATCATCACCATCATTGTGTGTCTGTTCGCTGCAGTATTGTTGCCTCATTTAGCAACAACTGTATCCCCAGCCGACGATCACACCCTTCAGCCACCGCCATCATCATCCATGCCTTTGTCGATGCTGCTCTCCATCTCGTTGTTGCTACCCCAACGCCATCACCTGTCCCTTGCCATCATCACTCCACCATATTCAACCATGCCATCACCCCCTAATGAGTTTGTCTTCTCCCAAGTATGAGTGACGTCCTCTATTTTTTTTACTGCCGCCAACATACTTCTCTATGTCTATCTCTATTCGGATCCTTAATCGGTCATATCTTTTACTAATCGGATCCAATTTTAAGCCTAATCGGATTTTTAACAGGGGCTCCACCCCCGTACCTCCAAACAAATCCCTTTTCGGGTCGGGACTAGATCCATTTAATTTTCTATCTGGATCTTACATTGACCCATTTAGCATATTCTCTCCGGTTATCGATTTCATTCTCTACATATTACACATCTCCATATCACAAAATCCTCTCAAATTCACTGATTTCCTTTCCTACCCACCCATATCATGTGTGTATCCCTTTCCACAGTGCGGGGGGGTCATATATCCATTTCTCCACACCAAACACTCACTCTCATCGTATTTGGTGTGCGGGGGGGGGATAGAGAGGAGAGGAAGAGATGAGAAGAGAAAGAGAGAGAGAGAGAGAGAGAGAGAGTATGAGAAGAGATGATATATGTATTTAGGCTATATATCTTCCAGGCTATTATCTTCATGAAGCTTTGCATTGTTCAGCACATCCGATCTCTACTTCCAGACAGCAATGAAGGATCTTCATTCAGCATCAACACCGAGCAATCCGTGTTCGTACCGCGTTATGTAAGTCAGGTGTTGATGGTGTACTTCAGCTGCATTCACATGAGACAGAGGGTGCTTCTTTAGATTTTCAAAAGCTCAGCAAGCCTGTCAATCTACTTCTGCAAGGTTGATTCATCTAGTTTATCTTCACCGAGCTACTTCATCACGTCTTCTTCGAGCCGCATCTGCTATTTTGACATCACATGTTGCTGATCTACTTGGGACTTTCCTTGATGGATGATATCTCCTTTCCTGTCAAGCCCCCAAGGTTCATGCGATAAAGTTATGGTACTTGCATCGTATCACCAGCATATCGTCTGTTCGTGTTTGTGCCACGGTATGCACGTCTTCCCAGACAATTTGAAGATTCCGCTACTACTTCATCATCATTGGAGATCCACGTTCGTACCGCGTTAAGTACGTATTCCAGTGAAGTTGTCGTAGTCGTGGTATTGATGATCGTCTACTCCAAGTGGCAAATTACTGTAGTAGTATTCAAGTCCCATTTCAGATGTTCTTCATTCTAGATGCACTCCAAAAGACCTTCATCAAAGCTCGAGGATCTCCAGCCTGCAGAATACAATTTCAAAGAAGAGAGGCATTGTCACCACATGGTTCAGGGGGGAGTATTAATTAAGGGGGAGTATCAATTTTTGTATGGGGAGTGATATTTATCTTTATCTTTCATCTATCATTTCTTTTATTGTAACCTCCAAGCTTTGGACATGTGTTTCACCCATGCTCCAGCTTGAGGGGGAGTGTTAGAGAGTCTATATTAGCCTATTTAGTTAATAGGTTAATTAGTTAGTGAGCTTTTAGTGTCTCGGCCCGTTTAGATTACTTGGGACACAAGTCTCAGGGTTTCTCCCTTGCTCCTATATATAGGACAGGGGTGTCTAGTCTTGTATTCATCTAATCCCATTGTGTTCAATACAATATTATTCTTCACAGTGTCAAAGCATGATTAGAATGCAGGCCCGATTCAGTCCATTAAGACATCAACATACATCTCCACCAGCCCAAAATGAATTAGATACTCAGATTGCACATCTGTAGAACTTTTCATATGGGAACATAAATTGTGCAACCAACAAGGAGTAACTAGTGAGAAGCTTCATGTTAAGTCTCCATCTAATAAGCATGTCCCATTAAGTCTATTGACCTCACCATCCTCCTTACTTATCTGGCCATATAGGATATCTTTTTTCTATTCCTCGTGAGCCCGGCTCTAAATAACACATTCCAACAAATCTTTGAGCTATGCAGTAGGTAGCAAGTTTGTCGCCCAGTAGGCTTCAAAGGCATATCTTACCAATGGCACGATGCCGAATAGTTTCTCTCCAATAGTTAGGCATATTTCTTATTGGTGCAGCTGCATTCTTATACCTTTAAGACTATTTCTCCCATGGCCATAGGTAAACCTATCAAAGAAACATACTAATCCTTCACCTCATACATAGTACCGACTAACTAAAGGCCGTCCAAAAGAAGTGCCAAATCTCACATTGATGGTAGGTGGTGGACATGATGGCTTCTCTCTGTTTCGTCTCAACAAGTGTGCCTGTCCTACCCTGTTTCGGAACTTGGTCATTGATCACATCACAATGCTTAGCATCACAGATTATCTTACCTAGAAAGAAACATAAATGATAATTGTAGAGGTAAAACATCTGCAAGAATCTACGCTCACACTCAACTAGGTCTCAATCAACAAATAGTGCATACATATCAAGACCTCAAAGTTATCTTTAGGAGTCATCATCTTAATGGTATACATCATGATTCTTTCGCTCGTGACCACCTATCATGAGCCTTCCCAATCTTCGTATCTTATATGCCATGGTGTAGTCTCAGATATGATTATATCGAAACTCAGAAGATTCATCATGTTCTTATCATTATTCCTGGGTAATTGTTGTTCAAGAAGCCAACTTATGTTAGGTAAAAATTGTGTATATGCACAATCACAACCAAGAATAATAAGGTAAACAGATGAATATCCCGATTAGTAAGAGAATGTAAGGTCTAAGAAGCAAAAGACAACGCTGAAGATCAAGCCAATACATCATAATTTATGTGAGCACGACTGCATACATGAGACCTATAAGTCTAAACATTGGTAGACTTTGTAAGCTTGTTGATAACCCATTTTTCTCACTGAGTTTGTACCCGTGATTAAATTCATTTAAATTCCCTTTTTATCATTTATCACCAAAAGTATCTAGAAAGTAACAAAAATATCAAAATTTGCTCTATCTTAAGCCGATAAAGGTTTAGTTCACAATTAATTTAATCAGATTTAACGCCTAGGCCCGTTTGCTAAGGCTCTTGTAGAGTTTTAAAAATGATGGTTGGTCCTAAAACAAATATTGACCTCTGCTGCCTGCTTTGTCTTTACTCATGCATAGGCCGTAAAAATCCCAAAATTGCACCCATCCTAGTACTATGCAGGGCAGAACATGCTTAACTCTGAAATACCTATTGATGTGCTACCTAAATGGGGGTGCATCTTGTTGATATCGATAATAGAACCATTACTTTTAAGATCAATTTTTTTAGTCTTTAAATCCTAGGATGTTACAATCTACCCCACTTGGTGCCTAACATAGATATTAGAATGCTTGTAGTTGGACTCGTGAAATAACGAGATAGTGGGGAAATCCCATTTGTATGTATTTCCCATTCATAGGCCTGATGGGTCAAGACATTTACGCCGATATTACAAATTAACCTACTAACTACATAGACTAATAACATTTTCTAACATTCCCGCCAAAGTAAGAGTATGGGAAACACATATCCACTTTGGACATACATGACTCAGTCAGACGATACCACAAATAAAAAATAAAAATGTCACTCCCCATACAAGAATTTTCGCTCCCCCTTAAACACTACTCTCCAACTAATAAAAACATATGATGATGCCTCTTGTATTCTGCAGGCTGGAAATACTCGAGTTGTAAGGAAAACCTTCTAAAATGCAAGTGGAATAAAAACGTCAATAGATGGAGCCCAAGCGCCACATCAAAACTCATCATTATAAATCTGGAGCAGACAATCAAAGCATCATCACTATGCAATCTTCATTGTAAAAGACTTTGTGATTGGAATAAGCGCAAAAAATATATTCCACGACGTAGTAGTAGAAGTATCTTCAAATCTTCTGAGAAGTGTAGCCAACTGGACCAGGGTACAGAAGACCATACACATGCATAACGAACACGGACACAATGAGATGTTAATGAGTGCAACACTAGATCCATAAACTGGCACATGAATCTAGGGGTCTTGTCATGAATGAACGACACCATCCAGAAAAAAATCTAAGTAGATCACTGGAATCGCCATCTCAACACTTGAGAAACAGTAGATTCCACTTAGAGAAGACATAACTAGAGTAATTCGGTGAAGATAAAGTTTGGATGAACATCAACCTTACAAATTTGGTATTTGTGGGGTATATATTGACGAGCTTCTGAAAAATATGATATGAAAAGGCAAACATCCATTTGATGAGAATGCTACAAGATCACCACAACACTAACACCATAGGGAATAAGAGATTGGAATAAACACAAAAAGCTTTGCTCCAACGTGTCAATGTTGCAACGAAGATCCTTCAACATCGCATGAAAGTGGTGGCCAAATGAATCAAGCCCGGAAAGCCAACCGACGTGCATATCGTGGCACGAACACGAATAAGCATAATGACATTAGGAAAGAGATACTCCTATGATCATAGTCACAAATTCTGCATTCGGCAATTATTCGGCAAGGCTGAAAAATTCAGCATTCGCAAATTATGCAGGAAATTCGGATAGGAAACAGAAAACATTCGGTAAAAGTTTGGTCAACCATTCGAGAAAATTTGGATAAAATTCTGATATACATACATACATATACATATACAGGCTAGAATACACTCGAGTGTACAGATCGCACGAATACACTCAAGTGTGTTTGTATATCAAGACTATTTTTTGCAAAATGTAAACCGTTGATCTTCACCCTCATACTATAACTAGGCTACATACAAATTTTGAGCCCATTTGGATGAGTGTAAGTCACTCATCCAAGGGCAACAAAATCGACGCGTGAAACTAATTTGAAATGCATAATTTTTGCAGTCTTCATAACATGAGCTATACATATCCAAATGTGCTCAAATTTTGTGTATGAGTTGTTTACGAGATGTTTAATAAGATCAATGGATTAGATTTTCAAAAAAAATATTGCATCATGAAAAACTACTTGAGTGTATTCCGCTCCGGATACACTCGAGTGTATTCTAGCCTGACTACTCTATATATATATATATATATATATATATATATATATATATATTGTTGAGTCATGTATGTTTAAAAGTTATAGATGCAAAGTTTACCTGGTGATTTGGTAAAGTCAAAGAGCAGTAATCAGAAACTATCAAGATTCATGCATGTACATAAAGCACCACGGTACCACAGTAGTTAATTTGGTAAAATTATAAGTGTAGAGTTTATTTGAGAAAGAAGGCTAGAGCAATTAACATATATCAGCCTTGAAGTGTCAACTTCTGCTGAAGTACCACAGTAGTTCAAAATTACAATGAGTTGCTTAAGTCAAATTAGATGAAGTGGAAACCAAAATTTAACGAATGGAGAAGAAATAGGCTTAAGAAAATATTGAAACGTGAAGAAATCTTAACCAGACACTTTTTTCCAAAAAGAAAAAACAAAAATTCAACTTATTCGGGAATAAATGTGAAAATATGTGAATATCAAATAAAACGTGAATAATACGTAAAACTCGAGAAAAATGCAGGTATGATGCGAAATTCAGGTGTAGCATACATCTGATGAAAAATTCGTGAATTATACGCAAATAATTCAAAAATGTGTGAATTATGTGACAAAGCCTATGATGCACTGCAAATCACTGAAAAATACACGATGGTTAGTGGGAATGAGGCGCCACAAAGACATCAAAGGAATGAACGTAGATGTGTTGCAGAATAAAGCCACAGATGATCGGAATAGCCTAGAATAATATATATCATATCTCTCAAGATCTCTTCTCCTTCCTCATACTCTCTCTATCACCTTGCACACCAACTACAAAGAGAACAAGTAGTTGGAGTGGAAAAGAGACACATGACCCCCGAGCATGTGGAAAGAGACATGAATGAGGGGTGGGAGGGTGGAGAATGAAATCTTCAAGTGAGAGGTCGTTGCATGTTGGGGGTATGGGGGTATGGCCCCCAATGCGGGGGTCTTGCTGCACCTCAGTAGGTGAGAGTCAAGTGGAGGTCGTCCCTTGCGAAGGATCAGGGCCAAAGCCCCTAAAAAAAAGTATACGAGGACTTTTAGCAATAGAATCAAATACCAATCTTGAAAGAAGATCATTCATCAACAAAGAGAGCAAGTAGCAGGAACCAACCCTTTCAGTGGCACAACAACAGGTATAGTCTTGGCAGAATGGAATCCATGAGTCACCCTTTTGGGAGGAGTATCGAGGAGCACGTGGTGGTCGTTGAGTGCCTTGTAGCAAGCAACAAGTACACACTCAATGATATCCGAACATTTGTGGATACCATCAACAAGGATTTGGGCTCAACAATGGGGGAATTTGACGCACTTGCAGTCATCGAGACGACCAACAACACTATAATATTTGGGTATGGACTTTAGCCAAATCGTGGTTTTGGTCCATTAGCTGAGAAGCCAGTGTTACAGCCTACAGGGACAAGCTTCAGAGAGAGTGTCGACTTGGTTGGACAAGATGGTGAGGCGGTTTTGTTGCTAGTAGCAGATGAGATATTGTCGATGAGAAGCAGTGTGTATGCAGAGTTCATGTAGGACAGACTATGATGGCTTTTGTTGCATGTTGTGGCCTCTTTGTTGTTCCCGCCGCAACGGGAGTGGACCAATTTGTCGAATTCCCTACTTGCATTTTAAAGTCAGCTCCTCAATTGGACTCGCCTTTTCTCGGACAATAAAGGGAAGAGATAGGGATAGAGAGACAAAGAGGGGGAGATATATAGATGGAATTTTTTATGAAAGAATAAGAGAGGAGACGACCATGAATGCCTGAAAGATGCTTAAAGAACGGCCAAGTCAAGAAGAGACGATGGCTACCCGCAGGAAGAGACACTCCCTTTTTGTCTAGAGTTAGGTTTAGGATCAATGCTCTATATCATGTGAAATAACGATACAGTGAGGACAATGCCATGTGTATGTATTTTCTATTCATAGATGGTCAAACCCCCCTCCTATATATAGGAGAGGAGGCTAGCACAAGGAATCAGACATAGCCCTGATGGGACAAGACATTTAGGCTTCTAACACAAAAGAACCTATTAGCTAAATAAACTAATAATATTTTCTAACACGACACTCGGGTCATGTATTGTTTTTTTTTTTTTGAGGTAAAGGTCATAGCATATATTTAAATCACATCGAAGCAAGCAAACACCTGCTTTAGTGAGTTCGTACAAGACGAGGGGAAAAATAAAAAACGTTTGGGCGGGTGAAGATAAAGGCTAAATTCTGATCACGAGGGGGAGGCACCCCTTTAACAAGCCTCGAGAAGCATTTAAAGAAGAAAATAACTAAAGTCTAGGAAAAAGATTATCAGATCCTAGTTTGGTGTTTTCATTGATGTTGCTGCACTATGCTGACTCCAGTTTCATCATCCACCATGGCTTTAAGGTCGCAGAGAAACCTTGCTTCCGATTCGCCTTCTTCAGATTCAGCTTGTCCTTCTTCTGTTTGTTTACCTGCATTTTGAAAGTATGTGAAGATCTGCATCTATTTGTGATATAATATTTTGTCTCGTTTTTTGGTTGTTGTTGAACATTCTGTTGTTTCTTTCTCAAGTATTGTATCTGAACTTCAGATGGGATGCACAATGTATTGGATTTGCTTAAGAATTTTAAGTTAGACAAAGATGACTAGAGTAAGAGTCAAGGGCATCACTCGTGCCTCTAGCCTAAGGTGTACCGGAGCAACATTGCCTCAATTGCTCGAGTCGGAACATTTAGACGATATTCCTATTCGATTAGACCTACCTTTCCATGCATCTAACTCATTCCTAGAGCATTAGTTAACCTGAGTTTCTAGTCAGGTAAGTTTTTTTATCAGCTTAGTATTGTATGGTTTGTATTTTTGTTTTCTAAATAATTACATTTCTAATATTCCTATTTGATTAGACCTACCTTTCCATGCATCTAACTCATTCCCAGAGCATTAGTTAACCTGAGTTTCTAGTCAGGTAAGTTTTTTTATCAGCTTAGTATTGTATGGTTTGTATTTTTATTTTCTAAATAATTACATTTCTACCCTCTTGTGTAATAAGGTTATCATGCTTCTAAATCATGTTTCAAAAAATGGTTCATGGGACCGCATATAAGATTCGAACACTTGATCGAACCGCATATGGGAAATATGTGCCTAAAGCAGACCATGGCCGCATATAATGCCGCACGGCTGCATATAAGGCTAATTAATCACCAATTTTTAAATGTTTAAACTGCTAACTAGCAATTTTTTAATGTCACCCCCTATTCTTCATATAACTAAAATGACCACCTACAATCAGCCTTCCTTCTTTCATTTCCTTTTGTATTACATTCATCTATGGTTGTTTTACATTTAGTCCATTTTTGTATATTTGTATATATTCAAGCTGTGTTTGATTGCAGATTTGTATGATTGCATTTAAATATGAAATTTTACACGTTTAATATGTAATTGCATGAAATAATGTATATTTATATAAATATAATAATTGAAAATAAAATAAATCAAAAGCTACATATACTCATGCATACGGCAAATACTATATTCAATGACCTCTCTAAACGTACAACAAATACCGCTTTCTAAAACGTTGTTTCTAAAGGTTCCACACGCACCCTTCGTCTGTTGGTTGTCCAGAGATAGACGGGGCAATTTAGGGCTTGTCTTTCTCAACGGTGTCTCATGTGGGTGCACTCTCCTCTATGTGAGGTTTACTCATCGTAATGGTAGGCAAGTAAGCGGAAAAATGTAACTCCCTAAAGATAGACTGTTAAAGTGTCTATATTAGTCTATTAGTTAAATAGGCTAATTAGTTTAGTGGGCCTTTATATTCTGGCCCGTCTAGTTTAGATTACTTGGGACACAAGTCTCAGGGTTTCTCCCTTGCTCCTATATATAGGACAGGGGTGTCCAGTCTTTGTATCTATCACAATCTATTCCTATTCAAGCAATTTTATATTTCACATGGTATCAGAACAGGTTCCATCCTGAGAGAACCCTAGCGCCGCCGCTTCCCTCTCTCCTTCTCCTAGCCGCCGACTTCCTTCTCCCTTGCAGCCGCCGCCGCTCCTCTCTCCGAAGAGGACAACCGGGCGAGCGCCCGCCTGCGGGCGGCCGCAGCCGCCATCTCCATGGCTTGGCCGGCTGCCCGCTAGACATATCCCGGCCTCCATGGTCATCTCGATTCTCTATTCTTTCATTCTTTCCATACAACACCTCCGCTGCCTATCATAGCAGCCATATACGGCGGTAATCTCCATCCGCCATCCGAAACCAACAGTCACCGCCGTAGGCATCCGCCGCGGTAATCTTCATCCGCATCCAACTCCGCACGATAGCAGCGCCGCCGCCACCATCAGCAGTAGTAGCCGCCAGCAGCCATCTCCACAGTGTCGTCAGCCATCAGAAATCGCTTCTAATCTGCAAGGAGCAGCCATCTCCATCTGCCGCAGCAGCAGCCGCCGTTGCGTCGATACTATCGACCCAAGCGTTGATAATATCGACATCAGTCCAGACGCGTCGATACTCCATCTGCCGCAGCAGCCCAGCCGCCGCCGCCGTGTCGATACTATCGACCCGAGCGTCGATAGTATCGAGATCAGTCCAGACGCAACCTGCATTCGTCGGCATCGATACTATCGACAAGAGGTCGATAGTATCAACTTTATCACAGCAACAAGACGAGCGTCAGTCGATACCATCGACAGTCCTGTCGATGGTATCGACAGTTGATCAGTGACGATGTAAAACGGTATCGACCGTCTGCTCTATCTCATGAAGTCTTCAAATCAACCTTCCTCGCCGCTTTGGAGAGGGTCCGCCTTAGCTCCGCATGCATCCTCTTGGCATGCAATATCTTCGGAGTCACACAAGAGACCCTTTGTCATCTCCTATGTTGCGACAAAGCGCTTCATCAGCCAAGCGTCATATCCAGCCATCATCCGCAAGCTGCTGCTCCACTTCATCTTCTTTCCGACGATCTTCATCCGCAAGTTGTTGCTGCGTTGTGCGTCATCATGCTACAGCTGCCATCTACAGTAGGCGATCACCCATCACTCTCCACCGCTACCAAACAACCATGTTTACTACCCCATATGCATTATCCCTGTCTCTATTCGGATCCTTAATCGGTTCTATCTTTTACTAATCGGATCCTATTATGACCCTAATCGGATTTTCTCAAGTTGACCCATTTAGTATACTCTCTTTGGCTATCGATTTCATTCTCCACATATTACCCATCTCCATTTCACATATTCCTCTCTTTTTTTTCCACCATTTTCTTTCCCACCCACCCATATTATGTGAGCATCCCTTTTTCATATTACAGGGGGTCATATGTCCATTTCTCCACACCAAACACTCACTTTCGTCGTATTTGGTGTGCGGGGGGATAGAGAGGAGAAAAAGAGATGAGAAGAGAGCGAGCATGAGAGCATGTATGAGAGAGAGAGAGAGAGTATGAGATGAGATGAGATGAGAAGAGAGAGCATGAGAGCATGTATGAGAGAGAGAGTATGAGATGAGATGATGATATATGTATTCAGATTATATATATTCCAGGCTATCTTCACGAAGCTTCACATTGTTCAGCACATCAGTTCTCTACTTGAGCCAGCAGTGAAGATCCAGCGTCGACACCATATCCGTTGTTGATGATGTATTCCTTCAACTGCATTCACATGAGACAGATGGGTGCTTCTTCAGAAGCTCAGAGTTTTATCTTCACCGAGCTGCTTCATCACGTCTTCTCCGAGCCGCATCTGCTGTATCGACATCACCTGTAGCTGATTCTCTTGGGATTTTCCTTGATGGATGATATCTACTTTCCTATCAAGCCCCCATGGTTCCTGCATCATATCAAGCAGCAGATCGTCCGTCCGCGTTCGTGCCGCGTTAAGCATGTATTCCAGTGGCGACTTGCTGTAGTATCAGGTCCATTCGTCCACACTATATCCGCGTTCGTGCCGCGTTCAGCACGTATTCCAGTGGCGCATTCTTCAGCCTGCAGAGTATCTTCAGATGTCTTCATTTCAGATGCACTTCAAGGAAGACCTTCAAAGCTCGAGTATCTTCAGCCTGCAAAGTCATCATCACTATTTGATTCAGGGGGAGTATTGATTAAGGGGGAGTAACATATTTTGTATGGGAGTGATCTTTATCTTCATCTTTCATTTATTATTTCTTTTTATCGAGTCATGTAACTCTCCAAGCTTGGACATGTGTTTCACCCATGCTCCAGCTTGAGGGGGAGTGTTAAAGTGTCTATATTAGTCTATTAGTTAAATAGGCTAATTAGTTTAGTGGGCCTTTATATTCCGGCCCGTCTAGTTTAGATTACTTGGGACACAAGTCTCAGGGTTTCTCCCTTGCTCCTATATATAGGACAGGGGTGTCCAGTCTTTGTATCTATCACAATCTATTCCTATTCAAGCAATTTTATATTTCACATAGACGAATAGGAAGAGAGCGCAAACTACATGGATGGAAGTGTGATGGTCAATAAAGAACATATGAGCCTCACGCCGACTGCAAAGTTGCTAACACAAAGGCCTTACAACTTCAATACTTCATTTCTCTGCACAAGAAGGTGAAACATAGTTGGAGCCTGCAGACAAAGGTGGTTTTCAAACAAATAGAACACAATGTGATAATTATCCAGTTTGAGTGTAAGAACACAAGGAAAAAGCTCTAGGACCTTGGAATTCTGACAACCACGTGTTACTAATGAAGGAGATCACAAATGGATTCTAAGCGTCTTCTGTTGCTATCACTTGGTATTCCATTTGGAACTATTTGTAAATATCCCATGGGGTACAAAAAAGAGGAGACATTGAAGAAAAATAGTAGATGAAGTTGGGCAAATAATCTACTGAAGGGGGAAGATGGACGAGGGCTAGAAGGGTGAGGAACCTACAGTATGTTGAGAAGCTGCTCAAGACAATACAAAACTAAAGGACATAGTCAAAAACATCATTGAGCAATGGCAGAGCCACGTGAAGGTCGGGTGAGGCCGTAGTTGTTGAGGCGCCCGCCTGGTCGCCGCCTAGTCGGGCGGGCGCTCAAGGGGGGCACCTGGCATGACGCCCAACTTCTTGGCCCAAATGGCGACTGCTTAGGTCAAATGGGCAGCTAGGCAACCGCCTGGGTAGGTGTTAACCTGACTGGGCGCCCACTTTTTTGCAAGGCAGGCCCAATAAAGGGCCGAAATACCATATCACACCTCATATATTTTGAACTCGTGGAGCAATAATGTACCATTTTGGAATTTACATTTGTTGCTTATGGTTGGAAATTAGGTATACAACTATATAGTATGAATTTTGTGGGTTTGAATCTATAGAAGTGGAAATATGGAATGATTTATATGTTGTCATGTATTTCTTAAAATTTATATTGGGAATGTATATCTACATATCTTATTATTGTATGTTGTACTTTTTTGTCTTAAATTAGTAATTCAATTAGAGAAATTTAAAGGATTATTGGAGTTACGAGGCATTTATTATAGTATGAGCTTTTCATTCTCAACTATTTGTTGCCTCTTGTGTAATTTTCTCATCTAAGTACATCTATTTCAACTTATTTCAGAGATCTGGATTATTTTCAGTCATAATATTCATATTTACTTGTATATAATAAACATTTATATAAATTTTTAATATAAAAAGTTATTGTCTGGGTGCCCTGGGCGGCCTGGGCGCTCAACATAAGCAGGTGACCGCCTAGCCGCCTCAAAACTATGGGTGAGGCACAATTCTCACCCAGATTTTAAAAAGCAAACCATAGAGGAATACATTCCCTACTACACTCAGTGGAAATACCAATCCACATTTATTGCATTTTTAGTGCTAGTCGGATCCAAATTAAAAGGGTGTGTCACATTGATAATTAGAAGATCCTTTTGAGTTTTGATGGGCTGATGGCATAGTTTTCAGAACCGAACCGGTGATCAAACCGGTGAGGCCTCCGGTTCTCGGTTCACTGGTTCAACCGGTGGTCGGACCGGTTCAACCGGTGACGTCATCACAACGTCATCAATAATTTACATAACCTAAACATATAAGAAAATCATAGAAAAATATATTGATGAAACATGAATAATAGCATGCTTACTCACAATCATGTAATTGACTACTTGACTAAATAACAGAGACAGTGAATCCAACACATATGGAGTACCAATATCAACATTATCACATGTCCACAAGATAAAAGTATTCGACATTTCAAATGTAATTAGCAAATTAAGAATAAAACACATTGCAATAGCAGTACAATCAATAGGTGGCAGAATTTATAATTGCAACAATCAATTTGTGAAAAATTAATAAAATTCAACTTTCAAATGCAAATTGTAGTGAAGAGAACTGAGTTAGGCAGCATAAATTCAGTTTATAATTGCAACCAAGCAGCAAGCTACAGCACAAATGGGTATGCAATGACAATAAAAAAAATGGTAGGCAGCAGCAATATACCAAACACAAATTTGACATCTACGTGAAGCTAGCAGTAGAGGGAGATAATTAGAGGAAAAAGACAAGAGATTATTAGTGGAAAATATATAAGTATTAACTGGTTAAATAACAAACAAAGCAGTAACCGAAGAAAGAAGAGCAATACGTGAACAGGAAGAGTCCAAAAGGAATAGTAGAGGAAAGGAGTAGAGAAAGATAATAGAAGGAAGAATGTGAGCTTTACAGGAAGAATACGAAGGGGGCAGGAAGAGGAAGAGAAAAAGAAAAGGAAGAAGGGGAGGTGCACAGGAAGTATGCGAAGGGGTACAGCAAGCCGAAGAAGGGTAAAAGAGGGAGAAGAAGGGAGGAACAGGGGCAAGGAGTAGTTTAAGGGAAGGAATAGAGGTAATATGTAGAACGATAGAAAAGTAGGAGATAGTACCTGCGGGGCCGCAAGAAAGCATGGAAGCAGCCGACAGCTCGGTTGAGTAGCTTTATCGGAAGCTCCGTGATAGGCGGCTATCGACAGAAGCAGCTTTGTCAGCAGCGGCTGGCCAAGCTCCTAGCAGCAGCGGCGGCCGGAACAGCTCCCAGAGGCCGCAGTGGTGGCCGGAGGCTCTACATCCGCGCCGCTTCTTTGTTTAGGTCTGGGGGTTGGGGTATCGGGGCATCGGGACGAGGGGTCGGGGTTTTTCGGGGGGTTTTCCCCCTAAGCCAGCACGCGAGGTGCACACGGACCGAATAATAGGGCAAGAAAGCTGACCAGCCGGTTGCTTGAAACCGGACCGGTTCGCCGGTTTAACCGGCCGGTTCGCCGGTTATTGAACGATTCTGCCTCATTAGCGGGTCTATAGCTCACCCGGACCGGCCAACCCACCGGTTCCCGGTTCAACCGGTTCAACCGGCCGGTTCGGTCCGGTTTTGATAACCATGGCTGATGGATGGTGGCTCAACTAAATGTGTCAAGTTAAAAATAAATAGGGGTGACTGTTCACTCCAAATCTTGCCTTTCTCCAAGATACCTTATTGAAATTTAATTACATGAATTTTGAGCAATATACTCAATTTCGTGATAGAGCTGTGCCATAAAATTTGATTGGGATTCTCATTTTCTCATCTCTTAGTAGAGTGTTTGTCTGCTACATCGTATTTTACCACAAGCATTTAATTAAAAATTATTCAATTATCATTCAGTTTAGAACGATAATGTTTATCTTTCTTGTTTAATTTTGTTTGTTTATATAAATATAAGAATCAATAGTATATATCGGCAATCATTGTACTTCCAGCAATATTAGAATCGTAGGACATGTTTGAAAAGAATTGAAACCGGTTCAACTCCAATTTCGGCTTGTTGTCGGTTTGGGCCGACTTGGTGCATTTTACCCCAGATAGAAAAGTGGCATTGTTCGAGTGTTTTGGGTTGAAACTTGAAACCGGGGTAACATGGCCAGTCTCCCCATTGCAATCATCTATTTTGGGGTAGCAGAAATGTACCCCGTGCATTAGGATCCTACCCTGATTAGGGTTTGTCCTTTTGTGCAATGGGATATACAAATTGTTTAACTTGTAAATTCCAACCTCGAAACAAAGTGAGGCTTTTTTCTTTGCAGATAGTATGTTGAAGAGGCTACCCTTGTTCCTAGGAGTAGCATACCCCAGATAGCCCAGTCCAGATCTACAATCAAACAAGCAATCGAAAGTGTGCCTCACCCATTCTAAAATCTTTGCTCCGCCACTGTTGTTGAGGTGGAAATATGGTACGAAAACTTCAGTTGTGGGAGGATGGAGCACGGAGGAAGAGAATGTGCATGGATGGGGGAGAAGAAACACAAACCAGCAGCAAGTGGGGTGCATGGTTCAAGGCGTCCCCAAGGCGCATCCAAAGGTCAGAGTATGTGAGGGCAAATTATGACAGGACGACCAAGAGAAGTATCATGCCATGTAAAGGGAGAATCACGGAACAGATAAAAGGTGGAAAAGAAAATAGAACAGTGATCAATATCCAGCGGCTAACAGAGAAGCTTCTCACCAGCATTTGGTCATGGGTGAGTTCAGCAAGGACTCACACACCGTGCAGCTTGCACGAGATGACAGAAAGAGGATCATAGCTCGGAATCTAATACTTACAGTAAAAAGGGTGGCACACCAAGTAAAGAGGAGACAAGCAAACCAGCCAGTAGAGAGAGAGCCCGAAGCGGGCAGGGTGCTTGTATAAAAAGCCCACCGTAAGAAAACCATAACTCCGAGAATACGGTCAGCCCAACCACCAAGACAACAACATGCAGTAAATAAACAACAGCTATCGAACAGGATCTGCATCAGAGAAGAGATTTCTTTAAGGCATTTTGGCTTCTATGTTAGTATTGTTGGTATTTTGAGCCAAGAAGGCCAACCAGTTGCATATTCTAGTGAGAAAATCAATGATGCAAAAGTATAAATGCTCCAGTTTCAGTAATGAATTTTATATTGTTGTCCAGTCCAATAGTCTTTGGTGACACATTCTATTACGTCAGATGTTTATAATCTGGTTTAATTATCAGGCCACCCACTTCCTGAACTCCCAAAATTATTTGAGTGTTCGTCACGCCAAGTGGTGTGAGTTTGTACATGAGTGCACTTTACTTCTCACACATGTCTCTGTTGAGGAGAGCAAGCTGCTGAAGCTCTCAGTCACTGCTCGACTACTCTCCACATGATGAGCGTTGGACTGTGGAATTTTAGTGCTTGAAGGACCAATATCCCTCCTGTCCTGACTTGTGGATAATCTACTTTGAGCTTATTTATAACACTCATGGACAATCACTAGATTCTATGCTCCAAAATGGATTCCTATTTCATGGTATCCAGTAGTGCATTCCCTCTACTTTGATTTGAGATGTTCTTGTTTCTCAATTGCACAGTGGTGGTATTTCTGACCGCTTTGGTAGGAAAAAAGCCATCACCCTTGTGTATGACATTTTTTATTGGCTTTCCCTATGATGTAATATTGCACATATTGATGCACAATGCACAATGCTTTTTTTGCCAATTAACAAAAGCTATACGACAAATACATGACTTTACACACATTTGCTTGTTCCACATGAGCCCTAGAAATACTTGAGCTTGGGCTTTAGTTATGGGCTCCTTCGCACTCTTTTGGATCATGACTTAGATCTAGTTGTTGTTGATGGATTATGACTCAGTTCATATCTAATAGTCAGTCTGCCAACACTTTTAAAATTGCTTGTCTCTTTTGTCAGAAAGGTTCTCAAGCTACACGGCCACGCCTCCACTACTGTGCCTGACCACAATGTTAAATTCGTTCTCTCTTTTTGCAAAGGCCCTATGGAACTCTACAAAAACCAACTCAAATTTTCTGTTGCCTATTTCACCCCATACGGAGAGTCAGAATTGAGGTTTGTCAATCACACTCTAGGTAATATTCATCATTGCATTCTGTGTGGTTGTTTAGGCAATCGATATTTACATTTACGTACAAATGAATTTGCCTACATCGCCTAGTGAATAGGTCTATAGGGAAAAGGCCATTTGAGATTGAACATGGATACCATTTCTTTAAACCTATCGATAAGGTTATTAAACTTGACTCGACCTAGTCAGTTCAACTAGCTACGTTATGCATCAGTTGACCTGACCGGTTCAACATGTTGAACCATTGCCCTGTAGGCCTGGCAGGTTGGGTGACCTTAAAACCCATCTTTGGGCATAAAAAAGCAAAAATGGAGACCTGAGTAGTTGAATTAACCAACTGGTGACCTTGTCACCTGTCTGATGACCCCCGACAGAAAAGCCCAGTCCCAACTGAAATTGAAAGCTTGAAACATTTCCTTGCACCCCACTGACTCCCACAGCCCCCCAACTCTGTTGGTTGTTGCCAAGACCGCCTCTCCTCTCGCCGCCATCTTCTCCGATGGCCCTTCTTGTTGCCGTCATCTTCTCTGACTGCCCCTCTAGTCACCAGTTACCTGCTCTTTCCACCTCTACTTCACCCGCTATAGTTGAAAGCTTTAGAAGCCCCCAACCACATTTCCCTCAGCTACATGCCTTAGGATTCTTTCAGAAACCGGTCTATAAACTGACACATACTCCCCCGCATATGCCTAAACTGTCAATAAGCAGTCCTGGGATGCATATCAGCTGCTTGGGCGATTAAGCGACTGATTAACTCCGCTTTTTTAAAAGCCCACCACATGCACCTGTACATAGATCCATCCATACATATATGTACATATGCATTTGTTTTACATTTATATATATAGTCGTACATTCATGTAATGATATGTATACATTTAATTATTTAAATATATATAACATAGTTTAACACCCATCTGTACATTTATACGTATACCTTTTAATAAATCATATGTATACATATGAATGCAATATGCCTACATATACACACATTCGACATGCATATTTGTACAAAAATGCTATATCTAGGTATTCATTAATACACAAATCAGTGCATAACGATACAAGAAAATTCTTTTAAATCCTCCTCTAGTTTTTAAACTAGATCATGTGTCACTGTGTAATATGCGTGAAGTGCCAACCACAGATTTATTAGGGTTTCACTGCACTGGAAAGAAAGATAAGAAATCAACTATTATATGTGATTCTATTGTGGATAAATAGGCCTGCAGACGAAAATTTAGTTAATTTTTCATGTAACATATATTCAAGAATCACACTTATTCCCATGTTTCATCTGATTTCGCATTCATATTGTAAATTTATGCATTTTTTTTCATTTTCCATCATTTTAGGGACAATAATAAGCATGTAATCAAGTTAAGTACAGACATATTCAATAAATTAGTGTCATTTTCAGATGTATATATTCACTCATGATTCAAGAATATTAGTATATATACTTTACTGTGTTGTGCTGTTTCTTAGTGTATTTTTGGCTTGTGTCTTTGTAGCCTCTTGTACTTTTATCCCATATTGCCTAGCTCTACTCTATGTCTCACTCTCTTGACTTATAAAAGAGAGGGTCATGTACTTGTTTTATTCACTCAATAAGAAATAACGTTTAGTATTTTAGATGGTATCAGAGCCTCCCGATCCTCCCTAAACCCCTCCCTCCTAAACCCTAACACCATGCCCACTTAACCCTAGCCGCCACCCCCCTCCTTTCCTTTTTCCTTTTTTTGTTTGTTGTTGCTCCCCACCTCTCCTGTTGTCGCCGCCGCCCCCCCCCCTTCCCTGCTGTTGTTGCCGCTCACCTCCCCAGCCCCTCCACCCCACTAGCCCTTCTCCCCGCTATCCCCTCTCCACCCTAAAAAAAACGCCGCCATAATCTCCACCCCTACCACCAGCCCGCCGCCTCCTCCTGCCCCCCTTATTCTGCCGCCGCCACCCACCTCTCCACCTACCACATTTACCCTCTTCTCCATAGCCCACCACCACCCTCCTAACTCTCCGTCATCACCACCTTCTTCATCTCTTATTCCTATCCCATCACGTTGACCACTCATCCACCCATCCTCTTCTGGTAGGTCTCCGGACAGCTTCAGACACTTTCCAATTCTGGCACGTTGAAGACGTAAACTCAGTTATGCTCTCTACCTGCCTACGCCTCATGGAGTAATTTTTCCTCCATGTTGGCGTAGGTTCTTCTATATTCCTTGTTGCCCCTACGTGGGTTTCTGAGATCCGATGCTTGGATCTCCTATCTTCTGCCTATGGATCTGCCCATGTATTGGGCTTCTGCTACTGTCTGCCTCTGTTAACTGCTATGTCAACCTTCAGTTTGCTACTGCTGCCTGCGCCCTTGGTTCACGCTGCCTGCTTTCGTCATGGCGACCTAAGACGTTCCCCGCAACTTGTATGTCACCACTGTCAAATTGGATGGCTCCAACTATCAATTATGGGCAGCCTCCTTTGAACTCTACGCTAAGGCTCAAGGACGCTTCTCGCATCTGTCTACTAAAGGTCCAGCGACTCCTGCTCCAGATGTTGATGACAATACAAAACAAGCCTATGATCTTTGGCCGAAAGAAGATTATGGTGTCACAACCTGGCTGGTCAATAGTGCAGAGCCCAAAATCAGCCAGTCTTTGCTCCGCCTGAAAACGGCCAAGGAAATGTGGGATCAGCTTTCCCACGTGTATTCTCACCAGCAGAATCCGAAGAAGGTGTTCGAGATCTTCAAAAACTTGGCCAAACTGGAGTACTCGACTACTGATTATGTGGGGGACTACTATAATCAATGCACTGCGCTCTGGGATGAGTTCAAGGTCTATTACCCCCTATCATCAGATATTACTGAGATACAACGCCAGCGCAATGAGTTACAGATAGTCCAGTTTCTTGCTAGCATGTCGTCATCCTTTGCGGGGGTAGTTGATCAAATCCTTTCTAGTGTTCCTCTTCCTACCCTACACGATGTTCTGAAGCGTGTGCAGCGCCTTCCCTCTGTCTCTCAAGCACTTCCTGATACTTCTGACGGGACAGCCCTCGCTGTTAGGACTGGTGACTCCTTCCGCAGTCGAGGACGCGATCGTGGACGATCCTCTTTTGGTCCAGGACGAGGGACCTCCTCTACTGTTGATGCTATTGAACAACACTATTGCACCTTCTCCAAACAGACTAATCATAATGAAGATCGTTGTTGGATCAAACATGGGAAACCTACGTGGGCAAATCAAGTCACATCTGAGCGGCCTGACACTACTGCCTCCTCTTCTGCTCCACCATATGCCGATTGGATCAGATCGGAATTTGAGAAACTGTTTCAAGCGCGTTTGGCCTCATCTACGGAGACTTCCACTAATGGCAATATTGCTCTCCTAACCCAGTCTGGTAAAAACACTTGGGTGGTCGACTCTGGTGCGACCTCCCAAATTACTGGCAATCCCACCTTATTTTCTACTTTGCACAAAACTACTGCTATTCCTCCGGTTACTCTAGCTGATGGTTCACAAACGCCTGTATCTGGTTTTGGCAATATCTGTACTTTTGGCCGCCTACCTCTGCACTCTGCATTATATGTTCTTAAATTTCCAATTAATTTATTATCTGTTAGTCAGACTATTAAGAGACTGTGTTGTTCTGTAACATTTGACCCAGATGGTGTTATCTTTCAGGATCTGCGTACGAGGACGAAGATTGGTTCCGGCCATGAGGAACCAAACGGCTTATACTACCTGGATGTACCGAGGACTGCTGTGCTTCTGACTCCTTCTGTGACAGGCATCCAATGGCACTATCGGTTGGGACATCTGTCAGCGGCCAAATTGAAGCACATACTACCTGCTATTTCTGATTTTGTTTTTCATTGTGAAACTGGCCAGTTAGGCAAACATACTAGGTCTACTTTTTCCAAAAAACTATGTATTGGCTCAAAACAACTTTTTGATATAATGCATATTGATATTTGGGGTCCATGTTCTGTTCCCAGTGTCTCTGGTTTCCGGTATTTTATGAATTTTATTGATGATTTCTCTATAACCACCTGGATATTCCTGTTGAAAGATCGGTCTAGTAATCTTGATACTATTACTACCTTTTTTTCTGAAATACATGCCCAGTTTAGTAAACCTATTAAAATCTTTTGCACTAACAATGCCCTTGAATTCATGCAAGCCTCAGTCAGTTCTTTTTGTCGCAAACTGGGTACTATTCACCAAACCTCATGCGCCTATACTCCACAACAAAATGGAGTTGACGAACGCAAAAATCGACATCTTCTTGAAGTTGCTCGCACTCTTTTGTTTCACTACCATGTTCCCCACTGTTTTTGGTCTGAAGCTATTTCTACTGCATGCTATCTTATCAATCGCATGTCATCTTCTGTTCTTGACAATCAAGTTCCATAACAAATTCCATATACTGATGCTCCGTTGTTTTCTGTCCCCCCTCGGATTTTTGGAAGCACCCGCTTTGTTAAAAATTTGCGTCCTGGATTAACTAAACTTGATCCATGAGCCATCAAGTGTGTCTTCTCAGGGTACTCTAGGACTCAAAAAGGGTATCGCTGCTATGACCCAATTGGAAAGTGGATGGTCTCAGCTGATGTCGTCTTCTTTGAACATACGTCGTTTTATTCCTCTACTGGTTCTGCCTTAACATCGGATTTATTTGCGGATATACCTTTACCACTGATTGATGCGCCTGATTCATCAGATTCCACTCTTATTGTTGCTCCTCCACTAAAGGTTTATCAAAGAAGACCAAAGGCTCCAACTCCCTCCATGGCCCATCCAGATCCTTCATCCTCGATGGAAGATCCACCTCCATCCCAGGTATTTTCTGACTTAGATATACCTATCAACTTACGCAAAGGTACTCGGACTTGTATACAACACCCCATTGGGATTTTCTGTACAACTAATCACTTGGGGACTAATTTTGCAAATTTCACATCTGCTCTTTCTGTTGTATCTATTCCTAAGAATGCTTCTCAGGCTCTTAAGCATCCAGCTTGGCGTCAGGCCATGGAATTTGAAATGCAGGCTCTAACTGAACGCAACACTTGGCAGTTAGTTGATCCTCCTACTGGTTGTTTTCAGGTTGGTTGTCGATGGGTCTTTACGATCAAATATCAGCCTGATGGGACTATTGAACGTCTCAAAGGTCTCCTTGTGGCCAAAGGCTATACCCAGACATATGGCGTGGATTACTTTGAGAGCTTCTCACCTGTTGCCCGTCTGAACTCGGTTCGTGTACTTATTTATGTGGTTAATTCTGACTGGCCTTTATTTCAGCTCGATGTCAAGAATGCCTTTCTATATGGTGATCTGCATGAGGATGTATACATGGAACAACCTCATGGTTTTGTGCTTCAGGGGGAGTCCTCAAAAGTTTGTCGTCTGCGTAAAGCAATTTACGGACTGAAGGAAAGCCCCCGTGTCTGGTTTGATAAGTTGAGCTCTATTCTTCAAAAAGTTTAGTTTCGTCGTTCTCAGTCTGATCATTCTGTATTTATCAAACACACCGTCTCTGGGCTTGTTATCTTGATTGTTTATGTTGATGACATCATATTATCCGGGAGTGACCTTGTAGGTATTCAGGCTACTAAACGCTACTTGGAAACTCATTTTGCCACTAAAGATTTAGGTACTCTGAGATACTTTCTTGGGATTGAAGTGCCTCGATCATCTTCTGGGTTGTGCTTATCTCAGCGCAAATATGTTCTAGATCTTCTATCTAAAACAGGTCTTCTTGGAGCCAAGCCTGTCAGTACCCCGTTGGACCCAAACACTAATTGGGATTACGAGACTTCTCCTCCTTATCCTGATCATCATCAGTATCGTCGCATGATCGGGAAGCTTATTTACCTTACTGTCACTCGAGTTGATATCACATCTGCGGTTGGACTGGTTAGCAGGTATCTCGATAAACCAAGACAATGTCACTGGGATGTTGTCTGCCATATTTTAAAATATCTAAAAAGTTCTCCTGGGAAAAGTCTTCTGTATAAGAAACATGGCCACTGTAACCTTGTTAGGTATTCTGATTCTGACTATGTTGGGAGCAAAATAGATCGTCGATCTACTTCTGGTTACTGCACATTTGTAGGTGGCAACTTGGTTACCTGGCGCAGCAAGAAACAGACAGTTGTTGCTCATTCTAGTGTTGAAGCAGAATATCAAGCCATGGCTCATACTACCTGTGAACTCTTCTGGGTCCGTGGCCTTCTGAAAGATTTTGGTATCTCTCATTCCAGTTCTATTCCTATGTACTGTGACAACAAGGCTGCTATCTTTATTACGAGTAATCCTACATTTTATGAACGTACTAAGCACATCGAAGTTTACTGTCATTTTGTACGAGAAGCTGTCTTATCCGGTCAAATATCTACGCCTTATACACATACTTCCGATCAAGTTGCAGATATCTTCACCAAGATTCTTCCAAAGACTCGATTCACTGCTCTGATTGACAAACTGGGCATGATTGATATCTATGCTCCAGCTTGAGGGGGAGTATTAGTATATATATTTTACTGTGTTGTGTTGTTTTTTACTTAGTGTATTTTTGGCTTTTGTCTTTGTAAACTCTTGTACTTTTATCCCAAATTGCCTAGCTCTACTCTATGTCTCACTCTCTTGTCTTATAAAAGAGAGGGTCATGTACTTGTTTTATTCACTCAATAAGAAATAACCTTTAGTATTTTAGAAAGAACAATATACAAAAACTCTCCCTTAATTTCCTTTATGCTTATCATTTGCCAAATTGCATAAACTAGGGTATAAGAAGGTGAATTTGTGCTTTAATGATTCTATATGTATATATCTAATCACCTTGCTATAGGTAGCAGGGCGATAATTCATCCTCCTCTCCTGGGGTCCATCAATCTTTTGATAAATTCCACTTCTAGGTCATTAAATTAGCCTAAAGAAGAGTAAAAAAGAAAGAAATGAATTCATGAATCTTTTGCTCCTCTGGGAAGGACGACCTGAAGGTTAGAGGAGTAGGAGAAAGGCAAAGAAAAGATGGAAAGTTTAAGTTCCTTTTTGTAATCACATCGGTTCTAAGGATGATTCTTGCATGAATCCTCTCCAGAAAAGTAAGAATTCCACCATAAATCCTTTCTCTATGGCAATTTTTGTGAGGAGGGATGATCGGTGAAGAATGCAGTGCTAGGTGAGAAGGATTGAAAGAGAAAAGAAAAGACTTTTGTGGAGCTTTTGCTCATATTTGGGAGAGGATGACCTGAACGTTAAAGGAGAGGAGAAAGGAGAAGAAAAGATGGAAACTACATACTTGCAATGTATCGAAAATCCTTCTGAGTGTCTCCTTAATCGGCCCAGCCCTTCAGCTACTTAATCGGCCCAGCACTTCAGCTGCTTAATTCAGCCCCTAAGCGCCCCCCCCCAAGCGGATCTGCAAGAAGTGGTCGTTCAGGGCCCGCTTTATCCGCTTAAGTGGCCGCTTAGAAGGTTCCGAAAAGCTCCCGCTTTAGCCCGCTTACTGAATAATCGCCCACAAAGCCCATCAACGTGACCCAATCCTGCTCAGTTCAGTTCTTTTATATTATATCCGTATTTGACTAATTGTTAGCAGTCAGTTCTTACGTGTGTTTTAGTCAGTTACTGACTTACTTTAAGTCTATTACTTTTTTACTGTTGTATGAGTAAATCTATAATTTTTTATGGAATATAGATCTTAATATAAATATATACTTCCATGTATAACAATAATATACCGCATAAGTTTACTGTGATATAAATAACTAAATATGTAACATATATAAGCTATACTACTGTGGTCTACTACTATTACTATTTATAACCTTAGTCTTTTTGTTTAATGACATAGATAGCAGGGATGGTAAACCCGGGAGACCCGTGCGCCCGCACACCGGTATCTCAATAAATCGCATGACAGGTCGGCTGATGCTGCAGGAAATTCATTTCCGAGCGGCGCTTTCAGTGGGAGTCGAACCCAAGACCCTTCATGAGGGGCCCCGAGTTGCGACCAGCTGATTTACCTCTCGCCGGCAAATATGCAATGTTTGTAATTGTATATTGAAGGTACTGACCTATAATATATTGATGCTTTTAATTGATTCCTATTGTTAGGCCTTAAGGATAAGAATAATTCTAAACTTATACATGGCTTCAACTATGTAACAACATAAATAAAACAACGTTATATATGTATATATGTTAAAAATTTGGAAAATTTAGTACAAAATAAAGATTGCTTTTTTTGAAAAATCACCCGCTTAAGCACCCACCTAGTACTTAGGCAGATGCAGGGTCCTGTTCGCATGCTTACTGCTTAACGCTTTCTAAATATTGCTCGCTTGACATATGTTCTAAGGATGATACTAGCTTGGATTCTCTCCCAAAAAGCAAGAATTCCACCATAAATCCTTTCTCTAGGACCATTTTTGTGAGAAAGAGGGATGTGAGGTGAAAACAAAGTATTAGGTGCTCTGCAGTTAAAAGGAGTCGAGGTGGGATATATATATATATATATATATATAGAGAGAGAGAGAGAGAGAGTTGAGCTACAATACACTCGAGTGTATAGGGGCTCCTATACACCTCAGTTTTTTAGCGTTGGATCTTGATCTAGCAAAAGGCAGAATCTGCCCACTTTAACCTGTTAACGGTACCGTCAACTGTTGGGCCCCTCTCCGTTTCACGCCCCTCCCCCCCCCCACTTGCACTGCCCCCCGACTACCCTCTCTCTCTCCTTTTCATTACTCTCTCCTCCTCTCTCCGTCGAGGGACTGCTATGTCCTCGTCCTCTCTCCGTCAAGGACTCTCCTGCATGTGCGACGCTCTCCTCCTACTCCGCTCTACTCCTCCGCTCGAGGGCAGGCAGGTACCTCGCCAGGCAGAGACGCCGATCAGCAAAAGGGTACTCCAGAAAGGCTCCCTCGCCGGTCAGCAGTGCCTGCGCCACCGTCGGACGGGCACAGCAGTGCCAGTGACTGCGCTCTCCTCCTCCGCTCGAGGGCAGGCTGTCGGTGACTGCTCTCCCCTCCTCTCCTCCGCTCTCTCCTCCCCGCTGGGACTCTGACGACCATCAGGGCTCCTCGTCGATCATCAGGGCCAACGATCTGCATTATTACCTAGTTTTGGCATTTTCTCCTCCAGTAGCTCCCTCTTGGACTGGTGCACCTTTCAGGTGTTTGTGGTTTAGCCTCTACGGTCTACCTGCCCCTTTCTACTGCGTGTTTTGTTTCATTGTTAATTACAGAGCCAACGTCCAAACTAATACATCGGGTAGTAGTGCTAAGACGTGAAAGACAGGCAATGAGAGCCATTCTAGTCAAAATAAAATTATGTTTTGGGTTGCTGCATTCCAATCACACCGGTTTTGCCCTCTTCTCTTTTACTTTATTCTTCTGATCATCCGAAATTTTCTTGTCCAGGTTTCTTTCAAGGGAGAAGCAATTATGTCTTCACAGAGTTCGCAGAGCAGAAGCAGCTTTGTTTCAAGTTGCAGATACAGTCTTACATCGGCTCAACAAAGAGTGCATTGTGATTGTGGAGATTTGCTTAAACTTAGAACAGCCAAGACACAGAAGAATTTTGGACGAAAGTTCTATGGTTGTCCTAAATTCAATAAGGAGGGACTTCCACATTGTGACTTTTTCCAGTGGGCTAATGCACCTGTCAATGTTCCTGAAGACTTCATCGTTAAAATCAGCCAACTTGAAGAACAATTGAACCTGACCAAGATGAAAGAAGTCCGAGCAACAAGGAAATATAATTTTTGTTTGGTGTTACTGCTCATGACTTGGATTGTACTCCTTTGTAATTTATATGGGAATAATTAGCTGGTGTATGCTTTCTATGTTGTTACTACAAAATTTGTAATGAGATTGTTCGTTAATGAATGAAATTTGCAATGTTGGTTACTATCTTGTCTCATCTTTGAATGTGTATGTTGTGAATAAAAATTGGAAATGTGTTGAATGGAATACTCCTCTGCCTGTCTTCCTTCGCGGGACATGCTCTCGTACAGCTTGGTGCCACAATTTTAGTTCCCAGTATCAGGTTGTATTTTTGGTTGGCCTCAACTTCATGTCATCCTTGAGTAAATCCACCTACAGGATCAGATCTTTGTGGATTATAATGTGTTTGTGATGTTTACCTCCAGGTCTTTTATAGTGTAGTTCCTTTACACCATCATCATCTTTGTTCTTTATTTTTTGCAAACCTTCCATTGAACATACAAACACTCTACCAGTAACCTGTTTTGTTTTAGCAGAAACATACCGACTCCCCTTACGAATACTGAATCCCACCTTGTAAGCATATCGATTGTAAAATTCTTCCGCCTTTTCAACAGTATCAAACTGCAAGCCTATATACGGATCTGGATTAGATTCCACTTCAACCCTTTCGTCATCGACCCCATTATCATCATCATCATCATCAGGTTCAATTGGTTCATCGACCTAAAAAAATATGAGAGAAAAAAGCTTACAAACAAATCCCTTACACAGTCACAAAATACACATATTTGAAATTTAAAATTTAAAATTTTGCAATATTTAGTTACCATTGCACATGTGTCCTCATCTCTATCAATTGGTGCCTCATCTCTATCAATTGGTGGCTCATAAGCTAGCCAATCTATGCCCATCATGCCATCAACGTCATCAGAGAAATCCATCGCTATAGAGATTAATAAATTCAGTCACAAAATCCTTGAATAATCAATCAAAATATACATCAAAATATTGGGTCATTTAAACAGAGGTTTGTGCCACAATTGCTTTTGGCATGGGAACATGGTTGAGGGATTTCATCTCTAGGTTTGGACATCTGAGTTTCATCTTTAAGATGGGAATTCACTATGCCACAGGTACTGTTTCCTTGGCTTTGGCTCAGCTAGCTATACATAAGGTTTGTTACAAAAACTTCGGTCCGAAGGTTCTAGATTTGGCGCACTTAAAATCAGCTAGAATACACATGACATGCTTATACAAGCATAATGAATGTATTACAGCCATAAGCATAAGATTGCAATTTGAGAACATAAATGGATTTTATCAACAATACAAATTTACCTTATGGTATATAATTCTAAACCCACACTGGGAAAAAGCATTAGTAACCCCAACCACTTACCTCTAGGTAATAATCAAACATGTCAATCCTACAACCACTAGTGCATCAAAAGCATCAGAGGGTATGTGTCACAAATAATAAGTTGAGCCAAAAAATAATACGCAGTAAATTATAGCTAAATATCCAAGAGATGTTGGACTGTTTGATCATCCATATCAATTTGACAACATACGAATACACTGAGGCTTCTCAGCTGTTTTATATGGTCTTCAAAACTGATTTTTTGTTAATGAAAGAAGCAATGCATATATACGCGTATCACAGGATTCTAAGTAAAAAGGAGCTACTGCAATTTTGTTGTACCTCGGAATGGGGCAGGTAGACCGTGGAGGCTGGCTCCCCTGCAATGCCTGGTGGAAGTGGCTCTGCTGCAATGCCCGACCGTGGAGGGCCTGGATTGCTGGCTGCTGCGGTTGAGCACAGATGAGGAGCCCTGCCCTGATGATCGGCGAGGAGCCCTGATGGTCGTCGGAGTCCCAGCGGGGAGGAGAGAGCGGAGGAGAGAGCAGTCATCGGCGAGGAGGAGAGAGCGGAGGAGAGAGCGGAGGGGAGAGCAGTCACTGGCAGCCTGCCCTCGAGCGGAGGAGGAGAGCGCAGTCACTGGCGTTGTTGTGTCCGTCCGACGGTGGCGCAGGCACTGCTGACCGGCGAGGGAGCCTTTTTGGAGTACCCTTTTGTTGATCTGCGTCTCTGCCTGGCGAGGTACCTTCCTGCCCTCGAGCGGAGTAGGAGGAGGAGAGCGTCGCGCAGGCAGGAGAGTCCTCGACGGAGAGAGGACGAGGACAGAGCAGTCCCTCGACGGAGAGAGGAGGAGAGAGTAATGAAAAGGAGAGAGAGAGGGTAGTCGGGGGGCAGTGCAAGTGGGGGGGAGGGGCATGAAACGGAGAGGGCCCAGCAGTTGACGGTACCGTTAACAGGTTAAAGTGGGCAGATTCTGCCTTTTGCCAGATTAAGATCCAACGCTTAAAAACTGAGGTGTATAGGAGCCCCTATACACTCAAGTGTATTGCACTTACCAGAAACACAAGTTAACCAACCTTCTAGGTAGTCGGTCTAACTTCCAAGGTCTATGGTGTCAGATCTAAGGAAGTAGAGATCAAAGCCTGAATCAACACAGCAAGTTAGTCCGACCTTTGAACCGAAATTCTCAGAAAATTGACCAGTTTTGCAGCGATTTAAGCAGTCAGTTCGCAACCCGAAAGGTCGGTTCGACCTTTGGACAAGTTAGCCAACTTGTTGTCCAGACTCTCCAAAGTGGATTCTCGCCCTACAAAACACTTTCCAAAAATTCTTAAACCCTATTATGAATTGTAAATCATATGTTCTCTTTTTAAATCTTCAAATTGTCATATTTATCTTCTTTAACAATTTTAAAAGTGATTCTCATGCTCTTCCTCTTTAGATTTTGTGGAGTTAATTTTCGTAAATGTTGCCATCCATTTCTTGAATGCAACATATCCAACTCTATTCATCATTTAGTATTCCATCAACATGTATTCCATTAGTCATACAAGAAATACGATTCAGGTTCAGGTTTATTAATCTTGATATCTTAGTAATACATGTACTCACCAAATTAGGGTTTTCACGACTGTTATCCATTCACATAGGTCTAACTACAAAAAGTAGGGTTTTGGATCATTACAGAAAAGAAAGAGATCACGTAGCAATGATAGAGACTAATCTAGGGTTAGGTTTTACTTGGGAATGGGTCATAACACAAAGATTGGTCGTATAAATGTTTTATGTTCAAATGAGTTCTTATAATGTAGAAAGTAGGTTAAGTTGTTCAATCAACAATGCTACATGCTCTTTTATAAGACGAGCAGAAACATGCTAATCTGTACTTTTGAAAATCCAACGTCTATTAATTCACACAATTAGTATAAGAGTGATTGTAACACTCCATAAGAAAATCATCCAACAGGCTTACATCGGTTCCCAATCCCAACTCAGTTGAGTCAGGTTGTGTGTAGCTCTATAGTTTTCCCTATAGGTGTGAAATGTGGACAAATTTCAGGGTCTCAAAGGATTCCTTCGAAGTATCAATTCTTTGGAAGATCTCAGTCAAGGTTGTCAATACCGAACCGGTGAATGAATCGGTGAGGCTTTTGGTTCTCGGTTCAGTGTTCAACCAGCGGTCAGACTGGTTCAATCGGTGACGTCAACATGACATCATGAATCATTTTGAAAATTATATACTATATGGAAAATCAAGGAAAGGTAAACATATCAAGGAGAATATCAGAAAACAACATAGAAACAACTATAAATTCAATCAAACACTGCATTGCACGTGCCAAATTATTGTGTAAGAGCAAATGGGAACAAGAAAAAGTGAGAATAAACATTAAAATTGGTCCCGCCAACAACCGCTACTTGAGAGTAAGCCTCCCAGGCTCCCACACTATGTTTGTTCCCTCATATTCCCAACAAGGTCATGATGACATAGCTACCAAATCTATAAAATTACATGGGAACATAATTAAACATGACTTGTTTTATTACATGAACCTTAATGTTAATGCAATTTTCATTCAATATGCATTTGTTTCTTAAAGTTAGCATCAAGTGTTAGTGTATGGATTAATTTAAGCATGTAAAGGTTTTAACCAACAATCAACTTTGTACAATTCATTCATGTTAAACATTAGTTTTTATTTCAAAATACGAATCCAGATAGTTTCAGACCAACTAAAAAAGCTAAGGATATCATGTGCTTCTGACAAAGACGTGAACAAGGACAAATGGACATGTATGGATATAATGCCTTTCATTTCTCTCATATTTATAAATATTAAGTGATGAAAAGTGAAATAAAAGAAAAAAGGGGCTTACAAGTCAAGTTTACATGCTTATTCTCAGTTCTTATAAAATGTATAGTGCCGCTTACTGATGTGTGTCTTTGTTACCGTGGGACGAGATGTCCCTAGATCAAGGAGCAAAGGAATTGGAGTACTTCAAAGTAGAGGATTACAAGACTAAGCTTGGTGGGGTGCCATCTACACCTTAGAAGATCCAGTATCAAGTTTCCAAAGAAGGATTATTTCGTAAATTTGTTCTACCTTCCATGTAGTAGATGTTAGTTCATCGATGAGATTAGTTTATTGTATTAGTTTTCTCTTTTAAAGAACAATGTATGAATCAAGATTTCCAATAAATGCAAGGTGTTTCATTTATCTTGTTGTTATCGTATATCATGTTTTGTAATGTTCCTCCGAGCCAAGTGACCCATGTTATGGACAACATTGGGTTTGCTTCTGCTGATGTATATGTGCTTGGAGGGGCGTTACACATTGTGATGCCTAAGTATTCTATGTCCGCACATACTTTGTACTCGATTAATGTCGTTTAGGTGGCATTAAAAGAAGAACAGCATCCACTATGTGTTTTAGATTATATTGTGAATAAGGGGTCAACAAATGCTCTATGACAACGTTTAAAAGGTAAGTGGTGTCGGGGGGTATAGCTCGGGTGGTGCGGCTCGCAAGCCCCTTGCGAGGGGGCACGGGTTCGACTCCCAGCTATCCCCTGAAGTGAACTGCCCGTCGCGTCGGCCGGCCAACGATGCGACTTTTCAGGTGGGCTCCCTTTACGGGCCAGGGGTCCATCCGGGGGTTTACGCTGCCTGCGGGGGTCACAAAGTGGCGCTCGTACGGGAGTGGTTCCCTCGTCATCAAAAAAAAAAAGGTAAGTGGTGCTATGATGATTGCAAGCAAGGATTTTTGGTGCTACAAGTCCACACTTTATTTCACCATTCTTCACATTCCTCCTAAAAAGTATGGCATTACCTCATGTTCTAATCGCTAAGCACACCGTTACACTAATTGATGTTCTCACTTTTGACAACCTTTTTTTATTTAGAGATCGTCATCGTCATCATCTAAGCCTCAGTACCAACTATGTTGGGGTCGGCTACATGGATCTTTTGTTTCCATTCAGCTCTATCATGGGTCATATTCTAGTCGAGATGTAGAGATTCAAAATCTCTCTTTATAAGCTCTTCTTATGTTAATTTAGGCCTTCTTCTTCAATTAATTGTGTTTGACTCAATAGCATTGCTTTGTATAGGCACATTAGTCAGTCTGTGTTGCACATGTCCATTCAATCTGAGTTGGCCCTCGCACAACTTGTCCTCAATGCTAGCCACCCCCGCTTTATTCCTGATATAGTCATTTCTCATGCGATCTTTTCTTGTCTTCCCACACATCCATCTAAGCATATGCATTTCAACCACATTCATCTTGTTGAGACTTTGCTTCTTCACTGCCCAACATTCATTCCTGTAGAGCATGGTTGGCCGTATAGTTGTTCTATAAAACTTGCTTTTCAGTCTGAGAGAGATATTCTGATCACATAATACTCCAGTTGCACTCCTCCATTTCAACCATCATGTAGTGATCCTATGACAAACATCATTTTGGACATCCCCATCTATTTGAATAATAGAAACCAAGTAAAGAAATTTAACATATTTTGATATATCTACTCTATCCAACTTGGCTCCACCATTCATACTACGAGATTGACTGAAATTGCAATGCATATACTCAGTTTTGCTCCTACTATTCATCAATCCATTTGATTCCAATGTCTTTCTCCCAAGTTCAACTTTATCATTCAATCCATCTTTAGTTATCAATCAATACAATATCGTCAGCAAATAACATATACCAAGGAATATCATCCTGAACATTCTTTGTCAACTCATCCATACAAAGAACGAACAGATATCGGCTGAGTGTGGATCCTTCATGTACCCTGAATGTGATAGGAAACGTTGGTGTCTATCCTCCAGGAGTCTTTACACTTGCAGTAGAGCTATCTTACGTCTTTAATCAAGTCAATTTACTGGATTGACACAACTTTTTTCTTCAAAACCATCCACAACGCTTCCCTGGTACTCGATCATAAGCCTTTTCCATATCAATAAAACCCAAATGAAGATCTCTTTTGCTTTCTCTATACTTCTCCATAAGCCTCCTTATTAGAAAAATACCATTCGTCGTTGATCTTCCAAGCATGAAACCAAATTGGTTGTTTGATATCTGTGTTATAGATCTTAGCCTCTGCTCAATAATCCTCTCCCAACGCTTCATTGTAGGACTCATAAACTTGATACTTTTGTAGTTTGTGCTGCTTTGAACATCACCTTTGTTCTTGTAGAAGGGGACTATAGTACTATTTCTCCACTCATCCGGTATCTTCTTGGTCTTCATGATCTTGTTAAAGAAATTTGTTAACCACACAACTCCTTCATCCCCCATACTCTTCCATATATCACTGGGAATATTGTTTGGTCTGCATGCCTTTCTCATTTTTATTTTTTTAAAGCATTCTTGACCTCAAATAGTAAAACTCGTTGTGTGTAAATGATATCTCTTGTATTCATGTCACACGAGTCTCTAATGTTATTTACAATATCTCCATTGAAAAGCTTATGGAAGTAATTTCTCCATTGGTTCTTGATACCATCGTCCTTCACCAACACTCTACCATCTTCATTCTTGATGCATTTTACTTGACTCAAGTCTCTCTGTTTTCTTTCTCTTATACGAGCCATTTTATATTGTTTTTTCTCTCTAGTGTCCAGTTTCTGATAATATCATCAAAGTATCCAGACCTTACCTCCTGAACAACTTTTTTAGCTTCTTTCTTTGCTTGTTGTATCTTTATAGATCTCCTTTTTCAGTTTAATAGCCTTTTGTCTTTCATCATTCCACCATCAAGTCTCTTTCTATGGAGACCCACAACTTTTGGACTCTCCCAAAACCTCTTTGGTAATTTTTTTTATACAAGAGCTCATGTTATGCCAGATAGTGTTAACATCAGACTCCAAGTTCCAAGTTTCATCCTTGATGAGTTTATCATGAAAAGTCAATTTCTTTTCTCCTTCAAGATTCCACCACTTGATCCTGCTATATTGATTTTTCTTATGCTTGCCTTTATTGATCTTCATGTCAATGTCCAAAACCACCTACTTATGTTGGGTTTCGAGTTCTTCGCTAGGAATCACTTTACAATCCTTGCATAGTTTACGATCCACCCACCTCGTAAGGAGGTAATCAATTTGGCTACAATCGTGCCCACTCTTGAAAGTAATCTTAGGAGATTCTCTTTTCTTGAAATGGGTGTTTGCAAAATGAAAGTAACATTTTTCCTTTAGAGATGGAAAGATAAAAAGAGTGACTTGTGCAATTGGGAGTAACTATGTTTTGCTGATGTAGGAAGCATGAACACTTTCCCAAGGTTGTTGTGGTTTCCTAACGCATCTTGGAAATTGACATGGATGGAGATACGTTGGACATGGTCCAAACATGTCCACTTTAATTTTTTTCCTTTATTTGAGGCATGGGCACAACATGGATTCAGCAAGCTCAAACCAATTCCCTGCTTTAGAAACAATAAAGTAGTATATTTCCTTTTCCAATCTTCAAACTCCACCACACTACCAATATGTCTCTTCCCCTTCCTACTTTTGTCCTTTATACATAATTATTTATTACACACCATCGTTATAGATTTTTTCTTGGAATTGACGTGCAAACTCATCGTAGTTCATCCTTCTTAATATACTTATCATAGTTCATTCTTAATACACATTGTTTAAATACATATTGCAAACACATTGTGATTTCATCCTTTTCCATATAAATTATATATCTCAAAATGAAATCATATTGTAGTTTCATCACTGTTCAAATATAATGTTTGATTTCGTACCATAGTGATAAGTTTGATTTGATCCTTCTTTTCAGTTTGTTTTGGACAACTTCATGTTATAACTTACTTTGCAACCTTAATGGATCTTATTGTGTGTGTATATAGTTGGAGAGGCTCAGATGTACAAGAGTTTTGCTATGATGAGAGCATACATTCCTTTTGAGTAACTACAAAATTAGGTAGTTTCCTATATCCGTGATACATCACCACCGCTTGTTTCACAAGAAAAATTCATTATGATCCGAAGCATAATTTGCATATAATTTATACAGTTAGCATACTTTTCGTATAAAGGTCAACTCAAAGCCAACTGAAAGTTTTTATATTGATGCAGACGATGCATATGAAATTGTCTAAGTAGGTAAGGCTAGTGATTTGGATTCAATTTTCACTGTTGGTTCAGTAAAAATATATCATCAAAAAAAGCTATTGGAAGAGTTCTCATGCTCTCGCCATCATAGGGTCTTTTATACACACACCTATAAAGGGGTCTAATGCAGCACCCCCCCCCCTCACATCCAACTTGAAAGAAATCATGAGTATTTGTGATGTTTGGTACCCTAGAATCAACTGTGGAACGTTACTATATAGTTAAATATAGTGTTAATGCAATGGTTGAGGTCTCTTGGCAAACTAAAGATGATCACCGCAATTTAATGTAGTTTTAATTGCAGCTACTCTTGGGTGCTGATCCCACCAAGCATACTCCAACAGTCCTCCTTTGACGTACCATGGAAGCTCTTCCAAAGACAGTTCCTACAGCTAGCTGTTTTAACGATGAAGCGGGCAACAAGAATGGAGAATGTAGTAGTTTACAGGAACTTTCGGCTTACTGGGATAAATATAATCTAGATGTCGGGAATGTGGTTTCATAAACAGCAAAACCGCGACCACAAGATCTTCACCAGCCAGCAGTTGCGAAGATCCCTTAGATTAGATGATCTACTGAAAAGGCTGTCTATGCGCTCAAAGCCTGCCTGTATGCTTGGGCCGTATGCCGAACTCCTTTTAAACTCAAGTCCAGTACTCTCAACAGAAACAGGGATTATCATCTCTCTCCAAATACCGTAGTTTTACAATAAAGCTTACTTAGCGCATGATCAAAGTGAAATGGACACCGTGAACAACATATAGTGACATAGGACCACATACCTTGCGGCAAATATGGAAGGGAGTAATCCAACATCACTCATCCCAAGCAGCTGGAAGGCGTCGCTGCTCATTTCGGCTTCGAATAAACCCATGTTGGACATGGCAGCGGCGGCCTGGATCCACCATCTAAGCCAAGACCCACCGATCATCATCCCCACCTGCGCGAAGTACCCATCAGTCCACTCCTCGGTCTTGGACCCGTCAAGAGCCCCTGTTCCCGCCAGCAACGGAATGAGGTAACTAAACATGACAAGGGCCACCGCCGCGAAAATGGCCTTGGGGAAAGTCCTGCTGGGGTCAGCCACCTCCCCTGCCAAGGTGCTGGCTTTGTCCCAGTAGTTAAGGTTCCAGAACATGCTGTTGAAGTACCCCCTCCAGTCAACTCTACCGAAATCGACGGCCACCCAACGGCTGGGGCGGAGGCGGGGGATGGCGAGCAAGGACATGACCACGAAGGGGCATAGGGAGAAGACAGTGAGGGCCACAGCGGAGAAGCCAACGACGTGGAGCCCGCGGTAATTGAGGTAGGTGAGAGACGCAGTTATGAAAAGAAGGGCAGGGACGCGGGCAGCGCTGCGCCCAAGCGTGGGGACGGAGGGACGGAGGTAATCGAGGAAGAGAACCGGGTAAAGGGCGTTGTCCATGACACCGGAGAACCACTTCCAGAGGCCGACCTGGAATCCCCAGAACTCGCCAAAGGCCGATGAGATCCACAGGACGTACCCGCCATTCTCCGGGAAGCTGGTTGCCAGCTCAGCAGTGATCAGGGCCTCTGGGAGGCTCCATATGAGCGGGAAGACGAGGAAACCCAGGAGGGCAAGCAACGGCCCCGCACCGCTGCGTACGGAGTCTTCGACGCCGAACGGCCCGCCGGAGACCTCGTAGAAGATGAGGGCGATGAGGGGGAGCAGGGTCAACCTCTGGTTGCCCTTGCCGCCTGGGGCTGGGATGTCGGACTCGACGTCTGGCGGGATCATGTCGTAAGCTTCTTCCACCTCCCTCATCCCCACAAAGGGAGAATGAGGCCGAGGAAGATTTCCAGAGCCAAAAGTTTGGGCGGAGGACCGGAAAGAAGTTGACCCGCACTAATGTGAGAAGAGGAGGCGCCGACAATTCAAAGGAGCAAGGTTGCTGAAGCTTGAGATGCTGACTCGCTGCCCGCTGAGCACCCGGAGCAGGTGATAGGATTTAGAATAAATTAGTTAAAGAAGAGTGTTGGAATTGGTAAGCGCGTGGCTATATATGGAGCCCAGAGTCTCCATGTTGTCCAAACGGGAAAGGGTGTGGGCTATGGCGGCTCCTGAAATTCCACGGACACACCCCCCCACCCCCACCCCCACCCCCACCCCCCCTTTACTTCTTTTTTTCAGCACAATCTACTGCTAACTTAGACACACTTTTATCTATTTTTCTAATAGAATGTTATCCTATTAATCAAAATAAATTAATATGATGTGATAAGTGACTCATGCGGCAAATAAGTGTGATGTCTCTTAACAAAAATATTCAGATCTCTCAGTCAAAACATGCCTTAAAAAGAAAAGACATGTTAATTTAGAACAATACAACACACGGTGATGGCTATGAACATCTACACGTCTAAATAACTAATTAACTTGGTCATTTGCGTTTACAAATTTGGTTTATTTTATTGTCTATATTTTTGAAGTTTGTATCCGGTCTACTCCAGTACAAAGGCAATAAGACACCTGGAGTGGACTCATGATATTTTTTAAATTACGAATAAAATATCTTTATATTTAAAGTTATATTAAGTATAAAAATAATGAGTTGAAATTACTAGTGTAAACACTAAAGTTGATTAACATAATTTAGGCTTAGTTATAAATGCCGCAAAGTAGGTGATATAATCGCTTTTAGAGCAGTCTGGTCACTGCCTAAAAGTTCAATTTGATTAGTTGTCTATAAATTTTTGAAGCTTTCCATTCGGTCTAGTTCGATACATATTAAAATATTAATTTATAAATTTATAAAAACCTTTAAATTTATGATTAAATCTTTATAAATAAAATCATTCATTCACGTAAAGAAACACAATGTGTCAATATATGATACAAATATTATCTTAAGCTAGAAATAATTAACTTGATTTTTTCTTTAAATATTTGTTTTGAAGCGGTGTGGTTTGGTACTACTTCTACATAATTAATGTGCGGTTGTCAATTTTAATACTTTAAAATTTATAAAATATTCAAACACTTGTGATGTCATCTTAATATCAATTCAGGTCCTGACATAGTAATGAATTTATAATATCATGCTTATATATAAGGATGCTCATCAATTTAGACGCACTGGAACCAATAGTGTTTATAATGCTTATTTTATAGCATTCATAATTAAATTTAAATAATATTGATTAAATTTAATATTTACACTACTAATGTGAACTAATTATTTTACTAAGACTTAATGTATTTTAAATATAAAGATATTTTATCTATAAATTGTAAATTTTGGTTTGCAGTGTACTAGGTCGGTAACGAACTTCCAAAGTTTATAGACGCCAAGTAGGGGTGAGCAAATAATGGTCCAGACTGCAAAATTGAATCGGACCGGTCAGTTCAGTCCGGTCTGGGCCGGTCCATTTTGAGTTCGGTCCAGTCTACGGTCCGAAAATTTTGGTGAGTTCGGTCTTCGGTCCGATCCACGGTCTGGGTATTTTGACAAATTCGGTCTTTGGTCCGGTCCAAAATCGGTTCGACCATGGACCGGACCGTAGACTAATTTTTATATAAAATATATGTATATTTATAAGTATATTATATAATAAGTACAAATAAAGTATATATAAGCACTAATAGTATACATTTTTGCTATTAATGTTATATAATTGTTACAAGTGACCAAGATTATCAATTTCTACAATTAAATAAGAGTAAAAAATATAAAAAAGATTGATTACGGTCCAAACGGTCTGGTCTGGTCCGGTTCTACCTCGAAACGGTCCAGTCCCGGTCTAGTCCTATCTCAAAACGGTCCGGTCCCGGTCCGGCCTACCTCGAAACGGTCCGGTCTACGGTCCAAAATTTTTTTTAAATCGATCTTCTTTCTGGTCCGGTCTGGTCCAGCCCGGCTTTGGACTGATGGTCACTCCTAACGCCAAGTAAATCCAATTTGTAAATATAAATCTCTAAGTTAGTCATTTAGACATGTAGGGGTTCAAAGTCATTGCCATGTGTTGTATCACTCTTAATTAGCATGTCTTTCCGTTTAAGTAGTGTTTTGACAAGAATTGGATCTGAATCCTTTTTGTTACTAGGCGTCATACTTGACCAAGTGAGTAAACTTTTTCGCCTAATATTAATTTAATTTTTCCATAAAATAATATTATATTTAAAAAATAAGAAGCATGTTGATGTTAATAGTACGTTGGCTTAAAAGAAATAAGCCTTTGAGACCCCTTCCGTCAACTGGACTGACGGAAAGCAAACAGTAGGGGGGTCTTGGGAATTTTGGGTTAACAAGAGGGGGGTGATAGGAATTAGACAAAGGAGAGGGGGTTTATAGAATTATGGGAAAAGGAAGGGGGGATTTTGGAAAAAACTCTAGATAATAGGTACGTTGTAATAGTATATTGAGCTCACATTCCAGGTTCTTCTATTTTTGAAATTTGAGTTCCATAGGTTTCTTTGTAATTTGTTTCCTTTTTTTATAACTAAGAACGGAAAACACATATTAAACATGTGTTACACGATTAAATTAATACAATATGTACTAATATACTTCATCGACTGTTGCGAAGTAAGTAATGTAATTTGTTGTTTGCAAGTGTTTCAAACAAATATAGTTGGAAAAAGATGGTTAGCGTGCCGGTATAAAAAAATACACAATCACAAACAAAAAATTACATATAGACTCATTGTGACGCCATTCACCATACAAACTGAGATTACTTAAAATTAAGTGTGGAATTATTACTAATCACAATATTACCACATAACAGGATAAATTTAAACCATTTGCACTTTAGTACATTAAGCGGAAGTATTTCATAAACAAGCATTCAACTTAGGCCATCTGTATTCATCATATACCAAAAAGATTACATCTCATGTTCACATGCTATCAAGCTACATCTGTTACATTTTACAACTTGTTTATATGTACATGTTGTGTACACACAAACATGTCATAAAGCCACAATCTATGTGTCGGTATACAAAACCACAATATCTATCCAAAGACTTGAGAGTACAGGGACGACACATAGGACTTCTACTTATAAAACTCTAACTAGTAGCATGTCCAACCTCTGACAGCTACTGTTCACTTTGCTGCTTAACACCTGCACCACGACCTCACCTCCTCGTCCACCACGTAAAAAGTTATGGAACTCACAGAGTGAGACTAAACGTCCCACTGAGAGATATAACTCATCGCCAACATCTATTATAAGCATAGTACTATAAAGAGCAGCAAATAAAGTAGGTAATACTATTTGAGCAGTTTAAGTAGTTACAACTAAGCAATAGAACATTTGATACTATTAAAAAGGAATATGAAGAACATGTATGACTATTATAAACTAAACAGTACAAGAAATAAGGAATGGGGTCATCCAATGTGATTTGTATTTAACCCTAAACAATTATACTATACGGCTGTAACCATTTTATGCCCTAAGGATTTGAGCTGTATCACTCAAATCCAACCGAACGCTGGTAAGTCAAAATCAAAACCATACAAGATCAATAGAAGAGTCGAACTCCATGATCATCACCAGCACTACTTGGTCAGTTCAAGTTTGCAATGCAATGACATAGAGTCATACTGCTAAAAATCAGCAACATATAGTCAAAACTATTGTCCTAGAAAGACAACAACTCATAGTCAAGCTATGGTCCTGTAGAACAACTAGTCTGCCTTAGTTACATGGCACAACACTAGAGAACTACGTCACGCATGTCCATTCAACAATAAATAATATACCACTATTTCAATAATTTAAGGATACAAGAAATTATATCACTTGCACCCAGCATATTCAACAATATGCACTCCGAGTTTCCCAGAGGAGTTACTCATTTCACCATCCAGCTAGATACTGACGCTGAAGATGGATCTATGGTACATGGCAACTACATGATTAGGGTTTTACTTGATTAGACAAACCGATTGGGTGTCTTTAATGCATCAATCAAGCTACAACGTATCAATCCTAAACAGATACAAAATTAAGGATAATGTACAACTTCAAAAGATATAAAACGTACAAGGTGAGAACTTGTCTCTTCATCACAAGACTCTTGTATCACAATAATTACAAGGTCATCAATAATTCATCATTATGGGGTATCAACCCCTAAATTTGTTTTCTGGAGGATTTCATCTCAATGTTATGACCGCATCTGAGCTTAATTAGTAAACTAGAGTTTACATGGATGATTATATGCTTAATTGGATTGATCATTACTTAAATAAAATTAATAATGATAATTCCATTATGACGTTTTAAACCTAATAAGAACTTTAAGTGTTCTATTGTTTGAGAAATTAGGGTTTGAGAAATATAAACTCTAGTTGGCTAAAATTAGGGTTTTGATGGTACATGAGTATGAAATTAGATCAGGATAGCAGTGTGGTAAATGATTTTTCATATTTTCTATAAATTGTGTATTTAATTAAATTTTGTATATGATATGGATAACTCAATCATGCATATTGGAGAAAAATTTCAGAATATTTGAGTTTTCTTTGAATGTGGTTCTCGGTCGAACTATACTTCAACTAAAATGCTGACAGAGTGCTTTTCAGCAGTGTAGTGTTTTATTTTTAATTATTTATTGGTAACTCCAACTGATATGAAATTTTAACTGGATATCTGAAACTCAATTATAAACAACATGTAAAATTTTCATAATTTTTTGATTCATTTAGCCTTATTAGTAGACGAATTACAGTAACTGACATTTCTGTAAAATTCTGGATAACAGTGCACTATTTGATTTTTAATTATTTAATGAAAGCTTGGAATGATCTCAAATTTTAACTGAAGCTTTGTAATCAATTATACACAACATTCTAAATTCTCATAATTTTTGGAGGAGGTTTGATCTCTGAAATACACGAATTTACAGCAACCTTTTTATGACAGAAAAAAATTGTTGAAATAAGAAGAAGTATAGTAAGGGGTCAAAGTGCAATTGACCCAAGTAGCTCAATTGCTCTATATGGTCAACCTAACACACAAGGAGCTCTCATAATTCATGATTCGATCCAGAGAAATGAAATCCTAGAGAGTGAGAGTTAGGGTTTGAGAGGAGAAATTGATGGAGATGCTGACCTAGGGTTTTGCAGTCCGAGGAATGATGAAATCATGTAAGTTAGCTTCTTTGAATATAGTTTCATGGTGAATCTTCTCTCCCATGTCAAAATTCCGTCCCTCATCTTATTTTATCCAAAATGGTATCAAAACTTTCCCTTTTCTCACTCTTTCTTCATAATCTCTCATTTTTAGGGTTTTCGAGTTGAAAGGAAGAAGAATTGGGTGAATTGCTAGGGATTTGATATGAGATCGAGATTTTCAGGGATGAGCTATGTTTTTAAGGTGTTTTCACACCTTAGGATGAGTGGGAACTTCCTTTAAATAGTATATTGCACGAAAATTGGTTAATTCATCCATAATCTTTAATTTCTAGTATGCGACTACAAACCTTGAATTGTCTATTTATTATAAGTTGTTGCAAAATGATATAAAATGGATTCTTACTCTATTTAGATGAATTTCAGATGATAAAATCATATTATAAATGTTTAAAATAAATCCTAATAAGAATTCCCTAAGTATTCGCAGAGGTAATAAGAGTAAACTGAAATATAGGGAATTTGTCTATGACTGAAATTTGTTGTGTAAGTAAATAGAGAAAATTGCTTATCTAGATCCCCTTAGTTATGAATGATTGTTTATCTAAATTAATAGTATATATATGTCAGATACTATCTTGGATTTTTTTCAAAGTGAATAGTGTTTGTTTGATATCTCAATAAAGAGGGTGAAACCCTAGATGCGAGGAAAGTTGGATATTTGCGAATAGATATCGTGAAATCCATTTGAAGGGATTTTCTTGACATGATAGACTTTATTTATTCAATGTTATTATTTATGCATGATATCCTAGTGAATGGCATGGAAACCCAAATTCAACTCAGTTCCAAGGTTTCATACATATATTGATTTTATATGATTTGTTGATAGTAGTCTTTATTCAATGAATGTTTATGTCGCATGAAATCTTTATGGATGCCATGTGAATAATTTGTTGCCTAGTGAGAGGTGACAAGATGTGTGCTGGCCTTGTGAGCCATGAGAATACTTGTACAACCAGTGAAATGAATACCTTGGTCTAAGGACCTAGAGTCAATGGTTACCTGTTACAGAGGTAACAATGCTATGTGATGATCTAAGGGTTTGAATACCCAGATCCAGTAATCATGATAATGATGTGAAGGGATGAGAATTCCCAGTGATGTGATAAGGGAATGAGATCCCATGTATCATGTGTTTTAAAATTTTGAAAAGTACGTGATAGATGTATTACACCTTTCTTTGTAGCATCTATGGTGATTAAATGAAACCCTAAGGGTAAGGTGTTCAATGAATCAAGTATTATGATATCAATGTTCTCAGTTATTATTAATAATTCTTGTCATGATAAGTAATTAACTATTAATTGAGTTTTGAGATGCACAACTCAAGATTTGGGTTGATATGCACGATTCTAGTGTGTATGTGCCAAGTGGACATGAAATCTGTTTATTAAAGAATTTTAGTTTGCCTGCATGTATAGTATGTTGATTACTCAGTATATTATAGTATTTTGAATATACTGCTCTGCCAAGTTTAGAATGATATACATGTTGTATTATAACTTCAAATAAGTAGACACGACACCATAGAGATACCAGAGTCAAGTATAAGTAAGAGAAGGGTACAATGTAGAAAGAGCTTTCTAGGAATAATAAAATAATAGACTTAGGAGCCCTGAACATTGTAGAACCCCTATGTGAGGTTTGTGCCTTAGGGGTGAAATGACCTAACCCTGGAAGCGTCCAGTATACGGGGGTCAAAACGTTCTATCAGGTGGTACGGGGGACAAAGCCCTAGTGGAAGTCTCCTTAAATTATAGTTTGCAGTGTCCAACATCAACCAGAAGTCCTGGTGGCACTAGAGTATAAAAAAGTGTGTCCAACATCAACCAGAAGTCTTAGTGGCAATAGAGTACAGAAAAGCCAAGAGGTGGCTTGACTCTCTACATGTGTGCTCAGGTTAGAGGAGGAGTCTAGTTTAGGCCAGAGAGCCATTTCCCTATTGCAGACCAGGAGAGTAGTCAGACTTAGCATTTCTCGGGTGTGTCCGCTAAGTCTTGTACGGTGTGATCGTAGTGTACTACAAGTCTTCATATGTAGAGTACACTACATATGATCAGGGCATAATAAAATGAATGAGAGGTCAAACAAGTGTGTACAATTATTCTTTATATGTTTCTGAATTATTAGTTCTATTTATGATCAATCAAGCATTTCATATATTGATTCACTCTTATAGATATTTAGAGTATCCTGCCATATTTATGATTGTCAATTATTAGACTCTCTAAAGCTTTTTGCTGTTATAATTGATATCAATTGCTCAAAAGTATATCTATAATTATATCAGTGCTTTAGACTGTTTCTTTGAAGTACTCATTCACTGAGCGAGTAGGCTCACCCCTCTACTAAAATTTTTTAGGGAAATCACATGGACTTGAAGAAGATATCAATGCATCAGAGTAGATCTGCCACAAGAGTTAAGTCTAAGTATAGTTAAGTTCATTCAGTCCCTGTCACTCTAGGTCCTTATAAAGAAATAAGAGAGAGTTGTAAATGATGATGTATAACATTATTCCTCTTTTAGCAATTTGTGTGAATCAGCAAGTCTTATGTGCTTAAAAGTATGAGGAAAATAATGAATGTTCATACATGCATTTTACTGTTGAAACCAGATTAGAGAAATCAATGTTTATATTCCCTTGTAAAGTTGGTTTATGTGGTTCAATGTGAGAAAACAAAGAGTTTTGAAAGAGAAGAAAACGTTAAGGGTGGTCTTTGTATTATGTTAAATCCTCAATTTATGCCCTAATATCATGATTAGTGGAAATTGTGAGATCGGAGTGTAACAACTTGGTATCAAAGTTTTGGCTGAGTTGGCAGGGACCATTAAGTTAGTAAGTTAGAGTCATAAGTGTGGCAGATAGGAGATGTTATGATGTTAGCTCTGGGGATTTTAGTATTTGGATATCTTGGCCCAGTATCTGAGTACTTGGATTAACCAGTATCAAGCTACTCTGTCTATTCTTTCATGTATACCCTGGCCAGGTATACAGTGGAAGGATGGGCTAGAGAGAAACCCTAGAAATATTAGGGTTAGAAACAAGATAAGTAACATGAATTAAGAGCATAAATATAAAATGAGATAGAACTTTCATTTCATATTATTATTTTATTGGAGATGAATAGAAAAGCTCTTATATGTTTGAATTCAGATATTCAGTATTTTGAAATATATATGGGTCTTTAAGATTTGTTGTATACTATGTAGTTGTAGCATTTATTGATTATATTCTTTGTATCAAGTAGACTAGAAATGATCTTTGAATGAGCTTTACTAAGTGGATAAATTTTCTTCCACACATTTGAGATGAATAGGAGTCGAGTAATCTTGAGTAGCTCTTGGCTTCAGGACTGCAGGTTCGGCTTGGTCCGACTGGCATGATGCATTACTGGGATCTAATGACTCCTATTAGTAACATAACAAGAGTAAAATCTGGATATATTAGATCCAAATTCTAGTATGAATGTATATACTCTAAGATTTTGAAGTATAAGGGAAAGACTGGGATAACTAAGAATCAGTTGGAACTGATATCTGAGATCTGACTTTGGGGCCTCATATGATAAACCCTTAAGGGAATAAAGGAACACAACATAAGGCTCAGATTAAGTTTAATTATTAGTATTATATGAACTCTAAATATGAAATATAGAAAAGATATGAGAAAAGTATGTAAAGGTCAAGATAGTAAGAATCAATCATGAGGAATGGATTATATAATCGAGTACAATGTTTTTATGTACTCCAAAGCAAAGGGAAAATAGAAGAAAAGAGTTAAGTATTCAATAAGTACATAGAAGTGAAGAGTCTTCAGAAAAGTTAAAGTGAAGAGAACTAGCTGAGCATGTAAATCATAAAACTAGGATAAGAAACTTTAGTTGAAACAAAGAGAAATGTTGGAAATAATGAGCTTGATTAAGGAATGAGGGTTATGATATAATTGAGAGCATGGAATGTATACCTTTATTGTGAAGTTAATACATTCATCCTTACTACCTTTGGATTCCAAGTCTCTATAGAACAACAAACCAGTTTCTAAAAAAAAGAATAAAAGTGTAGCTTAACAAAATGAATAAGTTATAAAAAGGTAGACTATACTCAAGAAGGAAAAACTTGATATCAGAGAAACTATGTTTCACCCATGCATGATCCGTTGATTTAAAATGAAGGATATGTAATGTATTAAACATGAGTTGAAACTAGTAGAAAGATAATTGATTTATAATTTCAACTTCACATTAGTAGAAGGATAAAAAGAAATATGTGCAACATGGTATACATGATCATACACATGAATAAGCAACATGATCATAAGAGAAAAGTAGAAGTTAAAGATAACATGTGGAAGAGTAGTATATGGTAAGAGGATTATGGAAAGTAAGGAAGGGTTTGAAACATGGTGGAGTAATATAGATTATAAAAGAAAGAGGTTACGAGATTCAATCAAGTGCTAGTTACTCAAGTATCCTTGTTGATAACTAATTAAACCTATATACGACAAATATATTAATGGGATGTTTGAAGATAAGAATTCTAAGTCTCAGAACCGTCTTCTCTTAAAATATACTTAATGAGATAAATGTGGGAATGAAGTGATAAGAAAATGAATCATATCTGATGCATAACCACCATGGTAGAGGCATCTAGTGATTGTAATAATGACACATAATATGATGATGAAACCCTAGAAGGGTAAATTGAGAATTTAATCTATCTGAATGGCCAATTAAGATGAAGGAAATTCAATTGATAAGATAAGGAAGACTTTAGTAAAAATTTGTGAGATCCAAAGTTTGAATTTCAAATTAAGGGAGCAAAGTCACACCACAACAACGTCATGCTACTGATAAAGGCTAAACCCTAGAATGTTTAGAGTTGTAGTAGTTCAAGGGTTGTCACTAGTGATTTGACCCTGAATACTAGCATCTCTATAAAATAAGATCATGAAATTTGCACTATGAGAAGTAAACTAGCACTGATAGTAATCCTAGCTAATCTGAAAGGTAGATAAACAATATGGAAATGGTTTAGAGTAAAGGATAAGAAATATATTTGAAATATAAGAGGTGTGTTTTGAACAAAAGGAGAAATACAATATGAGTGAATTCTGATATGAAATAAATTCTTGCAGTAATAGCAAGAATGATGAATAATCTATTCATACCTTATATGTTTCAATTTTAGGGATGTTTGATCTACATGATTAAAATGAGAAGGATAAGTAGCAAAAAGTAAGTAGTAATGAATGAGGAGAGAGATAAGAGAAAACAATGGCTTTTAGTAATATGTAAATTTGTTTTTAGAAGTATAATTTGTTTAAGGTATATTAAGGGATGTAAATTGGTTCTACGTATGCTTTCAGTGTACATGTGCAAGCAATATGTTAATTAAAGATGTCTAACAATTGCAGTCATTCATACCAGTAATCCATCTTAGTATTGTACAATTGTGGTATGGTGATATGGGTTGAATAATGATGGAACAAATGAAGGGTTACCCTGAGTAAGGTAGTCTTACCTATCCACTCATATGAATAGAAGGGATGATAACCATATTGTATTGATATGTAACCCTAATGAGGTGTAGCTTCTTATACCTAGCTTTAATATAACTAAGTGATGGTAATTGGGTATGAATAGTCCTTGAATGACTAATACAATTATGAAGTACTTTGTTACTATTGTTGAACCCCTAGTATGCTATAACCTGATGGTTACACCTTGAATTATGTGTGGGTTCATACTTGAGAATTGTAAGGACCCTGACCTCTGTTTAGGGCTTACCCTGTTTGCTTTACTTAACCCTAATGCTTAGTTGCTTGCTAATCACCTTTAGTGGTGATTAGGGTTTGCTTGTTCTTTGTTGAGAGGTGGGGGTGCTACTTGCAATTAACCCAAGTCTAGGGTTTGTGGGCAAGTTTTCCACCTTGTGAGGTGTTCTTCCCTCTCCTTGCTTCCTATAGTGTTGAGAGGAAGGTTTGGGCTCATTTCTTGAGTTCTTTTGGGCTTGGTTGAGCTTGTTGGGCCTTGTGGTGCCTTGTCTCTGCTTCCTTGGACCTTGTGTCAGGCAAGAGTGCTCTGTGTCATCCTAGGTGTGTCGGCCTGTGCTTATGTTGGCCTGTGGTGTGTCGCCCAGGGTGTGTGTCGGCCATGGTGTGGGTGTGTCAGCCATGGTGTGGAGGTGTGTCACCCATGGACCCTTTGACCTTCTTTGACCTCGTTTGTGTCACCACTAGTGGACAATTGGTGCTTGATGCTTGCATGTGGCAATGGCTTTGGACATGTGTTCAGGGCATGTGGCATTGCCCTTGGACAAGTGTCCCTAGGTGGGCGACACCTTGCTTTGTCTTTCCTTGGTTTCTCCTCCACCCTCTCATATATATATGTGTTTCCTTTCCCTTGCTAAGGATCCCTTTAGTTCCTTAGTATTCCTCTCCTTGGTGCACGTCGCCCTCTTCTTTTGCAAGCTTCGTGGCTGATCCTTCTTGGAGTCTCCTTCTTCCTCTAGTGGTGGCCGAACCCTAGAGTGCCTTTCTCTCCTTCTTGTGGTGGTGCTTGGAGCTTGGAGCTTGCTTAAGGAGGGTTACATAACTCCTAACCCTAACTATACTACCTCTTTTATGTTCTTATATGTTTCTTATGGTCATGATCGGCTATGCATGTTGCTAGTTTAGTTTCTTGTTTAAGTTGTCCTTGTTGGCCGAACCTATGTTATAGGGTTTCTTGCTGAGCAACACCCCTTTCTCTCCTAGGTCTTGAGGAGTGAGCTTGAGTTATAGTAACATGGGAAATACTCCTCTCTCGTTTAAGTTGAGAGGTGAGCTTGTGTTCTAGTGGCTTGAGCAACACCCTCCTCTCACCATGGACTTGAAAGGTGAGCTATGTGGTGGTTATGGACCTTAGTTGTGGTTGAACCTTGGGTTGCTTGATTGGTGATAAGAAGCTTGGCAAGACCCCTCTCTCTTGATAGTTGAGAGGTGAGTCATCTTCTTGATCCTTTAGGGTTTTGGTGCCCTTGTGCTTGAGGTTGGTGGTGACCCTGGCGGGTTGCATCTTGGCCGATATGGCCTTGGGGTTGGTGCTGCCCGATACCCTTAGCCTATGAGATGGCTTGGTGTCATTGTGTGGAGTCTGTTAGTTAGTTCTGTGATGTTGTGACGGGCGTCACATTAATCTTTGACATGTGTGTCGGCTGATAGGTCCAGGCTGGGCTAGCTGAGCGACAGCCTCCTTGTTGCCCGTTTGAGTTGCATCCTTTGGGGTGTTGTTCTTTGGGGTGTGGTGATGTCCGACGAAGCGTTGCATGATAGACCTTGGTGCACGTTACACCTGATGCACGAAACGCTCAGTGGCTCAGTGCCCGACAAGCTTTGTGGTTGTTATCCTAGTGCATAACACACTGTTGCACGACATAGCCCGAGCTGCACGTTACATATGTATGCCCGATACCATGTGTTACATGATGATGCGTTGCCCGACACCGAGATGCACAACACAGCGTTGCACAGCCCTAAGTTGCACGATACGCCCTTCGACTTAGCTGCACATTATGATGGGTGTTATGCCCTGGGTTGCCTGATATGCATGTGGTTGCACGACGCATGCTGCACGATACACCCTAGGGTAGCCCGACACCCTTACTGTTATGCTTGGCCGATATGTGCTGGTCTGCTTAACCGTTATGCGTTTGAGTATTGGGCGATAGGGGAGAGTACCCTACCCGATACTACCTTTGGTGAGGGTAGTGGGCACTTTTAGTGAGGGTCTTGTTCCTTATATGGAAAACTGATATGCTAGGTCTTGTTTCATGCATCACGTTTGGTTTTTAATGGTAACCCTTAATATGCTTGGTATTATGGATTGCATCTATGTAGCTTGACATGATAGTACCTATATTTATGATCATTTAGAATGATATGTATAATGTTGAGTAAATGGTAAGCATATAAGATGCTTTGCATGATGATATGGCCTATGCCTGTGGTCATAGGTTGAGGCATAGATGGAAAAACATCTAATCATCAATGTTACCTGATTTTGATAATATGATCTTTCTGTTAATCCATGATGATTGTGCATACTAACCATGCAGGTGTTTCATACAGATGCATAGCTAGGTAAAGGGGCTATGAGGTATATATGTTGAATAACATTGCTTTAATGGTTACTCTTGTTGATGAGATAACATGCATGGTGTGTTTGGTCGGGAGACCTGAGTTTGGATAAGAGATGTTATTCTCTGATGATGATCTGGGATTGCTATCCCATGGTGATGATGTAAGCCTTGAGAGACAGTGACACTATGTGATGAGGGATTGAGATCCCATGGCAATGTAATGTTGGATCCTTGTGATGGATCAGGATGATGTTGATGACAGTAAAAGCATGATGTTGAGTTTCATGTTGTTTATTATTGTTATAGTCTGCATGACTTGATTGCCTCAATAATCCACTTAAAATATACTAACTAATCATAGTGGAACATATCATGTAGTTTGCCCTGGCCATAGATCCATCATCGTCAGGAGCTGGTGATGGTGAAATGGGTTCTCCTGCGGGTTAACCCGGAGCGCATATTGTTGAATATGTGAGGTTTCTCCTAGCCTAAAGTAAGAAGGTAAGAGTGCAACTTCGGTTGTAGACTCCAAAGTGTGGATTCAGGCCCGTATCCCAATTACGATAAGAGCATGGTGAATAGGCCCATGGCTATGGATGTGTGATATGGGAGCATGAATGTGTTTATGGCTTAGAGCATGGTGAACAGGCTTGTGGATCAGTTTCACTAGCGCCGATACCTGTACCGAGGTGGGCTAGGCAGAGGGTAGCCTGACCTTGTGGCTGAGGCCACTTAAGCATGAGACTGCGGTCCTGCTTGTGTTGTACTCGTGCACTGACCACGAGGCGGAGAGGTCGTGGAGTCCGACTCTTCCATTGACCTTGTATGGCACCGGCTTGGGTTTCGCAACCAAAGGTTGGATTTGAGCGGTACGACTCACTTCCTCAGGGCATAATAATAGCTAATCCAGCCGAATAGTATTTACTATTTAAGGCAAAACACGAAACATTGGTTGAGGCCTTATCTGTGTAGTTAATCTTATTATACTTGTAGTTACTTATACGTTCTTGATGTTATGCGGTAAGATTTTATAAATCATATCTTGTCAATCATGTTCCATAAAGGAATTCTTGGGTACATGCCTTATGTACTTTTTGGTAAACTTGATGGTATGAATAACCTTGCTATATAGACTACTCTTGTTGTACCTTTTATCAGTTACCTGTTATTGTTGCTTTAATCTTTCTTGGGTTTTATAGTTTCGATGGGGAGTTATGTTTCTCACTAGGACTGTGTGTCTCACCCCATTGGTTTATAACCTTTTTAGGTGTTCGAGCTAGACGTGGTGGTGGTCGCGGAGTTGTGGCCGAGCAACAAGCAGAGCAGTAGAAGGCAAGAGATGGACATGCTGCTGTTTTGGTCGTTTTATAGTAGAGTCTTAGAGTCATCCCTGTACTCTCAGGTCCTTGGGAGCGTTTTGACATTGTTTCACGATGTATAGTTGTTGATGTTTTGTATATCCTGCTATTGGACGGATGTGGGCCGTTATATATGTATAAACAGGTGATGAACTCATGTGATGACTAGACAGCTGATCTCCTAAGATGTGGACACACAACAAGACTTGTAAATGTTTATATAACCTGTTTCCTTGCAGGATGAGGACCTAAATGTAATAGTTTCTCAGTTTATCTACTTTCCTCAATAGGTTTTAATTAACCCGTGTTTTTGGTAATATGTGGTTATGGCGATTTCTGCACGTTTTCACGTAACACCTCACTGTCTATGTGATAGTGGGATGTGTTGCCACAAGTTTGGTATCAGAGCTCTAGGTTCGATGAGTCTATAGGGATTTAGGACTAGGTTGTGTCTATTCTTTTGAGTTTTCCATATTTTCTTACCATCATCTTCTGCCCTCAGCGGAAGAAAAGCCAAGATTTCTGGAAACCATGAAGAACAAGCTGCCGAGAACATCGATGTTGCATCAGTTGATGGAGCTATAGGGCAGGCACATGAAGATCGGGTGCCTGAGGCCCCCCAACCTGACCCAGCCATTCTTGAACACCCTACCTACCAATGGCTTATGGGGCAGATAATGGCTACGATGAATCTCATGGTAGAAAGATTGCCAGTGCCTCCGTTGAGAGCCCATGCTCCCCATGGTGAAACATAGGGTATTGGGAAGAGCTTTGAGCGGCTTCACCGAGTCGGAGCTTCGGATTATGCTGGAATGGCTGATCCAGCGGATGCAGATATGTGGCTGACAAGTCTTGAGAAGGCTTTCGGATCCTCGACATCCCTGAAGCAGACAAAGTTAAGCACGTTGTCTACCTTCTGAAAGGTAGTGCTGGTCACTGGTGGACCATCGAGGAGGAGAAGCGACCTGGTGAGGTGTTCGGTTGGGAGGTTTTCCGGTGCGAGTTTGTCAACAAATACTTTCCGAAGACGTATCTGGATGAGAAGATCAGTTAGTTCGAGCGCTTATGCCAAGGAACGATGAGCATCACCGAGTACGAGGCCAAGTTCATGGACCTGTTGAGGTTTTGTCCTCACATGGCGGCAACAAATGAAGAGCGAATCAGACGTTTTGAGAAAGGTCTGAGTGCTGAGCTGACAACACATGCTTCTGCATTGGAGAATCGAGAGTGGTTTGCTACCTTTGTGGAATCTGTCTGGAGTATTGAACGATCAGTAAGGGAGAAAAGACAATCCATGTCTAAGAAGAGGCCTGCTCAGTTCCAAGGACAGAGGTTTGGTGGCTTCAAGAAGCCAAGGTTTTCAGCACCTTCCGTGATGAGAGGTTCCAGTGTACCGTCACAGTGGTCTCTGAGTAAGGGAAGAGGTTATGTTTCTTCACCATCAAAGGCACATAGTACAACTTCTGTGGTAGTGACAGGGCCATCTAGGCCACGGTTTGAAGATAGGTCATGCCATCTTTGTGGTCAGATCAGGCATTTAAGGTTCAACTGCCTGAGTAGAGATGTCGAAGTGACACAACAACTGAGACAAAATCAACAAGGGTCAGATAAACAGCAGCCCAGTAGTAGCAGAGGGTGAGGACGCGGTTCAGCGTCGCAAGCGGGATCGTCTGCTCAAGGAAGCAAAGGACGTAGACAGCAAGCAACGGCTCGATTCTATGCTATGAGTCAGTCGGAGGTGATAGTCAACCCACGAGTGGTGGCATGTCAGATGGAGTTATTTCATTCTGATATGTCTTCTTCTTGCTTTATATCTGTTATGGTTGACCCGGGTGCTACACACTCTTTTATCGCCTATAGTATGCTTGAAAACTGTTGTTTACCTGTTAGTTGTAAGAAGGATAGCTTGTTGTTAGAAACCCCTCTTGATGGTTCATCGATGCTTCTAGAAGAGTGTCCATCTTGTGTCTTATCTTTTTTGGGACACAGTATACAAGTGGATCTTATACCACTTGATATGCATGGTTTCAATGTGATCTTTAGGATGGATACCTTAGAGAAGTATAAGGTTGTTTTGGACTGTGGTTCCAAGCAAGCTGTGTTTGATGATGGCGGTAAGAAGTGGATCTTCCAAGGAGATAGGAAGATTCTTCCGACATGTCTAGTGTTAGCTATGGTGGTAGAGAAGTTGCTATGACAAGGATGTACGCCATTCTTAGCTCACGTTGTGGATACCAAGGTGAAAGGTCCTAGCTTCGAAGAGGTGTCGATTGTCTGAGAGTTTGCATATGTGTTTCCTGATGAGTTCCCCAGTGTTCCTCCACCCCGAGAGATTGATTTCGAGATCAATATGGTTCTCGGAACACAGCCAGTTGCGCAAACACCATATAGGATGGCTCCAGTGGAGATGGCAGAGCTTAAGAAGCAGTTGCAAGAGTTGTTGGAGAAAGGTTTCATCCGACCGAGTACGTCACCTTGGGGTGCTCCGGTGTTGTTCGTTAAGAAGAAGGACGGGTCGATGCGGCTATGTATAGATTACCGACAGTTGAACAAGGTTACGATCAAGAACAAGTACCCGTTACCGAGGATAGACGATTTGTTCGACCAGTTACGTGGTGCTACAGTGTTTTCAAAGATCGACCTACGGTCCAAATATCATTAGTTGAGGATCAAGGCGGATGACATACCAAAGTCAGCTTTCAGGACGAGGTATGGTTACTTCGAGTTTGTGGTTATGTCGTTTAGGCTAACCAATGCACCTGCTGCTTTCATGGATCTGATGAACCGAGTGTTCTGTCTGTTTCTAGATCAGTTTGTTGTAGTCTTTATAAATGACATCTTGATCTATAGTCGGTACATGCAAGAGCATGAGCGACATCTTCGACTAGTGTTGACTCTTCTTCGCCAACACCAGTTGTATGCCAAGTTCAGTAAGTGCGAGTTCTGGTTAGAAGAAGTAACTTTCTTGGGTCATGTGATATCTGTAGAAGGAGTAAAAGTGGATCTGAAGAAGGTGGAGTCTGTTGTAGAGTGGGAATATCCGCATACGCCGATAGAAGTTTGTAGTTTCCTGGGTCTAGCAGGTTACTACAGGAGGTTTATCAAGGACTTCGGTGCGATTGCGTTACCGATGATAAAGTTAACTAGAAAAGATGTACCTTTTGTCTGGGATGATTGTTGCCAATAAGATTTCCAAAGTTTGAAGGAGAAGTTGACTAGTGCTCCAGTGTTAGTCCTGCCAGAGCCTGGGAAGGGTTATGTTGTTTTCTGTGATGCTTTCAAGAAAGGTTTAGGCTGTGTGCTGATGCAGGAAGATCATGTGGTTGCTTTTGCTTCACGACAGCTCAAGAAACATGAGGAGAACTATCCGACTCATGATTTGGAGTTGGCAGCGATGGTTCATGCGTTAAAGATTTGGAGACACTATCTTTACGGGGAAGTGTGTCAGATCTTTACGGATCATAAGAATCTGAAGTACATCTTTTCACAGAATGAGTTAAACATGCGACAGCGTCGATGGATGGACCTAATCAATGATTACGACTGCACCATCGAGTATCATCCTGGTAAGGCGAATGTGGTAGCTGATGCACTTATCCGAAAGTCTTCTTCTTCTCTTTCTTCAAAGAAGGCACAGTTGAGTTCCCTGGTATGCCATAGACAGGATATGCTTGTTTCCTTACGGTAGATGAATGTGCAGATGGAAGTTTCCTTGTTAGATGGGCTTCTAGCATAGATGCAAGTCAAGCCTACGCTGAGACAACAGATCAAAGATGCACAGCAAATGGATGATACAGTATAGTTGATCAGATCAGAGTTTGGTAGTGAGAAGCATGATGGGTTCCATGAGTCTGAGGATGGACTAGTTTGCTATCATGATAGGATGGTGGTCCCCGATGCTGATGATCTGAGGAAGTTAGTGCTTGAGGAAGCAAACATGTCGATGTATGCTATGCATCCGGGAGTCACCAAGATGTATCATAGTCTGAAGGACTTGTATTGGTGGCCCGGTTTGAAGAAAAATGTAGCTGAGTTTGTGGCTAGATGTGCGGTATGTCAGCAAGTCAAGGATGAGCATCAGAAGTCGGCAGGTACGTTGCAACCCCTGCCGATACCACAGTGGAAATGGGATCATATAACCATGTATTTCGTAGTTGGTCTACCTAGGACAACTAGGAGTCATGATTCCATTTGGGTTATAGTGGACAGATTGACGAAGTATACCCATTTCATACTGGTAAAGACAATGTATACAACCGAGAAGCTTGCTCGAGTATATGTGAATGAGATAGTGCATTTGCACGGTGTGCCAACGACGATAGTTTCCGATAGAGGTCCTCAGTTCATGAGTCATTTCTGGGAACAGTTGCACAAAGCGTTGGGAACACAATTGAGGTTCAGCACCGCTTTCCATCCACAGATAGATGGAATGTCTGAGAGGACTATTCAGACTTTGGAGGATCTCCTTCGAGCTTGTGTTTTGCAGTTCCCAGGCAGTTGGGACGTACATCGCAGTTTGATAGAGTTTGCCTACAACAATAGTTATCAGCGGAGCATTGACATGGCTCCTTATGAGGCCTTATATGGAAGGAAGTGTAGATCCCCTTTGTGTTGGTATGAGTCTGGTGAATATCAACTTTTGGGTGCTGAGTTAGTACAAAAGACAACAAAAAAGATCAAGGTGATACAACAACAGTTGAAAATAGCACAGGACAGACAGAAGTCATACGCAGACAATTGACGACGACCTTTGGAGTTCCAGATAGGAGACAAAGTGTATCTTAAAGTCTCGCCATGGAAAGGTGTGCTAAGGTTTGGCCGGAAGGGTAAGCTAGCACCCAGGTATATGGGGCCATACCCTGTCACAGCACGTTTTGGCAAGGTAGCTTACGAGTTAGAGCTGCCGCCAGAGTTGCACAGGTTGTATCCAGCGTTATGTCAGTATGCTGAAGAAAAGTCACCCAGATACAGGAACAATGATACAGCCAGTCGAGGTTGAGCTTGATGAAGATGTGACCTACGAGGAAGGTCCTGTGGTGATCCTTGACAGGAGAGTTAAGAAGCTGAAGAGGAAGGACCTGGTTCTTGTGAAGGTTCTTTGGCATCATCATGGCATTGAGGAAGCCACATGGGAGCTTGAGGAAGATATGAGGAGGAAGTACCCCTCGCTTTTCTCTTCGGATTTCGGGGGCGAAATCCCTTTGTAGAGGGTTATAGCTTGTAAGGACCCTAACCTCCGTTTAGGGCTTACCCTGTTTACTTTGCTTAACCCTGATGCTTAGTTGCTTGCTAATCACCTTTAGTGGTGATTAGGGTTTTCTTGTGCTTTGTTGAGAGTTGGAGGTGCTACTTGCAATTAACCCAAGTCTAGGGTTTGTGGGCAAGTTTTCCACCTTGTGAGGTGTTCCTCCCTCTCCTTGCTTCCTCTAGTGTTGAGAGGAAGGTTTGGGCTCGTTGCTTGAGTTCCTTTGGGCTTGGTTGAGCTTGTTGGGCCTTGTGGTGCCTTGTCTTTGCTTCCTTGGACCTTGTGTTAGGCAAGAGTGCTATGTGTCAGCCTAGGTGTGTCAGCCTCTGCTTGTGTTGGCATGTGGTGTGTCGCCCAGGGTGTGTGTCGGCCATGGTGTGGGTGTGTCGAACATGGTGTGGAGGTGTGTCACCCATGGACCCTTTGACCTTCTTTGACCTCGTTTGTGTCACCACTAGTGGACACTTTGTGCTTGATGCTTGCATGTGGCAATGTCTTTGGACATGTGTTTAGGGCATGTGGCATTGCCCTTGGACAAGTGTCCCTAGGTGGGCGACACCTTGCTTTGTCTTTCCTTGGTTTCTCCTCCACCATCTTTTATATATGCGTTCCCTTTCCCTTGCTAAGGATCCCTTTAGTTCCTTAGTCTCCCTCTCCTTGGTGCACGACACCCTCTTCTTTTGCAAGCTTTGTGGCCGATCCTTCTTGGAGTCTCCTTCTTCCTCTAGTGGTGGCCGAACCCTAGAGTGCCTTTCTCTCCTTCTTGTGGTGGTGCTTGGAGATTGCTTAAGGCGGGTTACATAACTCCTAACCCTAACTATACTACCTCTTTTACGTTCTTATATGTTGCTTATGGTCATGATCGACTATGCATGTTGCTAGTTTAGTTTCTTGTTTAAGTTGTCCTTGTTGGCCGGACCTATGTTCTAGGGTTTCTTGCTAAGCAACACCCCTTTCTCTCCTAGGTCTTGAGGAGTGAGCTTGAGTTCTAGTAACATGGGCAATACTCCTCTCTCATTTAAGTTTAGAGGTGAGCTTGTGTTCTAGTGGCTTGAGCAACACCCTCCTCTCACCATGGACTTGAAAGGTGAGCTATGTGGTGGTTATGGACCTTGGTTGTGGTTGAACCTTGGGTTGCCCGATTGGTGATAAGAAGCTTGGCAAGACCCCTCTCTCTTTATAGTTGAGAGGTGATTCATATTCTTGATCCTTTAGGGTTTTGGTGCCCTTGTGCTTGAGGTTGGTGGTGACCCTGGCGGGTTGCATATTGGTCGATATGGCCTTGGGGTTGGTGTTGCCCGATACCCTTAGCCTATGAGATGGCTTGGTGTCATTGTGTGGAGTCTATTAGTCAGTTATGTGGTGTTGTGATGGGTGTTACATTAGTCTTTGACCTATGTGTCGACCGATAGGTCCAGGCTGGGCTAGCTGAGCGACGACCTCCTTGTTGCCTGTTTGAGTTGCATCCTTTGGGGGATTGTTCTTTGGGGTGTGGTGATGCCCGACGGAGCGTTGCACGATAGACCTTGGTGCATGTTACACCTGATGCATGGCACGCTCAGCGGCTCAGTGCCTGATAGGCTTTGTGGCTGTTATCCTAGTGCATAACGCACTGTTGCACGACATAGCCCGAGCTCCACGTTACATATGTATGTCCGATACCCTGTGTTACATGATGATGTGTTTCCCGACACCGAGGTGCACAACACAACATTGCATGGCCCTGAGTTGCACGATGCGCCCTTGGGCTTAGCTGCACGTTATGATGGGCGTTATGCCCTGGGTTGTCCGATATGCATGTGGTTGCACGACGCATGCTGCACGATACACCCTAGGGTATCTCGACACCCTTGCTGTTATGCTTGGCCGATATGTGCTGGTATGCTTAACCGTTATGCGTTTGAGTATTGGGCGATAGAGGAGAGTACCCTGCCCGATACTACCTTTGGTGAGGGTAGTGGGTGCTTTTAGTGAGGGTCTTGTTCCTTACATGGAAAACCGATATGCTAGGTCTTGTTTCATGCATCACGTTTGGTTTTTAATGGTAACCCTTAATATGCTTGGTATTATGGATCGCATCTATGTAGCTTGACATGATAGTACCTATGTTTATGATCATATGGAATGATATGTATAATGATGAGTAAATGGTAAGCATATAAGATGCTTTGCATGATGATATGGCCTATTTCTGTGGTCACAGGTTGAGGCATGGATGGAAAAATATCTAATCATCAATGTTACCCTATTTCAATAATATGATCTTTCTGTTAATCCATGATGATTGTGCATACTAACCATGCAGGCGTTTCATACAGATGCATAGCCAGGTAAAGGGGCTATGAGGTATATATGTTGAATAACATTGCTTTAATGGTTACTCTTGTTGATGAGATAACATGCATGGTGTGTTTGGTCGGGATACCTGAGTTTGGCTAAGAGATTTTATTCTCTGATGATGATCTGGGATTGCTATCCCATGGTGATGATGTAAGCCTTGAGAGGCAGTGAAACTATGTGATGAGGGATTGAGATCCCATGGCAATGTAATGTTGGATCCTTGTGATGAATCAGGATGATGTTGATGACAGTAAAAGCATGATGTTGAGTTTCATGTTGTTTATTCTTGTTATAGTCTGCATGACTTGATTGTCTCAATAATCCACTTAAAATATACTAACTAATCACAGTGGAACATATCATGTAGTTTGCCCTGGCCATAGATCCATCATCGTCAGGAGGTGGTGATGGTGAAACGGGTTCTCCTGAGGGTTAACCCGGAGCACATATTGTTGAATATGCGAGGTTTCTCCTAGCCTAAAGTAAGGAGGTAAGAGTGCAACTTCGTTTGTAGACTCCAGAGTGTGGATTCAGGCCCGTAGCTCAATTACGATAAGAGCATGGTGAACAGGCCCATGGCTCTGGATGTGTGATATGGGAGCATGAATGTGTTTATGGCTTAGAGCACGGTGAATAGACCCGTGGCTCAGTTTCACTAGCGCCGATACCTGTACTGAGGTGGGCTAGGCAGAGGGTAGCTTGACCCTGTGGCTGAGGCCACTTAAGCATGAGACTGCGGTCCTGCTTGTGTTGTACTCGTGCACTGACCACGAGGCGGAGAGGTCATGGAGTCTGGCTCTTCCATTGACCTTGTTTGGCACTGGCTTGGGTTTCGCAACCGAAGGTTGGATTTGAGCGGTACGACTCACTTTCTTAGGGCATAATAATACGTAATCCAGCCGAATAGTATTTACTGTTTAAGGCAAAACACAAAACATTGGTTGAGGCCTTATATGTGTAATTAATCTTATTATACTTGTAGTTACTTATACGTTCTTGATGTTATGAGGTAAGAACTTATAAATCATATCTTGTCAATCATGTTCCATAAAGGAATTCTTGGGTACACGCCTTCCATACTTTTTGGTAAACTTGATGGTATGAATAGTCTTGCTATATAGATTGCTCTTGTTGTACCTTTTATCAGTTACCTGTATAAACAGGTGATGAACTCATGTGATGACTAGACAACTGATCTCCTAAGCTGTGGACATGCAACAAGACTTGTAAATGTTTATATAACTTGTTTCCTTGTAGGATGAGGACCTAAATGTAATAGTTTCTCAGTTTATCTACTTTCCGCAATCGGTTTTAATTAACCCGTGTTTTCGGTAATCTGTGGTTATGGTTATTTCCGCACGTTTTTGCGTAACACCTCGTTGTCTATGTGATAGTGGGATGTGTTGCCACAAGAATAGTATGGAATGTGATGGTAATGCTTCACCTTATGCATCCATGATCTAATGGGGATGTCGTGAGTAGTAATGTACAATTGTTGTTGAATCTAGTCTTTTAACTCAAGATTGTTTTGCTATTTGAGTAGCACAATAGTAAAATTCAAAAGAACATGGTGAACTCTCTTTCGTGATTTAGAGGTAATACATAAAAATAGTACATATCTAGCGGTATGAATTGAGATAGTTGGATCAGATTATCAATGTTGAGGTAACACCTCAAGAGTATGAAAATATTGAAATGGTTGTTTCTCTCTCTATCCTATGATTGATTGTGGCATAGAGAATTTTTTTGTTATCATTGAAAACTATTTCAAAGATGTTGTGATTAAGTAAAGGAATAAATGACTTAATGTTGAAAAATGCATTCAAGTATGAAATATAAGAATATAATGACATGTAAGATTTAAAAAGCTTAAAATAAACCTTGAATGTAATTTACTTGCATATTTATGTTTCGAGGATGAAACCTTTTTAGGGGGGGGGGGAGAATTGTTATGACCGCATCTTAGCTTAATTGGTAAACTAGAGTTTACCTGGATGATTAAATGCTTAATTGGATTGATGATTACTTAAATCTAATTAATGATGATAATTAAATTATGATGTTTTAAACCTAATAAGAATGTTAAGTGTTCTATTGTTTGAGAAATTAGGGTTTGAGAAATATAAACCCTAGTTGGCTGAAATTAGGGTTTTGATGCTACATGAGTATGTAATTTGATCAGGATAACAGTGTGGTAAATGATTTTTCATATTTTCTACAAATTTTTTATTTAATTGAATTTTTGATATGATATGGATAACTCAATCAAGCATATTAGTGAAAAATGTTAGAATATTTGAGTGTTCTTTGAATGTGGTTCTCGATCGAACTATACTTCGATCAAAATGCTGACAGAGTACTTTTCAGTAGTGTAGTGTTTTATTTTTAATTATTTATTGGTAACGCCAAATGATCTGAAATTTTAAATAGAGATCTGAAACTCAATCATAAACATGTAAAATTTTCATAATTTTTGGATGCGTTTAGACCTTATCAGTAGATGAATTACAGTAACTGACATTTCTACAGAATTCTGGATAGTAGTGCACTATTCGATTTTTAGTTATTTAATGGAAGCTTGGAATGATCTCAAATTTTAACTGAAGTTTTGTAATCAATTATACACAACATGCTAAATTCTCATAATTTTTGGAAGAGGTTTGATCTCTGAAATACACGAATTTACAGAAACCATTTTATGACAGAAAAAATTTGCTGAAATAAGAAAAAGTATAGTAAGGGGTCAAAATGCAACTAACCCAAGCAGCTCAATTGCTCTATATAGTCAACCTAACATACAAGGAGCTCTCATAATTCATGATTCAATCTAGAGAAACGAAATCATAGAGAGAGAGAGAGTTAGGGTTTGAGAGGAGAAATTGATGGAGATGCTGACCTAGGGTTTTGCGGTCCAAGGAATCATGAAATCATGTAAGTTTAGCTTCTTTGGATATAGTTTCATGGTGAATCTTATCTCACATGTCAAAATTCCATCCCTCCTCTGATTTGATCCAAAATGGTATCAAAACTTCCCCTTTTCTCACTCTTTCTTCATAATCCCTCATTTTTAGGGTTTCCGAGTTGAAAGCAAGAAGAATTGGGTGAATTGCTAGATATGAGATCGAGATTTTCAGGGATGATCTATGTTTTTAAGGTGTTTTCACACCTTAGGGTGAGTGGGAACTTCCTTTAAATAGTATATTGCACGAAAATTGGTTAATTCATCCATAATCTTTAATTGCTAGTATGCGACTACAAACCCTGAATTATCTATTTGTTCTAAGTTGTTGCAAAATGATATAAAATGGATTCTTCCTCTGTTTGGATGAAGTTCATATGATAAAATCATATTAGAAATGTATACAATACATCCTAATTAGAATCCCCTAAGTATTAACAGAGGTTATAAGAGTAAACTGAAACATAGGGAATTTGTCTATGACTGAAATTTGTTGTATAAGTAAATAGAGAAAATTACTTATCTAGATCTCCTTGGTTATGAATGATTATTTATCTAAATTCATAGTACATATATGTCATATACTATCTTGGATTTCATTCAAAGTGAATAGTGTTTGTTTGATATCTCAATAAAGAGGGTGAAACCCTAGATGCGAGGAAAGTTGGATATTTGCGAATAGATATCGTGAAATCCATTTGAAGGGATTTTCTTGACATGATAGACTTTATTTATTCAATGTTATTATTGATGCATGATATCCTAGTGAATGGCATGTAAACCTAAATTCAACTCAGTTCCAAGGTTTCATACATATATTGATTTTATGTGATTTGTTGATAGTAGTCTTTATTCAATGAATATTTATGTCGCATGAACTCTTTATGGGTGCCATGTGAATAAGTTGTTTCCTAGTGAGAGGTGACAAGATGTGTGATGTCCTTGTGAGCCATGAGAATACTTGTACAACCAGTGAAATGAATACCTTGGTCTAAGGACCTAGAGGTAATGGTTACCTGTTACAGAGGTAACAATGTTATGTGATGATCTAAGGGTTTGAATACCCATATCCAATAATCATGATAATGATGTGAAGGGATGAGAATTCCTAGTAATGTGATAAGGGATTGAGATCCCAGGTATCATGTGTTTTAAAGATTTGAAAAGTATGTGATAGATGTATTACACCTTTCTTTGTAGCATTTGTGTTGATTAAATGAAACCCTAAGTGTAGGGTGTTCAATGAATCAAGTATTGTGATATCAATGTTCTCAGCTATTATTAATAATTCTTATCATGATAAGTAATTAACTCTTAATTGAGTTATGAGATGCACAACTCAAGATTTGGGTTGATATGTACGATTCTAGTGTGTATGTGTCAAGTGGACATGAAATATGTTTATTTAAGAATTTTAGTCTGCCTGCATGTATAGTATGTTGATTACTTAGTATATTACAATGTTTTGAATATAATGCTCTACCAAGTTTAGAATGATATACATGTTGTATTATAATTTCAAATAAGTAGATGCGACACCATAGAGATACCAAAGTCAAGTATAAGTAAGAGAAGGGTACAATGTAGAAAGAGCTTTCTAGGAATAATAAAATAATATACTTAAGAGCCTTGAACACCGTAGAACCCCTACATGAGGTATGCACCTTAGGGGTGAAACAACCTAACCCTAAAAACATCTAGTATACGGGGGTCAGAATGTTCTATCAGGTGGTACGGGGGATGAAGCCCTAGTGGAAGTCTCCTTAAATTATAGTTTGCAGTGTCCAACATCAACCAGAAGTCTTGGTGACACTAGAGTACAGAAAAGTATGTCCAACATCAACCAGAAGTCCTGGTGGCACTATAGTACAGAAAAGCCAAGAGGTGGCTTGACTCTCTGCCTATGTGCTCAAGTTAGAGGAGGAGTCCAGTTTAGGCCAGAGAGCCATTTCCCTATTGCAGACCAGGAGAGTAGTCAGACTTAGCATTTCCCGGGTGTGTCTGATAAGTCTTGTACGGTGTGATCGTAGTGCATTATGAGTCTTCATATGTAGAGTACACTGCATATGATCATGGCATAATAAAATGAATGAGAGGTCAAACAAGTGTGTACAGTTATTCAATTATTCTTTGTATGTTTATGAATTATTAGTTCTCTTTATGATCAATCAAGCATTTCATACATTGATTCACTCTTATAGATATTTAGAGTATCCTGCCATATTTATGATTGTCAATTATTAGACTCTCTAAAGATTTTTGTTGTTATAATTAATATCAATTGCTCAAAAGTATATCTATAATTATATCAGTGCTTTAGACTGTTTCTTTGAAGTACTCATTCACTGAGCGAGTAGGCTCACCCCTCTACTCAATTTTTTTAGGGAAATCACATGGACTTGAAGAAGATATCATTGCATCAGAGTATATCTGCCACAAGAGTTAAGTCTGAGTATAGTTAAGTTCAGTCAGTCCCTGTCACTCTAGGTCCTTCTAAAGAAATAAGAGAGAGTTGTAAGTGATGATGTATAACATTATTCCTCTTTTAGCAATATGTGCGAATCAACAAGTCTTATGTGCTTAAAAGTATGAGGAAAATAATGAATGTTCATACATGCATTTTTACTATTGAAATCATATTAGAGAAATCAATGTTTAGATTCCCTTGTAAAGTTGGTTTATGTGGTTCAATGCGAGAAAACAAAGAGTTTTGAAATAGAAGAAAAAGTTAAGGGTGATCTTTGTATTACGTTAAATCCTCAATTTATGCCCTGATCTCATGATTAGTGGAAATTGTGAGATCGGGGTGTAACACTCAAACTGTGCTCAAAGCACATAACAAGTCATAAGAACCAAATCACATGAAACCTATGCAATTTTTTTTGAGAAAGGGCGCATGCCATTCTTTTTATTTAATATCTTCTAAAGCAATTACAATGATAGCATCATCAAAACCCTCATCCCTAATCCTAGGGTTTTCTGCATGGCAGGATAGAGTAGCTAAGGCATGGGCAACCCCATTGCCTTGTCTACAAACAAAACAAAACTAAAAAGAAGAAAACTATTGTGAGAGGAGGATAACACGCCTAACCAGTAGCTCTTCATTACCCCGACCCCAACTTCCGATCCTTACTGCCTGCTCCACAAGGGTTCTATCCATCTCAATTATGGTATCCCTAGAACCCAGCTCCAATGCCATTTTCATGCCTTCTAGAGTAGCCATTCCCTTCACCTAAAGCACTAAGAATGTATGCTTCAGTTTGCATTGATAGGTCATCTTGATAGCTCCATGCTCATATCTAATAACTGCCTCACAACCACTTCTCCCGTCAGCCCCCACACTGGCGTTAGTGTTCAACTTGTATAGCCCATGCACCGAATTCACCCAAGAAGCCAATCCAACTATAGGTCTATGCAGCGGCACCCCCGCCACCACCGTCATGTACTTGGCATGATCAACTACTAGGGTCTTAAAACCCGTGACCAATGTAGGAATGAAGGGGGGTTTCGGGTCAAACAATATCTTGTTCCTATCCATCCATGCCACCCAAAGAAGTGTGGCTCCTTCGTCCTTTCTCTTCTAGTCTTCGATATGTAGTAGCTCTCTTATCAACTATCGTGCATCCATGGTATCCACGTATCCACTCCAATCTAGCTCGCCTACTACCCAAACTACATTTGCTGAGTTGAACTTCACCGGAGCGTGCGTCAGAGTTTCCTAGTGTTGGCCGCATCTTTGACAGGTGTCTTCTTGAACAATATTCTTTCTAGCAAGTTCTGATTTTGTTGGCAATAAATTCCAGAGAGCACACCATATGAAGTGTTTTAGCTGTGGAGGTCAGAATTGCTTCCAAACTCTTCGCCAATCCTCAATGTCCAAATCATCCAACACATCTACTATTGCCTGTATCATGCTGTAGGCATTACGCACCATAAACTTTCCCTTGTTATCTTTGTCCCAGCATAGTGTGTCGCCTCCACTTGTGCCTGAGATGGGTATGAGCCATATCATATCACCTATGTGAGGAGGGAAGCAATCTAATAATGCTCCATAGTCCCACTGACATATCTCTTGGTTGATTAAGTGCATCACTATCGTGTACTCCACCGGTCCATGTATTAGGTAATGTTAGACCTGACCATTTAACTATGGAATCCACCTATCCCTATAGATGTCTATCCTGCTATAGTCTCACACCCTCCACAAAATTCCTGTTATGGCCAGTTGTATAGCTCCCCATATGCTCCCTCATGTATAGTTGGGCACACCTCCCATTTTTGCCTATAACACCGAATCATTTTTGTAGTATTTCACCTTCTAGATTCGGGCTACTAATGAGCTTTCATTGGTAGCTAGCTGCCAACCTTATTTAGCAAGTAGATCTTGATTGAATGCCTTGAGATCTTTGAAGCCCATTCCCCCATTCTCCTTAGACATGCATAGTGACACACGTATAACATGTGTGTAATACGCAAGTGTACGCGTCGAAGTAATACGGGATTATGAGTCCCGAGTTATCGAATACAGGGAGTTGTGAGATTAAAGACTATTACTAATTAGTATTGATCAACTAAGCCAAAAACAAGAGTTGATTGTTTATTTAATTAACTAAGAACAAAAAGTAAATCTAACTAAGGTTGTTGTGATCAAGAAGGGATGAATTCCTTAGGACTTTTGGTTTCACCATGGGCAACACTAAATCTAATATGTAATTATTAATATAACTCCGTCCTAATCCTGAATAAAGAGCTTGTAGCTAGAAACTACATGCTTCCGTAGTGTAATTCCCCTACCTAATATAAAGCCAATTCCATTCTCATAGTAATTGATTCATTAGTTATGTGCTTTTGGTTTAACTCTGGGTAATCTCCTCCCATTTATGCCTCACCTTTCCCAAGGGACACTGATAAATGGGTGAACCTATGTATTTCTAACCCTTAATCCCCTTTTCAGCAGTAATTAAGGATCTGATACGCTAATTGTGGTGATCAAGCACAATAAGGACATGCGATTTCCATAGATTCATATTAAAAAATGAAGAGGAAAATATATATTAACTCATAAGAATCAGACACAATGCATACCCGGGCTACTCCCGGGTCCTAAGGAATTACAGTTTTTAACTGAAAATAGACGGCATGGTATCACAGTAAGTCAAAAAGATGTAAAACATGAATTTCGAGATACAGTAAGTTGGATAAAGGGTTAAAGAGTGGATCTGGAGAATATGGAGAGAATTTGCCATCATTTCCGCCGCCAAAACGCCTCTAAGGTCTTATGTGTAGGGTTCCTCTATTTTTCTCTCTCCATTCGGCTGTCGTATCGTCCCCCCGTGATAGATCTACCAATTGCGGTTCTAATGGTGTCTTTTATTGCCGTCGTACATGTTTAGGTCAAGAGGAAATCTAAAATGTAATTTTTAATACAATATGTGTTAAACTTAACACATTAAAATTTGGTCCGCAGCGTCTGAGTCGATGGTATCGAGTTGGAAGTCGATGGTATCGACTTATTCACAGTAAAACATCTTTTTCCTTTTCAATCTGGAGCAAAAAATATTTGTACTCTGATGCCATGTCTGCACCATCGACTGAGTCGATGGTATCGAGTTGGAAGTCGATGGTATCGACTTATTCACAGTAAAACATCTTTTTCCTTTTCAATCTGGAGCAAAAAATATTTGTACTCTGATGCCATGTCTGCACCATCGAGTTGCAAGTCGATGGTATCGACTTTACTCCAGTAAATAATAATTATCTGCAATAAAATAATCAATGAATAAAATTAAATAATTATTATAATAATTAAAACATGTAAAATGCATGTAAAATACATATAAAAATATAAGAAATGATGCACAAGGGATTTTACTAATTTGGTAAAATATGTATTAAGAAGATATTCAATTAAGGACAAATGACAAAGAAAATAACCAAATTAGATATCAAAATAACGAAAATTTATGCATACATCACACCCCTAAGCTTGAATATTGCTCGTCCTCGAGCAACACTACTCTTAGATTTGTTTGAAATAGTCAGCAAGAAGATAAGTACTTATGAATTACTTTTTTCTAACCGCCCTCTACCAGTCGGTTCCAAAATGATCATTGCCAACCACTAAACACGTAACTACTCTAAAGCGATCAATATTGTTCATAATAGATTTCCACAATAAGATTAATGAAAAACACTATCAATATGAAGCAGTTAATATCATGGCCAGTAGGACACATGCTTGATGCACCATGTGATCTCCCTATCTACATGGCTCTGAGCTACCTAAATAAACTACTTGGAAGCAGATACCCAAATAAAAATGGATGAGGGGATTAATTGTGATGGTGGCCTACCATACAGAGCAATGGGTGGAAAAAAATGGGTGGCTATGAAATCAGGAATCACAAGAATAATCCAAATCATTTATACAAGAAATAAAAAAATATGATGCACCTATATGATGGATAAAATGTGAATGTTTTCCTTCTAATGCCTATTTTTTTTGGTGGGATGATACATGCAATGAATGTCTCATCCTAATGATGAATATAGGTGGAAATGTGCTTATAAAAAGATCCACAATCCCCTCATTTGTTGCTTAGAGAGAATATGTCATTGAACTTAAAATCCTTTTGCTCCTTTTTTCTATTTTTTCTTTTTCTTTTTCAATAACTATTTTTTTTCTTACACTATTTTTATCAAGATGAACAGTTCATGCTTGGGTTTTTTTTGCTTTTTTTATTTGGAGAAGGAGTAAGGAGATACAAGCTTTTTTTACACTCTTTCATGACAGAAGATGGTAGAAGATAACAAATATTGAACACCTTATGAAATATGCAATGAAAATGAAACTATATGCGATTTTGTTATGCAAACTACAAATGCTCAAAAGAGATTGTATGATTTTTTTTCTTTCTAATGCATAATAAAATGAACTAACTATATGCTTCCTATCATTCCATGTATTGCATACGAGTGGAAAATAACTTGGATTAAACTTGATCATCCTATGGTGGTGAATGAAGATGAATGGAAGGTGGATGAGATCACATGAATAAGAGACAATGTCTTTCCCAACCTTGATATGTCCCTCTTCTATCAACTTGTGTAACATGGTAACCTTAGAGTTTATTTCTAAAATTCACATTAAAGAACATGGTACTATTTGGTTGGTTTGGACTCAAACATCACCATCATAACACAATCCATAGGGTTAAGTTAGGTTTTTCATTCAATCAATATGTCTTCAAGTTGACTAATCCAAACAATTCCTCCAGTTATGTACTCTTAAACATAGCAAATTTATCTTAAAGTGCAAAGCATAAAAGCACATTCACTTTTCAACAATTATCAGAATTGATACCACATCATCAAGAAATGGCTAATCCTAATAAAAATTTTATATTTTGTCCACAACTACACTAGATAGAAGTGGACCCTAAGAAGAAGAAGAAAATATTTCAAACAACAAAAGAAAAACATGTAGAGATATGATAAAAAGTAAAGATGCAAAATAAAGATAGAAGTGTCATTCCATTCCTCCCGCTAAGCTTGAATATGACATTGTCCTCAATGTCAAAAGCAAAGGAAGATACATGGAACGACTGTATAAGTATGGACGATGAACTCTAGGGTCAAAGATGAGTAGATACGATCCACATGATAATCTTCCCTCCAATATGCACTCAAGCTCAGTGAAGTGTCTATGCTTGCTTAGCTTGTGAGATGTCACTAATGAAAACTCAGTACTACCGACCGTGAAGTTGGTGGTACCGACTGAGTGCGTCCCTGCACACTGAATGCACATATCAAGGCACCTTTTTTACTTGCATCGAAACTAGATATCACAATCTACAAATAGGAATGTAAAAGTAGAATTGAAAATTTAACAAACTAAACCTAATTTGTGGGTTGCCTCCCACGAGCTCCCCTGTTTAACGTCCTAGGATGGACACATGTCAATCAACAATAATCAGGTGGTCGTGGAGGAGGGTGAAGCTCTCTCCGCCTCTTCCTTCTAAACTTTTGGTTCCTTGCAACAATGATAAAAAACAAATAATAGTCAGAAGATCAGCATGTATTGTTGACATTCCATTTCAAAAGTAAATTATTATTGTAATGATCATGAACATGAACACGACTCACAATCAAGTCTTGATGTGGGAGCACATGCAGAAATAGATAGCCATGAGGTGAAAGGTATAATGATGATTGATCCTTAATTTCTATGACCATCCCCAATGGATCACTCCTATCTACACATAATAGAGGGATTACATCAAAGGTGAATTTGTGTGCCTCCTCTTCTTCTAATAATTCAATCCCCCCACATTCATTAATATCCTCACAAAAACTTTCAAAATTCTCATCTGGATATATATCCCATATAGGATCCTCAATAAGGAAATGAAGAGATGGGTCTTGTGTTGAAGGAATTATGTGATGGGTAATGGTAAAATCCTCCACCTTTTCACTCTCAGTATCCTCTTCCTCATTCTCTTCTTCCTCTCTAATATCACTATCAAATAAAGCACCTTCCAGATCCTCCTCTCCTTCACTCATATCCCAAACACATGTATCAAAATTGTCATCCACCTTATTTGCAACATTCTTCTCATCTTCCTCATCAGATCCCCAATCATATTCAAAATCAATCATAGGATTCGAGGGTGTGGGTGTGGTCTCAATGTAAGGACATGGTAGAGGTAATTCTAAAACTTCTTCCAGTATGTTCTCCTCACTCATTAATTCCTTATCTTCAACTTCTTCCATTTTCTCTACTCTACCCCAACCTCCATTAGAAATAGGACCTTTGTGATTTAAAACATATTGAACCATAATCCTAATATGCTCACGATGAATTTCCTTTGAGATTTTCTCATGATGTAATGAAGGTGGACTCAGACATCTATAACCTACATGTGCATTTCCACACTCAGAATAAAAAGGGGCCATGTGTTTTTTTTTACTTTTTTTTTAACTGAAAGAAGACTAACTACAAAGAAATTTTTAGATGAATATGTACAATGCCTAAACTAACAGTAAAGTTTTATGTAATGAAAAATGAGAAGAAAAAAAAATAAAAATAAAAAAGGAAAATAAATATAATGGCCTAGAGTGGTCGATCCTAACTTTTTATAGTGTTAACCATGCCAACTCCCCGGCAGCGGCGCTAAAAACTTGACACACGTATAACATGCGTGTAATACGTAAATGTACATGTCGAAGTAATATGGGATTATGAGTCCTGAGTTATCGAATACAGGGAGTTGTGAGGTTAAAGACTATTACTAATTAAGATTGATCAACTATGCCAAAAACAAGAGTTGATTGGTTGTTTAATTAACTAAGAACAAAAAGTAAATCTAACTAAGGTTGTTGTGATCAAGAAGGGATGAATTCCTTAGAACTTTTGGTTTCACCACAGGCAACACTAAATCTAATCCGTAATTATTAATATAACTCCCTCCTAATCCTGAATAAAGAGCCTGTAGCTAGAAACAACCTACTTTCGCAGTGTAATTCCCCTACCTAATATAAAGCCAATTCCATTCTCATAGTAATTGGTTCATTAGCTAGGTGCTTTTGGTTTAACTCTGGGTAATCTCCTCCCATTTATGCCTCACCTTTCCCAAGGAACGCCGATAAATGGGTGAACCTATATATTTCTAACCCTTAATCCCCTTCTGAGCAGTAATTAAGGATCTAATACACTAATTGTGGTGATCAAGCACAATAAGGACATGCGATTTCCATATATTCATATTCAAAAAATAAGAGAAATATATATATTAACTCATAAGAATCAGACACAATGCATACTCGGGCTACTCCCGGGTCCTAAGGAATTACGGTTTTTAGCTGAAAAATAGAAGACATGGTATCACAATAAGTCGAAAAGATGTAAAACATGAATTTCGAGATACAGTAAGCTGGAGAAAGGGTTAAAGAGTGGATCTGGAGAAGATTGAGAGAATTTGCCGTCATTTCCGCTACCAAAACACCTCCGAGGTCTTCTGTGTAGGGTTCCTCTACTTTTCTCTCTCCGTTCGGCTGTCGTATGGTCCCCCCATGATAGATCTCCAAATTGCAGTTCTAACAGTGTCTTTTATAGCCGTCGTACATGTTTAGGTCAAGAGGAAACCTAAAATGTAATTTTTAATATAATATGTGTTAGATTTAACACATTAAAATTTGGTCTGCAGCGTCTGAGTCGATTGTATCGAGTTGGAAGTCGATGGTATCGACTTGTTCATAGTAAAACGTCCTTTTCCTTTCCAATCTGGAGCAAAAAATATTTGTACTCTGATGCCATGTCGGTACCATCGAGTTGCAAGTCGATGGTATCGACTTTGCTCCAGTAAATAATAATTATCTACAATAAAATAATCAATGAATAAAATCAAATAATTATTATAATAATTAAAACATGTAAAATACATTTAAAAATTAAGAAATGATGCACACGTGATTTTTACTAATTTGGTAAAATATGTATTAAAAAGATATTCAATTAAGCACAAATGATAAAGAAAATAACCAAATTAGATATCAAAATAACGAAAATTTATGCATACATCAGACCCCTAAGCTTGAATATTGCTCGTCCTCGAGCAACACTACTATTAGATTTGTTTGAAATAGTTAGCAAGAAGACAAGTACCTATGAATTACTTTTTTCTAAGCGCCCTCCATCAGTCGGTCCCAAAACGATCTTTGCCAACCATTGAAAAAGTAACTACTCTAAAGCGATCAATAATGTTCATAATAGATTTCCACTATAAGATTAATGAAAAAATCTATCAATATGAAGCAGTTAATATCATGGCCAGTAGGACACATGCTTGATGCACCATGTGATCTCGCTATCTACATTGCTCTGATATACCTAAATAAACTACTTGGAAGCAGATCCCCAAATAAAAATGGATGAGGGGATTAATTTTGATGGTGGCCAACCATACAGAGCAATAGGTGAAAAAAAATGGGTGGCTATGAAATCAGGAATCACAAGAATAATCCAAATCATTTACATAAGACATAAAAATATGATGCACCTATATGATGGATAAAATGTGAATGTTTTCCTTTTAATGCCTATTTTTTTATTTTGGTGGGATGATGCATGCAATGAATGTCTCATCCTAATGATGAATATAGGTGGAAATGTGCTTATAAAAAGATCCACAATCCCCTCATTTGTTGCTTAGAGAGAATATGGCATTGAACTTAAAATCATTTTCCTCCTTTTTTTCTATTTTTTCTTTTTCTTTTTCAATAACTTTTTTTTTCTTACACTATTTTTAGCAAGATGAACAATTCATGCTTGGTTTTTTTATTTGTTTTTTTATTTGGAGAAGGAGTAAGGAGATACAACCTTTTTTTACACTCTTTCATGATAGAAGATGGTAGAAGATAACAAATATGTAACACCTTATGAAATATGCAATGCAAATGAAACTATATGCGATTATGTTATGCAAACTACAAATGCTCAAAAGAGATTGTATGATTTTTTTTCTTTCTAATGCATAATAAAATGAACTAACTATATGCTTCCTATCATTCCATGTATTGCATACAAGTGGAAAATAACTTGGATTAAACTTGATCATCCTATGGTGGTGATTGAAGATGAATGGAAGGTGGATGAGATCACATGAAGAAGAGACAATGCCTTTCCCAACCATGATATGTCCCTCTTATATCAACTTGTGTAATAGGGTAACCTTAGAGTTTATTTCTAAAATTCACATTAAAGATCATGGTACTGTTTGGTTGGTTTGGACTCAAACATCGTCGTCATAACACAAGCCATAGGGTTAAGTTAGGTTTTTCATTCAATTAGTATGTCTTCAAGCTGCCTAATCTAAACAATTCCTCCAGTTATGCACTCTTAAACATAGCAAATTTAGCTTAAAGTGCAAAGCATAAAAGCACATTCAGTTTTCAACAATTATCAGAATTGATACCACATCATCAAGAAAAGGCTAATCCTAACTAAAATTTTATATTTTGTCCACAATTAGACTAGATAGAAGTGGACCCTAAGAAGAAGAAAAAAAATTTCAAACAACAAAAGCAAAACATGTAAAGATATGATAAAAAGTAAAGATGCAAGATAAAGATAGAAGTGTCATTCCATTCCTCCCCCTAAGCTTGAATATTACATTGTCCTCAATTTCAAAAGAAAAGGAAGATACATGGAATAACTGTATAAGTATGGGCGGTGAACTCTAGGGTCAAAGATGAGTAGATACGATCCACATGATAATCTGCCCTCCAATATGCACTCAAGCTCACTGAAGTGTCTATGTTTGCTCAGCTTGTGAGATGTCACTAATGAAAACTCAGTACTACCGACAATGAAGTCGGTGGTACCGACTCAGTGCGTCCCTGCACACTGAATGCACATATCAAGGCACCTTTTTTACTTGCATCAAAACTAGATATCACAATCTACAAATAGGAATGTAAAAGTAGAATTGAAAGTTTAAAAAAATAAACCTAATTGGTGGGTTTCCTCCCACAAGCTCCCTTGTTTAACGTCCTAGGATGGACACATGTTAATTAACAATAATCAGGTGGTCGTGGAGGAGGGTGAAGCTCTCTCTGCCTCTTCCTTCTAAACTTTTGGTTCCTTGCAACAATGATAAAAAAACAAATAATAGTCAGAAGACCAGCATGTATTGTTGACATTCCATTTCAAAAGTAAATTATTATTGTAATGATCATGAACATGAACATGACTCACAATCAAGTCTTGATGTGGGAGCACATGCAGGAATAGATAGCCATGAGGTGAAAGGTATAATGACGATTGATCCTTAATTTCTATGACCATCCCCAATGGATCACTCCTATCTACACATAACAGAGGGATTGCATCAAAGGTGAATTTGTGTGCCTCCTCATCTTCTAATAACTCAATTCCCCCACATTCATTAATATCCTCACAAAAACTTTCAAAATTATCATCTGGATATATATCCCATATAGGATCCTCAATAAGGAAATGAAGAGATGGGTCCTGTGTTGAAGGAATTATGTGATGGGTAATGGGAAAATCCTCCACCTTTTCACTCTCAATATCCTCTTCCTCACTCTCTTATTCCTCTCTAATATCACTATCAAATAAAGCACCTTCTGGATCCTCCTCTCCTTCATTCATATCCCAAACACATGCATCAAAATTGTCATCCACCTTATTTGCATCATTCTTCTCATCTTCCTCATCAGATCCCCAATCATATTCAAAATCAATCCTAGGATTCGAGGGTGTGGGTGTAGTCTTAATGGAAGGACATGGTAGAGGTGATTCTAAAACTTCTTCCAATATGTTCTCCTCACTCTCTAATTCCTTATCCTCAACCTCAACTTCTTCCATTTTCTCTACTCTACCCCAACATCCATTAGAAATAGGACCTTTGCGATTTAAAACATATTGAACCATAATCATAATATGCTCACGATGAATTTCCTTTGTGATTTTTTCATGATGTAATGAAGGTGGACTCAGACATCTATAACCTACATGTGCATTTCCACACTCAGAATAAATAGGGGCCATGTGTTTTTTTTTACTTTTTTTAACTAAAGGAAGACTAACTACAAAGAAATTTTTAGATGAATATGTATAATGCCTAAACTAACAATAAAGTTTTATATAATGCAAAATGGGAAGAATAAAATAAAAATAAAAAGCAAAATAAATACAATGGCCTAAAGTGGCCGATCCTAACTTTTTATAGTGTTAACCATGCCAACTCCCCGGCAACGACGCCAAAAACTTGACACACGTATAGCGTGCGTGTAATACACAAGTGTATGTGTCGAAGTAATATGGGATTATGAGTCATGAGTTATCAAACACAGGGAGTTGTGAGGTTAAAGATTATTACTAATTAGGATTGATCAACTAAGCCAAAAACAAGAGTTGATTGTTTGTTTAATTAACTAAGAACAAAAAGTAAATCTAACTAAGGTTGTTGTGATCAAGAAGGGATGAATTCCTTAGGACTTTTGGTTTCACCACGGGAAACACTAAATCAAATCCGTAATTATTAATATAACTCCCTCCTAATCCTGAATAAAGAGCTTGTAGCTCGAAACTACCTGCTTCCGCAGTGTAATTCCCCTACCTAATCTAAAGCCAATTCCATTCTCATAGTAATTGATTCATTAGTTAGGTGCTTTTTGTTTAACTCTGGGTAATCTCCTCCCATTTATGCCTCACCTTTCCCAAGGGACGCCAATAAATGGGTGAACCTATATATTTCTAACCCTTAATCCCCTTTTCAGCAGTAATTAAGGATCTAATACGCTAATTGTGGTGATCAAGCACAATATGGACATGAGATTTACATAGATTCATATTCAAAAATTAAGAGGAAAATATATATTAACTCATAAGAATCAGACACAATGCATACCCAGGCTACTCCCGGGTCCTAAGGAATTATGATTTTTATCCGAAAATAGACGTCATGGTATTACAGTAAGTCGAAAAGATGTAAAACATGATATTTGAGATACAGTAAGTTGGAGAAAGGGTTAAAGAGTGGATCTGGAGAAGATGGAGAGAATTTGTCATTGTTTCTGCCACCAAAACACCTCTGAGGTCTTCCGTGTAGGGTTCCTCTACTTTTCTCTTTCCGTTCGGCTCTCGTATTGTCCCCCCATGATAGATCTCCCAATTGCGGTTCTAATGGTGTCTTTTATAGCCGTCGTACATGTTTAGGTCAAGAGGAAACCTAAAATGTAATTTTTAATAAAATATGTGTTAGATTTAACACATTAAAATTTGGTTCGCAATGTCTGAGTCAATGGTATCGAGTTGGAAGTCGATGGTATCGACTTATTCACAGTAAAATGTCCTTTTCCTTTTCAATCTGGAGCAAAAAATATTTGTACTCTGATGCCATGTCGGTACCATCGAGTTGCAAGTCGATGGTATCGACTTTGCTCCAGTAAACAATAATTATCTGCAATAAAATAATCAATGAATAAAATCAAATAATTATTATAATAATTAAAACATGTAAAATGCATGTAAAATACATGTAAAAATATAAGAAATGATGCACAAGTGATTTTTACTAATTTGGTAAAATATGTATTAAAAAGATATTCCATTAAGCACACATGACAAAGAAAATAACCACATTCGATATCAAAATAACGACAATTTATGCATACATCATACCCCTAAGCTTGAATGTTGCTCGTCCTCGAGCAACACTACTATTAGATTTGTTTGAAATAGTCAGCAAGAAGACAAGTACCTATGAATTACTTTTTCTAACCGCCCTCCACCAGTCGGTCCTAAAACGATCCTTGCCAACCACTGAATAAATAACTACTCTAAAGCGATCAATAATGTTCATAATAGATTTCCATAATAAGATTAATGAAAAACACTATCAATATGAAGCAATTAATATCATGGCCAGTAGGACACATGCTTGATGCGCCATGTGATCTCGCTATCTACGTTGCTCTGATCTACCTAAATAAACTACTTGGAAGTAGATCCCCAAATAAAAATGGATGAGGGGATTAATTGTGATGGTGGCCTACTATACAGAGCAATGGGTGGAAAAAAATGGGTGGCTATGAAATCAAGAATCACAAGAATAATCCAAATCATTTATACAAGACATAAAAAAAATGATGCACCTATATGATGGATAAATTTTGAATGTTTTCCTTCTAATGCTTATTTTATATTTTGGTGGGATGATGCATGCAATGAATGTCTCATCCTAATGATGAATATAGGTGGAAATGTGCTTATAAAAAGATCCACAATCCCCTCATTTGTTTCTTAGAGAGAATATGGCATTGAACTTAAAATCATTTTCCTCCTTTTTTCTATTTTTTCTTTTTCTTTTTCAATAACTCTTTTTTTTTTCTTACACTATTTTTAGCAAGATGAACAGTTCATGCTTGGGTTTTTTTTTTGCATTTTTTATTTGGAGAAGGAGTAAGGAGATACAACCATTTTTTTATACTCTTTCATGATAGAAGATGGTAGAAGATAACAAATATGTAACACCTTATAAAATATGCAATGCAAATGAAACTATATGCGATTTTGTTATGCAAAATACAAATGCTCAAAAGAGATTGTATGATTTTTTCTTTCTTTCTAATGCATAATAAAATAAACTAACTATATGCTTCCTATCATTCCATGTATTGAATACAAGTGCAAAATAACTTGGATTAAACTTGATCATCCTATGGCGGTGAATGAAGATGAATGGAAGGTTGATGAGATCACATGAATAAGAGAAAATTTCTTTCCCAACCATGATATGTCCCTCTTCTATCAACTTGTGTAACATGGTAACCTTAGAGTTTATTTCTAAAATTCACATTAAAGATCACGGTACTGTTTGGTTGGTTTGGACTTAAACATCATCATCATAATACAAGTCATAGGGTTAAGTTAGGTTTTTCATTCAATCAGTATGTCTTCAAGCTGACTAATCCAAACAATTCCTCCAGTTATGTACTCTTAAACATATCAAATTTAGCTTAAAGTGAAAGCATAAAAGCACATTCAATTTTCAACAAATATCAGAATTAATACCACATCATCAAGAAACGGCTAATCCTAACTAAAATTTTATATTTTGTCCACAATTACACTAGATAGAAGTGGACCCTAAGAAGAAGAAAAAAAATTCAAACAACAAAAGCAAACATGTAGAGATATGATAAAAAGTAAAGACACAAGCTAAAGATAGAAGTGTCATTCCATTCCTCCCCCTAAGCTTGAATATGACATTGTCCTCAATGTCAAAAGCAAAGGAAGATACATGGAATGACTGTATAAGTATGGGCGGTGAACTCTAGGGTAAAAGATGAGTAGATACGATCCACATGATAATCTGCCCTCCAATATGCACTCAAGCTCAGTGAAGTGTCTATGCTTGCTCAGCTTGTGAGATGTCACTAATGAAAACTCAGTACTACCGACAGTGAAGTCAGTGGTACCGATTCAGTGCGTCCCTGCACACTGAATGCACATATCAAGGCACCTTTTTATTTGCATCAAAACTAGATATCACAATCTACAAATAGGAATGTAAAAGTAGAATTGAAAGTTTAATAAAGTAAACATAATTGGTGGGTTGCCTCCCACAAGCTCCCTTGTTTAACGTCCTAGGATGGACACATGTCAATCAACAATAATCAGGTGGTCGTGGAGGAGGGTGAAGCTCTCTCCACCTCTTCCTTCTAAACTTTTGGTTCCTTGCAACAATGATAAAAAATAAATAATAGTCAGAAGACCAGCATGTATTGTTGGCATTCCATTTCAAAAGTAAATTATTATTGTAATGATCATGAACATGAAAATGACTCACAATCAAGTCTTGATGTAGGAGCACATGCAGAAATATATAGCCATGAGGTGAAAGGTATAATGATGATTGCTCCTTAATTTCTATGACAATCCCCAATGGATCACTCCTATCTACACATAATGGAGGGATTACATCAAAGGTGAATTTGTGTGCCTCCTCCTGTTCTAATAACTCAATTCCCCCACATTCATTAATATCCTCACAAAAGCTTTTAAAATTATCATCTACATATATATCCCATATAGGATCCTCAATAAGGAAATGAAGAGATGGGTCTTGTGTTGAAGGAATTATGTGATGGGTAATGGGAAAATCCTCCACCTTTTCACTCTCAGTATCCTCTTCCTCACTCTCTTCTTCCTCTCTAATATCAATATCAAATAAAGCACCTTTTGGATCCTCCTCTCCTTCACTCATATCCCAAACACATGTGTCAAAATTGTCATCCACCTTATTTGCATCATTCTTCTCATCTTCCTCATCAGATCCCCAATCATATTCAAAATCAATCCTAGGATTCGAGGGTGTGGGCATGGTCTCAATGGAAGGACATGGTAGAGATGATTCTAAAACTTCTTCCAGTTTGTTCTCTTCACTCTCTAATTCCTTTTCCTCAACCTCAACTTCTTCCATTTTCTCTACTCTACCCCAACCTCCATTAGAAATAGGACCTTTGCGATTTAAAGCATATTGAACCATAATCCTAATATGCTCACGATGAATTTCCTTTGTGATTTTCTCATAATGTAATGAAGGTGGACTCAGACATCTATAACCTACATGTGCATTTCCACACTCAGAATAAATAGGGGCCATGTGTTTTTTTTAAACTTTTTCTAAACTGAAGGAAGACTAACTATAAAGAAATTTTTAGATGAATATGTACAACGCCTAAACTAACAGTAAAGTTTTATGTAATGAAAAATGGGAAGAAAAAAATAAAAATAAAAAGGAAAATAAATACAATGGCCTAGAGTGGCCGATCCTAACTTTTTATAGTGTTAACCATGCCAACTCCCCGGCAACGGCGCCAAAAACTTGACACGCGTATAACGTGCGTGTAATACGCAAGTGTATGTGTCGAAGTAATACGAGATTATGAGTCCCGAGTTATCAAACACAGGGAGTTGTGAGGTTAAAGACTATTACTAATTAGGATTGATCGACTAAGCCAAAAACAAGAGTTGATTGGTTGTTTAATTAACTAAGAACAAAAAGTAAATCTAACTAAGGTTGTTGTGATCAAGAAGGGATGAATTCCTTAGGACTTTTGGTTTCACCACAGGCAACACTAAATCTAATCCATAATTATTAATATAACTCCCTCCTAATCCTGAATAAAGAGCTTGTAGCTAGAAACTACCTGCTTCCGTAGTGTAATTCCCCTACCTAATCTAAAGCCAATTCTATTCTCATAGTAATTGATTCATTAGTTAGGTGCTTTTGGTTTAACTATGGGTAATCTCCTCTGATTTATGCCTCACCTTTCCCAAGGGACGCCGATAAATGGGTGAACCTTTATATTTCTAATGCTTAATCCCCTTTTCAGCAGTAATTGAGGATTTGATATGCTAATTGTGGTGATCAAGCACAATAAGGACATGCGATTTCCATAGATTCATATTCAAAAATTAAGAAGAAAATATATATTAACTCATAAGAATCAGACACAATGCATACCCGGGCTACTCCCGGGTCGTAAGGAATTACAATTTTTAGCCGAAAACAGACGACATGGTATCACAGTAAATCAAAAAGATGTAAAATATGAATTTCGAGATATAGTAAGTTGGAGAAAGGGTTAAAGAGTGGATCTGGAGAAGATGGAGAGAATTTGCTGTCATTTCCGCCGCCAAAATGCCTCCGAGGTCTTCCGTGTAGGGTTCCTCTACTTTTCTCTCTCCGTTCGGTTGTCATATCGTCCCCATGATAGATCTCCCAATTGCAGTTCTAATGGTGTCTTTTATAGCCTTCGTACATGTTTAGGTCAAGAGGAAACCTAAAATGTAATTTTTAATACAATATGTGTTAGATCTAACACATTAAAATTTGGTTCGCAGCGTCTGAGTCGATGGTATCGAGTTGGAAGTCGATGGTATTGACTTATTCATAGTAAAACGTCCTTTTCCTTTTCAATCTGGAGCAAAAAATATTTGTACTCTGATGCCATGTCAATACCATTGAGTTGCAAGTCGATTGTATCAACTTTGCTCCAGTAAATAATAATTATCTGCAATAAAATAATCAATAAATAAAATCAAATAATTATTATAATAATTAAAACATTTAAAATGCATGTAAAATATATCTAAAAATATAAGAAATGATGCACATGTGATTTTTACTAATTTGGTAAAATATGTATTAAAAATATATTCAATTAAGCATAAATGACAAATAAAATAACCAAATTAGATATCAAAATAACGACAATTTATGCATACATCACATAGTCTCTTGTAACTCATCCAATGCATCTTCCTTTGTCCTTCTTTAGACCCCCACCAAAAGTGTGCAATCATGGAGTGTATCTCCTCAATCAGCCAATACGGTAGTTTTAAAATACTCATCAAATACGTCGAGATAGCTTGTACGACAGATTTAATGAGGGCTTCCTTCTGCGGCCTAGATAGTAGTTGTTCCTTCTGCGGCCTATCTTTAATATATGCAAAACTAGTTTCTTGGACCTGCCCACCACCGTCGGGAGACCCAGATATTTCTCATGCTTGTCCACTTTTCTAACATGCATTGGTTCTTTGATTGTATTCCTCCTGTCTGTAGATACATTTGAGCTAAAGGACACCTCCGTTTTTTCATAGTTAATTTTCTACCCAGATGCACAATGTATCTCAACAATGATGTATGCTTATAATCACCACCTTGTATCATACAAGGTACACCATAGCATTCACATAGCTATGCACATTCATCTCACCTACAAAGTTAGCGTTTAATAAATAGTAGAGAGAAACTCTATTATAGAATAAGAATATCCAATTAAAGTAAGCACACACATCACATAAACATTAGGTTAGGATTAGGGTTCATACGTAGTCGATTAGGGTTTCCTAACACCACTCAACCTCTAAACCCTAATTTCATCACCTCCCACATTATTGGACAGTTCTATAATTAAGTAATATTAGTTAATGATTAACCATTCAAAATTACATTGTAACATACCAAATCTTGAACCCTACCCTAGAAGTTTGACCCCTTTGAATTAGCCAAACAAGTATAAGTTAGTACATGTAGTTAAGCCAATAATGAAATCCAAAATGTGTCACAATAAGTGTAACATAACAAATCATGCTTAATAATCATATGTGACACATATGGAGGTAATAAGAGCATAATTGGAATAATAATGAACTAATGGGTCATATGATATAACACATGTAAGAAAGTCTCAGAAGTAAAAATAGACTTCAAATTCATAACCTACACATTAAAACAAGCTTACATGTCAATTTTCATCTAATTTGGATGACCTTGAAATAATATGGTAAGTTAGGAGAGGGAAACTACCTAAAAGATGTAAGTAATAAATAAATGAGTAATATGAAACCAAAAGTTGGAAATAAAGGCAAATTCGTATTCAACATATCAAATATACCTTAAGGATGAAGTTTCACCTAATTTGGATAATCCAAGTATCATTAATGCATCGGGTGAGAGAAACTAAGTTTTCGATCATAAATACATTAAAAGTTCTCAAAAGGAAAATCTAACTATGTAATCAGAGTCTACATGTTTAACTCAACTTATGTGCACAATTTGGTTTAATTTGGATAAGAATAGAACCCTTAATTGAGGAAAGAGAGTATATATGCATTAATTGCATCTCACTTTAGTTTAAATTGGATTTTAATAGTTGTCACATTTATTTTTCCTTGATTTCATATGGCTTCCTGATTCAAATGTGTCATGAAGATTTATTTACTTTTCTTTCTTTTTCACGCCATTGGATGACTCTGATTTGTTTCTCGTTTTTGCAGATCGGATCTATGGCCCAGAGAGGCCTCCTTCCTCACCCGCCTAATATGACTAGGAATCATATTTCCTCACACAGTACCAGTAGAATTATGTGTTGTTTCTCTTTCTACTCCCCTCCTCATGGATTTCCAATTTCCTTTTCGCAATCTTCGCCTCTCTCCGGTCTCTGGGATCCCTATTTTGGGCAGGTTTCTCCTTCTCTCTTGTTGTGTCGACAAGAACTTTCCTTGTTCTCCCCTATTTCCAGTTTTTGGGCTTTTTCTCATTGAACCCTGAACCCACACCTATAAATATCAGCTACCCCACAACCCTCGATTACCCAACAATATCTTGCCATCGCATTTTGGTTGGGTTTTTCCTGCTACCCCCTTTCCCTTCTCCGGTTCTCTTTTCCAGCAACGACGACCTAGATAGTGGGTTCTGGTGCTCGGTGGTGCCTGTTCTTGGCTTGGTTCTGTAACGACCTGCCTCCCGGTTGTCACGCACCATTCAAACAAAACATCATTAACTAAGTGGAAGCGATCATTAGCAGCGGATTATTGAAAATCACTAAAAATTAAAACCTTTTTCAAAGAGAACCAATTCCAGGAAACTCTTAATAATAAGAACCAAAGTATTACATGTACATTCTGGTCCACAAGTACATACCATGTACCATCTCTTCTCAAGGATTATATACATCAATTGCTCTGTTAAGTCTATACATGAGCAACACAAAACCTCGAGGCATTCAAGCCAAAATCTCAGATCAATTATGAAAACATTAAGTACTAACTCCAAGGACCTGAGAGTATAGAGACGACACATATGACTCTTATCTACAAGACACGACAGTCAGTATCTCCACCTGAGATGTCACTATTGTCCTTGATGCTGTTGTCTTTCCCCTATAGTATGGTTCTTACCTCCTCGTCCTCGTCCACCTAAAAACGTTAGATCCCACAGGGGTGAGACAATTGAAATTGTCCCAGTGAGAGATATAACTCTTTGCCAGAAACATTATTATTGCAATTTAATAGAATAAAACTGAGCAGAGGAATCATTTATATTCAACAATAGATAAATCAATGTCTAAAAAAATTAGAGCAATATTCTTATTCAAGGCATTTTAGCTATAACTTGATAAAGCAGCATGCCACTTATCCAACCAGGAAGTGAAGAACATGTATAACATTTATCCATCTAGGATATGCTAAGAAAGGTAACATCAGCCAAAGATTCTCATATTTCAACCTTAAGCAATTACGCTACATGACTGATTACATTTTACAATCATACTTAAGCCCTGAGGAGATGAGGTATACCGCTCATGCTCCAATCAACCATTGCAAAATCAAAATTGGTACCATACATAGGTCAAGGAAGAGCCGGATTTTCATGACCTCAACCTCCTCAGTCAGTGTGAGTACAATATGCATGACTTCTTGTGCCTCTGCTAAATAGCTTTCCAGGATATACTGGTGTGACGTCTATCCCCAAACATCGGATATGATTAATGCAGAAGCGGATGTTAACAGCGGAATTACTAAAAATCACTAAAAATTAAAACCTTTTTACAAAGAGATCCAAACATAGGAAAACTATTATAACAAGAACCAAAGCATTACATGTACATCCTGGTTCATAAGTACATATCTTGTACCATTCCTCCTCGAGGATTACAAGCATTAACCGCCCTGTTAAAATATACATAGGCAATATAAGAATCTCGATGCATCAAGCCAAAATCTCAGATCAATATTAAACTAACTATTGACTCCTAGGACCTGAGAGTACAGAGATGACACAAAGGACTCTATATACAAGACATGACAGCCAGTGCCTCCACCTGAGAATTCACTGCTGTCCCTGCTGTTGCTGCTGCTGCTGTTCTTCCCCTACTGTAGGGTTTCTGCCTCTTCTTCGACGTCTACCTAAAAAGTTGGTTCCCATGGGAGTGAGACAATTGAACTTGCCCTAGAGAGAGATATAACTCTCTGCCAGAAATATTATTATTGCAATAAAACTGAGCAGAGGAATTATAGGTATTCAACAACAGATCAATCGATTATCTAAGCATATTAGAGCAATATTCTTAATTCAAATAATTTCAGCTATATCTTAATAGAGCAGCATGTTACTTATCCAATAAGAAATTGAAGAGCATATATAACATTTATCTATTTAGGACATGCTATGCAAAGTAACATCAATCAATGATTCTCATATTTCAACCTTAAGCAAATATGCTACATGGCTGATTACATTTTACAATCATACTTAAGACCTGAGGAGATGAGGTATAACGCTCATACTCCAACCGACCATTGCAAAATTGAAATCGGTACCATACATATATCAATGGAAGAGCCGGATTCCCATGACCTCATCTTCCTCAATCAGTGTGAGTACCAAATGCAGGACATCTTGTGTCTCTGCTAAACAGCTTTCCAGGGTATACTGGAAACTTTTCTATTAGAGTTACAGTGGCATGCTGTACTCTCTTCGCAATCGAGAGATTTTATGTTTATCTCACATCGATCCGGTATTAACATCATTGGGAGATTAGTGATACATCCATCCTGACATTCGGGAGATTAGTAATACATCCATCCCGACATATATATAATGAAGGATTGAGAGATTTAATGTTTACCTCACATCAATTCCTCCATTAGGGCATAAGTATATTCGCGCCCATAACCCCCACATACTCAATAGTATGCCCTCTAGGAGTTCCCGTAGGAAAACCTATTTCACCATCACCAACTACTGGCGATGATGGATCTATGGTCAGGGCTCTACATGATAAGATTTCACTTGATTAATTAAGTACATTACCATATTCTTTTAGCATCAATCATGTTTTCAAATATAATTCATTATAACAAATGCTAAAAGAATAAGTATTACTTCTATCAAGTCCTTTTCAAGGCTTTATAAAACATTGGGATCTCAATCCCTTGTCACATCAGGGGCATTCTCATCCCTTAACATTTCATCATTATGATTATGGAATATGGGTGTTCAAACCCTTAATTCATCAAGAGCACTTGTTACCACTTATCAGGTAGCTAATACCTTCAGGTCATCTGACCAAGGTAAAAATGATACTTGCAATACAGGTATCTCACATGGCTATTAAAGCCCATTAATCTCTTGTTACCTCTCACTAGGCAACACAACATATTATGTCTTTCAAGGCCCATACACAATTTTATTAATAAAATATCATAGCTCATACATGGCTATGTCCAACATCTCAAGATACCTACATGATTAGTGCACATGATAACTGTTATATCAATTACATATAAGCACTATGCAATGCAAGAGTAACATCACTATTTCCTCATTAGATTTAGGATTTCCCAATTCATGTCAATCAGGAATACTCATCCCATTACCCAAATTAGGGTTATGATTTATCATCATATTGCCCAAGATTAGGGTTTCATACACTATAACCCAAGATTAGGGCTTCACATATCTTTACTCTATATCAGGGTTAGGTTTTCATATCAAGGTGTCATATATATTTACATATCATTACCTTAGGTTAAAGTTTCACATCACATCATTGCATTAGGGTTTCACTTGACATCACCCTCAATTAGGGTTTCACATATCATCACCCTCAATTAGGGTTTCTGTAACGACCCTGTCCCTCGGTAACCCATACCTCAAGAGGGTGAGGAGAAGAGTGGAAACCCTAATCCTTAAGGTCCTTAACAGAATTTGAGTTTAGAAGGGATGAATAATATGAGAGAGTCCTAAAGGTATCTTATTTCGAATCATATCCTAAGACATCGGCCAGGCAGCCACACAATTCAGGAGTCCTCGTATTCCGACTAGCGAGGAAAATATTGTCAGCCCCCGGACGTGATCCTTTTATGGACACCTCAGTCCTTCAGACAATCCTCTAATAACTCCCTAGGTTCTATGGAATTTGTAAATTTTAATAATTATTAAAGATTATGTGAGGAACCTATGCTCTGATACCAATTGGATAACGGAACCGACCTGTTGGTCTCCCTTAATTGGGGGTTAACGGGGGACATGGTCGTTACAGTTTCATATGACATCACCCTCGATTAGGGTTTCACATGACATCACCCTCAATTAGGGTTTCATATGACATCACCCTCGATTAGGGTTTCACATGACATCACCCTCAATTAGGGTTTCATATGACATCACCCTCAATTAGGGTTTCATATGACATCACCCTCAATTAGGGTTTCATATGACAATACCCTCAATTAGGGTTTCACATATCATCACCCTCAATTAGGGTTTCATATGACATCACCCTCAATTAGGGTTTCACTTGACATCACCCTCGATTAGGGTTTCACATGACATCACCCTCAATTAGGGTTTCACATGACATCACCCCCAATTAGGGTTATATCTAGCATTGCCCTAAATTAGGGTTGGGGTTCATCAACCTTCTCAATTAGGGTTTCATGATCTCTTTATCAAGGATCATACCCTAATTACATATTCTATTTATGTTGAAAGTGTTGAGGTTTAACCACCACATGATTATTATTCATGTAGGAATTCCTCTCTCTCATCCTCTCTAGGATGTCAATCATTTCAAACTTGATTAGGTTGAATCAGTTGGAATGAAGAGTTGACATGGTGTATTAAGTCATTGCTTCCTTAAGCATCAAAGGTTATTCCCTCTAAGGGTACCAATCATCTAAGTACATTAGGGATTCAACCATTTTACTTATCTTTGATAATCATCATTATCAATCATGGGATCAACTGATCTTTCATCACTTTAAGTCTTCAATCAATTTTGTATATGTTGAACCTCCATTCGGTTTTGACCTTTGAATCTCCAAACGGTTTGAAGTCAATTGCCCTCCAAACGGTTTTGAAATCGTTTGTGCATCTATGGTTAAGACCATTTGCCCTCCAAATGGTTTTGAAAGCGTTTGGGCACTCAACATTAGAAACTGTTTGATCAATTCATCACTAAGATCGATTGAACAAACCAATAGTTGAAACCGTTTGAAAATTGAAACCATTTGGTCATTCAAATAGTTTTGAAACCGTTTGATTCCAAACGGTTTCAAGACCGTTTGCACTCAAATGGTCTCAAGACTATTTGGTCCAAAACATCTTGAAACCGAATGAATCATTTTGGGTTACTTTCAATCAATTAAATAGGGTTCCAATTATTCAACCCATCAATTATTGTAATCATTGGAATTACTTCAATTGAAACAATTGAATCACTATTCAATCATGACCTCAACTGACCTCAAATGGTCTTGAGGTCATTTGACCTCAAACGATTTTGAGACCATTTGGTGTCAAATGGTCTTGAGACCGTTTGACCCATCCAATCACTGAAATTGATTGAATTCAATTTGGGATTCTTCAATAAATTGATTTAGGGTTTGCAATCAAGAAGCCCTAAAGTATTGACCCATTTTGAAATTAATTCATTTGAAAACCATTGGATCATCATCAATTTATAACAACACCTAACCTCAAATGGTTTTGAGGTTGTTTGACCTCAAACGATCTTAAGACTGTTTGATTCCAAACAGTTTTGAAACCGTTTGGTTTCAAATGATCTTGAGACTGTTTGGTCTCAAGTCATTGAAACCGTTTGCCCAAGATATTAATTGAGGTGTGTGATTAAGATGGCATCATCATCTTCAAGCTACAAACTTTCAAAGCTTGTTGTGATCCTCATGGTGATTTCATCAATCAACCAAATAAAATTTCAGAAATGAAGAAAGAATCAACAATTGATAAAAGAGTGAAATTAATAAAAATGTTTGAGGGTTAAAGTTATATAACCCACCTTCAAAGAATCTTCAAAGTTCCAAACTCCACGTATTTAATGGTGGAAGAATCTTTCTCAACTATCCCAAGCTCGTGCTCAAGTCTTTGAGTGAAAAGAATGGCCAAAGTTGAAGATTGAATGGAGAAAAGAAGAAATCAAGCATTTGTTTTCGATTTCCACCATGAAATCAAGGTGAAAGAAGACCATGGAGCTTACCTACAGGTTGGGGATCGTCCTCCTACTGCTCCTAAGATCCCTTGGTTGTTGGTTTAGCAAAGAGTGAAAGAAGGGTCGAAAAATCCTTTCATTTGAGTTGTAAATGGTGTTTTTATAAAGAAATTCAATGAGAGAGAAAGTAATAATTAATTCCTTTATTTTCTTAAATTGATGCCACATCTCCCCCTCAACTCCTTGCCCACTAAGCGATCCTCTTCCCCTTTGCAACCCTCTTCTTTATCCATGAATTAAAGGAAAAGAAATTAAGCACCTTAATTCATATAATAATAATATCCATAAGTTAGTGGATATTACTTTTCCTTTAACTAATGTGAGTGGGTTCTCCACTCACTTGAGATATTTTTGGTGCCTTTACAAGGAACAAGTACATACACACTTATGAAAATTCAACCATCTCGTTTTTGGTTGATGGTGCTTAAATTAATATATTTATTTTTTGCATTAAATTGAATTAGGGTTTCAATTATGCTTAAATCTTGATTATTTTAATATCAAGATTCTCTCTCCTTCAAAGTGATTCAAATGAGACATCCTTCTTATTTTCTTCTCTCTACCTGATGCCAAGAAACATGAGGGACTCTCTATAGATGGTATTTTGCATATTGAACCCTAGGTTTTGGGTAATTTGCACATTACAACAAAACTAGGTTTTAATGCACAACATTGCTCAACAAGCTCTTTCTTGGTGCTCATGCTATCATAAGCCATAAATCTACATCATTATCATTCTTATGATGCTTCAACAATTGAGGAACATTTATCATGTAACATTTGCAAGTTAACCCCTCAACTTGGGTAATTTGCACTTTAGTCCAAAATAAGCAAAAGAGTGTTTCAAAATTATTAAAAAAGGACTAAAATTGAAACATAAATTCCTCTTGAGCCTTAATTACTTTTCAAGAAATAAGAGAAAGCATATAATTAACTTTATTAAACAAAACATCTAGGGTTAAGGCATAACCCAGGTCAAGGATGTTACAAATTATCCACCCCTAATATGGATTTCATCCCCGAAATCATCAAGAGAAAAGAGAAGGGTACTTCCTCCTCATCTCTTCCTCTAGCTCCCACATAGCTTTTTCAATGCCACGATGATGTCAGAGAACTTTCACAAGACATATGTCTTTCTTTTTCAGCGTTTTAATTCTTTTATCAAGGATCATCATAGGTCCTTCAACATATGATATATCATCATTCAATTCTACCTCCTCATGTTGCAAAACTAACTCTGTGTCAGGATGACACTTTCTCAGCATGGAGATATGGAACACTGGATGCAACTTATGCAGATTAGGTGGCAACTCCAGCTTATATGCTACCTTTCCAATCCGTTCAATGATTGGATAAGGCCCCATAAATCTAGGAGCTAACTTCCCCTTCTTTCCAAATCTAAGAACACCTTTCCAAGGTGAGACCTTGAGATATACTCTGTCTCCAACTTGGAATTCTAAAGGTCTTCATCGTTTATCGGCGTACGACTTCTGTCTATCCTGTGCAGTCTTTAACTGTTGTTGTATTATTTTAATCTTCTCCGTTATCTGCTGTACAAGTTCAGGACCCAAAAGTTGGTATTCTCCTATTTCATACCAACAAAAAGGAGATCTACAACATCTACCATATAAAGCTTCATATGGTGCCATATCAATACTGTGCTGATAACTATTATTGTAAGCAAATTCTATCAAGCTGAGGTGTAGATCCCAACTTCCTACAAACTGAAGGACACATGCCCTAAGCAAATCCTCCAAGGTTTTTATGGTCCTCTTAGATTGTCCATCTATCTGTGGGTGAAAAGCAGTAATAAACCTTAATTGCGTACCCAAAGCTTTATGTAGTCATTTCCAAAAATGACTCGTGAACTGGGGACCTCTATTAGAAACAATAATAGCTGGAACCCCGTACAATCGCACTATCTCATCTACATATATCTATGCAAGCTTCTCAACAGTGTAGGTTGTTTTGACAGGAAGGAAATGTGCTGTCTTAGTCAACCTATCAACTATCACCCATATGGAATCATGACCTTTGGTTGTTCTGGGAAAACCAACCACAAAGTCCATGGTCACATGATCCCATTTCCACTGTGGTATAGGTAAGGGTTGCATTGTTCCTGTGGGCTTTTGATGTTCAGCTTTAACTTGCTGACACATAGGCTCAGCTACATCTTTCTTCAATCCTGGCCACCAATACATATCCTTCAAGTTACGATACATTTTGGTGCTCCCTGGATGCATTGCATACATCAAAGAATGAGTTTCTTCCAAGACTAACTTCCTTAAGCCATTGGCATCAGGTACCACCATCCTACCATGGTAACAGACTACCTGATCCTCTGATCATGAAAGCCATCTCACTTCTTACTACCATACTCTGACCTGATTTGTTGAACCACAGTATCAGCTTACTGTGCTTCTTTAATCTTCTATCTCAGAGTAGGTTTTATGTGCATCTCAGCTAATAGCCCGGCTTACAATGATACCTTAAGCTGTATATTATTTTGCCTCAAGGAAATGAGCATATCTCTTTTAAAGCACACTAACGAGTTCAACTGTGCTTTATCTAAGGCTGGTGATGATGATTTCCTACTTAGTGCATCAGCCACTACATTAGCCTTCCCTGGATGATAATCAATTGTACAATTGTAGTCCTTGATTAACTCCATCCAGCGACGTTGTCTCATGTTCAACTCATGTTGTGAAAAGATATATTTTAGATTCTTATGGTCTGTGAAAATTTGGAATGTTTCGCCATAGAGATAATGTCTCCAGATCTTCAAAGCATGGACCACAATAGCTAGCTCTAGATCATGTGTCGGATAATTTTCTTTGTGTTTCTTAAGCTATCGAGAGGAAAAAGAAATCACTTGATTATCCTGCATCAACACACATCCTAGACCATTCTTAGATGCATCACAAAAAACTATGTACCCCTTTCCTTACTCAGGTAACACCAACACATGTGCACTTGTTAACCTTTCTTTCAACATCTGGAAAGAATGTTGACATATCAGAATGGAATAGTTCCATTTGACCTATCACAACTCGAGGGTTGACTACTTCTTCGGGTTGATTCATTGCATAGAATCTCGTCGTTGCTTGCTGTTGACACTGTGCTCGATTGTTGGGTGCTGACGAACCAGCTTGAGACGCTTGTCCACGTCCTCTATTACTACTTGGAAACTGTCGCCTCTGAGAGCCTTGCTGACTCTGCCTCTGAGGTTGATTTACACTTTCATCTCTAGCTCGACAATCTTTCATCAAATGTCCCATCTTTCTGCATATAAAACAACCTCTGTTCACTGACTGTAGCCTGGATGGTCATGTTATCGACACTGATGCTGAGCTATGGTCTCCTTCTAGTGGTAAACTACGACCTCTACCCCTATTCGACGTCCATTGCATCTGGGTATTGAATCTTGGCGGTGCTATTGGTGCATAAAACCTCCGTTTCTTGAAACTTTTGGACCCTTTTCTTTGAAACTGAGTATACACCTTCTTACTTTTGGTTTGACGTTTCTCAATCACCGATCTTTCTATCCATCTCACAGACTCCACAAAGGTGAAAAACCTCTCCCTGTTCTATAAAGCAGACACATGAGTGGTCAAATCAGCGTTTAGCCCCTTCTCAAAATGCCGAATTCTTTCTTCATTAGAGCTTCCATATGCGGACAAAACCATAAAAGCTCCATGAACTTAGCCTCATACTCGTTAATGTTCATTTGTCCTTGTCTTAACCTCTCAAACTGAGAGATTTTCTCATCTAGAAACATCTTAGGGAAATATCTACTGACGAATTCTCATCAAAATACTTCCCATCCGATCTCAACACCTGGCCCCTTGCCCTCTTCTATTATCCACCAGTGGCCAGCACTCCCTTTAAGAAGGTATACTACATGCCTCACCTTTTTAGCTTCTGGGATATTAAGGATTCTAAAGGCCTTCTCCAGCTCAGTCAGCTACATATCTACATCTGTTGGGTTGACTGTACCAGCATATTCTGTGGCTCCAACCCGGCGAAGTCATTTAAAAGTCTTGTCGGTTCCCTGTCCTTCATGGTGAGCTGGTGCCCTAGGTGCAGGTGGTGGCATCCTATCCGCCATATGCATCATGGTTGCCATGAACTGCCCAAACAGATCATAGAAGGCTAGGTTCTCCAGTGCAGCTTGGTTAAGCTAAGGATGTTCATGTTCTGGTTCATCCCTATTCTGGTCCCTTGCACCTCTTCCCAATGTAGCAACACTGCTCTCAGCAGCGTGTTCTTCACGTGATCCAGACATCTTCAAGTTATTCTCCTCCTATATGAGCAGAAGACACTATCAGATTACTAGAAGACACTAGAACAGACTCAACAACCTTAATCCTATGTCTCTGTAGACTCAGTGAACCCAGAGCTCTGATACCAACTAAACTGTGACGTCTGTCACCAAACATCGGATATGATTAATGCGGAAGCGAATGTTAACAACGGAATTAATGAAAATCACTAAAAATTAAAACCTTTTTACAAAGAGATCCAAACACAGGAAAACTCTTATAATAAGAACCAAAGCATTACATGTACATCCTGGTTCATAAGTACATATCTTGTACCATTCCTCCTCGAGGATTACAAGCATTAACTGCCCTGTTAAACTGTATATAGGCAGTATAAGAATCTCGAGGCATCAAGACAAAATCTCAAATCAATATTAAACTAACTATTGACTCCTAGGACCTGAGAGTACAGAGACGACACATAGGACTCTATATACAAGAAGTGACAGCCAGTGCCTCCACTTGAGAATTCACTGCTATCCCTACTATTGCTGTTCTTCCCCTGCTGTAGGGTTTCTGCCCCTTCTTCGACATCTACCTAAAAAGTTGGTTCCCATGGGGGTGAGACAATTGAAATTGCTCTAGAGAGAGATATAACTCTCCTCCAGAAATATTATTATTGCAATTAATAGAATAAAACTGAGCAGAGGAATTATAGGTATTCAACAGCAGATAAATCAATTATCTAAGCATATTAGAGCAATATTCTTCATTCAAGTCATTTCAGCTATATCTTAATAGAGCAACATGTTACTTATCCAATAAGAAATTGAAGAGCATATATAACATTTATCTATTTAGGACATGCTATGCAAAGTAACATCAACCAATGATTCTCATATTTCAACCTTAAGAAAATATGCTACACGGCTGATTACATTTTACAATCATACTTAAGCCCTGAGGAGATGAGGTATACCGCTCATACTCCAACCGACCATTGTGAAATTGAAATTGGTACCATACATATATCAATGGAAGAGCTGGATTCCCATGACCTCATCTTCCTCATTCAGTGTGAGGACCAAATGCAGGACATCTTGTGTCTCTGCTAAATAGCTTTCCAGGGTATATTGGAAACTTTCCTATTAGAGTTACAGTGGCATACTGTACTCTCTTCGCAATCGAGAGATTTATTGTTTATCTCACATCGATCAGGTATTAACATCATCGGGAGATTAGTGATACATCCATCCCGGCATTCGAGAGATTAGTGATACATCCATCCCAACATATATATAATGAAGGATTGAGAGATTTAATGTTTACCTCACATCAATTCCTCCACTAGGGTATAAGGATATTCACGCCCATAACCCCCACATACTCAATAGTATGCCCTCCAGGAGTTCCCGTAGGAAAACCTGTTTCACCATCACCAACTACTGACGATGATGGATCTATGCTTAGGGCTCTACATGATAAGATTTCACTTGATTAATTAAGTACATTACCATATTATTTTAGCATCAATCATGTTTTCAAATATAATTCATTATAACAAATGCTACAAAGAATAAGTATTACTTCTATCAAATCCTTTTCAAGGCTTTATAAAACATTCGGATCTCAATCCCTTGTCACATCAGGGGCATTCTCATCCCTTAACATTTCATCATTATGATTATGGAATATGGGTGTTCAAACCCTTAATTCATCAAGAGCACTTGTTACCACTTATCAGGTAGCTAATACCTTCAGGTCATCTGACCAAGGTAAAAATGATACTTGCAATACAGGTATCTCACATGGCTCTTAAATCCCATTAATCTCTTGTTACCTCTCACTAGGCAACACAACATATTATGGCTTTCAAGGCCCATATACAATTTCATTAATAAAATATCACAGCTCATACCTGGCTATGTCCAACATCTCAAGATACCTGCATGATTAGTGCACATGATAATAATTATATCAATTACATATAAGCACTATGCAATGTAAGAGTAACATCACTATTTCCCCATTAGATTTAGGATTTCCCAATTCATGTCAATCAGGAATACTCATCCCATTACCCAAATAAGGGTTACGATTTATCATCATATTGCCCAAGATTAGGGTTTCATACACTATAACCCAAGATTAGGCCTTCACATATCTTTACTCTATATTAGGATTAGGATTTCATATCAAAGTGTCATATATATATTTACATATCATTACCTTAGGTTAAAGTTTCATATCACATCATTGCATTAGGGTTTCACTTGACATCACCTTCAATTAGGGTTTCACATATCGTCACCCTCAATTAGGGTTTCATATGACATCACCCTCTATTAGGGATTCACATGACATCACCCTCAATTAGGGTTTCATATGACATCACCCTCAATTAGGGTTTCACATGACATCACCCTCAATTAGGGTTTCATATGACATCACCCTCAATTAGGGTTTCATATGACATTACCCTCAATTAGAGTTTCACATATCATCACCCTCAATTAGGGTTTCATATGACATCACCCTCAATTAGGGTTTCATTTGACATCACCCTCGATTAGGGTTTCACATGACATCACCCTCAATTAGGGTTTCACATGACATCACCCTCAATTAGGGTTATATCTAGCATTGCCCTAAATTAGGGTTGGGGTTCATCAACCTTCTCAATTAGGGTTTCATGATCTCTTTATCAAGGATCATACCCTAATTACATATTCTATTTATGTTGAAAGTGTTGAGGTTTAACCAATACATGATTATTATTCATGTAGGAATTCCTCTTTCTCTCTCTCTCTCATCCTCTCTAGGATGTCAATCATTTCAATCTTGATTAGGTTGAATCAGTTGGAATGAAGAGTTGACATGGTATATTAAGTCATTGCTTCCTTAAGCATCAAAGTTTATCCCCTCTAAGGGTACCAATAATCTAAGTACATTAGGGATTCAACCATTGTACTTATCTTTGATAATCATCATTATCAATCATGGGATCAACTGATCTTTCATCACTTTAAGTCTTCAATCAATTTTGTATATGTTGAACCTCCATTCGGTTTTGACCTTTGAATCTCCAAACGGTTTGAAGTCAATTGCCCTTCAAACGGTTTTGAAACCGTTTGGGCATCTAGGGTTAAGACCATTTCCCCTCCAAACGGTTTTGAAACTGTTTGGGCACTCAACATTAGAAATTGTTTGATCAATTCATTACTAAGATCGATTGGACAAACTAATAGTTGAAACCGTTTGAAAATTGAAATCATTTGGTCATTCAAACGGTTCAAGACCGTTTGGACTCAAATAGTCTCAAGACCATTTGGTCCAAAGCATCTTGAAACTGAATGAATCATGTTGGGTTACTTTCAATCAATCAAATAGGGTTCCAATTATTCAACCCATCAATTATTGTAATCATTGGAATTACTTCAATTGAAACAATCGAATCACTATTCAATCATGACCTCAACTGACCTCAAATGGTCTTGAGGTCATTTGACCTCAAATGGTTTTGAGACCATTTGGTGTCAAATGGTCTTGAGACCATTTTACCCATCCAATCACTGAAATTGATTGAATTCAATTAGGGATTCTTCAACAAATTGATTTAGGGTTTGCAATCAATAAGCCCTAAAGTATTGACCCATTTTGAAATTAATTCAGTTTAAAACCATTGGATCATCATCAATTTATAACAACACCTGACCTCAAATGGTTTTGAGGTCATTTGATCTCAAATGGTCTTAAGACCGTTTGATCCCAAATAGTTTTGAAACCGTTTGGTTTCAAACGATATTGAGACCGTTTGGTCTCAAGCCATTGAAACTGTTTGCCCAAGATATTAATTGAGATGTGTGCTTAAGATGACATCATCATCTTCAAGCTAAAAACCTTCGAAACTTGCTGTGATCTTCATGGTGATTTCATCAATCAACCAAATAAAAATTTGGAAATGAAGAAAGAATCAACAATTGATAAAAGAGTGAAATCAATAACAATGTTTGAGGGTTCAAGTTATATAACCCACCTTCAAAGAATCTTCAAAGATCCAAAATCCACGTATTTAATGGTGGAAGAAGCTTTATCAACTATCCCAAGCTCGTCCTCTAGTCTTTGAGTAAAAAGAATGGCCAAAGTTGAAGATTGAATGGAGAAAAGAAGAAATCAAGCATTGATTTTCGATTTCCACCATGAAATCAAGGTGAAAGAAAACAATGGAGCTTACCTATAGGTTGGGGATCGTCCTCCTCATTCTACGAAGCTCCCTTGGTTGTTGGTTTAGCAAAGAGTGAAAGAAAGGTCGAAAAATCCTTTCATTTGAGTTGTAAATGGTGTTTTTATAAAGAAATTCAATTAGAGAGAAAGTAATAATTAATTCCTTTATTTTATTAAATTGATGCCACATATCCCCCTCAACTCCTTGCCCACAAATCCATCCTCTTCCCCTTTGCAATCCTCTTCTTTATCCATGAATTAAAGGAAAAGAAATTAAGCACCTTAATTCATATAATAATAATATCCATAAGTTAGTGGATATTACTTTTCCTTTAACTAATGTGAGTGGGTTCTCCACTCACTTGAGATATTTTTGGTGCCTTTGCAAGGCAAAAGTACGTACACACTTATGCAAATTCAACCATCTCGTTTTTGGTTGATGGTACTTCAATTAATATATTTATTTTTTGCATTAAATTGAATTAGGGTTTCAATTATGCTTAAATCTAGATTATTTTAATATCAAGATTCTCTCTCCTTCAAAGTGATTCAAATGAGACATACTTATCATTTTATTCTCTCTACTTTATGCCAAGAAACATGAGGGACTCTATAGAGATGGTATTTTGCATATTGAACCCTAGGCTTTAGGTAATTTGCATGTTACACCAAAACTAGGTTTTAATGCACAACATTGCTCAAAAAGCTCTTTCTTGGTGCTCAGGATATCATAAGACATAAATCTGCATCATTCTCATTCTTATGATTCTTCAACACTTGCGGAACATTTATCATGTAACATTTGCAAGTTAACCCCTCAACTTGGGTAATTTGCACTTTAGTCCAAAATAAGCAAAACAATGTTTCAACATTATTAAAAAAGGACTAAAATTGAAACATAAGTTCCTCTTGAGCCTTAATTACTTTTCAAGAAATAATAGCAAGCATATAATTAACTTTATTAAACAAAATATCTGGGGTTACAGCATAACCCAGGTCAAGGATGTTACAACTGGCAACTTCGCTATAGAGTTACAGTGGCGGTTGTACTCTCTTTGCAATCGAGAGATTTCATGTTTATCTCAGATCGATCTGGCATTAACATTATCAAAAGATTTTTGATACATCCATCCCGACACATATAATGAATGATTGAGAGATTTAATGTTTATATCACATCAATTCCACATTAGGGCATAAGGATATTCACGCCCATAACCCCCACATACTTAACAGTATGCCCTCTAGGAGATCCCGTGGGAAAACCTGTTTCACCATCACCAACTACTGACGATGATGGATCTATGGCCATGGATCTACATGATAAGATTTCACTTGATTATTTAAGTACATTACCATATTCTTTTAGCATCAATCAGGTTTTCAAACATAAATTATTATAACAAATGCTACAAAGAATGTGTAATACTTCTATCAAGTACTTTTTGAAGCTTTATAAAACATTGGGATCTTAATCCCTTGTCACATCATGGGCATTCTAATCCCTTAACATCTCATCATCATGATTATGGAATATTGGTATTCAAACCCTCAGTTCATCAAAGAACACTTGTTACCACTTATCAGGTAACTAATACCTTCAGGTCATATAACCAAGGTAAACATGATACTTGCTACACAAGCATCTCACATGGCTCTCAAAGCCCATTTAATCTCTTATTACCTCTTACCAAGCAACAAATCATATTATGGCTCACAAGGCCCATAAAACAATTTCAATAATAAAACATTATAGCTCATACCTGGCTATGCCCAACATCTCAGGATACCTGCATGGTTAGTACACATGATAACAGTTATACCAATCACATATCAACACTATGCAATGTAAGGGTCACATCACTATTCCCTCATTAGGGTTAGGGTTTTCCAATTCATGTCAATTAGAGATACTCATACCATTACCCAAAATTAGGGTTATGGTTTATCATCATATTGCCCAAGATTAGGGTTTCATGCACTATACCCCAAAATTAGGGTTTCACATACCTTCACCTTATATTGGCTAGGGTTTCATATAACATTACATAACATCATCTTGGATTAGAGTTTCACATCACATCACTGCATTAGGGTTTCACATGGCATCACCCTAGATTAGGGTTTCACACATCATTATCTTGAATTAAGGTTCCTTATAACTTTTCCCCAAATTAGGGTTTCATGTAACTTTACCCGAAATTAGGGTTTCATGAAGCATCCTCTTAAATTAGGATTTTTCATTATATTACCCTGAATTGGGATTTCTCATATCATCACCCTAGATTAGGGTTACACCATTACCCTAGATTAGGGTTTCACCTAGCATTGCCCTAAATTAGGGTAAGGGCTCATCAACCTTCTTGATTAGGGTTTCATCATCTCTTTATCAAGGATCATACCCTAATTACATATCTTATTCATGTTGGAAGTGTTGAGGCTTAACCACTACATGATTATTATAAATGTATGAATTCCTCTCCCTCTCATCCTCTATAGGATGTTGATTACTTCAAGCTTGATTTAAATTAGGTCAACCCTTCATTCAAGTACTTAAATTTAGGGTTAGCATAGTGTATTGAGATATTGCTTCCATAAGCACCAAAGGTCAACCCCTCTAAGGGTACTAATCACCCTAGTACGTTAAAGGTACACACATTGTGATTATCTTTGATATACATCATTAACAATCTTGGGGTTAATTGATCTTTCATCACATTAGGTCTTCAAACAATTTGGTTACATTGAACTTCTAAACGGTTTGAGACCGTTTAGACCTTCAAACAGTCTTGAACCAAACCTCCAAATGGTCTTGAATCTTTTGCACCTCCAAACGGTCTGAAGACCGTTAGACCTTAAATGGTCTTGGTTCAATCCAAACCTCCAAACGGTCTTATCCAAATTCTTCAAACGGTTTGAGACCGTTAGACCATCAAACGGTCTTGATCTCAAAATCCCTAAATGGTTTGAGACCATTTGAATTAAATATCATTTAACCCTAAACCGTTTGAGACCATTTAGTCCTCAAACCGTCTGAGATCGAATGGTCCTCAAATGGTCTAAGACCGTTTGGTCAAAACAGCTTGAAACTGTTTAACCTAAATTAGGGTTTGCTTCATTGACATTCATCAATTGGATCATTGAGAGTACATCAAATTATAACCCTTGGATCTCCAACCATCCATAACAGCCCTTGACCTCCAAACGGTCTTGAGACCGTTTGGACATTCAACATAGAAATCGACTCAATCAATTTAGGGTTTCAACCAATCAATCCGATTAGGGTTTGTAATCAGTAGATCAAACCATTATAATTATATCAATTTGAACCATTGGATCTTCATTCATCCACATCAACAATTGAACCCAACCGTTTGCCCTCAAACGGTCTTGAGACCGTTTGGTCACCAAAATTGAAAACTGTTTTCTCATGGTATTTATTGAGGTGTGTGCTAAGATGACATCATCATCTTCAAGATTAAAATCTTCGAAAATTACTGTGATTCTTATGGTGATTTCATCAACTAATCAAAAGGAATTTTGAGAAAGAAGAAAGATTCAACATATGATGAAGAAGTGAAATCAATAATAACTAAGGGTTCAAGTTATATAACCTGCCTTCAAAGTTGAATCCAAGCTTCAAGATTCACGTCTTTAATGGTGAATGAAGCTTTCTCAAGTTTCCAAGGTCCGTCCTCAAGTGTTTGAGTGAAAAGAATGGCTAAAGTTGAAGATTGAATGGAGAAAAGAAGAAAATAAGCATTGAATTTCGATTTCCACCATGAAATCAAAGTTGAAGATGAATAAGGAGCTCACCTACAGGTTGGGGTACATCCTCCTATTTCTCCTAAGCTCCCTTGTGTTCGGCCAAATCAAGGAAAGAAAGAAGAGTCGAAAAAGCCTTTCATGTGGGTGAAAAATGGAGTGTATATAAGGGAAATTTAAGAGAGAGAAAGTGTTATAAAAATCCTTCAATTCCTTAAATTGGTGCCACTTATCCCCCTCACTTACTTGCATACGAATCCATCATACTCCCCTTCGAAATCCTCTTCTTTATCCATGAATTAAAATAAAACAATTAAGCACCTTAATCAATATAATAATAATATCAAAAAATTAGTGGATATTACTTTTTCTTTAACTAATGTGAGTGGGCTCTCCACTCACTTAGATATTTGGTGCCATTGAAAGGCACAAGGACGTACATAATTATATAAATTCAACCATCACATTTTTTTATTAAAGGGCACTTTCATTAATATATTTATTTTTGCATTAAATTGAATTAGGGTTTCAATTATGCTTAAATCTTGATTATTTTAATATCAAGATTCTCTCTCCTTCAAAGAGATTCAAATGAGACACCCCTATGATTTTCTTGTCTCTAATTGATACCAAGAAACATTATGGACTCTATAGAAGTGGTATTTTGCATATTGAACCCTAGGTTTTGGTTAAATTGCACATTACACCAAAACTAGGTTTTAATGCACAAACATTGCTTAATAAGCTCTTTCTTGGTGCTCAGGCTTGTGGAAGCCATACCTCTGCATAACTTTCATTCTTATGATGCTTCAACACTTGAGGAACATTTTATCATGTAAAATTTTCAAGTTAACCCCTCAATTTGGGTAATTTTCACTTTAGTCCAAAACAAGCAAAACATTGTTTTCAACATTATTCAAAAAGGACTAAAATTGAAACATAAGTTACTCTTGAGCCTTAATTACTTTTCAAAAGATAAGATCAAGCATATAATTATCTTTCTTAAACAAAACATCTAGGGTTAATGCATAAACCAGGTCAGGGATGTTACAATTTATCCACCCCTAACAGGGATTTCGTCCTCGAAATCATCAAGAGAAAAGTACTTCCTCCTCATCTCTTCCTCTAGCTCCCATGTAGCTTCTTCAATGCCACGGTGATGACAGAGAACTTTCACAAGACATATGTCTTTCTTTTTTAGCTTTTTAATTCTTTTATCAAGGATCATCACAGGTCCTTCAACATATGATATATCATCATTTAATTCTACCTCCACAGGTTGTAAAACTAACTCTATGTCAGGATAACACTTTCTCAGCATGGACATATGGAACACTGGATGCAACTAATGTAGCTCAGGTGGCAACTCCTGCTTATATGCTACCTTTCCAATATGTTCAATGATTGGATAAGGCCCCATAAATCTAGGAGCTAACTTTCCCTTCTTTCCAAATATAAGGACACCTTTCCAAGGTGAGACCTTGAGATATACTCTGTCTCCAACCTAGAATTCTAAAGGTCTTCGTCGTCTGTCGGCATATGACTTCTGTCTATCCTGTGCAGTCTTTAATTGTTGTTGTATTACTTTAATCTTCTCAGTTGTCTGTTACACTAGCTCATGACCCAAAAGTTGATATTCTCCTATTTCATACCAACATAAGGGAGATCTACAACATATACCATATAATGCTTCATATGGTGCCATATCAATACTGTGCTGATAGCTATTATTGTAAGCAAATTCTATCAAGCTCAGGTGTAGATCCCAACTTCCTACAAACTGAAGGACACATGCCCTGAGAAAATCCTCCAAGGTTTGTATGGTCCTCTCAGATTGTCCATCTGTCTATGGGTGAAAGGCAGTACTAAACATTAACTGCGTACCCAAAGCTTTATGGATTTCCCCCCAAAAATGACTCGTGAACTGGGGACCTCTATCAGAAACAATAGGAGCTGGAACCCCGTGCAACTGCACTATCTCATCTATATATATCTGTGCAAGCTTCTCAGCAGTGTAGGTTGTTTTGACAGGAAGGAAATGTGTTGTCTTAGTCAACCTATCAACTATCACCCATATGGAATCATGACCTTTGGTTGTTCTAGGCAAACCAACCACAAATTCCATGGTCACATGATCCCATTTCCATTGCGATATAGGCAAAGGTTGCATTGTTCCTGTAGGCTTTTGATGTTTAGCTTTAACCTACTAACACACTGGATACCGCATAACAAACTCAGCTATATCCTTCTTCAATCCTGGCCACCAATACATATCCTTCAAGTTACGATACATTTTGGTGTTCCCTGGATGCATTGCATACATGGATGAGTGAGATTCCTCCAAGACTAACTTCCTTAAGTCATTGGCATCAGGTACTACCATCCTACCATGATAACAGTCTACATGATCCTCGTACTCATGAAAGCCATCCCGTTTCTCACTACCATACTCTGACCTGATCTCCTGAACCACATCATCAGCTTGCTGTGCTTCTTTAATCTGCTATCTCAGAGTAGGTTTCACTTGCATCTTAGCTAACAACCCGACTAACAACGATACCTTAAGTTGTATATTATTTTTCCTCAAGGAGATAAGCATATCTCTTTTGAAGCACACTAAGGAGTTTAACTGTGCTTTATCTAAGGCTGGTGATGATGATTTCCTACTTAGTGCATCAGCCACTACATTAGCCTTCCCTGGATGATAATCAATTGTACAATCGTAGTCCTTGATTAACTCCATCCAGCGGCATTGTCTCATGTTCAACTCATGTTGTGAGAAGATATATTTTAGATTCTTATGGTCTGTGAAAGTCTAGAATGTTTCTCCATAGAGATAATGTCTCAAAATGTTCAAAGCATGGACCACAACAACTAGCTCTAGATCATGTTTCGGATAATTCTCCTCGTGTTTCTTAAACTGTCGAGAGGCAAAAGAAATCACTTGATTATCCTGCATCAACACACATCCTAGACCATTCTTAGATGCATCATAGAAAACTATGTACCCCTTCCGTTGCTCAAGTAACACTAGCACAGGTGCACTTGTTAACCTTACTTTCAACAGCTAGAAAGAATGTTGACACTTGTCATTCCAGACAAAAGGAACCTCCTTCCTGGTCAACTTGGTTAGGGGTAAATCTATAGAACTGAAGTTCTTAATGAACCTCCTGTAATAGCCTGCCAGTCCTAGGAAACTGCATATCTCCGTTGGTGTCTTTGACTGTTCCCATTGCAGGACATATTCTACTTTCTTAGGATCAACACGGATACCTGAGGCAGATATTACGTGTCCTAGAAAAGAAACTTCTGGTAACCAAAACTCACATTTGCTAAACTTAGTATACAACTTATGCCCTCTTAGCAAAGTTAAATCCTAACAGAGGTGCTGCTCATGCTGTTGAGCATCTCTACTGTATATCAAGATGTTATCTATGAAGCCTACTATGAACTTATCAAGAAAAGGCTAGAAGATTATATTCAAGAGTTCCATGAATGCATCTGGTGCATTAGTTAGTTGAAATGACATAACTATGAACTCATAGTGACCATACCTTGTCCTAAAGGTAGACTTATGTATGTCACTCTCCTTGATACACAACTAATGATATCCCGACCTCAGATCTATCTTAGAAAAGATATTTGCACCACACAACTAATCTAACAAGTCATCGATCCTTGGAAGAGGATACTTATTCTTTATGGTTACTTTATTCAACTGTCTGTAATCAATGCATAATCGCATAGATCCATCCTTCTTCTTAACAAAGAGAACCAGAGCACCCCATGGTGAAGTACTCAGTCGGATAAAACCTTTCTCAAGCAACTCAAAAACTGTCACCTCTGAGAGCCTTACTGACTCTGCCTTGGAGGTTGAGTCACACTTACATCTCTAGCTCGACAATCTTTCATCAAATGGCCAATCTTTCTGCATATAAAACAACCTCTGCTCTCCCTCTGTGGCCTGGGTGGTCCTATTACTGTTACTGATGTTGAGCTGTGGGCTCCCTCCGGTGGTAAACTATGGCCTCTACCCCTACTCAATGTCCATTGTGTCTGGGTATTGAATCTTGGTGGTGCTATTGGTGCAGAAAAACTCAGTTTCTTAAAACTTTCAGACCTCTATCCTTGAAACTGAATTTACACCTTCTTACTCTTAGTCTGATGCTTTTCAATCACTGACCTTTCTATCTGTCTCACGGACTCCAAAAAGGTGGCAAACCTATCCCTGTTCTTTAAGGCAGACACAGGAGTGGTCAATTCAGCGTTCAACCCCTTCTTAAAACGCTGAATTCTCTCTTCATCAGTATCTGCCATATGCAGACAGAACTGTAAAAGCTCCATGAACTTAGCTTCATACTCACTAATATTCATTGGTCCTTGCCTTAACCTCTCAAACTGAGATATCTTCTCGTCTAGATACTTTTTGGGGAAGTATCTACTGACGAATTCTTATTGGAATTCTCCCTATCTGATTTCAACACCTGGCCTCTTGCCTTCTTCTATTGTCCACCAATGGCCATCACTCCCTTTTAGAAGGTACACTGCATGCCTCACCTTCTATACTTCAGGGATATTAAGGATTCTAAAGGCCTTCTCCAACTCAGTCAACCACAAGTCAACATCTGTTGGGTCAGCTGTACCACCATAATCTGTGGCTCCAACCCGGCAAATTCATTCAAAATTCTTGCCGGCTCCCTATCCTTCATTATGGGCTGGTGCCCTAGATGTAGGTGGTGGAATCCTATCCGCCATATGCGTCATAGTCGCCATGAACTACCCAAACAGATCATGGAAAGCTGGGCTCTCTATTGTAGCTTGGTTAAGCTGAGGATGTTCAGGTACTGGTTCCTCCCTAGTCTAGTCCCTTGCACCTCTTCCTGGTGCAGCAATGCTTCTCTCAGCAGCATGTTCTTCATGTGATCTAGGCATTTTTAAGTTCTTCTTCTCCTATATGAGCAGAAGATACTATTAGATGAATTGGAAGACACTAGAATAGAATCAACAATCTTAATCCTATGTATCTGTAGACTCAACGAACCTAGAGCTCTGATACCAACTAACCTGTCACACACCATTTGAACAAAACATCATTAACTAAGTAGAAGCAATCATTAGCAGTGGATTACTGAAAATCACTAAAAATAAAAACCTTTTTTAAATCTATCCAATTCCAGGAAACTCCTAATAACAAGAACCAAAATATTACTTGTACATTCTGGTCTACAAGTACATACCATGTACCATCTCTTCTTGAGGATTACATACATCAATTGCTCTGTTAAGTCTACACATGAGCAACACAAAACCTCGAGGCATTCAAGCCAAAATCTCAAATAGATTATGAAAACACTAAGTACTGACTCCAAGGACCTGAGAGTACAGAGATGACATATATGACTCTTATCTACAAGACACGTCAGTCAGTATCTCCACCTGAGATGTCATTGCTATCCATGATGCTACTATCTTTCCCCTATAGTATGGTTCTTACCTCCTCGTCCTCGCCAACCTAAAAATGTTGGATCCCACGGGGGTGAGACAATTGAAATTGTCCCAACGAGAGATATAAATCTCCGCCAGAAACATTATTATTGCAATTTAATAGAATAAAACTGAGTAGAGGAATCATATATATTCAACAGCAGATAAATCAATGTCTAAACAGATTAAAGCAATTTTCTTATTCAAGGCATTTTAGCTATAACTTGATAAAGCAGCATGTCACTTATCCAATCAGGAATTGAAGAACATGTATAACATTTATCCATCTAGGATATGCTAAGCAAGGTAACATCAGCCAATGAGTCTCGTATTTCAACCTTAAGCAATTACGCTACACAGCTGATTACATTTTACAATCATACTTAAGCCCTTAGGAGATGAGGTATACCACTCATGCTCCAACCAACCATTGCGAAATCGAAATCGGTACCATACATAGATCAAGGAAGAACCGATTTTTCATGACCTCATCCTCCTCAGTCAGTGTGAGTACAAAATGCAGGATATCTTGTGTCTCTAGTAAATAGCTTTCCAGGGTATACTGGAAACTTCTCTATAGAGTTACAATGGCGGCTGTACTCTCTTCGTAATCGAGGGATTTCATGTTTATCTCATATCGATCTGGCATTAACATTATCAGAAGATTTGTGATGCATCCATCCCGACACATATAATGAAAGATTGAGAGATTTAATGTTTATCTCACATCAATCCCACATTAGGGCATAAGGATATTCGCACCCATAACCCCCACATACTCAACAGTATGCCCTCTAGGAGATCCCGTGGGAAAACCTGTTTCACCATCGCCAACTACTAACGATGATGGATCTATGGCCAGTGATAAGATTTCACTTGATTATTTAAGTACATTACCATATTCTTTTAGCATCAGTCAGGTTTTCAAACATAAATTATTATAACAAATGCTACAAAGAATGTGTAATACTTCTATCAAGTACTTTTCGAAGCTTAATAAAACATTGGGATCTCAATCCCTTGTCACATAATGGGCATTCTCATCCCTTAACACCTCATCATCATGATTATGGAATAAGGGTATTCAAACCCTTAGTTCATCAAAGAACACTTGTTACCACTTATCAAGTAACTAATACCTTCAGGTCATCTGACCAAGGTAAACATGATACTTGCTACACAAGCATCTCACATGGCTCTCAAAGCCCATTTAATCTCTTGTTACCTCTTACCAGGCAACAAAGCATATTATGGCTCACAAGTCCCATAAAACAATTTCAATAATAAAACATCATAGCTCATACCTAGCTATGCCCAACATCTCAGGATACCTGCATGGTTAGTACACATGATAATAATTATATCAATCACATATTAGCACTATGCAATGTAAGGGTAGCATCGCTATTCCCTCATTAGGGTTAGGGTTTTCCAATTCATGTCAATTAGGGATACACATCCCATTACCCAAAATTAGGGTTATGGTTTATCATCATATTGCCCAAGATTAGGGTTTCATGCACTATAATCCAAAATTAGGGTTTCACATACCTTCACCCTATATTAGGGTTAGGGTTTCATATTAGGGTTTCATATAGCATTACATAACATCATCCTAGATTAGAGTTTCACATCACATCACTGCATTAGGGTTTCACATGGCATCACCCTAGATTAGGGTTTCACACATCATTATCTTGAATTAAGGTTCCTTATAACTTTACCCGAAATTAGGGTTTCATGTAACTTTACCCGAAATTAGGGTTTCATGAAGCATCCTCTTAAATTAGGGTTTTTCATTATATTACCCTAAATTGAGATTTATCATATCATCACCCTAGATTAGGGCTACACCATTATCCTAGATTAGGGTTTCACCTAGCATTGCCCTAAATTAGGGTTAGGGATCATCAACCTTCTCGATTAGGGTTTCATGATCTCTTTATCAAGGATCATACCCTAATTACATATCTTATTCATGTTGGAAGTGTTGAGGCTTAACCACTACATGATTATTATACATGTATGAATTCCTCTCTCTCTCATTCTCTCTAGGATATTGATTACTTCAAGCTTGATTTAGATTAGGTCAACCCTTCATTCAAGTACTTACATTTAGGGTTAGCATAGTGTATTGAGATATTACTTCCATAAGCATAAAAGGTTAACCCCTATAAGGGTACTAATCACCCTAGTACCTTAAAGGTACAACCATTGTGATTATCTTTGATATTCATCATTAACAATCTTGGGGTTAATTGATCTTTCGTCACATTAGGTCTTCAAACGGTTTTAGTTACATTGGACCTCTAAATGGTTTGAGACCGTTTAGACCTTCAAACGGTCTTGAACCAAACCTCCAAACGGTCTTGAATCTTTTGCACCTCCAAATGGTCTGAATACCGTTATACATTAAACGGTCTTGGTTCAATCCAAACCTCCAAACGGTCTTGTCCAAATTCTTCAAACGGTTTGAGACCGTTAGACCATCAAACGGTCTTGATCTAAAAATCCCTAAACGATTTGAGACCATTTGAATTAAATATCATTTAACCCTAAACGGTTTGAGATCGTTTAGTCCTCAAACAGTCTGAAACCGAATGGTCCTCAAACGGTCTAAGACCGTTTGGTCAAAATAGCTTGAAACCATTTAACCTAAATTAGGGTTTGCTTCATTGAATCATTCATCAATTAGATCATTGAGAGTACATCAAATTGTAACCCTTGGATCTCCAACCATCCATCACAGCCCTTGACCTTCAAACGGTCTTGAGACCATTTGGTCTCAATCGATCTTGAGACCGTTTGGCCTCCAAATGGTCTCGAGATCGTTTGCACCATTCAACATAGAAATTGAATCAATCAATTTAGGGTTTCAACCCATCAATCCGATTAGGGTTTGTAATCAGTAGATCATCCATTCTTGAAACCATTATAATTAGATCAATTTCAACCATTGGATCTTCATTCATCCACATCAGCAATTGACCCCAATTGGTCTTGAGACCGTTTGGTCTCAATCGGTCTTGAGACTGTTTTCCCTCAAACGGTATTGAGACCGTTTGATCACCAAACGGTCTTAAGACCGTTTGGTCATCAAAATTGAAAACCGTTTGCTCATGATATTTATTGAGGTGTGTGCTAAGATGACATCATCATCTTAAAGCTTCAAAACTTTGAAAATTACTGTGATTCTTATGGTGATTTCATCAACTAATCAAAAGGAATTTCGAGAAAGAAGAAAGATTCAACATATGATGAAGAAGTGAAATCAATAATAACATTTAAGGTTTCAAGTTATATAAACTGCATTCAAAGTTGCATCCAAGCTTCAAGCTTCACGTCTTTAATGGCGAATGAAGCTTTCTAAACTTCCCAAGGTCTGTCCTCAAGTCTTTGAGTAAAAAGAATGGCTAAAGTTGAAGATTGAATGGAGAAAAGAAGAAAATAAGCATTGAATTTCGATTTCCACCATGAAATCAAGGTTGAAGATGATTAAGGAGCTCACCTACAGGTTAGGGTACGTCCTCTTGTTTCTCCTAAGCTCCCTTGTGTTCGGCCAAAGCAAGGAAAGAAAGAAGAGTCGAAAAATCCTTTCATGTGGTCGGCCAAAGCAAGGAAAGAAAGAAGAGTCGAAAAATCCTTTCATGTGGGTGAAAAATGGAGTGTATATAAGGGAAATTCAAGAGAGAAAAAGTGTTATAAAATCCTTCAATTCCCTAAATTATTGCCACTTATCCCCCTCACTTCCTTGCATACGAAGCCATCATCCTCCCCTTTGAAATACTCTTCTTTATCCATGAATTAAAAGAAAACAATTAAGCACCTTAATCAATATAATAATAATATCAAAAAATTAGTGGATATTACTTTTTCTTTAACTAATGTGAGTGGGCTCTCCACTCACTTAGATATTTTAGTGACATTGCAAGGCACAAGGACGTACATACTTATATAAATTCAACCATCACATTTTTTTTATTAAAGGGAACTTGCATTAATATATTTATTTTTGCATTAAATTGAATTAGGGTTTCAATTATGCTTAAATCTTGATTATTTTAATATCAAGATTCTCTCTCCTCCAAAGAGATTCAAATGAGACACCCCTATGATTTTAGTGTCTCTAATTGATACCAAGAAACATTAGGGACTCTCTAGAAGTGGTATTTTGCATATTGAACCCTAGGTTTTGGGTAAATTGCACATTACACCAAAACTAGGTTTTAATGCACAAACATTGCTTAATATGCTCTTTCTTGGTGCTCAGGATTGTGGAAGCCATACCTCTGCATCATTTTCATTCTTATGATGCTTCAACAGTTGAGGAACATTTTATCATGTAACATTTGCAAGTTAACCCCTCAACTTGGGTAATTTGCACTTTAGTCCAAAATGGGCAAAACATTGTTTTCAACATTATTAAAAAAGGACTAAAATTGAAACATAAGTTCCTCTTGAGCCTTAATTACTTTTCAAAATATAAGAGCAAGCATATAATTATCTTTCTTAAATAAAACATCTAGGGTTAAAGCATAACCCATGTCAAGGATGTTACACCGGTAACCCCCTGTAAAGGGAGACCAAGAGGTCAGAGGCGTTATCCCAATACAGGATCAGTGGTTTTGCAAATAATCAACAATAATTAACAAATTATAAAACAACTAAGCTTTAAAATGGAATAATTTTTTTCTTTTCTCATACCTTGAAAAATATAGGAGCTGAGGGACTTTACCCCATATAACACCTATCTATCTAAAATCCTCCAATCTTTATTAAGCTTTATTCCATCATTGTCACTTTAAAGGAATACCCATTTTCTTGATAAACCTAAAACGTTGACAAATGAAACGGTGGCCAGTATAATGAATTATACTGGTATGTGGGGGAACCGATAATCGTGCATTTAATTGTAACAACATATTGCAAGCAATTATGATTTAACAAAATAAACTTTACGCTTTAAACATGACTACTCAATCCTTACATACCCTAGCCTCTATGTTGTCCCTGCAGTGGACATGGATACTACCTCTCATATGGTAGATCTCAACTAACCCTCCATGATCCTACCTTACAGGTAGATCAATACATAGTGTAATGACCCCGCCTCCCGGTAACCCCCAATTAAGGGAGACCCGAAGGTCGGAATCGTTAATCAATTTACAGGATCAAAGGTTCAGCATATAATCAAAAATAATTATAAAATTCTACTAACTAAACTGGAATTGGGTACAAAAATTAAAACTTTTACTTACCTTTATGAAACTGGGAAATCTAACTATCCACAGCTTGAAGTACTCTATCTAATCCTCCTTGCACTTTATTTCTTATTTTCACGATGTGCCACTTTTCTGTTTGTGATTTTCAGGATGTTACCTAAAACGCCGACAAACAAAACATCGATCAGCAATTGCTGGTATGTGGAGGCAACCAAAAATTTCACAATTAGGTCTAACAATTTAATTATTGCAATCAAGGTAATTAACAAGTCAATTTACATTTTCCCAAGTGACAATCCCCACTGCTTTTGCCCTAACCCTGGATTTGACTTAAGGCCGCCTTCTCAATCCTGAGCTTGGTGCCTGGGAGTCACCTCTCATGGTGCTCCTTAATCTTGCCTCATCAATCACCTTCTCATTCCCGAGCTTGGTGTTTAGGGTCACCTCTCATGGTGCCCATTGGTCTACCCTCCTGGGCCTGATCTTTATGGCATCTTCCATCAGGGTGGCATGTAGGTGCAGGATTTACACATTTATATTAAATGGTGATAGTCATAGTCACTTTATAATTGCAATATGAACATCCAAACAGTTTAGTTGCATTCAATGCGATTAAACATCCGGGAATCTCTCGGGAAACTAAAGCGGTTATTCATAATTAACCACATACCTGTACATGCATATTTGAGACAGAGTAGCCCAATCAATCAAGACATCCAATCAATCAAGTACAAGAATCCTGAAATTACATCCAATTCCTTTTTATCAAAAACTATCCAAACCATCTTGCTACTTATGGTTTTTATTCCTTTTTAGGGTTTCTTCCTCTTTTTAGGGTTTTCTTTATAATTAGGGTTTCCTTTCATCTTTTACTATTTTAAACCCTAACTTAATGCAATTGATCACAAACCCTAATTATCTCAACATCTAATCCTCAATTTCAGATTAGAGGCATAATTAACCATTAATTAGGCTCATTAATCCTCTTTTACATTAGAGCTACTATTTTATCCTTTTAATCCATGGCAAGATCATTATACACATTTATCATCAATTTATAGTTCATTATGGTCCAAATCACATATGAACTCGATTTGCCATTATTTCCACCTTTTATTCATGAGAAAACCCTAATTACTACATTTAGGGTATTTATCCACAAATTAGGAACTTTAATGCTCGAAATAGATTAGATTTAGCATATTTCAACTTTAATCATGAAATTCATCAATTAAAGCTATTAATAGTCTCATTCACTAATATTAGGGTTTCAAGGCCCATTAAAGTATATACATGTGCATGAAACTCTAGATTAAACTAATTATATGCAAAGTTCATCTTTTTTGATCTTAATGTACCTTTTCATCATTAACAGGTTAATATCAACTTTAAACATTCATTTAACCCTTTCTAATTCGTTAATCATCAAAGGTTAGGGTTTTTCATTGATTAAACTATTAAAGATAGCATCTCTAAACACTTTTTGAATTTCGAGCAGAAGCAGGCTCTACCTATATTTTTATTGGGTTCTTCATGTTTTTCTGATCAACTTTCATGTATTAAGTTTCTTCATCTAACCTTCCTACTAATTACTACGTTTTTTGCAAGAAAAAGGCATTTTCTAGATTTTCTAGTTAGAGAGGCGAATTACCTGATTTGTTCAGAAAAACGGCATCCGTTGGATCGTGGGTCTACATAGACCGCTCCTGATCGTGCGGCTCGCATGACTTGCGCCCATTACCAGGTTATGGAAATCGCGAATCAGCCAGGGCCGTTGATCCTCGCCTGTGATCCATGGTAGATCTTGATCGAAGGGCTGCTGCTCTTCGTTCTAGCTTGACCCAACAGGTAGCTATGTGGCGGCGCCGCATGGAGAGCTCGCCGGAGCAGGCGCAATCCATGATTCCAGAGCCTGGGAGAACAACTCAAGTGGCCGACCGAACTCGCGAGGGCCTGCATGAGTTGAGTAGGGTCATATTTATAGGATCTAGGGCCCTTTCTAGGGTTTTCCGAACCCACCACCACCCTTGCTCTTAGCCCAACTAGGCGTTCCTTCTAGATGCATCCATAGCTCAACAAAATAGGGTATAATCAACTCGGAATTCCATCCCGAATCTGACAAAGAGATTTCCAAGTTTGCACATGCGTTGGTTTGCAAGGAAAATCGAGGGAAATAACCCTCTGTTCTTACGGTTCAGTCCTTCTCGGACTCAAGGAGGGCGATGCACAGCTTGCCTCGGATCTTGATCCGATGGCTGGCATTGTTCCTTCTATTTCCATTTAAATCGGAGAAATCGTGACATTTATTATAAACCCAACACTTTAGGGAATCTTGTAAAATCTATAACTCCCAAACGAATTATCCAATAAATACCAAATTTGGAGGGAAAGTCCATAATGACTTAATCTATTTCTCTACCAAAAATGGACTCATTATCTCAAAGGAAACATTACTTTTCCTTAAGTGCAAGATGTCTCTTAATTATATATGTTTCTCACCTATTTTCTCTTTCCTTTGCTATTAAATTATTATTTTGAGTTCCTTGAACCTCAGGGAACCTTAATGGCCCGAAATCCCTTTTTGGGAATATTTCCTTAGCCTCTTTCCCTATCTTTCATCCTTTTTCTTATTATCTTACTTTTTCTTTATTAAAAATATATCTTTTTGAAGATTTCTCTTTATTTCTCTTTTATTTTCCTCTTTGGTATTCCTTTTATCATTAGGAATCCTTGGGATATGACATTTCACCAAGGATTATTCCATCATACCTCTTTTCACTTATTTTCCATTTTCATCAATGTTTTTTTTAATTTCTTTATTAACAAGGAAATACTTTATTGGTCTTTTCTTTTCTTGTTGCTTTATCTTTGCAACTTTGGACTCCTTGGAACCCAAGGAACCCAAGAGGCACGAAATTCATTCTTGGATTACATTCCTTTGCCTTCTAGAGGTTTCTACCTCATCTCTCTTTTCTCAACAACTTAATTATTCATTAATTAATTGAATTTCCTTATTATTGGGCCCAATAGACAATAAAGCCCACAAATCAAACAACAAGGCTATTTTAAACGAAATCCATTTATTCACAACAAATTATATCATTATTTGTCCAAATATCTTTAATATGAGAAATTACCTTTCTTGCCAAAGGAACCCAAAATTTGGGGTTGTAACATCCTTCCCCTCTTATAAGAATTTTGTCCTCAAAATTCCATCAAGCAAACAAACAAACATGATAAGTCTTCTTATGTCCATCAGGGATCCCATGTGGCTTCACCCTTTCCATGGTGTTTCCCAAGAACCTTCATTATCTCATTTTCTTCTATCTGAGTTCTTTCTTACCTTGATATATCATACCCTCATAGGTGACTCAAGACTTTTCATCCTTTCAAAAACTGAATAGGTTCAGGGCACAACACCTGGATTGGGTACCTCACATAGTGCTCTAGATCGGACTCATACAACACATCATTTTATCCTGAGGGGTAAGGTTAAACACAACCATCTCCACCAATCCATCCCAAATGGACCCATATATCGAGAACTCAGCTTTCTCAGCTGTAGCTTAGAGGGGTCGGATTTTCACATCACATATTCTCCCATAGTGAACTGCATATCAGTCTGCTTTGCATCAGCTCGTGACTCATGTCACCACTGGGCTCTCTCTCAGCCATCACACAATCAAAGCGACTTCATATCCACACACTTGTGGTTCTTTTCTGACCTTCGCTAGGCCTCCTTCAACAACATCATCATAATGAAGTGGTGACCGACACAAACTCCCTATAGAACTTCTTGCATCCCGATAAAGGCTATGGTGGTTAACATCACATCTTAAGAACTATCTCTATGTATCACCCTAAATGAGCACACATGCTCTCATCATACCCTCTAGTCTGGGTCACACTAACCATTAGTTAGGGGTGATAAACTGTACTATCATTGAGTTCTTCACGTACCCACTCCTCTTTTGGAAGGGAACCTTTAGATCAGACTCAAAGACCTTCAAACTCGCATCATGGTGTAGTTGAACCATCTCTTTTCATATGTAGTTCAACCAGATCTGTCCCTTGACAGAACTCTTCCTTTCTCATGTCATCTAGGTAAGGCGACCTACCATAACCCATATTGTATCTTGACCTTCTTGGTCTAGGAGAGACTCACAACATCCATAGTGATGAACTCCCATTCCCTCTCGGGAACTCTTTATACTTTATATCCATGCACTGGGTTAATGGTGTTCATCCTTCACCTCCTGGCTTGCATGGCCACATGCTACATGTAACTTTGTTTTAAGCATCCAGAGTGCTACCATCACTTACTATCCTTGTAGTACCAAGGTATATCATGACCTCTTGTATTGTTATGATTCCTCAAGCTTGATACCTCAGAAGCCCTAAACCACTCTCAAAAGGGTTTTATTACCTTCCTATCCAAAGAAGTGTATTTGAGTTTCTATCACCATCCTTTTACTACATCAAGGACTAAACTGGCTACCCAAACAACCATTAACTTGTTCAACATAACTTATTACATCCGAGTGTTAGCCAAAACACATCTTCTTCTCAAACTTAGGGTTAGCCAAACAACCTCAACTTCTTCTAGCCTCTAATTAGGCAGCTAGATCTCAACCAGAGCATTCATTACCACCTCTCATCCTTAAGTGTTAGGTAACATACACCTCCATGTATTATGCTTATCATCTCATCTCAAACTCTAAGTCTATCTTCATCAAAAAGCTCTGAGCTCATCCTCACTGTGATCGAACTCGACCTTGGTTAACTTGCAAATTCCACATAGTTCAAGATAAAACATCCTCACATGATGATCTCCTTAATACTCTTAGTGTTTATAAACCATCCATGTATTATTCTCTTCACTAGGGTATGTTATCCTTTCTGTAGCAACATCTCAACTCACACCATCCTTATCCTTGGTGTGTGGCATGCGTACTGTCCTATCTCTCACTCCCATAACAAGAGGAAATAAGCATTTGGCTGCAGTCCAAATACAAAGTTCTTCCTGTTCCAAGAGTATAGATGGTACATCCCACCTTGCCAGTACACCTTTAAACCTGAGTTGAACATGCCACTTATGTCTCTACATCACAAACATCATGATATAAACATTTCTTCCAAGGAAAACTAATCTCAAACCTACTTGGTCCAAACACAATCCTTGGTCGTCTCCTCTAGGTCTATAGGGTTCCAGCACTTTTGGGGTCATCCTTCTTCCTTATGCATCCAGAGAGTGCCCTACTCATCTGCCCTTTGGGTCCCATGAGTTCATGAAGGTGATCAATCTCCTAATCCATGGCCCTCAGACAATGATAGCTGTTACCTCCCGACCCTATGGTCATGTGCAACTAGGGAATTAGGCAACTCCTTCTTCCATCGGTCTTATCCCTACCTGACCCTAGGATAGACTTGGGATTCTATTATACTACATGTCCAACACAGAACCTTACTCAATCCTTCATCATCTCTCTCTGCATACATGACTGACTTTCATCCCTTCATAGGGGTCATGGCAACCTGCCTACCTTGGTCAGGCCCCATACCAGTTACCTTCAAGGTAACACATCCACATGCACTTAGAGATGGTTGTCTATGGGTCTATAGGTTCATTCTCGTACCATGTACTTTTCACTTAGCTTCTCAAGATCCTACGAGACCTCTTTAGGTTACCTCAAAACCAACCAAACTGGTAAACTCCCTACCAAAGGGTCGCTCTCCCAGGATGGGAGGAACTACTCCTTTATAACAAAGGTCACAAGCCTTCTTAGGGTTTACATCCATATGAGCATGCTTAAACCAACAACTACTAAGGCACAAGCATACCTACAAAACCCTGCTAGGTCACACTTGTTCTCATCCTCAACATTAGACCCACTTAGTTGTGAGGAGTCCATCAAACATACCCTTAACCTAAGGGATTTCCTTTACCTCTACACATGAGGAGTACCATGCTCGAAACTATAGAGACTCAAATCTCATCATGAGCATCAAATACACTGCTTCCCCTCTTAGGCCTAGGAACCCTAGGTTCTCCTTTGGGTATCCAACTACATGCTCAACCTCTTAACCACGAATCAAGCATGTCCAAGGTATGTCATGTACCTCCATCATCTTTCTACTCGAGCAACGCTTCAGGGTTGAGTCCTCTTCCAGGACAACCAACTAGGTATAAAACCTCACAGTAGGTTACTTAAACCTCCTCAGGGTCTAAGGCATTCTTTATCTCATCCAACAGGTAACCACTTATACCATGGGTACTAGAAGCATCATCCTCTCTCTAGGGTTTGGTTCCTCTAAAGGCAACTAGGATATCATCAGTCTCCAGAAATCAAGCATAAGGCAACCACTATCATCCACGTAGGTCACATCATCCTTAACTCCCCACTATTCCTCAAGTTTTGGGGTTTTAGACTTCCAACCTCCTTGTTGGGGTCCTGCTTCCTCTCTCTAGAGCTAAAACCACCTCCAACCATACCTACTAGAGGTCCCTTCTCCATGAAGGCTCGTATTCTCAAGCAAACCCCTATGTGGTTGAAGCCTATGCTCAACTCATGTTTGGCTCAAGATTATTCATATCCCTTTATGCTTATCTCATAAGCCATCCATCATGCCCTTCTGGCTAGGGTTTCATCCTACTACCGTACTACTGACGTACTCTGGGTGCATGCTATCCCCTACTTGCATAAGCCATAGGGTTTCTATATGTCCTTCACTAACCTCATCAATGAAGGAGATATCCTTCACTCTAACATACCCGACCCTTTCTAGGGTTGGGTCGTCAAAGGTACTAGGTCATCTAACCTCTCCTAGCTCGTATGGCAAACCAAAGGTATATCTATCCAAACACCCAGTCTACCATGACATCTAACTCATCATGTCATCTCTCTCTCTAACCTTCACTTAGGGTTAACATCATCCCCAAAGGATATGCTAGGTCTCTACCTTCAATGGAGGTCTCTACCTCCAAGACTAACTCTCTCTACTCATCCTCCTGACAAGGAGGTCTATCCTCAGGTCTCTCCTGAGGGCAATGACAACTCGTGTCATCCGACCTAAGCATGAATCTATTCTTTGCGCTTTATCTATTAAGCTTATGTCCATGACATCTTATTGACATGCTTTTCATTAATTTGGGGGAGGATTCCTTAGACCTTGTTATCTTTACCCATACCTCAAGAGGGTGAGGAGAAGAGGGAAAACCCTAATCCTTAAGGTCCTTAATAGAATATGAGTTGCGAAGGGATGAACAAGATGAGAGATTCCTAAAGGTATCTTATTTCGATTCATGCCCTAAGACTTTGGCCAGGCAGTCACACAATCCGGGAGTCCTCGTATTCTGACTAGCGGTGCGGAGGAAAATCTTGCCAGCCCCCGGAAGTGATCCTTTTATAGACACCTCAGTCTTTCGGGCACTCCTCTAATAACTCCCTCGGTTCTATGGAATTTGTAAAATTTAATAATTATTGATGATTAGATGGAGAACCTACGTTCTGATACCAATTGTAACGACCCCGCCTCCCGGTAACCCCCAATTAAGGGAGACCCGAAGGTCGGAATCGTTAATCAATTTACAGGATCAAAGGTTCAACATATAATCAACAATAATTATAAATTTCTACTAACTAAATTGGAATTGGGTACAAAAATTAAAACTTTTACTTACCTTTATGAAACTGGGAAATCTAACTATCCACAGCTTGAAGTACTCTATCTAATCCTCCTTGCACTTTATTTCTTATTTTCACGATGTGCTACTTTTCTATTTGTGATTTTCAGGATGTTACCTAAAACACCGACAAACAAAACATCGATCAACAATTGCTGGTATGTGGAGGCAACTAAAAATTTCACAATTAGGTCTAACAATTTAAGTATTGCAATCAAGGTAATTAACAAGTCAATTTACATTTTCCCAAGTGACAATCCCCACCGCTTTTGCCCTAAACCTGGATTTGACTTAAGGCCACCTTATCAATCCCGATCTTGGTGCCTGGGAGTCACCTCTCATGGTGCTCCTTAGTCTTGCCTCATCAATCACCTTCTCATTCCCGAGCTTGGTGTTTAGGGTCACCTCTCATGGTGCCCATTGGTCTACCCTCCTGGGCATGACCTTTATGGCATCTTCCATCAGGGTGGCATGTAGGTGCAGGATTTACACATTTATATTAAATGGTGATAGTCATAGTCACTTTATAATTGCAATATGAACATCCAAACAGTTTAGTCGCATTCAATGCGATTAAACATCCGAGAATCTCTCTGGAAACTAAAGCAGTTATTCATAATTAACCACATACATGTACATGCAGATTTGAGACAGAGTAGCCCAATCAATCAAGACATCCAATCAATCAAGTACAAGAATCCTGAAATTACATCCAATTCCTTTTTATCAAAAACTATCCAAACCATCTTGCTACTTATGGTTTTTATTCCTTTTTAGGGTTTCTTCCTCTTTTTAGGGTTTTCTTTGTAATTAGGGTTTCCTTTCATCTTTTACTATTTTAAACCCTAACTTAATGCAATTGATCACAAACCCTAATTATCTCAACATCTAATCCTCAATTTCAGATTAGAGGCATAATTAACCATTATTTAAGCTCATTAATCCTCTTTTACATTAGAGCTACTATTTTTATCATTTTAATCCATGGCAAGATCATTATACGCATTTATCATCAATTTATAGTTCATTATGGTCCAAATCACATATGAACTTGATTTGCCATTATTTCCACCTTTTATTCATGAGAAAACCCTAATTACTACATTTAGGGTATTTATCCACAAATTAGGAACTTTAATGCTCGAAATAGATTAGATTCAGCATATTTCAACTTTAATCATGAAATTCATCAATTAAAGCTATTAATAGTCTCATTCGCTAATATTAGGGTTTCAAGGCCCATTAAAGTATATACATGTGCATGAAACTCTAGATTAAACTAATTATATGCAAAGTTCATATTTTTTGATCTTAATGTACCTTTTCATCATTAACAGGTTAATATCAACTTTAAACATTCATTTAACCCTTTCTAATTCGTTAATCATCAAAGGTTAGGGTTTTTCATTGATTAAACTATTAAAGATAGCAACTCTATATACTTTTTGAATTTCGAGCAGAATCAGGCTCTACCTATATTTTTATTGGGTTCTTCATGTTTTTCTGATCAACTTTCATGTATTAAGTTTCTTCATCTGACCTTCCTACTAATTACTACGCTTTTTGCAAGAAAAAGGCATTTTCTAGATTTTCTAGTTAGAGAGGCGAATTACCTGATTTGTTCAGAAAAACGACATCCGTTGGATCGCGGGTCTACATAGACCGCTCCTGATCGTGCGGCTTGCAGGACTTGCGCCCATTACCAGGTTATGGAAATCGCGAATCAGCCAGGGCCGTTGATCCTCGCCTGTGATCCATGGTAGATCTTGATCGAAGGGCTGCTGCTCTTCGTTCTAGCTTGACCCAACAGGTAGCTATGCGGCGGCGCCACATGGAGAGCTCGCCAGAGCAGGCACAATCCATGATTCCAGAGCCTGGGAGAACAACTCAAGTGGCCGACCGAACTCGCGAGGGCCTGCATGAGTTGAGTAGGGTCCTATTTATAGGATCTAGGGCCCTTTCTAGGGTTTTCCAAACCCACCGCCCCCCTTGCTCTTAGCGCAATTGGGCGTTCCTTCTAGATGCATCCATAGCTCGACAAAATAGGGTATAATCAACTCAGAATTTCATCCCGAATCTGACAAAGAGATTTCCAAGTTTGCACATGCGTTGGTTTGCAAGGAAAATCGAGGGAAATAACCCTCTGTTCTTACGGTTCAGTCCTTCTCGGACTCAAGGAGGGCGATGCATAGCTTGCCTCGGATCTTGATCCGACGGCTGGCATTGTTCCTTCTATTTCCATTTAAATCGGAGAAATTGTGACATTTATTATAAACCCAACACTTTAGGGAATCTTGTAAAATCTATAACTCCCAAACGAATTATCCAATAAATCCCAAATTTGGAGGGAAAGTCCATAATGACTTAATCTATTTCTATGCCAAAAATGGACTCATTATCTCAAAGGAAACGTTACTTTTCCTTAAGTGCAAGATGTCTCTTAATTATATATATTTCTCACCTATTTTCTCTTTCCTTTGCTATTAAATTATTATTTTGAGTTCCTTGAACCTCAAGGAACCTTAATGGCCCAAAATCCCTTTTTGGGAATATTTCCTTAGCCTCTTTCCTTCTCTTTCATCCTTTTTCTTATTATCTTACTTTTTCTTTATTAAAAATATATATTTTTGAAGATTTTTCTTTATTTCTCTTTTATTTTCCTCTTTGGTATTCCTTTTATCATTAGGAATCCTTGGGATACGAAATTTCACCAAGGATTATTCCATCATACCTCTTTTCACTTATTTTCCATTTTCATCAATGTTTTTTTTTAATTTCTTTATTAACAAGGAAATACTTTATTGGTCTTTTCTTTTCTTGTTGCTTTATCTTTGCAACTTTGGACTCCTTGGAACCCAAGGAACCCAAGAGGCACGAAATTCATTCTTGGATTACATTCCTTTGCCTTCTAGAGGTTTCTACCTCATCTCTCTTTTCTCAACAACTTAATTATTCATTAATTAATTGAATTTCCTTGTTATTGGGCCCAATAGCCAATAAAGCCCACAAATCAAACAACAAGGCTATTTTAAACGAAATCCATTTATTCACAAAAAATTATATCATTATTTGTCCAAATATCTTTAATATGAGAAATTACCTTTCTTGCTAAAGGAACCCAAAATTTGGGGTTGTAACACATATGGTCATGGAGTCGTATGGTCCTACCTAAGGGTAGACCAACACATCGACTCATGATAACTTGATGATCCTACCTCACAGGTAGACCATGTACTAGGTCATATATCTCATCATCATCAGAGCTATAGAGGAGGACCATGATCTGAGCTAGTCATGCATATATAATTATGGTGATAGTCATAGTCACTTTATAGTTGCATGAAATAAAAGTCAATTAAGCAATTATTTCCAAGCAGCCGTTAAAACCTCATGAATTGCCGGGTAACTAAAGCGATTTAACCATAAGCATAACCACATACCTGATCTAGAAGTAACTTGATGTCCAAGTAAGAATAATCAATCAAGCAATCAATCAGTGATCCTGAAATTAATGCATTACACCCATGTGCTATTAAACATCCTCAAGATTGACTCGGGTCCCACATTTGGGGTTCTAGGCCACCTTTTAGGGTTTTATTAAGGTTTTAGCCTCTACAATCCAATTATCACTTTTAATGTAGTTTTGGCCCACAAACCCTAATTTATCATTGATTGCACTTCCAAACTCTAATTAACCAAATTAAGGGAAAATAATACTTCATTAGTCCAATAACATTATTTTCATGCCTTCTAGATTGATGGTCATATTTCAGTCCATTAAATCTCATAACTATATGAATTAGGGCTTTTAACCCTTTTAATGCACTTCTGAGAACATGAAACCCTAATTACACAAGTTATGAACAAATATCTCTAATTATATCTCTTTCATCATATTTATGAAATTAAGTCAGACTTTGATTACTAGCATCAACTAAGTCTATTAAATACATCCATAATCAAAACTAGAGTTTTGATTCATATATAGCATTAAAGTTACCAACTTTATGTACTTTTCGAATTCCAAGAAGATTCAGACTGCAATTATATTTTTATTGGATTTGACACATTTTTCTGATCAACTTTCATATATAACATGTCTTCATAAGATAATCCTACAATTTATTATCATTTTTACAAATTAAATACTTATGGTCCAATAAGGTCCTTCCACCTAGGCAGAGAGTCACGTGCCCCACCCTGCCAACTTGGCTGGGATGGCCTATAAGCTCTCACCGAGTCAGCGACCCAGTTCGTAGCTGGCTAAGCGGAAAAAAAAAGGAAAAGACCATAAGGTCTTACCTATTCTGAAGAGGAGGCGAGGATGGATAGGTAATTTTCCGAGTTGTCTTCTTCAACCTCGGGCAATCGTTCTTCCGCAAGTAGTGTAGTCAACTCTGGGGTTGACTCTATGATTTCTGCTCTCCTGACTTCAAGTAAAGGTGATCACACCTTTGCCTATGCTCTACAAACCTGAGGGGTGCCTCAATTGCTCCCGGGGTGATCTGTGGTGTTGGGACGAAGAAGGAGAATATTGGTTGTGGAACAAAGAGGGGGCGAGGGTCGCTGTAGGGACTAGCTGAGAAATTGTGGTTAGAGGAGAACTCGTGAGGGTCGCTCGATGCTCTAGGTTCTCTGGGTTCCTTTGCATACGTTCGAGAGCCCCCTATTTGTACCCATCTACGGTGGCAGGGGAGCTTCTAAGATCTCAAATTGGGAAAAATCTTTATTGCCTTCCAAAGAGGGTAAAACTTAGGATGGTTGGGTTCACAATCTCTCTCCGAATCTTATGGGGCAGTTTCCATAATTGCTCGTATATCAGATTGGAGAGAAAAACGAGTTGTTTATTCCTATCTACTACTCCAACTTTCCTATTTGCCAAGAGGTAGGTGACAACATAGCCACCGTTGGATTTTAGATCTGACGGCTGGTATGCCACACACATGAAAAAAGGATATTCTTAACGGAAAACAAAAATGTGACATTTAATATTTTCCAATTCTAGTACCCTCACTTTATGGATATTTGTAAAAACAATATCTCTCAAACCATGCATCCTTTTAATCCCAAAATTTAAAGGAAGGTCTATAAAAACTTAATCTACTTATATTTCAAGTTTGAAGCCGAAACTCAAAAGAGATAACTCCTTTTCTTCATTTGCAAGTCAGTGACTTATAAACCATGTATTATGTATAATAACACATATTTTCTCTCTCCTTCTTTCCTATTTTCCCTATTTCGACTTTTATAAACATTATAAGACAAGTGGAGTTGAAACCACTCCATTGTCGCCACCTATATCTCATTCTAGAGAATTCTATATATATTTCTCATAAATACATTGCTTAACATCCATTATCTTTTATCTTTCTCTATTATTTGGACTTTTCTTCTTTTCTTCTCTCTTATATTCATTATTGGATTAACAAAACAGTAGAAATCATGGAATTCATACCAAAGGGGAAAATTCTTTTCTTCTTTTTGTCTTTTCGCTCAGTTCCCCTTCTCTTTCATTTTGCACGGGTCGTGCTGAGCTGGTTGAGTACCCTATGACATGGGCGGCTCTGAGTGGCCGACCTAATCCATGTAGGCCTCTCTCTCTCTCTCTCTCTTCTCTCTCTCGCCTTTAAAATGCTGATTTGGCTTTTTCCTATTTTCTTATTGATTGGTTTTATAAATTGATAACTAAATATTCCTTGATTAGAAAAATACACATAAATAATCAATAAAATGAGAAAAATAAGATATATTTGTTCATAATAATCTTGTTACCTAATTCTGATGTTTAAATAAAAGTGGATATTAATGAGTAATGTAATTAGATAATATCTTATAAAATTCATAACTAAATATTTATAAGTAAGAAAATTATAATAAAATATGTTTTAGACTCCTAATAATATAAACTAAAATGTGGAACAATTTTCATAACCTAGTTCACATAATGATAAAAAAGTGGGTTTTAGGGTTTTGAATAATTAATGGAAACCTAACCCTAATTCCACATATATGCATCATAGGTTCTTTAGAGTCCTAGGCTTGGACTTAGACTTGGCTTTAGATAGAGTAGACTCTGAAGTTGAGGTATGTTTGCATCCCCGATTATTCTTTTGAGCAATTAACCTATGTTTCTTCTTTCTCTTGGTCCTATGGACATTAGACTACACCATATCCTATTCTTTTGAAAAATATGCTTCATGTGAAGTATCTTATTACTGATCTTGTGATCATATTATTTGGTTTGACATTCTCTAGGAATCTTTATTATGCTTTCTTCATATTTGAATGTTATATGATGACATGTGATGTCTTTTTACCACTTGTGAGGTGGATGTATATGTTGGTCACTTATGTGGTGAAAAGTTGGTATAATCTGACTATACTTTCTACTTTCCTCTACATTAAACATGCTATGTGATTCAGTAGCACTAGAGTAGTGCAATTGCATTGGTTTTGGTGTTATGTACCATTTATGCTTTTGGGATGGAGGTAATGTGCCCCATACCCAAGTTTCAAATTTATGAGGTTTGGCCCACATTTATATATATTTGGGAGTTTGGTTATGTGCCATTCTCTATCAGGTTTCAAGTTTATAAGGATTGTCCACCATTGTTATTTATATTGTTCTAGGGCTATTTTTATCTCACATGCAAGCATGATGATGTTTATGGATTATGGAATATGTGCCCTAATTTCATATGTGCTTATGTGGCACCACTTTTATATGTTGAATTAATGGAAGTATCTTCTTTATTGTGATTCTTTTCTCTCAATACCCACTTGGGTGCTATTTTTATTTTCTATGGGAAACTTCTATTTAATTTGATGTCCTTTGCTCTGTATATTGCTCAATTCACCTGTTTAGTATGCACATACCATCCTTTGTTGATGTCATCTATTTTCTCTTCTTACTGGGGTATGCTTCCAACCCTAGGTGGAGGACTTGGATGATATGGCATGAATACATGGATATAGCTTAAGGATTTAAATATTGGAGACAAAGTTGTTATAGTTTAGACTTCCCTCTATCTTAGATCCTTATGTTGTATCATACATGTAAACCCTATGTGGGAGATTGAGATATACTTTGCAATCTTGTTGAGAAATTGAATATAGTCATTATTTTCTTCCGCTGCTACACTTTGGTTGTTTTGCATACCATTAATAAGATTTAAAAATTTTACACCCACTCCAAGATACCTTATTTATTATTTTAGACTGGAGTCTTTATTCTTTAATTTTTGAGTAGAAAGGTGGTTTCACTTCTTTACATACATCATCATATATAAATCATTACACTATGTATCGACCATATATCCATACATGAATATAGTTTTATTGAACATTCACCATACATGTGTTATGACTACTCACTACCACGTGTAGCAACCTAGACACATTCAATGTGTGATGACCACAACAAATAAAGTTCAACCCAATATGTAAGGCCACTAAATTTTCTTAATGAGTTGAATAAGCTTAATTACCATAATTGAATTCTTAGAACCCTAATATAACCTTGTGATATGCTTTGAAATCATAATACAAGCTTAAGTTTCAAATTTGGTCCAATTTGGACACTATTTGAGCAAGTTATGCAATTTTATGCACACTTTGGACTTTTCTACAATTTACCTAATTGAGAGGTTTTATTTGCAATATATCACTTGCATTATGTTACTTGGATATTCTTTCATCATTGTTGATCTTTTTGATCCATGGGGAACCTATTTAATCCTTGGTTTGAAGGTGTTTTCTTTAAGGGTATTTTAGGGTTTACCCCTTCACGGATGAACTACCTTTAGTAGCTATCAACTAATGAATTATGTGATTGGACGGGAAATTTGAGAAAGGAAAGCTAAGAAGGTATATAAGGATGGTGGGGGAGCTTCTTGTGTGTGTGCTTGTACATTCATAATAGTTTAAGGCCATATACACATGGGGAAGCTACTTTTACACCTCATGCTTGCTCCCATCCTTATCTATGGGCTATATTTACCTCTTCCTTGCCCAAGTATGAAACTTTGCTTGCTTTCACTTTCCTCTAACCTGTAACAATGACTCCACAATGTTTTTATGTAGAACCAAGTGCTCTAAGGTAGAAGACAACCTCTTTTTGGAGAAGAAGGTCTCCTAGAGCTCCATTTTGCCCTACCTAGGGTTTCCAAGGTCATCTTCTAGGGATTTCAACCAAGGCAAGTTATTTTCTTCCTTCCTTCTCCGTTTATCTTGCTATTCTCCTTCATTAGACCTTCCTCCAGGTCGTAACCTTACTGTTCCATGGTAGAAATTTCTCTAAATCTCTAAAACCCTACCTTTCTTGCTCGTTATGCTTAGGGTTTGCTCATTTGATGAAGAAAGGTGCTAGATGGACGAGTTCATAGCTTATGCTTGGATTTTCTTTCCTACCTGATCGATATTTCTTCTATGTGGGGTTTCATATTCACATTAGAGGCAATTTTAATAACATGCTCCACATTTATTGCTTACCATAAGATTTCTAGATCATGTTCTTGCTTGAAAATGATGATCCATGCGCTAAAAAGTTATGCTTGACTAAGATTTTGATTTTTATAATGTTCCCTGTTCTAATTTCAGTTATAGATGAACCTTTGATCATGTGTATGTTATTACTAAGGTATAATATGACTTGGATCAGGTTGGTTTGACAACCTATGGTGCTAAGCACCTATCAACCAATGGTCAATTTTAGGGTTTTAAGCTAATTTCTTCTATAAACCCATGACCTGATGATTGTACCATTGCAACAACCCTATGGTGTTGTCTTCATGACAATTTATGGTGCTAACCAAGGGTGTCAACTGACGTTCACCCCCTTAGGTCATGTTTTGGCCTAATTAGAAGCCTAGTGATTAACAACTAAGTATCATAATGATGCTATCAATCAATGGTGATATTAGTTTGATATTTGATGCCGATTAACAAATATAGTCTTGATCTAATAACCTATGGTGACTTAATGGTCACTAATGATGGTGGATCAGGTTTCCAAAACCTATGATGAGTAAATTATATAGTTGTATCATCAATCAATCCTTAGACCAATAGTTTCTTGGGTAACTTGATGCACTGGTTGGACCTATACTGTAATTGATGGTTTTAATATATGAACTTGACCCAATGGTAAAGATATAATGTTTATTCCTCCAATAAAGTGGAATGATGGATAATGTAATATGTTGGTCCTAATAATGTGATTTATATTATTTCCTTTATATGATCAACTTAAGGGGCTTACTTGTTGACAATGGATGGTTTGTTTTAAATGAATAGTCGATTGTGGGTTTTATCATACTCTCCGTGGAACTTTTTGTGTTGTTAATCAAGGGATGTCTAGGGTTAGATGGTGAATATTTATAGAGAAAAAATAAAGGACTTCATAGGTGGTTTATCCAAGGTGTTTTCTTATGTAAACAACCAATGGTCTTACCTTTTAAACACCCAATGGTTCTGGGCGACATTGTGGTATGGTGATATAAGTTGAATGATGATGGAACAAATGGAGGGTTACCCTTAATAAGGTAGTCTTACCAATTCATTCATATGAATAGAAGGTATGATAATCATATTGTGTTGATATGTAACCCTAATGAGGTATATATTGTTATACCTAGCTTTAATATAACTAAAAGATGGTAATTGGGTATGAATAGTCCTTGAATGACTAATACAACATGAAGTACTATGTTAATGTTGTTGAAACCCTAGTATGCTATATCCCAATGGGTACACCTTGATTTATGTGTGGGTTCAAACTTGAGAATAGTATGGAATGTGATGGTGATGCTTCACCTTATGCATCTATGATCCAATGGGGATGTCGTGAGTTAGGGTTTGGGTATAAGTGCTGATTAGTAACATTAATATAACTTATCTTGTTGAACCTAACTCTAATGCAAATAGATAAAGATGAGTATTACTGTTTAACATTCTTATATGATAGCATGATGGTGAAAAAACCTCCTTAACATGATCATAACCTTCATATGTTATTTGGTAGTTTTCATAGCCACATGGTTGATACTTGCTTATGTGAAAGATGTGCATTATGAATATGATGAGGGTTAATCATATCTAGATTCCTTGCATGTTGATGTAATAAAGGTGTTACGACCCCGCCTCCCCGTAACCCCCAATTAAGGGAGACCGAAAGGTCATAGCCGTTAACCAATTATCTAGATCAAAGGTTCGACAAATAATCATTGACAGTTATTAAATTCTACCAACTATACTGAAATATGGAAAAAATAAAAACTTTGCATACCTTTTTAAAACTGGGATTTCAAAACTTCTATCCACACAAATACTAATCTATCTAATCCTCGTTTGCACTTTAATTCTGATTTAGTACCACATATGCCACTTTACTGTTTGTTCTTTTCATTGTACCTAAAACGCCGACAAACAAAACGTCGGTCAGCAAGAAGCTGGTATGTGGGGGAAACAATAAGCATGCAAATATGTTAACAACTTAATCATTCAATTAATCATTTAACAACTAAGATTATGTTTTAAGCCAAACTACTCAATCCATACCTATCCACAACTCTGTGTTGTCCCTGTAAGGACTTATATAATACCTCTGTAAAGGTAGAGTCGCATGGCACCACCCAAAGGTAGCCCAATATCTAACTCACTATGACTTGATGGACCTACCCTCTAGGTATCCATATACTAAGTCATTCCACGACCTGATGGACCTACCCTCTAGGTAGCCATATACTAGGTCAGTCATTAAGATACAGAGGGGACCAGGATCTGAGCTAGTAGGCACATATATTATGTGATAGTCATATTCAAATTATAGTTTGCATGAACTAAATTCATCCAACAGTTTATTCAAGTTATCGGTGAAAATCTCAGAAAACCTTGGAAATCTATCTCGAGATATTCATAAGCGTAACCACATACCTGTATTGCAGATTCAGATATAGAATTAATTTGTAGAGAGAGAAAATCCAATCAATCAAGCAAATTGCACAGAAACCCTGAAATAAAAGTACAAGTTTACTTTTATTAATATTTATCCAATCTCATCATATCCCTTATGGTTTCTATTCCAATTTTTAGGGTTTCCTTGGAAATTAGGGGTTTGCCTCCATTATTACTATTATGATCTCTAATTTATCAAAATTACATAAAACCCTCAATTACTTTCATTTTAATATTCCCAACAAATTTTAGGATCATTATTTGGAAATTTACTTTCTTAATCCGAAATATCAAGGTTTTCTCTTCCTTTATCCCCAAAGTAGGGTTTCAATAAATATTATCCTTTATTTATGGATTACAACTCTAAATTAATCAACCTTGCATTCAAAATAGATAAACAAACCACCTTTATCATTAACAGGGTTAATCTTATCAATTTGACCTATTAATTCACCAAATTACACTCTTGACATCCAATTAGGGTTTCCCATTAACTTTTAATACATTTCATTAGCAAAATAAGGTACTTTTGCAAAACGGAGTAGAATCAGGTTCTCAAAGTAATTTTATTAGATTCCTTGTATTTTTCTACACAACTTTCATGTATAAGGTTTTTCCATTAGATAATCCTATCAATTTCTACGAATTTTGCAAATAAAACCCTTTTCCTGGATTATTCGATTAAAGAGGAATAGTTACCAAAAAATAACGGGCCGCTCGATCTGTGGTCTGGTGATCCGCTTCTTGGATCTAACGATCCTAGTTGCACATGCCTAACTAAAAGCCGCTCCCGCTCTGGAGCGTTGGATTCAGTTGAGATCATCGTAGACCCATATCGTAGGACGACGGGTCGTCGTCTTCCTCAGTTCTCAGCAACTTCGCGAAGTCAACCTGGAGGTTGACTCTGAGCCTTCGACGTCCTCTGCCCACCCCGATCGGCCAGGGAGCTCCGCCTCCTCTCAACGAAGTTGTTGGATGGTCCAATTCTTCACCTGAACTTTCCAAAGTTGTCCTCCACTCACCGGACTCCGGCGAGGGTTATCGGGATGCTGGGGATGCAAGTCGTGATGAAAAGACCAATCAAGCGCACAAAAATGCTCCTTGCACTATTCCACAGGGGTTGGGCTAGTGAGAAAAGTTGCTGATTCCCTCCATAATCCACCCCTATATACAGGGTCGATGTCAACTTGTGAGGTTTGGGCGTTTCCCAGAACCACCTCCAATCCTAGTCGAACCAGGGGTGTTTCCGTTCGTTTTCATCTCTTGAGTTCAAAGGACAACTCAGCAAGCTTGCCCACTCATTGAATCGTGAGGAAACTAAGAGGGGAAAACCTCCAGTCACAGGCAGAGTCCCAGACCGCGTGGGACTAAGACGATGAGTGGTGCCTGTTGGATTAAGATCCAACGACCCACCTTCTTCGCGTTTAACTGATTAAAGGAAACTATATTCCTTATTCCAAAATAACTTCATATTTAAGGGTAACTTTAAAAAGTAATAAATCCCAAACCTTAATTCCTTTTTAATTCAAATTTTAAGGAATTCTCATTCATACTTTTATCTCTCATCATGCAAAAATTGAAGCCATTATCTCAAGAAAACGATTCATTTTCTTTAGTTGCAATAAAACACCTTTTTATTCATATTTTCCTCATATTCTTTATTTCCTTTGCTATTATATAATTATCCTGAGTTCCTTGAACCCCAAGGAACCCTAATAACTCGAAATTCTATTTTTTGGGATTTATCCCTTAGTCTTTTGTTCTTATTTTATTTATTTTCTTATATACTCCTTATCCAATTGAATTTTTTTTCATTTCTTTTTCTTTTCCCTTCAATTGGGCTCAATGGACAATAAGGCCCATTAAGAAAACACACAAGGCTACCATATAAGAAATTCATTCAAATCAATCATGGATTGCATGTATCTTTAAAAAGAATCTCATTACATGTTTTGGAAAAATGGGGTTATAACATCCTCCCCTCCTTATAAGAATTTTGCCCTCAAAATTCAACAATCAAGCAAACAAACAATTTAGGATAAGACTTTTCCATGTCCATAATCACATATGGCTTTACCGTACTCATGGTGCCTCCAAAGAACCTTTATCATCACATATTCTTTTCTATGAGTTCTTTCATCCTGGCGTCTATAAACTGCACAGGTGACTCATGTCATTTCAACCTCCCTTGGGGCTCTCTAGGTTCATTGTTTAGCTCATGGTCTGGGTACCTCACATAGTGCTCTAAATTGGACACTTGGAACTCATCACACCTTTCTTTATCCTAAGGGGTAGGGTTATCCATAACCTTCTCCACCAATCCATCTCAAATGGACCCATATATCGGGGACTCAGCTCTCTTAGCTATAACTTAGAGGGGTCGGATTTTCATATCACATATTCTCCCACAGTGAACTGCATGTCAGTCTACTTTGCATCTGTTCATGACTCTTGTCGTCTCTAGGCTCCTTTCAGCCATTGCACGATCAAAGCGACTTCATCTACACACACTGTGGTCCTTTTCTAACCATCACGTGGTCCTTTCACCAATATCACCTTACTGAAGTGGTGACCGACACAACCTCTCTTACAGAGCTTCTTTAAATCCCGATACTGGATACGGTAGTCATCATCACATCTTTCCTAAGACAATAACTGTCCCTAGCCATCACCCTGAACGAGCACATATGCTCTCATCAGACCTTTTAGTCTGAATCATACTAACCCTTAGTTAGGGGTGATGAACTGTACTAACATCAAGTTCTTCATGTACCTACTTCCACCTTTTGAAAGGGAACCTTTAGGTCAAACTCAAGAACTTTTGAACTCACATCATGGTGTAGTTGAACCATCTCCCTCATATGTAGTTCAACCAGATCTATTCCTCGGTGATTTACCATAACCCATATTGCATTTCGACCTTCCTTGGTCCAAGGGAGACTTACAACATCCATAGTGACGAACTCCCTTTTTATTTCGGGGAAACTTTTTCCCTTACATCAATGCATTGGGTTACTGGTGTTTGCCCCTTGCCCTCATCTTGCATGGCCATATACCACATGCAACTTTATCTTAGGTATCTAAAGTACTACTGTCACTTATTATATTTGTAGTACCAAGGTATATCACGAACTCCTACATTGTTATGATTCCTCAAGCTGGATACCTCGGAAACCCTAAACCATTCTAATCAGGGTTTCATTACCTTCCTATCCAATGAAAAGCATTTGAGATCTTACAACCATTCTTTCATAGCAGCAAGGACTAGACTGACTAACTAACAACCATTAACTTGTTCAACATATCTTGTTACCTCTGAGTGTTAGCCAAACATATCTTCTTTTCCAACTTAGGGTTAGTCTAACAACCTCTTCTAGCCAAACTAGGCAGATATATCTCAACCAGAGCATCCATTACCACTTCACATCCTTAGGTAATAGGTAACATTGAAGACATACACTTCCATGCATTTCACTTATCATCTCAAACTCGAACTCTAAGTCTATCTTTATTGAGAACACTCTGAGCTCATTCTTCTTGGTGATCAAACTCAACCTTGTATGACTCAAATATCATGATGAAACATCCTCATAAGGTGACCACCTCATTCCTCTTAGTGGTTGCAAACCATCCGTGTATCATTCACTTTACCAGGGTATGTTATCTTTTCTGTCCCCATATCTCGTAGCAATGTTCCAACCTACGTCATCTTTATCCTTGGTGTATGGCTTGCATACTATCCTATCTCTCACCCCCATAACAAGAGGAAATAAGCATTTGGCGGCCGTCCAAATACAAAGTTCTACCTGTTCCATGAGAAGAGATAACACATCCCACCTTTCCAGTACACCTTCAAAGCTAAGTTGAAACATGCCACTTATGTCTCACAATCATCTTAATATCACAGATTACTTTCATGGTAAACTGGTCTAAAACCTATTTGGTCCAAACACAATCCTTGGTCATCTCCTCTAGGTCTATAGAGTGCTGATACTTTTGGGGTCATCCCTTTTTCCCTTATACATACAGAGAGTGCCCTACTCATCTTCCCTTTGGGTCCCATGAGTTCATGAAGGTGATCAATCTCCTAACCCATGGCCCTCAGACAATGATAACTGTTACCTCCCAACCCTATGGTCGTATGCAACTAGGGAATTAGGCAACTCCTACTACCATCGGTCTTATCCCTACCTGACCCTAGGATAGACTTAGGATTCTCTTATAGTACATGTTCAAAACCAAGCATTCATCATCTTCATGCATTCATGGGCTGACTTTCATCCTTTCATAGGGATCATGGCAACCTGCCTACCTTGGTCAGGCCCCATACCGGTTACCTCCATGGTAACACATCCACAAGCACATAGAGATGGTTATCTATGAGTCTATATGTTCATTCTCATACCATGTACTTTTCACTTAGCTTCTCAAGATCCTATGAGACCTCTTTAGGTTACCTTAAACCAACAAAACTAATATACACCCTACCAAAGGGGTCCCTCTCCCAGGATGGGAAGAAAACTATCTCTTAACAATAAGGTCACAAAAGCTCTTAGGTCTAAGGTTTACATCCACATGAGCATGCTTAACCCAAAAGCTACTAAGGCACAAGCAAACCACCTACTATACCATGCTAGGTCATACTTGTTCTTTTTCCTCAACACTGGATCAAGATCATACCTTCCGTTATCATCAACCTAGCTGTGAGGGGTTCATCAAACATACCTTAAACTTAAGGGGCTTCCCTTTTCCTCTACACATGCTCGAAGCTATAGATACTCAGATCTTATCATGAGCATCGAGTACAATGCTTCCCCTCTTAGGCCTAGAAACCCTAGGTCCACCTTTGGGTGTCCAACTGCATGCTTGAACTCTTAACCACGAATCAAGCATGTCCAAGGTATGTTATCATTTGATTCGAGCAACACTTAGGAGTTGAGTCCTCTTCCAGGACAACCAACAAGATATATTGCCTCACAACTGGTTACCTAAACCTCCTCATGGTCTAAGGCACTCTTTGTCTTCTCTCAGTAGGTAATACTTATACCATAGGCACATAGGTACCAAAAGCATCATCCTCTACTCCCCATTGTTCCTCATGTCTTGGAATCTAAGCTTCCAACCCTTTTTCTTGGGTCCTACTTTCTCTCTCCAGAGCTAATTCCACATCCAAACTTCCTACTAGAGGTCCTTTCTCCATGAAGGCTCGAGCTCACAAACATACCCCTATGTGGATGAAGCCTATGCTCGAACTTATCTTTGCTCAAGATTATCCATAACTCCTTATGATTATCCCATAAGCCATCCATCATGATCCCTTGTCTAGGGTTTCATCCTACTATCAGCACTACTGACGCACTCTGGGTGCAAACTATATCCTACTTGCAACAGCCCATAAGGTTTCTATAAGTTCTTCTCTAACCTCATCTATGAAGGAGCTATCCTTCGCTCAAACATGCATGACCCTTCCCAGGGTTGGGTTGTCAAAGGTATTCGGTCATCAACCTCTCATGGTTCATATGACATCCAAGGCATTTTTATCATGACATCTAACTCATCATGTCATCTCTCTCTCTAACCTTCACTTAGGGTTAGGGTTAACATCATCCTCAAAGGATTTGCTAGGTCTCTACTTTTAATGGAGGTCTCTAACTCCAAGACTAACTCTCTCTACTCATCCTCCTGCTAAGGAGGTCTATCCTCAGGTCTCTCCTGAGGGCAATGACAACTCGTGTCATATGACTTAAGCATGTATCTATTCCTTTACGCTTACTCTATTAAGCTTATGTCCATGACATCTTATTTACATGCTTTTTATTAATTTGGTGGAGGATCCCTTAATCCTTATCAACCTTACCCATACCTCAAGAGGGTGAGGAGAAGAGAGGAAACCCTAATCCTTAAGGTCCTTAATAGAATTTGAGTGGAGAAGGGACGAACAAGATGAGAGAGTCCTAAAGGTATCTTATTTTGAATCATACCCTAAGACTTTGGCCAGGAAGTCACACGGATCCGGGAGTCCTCATATTCCGACTAGTGGTGCGGAGGAAAATATTGCCATCCCCCAATCGTGATCCTTTTCTAGACACCTCTGTCTTTCAGATAATCCTCTAATAACTCCCTTGGGTTCTACAGAATTTGTAAAATTTAATAATTATTAAAGATTAAATGCGGAACCTATGCTCTGATACCAATTGTTACGATCCCGCCTCCCGGTAACCCCCAATTAAGGGATACTGAAAGGTCAGTGCCGTTAACCAATAACCCGGATCAAAGGTTCGACAAATAATCATTAACATTTATTAAATTCTACCAACTATACTGAAATATGGTAAAAATAAAAACTTTTCATACCTTTTTAAAACTGGGATTTCAAAACTTCTATCCACATAGATACTAATCTATGTAATCCTCCTTTGCACTTTAATTCTCATTTAGTACCACATATGCCACTTTACTGTTTGTTCTTTTCATTGTACCTAAAACGTCGACAAACAAAATGTCGGTCAGGAAGAAGCTGGTATGTGGGGGAAACAATAAGCATGCAAATATGTTAACAACGTAATCATTCAATTAATCATTTAACAACCAAGATTACGTTTTAAGCCAAACTACTCAATCCATACCTATCCACAACTCTATGTTGTCCCTGTAAGGACTTATATAATACCTCTGTAAAAGTAGAGTCGCATGGCACCACCCAAAGGTAGCCCAATATCTAACTCACTATGACTTGATGGACCTACCCTCTAGGTAGCCATATACTAAGTCATTCCACGACCTGATGGACCTACCCTCTAGGTAGCCATATACTAGGTCAGTCATTAAGACATAGAGGGGACCAAGATCTGAGCTAGTAGGTATTCAAATTATAGTTTGCATGAACTAAATTCATCCAACAATTTATTCAAGTCATCGGTGAAAATCTCAGAAAACCTCGGAAATCTATCTCGAGATATTCATAAGCGTAACCACATACCTGTATTGCAGATTCAGATACATAATTAATTTGTAGAGAGAGAAAATCCAATCAATCAAGAAAATTTTACAGAAACCCTGAAATAAAAGTACAAGTTTACTTTTATTAATATTTATCCAATCTCATCATATCCCTTATAATTTCTATTCCAATTTTTAGGGTTTCCTTGGAAATTAGGGTTTTGCCTCCATTATTACTATTATGATCTCTAATTTATCAAAATTACATAAAACCCTCAATTACTTTCATTTTAATATTCCCAACAATTTTAGGATCATTATTTGGTAATTTACTTTCTTAATCCAAAATATCAAGGTTTTCTCTTCCTTTATCCCCAAATTAGGGTTTCAATAAATATTATCCTTTATTTATGGATTACAACTCTAAATTAGGCAACCTTGCATTCAAAACAGATAAACAAACCACATTTATCATTAACAGGGTTAATCTTATCAATTTGACCTATTAATTCACCAAATTACACTCTTGACATCCAATTAGGGTTTCCCATTAGCTTTTAATAAATTTCATTAGCAAAATAAGGTACTTTTGCAAAACGGAGTAGAATCAGGTTCTCAAAGTATTTTTATTAGATTCCTTGTATTTTTCTACACAACTTTCATGTATAAGGTTTTTCCATTAGATAATCCTATCAATTTCTACGAATTTTGCAAATAAAACCCTTTTCCTGGATTATTCGATTAGAGAGGGATAGTTACCAAAAAATAATGGGCCGCTCGATCTGTGGTCCGGTGATCCGCTTCTTAGATCTAAAGATCTTGGTTGCACACACCTAACTAAAAGCCACTCCCGCTCTGGAGCGTTGGATTCAGTTGAGATCATCATAGACCCAGATCGTAGGACGACGGGTCGTCATCTTCCTCAGTTCTCAGCAACCTCGCGAAGTCAACCTGGACGTTGACTCTGAGCCTTCGACGTCCTCTACCCACCTCGATCGGCCAGGGAGCTCCGCCTCCTCTCAACGAAGTTGTTGGATGGTCTAATTCTTCGCCCGAACTTTCCAACGTTGTTCTCCACTCGCCGGACTCCGGAGAGGGTTACCGGGATGCTGGGGATGCAAGTCGTGATGAAAAGACCAATCGAGCGCACAAAAATGCTCCTTGCACTATTCCGCAGGGGTTGGGCTGGCGAGAAAATTTGCTGATTCCCTCCATAATCCACCCCTATATATAGGGTCGATGTCAGCTTGTGAGGTTTGGGCATTTCCTAGAACCACCTCCAATCCTAGTCGAACCAGGGGTGTTTCTGTTCGTTTTCATCTCCAGAGTTCAAAGGACAACTCAGCAAGCTTGCCCACTCATTGAATCGTGAGGAAACTAAGAGGGAAAAACCTCCAGTCATAGGTAGAGTCCCAGCCCCCGTGGGACTAAGACGATGAGTGGCGCCTGTTGGATTAAGATCCAACGACCCACCTTCTTCACGTTTAACTGATTAAAGGAAATTATATTCCTTATTCCAAAATAACTTCATATTTAAGGGTAACTTTAAAAAGAAATAACTCCCAAACCTGAATTCCTTTTTAATTCAAATTTTAAGGAATACTCATTCATACTTTTATCTCTCATCATGCACAAATTGAAGCCATTATCTCAAGAAAATGATTCCTTTTCTTTAGTTGCAATAAAACACCTTTTTATTCATATTTTCCTCATATTCTTGATTTCCTTTGCTATGATATAATTATCCTGAGTTCCTTGAACCCCAAGGAACCCTAATAACTCAAAGTTATATTTTTTGGGATTTATCCCTTAGTATTTTGTTCTTATTTTATTTATTTTATTATATACTCCTTATCTAATTGAATTTCTTTTTCATTTCTTTTTCTTTTCCCTTCAATTGGGCTCAATGGCCAATAAGGCCCATTAAGAAAACACAAAAGGCTACCATACAAGAAATTCATTCAAATCAATCATGGATTGCATGTATCTTTAAAAAGAATCTCATTACATGTTTTGGAAAAATGGGGTTATAATAAAAGGAATGTTCTTAATGTTACTATAACCCTGCTATGATTGTTTATGAATATCTCCTAGCTCATTAATGCAATATTGTGCTGATCTGGTGTATTATATGTAAGTGATGTTGTTGAGCCTTGTTATAAGGCATGCAAAGATAATGATGATCTTGCAGGGAATAGTATGATGGTCTTAATGACCTTTGGGCATGGTTGAGCACTGAATGAGGTGTAATCCTCTTATGTTGATAAGGGTTGCTACCCTGTTATATTGTGAAAAGGATTTATATCTTGTGATAGTATGATGACTAGTGTGGTCTCATGAATGGCAAGTGAATAGTACCATGTGATGATGAGATGAGAAATTATGTTTCACACATTTTAAATCTTTTAAAAGTTGTGATATTTATATTCTTGCTAGAAGTGAATTAGGATTTGTATGTCCAGTTGTTTGATGCAGCCTTAATTCACCCAATTGGCATAACTAATCAAGTGCAACTCTAATCATGTAGTTCCCTGTGCTGTAGAACCAACTTCAGTGTCAGAACTTGCTGGATGGTGAAATGAGTATTCCTAAGGGAAACTTGGAGCGCATACTATTGAGTATGTGGGGGTGGCAGGTTGAGGATATATCCTTGTCATCAATAATGCAGATTGTGGAGGTTGGCTATGGTCATGCCTCATACATCTGATGTGATTGAGAACGACTGTGGTCGTGTCTTAGTGATTATAACATGATGTGATTAGAGGACAACTATGGTTGTAACTCAGTGATTGGGTCTGTATACCCTGGCTTTAGATAGAGTAGACTCTGAAGTTGAGGTATGTTTGCATCCCTATACTTGGACCTATACTTGGCTTTAGATAGAGTAGACTCTGAAGTTGAGGTATGTTTGCATCCCAGATTATTCTTTTGAGCAATTAGCCTATGTTTCCTCTTTCTCTTGGTCCTATGGACATTAGACTACACCATATCTTGTTCTTTTGAAAAATATGCTTCATGTGAAGTATCTTATTACTGATCTTGTGATAATATTATTTGGTTTGACATTATCATAGAATCTCTATAATGCTTTCTTCATATTTGAACGTTATATGATGACATGTGATGTCTTTTTCCCACTTGTGAGGTGGATGTATATGTTGGTCACTTATGTGGTGACAAGTCGGTATAATCTGACTATATTTTCTACTTGCCTCTACATTAAACATGCTATGTGATTAAGTAGCACTAGAGTAGTGCAATTGCATTGGTTTTGGTGTTATGTGCCCTTTATGCTTTTGGGATGGAGGTTATGTGCCCCATACCCAAGTTTCAAATTTATGAGGTTTGTCCCACATTTATATATATTTGGGAGTTTGGTTATGTGCCATTCTCTATCATGTTTCAAGTTTATGAGGCTAGTCCGCCATTGTTATTTATATTGTTGTAGGGCTATGTTTATCTCACATGCATGCATGATGATGTTTATGGATTATGGAATATGTGCCCTAATTTCATATGTGCTTATGTGGCACCACTTTTATATGTTGAATTAATGGCAAGTATCTTCTTTATTGTGATTCTTTTCTCTCAATACCCACTTGGGTGGTACTTTTTATTTTCTATGGGAAACTTCTATTTAATTTGATGTCCTTCACTCCATATATTGCTCAATTTACCTATATAGTATGCATATACTAGCCTTTGCTGATGTCATCTATTTTCTCTTCTTACTGGGGTTTGCTTCCAACCCTAGGTGGAGGACTTGGATGATATGGCATGAAGACATGGATATAGCTTAAGGAGTTAATGCTTGGAGACAAAGTTGTTATGTTTTAGACTTCCCTCTATCTTAGATCCTTATGTTGTATCATACATGTAAACCCTATGTGGGAGATTGAGATATACTTTGCAATCTTGTTGAGAAATTGAATATAGTCATTATTTTCTTCCGCTGCTACACTTTGGTTGTTTTTCATACCATTAATAAGATTTAAAAATTTTACACCCACTCCAAGATACCTTATTTATTATTTTGGACTGGAGTCTTTATTCTTCAATTTTTTAGTAGAGAGGTGGTTTCACTTCTTTACATACATCATCATATATAAATCATTACACTATGTATCGACCATATATCCATACATGAATATGGGTTTATCGACCCTTCATCATACAAATGTTACGACTACTCACTACCAGGTTTAGCAACCTAGACACATTCAATGTGTCATGACCGCAACACATAAAGTTCAACCTAATATGTAAGGCCACTGAATTTTCTTAATGAGTTGAATAAGCTTAATTAACATAATTTAATTATTAGAACCCTAATATAAACTTGTGATATGATTTGAAATCATAATACAAGCTTAAGTTTCAAATTTGGTCCAGTTTGGACACTATTTAAGCAAGTTATGCAATTTTATGCACATTTTGGACTTTTATACAATTTACCCAATTTAGAGGTTTTATTTGCAATATATCACTTGCATTATGTTCCTTGGATATTCTCTCATCATTTTTGAGCTTTTTGATCCATGGGGAACCTATTTAATCCTTGGTTTGAAGGTGTTTTCTCTAAGGGTATTTTAGGATTTACCCCTTCACGGATGGACTACCTTTAGTTGCTATCGACTAATGAATTATGTGATTGGCTGGGAAATTCGAGAAAGGAAAGCTAAGAAGGTCTATAAAAACGGAGGGGGAGCTTCTTGGGTGTGTGCTTGTATATTCTTAATAATTTAAGGCCATAGACACATGGGGAAGCTACTTTTACACCTCATGCTTGCTCCCATCCTTATCTGTGGGCTATATTTACCTCTTCCTTACCCAAGTGGGAAAATTTGCTTGCTTTCTCTATCCTCTAACCTGTAAAAACGATTCCACACTGTTTTTCTGCAGAACCAAGTGCTCTAAGGTAGAATACAACCTCTTTTTGGAGAAGAAGGTCTCCTAGAGCTCCATTTCGCCCTACCTAGGGTTTCCAAGGTCATCTTCTAGGGATTTTGACCAAGGCAAGTTATTTTCTTCCTTCCTTCTCCATTTCTCTTGCTCTTAGCCTTCATTAGACCTTCCTCCAGGTCGTAACTTTTCTGTTCCATGGTATAAATTTCTCTAAAGCTCTAAAACCCTACCTTTCTTGCTCCTTATGCTTAGGGTTTGCTCATTTGATGAAGAAAGGTGCTAGATGGACGAGTTCATAGATTATGCTTAGATTTTCTATCCTACCTACTCGATATTTCTTCTGTGTGGGGTTTCATATTCTCATTAGAGGCAAGTTTTATAACTTGCTTCACGTTTATTGCTTACCATAAGATTTCTAGATCATGTTCTTGCTTGAAAATGATGATCCATGCACTAAAAAGCTATGCTTGACTTGGATTTCGATTTTTATAATATTCCCTGTTCTGATTTCAGTTATAGATGAACCTATGATCATGTTTATATTATTAATAAGGTATAATATGACTTCAATCATGTTGGTTTGACAACCTATGGTGCTAAGCACCTATCAACCAATGGTCAATTTTAGGGTTTTAAGCTGATTTCTTCTATAAACCCATGACCCGATGATGGTATCATTGCAACAACCCTATGGTGTTGTCTTCATGAAAATGTATGGTGGTAACCAAGGGTGTCAACTGACGTTCACCCCCTTAGGTCATGTTTTGGCCTAATTAGAAGCCTAGTGATTAACAACTAAGTACCATAATGTTGCTATCAATCAATGGTGATATTAGTTTGATATTTGATGCTGATTAACAAATATAGTGCTGATCTAACAACCTATGGTGACTTAATGGTCACTAATGATTGTGGATCAGGTCTCCAAAACCTATGGTGAGTTAATTATATAGTTTTATCATCAATTAAGCCTTAGACCAATGGTTTCTTGGGTAAGTTGAAGCACTGGTCGGACCTATACTGTAATTGATGGTTTTAATATATGAACTTGAACCAATGGTCAAGATATAATGTTTATTCCTCCAATAAAGTGGAATGATGGCTAATGTAATATGTTGGTCCTAATAATGTGATTTATATGGTTTCCTTTATATGATCAACTTAAGGAGCTTACTTGTTGACAATGGATGGCTTGTTTTAAATGAACAGTCGATTGTGGGTTTTACCCTACTCTCTGTGGAAATTTTTGCGTTGTTAATCAAGGGATGTCTAGGGTTAGATGGTGAATCTTTATAGATCACAAATAAAGGACTTCATATGTGGTTTATCCAACGTGTTTTATTATGTAAACAACCAATGGTCTTACCTTTTAAACACTCAATGGTTCTGGGCGACATAGTGGTATGGTGATATAAGTTGAATGATGATGGAACAAATGGAGGGTTACCCTTAATAAGGTAGTCTTACCTATTCAATCATATGAATAGAGGGAATGATAATCATATTGTGTTGATATGTAACCTTAATGAGGTATATCTTGTTATACCTAGATTTAATATAACTAAATGATGGTAATTGGGTATGAATAGTCCTTGAATGACTAATACAATCATGAAGTACTATGGTAATGTTGTTGAAACCCTAGTATGCTATAGCCCAATGGTTACACCTTGATTTATGTGTGGGTTCATACTTGAGAATAGTATGGAATGTGATGGTGATGCTTCACCTTATGCATCTATGACCCAATGGGGATGTCGTGAGTTGGGGTTTGGGTATAAGTGTTGATTAGTAACATTAATATAATTTATCTTATTGAACCTAACTCTAATGCAAATAGATAAAGATGGGTATTAATGTTTAAGATTCTTATATGATGGTATGATGGTGAAATAACCTCCTTAACATGATCATAACCTTAATGTGTTATTTGGTGGTTGTCATAGCCACATGGTTGATACTTGCTTATGCGAAACATGTGCATTGTGAATATGACGAGGGTTAATCATATCTAGATTCCTTGCATGTTGATGTAATAAAGGAATGTTCTTAATGTTAATATAACCCTGCTATGATTGTTTATGAATATCTCCTAGCTCATTAATGCAATATTGTGCTGATCTGGTGTATTATATGTAAGTGATGTTGTTGAGCCTTGTTATAAGGCATGCAAAGATAATGCTGATTCTACAGGGAATAGTATGATGGTCTTAATGACCTTTGGGCATGGTTGAGCCCTGAATGAGGTGTAATCCTCTTATGTTGATTAGGGTTGATACCCTGTGATATTGTGAAAAGGATTTATATCTTATGATAGTATGATGACTAGTGTGGTCTCATGAATGGCAAGTGAATAGTAACATGTGATGATGAGATGAGAAATTATGTTTCACACATTTTATATCTTTTAAAAGTTGTGATATTTATATGCTTTCTAGAAGTGAATTAGGATTTGTATGTCCACTTGTTTGATGCAGCCTTAATTCACCCAAGTTGCATAACTAATCAAGTGCAACTCTAATCATGTAGTGCCTTGTGCCGCAGAACCATCTTCAGTGTCAGAACTTGAAGGATGGTGAAACGAGTATTCCCAAGAGAAACTCGGAGCGCATACTGTTGAGTATGTGGGGGTGGCAGGTTGAGGATATATCCTTGTCATCCACAATGCAGATTGTGGAGGTTGGCTATGTTCATGCCTCATACATCTGATGTGATTGAGAATGGCTGTGGTCGTGTCTCAGTGATTATAACATGATGTGATTAGAGGACAACTACGGTTGTACCTCAGTGATTGGGTTTGTATACCCTAGCTTTAGATAGAGTAGACTCTGAAGTTGAGGTATGTTTGCATCCCTATACTTGGACCTATACTTGGATTTAGATAGAGTAGACTCTGAAGTTGAGGTATGTTTACATCCCCGATTTTGCTTTTGAGAAATTAGCCTATGTTTCTTCTTTCTCTTGGTCCTATGGACATTAGACTACACCATATCTTGTTATTTTGAAAAATATTCTGCATGTGAAGTATCTTATTACTGATCTTGTGATCATATTATTTGGTTTGACATTCTCTTGGATTCTTTATTATGCTTTCTTCATATTTGAACGTTATATGATGACATGCGATGTCTTTTTCCTACTTGTGAGGTGGATGTATATGTTAGTCACTTATGTGGTGACAAGTCGGTATAATCTGACTATACTTTTTACTTGCCTCTACATTAAACATGCTATGTGATTCAATAGCACTAGAGTAGTGCAATTGCATTGCTTTTGGTGTTATGTGCCCTTTATGCTTTTGGGATGGAGGTAATGCGCCCCATACCCAAGTTTCAAATTTATGAGGTTTGGCCCACATTTATATATGTTTGGGAGTTTGGTTATGTGCCATTCTCTATCAGGTTTCAATTCTATGAGGCTTGTCTGCCATTGTTATTTATATTGTTATAGGGCTATGTTTATCTCACATGGATGCATGGTGATGTTTATGGATTATGGAATATGTGCCCTAATTTCATATGTGCTTATGTGGCACCACTTTTATATGTTGAATTAATGGAAAATATCTTCTTTATTGTGATTCTTTTCTCTCAATACCCACTTGGGTGCTACTTTTATTTTCTATGGGAAACTTCTATTTAATTTGATGTCCTTTACTCCATATATTGCTCAATTTACCTGTTTAGTATGCACATACTAGCCTTTGCTGATGTCATCTATTTTCTCTTCTTACTGGGGTATGCTTCCAACCCTAGGTGGAGGACTTGGATGATATGGCATGAAGACATGGATATAGCTTAAGGAGTTAAAGCTTGGAGACAAAGTTGTTATGGTTTAGACTTCCCTCTATCTTAGATCCTTATGTTGTATCATACATGTAAACCCTATGTGGGAGATTGAGATATACTTTGCAATCTTGTTGAGAAATTGAATATAGTCATTATTTTCTTCCGCTTCTACACTTTGTTTGTTTTGCATACCATTAATAAGATTTGAAACTTTTACACCCACTCCAAGATACCTTATTTATTATTTTGGACTGGAGTCTTTATTCTTCAATTTTTTAGTAGAGAGGTGGTTTCACTTCTTTACATACATCATCATATATAAATCATTACACTATGTATCGACCATATATACATACATGAATATAGGTTTATCTAACCTTCACCATACATGTGTTACGACTACTCACTACCAGGTGTAGCAACCTAGACACATTCAATGTGTCACGACCGCAACACATAAAGTTCAACCCAATATGTAAGGCTACTGAATTTTCTTAATGAGTTGAATAAGCTTAGTTACCATAATTTAATTCTTATAAACCAAATATAACCTTGTGATATGCTTTGAAATCATAATACAAGCTTAAGGTTCAAATTTGGTCCAATTTGGACACTGTTTGAGCAAGTTATGCAATTTTATGCACATTTAAGACTTTTCTACAATTTACCCAATTGAGATGGTTTATTTGCAATATAACACTTGCATTATGTTCCATGGATATGATCTCATCATTCTTGAGATTTTTTATCCATTGGGCACCTATTTAATCCTTGGTTTTAAGGTGTTTTCTCTAAGGGTATTTTAGGGTTTACCCCTTCACGGATGCACTACCTTTAGTAGATATCTACTAATGAGTTATGTGATTGGCTGGGAAATTCGAGAAAGGAAAGCTAAGAAGGTGTATAAGGATGGTGGGGGAGCTTCTTATGTGTGTGCCTGTATATTCTTAATAGTTTAAGGCCATAGACACACAGGGAAGCTACTTTTACACCTCATGCTTGCTCCCATCCTTATCTATGGGCTATATTTACCTCTTCCTTGCCCAAGTACGAAACTTTGCTTGCTTTATATTTCCTCTAACCTGTAAAAATGACTCCACTCTGTTTTTCTATGGAACCAAGTGCTCTAAGGTAGAAGACAACCTCTTTTTGGAGAAGAAGGTCTCCTAGAGCTCCATTTCGCCCTACCTAGGGTTTCCAAGGTCATCTTCTAGGGATTTTGACAAAGGCAAGTTATTTTCTTCCTTCCTTCTCCGTTTCTCTTGCTCTTCTCCTTCATTAGTCCTTCCTCCACATCGTAACCTTGCTGTTCCATGGTAGAAATTTCTCTAAAGCTCTAAAACCCTACCTTTCTTGCTCCTTATGCTTAGGGTTTGCTCATTTGATGAAGAAAGGTCCTAGATGGACGAGTTCATAGCTTATGCTTGGATTTTCTTTCCTACATGCTCAATATTTATTCTATGTGGGGTTTCATATTCTCATTAGAGGCAAGTTTTATAACTTGCTCCATGTTTATTGCTTACCATAAGATTTCTAGATCATGTTCTTGCTTGAAAATGATGATCCATGCACTAAAAAGCTATGCTTGAGTTGGATTTTGATTTTTATAATGTTCCCTGTTCTGATTTCAGTTATAGATGAACCTGTGATCATGTGTATGTTATTACTAAGGTATAATATGACCTGTATCAGGTTGGTTTGACAACCTATGGTGCTAAGCACCTATCAACCAATGGTCAATTTTAAGGTTTTAAGCTGATTTCTTCTATAAACCCATGACCCGATGATGAACCATTGCAACAACCCTATGGTGTTGTCTTCATGACAATGTATGGTTGTAACCAAGGGTGTCAACTGGCATTCACCCCCTTAGGTCATGTTTTGGCCTAATTAGAAGCCTAGTGATTAACAACTAAGTACCATAATGATGCTATCAATCAATGGTGATATTAGTTTGATATTTGATGCTGATTAACAAATATAGTGCTGATCTAACAACCTATGGTGACTTAATGGTCACTAATGATGGTGGATCAGGTCTCCAAAACCTATTGTGTGTTAATTATATATTTGTATCATCAATTAAGTCTTATACCAATGGTTTCTTGGGTAACTTGATGCACTGGTCGGACCTATACTGTAACTGATGGTTTTAATATATGAACTTGAACCGATGGTCAAGATATAATGTTTATTCCTCCAATAAAGTGGAATGATGGCTAATGTAATATGTTGGTCCTAATAATGTGATTTAATGTAATATCTTGGCCATCATTCCACTTTATTAATGTTTAAGATTCTTATATGATGGCATGATGGTGAAATAACCTCCTTAACATGATCATAACCTTAATGTGTTATTTGGTGGTTGTCATAGCCACATGGTTGATACTTGCTTATGCGAAACATGTGCATTATGAATAGGATGAGGGTTAATCATATCTAGATTCCTTGCATGTTGATGTAATAAAGGAATGTTCTTAATGTTAATATAACCCTGCTATGATTGTTTATGAATATCTCCTAGCTCATTAATGCAATATTGTGCTGATCTGGTGTATTATATGTAAGTGATGCTGTTGAGCCTTGTTATAAGCCATGCAAAGATAATGATGATCCTGTAGGGAATAGTATGATGATCTTAATGACCTTTGGGCATGGTTGAGCCCTGAATGAGGTGTAATCCTCTTATGTTGATAAGGGTTGATACCCTATGATATTGTGAAAAGGATTTATATCTTGTGATAGTATGATGACTAGTGTGGTCTCATGAATGGCAAGTGAATAGTACCATGTGATGATGAGATGAGAAATAATGTTTCACACATTTTATATATTTTAAAAGTTGTGATATTTATATGCTTACTAGAAGTGAATTAGGATTTATATGTCCACTTGTTTGATGCAGCCTTAATTCACCCAATTAGCATAACTAATCAAGTGAAACTCTAATCATGTAGTGCCCTATGCCGTAGAACCATCTTCAGTGTTAGAATTTGCTGTATGGTGAAACGAGCATTCCTAAGGGAAACTCGGAACGCAAACGGTTGAGTATGTGGGGGTGGCAGGTTGAGGATATATCCTTGTCATCCACAATGTAGATTGTGGAGGTTGGCTATGGTCATGCCTCATACATCTGATGTGATTGAGAATGGCTGTGGTCGTGTCTTGGTGATTATAACATGGTGTGATTAGAGGACAACTGCGGTTGCACCTCATTGATTGGGTTTGTATACCCTAGTTTCTAGTGTTGTGACCTGTAAAAAGGGCGGACTAGTGGTTAGAAACTTGACTATATGTCACTATGGTGGCAACTTTGACTGATATGTCATTGCCTTTTTACTCGTACTGACCGAGGGGAAGAGATCTTAGGATATAGGCACTCCTAGATCTTGTACGGAACCGAATAGCCCTTCACAGGGGTTGGTTGGACTTTGAATGGTACAATTCAAATTCCCCATGGCATAATAAAAGATGTAATACAACTGTATTGCATATCTGTTTAGGGTTATACATGATGCTTCACATTGGATGATAACCCTTGTTTGTTCTCTTTACATAAAGATGATGCTTAGTGCAATTAAGAGATAGTAATTATACTTATGTTGTGGATATGCATAAGATTGTAAATGTGTACATACAATAGTCATGCTTATGTTGATATCTATACTGCTACTGCTGATTATAATTAGGATGCTAGCTATATCATGTTGTTAGTAATGTTTAGCATGCTAGACATGCCTCTATAATTAGAAATGCGTATACTGCTAATCATGCTTATGCAAATACTCGTGCTTATGTCGATAGATCTGCTTATGATATTGATATGTTCAAACTGTTAGACATGCTAATGTTGTTAGATATGCTTATGATGCTAGACTTATTCATGTTGATAGAGATAATGATACTAGACTTCCTTATCCTAGTTATGCATATGCTATTAAATCTCTTATATGGTTAATAAGGAAAATGATGATAGTCAACTTGATGATGATAATTGTTATCAACTCCTTTATGTATTTTGTTAATCATCAGTGTTGCTGAGCCTATTTGTTATGTATGATTAAACTGGTTAAACTGTCTCATTACCTAAAATGTTGTAATCAATAAGCATTGTTGGAGGTTATATCTCTTACTGGGACATGGGTCTCACCCTTGTGGTTCGTTACATTTTTTAGGTAATCAGAAGTGACAAAAACAAACATGTGGCAGCAAAGATGAGCTATAGTAATGAATCTTTGAGAAAGTTGATTAGATGTCTAATGTGTCCTAGAGTCATCCCTGTACTCTCAGGTCCAGGTGAGAAAAAGTTTGTATATGGTGTTTCAAACAAATCAGACTTTTTTTAGCATATTAATGCTTGTTTTTGTGGCATATACATATATTATTCTCCTGTGTATATATGTGGTGTCTAAGATGATAGAACAATTTGTATCAAATTCTTGACATAGTATGGATATAAGAAAGATGTTGGGCTCTTATGCAAATGTTTCTAAGCGGGTGAAGATGTTGAAATCAGTTTTATTTTCCCATATTTTTGGGTATGTGATTAATTAGTGATTGATTGTGTTTTATACTTTGAGTAATCTCGTATAGTGTAACGCGTTCTCACAAGTTGGTATCATAGATTTAGGTTCACTGAGTCTACATGGACATTAGGACTTAGGACTAGGATGATGTCTAAGTTAGGAATATGACATAAAAATATGGTGCATACTGCCTAATCTCAGTATTTGGGTGCCCTGGCTAGGTATTCAATTATTGAAGAAAAGGTAAGTATGAAACTCTTAGATTGTTATCTTTTTGATTAATCTAATCAAGTAGTCATTTTGAGACAATCTAAAGAGCATAATGAATTAGAAATAATGGTGTGAATGTCTCAATCCTACCTTAAAGAAAATGAGAATTGCATCATTATCTATCAAAACTTGAATGTTTGGTAAATATAAGAGAAAGATACATCACCATGAAATCTAAATCTAAATACAAATAAGGAAAAGAGGAGTTCTTGAAGATGTGATTCAAGAAGATAATAAAGTAAAAGACAAACAAGTCTATGCTTATAAAGTGAATCAAGGTATGTAATCCACATAAGATAGATAGAACTCCTATAACAAGTACAAAATGAGAAGATGAATGGGAACAATGACAAATAAATAAGGTGGAACTTGAGTTAATCTCAGACCAACCTATGGGTGTAAGAAAGTGTTAATGAAAAATCAGCATGGCATGTGAAAGAAATTAAGGGACATGATCCCAATTTAATGAAGAAAATGTGGATTATGATGATTTACCTGTCGATAAGTGGTTGAAAAACCTAATAAAATAAGAGAACATACCCAATGTGATAAATAGTCATCAACGAAGGAGTAATGAGATATGTTAATCATGATGATTTCAATGCTAATGGAAAGGAACCTAAAATGAAAAAGGTAAAATGATACATAAGAAGTTGTAACTTGCATAATGAAAATAGAATTGGTTACCTTTTTTTTAATGACCTTGAACAATGTTGCTATGATGTGGGAAGTGTGTTTCCCTTTGTATCTTTTCTTTCCAGGGCACAAATTTCAAGTGGATCATTTCCACTTGGTATGTGTGGATTCGTTGTAAACATTTGGGTGGATAGCTTATTATAGCATAAGGTTGTTTGGACTATGGTTCCAAGTTCATAAAGTTTGTGATGATTTTTCTTTTGAACCTTCCAAAAATTAGGAAGACTCCTCTTCTATGTCTTGATATTTGTTATGTTGGTAAAAGTAGATGATATAAGGATGTGAGTTTCTTATAACACATGAGGTGGATACCAAGGTAATGAATCCTAGTATCCAAGATGTATTAATAATATGAGAAATATGTGAAGGTTGGATATGTTTATTAAAGGAACATTCCAAGTATTCCTCTTCCACAGAGAGAGAGAGTTGATGATGACCCTCTAAATGTTGTTTGGAAGGAAAAAAAAGTGATTATATAATGTTGTGTATGGTTCAGTGATAGCTGGGCAAGACCACTATCAAGGATAGATGGTTTGTTGGTTAATAGATATGTGATACTATTTTCCTTTAATATAAACCTAGGATCAAATATCAATGCATAAGAGTTAGAGTGGATGATATAAGTTACATATGATAAGAGATACATAATGCTCTATGTTTGATAAGAGCCAGCACATATGACTTTTGAGTAATGTGTTGATACAATAGATATAATTTTCAAATGATAGCTAGAATTTAAAGTTGAAAGTTACTAGTAAAGTTGTATAGATGACACAATAAGTTTCTACATTCCATATTGAGAATGTCTTCTTTGGTTGGGGTTTTTGTGCTGAGCCAAGAGGATATACGTATGAATGATGTGACATCACCATGATATGAAAGTAACCATGGGAAGGTAATAAGATGAGTTGCAAAGGAAGTACCCATCTTTCTTTACCTTGGATTTTGGGGGCAAAATCCCGATTAGGGGTTTATAGTTGTAAGGCCCCTGAACTTGCTTAATGAGTTGAATAAGATTAATTACCATAATTTAATTATTATAACCCTACTATAACCTTGTGATATTATTTTAAATCATTATACAAGCTTAAGTTTCAAATTTGGTCCAATTTGGACACTGTTTGAGCAAGTTATGCAATTTTTATGCACATTTTGGACTTTTCTACAATTTACCCAATTGAGAGGTTTTATTTGCAATTTATCACTTGGATTATGTTACTTGGATATTATCTCATCATTCTTGAGATTTTTTATCCATGGGACACTTATTTAATCCTTGGTTTGAAGGTGTTTTCTCTAAGGGTATTTTAGGGTTTACCCCTTCACAGATGAGCTACCTTTAGTAGCTATCAACTAATGAATTATGTGATTGGCTGGGAAATTCGACAAAGGAAAGCTAATCAGGTCTATAAGGACGATGGGTGATCTTCTTGTGTGTGTTCTTATATATTCTTAATAGTTTAAGGTCATTGACACATGGGGAAGCTACTTTTACGCCTCATGTTTGCTCCCATCCTTATCCATGGGCTATATTTACCTCTTCCTTACCCAAGTACAAAAATTTGCTTACTTTCTCTTTCCTATAACCTGGATAAACTACTCCACTCTGTTTTGATGCGAAACCAAGTGCTCTAAGGTAGAAGACAACCTCTTTTTGGAGAAGAAGGTCTCCTAGAGCTCCATTTAGTCCTACCTAGGGTTTCCAAGGTCATCTTCTAGGGATTTTGACCAAGGAAAGTTATTTTATTCCTTCCTTCTCTATTTCTCTTTCTCTTTGCCTTCCTTAGGCCTTCCTCTAGGTTAGAGCCTTGCTGTTCCATGGTAGAAACTGCTCTAAATATCTAAAACCCCTACATTTCTTGCTCCTTATGCTTAGGGTTTGCTCATTTGATGAAGAAAGGTGCTAGATGGACGAGTTCATAGCTTATGCTTGGATTTTATACCCTGCCTACTCGATGATTTCTTCTGTGTGGGGTTTTTTATTCTCATTATATGCAAGTTTTATAACTTTCTCCATGTTTATTGCTTACCATAAGCTTTCTAGGTCATGTTCTTGTTTGAAAATGATGATCCATGCACTAAAAAGTTATGCTTGACTTGGATTTCGATTTTTATAATGTTCCTTGTTCTAATTTTAGTTATAGATGAACCTGTGATCATGTGTAAGTTATTATTAAGGTATAATATTACTTGGATCAGGTTGGTTTGACAACCTATGGTGCTAAGCACCTATCAACCAATGGTCAATTTTAGGGTTTTAAGCCGATTTCTTCTATAAACCCATGACCCGATGATGGTACCATTGCAACAACCCTATGGTGTTGCCTTCATGATAATGGATGGTGGTAACCAAGGGTGTCAACTGAAGTTCACCCCCTTAGGTAATGTTTTGGCCTAATTAGAATCCTAGTGATTAACAACTAAGTACCCTAATGATGCTATCAATCAATGGTGATATTAGTTTGATATTTGATGCTGATTAATGAATATAGTGTTGATCTAACAACCTATGGTGACTTAATGGACACTAATGATGGTGGATTAGGTCTCCAAATCCTATGTTGAGTTAATTATATAGTTGTATCATCAATTAAGCCTTAGACTAATGGTTTCTTGGGTAACTTGATGCAATGGTTGAACCTATACTGTAATTGATGGTTTTAATATATGAACTTAACCAAATGGTCAATATATAATGTTTATCCCTCCAATAAAGTGGAATGAAGGCTAATGTAATATGTTGGTCCTAATAATGTGATTTATATGGTTTCATTTATATGATCAATTTAAGGAGCTTACTTGTTGACAATGGATGGGTTGTTTTAAATGAATAGTCGATTGTGGGTTTTACCCTACTCTCAGTGGAACTTTTTGTGTTGTTAATCAAGGGATGTCTAGGGTTAGATGGTGAATCTTTATAGAGAAAAAATCAAGGACTTCATAGGTGGTTTATCCAAGGTGTTTTCTTATGTAAACAACCAATGGTCTTACCTTTTAAACATCATATGGTTCTGGGTGACATTGTGGTATGGTGATATGGGTTGAATGATGATGGAAAAAGGGAGGATTACCCTTAATAAGGTAGTCTTATCTATTCACTCATATGAATATAAGGTATGATAATCATATTGTGTTGATATGTAACCCTAATGAGGTATAGCTTGTTATACCTAGCTTTAATATAACTAAATGATGGTAATGGGGTATGAATAGTCCTTGAATGACTAATACAATCATGAAGTACTATGTTAATGTTGTTGAAATGCTAGTATGCTATAACCCAATGGTTTCACCTTGATTTATGTGTGGGTTCATACTTGAGAATAGTATGGAATGTGATGGTGATGCTTCACCTTATGCATCTATGATCCAATGGGGATGTCGTGAGTTAGGGTTTGGGTATTTGTGCTGATTAGTAACATTAATGTAATTTATCTTGTTGAACCTAACTCTAATGCAAATAGATACAGATGAGTATTAATGTTTAACATTATTATATGATGGCATGATGGTGAAATAAACTCCTTAACATGATCATAACCTTAATGTGTTAATTGGTGGTTGTCATAGCCACATGGTTGATACTTGCTTATGCGAAGCATGCGCATTATGAATATAATGAGGGTTAATCATATCTAGATTCCTTGCATGTTTATGTAATAATGGGGAATGATGGCTAATCTTGTGATATGATTTGAAATCATAATACAAGCTTATGTTTCAAATTTGGTCCGATTTGGACACTGTTTGAGCAAGTTATGCAATTTTTATGCACATTTTGGACTTTTCTACAATTTACCCAATTGAGAGGTTTTATTTGCAATTTATCACTTGTATTATGTTACTTGGATATTATCTCATCATTATTGAGATTTTTTATCCATGGGACACTTATTTAATCCTTGGTTTGAAGGTGTTTTCTCTAAGGGTACTTTAGGGTTTACCCCTTCACAGATGAGCTACCTTTAGTAGCTATCAACTAATGAATTATGTGATTGGCTGGGAAATTCGACAAAGGAAAGCTAATCAGGTCTATAAGGACGGTGGGTGATCTTCTTGTGTGTGTTCTTATATATTCTTAATAGTTTAAGGTCATTGACACATGGGGAAGCTACTTTTACGCCTCATGTTTGCTCCCATCCTTATCCATGGGCTATATTTACCTCTTCCTTACCCAAGTACAAAAATTTGCTTACTTTCTCTTTCCTATAACCTGGATAAACTACTCCACTCTGTTTTGATGCGAAACCAAGTGCTCTAAGGTAGAAGACAACCTCTTTTTGGAGAAGAAGGTCTCCTAGAGCTCCATTTAGTCCTACCTAGGGTTTCCAAGGTCATCTTCTAGGGATTTTGACCAAGGAAAGTTATTTTATTCCTTCCTTCTCTATTTATCTTTCTCTTCGCCTTCCTTAGGCCTTCTTCTAGGTTAGAGCCTTGCTGTTCCATGGTAGAAACTGCTCTAAATATCTAAAACCCCTACATTTCTTGCTCCTTATGCTTAGGGTTTGCTCATTTGATGAAGAAAGGTGCTAGATGGACGAGTTCATAGCTTATGCTTGGATTTTATACCCTACCTACTCGATGATTTCTTCTGTGTGGGGTTTTATATTCTCATTATATGCAAGTTTTATAACTTTCTCCATGTTTATTGCTTACCATAAGCTTTCTAGATCATGTTCTTGTTTGAAAATGATGATCCATGCACTAAAAAGTTATGCTTGACTTGGATTTCGATTTTTATAATGTTCCCTGTTCTAATTTTAGTTATATATGAACCTGTGATCATGTGTAAGTTATTATTAAGGTATAATATTACTTGGATCAGGTTGGTTTGACAACCTATGGTGCTAAGCACCTATCAACCAATGGTCAATTTTAGGGTTTTAAGCCGATTTCTTCTATAAACCCATGACCCGATGATGGTACCATTGCAACAACCCTATGGTGTTGCCTTCATGATAATGGATGGTGGTAACCAAGGGTGTCAACTGAAGTTCACCCCCTTAGGTAATGTTTTGGCCTAATTAGAATCCTAGTGATTAACAACTAAGTACCCTAATGATGCTATCAATCAATGGTGATATTAGTTTGATATTTGATGCTGATTAATGAATATAGTGTTGATATAACAGCCTATGGTGACTTAATGGCCACTAATGATGGTGGATTAGGTCTCCAAATCCTATGTTGAGTTAATTATATAGTTGTATCATCAATTAAGCCTTAGACTAATGGTTTCTTGGGTAACTTGATGCAATGGTTGAACCTATACTGTAATTGATGGTTTTAATATATGAACTTAACCAAATGGTCAATATATAATGTTTATCCCTCCAATAAAGTGGAATGAAGGCTAATGTAATATGTTGGTCCTAATAATGTGATTTATATGGTTTCATTTATATGATCAATTTAAGGAGCTTACTTGTTGACAATGGGTGGCTTGTTTTAAATGAATAGTCGATTGTGGGTTTTACCCTACTCTCAGTGGAACTTTTTGTGTTGTTAATCAAGGGATGTCTAGGGTTAGATGGTGAATCTTTATAGAGCACAAATCAAGGACTTCATAGGTGGTTTATCCAAGGTGTTTTCTTATGTAAACAACCAATGGTCTTACCTTTTAAACATCCAATGGTTCTGGGTGACATTGTGGTATGGTGATATGGGTTGAATGATGATGGAAAAAGGGAGGGTTACCCTTAATAAGGTAGTCTTATCTATTCACTCATATGAATATAAGGTATGATAATCATATTGTGTTGATATGTAACCCTAATGAGGTATAGCTTGTTATACCTAGCTTTAATATAACTAAATGATGGTAATGGGGTATGAATAGTCCTTGAATGACTAATACAATCATGAAGTACTATGTTAATGTTGTTGAAATGCTAGTATGCTATAACCCAATGGTTTCACCTTGATTTATGTGTGGGTTCATACTTGAGAATAGTATGGAATGTGATGGTGATGCTTCACCTTATGCATCTATGATCCAATGGGGATGTCGTGAGTTAGGGTTTGGGTATTTGTGCTGATTAGTAACATTAATGTAATTTATCTTGTTGAACCTAACTCTAATGCAAATAGATACAAATGAGTATTAATGTTTAACATTCTTATATTATGGCATGATGGTGAAATAAACTCCTTAACATGATCATAACCTTAATGTGTTAATTGGTGGTTGTCATAGCCACATGGTTGATACTTGCTTATGCGAAGCATGTGCATTATGAATGTGATGAGGGTTAATCATATCTAGATTCCTTGCATGTTGATGTAATAATGGAATGTTCTTAATGTTAATATAAACATGGTATGATTGTTTATGAATATCTCCTAGCTCATTAATGCAATATTGTGGTGATCTGGTGTATTATAGGTAAGTGATGTTGTTGAGCCTTATTATAAGGCATGCAAAGATAATGATGATCTTATAGGGAATAGTATGATGGTCTTAATGAGCATGGTTGAGCCCTGAATGAGGTGTAATCCTCTTATGTTGATAAGGGTTGATACCCTATGATATTGTAATAAGGATTTATATCTTGTGATAGTATGATGACTAGTGTGGTCTCATGAATGGCAAGTGAATAGTACCATGTGATGATGAGATTAAGAATTATGTTTCACACATTTTATATCTTTTAAAAGTTGTGATATTTATATGCTTGCTAGATGTGAATTAGGGTTTGTATGTACACTTGTTTGATGCAACCTTAATTCACCCAATTGGCATAATGAATCAAGTGCAACTCTAATCATGTAGTGCCATGTGCAGTAGAACCATCTCTAGTGTCAGAACTTGCTGGATGGTGAATGAGTATTCCTAAGGGAAACTCGGAGCACATACTATTGAGTATGTTCGGGTGGCAGGTTGAGGATTTTTCCTTGTCATCCACAATGTAGATTGTGGAGGTTGGCTATGGTCATGACTCATACATTTGATGTGATTGAGAACGGCTACGGTCGTGTCTTGGTGATTATAACCAAGGGCAGACTAGTGGTTAGCAGCTTGACTATATGTCGCTGTGGTGGTAGCTTTGACTGATATGTCACTGCCTTTTTACTCGTACTGACCGAGGGGAAGAGGTCTTAGGATACCGTCACTCCTAGATCTTTTATGGAACCAAATAGCCCTTCGCAGGGATCGGTTGGACTTTGAATGGTACAATTCAAATTCCCCATGGCATAATAAAGGATGTAATACAACCGTATAACATATCTGTTTAGGGTTATACACGATGCTTCACATGGGATGATAACCCTTATTTGTTCTCTTTACATAAATATGATGCTTAGTGTAATTAAGAGATATCAATTATACTTATGTTGTGGATATGCATAAGATTGTAAATGTGTACATACAATATTCATGCTTATGTTGATATCTATACTGCTACTATTGATTATAATTAGGATGCTAACTATATCATGTTGTTAGTTATGTTTAGCATGCCTGCAATGCCTCTATAATTTGAAATGCATATACTACTAATCGTGATGATGCAAATACTCATGCTTATGTTGATAGCTCTGCTTATTATATTGATATGTTCAAATTGTTAGACATGCTAATGTTGTTAGATATGCTTATGATGCTAGACTTATTCATGTTAATAGAGATAATATGCTACTAGACTTGCTTATTCTAGTTATGCATATGCTATTGAATCTCTTATATGGTTAATAAGAAAAATGATGATAGTCAGCTTGATGATGATAATTGTTATCAGATCCTTTATGTATTTTGTTAATCATCAGTGTTGCTGAGCCTATTTGTTATATATGATTAAAATGCTTAAACTGTCTCATTACCTAAAATGTTGTAATCAATAAGCGTTGTTGGAGGTTATATCTCTTGCTGGAACATGGGTCTCACCCTTGTGATTCGCCACATTTTTTTAGGTAATCAGAAGTGACGAAAAAAACATGTGGCAGCAAAAAGGAGCTATAGTAATGAATCTTTGAGAAAGTTGATTAGATGTCTAATGTGTCCTAGAGTCATCCCTGTACTCTCAGGTTTGGGCGAGCAAAAGTTTGTATATGGTGTTTCAAACAGATCAAACTTTTTTAGCATATTAATGCTTGTTTGTGTGGCATATACGAATATTGTTCTCCTATGTATATATGTGGAGGCTAAGATGATAAAACAATTTGTATCAAATTCTTGGCATAGTATGGATATAAGAAATATGTTGGGATCTTATGCAAATGTTTCTGAGTGGGTGCTGACGTTGAAATCTATTTTATTTTCACATATTTTTGGGTATGTGATTAATTAGTGATTGATTGTGTTTTATACTTTGAGTAATCTCATTTAGTGTAACAGGTTCTCACACTATATATCAGGGTGTTTTTACCTCTACCAAACCTAGGTGTATCGGCTACAACAAGAACATGGTTCCAACCCAAAAAGACATAGGGTTTCGACCTCAAGAACATAGTGTTCTGACTTCAACCTACCATAGGTGGTTTAAACTCCACTGGGACATGTCTCGACCGTAACATGGGGCATGGTTTCGACCAGATCATGGCATGTTTCAACCCTATACATATGAGTAGGGACGGAAAAACATCCATATGGTCGCTACCTCCTAGTCATATAAATGTTTCGACCCCTTTTTATTCATGGTCGTAACCATCCTCCACCCTAGATGTTGTGACCTCATGCAACATGGTGTTATGACCCTCATGAGGTCTTGACCTCTACAATCATGGTCGTAACAGCTAGAAAATTTGGGATCACCAAATGCCAACCTAAGAGCAAAGACTCTACACAAGGGTATTCTTCAAACCCTATAACAAGGTCATAGAAGATCACCTTGAAGATAATGATTAAGGGTGTAGAATCAAATTTCTTACACATGCAACTATTATTAAAACCATCATTTTTAGTAGATGAACGAATCATAAATAGAATGAAACAGTTCCATAAACAAAGAAGAAGAGATCATCATCCAATTCCAAATTATCTCAAAACTGGTTACAATGATTTTAAGGTTTAGGAGAAGTGTAAATCATTTTGAAGATACTACATTGTTCAATCTTAACCATCATCACTATTTGGAACAAATCATATGAACAACATATGACAAATCTTAGTTTGTATAGAATATATGAGGAAGAAGTTATCTAACCCACCTATTATGGATGATCCAAACCTTCAAGATCTCAAGCACCAAGAAAGAAAAGAAGCCCAAACTTGATTCAATCTTTTGACCACAAGTTCTCCTTCAAAAGAAAGAATGGTTAAGGAGAGCTCAGGGAATGGAAAACTCAAACTCTAAGTCAAACCATGGAATAAGATGAAGAAAACTCATGTTAAAACATGATCTTCGACCCACGCGAAGAAGAGATCCCCAAGAAAAGTCACCATGGATCACCCACATCTCACATGGTTGAGAAGGAGAAAGAAGAAGATGAATAAGAGAGGGGAACGTGATCAAGAGTTCGAATCTCTTACTAAGAGAAGAAAATTTTCAAGAAATCGCCACTAAGGAGTTGATCTCGAACTAGATCTTCAACATGCAAGGTGGATCGACCACCCAAGCTTCAAGATCTGCCCCTCCTTGATCCTGAAGATCCTAGATCAGTCACACAAAAGTAAGAAGAATATAGAGTATAAAAAGTCTCACACAAGGGAAGAAAAGGGGATATATACCCTGAGGAAGAGAGAGAAAGTGATTGTGAGGTGTCACCATAAGAGATCATCTAAGAACACATGCCCTTCAAGAAATTGATCTTATCTTCTCTCACATGCAAAAACAAAAAAATTCCATGTTTATTCAAAAAGTGTAGCAACCTCCATGGTCACTACCATCTCATCATGGTCACAACACTTCATGCATACCTTGTTTTGACCTAAACCCCTAATTCTTCATGCAAGGTTGAAACATTAAAGGGAAAAAATGTGTTTTGACCTCTAGGTTTTTTGTTCAAAACAACAAAAATTAGAGCAGGTGTTGTGGTCTCTACCCTCACCTAGTAGGAAGTGGTCGCAACACTCAAACCCTAGCTATGTCACCACTTCCACTTAGCAAACCCTAAAACACCATGAAGTGTTCCATCATCAAACATCATTCAAACAAGGCACCCTGTGTCACCATCCTCTCTCTTAGTGCCAAAGTACAAGGAGGATTTTCTACATGTGACATTTTGCAAGTCAACCCTCACTTATGGGTAAGTTGCAAATTAGTCCAAACCAAGCACTTATATAATAAAGATGGTTCAAACCTTAATCAAATTGGACCAAATCAAAACCATAGACATGTCACATGATATTAAAGCATTCCACAAGATCAAATTAAGGTTTAAGAATCTTATTCCATAAAGAAATTACAACTGAGCACAAAGCTAGGTTAGGAGTCTTACACTCACAATAATTAGATACACTCTGCTAATAATCAACAACTCAATGTATAATTAGATACACTTTGCTAACAATGAACAACTCCACTGAGTGGCAGTTGACTCCCCCAATGTATAGTGTTACTACTAAAATTTATATTTATTCTCCTTCTTGGATGTGTGTCTATTGACGACAATATATAATATCTACTCATAGTGATTTACATACAACTTGTTAAAAAGAACAACTCGATTAACTAACAACTGACTTCCTTCAATCTGTAGCGCATCAATATCAAAATCACATGTATTCATATTCTTTGACATGTGTTTATTGATGGTTAATATATAATCAGTACTCACAATAATTTACGACCAATCTTATACAAGGAACAACCTGATTCACTGTCATTTTGCTCCCTCTCTATAATGTATGATTCTCAAAATTACTTTTTATCCATTTTTAAACATGTGCCCCTTGATGATTAATATATGATTTGTGCTCACAATTATTTACATATAACCCATGAAAGGATAATAAATTGATTAACTTTCAAGTATCTCGCAATGATTTATTCGGTATAATAATGAAAACTATATGTGCTCCCCTTCTTTTATTGTCGATCAATGTATAACTAAAACAAAAAAATGTTTTGGATGTATATCTCTTTTTCAGATAGTTGCCCACTCTCAATAATTTATATAGACCTCCTAAAATAACATCTCAATTAACTATCAATTGGCTTCGTCTAAGCCGTAATGTGTGCTTGGAACACAGACTCTTGAAAATACATGATTGAATTTTTTTCAAGTCTATCCAAAGGATTTGGGTAAATATGTCTGTCAAAGATAAGTGAAATGCTTTGAAATTTATCTAATCAAACACACCAGATAACCTAACTATAGATAACAATCATGAGTTGACCAACATATAGCAAAATATCCATCCACAAAAACAAGTTGTTTCTCTAGTAGTGTGTCAAGTTGTTAAACATACATGTCATATCTTTTTGATCTCTTGGTTCTAATGTTGGTGGTCAATTAGAAAGCTTATCCAAGAAAGAAAGTTGAAAAAAGAAAAAAAAAGCTGACACAAATAGAGGATATAGACACTCACATGGCTAACTGACAGACTGGGGAAAAAATTAGCAAGCGCACAACTACAAAAACAACACAATCAGAGAGCACATATGTTCCTTTTTTAAAATATCAGAAAGACTAGTAAACACATATGTAAAATGCACACAAATTACAATATTAGTTGAAATTATATATAACTAATATTTTCAATTTGATAAAGTCTAAGAATTATTATAAAAACTACCAAATAAAAAATACACCTTAGTTGTTATATGATAATATTAGTTGACTTTCATAGATAAGTTTATATATATATATCTAAACTATAATTTAGTATTGAGTGTTATTAGTGATGCTCTTGGAAATTTAATGAATGAATTCCCATATAAAACAATTAACCAAAAGTAAAATGACACAATAATACAATAGCTATACAAACTTACATACTTTATAGTTATAGCTATAAATAAAAGAGATACATTATAACTTGGAACTTCCAAGATGAATTGGATATTTTATCAGTTTAATTAATCATACATTTAGTTGTGGGATAGAGAAATATGATATGTAGGTTTTATTTTAATCACTAACAAAAAAAGGATGATTTACCTACATTTATTTTGGTTACATATATTTACTATGTAGGTAAAGCTTTTTATCATTACAAAATAGAAACATGTGAGTAGAAAAATGTAACGAATTGAAATGATTACATATAAGTATACTTACCCTCTCTATATCAAATGAAAATAAGATAAATGTAACCAATCCAATAAACTTAAGTGTACAACCTCTCCTCTCAACTATCTCAAAAATGAAAATCAATCCTTCAACTAATCATCTCCTACGCATTGATTTCCTCCAATTGTGCTTCTTTCTTTCCCGCTTGCCCCCAATTTCACTCAACCTCATCTGATCTCTCCACATCTCCCCCTCCCCCCACCCAATGAAATGTACAGTCTCACACCTTAGTTCCCTCCCCCTCCCACAAATCTTCCCAATAAGGACTTGTTCTCCTCTCCAACAAGGCAACAACTCCTCCACGACTTTGCGTGCATGCACTCTCTTCTAGCGGCTCCGCTCAGTAAGGAAACTACATGTTATTCTCTAGCGCTCTATCTAGCTAAGGCGTTTTAGTTTTTCACTCAAACTACTTTGCATAGCAAAGGCATTGTAAACATCTTCTATAAACATCCTCCTCTCTGGCACCAACCAACTTTTCTGCTCCCCCTCCTGTGTTGTCTATTCCATCGTCAACTGCTCAGCAGCAGATGGTTATATTGCAATGCTAAAAACAAATTCTGACTATATGTTATATACGGACCAACATCTTGGCCACTGAGGCCCTAGCCTCACCCATACATCAATACGCCTAATTGCTGATGATTTTTCTATTGATGGTTGGTTACACATGTTTAGTCACATTTTCAATGTGAAAATAGGAATGCCGTCTTTTTTCTATCAATGCATGAGATCTGGATCAATAAAAAACTTCTATATCATGTGTCATTTTCATAGTATAACATTTTCATAATATGTCAATTTTGAAACAAGGCATACTTTTACCAGTGCTTTATGTGGTAGCTTCATTACACAAGACAAGTTCTTCATTCACACTCTATTTAGTAATTTTTATTCGGGTCACACAACTATAACCACAAATTACTTAAAATGTGACCAAGATAAAGTTACATGTTCTTTTCTATCATGTGTTAGTTTTTTAAACTCTAGAACAAATTCTCTGTTGTTTGTTAACATCTTAGTTGTTTAAATGTTGATGTTTCCTATCACATGTTAGTTGTTCTTGACTCTTGTTTTGTATACTAATAGTAGGATGTACAATACTTCTAGATTGCTCTGTTGTAAGGTGTCTATGAATATTATTATGTTAAAAATGCCCAATTGTTTTGATTTTCTTTCATAAGACTGAACCATTTTGACTTTCACCTACTCATCATGCCATCATAATACATAAATGGGAAGCATACCAAGTCGATCAGTGAGTTATTTTTTCTACATTTTTTTCTACTGTAAAAGAGAAGGTCACTAAATCTATTACAAGAAAGGACACCCACTACTCATGTAGCATATCAGCAGAAAAGGAAGCACACTATATAAGCCAAACAACTAGACATCAATCAGATGCACATTGTAAGATTATTTAAATAAGAGTATAATCTTCTTGGAGAAGATGATGTACGATTTTGATTGCCTATGCAAGCATAAAAGGTCCTTAAGGTGGCCTGTGGTATTTTAATTATATCAAGGGATGGTTTTTAGTTGTTGTATCAAGCAACAAAATTATCATAAGATACACTGCACTGGTGACAACAATTACCCTTTAGTTATAAACTCCCTTCCCCACACATGCATATCATGCCAAAGTTAATGGAAATTTGGAAAGTGTAGAGATAGATTGTTTACCTGATGGTACAAATAGATTGTTTACCTGATGGTACAAACAAAAGATAAAAAGTTTGTAAAGCATGGAGTCCTCAACTCATTCATTGGTATCTAAAAAAAGGATTTTTAGATTCTTTCCCCGATCTATCCATATTCATCTTGGTCCCTCTCACCATGATATATAATAAATGATGCGTACTAATTTTCTTATAGATTTTTCTTCTCCCTTCCAAGAGTGTGAATTATTGTGGGGAGGGGAGGATTATTGTGGTGGGTAGATTGAACCAAAGGGAAATAGATAAGGAAAAATGTGCATTTTCCATAAGAAAAACTTGCTATGAAATTTATTATTTATCTGTACTACATGTATATAGGGGTTAAAATCGTGATTTTCTTTACTATGATTGCAGGAATGCTTGAAGAGACTTATATATAATGATGATAGTTATTGAATTGCGTTCTTGGATTCCTGAGATCTCATTTATTTCTACAAGTTGTTGTGAACTTGTTCACTTCTACATATCATGATAGTTTTTTTCCAAGTTAGGAGACTTTAACCTATCAAGCGATCCTCTTATGATCAAGACATGTACAACCTTTCTCTCAGAAACATAAGAGTTTATAAAGCTTTGAAAGTTATGCTCAACTAAGGCATCCACAAGCATGTTTCCATCTCGTCTTTGGAACTGATACATCATGTTTAAAATGCCTCGTCTTTCCATGTTCATGTGTTTTGTGATAGATCATGCACCCTCATGGAGAACCATGGTCCATGTTTCTTTCAAATCTTTTTAAAAATCAGATTTTGTATCTATGTAGTAGAACCCGATTTGAATCATTTTAAAATTACCTTTAGCTTAGCATCTAAAGTATTAATGGCTTGACATTGGTGCCTTTCTACCTTATGCATTTTCCATCTTTATTCCAAATAATGCTTCTCAAAACAGTTGCAGTGAAGTTTGATTTTTTATCCGTATTTATTTGTTCATGAGTGGAGTGTTTGTTGACATTTTAATTTACTGCAATCAGCTCATAGATTAGAACAAATGATGTTTCAAGGAACAATGAATATCTTGCACTTTGTTATTTCTAGAAGTAACTTGATGAGCCATACTGGAACATCAACAGAACAAAGTATCAAGTACTAGTTAATGAGAAAATTGATAATGAATGGTTAATTAAAAAGTGCATATACTGAAGAAGATATTAAATTTTTATGATTTAGACCTGAATGAAATAAAGCCAGTTGATCTCCAATGAAGATAATGAGAATTTGGGATAGTTTTTCCTATTGTGGGCCTTCTTACTGAAATTTTGAATATCCATTTGTAATAATGGGTAATTACTATGATTCATGTGCTAAGATACACCAAATGCAAACTATATTGAGAAAAAACTCCATAAAAGTCAAAAGCATTCACAGAGAACATACAAACATAGAAATCACCTACTGCTACTATCATACATGAAAAATATTATCAAGGATCCAACAAGTACATGAAGGTAAAAATACTATCTTTGTTGATATTTGGGCAATATGTCCTCAGTTTTATTGTAAAGTGTCATTTTTCAATTTCCATCTAAACATCATGTTGGGGGTTTACTCAGTCATACACTAGAATTTGGATCTGGTGTGAATACTAGAGACCACAACAACTTGTCATGGCATCAAGTGTAGGAAAATGGGCCAATATTTGGTGGAACTGCTTGGAAGCTTTGATGGTTAGTTGTGTTTTAAATCAATTCAATTTTTTCTTTCCATGGAAATTTTTAGGTGAACTCAAAGTGGGTTGATAACTTCATAGCCAACTAATGCACTACCGATATTTTGGTTATATTCCAACTGTTGTTGATGGATTAGAGGTGAACCTGTCTATTTTTGTGCCCTTTACTTCTGAGACCTTCTCAATGTGGTATGAACCCAACTCATCTAACAAAAGCTATTTTTTGAATAATGTATATGCTTCCCTGCTACTTTGTGATTATATTCTCCATCTCTAGTGAGGGATAAATTTGAATTATTTTTTCCTCCCTCCTGCTACTAGCCAGTTACATGCTCTCATTCATCAGCTGTGTTTTTTTAAGTATAGAATTAACGTATTATCATATAAGTGTCAGCACATGCGTGAAGAATTTTTGTAACTCATGTTGAAAAATGTTATCAAAAGTCACACACTTCTAGTTCACATAATGTCAGCCATAGCCCAAACCTTAGGTGCTAGATACAACAAAGGTTGTAGGGTGCCAGGAGCAAACTTTATGGAAAACAGGCTACAAACTGAAGTGACCTATCCATTGTAATCACAATAGTTCCCTTTCACAACTCCCTTTAGAAAATTCTCTATTATATCTACCATGCCAAAGGTTGTAGGGTGATCTGCAACTCTTGACTAGTCTACCAAGGTAAATCCCATGTTGGTCAGCTGATGGCGGTATATGTTACTCTCACCAGGAATGAAGTTATCCAATTTAGATTGAGATGGGAGGATGATAGATGCTGGCGGTCTTTGAATTAGATTACTACCATGGTAGAAATGGAAATACTTTTAAAGCAATATTTTGTTGCAATTGAAGTAGCCAATTCTAGTACATCATTTATCATCAGTTTATCTTCTATTTCCAAATGTCAGCTTAGATTACTCAATATAGAAACTAGCCCATAGCAAATTTCGGTCTTTTATTCTCAACGGGTATTAATTATGCAATTGTAGAACCACCTAGAGTAACATTTGATTATAATAAGATACTAATGTGTAATATTAGATCATATACACTTATCATCTAGGAGAATAAGTTTTATACTATAGCTAGACTTCATAATCAACACAAGTTAACCAATCCAATCATTAATAGAAAATCATTATGCATGGAATGTTAATACATGTACTACCCTAGTCATATAGCACACCTTATATATAGAGTTTTAGGCAACTACACATGATTATCTAATATCCAAGCTATTCAAGTTGCCTTTTGCCCATGTTAGGGATTGATTTTGATTTAACTGATTTTTTATATGTTGGAATCCAATTTCCCATTTGGTTCAATGCAAATAGATTGTGGTGAGCATGTACTTTTTTTTAAAGTTTTGACTGGTCTTTGGGACATACATATACAACATGTTCCTTTTTCTGAGTGCATGTTGCTTCTCAGGGAAACCTACCTGTCAAGCTTTGTAGAAGCCAAGCCAACATCATCGTCTATAGAACAATCTCAACCATGACAATCATTTAATATGTGATTTTTTTTCATTTGTCTTCTTTTGGTGTGATATTTTGACTGAGTAAATAAAGACCGACCTATCTCGATTAATTGTACCTATTTCATTGAGTTATATCTGCATATATAAATAATAAGATCTTGTTTGCTTATTTGTATAATTTATTTATCATGCATCCAAGCACATTAATAAAGTAGGGATTACTTATTTGAGATATTCTTTCATGCCTCTTTGTTATGCTAATGGTAGTCATTATTTTGATGTAATTTTCTACTCAATATTGTAATTTTTTGTTTTCCTATTTAATATCACTCCGACATTTGAGATGTTATTTTAGGGTGACAAAACTAGAGTAGCTAGACGTTTGGAGGAACATGCTTGGGTTCTGGATTACATGGGTCTTCACTATTTTACAACAATGAGGTCGATGTGGATGTCTTCTCGCAAGGTGATCTTCAAATGATGTAAGAATGTGGCTATAAGGTTGACCAATTAGGTGGTTGAAGCAATCAAGGACCCTTCATGTGTAGTTGGATGAAAACCTGGACTAGAGCACAATGACTCCAAAACGGTCAAGGAACTGTATTGTTATTGATCTCATGATGGGCCATGTGACAATGCACTTTTGTTTTAGGAAAACCAGGTACACATCACATTTATGTTTCTTATGCCGGATTATTAGTGTATATACCATTTTGAAAGACTATTTTAATAACACTCTGGTCATAATTTAGTTGTTTTGGGTGGTTTTACATTAAATTGCTGGTTATAAAGTATCTGCACATTAAGTAACTTGTTCATGTTGACCTTGATCAAACTATCTAATGTTGATATTGTGGAAAATGATATGATGGGAGAAACCCCTCACGTGTAGAGGATTTTCTTCATTTTATTGATAGGAGGCAATTACTCTTTCCTATAAATAGGATAAGGGGAAGCATACTGTAAGAACTTGTTACACTAAACGAGATTACTCAAAATATAAAACAAAATCAATCACTAATTAATCACATACCCAAAAATATGGGTAAATTAAAACCGATTTCAAGGTCAACACCCACTCAGAAACATTTACATAAGAGCCCAACATCTTTCTTATATCCATACTATGCCAAGAATTTGATACAAATTGTTCTATCATCTTAGCCACCACATATATACGCAGGAGAACAATATTCATATATGCCACACAAACAAGTATTAATATGCTAACAAAAGTCTGATTCATTTGAAACACCATATACAAACTTTTTCTTGCTCGGACCTGAGAGTACAAGGATGACTCTAGGACACACTAGACATCTAATCAACTTTATCAAAGATTCATTACTATAGCTCCTATTTGCTTCCACATGTTTGTTTTTGTCACTTTCGATTACCTAAAAAAATATGGCGAACCACAAGGGTGAGACCCATGTCCCAGCAAGAAATATAACCTCCAACAATGTTTATTGATTACAACATTTTTAAGCAATTAAATAGTTAAACAGTTGAACCAGAGATAACAAATAAGATCAGCAATATTGATGATTAACAAAATACATAAAGGAGTAGATAATAACTATCATAATTAGCCAGACTATCATCCTTTATCTTGTTGACAATATAAACAATTCAGTAGCATATGCAGTTCTAGCATCATGAGCAAGTCTAGTAACATAGAATAGCTAGCAACATGAGCATGTCTAATTGGTTGAAAATATCAACATCATATGAAGAGCTAGCAACATAAGCACAACTACCTGGATAAGCATAATTAGCAGTATATGCATCTCTAGTTACAAAGGCATGGCTAGCATGCTAAACATAACTAACAACATGAGATAGCTAACATCATGATTATAATCAATAGTAGCAGTATGGTTATCAACATAAGCATGGCTACTATATATATGCATCTACAATCTTAAGCATATCCACAACATAAGTATATCTACTATCTCTTACTTGTACTAAGCATCATCTTTATGTAAAGATAACAAACAAGGGTTATCATCCAATGTGAAATGTTGTGTATAACCCTAAACAAATATGCTACACGACTATCTTACATCTTTTATTATGCCTTGAGGAAATTGAGGATACCACTCAAAATCTAACTGACCACTGCTAAGTCAAAATCAGTTCCATACAAGATCTAGGAAGAGACAAACTCCTAAGATCTTCTCCTCCCCTGGTCAGTATGGGTCCGCCACAGTGACACATAAGGTCAAGTTGCTAAAAGCCTAGTCCATCCTTGGTACAGGTTACGATACTAGTGAAAGGAGCTGGGTACACATACCCTACCATCCAAGGTACAACCGTAGTTGTCCTTTAATATAATCACATATATAATCACCGAGACACGACCACAGCCGTTCTCGATCACATCAGATGTATGAGGCATGACCATAGCCAACCTCCACAATCTGCATTGTGGATGATAAGGATATATCCTCAACTTGCCACCCCCACATACTCAACAATATGCACTCTGAGTTTCCCTTAGGAATACTCGTTTCACCATCTGGCAAATTCTGACACTCAGATGGATCTATGGCAAAGGGTACTACATGATTAGAGTTTCACTTGATTAGTTATGCCAATTGGGTGAATTAAGGCTGCATCAAACAAGTGGACATACAAACCCTAATTCACTTCTAACAAGCACATAAATATCACAACTTCAAAAGATATAAAATGTGTGAAACATAATTTCTCATCTCATCATCACATGGTACTATTCACTTGCCATTCATGAGACCACACTAGTCATCATACTATCACAAGATATAAATCCTTTTCACAATATCATAGGGTATCAACCCTTATCAACACAAGAGGATTACACCTCATTCAAGGCTCAACCATGCCCAAAGGTCATTAAGGCCATCATACTATCATAGGATATAAATCCTTTTCACAATTTCACATGGTATCAACCCTTATCAACACAAGAGGATTACACCTCATTCAGGGCTCAACCAATCCCAAAGGTCATTAAGACCATCATACTATTCCCTGCAAGATCATCATTATCTTTGCATGGCTTATAACAAAGCCCAACAACATTACTTACATATAACACACTGGATCAACACAATATTGCATTAATGAGCTAGGAGATATTCATAACCAATCATAGCAGGGTTATATTAACATTAAGACCATTTCTTTATTACATCAACATGTAAGGAATATAGGTATGATTAACACTCATCATATTCATAATACACATGTTTAGCATAAGAAAGTATCAACCATGTGGCTATGATAACCTATAATTAACATATTAAGGTGATGATCATATTAAGGAGGTTATTCCACCATCATTCCATCATATAAGAATGTTAAACATCAATACTCATCTTTATCTATTTGCATTAGAGTTAGGTTCAAAATGATAAATCATATTAATGTTACTAATCAACACTTATACCCAAATCCTAACTCACGACATCCCCATTGGATCATGGATGCATAAGGTGAAGCATCACTATCACATTCCATACTTTTCTCAAGTATGAACCCACACATAAATCAAGGTGCAACCATGAGGTTGTAGCATACTAGGGTTTCAACAACAATAAGAGAGTACTCCATGATTGTATTAGTCACTCAAGGACTATTCATACCCAATTACCATCATTTAGTTATATTAAAGTTAGGTATAACAAGCTATATCTCATTAGGGTTACATATCAACACAATATGGTTATCATCCCTTCTATTCATATGAGTGAATAGGTAAAACTACCTTATTAAGGGTAACCCTCCATTTGTTCCATCCTCATTCAATCCATATCACCATACCACAATGTCACCCAGAACCATTGGATGTTTAAAAGGTAAGACCGTTGATTGTTTACATAAGTAAACACCTTGGATAAACCACCAATGAAGTCCTTCATTTGTTCTCTAGAAAGGGTCACCATCTAACCCTAGACATCCCTTGATTAACAACATAAAAAGTTCCATTGAGAGTAGGGTAAAACCCACAATCGACTGTTCACTTAAAACAAGCCATCCATTGTCAACAAGTAAGCTCCTTAAGTTGATCATATAAAGGAAACCATATAAATCACATTATTAGGACCAACATATTACATTAGCCATCATTCCACCTTATTGGAGTAATAAACATTAGATCTTGACCATTGAGTCAAGTTCGTATGTTAAAACCATCAATAATAGTATAGGTCTGACCATTTCATCAAGTGATCCAAGAAAGCATTGGTCTATGGCTTAATTGATGCTACAACTACAATTCTTAACTCACCATAGGTTGTAGAGACCTGATCCACCATCATTAGTGACCATTAAGTCACCATAGGATTTTAGATCAACACTATATTCATTAATCAACATCAAATATTAATATAATGTCATCTTTGATTGATAACATCGATAGGGTACTTAATGGTTGATCATTAAACTTCTAATTGGTCCAAAACCTGACCTAAGGGGGTGAACATAGGTTGTCATAATCATTTGACACCATTGATCACGACCATCAATTGTTATAAAGACAACACCATAGGGTTGTTGCAATGATAACATCATCGGGTCATGGTTTATAGAAGAAATCAACTTTAAACCCTAAAATTGACCATTGTTTGATAGGTGCTTAGCACCATAGATTGTCAAACCAACCTGATCCAAGTCAAATTATACCTTATTAATAATGTACAAATAATCACAGGTTCATCTAGAACTGAAATCAGAATAGGGAACATTATAAAAATCGAAATCCAAGTCAAGCATAGCTTTTTAGTGCATGAATCATCATTTTCAAGCAAGAACATGATCTAGAAAGCTTATGGTAAGCAATAAACGTGGAGCAAGTTATAAAACTTGCCTCTCATTAGAATATGAAACCCCACACAGAAGCAATCTCGAGAAGGTAGGGTATAAAATCCAAGAGTAAGCTATGAATTCGTCCATCTAACACCTTTCTTCATCAAATGAGCAAACCCTAAGAATAAGGAGCAAGAAAGGTAGGGTTTTAGATATTTAGAGAAATTTCTACCATGGAACATCAAAGTTTCGACCTGGAGAAAGATAGGAGGAAGGATAATAAAGAAATATACGGAGGAAAGATAGGAATTCTTACACTTTTAGGTCAAGATAACTAGAAGCAAGCTTTTTCAACCCTAAAATGAAGTCAATTTAATGCAAGTGATAAATTGCAAAGAAAAGCTCTCAATTGGGTAAATTACCTAAAAAATGTGTCACAGTAAGAGATATAACCTCTAGCAACGTTCATTGATTACAACATTTTTAAGAAATTAAACAGTTAAGAAGTTGAATCAGAGATAACAAATAAGATCATAAATATTGATGATTAACAAAATACATAAAGGAGTAGATAATAACTATCATCATTAGCCAGACTATCATCCTTTATCTTATTGACAATATTAGCAATTCAGAAGCATATGCAGTTCTAGCATCATGGGCAAGTCTAGTAACATAACATAGATAACAACATGATCATGTCTAATTGGTTGAACATATCAACATCATAAGAAGAGCTAACAACATAAGCACAACTACTTGGATAAGCATAATTAGCAGTATATGCATCTCTAGTTACAAAGGCATGGCTAGCATGCTAAACATAACTATCAACATGAGATAGCTAACATCATGATTATAATCACCAGTAGTAGTATAGTTATCAACATAAGTATGGATACTGTATGTATGCATCTACAATCTTAAGCATATGCACAACATAAGTATATCTACTATCTCTGAATTGCACTAAGCATCATCTTTATGTAAAGATAACAAAAAGGGTTATCATCAAATGTGAAATTTTGTGCATAACCCTAAACAAATATGCTACACGGCTATCTTACATCTTTTATTATGCCCTGAGGAAATTGATGATACCATTCAAAATCCAACTGACCACTACTAAGTCAAAACCAGTGCCATACAAGATCTAGGAAGAGCCAGACTCCTAAGATCTTCTCCGCCCCCAGTCAGTACGGGTCCGCCACAACGACACATAAGGTCAAGCTGCTAACAACCTTGTCCATCCTTAGTATAGTTCATGACACTAGTGAAAGGAGGTGGGTACGCATACCCTACCATCTGAGGTACAACCACAGTTGTCTTCCAATATAATCACATATATAATCACCGAGACATGATTGTAGCCGTTCTCAATCACATCAGATGTATGAGGCATGACCACAGCCAACCTCCACAATCTTCATTGTGGATAATAAGGATATATCCTCAACTTTCCACCCCCACACACTCAATAGTATGCTCTCCGAGTTTCCCTTAGGAATACTCGTTTCACCATCTGGAAAATTCTGACACTCAGATGGATCTATGGCACACGGTACTACATGATTAGATTTTCACTTATTAGTTATGCTAATTGGGTGAATTAAGGTTGTATAAAACAAGTGGACATACAAACCCCTAATTCAATTCTAACAAGCACATAAATATCACAACTTCAAAAGATATAAAATTTGTGATACATAATTTCTCATCTCATCATCACACATTACTATTCACTTGCCATTCATGAGACCACACTAGTCATCATACTATCACAAGATATTAATCCTTTTCACAATATCACAGGGTATCAACCCTTATCAACATAAGAGGATTACACCTCATTCATGGATCAACCATGCCCCAAGGTCATTAAGACCATCATACTATCACATGATATAAATCCTTTTCACAATATCATTGGGTATCAACCCTTATCAACACAAGAGGATTAAACCTCATTCAGGGCTCAACCATGCCAAAAGGTCAGTAAGACCATCATACTATTCCCTACAAGATCATCATTATCTTTGCATGCCTTATAAACAATCTCAACAACATTACTCACATTACACACTGGATCAACACAATATTGCATTAATGAGCTAGGAGATATTCATAATCAATCATAGTAGGGTTATATTAACATTAAGAACATTTCTTTATTACATCAACATGCAAGGAATATAGATATGATTAACACTCATCATATTCATAATACACATGTTTAGCATAAGAAAGTATCAACCATGTGGCTATGATAACCAACAATTAACATATTAAGGTCATGATCATATTAAGGAGGTTATTCCACCATCATTCCATCATATAAGAATGTTAAACATGAATACTCATCTTTATCTATTTGGATTAGAGTTAGGTTCAACAAGATAAATCATATTAATGTTACTAATCAACACTTATACCCAAATCCTAACTCACACCATCCCCATTGGATCATGGATGCATAAGATGAAGCATCACTATCACATTCCATACTTTTCTCAAGTATGAACCCACACATAAATCAAGGTGCAACCATCAAGTTGTAGCATACTAGGGTTTCAACAACAATAAGAGAGTACTCCATGATTGTATTAGTCATTCAAAGACTATTCATACCTAATTACCATCATTTAGTTATATTAAAGTTAGGTATAACAAGCTATATCTCATTAGGGTTACATATCAACACAATATGGTTATCATCCCTTCTATTCATATGACTGAATAGGTAAAACTACCTTATTAAGGGTAACCCTCCATTTGTTCCATCCTCATTCAACCCATATCACCATACCACAATGTCACCCAAAACCATTGGATGTGTAAAAGGTAAGACAATTGATTGTTTACATAAGTAAACACCTTGGATAAATTACCTATGAAGTCCTTGATTTGTGCTCTAGAAAGAGTCACCATATAACCCTAGACATCCCTTTATTAACAACATAAAAAGTTCCATTGAGAGTAGGGTAAAACCCACAATTGACTCTTCAGTTAAAATAAGCCATCCATTGTCAACAAGTAAGCTCCTTAAGTTGATACTATAAAGGAAACCATATAAATCACATTATTAGGACCAAAATATTACCACCTTATTGGAGTAATAAACATTAGATATTGACCATTGAGTCAAGTTCGTATGTTAAAACCATCAATAACAGTATAGGTCTAACCATTGCATCAAGTGACCCAAGAAACCATTGGTTAAAGGCTTAATTGATGCTAAAACTACATTCTTAACTCACCATAGGTTGTAGGGACCTGATCCACTATCATTAGTGACCATTAAGTCACCACTGGTTATTAGATCAACACTATATACATTAATCAACATCAAATATTAAGATAATGTCATCTTTGATTGATAACATCAGTAGGGTACTTAATGATTGATCATTAAACTTCTAATTGGTCCAAAACCTGACTTAAGGGGGTGACCATAGGTTGTCATCATAATTTGACACCCTTGCTCACGACCATCAATTGTTATGAAGACAACACCATAGGGTTGTTGCAATGGTACCATCATCGGGTCATGGTTTATAGAAGAAATCAACTTTAAACCCTAAAATTGACCATTGTTTGATAGGTGCTTAGAACCATAGATTGTCAAACCAACCTGATCCAAGTCAAATTATACCTTAGTAATAATGTACACATAATCACAGGTTCATCTAGAACTGAAATCAGAATAGGGAACATTATAAAAATCGAAATCCAAGTCAAGCATATCTTTTTAGTGCATGAATCATCATTTTCAAGCAAGAACATGATCTAGAAAGCTTATGGTAAGCAATAAACGTGGAGCAAGTTGTAAAAATTGCCTCTAATGAGAAGATGAAACCCCAAACTGATGAAATATTGATCAGGTATGGTATAAAATCTAAGAGTAAGCTATGAATTTGTCCATCTAACACCTTTCTTCATCAAATGAGCAAAGCCTAAGCATAAGGAGCAAGAAAGGTAGGGATTTAGAGCTTTAGAGCAATTTCTACCATGGAACAGCAAGGTTCCGACCTGGAGAAATTTAGGAGTAAGGATAATAAAGAAATAGACGGAGGAAAGAAGAGAATTCTTACACTTTTAAGTCAAGATCACTAGAAGGAAGCTTTTTCAACCCTAAAATGAAGTCAATTTCAACCTTAGAGCCTTTCTCCAAGAAGATCCCCACTTTCTTCTTCCTTGGGTAGTAAAATTTGCAGATGAGCAGAGGGAGAACGAGGCTGGGAGAAGTAGGGAGGTGGTGGAGAGAAAACGGCTCGTTTTGGTGCTTGGGGATAAGTATATGACACTTTAAGATAAAGAAAGGAAAAAGTTGAAGTTCTAGTATCTATCCAAGTGTCCATGGCCTTAATTTATTAAGAATATACAAGCACAACACAAGAAGAACCCCCACCATGTGTATAGACCTGATTAGCTTTCCTTTGTCAAATTTCCCAGCCAATCAAATAATTCATTAGTTGATAGCTACTAAAGGTAGCTCACCCGTGAAGGGGAAAACCTTAAAATACCCTTAGAGAAAACACCTTCAAACCAAGGTTTAAATAGGTGCCCCATGGATCAAAAAGATCAAGAATGATGATATAATATCCAAGGAACATAATGCAAGTGATAAATTGCAAAAAACCTCTCAATTGGGTGAATTGCAGAAAAGTCCAAAATGTGCATGAAATTGAATAACTTGCTCAAAAAGTGTCCAAATTGGACCAAATTTGAAACTTAAGCTTGTATTATGATTTAAAAGCATATAAAAAGGTTATATTAGGTTTATAAGCATTCAACTATGATAATTAAGCTTGTTCACCTCATTAAGCAAGTTTAGGGGCCTTACACATACATAAACTAGACAATCCCTAATGAGCCAAGACACACTTGCACCCATATTACAATAGACTAAATCAACTTAAGTAAATATACACAACTTAATTAAATTGACTTTCTATCATATATATTGTCTATTGACAAAATCAAATCTCACTTGTATTTTAATCATCATATATCTTTAACAACCCTTTCCTAAATTTCATGACATCTTCCATTTTGTTTATGGGATTTCATCAGTACTAGTTCAGGATGCATGGACACTTCAACAATAGCTTCCTTATCCATGTTGAATGTTTTTCCAACATGCATATTTGTTTTCAACAAGGAGATGCCCTGAATACAACCCAAACTGTATTGGATACAACTTGGGTTGATAAGTATTTGTTTTGTTTTAGCTTTGAATCAGTTTGGATGCTATACAAGATATAAACAAGGCTAGTTATCTTTCCACATTTTTAGACACTCTTTCACATGCATGTTTCAGTCACAAAGTTTGGCATGTTAATTCATTTCATGACATATTCTTTGAATCCACTACAGAGAGGGGTATAACAACCACAAAGTCCAAATTTGTATAATTCTTGAAATTATGTCGAGGTAAATAATTTCACCTGGTGCAATCATTCTTGTTGGATGACCCTTTTAGAGCTTTCTTACTAGTGGCTAGTTTTTTAACATGTTGCTATAGATGGGTGACATGTTAAATCAACCATAGTTGTTGGCCATATAGGTTGGCAATTATATGCAATGATATATGATTTTTAATTATTTCCAAGCTTCACTGATGGTCAACCAACCATAACTTCATTCTAGTTAGAGGGATAACAATAAGAATCATCGAGATTAGGTTGATTGTACCTAGTACATATTGACTAGGGGATAGACTGATTCTTTCTAATAGCACATTGATTGCCTGCTTCAATATGACATGCATTGTGAAATCTCTCTTAATAATCTATAACATTAACATCTTCATTTTGTTGTGCAACTGAAGATATGAATTTTACTTTTCCTTACGCGCTGCATTTGGATTATGTACTTGGAATATTGTGTTGTTTAAGTTTAGGCATGTTGGGATTTCTCTAACTACACAACTAGTGCATTTGGTTAAGTTGAATTTTCTTGTTGCAAGTTTGGCATGCTTCTTAGATAGTTTTCTGACCCAATAGATGGGTCTGAAATGATACCCACTTACTGAATTCAATTACAAATATTGTTGGCTGCATGCTCTTCATTAGATTGATAATGAATTTTTTGGGTAAGGTCTCCTGTTGTTTATATCATTCCCAACCAGGTCTTGTAGGGGCTGGCTCTCTACTTCTTCTTTTGTTGTCACTACGATACTTCTGAACTATTTATTGGTGGTGCATACTACCCCGATGCTTAGTTTTGTGTCTTCTTCTATGGGTTTGACAAAAACTCATTTGTTCTCCACACCCCCATCTTGAGAAGCACTAAAACTCCATGAATTAAAATATGTTGAGGATATTGAAATTACCTTATCCACTACTCATGTATCCATTTATAGAACGTTGCTTTCCTGCACCTCCATGTAGAGAAACCTCAAATATGAGAAGCACATTTTATATGCACCTTATATCCTATGCAAACTTTTGGATAAAGTAAGTCATGAATTGGTTAAGTGAACTGATCTGTCAGCTGACATCAGGATTGGTTTCCTATGACAGGAAATAATTCTTTATAGCCTAATTACTATGATTTATCTAATGAACATAACTTTTGCTGCAACCATTTCATCTCATTTATCATATACTTCTAAACTATATTAGCTAGAATCAAATTGAACTCATTAGTTCTTGTGTTCACATTTAGTTTTAATGGCCACCAACTACTGTTATTTATCTGAACGTAGCTTTTATTGCATCCATTTTAGCTCTTTTTGTATTTTTGTAAATGATACCTTATCTAGACATCTTCTTTACCATTTTAATTGTGATTACACTATAATTGTGATGTGGTTTTATAGTCTGGGAATATGGTTTCACATGCCTAAGTTAGTTCAAATGTATTGGGAGTAGTACCACTACAAGAGATGTGTAAAAGCACCAATCATACCATCTCAATGAAGATTGAGGCATGCATTCAAGAGACATAGATGCACCATAATATCACTATAGACATCAAGAAATGAGAAATGAATCATGTTTTGAACAATACACATTCAATAAATTAGTCATTAAAAAATTACTCAAAAAACAAATAGTAGGTACACAACAACTCCCCAAGCAGCAAAAAGTCAATGTGTAGAAGAACTCATGGCAACTATTAGGCACTTCCATTACTAGAATTCATCCTTTTACATCCATATTCTTGGATATTTGGAGGTTCTGTGAAGAGGTCAGTTCTTGCTGAATTTGGAGGTTGTGCATAGAGGCCAATTATCCATTATTCACCCATTTGCTTGAGTTGTGAAGCTTCCCAAGCAGTTGATTGACAAATGTGAAGTCATCCTTTGAGGAAACTATAAACTAAAACCATGAGTATGCTTATAGTGTGTTTTTATTACACAAAAAGGAGAGAAATGTACTTCAAAAAATATAGTGCATTTTGGAAATACCAGCTATAGATATCTACTAATTGTTGCTGCATACATGACCTTTATGGGTATCAAAATGAGGTTCTACTATTTTTTATAAACAAATCACCATTTTAGCTAAGCGTCTTATATGATTGGTAGTGAAGGCTGATAATTCTTTGTGCAGACACTTTATTTTCTTCTCTTCTATTCATTCTTTTTCCCATTCTACACATGGATGGCAACAACTAAGGGTTCCTTCTTGTTCAAGGTACCTTCCATGTTGGTTAAGTTCTTTTTCAATTTCAATTAGGCTAGTTGTAGCAATTGAATAATAAAATCACTAAGAATTATGGGAATGAATATTAGTCCAAGTGAACTGGGTGAAAGGCTCTACCATTGTCCAAGTAAATTGGGTGAAAGGCTCTGCCATTTGATAATTGACATGAGAACCTTCTTATCTTTTTCTTCAAATTCTTAAGGCCATTTGTCTGGTAAAATTTTGTTCTTCATTTTACAGTTGGGTGCCTATTACATGCATAGAATCTATTCTTTCTTTTTATTTTATGGTACACTATTGTAATCCTTAGAATGAAAATTTTCCTCTAATAGGTCTTAGTTGAATACATTAACATGTATTTAGTAATTCTCTAATAACTATTTTTGGAGTTTGAACTCTATATTTTATGTTTCCTTTGTGCATAACATCTGGTTATCTTTTTTTATCAGAGATTATTTTTGCTTATTATTGTGCCTCCATGAAATCTATCTTATCTTTAGGGGGTTTCTGTTATGGATGTGGAGTCTATGTATGATTGGACCCTAGAGCTTTATTATGGAGTGCTTCTTCTTGCATAAATGGAATGTCCTAAGATAATGTACAAATGATAACATAGAGGCTGATGTTATCATCATCTGTAAGCATCATGACAATAAATTATGAGAACAGTAATAGGCATCTCCATCAATAGATGAGATGTTCAACAGTCTTCACTAGAGAAAGTCAAGCAATATCTCATGTTCTTAAACTGGGGGCAAAGTACAAAACCTTCATAGTTGATGATCAATGTAATATTGAAATGGCAACTTCTCAGAAGACTTTGTTTGTTAGCGCTGGTGATAAGCAACATGGGGTTGATTTTAATGTATCTTCTCATGTCTTATGCATTAATCATGAAGATGCACAAAATGATACTTAAAAAATTGTCATAGAATTGAAAATTTCTTTATTGAATATTGGTGGAAAAAGACACTATGAAAATAGAGAGTCCTACTCATTTGTTTGTTGCTGCAAACGAAGAGGAAAATGGTTCTTATGCACTACCGAGTAACTTTCCACTAAGTCCAATTTTTTTTTACTACTATCGCGTATAACTACATTGAACCTAATAACGAGACTAATAATTACTAGTATTTTTTTCTTATAATTCTAATTTTATGGCCAAAGACTGAAACTTTTAAGTTTCTATTCAAAGTCAATAGTTAGGGACATAATCTAATGATATGTTGCTATTGTATGTTGGTACATTTGGAACCACGTAGTAAGCATATCTTGAATAGAGATAACATAGTCATATCTTAATGTAGGTTAGTGCATTTAGGTTTTACTTTCAGAAGCTCAAATATTTTTGGTTTCTTGGGTAAGAACGTATTCATGATGGAACTAGAATCATATTTCTAATTTCTTGATTTATCTAGTGGCTAATAGCATGCAACAAGTATTGCTAAAAAGTGGATGTATATTGGATGCTTTAGCAACTTCCTATTGATTTTTGTCTATATAGGAACTTTGACTACATATCCTATTATCTTGGGAATTATACAAACCTTACAATTCTTATGATAGTGATTTCTACCATGTTTTATAATAAAAAATTATTTCTCTTTTTAATGTCAGGATAAACACAATTACTAACTGAGCCACACTACTATATATTGTAGACTGATTAAATATTTCTTAAATAATATATTCTATTTTGCAACTTACTGCATAGATGTTCCCATTTATTGTTTTCACTATTGCAGGTGTGATTAACACAATGATAGTTGATTGATGGAGAACTTTTGGTCATTATTAGTATGTGATTTATTATCCATAGTTGAAAGTTTCTCTTGTGATGCCTATTGGTCAATCATATAAAGATATTGGACTACTATCTCTAGATGCTACCCATGCCAGTCATTTCTTATCATATATACAACTGATGCTTCAAATTTAAGGTGTTGAAGATAACATTCAAAATATTTGGGGTAGATAATGAAAGATGGAGTTCATATAGAATATCTATAGGCATGCTCCAACTAACTTTTAAACCTCTCATGATCTAGAAGCTAATCTTTTGTTCATTCTACAAGGTCCATTTACTACATGATCCCTAGATGTCGAGTTGGAGGTAGATCATAACTAGTGTACTGACTCTCATGATCCATGCTTCTAGTAGGCCTATCATGACTTCTAAAATTGATAACATTCATAAGACATTTATTCAAATATACATTATTTCTTTGTGAAAGGTAATTCATATTTGTAAGCATTGTTCTTGTAGTTGTGCATCAACTGTGGGTTATGTAGTGGTTAGCAATTTAAAGACTAGAGAAGAAAAGCAAGATGGTAGAAAATTGGGGTATTCTTATTTGTGTTTTAATTAAGTTCTTTCCTACACTAAGTTGTCATTTTACAAGATTATACGAGTTTATGGTAATTACAGTCATGCTGTAACACCCAAATTTTTATATCACATGAGCGGAAGCAATTTTTTTTTCTTTCTTCTGGGAGTGTCACAAACATGATAACCATTGCAATAAAAGTAAATAAAACACTTTGCAAAACTGTAAAACTGATTCATACATAGCTTTTTGTCAACATAAAACTACATCATGTTCATGCATAAGTTCATAATAAAATGATGTAGATACTCAGGATCATCTAGGTAGATGGCACCCCACTAGGCAAGCTTGAAAGTCTCTCGGTCTGTGTTGGGCAAGAGTCCCATTCCCTTTTTTTATTTTCTTTTTCTTCTTATTTTTTTTTGATAAAACTCCATATATAAGAAATATTCATATAGCCCACTCTATAGCTCAGTTTGACCTCAGATTTTAAGGTAAATACTATATTATCATCATCTTTATATGAGCAAGATTTTGAGTACAAACTAGCTGTACAAACACTCCAAACATGTCTTTTAAATATAAATATTATAATTACTAATTTAATTACCTAGACCACTATATACATCAAAATAATCTAAAATTTCTTCCACCATCTTATATTATAATTATGATTCTACTAAAAATATTTTGAGCATTCACTATGACCACAAAATACTTAATTCTCAATTTTCACTCCAAGGACCTATTTGTAGAACTTAATTGGTCCAATAGGGGTGGAATTGAGCTCTAGGGCACATGGCCCATCCCTTAGTATTTCAAAGGGTCCATGAGCTTGATTATATTCCAAATCATGAAAATAAGTCTTCAACCCATATAATTTCTCAATTGAAGCCCATGTATGACACATGTGATCAATATTTCTTTAGTTACATAACGTGAAGACCTAAGCTAGGTCTAAGGCTGAAATCATGAACTGAACTCATCATATTATATATTCGTCACCTTATTTTTCATAGGAATAATTCATTTATATTCATATACAACCGACTACAATCATACACATTTAAGTCATTATGTGTGTATTGGTTGATTAGATGGCTTGTATTACACATTTTGTGAACTTAATTACATACATAGCTATGGTTACATTCATTACGTCCCTTGGCATGCCTTTACTAAAAACCTCACATTAAAGATTTACTTTAGCTATGAAATTGAGGATGTTACACATGCTATTTACAAGATGATACAAATTTAGAAGATATATTCATCTAAAGATATTCATAAAGCTTAGCTTAACACATTGCATTATCCGTCTATATTTTAAATTTCATTTGTATTCAGTTTACATTGCCCTTGATGATTTGAATTTGTACATCATAATTTTTGTTCTACACACTTTCAAAATTCTTGTAATATTGTCATGAAGGTATATTTTCTTCAGATACCCGAATAAATCATTGATGATTTTGTAACCAAGATCAATCTATATTTCTATTACAAATGATTTCATTTTCTCTAACTCTCTACCTTTCTGCTACTTGATTTCAGCCTTGCTACAATACATGGAAGCTCTTTTTATTAATGTTTCATTATTTTTGTCAGAAGATGACACATCATATTGCATTCATAGTGGTTCAAATCTAGAAAACCCACCTACATCATGGTTTGAGTTTTCTATGGTTTGTGGCCAGATTCTTGTTCTTTGTAGTTATACATGCATAAGTATTTCAAACTTGTTGTTCCATCTTAGTGTCTCTTTTACTATGTAGGTTGATGTCATTGAAAACATTAGGTTTTTATTTTGAAAAACCTCACAGAAACCTCATTCATAAGAAAATTTAGGAGGACCTTCTTCCTTAAAGAAACCATTTAAAAACACAACATATGGTACATAGTGGCGAGAGCATAATAACATAACGGTCGACATTTATATAGTCTGTTACATCAACATAACTAGAAGCAACAACTATTTTGTGGGCCTTCACTTTTCCATTCCTTTTTAAATGTAAAAAATGAAGGTTTTTGAATAGAGGCTTCAGGCATTTGACCTCCTTATACACACCCATAAACAGATTCCTTGCTTTGCACTAACAATTGGTAGTAGATATAACAATGATTGCATCAGATTCAATGACCAACTCCTTGAGGTGAGAGAGATCGCCAATTGAGTAGCAACATAATAGACGTGGCTTCTGCATGATGAACACCCCAGAAGCTAGGAAAGCTTATGATATGGACATAGTCATACCTCCTTTGTAATCTTCAAAAATGATGCAAATGCCTATCCTAGTCTAGCTAATATCATTAACAATTGCTTATAACAAACCAGCCGTGTTGGGCACCAGGTGATGGGGCTAGTGAATGAAGGGGACCTTGCATCTTCAGCCTAACTTAAGAGAATTCTGTAGATAATAGAAGGAGTTGGTGTATTGTAATTAAAGAAACTCTCATTTCTACATTTCACATGAATAGACCGACAACGGTGAACAACTGAAGGCCACGACCATTTCTGGGATCAAGAAATGAATTCTGAATTATTGTTAAGGAGTTAGTGTGCGACCTTGAGCTCATAGGGGAGAATCTAAAATGGGACTACATTACATAGTAGCAAGGCATTAAAAAATGAGATGCAACATATTTTCCACTCCATTACACAATATAGCTCTGATTGTTGTGATAGCTTCTAACTCTATAAAAAACTTGTTACTATTGAATTGTCTTTGCTAGCTTTCAATCTGGTTATCCTCTTACTTTCACACATTTCTATTTGTTTTTGAGCTTGTCTCTATGCTTAAGCATGTATTTGGGTTCTATGCCAATGTAGAAAATTTAGGGACGATGGCTTGGAGGAGGTGGAGATTTAGGTTACTAAGTAGTGAGGGGACAAGGTTAGTGTAATTGAGGGATTTCAACCTACACCTGAAGCAATGGATGGGTTAGAATTTATAGTGGACTGGAATTCCATGATTTGTTTTCATCCTCCATATCGGTGCTTCCATATAGTTGACGTCCATCTATGTTTATGACCTTCTCATATAGTTTAAGATTGATACTATATGTAGATATATACATCACAATAGCGAGTGACATTGATCCAGATGCATCAACAAGCTTCCCCTTCACCTCTTTTGTTCGAAGCAACAACCTCCTTCAATCCCCTCTTTCATTAGTTTATTGAGCACCATATATCTCCTCTTCATGCGGTTAAAGGACACAATCATATGAGTGGTGAGAGCATAGAGAGGGAAGAAAGTATTTTCCATAGAATGAAGACCAAAACTCCTCTAAGTATTAGAGCAAGATGTACCCTGACCTGCATATTCCATAGTAATGCTTTTATCTTAAGTGTCACATTGGTTTGTATGGACCTCAATGGATAAATTTGTCTACCCCAGTTAAGTACTTTGTGTTGGTCCTATCCTCCTAACAAAATCACCATGATCCTGACTCCATCATACATATCAAGTCATCCATATTCCGTACTCCTTAGGAAACTTATTCATACCTAGGGGTGATAGTCATCTATGTGTTCAGAATAGTCTTCATGAATTATGGGATCTTCTCAACCTTCTTCTTCCTGAGATATTTAATTTAGTAAAAACCTTTGTTGAGTTCAAAATATTTGGAGAAATCGAATAGTAGGAGTCCATCCAACAAGTGCAAACATTTACATACATGCCTTCTTGCTATACATACATGGACCATTCAAGTTAAGAGTGAAAAATAGTTATCGAAATCTTATTTTAGTCTTATTAAGATAAAAGTATAGAAAGGACATTGATTAGAGGACAACAATATTCTGTTAAAAATTGTTGGTTCTATTGGAACAAACTGAACAAGCTCTGACCGATTTTGAATACTTTGGTGTTTGAAAGAAATACAAAATTCCTTTCTAAATTTAGTAGCTCATTTGTTTTTGTCCATGAGTTTTTGCAGGTATATACTTTTTTAGTATCATCTATATATTTACTGTTTATATGTATATGGTGTACAAGGGAAGGAAGACTGAAAGTCCTAGCCCGATCCTCCTCTAGGTTTAATACATACAATGATATCATTTCTTGAGGATCATGTGAGTTCCCAAACAAGGATGGTGAAATAAGAGGTATTGTGGGTGAAATTTTGTATGGGAAACTCTTCTGACAAGTGTTGTTTTCTCCATAGTTTTTTGAAACCTGACACTAACTATAATTGTGTGTACTTCATTTAAGAAGTTTAAGTTAAAAGTGTCTGCAGATTGTTGTGATGGATGCAAAAAGGAAGTCTTGAAGGCATGACATGTTTTTTTAATCTCTCATCCTATTTTTTATCTTTGCAAATGTTTCAATTGTTTGCTTGTTAATTATCTAATCTTAGAATGTGCAGGTCTTCTCAAGATGGAGACCCACCCAAAACTTCCCATGGTAATTGTAATAGGGAAAGTTGATGGGAAAATAGTAGTAAAGAAGTAGGTGAAGTGTAAAAGATGTCTGAGATAATGTTGATATTGGTAACCAATGACTTACTGAACCAAGCAATGACAAACATGTGAACTTGTATAGTATGCCATGCTTGATGTTGGATGAGACTGACAGGAGGATTTTAGAATTAGCTTCCAACAAAAATGGGTTGGTTGAGGACCCTATGTTCACTAAGAAGGAGAAAGCGCTGATAAATCCCTACATTGATGAAGGACATTAGTGTAGAAGATGCCTGCATATTCAATTATTTTCCTATTTGAAGTTTGTCAAAGTGAAGGGCATGCAAAACAAAAGTAGGAGTGAGGTAAGCAAATACTTGTTCAAGAAGGATATTTACTTGACAATGATAAAAACAATATGAATCCATTGATTCACTTTATATCACAATCCACTTGGAGGGAGGAATCCACTAGTTTACCTTGTATAGTTGATGATTTCGATCCTATCGAAGGGTCAATATGTATAACTTTTTCCAAAATATTGTGTAATAGGGACAAGGTATGCATCCTCCCCGTGTACATGTACTATTAAATTGAGGCATAATGCGTGTAACTTGTTCTAATTTCTCACGTGTATTGACAAATTACATATATAGTACATGCATAATAATCTAACATATATGTATGCAAAATAAATGCACTACTACAGAAGTGCCTTTTAGTGTCGGTTGTTTAACCCCCTTTGGCGTCGGTTTCTGAACGACGCCTATGTGGGCGCCGCTAAAAGGTTGGACACTTCAGCGTCGGTTAAAAAACCGACGCCTATTTAACATAAAGGCGTCGGTTTATTATAAAACACCGACGCCAAAAGGGTTCGCGCCACAGAAAACGGCGTCATCTAGGACGCTTTCTGCGTCGGTTATATACTAAAAAACCGACGCAGAAAAGTGCCCTAGATGACTCCCATTTCCTGTAGCGCGAACACTTTTGGCGTCGGTGTTCAACAAAAAACCGACGCTGTAAGTCTGTGCTGACGGTTATCGGTAAATAACCGACGCCTATATATATATTTTTTATAAATCTGTTTGCAGGCCTGCTGTGGCTGGTCAGCAGGATGAGAACCTGCAGTTCAATTTTCTGAACTGCAGGTTTACGACATCCATTGATATCAGCCTACAAACAGGCCACAAACCTGCAAAATTAACATAAAAAGATTCACACAAGTAGATACATTCAGACATCAATTCAATTGTCACGTTCACACATATAGAATCATTCAAATACATGTTTTAACATTCAGAAACATTCATTTACAAAGTATCATTCATCATCACTATCAACATCCCAATTATATCTTACAGTTGCCACTGTTTGTACAACTATTGCCCATTCTTCTCTTACTTCATCTAATGCTTCCCTCGTATATGGAGCATGTACATTTTTTAAGTGTTTGCCTATAGTGTGGTCAGTTTTAAATACCTGCAAAGAGAATGATGTATATAAGTAATAATATAAAAATAAGATTGATATATTTTATACTAACTAATGAGACTATATATAATACCTCATGTATGGTATCGATGTCTTTCTTCGCCTGTGTATGGTATAGAACTCTCCTCCAGTATCTCCCTCACAGACTCCTGTGCGGAGAGGGACATTCCAACTCGAGATATCATCTTCCGTTGCCTCCTCCGCAGCAATATCCTTATCTCTGAACGTTTCTCGTAGGATTCTGAACCCCTCCTTCCCTCTACTACATCGAAGCCATGCCACAGTTGAACCCTTTCACCGAGCCCTACCCGGCCAAACAGACGTCGCCTGAAGTACCACCGTCGTCGTCGTCTCCACCTCCATCGCAACTTGCTGTGCTAGTCCTGGCAGTTTATCACCCCACATGCTTTCCTCACCAGTTCCTGCCGCTAGACGACCACACAATGGAATCCAAGAGGATATGCAGGCGTTCGCCACAGACTATAGGATGAGTATACTTAGCTTATAGTCTTTGGCGAACTCCTGCATATCCTCTTGGATCCATTGTGTGGTCGTCTAGCGGCAGGAACTGGGGAGGAAGGCATGTGGGGTGATAAACTGCCAGGACTAGCACAGCAAGTTGCGATGGAGGTGGAGACGACGATGACAGTGGTGCTTCAGGCGACGCCTACTTGGCCGGGTAGGGCTCGGCGAAAGGGTTCAACTGCAGCATGGCTTCGATGCAGTAGAGGGAAGGAAGGGGTTCAGAATCCTACGAGAAACGTTTAGAGATGAGGATATTACTGCGGAGGAGGAGGAAACGGTAGACGATATCTTGAGTTGGAATGTCCCTCTCCGCACATCAAGTTGCTCCAGTGCTTCAGTGGGTACATGTGCATCATCAACCTAAAATTTGACAAAAATAAACACACTAAATTAGCATTTGTATTAAAAAAGCAAACATTACTCTAAACGTTTGTATTTTACCATTTTTGCAGCCGCCTCCGCGCATCTGAAAATGTCATTAAAAAGGCAAACATTTAGCATTTGTATTAACTAGAAAAAGGAAAACATTTAGCATTTGTATAAACTAGAAAAAGGAAAACATTTACCATTTGTATAAACATACATGTCTCTAAAATTGTGATCTTTTATCAATTAACAATCCTTCATTGTGATCTCCGCGCACATATAAGTCATCATTAGCTTCAATATTTTGTGGAGTTGGCAACCCAACTGAGAATGGACTGGAGTCATCATACTTCTCATAGTACTCTTCTTCATCTATAGGATCTTCAATGAACTATCTTTTACCATGAAGAACAACCGACCATTTATCATTTGCAGGATCATCGATATAGAATATTTGTTTTGCCTGTGATGCCAATATGAATGGTTCAGCCTTCTCGCCAATCATTTCAAAGTTCACCAAAGTGAAACCCAATTCATCCACTATAACTCCTTTGGTGTTATCAACCCAATTACATTTAAAGAGCGGAATATTGAAATCTATGTAGTCAAACTCCCAAATGTCTTCAATGACACCGTAATATGACATTTTAGCTTCACGTGGACTCTTATCCTTTGCACTTGCAAAGTACATAGTTGACGCTTGAAGAGTGACCCCACTATTTTGGACGACACTCTTATCATCTTGGTGCTTTGTGTAATATGTGAATCCATTAATGTCAAACCCTTCATAAGACATAACATTCGGTTTTGGTTTAAAGGCGAGACATTTGATAGTTTCTGTAATATCATTTGGTGTTTGAGATAGTTGATGTAAGACTTTATCTTCAAACCACTTAGTAAAAGTCTTATTATGCTCTCTAGCAAGCCACATTGAACTTGCTCGAGGATGTTGTCTCTTTATGAAATTGGTATGTTCCTCGATATAAACACTCACTTCGTCCATATTATGTAAAATATACAAGTGAGCTTGTTCCAACTGCTCACGGCTGATTACTTTCACCCGTGATCCCAAAATTCCTTTGCCCTCCTCAATATTCGTGTCATTATCAGGAGTGTCATTACCACTGAGAAAGTCATTGCAGAAATCCATAACCTCTCTCGCCACATAACCTTCAATAATACTCCCTTCAGGACGATAACGGTTTCGAACATCACCTTTAAAAACGCTCATGTATCGTTCAAAGGGATACATCCAATGCAAGAAAACCGGTCCCAAGATTTTCACTTCCCTAGTCAAGTGGACAACAAGATGTACCATGATATCAAAGAACGAAGGAGGGAAATACATCTCAAGCTGACATAGGGTAACAACCACTTCTCTTTGCAAATTATCGAGAGTATCAGGGTCAATAACTTTGCTGCATAGACTGTTGAAAAAGAAACAAAGTCTGGTAATTGCAAACCTTACATGCTTCGGCAATATAGATCGAATTGCCACGGGCAATATTTGTTGCATTAGAGTGTGACAATCATGAGATTTAAGACCTATCAACTTCAGATCTTTCATTGATACCAATCTACGGATGTTGGATGAGTAACCATGTGGCACCTTAACATTTACCAAGCATTCACAAAAAGTTTTCTTCTCCTTTCTAGACAACGTGTAACAAGCGGGAGGTAAGTATGTTCTTTTATTACCCATTTCACGTAATTCTGTTAATTCTGACCTTATTCCCATTTCACGTAGGTCCAGTCTGGATTTTATCCCATCTTTAGTTTTACCTGGTATATTTAATAGAGTACCAATGATGCTATCACAGACATTTTTCTCAACGTGCATTACATCGATACAATGCCTGACTGACAAAGAACTCCAATAAGGAAGATCCCAAAATATTGACTTCTTTTTGAATGAAGAATTGTCACTCTGTGTGGCCATACTACATTGTGATTTCTTACCAAATTCATTGACAATGTCTTTTACTCTTTCATAAACAACATCCCCTGGTATAGGTTTAGGTGCACTCCGTTCATCATTCCATCCATTGAATGCTTTGCGCTTCCTACGATACGGATGGAATTTTGAAAGAAACCTTCGATGACCAAGATATACAGTCTTGCCGCCATATTTTAGTCTTATTGAATCAGTGTTTTCTTCACATATAGGACACGCTTTAGCTCCTTTGACACTATATCCAGACAAATTCCCATATGCCGGAAAGTCATTAATAGTGCAAAACAACATAGCATGCAAACGAAATGTCTCTCTTGTAGAAGCATCATAGGTCATCATACCTTCAGCCCAAAGTTTCTTTAAGTCATCAATCAAAGGTTCAAGATAAACATCGATATCATTTCCGGGTTGTTTAGGGCCCGATATCAACAATGACAACATAACGTACTTATTTTTCATACACAGCCAGGGAGGAAGATTGTATATAACAAGCATGACTGGCCAAGTGCTATGTTGGCTGCTCAATGTCCCGTACGGATTCATCCCGTCTGTACAAAGCCCAAGTCTTAGATTCCTAACTTCTTCACCAAATTCAGGGAACAATACATCAATCTTCTTCCACTGTGGGGAATCAGACGCATGTCGTAGGATCCCATCATTATTTTTCTTAACATCTGCATGCCACCTCAAATTCTTCGCATCTTTCGGATTTGCAAACAAGCGTTGAAACCGTGATGTTATAGGTAGATACCACAACACCTTGGCAGGAGAACCAGTTTTGGACTCCCCCGAAGTCGTCAATTTATATCGTGACGCACCACATTTTGGACAATCTTTCAAATCTACATAGTCCTTTTGAAATAATACACAATCATTCGGGCATGCGTGTATCTTTTTGGCCTCCATTCCCATTGGGCACAACATTTTCTTTACCTGGTATGTTGAGATTGGCAGCTCGTTTCCTTCAGGAAGAATTTCTTTCAACAAAGTCAACAATTCAGTGAAGCTTTTGTCGCTCCATCTATTGTTAGCTTTCAACTTATACAATCTCAGCACAGCGCTAAGCTTCGTAAACTTAGCACAGCCTGTGTATAACAGTATCTCAGCATCATGCACAATGTTTGTAAAGATAGGAGGTGGATCGGTGTGCTCTACCCTACAACTATCCAGCATCGCATCAACAATGTCTGCTGGAACTGGTTCGTTCACATTTACGTCATCGGAGGCAATTTCTTCTTCCACCCAAGCACTGCTATTGACATCTACTGGATTCGATTTTGAAATCTCTCCATGCCAGTGCCATTCTGTATAGCCTTGTACAATCCCGTTGCACATGACATGACTTTTGATTTCCTCACCAGTGTTGAGTTTCAAGTTGTTACCGCAATGCCTACATGGACAGTAGAACCTATCTGTAGGTTTTTTCCTATGTTCCTCGGCAAATCTAATAAACTGATCAAGACCAGATATAAACTCTGGGGTGCAACGATTACGAATGGACATCCATGATCTATCCATTCTATGATCAGAGAAAGCAAGTATATATTAGGAAAGCAAGTATATATTAGGAAACAAGTATATAAGCAAGTATGTCGTATTACAGTTCATCATTAAGAAAGATATAAGCAAGTATGTCGTATTAAAATAGACTAAACAATAAAAGAATTTTTTTTTGAGGCAAGACAATATGAGAAAATAGTAGTGTAATCATGTAAATGGGAACATTCATGGGAACACACACTTCAGTTATAAGCATTCATGTAGCAACTTACAGTTCCATTCATGGGAACACACACTTTAGTTATAACAATAACTAAACAAAGGGGTTGGTGTACCCCTAAACATGCGCATAATTAAAAAAACTATTACTACAGACAAGTCTAGATAGATAGACAACTAAATACTACACCAACATGGTCCCGCATGCATCAGTAACTTCTTTTTGATGATGAAGCTGTGTCACGAAGCTCCTCACTGTATTTAGACGAATCTGAACTGATAGGGGCCTCAGATTCAGATTTGTCTGAGCTGATATGCGACGCCGTGCGCTCATACCGCAGAAGATGATCGGGGGTCTCGCAGTTGTTGTTGGTTATCCAAACTTTGATGGAATTATCGCCAACTGGACGGAGAAAAAGCCTATTCCAACGGACCACATGCAGCTCTCCAATCCAATCACGCCAACCGGATTTTGATACAAGATTTCCCGCCAAATCATACTCAACCTCGATTACATGTGAATAATTTCCAAAAGTTAGGGTCACTTTACCAGGCATGTAGTGTCTTCCTTTTAGAAAACACCAATGTTTGGGTATGACCAATTGGTTTAAGGAACGATCATCTAGGATGATGTCCAATTGTTCTTCAATAGGGAACGTTAACATTGACATAGAGGCCCAATTCATAGTCATTGTTATGGGAAGACAGAGACTGCACAATATTAGTATTAACAAAGTGTAAGTACATATAACGATGTTATATATTTTCAGAATAAGTTGCATAACATCAGTTAACCTTTTAAACAAGTATATATTAGGAAACAAGTATATATTAGTCAATCTTGGACGGGTTTCTAGGCCAACAAACACATTTGATGTCAATCTTATATATAATAAATGTGTACCACCTATCCCATCCTTGAACACCTAATCTCACTTAGGATGTAAGTGTATAATGTGTATTTGGTTTTCAAGAAAATTTCGGCAGCATTTCCCCGTTGTTCTCTAAGTACATATGTACTTAGAGAACAAACGGGGAAATGCTGCTGAAATTTTCTCGAAAACCCAATACACATTATACACTTACATCCTAAGTGAGATTAGGTGTTCAAGAACAGTCCCAAACTGGGGACTATCCAAGATTTACTCCTACTGAGTAAATCTTGGATGGGTTTCTAGGCCAACAAATACATGTGTTGTCATTCTTATATAAACCCTATAATTCATGAAATCATTCTAATTCAATTTAATATGTTGGGATCACATAATTATATAATGACATCAGAATATATAGAAGAATCATAATTAACATGATTAACAACATGCTCATCAAACTAGGGTTTTCTTGAATATCATCTAATAAATCAAGAATTTCATAGTTTCAAACATGCAATAATTCACAATGCAATGTTATAAACTATAGGCAACATGGATAGATGAAATAAATAAACATCCAGCATCTATCACTTATTCAATCTTCAAGAAACCTTGACAAACATCCAACATCTATCACTTATATAATTTGCATGTATATACACCCTAAAGTGCCACAAATCATATAATAAAACTATCATGTTATGATATTAGGACCACTTAAAGCAGATTAGGCACATTAAGCAAGCAGAGTAGGGAGCCAATTTCGTGCAAACAGATTAGGCAACAGATTAGGTCAGCACATAAAGAACCAATTTCACGCCTGGGTAGGTCTGCAGGTACCTGGGCAAGAAGAGTAGGGTGAGGTCGAGCTGGTTGAGTACGTGGGTGGCGGCCGACGAGCTCCAGAACCAGTGGCAGTGACTCCGACGAGCAGGAGCGTCAGCCGCAGCAGGCAGGCAGGCAGCCAGGCGGCGGCAGGCAGGCAGCGGCTAGGCGGAGGAGAAGGAGAAGGGGGTACGGCGGTGCCGGTTCTCAGGCGTGGCAGGCAGGTGGGCACCAGGCGTTGCGGCGGCGCCGGTTGTCAGGCGTGGCGGCGGCGCAGGCGGTTGGAGCAGGGGCGCCGGTTGTCAGGCGTGGCGGCGGCGCAGGGGTGCCAGAGAAGAAACGCGTCGGAGAGGGGCGCCGGAGAGGGGACGCCGGAGATGGGGCACCGGAGAGAAGCGCCGGAGAAAAACTAGTACCAGCAGCAGAGAAATCGCCGGAGAAATCGCCGCAATAGGGAAATAGGGTAGCAATGAGGGGAAGAGTCGGGCGATCGAAGGTTATGAAGTTCCCTAATAGCATCGGTTGTTTACAACAACCGACGCCTAAACATATTTACCGTCGGTCGTTCGCAACATCCGACGTCCATTTGGACGATATTTTCGTGAAAATGTTTGGTGGGAACCACATTCAGCGTCGGTTATTAAAGGACGACCGACGCAGAAAAGGACACTTTTCGCGCAAATTTCCATCGCACATAAGCGTCGGTGTTTTAACTACAGACTCGACGCCGAAAGTGACATTATTTTTTTCGCTCAAAAATTGGATGAAATAATGCGTCGGTTTTGTATAAACAACCGACGCTGTATACAAAGCGGTACCCGTGTTTGGCTGGTCTTTGAATATAGACGTCGGTTCTTCTAAATAACCGACGCCTTTAATATAAGGCGTCCGTGTTCCTTAAAAACCGACGCCCAGAAAAGCGACACTGAATGCTATTTCTGTAGTAGTGATGACACTACATATGAAGCTAGATGTATAATCTAACTACATATATATATGTGTGTGTAGTAACTATTACTTTTCCCTACACATTAACTACATATAAAATGTAGTAACTTCATCTTTTTTCTACATACTGACTACATATGCAATTGTAGTTATACATTTAGCTGCAATTACACCTACATTGAAATATGTAAAGAAAATATCTAGCTATATTTTTGACTACATATGCATTTTTAGTGAATGGATTATTTAACTACATATTTGAAAAATGTAGCTAAATCCTTTAGCTATACGAGCATATGCTACAGTTGTATATGTAAAGAAAAATGTAACTAAAGCCTTTATCGATAAAATATATGGGTTTTGCTACATATTTTTTGTAGTTAAAGACCATTTCTTTTTGTAACGAATAGACATGCATGTGAACTTTTCATACGCATTAAAAATGAAGAAAAAAAATGCTTGATTAGGTCTAGTACCAAAGACAATCAAGCAAGGAATCAAGAGTATAAAATCATATTTAATACACAAAACAAATTTATCTTTGTGGAAGATATTGTAAAATACATAAATAAACATGTTGACCATTGTAATAGTTTATATTATTAGCATAAATATCAGAAAAAGGACTTACAATGGTTATAGATATTTTCGATGTCATACTACTACTATTTCTTGATAGCCAGTGTTAGTTTTATTATTATAATATGAATAGTAAAGATAATTATATGAAAAATAAAATTTTGACCAAAATCTAAGATTCCATTATATTTTCACAAATGATAACATCTAGGATTGATCTGTTCATTACCCAATTATCTATTCATACAAATGTTGGACATGCAAATAATGGAGTTTTTTAGAAAATGTATTAGTGGTAGAATGTATATATCATGTTTGATGATGTTCACATGAATAAATACATGCCCAAGCAACAAATGATGCATCTAGTAAAAACACACACACTTGAAAAACTATTTCAATTGATTATGTAATAGATATAATGAATAACTAATTCAAAATTTAATAATTCATTTACATAGAAGGACCGCACATTGTGTCCACCTTGAGACCAACCAAGTACATGGTGGTTAGATGTGCGTGCACTTGTTGTCATACCCCCCAACTATCAAAATAAGGCATTTCTTCAAGTACAATTTTATAACCCTGAAGTCCATGAACAAGTTTGTAAACACTTGCCATACTTGTATGAGCTTTTCACATTGTAGCGGTTGTTTCTGTCACTAATTATTATCCCATGATAACTCATAGCACCTGTCATAGTAATGAAATTTTTATAATGTCGAATTGCTCACATTACTCAAGTTTGATGATCTTGTCTGTAAATTACTACAATAGATTAAATTTCATTCTGAGCCATTGCACCTTTCAGTTGTCAACATAAAATAAATCTCCATGCCCATCAGTTGCTGCCTTAGCATTACCAAGACATTCATTTATGACCAAAAGGGGATCAATATAGATTCCATTGTTGCCTCACTATGGAATTTTCTATGGATGCTTATGGTTATTGGACGAGGATAGTGAGGGCCTAGGTGTATAGTAGAGTTGTCATAAAATTATTAATAGTTGATATTGTGAGCCACTAAAATTGACAATATAAACTCTAAAGTCCTTGTGCAATGAAGGTTTGTAGCTGATCATCATTGTGTCAGCAAGCAGAGGTTGGAGAAGAGTCGATAGTTCAAGTTGTTTGTGGGTTTTATAGTTTATGCTAGGGTAGATCTAGAGGGGGGCTACTAGGACTTCAACCTCCCTTCTAAATCCAAAGTTAGGCGTATATATACATATATATCATATGTGAATACATTATATATAGTTGATTTCTGAATAGAAAATAAGTTAAAATATGATTGGAGTGGTATGTGTAGTGTCTATTCTTTATAGTTTCTAGTATTTAGTAAATCTAGTTCAGCCCCCTTGTTATAATTTTCTAGATCCACCCCTAATTCTAAGAATGCTGCTACATGATTGACATGGCCGCAACAATGAAGAGGCCACCCTTTTTTGCATCTTGTAATTTCCCTTGGCGGACATAGGGAGCGTCAACAATCCTAATTCGATTAGTTCCTGGTAATGACGATTGTATAGGTTTGATGTCATCTTAGCACTTTATTCAATGCCTAGAACAACAAGGTAACATTGAATCATGATTGTGTTCTGTCCCAGTAGTTTACCAGAGATAGAGGTAGGTGCCCATTTCTTACCTGGGAAATGGCAACACCTCTTATTGAAGCAGACACAAAGATGTCAAATGAGTATAAGTTTGTAAAAATGTAATGGCTGACATTGACGGTGACCACATATTTTTCTTCCATGTGTGCTAGAGAGGACTTGATCATGTGTTGCATGAAGCTGACATAGGAAGGCCGGACACCAGTGGTCAGTTGATGACCTATATTTATTCCCGTACCACACGAGCTTCCATAAGCTTTGACATGGAATATGAAAAATAGACAACTAGTCCAAAGTAGGATGAGTTTGATTCTTAGAGTTTGGTTATGGCTGCTTGTCGATCAGCTTCATATCAGTTTTTACTTATCAGTTTGTCATGGAGTTCTAGTTGAGGGTGCATATACCAGATTGAATGAAATGATCTCCTCTTGAAGGCCTACTTCTATGGTTTTATATTAGCACTCAGTATCCTACTTCTACAAACCTTATGATCATGTTGTAGAAGTAGTTTTTTGTTCGACATCATTCCTTGACACAAAGGTAAACAGTAGGGAATGTGGAAGTCATTTGTGTCTTGTTCAACAGAAATGCAATAGAAAGTGGTGTCCCTTCATAGAAAATGAGTTCATGGGGAGGAGTGGGTGATATAAAGATCACTCCTCAAGAAAAAGGCCCAAAAAATGTGAGAAGAGAGAGAAACAATGAGGTTGTAGGATTTTGAATTGTTGGCTAGAGATTGATCATGATTTTCTAAGTAAAATAAAAATGGCACACTTGTAAATAAACTGACAAACTCACTTCTTTTAATATAGAATGAATTATTATCATGTTATGAAGGAAAAGACTAGTCCTATCACATTGAACTTGAAGTCATGATGTTGTTATAAACTTCTCACCTTTTTGTCAAATACTCCAACCAGAAGTCGAACCAACGACATTTGGTTAACAAATTAATCAAACTTACCAATCATATGTAATATGCTTCATATTAAAAACTTTTGTTATTGAATGCATACATTATAAATTATTATACTTATAATTGTTATGGGAAAATAATATAAACAATTACGATAAATGTTTTTCATTAGTGTGAAACTTGTTGTTCTTCTTTCCATCATATTAGGAAGGGAAATGAGATCAATTGGAACTATATGTGTGTGGATGTCCACATGCATATGCCATTCTCAACTTTTATGAAATTAACCATGGAAAACTTAAAAATAAATTCGGGCTGGACCAAAAGAATCAAAGCCTAATATGTAGGGAGAATGGTTGGGGGTTGTGTGCACATACAAGTCATATTCTCTTGGTAATTTTGAGGGAATACCATGTCTTTCTAGATCTCTACCCATGAATAGGGCCATTAGAACTATTGCACAAGGATATATATATATATATATCTAAATTTCTTCATATCCGTCAAGATATGGCAAGTTAGGAAAAATTGCCAAGTTCTACTATTTTTTGTATATAAGATGGGAAGTAAGGATAGGATGAAAGTAAAATAAAAGTAAAATAAAGGAGACAAAAGGTATTTTAGTTACATGATTTAGAGTTTTTTGTAATTTTTGTGAGTCGGTATTTTTTAGGAATTATTGATGTGGTGGTGTTCTCCTAGATATTTATTTATGCACCTTCCTCTACTATTGTTATTTCCTCAAGTTTCACAGGTAAACATTTTTTACCGTTGATAATACAATGGATTCTCCATATGCTGCCCATGTGATTTTTTAATTATACTATTGTAGGGTTCTTAAACAAGCCCAATGTTATTGATTTTGTCATTTCTTTTTTGTCCATATATAGTCTTATCATGGCTTGTTGGGATTTGTCTAATGAAGTTCATTATGTTTCCACACCATAATTGATAATATTTTTCTAGTCCATGTTTGTAGGTGTTTTTGTGGTTATTAATACATGTAATTTTTGGCATGGGCATGTGAATGGGCATGGGCATGTGCACTTCTCATTTAACTTTTCAAGTGTATCAGACACAACTCATAATGTTTTGTTTTTTTATGATTTTTTAGAATAAATATGAATCAGTCACCCTTCCGATTAAGTAAAATGGACCATATGGGGTTCCAAGGGCTAAGACTAACATAATAAAACAAGTGTCACAATTGCACAAATCAAAGTAGAATATAATAAGAAAACACATGTAATTTGTTCCTTTTTTAGAACTTGGATTTAAATACTACAATTTGCAGGACTAGATCGAGTTCCATCCACAAGCATCACCATTCTACTTGTTGGTGTACATTGGTGACATAGTGTTAGTTACACCATGAACTCATCATATACAATTGAAGTTGTAGCCCATGCGACATGGGTATCATACACGATCTAAGAAAATTGCATTTACTTTGATCAATTATGGTTGGTATTATCATGTATATAAATGGTCAATTTACATCAAGTTACATATATATTAAGAAATGACATAATGTAAAAATACACCCACACTAAAAAATTGAGACTACATGGAGTGCTATTCTAAATTGATTTCACCTTTTAGTTCTATCTTAGATTGACCTTTCATCTGATGCTAATATACTTAAAACCACTAAACTCTCCTATGTGAGACACACATATGAAATGAGTGATAAAACACCTAAAGTGAGATTGAACTTCTTATTTGTTTGAAATTTTCAATAACATGTATCTTGTTGTCTAAAAAGGTACAATTGAATATTAAAAAAATATTGATTGTAGCATGAAAAATTAGGTTTATACTAATAATTATGGTATACACAAAATTTAAAAATAAACATGTAATGAGACTATTCTATTCATGTTAGTTTACTCATATATTTATCTTGTTATAGTTGTATCCTAGATGATCTTGGTTGTACCTACCAAGCTATGACTAAAAGACAATTCTGTTTAGCCCATTGTATTAGTCATAGGGTTAAGACTAAGCACTCACCAACTTATGTAAGAAAAACTATGGGGCTTAATGATTAACAACCTACTAAACACAATTCTCATGTCATGGTCATGGCGATAGGACTATATAAAAACAAAATCTATGAAACTACGGTCAGTGATGCTTCAACTGAGATTCCCTAGTGTATAAATACATAGAATATTCAATTGTAACATTACATGACCTACTATAGTTGTATAACAGTTCCAAGCAATGGGTTTCCCCATCATGATCCTCTCATTTATTATCAATAATTCTTAGATCACTCCACACACACACACACACACACACACACACATATATATATATATATATATATATCTGTGTGTTTGTGGAGACTTCTTTTTTCCATATAGACTAATTTCACTTTTCTATATAAGCATCAATGGAAGATCTATGATGTTCAAGCATTTTAGAACTTACTAGTTTTGGTTCAATGAATTAATCCATATTACTGATATTTCATAATTGATTTCAAGAAAGATCCATTTAACTGACTTATATACATTTCTAATAGTTTTGACTTGTATTTTTATAGTTAAGGAATAAGTGAATGGAAGGAGAATTGTGCTTGTACAATATGTCTTAGGAAAATCAAATATTTTAGAGCAAACTACCATAGTAAGAAACAATATATGAATTCAACTGTATTTCCTTATATTCCATATGGATCATTCTCCTTGGGCAATTGTCCTAAAATAGTTACATCCTCCAATGTTTTCCCTAATCACGACCTCACATGCAATTACTTGTATGCTTTCCACTTTAATTTCATTCATAGTTTATCTCAACATTCATCTTATTTCACACTTTGTATAAGCCTTTATGATGATCTGAAATACAATCACATGCCTAACACTTAAATCGTCTCTTCCAGTTCAAGTTATCCTTGTTAAATGTTATTATATACACATCAATCATTTTATTAAGGTTTCAGTAAAAAAATATGCCTTTGGAATATATCATGGATGTAGGAGAATGAATAACCCACTTATATTAGTTCAATGTTTTCTTATAGATGGAATTATACATGAATGTTTAGAATTCATCATTAGGGTTCATTCAATTATTTAAGAAATAATTACATAATATGTCATGGGAAGAAAACCGTCTAGCAATTTCTTTATCCTCCTTTATGTATGTTTTTATATGCCTTGAGAGCTAGTCACATGACCATTGTAGTGGATACTTTGAAGTTAATTAGTTATAAATAAAACATTTCTTTTTATCATGTTGTCTCAATATGGGGTAACTATCAAACACAATGATGTCCTAAGATTTTTTGACTTGATGGTATGTTACTTGGGGTTCATGTCTTGGACATGAGATCATGTGTAATCTAAGAGTAATCATTCTTATTTAGTCTTGAGTCATATATTATTCTAGAAATTAGGATACCAATTAAACACCAAGACTAGCATGTGTGGTTCTTGTTGACTATATCTCATTAGTCATGATAATATATCAAGTCATATAAATGATCACTTGTTAGATGATAAGTGCATTAGACAACCCCACTTTGGAAATGATACATGGAGGCCATGGAATAACAATCATAATCATATCATAATATGACTAGTGGTGATTGCGACCCTTAGACCCAATGCATTGCAATGATCACATTTTTTGGTGTACTTTTATACTACTTAATGTAACCTTGAATAAGGGCTTCTGTAGAAATGGTAATTAGGTATGTTGTGATGATGTTGATTAATGAGAGTGACATTGACAAAATTCGTCCCCCTTGTTGGAGCAATATCCTACACACTTATGGGTGAGACCATGAAATGCATGTCCATGCTCATGTGAGTCAATATTCATCGTTTAAATCATGTGTACCTCTATAGTCTACTCTATATCAAGAAACATATATTGGATATTGAAAGGATGATGATCTCGTGTGTCATTCAATCTAGATAATAGAGATAAAGGTATGGGCATGGTAATAGTAGTCACTAGAAAGGTTAACATTGTTCTCCTTCTTATCCAATTACTTGGGGTACAATGATGTGTTTCTAGTTAGCACTCATTTCTTGTGAAGGCATATTATGATTTTATATGTCACTATCAATATAATTTGGAACCTATAGAGGCACACATATAGGAGTATGGAAGTGAAGTATACTTTTGTACACAATAGGAAATGCTCCAACTTTATAAGGTTCCAAATTAGATTAGTTACTAACATGTTTATATAGTAAATTAGAATCATTGTAGGCTATCTAGATCCCTTGAAGGACGTATATATGGTTTAGATGATCAATGAGAAGCTAGAAAGTCGACTAATATCATTTTTCAACTTAAGGGCCAAATGTTAAGGTCAGATGCCCCTAGACAATCGACTAGAACCATTAATGGCTTGACTAGTTATTAGTCAACATACTAATATGATTATTCAACTGATTACTCAATAATAGGCTTTTATAACCCTATGAGCCTCCTATATGGATGGCTAGATCAACTAAATGGTCTGATTGAGTTTGCAAGAGATGGCAAAAACACAATATGAAACTCATCAGTTTATTGGATTTTATTTGTAAACCCTATCTTTAGCCTTCCCTATTTAAATAGGTATGACCCTTAGGATATTAGTTACATGTTAGAAATGTCAAAAATGTTGGTGTGTATGCCCTGAGAGCCAATCATGGGATGATTGATGGGATACATTAAGATTGATTTGATAAACAACAAAGGCAAGCTTCCAATTCTTTCTGGTTCAGTCATATGAGATAGTGATAGAACGGATTGAATGTCTAGAGAATGACAATACTCAATGATGTATGCTTTCAGGTTAAGGACCTGAACGATGAGATCATACAGATGCTAAGAGTTTGTACATTCTTGTTATGTCCCTAGTTGGATGTCATTGTGGAAGGTAGATAGACAGCAATGACACACAAGACTAGATTGTGGTGTTGGTTTACGACAGAGTCTCATTAGTCATGATATAGAGATATCAAACCAAACACATAGGTACTTGTTAGAGAACAAGTGTACTGGACAGACCCACCGTGAGTTTGACACATGGAACCATGACATGGTAGTCACAGTCAGTACTCATAGTGATGGTGGTGAGTGTGATTCTTTGACCTGAAATCACTACACTCAACACATGTCATTGGGCACACTTTGACATCATCAAACGCAATCCTGAAACATGGGTTGTTATAAAGGTGATGATTGGGTGGCTTTGACACATGGGGCTTTTGAGGGGTGAGTGATAGATATGGGATTTGTCCCTCCTGAGGGAGTTTGATATCCAAGGCCACTTGATGAGTAGGATTGAGATAGGCGTGCACACGCATGTGTGAATCAGTATGTGATATTGATGTCATACATATCTTGTTCAATCTGCTCTGAGATCAAGAAAGTGAATGAACGTTGATAGGATGACTGTTCCATGCCTCGAGTTCATTTGGGATATCCGTGATAAAGGAATTATACATTCACTGTAACACCATTCACGGATTGTAGGATTGAAAGTTGTTCTCCAACTTTCTACTTTCACTTGGGTAGCACTGATGTGTGACTAGGCACCGCTCTTTGCTGGTGAAGTCATAAGTGTTATGGACTTTCACTGCCAACGTGAAATGGACCTGCAGGGTCACACACATAGGATTTAACCTAGAAGAGGAGTTTTGTCCACAAGCAATGTTTAGATTGCTTACTAAAGGAGTTTAGTAGTTCAATTAAACACTCAATCAATTGATAGCTCAATATCATAATGTTCAAGGTGTTGGACACATTGATTGGAGTATCGGATTGATTGAAATCACAATTAATTGATTCTGCACAACCAATACTCCCAACCGATCGGTTCATGTGATGAACCGGTCGGCTGAGCTTGGTGAACCGGTCGGCTCAAGATCAGGGTGAACCGATTGCTTCAAGTGTTGAAACGATCGATTCAACTGGTGCAACCAAGCAACTTGGGAAAATAGGATTGGTGAGAATTTTCCTTGCGTTTCACTTGCCCAATTTGATTGGAATAAGGATTGGTATTCGATACCAATTAGAAACAAAAGAAGGAAAGTCAACTGGGAACCGACCAGGACCACCAACCGATCGATTCACTTGTGAACCGACCGGTTGAGGTGTCCCAACCGACCGGTTCAGGTCCCCAACTGACCGTTTCAGTTGTGAAACGATTGGTTCAGGTTGTGAGTTGGTTGTTTTTGTGGAAAATCTTGAACCCTTCTACTCCTGCTTTTAGTCCCGCATTGCCCGGGATGGAGAACCCTGTCCCATGACCCTCCTATATATATAGGGGTATTGGGGGCTTCTCAAAGTAAAACTCAGTGCAACCAATTGCTCTGCAAAGTGGATTCTTACTTGTTGATATATGCCCACTTTGAAGTGGATTTGCTTATATGTTTGAGTTGTCCATTGTGTGATGGCAACCTTGATAATTCTAACTATACTTTTCTACTTGCCTCTATATTTACATGCTATGTGATTCAGTAGCACTAGAGTAGTATAATTTCATTGGTTTTGTCTCATTATGCAACATGGCAACATTGTGATATTTTGGATGGTGGATGTGTGATTCCCCATGCCAGGGCAGGATGTGTGATTCCTGGCCCATGTTATATATATATTTGGATGGTGGATGTGTGATTCCCCATGCCAGGGCAGGATGTGTGATTCCTGGCCCATGTACCATCAGGGCAAGATGTGTGATTCTTGGCCCATGTCCCACCAGGTTCAAGATGTGTGATTCTTGACCGCCATTGTTATTTATATTGTTCTAGGGCTATGCTTATCTCACATGCATGCAGGTTGATAATGATATATGTGCTTTGTTTTCCCACCATGGTAGTGGATGTTTATATTGATAGCACATTCTTATTATTTGTTGGTTATGGCAAGTATCCCTTTTATTGTGATTTTACTCTCTTGATACCATTTGGGTGGTACTTATCTCTTGCTTGGGAAGCCTTTTTATTTTGATGTTCCTAATTCCTTATATTGCTCAATTTTCTTTTTAGTATGCACATACCAGCCTTTGCTGATGTTTCCTTTTGTTTCTCTTTTGCTGGGGTACGCTTCCAACCCTAGGTGGAGGACTTGGATGATAAGATGTGATGACCTAGACTTAACTTGAGATGATGAAGCTTGGAGACAATCTTGAGGTGGTTTAGATTTCCTCTACATGGATCCTTATGATGTAAGTTTGTAACCCTATGTTTTTATAATTGAATATAATCAAATATTTTCTTCCGCTGCTATACTTTGGTCTTTTGTTATCATTATAAAAAGATTTGAAAATTTTACACCCAATCCATCATACCTTTGAGTGTGTTTGGTTTGGAGGTTCTATTGTTCAAATTTTTAGTAAGGAAGTGAGTTTCACTTCTTTACAGCATGGTATCAGAGCCCATGGTAGTCGGAATCGACTATTTCAATTTTGTCTCCCCATATGAACCCTTGACTTTTCTAGATAGCTCTAAGTGAGATGTTGACCTTAGAATTGATCAATGATGATCTTTGTATGCAATAAGGTTGGTTTGAGGATGTGAATATGTTAGGAGATCTAAATATGGAAATATTGTGACTTGGTTTCCGCAATTGATTTTGGATCCACATTTTGTTTCATCTCAAAAAGATTTTCATCGCCAAAAATTATTTTCAATTATACTACTATATCTACAAAAGTTTTCTCAGATTTATCGATGTTTTCTTGAACTAAGTCACAATGAAGAGAAACTATAGTTTGAGTAGAATTTAACCCTAGTTTTATGACTAGGATTGAAATAAAGGTGTAGTTGACCTACCCTATGACTTTTTGGTGGTTCATGTAGGGTTGTTAGGTTAGTGACACGAGGACCTAAAATCTCAACCCTAGATGGTGACTTGATAGTTGGATACATGAAAAACATAAATCTCTAAGACTCTCATAATTAAGAGAGGTGGGTAGCTCTAAAAAGTTGTTTAGTTTGACTTGTTAGGTTGAACCCTTTAAGGGGGGAGAGTAGTTGGTGGTTGATGTTTGAATCTATAGATTTCGAGGACGAAATCCTTTTTAAGGGGTGGAGTGATGTAACATACCAGATCTCAAACCCTACCCTAGAGCTTTGACCTTTTGGGTTTAGCCAAACAAGGTGGAGGATAGAGTGATCAAATAATCTAATGCATGAATAATGTAATATAATACGTCAAATAATTCATTTGGTGATAATAAAATGATAAATAACTTAATTACACACACAATATGATGTTAATGGGCCTCTAATGGGCCTAATGGCATAATCTATGTAATAAAGTCTCAAAATAAATAATAGACTTCAAATTCGTAATCTACACATCAAAATAAGCTTACATGTCAATTTTCATTTAATTTGAACAACCTTGAAATAATATGGTAATTTAGGAGAGAGAAATTACCTAAAAGGTGTAATAATAAATAAATATAATAAATGACTCCAAAAGAGGAAAATAATCTTAGATTTGTGATCTACATAATAAATATAGCCTTTGGGTGGATTTTCATCCAATTTGGAGAAAGTTTGCTTAAAAGGTAAAATCAGGAGAGAGAAAGTATGATGAACCTTCAAAATATTAATTAAATACTCAAACACCTCCAATATGTAAAATTGATGGCAAATTCGTATCCAACACATTGAATATAACTTGTGTGTCAAGTTTCATAAAATTTGGATAATCCTAATACCATTAATGAAGGAGGAAAGAGAAAATAGTATTTGATTTATTTGACATATTAAATGTTATCATAAGGCAAATCTAATTATATATTCGGATTCTACATATCAAATTTGGCCTCTGTGCAAAATTTGGTTTAATTTGGATAATGTTTGGACCCTCAATTTGTTTTGGAAAGAAATTTAATCAAACCTTATTTAAATGCAAACATAATTCTCGATTTCCTTGTCACGCTATTTGATTTCCTTTTGTTTTCGGGTTTTAATCTGGACCTTTGATCTGGCATCGGATGGTGCTCGGCTCATCTCACACCGTGGGTACGAGTCCAGCCCGATGCAACCTGTATCAGGACTCCTGAGGCGATCGTTCCTCGATTTTCTCTCTCTCTCTTCTTCCTTCTTCTCTGATTTCTTTTCACCCAGTTTCCTTGTTTCAATCCGCACCCAGAGGTTATATATATACCCTGGGTTTTCCCTGATCGTGAGCCCAATCAAAGTCAACCTTCGTGTTCCCCTGTTTTTGCCCTGCTTAGACCTCCTTTTCCCTTTTCCGCAAACTGTAGGTCTTCGGACCCTTCTTTGACCCTTCCATCACCTTCGTCGTGCTTCCCTACTCCTGCTGGTTGGGTTGGATCTGGCTCTATCAGCTTCGAGCTCTTTTTCCCTCATCACCGCGTGTCGTCGGAGGTTTTGGAAGTGGCGGTGGGTCGCCGTGGTTCCGTTGGTGTCTGTGTGGCCATGGGACCACCTCGCAGCTTTCTTCGAGGTCTCAAGTTGCCCTTGACACCGTCAATTTCCCCTGCATAGGTACATCTCGTTTTTCCCTCTTTCTGCCTGTGTCTCCGCCGGCTTAGTTCTTTGAGGTGATTCATCGTGTTTTAGCCTCCCTTCGCCCTGGTTTGCCTCCGGTCACCTTCATCGAGGTGTTCGTTATTGATTGCAGTAGATAGGACCCAGGTTGGTCTTGGTTTGCTAGCCTTTCACGTTTTGTTTTGGAGCTCTGGAAGCTCTGTGCTCCACGGAAACGAAGAAGACGATGGGCACCGGGTAATTTACCTAATCGCCCTGGTGACGAGTCATTACTATGGTTTTGTTTTCAGGGGCAAAAATGTCTTTACGTCATGTTTCCTTTTTGTTTGGGCGAGTCAGGCTATGCCTCTGATCCCTGACTTGGCCGGGTCTGGTTGAGCCAAGTCAGCAGATCGGCCCACCTGATTTCCCTCTCTTTTTCTCGCCTAGTTGGCAATTCCTGAGTTTCTGATTGGTCGATAATTGAAAATATATAACTAATTAACCCTTAATCAGAAAAATATAAATAAATATTCAATAAATTCAGAAAAATGCAATCTTTCATATGGAATTGGTTTCATCATATGAATCTGATGTTTTAAACATGTGTTTTTAATGGATCTAATTAATAATGAATTAACTTGTAAAAATCATAACTAAATATATGTAAGTCAGAAAAATATGATAAAATATGTTTTGGACTCCTAATAACATATACTAAAATATGGCATGGTTTGGATAACCTAATTCATATATTAACAAAAAGGTGATTTTCAGGGTTTTGTATATTAATGGAAACCTAACCCTAATTTCACATATATGTTAAATAGGTGTTTTGGAAGCCTAGGCTTGGACCTAGAAGTGTCTTTGGACGTTTGAATCTGTTGTTGAGGTATGCTTGCATCCCATATTATTTCTATATTGAGCAATAGCCTATCTTTATCATTCTCTTGGTCCTATGGACAATAGCCTATACACATTGCTCTTTTCTTTTGATATCATGGTTCATGTGAACTATCTTATTTGTATTTGATCTTGTGATCACATATATTCTCTTGGAATCTTATCAAATTACCTTGGTGCAAGTTGGACTTTCGATATTATATGCCCACTGTGATGTGGATTCTTACTTGTTGATATATGCCCACTTTGAAGTGGATTTGCTTATATGTTTGAGTTGTCCATTGTGTGATGGCAACCTTGATAATTCTGACTATACTTTTCTACTTGCCTCTATATTTACATGCTATGTGATTCAGTAGCACTAGAGTAGTATAATTTCATTGGTTTTGTCTCATTATGCAACATGGCAACATTGTGATATTTTGGATGGTGGATGTGTGATTCCCCATGCCAGGGCAGGATGTGTGATTCCTGGCCCATGTTATATATATATTTGGATGGTGGATGTGTGATTCCCCATGCCAGGGCAGGATGTGTGATTCCTGGCCCATGTACCATCAGGGAAAGATGTGTGATTCTTGGCCCATGTCCCACCAGGTTCAAGATGTGTGATTCTTGACCGCCATTGTTATTTATATTGTTCTAGGGCTATGCTTATCTCACATGCATGCAGGTTGATAATGATATATGTGCTTTGTTTTCCCACCATGGTAGTGGATGTTTATATTGATAGCACATTCTTATTATTTGTTGGTTATGGCAAGTATCCCTTTTATTGTGATTTTACTCTCTTGATACCGTTTGGGTGGTACTTATCTCTTGCTTGGGAAGCCTTTTTATTTTGATGTTCCTAATTCCTTATATTGCTCAATTTTCATTTTAGTATGCACATACCAGCCTTTGCTGATGTTTCCTTTTGTTTCTCTTTTGTTGGGGTACGCTTCCAACCCTAGGTGGAGGACTTGGATGATAAGACGTGATGACCTAGACTTAACTTGAGATGATGAAGCTTGGAGACAATCTTGAGGTGGTTTAGATTTCCTCTACATGGATCCTTATGATGTAAGTTTGTAACCTTGTGTTTTTATAATTGAATATAGTCAAATATTTTCTTCCGTTGCTATACTTTGGTCTTTTGTTATCATTATAAAAAGATTTGAAAATTTTACACCCAATCCATCATACCTTTGAGTGTGTTTGGTTTGGAGGTTCTATTGTTCAAATTTTTAGTAAGGAAGTGAGTTTCACTTCTTTGCAAAGATGTATTTGAAAGGATGGTTGTGCGGTATACCTTATTGTGGATTTAACTTAACTAAACTAATAGAAAGGGTGTGCAGTGCATGGGGTGTTTCCCACACATGAAAGAAAGTGTCTTATTGTAGTTTCTCAATGCCCACATCTCTCTATAGTCCATGTGAATGATGGGAACTCTACGACATGTTATCAAAACCATCATAAAGAGAAGTCGTCCATGATGTTCTAGTGCTTCTATTTCCTCCTCTTTATCTTAGAGTAAATATGACTAGAATTTTTTGTTGGGTTTTAGGGGAGGCGGAGAAGGCAGCAGAAATAATTTTTTTCTCCCCCAAACCCGGAACAAGGAAATGCGTCAACGTCTATATAATAGGAAAAGATGGTTTGTGGAATCATACCTTGTCCCGAGGCTTGCTCGGAGACAATACCTCGTGCCTTGCACAGTCTTCACCTCCGGTCTTGGACGGTGTCTGTGCAGCTCCTGGTCACACCGGGACTGACGACTCCTCCTCTCACCGGGACTGTCGGGATTGACAGTTGTCCTCCTGAGCGGCAGAAACCTCCCGCCTGTGAAGTAGTCCACACGGACCACCTGGAACTCCACACTCCTTGTCCCACAAGGAATTGGAAGGACTCTCACCCTCCTGTTGACGTACTAGTCGCCAACACACTCTCATGTTTCCAGTTGCAACTACAGTTGTCTTTCCCTTGATGCGCCTCCCTTTGTGGGTAGCACTTGCTCGGGCTCTCTCTCGGTTACCAAAACCAGAGAGAACGACAACTTTGCAGAGCAACTGGTTGCACTAAGTTTTACTTTTAGAAGCCCCCAATACCCCTATATATATAGGTGGGTCATGGGACAGGGTTCTCCATCCCGGGCAATGCGGGACTAAAAGCAGGAGTAGAAGGGTTCGAGATTTTCCACAAAAACAACCAACTCGCAACCTGAACCGATCGTTTCACAACTGAAACGGTCGGTTGGGGACCTGAACTGGTCGGTTGGGACACCTCAACCGGTCGGTTCACAAGTGAACCGGTCGGTTGGTGGTCCTGGTCGATTCCCGATTTACTTTCCTTCTTCTCTTTCTAATTGGTATCGAATACCAATCCTTGTTCCAATCAAATTGGGCAAGTGAAACGCAAGGAAAATTCTCACCAATCATATTTTCCCAAGTTGCTCGGTTGCACCAGTTGAATCGATCATTTCAACACTTGAAGAAATCAGTTCACCCTGATCTTGAGCCGATCGGCTCAACACTTGAGCCGACTGGTTCACCAAGCTCAGCCGACCGATTCATCACATGAAGCGATCGGTTGGGAGTACAAGTTGTGCAGAATCAGTCAATTGCGATTTCAATCAATCCGATACTCCAATCAATGTGTCCAACACCTTGAACATTATGATATTGAGCTATCAATTGATTGAGTGTTTAATTGAACTACTAAACTCCTTTAGTAATCAATATAAACATTGATTGTGGACAAAACTCATCTTCTAGGTTAAATCCTATGTGTGTGACCCTGCAGGTCCATTTCACGTTGGCAGTGAAAGTCCATAACACTTATGACTTCACAAGCAAAGAGTGGTGCCTAGTCACACATCAGTGCTACCCAAGTGAAAGTAGAAAGTTGGAGAACAACTTTCAATCCTACAATCCGTGAATGGTGTTACAGTGAATGTATAATTCCTTTGTCACTGATATCCCGAATGAACTCGAGGCATGGAACAATCATCCTGTCAATGTTCATTCACTTTCTTGATCTCAGAGCAGATTGAACGAGATATGTATGACATCAATATCACATATTGATTCACACATGCGTGCGCACGCCTATCTCAATCCTACTCATCAAGTGGACTTGGATATCAAACTCCCTCAGGAGGGACAAATTCCATATCTATCACTCACCCCTCAAAATCCCCATGTGTCAAAGCCACCCAATCATCACCTTTATAACAACCCATGTTTCAGGACTGCGTTTGATGATGTCAAAGTGTGCCCAACGACATGTGTTGAGTGTAGTGATTTCAGGTCAAAGAATCACACTCACCACCATCACTATGAGTACTGACTGTGACTACCATGTCATGGTTCCATGTGTCAAACTCACGGTAAGTCTGTCCAGTACACTTGTTCTCTAACAAGTACCTATGTGTTTGGTTTGATATCTCTATATCATGACTAATGAGACTCTGTCATCAACCAATGCCACAATCTAGTCTTGTGTGTCATTGTTGTCTATCTACCTTCCACAATGACATCCGACTAGGGACATAACAAGAATGTACAAACTCTTAGCATCCGTATGATCTCATCGTTTAGGTCCTTAACCTGAAAGCATACATCATTGAGTATTGTGATTCTGTAGACATTCAATCTGTTCTATCACTATCTCATATGACTAAACCAGAAAGAAATGGAAGCTTGCCTTTGTTGTTTATCAAATCAATCTTAATGTATCCCATCAATCATCCCATGATTGGCTCTCAGGGCATACACACCAACAGACTCCCACTTGCAGTGCGAGCGAATCACCCTTCAATCATATTCATAGTGATCTTCAAACATGTCCCACATGTCACTCTGCTCTAGTACCGACATAGTGATTAATGGAAACACCTTGCCAAAGTCAGTATAAATTGCATGTCTCACATCTCTTCGTTGTACGTCATACGTATGAGATGGAGTTGCCGTAATATGTGATCTAGTATTCCTTTGCTAACCTTTAGCCACATTGCATGATCAAGGATTCCATACTTGTCATCAATGTGCGGAATATCTATAAGTTCATCTCATGAACTTCCAGATCCATATAGTATCCACTGATGTTCTCTTAACACACGGATACTCGGCATTTCCTTTTAAATGGTTTTATTGGAACACTTCCAATTATCAACAAACTTTCACTTTTATATATCTCATATATATTTTAAGATTAATTTTCTATCCTTTCAGAAGTTCGCATCAATGTAACTCTTTACATTGAACTCTTCCTTGTCTCCATAGAACCAACACTTCTCAAGTACTTATCAAGTTCTCATGGTATTCCAGTAACCCTTACTGGAAGTAGACAGACATCCACTCGTCATGTCCCACATACGAGTTATCAGGATGAGCACATCAAATTGCCATTTTCTACATACAAGATGATGAATGCTTTTTTGTTCTTGCCATGTCGATACATGCAAGATAATGGGATGATTACATACATGATAGATCCATATCTATTATCAGTGTTCCCATTCTTCATAAGAATTGGACACTTGGCCTTGGGATACTAACTCCATGCAACATGGACAAGTTTTCTCCCACTGTATCTGTGCATACTGAACTCTTCAGTACAGATTGCCAATGTATGCTTTCTCTTTTCAGGTTAAGAGGTTTTCGAGAACTATCTCTATAGATCTCTATTCCTATCACATAGGAAACATCTCCATCTTCCTTAAAGATAATTTCCACTTTTGGATTTCCATTCTAGAACAATTCCATTTCACATCAATATGTGGAATGTGAACACGCTCCCACTAAATCACAGATCCGTTCTTTATCTTTGACATATCAGTCAAACCCTTTGACTATATTATCAAAGTAAAGATCCAATTTTGAGTTGCTTGTACTCAATCAATCACATTGATTAGCCCATTGTAACTTATAGACTTCATTTGCATTAGTGGATTCATAAACCTTATAGGTTGTGTCACGTACACATCCTTGTTTTATTCCTCATAGGAATGTGGTTTTAATATCCATATGCCAAATGTCTTAGTCATTAAGTTGCAATCAACAAGCATCATCCTTCTCAAAATGTTATCCATGTGTCTTAACACTTAAGACTCATTTGCACTTATGGATTTCATCCAATGGGTGCTACCATCAAGGTCATACCTTATGGTTGACATGGATGTCATTTAGGATGTAATGGTCATAAACCATAATTCAGAATTCGATTCCTCATATTCATCTAGATAGTTGACTCATCACATGAACAACTTATCACATAGATAATTGAGGTGTATCTGTCAAGGATATAAGAACTCACAACTCCTTGTGATTCTTAATGTCCTTTATTAGTGAAGTGTATTCTTTATTTAAGAAGAATTCAGTTATTTGATAATCATTCTCTAACTCCTTAGAGTATGATTCCTTATTGATTTAGACATCACCATGCCTTAATAATAAGTTTACTATGATACACTATCATAATCACACATAAGGATCTCAAACACTTGGTCCAAGTATTTCATTCATTGATCTCATCAAGAATTAGCACTTTACCAAATTTGCACTTCATCTATGATAATCTTGAACACTTCAAGATATTCATATTGGTATTTCTCTAAACACCATTTTAAGTATTAGCATTTGTTCCAATAGGTATGTAAATACATCACATGTATTATACCTAATAGGATAATCACTCTCCCACTCCATTAGTGAAGATTGATTAATCATATCTAAGATATTCATGTCTCTCACTGGTTCTCTAACCAAAAGAGTCTAGATTTATCCATCATATGGAAACTAGAAATGAATTTCTTATGATTGATGCTAATTTGATTGCTTGAGTTATCTATAACTTTTTGGTATCATCTTATCTTATTCATATCAAATACCACAAAATAAAACAAGGCATTGCCATAAAGATCATATCTTTAAGATTTGAAACATCAACTTTATTAATTTCCATCATTGTCATACAATATGCAAGAATAAAGTGTTTCTATCTATTGGAAAATATGAAATAGCAGTTCATAACTGTATTACATGCCTTGTAGGCTGGAAATAAACTAAAGTACTCCTATCTATGGCGGCAACACTTGCCCCAATTATGAGTGCTTTACACTTTACATCTTGGTATCATATACCTCAAAAGTGTTACAAGTTTATTTTCATGACACCTTTAAGTGGAGACTTCAGTCACTCCTTCTTCTTTTGTTCTTCCAGATAGAGAGGACAATTCCTATTCCAATGTCCTAGTTTTTGACAATGGTGGCAATTTCCTTTCTTGGTCACGCCTCCCTTGGCCTTGAGAGCTGAAGACGGCTTGGACTCCTGGCTAGCATCAGATGCTTTCTTAGCTTTGCCCTTGCCTTTGCGCTTGGACCTGCCTTTCTTTCTTGTGATCACCATTACAGGCTTAGGCTTGTCCTTCTTCATCTATATCTCGGCTGTCCTCAACATGCCCAACAACTCTGACAGTGGCCTATCAAAGTTGTTCATGTTGTAGTTCATCACAAACTGAATGTAGGATTCTGGCAACGATTGCAGTATCACATCAGTAGCCAACTCTTGGCTCAGTGGAAATCCCAGTCTCTACAGGTTCTCCACATACCCAATCATCTTGAGTGTGTGAGGACCAACTAGATCTCCTTCTGTCATGAAGCACTTGAACAGTGCCCTAGAAACATTATATCTCTCTTGTCGTTCCTGATCTTCATATAGGTTCCTGAGATGCTGAATCATCTCAATGACACCCATATTATCATGTTGTCTCTGCAACTCATGGTTCATGGAGCACAACATAAAGCACTTTGCATCAATGGCATCATAAGAATGCTTCTTGTAAGCATCCCTTTCTGTCTTTGGTGCATTAGGAGCGGGTTCCTCTAGAATTGGAGTATCCAGGACATAGAGCTTACGCTCTTGGGTGAGAACAATTCTCAATGTCCGATGCCAGTCGTAGAAGTTTGTCCCATTAAGCTTGTCCTTTTCAAGGACCGATCGCAACGAGAAGTGACAGTTGTTTGTCATCATTTGTACTACAAAAGGAAATATGCAATTTTAGTCCAAAAACTCATTTTTGACTTATTTGATTGATTTGAAAATTTGACGATATAATTAGGCCTTTAATTAATTATCGCTCCCACTATTTTACTTCAAATTGATAGCCCTCACCATCAATTCAGAAGATTGCAGCGTACAACCTTCTAGTGGGAAAGATCCTGAAATCCTCTAAGTCATGGACCAGCTTGGGCTGTCACCCACAACTTAGATCTCTCAGGTAGGCAACACTTGCCAATTGCATCATATGCAACTCTTGATAAGATGTCATATGTAACTCCTTGCCATGAGCATCTCCATGCCACAAGGTGCTAGATCCTATCTAGGTCACCTTGTTAAGTCCGACCCAAAGCCAACATGATGAATATGCACCCTGCTTGGGCAGACCCACACATTCATCCTTCACGCTTCCACGAGATAGACGGTGCACCATGCTTGGGCGTGCCCACACTTGGTCGATCAAGCTTTTCGCATGTGTCGCATTTTGAAGGCATCTAAAACTTAATATTTTAATGAGAGATTTGGTTTTTATATACATATACATATCCAATCACCACAATACATAGTATGTATCATATACATGCTATATCCCACAGAAAACATGCACAAATGATAAAAGCGGTGATTATGGCCATCCTAATGTGATTCCTCGAGCCAAGAGGAATCACGGTCATCTAGGTCTACATCACATGCAACCTGTACAAGATGAACTCTGTGCTTTACCTTCGGAGTAGATCAACTCATCACATGATTGACTTTCTTGTTATGGCCCAGTCGTCTGGGTGCCACCAGCCAATCGGTTGGCTCCTCCAACCGATCGGTTTGCCTGGTCGTCGTGCATCTCTTCATGGCCGCCACCCGCTCATCTCACTCCTTGAACCGGTCATCAACCGATCGGTTCACTCCTTGAACCGATCGTCTGGAACGTCAACCAATCGGTTCACGTCTTGAACTGATCGTCTCAGCTGTCGTCTAGATGTTCTTCGTTCTTTGACATAACAGGAAATAAAATCTATCCTAATTTTACATTGCTTAAAAGGGAAACCCCAAGTTACATTCGGGGGGAGCAAAGGTAGGAAATAATCTTGAATTATTTCGAGTTACATCAGGAATAGGAGAAGGAAGATCAGTGCACAGACCGAGATGCAAGCAACCACATACATCCATACACAGATAGGGTTTATTGGCCATAACCACGCTATACATCCACCACAAAACTCGTTTAAGGGCGATGTGTATCAAGTGCATTAATAATACATATCATATATGTAATTGGGATTTGTGGATTTAGGATTGGACATGCATAAAGACAATTTTATTTGCATCGTATGCAATAAATAAAGGCGACAAACCAAAATTGATCATATCGATATTCCTAAAATATAGAGCAGTTGACGTGGCTCTGATACCACTGTTGGATTATAGGGGAGGCAGAGAAGGCAGCGGAAACAAAATTTTTCTCCCCCAAACTCGGAACAAGGAAACTCGTCAACGTCTATATAATAGGAAAAGATGGTTTGTGGAATCATACCTTGTCCCGAGGCTTGCTCGGCGACAATACCTCGTGCCTTGCGCGGTCTTCACCTCCAGTCTTGGACGGTGTCTGTGTAGCTCCTGGTCGCACTCATCACAGTGGGCATATAATATCGAAAGTCCAACTTGCACCAAGGCAATAAGATAAGATTCCAAGAGAATATATGTGATCACAAGATCAAATACAAATAAGATAGTTCACATGAACCATGATATCAAAAGAAAAGAGCAATGTGTATAGGCTATTGTCCATAGGACCAAGAGAATGATAAAGATAGGCTATTTCTCAATATAGAAATAATATGGGATGCAAGCATACCTCAACAACAGATTCAAACGTCCAAAGACACTTCTAGGTCCAAGCCTAGGCTTCCAAAACACCTATTTAACATATATGTGAAATTAGGGTTAGGTTTCGATTAATATACAAAAACCTAAAAATCACCTTTTTGTTAATATATGAATTAGGTTATCCAAACCATGCCATATTTTAGTATATGTTATTAGGAGTCCAAAACATATTTTATCATATTTTTCTGACTTACATATATTTAGTTATGATTTTTACAAGTTAATTCATTATTAATTAGATCCATTAAAAACACATGTTTAAAACATCAGATTCATATGATGAAACCAATTCCATATGAATGCTTGCATTTTTATGAATTTATTGAATATTTATTTATATTTTTCTGATTAAGGGTTAATTCGTTATATATTTTCAATTATCGACCAATTAGAAACTCAGGAATTGCCAACTAGGCGAGAAAAAGAGAGGGAAATCAGGTGGGCTGATCTGCTGACTTGGCCCAACCAGACCCGGCCAAGTCAGGGATCAGAGGCATAGCCTGACTCACCCAAACAAAAAGGAAACATGACGTAAAGACGTTTTTGCCCCTGAAAACAAAACCATAGTAATGACTCGTCACCAGGGCGATTAGGTAAATTACCCGGTGCCCATCGTCTTCTTCGTTTCCGTGGAGCACAGAGCTTCCAGAGCTCCAAAACAAAATGTGAAAGGCTAGCAAAACCAAGACCAACCTGGGTCCTATCTACTGCAATCAATAACGAACACCTCGATGAAGGTGACCGGAGGCAAACCAGGGCGAAGGGAGGCCAAAACACGATGAATCACCTCAAAGAACTAAGCCGGCGGAGACACAGGCAGAAAGAGGGAAAAATGAGATGTACCTATACAGGGGAAATTGACGGTGTCAAGGGCAACCTGAGACCTCGAAGAAAGCTGCGAGGTGGTCCCATGGCCACGCAAACACCAACGGAACCACAGCGACCCACCGCCACTTCCAAAACCTCCGGCGGTGCGCGGTGAGGAGGGAAAAAGAGCTCGAAGCTGATAGAGCCAGATCCAACCCAACCAGCAGAAGCAGGGAAGCACGACGAAGGTGATGGAAGGGTCAAAGAAGGGTCTGAAGACCTACAGTTCGCGGAAAAGGGAAAAGGAGGTCTAAGCAGGGCAAAAACAGGGGAACATGAAGGTTGACTTTGATTGGGCTCACGATAAGGGAAAACCCAGAGTATATATATAACCTTTGGGTGTGGATTGAAACAAGGAAACTGGGTGAAAAGAAATCAGAGAAGAAGGAAGAAGAGAGAGAGAGAGAAAATCGAGGAACGATCACCTCAGGAGTCCTGATACAGGTTGCATCGGGTTGGACTCCTACCCAAGGTGGGAGATGAGCCGAGCACCGTCCGATGCCAGATCAAAGGTCCAGATTAAAACCTGAAAACAAAAGGAAATCAAATAGCGTGACAAGGAAATCGAGAATTATATTTGCATTTAAATAAGGTTTGATTAAATTTATTTCCAAAACAAATTGAGGGTCCAAACATTATCCAAATTAAACCAAATTTTGCACAGAGGCCAAATTTGATATGTAGAATCCGAATCTATAATTAGACTTGCCTTATGATAACATTTAATATGTCAAATAAATCAAATACTATTTTCTCTTTCCTCCTTCATTAATGGTATTAGGATTATCCAAATTTTATGAAACTTGACACACAAGTTATATTCAATGTGTTGGATACGAATTTGCCATCACTTTTACATATTGGAGGTGTTTGAGTATTTAATTAATATTTTGAAGGTTCATCATACTTTCTCTCTCCTGATTTTACCTTTTAAGCAAACTTTCTCCAAATTGGATGAAAATCCACCCAAAGGCTATATTTATTATGTAGATCACGAATCTAAGATTATTTTCCTCTTTTGGAGTCATTTATTATATTTATTTATTATTACACCTTTTAGGTAATTTCTCTCTCCTAAATTACCATATTATTTCAAGGTTGTTCAAATTAAATGAAAATTGACATGTAAGCTTATTTTGATGTGTAGATTACGAATTTGAAGTCTATTATTTATTTTGAGACTTTATTACATAGATTATGCCATTAGGCCCATTAGAGGCCCATTAACATCATATTGTGCATGTAATTAAGTTATTTATCATTTTATTATCACCAAATGAATTATTTGACGTATTATATTACATTATTCATGCATTAGATTATTTGATCACTCTATCCTCAACCTTGTTTGGCTAAACCCAAAAGGTCAAAGCTCTAGGGTAGGGTTTGAGATCTGGTATGTTACAATCTTATCGATGAGATATGCTCTTGATGTTTATGGATTATTTTCTTGGTTCCTTTTTGAATTTTACTGTCCAAAATCAAACCCTAATTTCATTTATCCACTAGAAAGTACTCTTGGACATTATGGATATAATAATCAACCTATCAAGGTTGCACCTGATTTCTTATCTTCATACATGAATTTCTTGACTTATTGTTGTTTTCAAAATACTTGATCATTGATTTGTATCATCTCTAATTTAATGGCATACTCAATATCACACTACTTCCATGTAATCTATATATCATATTACTTTATGTTCAATGTTAATTAGGTCACCAACATAGTTAGGCATAACTTACTTAGTTCACTCAGTCTTTTTCATACACATTTATATCAACATCATTTTTAATATCCATATAAACATTGCTTTGCCATACAAGTATTCATCATAGCTGTTGACTCACAGTCACTTAGGTCAATGTTGACTCAAGTCTAAATTGACTAAACCCTTGTTTTGATGATGATTAACCATTCCACATATTGGTGTCTAATGCTATCAACTTGAGTGTTTTCAGGTTAGGTATAGAAACACTCCAAATTCCCTAACTTGTGCATCCTAAGTTGGAGAAAAGACAAGTCAAAATCATACAAGTGCGCAATTTGGGAAAATGACCCAAATGACCTTAGAACAATTGTGTAATTACTTGTAATGATTGTATGAGTAATTAATCTTAGAAAATTATTAGGGACACTTAATTCCAATGTTTGATCACTCAAAAATCATTTTGTAAAATTCATCACAGGTAGTCGGTCGGTCGAGATACAAACACGACCAATCCATGAATGATTTTGGAAATGATGTGATTCGGTCGAGTTTACACTTCACAGAACTCGATCGATCGACCATTAGGCCAAAACTATTTTTTGTCCATCGGTCGAGTTTTTCCTCAGATAACTCAATCGACAAGTCAAATATCAGCTTTGTCAGATAGTGGATCGGTCGAGTTACCTTTATTAAAACTCGACCAACAACACTATAGTAGAAGTGCAAAAAAAGTGTTTTCAACCGTTAGAATGTTGTTGGGACCCAAAATAGATCCGTTGCAAGTTGAAAAATGGCTATTTTTTGTCCCCAAGTATTCCCACTTGATAGAAGGCATCCTCAACTATAAATAGGACCCCTTGGGCTTCATCCCATGGTTAGCCAAGCACTATGAAGGTCCATATCTATAGTTGAGCCTCTCTTTCCACTCTCTAAGCTTAATCACTTGCTACATCTATTAGAGTGAGTAGGAGATTTGTAAGAGAGCTCGTCCTTTATGTATATCTTGTGAAGCTCTCACAATTTCCACCCCGAATCTCTCTTTTCAACCATGAAGATGAAGGTTCTCTCTCTTGGCTAAGAGAGGTGAAGAAGAACAAGGGAAGGAGTCCCTTAGTGAAGATCAAGGCTGAAGACTTGGAGCAAGAGTGGGTAAGACCTTGGTGAAGGCAGAAGACTCCTTGCTCAAGTGGGTAAGACCTTGGTGGAAACTTCTCCGAGTGAAGGTGAAGTAAAAGGGTAAAGACTTAGAGCAAGAGTGGGTAAGACCTTGGTGAAGGCATCAGAATCCTTGCTCAAGTGGGTAAGACCTTGGTGGAAGCTTCTCTGAGTGAAGGTGAAGTCAAAGGCTGAAGATCCAAGAAGAGTGGGTAATCCCTTGAAGGCTGAAGACTTGTGTAAGAGTAGGTAAGTCCTTGGAAGAAGGCAGAAGATTCTTGCAAAGTGGGTAAGTCCTTGGTAAGGTTGAAGAATCTTTGTATTGGATAGGTAAGTCCTTTGGTTGCTCATGTATTGTAAGTTTTATGAATGAATATAAGAGTGCAATGGTTAAGAAATCCTAGAGGTTGACCTCTCTAGGTAGTGGACTGACTCACTTCTAGTTTGAAGTGTGGAACCACTCTATATAGCTTGTCAATTGGTCTATGTTCAATCTCTCCCCCCCTTGCTATGCATGTTTTAGTTGCACACAAATTTCCTATTTAGAAACCTTATCTTGTGATATATCTTGAAGGTTTAATGAATTTTGTTTAAGTGCATTCAACTCTATTCACCCCCCTCTAGAGTATCCAATCACCCATCTAGGATCTAATAGTAGCTAGTATCCTCAGGACTCAACATTACACATTTTATTTATAGGATACATGCGAACCGTGTGTATTCTATATAAGACTCCTACTTTGATGCATAAATTGGCTAAGAAGAGCCACTTCATATAATACATGGTAAATAATGTATATTTTATTTTAAATAGTAAATTATAATATAATAGATTCATGTTGTTAAGGCTAATCAATATTTAATCATAAGGAAATACAAACCAGAGTCATAACCTTAGATAAAATCTCATTTTTTTCTCGATTATCCACATTTAGTGTCATTTCATTAGAATAGGATATGCCAGACCCCATATTTCATAATCTCTCTTAGACCACAAGATTAGGGTTTGAGGTGATTAAGTTGGCTAACACAAACATGTTTGAACTTTTTCTATCTTTTTGTTTACATATCCTTACAAGTTATGACAAGTACATAAAATCCTTCCATATGAACAACTATTTCATAATCAAACCATAAGAACTTTTCTTATTCATCACTTGGTATCTCAACACATTGAGATACATCTAGCATATATTTACAACTAGTTTACAAGGAAATAAATTGTATTGCTTATTCACTTGTCTAATGTAACTCTTTCTTTTTCTCACTATAGAACCTAGAGTGGATATGGATAGAGAATATCTAATGCTACCTTAACATGTTGTGAACATCCTTCTATGGTAGAGCTCTTCTGAAATCTATAGCTATCTCCATAATCCACAGGGTTACTTGAAGATTTATTTTGTAGAGTGTGAGATACCATCCTAGTGAATGGAAATTTCCCAAGTAGACAAGATATTATAGATATAATTTATTATGTCTATTGCAAGGTAAGGAGAGAAAAGTAAGCTATGAAATACTAAAGTAATGTAAAATTCATCAACATACTAAACATTGAGAATAACCGAACAACATATTTCAATCTCATATCTCAATTCTAAATAATTGAATAATAAACTCATGAGATTATTTTTTTAAATTTTTATTCACTTTATTTATGTCATGGATCCACATGAAGTGTACCACAATATGAACTGAGGAACAAAAGAAGATCAAAAAATTAGTGGCTGGGATAGACCAGTTCCAGTACACCTCTACTCTAAGAAAGTCATTAAGGATTCGTGCACCATTTCATTTTCTCAATGCTTGGGTGCACAATCATTCCTCTTCCTATAGGTCGATTTGTCTCTCCTGCTTCACTCAAGTCACTTTGTACCTCGAATGAGAAGTATCACAATAGGACACAATCTCACCGTATAAGACTTAGAGTTGACCCAAGATTCTAAGTCTACTAAGTAGCTATGCAGTCTATAACGAGCCTCACCATGTTTGGCCTTAGTGGCTATATCACTAGGGATAAACTGAACACCTACTCTCAAGTAGGATACTCAGATAGAGTGTTAAATCACTTTGACTTATTAATTCTTCCTACATCAGTGATTCTATAAGGATTGACTCACTGAGTAGAAACTGAACTGAATACCACAAGAATCTCTACTTTTGTTGGGTACTTATTTGTAACCATATTGAAGCTTGTTATCACCAAGACCGTGGATTATTACTGGGTACTACCAAATATCATGAGAATATCCAATTAATGTTGGATACCCCTACTATAGTTCAAGAGGTCATTCACACTGCACTTAACCCCTATGTCCCACTAGCACACTCCAACTTCCTCTCTTGGATGTTGCCATTGGATATGTTGTTTCCTCCATTGTGGCAGATGCACACCGGTAAGGATTATATGGTGTTCAGGACATCTAACTATCTAATGATACTTTAGTTTTACTTTTCAATTAGTTACTATTTTTTTTAACTTTATCCTATAATTAGATCATCATGTTTCTTTTCTGAATGTTGTACTGCAACAATGCTATTTAATATCATACTAAATACAAATGAGTGTTTTCCCTACTCTAAATAGTCATCTAACTAGAATCCTAACATTTAATATTGTATTTCACTTGAGTTGAATAATTAACTCATATAAATAAATCTGATTTAAAACAATACTATTGATCTTTCATACCAAATGTAATATACTTTAATCTATCTGATCGAAACTAAACTAAATTAGTTACTTTTAATAATGAATTTCACATGTACTATGCACTATAAATCTCTTATACTTAGTAATTGAGCAATTCTAAGTATACTGCACGATTTGTGCTATAATGATACCACATATCATTTATTACTAAATTATATTTATTATATTCTAGCTTATATGGACTTATCAACTGATATTCAAAATTATATATAACTTCAACTAACTAAATCAAACATCAAATAAATATCATCCAAAAAAATTATACTCTTATCATCTAAAATTCATAACCAAAATAAAATCAAAGTATGTAATAACATTTCTTGACATATATTTCACTATTAAGAATTGAAGGCAAACTTAAATACACCGGGTACCTCTAGATTTCACTATATTTGAAGATATATACAATTTATATACAAGAATTTTAGAAATGAAATCATTCAACTCCCATAGATTTTCTAGCGATATTAACCATTCATATGTTATAAATATGAATTAAGGCTTACTGAACTAAGATAAGTGAAACAATAAACAACCCAATATACGTTCTTCACGTTTTAGCTTAAGTCATGGATAAAATATTAATTTCACTCACCTATACTTGATCTAGTTTATTGATCTTGGGTTTCCACATGGTAGCTTTAAAGCTCAATCTTTACATATTGGATGCAAGCTCCAAACCTCAAAAAAACCAATTTTTAACATCCTGGTGGTAGCTAGACAAACCTAATAGAAACATGCTAGAGGTAGAAGATGAAGGAAGAAGGTCAAAGAAAACCTTTACTTGATGAATCAAGGATTTTTGAGAAAGAGAACATGAAGAGAAAGAAAGAACAACATCAAAAGCTACTTATTAAGTCTAATATACAAAGAAACCATCAATTTCTCCTGATCTTCATGTTCTTCCCCAATGATCACCTTGGATGTCACATTCCAGTTGGTCTTTTCTGTGGTTTAAAGATCTGTATATGTAGAGGATTGAAACACAAATTGAAAGAAACACATTTTGTCAAATTTTGATAAGTACAACAAAATTTATGGCCTTTTTCATGATTGGCTACGCTGGACAACTGCGCAGGTCAAGTCATCAGTTGCAACCATCATTTGCCAAACCTTCTATTATTAAACCTTTGGTTTTCAACCATTAGTTGTCAACCAAAGGTAATCATGGGTTAAAAGTTAAAAGTATCATAACATCCTCATTTTAACTCCGTATTGCGTTAGATTCATAATTGAATTTGATACAATTCTATAGTACAAATTTGGAATATTATTCATTAATTATTTATTTACATATTGATTCCTCAAATGTCTATATACTCTTCTACATACATGTGTGGGCTATTTCTATATCAACTAGGGTTCAAATCTCATTGTATGCTCAAATCATGACTAATAACTTATCATATAGCAAATTTAAGCTAAGATAAATCTTAATCATTTAATAATACAAATGGTTATTAAATGTATAGTTAATATATGAATTATATTAAACCTTCAAACTACCAGTAAAATAAGGTATGAATTGTAGAAACATCTCCTCCACAAGGAGTTTTGTCCTAAAAACTTGTATGCATGTAAGAATGATACAACAATACTACCGTTTTGTATATTACTCATACACCTTTCTTATTTTTAGATTTACATCTACATCCTTCTCTGTTAAACTTTCAAAGAAACAAATATGGTGTTGTAAACCATATCAAACCAAAGAAGAACATATCTCTATCATACTTAGCTATTGAATATAATTTTTTCTTTGTACAGAGTACTCTTTATTGAGGCTCCACCCGCAACTAGCATTCTTATCTTTATTTTATCATCTCATTCAATATGTTGTTATATACTTCTAGCACATCAAATTTTTTTAAAATAAAACATAATTTATCTTCTTTTACCACAATAGGCTTCACCTCTTGAAGCCCCATAAACTGTAAACTTGAGTTAATAAAACTAAGCTATACATGACTACTAACAATTAAGAACACATAAAAACATATTATTCCCTTTATTCTATACATTACACCCATATATATGGTTGTTGCATCTTCATCCTTGTTATGCCCTTAACAACTATACTTCTACAATTTTATCCTATTATAATATTTTCAAAGTTTCTACATGCCTACTTTCACATCATAACTTATTTATCCTTACTCATCCTTGTTCTTATGGATCTGACATAGGATGTTATATAACTTTAAAGGTTGACCATTTGTTTCAGTGTGTTGGAACATTAAAGAGTCACTCTCCTTACTATATAAGATAACTATTACTTCTCTCTCTAAATTTCCACATTAGAAGATGGGTAGTCTATTTCTTGTGGGTTTAGGGGATTGAATTCTACTGCATCAACTGGAGGATAACACTTCTTTTTGGTCTTTGACTTAAATGTCATACTAAGATGTGAAGGGATACATCACAGAAAAGTTAATCTAATACCTTATTCTATTTGTAAGAGATATATAACTCTTATTAAATAATGGTCATAGATGAATTTCCCTCTTGAACTCTATTTATAATTGGTTCAGAAGGTAGCTAAACCAAAGGTAAACTTAATCTTATATGTTCCTTGATGTGTGACTCTAATATGCCAATCGGTTGGAAATATTAGAAACTAAAATATCTTTTTTCCTCTATAATATCGATGGGTAAATACATATTTGTTACTACTGAAGCTATTCATAAGTAGAGGAACAGTAGCGAAACAACTAATGGTGATAGGGATGAAAGATAGTTTGTATATGATAATACTATTAGCACCAAAATGCTTTACATAGGAATCCTATCCAGTGCTTGTGTGAAGCTGAATGAGGATGAGTGAAAAGCTTACCAGAACAAGGATACCAGCTCTCTCAAGGTCCTAAAGGTTCAATAGTTTTTAACGAGTACATTAATACCATGAATAAACCGATAATGACTAAGACATGTTATTCTTATTAGGATATTTAGGATTTTCTTGTACTCAACATTGTAAAAAACTTAACTATTTATGTTCTACAACTTCTCATATGAACCTTTTTATTATAAACTTTCCCTAATTAGGGTGGCATACAAATTACTTATTTCTATTTTATATATCATTATTACTTGCCTTTATTTTGTACTCAACTAAACCTTTGAATGTTTTTATTATCTCACTCGTTTACATTCAATGTATAGTTATTTTTCTTCATTTTCAAGCATGAAATGCACAGAAAAAGGAGAATATGTATGTGAAGCTAGTACTATATCCCTTAAAATTCTCCTACCATTCTCTCATCCTAATCTAGTTGATGAATTTTTTATCATGTAAATTAATTTATTTCATATTTTTTCACTCTTTAAATTTTCTTTAACTGCTTATTATCTATGAACTTACCATCCATGTATCCTTCATATGTCATTACATTTTTTTCTTTAATTCACATTTAACAATGATTATGTATGCCATCATTAATTTTCTCAACATCTCTTAACTATCTGCATACTTTGATTGCTAAATCAACATTGTCCTTAAAGGATTCATATTTAAGCTTAGTACATAAAATATCTTTTGTCCAAGTCATAAAACTCATATTAAAGCCAAACCCCTTTTTTATTGAACTCTATGATGTTCAACATGCTCATAGTCATGTAGCTTACTCTTTTATTTTGCACTATCTTTATAATTCCTATTCACATACAATCACATGGAACCCATTGGAATACACCATAGTAGAACAAATAATTACCTATAACGAGATAAATCTCAAACAAGGATAAAAACCATCATTGATAAAGGGACATATTTGTATCTCTCTCTTACCACATAAGCTTTCTCTTCAACTAGGTTCCAATCTTTCCATATCCATCTTTGTTACACCTTGATTCCTATTATGATCTCATCTTCCATACATTCCAACAATATTATTTAATATCAATGTTTTGATAATACTTTTTTTTATATATCCTTCAGTATTCTTCAACTTTTTTCCTCTCATCCATTATTTGTTGCAAAATTTCAGATAGAATGTCTTAATTAATTATACAATCTATTTTTCTTAGCTTGTTCTTTCTTTATAATTTTTTATATTTATATTTCAGGTCTTACTCTCGAAGTTTCCCAAATTAGAATAGGTAACATTCTCTTTTATAATTCTTATTATGAGAATCCCCTTCTATTCTGAATAATATTTCTTCCTTGAACTATTTCTAAAAATTACCTTTTTCTTATTTCCTTCTCATTTGTTACCCTATACTTTCTTTTGTCAAGATGAATGTACCAAGAGTTCTTATCATCCATTTTAAAATGCTCTTCATCATTTAATTTGCTTCATACTAATATATGTTTTGATTAATATCCTTTATTCCTCAAATTAGGGCATCTTGCTTCATGTTTAAACTTGGCACATAGTTGTTAATTTTAACATAATTTTAATTATCCATCCATTCCCTTAGATCTCAATATCTTAGTGCAATACATATTCTCATTACATTATGGATTTACATAACTAGAGTTTACTTCTCATTAGATTGTTAATAGGAGTCATTCCATCTCAGTAACGCATCCTGCCAGTCAAACCAACTCAAATATGCAGTCTTGAAGCTATGAGCTACTCAAGGTTAACTACTATTTATGATAAACATATGAAAAGGATATTCACTAATTTGAACTCATATAAAAATAACTTCAAGCCTACTTTATATTAAGAATATAAAATAGTTATATTTATAAAATTTTGAACGTACAACAACCTTAACTGAAACATATACTTCTAAAAATTGAAAATTCTAGGATTCAGATAGGTACGAGCATTTCTACCTTCCAAATCAAATCAAAAGTAAAAAGAAAAATTCATATTATATTCTATCTTTATGATCTTATCATTTTCTTACTTTTTGGTCTTCCAAGATGGATACTTTTAGGATTTTTATCTAGTCCATACTCCCTCACATACCGGGTCAGGACATACATGTATGTATAGACAAAGTACCTTGATATTAGTCGGCCTAAGTATTCAAATATAGGGCCAGGGTGTCTAAATGCTCAAATTTCTTAGAGCTATAATCACATCACTTCCTAACGACCACACTTATGATTATAACTATCTAACTTAATGGTCCATGATGACTTGGCCTTAGCTTTGATACCAAATTAGTCAAACCACATATCCCATAATCTCTCTTAGACCACATGATTAGGGTATGGGGTGATTAAGCTAGATAACACAAACATTTCTAAAATTTTTCTTTGTTTTTCTTAGCATATCTTTATAAGTTATGACAACCCTTCCATATAAACAACCATTTTATAATCAAACCACAAGAACTTTTCTTATTATTCACTTGGTATCTCAACACATTGAGATACATGTAGCATATATTAACAAACAATTTACAATGAAAGAAATTACACTACTAATTCATTTGTCTAATACAATTCTTTTTTCTCACTATAGGATCTAGAGTGGACATGGACCGAGTCTACCTAATTCTACCTTAACACACTGCTAACATCCTTTTATGGCATAACTCTTTTGATATCTATAGTTGTGTCCATAATCAACAAGGTTGCCAAAAAAATGTTCAGCATAATGTGAGCTACTAGCTCAATGAATGGAAATTCACGAATTAGACAAGATAATATGAATATCCTTTATTATGTTCCTTGCAAAGTAAACAGAGAAAAACAAGCTATTAAATACTGAATTGAATGAGTGATAATCTAAAAAAAAGAATAATTGAATAATACATTTCTGAATCTGATATCAAAATTCTAGATAAGTAAATAATTAATTCATGAGCTTGTTTTCTTAAATCTTTTAAACAATTTATTAATACCCTGGACCCATATGAGGTGTACCATAACATGTGGAAGTATCGAAACAAGTCATGATCTCACCACATAAGACTTAGAGTTGACTTAAGATTCTAAGTCTAATAACTAGCTAATTAGTTTGCAAAAAGGCCTCACCACATCTGCCCTTTGCGGCTATATCATATGGCCAGATAAAATGGATTCCTCCTCTGAACTTAGGTACTCAAGAGAATAGTCAAAGCACTATGGATTATTCTACCTACATCAGTGATTTCACAAGGACTGACTCATTGCGTAGTAACTGAACTGATTATCAACCATATCTTTGATTATTGTTTGGTTCTTATCTATAATTTTACTAAAACTTGGTACCACTGGGATCTTTATCTATTGTTGGCTACCATTCAAGTAAAAGTTGTTTCTTTTACACCTTGCTGTAGATGTCTACAAATATCTTATGTTGACCCATAATGTCATATGAACCATGTTGATGCTTGCATGTATGTTGAAATGTTGATACCTAATATTGTGAGTTTGATGCCTAGTCCCTAGGGGACGTCCACCTATATTTCATTGTGAATCATATGTCAATGTGCCCTTGATTTAACACATATCTTGTTTACATATTATGTCTTGATGATCCTTGACCTTGGTAGCTATATTATGAATGTTTTAACCCCAAAATGCAAGTGACTTGAATCTCGATATAATCACATAAGATAGATGGAACCTCAGAATGACATGAAACTAGAACCACACCTTCATGATGATCTCTAATTTAGTAAAGACCATCAAACATGTAATTGACCAACTTTAAACCCAGCTTGGACAAAAGCCTAAAAATGGATCTAGTTAGGGTTAATGATGAGAATCTGATGCATACATGTAATCTTATGCTTAATCAGGTGTTGCTTGTGGCTAGATGGTCAATGCTATGTTAATTTAAGAATATTTAAACAAGGTATGGGCTTTAACTAGTTATATGACTATGGATTTCTTGATTGCAAACTGATATGTATGTATGCTTGTTTACTTGCTCAAATATTGCTGTGTAGTACTATAATATTGTACATTGATGCTTTGTTTCATTGCTCATATAACTTGAACATATGATATAGATAATCACTATACAAACCTTTTGTACTTGCCTATAGTCTTAGGGTAAGGACACAAGGTTGGGCAGATTATGTGAGATTTCAAGATAGGATGAACCTTGATGACAAAAGGGTTAGATCTTGGCGATGGCCTTGAGGTCCCTTAAGAATAGGGCTAGCAGATCTTCAGCACCCACACAAACTCTTCTAATGTGAGATTAGTCAAAAAGGCCTTATGAATACATGATATTGATGGTATAATTAGAGTAAAATGACATAAAACATATGCTCTCCTTTTTATAAACACTTAACTTTTTTCCTCTTATTCGTTTACTTCTATAACTCTTTTCAAATTATGCAAAGCATATATGTATGTATCTTCCTACCCTGTACTCAACACCTCATGCATTGAGTCACTTATTTCACATATGTTTTGGGTTCAGAGATGGCTGGGGAATTGATGGACTGGTAAGCTATGTTCAGGTTTACTTACTGTAAGATCACTAGTGTACATGTGCAGACTTGTATAAATGTACTCTCAATTTGTAATTGAATCTTGTCATAAAGAATTTTGTCTTTAATTATTCTTGTCAAACGTTTGAAAATTTGTCGATGCCTTTATCCTATTATTTTTTCATGTATGCTAGGCTTTTATGCTTCCACATTCATGCTTTTATAATACCATGCTAGGGATAGACACTCGAGCTCTATTACAACTGAATCTATAGTTAGTGGGATTAGGATAAGGGTACTAAACAATTTTATGATAGATTGTGCCTCAAAGAGCCCTTATTCATCTCATGAGCTTAACCACTTATTTATATCTATTAGAGTGACTAGGATATTTTTAAGAGAACTAGCCACACCTTATATATTTTTTGAGGACTCACTTATCTATGTCCAAGTTTCTCTATCTCTCTCTTTCTATTTTATATGAATTTACTCTCTTGGATAAGAGACAAAGGGATGGTGACCCTTGGCAAAGGATGACACCCCTAGGCGGAGCAACAACTTCATGGTGAAGAGGATTTTGAGGATATGCGATCTACATTTAGGAAAGATATCCTTTAGTGGTTGAATCTCTTTCTTGGATAAGGATAATGCAAAGGGAAGAAAACACTTCGTAAGGGTAGTAACTCCATTGGTAGGTTCTTGGATCTAGCCTTTGTAAAAGGAAACTATTCAACCCTTGATCTAAAATAAGAGGTCTTTTGGTGTAATTGTTACAAGATGAATGCAAGGAGGTACTTAAGGTTTCAAAATCCAAAAATCTTTTGCAATCAAGCGGATCTGGTGATTAGTTAGTGTTATAACCTCAATTTTATGTGTTTGATTTGAAATGCAATTTTCTCAATTAAATGTAAGTGTATTAAAATTGTATGATTTATCTGTAATAAATGAATTTTGTTGGTAATATTTCCTTGGAATGTGTGTTTTTGTGGATATTACTATTTTAGTGAGTCCAATATGATAAAAAGGAATGAAAAGTTGAAAGAAATCTAATAATGTATAAAAAAGAAAATGAATTAAGATGATGATGAAAATTATGTGGAATTCTCTAGAAAGTGGTGTAAATGACCTTAATTGATTTGGTTTCGAATCCACTTGGTTAATAATGGGAAAAGGAATTCAAATAAAGGAAATAAAAGGGAAAGAGAGAGAAAATATGAATTTAATATGCCTTTTGAATAGATAACTTGCATATAAAGAAAGGCCTATCTTATTTTTGAGTTTTGGCTCCAAACTTGAAATGCAAGTAAATAAGGTTATAAAAAAGGTTCCCTTAAAATTTGGGATTAGAAAGAGGTATGGTTAGGAGTTATGAATTTTTGAAGGTTTCCTAAAGTGAGAGGGATAAACAATGATGTCACGTTTAATCAGATTAGATTTGATTTAATTGGAAAAGGATTATATGCACATGATGAGAGCCCTTGGATCTGAGCATCTGACAGCTTTGGAACGTCGCCCACCTCCAGGTCACGCGGCTATAGAAAATAGGGAAGAGGTTGCTTCCCAATCGATTTTCTCAGCACTCAGTGGATGAGAAAATCTAAGGACTTGCCCATGGGATTCGAGAGTCCAGGCTAAGCAATCCCATCCCTAGTTCCATGGGGATTGGGAGTCTATTGGTGATTCACCTAAATCTTTACTGCCATAGCTTCAGCCCTCAAGTATAAAAGTGAGAGTAGACCCCCTCTGTGAAGACACAACTTGCTCCCAAGGAGTCACCCAGAGCACGTGAACTTCCTTGTATGCTCAATTGAGAGTTTGGTCTTGATCCTCATCCCTAACCGGACTTACGAGTCACAGGAGTAGCTAGATCTTGACTCGTCATTCCTGAGAAGTGGGTGAGTAATTGAAGGCGTCATTCAATTCATCAGGGTGCATCAGAGGCGACGACAACTTTTCTAGTGCTTGAGAAGGTCTAGAACCCAAAGTCAACTGAGGAGTTGACCAAGCTCGCCCTACAACTCGCACACGAGAGGAAGAAGATAACCATAGGGGAAAGGATGACACTGCCCTCGACCCCTCTATAGATAGGTAAGGTCCTTTTGGTCCTTTTGTCGTGTTTTAGCATGGTCCCCGCAATGCAGGCTGAGGTGCCATGTTGGCCGAAGCAGATTGGCTTGGCTCTGCCGTGTGGGCAGAGCGGGACTAGGTTTCCCTAGGCCCATGTCACAGTCGATTGGTCAGGAGGCAAATAATTTAGGAAAAATTGTAATTACTTATGGGTATGTCCAATGGAAAAGTGTTATATATGAAAATTGTTCAGAAAAATCCATAAAATCCATTAAAAATATAATTGAAGCCTGATTCTACTTGAAATTCGAGAAGTGTATAAAGTTGTCACCTTTAATGGTTTTATCAATGAAAAACCCTAAGATTTAATGGTAAGTAGATCTAATAATGTTCCTTGAATACTTTGAGAAAATATTAACCTATTGTTAGTAAAAGGAAGAGTTAGACGTAAAAAGATTATTTTCATACATAGTATGCTAGTTTTAGGGTTCCATGTACATGAATATGCATTAATGGGCCTAGAAACCTTAAGTTTGGTAAATATGTCTTTTAATGGTTTGATTTCGAAAATCCATGCACAAGATAGAGATATGATGAACCTAAGCCAAATTGAGAATAAAAGACCCTTAATGTAAATAGTTTGAGTAATTATGGTTTTATGTGTGGAAAAGCTATTTTAGGGTTTGTTGACTTGAAAAGGATAAAGATTGAGATATAGATCTAAGAAACCCTAATGAATCCTAATGAGACTTAGAAACCTTAGAGAGGTGTCCCAAGTCAACGAATAGTGGTTTGGGATATGATGGTAACAATTAGGAATTATACATGTTTTCAGGATCAAGGGTTGCTTGATTGATTGCTTGACTTGCTTGATTGGACATCTAGTTGGATTTGGATATATTGTTTCTTTCGACTCCTAATCAGGTATGTGGTTATGTTTATGGATAAATGCATTAGTTTCATGATGATTCTTGGAGTTTTATCGATTGATTGCAATTACATGCTTGGATGAATTTTAATTCCTGCAATCCATAAAGTGACTATGATTATCATTATTATTCAAGTTTATAACATGCTCAGACCGACATGACACCTCTGGGATTTATGAAAAGGATTTTGAACAAAGTCATGTTGATGACGAAGAGACCAAGCCCAGGTTGCGAAGGTTATAAGAGGTCTAACCCAGGATGGGCAGACTAATGGAACCTAACTCCAGATTGAGGGATGACCAATGAGGTACCTAACTCCAGATTGAGAGGTAGCATAATGTCCAATGTAGGAAAAAAACCCTAAGAGAGGGTAAACCAGAGGATGGCCAAAATAGTTGAGAGGTTATGAAGAAAAATGTAATTTCTTACTTGGTACCAAATAATTAATATGATTATGTTGTTACAATCTATGTGCAAACTTTTTCCCCCTCATACCGGAATAAAGTTGTTATATTGATTGAGATTTTGTTTGTCGATGTTTTAGGGTTACTTTCAAATATATGCTTAATAGAAAGTGGATGAATATTTAAAGTGACAATTAAAGAATAAAATAACCTAAAGATTGGAGGATTATTGATAGATAGATTCTTCTCGTGGGTAAAGTTCCCAAGTCCCATTTTGAAAGGTATGTGAATATTTTTTATCCTGCATTAAGCTTAGTTTGTGGTAGAATTTATTAATTATTTTTTATTATTTTCAAAACCATATGATCCTATTTTGGGATAACAACACTGGCTTCTTGGTCTTCCTAAATTGGGGAAAACCGAGGGGTGGGGTCATTACATTTGGTATCAGAGCATGGTTTTCCATACAATCTCTTATAATTATTAAATTTTACAAACTCTTTAGAGCCCAAGGGAGTTATTAGAGAATTTTCCAAAGATGGAGGTGTCTAGAAAAGGATCATGATCCGGGGGATGGCAAGATTTTCCTCCATCTCGCTAGTCAGTTTACAAGGACTCCCAGAATACGTGTGACTGCCTAGATAAAATCTAAGGATTTGACTTGAAATAAGATACCTCTAGGTCTTCTCATCTGATTTGGTCCCTTCTTTTTCTCTTTTCTCTAGAGAAATTTTAAGTGCTTAGGGTTTTCTCTCTCTCCACCACCTCTTGTATTGGGAATTTAGGGTGTTAAGGATTAGGGAATCCTCCACCAAACAATAAAATTCATGTAAATAAGATGACATAGATGTAAGTTTAAAGCTTATATATCTTTCCAGGTTATAAATATGTGGTTAAAAGATTTTAACTTGTGTGAACCAACATGGCCCATGTCAAGACTGTAGCTGTTCCCTACGATTCTACCGAGAACCCTTCAGGAGGTAGGCCTCCCCACAAGAGGAGGGGATCTTCTGAGAAGAGGAGGAAAGACCATGGTGATGAGTACTTGAGGAAGAGGAAGAGACCCGATAAAACCTTAGAGGAAGGCTCAGACCATAAGCCAGTTCCCTTCGACGATCCAGAGATGAATCGGAGGAGGAACCAATGTTCGAAGACAAAGACGAGACCAAGATCGACACCGCCGCAAACCCTGAGCCAGCTGTGGTGGTCCATACACATGATGTCCTCTAGATGGAACAACAGAAGAAGCTGACTGAGGCCATTAGTGCATTGACCCTCAAGGATACCGCCAGAGGTGAGGATGGAGAGCCTCTACTAGTTCGTCCCCAACTCAGAGCCACCATTCTGGACTTTGTGAAGCTGAGCATAGAGAAGTTCTGGGGAGAGGACAAGATAGAGATAGTTGACAGAGCTGATGCATGGCTGTTAGCAGTTGAGAATGGTTTCTGCATGCTTGAGGTACAACCATGTTAGAAGGTTCTGTTTGCCACTCACCTCCTAGAAGTAGCAGTGAAGATATGGTGGTAGAGCCACATCATGGGCCGAGACCTAAATGAAGACCTGATGGCCTGGACTGATTTCAGGACCATCTTTTCTGCCAAGTTCATGCCCATCTCAGCCAAGAAGGAGAAAGACAATGAGTTCACCTTCCTTGTGCAAGGCAACCTCTCTGTTGTAGACTGCTCTCATAAGTTTCACCTCCTCGAGCAGTTCAGATACATGTTGACTGAGGAAAGATGGGTGGACCACTTTGTGGAACGTCTGCATCCCACCATCAAGCCTCATGTGATGGCAAGTAAACCAATGACCTTCTCTGATGCCTACAACACCGCTCTGAGCATGGAGAGGATGGTGATGCCTGCCCGAAACCCATCTAAGGGTTAGTTGGGTTATGCTGAGGGTACTTCTGGCCCGAAGAATGACCATAAGAAGGGGTAAGGACATAATAATGGCAAAGACAAGCATGGAGGAAAGGGGAAGTGCCACCGCGGGAATCATCCGCCGAGGTGTCGCAACTATAGACTGACACACCTGGGGAAGTGCCGTTTTGAGAAGAAGGTGTGCTCCCATTGTTAGCTGGAGGGACACTTCCTCACCAACTGTCCCCTTCCTGACCCAAGAGGTTTAGGTCTTGTAGCGGCTCAACCCATGGCAGCAGCACCACCAGCAGGAGCCGGTGCACCAGCTATAGTCCCACCCATAGGAGAGCAAAGATAGGCCCAAGTCTTTGCCATCGACAATGAAGAGGCTTAGCACAATGCTAATTGTTTGATAGAGGGTAATAACCCTTAGAGATTTCCTTTCTATTTTAGCTTGATCATGTAGTAGTAGTCTGATACATCATGGAAAACTATGTAGGCATGCTTGAAGTCATGTGACACAATGTAAAAGCTCTTTTTGATTCTGGTTCTACTAATACTTTCATTTTGAGAAATATGGAAACTATGCTTTGTTTTGACATCAAGGATTTAGGTTACATTTTGGATGTCACAACCCCGAGTGGTTGGATTTATATGTATATTAAAAAAAACCCAATTTTACCAGTTAAGTACCTGAGTCATGAGCTTCCTACTTACTTTATCCTCCTTGATATGAATGATTTTGATGTGATCGTTGGTATGGATTGGCTTTACACCTATAGAGCACATATTGACTGTAGTGAAAAGAAAATCCTTATAAGGAAACTTGGTCACCCACACTTTACCATTCGAGAAAGAAGAAATGTGACCACCAATTTGTATGTGTCAGCCCTGAAAGCAGAGCGAATGAAAACCAAAGGTTGTTAAGCCTTCCTAGCAGTAGTTACTGAGATAGAGCCTAAAATATGACCCTTAGAGGAAATAGAGGTAGTCAGGGGCTATGCAGATGTATTCCCAAAGGATTTGCCTAGTATTCCTCCTAAGAGAGAGGTGGAATTTTTGATAGAGCTAGCTCTCGGGATAAACCCTATGTCTAGGGACCCTACAAGATGGCCCCTGCTAAGTTGCTTGAGTTGAAGAAACAACTGTAGGAACTACTAGACAAATGTTTTTATTAGACCTAGTACATCACCATGGGGAGCACCAGTCTTCTTCGTGAAGAAGAAGGATGGTTCGTTCCGGATGTGTATATACTACCAGATGATTAATCAGGCTACCATTAAGAACAAGTATCCTTTACCCCGTATAGACGACCTCTTTGACCAACTCAAATATGCTCGAGTCTTTTCAAAGATTGATCTGAGGTTTGGGTATCACCAAGTGAGAGTCAATAGTGAGAACATACCGAAGACCACTTTTCAAACCCGTTACTGCCACTACGAGTTTGTGGTTATGCCTTTTGGGTTGTCCAATGCCCCAAGTGTGTTTATGAATCTCATGAATAGTGTGTTCCAACCTTTCCTTGACTCATTTGTCATAGTGTTCATAGATGACATCTTGGTTTATTCCGATGACCTAGAGCAACACCGTGACCACCTGGGTAGAGTCCTTGATATCTTGAGAAAGTAGAAGTTCCATGGGAAATTCTTGAAGTGTGAGTTTTGGATACACCATGTCATGTTCCTTGGATACATCATATCTGGCCGTACGATCATGGTGGATCCAGCTAAAGTGTCGGCCGTCTGAGATTGGCCTACACCAAAGTACCCTTCTGAGATCGGCAACATTCTAGGATTGGACGGATACTATCAACACTTCATAAAAGATTTCTCAAAGACTGCTTTGCCACTCACCAAGCTTACCCGGAAGGATGAGAAGTTTGTATGGTCATATGTGTGTGAAGCTTGATTCCAAGAGCTAAAAGATAAGTTGACCACAGCTCCACCATTGACTCTACCCTTAGGCAATGAATGTTTTATGATCTTCGCCAATGCTTCAAAGATGGGGCTTGGATCCGTGTTAGAGCAGAATAGGCATGTCGTTGCCTATGCCTCCCGACAGCTCAAGCCCAATGAGGTGAACTACCCAACACACGATTTAGAGTTGGCCACAATTATTTACGCCCTGAAGATTTGGTGGCACTATCTGTATGGAGCTACCTTTGAGATCCTCACCAACAATAAGAGTTTAAAGTATCTTCTGACGTAGAAAGATATAAATTTAAGATAGAGATGATGGATGGAGTATATGAAAGATTATGACTTCATTATCACCTATCACCCCGGGAAAGCTAATGTGGTAGCAGATTCTCTTAGTCAGAAACAGCTTAGGTGTGCAACAGTCTTGTCTAGTCATTGAAAGAAGCTAGAAGAGCTTGCTAAATGGGATCTGCAACCATTAGAGGACTGAATTTTCTTGGCTAACATTCAGATTAAACCAGAACTATTGAGCGAGTTAGTAGCTACTCAGTTAGTCACTCCAAGGCTTGGCAAGATGAAGGATTTGTTAAAGAAGTTGCAGACCCATCTCTTAGTGGGAGTAGATGGTGGAATATGATAGAAGAGTCACATTTGGGTTCCTGAGGATTCACCCCTGAAGGACCATATCTTGCAACAAGTCCATGGTTCTAAGTACATGGTACAACCAAGAACTACTAAGATGTTTAAGGACTTGCAGTGGTACTTCTGGTGGCCAAAAATGAAGAAGGACATAGTGGCGTATGTGGCCAGTTATCTCACGTGCCAGATGGTGAAGGCTGAACACCAGCGACCCGATGGACTGTTATAGTCGATTGAGATTCCTAAGTGGAAATGGGAACAAATCACCATGGATTTTATGGTGGGTCTCCCCAAGACCAAGAGAGGTCATGATGCTATATGGGTTGTGGTAGATCGCCTTACCAAGTCAACACATTTTCTTTCTTTAAAGACCACTTCCAAGGTGACAGACTTAGATAAACTTTACATCAGTGAGATAGTTTGACTACCTGGTGTTCTAGGTCCAATCATTTCTGATCATGATCCGAAGTTCACTTCCAAGATGTGGAAGCAGGTGCAAGAGGAAATTGACACTAGACTAAAGTTTAGTACAACGTATCACCCCCAGACTGATGGATAGTTAGAGAGGACAATTCAGACCTTAGAGGATCTGTTGAGAGCACGTGTGCTCGATTGGGTGGATCGTGGGAGCAGTACTTGGCCTTTAGTGAGCTTGCATATAATAACAACTACTAAGCTAGTATTAGGATGCCTCAATATGAAGCTCTCTATGGGAGGTCGTGTCAGTCACTGCATCACTATGATGATGTCAATGAGAGGACCTTATTGAGGTCAGAGGAGATGTAGTTGTATGCTTATAAAGTCTCTTTGATCAAGCAAAGATTGAAGAGAGCCTATGATCAAAATAAGTCGTATGTTGATGCGAAGCAGACTGACTTGCATTTCACTATGGGTGAACACGTATTTTTGAAAATCTAACCCCTTTGAGCTATATCTAAGAACAAAGGAAAGCTGAGTCCCTGATACGTGGGTCCGTTTGAGGTATTGGAACATATTGGTGAAGCTGCCTATCATTTGGCCTTACCCCCTCAGTATAATATGATGCATGATGTATTCCATGTGTCCAATCTGAAGCAATATGTGAAGGACCCGAGCCATGTGCTGATCATTGAACCTATTGAACTCCAAGGGAGACTGACATACCCTGAGTCACTTGTGAAGGTATTGGATAGCAAGGTGAAAGAGGTCAAGAGTAAGAATATAGAGATGGTAAAGGTTCTTTGGAAGCACCATGGAGAGGATGAAGCCACATGGGAGCTGAAGACGGACATGGAAAAGGCCTATCCTGATTTGTTTGCTTGATTGCTTGAATTTTGAGGGCAACATTCCTATAAGGGTTAGAGGATGTTATAACCTCAATTTTTATGTGTATGGTTTGAAATGCAATTTTCTCAACTAAATGTAGGTGTATGAAAATTGTATGATTTATGTGTAGTAAATGGATTTCATTGGTAATATTTCCTTGGAATGTGTGTTTTTGTGGATTTTATTATTTTAGTGAGTCCAATATGATAAAAAGGAATGAAAAGTGCCGGTGAGGCATAGCTCAGGCGGTGCGGCTCGCAAGGCCTCTGCGAGAGGTCACGGGTTCGACTCCTGGCTATGGCCTCAGAAATGATTTGCCCATAGCGTCAGCCGACCAATGATGCTACTAGTTGGGGCCACCCTTATGGGCGGGTCAGGGTCCCCGAGAGTTTACGCCGCCTGCGGGGGTCACAAAAGTGGCGCTCGTGCGGGGGTGGTTCTCTCGCAAATAAAAAAAAGGAATGAAAAGTTGAAAGAAATCTAATAATGCATAAAAAGGAAAACGAATTAAGATGATGATGAGAATTATGTGGATTTATCTAGAAAGTGGTGTAAATGACCTTAATTGATTTGGTTTCAAATCCACTTGGTTAATAATGGGAAAAGGAATTCAAATAAAGGACATAGAAGGGAAAGAGAGAGAAAATATGAATTTAATATGCTTTTTGAATAGATAACTTGCATATAAATAAATGCCTCTCTTATTAGTATGATACTCCTCCTAATGAGATCAATGATCTCCTCATTAGTGAATCCTGTAAGGGTAGTAGTACTACCTCATTTATTTCTAACTACTTAATTAATGAATGTAATCGTCGTTTGCTCACAAGGGGAGGGCGAGATGAATAAGATGGCCTCCCGAATTCATAAAAAAATAAAAATAAAAATAAAAATAAATGCCTCTCTTATTTTTGATTTTTGACTCCAAACTTGGCACATAAGTAAATAAGGTTATCAAAATGGTTCCCTTAAAATTTGGGATTAAGAAGAGGTATGGTTTAGGAGTTATGAATTTTTGAAGGTTTCCTAAAGTGAGAGGGATAAGCAATGATGTCATGTTTAATCAGATTAATTTGATTTAATTGAAAAAGGATTATATGCGTGCAACGAGAGCCCTTGGATCCGAGCATATGAGGGCTCTGGATCGTCATCCACCTTCAGGTCACATGTCTACAGAAAATAGGGAACATGTTGCTTCCCGATCAATTTTCTTGGCGCTCAGTAGATGAGCAAAACTAGGGACTTGGCCATTGGATTCGAGTGTCCAGGCCTAGCAATCCCATCCCTAGTTCCATAGGGATTGGGAGTCTATCGATGATTTGCCTAAATCTCTACCACCATAGCTTCGACCCTCAAGTATAAAAGGGGGAGTAGACCCCCTCTGCGAAGCCACAACTTGCACCCAAGGAGTCACCCATAGCACATGAACTTCCCCATACACTCAATTGAGAGTTTGTTCTTGATCCTCATCCCTGACCAAACCTATGAGTTGCCGAAGTAGTTAGATCTCGACTCGTCATTCTTGAGAAGTGGGTGATCAATTGAAGTCATCGTTTAATTCTCCAGGGTGCGTCGGAGGCGATGACAACTTTGCCAGCCCTTGAGAAGACCTAGAACTCAGAGTCAACTAAGGAGTTGACCAAGCTCACGCTGTAGCTCACACGTGAGAGGAAGAAGATAACCACATGGGAAAGGACAAAGCTGCCCTCAACCCCTCTATAGTCATCTAAGGTCCTTTTGGTCCTTTCATCATGTTTTAGCATGGTCCCATGGTCCCCGCAACGCAGGATGAGGTGCCATGTTGGCTAAAGCCAATTGGCTTGGCTTTCCGCGTGGGCAGAGTGGAATCGGGTTGCCCTAGGCCAAAGTGGCAAACCCTGATTTGCCAGGAGTTAATTAATTTAGGAAAAATCATAATTAATTATGGGTTTGTCCAATGGCAAAGTGTTATAATGGAAAACTGCTCAAAAAAATCCTTAGAATCTATTAAAATATAATTGAAGCCTAATTTTGCTTGCAATTTGAAAAGTGTATAAAGTTGTCATCTTTAATGGTTTTATCAATGAAAAACCATAAGATTTTATGTTAAATAGATCTAATAATGCTCCTTGAATATTTTGAACAAATATTAACCTGTTGTTAGTAAAGGGAAGAGTTAGACCTGAAAAGATGATTTTCATACATAGTATGCTTGTTTTAGGGGTCCATGTACATGAACATGCATTAATGGGCCTAGAAACACTAAGTTTGGTAAATATGTCTTTTAATGGTTTAATTTCAAAAATCTATGCATAAGATAGAGATATGATGAACCTAAGCCAAATTGAGTATAAAAGACCCTGAATGTGGATAATTTGAGTAATTAGGGTTTTATGTGTAGAAAAGCTGTTTTAGGGTTTGTTGACTTAAAAAGGATAAAGATTGAGATATAGATCTAAGAAACCCTAATGAATCCTAATGAGACTTAGAAACCTTAGAGAGGTGTCCCAAGTCAATGAAGAGTGGGTTAGGATATGACGGTAACAACTAGGTATTATACATGTTTTCAGGATCAAGGGTTGCTTAATTGATTGTTTGGCTTGCTTGATTGGACATCTAGTTGGATTTGGATATATAGCTTCTTTTGACTCCTAATTAGGTATGTGGTTATGTTTATGGCTAAATGCATTAGTTTCACGATGATCTCAGAGTTTTATTGATTGCTTGCAATTACATTCTTAGATGAACTTTAATTCCTACAATCCATAAAGTGACTATGATTATCAATATTATTCAAGTTTATAACCTGCTCAGACCGACATGAAATCTCTGGGATTTATGAAAAGGATTATGAACAAAGTCATGTTGATGACTAAGAGACCAATCCCAGGTTGCGAAGGTTATAAGAGGTCTAACCCAGGATGGGCAGATCATTCGTACCTAACTCCATATTGAAGGTGACCAATGTGATGACCCCAATTTCTACATACTTTCCTTAGTGACATATACAGATATGCGTGCACTCATATCTATAAATGTCAAAAGGGAAAATAATAGAAATCAAGATAGCCAACTAAAATCATAGATAAGCCAAGATCATGTTCACATCATAGTAAATAGCCACACAACACTTCATTCAATAATGAGAGATAAAGTCATACATATTAATACTTGAGAAAGGAGAAGAATAAGTCTATGAAAAAGGATATGCGATTATTACATAGGATCTATAATATCCTATTACATCATCTAGAAGAATAAAGACTATCTAACTGAAATGAATATGATGAGAAGTGGAAATCTATCTCATATCCTCCATGATCTTTATTTAGTGGCTTCAGGTACTTTAGAGTGCTTCATCTATTATCAATTGTTCCTTGTACCTAGAAAATACGAGAAACAAAAACATCAAAAAAGTTGGTACGTGGAATTAAAAGCTATACTATTCTGGTATATAAAATACTCAAAATTGGAGAAAAGAATGAAAACATTATTTAGAGGCAGAAAATCAGGAAATCCCAAGTTATTATCCTTATTTAGAATGAATATGCATTACTATGGTGGACTTAGCACAAACATAAATATTGGGCCCTATCCCTGCGTACCTTGTACCATTAAGGATCTTCCTGCGTACCTTGTACCATTAGGGAGGTGCTAGTCAACATTAATAATTTCCCTCTCTAATAGGGAGATTAATGAGCACCACTAGTAACTACATTTCACTTATATTCAATTATGTTCTTTCATGTTCAAGGCGGTAAATCATCAATTAATCATATATCCACATCCATCAATGTATATCAATTTCATGCAAACAATTACATATACTTAACATCCAGCAAAAAATAGTCATATAATTATATCCATGTACCTTTAATTCTCAGATCTGAATTCTACAAGTCCTAAGTTAGGAGAAAGATAGTAGATCACCCTGAAATATAGACAAAACTAAAGTTACCATGGATTCTCATTATTTCACATTTGGGTTTCTTATTAGGTTTTAGGTCATTTGGAATGTCATTTTTAGGATACATATGATTCGAGAGGTCAGAGTTGGTTCTAAGGCCAGGGTTAATCAAAGTCATTCAAGGTAATTAATTGTATGACATAAATTATATAAGGTATACATTATGAAGAGTGGAATCTTGAAATTAGGGTTTTTCATCATTGTTGGATCAACTATCCTTCTTGGATATGATTTCGGATAGCATGGTGTTTAGAACCCTAATTAGGGTTTAATCTATTCCCAAGGCAGATTGGAAATCAGTAATGACCATTGTTCATAATATATAAATATTAAGGGGTCATTAGGTATGTAGGCCATATTTTCAGAGAAGGAATCAGATCTAAGTCCTAGAATTATTTTATTTAAATAGATTGCATTTTTCTGATAAAAATGATATATAGGATCGATATATTTCAATATTCCTATCATTTTCTAGGGTTTCCACAATTCTGACCAATCAGGAAAATTCTAAGGAGATAAACGAAAAATAAAAAAAAGAAAAAGGGGTCGCTGGTCTCGCGGATCAGAAAAGGGATCCGGCTACACGGATCCTCTCCTTAACCCGCGAGCCAGCCTTGGTCAACCGGGTCAACGATGGGGTGAAAGATGTAAATGCCCCTGAGGTTGGGTTCTTTGCGCGTGACCACGCTTGGACAGATTGGGGTTTTCGTTGGTTCGATTGATCTGCGACTCACGCCATGGCAGCAGCTAATTGAGGTGAGGAATGGCGAAGGAGTGGGGTAGCTAGGTGGATGCGGAGTGTATGATCATGAGCGGGTTGCGTTCACAGGGTCTTCCTGAGTCCAACGAGCCCAAAAAGCTCACCGGAGGTTAACTACAACCATGGTTGCGATGGCAGGAGGCTCTGTAAACGGAAATTGTGTTCTAAGGAATTACCTGCCCTCCAGCTGAGGGGTCACGAAGCTCCGTGTGAGGTTCGTGAAGATCTAGGTCCACTCCCAGATGCTCTACATGCCCTGGACCTCACCGGCGATGGCAGCTTTGAGCTCAGCTCCGACGGCTAGTCGACTCAGGCTCCTGGACCTTCGCGGCTCCAACTAAAGGTGTCGGTCGTCTCGCCGAGATCCTTAGATGGCTTCATTGCATTCAATTGAGCGGAGAGGACCACTGGAGGGAGGGTGAGGTCGAAGTCAGGTGAGTTGGAGGTGCTTGAGGTCAGGGAAAGGGGGCAAGTCCTGGTGGAATTGATGGTGCAGAAAGATAAAAGGGAGGTCAGGGAAGCTTTTGGGGGTCTTTTATAGACCTGGGGTGGAGTAGAGGGCTAAGCCCTAAACCATGCATCGCCTCCAGTGAGAGGTGCGAGAGCTCGGGGGGTTGTTCTCCCTGATCCGAGGGAGATGGGTGACATGGTGAGGATTGTTGAGTTTGGTTTGAGGAGAGGAGTTAGTCCTCCAAAGATCTCATGAGGAGAAGGTGGGGTTTGGGCGCGAGGGCCATTGGAGGAGTCGCATGTTCAGCTACTGGCGTGGATCGATTCTTTCGGAGGTGGAAGACGAGGTCCTCACCCTTGGATCCAGAGCGCATCACGGTCCACCTGATCAGATGGCTAGGATCAAGTCCCAGTGAGGGGTCCGCGTCAAAGCAAGAAAAATGGGCCGCGTGACAAAAATTAAGATCAAATAGAAAAGGAAACTTAGGTCTTAGGTATTAATAGATCACTTAAAAGGCTTAAAATTCAATTGTGAATAACTCATGATTGTTACGTCCAATTTTAATGAGATTTTAGGCATAGCTTTATAATGCTATGATGTAGCTATGGTGCAAGATTGGAGTCAAAATTTGATTATTGACTATGTCAATTGACTAAATGTCATGATACTTGTATTATTGACTTTATGTACCATTATGGATGGTCTTAAGTGAAATTGATAATCCATTTAATCAAATTAGTGAGAGAGATGATTGAGGGCATAATTGGAACAATTAAAATTGTAAGAGAGAGGAACTAAATAATATATATGTGAAAACTCACTCTGTCACATTCTCCCCTCCTTTTTAAGAATTTTGTCCCCAAAATTCAAGCAGCCTGAAAAAGATACGAATACTTCTTCTCGACCTCAGTCTTTAGCTCCCAGGTGGCATCCGTTTCATCATGGTGGCTCCAGAGAACTTTCACCATTTCAATATGATGATTACTGGGAAGCTCCTTTGACTTGAAGTCGAGAATTCTGACTGGGGACTCAACATATGACAGATCATCCTTCAACTCGAGAGGCTCATGATTCAGGATATGACTGGAGTCCTTGACATAGGGCTTCAGATTAGATACATGAAACACATTATGCATGGCACTATACTGAGGTGGCAAAGCAAGACGATAGGCACATTCACCAACCCTTTCAAGAATCTCGAAGGGTCCAACATAACACGGGCTGAGCTTTCCTTTGTTCTTAGCCAAAGCTCGAATAGGTCAGATCTTCATAAATACATGGTCACCTTCCTTGAACTGACGTTCTTGACGGTGAGCATCTGCATAAGACTTCTGTCTATCCTGTGCCCGCTTCATTCTCTGCCTAATCAGTGCAACCTTATCAGAATACAACTGCATCTCCTTGGATTTCATCAGGGTACGCTCTCCGACATCATCCCAGTGTAAAGGTGATCTGCATGGTCGGCCATAAAGAGCTTCATAGGGAGGCATCCCAATGCTTTCCTGATAGCTATTATTATAGGCAAACTCAGCTAAAGGCAAGTAATAGTCCCACGAGCCTTCCCAATCGAGAACACAAGCTCGCAGAAGATCCTCTAGAATATGTACTGTATGCTCTGACTGCCCGTCTGTTTGCGGATGGTAGGCTGTACTAAAGTTCAACTTGGTGCCCAATTCCTTTTGAACCTGCTTCCACAACTTTGATGTGAACTTTGGGTCCCTATCCGAGACAATAGATGCTGGGACTCCATGTAGACGTACTATCTCCCGTATGTAGAGGTCTGCCAACTTAGAAACCTTTGCAGTAGTCTTCACAGGAAAAAATTGAGCTGACTTGGTGAGACGATCCACTATGACCCATGCAGCGTCATATCCCTTCCTGGTCCTGGGTAACCCTACCACAAAATCCATGGTGATGTGTTCCCATTTCCATTCTAGAATTTCAAGGGGTTGTAGTAGATCGCCTGGTCTCTGATGTTCGGCCTTGATCCTTTGACATGTCAAACACCTAGACACAAAATCGGCAATATCACGCTTCATGCCTCTCCACCAAAACTGACGTTGTAGGTCTTTGTACATCTTTGTTGTTCCTGGATGAACTGTGTACTTGGACCCATGTGCCTCATTTAGGATTGATGTCTTTACAGTTGACTGCTCAAGAACCCACATACGATTCTTGTAACAGAGACCACCATCAAGACCCACAGACAGATGCGTTTGCGGCTTCGATAGGAGAGAAGATAGCTCTGCAAGACCGAGACTAGCCTTTTGTGCCTCAAGAAGTTCGAAATGCAGGTTGGACGTGATGGAAATGTTATTAACATGCACACGATCAGACAGAAACTGCGGTTTCCAGCCCACTAGATCCTCCATGTTCCTCCATTCAGGGACAGAAAGAGATGCACACACTGCCCTTTTTCTGCTAAGGGCATCAACGACTACATTTGCCTTACCTGGATGATAGGCAATAGTGAAATCGTAGTCCTTTAGGTATTTGATCCATCGGCGTTGACGTTGATTCAAGTCCTTCTGAGTCAGGATGTACTTCAGGCTTTTGTGATTGGTGAAGATGTCGAATGTTGCCCCGTACAGGTAGTGCCTCCAGATCTTGAGGGCATGAATGATTGCAACTAATTCCAAGTCATGGGTGGGATAATTAAGTTCATTGGGTTTTAGCTGTCTAGACGCAAAGGCCACTACCTTACCATTCTGCTGCAGGACACACCCTAATCCATTCCTCGAAGCATCAGTGAATATCACAAATCCTTCATTACCAGAGGGTAGAACGAGAACAGGAGCCGACATCAACTTCTGCTTTAATTGCTGGAAACTGGACTCACAAGTGGTTGACCAGACGAAGTGCTCGTCCTTCCGAGTAAGCTTGGTTAGAGGAAGTGCAATTTTGGAGAAATTTGGAATAAAACAATGATAGTATCCGGCAAGACCCAGGAAACTCAGAATTTCAGAAGGATTACGGGGAGGTTGCCAATCAAGTACAATAGAGACTTTGGCGGGATCAACAGATATACTACCTCCAGAAATGACATGTCCAAGAAACATGACCTTATCAATCCAGAATTCACATTTTGAAAGTTTTCCATAAAACTTCTGGGTTCGAAGGATGTCAAGAACTGCTCGCAAGTGTTCACGATGTTTTTCCATAGAATCAGAATAGATTATGATATCATCAATGAAGATGACCACGAACTCATCAAGATAAGGTTGGAAGACTTTGTTCATCAGATTCATAAATACACCTGGTGCATTGGTCAACCCGAACGACATCACCAGAAATTCATAATGCCCATAACGAGTTCGAAAAGAAGTTTTAGAAATATTAGAATCCTTGATCTTAAGTTGATGGTATCTAGAACGGAGATCAATCTTTGAGAAAACTTTAGCAGTACGAAGCTGATCAAAGAGGTCATCAATACGAGGAAGGGGATACTTGTTTTTAATAGTAGCTTGGTTCAACATGCGGTAGTCAATACACATACGCATAAAACCATCTTTCTTTTTAACAAAAAGAACAGGAGCTCCCCAGGGGGAAACACTAGGATGAATGAAACCTTTATCGAGAAGTTCTTGCAACATTTTCTTCAACTCCATAAGCTCAGCAGGAGCCATCCTATACGGTGCCCTAGAAATCGGAGTGGTTCCAGGAAGAAGATCTATGGAGAACTCAATGTCTCTATTTGGAGGCAGCCCAGGAAGCTCCTCCGAAAAAACGTCAGGGAAGTCTCGTACCACCTCCAGACTTTCTACAGGCCCACTGCTAGGACTGGTCTCTGAGACTAATGCGAGGAAGACTTTACATCCTTTAGAAATGAGCTTTTTAGCTTTAAGAGAGGATATTATAATATTATTACAGAATCCGCTTCCCCTAGGGATTTTCACAGGATAAGAATGAGGTTGAGAGAGGACCACCATCTTGTTTCTACAATCAATGTGAGCATGGTATGTATAAAGCCAGTCCATACCAAGTATGACATCAAAGTCTTCCATAGTTAAGAGAATGAATTCGAAGGGCATATCATGATTTTTGTATTTAAGAGAAAGTTCATTGGTTTTCTGCAGAGTTGTGAGTATTTTGCCACTCGGAGTAGACACGTACAGAATATATCCCAAATCCCTTATGTGATTTAATATAGATGCCAGAGTTCGAGAAATAAATGTATTTGTAGATCCAGAGTCAAATAAAGCCTTAACAGGATGACCATTTAATAATACAATGCCTACATAAGGTAATCAAATTATGAATAATTGCAGGCTTGAAAACGATATTGAGTTATAAAGAAATTAGGTTACCTTCACAGAGCTGGTTTGGGTTTGCCTTGGCCTCTTCTGCATTTACTGCAAATACCCTTCCATTGCGGTGTCCCTGAGGCTGAAGAGAACCACCTGTAGGATTGCCAAAGATGGAGGGAGTGGGGCACTTGGTGACGAAATGACCCTCCTTCTTGCAGTTATAGCAGACTGGCTTGGTGTGGCGGCATACTCCACCATGGAAACGTCCACAAGTCTTGCACTTGGGATGATTTGTCCTCGGTTGGTTTTGGTAGCTTTTTTATCCTCCCTTTCCTGAACCTCCTCATTTCTCTGATCCCTTATTGTTATGGCCAGGATGGAACTTCTTAAACTTATCCTCTTCAGTTGTGGTTAACCCTACGTATCCCATGCTAGAAGGTTTTTGCATGCCTTGCTCTCTCTCCTGCTTGAGGGCCATATCTAGGGCTTCATCTATACTTCTGGGACGAGAGGCTATGACTAGGGTTTTTAGGTGGGCAGAAAGGCAGTCAACATAGTGTTCAGTAAGACGGTCTTCAGTCCTGATGGGTGCATAACGCTCCAGAAGCCTAAACTTCCGGGTGTAATCAGCTACTGAAAGACTACCCTGCCTTAACTCCATGTACATCTTCTCCTTCCTCTTCCTCTCAGCTATGGGCATAAAACGATCTGTGAAGAGGTTTTTGAAGGCTTCCCACTCCATGTTGTCTATTTCCTCACCCCTATTCCCGCCATAGTTTTCCCACCAGATTTTTGCCCCTCCCTTAAGCATATGGGTGGTGAACTTGACCTTCTTCTCATTGGGTACTTCTAGGGTATGAAAACCATTCTCTATGGTCAAAATCCAGGCTTCAGCCTTGTCCATGACCTCAGGCTGATCCTCTCCCCAAAAGGAATCAAGGTTTAGTTTAATGAAATCTATCACCGTTACTTCTTTCTTCCTAGATGAGCTAGGTTCAGGGGTTCCTTTTGTGGCGAGGGTTTCCATAAAATCTAGAAGGATTTTCTTCTGTTCCTCCCACCTTTCCTTGGTCGTAGCATCGGGATCAAGTAGTTTAGAGGTTTCAGGTTCTTTTCTTTTCTTAGAGGACGATTCCCCTGAGCTGCGAGTCTTAGGAGGCATCCTGAAATTAATTGGGATATATTAGATTTATTACTCAACAATTATATTTGTCATCATCATTATGTCATTTCATTATCATTTATTAACATTCTTGATGTTACAATTTATGGATGATACCTTAAAAGTCCTTATTGGTCGGTCCTTAAGACTTTCTAAATAGAGAGACTCTTTCCTAAACTTATATCATAAAGATGAAGGGAAGAACAATTTTCAAAAATTTGATATAAGAGGGAAAATATTCCTATAGAAAAGATGAGAGGGAATTTCTATAGATAAGAAGGATCCTAATTTAAGGTATGCCCAAGAAGTAAGGGACATTTAGGATATCAGCCAGGTAGACTCACACTGCCTTATAGGTAGCCTCGTGATTGCCAAGCAAAGTGGCTCGGAGACTTTAGCCAGACCTTAGGCAGCTGCTATCCTAGTCACCTCAACCCTTCACATCCCTAACTCAAGGACTACCCTAGACTCATAATAGGGTGAATGAAAGTCATGTGACTATAATGTGTGAACATTGGCTCTGATACCCCTTAATATTTATATATTATGAACAATGGTCATTACTGATTTCCAATCTGCCTTGGGAATAGATTAAACCCTAATTAGGGTTCTAAACACCATGTTATCCGAAATCATATCCAAGAAGGATAGTTGATCCAACAATGATGAAAAACCCTAATTTTGAGATTCCACTCTTCATAATGTATACCTTATACAATTTATGTCATACAATTAATTGCCTTGAATGACTTTGATTAACCCTGACCTTAGAACCAACTCTGACCTCTCGAATCACATGTATCCTAAAAATGATATTCCAAATGACCTAAACCCTAATAAGAAACCCTAATGTGGAATAATGAGAATCCATGGTAACTTTAGGTTTTGTCTATATTTCAGGGTGATCTACTATCTTTCTCCTAACTTAGGACTTGTGGAATTCAGATCTGAGAATTAAAGGTACGTGGATATAATTATATGACTAGTTTTTACTAGATGTTAAGTATATGTAATTGTTTGCATGAAATTGATATACATTGATGGATGTGGATATATGATTAATTGATGATTTACCGCCTTGAACATGAAAGAACATAATTGAATATAAGTGAAATGTAGTTACTAGTGGTGCTCATTAATCTCCCTATTAGAGAGGGAAAGTATTAATGTTGACTAGCACCTCCCTAATGGTACAAGGTATGCAGGGAGATCCCTAATGGTACAAGGTACGCAGGGATAGGGCCCAATATTTATGTTTGTGCTAAGTCCACCATAGTAGTGCATATTCATTCTAAATAAGGATAATAACTTGGGATTTCCTGATTTTCTGCCTCTAAATAATGTTTTCATTCTTTTCTCCAATTTTGAGTATTTTATATACCAGCATAGTATATATTTTAATTCAACGTACCAACTTTGTTGATGTTTTTGTTTCTCGTATTTTCTAGGTACAAGGAACAATTGATAATAGATGAAGCACTCTAAAGTACCTGAAGCCACTAAATAAAGATCATGGAGGATATGAGATAGATTTCCACTTCTCATCATATTCATTTCAGTTAGATAGTCTTTATTCTTCTAGATGATGTAATAGGATATTATAGATCCTATGTAATAATCACATTTCCTTTTTCATAGACTTATTCTTCTCCTTTCTCAAGTATTAATATGTATGACTTTATCTCTCATTATTGAATGAAGTGTTGTGTGGCTATTTACTATGATGTGAACATGATCTTGGCTTCTCTAATTTTAGTTGGCTATCTTGATTTCTATTATTTTCCCTTTTGACATTTATAGATATGAGTGCACGCATATCTGTATATGTCACTAAGGAAAGTATGTAGAAATTGGGGTCGTCGCAGTTGGTATCAGAGTGGATCACGGTCCACCTGATCGGATGGCTAGGATCAAGTCCCAGTGAGGGGGCCGCATTAAAGCAAGGAAAATGGGCCGCGTGACAAAAATTAAGATCAAATAGAAAAGGAAACTTAGGTCTTAGGTATTAATAGATCACTTAAAAGGCTTAAAATTCAATTGTGAATAACTCATGATTGGTACGTCCAATTTTAATGAGATTTTAGGCATAGCTTTATAATGCTATGATGTAGCTATGGTTCAAGATTGGAGTCAAAATTTGATTATTGACTATGTCAATTGACTAAATGTCATGATACTTGTATTATTGACTTTATGTACCATTATGGACGGTCTTAAGTGAAATTGATAATCCATTTAATCAAATTAGTGAGAGAGATGATTGAGGGCATAATTGGAACAATTAAAATTGTAAGAGAGAGGAACTAAATAATATATATGTAAAAACTCACTCTGTCACAACCAATGAGGTACCTAACTTCAGATTGAGAGGTAGCCTAATGTCCACTGTAGGGACAAAACCCTAAGAGAGGGTATACCAGAGGATGGTCAAAACAGTTGAGAGGTTATGAAGAAAAACGTAATTCCTTGCTTGGTAACAAATAATTGATGTGATTATGTTGGTGCAATCTATGTGAAAACTTTTGTTTCCCCCACATACTGGTATAACATTGTTGTATTGACCGACATTTTGTTTGTCGGCGTTTTAGGGTTACTTTTTGATATATGCTGAATAGAAAGTGGATGAATATTTAAAGTGACATTGAAAGAATAAAGTAACCTAAAGATTGGAGGATCATAGATAGATAGATTCTTCTCGTGGGTAAAGTTCCCAAGTCCCATATTTGAAAGGCATGTGATTTTTTTATCCTGCATTAAGCTTAGTTTGTGGTAAAATTTATTAGTTATTTTTGATTATTTGCAAAACTATATGATCCATTTTTGGGATAACGACACTAGCTTCTTGGTCTTCCTCAATTGGGGGTTATCGAGGGGTGGGTCGTTACACTAACCCATCTAGATAAGCTACACCCTTTGAGACAAAACCACTATAAATCTTGCATTCTTTGTGATTGTTTTGAATCTTACTTTCCCTTTCTTTTATGAACTACAATATTTTTTAATTGATATTTTGAAGTCCTAGTGAATTAAATTTAAACGGTTATAGGTTCATTCACCCCATGTTCCTCCAATAAAACCAACAAGTAGATTGGAGCAATGTCTACTCTAAATATATAATCCCACAAGTAGGAGAACCTAGGGGAGTTCTACATAATCATCTCAACATAGAGGGAGCTACACCTTCTATTTGCAAGTATTTGATGGAAGAAACTACTAATATTGGTAGAAAATAATGAATTCTACATTGAAGGGTTATGCTTAGATGTGTGTAAAATGGTGGAACTTCAGTAAAGAAATCAAAAGGAAATCTATAGGAATGGAATGCTTCTAACTTATGATGGAAACCTTGAATAATCCATAATTGTCCCTATCTTCTATTCTTCCCTCATTAAATTGTCACATATCAACTTGTAAATCTACCTATGATCTTTGGAGGAAGCTTTCTATCACCCAAAAAGGATCCAAACTCATGAAGGAGTCAAAGAAAAATATGCCTATACATAGATATATTCAAGATGTGTAAGTTAAAGTTAATGGGAGAGATATACTCATGCTTCTCTGACATCATCAATGGTCTTGTCAAGTAGCATCAAAGGAACAATATGCTGAAATTATCCACTCCCTCTCTCTTTGATTTTTTTTTACTATAATAGAGGAGTCCTTCAACCTTGAAAGACTCATTATGAAAGATCTATTAGGGAACCTTCAAACCTATGAGGTGAATCTCAAAGTTATAGAAGAAGAGGACGTTGAAGAATACAAGTGAAAAAGAAGGTAAATGGATTGACTTCTAATGCTCAAGTTTCCTCCTCAAGAGATCAATCTTCACAAAGTCAAGAAGATGCCATGAATTCCAAATAGAAATCCTACAAAGGAAAGCCTTCTTCCATCTTCCTTTGCCATTCATGTGAAAAAATGGGTTTGTACAAGAATGATTTCCCTTGAGTAGAGAAAACCATCACCATGAAGGGAGAAATAAAATGGAAGAAAACAATAAGAAGACAGATAGAAGAGAAATGTCTCGAAGGCAGTAGGGGTTCCACCTACATAAGTCAAAGTTCTAGTGGAAGTTCTGGTGGAAGTGGAAGTTTTAGTGGAAGGAAACATGTTGAATGAAGACTCAAATGAGGTAAAGATTTATTCTCTATCTAAATATTCCTTGATAGAAATGCTAAATTCTTATAAGTTCACCAAGAAAAAGCTTGTTAGAATTGTTGAATCTCTACATAATGAAATTGATGTTCTTAATATAGGAATGTTGATTTAGGGCTACAATCACACATTTTTTGAATTTGGAAATAGTTTTTACATTTATAATATTTCTTCTCTTAAAGATGAATATTCTTGTTATCTAACAAAGTCAATACTCTATGACATCATCATATTGTTCCTCATAGAGAGATATATATTGATGATATTAGTTTGAGAAATATTTTTATATGACTAAAGCCCATTTCTTAGAGGCCAATCTTTGACATGCTAGAGATAATATTGCACAATTTTCATCTACTATTACTTCTCATATGCATGACAATCACATTTGAAGATCAACTTTTCAAATATGTTTATTTGGCAGAAAGTCTCTTGATGAAATCCTTCACCTTACTACCAAACAAATTGGTATGAGTGGCATATGATATATCTATGTGAATAAGAGTAAGAATTCTCATCATTTGTTCCCCTAAAACCCAACCTAGATGCAACTATTGAGAAAAATTGAACATTATACTACATATTGCCCTTTTACAAAATCACCCAAGGATAACTATAATTGGGTGTCCAACATAACCCCCTTGGACCCAAAAACATGATTTGGGATCATTTCATTTTCTTCATGTAGGTCACTTGCAAAAGGATTTATAAAATCTATAAATTCAATATTTGACTTCTCATCCTGTGTAAACAATGAAAGCTGAGAGGTGTATGGTTTGGTATCAAATGTTAAGAATGACAAATAGAGGTATTGTATCCATCTACACATTGGTTGCTTGATATCTCAAATTTCCATGCTTGTGTGTACACTGCATATGGTTTTCACTCCATTTTTACAACATGTGATTTAAATGGTTTCCTTGATCAAATATTGCATATGATGTTTTGAAGTACTTTCTATCTTGAATAACATGTTTAGACTATAGCTGCAATTTTATCAAACCTCTATATATGTTTTTATTACCTTTCATAGAATTGGACAACAACTATCATTAGATAAGTTTGTCTCGAGTCAGCTCAACTGATAGTCAATGTTAGGGTTTTTCTAACACCTGCCATCAACTAAGTTTTCACTCCAAAAACTCAACCAATGGCTCTTTGTTGTGAATATATAAAAATATGATTGGCTAATAAAATCCCTCTCAAATGGATTCTCTCAGCCAAATCCATATTACTTGGCATTCCCCTTGGTCTCTCTTATTTGAAATGCATATTTCCATGTTTGGATTGCAAATCTATTTTGTTTCTTAACTTTGCACATCAATTCTATGTTTATATTTTGCATTTACTTTTCTTGAGTTGTTATGCATATTTTGATGATCAGAAATTGGTCTCGGTTAAAATACTCCCATTTTGTACTAAATTGCTACACATTTCTAGTTGTATATCTTTTTGACCATGCATGATATTTAGTGTTTGAAATCCGTCTATGAATTCTTGATTTGCATTACCTTAATTTCTTGAGAAATGCCTTTATTTTCTTTTATGATCCCACTGATATGAAAAAGGGGGAGAAGTTAGTTCTATAAATGGGTGAATACATGGTTACCTAGCTTGTGTTATTATCAAATCTAATCTAGTAGGATATATAGCATAAATTGAGGGGAGAACATGAATTCCCCTAAAAACCTTTAATGTCTTCGAAATAAATTTACTTGAAAATTTTCAACATGTTTATGGAATGATTTGTCATTTTAAAAAAGGGGAGAATGTTGAATTCAGAGACTACATGCCCAATTCTACATTTTGATGATGAGTAAAAAATTTCACTGATTTGTATCTAATGCTTCTCATTGTGTGATTTTAAGATTGGATAAGTACCCCCTGAATGCCCTATCTTGCAAACTTAAGAATTGGAGAATTCATGTCATACATGTACAAAGATCAAGATTGAAGAGTACATATGTTCCTCCTTTCATCTTTGTTGCAATATACTTGTAATATTTGTATGAATTATAATTAAGCTCATATTGGTTATTGTATTGATTGAAACAAACTACAATACAATTTTAGGTTTTGGGTTTTACCCAAAATAGACCCCTCAATCAACTGAGTTTTTGTCTAACAAACCTTAGACAACATGCAAAAAGAAAAGATCAAGAAGAACCATTATCCAAGACTCCAAACTTGTCATTCAAGTTTCCTTGGCCCTCGATCAATTTTACTTAGTTGTTTGTTGAGTTACTATAGATTTCTACATGTGCAAATATACCCAACGAAGTTATGAAAACAAAACAAAGTGATAAAAGATGATTAAAAGTTTGTGAGTTCTTATGGGCTTAAGTTCCATGTGGAACTTTGTTTCATCATCCTTAAGGAATCTAGTGGATGAACATACCCATTGCATTAGGACCTCCAATGGTAGAGATCCATCCCAAACAAAATGGGTGAGATGTGGAAAATAGAGATGGACGATAGTGAGACTTTGAGTAATCAATCAAGATCTACATGTGAGGGAATCTTAATTCTATTGAATTACATGATCATTTGAGATGAATTAAAGAAATGTATTCAACCATTAGAAAGTTGCAAACTTTTAGTCAATCAAGCAAGCATGTTAAGAAAGATAGATCAAGTAAGAATTGCAAGATGATGTAACTAGATATTATGAATGATATAACTAGATAAATATTTCAAGATCTAGTTAAGAAATTAAGACCAAGATGACTGATGTGAATATATAAGCTTGGAATTGTCTAGTTTGATTAAGATAAATGTTGTTATGGATAAAAATTTTTTGTTAAATAAACTGTATAGTCATATGATATGATCATGTTCTAGAAAAATCTAGTTATCCTAATATGATCAGTTGTTTCATGATGAATAAGTAAACATATGAGCAATTCAAAAAGTTGTCATAACATGAGAAATTTATAGAACATGAATAAATAGATAATAAAGTGAAACATGATCAAGATCTAAATGATAGAGGAACAAATAGAGTAGTTGCAACTAGATCTAGAGGCCCTTTGCTACCATTGTAGTCTCCCGATGTATCTGAATCATCATTATAGAAGAAGGGTCTTTTAGACAAGAACAAATTAGGAGTTCGTAAAGGAAAAAAGAGGTGAGAATTTGTGGAAGAAGTCCTCCATGTTCTCCTTCTTTATTAGAAAAAGGATATTGAGTCATGAATGAACCATGAAACCAAACATGATATGGAATTTATTTAAATATCTCTTCCACTAAAATTATAACGTTGCTTTTCAAGGAGAGAGAAAAAGAAAATTAAATTTCCAACTGAAATTGGAATTTAATATTTTGTTCATATGCTATTATTTTTGTTTTGATTGTATTCAATTGAGAGAATCATTTAAAAACACTTGTAAAAAGCTAGATGAAAGTCAAATTGCTGATTTTTTGGGAAGATGGTATTGTGCTTTCATTTAGCCAACATTACCAATATAGGAATCAAAAGCTGCATCGTAGTCATTACAAGGATCCATTGAATGGTCACCCAAACAAAGAGGATTATGTATGATACTCATAAACCCATGAGGATTGGATATAAACCAAGGACGAAACTGAAGACCACATTATGGTTTTGCATTGGAGTCATCATCTATGTTCAAAACTCAGGTTATCTTCACTATCTTTACTATCCAACCTTGGCAAAAGATCTACAATAAGTAGTAGCCATGTATTTAGTGCCACGAATGTCTTTTAAGGATCTAGACTTGCTTAATTGTTGATACATAATCTATCTTGATGTCAATTCCATTTCAACCAAAGGACCATGCTTGTAGTAAAACACAAAGAATGGCAGCTAACTGTACATCTAGAACAAATGAATAGGATACACATTTTCCCACACTGATATCCATGAGCCATCATGATCTCTTACTAATACTTCAATATAAGCTTTCCCTTGTTTTACAAATGCATCAATATTATGGAAACGATGATATGATGTGGAATTCCACTTGTGTAGATTTTTCTTGTTAAGAGAAGAGTATCACCTATCCTATAATTAGGATAAGGGGGAAGCATATAGACTTAAGACAAACCATAATTGTCTAAGACACAATTGGGCCCATATCACAAATAGACCCAACAAATGTATTAACTAATTCAATAAACTCTCTAATACTCCCCTCAAGATGGAGCTTGGAAGAATCCCAAGTTAGTTTGCAAATAGGGAATCAAACTAGAGAAAAATAAAAATAGATAAACCAAGCCCGTACACGAATGCTTCTCCCCCTCAATGTTACAATAAATCACTCAAATACTCCTGCTCAAGTAGATAATCTAAAATTACGTAGGCATGCAAGTAGAAGGATCTTCTTGACCACCATTAAGTGGTATCTAGAGTATATTTAAGTTGAAACAGATATGCATCATGGTCTTCATCTGGGGCTCTATAATCTTGAAGTAAATGAGAGAATGATGGAAGACGAGAAGCAGTAGTCAAAGTGCATACAAAGCATGGACAAGAAAAGAGTCAACATGTTTATGGCACAAACAAGCCAAAGAGTGTTGGCACACAATAGCATAAAGTAGATTAGGTAGCTAGATAAAAGACCAGTGTGTGAAGTAGCAAACAAATAAAGGACTCCAAGATCCAATGAAGATGAAACTCCATCATGTATATGTAAAATCACCTATAGTAATCTTCATCATCTTATCCAATCATAAAATTTCTGTCACACTAGCTGACATCACATTCCAGAGAGTATTGGTTCACAATACTAACAATGGTTGATGTGTGAGAGCACATAGAAAGAGTCAACATGCAAATAAAGCACAAATGAAAAAAAGTGCAACATCACAAATCAAACCCAATAAAATGTGCTAGTCATAGCACAAGTAGAAAGAGTGACATCACAAGATAAAAAAAATCAATAAATAGCACAAGTGAATTATTGTAGATGATGTAGCATGCCAAGATGTAGCAGCAGTAGCAGGTGACATGCCGTGTTATTAGGGAGACACACCATATTAGGTAGCACGTCATTACTAGTAGAAAGTAAGTGACATGCCATGTCAAAGGGTGACACCCCATGTCAGTTTGCCAAATCTTAGGGCAGAATGCAAGTGACACGCCATGTAATTTAGGAAAAATGCCATGTCAAAGTGTAGAATTCACAATCCAAGTTGCAAATGAAATAGAACTTGGTCAACACATTGTGTCGCCAACCAAAATTTGAAAATGGAGTCTTCAAGCAAAGTAGAAGTCTACCTACATGTCATATTATCAACAAAACACAATAGTAGAAAATCATGAGACAATATCAAAGGGTGGATAAATTCCTTGGAATCTCCATCATAGCAATATAGGGATGATGTATCCCCAATATTAGCTAAAAAGAGAGATCTTCTTCCAAGATTTGGAATTAGATCTCAATAGTGGTGGCAGGGATGATGACGGTGGCATAGATTCATAGAGATGTAAATGATGGCAGTGTAGATCTATAAAGGTTAGATGATGGAAGTGTATATCTATAGAGGTTAGATGATGGTGATGCATATCAAAAGTGGAGTAGATGATGGGATGTAGGTTGACAACAAGTTAGACAAATACAATGTAGATAAGCAACTGTATAGATGACATCAGTGTAGATATGTAGTCGTGTAGATGATAACGACAAATATGGTAGAAATGGAGGCTCCATAAGAAAACAATATTGATGGAGGCATGGAGGCTCTTGTAGATCTAGTAGCAACAACTTCAAGATGGATTGATTTTATTTTAATGGAGATGCTTCATGGAGATATCTCCTAAAAGAAGCAAGGGTAGGAGATCTGTATGGGCATCCAAGCAACACCTAGGGGCGGAAACTTCTCGTAAGAGGAAACTTCTCTCCTTTGTACTCTCTCTCAAGGTTGGGGGCGACACATGAAAGCCTTCTCTGATACCATATAGAAAAACAACATGGTGTGTAATTCCCCTTGTGTAGATTTTTCTTACTAATAGAAGGACAACCTTCCTCTCCTATAAATAGGATAAGGGGGAATCACATAGATTCAAGACAAACCCTATGTGCCAAGACACAATTGGGTCCATATTACAACTAGAACCAACAACTTAATTAATTAAATAGACTCTCTAATATTTGTTCATCCATCCACATGGTGTATACACCCATGCATTAGCTTGAGGATAGAATTCACACCATCCATCCTGTTGCCATCAATATTTCTATACCAACAAATAACATTATTGTGTAAGTTAAACCAAACAGTTATAGTCATCTGATTGACATTACTATCTGCACGATTGAAGATATAATTGTTCCTACTCTTATAGATTTAAAAGAATGTAATAATAAAAACTTGACAAACTATGAGTTCTAATTGAAGACAACAATTCTTCCATGAATTAAACACTGTACTGAAGAAGTTTGGACAATGTTGCATAATATGCATATGTTTCCAAATGACCATGGATAGATGATAGTCACGTCAAACATGAAGTGTATTCTCCCTTGTATGATAGCATCCAACACATGAAGCATCATTGGTAAAATGTCTTTGCATACGTCAAAAATTTATCATCAGTGCTTGGAGTGCCACAAGCCTATTTAATTTGTAGGTAAATTTAGTTTCCAAATGCTAATCCATGTAATCACTTTAGTTCTAGTGATAACATGTGTAATTAATTTGTATGCTGACTTTTTTAGGTTTTCAAGAAGGGAGCACAATAGAATAAAAAAACTTCCCTCTATACCCCAGTGTAGGATCTGTCATAGCTATAAACACCAGTGAGCAAAATATATAAGAAGGGATAAAGGTTATACCTTTGCACACCTAGTTTTATTACAACTAGACACATCTTATGTCGGTGAAGAACATGGTCTTTCAAATCTAGATCCAGAATGGCTACCAACAAATATGGATAGATGAAAAGAAAGTTGGTATTGTCCACTAATTTGCTACATAGTTGTTTTCCTCTAGAACAACTTATCCAAGCTTTCACACGTGTGCCTCGAACTATACTTTGTCCACAAAGATGAGTGTGAATATGATGCACCACCTTGGCCTCCAAGTTGAAGAGGAACATGAGTTGTTGACTTGCTAGCATCCTAAAAGTACCTTTCTTCTCCTATCTCGGGCTATAGTCCTTAGGGATAATTTCTCTCTCCAAAAGATAAGTTTGATGGAAAACTTGTCTCACGAGTTGTCTCAAGTGTTGTCTCTCACCCTTGTAACGTGCCCCCTTCATATAGGAGAGTCATGGGCTTGGAAAACCATAATTACAATCCCTTTCCTGATCCCAAAAATAGTCAAATGTCGAAAAACATAGACTGAATTGTGATCGCTTGATCACATCTTCTAATAGGATGATCACAGTATGTGATCACTTAATCATGTTAGCTGATTGACAAATTAGGGCAATTTAGATCCATATCTGTCTGGACTTCGACTTTCCTTATTACATGTGATCACCAGATTAGGTTGCCCTATCGATCCATCACGTCTATCTTGTGAAAAATTTAGTTGACCAATTCACAATCAATTGATCCACTAACCCAATAAATTTGAATCACCGATCAGACATTCTAATCACTTGATCATAGGGTTAATTAGCTCGTTCATGACTAAAAACCATTCTAATCATATGTTTGATAGTGAACTTCATTTCCCTTATGCATCCTTAACGTGTGGCCTGATAGATTCCTATTATGGTGGTAGTAATGTTTTAAACACCAACAAATATTGGCGTCTATCCACATATCATTTCCATCTAAGTAATAGGAATGAGTTGGAGAACAAATACAACGTGTATAAGTGACCAATGTTACCATGACCGTGTAATCCCTTTGTTACAAATATCCATATTGAAACCAAGGCATGGAATGCCATACAGTTAACTTTCAGTGTATATTCCTTGAAATAGGGAAGACTATTCAGGATATTGTGAGCTCATATCATATACTTACCCACATGAGCATGCCCATGCATTTCATAGTCTCTCTTATCAAGTGTCTGAGGATGTCACTTCAATGAAGGGAAAAGTACATCTATATCACTCACAATATGCCCATGTGTGTCACTATACCTAATCACCAACTTTTTGGCAACTCATATTTTAGAGCACATTGGTCTAGTGTCAAAGTATAGAAAAAAACATGTGTTACTCTAATGACTTCAGGTCTAAGGATCACAATCACTGATGTCACATTGAGATATGAATCTAACATGTCATTACATGACTTCTACGTGTCAATATGAAGGTGATCTGTCTAGTACAACTTGTTCTCTAACAAGTACCCATGCATCTTAGTTGGTATTCAATTTCATGACTAAAGGAACATAGTCATCACTCACCAATCATGCTAGTCTTATGTATTTTTGTTGTCCTATACTATCCAAAATTTTATCCAACTAGGGACATAACAAAAATGATTACTCTTATTATACATACTGATGTTTAGGTCCTCAACTGAAACCATGTGCCACCAAGTTAGAACAATCTTAGGACATTATTAAGTTTATTCATTATCTAAATATGGAAACAAACATAATAAGTGTATTCTCCTTTTATTGATAATCAAATCAAGTATTATAATATCCCTTTTACAACATGACATGATTGCTCTCATGACATATAACCAATAGTCTCCTTCTTGCACTAGAGGGAATCACTCATGAACCCAAGTCCAATAATCTAACATGAACATGATGTTTTTGTAGTAAAAGTGCTTTAGTTAGAGGAACAACACCATTGAATTCAGTCGATACTCTACAAATCTTTATATCTCCTTGCTATACAATCTCACTTATGAGATGGTAATGATTCAATATGTTCTTGGAACACTGATGTGATCTAGTTTCCTTAGCTTGTGCAATAGCTCCATGGTTGTCACAATAAAGCTCTAGTACATTTACAGTGGTTGGAACTACCCCAATTTTACTAATTAACTTCTTCATCTATACTACTTCTTTTGTACACTAGAGGCATCAGTCTACTCAACCTCTTTTGTAGAACAAGACACAATCTCTTGCTTGGAAGTTTTCCAGCTAGAAAATCCATAGTTGATGTAGAAAATGAATCCTAATCGCGATCAATAATCATCCTTGTCGGTTTGGAAGCTTGCATTTGTAACATACCAAAACCTAGCATCTTGACTCTAGAAACCCTAATCACTTGGATGTGATACTTATATGCTTAGACCCTTAGTTTTGGCCAAACTAGGATACACATAAATCCTAATACACTTGTATGTACCCTAACAAACATTAATGCACATATAATGAATAATTCAGGTATGAGTCCCAGCTAAGATTATATGAAAAAATAAATTATACTGCGGATCTATAAACCCTCATATGATGACGAAATGAATATATGGAACCTAAATCCTAGTTTGTGGTTGGCTAACCTAAACTACCCATGTTCGGTACCTTATATGATGCATTATCATCATTAGCTGCCATAATAACATAAAACATCTTAACAAGCATAAAAGAGACCAAAGAAACAAAGTTATGCATAACATGCAAGTAATCCCTTTAAATAATTGATATTTGCTTCTTTGTTCCCCAATGCATACATAATGACTAAATATGTTTAATGAGAGGTATAATGTGCTTAATAAATGAAATGGAATAATAGTTGGAGCTTTTATTTTAATGAATAAGAATAATGTGCCATAATATAAGTTAATGTTGATATTAATGGACTTAATAATTAATTGAGTAAAATAACATAATTCATGCTAATAGTATAAGATAAACATGTTGACAACAATCTGAATATAATTAGACTTTAATTAATAATTCAAATGATAATGATGTAATATTATAATAAATATATTAACAATGAGCGTACATCCTAATTATATTAGAACTCATACAATATAACCTTAAAAGGTAAATCTAACTCCAAAATTGTATTCCTTGGGTCCTACTTAACTAAGATACCTATTTTCAACCTAATTCAACAATGGTATCTATACTGATTTGACTAGAGAAGAAAATATCTAAGTATTAGTCCTAAACAAGTCAAGTTATCTTGGGTTTTGATTAATTGGTGATCTATTAGATTTTCCTAAAGTTCTTGTCACTTGATATGACCCTTACCCAATATGACTTGAGCTCGGATCTAGGACCTTTTATCCTTCCTCTCCCTCACACGTTCTTTCTCCTTACTGGACTTTACACTCCTTTCCTATCCTTGCTTTCTCCCTCTCATTTTTCTCTCTCTCCTTTCCTTCTTATCCTCTACTTACTGTCTAGTTTGATTCCTCAAAATGACGGGATCCTAGAGATCCTATACTCAATGGGAATAACATCCCCATGTCATCAAATGAACCTTGGGCTTGTAGTTGCCCCGTTCCTCTATCGGTTTTATAATTGTTGGGATTCCTGACTGCCTTGGGACTTTATAACTATAAGTATACCACCAAGATCATCACCACATCCCAATCGGATGTTAGAAACCATTCAAGCATCTTCATTTGGTCACCAACCTTGTTCCCCACCAATGTTGGCTTGTGCTTGATAGGTGGTGTTTGCCAAAATTCTTGAGTTGGTGTCTCGTCAAGAATGCATGGTTCAGATCCAGGGTCCTCAAGGAAGCTTATGATTTATTTGATTTGTCAAACTGATATGATAATCATTTTTGCTTCTTTTTCAGTTCCTTTTTTCTCTATACACATTGTTATTGGATTTTGGTTTTTTAATTATTGGTTCTTCCTGATTTTTGCATTATTGTCTTGGTTTGGCTGCCTCAAAGCTTTCAAACAAGGTTGTTTCTATTGTATTTTCCCCCATTTTTGATTTTTGTTGAGTTTTCTTCTATTCACATGACAACAAGTTGCTTTAGCACCTTCAGCTACCACAAGACCCAAAACACGGGTCTTTGAGTCTGTTGGACCGTTGAGGATGCAATAACATTACTTGTTTATGATATTTCCAATGGTTCTAGAGTAGTGTTTAGATTTTAGAAACAAGTGCTTCTGTGGTCTTCATCGTGTGAATAAACAAAATAAGAAGATGGTCCTTCATAGATTCCCTATTTTACCCCTCTCTTTTCCTTCACTACTTATTTTTCCCTTAGGGGTACTAGTGTATTTTCACCTTTCTATTTTGATTAATCCATGCACCATGGCATTTTGGGCCAAAGATTGAATAATAATTGTTGACAGATTGTAGATTGAATAATATTGTTGACATATTGTGTGCCCTAATTTATTTGATTGTGCTTATGTGGCACATGTTGAGATATTGATATATGAAAAGTGCATATTTTGTATACCTTTTTTGTTTTGAAGACTCATCCTACTATATCAAATCACGGGAAGAAAAATACATCATTTTTCAACCATATGTCTCCACCTATTTGGTAGCAAGTCATATATGAGAATTTGACCTCATGTACCAAGAGCATCATGAGCCACATAATGTGTCGTGGTGTTCTGGTCACATTTTACAAGAAAGAAAAAACAAAAGTAGTAAAACTAGAAGAAATGTTCTGGATGTCAAGTGCAAAAAGGCCCAAAAAATCTGCTCGGTAGGGCGGTATGCCCTCTTTCTTAGCTTTGTTTTGTTGATGAATGTCTCACCTGATCCCTATTTAGTTGTTGATTTCCTTTTTTAGTATAGATTTCCTTTTGCTTGCATCCTTGCATGCATGTAGTTCAATTTCATGTATTTTTGTGTAATGTTTCAAAAAATTTGCTTTTCATGTCATGCATTGCATTCTCATGGAGATTTTGGTAAATTTTTGTGTGTTTTTAAAGTAGGATTTCTACTTTATGTTTTAATTTCCCTAAAGTTAGGTTTAGATGTGATTGAATGCAAATTGGCACCATTTTGGCCAATTTTACCCAAATTAAATGTTCTTGCCTAAAAGCATGTTTTGACTTAATTTCCACTATTTGAAATGAAAAATTTGGTCTTTGACAAATGCATGCCGTTTTCTTAAATTTTATTGCTATATGGTCTTGATTGTTGACTTTTTACATGTGCACCTTTTCTCTCAAGTTTGTGAATGTTTCAGTTGGATTGTGAATTGAGCAAGCTATAAACGCTTAGAGCCTATGGAACCACTTGATATAAATGTGAATATCTTTTTGTTCAATCATGTGGTGTGATATCATTTGATGAAGTGTTGGATTAGTTTTCATGCAAGAAATATTATGTTTAGGACTACACTAATGACCCCCCTTTGACCCGACTCTTCTCTAACCATCTTCATACCCCTCCACCTCATGAAAGGATGCCTTAGAGCACATATTCAGCCTTGGCCACCTCTAAAAGTTTGGGGTGGCCATATCTACATCTCCCCGCTTCACTCTATCCACCATATTCCCTACCTATAATAAGGGAAAAAAGAAAAGAAGAAAAGAAAAAGAAAAAAGAAAATAAAAAGATGCTCCTGTTTAATAGCATCTAAATAAAGAAAAGATGAATGTGTAAAAGCACTCGAAAATTTTACCGCAATCCTTTCTTCCATTTTCATACCTATTGAGCTAGAAAACATCAAATCTAGCTCACTTTACCCTTTCTATAGCCATGTCAGTCATTTGGTGTGGTTTGAGGCATAAGATTGAATGCATGAAAGGGAAACAACATTCCTAGTCATCTTTGATTAACACCAACATGAAACGGTTTACCCAGAATGATATGAAGGACATATGAAAAGCTTGTGTATTTTATGATTTTTATTTGAAGTTTGTATGCTCAATGCTCATGTCATGATTGGTATGTGAAAGAGGAGAGGAGAGAGGTGAAACAGATGCACTTAGTCACTTCCAAGACCATTTAGTCAATAATCATCTTTTGTTATGCATTTGTCAGTCTTGTTTATTGAAAGAAAATTGAAGAGATAGATTAAGTTGGAGCATACTTGAGGAAAAGTATGTTTTAAGTTTGGGGTGGTGATGCAGCCCTATTTTAGGGCTCCATCTTGTGCTGTTTTTAACTTATTCACATCTAATCATAGTAGAATGCAATTTAAATTCCCTAATATGAATATTATTGTCAAATTCACTTATGGACGTTCTTTGCATACTTTTTAGGTACTTGGACTATGTTTTGGATGGATGAGAGAGAAGGAAGAAGTTCTAGGGTTCCTCCACTCATGGAGGGATCCAAAAAGGTCCCAAAGCTCCCTCAACCTACCCCTAATGAACAAGGTTCGACATCAAGCAAAGAAGTGCATTGATAATGAAGATTGAAGTTAATTTTGCTACTAAAGACCCCAGCACGACCGTGGTGCCAAGGAACGGTCGTGCTGGCCAATGTACAAGTTATAGGGAAATCCCAAGATTTGCAAGCTATAGCAACTCAGCCACCACGATCGTGCTACCCAGCGCGGCCGTGCCATGAAGCCCCCAAAACGGCTGCGCTTCCCAACTGAAGACAAAAGGGGCATGCTGAAGGAAATGACCTCACCTCCAACTCCACCACCATGGTTGTGCTACCAGCACGGCCGTGCTACCTACCCTCCACCACAGCCGTGCTGCCCAGCATGGTCGTGCTACCAACCTCCATTTCACCACTTCAACCTGTGATTTTTCTACTTTCTTGGAATGATCGTTCCACACCACCATGACCGTTCCCACCTCTACCCACCACGTCCATGTTACCCAGCATGGCCATGCTACCACCTAAACCCTACCATTTTGGCACTATTTTTCCAACAATGCCCCTACTTACCCTAGTGCTTCCACCACCACCTATATATACATGGGTGGCGGCCACAACACCAGGTTAGCTCTTTCCTCTTCACCCACTCTTGATCATTCATTGCTATACTTTTGCATCTATGCTCTCCACCCACCATTTTCACCTCATTTCCACCATAGAAACCTAGTTTTCTAGGTTTTCTACCATAACCCCCTCCATTTCCATGCCCGTCATCCACCTTGAAGGAAGGAGGTCACCCTACAACAGCTAGGAGGTGAAGAAAGAAGATCTACTTCGAGCTCCACGAAGTCCTATCCCCTTTCTTTTATCTTTTCTTTGATTATGTCTAGGTAAGACCCTAGTGGTGGGTTGTTTGGGGTTAAAATGTGACTTTGATACCATGTTGGGGGAAAATAACTTGTAATGGACATAATTTCATTCTATGATTATTGCCTTTTCTTCTATCTCATTTCCTATTATCTTGCATGTGGTTTTTGCCCTTAAACATAAATTGCTTGCTTTGGGATGCTTGATGACACTTAGCTTCTAGGAGGAATTGGAATGTATGGAACAATCTTAGGAATGGCTCCTAGGTCCAATTAGTGGATCCCTAGCTAGCCCCCTTTGTTCCTACATACATCTCCCTTCTTCTATAAGTGAGTGTGAGATTTAAGTAGCTAGTGTAAGTGTGATTAGTGCAATTGCCTAGAGCTTCCTAAAGGCTAGATGGAAATTAACATGAGGTGAAAAACCCTCATCTCTACTCCCATTCCTACCCTTGGCTCTCAATTTCCTTAATACCACTTACCCTAGAAACATATACTTGACAAGTCCTACTAGAATTACACCTAACCCTAGTTCTCCAACTAGTAGTATAGGGTACATTCTAATAGCACTTGCCTTGTTGTTTGGTTTGGTAATCTAGATTGAATCGTGATAATTGTTTTCCATGTCGACACCCCAACTAATATCAAATCACATTCCCAAATGACCCATCTACCCAATCTGTTGCTTGAAACCCACCTTAGCCTCCTTGCTTGATAATGCCAGTTTAGCTTAATTGTCTTTGTTTCCTATAGCTAATTGCTTAGTCTTATTAATTAGGGTTAACTTAGATTCTTGCTTGCTTTAGTGTTTAGCTTAGTTCTTAATTTATAATTGCCTTGCTAGAGTAGTGTAGATCATCTTGCTCTTGTTTAGTTGATTTCTTAATTTAGTTTCTTAGACCTAACTTGCTTAGGATAATCTAGTTTTTGGTAATCTAGTTTTCATATTGCCTTTACTTGCTTGCTTGCTTAGTGTAATCAAACCAAAACCCCTTTTAAACCTTCAACCCTAATCTCCGCTTTGGGAACGTAGCCAACACCAACTAAGCTCTAGTTCCCCCTCTATCCCTATGATTCAACCCCCTTTGCTTGCCTCTCATCTATGCTATAACATGACCCTGTGCGCTTGCGAGAGCATATTTTAGTGTTGTGAGTGAACCTAGTTTGGGGAAACCTATAAATTTCGAAAGATCACATGTGCATGCAAAAATCACACCAGGGGTCGCATGGGAAATATACATCCATAGTAGATAAACCTATTTTATTCAATGAGGATTTCACACGACACATTACTTGGAGATTTTTCTATTAACAAAGTCATGCATCAGTTTATTTGTCCTCTGAATAGCATAACAAATAGAGGCTAATATGCTACTTATGGTTTATTTGCATGTTGTAGCAAAGGAATAAACACAGAAACAAAGGTGCTTGGGAAAATTGAAAATAATTCCCACATTACATGTTGTTTTATTTCCAAAGATTTCATAGTCGTAAAATGTTACTGAACATGTGATTTATCATCAATGAAAACTCTTCCAAAAACTATCAAAATTCGATATGTTATCTGAAATAAAGTTTAAGAGATACAATGAAATATTTCAGCTCATTAGGGGTTACCAGTAAATAGCTAAAAATCAAACACCATACAACTATATTACATTTTGTAGCATGGTCAGTTGAAATGGAATTTGGCCAACCAACATTTTCAAATAACATCCAAATATTCTGAAATTTTGTATTATCATGTATATTTTAGTAGCTTAATTTATATCAAAAAGTAAAACAAATCCAGATTACATATACAATTCTAAAAATAATTTACTACACTAATATATTTAGCAAGTTATGTATTCATGTGCTCAGAATATAAATTTTCAACTAACAAGGGTTTCACATGCAAACTTGAATTATTCAAATCAAAGAATGTTTTAAACTGTCTCGTCAAGTGTAATATATCATAATAAACAATCATCATTGATCCATCTTAATCAAGGATCAATCTAGTAAAGAGTATAATCATTAGAGAAAATCATAATTAGCTATATAATATGAAACCAAGTCATTACACATGTGGTCTCAAGATGAAATCAAGTATGTGGGGATTTATAAATCAACCTCCTAAGATACATTTGATTTTTAGGCCACTATAGATGTAGGCTTAGCTAAAATTTCTCTTTCCATCTCTCTTGGAGTAGGATAGTTCTTCCCTTGAATGTTCTACCATGATAGGATATTGAATATCCTTTCTGAAAAATAACATCCTCCCTTACATAGAAGTCTAACTCAAGTTTGACAATATTTTTAGCCTTTTTTCTTTTCACATAAGAATCAATTTTTGATGGACCTCTGAATGTATAAAACATACAGTGATGGGACCAAATGATTGGAAAAAGTTTGGTTATTTGTCTTTCTTCCTCCTTGATATTCAAATAATAAATTAGCACTTGCCTTATACACTTGTTCAGATGAGCTTTAGAAGTGCTCCAAAATGATACACGGTAATAGAACCTAACCAACTCCATTTTGAACCTAGGATCAGTGACAACTAAAACACTATTGGTTATATCCTGAATGGGTATCCTATTGTAAAAACCCTAACATGGATTAACCCTTAATATATGTTTTGATATCCTAATTATGTGGTTGGGTTATTTAGTTTCATGCTAGTGTTGTGATGCAATCATTTTGTTGATGTTTTGTTCTTGTGGGTCTATGGGAAAATTCTCCATGCATGGATGTTCTTCTTGTAATTTTCACATAGAATACTTTGCTATTATATTCCCTCTCTTCTTTGATCTTAGTTTGGTTAGGCTTAGTTGCTTTATCAACTTCCCATCCTTTACATCACTTGTGGATAGCTATTTATCAATGACAATGCCATTGTTGCTCACCTACTGAGTTTTCATTGATAACTGGCCCATCTACCATTAAAATGGGTGTGTAGTTCGATTGATGACTCTGACCATCAAAGTTATATCGATGGTAGGATCTAATGCTAGCATATTAGACGTGGATTTTCACCAACTGGGGAAAACATGTCATCTCTTAGTCGATGGAAATCCAACACTTGATGTCTATTCTAATGATTTTTTGTGTGCTTTTGTATCAATAAGATCCATGTGTATGAATGATAACAAGGATTGATGGAATATGTAGTTGTCCTCTAACCAATAAAACCTCTATTGTCATCTACTAATGAGAGTTTACAATCACCCACAAATTGTGTTGCTGACTGATGAAGCCACTTGTGTGACGATTGATGGATAATTAGCTTTCATTGTTACATGTCTATCCTATTCTCTTTCCTATGTATCTAAAAATACCCACTTGTTCCTCCTCTTTCACCTTAGTTGTCTAACTTATGAAGAACTGGAGTATCAATGAGTCATCATCAGTTGACAGCTGATGAGATGTCTACTTCTGTTGACCATCAACAAAATTGTCAATTGCTCTTCCCTTCTTCATGTTTGAGTACATACATCGCTTGTTACATATTCTAGACCTACATCCATTTAAGTTGGCTTCTTTCCACCATGTAATCATGATGATCTTTCATTGTCTTCTTCTTTGAACTTTGTCCCTAGAGGTTTTCTTATAGGTTTCATCCTTGGTGGTCACATACAATGTCTCCTTCTTTTATTTGCCCTAGTTTCTTTTAGATCATAGAGATACATATATTTTGCACTTTGAGGAAAGAAACCTCACATGTTGGGAGAGATCGTTCTTTCTTGAGGATTGAACCTTGTTGGATCTTGAAGAGTAAAACTCAAGACTTTCCATCTTCACTGATGAGTAGACTCTTTTCCAATTTTTGCAAGATGAGTGATATAACATATGATGCATGTAGTACCTACATGGTACATGAAAACCCTAATCTTGTTTCTAATCCTTTAATATTGTAAAAGATGGGATCTTTATGTCGATCTAAGAAAAAAAAGGAGAATATATGCTTGTGTGTTCATGTTAAACTCTTGAACACCGTTCACTAGTACAGAAATGATCTATAGCATCGGTTTTTTTAAGCCTATAGCGTCACTTTTCAGCCGACGCCTAAGTGGTCATCACTACAGAAATTTCTCTGTAGCGTCGGTTTTTTTAACCCAAAAAAACCGACCTCTATAGTAAAAACCGACCCTATAGGCTCTCAAAAACTAAACCCAAATGAGAAATGAAACTGTACTTGAACCCTATAACGTCGGTTTTTTAATAAATAACCGACTCTAAAGATTATTTCTAAGGACCCTATAACGTCAGTTTTCTTAAAAATCTAACCTTATAGGTGTCTTGGCCATTCCGCGTAGAACATCCGTGCTACATAAAACAGCCGTGTTGGGATGAGGTAGAATGACCGTACCGCCTAGCACGGCTGTGTTGGTTTATATTAGCACGGTCGTGCTACACGACACAACCATTCTACCATATCTCAACACGGCCGTTCTACGCGGCACGTTCATTCTACCTCATCCCAACACGGCCGTTTTATGCAGCACGGCCGTTCTACGCGAAACGGCCAAGACACCTATAAGGTCGATTTTTTAAGAAAACCGACGCTATAGGGTCGAATTTTTTTTAAAATTTCTACAGAAACTGAACAGAACAAAACAGAAGAACAAGAATAAGATATGGGAGAGGGGAGCATTGATGCTCAACCGTCACCATTCCAAACCACACATTCATAACAAAAATGATTCATATATTGAGTTGAGTACACATAGTCACATCATAATTTACAAAATGATAGATTGCAAGTCTGAGATGATATTAAATGTCAGATACAAAAGTAAATATGAAAGAGTACTGAAACCACATACATAAATGGAATGTAACTGACATATTTATTCCAATGCTATATTGACTTCATTTAGAAAAGCATCTGACCACTCTTCTCAGAATTCATTTAAGTCCTCACGTGTGTAAGGATGAGTTGCAAAGATCTGTAATAGAAAATGCACATGCTGATATTTTATAAAATGACTACAATTCACTTGTAAATTTATGATGTTATTCTTTATTACCTGATCTATAGCCTGAATGTCATTTGATGCTTGTTTGACAATAGCTTGCATATATTTCATTACATAATAACCACAAGCCCAATCATTATTTTGTATAGGACACTACAAATAACAAATCATACTTAATGTTAGTAACTACTATAAATAAAAGACTATAAGAGTTGACATATAAGAGTTGAAAATTAATACGTATAAGACTAAGTAGTTGTCAAAGTAGCTACCTTGACATTTTTCAAAGTCAATGTCTTTAATTTTGTGGGTATTTATCCTCTGCCTTCACGAAAAGCTTTTATACCCCTATCAATTAAACGATAGTTGGTAAAATAGAAATTCTAAACAAAAATATCATGTTGAAGCATTGACTATATTTATGCTTACGCCATAGCTGGAAATTTCAGTTTGTGACCCCTTGTTTTTCTCATTGGGTCAAGATAATAAAGAGTCATCAATTTTGGGACAATCACCACTAATCCCCAATGTCTAGATCTGAGTAAGAATAATACATTTGTTCATTATTAAAATTATATTGAATAATAATACTTATTGGACGTTAAAAGGAATTAGGATAATTTCCTTTCCCACAGTAGCAAAATATTTGAATGCATCAGAGAAGTACTCACTCACTTCCTTAATATGTGTCTCCACCTGACTAGTGATCGAAGGAACTAAGAATCCAACATTCTTTATATCAAAGTTTGTGACCTCGGTATATAAATAGTTGTTAAACATTTGTAATTATTTTCATATGTAGAAATAAGCTAAAAATGTGTATTGGAATTTTCTATATTGATAGATCCTTACCTTATCCATACTTCTAATATCGAAGTATTCAACAATCATAACAGAACAACTCTATAATATCATCAAGAAAAATATACTTGTCAAAGTCCCTCCGAGTTGCATCTTCTATTAAATTGATCAACATTTGTAGTCGAGAGATTTGGTTGGCTAAGTATCGACACAAACATTTACATTTACTTCCCAACTCGTCAAATGTGGATTCTGGAATAATAGATGGCTTGGGCATAGGAGGACGACTAGTAGAATTTTTACTTTCTGGTTTACAAACCTGTTAATTAAATTATATACTTCTATTACACGAGTTCATATATGCAGTCAAATATGTAAAACATGGTAGAATTCAAGTATACCTTGTCATTGATAACCAAGTGTCTAGGCCAACCCACCATAGCACCCTCTGCTTCTTCAACTATACTATATTCATGATTAGGTATGGGTAGTGGTTTTTCCCCCATTCCGTCATACATAAGATGGATGGACACACGACAAATATCATCAGTAATTTGTTGGCAATGCAATGTACCACCAAGGTTGTACACCTTGCCCGCTGCCACAACATTATATTATGGAACCTCCACTGTAAGTTTATAGTTCATACCAACCTAGATTGAAATAATATAGGCTATATAAGAAGTAGTAGAACAGATACCTATTACATTTATATATATTATCATATATATATATATATCATACTAATAACACAACATATAAAACAAAAACTTACTGCATATTGTTGTGGTGGGCCATTGGGAGTGCTCCCATGACCTTCTACAACTGTAGCATGGGCTTGTACCTCATCACTTGAGAGACGCATAATATGAATAGGTTGAGAAGGTTGAGTAGGCTGAAATGAAGACATTATTTCTTGTACTTTTTGTGCTACTATTGCTTCAACCTCCTCTTGTGTAAGACCTCCTGCATGATCTCTTTTAGATTGCGAAGGGCCAAAATAAGACTTGAATCCCATGCCAACTCCTAATCCCCTAACACGACCAAGATGCTCCTTCATACCAAGAGCAACTGATAGTTCATCCATGTGGCCAGTTGGGATGAACTTTCCTTCCTTCCTTTGCTTGTGGAGATGAATCTATTCATGGTTAATAAAAATATTAAATCACAATATCAATTAGATATAAATAAATCTAAGTTTGTGGGAATTACTCTTTACTTATTTGGGATAAACCTACCATCTTTTGTACCACCTCCTTAGTTGCAGGGTTGACAATTTCACCTACTTGATTCTTTCTAGCATCAATCCATGTCAAGTGTCGGGGTGGACACTCAACTTGAGTTGTACTAGATTCTTCTCCAGAAGAGGATTGCTTCTCTTGTAGTTGGCGACAGAAGACATAACCACCGGGCCCCAAGCGATGGTCATGCACATTTTTGGCCCGTCTTTCCTTTTGAGCCTGGTGGATAGCCTGATCGTTTAAAATGAGATATTGCAATTCAGACTTGGCAAACATATATAAAAAGATTCACCTCCTTAATTGTATAAAAATTAAGATTCATACAATACATCACAATCTTTATTACCTGAAACTCTCCCGATCTCCTAGCTGCAACAAATGTTCCCCACACCTCAGGATCTATAAAAATATATACATATGTTGCTTTCTTCTTTTGTTTAGGATTATCTATAATTTCCCTTGCGAGATATGTCTTAAAACCCCTCCATCGTACACCACAACATTGTAGCACTCTTTTCTTGTGATCTTTTGCATTTAGATGAAAAACACCCTATACATACAAAAGAAGCAATTAATAATGTTGTTTTGAAAAGAAATTAATTCCAAGCAAACTAAATTAGAATCAATAGATAAAAAACATATTAAAATAATATCACTTCCATTCAAAGATATATCTTTCCATATGAGGTCCTTTTTGGCATTAGGAACATCATGCCAATTTTCTATATCTATTGGCACCATACTGCGCGCGGTCGCCCCTACATAATGCTTGAAAGCACTAGCATGTTCCCCAACAGGTGCTCCTGTGATATCAAACTGGACTGGCAATTTGTCCCCTTTAGTCCTGAGCTCCTGCAGCCTATGCATCAGTGTGGGACCTCTACTTTTCTTAGCATCACCACTACCATCCTCATGGTGCTCATGCTCATGCTCAGAATGTTCATCTTCACTCGCCATTTTAGAACCTACAAGTATACATGATAAAAAAAAGTGATAATAAAATCACAAGTGATAAGGTATACTAGCTTGAATGATAATAAAATAAATAATTCAAAGAATACATGCCTCTAGTATTGGTTGAGTTGTTAGTCAAGGAAAATTCCTTCAACATGGTCTTGACGTTTATAATATTCATCGGTGTTATCTTCAACATTTACACTTGGCAAACCAACTGAGAATGGTCTGGAATCATCATACTTTTCGTAGTATTCTTCTTCATTTATAGGATCTACAGTAAACTATCTTCAAACCACCTTCTTCATTTAAGAGTATATAATCGCATCAAAACACTCAACCTCGTAAACTTAGTACAACCCTTATATAAAGATTTTTCAGCATCATGGACAATGTTTGCAAATAAAGAAGGTGGATCGACATTGTCCCAATAACTACGTAGAATCTCATCAACCATATCATCCTGAATCGGGTCATCCTGAATCGGTTCATCATTGAAATTATCATCATTATCTATATCTTCTATGCCACAACTATTAGTATCGACATTTTCTGATCCATTATTAATTTTTTCTCCATGCCAATACCATTCATTATAACCTTGTATGATCCCATTGCATATGACAAGATTCTTAATTTCCTCAGCAGTATCAACTTTCAAATTGTTACCATAATGTCTACATGGACAATAGAACCTATCTGTAGGTAGTTTCCTATGTTCCTCAGCAAATCTGGTAAATTCATCAAGACCTTTGGCAAACTCTGGACTACAACGGTTCTTGATAGACATCCAACTTCTATCCATTTTCTATATCATATTAAAAATTAATTATAAAACTAAGCATTTAATATTGATACTAAAAGCTGTAAGTTTTTATTGATGGGAAGTTAATTACTTTTATACTAAAGTGTACCACCTATCCCATTTTTGAATATTTAATCTCACTAGTAACTGTATAATGTATGTTTAGTTTTGAAGAAATTTCAGCAGCATTTCCCCTAAGTTCTCCAAGTACACCGATGTAAATGAAAAATAACCACTCACATATGTACCCAGAGAACAAATGAGGAAATACTACTAAAATTTTCTTCAAAACTAAACATACATTATACAGTTACATCCTAAGTGGGATTAAATATCCAAAAACAGTCCCAAACTGGGGACTATCCAAAACTTACTCCTATGAGTAAATTTTGAACGGGTTTCTAAGTCGATACATGCATAAATTTATTATTGTCATATTTATATATTAAGTTAAACATAATGTATCGATGATCTCATATATAAACCCTAAAGTGTCAATCTGAGAATACACAATGTCTACCCCCATATTTCTAGAATGTATATATAATGATTACATATGTGATTGATAACAAAATGTAGATATGAATGAATACATATTTTTATTATTGGTTGATTTACTAGTCAAATAAAATGGCACATTGGGAGAGTGAGAATAGTATACCTCACTTGTAAGCTGAAGAAGAAATATATGCAAGTAAACAACAAGTCAATAGCACCTGCAACAACACAAATGCACGATTCAATTATGTTATAATGTATTAATTAGGGGTCAGTATATATCAATTTATAGAAGCAGTAACAAATTCAAAATTGACAAATTTTGATGATTCTGCAACTCAGCCAACACGGCCGTGTTGGGCAACACGGCCGTGCAAACAACACGGCCGTGGTGCCCAACACGGTCCTGTTGGCTGAGTTGTAGAATCATCAAAATTTGTCAATTTTGAATTTGTTACTGCTCCTAACACGGCCGTGCTGCCTAGCACGACCGTGCTACCTGGTCAGTTGCTTGAAAGTAAACATAAACGGAGGAGTGATGAGGCGGCAGAGAGAAATACCTTGAGAAGAACCGGTCAGTGAGGGAGCTTGTGTGGGAAAAGAACTGGAGAGAGATGCACACGACCTTTGCAACGCCTAAAGCATCATCGCCTTTCAAGGAAGAAAGCACTGGAGAGAGATGCAATGTTGTCATCGTTGTCGTCCAAGGAAACGATGCCAGAGACGGTGGTAATGAGCGTCGTCGTCGCCGGAGATGGTGGTAAGAAGCTTGGGTGTCGTCATCCAAGGAAAATGACACTAGTTTGCCTCTTTTCAGACAAGGAGATGGTTGCAAGAGGTCACCTTTGTAGAGGCGGCGTTGCTTTTCTTCGGGCGCGAGAGCAGAAACGGGGAAGAAGCAGCGGCAAATGGAAACCTAAACCTTACTATCAGGCTGCTATGTGTAATAATAGAAGACCTATAGCGTCGGTTTTGGGTAAAAACCAACCCTAAAAGTCTACTAAAAAACGTTGCCCGGACTTAACCTATAGTGTCGATTTTTTAAGATAACCGATGCTATAGACCTGACTTATAGCGTGGGTTATCTTAAAAAATTGACGCTATAGGTTAAGTCCGGGCACCGCTTTTTTAATATACTTTTAGGGTTAGTTTTGCACTAGAACCGACGCTATAGGTCAGCATATGTAAGGTCGGTTATATATAAAAACCGACTCTAGAGTTCCAAAGCGGTGCCCACATTTTTTGTTGACCCTATATCATCGGTTATTTTAAAAAACTGACCCAATAGATCGAGGCGCGAAGCCAAAATCACGCGAATTTTCATGGCGGGAAACCTATAAGGTCAATTTTTATGATAAAACCGATGCAGTAGTCTATTAGGTCGATTATTCTAGTAAAAATGACGCTATGGGCAGCGACGTTACTGGCCAAAAATGTAGTAGTAGTTCTTGATGCTAAAAGTATGCATAGCTTGACATACATATGTTTAGACTCTAACTATTATACAAAATGAATTTGATAATGATACCTTTATCGTGTTTTATACCTCATAAGGTGGAATACAAACTACATGATATCTCATGTTGTTGGATAACTTCTTGAAAGTGTTATTAAGGCTTTTTTACCAGTCGTTATGCTGCTAAAAGTTTGTGGAAATAAAAAATGATATGTAGAAATAGCTTATATGTGCTTATTTTGGTCTTTTGTTCCCTAATAATGGGTACATAATAGCACTTGAATTCTTTGTTCTTTTAATCTAAATATTTTTTTGGTATGATTATATTGTGTCTTGTGAAACTATATGTCATGTTTTATATGATTATGATGTTCCTCAATGAACTTAGCATTGTGATTGCTTGATTTGAGGTCCTTGGTAGGATTGGACCTTGATATGTTATGTGATTAATATTATGGCCTTGTGGTGACTTAATTTTTGTACATGACCTTGATGCAGTCGAGAGACGTTATAGTGCACCTTAGTTTGGGGATTTACAAGTAATACATTTTACATATTCTGATGTTGAAAAGGACTTGATTAATATTTTACTTATCTTGTTGTTGATTGTATATTACTTGATTGACACCCCCTTTATAATGAGTAACTAATCTAATTATTAAAGTGAAATCATAATCATGTAGTTGCTTGAGTCTATAGATCTATTTCACAGGGTCATTGGGGGGCGGGGATAATGAAACTCGTCAATCATGAAAAATCTAAGAATCATGGGAAGATGCTTTAAGCTATATATTAGTGAATATATAGCAATAATTGAGTATCTTAACCTCTTTAAATGTATTTGGGTATAATTTGCAACCAATGGTATGGTATTATGTGATGTGATGGAGAATGAGTATGGTCTTATCTCAATGATGATGAGTTGATACCCTATGAGGTGGTGTTGTAGCCTATCTACCTAGGACAGACCAAGATATGTGGATCCTCCTTTAAGAAATCCCATGATAGATTGTCCTGTGAGAACTCTAACTTTGTATGCCCTCTCTTAGATCCAAGGATGTGTGGAGATATCTAATTGAATATGGATATCCTTATTTTTTGTGGATTCCTAGAGAGGCTTCATAATGTTTAGCTAGTATTTTGAGTGGTATTCCTCAAACTACCCAGGGAAAAACAAAAAGCATGATTGAGTCATATATTAAATTTATTTAGGCTTATTTGATGAATAACATGGATGTTCTTTTGATGTTTTGTTTCTTCCTACATGATATATGTGACTTATATACTGTACACACATCTTGGTGATACATATTTTATAATGGTAAAGTTACACTTATTGATATACAACTTGCTCGGTTTTTTTAGTATTACCTACTATTATTCATATTTTTTTAACTAATAAATATTATTAGATGTTATATCATATCTCTAGGACTTGGGGTCTCACCTCATAATTATTATGCATCCTTTTAGGTGTCCAGCTGAACTACCCATGTTGCATTCATGAGGATCATCTTTTGGAAAATGTCAGTTATAAGGAGGTAGATGATGTTTGCGTGCCACCTAAAATTTGGTGTTCTTGTGGTATCTCCTAGAGATTGGTGGCCTATGTGTTTGATTTAGTTATTTATAGATTTTAACCTGTACTCAAATCCGAATGGAAATTTATTGTGAAGTTATAATTTTTTTAAGATTTGGAAATGTGTGCCTTGTAAATTTAGTGTTTGTTGTACATGTTGTAATTTATATGTTCAAGTATATTATTCCTTTTATAAATAGGTGTTACTGAGGTCACCAAGAACCTTTGAATGTAACTATATTCATGTAATATTTAGATGTTGTAAGGACCTTTTTGATATTATTTTATGATGTTGCTTCAAGAAGTTTACTCCATGTTGCTATATCACAAGTTTTGGTAATGATAGTTGTTTGGTTTTTAGTCGATGTTTATTTCGAATCATGATCTTGTAATGGTGGGACATCACATGTTTTTGGTATCGAAGTGTCTATAGGGACATATGATTAGGTTGTTGTGTCTATTTCTACATGTCCACCATATCTATCTAGTGCTTATGGTTATGGAGATATGGATGGACATAGTGAAGAACATGTAGAGAGTAGTTTTGTTATTCTAGGAGATGGCCAGAGACATCAAGGAACTAAGGAAAGAGAACCTGAGATGGGGCTAGAGAATTCAATCTTGAGACTGTTGGATCTGACAATGCTTGTCCATCTTGCTTTCCACGCCATGATTGGACAAATGATGTTGATGTTTTCTTAGTTTTTTTAGAAGGGAATGACCTCAAATGTCAAGGTACCATATCCAAGTGTTGAATCTTTGGGTTCAAGCAAGATGTTTGAGAGGCTGAAACATGTTGGAGCCTTGTAGTACTTGATAGATCTGGCAGATGTAGATTTGTGATTGATGGAGATAATAGGAATTTAGGTTGTTGGATATTTTAGATAAGAATAAGATTAAGCATGTAATTTACCTGTTGAAGGGTAATTCTAGTCATTGGTGGGATATTGAGGATTATCAAAAGCCCCATTGAGGTGATCATGCGCAGACTTAAAGAGAGAGTTTGAGAGAAGTACTTCCCTTAGTCTTATCATGATGAGAAGATTACACAACTTGAACACTGATAGAGGATGATGAAAGTGAATGAGTATGAGGAATGGTTTGTAGAGTTTTTGAGGTTATGTCTTCACATGGCAACCACAAAGAAGGAGAATATCATGTAGTTTTAAAAGGGGATGAGTGTTGAGTTGGTCAAGTTAGAGTCAAATTTTGAATCATATGAGAAGTTTTCCACCTTAGTGGAGGCCATAAGAAGGATAGAAAAGATGATATGTGAAATTCATGATCATAATGCCAAGATGGAGTTACACAACCATATCTATAGTACTATGGGGTTCAAAGAGTGAAAGATTTACTAGGTCATAGAGAAAACAACAATATTGGTAGTTACAATAGAGCATCACCACATTTGAACCAAAGCCACAGTCACACTAACAATTATAATTGTTGGGAAATATGGAAATAGATAGGTAGAAGAAACAAAAAATGTATCTACCATATTTCCCTATAATAGACAATCACATCAACAACTATGTAATGGGAAGGATGGCTTACGAGGTCATACATGGTCCCAGAGAAAGTCCATCACTATATCCTCATTGCAGTATGCTCCTTTCTTCAAGTCGCACTCAGACGACATCAATGGTAGCTCCTAGTTGATCACCACAGATAGTGGTTGACCTCATCCTGCTAGTGAGAAAGACTCCTCGCCTCTATGGTAGTCAACACGGATCACCAGGAACTCCTGTCATTCTAGTATAACTAACAAGAAGGAGTTGTCTCTTCTCATTGGTGTACAAGTACAAACTTGTTGTACCACTATTGTTCTCCCTTTCTATCCCTCCCTTTATCGAGTAGGACTTACTTGTGTTCTCTCGATTAACATAACTAGAGAGGACAATAATTGTCAGAGGCAATTGGGTTGTATCTAAGAAGCCCCAAGTACCCCTTTATTTATAGGAGGACCGGGATCAGGGTTCCTAGTATGAGTTGGAGCGGAAGGGACTAGAATGTCAAAAATTATCTCATCATACAAATGGAAAAATGGTCAGTTCACAAGTGAATTGATCAGTTGGCATGTGAGCTGATTGGTTCAACCCTTATACCGGTCGTTTCATCATGATTTTAAATCATAATAGTATTGGAAATTTATTGTAAGACCCAAGACATGTGTTTTGAGTTAACCCTATTTGCTTTGGCTTGATGATGTGTTTAGAACCTTGCTCTAATATTTTGAGATGATATTAGAGCTTGTGGAGAGATTAAGTCTCTAGTTTGAGCTTGTTTGGATGATGGTTATGCTTTTGTGCTTGTTTTGGTGCAAATTGCAATTTACCCTAGTGGAGGAGGGGGTTATCTTGCAATTTGTCACCTCTAGAGTGTTCCTTCTCTCTATTAGATTCATGAGAGAGGTTGTGGTGCTCTGAGTCACCTTGTTTTAACTTTGGTTTAGTGACAAAATCACCTTGGGTGATTAGAGATTCTAGGGTTTGTGTACCTTATGGGTGTAGTGACCTATGTCGTGACCCAAGGGTTGTTTTGTGGGTTTCATGACCGAGAAACCCCTCTAGGTGTTGTGGTCATGACCAAGATGGTTTTGGGTGATATTGAGTTGATATAGTTGCCTTTGTATAGGGTGTCTCGGCCTAGGAGGGGTTTGGTGACCTTGTGTGTCGCGACCTTGTTGTGTTTGGTGGTGTTGTCGCGACCATGGATGGTGTTCCATGGTGGGTCACAACCATGACCATGTGAGTGATCCAAGTGGGTCGAGAACCAACATAGAGTGTATCACCATTTCATGCATGTGGGTTTTATGTGGTTGCATGTTAGTTTCTTGAGTGGACAAGTGTCCCTTTGGAGCCCTATCTTTTTGACACCTCATCTCTTTGCCTACCTCTCTCTTCCTTTGCTATATAAACTCTCTTCTCTCTATGCAAGTGATATTTTTTGGCCATCTTCCTTATCCTTCCTTGATTGGTTGTCCTTGAAGCTTGGTGGAGCAAGGAGGTGTTGTTCTTGGTGCCTTAAGGGAGGATCAACCTTGGATGTGGTGCTTGTGGTGACCCTTGATCATCTTCTAGCATGGTAAGTGTTTACCTATACTTCATTGTGTTTTCCTTGGATATTCTACCCCATCTTCTTCCCTTTTTATCAACCTTAGACCATTTTTTGACATGGTGGTCATTATTGAGAGTAAAATCCACCTCACAAGGGGTCATAGGCCATGTTTTGACAAGGCGACACCCAAGTGAGAGGAAGTTTCTTCACTATTTTCCCCCTTTCTTTCTTTTGGTTTGGCTTTGAGCTTATTGCTCTTTTTCCTTGGGAAATCTTTGACCATGGTGTCTTCTCTTTCTTGAGGTGTCCTTGTAACAGAGGGGGAGCTTTTGGTGGAGCTTGTTTCTCCTTTGGTGGTCGTGTGTTTGGAGCTTGCAACCCTTGGAGTGACCTTCTTTCAGGCGGGTTATATAACTCTTAACCTTCTCTATTAATGCACGTATTCCACATGCATGCTACCATTTTCTATCTCTGAAATGCTTCCTCAACATGCCGGTATATGATGATAGAATCTATAGCTTGGTTGATGTTGAGATCATGCTTGGTTCTGATGGGATCCGAAACCCTAGTTTTGTACCCAATTTTGATGATTATGGTGCATTGATGTTTTTCCCCTATCTCTTAACCTTAGTTTGGTTGCATGCATGATGATTTAGTGTTTTGGAGTTATACGAAGCTTTGGTTTTATTTGGTGCATTTGAACTTGGTTCTCTCTTTTATTTGAGATCCCTCTTCATGGTGGTTTCATAATGCAAGTGTTAGGGTTTGGGAGACTTTTTCCTTCTTGAGGATTGTGGTGTTCCTTGTTGTTTTATTCTATTTAGCTATGGTTTGCTTCAGTTTTGACCTTGGTTACCCTTGGTTTGATGATGATCCTTGATTTGGTGGTGGCTTCACCCTTGGTAGTCTTTACACCTTGATCTTTTTGTGGTAATGGTTGAGATGATGGTTTGACGTTTGGTCAAGATAAATGCCCTGATTTAGTTAGGACTTTGCTTCTATTTTGGAAGAGTTACATGATCTTATGATGTTAGTGACCTTTGCCATTGTCACAATCACAACATATCACCTATATTTTGTTTGGTCATGACCCATGGCATTGTTTTGAGGTCAAGACAACCTTGGTTTTGGTCAGCCCCCCCCTTTGAGGTTGGAGGTCGTAACATGTTTGCTTTGGGTGGTTGAAACCCTAGCCTTTGTTGGGTTGAGACATGCCCTCCCTGGTGTGTTATGCTCATGAAAACATGGTGATGGTCGCGATCAAGACACCACAAATGGTTGATGGTCGTGACCCATGTTGGTGGGTGGTCGCAACACATGGTTGATGGATGGTTGAGACACATGCTTGAGTACTCAAGCAACACACATATATGAGTAATGTATAATCCACTTGTTGTGATGTGTGGATAGTTGTTTGCTTAACCCTGATCATGATTCTTAACCCTAAAGTGTTCCAAGAATATGAGAGGTGCCATATTTTGGGTTTAGTGATTTGATGTATCTACAAAACCCAAATCAGCTAAGCATGGAGCCCTAACCCTAATGATAATTTATGTGATGCGTTGCTTTCTCTCCCTTGATATAGTCATTTTGTTATAATGCTTTATCTTTCTTGTTTATATTCCCCTAACCTTACATGTGATATCTATGACATGTTTGTGTATGAAATGGTGGTGTGTATATGATATAGTGTAGTGCTTATGCAAATTAATGAGGCATAATGTGATGAAGCACATGCATGGTTTAATGTGATAGGTCCTATGACCTAGTGATGGTTTGATGCCTTGAGAGGCGATATACTCAAGTGATGTGATTAAGGGATTGATATCTCGTTGTGATGTGTAACATCAGTGTTAGCATTGTGAAGGGTAGAGATTTGAGTATCATGTGGTGATTGTGTGACAAGTCCTCACCCAGTACATTTTATATCTTCTGGAGTTGCAATATACCCTTATTTCATGTAGAATTTGTTTTGGATTTTTACATTGTAACTTGATTGATGCTAAAAGTCACCCAATTGGATAACTAATCAAGTGGAACCCTAATCATGTAGGTGCCATGTTCCATAGATCCTTTCTAGTGTCAGTTCTAATTATTAGATTGGTGAAACATGTATAACTGAGAGCACATATTTTTGAATATGCGGGGGTGCAAGTCAACCTATCTCCTTGTGCCCACAATTATAGGTTGTTTGAGATGACCATGCGTAAGCCAATCTCCTTGTGATATGGATGGCCATGCGTGATCCACTCCTTTTAAGAATGGCCATGCGTGAGCCTATTCTTCTAGCATCGTTACATGTACCAAGATGGACTAGGTGTTTTACATGGATGACCATGCATGAGCTGATCCTTCTATTGACTATATGTCATCTTTTGTAGTTAACTAGTATGTCTCTACAATGTTTCTTTCTTGCTGACAAAGAGGTGTGGAGAGGTCGTGGATTTCTACTCTTCCATTTGACCTTATATGGTACTGATTCCGACTTAGCAGTGGTTGGTTGGATTTGGGTGGTATGACTCAAATCCTCAGGGAAAAGATAATAAAAGATGTAATACATCTGTGTAGTATATCCTGCTTAGGTTTAAATACAAATAACATTGGTTGATCCCCTTGCCTTATCTTTTTATTGATTTCTTGAATTAGAAGACTATAAGAAAAATCAACTATTATACTTGTTCTTCATATTCCTTTTTAGAATATATCTTGATTTACTGCTTAGGGATAACTACATAGTCTTGCATAATCTGTTTTATCTGTTGATGATATATCATTTAATTGAATCTGATTTACCTACTTAGTATGTTACAGGCAGCTTAGCTTATCTGTGCTTTTAATAGATGTTGGAAGAGAGTTATATCTGTTGCTAGGATGTTTGGTCTCACCCCATGGGTTTCCAATTCTTTTAGGTGATCGAGCATGAGGAAGTAGAGATCATGTTGTTGGTGTTGAGTATCAAGAGAACCAGTAGTTGTTGTAATGTTGGATATGATGCATGTGTATAGAAGTAGAGTCCTATGTGTCATACATGTACACTCAGGTCCTTGGGGAGGTTTTGTTGTATGTATTGATATGAGGCTTTGGCTTTATGCCCATTGTTGTATAGAGATGGCATATATGTATATGAACATGTTACCTTGTGTGACAAGATGTGACTAGAGATCCAGTGAATGATATCTTGTATAATGTTTTGATGTAGGTGGTATATAATACATGTGGCTTTTGTGGACTCATGTGAAATATGTTGTCACTCCTATGGTTTGATGAAATTGATTTTAACTTTGTTATTTCTATGGTAGCCTGGATGTTTAGTTTTAATTTTGCAGTTTGGTTTTGAGTTATCTCATTTGTTGTGGTGCAAGGAGTCATAGTTTGGTTGGTATTAGAGATTTAGGTTCAACGAGTCTATAGGGAGATATGACAAGTGTTGTGTCTATTCTAGTGTCCTCCAGTTTATCTTATGGTCACTTTTGCTTATGCAGAATAAGAAGAAGAGTTGAAAAGATGGCTGGAGAACCCGAAGAACACGTTGCTGAGAGTGGTGTTGCTGTACTAGGTGGAGGTGTAGTGAGGCAGGTTGTTGATGGGAGGATGCCTGAAGTGCCCTAGTTTGACCCGAATGTGATAGAACCCCCCCCCCCTATTAGTCTATGTTTGGGCAATTTATGGCCACAATTACACATATGGCAGACAGAATGCCTGTTCTCAAATGAGAGCAGCAGTCTACAATGTGGAATCCTTGGGCACTGGGAAGACCTTTGAGAGGTTGATACATGTCGGAGCCATGGAGTATGTTGGTACGGCGGATCCAACAGATGCATATCTTTGGTTAATGAAGCTAGAAAAGGCTCTCAAGATCCTTAGCATCCCCAAGGCTGATAAGGTGAAGCACACAATGTACCTTCTGAAGGGAAGTGATGGCCACTGGTGGGCCACTGAGGAAGAGAAATGACCAGGTGTTGAGGTTAGTTGGGAGGAGTTCAGGTGGGAGTTTGTTAGTAGGTACTTCCCGTGTACCTATCATGATGAGAAGATCTCTCAGTTCGAGAAGATCAGGCAAGGACCCATGATGATTAATGAATATGAGGCAAGATTCATGGAGTTGTTGAGGTTCTGTCCTCACATGGAAGTGACATATAAGGAGAGGATCAGATGTCATAAAAAGGATCTAAACGGTGAGCTGATGACAATTGTGAGAAGTTTGCAACATTCGTGGAATCTATCAAGAGGATTGAACAGTCAGTAGTTGAGATGTGGGAGAAGAGTGCCAAGAAGAGGCCTGCACGGTACCAGGGGTAGTCGTCAGGAGGCTTTAAGAAGCCTAGGATTTCTACACCGCCATCTCAGTATAGGTCCAGTGTACAGACTCAGTGGTCACCTAGGAAGGGAAGAGGCTACAATTTTCCACCAACATGAGCCACCAATGCAACATCATTATCAGTGATAGGGTCATCAAGGCCATGATATGAGAATAGAATGTGCTATAAGTGTGTCTAGGTCAGGCATACCAAGTAGTTTTGTTCCATAAAGGATGATGAGGTGACCCAATAGTCGAGGTAGAGCCAGTAGGGCTCATAGAGACAACAATACAATAGTAGAGGAGGATGAGGACATGGACAAACATCACATGATGGTTCTTCAGAAAATGCCAACATGGAATAGGGATGTCAGAAGGTGAAGGATAGATTCTATGCCATGAGTTAGCCAGAGGGAGTGGTCAACATGTGAGTAGTGATAGGTCATATGAATTATTTCATTCTGATTTGTCTTCTTTTTACTTTGTATCTATTTTGGTTGATTCAGGTGCGACCCACTCTTTTATTACTCGTGAAGTGATTGCTAGTAGCTCTTTGCTTGTTAGACATAGACACGAAAACCTTCATTTTAAAACCCCTTTGGTTGGCTCTACAGAGTTGTGAGAGGTGTGTCCTTCTTGTGTCCTTTCTTTTTTAGGTTATAGCATTCAAGTGGATCTCATACCGTTTGACATACATGGATTTTATGTGATCCTTAGAATGGATACTTTGGAGAAGTATCGTGTGGTCTTAGACTATGGTGCTAAGGTGGTGAAATTTTGGGATGGCAATGAGACATGGATCTTCCAAGGATATAAGAAGATTCTCTTAACATGTCTAGTGTGAGCGATGGTGGTGGAGAGGCTAATGAAGCAAGGTGGTGAGGCATATTTGGCACATGTGAGGGATACTAAGGTGAGGAATCCTAGTATTCAGGAAGTACCAGTTGTCTATGAGTTTGAGGATGTGTTTTCAGAGGAGTTTCCATGTGTTTCCCCACCTCGAGAGATTGATTTTGAGATCAATCTAGTCTCGGGTACACAACTGATAGTGCAGGCACCATACAGGATGGCACCATATAAGATGGCAGAGTTGAAGAAATAGTTACAAGAGCTGCTTGAGAAGGGTTTTATCAGACCAAGTACATCACCATGGGGGTGCTCCAGTACTATTTTTGTAACATCCCTGACCTGGGTTATGAACTAACCCTAGGTGTTTTGCTTAATTATGTAATTAAATGCTTGTGATTATCTTTTGGTATGTAATTAAATCTCCTGAGGAACATATATTTCTATTTCTTTCCTTTTTAAACAATGTTGTAGTATTGTTTTGTAATACAGGGACCTATGTGCAAATTACCCAATTTGAGGGGTTAACTTGCAAATTGCAAATTTTAAGATGTTCCTCTGGTATTGAGACATAATAAAAGTGAATATGATGAAGTATGACGGATTCTCCAAGCTTGGGCATCAAGATGCAGCTTGTGGAGCAATCCTTGTGCTTAAAACCCTAATTTTGGTGTAAAGTGCAATTTACCCAAAATATAGGATGCAACATGTAAAATACACCTTTTAGAGTATCTTTTATGAATCTTGGAATCATTTCGAGTAAGAATGATGAAGAAGGCACTTCAATTGAATAATTAATTAAGAATGATAACCTTTGTAATTGAATCACCAAGTTGTAAGCATAATGACCCCTTTTATGTGCAACTTAGTAAGAAGTTGGCTTTCTTTACCCTTAGATCTTGGGTTTAAGATGAGTTTTGTTTGAGAAATGAGTAGAAGGGACGTGCCTAAAGGAGAGAAGGACCTAGATGAGAAATCAAGAAACTATATGTCCTTATGTTGAAATTCTACCCAAAGTATATAGGTTCCTTTCCTTTGCAAACAAAGGACTGTTTCCTTCACTTCCTCACTTATCCCCTTGCTTGGATCGACTAAGGCAGAACTCTGGAGCAGAGGAGAATGAATAAGGATTTCTAGGTAAGCTTTGATCCTCATCTTGCTCGGATTCATGGAGGAAATCATTGTGCAAGGTTGGTTTTATGGTCTTTCTTACTTGGTTCCTCCTTCTAGCCGACTTTTCCCAACCAATTCTTGGAGAAACGACCTTGGCCGACCTGTGGAGATCAAGACGCCATTAAAATATGGGAATCTTGGAGCTCTAGGACTGACCTTAAGGCGGGTTTTATAACTCTAAACCCTTATGCTTTGTTATGCATCTCTTTTCTATGTGATAGTTGCTAGTTCTTCCTTTCCCCTATCATCCCTTGCACTCTTGCAAGCAAAACCGTAAAGAACAGACCTTAGCCTCAAGGTAGATGAGAATGGGCGTGAATACCTAGGCAACTTTATCAAACGGTCTCCCACTCTTTTGGTCCAAACGGTTTCAAAACCGTTTGGGACCAAACGGTTTCAAAACCGTTTGGACTCATGCGGTTTGAAAAACCGTTTAGACTCAAACAGTTTCAAAACCGTTTGGGAGGTTTGACCAGGCGTTGACCATTTTAGGGTCTACGGGACACATTATGAATTAATCACCTACAAAGAATCATCATATAATTGCAAGTAAATCTCAAGTTGAAGGCACTTTAATCACCTAAACCCTAATCGGGTTCAATTGCTGATTTCATGGGCTAATCATGTTGAAGTTTGGGTTGGGTGGCCCAAACGGTTTCCAAACCATTTGGGTATCACCCAAACGGTCTCAAGACCGATTGGTGATCACCCAAGACCGTTTGGAGGTCTAGGGTTAAGGGAATTTGATCAATTGAAGGTCCAATCATCATAGGTTGTTGAAACAATCAAAGTGCTGATTTGGTGACCTAATTAGGGTTCAACCCTTAACAAATTGACTTAGTTTTTTATGGGACTTTGGGGAAACGGTCTCAAGACCGTTTGGAGGTTGTCCAAACTATCCCAAGACCGTTTGGGATCAGTTCATGGTCCATTTGGGTGATAGTTGATGGGTTCAACTTCAATTAAACTCATGTTGATTGATGTTGATGGTTGATCGATTATAAACCCGAATCCAAATGGTCCTAACCCTAATTGATGACCAATTGAGGGTCAATTGAGTCTTAAATTGGTTAAGTATTAACTTAATTAGCCCAATTGATGAGTGGATAACATGTATGAGATCAATTGAGGGGTTCAACATTAGAAACCCTAATCAATTGCAAGTGTTGATGCAGTTTCTAGGTCCATGCGGTTTTGAGACATTTGGACCAAACGGTTTCAAAACCGTTTGGACTCATGCGGTTTACAAACCATTTAAGGTCATGCGATTTCAAAGTCAACCTTGGCTAAACGGTCAACATGATCAAATGGTTACAAGACTGTTTAAGGGAAAACGATCTTGAGTGTGATCTTGTCCATGCGGTCTTGAAGGTCAAAGGTACCAAACGGTCAACTCTTCCATGCGGTTTCAAAACCCTTTGGAGGTTGAAGTGTGAAACCATTTGGGGACTTTTAGGGTTAAGAATGCTTAATGCTTTGAAGACTTAGATGGTTCAATGGTTGATTAACTCAAACCCTAATCATACCTAAAGACAATGAGGGAACAAGTAATGAGTTGATTGATGTAGGTTGTGATCAAGGGTGAACATTACCTAGGTACCCTTGAAGGGTTCAAGTAGACAACACCCCTTGATCAAGCAAACCCTAATGACCATAAGGGTGATGACTCGACTTATGTTAATCAAAGTTGACTTGACCTAACCTAATCTAGAGTGATGTAAACATCATCTATTAGTGAAAGGAGAGAGAATGCTCCTAATATGAATGAAAGTCAAGTAAAATACCTTCAATATTAATGAATGCACATGATTAGGGTATGATCCACCAAAATGAGATCATGGAAAGCCTAATTATGGTGATTAATGAATCTTAACCTAATTTGAGGGTGATATGATAAAATGTACAATAAACCCTAATTCCAGGTCATGCTTTCAAGCATGAATCTTCATGATTGAAGTATGAGATGAGGAATCATTATTCCTAATCATAATGAAAGGGATTGAATAACCCTAATTGATATTAATGAGGGAACCTAGCCTTAGTGAAGGCATGAAGGTACAACCCTTGATTTGAAAGGTTATTCTGCTTTATGAATTGTTGATCTGGAAATGAATTATTTATTATTATCAATTGAATTGACCATGCATGTTCTTAGAAGAGAATGATCATAACCAGGTAAGGGTTATGATATTATATTCACTGAAAGCATACTATGAGCTTTATGAATAGTGATATATGCTATGTTGCCTATGTTTAAGTGGCAATATATGAGATTAATGGGCTGTAAGAGCCATGAGCAACATCAAGGTCATGCTAATTAGATGACTTATGATGATCCAAGGGTTTGAACACCCCTATTCTTGAATCATAGTAATGAAATGATTAAGAATTGGTACCCATATGATAAGTGATGTGAGTTAAACCTGATACATTTAGTATTCTTCTTTTATAGCAAGTGTTTAATAGTTAAATGCTTGGAAACATGCTTGATGTTAAAAGGATGCTGAAATGTACCTAAATAATCAAGTATAATCATACCATGTAGAGCCCTAATCATAGATCCATCATTGTCAGAAGCCAAATGATGGTGAAACAGGTTTTCCTAAGGGAACTCCTGGATCACATACTTTTGAGTATGTGGGGGATTATGGACGTGAATATCCTTACATCCTAGTGTAGGAATTGATGTAAGATGTACCTTAATCCATCAACCCTTCACTATATGTGTTTATGCTGGGGTGATGTTTCACTAATCTCCCGAGGGAATCTTTAAATGCCACATCGATGAGAGATAAACAAGAGATCTTTCGATGGTGAAGAGAGTATAGAATGCCACTGTGACTCTGATAGTGAAGTTTCCATAATACCCTGGAAAGCTATCTTAGCAGAGACACGAGATCTCCTGCATGTTGATCCTCACACTGACTGAGGAAGATGAGGTCATAAGAATCCAACTCTTTTGATGACCTATGTATGGTACCGATGCGACTTAGTAGTGATCGATTGGAGTATGAGCGGTATACCTCACCTCCGCAGGGCATAATAATGTTTGTAAAATATAATCATTCGTGTAGCATAACTGCTTAGGTTGAACTACGAGAAATAATGATTGATGTTACATTGTTTATAATGTTCCAGTCAAGTAATTAGTATACATGTTCTTCATATTCCTTATAGAAGTAAATGTCACTTTATTTACTCGTAAGATTGCTGTTGAATGTTATAAGTTACTTTGCTTATGTTATTCCTTACATGCTATAACAAAGCTTCTGGCGGAGAGTTATAACTCTCGCTGGGACAATTATTTAAAATTGTCTCACCCCATAGGTTTCAACTTTTTAGGTGGTCGCCGAGGACGAGGGAACCAATCTGAGGGTGAGCAGTATCTGCAGGAGCAACACCAGGGACATCAGTGAATCGCAGGTGGAGATACTGACTGTCAAGTCTTGTAGATAGTACCCTAGTATGTCTTATGTCGTCTCTATACTCTCAGGTCCTAGGAGTTAGTAGGTCTGAGATTTTTGGCTTTAAGCCTCGAGATTTTGTATCTGGATGTATATAATCACTCGAGAGGTGATTTCACAATGATGTAATGTTAAAACATGATGTAAACTATTTATCTTGTTTCTTATAATGGAGTTTTATGATTTAAAGATCTTTTCTTAAAAAGTTTTAAATTTTAGTGATTTTTCATAATTCTGCTGCCAGTTAAACAATCATTTCCGCTTTAGTTAATCCTATTTTTGCAAGACGAGACGTCTCAACAAAAGTGGTATCAGAGCTCTAGATTCGCTGAGTCTACAGAGACATAGGACTTAGGATGTTGAGTCTATTCTTAGTGTTTTCCAGTATATCTAATAGTGTCTTCTGCTCCTCAGGAGAAGAAGATAAGTAAGGATGTCTAGACCACACGAGGAGTATGTGGCAGAAAGTAGTTTCGCTGCACCCCAAGAAGGTGCAAGGAACCTGGAGATAGAACAACCTGTACCTGAGCCACCCATGGAGCCACCTCAGTTTAACCCAGCTGACATGGGGAACCCAGGTGTTCAGACCATGTTCGGGCAGTTTATGACTGCCATGACACACATCACAGATAGGATGCCCATGCCTGCACCTAGGGCACCTGCCCAGTCAGAGGGACAAGGTATTGGTAAAATGTTCGAACGACTACGCCGAGTGGGAGCAACTGAGTACTTCGGAACGGCTGATCCTATAGATGCCGATCTGTGGTTAACTGAGTTAGAGAAGGATTTTAGAATCCTAAACATCCCAGAAGCTGAGAAGGTTAGACACACTGTCTATCTTCTCAAGGGGAGTGCTGGTCACTGGTGGACCATGGAAGAGCAGAAGAGGCCTGGTGTGGAGGCTACATGGGAAGTCTTTTGTCAGGAATTTGTTAATAGATACTTCCCAAAGACGTTCCTAGATGAGAAAATCTCTCAGTTTGAGAGGTTGAGGCAAGGTTTGATGAACATTAACAAATACGAAGCTAAGTTCATGGAGTTGCTGCGGTTCTTTCCGCACATGGCTGCTACCGAGGAGGAGAGGATTAGACGGTTCGAGAAAGGGCTGAACGCCGAGTTGACTACTCCCGTGTCTGCCCTAGAAAATCGGGAGAGGTTTGCTACCTTCGTTGAGTCAGTCCAAAGGATAGAAAGGTCTGTAGCCGAGAAGAGGAAAACCCATAAGAGATATCCTCAGTTCCAGGGGTCTTCTTCTAGAGACTTCAAGAAGCCTAGATTTTCTACGCATACACCACCACCACCTAGACCTAGTGCTCAGACACAGCGGACACCGAGTAGAGGTAGAGGACGAAGCCTAACGCTACAAGAGGCTCGCAACTCAGCATCGATGTCAGTCACAGGACCACCCAAACCATAGCAACAAGACAGAAGCTGTTACATATGTGGGAAGGTGGGACATCTGATGAAGGAATGTAGAGCTAGACCAGCAAGTGTAACACAACCACAGAGGCAGAGTCAGCAAGGATCCCAGAGAAGGCAGTTTCAAGGAGAAGCTAGAGGATGTGGAGTTGTGGACAAGTGTCCCAAGTTGGATCGTCAACACCGAATCAACCTCAGACGACAACAAGGTTCTACACAATGAACCCACCTGATGAAGTGATCAACTCTCGGGTTGTGGCAGGTCAGATGGAGTTGTTATATTCTGATATGTATACATCCTGTGTTGTATCTGTTTTGATTGACCCGGGTGCTACGCACTCCTTTATCACTCGAATAGTGATTCACAACTGCAATATGACAGTTAGTCATAGGGAAGATAGCCTTTTGCTAGAGACTCCGTTGAGAGGGTCTATCGTGTTGCAGGAGGTATGCTCTCCCTGCATCCTCTTCTTTTCTGATCATCGCATTTAGGTGGATCTTATACCACTTGAGATGCAAGGATTTGATATAATCCTTGGGATGGATACCTTGGAAAGGTATAGGGTTGTTTTGGATTGTGAATCCAAGCAAGTCGTGTTTGCTGATGAAAGCGACACATGGATCTTTCAAGGAGAGAGAAAGATTCTACCCACCTGTCTTATATCAGCTATGGTTGCTGAGAAGCTGATGAGGCAAGGATGTTATGCATTCTTGGCCCATGTGGTAGATACTACCATGGAGAGTCCTAGCCCTGCTGAAGTTCATGTAGTCAGGGAATTTGAAGACGTATTTCCTGAAGAACTTCCAGGTGTGCCACCACCTCAGGAAATTGATTTTGAAATCAATTTGATCCCAGATACACAACCTATAGCACAGACACCGTATAGGATGGCGCCTGCTGAGATGGCTAACTCAAGAAACAACTGCAAGAGTTGCTTGAGAAGGGTTTTATCTGACCGAGTACTTCACCTTGGGGTGCTCCGGTCCTCTTTGTTAAAAAGAAAGACGGATCAATGCGGTTGTGCATTGATTATATACAACTAAACAAAGTAACAATAAAGAATAAGTACCCTCTGCCGAGGATTGATGATCTCTTCGACCAATTGTGTGGTGCAACCGTCTTCTCGAAGATAGACTTGAGTTCAGGATATCATCAACTTCATATTAAGGATGGTGACATACCCAAGTCTACCTTTAGGACAAGGTATGGTCACTATGAGTTCACAGTTATGTCATTTGGACTAACTAATGCACCAACTGCATTTATGGAACTCATGAATAGAATCTTCCGACCTTTCCTCGATCAGTGTGTTTTTGTCTTCATATATGACATTCTGATTTATAGTAGAGATGGTCATCAACATGAACAACACCTTCGTCAGGCTCTAACCTTGCTAAGAGAACACAAGCTATACGCTAAGTTTAGCAAGTGTGAATTCTGGTTGCCGGAAGTATCTTTCCTTGGACACGTGATATCTGCCTCGGGTATTCGTGTTGATCCTAAGAAGGTAGAATCTGTTCTATAATGGGAACAGCCGAAGACACCAACGGAGATCCGTAGTTTCTTAGGGTTGGCTGGCTATTATCGAAGGTTCATTAAGAACTTCAATTCCATAGCCTTACCCTTGACTAAGTTGACTCGGAAGGATGTTCCTTTTGTTTGGAGTGACAAGTGTGAGCAATCTTTCCAGCTACTGAAGGAGAGGTTGACAAGTGCACCTGTACTTGTGTTACCTGAGCAAGGCAAAGGATACGTGGTTTTCCGTGATGTCTCCAAGAATGGACTCGGATGTGTGTTGATGCAGGATAAACAAGTGATTTCTTTTGCTTCTCGACATCTTAATAAACACGAGGAGAATTATCCGACACACGATCTGGAGTTAGCTTCCTTGGTTCATGCCTTGAAGATCTGGAGACATTATCTCTACGGAGAGACATTCCAGATTTTCACGGATCATAAGAACCTTAAGTACATCTTCTCTCAGCACGAACTTAACATGAGGCAACGTCGCTGGATGGAGTTAATCAAAGACTACGATTGTACAATTGATTACCATCCGGGGAAGGCCAATGTGGTTGCAGATGCTCTAAGTAGGAAATCAGCAACACCAACGGTAGATAGAGCACAACTAAACTCTTTAGTATGCTCTAGGAGAGATATGCTTATCTCCTTAAGGCAAGACAATGTACAGTTGAAGGTGTCATTGTTAGTCGGGTTGTTGGCTGAGATGCATATAAAACCTACCCTAAGAGAGCAGATTAAGGAGGCACAGCAAGTTGATGCTACAGTTCAGTAGATCAGATCAGAGTATGGTGAGGAGAAGTGAGATTGTGACGTCCCCGAATTTTCTAAAACTTAATCTAATGTGTGACGTCCAAATTGAAACCCTCACCTCAGCGAGAATCCCAATTTAAACACCCCACACTAGGCTAAGAAGAAGAAAATCAGAGGAAGTCAGAAGGAAACAATCAGTAGCACATGTACATGAACAATAATAAAACCACACACACATGTTCATCATTCAGCATATAATTACAACATGAATTGTTACAACATTTGATTTACATATTGACCAACAAACTTAAACATATACATGTACTACCACTAGACTACAAGATCTTAAGACAACAGGTCCACCTGTACATCAGCTTGCCACACAACTCTCAACTATCCCAGATCTTCAAGAGCGTAACCACAACCTAAACAAAAAGATTACATGCGGTACACGTCAACACAATATTCAAGAATATTGTACTGAGTACGCCTACGTGTCTTTTCTATACCTCTCATCATATCTTGGCAATAAGATAAAACTAATATACTTGGCATTAACAGAAGAATATAAGAAAAGTGTATACTTACACAAAGATATTCATCAACAAAAGAGAACACATGTTTTAAGCACATTTTCCATTATATATAAGGCCTTTATGATCACTACCAAAGAGTTAGATCATCTGTACAAGGTGACCACTACCAAAGAGTTGGGTCCAAGCACACTGCCTAAGAGTTGGTGCTTCCATATGTACAATGTGACCACTACCAAAGAGTTCGGTCACTTCCAAGCACACTACCAAAGAGTTGGTGCTTTCATATAATGGAACTGAGATATTATGTTTGATGTGTTCATAGCAGTAAGTATAGAAAACCAACCAACATATCATACAAGAACAATCATTTCATCCAATACCATATGCCAAGTATCTTATTATGCATATAACACAAGCATATTGTATAATAAGCCAAGTAAGAGGTAATGGCGTACCTTCCAAAGAGACATATCATACTAAACACATATCACTGATGTCAACTATAAGCTTGGTCAAACCTGATCAAAACAAGACCATATACTATCATCAGGTTCTCATCTTATTATATCTCATCTTAACCCTATTTATATCCATTTTAGGGTTTACCTTAGCTCATTAAGATATGTGCATCATTACTTATCTTATCTTCTTGTAATTATGTTACTAATATTATATTCCAGATTAGGATACATAATCTGAATATCATGTTCTGTATCATTCTTTATACATATTAAACCTAGGTTACATGTATTGTACAATTTAGGATTTTATCTCATATATTAAAGGTCATCTTCATATAACATGAATTCCATGCATCTAACTGATATCCGAGTTACATATTAGCCTCACATTACTGATATGAAGGTATTATGTAATTATCATGATTTATTGAGCATGCATGTATTTATTGCATTTTATTTAGGGTTATTAGCCCTAATTAGCCATATTAATCAAATTATATACTTTCGTGCATCAGCATGACCATATCTGATATCATATGCAGTCTAAACATGATTATGGACTTACTTACATGATCTCATAATTTTAGGCCATCATTTGATATTTATTACTCAAGAAGTAAGTATTACACATATTATATGATATCACTCTTTTTAGTGCATCAAAATCCTAATATAATGGTTCCAGGTTGTTCTACACATTTTTCTGAGAAAAACGGTACCTTGTTTGTATTTTTCTGATGACCAGGATAATTATTGTGAATTATTGAAGATAAAGGTATTTATTGGAATTTTGTTACCTTTGGGCCAACCATCAGTCGCCGCGTGGCTTCAGGGCAACAATTCCTTCTTTGCCTTGCTGGAGTCCGGCCAGTTCGGTCTGGGTACCTGGTTCACCCGTCCTCCCCTTTCTTCTTGTGTGACGCATCCTGCCGTGCCTCTGTCTTGCAGAGACAACGTCGCACGGCTCTCAGCCGGTGAGAAACCGGCCGTCCTCCACGTCCGACGCCGCCGTGGCCGGGAGACCGGCAAGGGACCTGCCACCACTGGGATGCCGCCATCCTCTGTCTCATGATTTCTTGTGCGATCCCAGCACTGCGCTCGCTAGCGTGAGCTTCCGCCCAACGCCGCCGTCGTGGGGCTTCTGCTCCAACAACGAGATCTGCCCTCAGCGCCTCCTACTCGGTCCCTTCCAGGTCGACGCCTCGTGAACGTCTGCCCCCATCTGCTAGCATCGCTCCCGCTGTGCTAGCCTGCTCTCGAGTGCCGCCGAGGCAGATCAATGCCGGTGAGGTATCGGAATCTCCTTGCTCCTCCTCAACATCTGAAACACAAACTCCCCCAAATCCGTGCTTTTCTGCTGTGTGAGCAACGACCGCTTCTTTGCCGCTGAGCTCCTTCAAAACCAGAATCCTGGGGATCTCCTTCAGTTCACTTCTTCCTCATGATCTGTTCAGGCACTGCTACACCACTTTTCTTCCAAGACATGAGCGTTGCCATGAGTGGTGGCTCTAGCGGTCGTGAAAAGATTGGAGAACCTGCCGAAGCTACATTCTTTCAAGCGCCATCGTGGGTTCCGATGCCGGCGACAGATTCTAAAGGAGTGGTCCCCCATACATCTTCTCAGGCCCTGCCATGGTGATGACAGCCTCCACCCAGATCGGCTCTAGCATGAGTCCTCAACACGATGCCTACCCCATCGTTACCCTATTCACGCCACCAGCAGTTTGTGGTGGAGAGATGAGGGAGACCGAGCACTCAACTCGTTTAACCCAGATTCATATTACATGGTTGACGGGTCATAGAGAGTCTCTACACTACCGACGGTAACTGCCCCAGCCTCTCGCTCCTTCAGTCACACGATCATTGATCGTGGATGTGACAACATGCTCTTTTCCTACTCCATGATATCAGAATGGTTTCGAGGAGGCTAAACATCTTTCTTCCATAGGATCATTCCTATCCAAGGGTGTGGATCAGAGTGCTAACTAGGCCAGACCGTGGCACTCCACAAAGCAAAGCATAGACCATCCAAAATGTATGTGATGTTAGTTTGATTAACAACTTAGTCTAAGGTGGTAAAACCTTGTTCGTCAATCACCAAATATTTTCATAACTTTACCATATTCAAGCTTACTTAACCTCTATTAGGATCATTCCAAAGTCACCTAATTTGGGACATAGCTTCCTGACAACTCAAGCTACCTTGTACATGAATTTCGTGTCAAATATCGACTGGTCATGAATTTACTTATGTCATTAGACATTTTAGGATTCCAAAAGTCCACTTCATCACATCCAACACACCTTAAAAGAAATTTCATCCTCGAAATTAAGCCAACATCCACTTTGTCACATCATATACATCTTAAAAGAAATTCCGTCCTCGAAATTAAACCATACTCATACTTCTACGGGAAAACCTTATCTTGCCTTCATTCACATGTTCGACACCACTCTATGTCCAACATATCCAAAATTAAAGCTCCATAAACATATCCAAACCACTGCTAGGAGGTTTCAAAAGCATCTAGAGCAAAACCTCAATTCATAGAAGGCTCAACAAGGGTTTAGAAGCTCAGATTAGGTCATAACATATCTCATATGCTAGATTTTCTTCCTTATCTTTACCCACGCATTAGGATTTCCGCATCATATTATCATGTTCTAAAGGAGTTAACTAATATTAACTCATGCATCAAGGTGTCATCAACATTTTATTTAGCTCATTGTTAGAACATGTTCATCATTGACATATGCCTTTTAGGAGGGAGTTAACTAAAGTTAACCCACATTATCCATCTAGATTACATCAAGGTGTCATAAACGTGATGTTGTGCTAACTATCAAACTATATTTTTCATCTTTATTAAGCATTAATATTAACACCTCATGTAGCATATTTCATTCATATGATCTTATTTCATTGTTCATAATCAATTAAAACATTCACTAGTGATTTCATCACAAGATTAACCAACAATATCACATTATCATCATTATTTATGTATGTGGTTAACCATTTATGCATTGATATCAATTAAACCATCTCTAAATTTGCATTATATCATGTCCATATATCACATCTAGAAATTAGATCACATCTTACATTTATTATATCATGGTTGTGCTAACAAACTTATGTGAGTGGCATATATCGAAACTTCGTCTAGTCCAACTGAGGTTCTCTTGTCCCATATATTGAGGGTAGTAACATGCTCAGTCTCTCTGAGCTCACTCAACTTTATGAGTATCTCATACGCATATACTTTATCTTTTCTTTGTGATCTAGGGTTATCGGATTGCCTCATTGGCACTAAAGATAGCTTCATAGCTCTAGCCACGTAAGCACAAACCAAAACATGCTATGACATGATGTTCTCATCACAGGCCTTCTACCCATGAAACACTATATCTCAAAACTCTCTTATATGCACCACTAGATTCCTATGTGGGAAACCACCAACCCGAGCATGAGGCTTCACAGAAACTAACATAGCTACCTCCTCCAGGGTCTTGGGCTCTCTCCCTCACCCAGATGGAAGGCACTCATATTGATGTTCACATGCACATATAAAGAGGCTCTCTCTATCTCTAGGATTTGGTCCTCCCAAGGATATCTAGGGTTCCACAAAACTGTAAGAATCATGCATAAAGCAACTCAACTCATTCACTCAGGAGTAGTCTAGTTTAGGACATATCATATCACATATCTCAGAATTCTTATATCTTGGAGTTTAGGTTCTCTGACCTTCTCCCTGTGGGTCTCGCTCTCTCTTGAGCTAACCCTAAAACTGGTCCTAACACTAGAGGTCCTCCTTTGTAAAAGAGTTTGAGGCGCATGCTGACTCACAACCTTGTCTTAACTTAACATATCTTATTTCATAAAAGAACTCATACTTGCATCATCAAAACTTATCTCAAATCCTCAAAAACAAACATAGATAATCATAACCATCTATATAAGACTTAGACCGTATCATCAAACTTATTTCATCTATCATATATTCCAACAAGGCTTTAGACATCTAATCTAGAACTACTCTCTCTTCTAGACTGATGTCATCACTTTCACTTAGGTTGCATGACCACCTCCTACTCGTACATGTGTGGGGACACATTTTTGTAATACATATACATATTAAAATATTATATAGTTTTTCTCCGATAAAACATGCGTCAGAGAAAACTATCAAGGTTCGATCCGATTGGAATAAAAAACTAATCCAGAAAACGAGTGTCCCACACATTGTAGAGAGTCCAGTTTCATGAAAACTAGTGAAAAGGGTGAGAACAAGGGGTAGACTAGTGTAGCTACTCTAGACAATGTGCGCAATATGTCTAGGGTTTCTCTTCCTTTTATGTACGTCATTTCCAAATAGTGCAACGTCCCATACCGCTGCACTACAAGGAAAGAACGACAAATAAGGACTTGCTACTCAACAAGCACCAGTCTAGACCTAGTTCTCGGACAGCTAGGTGCTAACCTAGAGGCTAGGTCAGATCAAGTCTCTAAAAGACGACTAATCTAACCCTACAGATTATTAAGTTCAAGGTTCTTTAGTTTTGCGTTGCATAATGAGCAAATGTCAGGCTTTGCTATTGTTCATGCTCTGATACCACCTGTGACGTCCCCGAATTTTCTAAAACTTAATCTAATGTGTGACGTCCAAATTGAAACCCTCACCTCAGCGAGAATCCCAATTTAAACACCCCACACTAGGCTAAGAAGAAGAAAATCAGAGGAAGTCAGAAGGAAACAATCAGTAGCACATGTACATGAACAATAATAAAACCACACACACATGTTCATCATTCAGCATATAATTACAACATGAATAGTTAAAACATTTGATATTACATATTGAACAACAAACTTAAACATATACATGTACTACCACTAGACTACATGATCTTAAGACAACAGGTCCACCTGTACATCAGCTCGCCACACAACTCTCAACTATCCCGGATCTTGAAGAGCGTAACCACAACCTAAACAAAAAGATTACATGCGGTACACATCAACACAATATTCAAGAATATTGTACTGAGTACGCCTACGTGTCTTTTCTATACCTCTCATCATATCTTGGCAATAAGATAAAACTAATATACTTGGCAGTAACAGAAGAATATAAGAAAAGTGTATACTTACACAAAGATATTCATCAACAAAAGAGAACACATGTTTTAAGCACATTTTCCATTATATATCAAGGCCTTTATGATCACTGCCAAAGAGTTAGATCATCTGTACAAGGTGACCACTACCAAAGAGTTGGGTCCAAGCACACTTCCTAAGAGTTTGTGCTTCCATATGTACAATGTGACCACTACCAAAGAGTTCGGTCACTTCCAAGCACACTGCCAAAGAGTTGGTGCTTTCATATAATGGAACTGAGATATTATGTTTGATGTGTTCATAGCAGTAAGTATAGAAAACCAACCAACATATCATACAAGAACAATCATTTCATCCAATACCATATGCCAAGTATCTTATTATGCATATAACACAAGCATATTGTATAATAAGCCAAGTAAGAGGTAATGGCGTACCTTCCAAAGAGACATATCATACTAAACACATATCACTGATGTCAACTATAAGCTTGGTCAAACCTGATCAAAACAAGACCATATACTATCATCAGGTTCTCATCTTATTATATCTCATCTTAACCCTATTTATATCCATTTTAGGGTTTACCTTAGCTCATTAAGATATGTGCATCATTACTTATCTTATCTTCTTGTAATTATGTTACTAATATTATATTCCAGATTAGGATACATAATCTGAATATCATGTTATGTATCATTCTTTATACATATTAAACCTAGGTTACATGTATTGTATAATTTAGGATTTCATCTCATATATTAAAGGTCATCTTCATATAACATGAATTCCATGCATCTAACTGATATCCGAGTTACATATTAGCCTCACATTACTGATATGAAGGTATTATGTAATTATCATGATTTATTGAGCATGCATGTATTTATTGCATTTTATTTAGGGTTATTAGCCCTAATTAGCCATATTAATCAAATTATATACTTTGGTGCATCAGCATGACCATATCTGATATCATATGCAGTCTAAACATGATTATGGACTTACTTACATGATCTCATAATTTTAGGCCATCGTTTGGTATTTATTACTCAAGAAGTAAGTATTACACATATTATATGATATCACTCTTTTTAGTGCATCAAAAGCCTGATATAATGGTTCCAGGTTGTTCTACACATTTTTCTAAGAAAAACGGTACCTTGTTTGTATTTTTCTGATGACCAGGATAATTATTGTGAATTATTGAAGATAAAGGTATTTATTGGAATTTTGTTACCTTTGGGCCAACCATCAGTCGCCACGTGGCTTCAGGGCAACAATTCCTTCTTTGCCTTGCTGGAGTCCGGCCGGTTCGGTCTGGGTACCTGGTTCACCCGTCCTCCCCTTTCTTCTTGCGTGACGCATCCTGCCGCGCCTCTGTCTTGCGGAGACGACGTCGCACGGCTCTCAGCCGGCGAGAAACCGGCCGTCCTCCATGTCCGACGCCGCCGTGGCCGGGAGATCGGCAAGGGACCTGCCACCACTGGGATGCCACCATCCTCTATCTCACGATTTCTCACGCGATCCCGGCACTGCACCCGCTAGCGTGAGCTTCCGCCCAGCACCGCCGCCGTGGGGCTTCTGCTCCAACAACGAGATCTGCCCTCGGCGCCTCCTACTCGGTCCCTTCCAGATCGACGCCTCGTGAACGTCTGCCCCCGTCTGCTAGCATCGCTCCCGCTGTGCTAGCCTGCTCTCAAGTGCCGCCGAGGAAGATCAATGCCGGTGAGGTATCAGAAGCTCCTTGCTCCTCCTCAACATCTGAAACACAAACTCCCCCAAATCCGTGCTTTTCTGCTGTGTGAGCAACGACCGCTTCTTTGCCGCTGAGCTCCTTCGAAACCAGAATCCTGGGGATCTCCTTCAGTTCACTTCTTCCTCATGATCTGTTCAGGCGCTGCTACACCACTTTGCTTCCAAGACATGAGCGTTGCCATGAGTGGTGGCTCTAGAGGTCGTGAACAGATTGGAGAACCTGCCGAAGCTACATTCTCTCAAGCGCCGTCGTGGGTTCAGATGCCGGCGACAGATTCTAAAGGAGTGGTCCCCCATACATCTTCTCAGGCCCTGCCATGGTGATGACAGCCTCCACCCAGATCGGCTCTAGCATGAGTCCTCAACACGATGCCTACCCCGTCGTTACCCTCTTCACGCCACCAGCAGTTTGTGGTGGAGAGATGAGGGAGACCGAGCACTCAACTCATTTAACCCAGATTCATATTACATGGTTGACGGGTCATAGAGAGTCTCTACACTACCGACAGTAACTGCCCCAGCCTCTCGCTCCTTCAGTCACACAATCACTGATCGTGGACGTGACAACGTGCTCTTTTCCTACTCCATGATATTAGAACGGTTTCGAGAAGGCTAAACATCTTTCTTCCGTAGGATCATTCCTATCCAAGGGTGTGGATCAGAGTGCTAACTAGGCCAGACCGTGGCACTCCACAAAGCAAAGCATAGACCATACAAAACGTATGTGATGTTAGTTTGATTAACAACTTAGTCTAAGGTGGTAAAACCTTGTTCGTCAATCACCAAATATTTTCATAACTTTACCATATTCAAGCTTAATTAACCTCTATTAGGATCATTCCAAAGTCACCTAATTTGGGACGTAGCTTCCTGACAACTCAAGCTACCTTGTACATGAATTTGGTGTCAAATATCAACCGGTCATGAATTTACTTATGTCATTAGACATTTTAGGATTCCAAAAGTCCACTTCATTACAGAGATGGTTTCCATGACTCTGATGATCAAGTAGCATGTTATCATGGAAGGTTGAAAGTGCCAGATGTGGATAACTTGAGAAAGTTAGTCCTGGAAGAAGCTCATTCTTAGATGTATGCTATGCATCCAGGGAACACCAAGATGTATCGAAATCTAAAAGATATGTATTGGTGGCCTGGGATGAAGAAGGATGTTGTTGAGTTTGTTCTGAGGTGTCATGTGTGTCAGCAGGTTAAGGCTGAACACTAGAAGCCTACAGGAACGATGCAACCTTTACCCATACCACAGTGGAAGTGGGATCATGTAACTATGGACTTTGTTGTTGGCCTACCCAGGACAAGCAAAGGACATGATTCCATATGCGTAATAGTTGATAGGTTGACAAAGATAGTGCATTTCTTACATGTCAAAACAACCTATTCTGCTGAAAGGTTAACACAGTTGTATGTTTAGGAGATAGTGTGACTGCACGGAGTTCCAGTCACTATAGTTTCTGACAGAGGTCCCCAGTTTACGATTCGTTTTTGGGAGAGACTACACAAAGCCTTAGGCACCCAGTTAAGGTTTAGTACAACCTTTCATCCACAGACTGATGGACAGTCGGAAAGGACTATACATACCTTGGAAGACTTGCTGAGAGCATGTGTTCTTCAGTTTACAAGGAGTTGGGATCTGCACCTAAGCTTGATAGAGTTTTCCTACAACAATAGCTATCAACATAGCATTGAGATGGCTCCTTATGAAGCTTTGTATGGTAGACGTTGTAGATCACCCTTGTGTTGGTATGAAACTGGTGAATATCAACGGTTAGGTCCTGATCTTGTGCAGTAGACCACAGAGAAGATTAAAGTAATACAAAAACAGATTAAGACTGCACAAGATAGGCATAAATCTTATGCTGACAGACGTCGTAGACCCTTAGAGTTCCAAGTTGGAGACAGAGTGTATCTCAAGGTCTCGTCGTGGAAGGGAGTTCTGAGATTTGGAAGGAAAGGGAAGTTAGCTCCTAGGTTTATGGGGCCTTATCCAATCATTGAATGGGTTGGAAGGGTAGCCTATAAGCTAGAGTTACCACCAGAGTTACAAAAGTTACACCCTGTGTTTCACATTTCTATGCTGAGGAAATGTCACCCTGATACCGAGTCAGTTCTGCAACCAATGGAGGTAGAATTGAATGATGATATATCCTATGAGGAAGGACCAGTGTCGATCCTTGATAACAAAATTAAAAAGTTGAAAAAGAAAGATATAAGTCTTGTGAAAGTCCTCTGGAACCACTGTGGTGTTTAAGAAGCCACTTGGGAACTAGAGGAAGAGATGAGAAGGAAATACCCTGCTCTTTTCTCTTAATATGTTTGTTGATTTCGGGGACGAAATCCTTGTAAGGGGTGGATAATTTGTAACATCCCTGACCTGGGTTATGAACTAACCCTAGGTGTTTTGCTTAATTATGTAATTAAATGCTTGTAATTATCTTTTGGTATGTAATTAAAGCTCCTGAGGAACATATATTTCTATTTCTGTCCTTTTTAAACAATGTTGTAGTATTGTTTTGTAATACAGGGACCTATGTGAAAATTACCCAATTTTAGGGGTTAAATTGCAAATTGCACACGTTAAGATGTTCCTTTGGTATTGAGACATAATAAAAGTGAATATTATGAAGTATGATGGATTCTCCAAGCTTGGGCATCAAGATGCAGCTTGTGGAGCAATCCTTGTGCTTAAAATCCTAATTTTGGTGTAAAGTGCAATTTACCCAAAATATAGGATGCAACATGTAAAATACACCTTCTAGAGTATCTTTTATGACTCTTGGAATCATTTAGAGTAAGAATGATGAAGAAGGCACTTCAATTGAATAATTAATTAAGAATGATAACCTTTGTAATTGAATCACCAAGTTGTAAGCATAGTGACCCCTTTTATGTGCAACTTAGTAAGAAGTTGGCTTTCTTTACCCTTAGATCTTGAGTTTAAGATTAGTTTTGTTTAAGAAATGAGGATAAGGGACGTGCCTAAAGGAGATAAGGACCTAGATGAGAAATCAAGAAACTAGATGTCCTTATGTTGAAATTCTACCCAAAGTATACATGTTCCTTTCCTTTGCAAACAAAGGACCATTTCCTTCACTTCCTCACTTATCCCCTTGCTTGGACCGACTAAGGCAGAACTCTGGAGTAGAGGAGAATGGCTAAGGAGTTCTAGGTAAGCTTTGATCCTCATCTTGCTTGGATTCATGGAGGAAATCATGGTGTATGGTTGGTTTTATGGTCTTTCTTACTTGGTTCCTTCTTCTAGCCGACTTTTCCCAACCAATTCTTGGAGAAACGACCTTGGCCGACATGTGGAGCTCAAGATGCCATTAAAATCTTAGAAGCTTGGAAGCTTGGAGCTCTAGGACCGACCTTAAGGCGGGTTTTATAACTCTAAACCCTTATGCTTTGTTATGCATCTCTTTTCTATGTGATAGTTGCTAGTTCTTCCTTTCCCCTATCATCCCTTGCACTCTTGCAAGCAAAACCATGAAGAACAGACCTTAGACTCAAGGTAGATGATGATGGGCATGAATACCTAGGCAACTTTATCAAACGGTCTCCCACTCTTTTGGTCCAAACGGTTTGCAAAACCGTTTGGGACCAAACGATTTCAAAACCGTTTGGACTCATGCGGTTTGCAAAACCATTTAGACTCAAATGGTTTCAAAACCGTTTGGGAGGTTTGACCAGGAGTTGACCATTTGAGGCTCTGCTGGACACATTATGAATTAATCACCTACAAAGAATCATCATCTAATTGCAAGTAAATCTCAAGTTGAAGGCACTTTAATCACCTAAACCCTAATCGGGTTCAATTGCTGATTTCATGGACTAATCATGTTGAAGTTTGGGCTGAGTGACCCAAACAGTTTCAAAACCATTTGGGGATCACCAAAACGGTCTCAAGACCGTTTGGTGATCATCCAAGACCGTTTGGAGGTCTATGGTTAAGGGAATTTGATCAATTGAAGGTCCAATCATCATAGGTTGTTGAAACAATCAAAGTGCTGATTTGGTGACCTAATTAGGGTTCAACCCTTAACAAATTGACTTAGTTTTTTATGGGACTTTGGGAAAACAGTCTCAAGACCGTTTGGAGGTTGTCCAAATGATCCCATGACCGTTTGGGGTCAGGTCATGGTCCATTTGGGTGATAGTTGATGGGTTCAACTTCAATTAAACTCATGCTGATGGATGTTGATGTTTGATCGATTACAAACCCCAATCCAATTGGTCCTAACCCTAATTCATGACCAATTGAGGGTCAATTGAGTGTCAAATTGGTTAAGGATTAACTTAATTATCCCAATTGATGAGTGGATAACATGTATGAGATCAATTGAGGGGTTCAACATTGGAAACCCTAATCAATTGCAAGTGTTGATGCACTTTCTAGGTCCATGCAGTTTTGAGACATTTGGACCAAACGGTCTCAAGACTGTTTGAGTCCAAATGGTCTCAAGACCGTTTGGGCCCAAATAGTTTCAAAACCGTTTGGACTCATGCGGTTTCCAAACCGTTTAAGGTCATGCGATTTCAAGGTCAACCTTGGCTAAATGGTCAACATGATCAAACGGTTTCAAGAGTGTTTAAGGGCAAACGGTCTTGAGTGTGATCTTGTCCATGCGGTCTTGAAGGTCAAAGGTACCAAACGGTCAACTCTTCCATGCGATTTCAAAACTGTTTGGAGGTTGAAGTGTGAAACCGTTTGGGGACTTTTAGGGTTAAGAATGCTTAATGCTTTGAAGACTTAGATGGTTCAATGGTTGATTAACTCAAACCCTAATCATACCTAAAGACAATGAGGGAACAAGTAATGAGTTGATTGATGTAGGTTGTGATCAAGGGTGAACATTACCTAGGTACCCTTGAAGGGTTCAAGTAGACAACACCCCTTGATCAAGCAAACCCTAATGACCATAAGGGTGATGACTCGACTTATGTTAATCACAGTTGACTTGACCTAACCTAATATAGAGTGATGTAAACATCATCTATTAGTGAAAGGAGAGAGAAGGCTCCTAATATGAATGAAAGTCAAGTAAAATACCTTCAATATTAATGAATGCACGTGATTAGGGTATGATCCACCAAAATGAGATCATGGAAAGCCTAATTATAGTGATTAATGAATCTTAACCTAATTTGAGGATGATATGATAAAATGTACAATAAACCCTAATTCCAGGTCATGCTTTCAAGCATGAATCTTCATGATTGAAGTATGAGATGAGGAATCATTATTCCTAATCATAATGAAAGGGATTGAATAACCCTAATTGATATTAATGAGGGAACCTAGCCTTAGTGAAGGCATGAAAGTACAACCCTTGATTTGAAAGGTTATTCTTCTTTATGAATTGTTGATCTGGAAATGAATTGTTTATTATTATCAATTGAATTGACCATGCAGGTTCTTAGAAGAGAATGAGCATAACCAGGTAAGGGTTATGATATTATATTCACTGAAAGCATACTATGAGCTTTATGAATAGTGATATATGCTATGTTGCCTATGTTTAAGTGGCAATATATGAGATTAATGGGCTGTAAGAGCCATGAGCAACATCAAGGTCATGCTAATTAGATGACTTATGATGATCCAAGGGTTTGAACACGCCTATTCTTGAATCATAGTAATGAAATGATTAAGAATTGGTACCCATATGATAAGTGATGTGAGTTAAACTTGATACATTTAGTATTCTTCTTTCATAGCAAGTGTTTAATAGTTAAATGCTTGGAAACATGCTTGATGTTAAAAGGATGCTGAAATGTACCTAAATAATCAAGTATAATCATACCATGTAGAGACCTGATCATAGATCCATCATTGTCAGAAGCCAAATGATGGTGAAATAGGTTTTCCTAAGGGAACCACTGGATCACATACTTTTGAGTATGTGGGGGATTATGGATGTGAATATCCTTACGTCCTAGTGTAGGAATTGATGTAAGATGTACCTTAATCCATCAACCCTTCACTATATGTGTTTATGCCGGGGTGACGTTTCACTAATCTCTCGAGGGAATCTTTAAATGCCGCATCAATGAGAGATAAACAAGAGATCTTTCGATGGCGAAGAGAGTACAGAATGCCACTGTGACTTTGATAGAGAAGTTGCCAGAATACCCTGGAAAGCTATCTTAGCAGAGACACGAGATGTCCTGCATGTTGATCCTCACACTGACTGAGGAAGATGAGGTCATAAGAATCCGGCTCTTTTGATGACCTATGTATGGTACCGATGCGACTTAGTAGTGATCAATTGGAGTATGAGCGGTATACCTCACCTCCGCAGGGCATAATAATGTTTGTAAAATATAATCATCCGTGTAGCATAACTGCTTGGGTTAAACTATGAGAAATAATGATTGATGTTACATTGTTTATAATGTTCCAGTCAAGTAATTAGTATACATGTTCTTCATATTCCTTATAGAAGTAAATGTCGCTTTATTTACTCTTAAGATTGCTGCTGAATGTTTTAAGTTACTTTGCTTATGTTATTCCTTACATTCTATAACAAAGCTTCTGGGAGAGAGTTATAACTCTCGTTGGGACAATTATTTAGAATTGTCTCACCCCGTAGGTTTAAACTTTTTAGGTGGCCGCCGAGGACGAAGGAACCAATCTGAGGGTGAGTAGTATCTGCAGCAGCAACACCAGGGACAATAGTGAATCTCAGGTGGAGATACTGACTGTCAAGTCTTGTAGATAGTACCCTAGTATGTCTTATGTCGTCTCTGTACTCTCAGGTCCTAGGAGTTAGTAGGTCTGAGATTTTTGGCTTTAAGCCTCGAGATTTTGTATCTGGAATTATATAATCACTCGAGAGGTGATTTGACAATGATGTAATGTTAAAACATGATGTAAAATGTTTATCTTGTTTCTTATAAAGGAGTTTTATGATTTAAAGATCCTTTCTTAAAAAGTTTTAAATTTTAGTGATTTTTCATAATTCCGCTGCCAGTTAAACAATCGATTCTGCTTTAGTTAATGGTTTTGCAAGACGATACGTCTCAATTTTAGAAGAAGAAAGACATATCTATGAGTTTGTGCATAGACTACCGACAATTGAACAAGGTGGTGATAAAGAACAAGTATCCTTTGTCACAGATCGATGACCTGTTTGACCAGTTGTGAAGAGCTGCAATATTCTCCAAGATAGATCTAAAATCTAGATATCATCGTTTGTGGATCAAGGCATGTGACATACCTAAGTCAGCATTTAGGACTCGGTATGGTCATTACGAGTTTGTGGTTATGCCATCTGGGATAGTCAATGCACTGACAGGGTTTATGGATCTAATGAACCAGGTGTTTAGACCTTATTTGGACTAGCTCGTGGTAGTGTTTATAGATGATATCTTGATCTACTCTAGAGACAGTTAAGTAGCATGAGAAATATTTGTGTCAGGCGTTAGCCACGTTGAGGCAACATCAGTTGTACGCCAAGTTCAACATGTGTGAGTTTTAACAGAAGGAGGTGTCCTTCCTAGGACATGTGATATCTACTGAGGGAGTTGGTGAGGACCCCAAGAAAGTGGAATCTTTGATAGAGTGGGAGCAGCTAAAGACGTTGATAGAAGTTCATAGTTTTTTTGGGTTTGGTAGGATACTACATGAGGTTCATCGAGAACTTTAGTTCAGTGGTGTTACCCCTAACGAATCTGACAAGAAAATATGTGCCTTTCATATGGGACAACAAGTGTCATGAGTCCTTCTAGTTGTTAAAGGAGAAACTAACTAGTGTGCTAGTGTTAGTTCTTCCTGAGAAAGGGAGAGGATACATAGTCTTTTGTGATGTGTCAAGGAATGGTTTGGGTTGCGTGCTGATGTAGGATAAGAATGTGATTTCTTTTGCTTTGCAATAGCTTAAGCAACATGAGGAGAACTACCCAACCCATGATCTGGAGCTAGATGTAGTGGTCCATGCCTTGAAGATTTGTAGACACTACCTTTACAACGAGAAGTGTTAGATCTTCACAGATCACAAAAATATGAAGTTCATCTTTTTGCAACAGGAGTTGAACACGCGGTAGCAATGCTGGATGTAGCAAATAAAAGACTACAATTGCACGATTGATTACCATCCAGGAAAGGCTAATGTCATGGCAGCCACTTTGAGTAGGAAATCTTTTTCATCAACATCTATGGGGAAACCGTAGGTGTGTTCCTTGGTGTGCCATAAGAGAGACATGTTGGTCTCCTTGCGCCAAATGAATGTGAAGCAAGAGGTTTCCTTGCTAATTGGGTTGTTGGCACAACTACAAGTGAAGTCTGCATTGAGGCAGTATATTAGAGAGGTGCAGCAGGTTCATACCATGATACAACATATAAGATTAGAGTTCGGCAGTGAGAAGCGTAATGGATTCCATGAGGCAGATGATGGGATAGTGTGTTATCATAGCAGGGTCATGGTTCTTGATGTTGATAGCTTAAGAAAGATGGTTTTAGAAGAGGCTCACTCTTCAATGTATGTTATGCACCTAGGTAACACCAAGATGTACCATAACCTCAAAGATCTGTATTGGTGGCCTAGCTTGAAATGTGATGTGGCTAAGTTTGTGTCTAAGTGTGTTGTGTGTCAACAAGTTAAGGTGGAACATCAGAAGCCTGTATGGACGTTGCAACTGTTGCCTATACCATAATGGAAATGGGATTATGTGACTGTGGAATTTGTGGTTGGTTACCTAGGACAACCAAAAGTTATGATTCCATTTAGGTGATCATTGACAGGTTAACCAAGTCAGTGCATTTCCTTCCTATGAAGACAACATATACAATAGATAATCTTGCACAGATATATGATGATGAGATTGTGCATCTGCATGGTGTTCTAGATACCATCATGTTAGATAGAGGTCCCCAGTATACGAGCCACTTTTGGGAGTTCTTGCATACAACTTTGGGTATGCAGTTGAGGTTCATCACTACTTTCCACCCATAGATGGATGGTCAGTCTGAGATGACCATACATACTTTGGAGGATCTGTTGAGGGCTTGTGTCTTGTAGTTTTTGGGTAGTTGGGACATACACCTTAGTTTGGTAGAGTTTGCTTATAATAACATCTATTAGAGACGTATCGACATGGCACCGTATCAAGCGTTGTACAGAAGACGTTGCAGATCCTCGTTGTGTTGGTATGAGGCTGGTGAATACCAAATTCTTGGTCCTAAACTTGTGCAACAGATGATAGAGAAGACCAAAGTGATTAAAAAACAATATAAGGCAACAAAAGATAGACAAAAATCGTATGTAGAGAACCGGCGTATACTGTTGGAATTCTAAATGGGTGACAAGGTGTATCTTAAGGTCTCTCCTTGGAAGGGTGTTTTAAGGTTGGAAGAAGAGTAAGTTGGCTCCTAGGTATATGAGATCGTACCCTGTGGTAGTATGTGTTGGGAAGGTGGCTTATAAGTTGCTGAGTTGCAAAGGTTGCATCCAGTGTTCCATGTGTCCATGTTTAGGAAGTGTCACCCTGGTATAGAATTAGTCTTATAGCCATTTGAAGTTGAGCTTGATGAACATATGTCGTATGTGGAAGGACCTATGGTCATCCTTGATAGAAGAGTGAAGAAGCTGAAAAAGAAGGAAATCATGTCAGTGAAGGTTCTATGGCATCACCATGGCATTTAGGAAGCCACGTAGGATCTTAAGGAAGAGATGTGGAGGAATTACCCGTCTCTTTTTTCTTAGGATTTCGGGGGTGAAGTCCTTGTTAGGGGTTTATGGCTTGTAAGACCCATGACCAGTGTTTTGGGGTTAAGCCTATTTTCTTTGGCTTGATTATGTGTTTAGAACCTTAATCTAATCTTTTGAGATGATCTTAGATCTTGTGGAGAGCTTAAGTCTCCAATTTGAGCTTGTTTGGATGATGGTTGTGCTTTGTGTGCTTATTTTGGTGCAAATTGCAATTTACCCTAGTTGAGGAGGGGGTTATCTTTCAATTTGTCACCTCTAGAGTGTTTCTTCTCTCTCTTAGCTTCATGAGAGAGATTTTAGTGCTTTGAGGCATGTTGTTTGAACTTTGGTTGAGTGGCAGAATCACCTTGGGTGATTAGAGTTTCTAGGGTTTGTGTGCCTTGTGGGTGTAACGACCTATGTCGTGACCCATGGGTTGTTTTGTGGGTTTCATGGCCGAGACACCCCTATAGATTTTGTTGTCATGAACAATATGGTTTTGGGTGATCTTGGGTCGATATAGTTGCCTTTGTATAGGGTGTCTCGACCTAGGAGGGGTTTGGTGACCTTGTGTGTCGTGACCTTGTTGTGTTTGGTGGTGTTGTCGCGACCATGGATGGTGTTCCAAGGTGGGTCACGAACGTGACCATGTGGGTGATCCAAGTGGGTCAAGAACCATGTTAGTTTCTTGGGTGGACAAGTGTCACTTTGGATCCCTATCTTGTTGACACTTCATCTCTTTCCCTACCTCTCTCTTCCTTTGCTATATAAACCCTCTTCTCTCCATGCAAGTGATCTTTTTCGGCCATATTCCTTCCCTTCCTTTCTTGGTAGTCCTTAAAACTTGATGGAGCAAGGAGGTGTTGTTATTGGTGCCTTAAGGGATGATCAACCTTGGATTTGGTGTTGTGGTGACCCTTGATCATCTTCTACCTTGGTAAGTGTTTGCCTTTACTTTATGGTGTTTTTCTTGGATCTTCTACCCCATCGTCTTCCCTTTTTCTCAGTGTTAAACCATGTTTTGACATGGTGGTCGTACTTGAGAGTATACTCCTCCTCATAAGGGGTCATAGGCCATGTTTTCACAAGGAAACACCCAAATGAGAGAAAGTTTCTTCTCTCTTTTCCTCCTTTCTTTCTTTTGGTTTGGATTTGATCTTCTTGATCTCTTTCCTTGGGTAATCTTTGACTATGGTGTCTTCTCTTTCTTGAGGTGTCCTTGTAGCTGAGGGTGGAGCTTTTGGTGGAACTTTTTTCTTTCTCCTTTAGTGGTTGTGTGTTTGGAGCTTACAACCCTAGGAGTGACCTTCTTTCAGGACGGTTATATAACTCTTAACCTTCTCTATTAATGCAATTGTTCTACATTCATGCTACTATTTTCTATCTCTAAAATACTTACTCAACATGCTGGTAGATGATGATTGACTCTAGAACTTGGTTGATTTTGAGATCATGCTTGGTTTGGATGGAACCCGAAACACTAGTTTTGTACCCAATTTTGGTGATTGTGGTGCAATGATGTGTTTCTCCTATGTCTTGACCTTGGTTTGGTTGCATGCATGATGATCGATTGTTTTTGTGTTCCATGAAGTTTTGGTTCTATTTTTGTGCATTTTAACTTGGTTCTCTCTTTTGTTTGATATCCCTCTTCATGGTGGTTTCATAATGCAAGTGTTAGGGTTTCAATGACCAATTTTGGGAGACATTTTTGCTTCTTGAGGATGGTGGTGTTCCTTTCTGTTCTCTTCTGTTTAGTTGTGGTTTTCTTCCATTTTGACCTTTTTTACCCTTGGTTTGATGATGATCCTTGGTTTGGTTGTGGATTGACCCTTGGTAGTCTTTACACCTTGATCTTTTTGTGGTAATGGTCGAGATGATGGTTTGATGTTTGATCAAGTAACTGCCTTGATTTAGTTAGGACCTTGCTTCTATTTTGTAAGAGTTACATGATCTTATGATGTTAGTGACCTTTGCCCTTGTATTGGTGACAACATCTCACCTATCTTTTGTTTGGTCATGACCCATGACATGGTTTTGAGGTTGAGACAACCTTGGTTTTTGTCAGGTCCCCCCCCTTTGAGGTTGGTGGCCGCAACATGTTTTCTTTGGGTGGTTGGAACCCTAGCATTTGTTGGGTCAAGACATGCCTTCCCTGGTGTGTCATGATCATGACATCATGGTGTTGGTCACGGTTGAGACACTACAGATGGTTGATGGTTGCGACCCATGTTGGTGGGTGGTCATAACACATGGTTGATGGATGGTTGAGACACATGCTTGAGTACTCAATCAACACACATCTATGAGTAGGGTATAATCCACATGTAGTGTTGTGTGGATAGTTGTTTGCTTAATACTAATCATGAATCTTAACCCTAAAGTGTTACAAGAATACGGGAAGTGCCTTCTTTAGGGTTTAGTTATGTGATGTATCTACAAAACCCTAATCGGCTAAGCATGGAGCCCTAACCCTAATGATGAGTTATGTGATGCATTTCTTTCTCTCCCTTGAGATAATCATTTTGTTATAATGCTTTCTTTTTTGTGTTTATAAGTCCCTAACCTTGCAGGTGATATGTATGCCTTGTCTTGTGTATGCTATGGTGGTGTGTATATGATACAGTGTGGTGCTTATGCACACTGATGAGGCATAATGTAATGAAGCACATGCATGGTTTAGTGTGATAGTTCCTATGACCTAGTGATGGTTTGATTCCTTGAGAAGCGATATCCTTAAGTGGTGTGATTAAGGGAATGATATCCCACAATGATGTGTAACATTGGTGTTGGCCTTGTAAAGGGCAGAGATTTGAATATCATGTGGTGATTGTGCGACAAGTTCACACCCTATACATTTTATATCTTATAGAGTTGCAATGTACACTTATTTTGTGTAGAATTTGTTTTGGCTTTTTATGTTATAACTTGATTGATTCTAAAAGTCACCCAATGGCTAACTAATCAAGTGGAACCCTAATCATGTAGGTTCCCTATGCCATATATCCTTTCCAGTGTCAGTTGTAATTGTTGGATTGGTAAATCGAGTATAACTCGGAGCACATATTTTTCAATATGAGGGGTTGCAAGTTGAGGTATCTCCTTGCGTCAACAATTATAGCTTGTAGGAGACTTCCATGCATGAGCCACTCTCCTTGTGATATGGATGGCCATGCATGATCCACTCCTTTTAAGAACGACCATGTGTGAGCCTATTCTTCTAGCTCTATTACCTATACCAAGGTGGGCCAGGTGTTTTACATGGACGACCATGTGTGAGGTGATCCTTCTATTGACTTTATGTCATCTTTTGTAGTTGACTGGTATGTCTCTACGGTGTTTCTCTTGTGTTGACCAAGAGGTGCGGAGAGGTTGTGGATTCCATATCTTCTATTTGACCTTGTATGGCAATGATTTTGACCTTAGTAGCGGTCAGTTTGTATTTGGGTGGTATGACTCAAATCCTTGAGGAAAAGATAATAAAAGACATAATACAACCATGTAGTATATCCTTCCTAGGTTTAATATGAATAACATTGGTTTAGCCCCTTGCCTTATCTTTTTACTAATTTCTTAAATTATAATATGGTAAGAGAAATCAACTTTTATACATGTTCTTCACATTCCCTTTTAGAATATAACTTGATTTACTACTCAATGATAATTGCCTAGTCTTACATAATCTATTTTATTTGTTGATTATATATCATTTAGTTGAATATGCTTTACCTACTACATAGCTTATCTGTGCTTTTAATAGATGTTGGTGGAGATTTATATCTATCGTTGGGACTTTTGGTCTCACCCCATGGGTTTCCACATCTTTTAGGTGATCGAGCATGAGGAAGTTGAGATCGTGCTATTGGTGTTGAGCAGAAAGAGAACCAATAGCTATTGCAAGGTTGGATATGATGCTTGTGTATAGAAGTAGAGTCTTATGTGTTGTCCCTATACACTCAGTCCCTTGGGGAGGTTTAGCTATATGTATTGATATGATGTTTTGGCTTTATGCCCATTATTGTATAGAGATGGCAAATATGTATGTGAAAAGGTTACCTTGTGTGATAAGATGTGGCTAGAGAGCCAGTGAACAATATCTTGTATAATGTTTTGGATAGGTGATATCTAATATAGGTGGATTTTGTGGACTCATGTGCAATATGTTGTGACTCCTATGGTTTGATGAAATTAGTTTTAACTTTCCTGTGTTTTATGGTAACCTGGATGTTTAGTTTTAATTCCATAGTTTGGTTATGAGTTACCTTGTTTGTTGTGGCATGAGGTACCACATTTATATTTGAGTTAATGCATAACATGACATCAACATAAATCCTTGAATCAATTGAGTTGATCCAAAAATTGATCGGTTCAAAACCTGAGCCGGTCAGTTCATGGACCTGAGCCAATTAATTCACTTCTTGAATTGGCCGGTTGATTGTCTAGAACTGCCAAAGTTGGTTCAATTGACCTAATAGACTGAAACGATTGATTCAACACTTGAACTGATCATCTCATAGTTTTGTCAATCAATATTCCACTAATGTTGTTTTAATTGAATACCTAACTCTTTAGTAATCAAGTTTAAACTACATTCATGAATGAGCTCCTATTCCAAGTGTAACCTATGTGTGTGACCCTATAGGTTCCAAGTTATGTTACCATTGAATGTCCATAACCAATTTAAGACATCACAAGCAAAAAGTGTTATCTAGCAATACATCATTGTCACCCAAGTAATCTAAAAAGTTGGAGGACAACTTCACCCTACAATCTGTGATTGGTGTTACAATGATTGTCGAATTCCTTTTTCACTGATATCTGAATTGAACTCAAGGCATGGAATCGACATCCTCTCAATGTTCAATCCACGTTCCTTGAACTGGAGCAAACTGTATGAGATATATGCGATCTCAATATCATAAATTGATCCACAAGTGCACGTGCATGCTTTTCTCAGTCTCTCTTATCAAGTGGTCTGGATATCAAACTCTAGTAGGAGGGACAAATCCTATCTACATCACTCATGATCATCCCCATGTGTCAAAATGTACTCGAGCACCACCTTTATGGTACCTCTTATTCAAGGTCATGGTGGATGATGTTAAAGTAGTTTGAACAACATGTGATGAGTGTAGTGATTTTAGGTCTAAGAAACACAATCACATCTTCACTACGAGAGATGATTATGACCACTAATTATGGTTTCCATGTGTCACTCTCAAGGTGAGTCTGTTCGGTACACTGTTCTCCAAAAAGTACCTATGTGTTTGGTTAGATATCAGAAATCATGACTGATGAGACTATCATCTACCAACACACACTCTAGTCTTATGTGTAATTGTTGTCTATCATCCTTCCACAATAACATCTGAATAGGGACATAACAAGAATGCACATACTCTTATCATATGTATGATCTCATTGTTCACATCATCAACCCAAAGACATACTTCATTTAGTAATGTCATTCATTAGACATTTATTATGTTTCATCATTGTCTGATAACTTATTGAAACAAAACAAATTGGAAGATTGCCTTTATTATTAATCAAATCATTTACATGGTATGCCATCACAATCATCACATGATTGGCTCTCTGGTCATACATACCAACATACTCCCACTTGCACTTAGAGCCAATCACCCATGGATCCGATTCTTAGTGATCTCAACATGTCCATCAGGTCTCTACTGTGCAAGTGCTAATCCGACATGTTAGCAACATTTTTCCTATATTCAGTGTATTGCATGTTTCACATATCTTCATTGTATGACATTTTTTATGAGATGGAATTTCCATAGTGTGCTATCTGATATTCCATGCATAACCAGTTTCTCCATTGTTGTCATAGTATTTCTACTATGTCATCGATAGTTGGAACATCTCTAAGTTCATCCATATGAACTTCTATTTCCATACAGCGTCGACTCATGTGTTCATAACACCAAGATACTCTGCTTTCCTTATAGAATTTTAATAATTGTCTATAGTTCATAACTCTTTCAACTTACAACTTTAAGTTATATGGTTAAACACAAAATTATATATTGTGATCCTTAACTTCCTTTGTCATTTTTGAAAGTTTGCATCGATATAACTCTTCATATCGAACTCTTCCTTATTTTCAAATCCAAGGAACTAATCCTTGGTACTTCTCAAGTACTAATTGATTTTATTTATGACATTCTAATGACCTTCATTGGAATCTGACTAATACCATCTTGTCATGTCCAATACATACAAGATAATGGGATGAGTACATTATATAGCATACATGATAGATCCAATTGCTAGTGCATATGACATCTTACTCATGTTTTTCCCATTCTTTACAAGAATTAGAATATAGGGCTCTCGAGAGACTTATTCCATGTATCATGGACATATTCTCTCTCAATGAATCCTTCATGCTGAACTATTTTAGCATCTTGCGAATATATGTGCTCATTTTAGGTCAAGAAACTTTTCATAATTATCTCTATAGATCTTAATTCATATCCCATAGGATGTTTCACTTAATCCTTCTTAAAGAAGGTGATTTCCATACCAGGTTCCAATACTTACAATATTAGGATGTTATTCCCCATTAATATGTGGAATATTTATATGCTCCCACTAAATATTTTATAATTAGACATTTCATATTTTATCTTAACTCAAGTCAAACTCTTTGACTATATTGTCAAATCAAAATAATCCAACTCTGAGATGCTTGTTTGAACCTCTAGATTGATCATTGTAGCTTATAGACTTTATTTGCAGTAATGAAGTTATAAAACCTTCCGGTTGTATCTCATACACATCCTCTCAAATATTCTTATTATGGAATGTGGTTTTAATCTTCATATGTCAAATCTCACAGTCTTAATAGGCTGCAATAGAAAGCATGACAATCGGTGAAGGGATTTCATCACGTTCATCACTTTGAACCATTTTAAAAACCTTTTCACTCAATTTTAACTTTTAGGTTATCTATGTTGGTCTTCCTCTTGAAAACTCAACTACACCCTATGGGTTTTACCCCTTTAGGTGGTACCACCAAGGTAATACCTTTTTGGTTTACATGTATTCCATTTTGGATATCATAGCCTCAAGCCATTTCTCAGACTCTGATCCCTCAATAGATGTTGATCATTGGCTCATCATCTTATGACCAACTCACCGCCTTTCTGAGTTATGAGATATCATAATCTTTTAAGCTCATAGCGTTTTCTACTAGAAATATGAGTTTTATATTACATAAGGAACTTGAGATTCCACCACGATTTGTTATCCTCCTTGTTCCTATTTTGCCTTCTTAGGTTCAATTTTTTCTTTCTTATCTCAAACTTTTCAAGTTCTACTTTACTCCCACTAATTCAGTTGGAATTAAATTTTCCGAGTAATAAACACTTCTATTGTTGGATTGGGATCAAAGATAGTATTTAACAATTTAACATTTTGTGATTTGTGGATAAACCTTTTCAAGAAACTACTTTCTTATATAAGTTTCAATCCTTAAGACATATTGGGACCTTTCCCATACCATATCTTATAATGTGTCTTTCAAACCATTTTAGACGATACATTATTTTAGTGTAAAGCATGTAGCTATAAGGAAATTAGAAGATTAGATTGAATGATAATCACATTATGATTCATCAAGATGTGATTTCTTCTTTCTGATACATCATCATGTTTCAGGTGGAGTTCACCGCGATACATTATCACAGTCTATCAGAAGGTTCTCAAATTCTTAAAGTATTTCAACACTGGTTATATCAAAGTGTCTTAATACTCTTATCAAAGTTAATTGTGTACTTTATTCATGATCTTCTTGAAAACTTCAAGAGATTCAAGTTTGTATTCCACTAAATACAAATCATCATATCTACTAAGATTATCAGTAAATATAATGAGGTACAAATAACTACTTGTAGCATTTATTCTGAGGGTCTTTGCACATTATTATGTACAACTCCTAATAGAATGCTTATTCTCCCACTACACCTAGTGAGATGCATTTTTTCATGTTTTGCAAATAAAACTTGCATGTTTCTTATTGGTTCAATAACCAAAAGAGTCTAGATAAACATCATCATGGATTCTAAAAATGCATTTCTCATATATGTTCTCTAGATGACAACGCTATAGATATTGGTTGTTTGAGTTATCAAATTATAATCCTTCTGGTATTTATGTTATGAACATTTATCTTTAGATCCTACAAATAAATATCATGAGATATTTGGGACAGTGCGACACAAGATCACATCTTTGAAAATAGAATATTAATTATGTTATTCATAATCATCCTTGTCCATACAAGATGTAGAAAGTAAAATGTTTCTATTATTGGCATAATGAAATAGAAGTTCATTTAACTCTATTACATGCCCTGTGGGATGAGATAAATTCTATCTTTAGACTGAAGTTGCAGTAATTCTTGCTCTGCAAAGTCCGTCCTTGCCCTTTCATAAATTCTTACTTCTTATCAGATCATGTATATTCAAACATATGTCAGATTTGCATCATGTATCGCATACCCAAGATGAAGAAGTAATTGGATTTATCTTATAACGTATATACCTGAGGTGGATATCTATATCCCCTCCTTATTCTTCTTTAGTTCCTCCAGTTAGAGAGGGAAATTCCTCTTCCAGTGTCCAGTCTGGTGACAGTGGTGACAATTACTTCCCTTATTCACCCATCCCTTTGCTTTGAGTATCGAAGACTTGGGCTTCTGACCATCTTTAGAACCCTTCTTAGCTTTTCCTTTGCCTTTAGACTTCCCCTTTAGTTTTCTAATCATCATCATATACTTGGGTTTATTTTTCTTCATTTGTGCCACAGTTGTTTTCAACATGCCAAGTAACTCTGTCAACGGCTTGCTAAAGTCATTCATGTTGTAGTTCATGAAAAATTGGCTCTTTGACTTTAGTAGAGATTGGAGAATCACATTAGTGGCCAACTCTTGACCCAAGGGGAATCCCAATATTATAAGGTTCTCCACATACCGAACGCCTTGGAGACACCATATCTCTCCTATCTTGCCTGGTCTTGGAACATATTCTTCAGATGTGTGACCATCTCAATAACATCTATGTTCTTACAATATCTACGCAACTCATAGTTTGTGGAGTACAACATTAGGAACTTCACATCCACAACATATTCAGTGTGCTTCTTATAAGCATCCCTGTCAACGTTAGGTGCATTAGGAAGAGATTCATCTGGCTCTGGTGTCTCCATGATATAGAACTTGCACTCCTATGTGAGAACAATTCTCAGCACCCTGAACCAGTAATGGAAGTTATTCCCATTAAATTTGTCCTTTTCAAGGACTGATCACTGAGAAAAGTTATTGTGTATTGCCATTTGATTCTATAAGAGAAATTTTCAATTTTTTCAAAAACATTTTTGATTTGATTTTATTTGTATAAAATTTGACGATGTTTAACTAGGCCTTTAAATTAACTATCTATCTCATTATTTTTTTCAAATTGATAACCCTCAATTATCAATTTGGAAAATTCCAGTGCACAATCTTCTAATGAGCCAAGATCCAGAATAATTAAATTATTACCCGACCAACACCAACGTCCATAATCAATCATTAATGTAGGCAATGTCTGTCAATTGCATCTTATGCAATTCTTAGATAGATGGTATGTATACATTTTTGCCATAGTTATTTGCATTATTCTTGGTGCTTAATCTCATTAAGGACACCCAGTGAAGCCTGGCCCAAGAGCTAACACTATAGAAATGCACCCCGCTTGGCAGGCCCACATAACTACCATCATACTTCAACGAGATGGATAGCGAACCATGCTTGGCATGTTCACACATTATCGATCAAGATTTTCATGTGTGTTGCTAATGGAAAGCATCTTAGACATAATATGTTTGATTGAGGGATTTTATATATTTATAAATATATATACATATACATATCCAATCACCACATACTATAGTACATATCATATATATGTTATATCCCACAAATGTAAACATGAAATATAAAAACATTCATGATGGTTAGGTCATACTATTGTAATTACTTGGAGCCACAAGGAACTACTACCACATAGGTCCACATCTGATGCAAGAATCTATGGTTGGTGTTGATCTATGCTTGAACCAATCTAGATTGATCAGTTCACCCCCTAAACCGATCAGCTCGCCTCTTTCCTGGTCGGTTGATCATATGAGTGATCATCTAGCCTTCGTTCCAACCATGTCTGGACTCCTCCAAATGATCAGTTGGGTGTCCAGCCGATCACTTGTTCTAGTGAGTCAGTCTTCCTCGATCCTCTAGTTGGTTGGCTCGTCTTCAAGACATTCGATTCGTCTGGCGTTGAGCATATTCTTCATTGCAACATGAAATTAAACTATCCTAATGTTATTATACTTATTACATTGTATTAGAGAAACCTCATGTTACATTCGAGGGGAGCATAGGAAGAAGAGAATAATACTTCTACAAGTTGGAAGAAGAAGATAGAGGATCGGTATGCAAATTGTGATATAAACAGGAACAAAAAAACCATGCAACCACACATAATTTGGGATATTAGCCATAACCATGTTATACATCCACCATAAAAACCAATTTTAGGATGACACTTTTAAATTGTGTATATATCATATTATATGTATGTATGGATGGATGGATGAATGGGATTAAGAGGGAAATATTTCGCCCCCCTCTCCCATGCCCGTGGAAGAGGCCGAACACTCAGGAGGGTAGTAAATCAAGGTGGCAATTGGGATTCGAACCTGAGTCCATTTGTTAGGGGACATCATGCTTGACCACTTGAGCCACTCCTTGTCAGCAAGTATGTATGTATTTATGTATGTATGTATGCATGTATGTATAAGTTTGGGATTGTATATGGTCTTTAATCAAATATACACATTAATCATTTTAAATATCCGCATTGTATGCAATAAATAAAAGGCAAAAACCAAAATCCAATCATATTGGTTAAATCCCAAAACATAGTAGATTGGCATGGCTTTGATACCACTATTGGGAAATATGGCAACATATAGGAAGAGGAACCAAAAAATTTATTTGCCATATTCCCCTATAGCAGACGATCATGTCAATAACTATGTAATGGGAAGGATGGTTTACGAGGTCATACCTGATCCTGGAGCAAGTCTAATGACTATATCCTTGTTACAGTATGTACCGTTCTTCAAGTCACACTCAAACGGTATTATCAACAGCCCCTGGTTGATCACCACAGATAGCGGTTGACCTTGTCCTCCTAGCTGGAAAAAAATCCTCGCCTCTATGGTAGTCCACACGGACCACCGGGAACTCCTATCATTCTAGTACAACTGACACATATTTGTCCCTTCTCATTGGTGTACTAGCACCAACTTGCTCTCCCACAATTGTTCTCCCTTGCTATCCCTCCCTTTATTGGGTAGGACTTGCTAGGGTTCTCTTGGTTACCACAACCAGAGAAGACAACAATTTCTAAAGACAATTGGGTTGTGTCTGAGAACACCCTAGTACCCCTCTATTTATAGGAGAGCTAGGGTCAGGGTTCCTAGTTTGGGTGGGAGCAAAAGGGACCAGAATTTCATGAATTTTGGCATCCTACAAAGGCAAAACAGTTGGTTCATAGGTGAACTGATCGGTTGGCATGTGAGCCGATCGGTTAAACCATTGTACTAGTCATTTCATCATGTTTCCCAATCGCAATAGTATTGGCAATATATATCCAATTTAATGCACAACATGACATCAACACACATCCTTGAATCAATCGAAATGATCCACCAACCAGTCAGTTCACAACATGATCCAGCCGATTCATGTATCTGAGTTGATTGGTTCACTTCCTGAACCATTTGGTTCATTATCCAGAACTACCAAAGTTTGTTCAATTGATCTGACAAACTGAAACAATTGCTTCAACACTTTAACCGATCGGTTCACAATTTGGTCAGTAAATATTCAACCCATGTTGTTTAAATTGAATACGTAACTCTTTAGTAATCAAGTTTAAACGAAATTCATGAATGAACTCATATTCCAAGTGTATATTATGTGTGTGACCCTATAGGTGCCAAGTTACATTAGCATTGAATGTTCATAACCAATTTACGACATCACAAGCAAAGAGTGGTATCTAGAAACACATCATTATTGCCCAAGTAATCTGAAAAGTTGGAGGACAACTTCAATATACACTCTTTGATTGGTGTTACAATGATTGTGGAATTCCTTTGTCATTGAAATATGAATTGAACTCGAGGCATGGAATTGTCATCCTCTCAATATTCAATCCACGTTTATTGGAACTAGAGAAAACTATTTGAGATATATGTGACCTCAATATCATATATTGATCCACCTGTGCTTGTGCATGCTTTTCTCAGTCTCGCTTATCAAGTGGCCTGGATATCAAACTCTATTAAGAGGGACAAATCCTATCTACATCACTCACAATCATCCCCATGTGTCAGAATGTACCAAAGCACCACCTTTATGGTAACACTTATTCAAGGTCACGGTGGATGAAGTTAAAATACTTCTAACAACATGTCATGAGTGTAGTGATTTTAGGTCTAAGAACTGCAATCACCACCTTCACTATGAGGGATGATTATGACCACTAATTATGGTTTCCATGTGTCACTCTCAAGGTGGGTCTATTTGATACACTATTCTCCAACAAGTATCTATGTGTCTGGTTTGATATCAAATATCATGACTGATGAGACTTTGTCATCAACCAAACACACTCTAGTCTTATGTGCAATTTTTGTCTATCAACCTTCCACAATAACATCTGACTAGGGACATAACAAGAATGTACATACTCTTATCATCTATATGATCTCATTGTTTAGGTCATCAACCCAAAGACATACGTCATTGAGTAATGTCATTATTTAGACATTCATTATGTTTCATCATTGTCTCATAATTGAAATAAAACAAATTGGAAGATTGCCTTTATTATCAATCAAATTATTTACATGAAATGTCGTCACAATCATTACATGATTGGCTCTTTGGGCATACATACCAACAATAATATTCTCCAAGTAAGGGCAGAGGCCAAGGTCTTCTTTTGTATCGAGCCTACAATTCTAGATCAATGTTAGTGACAGGGCTATTTGGGCCGCATTCTTCTCCTCATAGGAAGTCGTTCCACTTGACCAACCTAGTCATAGTAGGATGTTTTACCCAGAGTTGAATCGAGAGGTGTCTCACCAACAGAGTGAGATGTATTTGGGATCATAAAACATAGTAGTTGTTTTAGTATAGGATGTTGTCAGACATAATATGGAGGTTCATTGGGATCCACAATAAGAAGCCAAGGACAGGGAAGTTCATAGGAAATGGTTCAATTCTACACTATGAATCATTTGGGGGGAGTCATCCACTCAGAGGCTGTGATAGATCATATGGATTTTTTATTCTGACTTATCTATTTCTATACGTGCATCTATTTTGATTGATCAGAGTGACACAATTGTTAATCACCAAAGAGGTGATTTTACATTGTAATATTCCTATTAATAGTAGACTTGGTCATCTGTTACTTGAAACCCCTTTGGCTGGTTCTACATTTATTTAGCATCTTGTATTGTTGTTTTCTCTAAATGCATCAATTCAATTGGATCTCATGTCACTTGATATTCATTGATCGATGTGATCCTCAAGATGGATATACTAGAGAAGTTAAGTTGGTGTTTGATTATGGTTCCATGGTTGTAGAGTTCTCGAGATGAAAATGTCTCTTGGACTTTTCAAGGGGAACAAAAGATTCACCCTATGTTTCTTATGTCAGAAGTGATAGTGGTGAAGTTGTTGAGACATGATGTGAAGATTTCTTGTCATACATGGTAGAGTGAGGTGGTGAATTTTCATTTTTAAAAACATATCTATGATGCATGAGTTTGAGGGTACATTTCTCAATGAGTTTCTTGGTGTTCCACCCTCTTGTGAGCTTTGACTTTAAGATCATTCTGATCACTAGACCACTACCCATAACACATGCACCTTATAGGATGCCACATATAGAGATGAAGGTGTTGAAGAAGAAGCTTCAAGAGTTCTTTGATAATGGTTTCATATAGCTCGACACGTGATCTTGGGGTGCTTTGGTGCTATTCATTAAGAATAAGGATGTACTATGATTCTATGCATATATTATTGACACTAGAATAAGGCTACAGTGAAGAACGAGTATCATGTATTGAGGATTCATGACCTTTATGATCAGTTGAAGGGGGTTGCAATATTTTCCACAAAAGAATTGAGGTTAGGTTACCATCAGCTAAGGATCAGGATATAAGACATACCTAGGACAACCTTTAGGACTAGATATGGTCACTATGAGTTTATGGTTTGACATTTGGGATGATCAATGCACCTGCACCTTTCATGGATGTGATAAATAGAGTGTTCATATAGTTATCAAATTAGTTTGTTGTGGTCATTATAAATGACATCTTGATCTACTACCAAGGACATGGAGCAACATGAAAAACATATTCATTTGTCATTAGGGTTGTTGAGGCAACATCAGTTATATGTCAAGTTGAGTAAGTGTGACTTTTGGCTAACCAAGGTATATTTTCTTAGTCACGTCATATTTTAGAGTGGGATTTGTGTAGATCCCAAGAAGGTTGAGTCATTGTTGATGTGGGATCAGTCTAAGACACCAAATGAGGTGTAGAGTTTTCCAAGTCTAGTTAGTTACACACAAATGGTTTATGAAGTACTTCATTGTTGTAACCTTACCATTGATCGGACTAACCAAGAAGCATGTACTCTTTACGTGGACAGAGAAATCTCAACACAATTTCCAATTGTTGAAGGAAAAGTTGACAATGGTTGTAGTGTTAGGTTTTCTAGAGCTTTGGAAAGGTTACATAGTATTTTGTGATGCTTCACAAAATGGGCTTGGTTGTGTGTTGATGAAGGATAGAATGTATTCTATTTTTCTTCCTGTTGGCATAAGAAGTATGAAGAGAATCACTTGATGCATGACCTGTAGTTAACAATGGTGGTATTGGCATTAAATATCTAGAGACATTATATTTATGGAGAGATTTGCCAAATTTTCATGATCATGGGAACCTTCAGTACCTCTTAAAAAAACATTTGAGCATGAGATAGAGGATGTGGCTTGAAGTAATAAAATATTATGATTGTATGATATTGTATCATCTTGTGAATTCAAATGTGGTGGTCGATGTGTTGAGTAAAAGTAGTCTTCTTCTTCAATAGATTTAGCATCGTTGTATTCCATATCTTGTAGCATGAGGGACATGTTAGTGTTTCTGTGTTAGATGAATATTCAAATGGAGGTTCTTTTTCTATGAGGTTTGTTGTCTAGATGTAGGTCAAACTAACACTAATTCTATAGATTAGAGATGAACATTGGGATGATATTATGATACACGACATCAAATCTGAGATCTGTAATAGGAAGCGTGATGGGTTCCTTGATTTAGAGGACATGATGGTGTATTACCACAACATGATGGTGGTACCTAATGATGGTGATTTGAGGAAGATGGTTCTTGAGGAGGCACATTCATCAATGTTTACAATGCCACTTGGATGTACCAAGATGTATCACAATGTCAAGGACACCTATTAGTGGCTTGGAGTGAAGCATGATGTGGTAGAGTTTGTAGCAAGGGGTCCACTTTTCCTGTAGGTAAAGTCATAACACTAGAAACCTATAGAAACATTACAACTTTTTCCAATTATAAAGTGCAAGAGGGTCATGTCACCATGGACTTCATGGTTTGTCTTTGTAGGGAAAAAAAGGTTACGATTCCAACTAGGTGGTCATTGAGAGGTTGGAAAAAGTATCCCATTTTTTATTGGTCAAGACTGCCTACACTATAGAAAAGTTTGCACGGGTCTACAATTATGAGATAGTATGTCTGCATGTGTTCCTACAATGATAGTGTCTGATAAAAAACCACATTTCATGAGCATGTTTTTGGATCATCTGCACACAACCTTAACAACACAAGTAAAGTTGAATATATCATTTCATACATAGTTAGGATTACATCTTCTCTCTCTAGGGTTTTTGCAACTCCCCCCTCTCTCTACCCTTTCGGCGGCGATCACTAGGGGGAGGGAGTGCCTCCTCGACGCTTTCCTCCCCCTGGCCCCCAAAGGCCTTGGGTGGTGTTCTGTGGGTTGATCGCGGCGGATCTCTGGAGCTAGGGGGCTGATCGAGTCACTGACATCTCCTCGGCGGTCAGGGGTGGTAGGACGATGCAATGCGCCACGAGTGTGATCAGATTTGGGCAGAGCCTCAGTGATCTTGACTTTGTCGATGCCATTCCGTTCAAGGGTGACGGATGGAGAGTGGCCGATCTATCCCAGACCTGCGGGCTCTGTGTGCTGCTTCATCACGCTGAGGAAGGAAGGGGCGTCCTCCCCTTTCTTCACTAGCACCTCCTTACCCCTTCCCCGTTGGCTGTCAAGGATGAAGTCTAGCCATGACGTCGTCAGGCTCCCGCCTTGGCGCTCACATCTGGCTTCCTCGCTGGGTAACGCTGAGCTGTTTGGCGAGTAGGCTCACAACGTGCGTGCTCCGACTGGCGGTGGTAATGAGTCTCTTTCAGCTCCACCTCACCATGCCCTGCAAGCGGCGGGAGTGTGGTGAGCCTTCGTGCTCTGTTCTACATTAGGTGGCCGTTCCAGACAGTTGGTAGGAGGCTCCATCCTCAAGGTTTCGTCAAGGAATCGTCGTGCAAGTAGGTCCTAATGCGGCTCTGATTGCTCACTGCTCTGGTTTCTCCTCGCCAACTGCTTCGGTGCTTCGATCTGTGGCTGTGGTGGTTGTCTCCACCTCTGCAGCTTAGGTTTGAACGTCTGCTAGGTGTTCGACAAGGTGCTCTGTGTTTGCAGGTGTCGTGTGTGAGGTTGGATTCAAGGAGGGTTGTGTTTCTTCATCTCCTCTTCAGATCCTCCCTAGGAACATCCTTATGATGTTCGACAGAATACTGCTTGCATTCACTAGTGTTTGTAAGCAGTGTTTCTGGTGTGGCATGAAGGACCCTTGCAGGACAACATAGGTTGCTGCTTTTGAGGATTGAAGCTTGAAGGATTCCCTAAACTTGGCATGTCACCACACCTTGTGGGTGGTTTGATTGTTAGTAATGATGTGCAAAGCGGCAAAGGCTGATCTCAATCTTTCCTTCTTGATTGCTCTCCTATGCAAGAATGCTCGGTTACTGCTGGATCTATGGTTCAGGCTGCTTCTAAAGATGCGTGATGCATAGTGATCCTTTGTCAGGTGTTATCCTAACATGGATCATTGTTTCTAGCGACTAGAGCGGATCTGCAACTTCAACAGTTGATTCTGGATCGAATAACGGTTGTATGAGCTATGTTTAACTGTCTTACCATTTGTGGGTGTGCTTTTTTGTATGTATGGCAATTCGAGATAGTTCTTCTTCTGGTAGGAAAGTCTGGAACTAGTTTCTTGGAGTTTATTAGGTCTCCTTCTTTCCCAGGTTTATCTTGAGGATCCAGTGTTTCCCCCTGTGTGGGGCACTGGATTCATTGCTAGGATTTATTTTTCTGTCTTCTTTGATGTAATGGGGTACCATGTGCCCAAAGTTTTGGTAATATACAACAACACGCATTTTAGAACGACCAAAAAAAAGACAATCCGGAAGAACCATACTGAACCTATAGGATTTGTTGAGATCTTATGTACCCAACATTTTGGGATTTGGGATATTCACCTTAGTCTAATCAAGTTCTCTTATAAAAATAGCTTATCATAGGATCTTATACATGGAACCATATTAAGATTTGTATGAAAGGAAATTTTAGATTGTCTCTTTGTTAGTACAAGGTAGGTGAGTATATTTGTTAGGTCCTAGTTGGTTCAATAACTTATAGATAGATCAAAATGATCAAATAGTAGTTGAAAGCAACACATGAAAGCCAGAAGTCTTATGTAGATAGTTGGTATACGTCGTTGGAGTTTCAAGTTTGGGACAAAGTATACCTCAAGGTCTCACCTTGGAAAGATGTTCTATGGTTTGGAAAGATGGGTCACCTTGGAAAGATGTTCTATGGTTTGGTAAGATGGGTAAGTTGGGTCCTAGGTCTTGTAACAACTTGTTTTCAGATTAACCATCTAATTAGGGTTTACTTGGAAGATTGCATGCTTAACTAAATCGTTCATTATTTAAGCTTGAGTTAATGATGGTAGTCTAATTATGATTTCTTTTTTCTTGATAATGAGGAACCCCTCCCGGGATCGGCCACTATAGGACCCCACCCAACCAAGGGTAAACCCCAGAACTAGTCGTGTACATGGGGGAACCGTGGTGTGCTCAGTAACGTGGGGCCTTTATTGCACCCCGAGGGTTTTCGCCTAGAGTCGAACTTAGGTCCCTTCATTGGGGATTGACGAGCCGCACCACTTGAGCTACTCCATCACTAATTATGATTTCTTAAACCTAATGAAATACTATAATCATGGTTTTACTTTGAATAATTAGGGTTTAAGAATTTAAAACCCTAATCAGCCAAACTGGGGCTTTGGTAGCATACGAATACAAAATTTGATAAGTATTATGGTTCACTTAATGATTTTTGGTATTTTATATACACCTTTGATTTAGTTGAAACTTGGACATAGTTTGGGTAACTCAATTATTAGTGTTTTCGGAAAAATATTAGAATTTTTGGATAATTTTATGACCTATTTATTGGCCGAAATTCCCCAAGTCAAACTCAACTGACCAAGCATCCAAGATGAAATATTACAGCCTGGTGTTAGAATTTTATATTTTATTAGAACATAAAATTGATCTAAAATATTGAATGTAATTTGGAAAGTCCATTTTAGACGTGATTTTAAATTTTCATAATTTTGGATGATATTATATTGATACAGAGAGGGGTGTCAGTTGAGTTTCCCCATGATAAACTCAATCGATCATGTATTCAGACTGAAATATAACATTCTGGTATTTTATTTTATTTATTTATTAGTAACTCTGATTGATGTGATATTTTTAATAAAGCTATGAAATTATTTATTACAAAACATGCTAAATGTTCACAATTTTTGGAGGAGGTTTAACCTGGTAAGTAAATGGTTTGCAGTAACATTTTCATGATAGAAAATTCAATTGATATAAAAGAAGCGTAAAGTTGGATCAATTTGCATTTTACCCAAGCACCTTAAATGATATATCTGAGTAGCCTAGCACCCAAGGAGGTCTCATATTTCACCATTCCTGTTAGAGAAACGAATGTCTAGAGAGAGGAGATCAAGGGTTTTAAGAGGAGAAAGTGGTGGAGATGTTGACCTAGGGTTTCACCATCTAAGAAATGATGAAATCAAGTAAGTTTAGCTTCTTTGCATATATTTCATGATGAATATTCTCTCACATGTCAAGATTTTGTCCCTCCATAGATTTGATTTGAAGGATATAAAATCACCCTCTTTTCTCTCTCCTTCTCTCCTATTCTCCATTTCTACAATTTTTGAGTTGAGAGGAGGAAGAAATGGATTCGATAGCTAATACCTTAGTGGATTTCTAAAAATTAAGAGTTTGCCCTACGCTTTGAAGGTGCTTGTCACCTTATGTGAGTGTTTCTCTCCCTCTTAAGATCTATATTCATGTTTAAAGCTTAATTCTATATGGCTAAAATAATTAGAAACATTTGCTTGTATCTGTATGTGATTGGGTACTAATTTGGTTTGATATTAAAGAATCAAATTCTACTGATTATAATTATTTTTCATTGTATTGAACTTAATTAGTTCATGATATATTGATGGACGTTACATGGAAAATTATAAGGATAGATGACTATGCTATTTCATGTGAACATTGCCTAAAAATCAGCCCAATGCCCGATATGCTTGGGAATTGAATTGATATGTATGGAATCATACTTGAATTGTATTAGAATGAATTATATAAGTGTATTGTTTAATCTTAATAAAATTGTTATATACATAAGGATCAATACGAGGTGACGATATTTCATGTTTAGGGTTTGCGTTTCCAGATTGAATTAAATGTGTTAGCTAATCAATGTATACTTACGATTAATGAATGAAATATGTGAAAATGGAAACTAGGGTTTCTATCTGTGTGAATAGCCCTAATGAACCCATTCACACCATGATGATATTACTGGATGATATGATTCTTATCATGTGTTGAACTAAGGATGACTTCTTGAAAACCCTAGAAGTTTAGTATTAAGACGAGTATGAGTGATAAAATTAGAACATGTATATAATGTTGTAAATATGATGAAATGCTGAAATGTAGGTATTAGTACTTCAATTGAAGGCGATGAGTCTACGAATATGATATAAGCCCAATGCATCTATTTAGTATGATTTATAAAAGAATGAGAAAACCCCCACATGAATGTGGGTCCTTTTATACAAGCTATATAACAATGAATCAGAAGGATGATTAGAGATTATTATGTAAGAAGATATAATATAATCCAATTTTTTAAGCTAAAGTGAGCAGTATGATAAGAGACATAAGATGTTTTTAAATTACAAGAATGACATTGGAAGTCAATGACATGGTATACTCAACTAATTACAAGAATGGAGATGGACAAGAATGACAGAAAGGTTATGAAAAGTTAAAAATGAAATTAATGAAATGTGTATGATCAATTATGTAGCCTATATATTTTGATTACATGTGTGTTGACCTAAATTGAATGAAATACATTAAAATAAAATTATGAAATATATCAATTAGAGAGAAACTTTGCATTATGTAAATTTAGAATGACTGATTATAAGAATAGTGGTGAGCATCATATGAAAGAAGTTAAAAACTAATGAATATGAAATGAAAGGGAAATGACGAAAATTAGTAGATGGATCTAAGAACCTAACCCTAACCCTGAAATGATGAGCTATGTGATGCTAATGACTAATGATCTAAAATGGGGGATTAAGGAATGAATATGATTATGGTTTAGTTAAATTACAAGATGAGGTACGATGATATGAAATGGTTTATGAGAATGTTCTCTTGGATCATAATTGTATGTTAGGATACTTGTATTTTGAGGATGGCCTTTTCTGATAGACTTCAAATGAGATCACTTATGTGTTGAATAGTATGCCTAATTAAAGAGTGGTAAATAGTAAGAGGGAAGTATTAAATGTGTTATGCATGTTTATACTTGAGATTTATTCATATCTGTAGAAATTGGATCGAATAAGTATTTGTTGCATGTTAAGCCTATTCAGAGCATGATGAATGACATAAGATGTCTATATGCTTATATTTTTGTTAGTTTTAATATCTTTATTAATACTCAATGAGAATTATGATATGAAATGAATGGATAAGAAATATGGTGAGATAGAACTTGCATTCTTTAATTACTTTTGAGGAATCTTGATGAGGGTAAATGCTAGACAATGAGATATTGTCTTAGGATGAAAGCCCACTAATGATGATAAAACCCTGATGGGGATAACTGTTAGACAATGATATTATGTCTTGCACTGAAAGCCCACTAATGGTGACTATTATGAGATGATGTGGAAATGCAAAGAATTATATGTGTTGTAAATTACAAATTGTTGTGCTTCTTATTTTGGTCATTGTCTTGCTTGATAAGCCTAATATGTTTCATGTAATTCTAGTTATGTGAGAATACACACATACAATACATGATGTTTTGCATTCTTTTAAGATGAGTGAAAGAAATTAATAACAAGTGAAATGATGAAACATCTAGTTAGGTGCCCTGAACATCGTGAGTTTCCCCCGAGGTCCACACTAGGGAAAGAAAATGGATTTCCTTGTAGTAATTGATAAATTATGAGAAGGATTTATGGAGTGTGGATCGATACCTTAAAGGTTAGACCACCATGATTTAGGAGTGAGTCATATGGAGTGGCTTGCCATGAATCCTTACTGTGAAAGTCTATGTCCATGAGGAATAGATTTTGATGAAATGAAATATGTGAAATATGAAATATGAGAAATATTATGATATGTGATATATTGTTTTATTGGTTCCTATCTTGTGTACTCGAGATAAGGATGTGAGCCTATCTAGGAAACCCTAAGGTATCTAGGGTTTGTTGTTGATATCTTAGGATGGCCGGATAAACCCTAAGATAGTGATGGTGAGTCGTTGACACGAGAATCAGGTGTGGTGACTTCTTCTCAGTGAGGTACAAGACAAGTAGTTTCATGGCAAATGAACAAAAGATGACAAGCCATGTATAATATGATTTGAATGCTTGTGACATTCTCTACAGTTCTTGCTAATGATTTACCATTGTTGATTATGTTTCTTATTATGGAAAATAAATAGTTTTTATAGAGATTATCTGCTTCATATTCTTACATGTCTAGTTTGGAATCTGATCCTAGACATTGACAAGTAGTTAATGTTGGGATTCATATCCACTCTGAGTATGATTTAGATTGCTAGTCATTTGATAGTACTATTTGGTAAACATGTATTATGTGAACTTTAGCTTCAGGACTACATGATGTGTTCCTTGTTCACCCGATGGTGTCAAAAATGATGTTATGGTTATATATTGATTCCACATGTTTAGACCTTGACTTGTTACTCATAATAAAGCATTGTCATTCTAAATTAAGTAGCATCTACTAATTTTTTCTTAGACATGCTCTAAAAGATGTTTAAAAGTTGGATTTAGTTTAAATGAATGATTTATCTATTTGATTAGATTTCCATTGTAAACTAGATTTGATTAGATGCTAGAACTATCTGCTAGACTTTTCAATATATGCATGTTTCTTTTAAGTTCTTTATACTTAATCTGATGATGATGCATGTACCTAGATTGAGTGGGAGGTGTCCACTCAGTAGGGATCTATATGAGTCTGATGAGGTTGTTTCAAATGGTTTTAGGTATAATGTTATTCATTGGAGAGGTCCTGACAAAGAAAATGTAAATAGAAGACTAATCTAGATAGAATAGAATGTCCATGTTTTCTCTCTTTCTTGGGATGGGTAGTGTATCAAATTGTTCATTAATGCACTTGTATATGTTGTAAGCTGAATTTCATGTGAGTAGTAATATTTCATTATGGTTTTAATGGAGTTGAATAAGAATTGTGATATCTTAATGTGATTTCCTTGATCTGACATTGGTTTATGAAAATTGTGAATAAAGAAAAAGGAAAAACTTATCTGTGATTTTTGTATATTGTTTTAATCGCCTTTGTTGAGAATTCATTGTTATGTTTCATAATTGAGATTAGATTTAGGGGTTTCTCTCTAATGGTGCGTAGTTGTGCTAATCAATAATGTCTTTTGGACTATACCCTATATCACTCATGTTGGGAAGGTGGCATACAAGTTGGAGTTGCCACTTGAGTTGTACAAGTCTCATAAGGTGTTCAATGTTTCCTAGTTGAATATGTGCCATCTAGATACATAGAAGACTACCAATCTAGTTGAAGTTCATCTTGATGACAATATATCCCGCATAGCAGTTTCAATTTTGACCTTGGACAAGTTTGTACAGAAGTTGAGGAAGAAGGATATAGTGTTTGTGAAGGGGTTATGGAATCATGGTAGTGTAGAGGATGCCATGTGGGATCCAGGATGAGATGTGTACGAAGTACCTATTTTGCTCTCATATGATTTTAGGGGGAAATCCTTGTTAGCAGTTTGTCAGCCCCTTAACCTATCTTAACCCTTAAAATGTTTTGATATATAAATTACGTGCTTGATTTCTTTTATTACAAGCTTAGTATGATGATGTAATTAGTTTTTGATTCTTTGTTCATGTGAGTTTGTGTGAAAATACTCCATGTTGTTGGTTCTTATTATAATTTGCACAAATAATGCTTTATTATCTTCGTACTCTTATTTAAGCTTGATTTGGTGGGCTGTAGTTGCTTTAGCAACTTCCTGGCCTTTCCATTAATTGTGGGTAGTGGTTGACTTATGAGACTGTCATCATTGACCAACTATTGAGGTTTCATTGATAGATAACATGTCTATCGATGGAAACTGGATGTGCAACTTGACCAAGGAAATTTAGAAGCTCCTCATTCACTGTTGAAGTTCCATTGGTGTAGGATATCATGCCATCCGATGAGAGTCACCTACCGATGAAAGATTTGGCTGCTCTTAGCTAATAGAAATCCTACACCCGAAGCCTACCAATGATGTTTCTCATGCTTGTGTATGGATGAGATCCATGTGTGTGAACTGATGACAAAGAGTGATGGGATGTTTGTTTGTCTTTCGACCAATGGAGCCTCTATAGTCTTCTATCGATGGGAGTTTGGGGTGACCCACCTATGATGTTTCTAACTAATGAAGCAGTAGTGTGAAGACTGATGGCTAACCACTTTGACAATACCTTATCTTTCCTATGGGCCTATAAATAACCCTCTTGTTCCTCTTATTTGTCTTAGTTGTGTGAGTTGGTTAAGAAGAATCAAAGAGCCAATGAGCCATCATCAATTGACAACAATTGATAAGGTTTTTGCTTCCAATGACCATTGATGAACCACGATTTCTTTTTCCCTTATTGGCATTTGCAGATTGATGTGTCTTCTTACATCTTTTGGATCTAGATCCATGTAAGTTCACTTCTTTTTTCATGTTATTGTGATGATCATCCATCATCCTCTTCATTGAACTTTGTTCATGGAGGTTTCATTCTAGGGTTTCAGAGTTGATGGTCTTATATCATGTCTCCTTTTATTTTTCCTAGTTTCTCTTAGATTGTGGATTTGGGGATGCTATAAGATTTAAGGACTGAGAAGATAGATCTTAGAAGAGATTGTTGCTTTATTGAGGACCAAAGCTTTTTGGATTTAGGAGATTAAATATTGAGGATTTCTGTCTTCATCAATGAATGGAGTTGATAACATTATTTGTACGGAGATTTGCATATAACATATGATGTGTTTAGTACCTACAGGATACATGCAAACTGTAATCTTTTTATAATTCCATAACATGATAAAATATGAAATCTTTATGTTGATCTAAGAAATAAAAATGATAATACAGACTTGCATGTTCATCTTAAACTCTTGAATGCCTTTCTTAGTGATAAAGATGACATTCACATGATTACACTTGAACTACAATATAAAATGAACTTATAGATTGTACCTTTAAGGTATGTTTATACCCTATAAGATAAAATACTAGCTACATGATAACCCTATTGTTGGACAACTTTTCCAAAATGTTATTATGGCTATTTACTAGCTTTGTGCTACTAAAGGTTTGTAGAAATAGAAATGCTATGTATAAATACCTCATCTTTGCTTAGTTTGGTCTTTTTTTTCCTAATTGTGAGTAAAGAATAACTCTTGAATCTCGCGGAGTTTTAGATCTGCTTTTTTTGGTACTATCTTGTTATAGATTGTGAATATATATGCTAGATTTTAGATGATTATGATGTTCCTGAGTGAACTTATCCTTATGATGGATTGCTATATGATACTTGATAGTATTGAACCTTGGTAAGGTCTATGATGAATAATAAGACCATGGGTGTCCTAATTATAATGCATAGCCTTGATGTTGCTAAGAGGAAGTTGGAGTGCACCTTTTTTTGGGTAGATGAACTAGAGTGGTAATATGGTTTATATTTTCTAAGCTGCAAAGGCTTGATTAATCTTTTAATTATCTTATTATTGATTGTATCACTTTATTAATGTAGTGTTAAAATGAGTAAATGATATAATTAGTCAAGTGCAACCCAAATCATGTATCTCATTGAGTCTGTAGGTCTATTTCCCTAGTTTGTTGAGGGAAATAGTGTAATGAGTTAATCTTGTAGCAATATCAACATTGTGAGAAGATGCTCATGCCATATATTAGTAAATATTTGGATGATTGGGTTTGGTATTCCCTGACATCCTTAGATATAGTTAGGACTCATTATGACTAGTGGTTTGATAATATGTGATATGTGATGTAGAATGGTTGTGGTCATTCTCAATGTTGATGAGTTTGATACCCTATGATGTGGTGTACCAGTCTGTGTACCCGAGATAGATCAACAAATGTGGATCCTTTTGAGTAGTTCAACAGTATACTGGTCTATGAGCACTTTACTTTTAATTTACTCACTGTAACCCAAGGATTTATGGAGAGATCTAACATAATCCAAATATCCTTAGATTTTATCTGATTGCTAGAGAAGCTCATCAATTACCTAGAAGTTTGAGTGGTAAGCCTCAAACTACCCAGTGCATAATAAAATGTGTAATTAAGAAATATAGTGCATTTGTTTAGCTCTATTTGATGGATATTATGAATGTTCTTATGATGTGTTATATATGTGAATTACATGTTACACATGAATCCATTGTGATACAACTTTCTTATGATGTGAATTACATGTGTTATATATGTGAATTACATGTGTTATATATGTGAATATTATGAATGTTCTTATGATGTGTTATATATGTGAATTACATGTTGCACATAATAATTGAAGGTTACACTTATGTATATACAACTTTCTCAGTACTTCTGAATATTAAATGCTCTATTTAATTATTCACGGATCCTGTTCTAAGTAATAAATGTTCTTAGTTGTTATATCATATCATTGGGACTTATGGTCTCACCCTGTGGTTTTTCGCATTTTTTTAGGTGATCAGTCGAGCTACTGAGGTTGCATTGGTGATGACCAATCTTTTGGTGGATATCACTCACCTGGAGGTAGGTGATGTTTGTGTGCCACTTGAAGTTTAGTGTTGTTGTGGTATCACCTAGAGGTAGGTGATGTTTTCATGTTCAAGTTAAGTAGTTATAGAGTTGCCTCTGTGCTCAGGTCCGAGCGGGAAACTTTTGTAAAGTTGTAATAACCAATTTAAGATTTTGAGATGAATGTATTGTAAATGCACTATTAGTGGTACATGTTTAATTTTTACATGTTGAAACGTATTATCCATTTTGTAAATAGGTGTAACTGAGGTTAGTAAAATCTTATGCATCTAATTATATACATAAAATAGTAATGTATTACAAGGACACTGTTGATTTTATTCTATGATGTTAATTCTTACTTTTTATCAATGTTGTAGTATTGCAAGTTTTTAATAATGATAGTTGTTTGTTTTTTTTATCAAGGTTTGATTTGAGTACTCTTGATCTTATAGTTACGAGGCATCACAAGTACATGTATGTATTTCGTTTTGATACATCGATATTATCAGGTTGATCTTGGTCATTTTGTGTTGAAATGTAGTCAAACTAGAATGCTCTGGACTTACATAATATAATTATCATGTTTTGAAATACACTACAATAGGAAATTAACTATAGGAAAGTGCACGTGTATTAACCTAGGTGTCACTGGTAGTTAGTTTACTTGAAAAATGTCAAACAATATATCATATACAATATACCAATCTAACCAACTATCATAGGAAATATACCAAAAGAACATGGATGAGACTCTAAGTCATGGTCGTAGTTTGAAATAAAAGGAACTTGCATATTATCAACCATCAAATATGTAATTCAGCAAGAACCTATAAACCAAAAGACTATAGCTGAAATTCCAACTAATGAATAATCAACAAACCTAAGATGTCAAACATTTGCTACTTTTGCGATGAGTACGTGAAAGTATGCTAAAATTTTTTACCTTTTGCAATGAAATGGTGAACACATAGTATATAGAAAGTTAATCATAGTGGTGTAAGAAATGGTGAGGCAATAGTCAATAGACTTTCAATTTGCAATGATCTCAAGGTAGTACAACTTCGAAATAACAATCATAGAATGCCCTAGTGCTATTTTATAGATCAAAGTATCATGTGTTGTTCAAAACTATGTGCTGTCTAGAAACATGTGGTGACACATGTCAAGGATCTTGTCGTAGGACCCATCGCAACAACAGTCAAGGGGTCACTATAGCAATGTGTGACATCTGGAAGTTGGATTGCGGTGTGGGGTTGTGGATGATGTGAGGGTCGTTGTATCTCGATTATGATAGGTAGAGAAGATTGTTTCATGACCCAACAACCACAAAGATTTTGTCCTCTAGCTAGAAAGAGGTAGAGATTTTAGTGATCATGGGATGGACATCGAGCAATTCTAGGAGGTAGAGGACATAGTGGTATTTGTCAATGCAATAAGGAAGGATGAAGATAGTTGGGCCTTCATAGGTGTCGAGTGGGAGCATGCTAGGTGAGAGAAGAGGAAGTAAGGCAATTGAGTTAGGGATTTCCACTCACATTGAGACAAACTTTTTGGCAGGTTTAGAGGAGACTGGGTTACGAGAGAAATCTCACGGAAGGAATCAGGGAAGATGCCATCAAACCTCATTTGGAAGAGGAAAACCTAGTCTTTCTTATCACAAAAATGGAGTTCTTCAGGTGGGATTAGCGAATGCTACCCATCCCCCATATATATATATATATATATATATATATATATATATATATATATAAAGAAACTACCTTGATTCTTCTAGAGCTGGACTAGACTAGAGATCGGAAAGAGTTGCACCATGATGACTATGGCAAAAAATAGGGAAGTTGAGGTGAGGCAGACCAAAGCCATAGGGTGGGGCGAATACAAATATGTGGAGGAAGAGCATGCTCTGTATGGGTTGTACCACAGATGGAAGCATGCGATTAGTGGGTTGAAGTAAATATTAGAGGAGGAGGACATGAGATGCATAATCCTTGCCTCATGATGACCTCCAGAATCCAGTACATAGCCACCCAATCAGGTGATTACCTCATGTCTCCATATTCTAAAATCCAGGCTTTAGAATCTAGCGTCCATGATGACCTTTAGTCTCCGGGCCGCGAAGTGGCAATATAGAGGCGTCGATGTGTCGACTCTAGTTTTGGAGGACCTCAATAGGATGATCGAGCAAATGGGTTATGATTAAAAGAGGGTGGAGAGTATGTAAATAGGGATTGAGAGAGCCATGACACCCTAGGGTTTCGATAGGGGCGCACATATAGAAAACCTCCTACTCTTATCAATACTCAAGTCAATGACCCGAACCAATTAGGATGACACATTCTGGTTTCACCCGACCCGACCCAAAATCCGAAAAAGAATATCTGAAAAACAGATTTTTCGGGTGGACAATTTCGCCTTGCCTAGCCATCACTACATAAATAATTATACTTAAGTCAATGTGGAAGGGTCGTGGCCCGTCGCCGAATTAAGAAAACGAAGCATGTAGGAGACATGGTCCAGCAGTACTCGCATGGATTAACATTACTTGGCTAGCGGCCCCTAGCAGTGGCAGGCCGGCACGTTCAGGATGGAACCCACGTCCCCATCTAAAAGCGGGCGATTGATTTGGTTGGTGCATGAAAAAGAGAGGACAGCTGGAACTGTAAAGAAAGATAAAGTAAGCTTAATAAATGAAGTGAACTGGTGTTTGTTGCACGGCAAAGAGAGAGGAGTGATCCAGAGGGGATTCGGTAGGGACTGGTGTCACGCTCAGGCAAGGTCGATCGTTCGTTCCTTTCCAATCCTTGTGCTTGCTTGATTCGCGTTTCCGTTTGCTCGGCCGGCCGTCTGACCGCGTGCGGATCTTTCATCATATGGGCCGGAGCAAAGTTGGGAAGCTGCCGGGGTTCTGTCTCAACAGGTTGTCTACCCGCGTCTTGGTCCGCTCTCCTCAGCTTGATTCCAAGTCCAAGGTGCCAGTACTAGCAGTAGCTGAGACAGAGGAGCTGAACCCGAAGCCTGCCAGGAACAGCTCCGACGTCAAGGCCAATGACGCATTCAAGCTCGGTGACGATGGGTGTGTCCAGTCCAGGGTGGAGGCGGACGGCAAAGGTGATGGAGCTGCGGGCGCCGCCGATAAGGTGCTCCCTGAGTCGCCGAAAAAGCTGGTGGAATCTGGGCGCGTGGTGGTCGTCGTGGTGGATTCGACCAAAGCGTCTAGGGGTGCGCTCCTGTGGGCGCTGTCTCACGCCATCCAGAGCAAGGACACCGTCGTCCTCCTCGCCGTGATCGCGGCCTCCGCAAAGCAGGGTACGTTGATGTACCGGGGATTTGTTAAATTGCTCAAGCTGCAGATTGGTGATGGAGTCTAAAGTGCCAAATTCAATTGTTTTGCTCATCAGTTCGTGCTCGTACTACAGGTGTCGGGGACTCCAGGAGGAAGGAAGCTGACCTGAAGCGCCACCCGGTGCTCTGCTCAAGTATGAATCTATGCCAAGCCAAGATACCAGGCGTAAGTTCCTTTCACACTCGTATCCGTGCTCTGATTCTTTTTCAGTTATGTCCTCTTCTTCCTTCGAAAATCGTTGAGTCATGGTAATTCTGAGGCTCGCTACGTAGCCAATTAGTGATCAAAAGTGAAAGTAAGTTGCACAGCAACAAGAAGAAGAAAGTATAGGCTACTTGCACCTCATGCCAGCCTGCCACAATTCTTGGTGCTCCCGGCACCACGGACACTGCCATTTCATGGGGTCCCCTGTTAAGAAACGATCTTACCTACCATTAAGCGCCTTTCCCTTTTACTTTCCAGGTCCAGATCCAGCTGTCTTTGGTGGAGCGCCGAGATAAGGGGCCGGCGATAGTGGAGGAGGCGGAGAGGTTGGGGGCGTCGCTACTCGTCCTTGGCCAGAAGCGGAGGTGGGTTACCTGGAGGCTGCTGTTGATGTGGGCCGGCAGCCGCCGCAACAGAGGTGGTGGAGGAGGAGGAGGGGTCGTTGACTACTGCATTCAGAACGCCGCCTGTATGACCGTCGCCGTGCGCAGGAGGAGCAGGAAGGCTGGTGGGGGCTATCTTTTGACCACAAGAAGGCACAAGGATTTCTGGTTGCTAGCATAGCTGTGAATTAGCATCAAAAATTAGTTTATCTTTCGCCTTGTTTGCTTTATTATTCTTCCAACTAATTATTAGGCGGCGGAATATATAATGTATCTTATGCGATTATATACCGCTTACAAAGACATAAGTGTAAATAACCCAGTAGTAGCATATATATGCGCATGCAGTATGCCATTTGCAGCAGAGTGCATGAGTGCATGCTCAAACTTCAAAGTCCGTTTTCTTCCCGGATGGATCCTCTTGGGCTAATAATAACTAGGCATAAACGGATACCTTAGTAGACTAAAATCAATAATTTACAGATTTAACTTAAAAAGATTAAAAAAAAAATATGTACAATACATATATTAATAGGACTTCTCATTCACACAGGGTCCAACATGTAATTTTAAAAAATAATGAAGAAAATTACATGCAGCCCCCTCTATAGCCTTTCCTCTATAGTATAGATGTGTATTCTAATATAATATATAATTTAAGAAATTAAAGTCAAAAGTGTGGTGTACACACATGGACCAATGTGTAATTTTAAAAAATAATAGAGAAAATTACATGCAGCCCCCTCCACTGGCTTTCTATATAGTATAGATGTGTCTCCTAATATAATATATAATTTAAAAATTAAAGACTAAAATGTGGTGTACACTAAGGGACTAAATTGTAATTTAAAAAATAATAGAGAAAATTACATGAAGCCCCTCCACGGGCTTTCCTATACGTACACACAGGGACTAAGTTGTAATTTCAAAAAATAATAAAAAAAGTTGCATGAAGCCCCCTCCATGAGCTTTCATATATAGTATAGATGACAAACACAGATTGCATGGCACGCCAGGGATATATGATTAGCTGCCACCAGGCCATTAATTTATGGGCATGTTTGCTGCAGTTGGGTAATGTTCAATTCCATACTCTAAAATAAGATGCTTATGCAAACTGACTGCATGACAACGCATGGAGTCCTTCCGTTGGCCGTGGATTTTTTGTTTGTCAAAATAGATTTAGAATGGAAATAGTTTGAAGTTATTCATAATTTAGCTTATCATGTTTCGATGTCCTTGGTTGTCCACCACCTGCATATTCTAAGAGTGTTTTTTTGGTATCTTCTGGATATCCTCTACATGTCATTTTTTATTAGCAAGCTTCTATAATATGTTTGTGATCTGCTGAAAGAGAGAAAGCGTTACAAAGTTGATTCTTTCAGTTGATGTTATACTTAATCCTTCATATTCTGCTCAAAGATTAATTGAAAATATGTTGATTATATTTTTAAGGGGAATATTAGATTGTTTGAGTGTTTCATTGTAACACTGACGGGGAGTACAATTCGTGAACGGGTGTGGCTTTATCTTTTTACTCTAATTTGTCAGTTTCTAAGCTGATTTGAGATTCTCTCTAAGCTCCATCTTAAAAGAGGCATTACACATCATTAATAATTTAGTTTATTATATAAATGGGCCAAGTATCTTAGTCTATGTGGCGGTATTGACTCACAAACATGATTGAGTCACAAATTTGTAAGTATCATTCATTGAGGTTTTGTCAAATCTAACAACAAATAACTAATCTGCCTTCCATTTTATTTCTCCACAGAAGCAAATGAAAACAGAAGAAATGTAAGTTATTTTTCCATTGTTATTTACAACACAGTTGACGCGTGCAGGTGGCTTTCACACTCAAGTTTCATTTTTCATGCAAAACCAAGTTAATAAATATGGAATGGTGATGTGTGAAAAGTCGGGCTCTCAGTTCTGGACCAACTGAAATTGCTGATTTATCTCCAAAATTGTTCCAACCAAACAAAATGATGACCGACCACCTGGCCTGTGGAACAATGAATCTAGATGTGAAGGATGAGAAGACTTCAAAGTCTTTAATTATTGTCCGTCTTCATCTGGTACAACAAAGTCAAATGTACTGTTGAGCTCTAAAAGAGTCATTTTCTCCGTGCGACATTAGCTCATAGAGTTCCAGTCCTCTTTTTTCACCCCACTCGGTTGATAATGCAGTGACCGGCTACAGCTTTGGTGGATGCGTGTGAAGGGAATCGCAGAACAATGTGGGTGCAACATGTCAAATGGGCCGAAAACGATACGAGTACATGCAAACTTCGGATCAGACTACGACTGATGTGCCTAGCAAGTGCAGAAAAATTGACATGGATATAAATACAATCAAACTGTAAAGGGGTAGAATGTTAGATTTACGTGGAAAAAAGTCACATAATAATGAGCAAGAAACCATATAAACAGTTACGCAGATATACAATGTAATGCCCAAATGATCCATAGATTCATCCATATACAATGTTAATTGAAAAATGCAAGATACAAGGAAAAATATGCAGTAATCACCAAACTACAGTTTCAAGTTGACAACCAAGACGAGAAAATCAGAGCAGCAACGACCTCCTATGTTTTTCTTTGAGTTTTTTTTCCAACTCCCACCTCTCTTTACCCAAAATTCCATTACACCCCTCACTTTTCAGTTATCCTAATAATCCCCCTGTCCGTTTCCTTCCGATGTGTCGTATTTCATTTCATTTCAATACTTTCACACATTCCTTTCATACAGTTTGGCTGTTTCCTTTACGTTTTCTTGTATATTCTTTTAAAGTAACATTACACCCTCTAAATAAAGGAATTTAATCATTATTTATAACAATAGTGGTCTAAATGGTGCAAGTACTGTGTGGGCTTGTCTATATCCATAGCCATACTCATTTAATTTGGAGGTCTAGTTTCGGTTCTGGACTTGCATAATAAAAATTTAGATCTGCACCAAATCTATATCTGTAATCACTACTACAGAACCTACCTTTAGTGTCGGTTATTTAAAGCCTTTAGTGTCGGTTTCTAAGCGACACCTATGTGGGCGACACTAAAAGCTCACCCATTACGCGTCGGTTCCAAAATCGACGCCCAAACTCTTCGCGCGCCACCGAAATCGCGCTTGTTCCCTGTGGCGCGAAGGTATAGGCGTCGGTTATTAGATAATAAACCGACACCATATACCTTCGCGCCACAGAAAGGGCGCCATCTTGGCCACTATCAACGTCGGTTATTAGATAATAAACCGACGCCGTATACCTTCGTGCCACAGGAAACAGGCGTCAGTTATTTATATAAAACCGACACTATAACTTTGTGTGTCGGTGTTATACAAATAACCGACGCCTATTGTTTTTTTTTTCTGTCAGTCTGCAGACCTGCTGTGGCTGGTCGAAGGATGAGAAACCTGCAGTTAGCTGCAGGTTTTACGACATCCATTGATATCAGCCAACAACAGGCCACAAACTTGCAAATTTAACAATAAAAATATTCACACATGCATTTAGCAATACAACCTGCAGTTCCATTTTATTTTCACACATTTAGAAACATTCATGTAGCTAGCAATCTGTAGTTCCATTCATTCACATTCACACATGTAGAAACATTCATATAGCAACCAACACTTTCAATCATTTTCACTCAGATACATGTAGAAACATCTAGACATGTAGAAACATTCACACATATATTATAATTCAGAAATTCATTTACAAAATATAATTCTTTAGTCATTATTCGCTATCAACATATCAATTATATTTTAAAACCCCCACTATTTGTATGGTTGTTGCCCATTCTTCTCTTACTTCATTTAATTCTCTCATCGTATAGGGAGCATGTACATCTGGTAAGTCTGTTCCTGTAGTGGGGTCAACTTTAAACACCTGTAAAGAGAATGATGTATATATATAATTAATGAGCTATAAATAAGATTGATATATTTCATATTATCTAATGAAACTATATAATACCTGAGCAATACAATCGATGTCCATACAACATGACAGACTAACACATATATAGTACATAACAACAGCATCGTCGAATTTACATACAACACTAGCTTAGTACATATATAGTGGGACTTATAAGGTGACGATCCCACCTGGTAAAACAGGTTACCGACAACTACATGTTACGACTGGGAGGTCGTGATTCAGCAACCGTATGCATTAGTAGGAGGACAAACAGATCACCATATGTTTGTCCTCCTGCTAATGCATACGGTTGCTGAATCATGACCTCCCAGTCGTAACATGTAGTCGGTAACCTGTTTTAGCAGGTGGTATCGTCACCTTAGTCCCACTATATGTACTAAGCTAGTGTTGTATGTAAATTCGGCACTGCTGTTGTTATGCACTATATATGTGTTAGTCTGTCATGTTGTTATATGATCCTGAAGCACTTGTGTGTGCTGCACTTTATGTATTGTATCTGTATCCTGCTTCTCTTCATTGGGGCTTCTTCCTGCATATCCTGCATAGCTATGTCTTGTCCGTCCTGCATAGCCTTCTTCCTATATTTATTTTTCAAAGAGAATACAAACAAAAATTATTAGTGTAGAGTTAGTGAAATACTGATCAATGTCTAGAATTGGAATCGATCAAGAACCTATTCTCAGCATCGCGTATGTAATCTCGGGTGAGATTGGTCCTATAGTTTTTTAGCACCCTCCCACAATGTTTAGCATTTGTATTAACTAGAAGATAATGAAACATCAAATCAAAAAATGATATTGATATTAAAAAAGTAAACATTTAGCTTCAATAAAAAAATATAAACATGAATACCTCTAAAATTGTGATCTTTTATCAATTAACAATCCTTCATTGTGATCTCCGCGCACATATAAGTCATCATTAGCTTCAATATTTTGTGGAGTTGGCAACCCAATTGAGAATGGACTGGAGTCATCATATTTATCATAGTACTCTTCTTCATCTATAGGATCTTCAATGAACTGTCTTTTACCATGAAGAACAACCGACCATTTATCATTTGCAGGATCATCGATATAAAATACTTGTTTCACCTATGATGCCAATATGAATGGTTCAGCCTTCTCGCCAATCTTTTCAAAGTTCACTAAAGTGAAACCCAATTCATCCACTATAACTCCTTTGGTGTTATCAACCTAATTACATTTGAAGAGCGGAATTCTGAAATCTATGTAGTCAAATTCTCATATCTCTTCAATGACACCGTAATATGACATTTTAGCTTCACGTGGACTCTTATCCTTTGCACTTGCAAAAAATATAGTCGATGCTTGAAGGGTGACCCCACTATTTTGGACGACACTCTTATCATCTTGGCGCTTTGTGTAATATGTGAATCCATTAATATCATACCCTTCATAAGACATAACAGTCAACTTTGGTTTAAAGGAGAGGCATTTGATAGTTTCAGTAATATCATCTGGTGTTTGAGATAGTTGATGTAAGACTTTATCTTCAAACCACTTAATAAAAGTCTTGTTATGCTCTCTAGCAAGCCACATTGTATTGGCTCGAGGATATTGTCTTTTGATGAAATTGGTATGTTCCTCGATATAAACGTTCACTTTGTCCATGTTGTGTAAAATATACAAATGACCTTGTTCCAACTGCTCACGGTTGATTACTTTCACACGTGATCCCAAAATTCCTTTGCCAAATAGCTCGTCAATATTCTTGTCATTATTAGGAGTGTCATTACCACTGAGAAAGTCATTACAGAAATCCATAACATCTCTCGCCACATAACCTTCAATAATACTCCCTTCAGGCCGATAACGGTTTCGAACATCACCTTTAAAAATGCTCATGTATCGTTCAAAGGGATACATCAAATGCAAGAAAACCGGTCCCAAGATTTTCACTTCCCTAGTCAAGTGGACAACAAGATGTACCATGATATCAAAGAACGAAGGAGGGAAATACATCTCAAGCTGACATAGGGTAACAACCACTTCTCTTTGCAAATTATCGAGAGTCTCAGGGTCAATAACTTTGCTGCAGAGACTATTGAAAAAGAAACAAAGTCTGGTGATTGCAAACCTTACATGCTTCGGCAATATAGATCGAATTACCACGGGCAATATTTGTTGCATTAGAGTGTGACAATCATGAGATTTAAGACCTATCAACTTTAGATCTTTCATTGATACCAATCTACAGATGTTGGATGAGTAACCATGTGGCACCTTAACATTTACCAAGCATTCACAAAAAGCTTTCTTCTCTTTTCTAGACAACGTGTAACAAGAGGGAGGTAAGTATGTTCTTTTATTACCCATTTCACGTAATTCTGTTAATTCTGACCTTATTCCCATTTCACGTAGGTCCAGTCTGGATTTTATCCCATCTTTAGTCTTACCTGGTATATTTAACAGAGTACCAATGATGCTATCACAGACATTTTTCTCAACGTGCATTACATCGATACAATGTCTGACTTTCAAAGAACTCCAATAAGGAAGATCCCAAAATATTGACTTCTTCTTGAATGAAGAATTGTCACTCCGTGTAGTACATTGTGATCTCTTACCAAATTCATTGACAAAGTCTTTTATTCTTTCATAAACAACCTCCCCTGGTATAGGTTTAGGTGCACTGCGTTCCTCATTCAATCCATTGAATGCTTTGCGCTTCCTACGATACAGATGGAATTTTGGAAGAAACCTTTGATGACCGAGATATACATTCTTACCGCCATGTTTTAGTCTTGTTGAATCAGTGTTCTCTTCAAATATAGGACACGCTTTAGCTCCTTTGACACTATATCCAGACAAATTCCCATATGCTGGAAAGTCATTAATAGTACAAAACAACATAGCATGCAAACAAAATGTCTCTCTTCGTGAAGCATCATAGGTCATCACACCTTCACCCCAGAGTTTCTTTAAGTCATCAATCAGAGGTTCAAGATAAACATCGATGTCATTTCCAGGTTGTTTAGGGCCCGATATCAACAACGACAACATTATGTACTTATTTTTCATACATAGCCAGGGAGGAAGATTGTATATAACAAGCATGACTGGCCAAGTGCTATGTTGGCTGCTCAATGTCCCGTACGGATTCATCCTGTCTGTACAAAGCCCAAGTCTTAGATTCCTGACTTCTTCATCAAATTTAGGGTAAAATACATCAATCTTCTTCCACTGTGGGGAATCAGACGCATGTCGTAGGATCCCATCATTATTTTTCTTAACATCTGCATGCCACCTCAAATTCTTCGCATCTATCGGATTGGCAAACAAGCGTTGAAACCGTGATATTATAGGTAGATACCACATCACCTTAGCAGGAGAACCAGTTTTGGACTCCCCCGAAGTCATCAATTTATACCGTGACGCACCACATTTTGGACAATCTTTCAAATCCGCATAGTCCTTTTGAAATAATACACAATCATTAGGGCATGCGTGTATCTTCTTGGCATCCATTCCCATTGGCCACAACAATTTCTTTACCTGGTATGTTGAGATTGGCAGCTCGTTTCCTTCAGGAAGCATTTCTTTCAACAAAGACAGCAATGACGTGAAGCTTTTGTCGCTCCATCTATTGTTAGCTTTCAACTTATACAATCTCAACACAGCGTTAAGTTTCGTAAACTTAGTACAACCTGTGTATAACGGCATCTCAGCATCATGCACAATGTTTCTAAAAATGGGAGGTGGATCGGTGTGCTCTACCCCACAACTATCCAGCATCGCATCAACGATGTCTACTGGAACTGGTTCATTCACATCTACGTCATCGTAGGCAATTTCTTCTTCCACACAAGCACTGCTATCGACATCCACTGGTTTTGGGTTTGAAATCTCTCCATGCCAGTGCCATTCTGTATAGCCTTGTATAATCCCGTTGCACATGACATGAGTTTTGATTTCGTCACCAGTGTTGACTTTCAAGTTGTTACCGCAATGCCTACATGGACAGTAGAACCGATCTCCAGGTTGTTTCCTATGTTCCTCGGCAAATCTAATGAACTGGTCAAGACCAGAAATAAACTCTGGGGTGCAGCGATTGCGAATGGACATCCATGATCTATCCATTCTATGATCAAAGAGAAAACAAGTATATATTAGGACAAGATTAGGGTCTAGGGTTAACAAATACATGTGATGTCATTATTATATATAATAAATGTGTACCACCTATCCATTCTTGAACACCTAATATCACTAGTAAGTGTATAATGTGTATTGGGTTTTCAAGAAAATTTCGGCAGCATTTCCCCGCTGTTCTCTAAGTACATATGTACTTAGAGAACAAACGGGGAAATGCTGCCGAAATTTTCTTGAAAACCCAATACACATTATACACTTACATCCTAAGCGAGATTAGGTGTTCAAGAACAGTCCCAAACTGGGGACTATCTAAGATTTACTCCTAATGAGTAAATCTTAGACGAGTTTCTAGGCCAACAAATATTGTGTTGTCATTCTTATACCTAAAAACCTAGTTCTTCAAGTTAGGGTGATTATTGATGTCTTTAAAAGCATGATTGGCAATTTAGGGAAAAGTTCATCATTTACATTCCAAGCATGTCACATGTGTGCATTACAGTTCATCATTAAGCAAGATATAAGCAAGTATGTCATATTAAAATAGACTATACAATATGAGAAAATAGTAGTGTAATCATGCAAATGGGAACATTCATGGGAACACACACTTCAGTTATAAGCATTCATGTAGCAACTTTCAGTTCCATTCATTAATCTCTTTTTACATCCACACACAGGGGTGTACCCCTAAACAATAACTACACAAAGGGGTTGGTGTACCCCTAAACATGCGCATAATTAAAAAAACTATTAATACAGACAAGTCTAGATAGATAGACAACTAAATACTACACCAACATGGTCCCGCATCAATAACTTCTTTTTGATGATGAAGTTGTGTCACGAAGCTCCTCACTGTATTTAGACGAATCTGAACTGACAGGGGCCTCAGATTCAGATTCGTCCGAGCTGATATGCGACACCGTGCGCTCATACCGCAGTAGATGATCGGGGGTCTCGCAGTTGCTGTTGGTTATCCAAACTTTGATGGAATTATGGCCAACTGGACGGAGAAAAAGCCTGTTGCAACGGACCACATGCATCTCTCCAATCCAATCACGCCAACCGGATTTTGATACAAGATTTCCCGCCAAATCATACTCAACCTCGATAACATGTGAATAATTGCCAAAAGTTATGGTCACTTTACCAGGCATGTAGTGTCTTGCTTTTAGAAAACGCCAATGTTTGGGTATGACCAATTGGTTTAAGGAACGATCATCTAGGATGATGTCCAATTGTTCTTCAATAGGGAACGTTAACATTGACATCGAGGCCCAGTTCATAGTGACTGTTATGGGTGGACAGAGACTGCACAATATTAGTATTAACAAAGTGTAAGTACATATAACGATGTTATATATTTTTAGAAAAAGTTGTATAACATCAGTTAACCTTTTATTGCTTGTCATAACCAACTTTATTGTGGTAGACATGATAGCTTGAAAAGAAGTCTACATATGTACTTAGAGAACAAACGAGGAAATGCTACCGAAATTTTCTCAAAAACCCAATACACATTATACACTTACATGCTAAGTGAGATTAGGTGTTCAAGAACAGTCCCAAACCGGGGACTATCCAAGATTTACTCCTAATGAGTAAATCTAGGACGGGTTTCTAGGTGCTTACTAAAATAGAACCATTATATGGAACTAATCCTACATTATACACATACTTTTCCTGAGTAAGATAATGTGCACTTCATGGAATTATTAAGATCTGAATATATATAAGTTGTTTCTACCTACTTTGATGCATATATTACAGTCCATTGTGTTGAGATAAGAATCCCATGTGATACACACGATTGAGAATCTTTCACGATACTAGGAAAATACACAACTAGATATTCATTTAGGTGTTAGACATTCATTTAGGTGTTCCTGATAACTCGCAGGTATGCACAACTATAAAATAATAGACTTGTCACACATAAAACACTCTATACAACTATAAAACAAAAAAGTATTAAGATATGCATGATACAATAACTATTTTGCATCACATTACAACAGACTTATCATTGATACCTTACTAACTTATTTCCACATTTACATATCATCACTTGATCAAAATTACATGTATTGTATAGACAATAGAGGATTCAACTCAGTAGAAGCACAAAATCAGTACCTAAACCCTAAACACAAATAAGTAAATAACTTAAAAAAAATAAAATAACGCCCAGCAGCTGCTTGGGCGTGCCTTGGCACCGCCCAAGCAGCCGTCGGAGCAGAGGAAGAAGGAAGAAGGCAGGGCAGGCGGGAATACCTTGAGGGAAGAGGAGAGCAGCGGCCGGAGCACAGCAACCACCGGCGGAGGCGGCGGCAAAGAGAGGAGAAGCGTCGGCGAGGACACGGAGCAGCGGCGGCGAGGGCACAGAGCAGCGGCGAGGGCACGTAGCAGGAGCACGGACGGCCGCCGGTGAGCACAGAGGGCAGGAGCAGGAGCAGGAGCACGGCCGCCGGTGAGCACGGAGCAGCGGCGAGGGCAGGAGCACGAGCACGGCAGCGGCGGCAGAGGAGAAACGACCGGCGGGGGAGAGCAAGAAATCGCCGGACCTAACTGAAATTGGGAATGAAACTGGGAAAGGGGGAAGAGTCGCTCGCACTGGTGAGATATTAAGTTGACAATAAGCGTTGGTTATTCAAAATAACTGACAACTAAACCAACAGTGTCGGTTCTTTTCCAACAACCGACGCCTATACTAGATTATAGTCGTCGGTTTTTAACTAAAAGACAACCGACAACTATTCCTGTCCCGCAAATAATCTTTGGTCGTCGATTATTCATTTATAAACTGACGCCATATGTGAAATTTTGGAGGTAATTTTTTCGCTGGAATTTTGGTTTTGGCGGTTGATTTTAGGTGTCGGTTGTTTATTAATTAACCGACACTTAATAAAAGCGGTACCCGTGTCTGGTCGACCTTCACAGATTGTATGTCGGTTTATGTTATAAACCGACACTGTAGAGTTTAGGTGTCCGTTTATGTATACAACTGACACCTTGAAAAGTGACTTTATAAGCCATTTCTGTAGTAGTGAATAATAGCAGGTCTGCGGTGCGGATATGCGGGTAAGCAGTTCTATATAAATATCATACTTTTTATATAAGAAAATTTATGACTATGTTATATATATTCTTATATAACAAGATATTGCTATTATATAAGACATAAGCATGCAATAGTTATATTAAACAATGTAATACCTTGTAGATTAAAGATAGTTGAGTAAATTATTTACATATTTGTATTTATGGTTATTATGTTTTAATAATGTAGCCTATCATGTAACTAACTTGATTTTAAGGTTACATATGTTTGTCTCTCTTGTAATTAAAATAGTTAATACTTCATTAGATGACTAGTTTTAACCTTATTATAATTAGAGTAACATGTAATACGAATGATTATAATAATTATACTAATAAATTACGATGTAATAATTATAATTAGAGTAACATGTAATACGAATGATTATAATAATTATACTAATAAATTACGATGTAATAACATATTATTTAGGCAATTATTTATGTATAGCGGGTCTATGAGTTTGGGTTCAAGCATACTTATTAGTGGACTCATTTATTTGAGGGTCTATGGGTATGCGGGTCCACAAGTCTGCAGTTTCAAAAATTTAGACCCGTGACAGATTTTTAAAGGGTCTGAATTTGCGGGTCTACCCGTACTCATTTACATCCCTATATAACAACGTCAATTGATTATTTGTATTTAAACATTATGATATGAAGTTTTTGTAAGTATAAATTATTTTTTTAAAGAAAATTGACGAGATTTGCATGATTGAAGTTAGTCTCTAGATCTTAGTTGGGGGGGGAATATGTATTAAGGGTAGATATCTATATCAACTTAACATAATTGAGAGAGAAAACTAAAATCATACAAGAAGATTTGAACAAGAGACCACTCTCTCAAGGAATTGGCCGCAAACCACTGCACTAGTGCTACAATCACGTGGATTCGAACTCGGGCGGCAGAAAATCGGCAATAAGACTCACACAGCCACAATACAACCAGTTCATGATTTGTTAAGCAGTAATTTATTATATACTTCAATTTAAACTTATAAATGTATGAGATTAAGAGAAAAATATTTCTCCCACGCTTGTGACGGAGGCCAAATGCCCGAGGTGGTGGTAAATCAAGGCGAAAACTGGGATTCGAACTCAGGTCCCTTTGTTAATTAGGGGACACCGTGCTTGACCACTTGAACCACTCCTTGTCGGCAAAAAATTAAAAAGAGAGAAAAAAACAATTCCACACACACACACACACACACACACACACACACACACACACACACACATATATATATATATATATATATATATATATATATATCGCTACAGAGATGGCTTGAACCTTCGACCTTGTGGTTAACAACCACACACTTTAACTAAATGAGCTATTCCAGCTTGGTTAAAAAATTGGCTGTGGAGGGGATTGGAACCTAGGCCTACTGCTTGGACACAAGGGGAATAGACCATCTCAGCTGAGGTAAACTTATTAAACCATATAAGAAGATTTGAACTAGAGACCACTCTCTCAAGGAACTAACCACAAGCCACTGCGATAGTGCTATAGTTCATTGTAAATGTGTGTGTATATATATATATATATATATATATATATATATATATATATATATATATATATATATATATATATATATATATATTGGAGGGGGGCATGGCCTGTGCTTGCCCCTCCTAGTTCCGCCCTTGATCTCTCGTACATAGTAAAGTTTATGTACTCCGATGTAGTATATACACATACGATATATTACTTGTTAGGCATATTCTGCATATTGTATGGGTTTAAAAATATTAAATTACTTTGAAGATTGTGTTTTACATTAAAAATAAAAGATACATATTTTGAGTAGGGTAAGCTCTAAGGAAAAGACATACGTTGGATCTTGTTCAGATGTTTTGTACGTGCACTAGTACAATTTTGATTTTTGATGTCATTTTTTCAACGTCAATTTAAATGAAAATTGAACTACAATCATATATCATCGGTTGTTAGAGAATAAATATCACTGTTTGTCAAATCTTGTCAATTAAAAAAGATAGGGGTACCACTCTTATTATAACGTTGGTTACTGGTGTAAGAACACATCTCACAGACAACACAAAAAAATCAATTTTCCAGGAGAGAAATTAGATATAAATGACAGTAACCGACAAGACACTCTTTTCCACAAAATAAATTTTGTCTCAAAAAGCCTCTGTCTTTAGTCCTGGTCTAAATATAATGACATAATAGGTCATGTATACTGCAAAAATATTTACTTCTAGAAAGTTTGTGGTGTCAGTTCCTTAGTAAGGAACCGACAACAGAGGGATCCCGCCACATGTAATGTAAAAAAAATCCCTTCCCCCCCCAAATTGGGTTATGTCTTTAGTTTTAGTATTGTAAATTGACAACTAAGTCCTTAGTGAGGTTGGCATTTTTATTAGGGATAAGGGCCTATGTGGTTGGTATCCAAGAATCCAACTAAAGACTGAGGGTTCTTATCACATGTCTCACGGAAAAATATTTTCCCCTAGATTGGGTTATATCGTTGGTTTTGGTTCTCAAAATTGACGATGAAGTTCTTAGTGGGGTTGATTTTTTTTATTAAGGATAGCACATCTCTTTTCAGTTTCTAATTATCCAACTGATGATATAGTGTTTACTCATTCATCAATTTATCTAATCAAATTGATGACGTAGTTCTATGTCCTTACTTTTATTGAGAATCTGACAACTAAGTTCTACTTGACAACACTCACAAAACTTTCTTTTCCCATCCTCTGTTTCATTGTGCATTGATTGTGCTTTGGTAATATTTGTCGTTGCTCTCTGCCTCTACTAACGCTAGTACTATCTCATTGTCGCAACCACCTACTGCCTCATTACAGCTGTCATTGCCATCCCAGCCTCTCCTCTTTTTCCTCTTCTGCTACTACTATCATCGACATCGTCCTCTCTCCTTTTATTCCTCCTCCAATATTACTACGAGTGTTGTCTTCACCATGGTTGTAGCTCCTAGTGCTTGAGCCACCACTGTTGCCACTGTGGCTATTGTTGCTGCTGGAGATGGTTTCTTTCACCATCTCCTCAATTGTTTCTTAAGGTGTGTTGTTTTTCATCTATTATTATTATTGTCTGTTTGTTTGGTTGGTTTGTATAGTTATAAATTTTAAAAAATATATATAGTTCTTTGATTTTGCTGTTTAGAATTTTTCATATAAACTTTGAATATTATATTTGATATCATTATACATATTTGTGTATGTCTTGTATAGTTTACAAGACCAACCTCCAAGCTAATTAATGTTGATATAAATTTTGATAAATGATTGATAGATGTGGCATTTTCTTTTTCGTTCTTAGATTACATATGTAGGTGGGTATTTACCATCTATATCGGTATCCTTAGAAAATTGTAGGAAATTGTTGCCAATATATTCTTGAAAATCGAATACACATTATACACTTACTAGTAAGATTAGGTGTTCAAGAATGAAATAGGGGGTGCACATTCTTTGGTGAGACCTAAAGCCTAATTTGTGAACCTAAACCCTAAACCCTAATCTATAAATCATAAACCCTAAATCTTAAACGATAAACTATAATATTTAAACCCTAATCTATGAATTCTAATATTTAAATATTATGTTGATGTCATCTATGTTGAGAAAATTGTTTGTGATAGTGTCGTTGATACTCTGTTAAATATACCAGGTAAGACTAAAGATGACATCAAATCTATAATAGACCTATGTGAAAATGGGTATAAGGAAATAATTAACAACATAAGTTAACAATGATCAAAAAATATATTTAGCTCCTGCTTGTTACACATTACAGGAAAATAAAACCTTTTTGTGAGTCTTACTTAATGTTAAGGTACCACATGAATACTCTTCCAATATATGTATATTAGTATAAATGAAGGATCCGAAGATGACAAATCTTAAGTCTCATGATTGTCACACTTTAATGTAGCAAGTATTACTCATGGTTACTCGATCTATACTGCTGAAGCATGTAAGGTTTATAATAAAAAAGCTTTGTTTCTTCTTCAACACTCTATGCGACAAAGATATTGATCCTAAGAATCATGATAAGTTGCAAAGAGAAGTGGTCATTACCCTGTGCCATCTTGAGATGTATTTTCCTCCTTCATTCTTTGATATCATAGTACATCTTGTTGTTCATTTGACTAGGGAAGTGAAAATATTGGGTCTGGTTTTGTTGAATTGGATGTTTTTCTTTAAATGGTATATGAGTGTTTATAAAGGTGATGTTTGAAATTATTATTAGCTTGAAGTGAATATTAGTAAGCGTTATGTAGCTAGGGAGGTTATCGACTTTTGCAATGACTTTCTGAGTTGGAATGAAGCTCCTGGAAGTGAAAAGGATATTGATCCATGTTCTGGAAAAAAAGACTTTAGGAGCACGAGTGGAAGTAATTAGCCTTAAGTTGTGGGAACAAGCATGCTTGTATGTTTTAACAACATTGCCAAAGTGGGTATTTATGTCACCGAATATACCAATTTTATCAAAACAAAATATCATCAAGACAGTTCATTGTGGCTTGGCTAGAGAGAAAAATAGGACATTTATTAGGTGGTTTGAAGATAAAGTCTTCTGTCAGCCATCTCAAACACCAAATAATATTTCTACAAAAATTAGATGGATTGCCTTTAAATAAAAATAAATGTTATGTATTATGAAGGATTTGACATAAATGAATTTTTATATTACACAAAACATCATGATCATAAGAGTTTCATCCAAAATAGTGAGGTTACCATTCAAACATCTTCATTGTATTCTTCTAGTGTGAAGGATAAGAGTCCAGGTGAAGCTAAAATGTCTTATTACGGTGTCACTGAAGACATATGTGGCTTGACTATATAGATTTTAGTGTTTTGGCCTTTAGGTGTAGTTGGGTGATAAAAAAGGAGTTGTAGGGGAAGAATTAGGTTTCACATTAGCAAATTTTAAAAAGATTGGCAAGAAGAATGAACCATTCATAATGGATCACAGGTGAAACAATTATTCTACATTGATGATCCGAAAAACAAAAAATAATTTGTCATTCTCCATGGGAAAAGACAGTTCATTGCAGATCTTATAGATGAAGAAGAGTACTATGATGTGTATGATGACTCCAGACTGTTCTTAGTTGGCTTGCCAATTGTATATGTTGAAATTAAATCTGACTTATATACACATGGAGATCACATAGAAGCAATATTAATTGGTGAATGATCCAACCAATACTAGAGGCATGTATTTTATTTTTTTAATGTTATATGTGCATTTAACATTCTTTATTACAGTTATATATATTTCATATTCTAAATGTACAATTTATATTCTTTATCAATTATATTTCATTCTTTGACTATTTTTTATATGACACTTTATAGAACATGTCCCCGTGAGGATGAGCACCCCTAACGATATGCACCATGAGGATGAGTTTGGTGTAAGTTGTATTGTTTTATTATATAGATGTCCATTTTACATTCTTTATCATAGTTAGATAAGCTACAATTTATCACTTATATGTGATTCTTGACAATTTTAGAATGAGAATAATGGGGATGTGCACCATGAGGATCTTATTGGTCTGTTGAGGAGAAGTTTGATCATGAACGTAAACGAGGCATCATCTTGACGAGCCAGTTAGTAGTGCAAAGTGGTAAAAGATTTGTGACACCTGACCTCCGTGCCATCTCTAATGACCCCGAAGACCGGGGAGCCACCCTCGGTAAACCACTCTTAACTTTTTCTTTTCTTGATCACTTAGATTAACTTAAATGAAAATCATAAAACTTGAATAGCATCGAATTATAATAAAACTGCGGTAGCGACTTTCCATTAGCCTTACTAAGATGAAAAACAAGTTCACATGACATATTACATTTCTTATGCAGACTGTAAAATACAGCAGATAATTGTAAACTAACTACATATTTTACCACATTCTCTCTCTAACCCACCACATGCCCAAGGACCGAGGGGAAAGGACTAAGAGACCTCTAACTAACTACTAACTACCTTCTATGTACTTGGATGATATGATCCTTCAGCCTCCTCATGCTGACGTTGACCTAAAAAAATGTTTCAGTAGGTTGGTGAGCTACTAGCTCAGTGAATAGAATTTCACCCAACCATCACAGAAAAACTCATTTGTTTTTATTATTCAGAATAATATACAAGAAATACTACACTGAGCAGGTCTAAGCAGTTTAATTTTAAATAATAGAAGATATCTACATTTCATTATGATAATAATTGATGCAAAGCTGTAAATACAATTAATTAGCAAAAAATACTTAAAGAACTACTGTTGTGAAGCTAACTCATATCTTTCTTAATTCTTTAACTTATAAAAACTCTATGAACCTATATGAACATTTTTATCTTATGCCCTGATCATATGCAGTGCACTCTACATATGAAGACTCATAGCGAACTACGATCCCACCGTACAAGTCTTAGCCGACACCCCGGGATAGCTAAGTCTGACGGCTGTCCTGGTCTACTACAAGAACTCTGGCTCTCTGACCTTGGCATCCTTATGGTGCCGTAAACTGAACTCCTCCTCTAAGCTGAGTACACATGCGGAGGGTCTGAAATGCTCTATGGGCCTCAACTTGGTACACTCTTATGAGTACCTCTCGGTTACCACTAGGACGTCCGATTCATGTTGGGTAACCTATTTTCTCTTAGGAGACTTCCTCAAGGGCTTCGTCTCCCCGCACGCTCTTGTGGATGCGTTCCGACCCCTGTATACTAGACGCACCGCCAGGATAGGTCATTTCATCCCTAAGGCGCATACCTCACATAGGAATTCTACGGTGTCAGGGCCCTTAATCTAATATTTTATTATTTTAGAAAATCTCTAATTACATTGCATCTCTCTCTTACTTGTTCTGGACTTTGGTATCACTATGGTACCTCATCTATTTGATTGCAGTTCAATTCAAAATATGATATCTTACTAGAACTGAAAGAGAAATATACTCAAAGTCATTGTAAATACTGAGAAATCCTTATATCATGCATGCAGGCAGATTTAAAATTTATAAATAACCCAAACTCATGATAATTTGGCACACATACTGAATTCATGCAATTGAACATCTTATTACACTGATAAGAGTAATTTACTTCACATATGAGAAATCATACGTAACATTTGTCAATTCTCTGAAATTTCTCAAAAAACGTGCACATTAACCCTAATTCTAGTTTGTGCATTGCATAACTCAATTAAGAGTTACTAACGTATCATAACACGAATTTATAACAATACTTGCACATTTCTAGTAATATCTCAGAGAAATGTGTCAATTCATGAAAATATTAATTCACACACATTAACATAACAGTAAACATGCAACAAGGGTTTATTTACATATTTTTTATATTATCGTACTTTCTTTGAAATCGTGCATCTGATAATTTACAAAATATATATTATCTGGTTTTATATCCTAAATTGTACCATTTTCAGTCGTGTATTACTAATTTCAACATTTATCCTAAACAATTTAGGTTCCAATGAACCATGTAAATTCGCTGGTCCAATCCACACTGATCAAATGTTAAATTAAATTATATGAAAGTGTGAAGAAGCAACTTATGAAATAAAAAGTCAGGCGACGCTAAATACCGTCCAACGCCTGAGTTATCAGCGAAAAACGGGCAATTAACCAAAAATTTCCAAACACCACAGTTAAATCATGATAGATGACTGAAACCGTATTGACATCCATTGGCGATGTCCGGTCAGGAAATGGAAATGCGTCTAGACCAGATTCTAGGTGATTTCTGAGTCTTCTTCTACCTCGATTCAGTGCCTAATCAAGGCTATAAGCTACGGATTCCTGATCGGAACCTCAAGCCGAAGTCAAAGCTTCCTCTCTTTGGTGCCTCTTGCACCCAAGCTATTTCTGGCCAGACCTTCTGCAATCAAGCAGTAACACACGCATGCACATATTGAAAATGGACAGAGCTAGCTAGATGCTGCTCAAGGCTTGATGGCTGTAGATTGCTGCTAGGACCTCATGAACGGAGCTTAACGTTGTCACCGGATGCTGTAGCTCACGCCCTAGTAGCCCATGGCTGCTGCTACGTATTTAGCGTCGTCAAGGTGAGGAAAAGAGTCGTCCCTTGCTAGATGAGCACCGATCTTGGTGGTCAAGGTGAGGAAAAGAGTCGTCGATGCGCGGCTGGCCGCTGGCCGAAGCAAGAGCACCCGCTTCTCTCCCAATCGTGGCCGCACAATCTGCTTGCTGCTGGGCGCCGCACCTACTGCTGGTCGGCCGCCCAAGCAAGTAGCTAGGTCGAGGATGGAGGGGGAAGGCAGAGGAGGAAGAAGAAGGGAAAGTGGCGCCCTAGCTGGTCGGAGGTGAAGAGCTCGTGAATCGCCCAAAATCGCCCGTGCTCTTCTCTCCCTCTGTTGCGATCGGTCTGGATCGGTGGTTTGGGCGCCGCTTACGGCTGCTCTCTGTTGTATCGGGTGAAGGAGAAGAAAGGATAAAGGAAAGAAAAACAACCGACCCACTTAAGGAAAACAAATTATGGTAAAATTGTATCCAAGTTCAAAGGAACATGAAAACGTCATAACTCTTGCCTCGAAGGTCCGATTAATACGATTTCTTTTGTAACTTTTCAAGTGCGAGATCCTCTACAACCCCAAGGTATAAAACATGCCAATTAGCTTGTCTCAGCTAATCAAAACACTAATCACATATGCAAACACTTATTTAACTTAATCAACATGATGACGCACTAATCACAATACTTACTAGTTAAACTCGGTGTGGGTCATAACAGGATTAAAGCTGGTCATTGACTTTGATGATCTAAGAAATCATATTGGGGAGAATTAAATTAATTTCACACAATATCTAGGGGTTATTACTCATAGCAAAGTGTATATAATAATAGAATCTTGGCTTAAAGTTGATCCTTCCATGAAAGACTATATATGAAAAGGACATAGCTATGAGATATTCTAACTTTTAAATATATTCATAATTTTATTTTTTTTAAATGCCATTAAGTATCAGAGATTTTGCATATCATCTTTTACCTTGATGAAAAACTGCATCGTAACAAGGTGTTGCAACATTGTGGGAGGGTATTAAGGAACTATAGAACAAATTTGACAAGAGAATGTATAATGAGAGACAAGAAGAAGAAGTGCATCAGTGAGAAATGGTCCTATATTGACCTAAAGGTATAGGAAACATTAATCCATTCTTCTCTAAAAACAAAATATATTCTTATGATTAATTAAGTGCTTGAGAAAAATTGATGAATTCAAGGTATTAATCCATTCTTATCTAAAATATATTCTTATGATTAATTAGGTGAAATGTATGTATTACATAATTACCATATGTTTTGGATTAATTACTCTGCATATGATGTTCAAAATAAAGGTGTGAAAAGAATGTGCACGACCATAAGTTGGGTCCATGTGGCTACTCAAGGGGTCACTAATAGAGACTGGACATGTCTTCTTCTGAGAAGCCTACTCCTAGGTCTGTTGAATCTTCTACTACTCCAACTTTACTTCTCCAGGAGGAGTGGATAGGTGTGAAACAAGTCAATCTGGAGAAATACCCATCCAACCACTAAGGTGGCTCTAAAAATAGTAAAATTCAACTCTGAACGTCCATGTTCATTTTTGAACTTGATTGTTATTTTTTTGCTGACCAATTACTATTGATGATGATTAATGGGAGCTCTACGAGCAATGAAATGAAGACGAGTTCATCCCTGAGGGCCAAACAGATGAATCAACAGTTGCTCTAGGTACTTTAGAGGATCCTGGCAATGTTAGGACTGATGAGGCTGGTGTCGGTATAAGATCCTTTTTTAGGTCATGTAAGCATAAGTAAAAATCTCCAAGAAAGAAGGATTTTCACAAAAGTAGGTACAAGACATAATGGAAAAGGGAATAGAGGAAGAAACGAGACATTTTTAGGCTTATTGGTCTCAATCTCCTCAGGCAATACATGTGTCGTCCCACTCTTTTTACGAGGTAGATCGCCCTACAACAAAGGTGGTTGGGAGTAATTCTTAGGACCCACCAATTGACACACTTGGAGTAAGTTTTCTATGTTTCAGGTGAATTTATAATATGTTTACATTTAAAAGGATTATGACAACCTTTACAGCCTGCCCTCGCGTCCTTTGCCCAGCCATAGCTCGGATAGCTGGCGGATGGTAAATACAATGCTTAGCATGGGGCTCGAACCCAGGTTCCCCCCGGAAGGGGACACCGTGCCTACCACATGAGTATATAGAACAATATATACAAATTTGTAGGGCTTGAGTCCTTACCATCTTACATTACTACATCCTGACTTCTATGTCATTACACTGGGTGACACATAGCTACCCCTTGCAGGTGACATGCTTCATGGTGCTCCAATGTCCACATATGCGGTTCATGTCTATCATGCTTGTCTATGATGCTTGGAAATAGACACTACTTCCATGTAGACACCTCGAGCATGAGACGACATGTGATGCAGAATGCGGCATAGTTGTATTACCCAAAGTGGGAGTTATCTATACGAATGCATGTCTAAATTTTTAAGACATTTGTATCTATGATTATTTTGTACTTGTATATATTATTGGCAATTGATATGAGAATATATGTAGATCATAGCACCGAAGAAACCCCATACAGTTCCTCTTCCACTTCCTCCTACAAATATTCAATTACATGTTTGGATTAAAAAGAACCTATTTTACTCGCTAGGTCCTAAGTGTAGGTTATGCGACTTAGAATAGAGGTTGTCTGTGACGGTCTATATCCTGGATAACTTTGTAGGTCAAAATGGCAATACTAGTATACCTTGCCAGATATTATGGAGTTATTTACTTATAATTGGTTGACTACAACTGTCATAGAACTTTGGATATGGTGAGATCTGATGGTTGTATACATCACTCTATATATGTGAAAAGATATGTTAATCTATTTTCTTATATATTGATACATACATATATACTTTGTCGCTACCAATATATGATGTGTTGACAGTTCACACTAGCCAATTTGGCATTTTTAGTTTCATCATTGATTAGCTATGCAGACAGAGACCCAACATCTGTTAGTAATTACTAATGTACCATATTTAAATATTTTGGTGTTGTGAGAAAGAGTATAATTATAGATCCTTTAAATGTTAAGTATGTTTCAAATATTTTGTTTTTAACTTCTACTTCTAAGTTATATTTTATTGATAAATTTGAGTTTTCTTTTATTTACCTCTTTTCACTCAGTAATAAGCATTGAGAGTTGTTGATAATTGTCCCCGCGATGCTAGTTGCATATTATCTATATCGTTTGGGTGACAAAGTAGATATTGGGGACACACATTGAAAATGGAAGTTGCATAAGTAAATTTTTATACCCATCAACATATATTAATATATGCATCATTACATGACTATTTACTAATTCAGTCAAAAGTATTGTTTTTAACTTATAGAAGTATAAAGCATTCAAAAAAATCAAAGAAAAAGTAGTTAACAATTTATTAAGTTAAAAAAATGTTGAGGTAATTCTCCACCTCCAATGCATATATATGTCAACTATGCGTACTTTTCTTTATTAACATTTCACCTAACTATAAATTTATAGTGCCTTATATAAAATAATAATTGAGCATACAGATACTACGTCATGTTGTATATGGAGTTGACTTCCAACCTGGAGACACTAAACATTTATTGTTTGTCAAAGGTAATCTCACTTGAATCAAAAGTAAATAGTCTCATTTGATAATATAAAAAATCAAATAAAACATTTGAATTATGTCATTCTTTTGCAGACATTTGACATGACAAAGACATATAAAAATAAATAGCTAGATAAGATATAGGAAGAGTGTGCACACTCCTTCATTAAAGAATTCAACTTTGAATTTGATTGGGATAAAATATGAGTTTTCCAATCTTTGATGTCATTATTTCGATATACATGTGATGATTATTACTTCTTACAACTTTAAATTTGGTGTAAGTAAATTGTTGGTGCATATTTAAATGATGTTTGTATATATGTATGTGTGTGAATAAATGTGAAGAGGAATAAATATAATGAGAATTGCATGTGTACATATCATGAGAATAGACCTGTATGTGTCTATTCTGAATTATGTACGTGCAAGAGAATGAAATAAGTGTGAAAAATATTGGAATTGGATAATGGAAATATATATTGATGGATGAATTGTGTGTATGTGTTTATCATTACAAGTTTTACAAGTATGTTGGTCTGATGTTAAGATGAACAAGGGCTAGCTTGTATCTCTAATGTACTACATGTTCTACATCTTGTTGAATAGTTGGATAGTTATAAAAAAAAACATATATGTAGCATCAGTTATTTTAAAAAATGACCTTGTAGATCCGCTTTGTCAGTTTTGCGGGAAAACTGATGAAACAACTATTATAAAATGGTCATGTCACCCACCATGGCCGTGTTATCCAGTCTGCAACACGATCCTACTGTCTAAAAATGTCATGCCACCAAACTGTGATATCGCTCTATGCATCGGTTCTTCTAACACAAATTGACGACATAACAAGTCTATGCGGTGTTGGTTGCTATACAGAAGTAGATGATGATTCAATATCTAACACCAATATCTAGTGTCAATTCTTATATGCAGAATTGACGACATAGAGCAATACCATGACACTAACATCGCTTTGAGTCATTGGTTTCTATTTTCATAGAAACCGACATTGACTCTGTATTGTTGGTTTTGCCTTTTTCTGAAAACTTGCACAAAAGGTCCTTTGTTATAGTCTGGCCCATTAGGCATCGGTACAAAATTGACGTTATAGGTCTATTATAACTAACATGATAGGTGATACCTATACTAGTAGTGGTAGACATGCATAATTATTGAATCACTAAAAATAAAGACAAGAGATAATAATAATGACAATAATGATAATAATAATATTAACTTCTTGGTGTCAGTGACATCACTTTGACCCTCCCAGTGTTACGTCAAATCGACCAGATTACCTGTATGGCTTTGTTTATGTCAAAACTACAAATAGATGGAGCGACTGCAAAGAACAATGAGAGTCACCTCTCATTGAGACAACACATACCACTTTACTATATTACACATTGCTCAATGTGAAATTCAAAAACTTTAAAGTAAAAATTATATGTAAAAAAAACTTGACCTAACCCAATCACATTCAAGATTTTTCTCAGATATCAGGCCATGTAAGGTCAAATTAGTTTGAGTTGATTTGAGTCGAGTGAGATCTAATTCAAATTGGGTTGTGTCTGAGTCTATCAAGTTTCTGTGCTTGTCATATTTTTTTTATTCATTTAGTAGTGGATATAAATGTTCTAATATAAGGGGTCAAGTAGGCTTGGGTAGAGTTTATATCATGTCAATACAGATTTGCAATAGTCTTTTTATATGTCTTGTTTTGGTTATGTATAATTTAAGTTGCATGTGTTCAGGTGGGGTTTAACAAAGCATGATTGACTGGTTCAATAAAAACTAAACCTACTAGTCTACTAAAGTTCTAGTGGAATTCGATCACAATAGCATTATTAATTTTCATTCAAAAAAATACTAGATTTATAATAACAGAAACAGGGTATGACCACTCTAGGTCTAAATACAAACAATGAACTATGAGTTGTTGCAGATAGGATGCTAAATCTTATACCAAAGTTAGAAACTTGAACTCCAACCCTACGTACTATTTGTGGTATGAACTACAAACTGGGTTTAAGTTATAATAAATATGCAGATAATGTTGCTACAATAAAAAGGAAAATAAAGAGTCATAAAATGCTGACAGATGGTAACTGGGGGTTTTGGATCTCTAGAAAGTAAGGGGTATTCTGGAATTTCGGGAAAAGAGAGGGGATTGTAGGTGAATTTTTTTTCTTTTTTACTTACTTTCTATTTTTCTTCCTGTAAAATATGAACAACAGTATGGAAAATACAATGTAGTGGTTGTTGATTTCTAGTTGACTCGTGAGTGAAACTTTGAGATTTTACCCCTATGACGATAGCCGCAAGCTGTATTTAGACTTTATCCTAGGGGACGTTTGGATTAATGGATACTATTGGATTGGATCACAATCATAAATCAATTAGAAGAAAATTTATTTTTTTTTACCCGGAGTAGGAAAAGGACGGAATCCAGGATGCCCTCAACAAGTAGTAATTGTTGGATTATGGTTCATAGGTCAAAAACCTGATGTCGTCATCCATCATAGGAGAGGACATTTGACCAGTGTGAATTGCAAACTAGGCCACGATCTTCACACAACTAGTGCCCGCTACTAGTCGCATTGTGTCCCCACCTGTGAGGAAAGAGAAGATACCATTGTAGATGAGGCAAACATAAAGTTTCATTTGCTGCATTTCTCAAACCCAACAACTATTTAATAAGGGTTGGAGAAAATCCAGTAATCTTCATAATCTACATGAATCCCATAAATCAAACATGCCCTTAAGTTAGACGTAGGTTGCAAGAACATTAGTGCACCCGTCTAGTCCATTGGGAAGGTTATCCTCATGATCGCTCCCTTGGTAGAGTCTAGCCACCAATAGTCTTTTTACAAATGGAAAGAAGCTTCTTTACATGAACTACCTTATTCTTTATATCAGATATATTATCATTGCTATGAACTTCTTTCACTTCTATTGAGATTTTATCAAAAGCTTCACGTTTCAGTGGTGAGTCTTTTTCTTAGTTGATTCTAGAAAAGGAATAATGTGAGTTTGTTCAACTTGCCTTGAACTTTTTCTCAAACAAAAGTGGAAGTCAACTTTGATGTGCTGTGTTTCTCTTGTAAAAGAAAGGGTTAGAAGAGATATGAGCTATAGTTTGATTATCTCACCATAGGTCCATTGCTTTTGTATGAAAGTATTTTTTTCTTCCATGAAGCTATGCACCCATAGTAGTTCACTGGTGACATGAGTCATAGACTGGTATTTCAATTTTGTGCTAGATCAGATAATGATAGTTAGTTACTTGCGTCTCTAAGAGATTGACATTCCTCCTATAAAAACACAATAGTTGGTCACAAATAACTGATCAATTATAGTGTAACGACCTCACTTTTCATTTTCACCCAATTAAGAAAGGACCTTAAAGTTGAGATCCATTACCTAAAGTTCCCAAGATCTAGAATTAGCAAATTACAAATAATAGTAAATAATTTTCTTTATTTCACAAATATTATTTACAAAGGGTATAATAATCCTCCTCTATGGAGTTACATGAATTTCCAATATTACATCATTACATATGAGAAGAAATATCCAACTAATCCTACTTTACTTAGCTTTAATGTCTTTAGTCTATTTCATCTAATTCACCATGTCTTAATATCTTCATATATATCATTTATCTAAAATAGCATGAAACAAAACATAGATCAGTATATTGTAATAATGTGTATGTGGGGTGCATGCAAAAGTGTGCAAGTAATATAGCGACATATAATCAATCAACTACTTGAAAATAAGAATTAGAAATTTCATTACATATTCTAAACCAGTGAATCATCCCTTGATACATGTCCTCCTAGGGTTCAAAATATGATACCTTCTTATATGTGATACCCATAGTGGCATTATAATTCAATAGAATGTAAATAAGTATTCAATAGTTTATTTCAACAATCATTGAGAAATCCTCGACAAATATCAACAGTCAATATTTCAAGTAGTCATACTTGTAACCACGTACATCAATGTAGAACTGTGTTGATTATGAAATCACACTTTAAGTACTTTAAGCATATCATCCAATCAAGCAAGCAAAGAGGAACCCAAGAAATCAACATCCAATCTACATGTATGTATATCCTAAAGTTTCACTATCATATTATTTAGACTAAACCCTACTCAGGCCCTAATCTAGGGTTGTCTCGGGTTTGGATAAGGAATAAGGGTACAAACCCTAATTCCATTGGATGTTATACATTAGTTGAAACCCTAATTATCAGATCTAGATATTTGCATCATGAACACTTAGATCATATTATGATTATTAATGCTATCATAAGTTTATGATCTCTGGTTTCAAAACCTTAATTATACATATGCATGATCATCAACCTCTTAGATTCCCATCATATTCAACAATATCAGCCTACATGGCAAAGTAAATGTTTTAACATATTCAACATCTTAATTATAAGGCCTAGGTATTTCATGTATATAATACCCATTTAATCATGTATTATCCCTAATTATGGAATTAAGATCATATCCAAATCATGATACTATTTTAGTTGGATTCTAATCATTTTCCCAATCATATTGGTCAATAATATTATCATATTTGAGTAATACTTGCAATTTCTACAAAGTAAATTAAATAAGAATCTATACCTCTAACATGGGGTGACGTGGCGGCCTCTTCCATGGAGACTCATAACGAAAGGGATGAGGAGCAAAGTACTTCAAAAGATCCTAAACATATATGTCATTGTGGCAAGCACCATGTTATGAGATACAACAAGACCGTCATGGATGAGGAAGAACATTCCCATGATGAAGGGAGAGAGATTTGTTATTGCATTGTTATGGAAGGATGTACATCAAGGAAGGAGGGAATTGGGGTAGTCCATCTTCTCTTCATATCACTTCTTATATAGCACAAGGGTTCGAGTTTGACGAGTCTAGTTTCCATAAAGTTTTCTTATGCAATTGGCAAGGTATCATGCTAGGAAAGTAAAAACTCTATTTCTCACTCTTGTCCTTATAATAACAATCTCATATCTTTTACTTTTGTAGACTCAGAAGTCACGTAAAGGAAACAACCCCCGATACCATTATTTTGGAAAAACTCTATTCATACTACTACCTTCCATTGGAAAAAGGAAACTCCTTCATTATTCCCTTATTTAACCAAAACTTGGTTTCATATGAAAATCTACATAATTACCAACTAAATTATCTTGGCCACAAAATATCTCAGAAATTCCTAGATTTTCTTCCATAATCTTATATTTGGATTATCTATCCCACAAATTATCTTGAGTATTTTTCATGAGCATGAAAATACTTATTTTCCTATTTGGTATCTCAAGGACCCCTTTGTAAACCTTGATTGTGTTAGAATATATGGTATTCAACCCAAAACCAATTAAGGAACACACCTTATAAGCTCTAGAACCACCCCTGAGTTCAGAGGTATGGGATTATTTTAACATCCCCCCTCAAGTGTTGCCACTTTTGTGTGCTTGCACTTGTCATTTTAGGTAGGGTGTGTCCTCACACTTGTCTTGTGGGGTCCACTCTGATACCGTATTAGAATATGTGGTATTCAATATGTATTTCCTTTCAAAGAATACATTCCATAAAATGTTACTCTAGGTGAGATCTCTATTTTCTCTAATTTTTTAAATGTATCTGATACTTCTTCAGTTGATAAGGGTCAAGCTCAACTTGTTGGCTAAAAAAATGTTGACTATATTGAGGATGTAAACATGTATTCTGATGAGATATCCAATGCATTATGTCATACTAACAAGACCATCTTGGATACTCAAACCATCTCTGATTTCTTAGCTGATTGTCTGCCAACAGGCTTATGTAACAATCTTCAACCAATCTAAAGTAATTCTCCTACTTTACATGCTCATGATGATGGTCAACTTGCAACAACATCAGAATCTGAGACAAACACCTCTCACATAGTGCCTGATCTGAGCACTATTTCTTCTCCTCAACAACACTGTGATGCCCCAAGATCCAAAACAAATAGACATCATATGATCACCAAATCTAAAGCAAAGATGTTAAACCAAACCTCTCGTTATGCTTTGACTATGCAGGCCATTCTTAAAGTGCCCCACTCCATTCAAAGTGCATTGAAATGTCCACATTGGGTTCAAGCTATGAAAGACGAGCTGATTGCACTAGATAAAAATTCTACTGAGACTCTTATTCCTCAAACTTTTCATGGTCATGTAGTAGGTTTTAAATGGATTTTTAAACCTAAACTAAAAGCTAATGGCACATTGGAAAGGCTCAAATCCCGTCTAGTAGATAAGGGTTATAACCAAGAGGAGGGCATCGATTATATTGAGACCTATAGTCCAGTTGTGAAAGCCACTAGTGTTTGAGTAGTTCTAACTTTAGTTGTCACCTTCAAATGGAAGTTAATTCAAATTGACATATGTAATGTATTTCTAAATGGTGATATTTTAGAGTCGGTGTATCTTGAACAACCACATGGTTTCATAAACACTATGTATCCTACTCATGTCTGCAAACTGAACAAAGCTTTATACGGTCTTAAACAAGCTCCACGTGCTTGGTTCAATAAACTCAGTGTTTTTCTTCTCGAGTTTGGTTTCTTCTCCAGTAGTGCTAACCCCTCTCTGTTTGTCTATCATTGTTAAGGGAACCACATTTATCTTCTATTATATGTCGATGTCGTTATACTTACTAGCAGCAACATTGAGTTTCTCAATACCTTCTAGCAAGCTCTAAGCACTGCTTTCAATCTTCATGATCTTGGCAATCTCTCCTACTTTGGGGATACAACTATCTTCTTCTACATTTGGTCTTCTGCTCTCTAAAAAAAAATACATCATTGATGTTCTTCAGCAGGTTGCCATGTGTGATTGCAAACTGGCTTCTACTCCTATAGCCTTCAACTTCCAAAAAGCTAATGATTCCTCTAGCTTTCCAGATGCAATTTTATACAGACGTATTGTTGCATGTTTACATTACATAACAATTACCAATCCCAACATTTCCTATGCAGTGACATTGCTTGTCAATTCCTGGCTTCCCCTACTACTCTACACTTTGTCCTTGTTAAACATATGTTAATATATCTAAAAGGAACTCTGTCTCTTGGGTTACACATCTATCTACCTCATACTCTATCTCTCACTACTTTCAGTGACTCCAATTGGGTAGGATGTCTGTCTACCAGAGGTTCAACAACTAGGTTTTGTGTGTTCATAGGCAACACTTATATCTCATGGAGTGCTAAGAAGTAGACCATGGTAGCTTTTTCTAGTTGTGAAACTGAATACATAGCTATGGAATCTACAACGGCCTAACTCACATGGATCTCTTTTCTTCTTCGAGACCTTCATATATCTCTTCCAAATCCTATCAAATTGTTCTGTGACAATCTCAGAGGTCTTCAATTGTCAATCAACCTAGTGCATGCTTCATACAATAACGAAGCATGTCGAGATTGACTATCACTTCATTAGGGAAAAGGTAGCCCTTGGACATATTATTACTTCTCACATTGCTTTGTCTCAACAACCGACAAATGTCTTCACCAAACCTCTAGGAAAGATCGTGTTTTGGTTCTTAAGACTCAAAATGGGACTTAAGTTACCCTCATCCAGTTTGATGGGGGATGCATTGGTTGAAGCACAACATATAACATGCTCGATGAAATGTGTATGTATTTCTACACCACATAGTTACCTTGCTTGACTATCAAGTAAAGGGCCCGGCCCATGTAAAATAAATATTGTTCTCATGTGTAATGAACATTTGCCAAAAACTATCAGGTTCTATTTTTTAATTGAAATTTAGTCTCTCTTTCTCTCCCCCACCTTTCTCGTTCAATCCCTCTCAAGCCTCCTTCTCAATCTCGATCTAGGGTTTCATCTACAAAACCTAATTGACCGTGGAGATTAATTTATTAATATATCTCTCATATTTACTCGAATTGTTCCTAAAATTGAATACTCCCTTTATTATCCCAAAATCTCGTATTGAGAAAAGTTTGGTAACAAATGGATGTTTCTAGATATCCTTTTCTCTTTATTCAAACAAGGGAAACAACATTTAATTATTACAAGCAAGTCCCCCTTCCTTCTCAATTTTCCATAGGCTACTATGAGTGTCTTTTTGATATGAAACTTGGAGGGAACCTCATTAATATCTTTATAAAGCTATAATCTTAAGAGAATCCTCACATACCAACTTAATGGTACAAAGGAAAATATTGTCATCCCCCAAACCATGATACTTTCTAAACACAATTACCGTTAGGTCACACCTTAATAATTCTCCTTATATTTCTAAAGATTACTTGAATTTATAAACTATTCAATATTATTTGAAAATTTTGGGGCTCTGATATCAAATATAACTACCTCACTTTTCAACATCCCCCAACTAAGAAAGGACCTTAAATTTGAGACTCATTACCTAAAATTCCCAAGATCAAGATTTAACAACTAACAAATACTAGCAACTAATTTCCATTATTTCATAAATATTGTTTACAAAAGGTATAATAATGATCCTCTAATGAGTTACATGAATATTCAACATGCGATCATTACATATGAGAAGAAGTATCTAACAAATCCTTCTTTACTTAGCTTTAATGTGTTCAGTCAATTCCATTTAATTCATCATGTCTTGATGTCATTGTATATAGCATTTACCTAAAACGGCATGAAACAAAATGTGGATCAATATATTGTGATACTATGTATGCGAGGGTGCATGCAATATAACAACATATAATCAATCAATTACTTGTAAATAAGAATTAAAAATATCATTACATATTTTAACCTAATGCGTCACCCTTTGATACATGTCCTCCTAGTGTTCTGAATATGATATCTTACGTTATGTGATACTCAAAGTGGCATTATAATTGAACAAAATGTTAAAAGTACATCCAACAGTTTGTTTCAACAATCTTTGGGAAATCTCGACAAACATCGACAGCCGACATTGCCTTTAATCATAATTGTAATGTAGAACCATGAAGATCATGCAATCATACTTCAAGTACTTTTAAGCATATCATCCAATCAAGCAAGCAAAGAGGAACCCAATAAAACATTCAATCTACGTGTATGCATATCCTAAAGTGTCACTGTCATATTATTCAGATTAAACCCTACTCATGTCCAAATATATGAGTTTGGATAAATGTAAGGTAACAAAATCTAATTTCATCACATATTAAACATTAGGTGAAACCCTAATTATCAGATCTATAATATACTTGCATCATGAATACTTAGATCAGATTATGGACATTATAATTATCACAAGTTATCATCTTCAGTTTCGGAACCCTAATTATACATATGTATGATCATCAACCTCTTGAATTCCCATCATATTCAGTAATATCAGACATATAGAAAAGTAAATGTTTTTAACATATTCAACATCTTATTTATCAGACCTAGGATTTCCATGTATATAATCACCATTTAATCATGTATTAGCCCTACTTCTAGAATTAGGATCTGATCCATGTCATGATAATATTTAATTTGTATTTTACTCATTCTCCTGATCAGTTTAGTATATAATTTTTCCATATTTGGGTAATTCAAGCAATTTCTATGAATTAAATAAAATAATAATCTATATCTCAAACATGGGGTGATGTGATAGACTCTTCCATGGAGACTCAAAAGGAAAGGGATGAGGGGCGAAGTACTTCAGAAGATCTTGGACTTATATGTCATTGTGGCAAACACCATGTTATGAGATACAACGAGATCATCATGGATGAGGAAGAGCATTGCCATGATGAAGGGAGAGAGATTTGATACCGTACTACTACTACAAAAGGATGCACATCAAGGAAGGAGGGGATTGGGGTAGTCCATCTTTTCTTTGTACCACATTTTATGTAGAACAAGGGTTGGAGATTTATGGGTCTAGTTTCCATAAAATTTCGTTATGAAATTGGCAAGGCATCATTCTAAGAAAGTAATTACTATATTCTTCACTTTTATCCTTATACTAATAATCTCATATCTTTTTCTTTATAGACCCAAAAGTCACATAAAGAAACCACCCCTTGTAGCATTAATTTGGAAAACTCTATTCATATTATTACCTTCCATTGTAAAAAGGAAAACTTCTTCATTATTCCCTTATTTAACCAAGATTTGATTTCAGAGCCAAATATACATAATTACCAACTGAATTAACATGGACACAAAATATATTAGAACTTCTTGGATTTTCTTTCATACTCCTATATTTGGATTATCTATCCCATAAATTATCTTTATTATTTATCATGATCACAAAAATACTTATTTCCCTATGTGGTCTTCCAAGGACCTCTTTGTAAACCTTGATTGCGGAGATTAAGTAATTCATATATATCTCTCATCTTTACTCCAATTGGTCCCAAAATTAGAACCTTCCTTTATTATCCTAGAATCTCATACTGAGACAAGTTTGGTAATAAAGTTATCTAGATAACATTTTCTCTTTCTTCAAACAAGGGAAACAACATTTAATTATTACAATCAAGTCCCTCTTTCTTCTCAGTTTTCCATAGGCTACCAGGAGTGTCATTTTTCTATGAAACTTCGAGGGAAACTCATTATATATTTCTAAATGTATAGTTATTTTTTTGGGATTTACTGGGATAACTTTTATAGGCAAAACTTTCCCTTTATGTATTCCCTTAAATTCATTACCCACATTATATAGAAAGTCTTTTTTTCCTAAAATTCTAGAATTATATTATTTTCCTTGTTATATTTAAGTGTTCCAAAATCCAAACTGAATTATCCATATTTGATGCCTCAAACTTGTGTTGCAAAACATGGTTAGCTAATTGCTTCAATTAATTATCTAAATTACAAATTATCTTAAAATATTTTAGAAAATTGTCTATTATTCCATATTTCAATTATCTAACCAACCATAAAGCCATTATATTTTATTTATACACGAATTCCTTATATTTCTTAAACTTGTGCCACAAGGACCTATTTGCAAATAAAATTGTCTCATGGGCCTCACTTTGTCTATGGGTTGCACCCATGCCTCAAAGACAACACTATTATTCTATTAATTATGAAATCAGAGAACTTGCTTATAAAATTAAGTATTATATTCATAGAATTCAAATTCACCAAAATTTGTGGATCTTACAAATATAGTTTTTCCAGTTTGGATCGGAGACATCATGCTCCTATATGTTCCCATGAGAATAGTAGAGAATGCCCCTTCCTCGAGTCTTTTTTGAGATATCAAAGAAATCCAATAAATGCATCTCAATGACATGAATGTAGTTTTTCCATTAATTGACTAACCATACTAGTAATATATGTGATACCTAGTCGAGTATATAGTAGATAATTCAGTTTCCCAACTAGTCATATATATTTCTATGGATCTATAAGGAGATCCCCTTGATCTTTGTACAACTTGACTTTAGGGTATGTATGTGAATCTTTAGGTTTGATCCTAACATGTAAATTCATTCAGGAAGATTAAGAACATACTTGCATTAGGAAATAGAAATTCCATTCTTGGACCTCATCTCTTTAGTACCTAGAAAGTAGATATTTGGTCTAAAGGTTTTCTTTGAAGGAACTATTTTCAATCCCATGATGCCTTATTTATCATATCATGTAATAAAAATAACATATACATAGAGAATAAGGAGAATATCCACTAGATCCATGCTTATATAAGACATAACAGTACATGCTTGATCATTAGGCCAAACTCTTAGACAATCCATTTGAATTTTCCGAACCATGATTTAGGTGAATGCTTCGGGCCATATAGAGATTTATGAAGCTGGAAAACTAGCTAAGAGTCCTATAGAGAAACAAACCCAAGTGATTTATCCCTATAAATATCCAATAAAATGTCTTCATGAAGAAATATCTTCGTGATTTTGAGCTAATGCAAGGGCCTAGAGAAGTGAACAGTTGAGGAAATGAACAATATGGAATACACCATTTTGGCCATCAATGAAAAGGTTTCTAGGTAATCCTTTCCATAGACTTATGTGTAACCTTTTTCCACAAACCTTGTTTTCAACCTATCAACTATTCCCAATCTTTTTCAAGAAGATCTATCTCTAGCCGACTGCTTCTTAATTTGAGGTGGGAGGCACACGACTCTATGTATTATTCTTTTAGAGAATAACCATATCATCTTGGTTCCAACTTGTGTGACTTAGAGCAATAGATATAATACAAGGTATTGGGATAGATGATATATCAGAGATAATCTTAAAAATAAAGTTACAAATAGGTTGTGAAGTACATGAACACTTTTATTTACATAAAACAATGGGCCTATCATCCAAATCATGTTGTATATTAGGATCATAGGGGCTAACAAAGCTTAGAGAAAGGTTGTTTTGTGTTGCATCGTCTTATGTATATGTTGGGATATCATGAAGACTTACAGGAATGTGTTCATGATGAGTAGGACCATGATGAAGAGGGACAACGTAAAGAGTGGAAGTAGGATTAGGATTGACAATAAAGGGCAAGGAAGAGAATCGTCAATTCCCTAAGCCTCAACTAATACTAAATAAATAATGTTTAGAATGGTCATAATAGTGATTACCTTTTTGTGTTTTTGACCACCCAAGAAAAGCACACATATTTGCTCAATGACTAATCTTGTCATGACCAAAACCAAGCTCATGGACAATACTAATGCACTCAAAAATATTTGGAGGAGCAATACATAATGGAAATTTAGGTATAAAATCTAAAACGTGGTTTGATTGTTCAAAATAGTCAAGGGCATAGGATTGATCAAGTATGCGGTTGTGTGGAGAAAATCCCCCTCCAAATCTTTGACAACCTTCATGTGTTGGATAAGAGTTCAAGCTATCTCAATAACATGCCTAATTTTTCCATTCATCAATACCATTTTGTTTGGGTTTATGTAGACAAGACAGATGATTAACAATCCCCTTGTTAGATAGAAATGAAGTAAATGCATTAATAAAACATGCATTATGCTATTGAAAAAAAACCCATTTATGATGTTATTATCTCAACTACTCTCTTTAATGTAAATCTTTTACTCTTTTAGAAAACATCAACACTATGAGTAAACAACCTATTTTATGTTTTAATGATAATTAAAATGACATTTCAGAAGAGAAACTTCACTTCTTCATAAAATTGTTATTCTTGAAGATAACTTTTCTAGTACTATAAAATATTTCACTTCTACTACAAAATACTTTTGATTCTTGTTAAGGATAATGAGAAACCTAAGAGTCCTTTAGAAAGCTTTTCATGTTGGAAACATGTTGAAGAGTATCTTTAGTTCATATCAGGGACTTTTCCATCATAGTGGTCAATATTGGATATGTTCCTAGACTTGAAAACCACCATAGAAATAAGAATGGACCTGATTTCTTGAAATTAAATATAGTACATTTTTCTTTGTTAACCATGTTACCTATTTTTTTAGTTGATTTTGTCATTATGTCGTCTCTTTCTCTCTTAAAAGAACTTGTAGCATGGTTTAGGTTCCTAGAAGCCCATTCTAGTTTATGTGTCGGTTGACCATGATCTTTTATTAGATATTGTTCAAATTTTCTTATTTGTCTTTTTATCGATATGATTAATTTTAATTTGTAGCTTTTCATTGTATGTGTCTACTTTTTTTATTTAAAATTATTTTTATTTAAAATTATTTTTATTTAAACATCCAACATACACCTTTTGGTCAAAATGTAATTTAAAATAAAGTATATCTTGGTGATATGGGTAGTCCAATCATTCCTTGAAAGAACATATAATTTGAGGCCTCAAATCGTTGGTAGTTACAATCTCCCCAACATAGACTCTTGACGTCCTCGTCAAGGCTCAACTATATGGCTTCATAATATTTACCCATTTCAATATATACAAAAAATGGTCCATGGACACCAACTCGTGATCATGGCTACCAACAAAAGGGTAGCTACATCACTATGGATAGTCCTTTCCAACATGCATGGACCACACAACTCATGACTAGAATGCCACATGCCCATGTGGGCCCAACCTACTAGATAAGTTTTGGATCAAATACCATTTTTAAATCATGTTCCACTGCCCAAGGCCCTAGTAGAGTTTTAATAATGATGATGGGCCCCACAGACCACAACTGTCTTTGGTTGTGTGCTTCGTCCTCACTCAAGTACAACTCAAGATTAACTTCCTGAATGGTCACCCATCTGAGTACTAATTTGGAAAGAGCACACTTAACTATAGAGTTCTTAGGGATGAGCTCCCTAAAAAGGAGGTGCACCTTGTTGATATGGGTAGTCTAATCAGACCTTTTAAGATCATTTTATCTAAGTCCTCAAATCCTAGGATGTTATTGTAGTTGATCGTGTGGATAAAAAATCAGCCTATGTATAATTCAAAACCATTCTAATTATGTTTTTATTGTTAACATCTCTTTCCATGGACATACTTATGTGTGTGATCTTGTAGATTCCATATTGCATTGGACATGATGTCAAAGATCTCATAAGCAATGGGAGGTATCTATGAACACATCATAGTGGCCCGAGTGATTGGAATATGTTGGAGAGCAGCTTCACAATAAATATCAATTTTGAACTAGAGCCATCTCTCACCTACTTCAGAGATATATCGATCTCATTATCATATACTAACCCACATGATCATGCTCACGCATTTCATAGACTTGTCTATCAAGTGTCTAGGATATCATTCAAATAGGAGGGACAAAAATGATCTACATCACTCATAACAATTCACATGTCATTCTTAATTCACTTAATGTGCAATACTTATCTCTCATTGACATTCATCAAGGTCCATTTGTGATGTATTTATTTCAATTTCGGTCAATCGAAAAGTAACTAAGATAAATTATTTATAGACTTAATCATGCTTATTCAATGAAATCGGTTCATAAGTTTTAATCAATTCCATTTCCGTTATTGCATTTAGATGAGTGCATCATGCCATTATCTTTCAATGGTATTTTAGTAATAAAAAACAATCCTTTTATTCTTGACATGACTACTCACTTTAGGAAAAATAAAACATATTGGAATTACTTCCTATTACCTCTTAATATCTAGTCATCTTCTCAATTCATAATTATGTTACTTGTGTAAAAGACTTGCATTCATGTGGCGATTGATCATTATTCCATAAATTATATTAGAATAAATACATTAGGCCTATATCATCTTAATAAGGCTTATCCTTCCAATTAAACTAATAATTCCTACAATTGAGCATATTTTCACATCCACAGGATTATATGAGAGTTTGGATTTATCTCTCATAATCATCTTATAACTAGACTCCCATAGTTTTAAGAAGTCATATTTATTTAACATATCATAAGAATCATATTATTCAGTAATATCATCAAGGTTTACAAATTCTCATCAAGTCTATTTAAGACACACAAAAACCATAGTTTCCACCCTACCTAATCAACCAATCATTTACATGCATACAATGATATATTCATTGACTTATTTTAGTCCATCCCTCAACATTTACCCTAGACATATATTTCTACCATATCAAACTCTCATATACCGATTCTCATATAAATAACACATTAAATTTAAGTAAGGATTCGAAATTTTAGTTGAGAAACTTATCCTTATAGAGTTCAAGTATGATTAAATACATGTCAACTAAATTTTCAAGCATATCACCCATTGACTAATTTTTAAGAATTTTTTTTTGTAAAATGATATAGTTCTCTATCCATAAGATGTTACATATATCTTGAATGAATGGATGAGGAACTAGTCAAATTCAAATTAATTAGAAAGGATCTAAAGCAGTATCATTATTTCCCCAAAATCTCACAATTGATTACACAATTGCATACAAATGCTAGCAATGATTGTGCCAGATAAAATTAGGCTTTCAACATGATTAGAAAGCTTGAGAGAGAGACAAACACCCCCACTCAGGTGCAAATAACCTTAAAAATCACCACACAATATGAATTTGTAGAAATCCATCAAAGTTCTAGCAATTGGATCTATTTCTTCCTCCTCACAACTCGAATACCCTAAAAAGGAGAATATGGGAGAAAGAAGAATATAATATGGTGATTTGTTATATCTTTGGTTGAAATAGAGGAGGGATGAAATATATACATGTGAGAGAATAATCACCAAGAAAAGATATCGAAAGAGAACCAACTTACTTGATTTTATCATTTCTAGGAAGATGAAACCCTTGATCATCACTTCCACCACTTTCTCCTCTCAAAACCCTATCTCTCCTCTCTCTCTCACTCAATTTTTGTTTCTTGGATAGGAACCACGAACTATGGGAGCTACTAGGGTGTTAGGTTGATCATATAGATCAATTAAGGTGCTTGTAACAATTGTAAACAAGCCTTCAATTGCAATTTTGTATATATTAGACCATTGGTTGGTTGGGTTGTCAATGTACACTAGTCTCATATCAGTCAAACATCATCTGGAAATTATAAATTTAACCTAATGTCTAAAATATAGTTTTCCATCTAGAATTAATACTTCTGATCATTTCGATATACCAATAAAAAGACAAAAATCAAATACTCGACTATTATATTTCATCTAGAATGCAAGGTTGGTTGAGTTTGTCCTGCAAAAACTCAACCAACGAGCATGTTAGAATAATACTCAAAAAATTTTGATACTTTGCAAGAACAATTATATTTGAGTTATACAAACCATATTTGAATTTCAAGTAAATAAGAGTTGTAGAGAAAATACTAAAAATCATTTACTACACCCCTAATTTATCAAATTCTTTATACATATGCTACCAAAATCCTAATTTGGCCAATTAGGGTTTTCAATTTTCAAACCCAAGTTATTTAAAACAAGGCATGCTCAGAGATTTTCATTAGGGTTAAACATCATAACTATCATTGTGAATCAATAATAACCAATGATAATTTTAGTTAAGCATGTAATCATCAGAGAAAACCCTAATTAGATGGCTAGTTTGAAAATGGGTTGTTACGAATTCTCTCCTCCTTTTAGGATTTTGTCCTAAAATCCTAGAAAACATGTGGAAGAAGATCATATCATCTAACCATTCATATCTCTATTCATCAAGTTACAATTATTTCCATTTTATCTTTCTATCATATGAAATCATTTTCCTACTTCTTGGATCTTTTACATTGGAATTCTGAATTTACTAGAATTAGATGAATATTTCACCACTTTTCATCATCATCTTTGAATGTTACACACATTTATTTCACAAATCCTAGTTATAATCTTTTATCAAGATTGATTTGCATCACCTTTCATATTTTTTTATAATTTGATTATATACCTCATGGATCAAGATTATAATTCATTATGTATTATTATCCACATTCATCAATTTTCTTAATAAAGAAAGCTTCATCCTCAGTTATCAACTTCTTCTTACAATTTCAAATTCACATTCATGTCAAAAGGCATTGGATTTACATCTTCTTTGTCATGACCTCTTTGTTGGATAGCATTATTTGTAAAAATATTTGAAACAACCTCATGAGATTCATATAGAGCCCTAGTGAGTGAATACCTCCCGCTCAAGCTAGGTACATGAACCAACATCAAAGTAAGTATAATGAACTTAAAAGAAACTTACATATATTGATCAGTCTAGCAGATAGTTCTAGAAATTACTCAACTTCAATTTACGATACTAATTTAATCAATCAGATAAGGTGATGAACTAGACCAAACCCAACTTTAAAACATATTTTAAAGCATGTCTACAAACAAATCAATAGATGCTACTTAATTTAGAATGACAAATCGAGATTTATACATTTAGAATCAATGTATAACAATAATACCATCTTTGTGACACACCACTAGCTAGACCAGGAACACATCTTATACTCCTGGAGCTGAAGTACACATGAGACATGTCTACCAAACATGACCGTTCAAATGACAAGTACATCGAAATCATATTAAGAGTCGATATTAAATTTCATCATCAACTAGTTGTCAACATTTAAGATCATATTTCATAGTAGATAGATAAGAATGAGGTAACATATCATATTTATAAAAGGAAAAAAAATCTACAAAAGGAAATGTATTGAATAACAATAGATTTATCAAGTAGAATTAAAAAGAAAGTAACAAACATTCAACTCATGTTCTACACAACTTGTCATATTTTATTCATTTTCCTTAAAAGTAACTGGCGTTTACCTCACCAAGTAGAAGTCACCATGCCTAATTGTCGTGTCACTGAGTTACTATCACTATCTTAGGATTTAGAGTGCCACACTAAGATATCAACAACAAACACCAATCCATTATAGGGTTGCCAAAAGAGGCTCAGGTCCTCATCTCAGGTACACAAGATATGAACAAACAGAATAGTATATCACATATCATCATATTTCAGATGTTTTACAATTTTCATTTCATCATAGTTTATTCCTCATGAACATAGACTTTCACAATAGAGGATTTAGGGTCAGAATCACACCAAATGACTCATCCCTAAATCCCAGTCATCTAACCTTCAAGGTCTCAAACCACACTCTAGAAATTCTTCTCATAATACTCTGGTTACTACAAGGCAATCTGGGTCATTTCCTTAGCGTGGAACTTAGGGGAAAATCACGATGTTCGAGACACCAAACTAGATGTGTCTTAATTTCACATTATATTAAATCTTTCTTAATCATCTTAAAAGAATTTAAGTCATCATTTATCATGTGTGCATATTCTCATGCAACTAGAAAGACATGAATCATATTAGGATTATCAAGAAAGCAATGATTAAAATAAGAAGCACAACAATTTGCAAATTTCAACACATATGATTCTTTTGATTTAAACATCATGTCATAGAAGTCACCATCAGTGGGCTTTCAGCATATGACATAATCTTATTATCCAACATTTACCCTAAACAAGTGTATCTAAGATAATCAATGTATGCTGATTCAATCTCAACACTTATCTTATTAGTTCATTACATATCATAGTTATCATCAAATATTGACAAAGACATTGAAACTAGAAACAATATAGGTATATAGAAATCTCATGTCATTCAACATACTCAAAACATGTTTATCATGTAGCATACCCTTATTCCGTCCAAATTCTATAGATATGAATAAATCTCAAGCATAAAGATTCATAACACACTTTATACTCTCCATTTACTATTTTCTATATTTCAATTAGGGTTACTATTCGACACATATGTAATCTCATTTCAAATCCATCACATTAGACCATTCTCAGAATACAAGTGCTCAATAGACAATTACAATCTAGACATACATTCTTATGGATCAAATTGTACCATTGAATTTCATCTAGTAATCGAATTAAACTATACTTACGTACATTCTTGAATCCCTTGTTTTAGAGAATCTTATTAATTATTATCACATTGCTCATCATATTAGGCTTATAGTTATATTATCAGATCCACCAATATAACTACTTGGTTTTCTCGTTGCTTTAGGTTTGTTACTCTTAACCTTCTTCATTTCATGTTCAATACATCATTGGAAGAAATAATTCTTAATTTACTTAATGTGCAATACTTCTCTCTCATTGACATTCATCAAGGTCTAGTTGTGGTGCATTTATTTCAATTTAGGTCAACCCAACAATAAAGAATATATATAAATTATAAACATAATAATATTTATTCAAATCGCGGGATGTCGCCGCTGCTAGGGTTATGAGAGGAGGCGCGCATGGAGGCCGAGCAGGCTGGGGAGGAAGAGGATGTTACGGTGGATCAAGATCATCGGAAACAACAGATGGAGTCGAAGGCACTGTATACGTGGACATGGAAGGACTGGAGGGGGTAGACGGAGATACGCCTCCAGCAGGAGCCGCATCCAAGGAGACCGGGGACACCAATGCGATCTCTGTGGAGCAAGGAGGTTCGTCGCAGGAAGTATCGATGGAACAAGGATGATCGACAAGGGTAGTATCGACTGAAGAGGGAGGGGCTCTGGATACGGGAGTACTGTCCGACAACCCACTGTTCATGGCGGAGAAGGCTAATAAAAGGCAGGTGCAACAGGAGATCCTGAAGAAGCTCGGCATAACGTTGAACTTTAACAGTAAAGACACCGCGTCGAGAGGAGGAGATATTCTATCTTCGGGAAGGAAGGAGGGATCCCCCCCCATCGCCAAGATAGGAAGAATTCCCTGAATTGCAATCCAAGGCCATTGGACAACCCTTGTCGGGGCCGGAAACACGGAAAATAGTGTCTTACAAAGATGTCTTGGGGGACGGCGATGAGGTTCGTAGGCTTCCGTTCTTGGGATTTGATGATCCAAACATTAGACTTTATAAGAAAGACATCATTACGAGCATGGTGGATGGGACACCGAAGTTTGATATCATCGAAGATAGATTTGAGGAGTTGGCTAAACCATGGATGTTCGTGGTGGTCGTGAAGGTGATCGCGTGGAACATAGGTTTCTTAACCCTACAAGACAGAATCTGAGCGATGTGGAGGCCTGTCGGAGCTTTCCGTCTCATCGATTTGGAGGATAATTACTTCATTTTGCAGCTAACCAGAGAGGATGATTACCTAACGGTGCTTATAGGAGGCTCGTGGCCGGTTATGGGATCGTACCTTAGTGTCCAACCCTGGGATAGATCCTTCTCCCCGTCCGAGGCAAACCCCAAATATATGGTAGTCTGGTTACGCATACCGCGACTGCCAATCTTCCTGTATCACTCTCGGTTTCTGGAGGAAGTAAGGGATGCGATTGGAACTACGATCAAAGTTGACTCCAACACCGACCAGAAGAGGCGCGGGAAATTCGCTCATATAGCTGTGAAACTAGATACAAACAAGCCGTTGGTACCCGAGATCATTGTCCAAGGGGAGACGTACAGAGTGGAGTACGAGAATTTGACGAGCATATGCACATTCTGCGGCAGGATTGGTCACAACGATGATACCTGTATGGAAAAGAAGAAGGCCATCGAAGCCCAGGCAAAGGCAGTAAAACAGAAGGAAGGCGAGGAGATCAGGCTGAATCCCATGGGGAAGTTCACTGAGAACCTACATGTGAAGTCGTTCATTAGGAGACCGAGGAAGGATGACCAACAAATCAAGAAGGGCGGCATACCAACACACAACAAGTTCAGCAATCTTGATGTCCCGGAGGAAAGCAATGCGGGTGCGGTCCCGACGGAGTCAGTAGGTCCAAAGCCAGGCTTTGAATGGCGTCAGTGGAAGGCAGCAAACAAGAAGAAGAGGTCAGTGGAGGAACAACGACCCACACAGACAACAACGTGGTGGACCAAAGGGGACGCGATGAAATTAGCTAAGAAAATATAGAACCAACAAGCAGTAACAATCGAAGGAGTAGATACAGTTGTCATTCCAGTTGACGCAGAGGGAGGCCATGAAGGCCTGAGCTTCAAAATGGGAGGAGTTTCGAACCGGAAGACTACGGAACTGTCTGGTAGTCCAACCAAATCAATATGATTTGGTGCGTCAATAGGAGTACATCTCCGGAACCGGAAGATATTGAACACGAAAGACTTAACAAAAAATGGCCCAAGTAAGAAAACTCGACGCAGCGATCTTGAAGAGGTTAATATACCGGGCAGCGAAGTCTCGAGCTCCTCTGATATGGTCACCTAATGATTTTAGCCGCATGGAATGTTCAGGGTATTTGCGGAAGAGATACCCAAAACAATATTAGAGATTATCTCAGCTGCACATAATAGATATACTCGTCGTTCTAGAGACGAGGACCAGTGGCAACAAAGCAGACAAGATTGTCAGATCTTTGGGGTTTGATCAGTCTTACCGGGTTGAAGCTATGGGGTTTTCTGGAGGAATTTGGGTGGTGGAGAAGAAGACTGGGGGATGTAGAAATTGTCGCGAGCCACAAATAGTTTGTACATTGTCGTGTGAATAAGGATCTCAGGGTGACCTTTGTCTACGCAAGCACAAAGTAAGCAGGGAGGAGACTGCTCTGGAGTCATCTCCATACCATGGCCACTACGTCAAATTCACCATGGTTGGTTCTGGGCGACTTTAACGTAGTATTAAACGCAGATGAGAAGGTAGGTGGAGAACCTATCATTCTTAGCAGTTGTAGAGAGTTCGCGGAGGGCCTCCGGAATGCAGAGCTCGAAGACTTGGGTGCGTCTGGTCCCAGGATGACTTTCATAAGAGGATGGCTCACGGAAAGATTGGATAGAGCGGTTGCTAATCAAGCTTGGCTAGATGCATGTCCAGCAACTGTTGTTACCAACCTGCCTCACGTAAATTCTGATCATGCGCCGGTGTTAGTCACAACACAGCTGAGAACACAGAAAGTATGTCGCAGACCGATGATGAGTACCAGGTGGAACACTAGAGCATCCTTCCCAGAGTTTTTACAGCATAACTGGAATAACTCGCTACCTTTTCACGAAGCGATCAACATTCTGATGGAAAAGTCGGTGCGATGGGATATGGAGGAAAGGAGGAAGGCTACGGCCAGGAAGCATAGACTTTTATCAGAGATTGGGCATTTGCAGGATGCCGATAACCATTCTCTGAGGGAAGAAAATGACAGCACTTTGGGCGAGTTGCAATTAGAGTATAATGAAATGATCAACGCAGAAGCGGAGGAGTGGAGACAAAGGGCGAGATGTGACTGGATGACAAAAGGAGACGCTAATACCAAATATTTTCAGGCTCTGGTTAAAGCTAAATGGCAAAGGAACCTGATTACCAAACTTAGGAATTGCCAAGGAGCATGGGTGGAGGAGGAGGAGTTGAAGGAAGTTGTAAGGGGGTATTTCTTTGATCTTATCACGGGGAGTAAACGAAGAAGGAATAATAATGTTGCGGCGGAGTATGTAGGAAGCTTTCCAACATTGGTGGAGACAGATCGGTTAAGAATGGGGCAGGTACCTTGTAAGGAGGAAATGAGGGAGGCATTGATGAAGATGAATCCCATCAAGGCGCCGGGGCCGGACGGAGTGGATGCGGGGTTTTTACAAAGAAACTGGGATCGTTTGGGCGACTCAGTTTCCCTAATGATATCTAAGTGTTTTGCAGGTCATCTGATCAATGACGAAATGGTGAATTGAACTCTTATCTTGATCCCCAAAATGAAGACGCCGGAGAGATGCAATAACCTACGACCCATTGCTCTTAACAATGTCGGGTTGAAGCTTCTATCAAAAATTATTGTGGAGAGAATTAAGTTGTTCCTTCCGGACTGGATCGTGCTAGCGCAAAGTAGTTTCGTGTCGGGAAGACGCATTACCGACAATATCATTCTAGTACAAGAGATCGTGCACTCTATGAAGGTTAGATTGGGCAAGAGTGCGGCTATGGAAATGAAGGTAGATCTTTCGAAGGCGTACGATAGAATGGACTGGGGTTTCATCTATGACACGCTGAAGAGGACAGCCATACCACAACATCTAACAGAGGTGATCATGAACATCATCACGGTAGGGAATATTTCCATAGTCTGTAATGGATCAAGCTTAGCACCGTTTAAAGCCACTAGAGGGGTGAGACAAGGGGATCCCCTGTCCCCTTACATCTTTGTGCTTTGTCTCGACAGGCTCAGTCAAGACATTGCGATAGAGGAGCTAAGTGGAAATTGGGTCACGTTACAAGCTACAAGAAACAGGATTGGTATTTTGCATGTATGCTTCACCGATGATTTGATACTATTTGGTGAGGCATCTACGAAGCAGGCGAAGATTATGATGAAGGTTATGCGGAGATTTGAGTGAGCTTCAGGACAAATCTTGGCGAAAGAAAAGTCAGCCATCTTCTACTCCAAAAACACAACCCCTCAAGTCAGAAGGGTGATTACTAGGATCACAGGAATAAGGCAGATTGCAGAGCTAGGGAAGCACTTGGGGTGCCAATCATACATGAACGAACTTCAAAATCCATGTACCTAGACCTCATCAACAAGATTGAAGCCAGAATATCATCGTGGGTCAATAATTCTCTGTCGTTCGCGGGCAAGATAACTTTGGCTAAATTTGTTCTGAATACCATTCCCATCTACACTATGCAATCCACTGCCCTTCCTATTGCGGTCTGTGATAATATTGATCAGGTGATCAGGACCTTCATCTGGAAGGGAGCAAAGGGGCAAAAGGGCACCCACTCTGTAGCATGGGACAAAGTTTGTGCTAGCAGGAAAGTCGGTGTGCTTGATATCAAGTCGGCAAAGCTACAGAACGAAGCGTTGCTACAAAAAATGTGCTGGGACTACATGTCGCAGCGTCAGACTCCATGGAAGATAGTAATGAAGGAGAAGTACCATCATAAGGTAAACCAGGGGGTAGCCGGAGCGTCGAAGCTATGGAGGACGCTTATCAAACTAAAAACAAAGCTAGCACCTGTCATCGGTAAGGCAGTGTCGTCAGGAGAACTCACGTCAGTTTGGTTTGACAAATGGGTGGGAGGCACACAACCACAGCTCAGGGATCATGTTCAAATACCAGAAGATTTGTTAGGCCTTATAGTTAATTCCATGGTTAACATGAACAGAGGCTGGGATGTCGAGTTCATAAATCATTGGTTTGAAAAAGAATCCATACGTCTGATCCTGGAACTGCCGCCGCCGGATCAGACAACAGGAGAGGATGAAATTATTTACTTGAAGGACAAATGCGGACAATTATCTGTCAAACGAACTTACAGTCATCTACAGATGGAGCATACCAGAATCTCGCCTGGTCGGTGGGTGCAGCTATGGCAGCTTAGGGTTCCCCAAAGGGTCAAAATGACACTGTGGCTCATGCTACATGGTAGTCTCATGACAAATGAAATTCGGGCTATGCAAGGGTTCACAGATGACCCGAGGTGCCCACGTTGTCACATGGTTACCGAATCAGCAATGCATGCACTCATCAAATGCGCTGATGTCCAGGAAGTATGGAGGCATATCCAGCGTATCACAGGGTTATCCCTTAGTCAAGAACGCACGTTGGAGAATTGGCTCAGGGCAAATCTGAGGAAGAGAAAGGAACGACCTGACTAGAACATTTGGATCGCCATTGCCGTCTGGAAGCTATGGGGTTTTAGATGCAATGTAGCTTTCCAGGAGCTACGTGTAAATGTTGTCAACATGTTCAATAGTATACAATAAGAGGTCAGTCTGTGTAAGATGGCTTTCTCTGGAGAGATAGGAAAGGAGGAAGACCAGAACAAGACAGCTCTTGTATGGACCGCCCCGACAAGTAATCAGGTAAAGGTCAATGTTGACGCCGCTGTGAAGAGGAAAAGGAAGGAGATGGCTATCGGGTTCGTCATCAGAGATCAAGATGGAAGATGACTAAGGGGTGGATGCGATAAGGGTGCCACATTGGACATTCTGGCCACAGAGCTGAAAGCCATTCACTTGGGATTACAGGAATGTCAAATGCAGTTCAGTAGGGTATAGATGGAATCAGATAGTGCAGTCGCCATGAAGATGTTGAATAAAAAGATTGCCATCCTAGCTAAGTACAAAGCGAGGTGCTATCGTATTAGTAGTTTATGTAGGGATTTTGATGTTGTTACTTTTAAACATAGCAACAGAGTCTGTAATAAGGTGGCGGATTCCGTAGCCAAGTGGTGTCTGAAATAGAAGGAAGTTAGTAGTAGGCGGAGTCGATGCCCTAGTTTCCTCACTGACATGGTTAGAGAGGAAGCTTCATTGAGCCACAGGTCGTGTATGGATTTGTGAGGACCTGGTCTGTGGGAACATGATGAATAAGATTTTCCCCAGGGTGTTCTAAAAAATATTTATTCAATTGAATACATTCATAACTTATCATCAATTTCATTTCCTTTATTGCATTTTGATGAGCATATCATTCCATGTGTCTTTCAATGGCATTTTGGTAATTAACAACATTCCTTCAATTCCTTACTTCTTATTCCTATGAGTGTTGTTACTCTTGTAATTATCAAAATACCAAAAATAGTAATACAATGAGCTAGGTTCACCCAAAAAAAAAACCTCTTAATCTCTACTTATCTTCTCAATTCATATTTATGTGACTTGTGTAAAAGACTTGCATTCATGTAAGGTTAAATCATTATTTCATAAATTATATTAGAATACATGCATTAAGATTATATCATCCTAATAAGACTTATCACTTTTAATTGAAGTAATAACTCCTACAACTGTGCATCTTTTCACATCCGCATGATTATATGTGAGTTTGGATTTATCTCTCATACTCATCTGATTCTAGAGTTTCCAAGTTATAAGAAGTCATCTTAATTCCACACATCATAAGAATCATATTATTCAATAATCTCATCAAGGTGTGGGGAGGTTCATCAAATCTATTTAAAACACACAAAAACCCTAGTTTCTATTCCACATAATCAACCAATCATTTACAAGAATATAATGATTCATTGACTCATTTGTGTGCATCCCTCAACATTGACATGGATTTCCTCCATATCACACCCTCATACTGATCCACATATAAGTAACACATTCAATTGAAGTAAGGATTCACAATTTTAGTTCAACAACTCATGCTTCTTGAGTTCAAATATGATTACATACATGTCAACTAAATTTCCAACTGCCCGGTAGCTAATTCTTAGTAATAGATCAAGAACCAGGAAAAATAAAAATTAATGACTAAGGATTTAAATTGTAACATTAATTTCCCAAAATCAATGTAGTTGGTTACCCAGTTGCATACAAATGCTAGAAATGACCTTGATTTATTTTGATGGATACAATTAGGCTTTCAACATGATTACAGAGCTTGGGAGAGAGATCAACACTCAACTCAGGTGAAAATCACCTTAGAAACGTCCAATACAATATGAATTTCTAGAAATACATCAAGGTTCTAGCAATTGAATCCATTTCTTCCTCCTCTCAACTCAGAACTCCTAGAGAAGGAGAATAGGAGAGAAAAAAGGAGAAAATATGGTGATTTATCTTTGGTTCAAATTATAGGAGGGATTAAATCTATACATATCAGAAATAATCACCAAGAAAAGATATCTAATGAGGACCAACATACTTGATTCTGTCATTTCTAGGAAGATGAAACCCTAGATCATCACTTCCACCACCTTCTCCTTCAAAACCCTAGCTCTCCTCTCTTTCTATCTCTCAATTTTTGTTTCTTTGATAGTAACCATGAATTATCAGAGCTACTAGGGTGTTAGGTTGATCATATAGGATCAATAAAGGTGCTTGTAACAATTGCAAACAAGCCCTTCATTGCATTTTTTATTGATTCAGATCAGTTGGTCGGCTGAGTTGTCACTATAGAAAACTCGACCAACTCCATTGTCTAGTTCAGTCAAACATCATCCAAAAATTATGACAATTCAATCTAGAGTCTGAATTACATTTTTAAAGCTACAATTAAAATTTAGATAATTTAAATATACCAATAAAGATATAAAAATCAAATACTAGACTGCTATATTACAGTCAGAATGCATGGTCGATCGAGTCCTGCAGAAACTCGACTGACAAACAAGTCATAATAATACTCAAGAATTCTAATATTTTGCAGGAACACTTAAATTTGAGTTGTAAAAACCATATCCAAATTTTATGTCAATCAAAGTTGTAGATAAAATACTAAAAATTATTTACTACACCATTGTATTTGTCAAATTTTATATACACGTGCTACGAAAATCCTAATTTGGTTGATTAGTGTTTGTGATTCTCAAACCTAATTATCTAAAACAAGGCATGCTTAGAGTTTCTCATTATGTTTAAACATCATAACCAAACTATCAACATGAATCTAGAACAACCAATGATCATTCTAGTTGAGCATGTAATAATCTGAGTGAACCCTAATAAGATGGCTAAGTTGAGAATGGGTTGTTACATTATGTATCTGATTGTTCATTATCACAATATGTAGTATGTGAAACCCTAAGCTTGGGATTTTGTATGTTTCCCAAGAAAGCTTGGACTTCATACCAGTGTCTAGTCTCATCCTTTCTTTGTACTTAATGTTTCTACTATTTTACTTCATGTATCATGAACTCCATTTCTAGATGCACTTGTTTCCTGCAAAACTTTGCCATAGACTAGTAATTTCTTGTTTTATAATCTTGGAGAAGTAACCCCCATGTTGTTTCATGTTGAAAAAGTGATAGTTTTAGTTGAAATGTGTTTTTCTTTAATGTTATGTGGTGAAACTATTGTAACAAAGTGAAACTTGGGCATATTCTCTTTTTGGCCCTTTTCCAAGCTTTTCAATTTATATTGGTTTGGTGAATATTTGTTCAATAATTATACCAATGGAAGTGTTTATGCACAAATACCTCGGTAAAAGCTTATTTAAGGATCGAAAATACAAAATCACCACTTAAGTGGAACAATGGTAAATAAATTTATTCTAGAAGTGCAAGGCCCCAAACCTTGATTAATGTATTAAACAAGCTTAATTACCATAATTAAGTTCTTTAAACCTTAATATAACTTTGTGATGTGTTCTGAATCATAAAATGAGCCTAAGTTTCAAATTTGGTTCAATTTGGATGTTGTTTGTGCAAGTTATGCAATTTTAGGAACATTCTATACTTTTATGCAATTTACCCAATTGGTAGGTTTTCTTTGCAAATTATCATGTGCATTATAATCCTTATATATTCCCTTTTTAACCATGGGGGCACCTAGTTGCACATTGGTTTGAAGGTGTTTCTCTCCAAGGGCATTTAGGGATTACCCTCTTTATAAATGAGCTTATCTTTAAAAGCCAACAACCAATGGGGTTATTTCTTTGATTGGTAGACGGTGTGGGCCGGGATGGCCTTATTCCCTATCACGTGGGTCCAAAAGTTGACCGGCCTAAATCACACATCCAAAAGTGGAGGCGGATTTGAGGTAGTCGAGCTTTTACATTTATAAACCCGAATCCTTCTAGGCCCCCGCAACTTTGTTTACGGGGTCGAAGTAGATATACGGGGTCAAACACAGGGACAAGGGGGTAGTGTTGAGAACCTAGAATCGACACGCTATACTTGGTAGGTATAAAGAGATATAAATTCCCAAAAGGGAAACAACAAGATGTCACAAATAAAACAAAGAAAACTATCTCCAACTGGAGCTACAAGAGAGATTTAAGGTTTTAGTCATTTAGCAGTTTTTAGGGGTTTTCATGCAACAGAAATAGAAAGATAATACTAGAGCTAGGGCAAGATGTGAAGGATAAGACTACAGCAAAACAAGCGGCAGCAGTAACACCCTGCACCCCTCCTCTCAGAGTGGGTACTTCTAACCAAGCGTCAACACCCCTCTCGAGGTTGTCGGACTTCAGTTAGAGTGGAATGTTACTGAAAAAACTCCATTCCAGGCACTCTCTTACTCCAGAATTGGACCAAACACTAGAGCCACAACACGACTCTCGAAGCTATTGCGACGGGAAAACACGATTCGGTAGCTAAGCGAAACACGATCCAAACATGCAAGCTAGAGTTCAAATATCAAACATAGCAGTCATCCAATATATCACACCAAGCATAGAGCAGCAAGTATTTAAGCTTTTCTATTTCCATAAACATTATAGATCTTAATACATTGCGTAAGAAAGGAATTAAATAACAGAATTAAAGAAAGATGTCGCCTTCTTGATGTAGAAGGGCGACAGACTACAGTGGCTCTCCCGCCCGATATCGGACAGGGGCCTAGCCCGATACAGCGGTGTCGGGTGACACACCCTCTCGGGCGGAACGCATGACGGGCGAAGCGTATCGGGTTCGATATCGTGTCAGGCATGGAGCGACGCGTCCTATTGTCAGGCACTTGTGTCGCTCGTCATCGTTGGTCGATATCGGCCCGCAGTGTCGCCCGAGACGGTTCTGAGTGAACTATCCCCTCCCTCTCGGGACGAGGAAGGGCTCACCTAGTATTGCCCGGCACGAGCACTGGGGAACGATACTCCTGCTCTCATAGTTTCCTCCGAAGATCACTCAAAGCTCCCAACTGTCCGAATTCTGAAGTATCCGAACTGTCTTTTCGGCTTCATGTAGCTGCTATTTATAGGCAGCGGTTAGAGGAAGTTATGGTGCTCGAAGCGCCACGTGTCCTCCTTATTTGCGGGTCGGTGGACGGCCGATACTGGTATCGCTCGGCTTAGGAGTGTCGGCTATCGGTCACGTGATGGATGGCGCGCCTGCCGGTGGGTGGCTGTGTCGCCCGACAAGCTGGGTTGTCAGGGCGAGCTGGGCTCCCTGTCGGGTAGAAGGCGTGTCGTCCATCTACTTCTTCTTGTGCGACATCCTTTTGTCGTGCATCATTATATCTCTCCACCCTGTCAGGCAGAGGTTGTATCGGGCGCTAGGAAGGCCGAAACAGGCTCGAACTTATTCTATGGGCCGGGACGGCCTTATTGCACCAAAATGAGGAAAAACTCTACAAAAGATGGAAATATAGGATTAAGAGCATTGCTTGGCCAATTATTGTGAAAGTGCATAAAAAGAGAGGAAAATAGCTAAAAATGGCAGTTTTGATAACATAAAAACAGTCTAAAATATCACAAAATTTGATGTTATCAACTCCCCCAAACTTAGCATTTTGATTGTCCTCAATCAATATTTAAACTTTATTTTGTGATGCTTCTTCTTGTTTGGTACAACTTTCAGGCCAAGAGGTAAAGCAAGTATAGTAATACCTTTAGAGATAATGCTGCCTCATTACGAACAAAACACCTTACGTTTCCTACCTTATTATTTCAGTAAAAAATTTCTATAGCTTCAGCGAGACTTTAGTGTATGATTCCGAAGTTAGCTTCCACACCAAACAACTTTATTTTTGGGGCAGAAAGTTGTGTAAAGGGTAGGCTAAGGCTTTTTGGTTTTTTCATCTTGTTTTCCATCAGTCCATCCAGGTAAGGGTCCGTTAGCGGGCAAGTGGTCCCTGCAGTCCAAGCCAATTGGCTTTAGAGCAGTGATTTCACATCCTACGTACCACTGCCCCGGATCTACCATGCCTAAAGATGGGTACTTTTGGAAAACAAGCAGGTATATATGTTTTTTTTTCTTTTATTGGGCACAACTCTCATGCTTTTATTCACACTCATAAGGGTTCTCTCTCTTTTTTGGGATTTTTGTTGGATAAGGGGAAAACAAAGAGATTGATGTTTGGGTAGTTTTTTCCTTCTCCATACTCGTCTCTTAGCTGTTTGCAAGATTATTATATTTTTCGAAATTTTTGTCGAAATTTTTTGGCGTGGAAAAATGTAATCTTCTATTTGTTTGAAGCAGCATTATCAGAAAGATATAACGGAACTTGCATCTCGTTAAGCACAAAGAAAACTAACTTTGCAAGCAGATGCATCAGGTTTTTACTATATATGTACACATGATTCAAGAAAGAACAAAAGAATAAAGAATTTGAGACAAAAGAATGAAGAAGATTAAGTTAGATAATTTAGACAAAATTTTGTACCTCCCTCACTGGTACATGGTACCCCCCCAAACTTGCTCCACACTCTGTCCCAGAGTTGTGAAGTAGATAAGGTGAGGTAATGTTTATTCCAGTGAGGTTGCGCCTGCATCAGACAGAAGCTCCCACACATATTCGCCCCTTCTGCTATGATAGACGATGTGGTTGAGCTGGTTAGGCGTTTCTTTATTCGCCACCCATTCCAGGACGTAGATGCCACAGTCGTTGGATAAGGGAAGCTGTTGCAGACTGCGGTGGCAGAACTGGAGTTCGTGCCATTTTCCTCCTTGCATGTCCATGAATGGTTGGATCATCTTTGCCACCTCGTCGTAGTATTTGCAGACTAGGCGTTCGACGGGTGTCAAAGGTTCTGATGTACACGGCACTGGATGGTTCTTGTTGCTGTCCGAGCTATTGTAGAAAATTCCTGCTCGCTGCCGGGTGTACACAGTTAGGAGCGTACAATTATTGTAATGCAGAATTGGTAAATAGATAGTGCCTGGGATCCCGCCTCTCAATTCTGCCAGAAAATTTTTCTTCGCTCCTGTTTCGTCGGCTAGGCAGACGTCGTTGAAAAGCATGGGCTGGGCTATGTAAGCATATTCTAGCTTTGGCTGTATATACTGGATGTAAGCGACTGCAACTGCTACAGCCAAGCACCCTCCTTCCTTCACCATGTCCCTTAGATCGTCGACTGGGACTACGACATCGCCTGCCTGAAAGGCGAAAACTGATGGGGTAGAATCAGCTAACTTCAGATGGATTATATGGACCTGCTCCTGTGTGAGAGTTGTACACGAAAAGCGGTTGAAATTTGAGATCAGCCCTTCTGAATCTTTAGGTGAAGTAGTGTCCTTCATCCCGCACACTTTCTTTATGACCATCAACTGCTTGCAACTGCTTGCATGCCCCATGTTTGACGGTTGCCACTTCCTCTTTTTCTGAGAAGCTGCTGGATTGAGAAGAGTCTTCTTCCAGGTCACTGTCCAGCAGCTGCTCTGGTACCCCAACATCCCGGAAATAGCGCTTGTCCTTGATCAGCAACATGATGTAAATGCCCCTGCATTGATAGAAGGGCGTGCCTTTGAGGACCCCCAGGTTTCCAAATGTGTTGAGCGCCTCAATGGCACTCAGGGTGACGATAGCACTGTTTCCATTCCCCTCTTCTGCCTGAACGGGGAGGTCTCGGAGAGAAAAGAAGTTCCAAGGACCTTGATGACGTTGGCTTCCTCACTTTATAGCTCGTAGCAGACACAGTGGCAGGAGTCTCAACTTTCTGTCCTCCGGGCAGTAGAAAACACTCTCGGAGCGTGGTACTTCGTTGCGGCTGTAGCTCAGCAACTGGAGGTCGTAGTTCCTGAGGTCTGCCATGCAGAGGAACCACACATTGCGGTGTTTATATGGGGCCAGCACTAGGTTTGGTCTATGCTCTTCAATGTGCTGCAACATGTCGGCCACCGCACGGGAGCCTAGTTCTCCCTTCATCAGACTTCTCGCCAAGGCTGGGGTGGCATTGTATATCATTCTCCGACCTGTCCTATTGTCGGTACGTTCTATTATTGCTCCTTCCATGACCCTAAATAGCCTTTTGCCGACGAAGGCCGGCGTGCGAAACATGTTTCGAATAACTCCTCGTCGCACAGATAGGTAGCCGTCGGTCCAGACGATGTCATCTTCATTTGCCTGTGACCTCAAGACCTTATTCAGTAAGTTCTGGTCTTTGATCGTCAGGTATCTGATGGCTCTTCTATCAAAGTCGGCCATCTCAAAAGAGGGTATCTCGGATGGCTCACGGAACTTGTCCTCCATCGAGCGTTTGCTTCGGGGAAGATGTCTCTTATTGACCATGTAGACATCCCCTTTCTCTCCCTCAGACTCATCAGAAGAGTCTCCCCCGATACTGATATCTGTGCTATCATCTTCGGCTTCATGTAGGGGGACCGAGATGTTTGCATCTCCCAGGCCTAAAGGGCTCTCCTGGCTGGCTGGAGCTCCTTCGGCTGAGCTATGTTGCATCCCCTCCTTGGGTGTTGAGGATCGCCCACTGGAGGAGGAAGATGTTGTTCCCGAGGGGGAACCTAATGAAGAGGGATGAGAGCCCCGGCTGGGAGGTGACGACGACCGTCTCGGCTGCCTTCAGCGCGGATGGTCGTCACTTCTGTCCATTCTCTCCTCGAGCCTGTCGAGTCGTTGGAGAACTTGTTGCATTGTTGCATTCAAGGCCTCTAGTCCGCCGGGAAGGCTCGCTAGAGTCAGCAACTCTCTTTCTTGGCTATTCAGTCTGTCTTGGAAAGATGCAAACTTGCGGGTTAGGGAAATACATGTAGCTGAGTTCATGTCTGTTACCTCCCGCAGGTTGTCAAGCTCGTGCCCGAGCATCTTTCTGAGTGACAGAGGAGTTCTGACGAGTCTCCCTTCCGTCCTCGTGACATCTTGCTCGCGTGAAGGTCCACCAGGCGAGGTAGACTCTATATGAATTGTTTGCGTTGCTGATGCCGCCAGGTGAGGCGATGGTGCTCCTTCAGCAGCTATCGCCTTGCCTTTTTGTCGGGGAGGGGATGGCTACAGTGCAGGCGAACGTTGCTCCACCTCCGCACTGTCGGCGATCTCCTCACCTGCTACAAAAGGCGACATCGGCGGCGGCGTTGGTGTCAACTGAGATCCCTCGAGCTCCATTATGAGAATCTCGCCGAACACCCCATTACTGGAGTCCCGCTGAGGTGTCTCTTCTTCCTCTGCAGGCATCATAGGGATGACAGGGGCTGTGGTCGCCTCTTCCGCGGCAGCTCCCGAAGTTTCTATCTCGGTGACCTCGACGATCACCGGTTCTTTCCCAACTCTCACCCTTCTCGTCGTGGCGGTGGCTGGTATGGTCGGAGCGGCGACAACTCTACCGACGGTTGTCGCCGGTAGCTCTGGAACTGCCCTCTCTTGGGCTCTGGTGGCGGTGGCGTGGGCTGTGCCTTTTGCCACACCTTCAATTTCGGCTGTAGTGAAGACCGGTTTCTCTGCGTCGTAGTCGGCGCAGCGAGGGAGCGGGAGGAGTATGTCCGTCCTTGAAAACTTGTAGAAAAAGTCTCGCCCCTCCTTCTTGATGATGTTGGTCCTTATTAGTTACTTGGTGTCGATCATCTCATCGCCTTGCATCCTCGAAAGGCTGCGCGGCTCTTTTGGGTACCCGAGCCCTACTGCGATTAGGTTGACTATTCCACCCATGCAGTAATCTTTGTTGGTTTCCTTTATCGGATGCAGTCTGTTCAGAAAGAACCATCCGAGGTTGATCACTCAGCCCTCCATTATGTGCCACATGACGTGGAGTTCTTCTGTATAGATGTTTCTGGACTCATTCTTGCTGAACAGCAAGCATGCCACCAGTTTGTGCACTATCCTCCAGAAGCAGGAGTGCACTGCCACTACCTTCCTTCCTGGCTTGAACGAAGATTCGCCGGTTAGCTTGTTCCAGAGCTTCACCGGATCGAACCTGTCTCCCTCGGTGATTCTTTCACCGTCGTCCAGCAGGGTCTTCTCCTCCTCACTGGAAGAAAAGATCTTGTTCAAAAGCTTCTCAGAGATTGTGTACTCTGAGTTGTAAAGTCAGGCTTGGAGTCTGTCTGGCTCTCCAAATTCCTTTCTCTCCACCGCAGAATTTCTCACCCGGTGGAGAGAAGACATGAACTCCATTGTCAGCTTAGTGTAAGATGAAAACCGGCTGAAGCAGATCTTCTTCAGTCATGCCACGGTGAGGACACCCTTCAGCCTCCCCATGATTCCTAGTTCAGCAAACGAGGACTTATTGCAGAACCTGCTTGGTCGGTAAACCTTGGTCACTAGCTCAGCATATCGGCGAGCATGCTCATCATTTCTTGTCTCGAAACCTTTCAACAAGAATTCTGAAAGTTCTGTTGCTGCTAGAGGTGTTGGAGTTGGAGTTGGAGTTGGAGTTGGAGCCGCCACTTCTCCAACCCTGGCCCTTTTCTCTGCTGTCGAGGTCCTGGCTGGTCCTGGGTTCGGGCGCTTAGGCCTGGTAGACTGCCCTTCAGTAGCAGTCTCTGGGTAGACCCTCCTGCCTTGTGCGTCCACTGGGACAGCGGTTGTCTTGATGCGGGCCATCTCTACAAGACAGAAAGAGAAATACCTCGATTAAATATGTTGACTTTTGGATGAAATATATAATAAAGAATAAATTTGTGAACTGAAATTCCTCTGTACAAAGACTGTCCGGTACCCCCGTATCGGGCGACACATCGGTTTCAGAAGTGAAGCCTTGTGCCCAATACAAGAGATGGGCATCGCCCGTTTCGTCAGAAGATCGAGCACGCGATAAAGACAGGGCGGTAAGGCGATGAACGCATGTTAAGTCTGTCGCTCAAAACGGGCGTGTCGGGCGATACGAGGGTGATGGGATAGGATGCCCGATACGGTCCTCTTGAAAGAAAAGCAGTGTGTCACCCGATAGCAAAAACAGGCGAGGTGAAGCAGAAATGGGCAACACGGTTATCGCCCGACATGGTGTATCTGGCATAGGTATGTTGCGTGACATCCATATTGGGCGATACAAAACTACTCAGCATAGAAACCGTAAGGCCGATAAGCTACTTACTTAAAGATAGAAAGAAATGTGTCGGGTGACACGGTCTGTCGGGTGATACCTTGTTGTGGTCTGAACTACCGCATGATACGAGAGAATTGCAGTCTTGCGCGACATGGGAGCAGAAGCACAAATTCTTTAGCATGATATGGGAGCGAGAAAATAGTAAGGCAAGGCGCCCGACACGGTAAAAACTCGCCTCTTTATATAACGAACTCAACAGTAAAACTGGGGCGCGCGTCAGTCGTTAAGGCAACACGTAAGTCGGCAAGTCCAACCGTTGACTCGACCGTTGCGCTCCACAAAGTCCCACCGCCCGATATGGGTGTTCACATAGTGTCGGTTGGGTTTCCTCCTGCTACATCTTGAAAACATAACGGTTTAAACTGCGGCTGACGGGTAAAACATCATTGGCCGAAGACTAAGATACTGGCCTCATATGGTATTACCCATCCCGGTCGATAAAACTAAGGCGGTGGCCCATAAGGGTCAGCGCATGTGGCACATGCACTAACTCGGGCCTTATTACATGCCATAATGTTCATAATGTTCATTTTGCTTGAAAGTAAATGCACCCTATACTAGGAATTTAAAAATAGCTCGGGTTGCCTCCCGAGAAGCGCTGAGTTTTCCGTCCTCAGCTAGACGTCTCCAACCTTTTCACTCCTTATCCGCAAACATCATCCATCCATCTCTTGCAACTCGATCTCTGCCTTCTCTTGATCACATATCTGCCTTCTTTGCAGTTTCGGTGTTGGACAATATTTTTCCTGAGGGATTCTTCATTAATTCGGCCATTTGAGCTAATTGCTGGTCCATCTGGCGTTGGTGCGTCTGCATATCCGCCATTTGAACCTGCAGTGAGTTCAAAACACCTAAACTTGATAACGCACTCTGCGACAACTGGTTGTTAATTGCGTCCTGCCTTTTCACAAAATCAAACAACTGTCCCACCACATCTGCTTGGTTCGAAGCCTTGTTATGTCCTTGCTCTCTGGCTGATCCTTGATACTTAGCTTGCCCCTGGAAACCTCCTTTGTTTGGGTGGAAGGGGGTGTTTTTGATGTATTGACTTGGCCCTCCCCTCTTCTCAAAAGCTTGGGGCGGCCTAGTGGAGTTATGCAGCTGATGAGAATTCTCAGCTGCCTCTTTGTTGCCATAGCTAAAACCAGGGTGGTCTGGTCTTTTGAAATTTACAAAAGAGACTTTTGTAGTCTCTTCGACCTCAGACTCAGTGTCGCTTGATGCTTCCGGTCGGGTGTAGATACAATTATCTACCCCATGGCCGCCTTCTCCACATGTTACACATTTCATTACTTTTTCCACCTGCTTCTTCCCTTTCGCGCCGGATTCCCTCAATTGCTTTACATCCGTGGCTATTTTTTGAATTTGAGAAGTGATGGTCTCTAGAGCCTTGGACTCAAGAGAGGACCCTTCACCGACCTTTTTCGCCTGTCCTCTATCAGATCTATCATATTCAGCGCCGGCTTGAAGCTCGGCCATATTTTTGATGATCTTTTCAGACTTGCTTGGCTTTTTCCCTAGGAAGTCACTTCCTGCTGCCGCATTCAGTGACACCCATTCATCGGGAGTCAGACCATTGTAGAAGGTGGTGACAAGGAAGCCCTTCTTGTAATTATGATGGGGGCAATCCCTCAGGTACTCTTGGAACCGCTCCCAGGCGTCGTGAAGGCTTTCGTTTGGCTTTTGCATGAAGGAAGTTATTTTCTATCGGGTTTTGACCGTTCTCTCGGTGGGGTAAAACTTATTTACGAAGGCTTCTGCTAACGCTCCCCATCCATTCAAGGACCGGTGGGGTAACCCGAGGTACCATGACAATGCTTTGTCCTCCAGTGAGAAGATGAATCCCTTGCAATATATAACCTCCTGGGGAACCCCTCGCATCTTTATCGTGTCGTAGATGTTCTTGAAGGCATCGAGGTGGTGGTAGGGGTTTTCATTTTTCGAACTTCCCCTGAAGCTTTTATTTTGGATCATAGAGATCACAGAAGGCTTAAGCTCAAAATTGGCTGTGTTGAATCGCGGGGTGATGACGGGACATCTGGAGTTGTTGGCTTTTGTTGATGCCAACTCCCTCAATGTCTTCTCCTCCTCCTCGGAGTTGTCATTGTCGCTAGCCTCACGATGCTGTTCTTGGTTGTGGCGTCGCCTATGTCCCTGACGGTGGCGACACCTGACATGGGGGTGGACTTCCTCGGAGTGCTCCGATTCCTGATCTTCATGCCGATCATTGCCGTCATAGCAGTCATTTCCATCTGGTGGAGGTGATTCAGGCCTCCCCCCTTGGCGTTCGTCTCCAGAAATGGACGGCTCCACGCGAGGCGGCATGATAGTTGGAGTTGGTGCTCAGTGGAACAGATCACTATTCTTCAGAGTGCCTGAAATAGCATGAAAACTCAAGTTTAGAAAATTGAATTATTAATTTTAAGCAAAGAATAGTAGTAAGGAAAAAGAAAAAGAAAAAGAGTGTTGTCAAACTCATTTCTAAGCTTGAGGCACAGGAGTATAGTTAGTGGATTCGGATTCGTCTACAGTACCATTTTTGCCTTGTCCCCGGCAACGGCGCCAAAAAGTTGACTGGCCTAAATCGCGCGTCCAAAAGTGGAGGCGGATTTGAGGTAGTCGAGCTTTTACATTTATAAACCCAAATCCTTCTAGGCCCCCACAACTTTGTTTACGGGGTCGAAGTAGATATACGGGGTTGAACACAGGGACAAGGGGGTAGTGTTGAGAACCCAGAATCGACACGCTACACTCCGGTAGGTATAAAGAGATATAAATTCCCAAAAGGGAAACAAAAAGATGTCACAAATAATACAAAGAAAACTATCTCCAACTGGAGCTACAAGAGAGATTTAAGGTTTTAGTCATTTAGCAGTTTTTAGGGATTTTTCATGCAACAGAAACAGAAAGATAATACTTGAGCTAGGGCAAGATGTGAAGGATAAGACTACAACAAAACAAGCGGCAACAGTAACACCCTACACCCCTCCTCTCAGAGTGGGTACTTCTAACCAAGCATCAACACCCCTCTCGAGGTTGTCGGACTTCAGTTAGAGTGGAATGTTACTGAAACAACTCCGTTCCAGGCACTCTCGTACTCCAGAATTGGACCAAACACTAGAGCCACAACACGACTCTCGAAGCTGTTGCGACGGGAAAACACGATTCGGTAGCTAAGCGAAACGCGATCCAAACATGCAAGCTAGAGTTCAAATATCAAACATAACAGTCAACCAATATATCACACCAAGCATAGAGCAGCAAGTATTTAAGATTTTCTATTTCCATAAACATTAGAGGTCTTAATACATTGCATAAGAAAGGAATTAAATAATAGAATTAAAGATAGATGTCGCCTTCTTGATGTAGAAGGGAGACAGACTACAGCGGCTCTCCCGCCCGATACCGGACAGGGGCCTAGCCCGATACAGCGGTGTCGGGCAACACACCCTCTCGGGCGGCACGCATGACGGGCGAAGCATATCGAGTTCGATATCGTGTCGGGCATGGAGCGACGCGTCCTACTGTCGGGCACTTGTGTCGCTCATCATCGTTGGCTGATATCGGCCCGCAGTGTCATCCGGGACGGTTTTGAGTGAACTATCCCCTCCCTCTCGGGATGAGGAAGGGCTCACCTAGTGTCGCCCGACATGAGCACTGGGGCACGATACTCCTGCTGTCGCAGTTTCCTCCGAAGATCACTCAAATCTCCCAACTATCCGAATTCTGAAGTATCCAAACTGTCTTTTCGGCTTCCTATAGCTGCTATTTATAGGCAGCAGTTGGAGGAAGTTATGGTGCTCGAAGCACCACATGTCCTCCTTATTTGCGGCTCGGTGGACGGCCGATACTGGTATCGTTTGGCTCAGGAGTGTCGGCTATCGGTCACGTGATGTACGGCGCGCCTGCCGGTGGGTGGTTTAGTCACCCGACAAGCTGGGTTGTCAGGGCGAGCTGGGCTCCCTGTCGGGTAGAAGGCGTGTCGTCCATCTACTGCTTCTTGCGTGACATCCTTTTGTCGTGTGTCATTGTGTCGATCCACCCTGTCGGGTAGATGTTGTATCGGACTTCAGGAAGGCCGAAACAGGCTCGAACTTATTCTGTGGGCCGGGACGGCCTTATTGCACCAAAATGAGGAAAAACTCTGCAAAAGATGGAAATATAGGATTAAGAGCATTGCTTGGCCAATTATTGCGAAAGTGCATACAAAAGAGAGGAAAATAGAGAAAAATGGCAGTTTTGATAACAGAAAAAATAATCTAAAATATCACAAAATTTGGTGTTATCAACTCCCCCAAACTTAGCATTTTGATTGTCCTCAATCAATATTTAAACTTTATTTTGTGATGCTTCTTCTTGTTTGGTACAGCTTTCAGGCCAAGAGGTAAAGCAAGTATAGTAATGTCTTTAGAGATAATTTTGTCTCATTACGAACAAAAGACCTTGCGTTTCCTGCCTTATTATTTCAGTAAAACTTTTCTACAGCTTCAGCGAGACTTTAGTGTATGATTCTGAAGTTAGCTTCCACAACAAACAGCTTTATTTTCGGGGCAGAAAGTTGTGTAAAGGGTAGGCTAAGGCTTTTTGGGTTTTTCATCTTGTTTTCCATCAGTCCATCTAGGTAAGGGTCCGTTAGCGGGCAAGTGGTCCCTGTAGTACAAGCCAGTTGGCTTTAGAGCAGTGATTTCACATCCTACGTACCACTGCCCCGGATCTACCACGCCTAAAGATGGATACTTTTGAAAAACAAGTGGGTATATATGTTTTTTTTCTTTTGTTGGGCACAACTCTAATGCTTTTATTCACACTCATAAGGCTTCTCTCTCTTTTTTGGGATTTTTGTTGGGTAAGGGGAAAACAAAGAGATTTATGCTGTTTGGGCAGCTTTTTCCTTCTCCATATTGGTCTCTTAGCTGTTTGCGAGATTATTATATTTTTCAAATTTTTTGTCGCAATTTTTGGCATGGAAAAACGTAATCTTCTGTTTGTTTGAAGCAGCATTATCAGAAAGATATAACGGAACTTGCATCTCGTTAAGCACAAAGAAAACTAACTTTACAAGCAGTTGCATCAGGTTTTTACTAATATAGCAACTTTGTACATATGCATTGGAATAAACACAGAAATTTTTCAAAATTTTTATATGAGCATGGCTATATACACATGATATAGGAGAAAAACAAAATAAATGACACAAGAATTTTTATACCTCCTTCACTGGTACATGGGTACCCCCCCAAACTTACTCTACACTCTGTCCCAGAGTAGCGAAGAATACAGGGTGAGGTCATGTTAGCCCAGTGAAGGTTATCTAGTGGGTTCGCTTGTGCCATGGAGAAGCTGCAATATGCTTCTTTGCTGCAGCCTCCTTATTTTCTCATTTGGAAACAGCTAGAACAAGTGCAAAGCTCTCAAGATGGAAGCTCGAGAGCTCTTGAAAACACTTATGGGCGCTTCCTCCTTAAGAAGATGGAACCGGAATGCCCAGATTCCATCCGGAGGCCACCGGAAAAAGACTCGTGTTGTCTCTGTAGATGGTCCTAAACCATCACAGAAGACAGACTATTATAAGAAAGTGATCTTCCTCTGAAGCTACCAAATCAAGAAAAAGTCTCCCGCTTTCTATCTGTGGTAGTCGACAGCTAGCTGCCTTGGGGTTTTTACGTTTCTGCCCGACAGTTGTTGTTTCTGCTCGGCTGGAGGTTTGCCCTGTGTGACCCGTCCCCTGTTATCAAGTCCAACGATCATCTAAATGTTAGGTCGGCAAAGATAGGGATCACAATAGGACTTATTTCAAAATTCGGGTATCGTCCATCAAAAGGAAGCTCGAGACGATACAAGGTTGGACGATACGAGGAGGGCTGTGCGGCACACACTCCGCCCGACACGGATGTATCGGGCGATAAGGTCGCCAAAGATCAACTGCCTGTCCGGTCGTCACAAAAAATGTGTCTCCCTATAAGGCGTATTGGGCAAACACAATCAGGCGTTATTTTCATGCTTAACTGCATTGGGCGATACAAAATCGACTAGTCTCGTAAAACCCGATAAGCAGCGCGATATGAAAACTCATGCCGGGCGATAAGCATGTCAGGCGATAAGCATGTCAGGCGATACCTTTGCTCATAGGAGCCATCGTCCGATATAAGGGTGAAGGCAAGTTGGCCGACACGCGAGCAAAGGTGGATCACTACATGTGTTACGGGTGGCTGAAAAGAGAAGTGAGGCAGCCCGACATGTTGAGCCCACATTGCTATATATAGAAAGCTTAGCTGGGGGTAAAACGGGCGTTTCTGGGGCGCGCTTCGCCCGACGAGTCAGGAAATTCCTGAGACGAAGGTCACGTCAGTTAAATCAAGGGCATTTATTTCCATGCACGATATGGTGGTTGCTCGAGAATACCATCCGCCATGGTTCTTTTGGTGCCCCAGAAATTGCGGCCTGATACAAGCGTGACTGCGTGCCAGCTGAGCTGCTTCCCGACACAGCTTAAAACAGGCGGACGAAAACCAAAGCTAGGAGAAAATATCATCGGTTTAGGGTTAAGTCCCCGACCTCAGAAAGCATGACAGCGGTGGCCCATAAAACAGAGGAGTCGGTGCGCTCGGCGCGTGCACCGACTCGAGCCTTATTACAATTTATAAATTTTGTTTTTATAGGTAATAAGAAAAATGCATCCTACTCTACGAAAGAAATAAAAACTCGGGCTGCCCCCCCCCCCCCCCCCCCCGAGGAGCGCTGAAGTTTGCGTCGCCAGCTCGACCGGTGTAGGATCATCTTGTTCAGCTCTCGACTGCACCCATATCTTGCAGACTTATCTCTGCTCTCCTGACAAATGCTTCATCTTCATAGAACCTTTTCACCCTGTGCCCATTCACTTGAAAGACCTTGGTCGGATCGTCTTTGTCATAGAGATCCATCATTCCTGATGGGTATATTTTCGACACGATGAACGGTCCGGACCACCTTGTTTGTAACTTCCCAGGGAAAAGATGAATAGAGGACTTGAATAACAAGACCTTATCTCCTTCGCCTGCATCTTTTCTCCTGAGGTGGGCATCATGCCACAATGTTGTCCTCTGTTTGTAGATTTTTGCATTTTTGTAGGCATTCATTCTCATCTCTTCCAGCTCTTGAAGCTGCAAAAACCTCTTTTCTCCAGCTTTATCGAGGTCCATATTTGGAACTTGATTGCCCAAAGGGCCTTGTGTTCCAATTCTAGAGGCAAGTGGCAGGACTTTCCGTAGACGAGACGGTAGGGGGTGGTTCCAATAGGCATTTTGTAAGCAGTACGGTAGGCCCAAAGCGCGTCGTCAAGCTTCATAGACCAGTCCTTCCTCGTTCGGCTGACCGTTTTCTCCAAGATCTGCTTGATGTGTCTATTGGAAACCTCTACCTACCCTGACGTCTGTGGGTGGTAGGGTGTAGCGATCTTGTGCTTCACTCCGTACTTGCGCAGAAGTGCTTCAAACTATCTTTCTCCAAAGTGCGACTCTCCGTCGCTTATAATCATGCGCGGTACGCCGAAACGAGGGAAGATGGTCTTCTCGAACAACTTGATAACCGACTTGGCATCACATGATTGTGTGGCTACCGCTTCTACCCACTTTGATACATAATCCACTGCCACGAGAATGTATTGATACCCCCGGGATGGGGGGAACGGTCCCATGTAGTCGATCCCCCATACGTCAAATATTTCTACTTCGATCTAGCTTGCCATTGGCATTTCATTCCTCCGCCCTATGTTCCCTGTAAATTGGCACTCCCTGCAAACTTTTACAAATTGTGCAGCATCTTTAAATAAGGAGGGCCAGTAGAAACCTGACTGCAACACTTTTGCAGCTGTTCTCTCGCTACCCAGGTGACCGCCATAGTGGGAGGCGTGGCATTCCTTCAGGATGTCTGTGGTTTCTTCTTCTGGGATGCACCTCCTGTATAAGTTGTCGGCACACTTTCTGAACATGAGAGGATCATCCCAGTAGTAGTTTTTAGCATCCACAAATAGCTTCTTTTTCTGATTGTACGTGATGTCAGGAGGCAGTTCTCCGCAAGCAAGGTAATTGCATATGTCTGCAAACCAGGGTAAGCTTTCTTCTTGACCTTCGGCTAACATAAGAGCTTCGTCGGCGTAGTCATCATTGATTGGAGGCCCTTCCTGCCTCTTAGCCACAATCCTTGATAGGTGGTCTGCGACCACATTTTCTGCTCCCTTCTTGTCGATAATCTCGTGGTTAAACTCTTGGAGCAATAAGGCCCACCTCAACAGTCTGGGCTTTGCGTCTTTCTTTTGCATCAAGTATTTTATAGCCCCGTGATCTGTGTATACTTTGACCTTGGCTCCGACGAGATACGACCTGAACTTATCGAACGCGAAGACGATCACGAGCATCTCCTTCTCAGTTTTTGTGTAGTTTACTTGAGCCTCGTCCAATGTGCGACTAGCGTAGCAAATCACATGGTGCCTTTTGTCTTTCTTCTACCCCATGACTGCTCCAACCGCGCAGTTGCTAGCGTCGCACATCAGCTCAAAAGGTAAACCCCATTCTGGCGCTTGAAGGATGGGTGGTGATGTTAAAGCATTTTTCAGGGCCTGAAAAGCACTGAGACAATCATTAGAGAAAACAAATTCAGTGTCTTTTACCAGAAGATTGGACAACGGTTTGGAGATCTTTGAAAAGTCCTTGATGAATCTTCGGTAATATCCGGCGTGCCCAAGGAAGCTGCGCACCCCCGTCATAGATCTGGGTGGAGGAAGCTTGGATATTGCTTCAACCTTGCTTACGTCCACCTCAATTCCATGCCTTGAGACCTTATGCCCTAGAACGATCCCCTCCCGCACCATGAAATGGCACTTTTCCCAGTTCAGGACTTATTCTATGGGCCGGGACGGCCTTATTGTACCAAAATGAGGAAAAACTCTGCAAAAGATGGAAATATAGGATTAAGAGCATTGCTTGGCCAATTATTGTGAAAGTGCATACAAAAGAGAGGAAAATAGCTAAAATGGCAGTTTTGATAACAGAAAAATAGTCTAAAATATCACAAAATTTGGTGTTATCAGTGTGGATGGCCTAGAATTCTCCATGGGCTTTTAGGACTGACATTTGATATACAAGAAGTCTCTATGAGTTGTCTTCTTGCATGGCCATGAATCCCTAGCCTGAGGACACATGAAAAGTCCCATAGACACCTCATACTTGACCCCTTCTTTATAAAGCCATGTCTACCCTTCCCACCTCCCAATACAAGAAGCAATCCTCTCCTTATCTTTCCCCCATATTATAGCATCATTCCTACTTTTTTTGTCCACAAAGGTGTTTTCCCAAGGTAAAAGAGAGTGCTTACCTTGGTGAAGAAACTCCTAGGGTTCCAAATTTGCTCTATTTAGGGTTTCTAAAGCTCCTTCTTGGTGATTTCGACCAAAACTAGTAAGTTTCCTCCTTTCCTTCCTTGTTTTCATGTTTTTCGCCATCCTACCACCTTCTTTTAGGTTGTAACCATGGTCTTCCATGGTGAAACTCCACCTAGAGCCCTTAAACACCTCATCTCTATGTTCTTTTGCTAGGGTTTTTCACCTCTAAAGCGGAGAAGGTGCTTCCTGCTTGAGATATGAGCTTTGTTGGAGAAACCAACATCTCTAGCTTGGTAACCTTGCTGGTTGAACCTGTACACCTTCCTAGAGGTGAGTTTTATAACCCCCTTCCCATATATTGTTTACTACATGCTTAAAACTCATGCTTCAATGTTTAAAATCGATGATCTCCGTCTCTATTTACCATGTTCTTCTAAGGCTTTGGTTTCTTTCCATTTTACCTTCTATAGAAGATCTATTTTGGTTACTATGCATCATAAACCCTGATCTTGGGTTAGATGGTGCCTTATCCCTCTTTCTCACTCTTCCTCTCTCTCAAAGATTTCTGACTTGTCATTTCCTAATTGGTTCAAATTGAAAAATTCATATCTTTTAATCTGTTTATTCAAATTTGACAAATAAATATGTTTTGGAATTGGAAAATTAATCTCTCTCTAATAAAAATATTTTCAAAGTCTGATTTTGAGGTTTGATGAAGGGTGATTTTTGGAAAATGAATTTAATGCATAAAATCCATAAAAAGTACATATTAATCATCATAACTCCAAAATTAACATAAAAATATGTTTTCTTAATCAGGATAATCTAATAAGTTCATTGGTGATATTTTCAAAATCTAAATCTGAGTTTTGCTAAAAAAAGTTCTGAAATCAGGGTTTTTATACATTAATGTGCATTATGTACTCTAATACATGTTAATACATTGAAAATAGGCAAAAAGGAACTTGTACTCAATTAAAGTGGTGAAAATTAGTAACTAATATAAGTAAGAGAGGTATGTGCAATCCCTATTTATGTATGTTCATTCTTACACCCTAAGTTGGGATATTTACAAACCAACCCCTATATTCCCTAATCAGGCACTATGTGAACCCTATTTCCTCTATTCATTATTCTTTTGTTAAATTGCCTCAAAATCAGTAACAATATTCTTTTTCTTGGGTCTTGTACCCTACTGCCATTTTCTAATTGATATGATCCTTTTACTTGACATGATTTTTTTTCTAGCATGTTGATTTTATGGACTGTTTAGCTATAGTAGTGGTACTTATGTACAACCACCCATAGATAGGGCATGTATTAATTTACCCTGGGCAATGTCTTATTCTCCAATATGGGTAGGTGATTGGGAATGTATTAATTCTCCCCTCACCTATAGGTTGAGGTCTGGTAGGTGCCACAACCCTACTTAGTTAATGTAGTCAATATTAATCATGCATGAAATTCCTTTACTATTTTAATGTTATGGCAAGCATCTATCTAATTATGCATCATACTCTTGTTCTCTTCATCTTATGATGAAATCGTAGCCTTTACTTTCATGTAATTTCCTTATCTTTTGTCCTTGTTCATCATTTGACACATACCATATATTTCTATCTCTTACTAGGTGATTCCCCAACCACCCAGGTTTAGGTCAAGGTGTTAAACATGATCAAGGAGAACATAGCTTCCAACATGGATCTAGCTCTTGGAGATGTTTCTTGGATATAGATTTGAAGTAGTTTATACTTCCCTCTACTTAGATCCATATGTTGTATCATACATGTAAACCCTTATGGGAGATTATTATGCACTTTTGTAATCTTTTGTGAGAATTGAATATAGCCATTTGTTAAATTCTAGTGCTACACTTTGGTTATTTTTAATACCATTTATTGAAGTTTGAAAATTTTGCACCTATTCCAGCATACCTTTGAGTGTGTTTGGAATGGTTGTTTTATTCTTCAAATTTTTTTTAGTAGGGAGTGGATCCCACTCCTTACATCATGGTATCAGAGCCCATGGTAATAGGAATCAAACTATTTTAATTTTGTCTCCCTAATTAGAACCCTTGCCTCATATAGTTCCTCTTTAAGTGACATGTTTGTCCTATAATTAATCTATGCTACTCTTGAGATGATGAAAGATTGATTTGGGATCATAAGAGTTTCACATTAGAAACATGTTTAGTTAACCATAATGTGATGAGCATGTTCGGTAGCTATTAGGGCATAAGTTGAAAGCAAAGGTGTCCAAAAAGGATCAGGGTTCGGGGGCTGGCAAGATTTTCTTCCTCGCCACTAGCTTGGTTTACGAGGACTCTCGGATCCATATGATGCCTGCCTAGCCGAATCTGATAGTGACTCTCCGAAATAGCATTCCTATAGATAGTAGTAGCCTTATACACCTAAATTGGATACTCCTGAGAACCTAATATGTTGAACTTGCCTTTCAGGTACATTGACTTGTTTGAGGATGGATACCCAATATAGTTCCCTTATGTCCCATAGAACCACATGTTTGAATTGTTTATCCCTAAGAACCTAGACTTTGAAGTTGGTGTTTAGTAAGAAATCAGAGTGCACAGTGGAAGCGTGATGGATCTTGTACATGGCTTAGTTAGACTCACCCTTTTACCTCTAGATTAGTTTGTCTTGGTAGGTCAAACTTTTTAAGGGGTGGAGATTTGTTGGTTTGATGATGTTTGGGTAGTTACATTTTGAGGAAGAAATCCTTTTATAGGGGATGGAGTCTTGTAACATACCAAAATCTAGCTACACTATCTCTAGAAACCCTAACTCCATGATTAAGAGGGTAGTTTTTTTGAATCCTTAGTTTGACCAAACAAGTTATAATTGTAACCCCACATGCTTGCTGGTATCCTAAAGAACATATAATGGTCATCTAATGAATAGTTCACATGTTTGAACCCTAATGAATATCTAATGCACATAATATGAGTAACTCACATATTAATACTAATATTGAGTACACATGATGCTAAACATTTCTTGGACTGATAAACCCAAATGATATGATGAGAAAGATAATTGCAACCTAACATTTGACTTAATGCATACTAAGAATGTATATGTGATGAATAATGATCATAATGACCTAAACCCTAAGTTGTAATCATCTAACCTTAAAATATACATCCTCAATGACGTTCTTGATACATTAGTGACATAAGGTGTCATAATCATGTAACATACTTTAATACACATAAATGATATGTATAATCACATAATCATAGATTAATTAGGTCATCAATATGAAATGCATATCACTTTGTTCTCTAATACACACCTAATTGATAACCTAATCATTACTTGGTATGTGAATCAAATCATTAATATATACTATGTCTCACCTTGATCACTAAAATACATATAATGACTTCCATATGGATAAGAAGTAATTGGATTCACACAACTGTGCATAATTAATAATAATGAGTGAATAAATATGAGAAAATGATTAATGATGGCATTAATGTAAAAAAAGGAAATGTGACAATGTTTAATATAGATATAAGTAATTAATGTGAATTTGTTTGGATTAATTGTAACAAGTTTGATAAAATGTTTCAGCTCATGCAAAATAATTTGTTACAATACAATATACTGATAATGGAGAATAAATCCAAATTATTAAGGATAATAATTAAGTATGTTGAGATAAATGAGTAAACCCTAATTGTGCTAAAACTCTTTATGAGATAAATAAGAAATATATAGGACTTTGTGTATAATAATAAAATATAACTCTTTTGGCAACAAAGTAAATATAACATGACACAATTAAAAGAATAATAAGGATGATATAATATCATAATGAATATAATATTAGTAGGCCTAAAACATTAAAAAGAAATCTTAACATAGGAACCCTGGGTTATCCTTGAGAACCTGACCTATGAGAAGTTGCCTGTAAAGAATATGAACTCCCAAGTTAAGTTTTAGTGAAAGTTTTATGGTTTGGAGGAAATAACCTGGGAGTTAAATATAATATGTTGCATACTCACCCTCCTCTCTTTGCTTGTGATTTTGAGGATGAAATCTTCTTTAAGGGGTGCAGTGTTGTAACATACTAAAACTTGGACATATTCTCTTTTTGGCCCTTTCACAAGCTTTTCCTTTCCTTTCTATTCTTTTTTGGCCTTGATGTTTAAATTGTGGAATTTATAGTAAATTGGTGAATATTTGTTCAATAATTATACCAATGGAAGTGTTTATGTACAAATACCTCAGTGAAAGCTTATTTAAGGATCTAAAATACCAAATCACCACTTAAGTGTAACAACAATAAATAAATGTGTGTTAGAAGTGCAAGTCCCCAAACTTTGTTTAATGTATTAAACAAGCTTAATTACCATAATTAAGTGCTCTAAACCTTAATATAACTTTGTGATGTGTTTTGAATCATAAAATTGGCGTGAGTTTCAAATTTAGTTCAATTTGTATGTTGTTTGTGCAAGTTATGCAATTTTAGGAACATTTTGGACTTTTATGCAATTTACCCAATTGGTAGGTTTTCTTTGCAATTTATCATGTGCATTATAATACTTAGATATTCCCTTACCATTCTAGAGATTTTAACCATGGGGCACCTAGTTGCACCTTGGTTTGAAGGTGTTTCTGTCCAAGGGCATTTTAGGGATTACCCTCTTTATAAATGAGCTTATCTTTAAAAGTTATCAACCAATGGGGTTATTTCTTTGATTGGAGGACGGTGGGGATGGCAAAGTCCTTCTTGGTTATTTTGACCAAAACTAGTAAGTTTCCCCCTTTCCTTCCCTATTTTCATGTTATTCATCTTCCTCCCACCATCTTTTAGGTTAGAACCATGGCCTTAAATGGTGAAACCCAACCTAGAGCCCTTAAATGTACACCTCATCTCTATGTTCTTTTGCTAGGGTTTTTCACCTCTAAAGCAGAGAATGTGCTTCCTGCTCAAGATATGAGCTTTGTTGGAGAAACCAGCCTATCTAGCTTGGTAACCTTGCTTCTTGAACCTATACACCTTCCTAGAGGCAAGTTTTATAACCCCTTCCCATATATTGTTTACTACATGATTAAAAATTATGCTTCTATGTTCAAAATCGATGATCTCCATCTCTATTTACCATGTTCTTCTAAGACTTTGGTTTCTTTCCATTTTACCTTCTCTAGAAGATCTATTTTGTTTATATATGCATCTTCAACCCTGATCTTGGGTCAAATGGTGTTTATCCCTCTCTGTCACTCTTCCTCTCTCTCAAAGATTTGTGACTTGTCATTTCTTGATTGGTTCAAATTGAAAATTTCATATCTTTTAATCCGCTTATCGAAATTTGACAAATAAATATATTTTGGAATTGGAAAATTAATCTCTATCTAATAAAAATATTTTCAAGGTCTGATTTTGATATTTTACGAAGGGTGATTTTTGGAAAATGAATTTAATACATAAAATCCATAAAAAGTACATATTAATCATCATAACTCCAAAATTAATATAAAAATATGTTTTCTTGATCAGGAGAACCTAATAAATTCATTGGTGATATTTTCAAAATATAAATATGAGTTTTTCTAAAAAGTTATGAAATTAGGGTTTTTATATATTAATGTACATTATGTACTCTAATACATGTTAATACATTGAAAATAGGCAAAAAGGAACTTGGACTCAATTAAAGTGGTGAATATTAGTAATTGATATCCGTAAGAGAGGTATGTGCAATTCCTATTTATGTATATGCATTCTTACACCCTAAGTTGAGATATTTGCAAATCAAACCTTATATTCCCTAATGAAGCACTATATGAACCATATTTCCTCTATTCATTATTCTTTTGTTAAATTGCCTCAAAATTAGTAATGATGTTCTTTTTTTTGGGTCTTGTACCCTACTGCCATGTTCTAATTGATATGATCCTTTTATTTACCATGATTTCTTTTCTAGCATGTTAAATTTATGGACTATTTAGCTATAGTAGTGGTACTTATGTACAACCACCCATAGATAAAGCATGTATTAATTCACCCTGGTGAATGTCTTATTCTCCCCCATAAAAATATGTGTAGGTGACTGGGAATGTATTAATTCTCCCCTCACGTATAGGTTGAGGTATAGTAGGTGTCTCAACCATACTTAGTTAATGGTCAATATTAATCATGCATGCAATTCCTTTATTATATTAATGTTATGGCAAGTATCTATATCATTATGCCTCATACTCTTGTTCTCTTCATCTTATGATGAAATCTTAGCCTTGACTTTCATATTATTTCCTTATCTTTTGTTCGTGTTCATTATTTGACACATACCTTGTATTTCTCTCTCTTGTTGGGTGATTTCCCAACCACCCAGGTTTAGGTTGAGGTGTTGAACATGATCAAGGAGAACATAGCTTCCAACATGGATCTTGGAGATGTTGCTTGGAGACAGATTTGAAGTAGTTTACACTTCCCTATACTTAGATCCTTATGTTGTATCATACATGTAAACCCTTATAGGAGATTATGATGTACTTTTGTAATCTTTTGTGAAAATTAAATATACTCATTTGTTTAATTCCGTTGCTACACTTTGATTGTTTTGAATACCATTTATTTAAGTTTGAAATTTTGCACATATTCCAGCATATCTTTGAGTGTGTTTGAAATGGATGTTTTATTCTTCAATTTTTTTCCAGTAGGGAGTGGATCCCACTCCTTACAACTGTTCTATGATGTGTGTCTCATTGTGTGGCCAACTATAATGTGTTTTCTGCACTACTTTATACATGTCAATGCGGTGTATTAAGGGTAATGGAGCATCCACCGTGTCCACTTGGTCTGATTGATTAGAAGTAACATATTTACACTTGAAGGTTAAGCTATATGAAATCTAATTACTAATTGGTTATGAAAATGCTATACAAGGTATTATTTGATTCTTCTATTGATGAAAAGGGATGGTAGAACACTCCACTATCCTCATGTGATACACTTGTATTCACTTTGTATGTGATTATTTATTGTGATAACATGTGGTGTGCAAAACCCTAAGTCTGGGATTCATCTTCTTACCTTGGATATCCTCCTAATTAATTTTTGTTCTGTAGAGTTACATCATTAATTTGGAATTAACTTAACTTCATAGTAAATCTCTTTATTAAGTCGGCCTAGATTATTAAAAATAATAGTTCTTGCACCTAACAAAAAAAGTTCACCTCAACTACTTATATCATGTATACTTATGCAATGAAGGGGTCAATTCATGTTACAAATTATTAAAACTTGTCTGAAAATTTAAAAGATACTAAAAGTACAACCATCATCTCTCTCATTAGCATTCTGGTCTAAAAAAGCAATTTTATACTTATTTTCAAGATATATATATATATATACTTATTTTCAATATATATATATATACTTATTTTCAATATATATATATATATAGAGAGAGAGAGAGAGTTAGCCTAGAATACACTAGAGTGTATTTGGAGCAGAATACACTCAAATAGTTTTCATGATACAATAGTTTTTTTAAAAATTGTATCAGTTGATCTTCTTAAACATCTTGTGAATAGCTCATATATAAAATTTGAGCACATTTGAACATTTATAGGTAATGTTATAAAGACCGCAAAAATTATGTATTTTAAATTAGTTTCGTGCGTCAATTTTGTTGTCCTTGGATAAGTGACTTACACTCATCCAAATGGGCTCAAAATTTGTATGTAGCCTAGTTATAATATGACAGTAAAGATCAATGGTTTATATTTTGCAAAAAATAATCTTATTATGCAAACACACTTGAGTGTATTCATTGATATATATATATATATATATATATATATATATATATACATATATATATATATATATACATATATATATACATATATATATAGAGTCAGGCTAGAATATACTCGAGTGTATCCGGAGAGGAATACACTTAAGTAGTTTTTCATGATGCAATATTTTTTTTGAAAATCTAATCCGTTGATCTTCTTAAACATCTCGTGAATAACTCATACGCAAAATTTGATTACATTTGGATATGTATAGCTCATGTTATGAATACCGCAAAAATTATGCATTTCAAATTAGTTTCGTGCGTCGATTTTGTTGCCCTTGGATGAGTGACTTACACTCATTCAAATGGGCTCAAAATTTGTATGTAGCCTAGTTATAGTATGACGGTGAAGATCAACAGTTTACATTTTGCAAAAAATAGTCTTGATATGCAAACACACTTGAGTGTATTCGTGCGATCTGTACACTTGAGTGTATTCTAGCCTGACTCTCTCTCTCTCTCTCTCTCTCTCTCTCTCTCTCTCTATATATATATATATATATATATATATATATATATATATATATATATATATATATATATATATATATATATATATATATATATATATATATATATATATATATATATATATATATATATATATATATATATATTGGCAAGTGCTAGTGTTAGCATCTTTAATATTACACTCAAATGTACAGATCGCACGGATACACTCAAGTGTGTTTGCATATCAAGACTATTTTTTACAAGATGTAAGCCATTGATCTTTATTGTCATACTATAACTAGGCTACATACAAATTTTGAGCCCATTTGGATGAGTGTAAGTCACTCATCCGAAGGCAACAAAATTGACGCGCGAAACTATTTTGAAATGTTTAATTTTTGCGCTCTTTATAGCATGACCTATAAATGTCCAAATGTGCTCAAATTTTGCGTATGAGTTAATCACAACATGTTCAAGAAGATCAACGGATTAGATTTTTGAAAAAAAAATGTTGTATCATGAAAAACCATTTGAGTGTATTCTGCTCCGAATACATTCGAGTGTATTCTAGCCTGACTATATATATATATATATATATATATATATATATATATATATATATATATATATATATATATATATATATATATATATATATATATATATATATATATATAGAGAGAGAGAGAGAGAGAGAGAGAGAGAGAGAGAGTCAGGCTAGAATACACTCGAGTGTATCCGGAGCGGAATACACTCAAGTAGTTTTTTATGATGCTATATTTTTTTTGAAAATCTAATCCGTTGATCTTCTTAAACATCTAGTGAACAACTCATACGCAAAATTTGAGCACATTTAGATATGTATAGCTCATGTTATGAAGACCGCAAAAATTATGCATTTCAAATTAGTTTCGCGCGTCGATTTTGTTCCCTTGGATGAGTGACTTACACTCATCCAAATGGGCTCAAAATTTATATGTAGCCTAGTTATAGTATGACGGTGAAGATCAATGGTTTACATTTTGAAAAAAATAGTCTTGATATGCAAACACACTTGAGTGTATTCGTGCGATCCGTACACTCGAGTGTATTCTAGCCTGACTCTCTCTCTCTCTCTCTCTCTATATATATATATATATATATATATATATATATATATATATATATATATATATATATATAGAGAGAGAGAGAGAGAGAGAGAGAGAGAGAGTTAGGTAGAATACACTCGAGTGTATCCGGAACGAAATACACTCTAAGTAGTTTTTCATGATGCAATGTATTTTTTAAAAATCTAATCCATTGATCTTGTTAAACATCTCATGAACAACTCATACGCAAAATTTGAGCACATTTGGATATGTATAGCTCATGTTATGAAGACCGTAAAAATTATGCATTTCAAATTAGTTTCGCGCGTCGATTTTGTTGCCCTTGGATGAGTGACTTACACCCATCCAAATGGGTTCAAAATTTGTATGTATCCTAGTTATAGTATGACGGTAAAGAGCAACAATTTACATTTTGCAAAAAATAGTCTTCATATACAAACACTTGAGTGTATTGGTGCGATCCGTACACTCAAGTATATTCTAGCCGGACTCTATATATATATTATTAAAGATGATAACACTAGCTCTTGCCAATATATATATATATATATATATATATATATATATATATCTTTTGAGATCGCCCGCTAGAATGGCAGATTATAACGCATATGAAAACACCAAACAAGATTGTACATTTTAATGCGGATGTGTACCATTTGACATCTTTCCTAATAAAGCCCAATTTAACACAAAGAATCGTCTTAGGAATTTTGAGTGCGTTGAAAAGTGATATAACTAAACTAAAAAAGGATTTTGATGGGAGCAAGAATTCATTATCTGATCAGTTAGGATTGTATTTGTTAACCATCTCATTCGTTATACTCGAGTTAAAAGTGACTGCAAAGGGTTCGCACGAAGATTTAGGCGCCCGAACAAAAATGTACCTAATTTACCTAAAATGTTGTAAGAAAGCACATGCACAGTGAAAATTGCCATTTCGATGGTTGCTGGGGTTTCGTGGCGCCTTAATATTACATTGAGTTGACATTAAGCAAAAGATTAACTATTCATTTTTCTAACAAACACAATGGTAACATATATAGCGTTGTGGCAGGACGATTAAGGCACTGCCTGTGATCATCCATCGAAAAGGCCCGCTGCACTAACGTTTTGCCAAGCGCGGTTTCTGGAAGATGATGACAAGAAAATGGTGTCATGCGTCATCACGACGGTGGCGGGGGGCTACCGATGTCTCCTGGATTGTCAATCGGCGGCGGATTAAACCCCGAAGCATCCGCGGAGGACTGGCACTGGACGGAAGCGACTGAGAGTTGGTAGGGGAACGAGTTGACGTACTGGAAAGACAGCTCCTGGCCTGGCCCGATGGACTCGCCGTCGTTGAGCAAGCAGTCGTCGTATGAAATCCTCCGGAAGATGGTGGGGTTGACGAGTCGAGCTGAGCTGAACCAGCCGCAGCGGACGTGGACTTGAGAGATGGAGGAGTCCAAGCAGGCGTTGACGACGTGGACCTCGTATGCGGGCATCCCGTCGGGTTGGGGCGAGGTCGCCGACTGGTAGATCTCCACTTCATCGGGTGAGCAGCCCCAGCCGCCGATGATGGCCGATGAGTTCCATGAGGATGCGGATGGTGGTAGAGATGGAGCGAGCAACTTCCTGGGTGACGCGGCACGGCTGACCGATGTTCGTGTTCTTGTCGTTGTTGAAATGTGGCGTTGGTTTCTTACAACTTTGGGAATGCCTGCGGCGCGGATGTGAACGTATAAGAAGGATGACGCGAGTGACAAACTAGTGGTAAGAAGGTTCGAGTTAGATACCTTGCAGCAGAAAAACGCAGACGAGAAGAATAAAGCAGAGAGCAGCCGAGGAGACAGCGCAGCGCCGCGACCGAGGGATCATCGCCGGATATGTAAACACAGCTCTTTGTATCCGGGAAGAAACCAGCCCCTCTGATCCGCTATACCCAAGAGGCAAGCAATGCGGGTGATTATGTATGTTCATCGGTCACGACAAGTTCCCGCCGGTCGTGCGCCAGCTTTGAATTAATGCTGGCAGCACATCACACGGTGGAGTGATATATAGCCCCATCTCCGTTTAGCAATGGAAAGATGTTGCAGGTGCTGCAGGCCGCCCAGAAGAATCACGTATCCTCGCGGCGCCGATTTGACCCCTGTCTGCTGCCCTCATTCTGCATGTTGCGCTTCGTGTATCGTGCAGGCGCCCCGGTGCAATTGCTATTTCGCTTGCATGCACGCCTGCCTCACTCGTCTCCAATCAACACACACGCTTTCTCCAGAACTGTTCATGTTCGCGTCCGGGCCTGCAACGAGTATTAATTCCCTCAACGCCGGCCGGTGAGCTTCGTGGACGTCGCCGCCAGTCGTTCGTCGACTGCGTGCGTATTTACTCAAACAGTAGTGGATTCCGATCGATGGACTAGGGAACAAGGATATGAGTAATGTACAGTGCTAACTAGCTATGTCCCCTCAATGGACTGGAAGCATTGCTGCGGTTAAAAGATGTGAAGTCGTCGAACGGTGCCAGGCGAGGCGACCCTTGTTGGACGTCGGTAATTGTCGTAGTTTGACCGCTTGCATCCTCGAACACCGCTGAGTTTGAATCGATGGACGAGCCAACAAAGATTGTGGTTGCATATGAAGTGTTAATGGCATGATGGTGTCTGACTTAAACGGAAGACTTTGGTCGTAGGTACGTACAGGCGTCTTTTTTTTTTTTGGGGGGGGGGGGGGGGGGGGGCGGTGATTCTGGTGGATCTCCTTTCGTCGCCATCAGCGGATCATGTTGTCATAGTATCTTGCAGAATCGCTGCGATCGAGAAGGAGATGGCATTCCTTCCTTCCCCGTGACAAAATGAGAAGAACCGTGCAAATAGGAAGCGGAAGGATAAGACATTCCAGAAGGCAGAGAGACGGATTTTTTAGTCCAACTACAGGCGTAAATTTTACCGAGGACTCTCAACATGGAGCTATTTTTTTTTAGATATGCTTGCTATGTTGACAAAAAAACACACACAAAACTGTAATATATATGAAGAGGAAGGTAAGAAATAATATTGCAATTTATGTCTTTACCTATGCATAAAGACAAAAGGAGTATAGTTTTGTATGTGGATGTGTAAGATACCGAGATTTGACTTAGAAACTCTAGTTCAATGAATAGGAGGTTAATGTGCTCGTATCTTTAGAATTGACCAAATAAGATTAGAACTATACCCTAACATGCTTATTTGTATCCTGATGAACATTAAATACACATAATATGAGTAACTCACATACTAACCCTAATTATGGATACATATGATCATGATCATTGCCATGGGTCAATAAACCCTAATATATTAATGAGATGATGTATGGAACCTAACCCTGGACCTTGGATGTGATACTGATATATATGTATCGGTAGGCTGGTAATCATGTTGATCTAAACCCCAAGTTGCAATCATCTAATCCTAATATATGTGTCCTTGGTGACATTAGGTGTCATAATCAGATAACATACATTAATACACATAGGTTGGACTTTTTACCCTAAAGATTGAGGATAATATTGATATGTAATAATAAATAATGACATATTTGAGTTAAATCTAAGTTTCCTAGAGGGGAAGAATTCACGCTTGCCCGCAACTACCCTAACTGCTCTGGTAATTAGGGTTTGTGGCCTATGCAACACCTTTCTTCCTCACAAGTCTCTTTCCCTTGCAGGTTCAAGATGAAGGGTTTGTCTTTATGGTCCTCTCCAGCGATGGCAGAGGAACTGCCAGAAAGATGTGCAAAGATACAGTTGACTAACGAAGAGGAGGAGTTGGTGGAAATACAACACGAAGAAGATGAACATGGAGTGAATCTCTTGACTAATAGAGCACACAACTTTTGGGCTATGAAGAGAACACTTACACATGCCAGGGCACTTTCAAACAAAATTATCTTCAAGAAACCAGAAGGCAAATTTTTGATGTCCAAATTTACATTGGAAGGATAAGAGAAAGATCGTTTAAGATTCTCCATTGAATTTTAACAATAAGCTATTACTTCTGAAGGAAGTAGATGAGGAGGAACAACCAGGGGATACTAAAAATCAGCCACAATATATTTTGGATTAGAGTGTATGATCTTCCTATGGGTTTTGGTCAGAAAAGAATCATATAGGATATCACCAGTTGGTTAGGTAAGGTCATTCAAATTGATGTAGATGAGTTGGGATGGGAGTAATTTGCCAGAGTCAGTGTCCTTCTCAACATAACAAAACATTTAAAAAGTGTTATCCAGATTAAACAAAAGAATAAAAAAAGTGATCAAACTAGAGATCAAATACGAGAGGTTGGAATTTTTCTCTTGTTCTCTTGTCGACTCTTGTTGATTGTTTTCATTGAAAAAGAATAGTAGTGATTGGTCAATGACATGTGAATGATTGGTTCTGACTCTTTCTCGATGTGAAAGATGGTGTAGCTAGGCAAGGTGCGGGGAATTCTGAGATGGGAGTTCTCATCCTTGTCCTTGAGGAAAAAAAGAAGCTAGTCACTCTGCTCTTTTCCGATGTAGATGAAGACGAGAAGACATATGGTATTGGAGTCACATCTTCTATTGAAATTGAACGGGCTTAGCTGTCGAAGATCCATTTCTTTTGTGGCTAAATAGGGCACGTTGATAAGGATTACCCTAGGTTTGAGAAATAAGAATACTCCAATAAACAATGGAGAGTGTGGATGAAGGCATCACCGTGGAAGGCTAGGGTTACATTTAGAAAAGAAGTGTATTGGATTGGGGCATACAAGAAGGAAACTACAATTCTAAAACAACCTAGTGGGTGACTATACTGAGGCCACTGCGGAAAAGATGAGGGGTCATCAAAGATATATGGCGGAAAGTCAAACACAACGTGAAGGATGGAGTACGGAAAATAAAACTTGGTATATAGAATAGAAAGGGGAAAAAATAACAGATAACAGATTGAGTAATGAGGGATCCACAGTCCATTCAGGAGGAAATCATTCCTAACAGAAAGAGAAGGAAAAACAATAAAAGACCAGAGACAATTGGGTACGATCATAGAAGGAGAAGGAGTAGGAAGACAACACCGGCGTCATGCAGGGAGTGTGAAGGAATATGAAAGACCTACTATGAAACCAACATAGAGGGGGAAGATCACATGGAGGTGAAAAGAGGACTGAACAAGTCAGTGTGAAGTCAAAGCAGAAAAAATAAAGCAAAATGATGAGGAGATGTTGGCTGTCCATAACAAGCTCAAGCTGAATGAAGAAGCACCAAGCTCCAAAGGTGATGAGGAGGAGATGGAGAGTGGAGTAAATGTTTTGTTTGGCGAGACTCTACATGAAGATGTGTTAGAAACCTTACATAACCACAGTGAGGGAAATCATAGAGGGGAACAAGGAGCTAGAAGACGAATAGGTTCAAACTAGAGAACAAAAAAGGAAAGAGAAAATAAAAGGAAGAAAAAAACTAAAATTGAAAGAAATGAAAACACAAAAAACACGGTTTGGGTCCACAAGATGGGGCGAGCAGCACGATTGGGCATAACAGAAGATGAAGTGGAGTGGTAGTCAATCATCGGGAAGAGGAACAGAAATATGGACTTGGATAAAGTAGAGGAGCAAGGTGACTTGGGAAAGAAGACTAAACTTTTTGGGGCAAATCAGATTTTTGACAACAGGGCCGAAACAACCCAAGTAGTGGTGGTTGGATTTTACCAACCCCGTGAAGACCCGTGAAAATCCTGAGTTGGAACTATCAGGGAATGGGACACTCTAACACAATGTGTTCCCTCCAATTATGGTGTTAGAGGGAGAGCCCCAACATAGTTTTTTTAATGGAAATTATTGTGTCTGCAACTAGCCTAGAGAATGTCATAGAAAGTGTAGGTTTTTGGATGGCTTATGCATATCGAGCATTGGGAAAGTAGGGGGTCTTGGGATTTGGTAGAAAGACGTGGAATGGACATAAAGCCATTCTTGCAACACCATGTTGACTATGAAATCACTGAAGGAGGTAATGTGACACATTGAACAACCACAGGCATATATGGTCGGGCGGTTCAACAATAAAAATATAAAACTTGGGAACTAATGAGCTAGCTAAAAGAAGAAATAGATCAACCTGTGGTTTCTTTTAGAGATTTCAATGAGATTGTGACAAACAACAAGAAGAAGGGGGGCACCAAAACCTGATAGGTACATGCAGGACTTATAAATCACTATTGGTGATAGTGAGCTTATTGATTTGGGGTACAGTGGGGACGTGTTCATGTAGCACAAGCGATAGACACACAAGAATGCCTAGACAGCACATTGGTGAGTATGGAGTGGAGGAACATGTTCACATACTACATATTCATGCATCTTCCAATGCACAAGTCATACCACACTCCTATCATTATTTTGGTGGATAAAAGAATCATAAAAAGGAAGAAACAATATTTTGCTTTTAAACCAATGTTGATTGAGGAGGAAAAGGGTACATAGGTTGCCAAACAATCTTGGGAGGAGAAGAGGCACTCAAGCATGACAAGTAAGATAGTTTTTTGTGGATCTAAATTAAACAAATGGGTAGAAGAGCATTATTTGGATATAAAGAAGAAGATCATGGAGACAAAAGATGAACTGGGGAAATATCAACAAATGTGACATGATTATACAAATCTCAACAGATGTGAGGACTTGGAAAAGCGGTTGTAATGTTGGCATGGGTCCTATGAGGAGTACTTCAGTGAGGGTAAGTGAAATAAATGTAGGAGACCGCAACACGTCATATTTCCACCATAAGGCTTCAGATATGAGGAGCCAAAACTTCAGTGAGGGGCTAAAAGATAAAGAGGGAAACTGGAAGGCAGAGACTGAGGAGACTGCATACATAGTGAGTTGTTTCTTTGCAGATATTAAGGAGACTGAAGACATAGTGAGCTATCATAGTATTTGCAGAATCACTGCGATCGAGAAGGAGATGACATTCTTTCCTTCCCCATGACAAAATGAGGAGAACCATGCAAATCATAAGTGGAAGAATAAGACATTCCAAAAGGCAGAAGGATGAACTTTTTTAGTCCAATCACATGCATAAATTTTACCGAGGACTCCAAACATGGAGTTATTTTTTTAGATGTGCTATGTGGACAAAAAAACACAAAACTGTGCTCCTTTTGTCTTTATATATATCAAGATAAGAATGATGAGGAAGGCAACAAATAATACCTTAATTTATGTCTGTACATATGCATAAAGACAAAAGGAGTATATGTGACATCTTTATATTTTCAATACCTTCACTGCATGATCTCTATTCAAATTCACACACTAGGCCAAGAAGAAAAAAAATCATAGGAAGTCAGACGAAACCAAAGTAACACATGCACATGAATAATAAACAAATCACAATAACACAAGCTCACCATTCAACATATAAGTACAAAATAAATTGTTACAACTTTTGATATTACACTGAATGGTAAACTTTTACATATGTATGTACTACATTCTAAAACATGATCTTTAGATAATAGGTCCACCTGTTATCTAATCGTTACAAAAATCCAACTATCAAGGTATTCAAGATCATATGTCCACCATAACCTATACAAGTGGTTAAAAGTGGTACATGTCAGCACTATTCTAAAATATTGTATAGAGTATGCTTAAATGATTCATATACCTTTCTGATACTATGACTTGAAAATAAGATAAAATTAGAACTTGGAAGTAATAAGCACATGTAACAAAAGTATACTTGAGCAAAGAATATTTATTAACAAAAGAAAACACATATTTTAGGTACGCTTTAATTATATATCCATGCATTGACTGTGGAAGGTTTTATGCATTCTCTCAACTCTCAAAGAGTTCGAGATTAAGGCATTTATGATCTCATACCAAATAGTAAGATCATATATACAATATGACCGACCAAAGAGTTAAATCACTTCCATATACTATACTACCAAAGAGTTTAGTACTTTCATATAATGGAATAGATATAGTAGTTTAATGCACTCAGAACTAAATATATAGAAAATCAATCTAGGTAGCATACAAGGGAAGCTATTTCATCCAATATCATATGCCAAGTATTTTGTACACATAATACAACTATATTGTATAGTAGGACAAGTAAGAGGTAAAGCATACCTTAGAAAGTGATAGCCTAAACCACATTCTTGATATCAGATATATTCTTTTCAACCTTTGATCAAGTCAAGATCATATATCACCATTGGGTTGTCATCATTAACCCTAGTCATGATTCATTTTAGGGTTTTGCTTAGGATATTAGGATATTCTCATAATTACTTGTATTCTTATTTTGAAATTATCATACTGATTTAATACTCCATATTATGGCTTATTAGCCAATAATCATGTTTTACATGATCCCGTGTACATATTAATATTTAAGTTACATTCATTAATGATATTAGGGTTGCAAACCATGTATTATGAGTCATTGTCTTCTTAACACAAATTGTGTGCATAAGATTGATATATCAGTTACACAACATGTTCTACATATTGTTATAAACATATTCTAAAAATTCCAACATTTATTGAGCATAAACACAATTTTTACACATTATGTTAGTTTGTTAACCCTAATTATCCATATGAGGCATATTACATGGATTTATGCATTAAACTCATTATGTTAGACATTATATGAGTTATACATCACATTTTAGAGTTACTAGTACATTATCATAATTTGTTGTCATCCTTTGATATTTATTACACATGATATAAACATTATATATCTTCCTTAAGATGTGTTTTATTTATGCATCAAAAGACTCATATTATGATTCCATATTGTTCTAAACATTTTTATGAGAATAATGACAGATTGTTTGCATTTTTTTGGTATCATGTGTATGTTTTATGATTTGTGTAAGTTCATTATATTACTGAGGAATTTACCTTTTTGGGCCAATCAGAGGTCGTCCCGTGGCTCTGTACTTGATCTGATCTAAATTCTCCTTGTCACTCCTAATTGCTTGGACTTACATCGCAAGTCTCCGTTCCTTTCATGCTTCAAGCCACCATGCGTTCCCTGCCAAACACTGATCGCTCTTTCACCCTGAGCACATTGGGTTCATGGGTGTTGCCCCTGGCTTGACTCTGACGAGTGATCAACCACATCTCCTTCTCCTCGCCATGACCTTCCACTTCATAAGCTCCATATTCTATGTCCAACCATCCTTGGCTACTTGGATGTTGCTCGAGGCACCTTCTCAAGGGGTTCATGTAGGTCACCTCCGCACGACTCCACTCTTAGGCGAATAATAGTCTTTGCGCTCCTCCTCTTTAATATATGATCATGCCTCTATTGGATTTGTGGTATCCTCTAGGACTTGAATGACTCCTTTATTTATCTACAACAGCTCCAGACCTTGCCGCCCACAAGCTTCATCTACTCCTCTTATGCACCGACATCATGGAGGCTTTCTTCTGGTGGTTCCTCTTCAGGACTCAAGGAGCTCACTGATTCCAAGGTCCATTGCGGCAGTGTAGAGGAAGGGATGTTCCTCTAAGAACCCTCAATGCCATGAAGATTGCAACTCCCTTCCAAAAGACCATGGTTCCTCTAAGAACCACTATGGGGCTAGAACTAGGGATAGAAACTCATTGTTCATTCCTCTCACTCTCTCGTACTTGTGTGGGTAGGAAGGTTAAAATGTGGGGATCTCATTCCTTACTGTTCTTAGTGCCAAAAGGTGAGAGGAACATCTCTATAGGTAACCCATGATTAGGCAAAGGCAACTACCCATCAGAGTCCATCTAATGACCCACGATTTCTCTCTCATTCCTTGGTGATGAAACTACTTGATCACTGACCCTCTATGACTCTATAACTAACACTGACTGAATATGGTGCATCCATTATTGAGTCAGGCCATCCAAGGGTCGACAACTTGATTCCTAAAGGTGATCCTCTACTCATGCAACTAGTGCCCATGGCCACTACATCTGTGATCCAAGGCTAAAACATGGCCACATATGTCATCCAAAAACCAGGGTGTGTGGCAAGGCACAAACTTAGGCTAAAAATATTAAACCTTGATCTAGTATACCTCAATATGCACATTATTTGGTGATATTCAACAAATCATAACTCCTTGTATGAATATCAAAGCACCGCCACAAATTGGCCATGGATTCCTTGTCATTTCCTATACTGCTTGCTAAGCATTGGTGTTAATAATATACCATTTGGGTTATCAACCAAATACTTCACAATGGCATACACTTATGGATTATAAACTAGATATCAATATCAACAACATCCATACTTTGCCAAAGCACTTGGAACTCTTAGTATTAGACCAGTAAACAGATCGAATACAGAGAGGATACCACTATATCTGATATCTGAATTAAAAAAATCTGATCTGATATCTGATCTGATATCATGTGATAATATCCGAATTCGATCCGAAAAAATATTCAAATTCAGATAAATATCCGATCTGAACCAAAAGTCATAAATATATTGTTATTATTACATTATATATAGAAAACATTGATATCACTATGAATATATATGATAAAATATCTATATTTTTATGTTTTTATATATAGATAATATATATTTGATAATATATATATATATAAACTTGTCAGATCTTAGATTTTTTCAGAGCGGATATAGCCATATCCGAAATACTATCTAAAATTTTCAGATATGAAATTTGATATCCTAAATCCAATCCATATCATGTGGATGTCGGATTTTTTCAAAACTTCGGACTCAAATCCGGTTCGAATGTGTTGATTCTGGATATCCATTTACATGTCTACTTAGTATAAATCAAATACTTGAATTCACTTATATCATTAGACATTTAGAGGATTCCAAAAATTCAATCTATCACATCCTACACACAATAAAGAAATTTTGTCCTCAAAATTAAACCAAAGTCAAGTTCATCACATCATATGCATCTTCAAAGAAAATTATGACCTTGAAGTTAAGTCATTCTATTACTCCAAATAAGAGTCTTCAAACACATGTATGAAACCACTCTAGGTGAAACAGTCCCATAAATAAGATTTCTAGAACATATCTAAACCACTCCTAGGAAGTTTTATAATCATCTACAGAGAACCCCTCTTTCAAAGATGAAATAGAGCTCTTCTTTTAGAAGCTCAAGTTGTGTCACACATATTTCATATTTTAGGATTTACATCCACATTTTACCGAAGCATCAGGATTCCAACATTATGTTATCATTTTGGGAATAGTTAATTATAGTTAACCCATTTTATCCATATAGACCATATTAGTAAGCCTCGTCATGTTTTCATGCTAATTGTGAAACTATATTCTTCACCTCTATTGAGGACTAACATTAATACCACATCTATCATCTGTCACTAATTAATTTCATTCCATTGCTCATAAAGCAACATGTATTGATTGTGTCATCACATGATTACCAAACTATATTACATTATTATTGTTCATGTACATGGTTAACCATATATTGAGAGATTCAAACCATAAATAGGTTTTTCACCACGTCTTATACATATATTACATCACAAGATAGGATCACATTCTTGCATATACTATATCATGGTCGTGTTAAGAAACAAATACAAGTGGCTCATCAAATAGATACCAAAACTTTATCCAGTCCAATTGAGGTTCTCCTAACCCATTGCTTGAGGGTAGTGACATGCCCAACCTTTTTGAGAACACTCAACTCTATGACTATCTATTGTACTAGTTCTATTTTCCCTCTTTGGTCTAGGGTTCTCAAGTCTACCTCATTAGCTCCAATTGATAGTTATTACAAGCTCTAGCCACACTAGAACAAACCAAAACATTCTATGACATTATCTTCATAACCCTTTACCATTGAAATACTATTTTCCAACTCTCTCTTATATACATAACCACTAGATTCCTATAAGGAACCAACAACCCAAGCATGAGGCTTTACAGAAACTAGCACAATTACCCACTTTAGGTTCTTGGGACTCTCTTTCCCTCACCCATATGGTAGGTTCTCATATTCATGTTCACATATCCATATGGAACCAACCTCTCTCTAACTCAAGGGTTCGGTCCTCCCAAGGGAATCTAGGGTTCAACAAGACTATAGGAATCATGCACAAAGTGACTCAACTCATTCACTTAGGAGTAGTCTAGTTTACAACATATCACAACAAATCTTTTTTAGAATTATCATATCTTGGAGTTTAGATTATATGGCCTTCTCCCTCAGGGTCTCACTCTCTTTGAAGTTAACCCTACAACCGGTCCTAACACTAGAGGTCCTCCTTCATAAAAGCACTTGAGGCTCATGCTGACTCACATCCTGTCTTAGCTTAGATTATCTTACCTAATAAAAGCCTACTTACTTGAATCATCATAAGTTATCTTGCATCCTCAAAATTGAACTCAAATTCTAAAAACCAACTTATATCATTATATAAAACTTAGAAAATATCATCTAAAATTATTTCATCTTTTTAATCTATCACATATTACAACAAGGCTTTCACATCCAATCTAGAACTACTCTCTCTTCTAGACTGATGTCATTCACTTTCACTTAAGTTGCATGAACATTTCCTACTCCTACATGTGTGGGGACACATTTTTTTATTTACTTACATTAATAATAAAATATTATATAATTTTTCTCCGATTAAACAAGAATCATAGAAAACTGTCAAGATTTGATTCGATTGGAAACAAAACCAAACCAAACTAGCAAATCGAGTGTCCCACACATAGTAGAGAGCCTAGTGTAATGTCACCTAGTGAAAAGGGTGATAACAAGGTATAGACTAGTTTAGATACCCAAAACATATATGCATCATATGACAAGGGTTTCTCTCCCAGTGATGCACATCATCTCCAAACAATGTAACATCCCATACCGCCACATTATAAGGAAAGAATGACACCTCTAAACTTCCTATACAACAAGGACTAGTCTAGACCTAGTTCACAGACATATAAGCTCTAACCTAATGACTAAGTCACATTTAGTCTATAAAAATGACTAATCTAACCCTAGATATTTTCATTTTTAAGATTTTCTTTAGTTTTGAGTTGCATAATGAGGAAATTTCAGACTTTGCTATTGTTCATGCTCTGATACCACCTTTGACATCCCTAAATTTTCAACACCTTGAACGCATGTGTGACATCCAAATTTAAACCCTCACCTCAGTGATAATCCCAATTCTAACTAACACACCAGGCCAAGAAGAAGAAAAATAAATTTCGTCCTCAAAATTTTCTCATGCAACCTACCTTAGGGTTTTCCATAGTATATGTATCTTAATTATATAATATCCTCTTATAGTCTCATTAGCATACTTGAGACATGACTTACTCATAGTTAACATAATTTCATGAAAACTTGGTTATCTTGACATGATTCCATAATAAGATGGATTTTTACTTGAGTTGATATAGTCACTCTCCTGATTGCACCCACAGTGCTCATAAGGATGGTTAAGGCTCACATAATGCTCCCACATAGCTCATAAGGCCACTTAAGGATCACATAAGGCCAATTAAGGCTCACATAATGCTCCCACAGAGCTCATAAGGCAACTTAAGGCTCACATAAGGCCAGTTAAGGCTCACATAATGCTCCCACAGAGCTTGTAAGGCCAATTAAGGCTCACATAAGGTTGGTTAAGGCTCACATAACATGATGGAGATGAAAATTATCAACATTACATGATTTCTTATACTTAAACATGATTTTCATAGTTTCATAATTCATAAGTATAAAAGTAATACATGATGTTCAATTTGAGCACATAATTGTAAAAATAATAGAGAACATTATTTAGTAGCATGTGCATGATTTTTTTTGTATTCATGTCAAATTATCTACCCTGAGTATGCATGCTTGGTCTTTTTATGTAATTAATTAGGCTTAGGTGACTATATGTTTCAAACTTTAATGACAAGTCTTATACATGTTTTTTTTCACGCTTATCTCAACACCTCCATCATGCACATGTCCCATACCACATGCACTTGAAAGGACTAGACAAGTATGATTTTGCACATAACATTCTCTCTAAAAAATCTCATGAGCCTGTGTCCCATACCACAAACATGTGGGAAGAAGATAGAGCATTCTATGTACAAATTCAGAGTTAACACTAAAATCTAAAACATCTAGGCACATAACCCTAACCCTTGTCTAACATATGTCTTCTGACTAGACCCTACTATAATTTCCCATATCTTTAACTTAATATTCTATACCTAGGGCTTAGAACATGTGAATCTTTAGCTTAGTGGCCATATACTCGTTTCTCTAATACCATTATTGTAACACCCCTCCAAGCACATATATACGTCAGTAGAAGCAAACCCTATGTTGTTTATAACATGGATCACTTAGCTTGGAGGAACGTTACAAAAATGATATTCCTTGCAAAAAGATAAATGAAATGCCTTGCATTAAAATTGAACTTGATTCATACATTGTTTACAATTGAGTTCTTGAATTGAAACTAACTACCAAACATTACTTATACATGAAGTCATCTATAAACATTATGATCTTCTATTGTAGATGGCACCCCACCATATTTATATTTAGGAGAAATTGATCTATTCCTTAAGATGACCTTCATATAGCCCTTTCTTATAAGTTGCCTTATACCTGCGGGCATCGTGCCCCCAGCCATGCATGCAATAAAAACCACGTAGAGTAAGCGACATTGAGTATTATTATTAATAACATAATAACTTAGCAATAAGGAAAAACTTGAAACTAACTGAACAGTAGATTTGGATTCACATAACTTAATCTTGATGGTTGGTTAAAGTATCCTCGATACTTATGCACCCATGGCACTCATAAGGCCCGTAGGATCAACAATAACCTGATGAGGATAAAGTAATACAACCCATTACTTGATTTATCACTATCCTGGGATAATTAATCTTTACTTGGATTTCACATGAACATGACATGAATTCTTGAAATAACATTGAAGCATAACATTGGAATTAAAATTTGAAGGAACTTTCATACATTTTAGATTCCATTTGAAACACATAATTCTGCATATAATTCATCTTGATCATCATAGTAATTATAAGGCAATGAAAACCAATACTAAATGCTCAAAGTGCATGAACATGCTTACCTAAGCTTGGAGAAGTCCTAGTTGCTTTCTTCTTAGGTTGATGACACCCTACCACGTTCATGGGGTTAAGAAACCCTAATTATCTTGTTCAAACCAATAACATCCATTAACAATATTCTTAGGTTCTATGGTTTCATGGGTTATTTAAAACCCTATTTTTAATAATCTTGGTTATTTGTTAAAACTAAAACAAAACAGGGCTTGAAACCTAGTCCATCATCTATATCTTGAAAATTTGAACAAAATTCATATAAGGATCATCCCCATTTGATCTCTAGATTATTTTCTATGATTTCTAAAAGATCAGACTAAAACTGACCAATATAATATCTCCAAAAAGCCACGTATATAAGCACATACTCCAGTGGATGAATGGACCCCATTCCTAGGTGGCTCATTCATGGCTAGACATGTGGCCTGGGCCTACCCAAACCAAGCCATCGGGAGCTTGTATGATTGAAGAGAAGCCGATGATCCAAATACCAAAAATACCCTTGTGGGGTAACTAAAAATCATCAATCGATAGGGGTCATCTGGGGGAAACAAACAACTATGATTCTTCTTCATCGGAACAACGAACACAACGATGAGAGTCCTAGTTGCTTTCTTCTTAGGTTGATGAAACCCTACCACGTTCATGGGGTTAAGAAACCCTAATTATCTTGTTCAAACCAATAACATCCATTAACAATAATCTTAGGTTGTATGGTTTCATGGGTTATTTAAAACCCTATTTTCAATAATCTTGGTTCTTTGTTAAAACTAAAACAAAATAGGGCTTGAAACCTAGTCCATCATCTAGATCTTGAAAAATTGAACAAAATTCATATAAGGATCATCCCCATTTGATCTCTAGATTATTTTCTATGATTTCTAAAAGATCAGACTAAAACTGGCCAATAGAATATCTCCAAAAAGCCACGTATATAAGCACATACTCCAGTGGAGGAATGGACCCCATTCCTAGGTGGCTCATTCATGGCTAGACATGTGGCCTGGGCCTGCCCAAACCAAGCCGTCGGGAGCTCGTATGATCGAAGAGAAGCTGATGATCCAAATACCAAAAATACCCTTGTGCCTTATGTGAGCCTTAATTGGCCTTATGTGAGCCTTAAGTGGCCTTATGAGCTATGTGGGAGCATTATGTGAGCCTTAACCAGCCTTATGAGCACTGTGGGTGCAATTAAGAGAGTGACTATATCAACTCAAGTAAAAATCCATCTTATTATGGAATCATGTCAAGATAACCAAGTTTTCATGAAATTATGTTAACTATGAGTAAGTCATGTCTCAAGTATGCTAATGAGACTATAAGAGGATATTAGAGAATTAAGATACATATACTATGGAAAACCCTAAGGTAGGTTGCATGAGAAAAATTTGAGGACGAAATTTATTTAAGGTGGGTGTAACATCCCAAATTCTAAATAAAATAAGTTTAGGGTCTTATTTGCAAATTAATGACTTTATCTATCAAATAGAATCTAATGTGACCTAATAAATCCCAAATATAATGAAATATCCTCTTAACTTCGAATTTTGGGGCAACCAACTTATTGATTAAAGGGTAACTCCATTAATCTCATCTTTTAATTTATACACATTGAGATAATGACATATGTGATTTTGATGGACAAAAGATTATCAAAACCTAAATCTAATGTATGAAAAGATTATAGACTTCTTGTTTGACATATGGCTCAAATTTGAAGTCAATAGGACTTAGTTTGACCCCTTAAAACCTAATTTGAAATGATTGTATATAGTTATAAATTGAATTTAATTGAAATATCGTCGATTTGCCTAGTTAACCTAAAGTTCCAAACTTTATAGTTGCGACATTACTCTTTCAGTCTGCATCCGAGTCAGATTAAGGGACGTGGACCCATCCACGAGCGGGAAGGTTTTCATCCTCACCCGAGTCCTCAATTTTATGGACTCTACAGTCCTCGCTATATTCTCTCCCCCCGATGTCTCTAGACAGAGTCCCTCAGATCGCATTCTCTTTGCCTCCATAATCCTCGCATTGGCCTGATCTTGTACATATCAGATTTGATATGGTTTCTTGTGCTGGAGATCCCTGACGAGGTTGGGACTTTGTTCCCTCCTCTATTTTCACCTATGTGGGTCCCTCTTGCTGCTCAGGCTACCAACACTATAAAGGGACTCCTCAAAATCAATCCTTGCACATCGAGAAACATAACCCACCTACCGTCTTTCCCTTTTGCACCCTCTCTCTCTATCACCCTACTCCATCGATGACCATCTGCATGAGAGACATCACCCAAGTTCATATGGCCATCACCAGGACTCTGAACAAATGAAGTTGCATCTACGATACATAGAGAATCTTCCCTGACCTTCAATTCGACCTAGTTGAAGGTATATCAACTTTCCCCTTTTTCTTCAATTTTGAACTCTTGGTTGCAATCCGCATCAATGGCCCATATTTGGTCTAGCTTTCTCATGATTCACCTTCACCAGGGTGCCACGAGGCTGAGTATAGCCTTAGTTTTCATCGTGTACCACTCTTTTGTTGCTTTCGATCTCTACCTTCTGGTCATCCATAGCGAGAGGTGATTCTAGAGCCCCAGAACACAAAATTTCCCAAGTTGTGGCTTGTTCTCTTTGTGGTGAAGTGAGGAACTCACCTCTATCATTTGTTTATGAGAAGAAAGCAGGAACTTTATTCTAGATATGTGAATTGAGACTCTCATTACTGTGTTTGTTGTTTTGATGATGAAGAATCATAGTTGTTCCCTATCGATTGATGATTTTTAGTTAGCCCACAAGGGTATTTTTGGTATTTGGATCGTCGAATTCTCTTCGATCATATGATATCCTGAGGCTTGGTTTGGGTAGGACCATACCACATGTCTGGCCATGATTGAGCCACCTAGGAATGGGGTCCATTCATCCACTGGAGTATGTGCTTATATACATGGCTTTTTGCAGATATTCTATTGGTCAGTTTTTGTCTGATCTTTAATAAATCATAGAAAATAATACAGAGCTCAGATGGGGACGATCCTTATATGAATTTTGTTTAGTTTTTTAGATCTAGATGATGGAATAGGTTTTAGGCCTTGTTTTTTTTTTGTTTTAACAAAGTACCAAGCTTATTAAAAATAGGGTTTTAAAGAACCCATGAAACCCTAAAACCTAAGATTATTGTTAATGGATGTTATTGGGTTGAATAGGATAATTAGGGTTTCTTAACCCCATGAATGTGATAGGGTTTCATCAACATAAGAAGAAATAAACTAGGACTTCTCCCAGCTTAGGTAAGTAGGTTCATGCACTTTAAACATTTTGTATTGGTTTTCATCACCTTATAATTACTATGATGATCAAGATGAATTATATGCATAGTTATGTGTTTCAAATGGAATATAAACTATATGAAAGTTCCCTTTCAAGTTTTTAGTCTAATGTTATGCTTCAATGTTATTTCAAGAATTCATGTCATGTTCATTTGAAATCCAAGTAAAGATTAGTTATCCCAGGATAGTGATAAATCAAGTAATGGGTTGTATACTATATCCCCATCAGGTTAATGTTGAGCCTACGAGCCTTATGAGCACCATGGGTGCATAAGTATCGATGATACTTTAACCAACCATCAAGATTAAGTTATATGAATCCAAATCTACTGTTCAGTTAGTTTCAAGTTTTTCCTTATTGCCAAGTTATTATGTTATTAATAATAATACTCAATGCCACTTACTCTAACATGGTTTTTATTGCATGCATGGTTGGGGGCACGATGCCCGCAGGTACAAGACAACTTCCAAGAAAGGGCTACATGAAGGTTAGCTAAAGGAATAGATCATCGTCTGCTAAATATAAATATGGTGGGGTGCCATCTACAATAGAAGATCCCAATGTTTATATATGACTTCATGTATAAGTAATGTTTGGTAGTTAGTTTCAATTCAAGAACTCAATTGTAAACAATGTATGAATAAAGTTCAATTTTAATGCAAGGTGTTTCATTTATCTTTTTGTAATGTATATCATTTTTGTAATGTTCCTCCAAGATAAGTGATCCATGTTATAAACAACATAGGGTTTTCTCCCGCTGACGTATATATGTGCTTGGAGGGGTGTTACATATTTGGTTCAAAATTCTCTAAATACAACATCTAATAAACATGCAAAACAATTGGACAAACAAGATTTAGGAATTTAAAACATTTTCTCCACAAAAAATTATGGTCATACATGAATAAAGTCGATATAAAAAAGAGAAAAATAGATAGTATGTCTACTTCCCACACACTAGAAAGAGGGTACTCACTAATTATAACATTAATAAGACTAACTGGAGAAAGAAGGAATAAACCCATTATCATAGTATAAGATGAAGTTATAATCATGGTGTTTGAATACAAGTCCTTGTGCTTTTTTCCCTTCCTAGGATCAATGTAGTGATCAAAGTTTTGTAAATCCAGTTAAATGCCATCAAATGCAAACTCTGAGTCTAAGGAAATTTCTTAACACCAGTGTAAAGCCCTTCTCTTTTCCTTCCTTATGTGCCAGGTACCATTACATGGAGGGAGACTAACACTGAAATGGACTTTAATAGACTGACCCTAAAAAGTAGAAAAAAACTCAAAGCTTCTATACTCAAGGCAACACTGAAAAGAAGGAGTGATTAAGCTAAAACAATTTAGATGGCACCTACTACCAAAGTCAAACTACAACTTAAGACCTTATCTCAACTTGGAAAAGTATAAGAATATGAAGAATTGGGGGAAGCTGAAGAAAGTCATTATCCTTGCCCTCCTTAATCATTTCTATAATGACCCCACCTCCCGGTAACCCCCGACTAAGGGAGAATAAAAGGTCAAAGTCGTTATCCCAATCAACAGGATCAATGGCTCGACAAATAATCAATACTAATTATCAAATTCTACCAAACTAAACTGAAAGGCTATATAAAATCAAACTTTTCATACCTTGTCAAAAGCTTGAATATCTACTTCTATCCACATGGAGTCTATTCTAACTAATCCTCCTTCGAACTTTAACTAATATTTAATTCCACAAATGCCACTTTATTGTTTGTTCTTTTCACTTGTACCTAAAACGCCGAAAAACAAAACTTCAGTCAGCTTAAAGCTGGTATGTGGGGGAAACAAATAATGTACAACTATGTTAACAACGTAATCATGCAATTAATCATTTAACAACTAAGATTACGTTTTAAGCCATACTACTCAATCCTTACCTATCCCCTAACTCTGTGCAATCCCTACAGAGGACTTGTATGCTATCTCTCTTTTAGGTAGATTCTTACCCCCATGGTCCTACTTTACAGGTAGCCAATACATAGGGTAATAGAGTCACATGGCACTACCCGAAGGTAGCCCAATATGTAACTCAATGTGACTTGATGGACCTACCCCATTGGTAGCCATGTACTAAGTCATCCAATGACCTGATGGACCTACCCCATAGGCAGCCATGTACTAGGTCAACTATTAAGCCACAGAGGGGACCATGATCTGAGCTAGTAGGCACATATATTATGTGATAGTCATATCCACATTATAGTTTGCATGAATTAAATTCATCCAACAATTAATTCATGACATCGATGAAAACTGTAGAAAACCTCAGAAAACTAACTCGAGATATTTATAAGCGTAACCACATACCTGATTTGAAGCCTCAAACATAAACAAGATAACCAAATCCAACTAGATGTCCAATAAAGCAAGCCAATCAACCAATCAAGCAAACATTGATCCTCAAAACATGTATAACACCTAGTTGTAACCATCTCATCCCAAACACCTCTTTATTGAATTGGGACACCTTTCTAGAGTTTCTAAGTCTCATTAGGATGCATTAGGGTTCCTTAGATCAATTTCTCAGACTTTATCCTTTTTAGATCAACCAACCCTAAAATAGCTTTTCTACTAAAAAAACCCTAGTTGCTCAAACTATCCATATTAAGGATGTTTTATGCTCAAATCAACTTAGAATCCTCATACCTCTGTTTATTCATGGATCTGAACAATTAAAACCATTAAAAACCATAATTATCAAAATTAGGGTTTCTAGGCCCATTAATGCTTATTCATGTACATGGAACCCTAACTTAAGACAATTATGCAATAAGATCATCTTTTTAGATCAAATTCTCTCTTTTATGAACAACAAGTTAATATTGTCTTAAAGTATTCGAAGAACATCGTGAAATCTCATTATCATCAATTCTTAGGATTTTTCATCAATTAAACCATTGAAGGTGATAACTTTATACACTTTTTGAATTGCAAGCGAAACTAGGCTTTAATTATATTTTTATTAGAATAATCAAATTCTCTTGATCAATTTTCATATATGACATTATTTCATCCAAGCTACTGGGCATTAGTTATGGATTTTGCAAGATAAAATACCTCCGACCAATAGAAGATTGCCACGTCAGCTAATCGGGCCCCTTTTCTTTATTTTCTTTCTATTCCTTCTCCTGGCTCGCAGATCCCGCCTTGGATCTAGTTTCCCTATTTCCCGAACCCACTCGCCCCCTGTCTTCTTCGCTAGGCTCCCGACGCGGAGACTCTGTTTCCACGGCGGAACAGAGCATCTCCGGTCCCGCTCGTATAGACCCCTCAGGGGGGGATGTCACCCAGGAGAGGCACCCATCGCTCCGTTGGGTCAGTCTGAGATCATAGGTATCATCGGGTTTCATAGAGAGGAAAGATAATGGGAGAAAGCACCAGACATGCTTGCCAGCGGACGTAGTGGATTGGTGGTAAAATCGCTTGACAGAAGTTAGTTTCTCGCACCCTGAACTTTGCGAGAAGGGGTCTTACATGTTTGTGAGGGGGTTGCGTACCCTTTTATATGAGATAGAAGGCGAGGAAGGGATGACAATATTCCTCCTTGGAAGCCAGGTTTCGCCCCCAAATTGGGCATTTTTCATTTTTGGCAAGTCAGCAGCCGTGTAATGGCTTGCTGAGTTCGCCTTTCTCTCCTTGTCTTAAAGGACTAAGATGGAGAGCATAAGACAGAGGGGAGAGGGTGAATGGGCCAAGGGAGATTGTCGTTCATTGTTGGCTCATTTCCTTTTCCTACTAGAGGAAGGTGATGACACAACCACCCTTGGATCCCAGATCCAACGACTGTCATGCAACACATCAAACCAAAATCTGAAAATAGAATTAATCAATTTAGAAATAATCGTAACATTCAATGTGAATCCTTACACTTTAGGGAATATTCAAAAATTCATAACTCCCAAACCATGACTCCTTTTAATCTCAAATTTTAAGGGAAAGTTAATAATAACTTAAGTTTTCATCATGCGGAATTTGGGCTCATTATCTAAAAGAAAACATGCCTTTTCTTTAGGTGCAAGATATTACTCAAATATGTATATTTCTCACCTATTTTCTCTTTCTTATTTTCTTATTTCCCATATTTCTATTCCTTGTAATCCAAGAAAGCAAGTGGGGTTCGAATTATTACTCATCATGACCAAACCCTCACTTCTCTATTCATTTCTTGCATTACCTCCTTTATTTTAAATATTCTACTTATTATTATTATTTTTAAATATCTCTTTTTGAGGATTTCTCTTTATATTTCTTTTTATTTTCCTCATTGGAATTCCTTTTAACATTAGGAATCCTTTGGATACGAAATTCCACCAAGGATAACTCAATTATACCTCTTTTCACTTATTTTCCACATTTTATCATTGTTTTCAATTTCTTTCTTAATAAAGAAATATTTAATTGATCTTTTCTTTTCTTATTGCATTCTCTTTGCAACTTTGGAGTCCTTGGAACCCAAGGAACCCAAGAGGCACGAAATCCAACTTTGGATTATATTATTTTTCCTTCTAGAGGTTTCTACATCTTTCTTTTCTCCAATTCTCAATTATTCATTTACTAATTGAATTTCCTTGTTATTGGGCCCAATAGCCAATAAAGCCCATAAAACAATCATCAAATCTATTGTAAATGAAATTAATTTATTTAAAACAAATTATATCATTATTTTTTCAAATATCTTTAATATGAGAAATTACATTTCTCACCAAATGAACCCAAAAATTGGGGTTGTAACATCGTTCCCCTCTTATAGGAATTTTGTCCTCAAAATTTCATCAAGCAAACAAACAATTCAGGATAAGACTTTTCCATGTCCATCATTGGCTCCCATGTGGCTTTACCTTATCCATGGTGCTTCTAAAGAACCTTTATCATCACATATTCCTTTCTCTGAGTTCTTTCACCTTGGCATCTATAAACCTCATAGGTGACTCAGGTCATTTCAGCCTCCCTTTAGGCTCACTAGGTTCATTGCTCTGCACATGGCCCAGGTACCTCACATAGTGCCCTAAACTGGACACATGGAACTCATCACACATTACTTTATCCCGAGTGGTAAGGGAAAACCTAACCTTCTCCAAGAACCCATGCATCGGGGACTCAGCTTTCTTAGCTATAACTTAGAGGGGTCGGATTTTCATGTCACATATTCCCCCACAGTGAACTGCATGTCAGGCTACTTTGCATTAGTGTACAACTCATGTCGTCTCTGGCTCCTTTTAGCCATTGCACGATCAAAGTGACTTCATCTACACAAACTGTGGTCCTTTCTTGACCTTCGCGAGGTCCCTTCACCAACATCATCTTAATGAAGTGGTGACCGACACAACTTCCCTTGCAGAGCTTCTTTACATCCCGATACTGGATATGGTGGTTATCATCACATCTTACAAAGGACAAAAATTATATCTATGTATCACCCTGAATGAGCACACATGCTCTCATCAGACCCTCTAGTCTGGATCGTACTGACCATTAGTTAGGGGTGATAAACTGTACTAACATTGAGTTCTTCATGTAACTACTTTCACCTTATGGAACTGAACCTTTAGGTCATACTCAAGAACTTTTAAACTTGTATCATGGTTTAGTTGAATCATCTCTCTCATATGTAGTTCAATTGGATTTGTCCCTTAACAATACTCTTTCTTTCTTATGTCATCTAGGTAAGGCGATCTACCATAACCCATATTGCATCTTGACCTTCCTTGGTCTAGGGGAGACTTACCACAACATCTAGAGTGATGAACTCTCATTCCCTCTTAGGGACTCTTTTATCCTCCATATCGATACACTGGGTTACTGGTGTTCTTCCTTCACCACCTGGCTTGCAGGATAACTCACCCCATGCAACTTCATCTTATGCATCCAAAGTACTATTGTCACTTATTATCTTGGTAGTATATGGTCATCTTAAATCATGATCTCCTATAGGTCATGATCCCCCAAGATTGATTCCTTTGAAACCCTAAACCACTCTCATCAGGGTTTCATCACTTTCTTTTTAGGTTTACAACCTTCCTTTCATTACATCAAGGCCTAAGTTGGCTAACCAAACAACCATTAACTTCATCAACCAGTATTGTTACATCTGGGTGTTAGCCAAACTTATCTTTTTTTTCAACTTAGGGTTAACCCAACAACTTCTTCTAGCCTCTAGCTAAACTAGGAAACTGCATCTCATCTAGAGCATCCATTACCACTTCTCATCCTTAGGTGTTAGGTGAAGTTGAAGACATACAACTCCATGTACTCCACTTATTATCTCATCTCATCTCTAAGTCTATTTTCATCAAGAAAACTCTGAGCTTATTCTCTTGGTTGTTCAAACTCAACCTTCATATCTCATGATAACAACATCCTCATAATATGACTACATTATTCCTCTTAGTGTTTGTAAACCATCCATGTATCATTCACTCCACCAGGGTATGTTATCCTCTTTGTCCTCATACCTCATGGCAACATTCCAACTCACATCACCTTTTATCCTTGGTTTATGGCATTCGTATTGTCCTATCTCTCACTCCCATAACAAGAGGAAATAAGTATTTGGCTACAATCCAAATACAAAGTTCTTCCTGTTCCAAGAGTAGAGATGGTACATCCCACCTTGCCAGTACACCTTTAAATCGATGTTGAAACGTGCCACACATGTCTCTACATCACAATCATCTCGATATCAAAGTTACTTCTAGGGAAAAACTGGTCTCAAACTTACTTGGGTCCACACACATTCCTTAGTCATCTCCTCTAGGTCTATAGGGTGCCGACACTTTTGGGGTCATCCCTCTTCCCTCATGCATCCAGAGAGTGCCTTACTCATCTGCTCTTTGGGTCCCATGAGTTCATGAAGGTGATCAATCTCCTAACCCATGGCCCTCAGACAATGATAGATGTTACCTCCCGACCCTATGGTCATGTGCAACTATGGAATTAGGCAACTCCTACTTCCATCGGTCTTATCCCTACCTGACCCTAGGATAGACTTAGAATTCTAACATAGTACATGTTCAACATAGAACCTTACCCAAGCCTTCATAATCTCTCTTTGCATTCATGGGTTGACTTTCATCCTTTCATAGAGGTCATGGTGACATGCCTACCTTGGCCAGGCCCCCATGCTGGTTACCTCCATGGTAACACATCCATATGCACTTAGAGATGGTTATCTATGGGTCTACAGGTTCATTCTCATACCATGTACTTTTCACTTAGCTTCTCAAGATCCTATGAGACCTCTTTAGGTTTCCTCAAAACCCACAAAACTGTTATACATCCTACCAAAGGGTCCCTCTCCCAGGATGGGATGAAACTACACCTTGATAACAAAGGTCACAAACATCCTTAGGTCTAGCATGCTTAACCTTAGAAAACTACTAAGGCACAAGTGGACCACCTACTAAACCATGTTAGGTCATACTTGTTTTCTTTCCTCAACACAAGATCACGATCATACCTTCCCATGTCATCCACTTATCTGTGAGGGGCTCATCAAACATATCTTTAAACTTAAGGGGTTTCCCTCTCCTCTAACCATGAGGAGTACCATGCTCAAATCTCATCATGAGCATCAGGTACACCACTTCCCCTCTTATCCCTAGGTTTACTTTTGTGTGTCAAAGTGCATGCTCAACCATGAATTTAGCATGTATAAGGCATGACATGCACTTCCTGTCATCCTTCTACTCGAGTAACACTTCAGAGTTGAGTCCTCCTCAAGGACAATCAACAAGGTACAAGGCCTCACAACCTGTTACTAAACCTCTCCAAGTCTAAGGAACTCTTCTTCTCATCTATACCATAGGTACAGAGGTACCAGCAGACTCATCCTATCCATGAAGATGGATCAAGCTCACAAGCATACCCCTACGTGGGTGAAGCCTACGTTCAAACTTATGTTTGCTCAAGGTTATCCCTAGCCATTTATGCTTATCTCATCATCTATCCAACATACTCCCTTGGCCAGGGTTTTAGCACGACTGACGTACTATGGGTGCCTACTATGCCATGCTCATATAAGCTCATGGGGTTTCTATAGGTTCTTCTCTAACCTCATCAAGGAGGGTGCTATCCTTCACTCTAGCATGCACGACCCTTCCCAGGGTTGGGTCGCCAAAGGTACTCGATCATCTAACTTCTCATGGATCATATGGAATCCAAGGCATGTCTATCCAAACACCTGGTCTACCATGACATCTAACTCATCATGTCACCTCTCTCTCTCTCTCTAACCTTCACTTAGGGTTAGGGTTAACATCATCCTTAGAGGATGTGCCATGTCTCCACTTATAATGGAGATCTCTACCTCCAAGACTAACTCTCTTTACTTATCCTCCTGACAAGAAGGTCTAGCCTCAGGTCTCTCCTGAGGGCATGACAACTTATGTCATACGTCCTAAGCATGTATCTATTCTTTTATGCTTAATCTATTAAGCTTATGTTCATGACATCTTATTTACATGCTTTTTATTAACTTGGTGGAAGATTTCTTTAACCTTATCAACCTTATCCATACCTCAAGAGGGTGAGGAAAAGAGAGAAACCCCTAACCCATATAATCCTTAACAACATTTGAGTTGAGAAGAGATGAACAAGATGAGAGAGTCCTAAAGGTATCTTATTTCGAGTCATATCATAAGACATCGGCCAGGAAGTCACACTAATCCGGGAGTCCTCGTATTACGACTAGTGGTGCAGACGAAAATCTTGCCAGCCCCCAGATGTGATCCTTTTCTAGACACCTCTGTCTTTCAAAAATTCCTCTAATAACTCCCTTGGGTTCTATAGAGTTTGAAAATTTTAATAATTATTAAAGATTAAATGAGGAGCCTATGCTGTGATACCAAATGTAACGACCCCACCTCCCGATAACCCCCAATTAAGGGAGACCAAAAGGTCAGAGTAGTTATCCCAATTAACATGATCAATGGCTCGACAAATAATCAATAATAATTATCAAATTCTACCAAACTAAACTGAAAGGCTGTAATAAAATTAAACTTTTCATACCTTTTCAAAAGCTTGAATTTCTACTTTTATCCACATGGAGTCTATTCTAACTAATCCTCCTTCGAACTTTAATTAATATTTAATTCCACAAATGCCACTTTATTGTTTGTTCTTTTCACTTGTACCTACACCGACAAACAAAACGTTGGTCGGCATAAAGCTGGTATGTGGGGGAAACAAATAATGTGCAACTATGTTTACAAGGTAATCATGCAATTAATCATTTAACAACCAAGATTACGTTTTAAGCCATACTACTCAATCCTTACCTATCCCCTAACTCTATGTTATCCCTGTAGTGGACTTGTATGCTACCTCTCTTTTAGGTAGATTCTTACCCCCATGGTCCTACCTTACAGGTAGTCAATACATAGGGTAATAGAGTCGCATGGCACTACCTGAAGGTAGCCCAATATCTAACTCAATGTGACTTGATGGACCTACCCCATTGGTAGCCATGTACTAAGTCATCCAATGACCTGATGGACCTACCCCATAGGCAGCCATGTACTAGGTCAACTATTAAGCCACATAGTGGACCAGAATCTGAGCTAGTAGGCACATATCTTATGTGATAGTCATATCCACATTATAGTTTGCATGAATTAATTCATCCAATAATTAATTCATGACATCGATGAAAACGTTAGAAAACCTCAGAAAAATAACTCGAGATATTCATAAGCATAACCACATACCTGATTTGAAACCTCAAACATAAACAAGATATCCAAATCCAACTAGATGTCCAATCAAGCAAGCCAATCAACCAATCAAGCAAACATTGATCCTGAAAACATGTATAACACCTAGTTGTTACCATATCATCCCAAACAACTATTTATTGAATTGGGACACCTTTCTAGCATTTTTAAGTCTCATTAGGATGCATTAGGGTTCCTTAGATCAATTTCTCAAACTTTATCCTTTTTCGGTCAACCAACCCTAAAATAGCTTTTCTACTCAAAAAACCCTAGTTGCTCAAACTATCCATATTAAGGATGTTTTATGCTCAAATCAACTGAGGATCATCATACCTCTGTTTATTCATGGATCTGAACAATTAAAACCATTAAAAGCCATAATTATCAAAATTAGGGTTTCTAGGCCCATTAATGCTTATTCATGTACATGGAACCCTAACTTAAGACAATTATGCAATAATATCATATTTTTAGATCAAATTCTCTCTTTTACGAACAACAAGTTAATATTGTCTTAAAGTATCCGAAGAACATCATGAAATCTCATTATCACTAATTCTTAGGATTTTTCATCAATTAAACCATTAAAGGTGATAACATTATACACCTTTTGAATTGCAAGAGAAACTAGGCTTTATTTATATTTTTATTAGAATAATCACGTTCTCTTGATCAATTTTCATATATGACATTATTTCATCCAAGCTACCAGGCATTAGTTATGGATTTCGCAAGATAAAATACCTCTGACCAATAGAAGATCGCCACATCAGCTAATCGGGCCCCTTTTCTTTCTTTTCTTTCTATTCCTTCTCCTAGATCACAGATCCCGCCTTGGATCTAGTTGCCCAGTTGCCTGAACCCGCTCGCCCCCCCTTGTCTTCTTCGTGAGGCACCTGACGCAGAGACTCTATTTCCACAGCGGAATAGAGCATCTCTGGTCCCGCTCGTATAGACCCCTCCGGGCGGGATGCCGCCCACGAGAGGCACCCATCGCTCTGTTGGGTCAGTCCAAGATCATAGGTATCATCGGGTTTCACAGAGAGGCAAGATAACGGGAGAAAGCTCCATGCATGCTTGCCAGCAGACATAGAGGATTGGTGGTAAAATCGCTTGACAGAAGGTAGCTTCTTGCACCCTGAACTTTGCAAGAAGGGATCTTACATGTTTGTGAGGGGGTTGTGTACCCTTTTATATGAGATAGAAGGCGAGGAAGGGATGACCGTATTCCTCCTTGGAATCCATGTTTCGCTCCCAAATTGGGAGTTTTTCATTTTTGGCAAGTTAGTAGCTGTGTAATGGCTTGTTGGGTTCGCCTTTCTCTCCTTGTCTTAAAGGACTAAGATGGAGAGCATAAGATAGAGGGGAGATGTTGAACGAGCCAAGGGAGATTGTCGTTCATTGTTGGCTTGTTTCCTTTTCCTACTAGAGGAAGGTGATGACACAACCACCTTTGGATCCCAGATCCAACGGCTGTCATGCAACACATCAAACCAAAATCCAAAAATAGAATTAATCAGTTTAGAAATAATCGTAACATTCAATGTGAATCCTTACACTTTAGGGAATATTCGAAAATTCATGACTCCCAAACCATGCCTCCTTTTAATATCAAATTTTAAGGGAAAATTAATAATAACTTGATTTTTCATCATGTCAAATTTGAGCTCATTATCTAAAAGAAAATGTGCCTTTTCTTTAGGTGCAATATATTACTCAAATATGTATATTTCTCACCTATTTTCTCTTTCTTATTTTCTTATTTCCCATATTTCTATTCCTTGTAATCCAAGAAAGCAAGTGGGGTTCAAATAATTACTCATCATGACAAAACCCTCACTTCTCTCTTCATTTCTTGCATTACCTCCTTTATTTCAAATATTCTACTTATTTTTTTAATATATCTTTTTGAGGATTTCTCTTTATCTTTCCTTTTATTTTCCTCATTGGAATTCCTTTTAACATTAGGAATCCTTTGGATACGAAATTCCACCAAGGATAACTCAATTATACCTCTTTTCACTTATTTTCCACATTTTATCATTGTTTTCAATTTCTTTCTTAATAAAGAATTATTTAATTGATCTTTTCTTTTCTTATTGCATTCTCTTTGCAACTTTGGACTCCTTGGAACCCAATGAACCCAAGAGGCACGAAATCCAACTTTGGATTATATTCTTTTGCCTTCTAAAGGTTTCTACATCTTTCTTTTCTCCAATTCTCAATTATTCATTTACTAATTGAATTTCCTTGTTATTGGACCCAATAGCCAATAAAGCCCATAAAACAATCATCAAAGCTATTGTAAATGAAATTCATTTATTTAAAACAAATTATATCATTATTTTTTCAAATATCTTTAATATGAGAAATTACATTTCTCACCAAATGAACCCAAAAATTGGGGTTGTAACAATTTCTGACTTAGATTTTTACCACTTTCTACTATCACAAAAAGACCTCACACATGGTTGGGTAGATATAGGTACCTACTGATCTCTTGCTTAACATTAATGATGGTAGCCCACACACCACCAATATACCGATTGACGTTTGTCAGTGGTCAACCTATAGTCAAAGGTCTTCTTTCTTGTAGCTTGGATATGTCCTAATGAGACAATAGTAGGTGGTTGATTATCATAGACGGTGTTGTTACTCTATGTTTTTTTTTCAGAATAAAACTTTGGATCCTTGGCAGATTCCAAAGGGTCATCAATTGATGTGGTCACCAACTGATATAAGTTGTCAATGAAAGTTGGATATGGATTCTTGGATTGGAAAATAGTAGCCTAAAGGAGTCAAGATATGATTCCTTTTCTTAGAGGCCATGGCTTATATTTATAGACAAATATCAGGGTTTCAAACTCTCCCAGACTTCATGTAGTTAAGTTGTTGACCACCATGAATCTAAAGGGATGATGCATGAGAAAGATGAGGGATCTTGTCTAACTTCAAAATCCACATTGATGTGGGAAGTTCATCAGCTAATGGGCAACCAAAAATCTCATTGGTTGGTGGGTGCAGGGGCATCATCAGTCTTTTCCATCATGTAAAGGTCTCATCATATTCATGGATGCATGGTGTGTAGAAGTGTCATATATAGATGAAGGAAAAAGCTTCATTAGTAGGTTAGTGTAAGATTTCCATCAATTGATGGATGTTGATGTTCAATCACAAGGTGGTCATTGATTTGGTGGTACCATTGCTCTTTAGCAATATGTGGACAAACACAAGAACTCCATATTATCAATTGGTGACAAATGTGGTTTCACTGATTGGCGACCAAAGTGTTCTTATTGGCTGGAACAAGTCTACAATGTTTCCATTGATCTTTAGAAAGTGGGGTTTTTATCAGTTGATGAAGAAGACATTTAACCAATTGGTGGGAATGTGGAGATTTCATTAGGGTGTGGGGTTTGGTTTAGGTTGATGGGCATGCGTTGATGAAGTTGTTGATTGATGAAATCATCAACTGATGAAGAGTTTGGTTGAAGAAATCTTATGTAATATAAAACTTTCTCCAGCCCCACTTCATCTACAGTGGTGTGTAGGGATTGAAGCTTGAATCTACCATGAAAACCAAGGAATTGGATCAAGACCTTACAAATTTACAAAAAACTAAGGAAACTAAATGGAAGCTAATTATAAAATAAAATAATAATGTGGACGCAAAACTAAGATGAAAATGAGACTAAAACTAGGATGAATATGTTTTTGTCATTAGGCGTGAGAGGAAGTTTTAACTTCCCACTTTTAGCCTCAAGCTCAGTATATCAAGTGATGGGAGGAGTTGTGGAAATGATTTAGGGATTTCTCTTTTCTTAGATATGGACGGGGGGAGATATCAAATCAATTGTAGTTGTCACTCTTTCCTCAATGCCTTTAAACTAATTAGAGGTAGATAACAACTACAGAGTTATCAGTTTAGGGACACAATATGTGGGAGCCCCGATCAAGTGGCTCTTCAAAAGCATAGCCATTCATGATGGAGTCTCAGTCTATTGTGCACTAGTGTGACACAACCCATCTGATATCAGTTTGAATGGACATGATAAATTCTAGCAAAAAAATAAGGAAAATAAGAAAAGAAAGAGAGAGAAAGGTCTTCCTAGGATTTGATTTTGGTAAATCATTTCTCATGCATCCTAGTTCAATAATTCAAGAAACTTGAAACATCTATAAATAAAATTATATTGCCTATAGAATAAAAAAATAGATTACATGGTTAATGTTATAAATACAAAACATCAAAGTGTGTAGTAGTAAAATCATATTTAGGGTTTCATGCAATTGAGTATACATATATCATCATAAACTCTAACTTCTTAACTAGAGAGTCACATATAATAAACTATCATTGAAATGGTGAGGTGAGGCCCTACAGAACTTATTGAGTATATGGAAGGGTAGAAAAGTAATTGGCAAAGTTAAGAAAGTTCACTTCATCCCAAATGTATTCATCAATCTATTAATGAAAACCTGAATGAAATCACACCCTTTCTAAAAAAACGAGGTAAACTAACCACATAGTTCATTTTACATGATCTTATTTCTATTAGGATATAAGAAAACATTTCAATAACATAGTAGGCCTCTGATGTCAATAATTGGTAGGCCTTTAGGTGTTGTCTTATACCACTTCAGGATACTAACTTAGTGGTATATGTCTTCATCCATGTCACCTATATACTTATATGAGACTTTTTGTACATTTCGTTTCACTACCTAGATGTATTGTAAATATAAAAAGTGTGCCTCCTCAAGAATTTTTTTATATTGTCCCAATATAGAACACTTCATCTACATCTAAACACCATATATCCTCATATGAAAAGTTAAATGCATCTCACTTCCCTTAATGCATATCTCTATCAGTATCTAAATATATTGATCCATGTGTCTATATAATTATGTACTAGCATTGGCTTCACTTGACTATGTATTATAAAATAACCTAAAAGTATCATGACCATGCATATGTAAGATTATCTAAGAGATAATAACATATCTATTAAACACAAGGTCTATAGAAGGCATAGAATATTATTATATTTTTCTAGATGAATCTCCCACACATTGGCCTTCCATGGATAGCAACCAATCTTGCAATCATAGTACTTAATCGTCTGTATCCATCTATGTTGGGTCATATTGAGATATTTATGTGAAAATATATAATTTTATTTGTTATGATTAGTGTATACCTATAAAGGTTATCCATACAAATTGTTCTACCATGTCGTTAATGCCAAGACTATGAAAACCTACAGTAGATCATGTGTAGGTTATTCTGCCCATGCTTCTTTAGTTGTCTAAAAGAGTAATAAACTACATTACCACCATGAATCATACTACAACCCATTCCCTTTATGGAGGCATCACACATACAATATACCCTTTTCCATTTTTTAAAAGAGTTAGAACCAAAGCATATGTCAGTGAGAACTATATCACATTAACCTATCCATACAAATTATATTTCCTTCCTCATCAATCAAGTCAAAAAAACATGTAGGATACTAATATAATATCTAAACATCTAGTAATAACATGGTAAGATAAAAAATACTTCTTATCTCTCTACTCCACTAAGTTCCTTATGATGCTCCCTACTCCTTACTCCAGTGGGTACCTTATGATGCTCCCAATAAAGTACATTTTTGCAATCTTGTGATCTACTAAAAAACTTTGAACAAAAATCATGTGGACCAAAAATGTCACCTTGGATAACTATAAGCTCATTTATTGAACTTGGCATTTACCTTATATTACATCAAAAAGTTTATATACAAACACAAATTTTTCTCATTTGATCTTTGGATGATGTGATATGTCCCCATGTATCATGGAGTCAGTGTATTGCACTTGCTTAACCTCAAAACATTGTTCTATGGTGAAAGTTTCAAATAAACCCCATCCAAAACATCAAACCCATGTGGTCTATCTCACTTTTTTGTATAAATCTTGTGTGCATCATATGATGCTTTCAATTGTTGTGTAATCATTCTAATCGTATCAATTGTCTCATCAACAAGTACAAGACCCAAAAATTGTCTCTCTCCCACTCATACCAACATATGGGAGATCTAAACTTTATATCATATCTAGAATAACATGGAGAGATAAAAAGAGAAGATTGACTTTTGTTGTTATAGGTGAACTTTAGAAGGATAAGGTATTGACCCAAAATTACTAAAAAACTATACAACATATGACCTCAACATATCTTAAAGATTCAAAGTAGTTTGCTTAGGTTGACCAACCATTTGAGGTTAAAAGGTGTGCTAAACTTCAACATAGTTCTAGGTGCATGGTGCAACTAGTTATAAAGCATTGATGTGAACTTAGGGTTTCTACAAGACACCATAGCTATTATTTAGGAATGTACATTTTGTGTTAGCATAAATACTACTCTTTAGAGAAGGTTCCCATACATAAACTCCAACAAAGAAACAAAACATAGGATTTGCGACCAAAGTGGTTGAAATGATAAAGAGGAAAACATGTAGTTTTTGTGTCTTTAAAAATCTCATAATCATACTTCACAATTGATAAAATTCATATTTCTCTTCATAATCCAACATTAACATTCTACTCAATTAAACCTTTATCATTTGAGTATTGTTAAACATACATGAATCTTCTTATTATATATTGCTCAGTTACATAACATTATAAATATGGGAAAGAAACACTCTTAATATATAACCTCACATGGTAAATGGGACTGCATGGAGAAGTGTTCCCTATGTTGTTTCTATATGCATATTATAGATATAATGCTTTCTATATGATGACATTATACCTAAAAATATTGGGAATGATGAGCCCCAGTGAGTGGAAAATCCCAACTTTAACTAATTAAACATGTATCTATAGTAAACTAGGCATATTGAACATAACGGGAAGTGGAACATATTATTTTGCAAGTCTAATAGATAACTATAACATTGTACCTCTATAAATCAAAGCAAAGAATTAATCATGAAGGATTTTATTTAGATAAATTCCCAACTACTTAATTATTCTAGAATGTACATATTGATAATAAGAAATTGTTAAATTCTTTGGGACTATATAACAAGTGATACATTAGAATGAAATACAAAAAACCTAAGTATATTAACTTCTAATAGGATTAAAACCATGATGTTGATTCATTGTCGGCCAGACTAGGATCATGTAGTCCTAAGTCAAGGGCCACATCAGATATGGTTACCAAACCAAATTATTCATACCATAAGAATTCATATAAAATAATCAGAAGTAGCTAAAAAATAATACCCACATCTCACAGAAACCACTAATCATGAAACTAGTACATAGAATTGAGACTAAGGATGGCCAAATATCATCTCTTTAGTGTTTTATTTATATTTAAAACTTTTTAGTTTTTCACATTCAGTCACATGAACTTACTATGCACTTGATTCCATTTATCATATTTCAAACTTAATGATATAGATTAGAACATTCATACAAAATATCATTATTTACATGTGCACAAGTCTTGATAATTAAGAACATACTATATTACTTTATGAAAATATTTCACAATATCATTTACTTGTCTCGTGTTTATATCCAAGGACCTAGAGAGATATTGTAACAACCCCACCTCCCGGTAACCCCCAATTAAGGGAGACCCGAAGGATAGAACCATTATTCAATTACAGGATCAAAGGTTCGACAAATAATCAATAACAATTAATAAACTTTACCAACTAAACCAAAAAATGGTATAAAATAAAACTTTTCTTAGCTTGGAAAAACTGGGATTTCTAAACTTCTATCCATGAAGATGCTAAACTAACTAATCCCCTTGTGCACATTATTTCTCATTTAATTCCACATCTGCCACTTTACTGTTTGTTCTTTTCATTTGTACCTAAAACACCGACAAACAAAACGTCGGTCAGCAAGAAGATGGTATGTGGGGGAAATAATAATTGTGCAACTATGTTAACAATGTAATCAACCAAATATCATTTAACATCCAAGATTATGTTTTAAGCAATACTACTCAATCCTTTCCTATCCCCTATCTCTGTGCTGTCCCTACAGTGGACTGAGATACTACCTGTCTCTAGGTAGATCTTTATTAAACCCCGCATGATCCAACCTAACAGGTAGATCAATATCTAGGGTTGAGTCGCATGGCACTACCCATAGGTAGTCCAATCTCTAACTCAATGTGACTTGATGGACCTACCCCATTGGTAGCCATTTACTAAGTCATCCAATGACCTGATGGGCCTACCCCATTGGTAGCCATTTACTAGGTCAACCCATTAAGCTACAGAGGGGACTAGGATCTGAGCTAGTAGGCATATTTCTTATGTGATAGTCATATTCACATTATACTTTTGCATGAATTAAATACATCCAATAGTTTAATTCAACCCACGATGGAAACATCGATAAAATCCCAGAAAACTAATTCGGGTAGTCATAAGCGTAACCACATACATGTACATGTAGATTCAGGTGCAGGAATAATCCAAACAACAATGAGCAAGCAAGCATTCAATAAGATCCTGAAACAATTATACAATTTCCTTTTATTACTCATGTCATTAAGATCTATTAAATCTAGCTCGCTTCTTAGGGTTTCTAGTCCACTTTTAGGGTTTCCATTGTAATTAAGGTTTCCCTTCATCTTTTACTATTTTAAACCCTAATTTAACGCAATTGATTACAAACCCTAATTATCTCAACATCTAATCCTCAGTTTCGGATTAAAGGCATAATTATTCATTAATTAAGCCCCTTAAACCTCTTTTACATTAAAGCTACTATTTTTATCCTTTTAATTCATGACAAGATCATTGTGATATTATCATCCACTCAAAGTTCATTATGGTCCAATTCACATAAGAACTCGATTTGCCATTAATTCCACCTTTTATTCATGAGAAAACCCTAATTACTACTTTTAGAGTATTTATCCACAAATTAGGAACTTTAATGCTCGAAATAGATTATAACCATGAAAACTCAGTTCTATACATGAAATCAAATAATTAAAGCCATTAGTAGTCCTAATTACCAAGATTAGGATTTCAAGGCCCATTAAAGCCTATTTATGCACATAAACTCTACATCAAATAATTATATGAAAAGTTCATCCCTTTTGTTCCTAATGTTCCTTTTTATCATTAACAAGCTAGTTATCAACTTTAATAATCAATTAAACCCTACCAATCACATTAATCATATCAAAATAGGGTTCTTTAAACATTAATACATTAAAGTTGATATCTTCCATTACTTTTTTGAATTGCACAAGGAATCAGGCTTCAATTATATTTTTATTAGATTCCCCTCATTTTTCTGAGCAAGATTCATGTATTATATGTCCCCAATCGAGCTACCATTAAAAAGTTGCGATTTTAACAAAATCACTTACTTTCGGCCAATGAGGAGCCGCCACATCATCCGTTTCTCATGCAACGTTACCCGCCTTGTTTGGAAACATGACGAAAAGACTGAAATGCCCCTGGGTTAAGTGAATTGCTCCTTAGCCCGCAGAGGGCAGAATTGTCCAACGTCCTTCCTTCATCTTCAAGCTCGAGAACGGCTGCCGCAGTAGCCCTAGCTGCGGCTTGCGGTCCTTCTCCACCCTCTCCTGGACCCCGAAGACCACAGGGAAAGGTCCCTCCACCTCCGGTGCTCCATGGCACTCCACTGAATACCCAAAACGCGCGACCAAAGCTGCCGACCTGCGCGGGCCAGGTCTGCCTATGCGGCCGACCATGCAGCACATCCAGTGCTCTTGCGTCCAGGTTAGAGCAGAGAAATGATCGCCAAGTTACCCTACAACTACGTGGGTACTTCGAGCCTCCAACCAGATCAAACCAGAACCCTCAAACATTCCAAGAATAGAGCTATACCCTCGACTAGGGTTTATACGTAAGGAACAAGGAGAAGAGCGTGAGATGTTTCTCTCTCTCTCTCTTGGGCTTGAACCAGGGCTCTACTCCTTTATATAGGGTGAGGTATGAAGCCCTAAGGTGTGCCTCCTGAAGACTCAAGTCCTATCTCGAAAGGAAACACCCTTTCCTTGGTTGGGAAGCAACCATCTCTCTCTCTCTCCTCATTAACTTTTATTTCCTTGATATTCCTTGTTGCATGGATATTTAGGAATTCGAAATTCCTCTCCCTTATCCTCTTTAGAGGAAGGTGATGACACAACCACCTTTGGATCCCAGATCCAACGGCTGTCATGCAACACATCAAACCAAAATCCAAAAATAGAATTAATCAGTTTAGAAATAATCGTAACATTCAATGTGAATCCTTACACTTTAGGGAATATTCGAAAATTCATGACTCCCAAACCATGCCTCCTTTTAATATCAAATTTTAAGGGAAAATTAATAATAACTTGATTTTTCATCATGTCAAATTTGAGCTCATTATCTAAAAGAAAATGTGCCTTTTCTTTAGGTGCAATATATTACTCAAATATGTATATTTCTCACCTATTTTCTCTTTCTTATTTTCTTATTTCCCATATTTCTATTCCTTGTAATCCAAGAAAGCAAGTGGGGTTCAAATAATTACTCATCATGACAAAACCCTCACTTCTCTCTTCATTTCTTGCATTACCTCCTTTATTTCAAATATTCTACTTATTTTTTTAATATATCTTTTTGAGGATTTCTCTTTATCTTTCCTTTTATTTTCCTCATTGGAATTCCTTTTAACATTAGGAATCCTTTGGATACGAAATTCCACCAAGGATAACTCAATTATACCTCTTTTCACTTATTTTCCACATTTTATCATTGTTTTCAATTTCTTTCTTAATAAAGAATTATTTAATTGATCTTTTCTTTTCTTATTGCATTCTCTTTGCAACTTTGGACTCCTTGGAACCCAATGAACCCAAGAGGCACGAAATCCAACTTTGGATTATATTCTTTTGCCTTCTAAAGGTTTCTACATCTTTCTTTTCTCCAATTCTCAATTATTCATTTACTAATTGAATTTCCTTGTTATTGGACCCAATAGCCAATAAAGCCCATAAAACAATCATCAAAGCTATTGTAAATGAAATTCATTTATTTAAAACAAATTATATCATTATTTTTTCAAATATCTTTAATATGAGAAATTACATTTCTCACCAAATGAACCCAAAAATTGGGGTTGTAACAATTTCTGACTTAGATTTTTACCACTTTCTACTATCACAAAAAGACCTCACACATGGTTGGGTAGATATAGGTACCTACTGATCTCTTGCTTAACATTAATGATGGTAGCCCACACACCACCAATATACCGATTGACGTTTGTCAGTGGTCAACCTATAGTCAAAGGTCTTCTTTCTTGTAGCTTGGATATGTCCTAATGAGACAATAGTAGGTGGTTGATTATCATAGACGGTGTTGTTACTCTATGTTTTTTTTTCAGAATAAAACTTTGGATCCTTGGCAGATTCCAAAGGGTCATCAATTGATGTGGTCACCAACTGATATAAGTTGTCAATGAAAGTTGGATATGGATTCTTGGATTGGAAAATAGTAGCCTAAAGGAGTCAAGATATGATTCCTTTTCTTAGAGGCCATGGCTTATATTTATAGACAAATATCAGGGTTTCAAACTCTCCCAGACTTCATGTAGTTAAGTTGTTGACCACCATGAATCTAAAGGGATGATGCATGAGAAAGATGAGGGATCTTGTCTAACTTCAAAATCCACATTGATGTGGGAAGTTCATCAGCTAATGGGCAACCAAAAATCTCATTGGTTGGTGGGTGCAGGGGCATCATCAGTCTTTTCCATCATGTAAAGGTCTCATCATATTCATGGATGCATGGTGTGTAGAAGTGTCATATATAGATGAAGGAAAAAGCTTCATTAGTAGGTTAGTGTAAGATTTCCATCAATTGATGGATGTTGATGTTCAATCACAAGGTGGTCATTGATTTGGTGGTACCATTGCTCTTTAGCAATATGTGGACAAACACAAGAACTCCATATTATCAATTGGTGACAAATGTGGTTTCACTGATTGGCGACCAAAGTGTTCTTATTGGCTGGAACAAGTCTACAATGTTTCCATTGATCTTTAGAAAGTGGGGTTTTTATCAGTTGATGAAGAAGACATTTAACCAATTGGTGGGAATGTGGAGATTTCATTAGGGTGTGGGGTTTGGTTTAGGTTGATGGGCATGCGTTGATGAAGTTGTTGATTGATGAAATCATCAACTGATGAAGAGTTTGGTTGAAGAAATCTTATGTAATATAAAACTTTCTCCAGCCCCACTTCATCTACAGTGGTGTGTAGGGATTGAAGCTTGAATCTACCATGAAAACCAAGGAATTGGATCAAGACCTTACAAATTTACAAAAAACTAAGGAAACTAAATGGAAGCTAATTATAAAATAAAATAATAATGTGGACGCAAAACTAAGATGAAAATGAGACTAAAACTAGGATGAATATGTTTTTGTCATTAGGCGTGAGAGGAAGTTTTAACTTCCCACTTTTAGCCTCAAGCTCAGTATATCAAGTGATGGGAGGAGTTGTGGAAATGATTTAGGGATTTCTCTTTTCTTAGATATGGACGGGGGGAGATATCAAATCAATTGTAGTTGTCACTCTTTCCTCAATGCCTTTAAACTAATTAGAGGTAGATAACAACTACAGAGTTATCAGTTTAGGGACACAATATGTGGGAGCCCCGATCAAGTGGCTCTTCAAAAGCATAGCCATTCATGATGGAGTCTCAGTCTATTGTGCACTAGTGTGACACAACCCATCTGATATCAGTTTGAATGGACATGATAAATTCTAGCAAAAAAATAAGGAAAATAAGAAAAGAAAGAGAGAGAAAGGTCTTCCTAGGATTTGATTTTGGTAAATCATTTCTCATGCATCCTAGTTCAATAATTCAAGAAACTTGAAACATCTATAAATAAAATTATATTGCCTATAGAATAAAAAAATAGATTACATGGTTAATGTTATAAATACAAAACATCAAAGTGTGTAGTAGTAAAATCATATTTAGGGTTTCATGCAATTGAGTATACATATATCATCATAAACTCTAACTTCTTAACTAGAGAGTCACATATAATAAACTATCATTGAAATGGTGAGGTGAGGCCCTACAGAACTTATTGAGTATATGGAAGGGTAGAAAAGTAATTGGCAAAGTTAAGAAAGTTCACTTCATCCCAAATGTATTCATCAATCTATTAATGAAAACCTGAATGAAATCACACCCTTTCTAAAAAAACGAGGTAAACTAACCACATAGTTCATTTTACATGATCTTATTTCTATTAGGATATAAGAAAACATTTCAATAACATAGTAGGCCTCTGATGTCAATAATTGGTAGGCCTTTAGGTGTTGTCTTATACCACTTCAGGATACTAACTTAGTGGTATATGTCTTCATCCATGTCACCTATATACTTATATGAGACTTTTTGTACATTTCGTTTCACTACCTAGATGTATTGTAAATATAAAAAGTGTGCCTCCTCAAGAATTTTTTTATATTGTCCCAATATAGAACACTTCATCTACATCTAAACACCATATATCCTCATATGAAAAGTTAAATGCATCTCACTTCCCTTAATGCATATCTCTATCAGTATCTAAATATATTGATCCATGTGTCTATATAATTATGTACTAGCATTGGCTTCACTTGACTATGTATTATAAAATAACCTAAAAGTATCATGACCATGCATATGTAAGATTATCTAAGAGATAATAACATATCTATTAAACACAAGGTCTATAGAAGGCATAGAATATTATTATATTTTTCTAGATGAATCTCCCACACATTGGCCTTCCATGGATAGCAACCAATCTTGCAATCATAGTACTTAATCGTCTGTATCCATCTATGTTGGGTCATATTGAGATATTTATGTGAAAATATATAATTTTATTTGTTATGATTAGTGTATACCTATAAAGGTTATCCATACAAATTGTTCTACCATGTCGTTAATGCCAAGACTATGAAAACCTACAGTAGATCATGTGTAGGTTATTCTGCCCATGCTTCTTTAGTTGTCTAAAAGAGTAATAAACTACATTACCACCATGAATCATACTACAACCCATTCCCTTTATGGAGGCATCACACATACAATATACCCTTTTCCATTTTTTAAAAGAGTTAGAACCAAAGCATATGTCAGTGAGAACTATATCACATTAACCTATCCATACAAATTATATTTCCTTCCTCATCAATCAAGTCAAAAAAACATGTAGGATACTAATATAATATCTAAACATCTAGTAATAACATGGTAAGATAAAAAATACTTCTTATCTCTCTACTCCACTAAGTTCCTTATGATGCTCCCTACTCCTTACTCCAGTGGGTACCTTATGATGCTCCCAATAAAGTACATTTTTGCAATCTTGTGATCTACTAAAAAACTTTGAACAAAAATCATGTGGACCAAAAATGTCACCTTGGATAACTATAAGCTCATTTATTGAACTTGGCATTTACCTTATATTACATCAAAAAGTTTATATACAAACACAAATTTTTCTCATTTGATCTTTGGATGATGTGATATGTCCCCATGTATCATGGAGTCAGTGTATTGCACTTGCTTAACCTCAAAACATTGTTCTATGGTGAAAGTTTCAAATAAACCCCATCCAAAACATCAAACCCATGTGGTCTATCTCACTTTTTTGTATAAATCTTGTGTGCATCATATGATGCTTTCAATTGTTGTGTAATCATTCTAATCGTATCAATTGTCTCATCAACAAGTACAAGACCCAAAAATTGTCTCTCTCCCACTCATACCAACATATGGGAGATCTAAACTTTATATCATATCTAGAATAACATGGAGAGATAAAAAGAGAAGATTGACTTTTGTTGTTATAGGTGAACTTTAGAAGGATAAGGTATTGACCCAAAATTACTAAAAAACTATACAACATATGACCTCAACATATCTTAAAGATTCAAAGTAGTTTGCTTAGGTTGACCAACCATTTGAGGTTAAAAGGTGTGCTAAACTTCAACATAGTTCTAGGTGCATGGTGCAACTAGTTATAAAGCATTGATGTGAACTTAGGGTTTCTACAAGACACCATAGCTATTATTTAGGAATGTACATTTTGTGTTAGCATAAATACTACTCTTTAGAGAAGGTTCCCATACATAAACTCCAACAAAGAAACAAAACATAGGATTTGCGACCAAAGTGGTTGAAATGATAAAGAGGAAAACATGTAGTTTTTGTGTCTTTAAAAATCTCATAATCATACTTCACAATTGATAAAATTCATATTTCTCTTCATAATCCAACATTAACATTCTACTCAATTAAACCTTTATCATTTGAGTATTGTTAAACATACATGAATCTTCTTATTATATATTGCTCAGTTACATAACATTATAAATATGGGAAAGAAACACTCTTAATATATAACCTCACATGGTAAATGGGACTGCATGGAGAAGTGTTCCCTATGTTGTTTCTATATGCATATTATAGATATAATGCTTTCTATATGATGACATTATACCTAAAAATATTGGGAATGATGAGCCCCAGTGAGTGGAAAATCCCAACTTTAACTAATTAAACATGTATCTATAGTAAACTAGGCATATTGAACATAACGGGAAGTGGAACATATTATTTTGCAAGTCTAATAGATAACTATAACATTGTACCTCTATAAATCAAAGCAAAGAATTAATCATGAAGGATTTTATTTAGATAAATTCCCAACTACTTAATTATTCTAGAATGTACATATTGATAATAAGAAATTGTTAAATTCTTTGGGACTATATAACAAGTGATACATTAGAATGAAATACAAAAAACCTAAGTATATTAACTTCTAATAGGATTAAAACCATGATGTTGATTCATTGTCGGCCAGACTAGGATCATGTAGTCCTAAGTCAAGGGCCACATCAGATATGGTTACCAAACCAAATTATTCATACCATAAGAATTCATATAAAATAATCAGAAGTAGCTAAAAAATAATACCCACATCTCACAGAAACCACTAATCATGAAACTAGTACATAGAATTGAGACTAAGGATGGCCAAATATCATCTCTTTAGTGTTTTATTTATATTTAAAACTTTTTAGTTTTTCACATTCAGTCACATGAACTTACTATGCACTTGATTCCATTTATCATATTTCAAACTTAATGATATAGATTAGAACATTCATACAAAATATCATTATTTACATGTGCACAAGTCTTGATAATTAAGAACATACTATATTACTTTATGAAAATATTTCACAATATCATTTACTTGTCTCGTGTTTATATCCAAGGACCTAGAGAGATATTGTAACAACCCCACCTCCCGGTAACCCCCAATTAAGGGAGACCCGAAGGATAGAACCATTATTCAATTACAGGATCAAAGGTTCGACAAATAATCAATAACAATTAATAAACTTTACCAACTAAACCAAAAAATGGTATAAAATAAAACTTTTCTTAGCTTGGAAAAACTGGGATTTCTAAACTTCTATCCATGAAGATGCTAAACTAACTAATCCCCTTGTGCACATTATTTCTCATTTAATTCCACATCTGCCACTTTACTGTTTGTTCTTTTCATTTGTACCTAAAACACCGACAAACAAAACGTCGGTCAGCAAGAAGATGGTATGTGGGGGAAATAATAATTGTGCAACTATGTTAACAATGTAATCAACCAAATATCATTTAACATCCAAGATTATGTTTTAAGCAATACTACTCAATCCTTTCCTATCCCCTATCTCTGTGCTGTCCCTACAGTGGACTGAGATACTACCTGTCTCTAGGTAGATCTTTATTAAACCCCGCATGATCCAACCTAACAGGTAGATCAATATCTAGGGTTGAGTCGCATGGCACTACCCATAGGTAGTCCAATCTCTAACTCAATGTGACTTGATGGACCTACCCCATTGGTAGCCATTTACTAAGTCATCCAATGACCTGATGGGCCTACCCCATTGGTAGCCATTTACTAGGTCAACCCATTAAGCTACAGAGGGGACTAGGATCTGAGCTAGTAGGCATATTTCTTATGTGATAGTCATATTCACATTATACTTTTGCATGAATTAAATACATCCAATAGTTTAATTCAACCCACGATGGAAACATCGATAAAATCCCAGAAAACTAATTCGGGTAGTCATAAGCGTAACCACATACATGTACATGTAGATTCAGGTGCAGGAATAATCCAAACAACAATGAGCAAGCAAGCATTCAATAAGATCCTGAAACAATTATACAATTTCCTTTTATTACTCATGTCATTAAGATCTATTAAATCTAGCTCGCTTCTTAGGGTTTCTAGTCCACTTTTAGGGTTTCCATTGTAATTAAGGTTTCCCTTCATCTTTTACTATTTTAAACCCTAATTTAACGCAATTGATTACAAACCCTAATTATCTCAACATCTAATCCTCAGTTTCGGATTAAAGGCATAATTATTCATTAATTAAGCCCCTTAAACCTCTTTTACATTAAAGCTACTATTTTTATCCTTTTAATTCATGACAAGATCATTGTGATATTATCATCCACTCAAAGTTCATTATGGTCCAATTCACATAAGAACTCGATTTGCCATTAATTCCACCTTTTATTCATGAGAAAACCCTAATTACTACTTTTAGAGTATTTATCCACAAATTAGGAACTTTAATGCTCGAAATAGATTATAACCATGAAAACTCAGTTCTATACATGAAATCAAATAATTAAAGCCATTAGTAGTCCTAATTACCAAGATTAGGATTTCAAGGCCCATTAAAGCCTATTTATGCACATAAACTCTACATCAAATAATTATATGAAAAGTTCATCCCTTTTGTTCCTAATGTTCCTTTTTATCATTAACAGGCTAGTTATCAACTTTAATAATCAATTAAACCCTACCAATCACATTAATCATATCAAAATAGGGTTCTTTAAACATTAATACATTAAAGTTGATATCTTCCATTACTTTTTTGAATTGCACAAGGAATCAGGCTTCAATTATATTTTTATTAGATTCCCCTCATTTTTCTGAGCAAGATTCATGTATTATATGTCCCCAATCGAGCTACCATTAAAAAGTTGCGATTTTAACAAAATCACTTACTTTCGGCCAATGAGGAGCCGCCACATCATCCGTTTCTCATGCAACGTTACCCGCCTTGTTTGGAAACATGACGAAAAGACTGAAATGCCCCTGGGTTAAGTGAATTGCTCCTTAGCCCGCAGAGGGCAGAATTGTCCAACGTCCTTCCTTCATCTTCAAGCTCGAGAACGGCTGCCGCAGTAGCCCTAGCTGCGGCTTGCGGTCCTTCTCCACCCTCTCCTGGACCCCGAAGACCACAGGGAAAGGTCCCTCCACCTCCGGTGCTCCATGGCACTCCACTGAATACCCAAAACGCGCGACCAAAGCTGCCGACCTGCGCGGGCCAGGTCTGCCTATGCGGCCGACCATGCAGCACATCCAGTGCTCTTGCGTCCAGGTTAGAGCAGAGAAATGATCGCCAAGTTACCCTACAACTACGTGGGTACTTCGAGCCTCCAACCAGATCAAACCAGAACCCTCAAACATTCCAAGAATAGAGCTATACCCTCGACTAGGGTTTATACGTAAGGAACAAGGAGAAGAGCGTGAGATGTTTCTCTCTCTCTCTCTTGGGCTTGAACCAGGGCTCTACTCCTTTATATAGGGTGAGGTATGAAGCCCTAAGGTGTGCCTCCTGAAGACTCAAGTCCTATCTCGAAAGGAAACACCCTTTCCTTGGTTGGGAAGCAACCATCTCTCTCTCTCTCCTCATTAACTTTTATTTCCTTGATATTCCTTGTTGCATGGATATTTAGGAATTCGAAATTCCTCTCCCTTATCCTCTTTAATCTTGTCTTTTAACTCATCATCCTCCAAGTTATATTCTCCTCAAGTAGGAAAATACTCCTTTTTTAAGAAAATCACATAATTCCATTAATTATGTATTCCCATTATCCTTATTTTGCAAATTTGGTATTTTCTCTTTCTTTCCTCTTTATTGGGACTCCTTGGATCCCAAGAACTCTATTATTTTGAAATCCTCTTTATTGGATACTCATTATCCTTCTAGATGCATCTAAATGCATTATTCTTCATTAACATGTATATTTCTTATTAAAATATCTCTTTTTGAGGATTTCTCTTTACTTCTCTTTTATTTTCCTCATTGGTATTCCTTTTTATGTTAGAAATCCTTGGGATACGAAATTCCACTAAAGATAACTCAATTGCACCTCTTTTCACTTGTTTCCCATATTTTAACATTGTTTTCAATTTCTTTCTTAATAAAGAAATACTTATTTGATCTTTTCTTTTATTATTGCCTTTTATTTGCAATCTTGGATTCCTTGGCACCCAAGGAACCTAAAGGTACGAAATCCATCCTTGGATTGCATTCTTTTGCCTTCTAGAGGTTTCCACACCTTTCTTATCTCAAATTTTTAGTTATTCATTAATTAATTGAATATCCTTGTTATTGGGCCCAATAGCCAATAAAGCCCACAAATCAAACAACAAGGCTATTTTCAACGAAACTCATTTATTCAACACAAATTATATCATCATTTGTTCCAATATCTTTAAAATGAGAAATTACATTTCTCTCCTTATGAACCCAAAATTGGGGTTGTAACAGATATGGTATGATTAAAATCAATCGATTTAATACTGATCTCTCCTAATGTATCTACTATGATTCGTCTTCATTTTTAATTCACAAGATCTCTCAAAATGTTTGTAGGTAGAGGGTGAGATAGTCATTGTATAAAAGAAGTAACTAAGGCATTCAATGTTCTTTGAAAAACTTCAATTAAAATCAAGTTTACAAAATATAAGAGAAAAATGCAAAACTTTATGAAAAATGTATGATGTGTTACTAGCTACATGTAAGTATAAAAATCATTGTTTTAACTATTCTTTTTTTGGCCTTCCGTTGTCTATGAGTCGACTTGACTATTGAATATCTTCTTGTACTAATTAAGTGAACATAACTGACTAATATGAGCAGCTGAAGTCTTGATTTGGACTCAACGAAGCTAATTGTCTTTCTTTTTTACTTTGACACTAAACTCACACTTATTGTACCATCCAAATGAAATACTTTATTGTTTGTATTTACTATATAGGTCTTATGGTAAACCCATAAGATTGAGACTGAAAATAACTCCTAGGACTGGTGTAAGGTTGCATTGTAATGATTGGTGGTGGCGAAAACATTATTCTTTAAAACTATGGAATCACGTCCTAGGTACTTGAAATGGGTGCCTCTACGCTACAAGTCCCCAAACTCCATGTGGAGTGGTTCTACATGGTTTGACTTGTTGTACTAAGTAATCTTCAGAAGTAGTAGGTCAACAAGGACTATATACTCTAACTGTAATTGTCTTGGGTTCCAATGGAATTCTTTTTATTGTTATACTTCCGTGCCGAACTAAATAGTATTATAAAAATCTCCAACTAGTATTGGATACTCTATTAAATTTAAGTACCAACAATAGTTTGTCAATTGATGTTGGGTACTTTTAGATTGCTTATTCCTATATCGGATAGTTCATTTCATATTTAACCCTTCCTAGTATAGAACTCCATGTATGTGTTCTATTATGTTCATGGAATCTATTACCACTACACTTTCTAGTTATGCATATCTCTTAAGAGGTCCATTTCTATGTGTTAGTAACCAATTGCAAATAACTCACTACTAACATTGATCTTGGTACTTGATGTGCTCATTACTATGTACTTAGGGTTCCCCATAGCTCATTCTATAAAACAATTATCACCATTTAAGTATGTTATCAAAATAGATGATTACTATGGAACAATTCATTTTCATTCACCTATATAACTGGGTAATAAAATAATTTCTCTTTATGCATTAGTACTTGCATCTCACATCAGTCCTTCACATTTAGAACTTACAATAAAGATAATTCAAGTCCTAACTATCACAATGATGAATTTAGTTAATCATTCATAAGTTGAATAATATCAATGCACTTATATAATGATATAAAACTAGATTTCATTATCTAATTGAATATTAAAAAATATAGATTACAAATATAGGAAATCCTATCTTATTATAATTTCACATTTTACTGATTAATAATGGCCATATTAACAATTGAAGGAATAAAAACATCATATTCACATTATTCTATAATTCAAAGTACATCATAGTTTAAATCAACACAAATCTTAGTTTTTAAGTTTTCTAAATCACAAGTAACTCCCTAAATTCTCTACTATTTCAAAAATAGGAATTTTCATGCATATGTTAGCATGCAAACATTGTTTGATCATATTTTATCATTGAATGAAATGCCCCCTAAACACAATTCAAGAACATTTACTTTCAATTCATTGCCATTTATGGAGAAATTGAGGATTCAAAAGAGAAATCATTTAGTTAAGTAAATTATGATAGCCTACTTAACCCAGTCACCATAATCACTTAGCCTTGGTTACATATTTTTAAATAATTCATACTAACTTCCACTTTAGTCATTTGTTCATAAAAAGCTTTCCCTGTAAGAAAGTGGATCAATATTTAACCTTCAATACATCCTAGGTAGATATATAGAGAGAAAAGAAGAAAAGGAAGTGTAAATGGCAAACATATACTAATTGTGAATCTATAAAACTACATAAGCATAACCATTAGTTGAATATAACCTTGTATAATTTAAAAAATGAAGAACATGAGGTGTTCTGCTCCCTATTATCCAAGCTTTCAAATTTCATCTCAGAAAATTAAAAACAAATCTAAAGTTAGGGTTTGGATACATGGAGTAGGTGACACTAACCTAAAACTATATTTTAAGCTATAAAATTGGATTTCAAAAATGTGAAATACGATTTTATCCTCAATATAACATCTGATATATCAATGGCCACTTATCAATTGACTCAATAAAAGTTCGATTATTAATTTAACACATTTCCCCTTAAAGAAACTATTAAATATACTACTAACATTCCATCCAATTTGGACTTACTAATACTAAACATTAACACCATGTTGGAATACTCTAGCTTGTACACTATGGTCAATTGAATATATTCTGAGAAACTCATTCGAGATACAGATCCATAAATCAACCAAAAATCTAAAAGTTTAGACAATAATAATATTGTATTTATCTAGTATACATAAAAAGTTTAAAGAAATTTGAATGTATAGTGATAGAAAAACTTATTTATTATACTACCAAATTTATCTCTTAATATCTCATTACATTTCTGGTTAATATGTTATCATTTATAAAAATTAGTGAATTGAGCTTCATCAAGCTAAAATTCTAAGTTAGGATTTCTTAAAAAATCATATCTATATCCATGTACGTATATATAAGGCACCCCCCCACACACCCACACTCACACACACACACACACACACACACACACACACACACACACATATATATATATATATATATATATATATATATATATATATATATATATTTGTGTGTGTGTGTGTGTAACACTAAACATCTAGAAATTTAACTTAAGGTTTCATAATCCTCAATTACCTATCACGTTGGGCAGGGTCATAACTATCTGGTCCCTTAAAAAGATTCATCCTCAAAACTTACAAATGCAAAAAGAAAGATGCATCCAAAATTCACATACTTTCCATATCTTTGTATCTCTTGTTTGAAAAATGAGTTCCACACAAAGCTTTATGTTTTTGCATAAGTTACAATCATCTTGTAGTTGATCATTTCAATTCCAACAAAAAACATATTCTTCATGATAAATTATTGAGTAAGAGATTTTTGCAACATAATAAACTCTCTTAAGGTGTACCCTATGAACGTATTTAGTTTTTTATTCTATTAACTTATGCATATTTTCTATATTATATTTTACCAAAACTAAAAATATCAAAGAAAATACTTTGTTATTTTGATATTCAAACCCTAAAGCACTGCTAAGATATTATATCATAGTAGGCACAATTATGTTGTACTGAACTGCACTTTTGATTACCAAATTATTGGGATCATCATAAACTACACCTTCCACTTTTATATCATAGTTTTTGTACAACTAAAACTGTATAAAACTTTATGTTTTTTGGAACGTCTTTCACAAACTATATTTCTAGAAGACTCAAGTGGCATAAAATTACTTGCTTATATCCATCACTACTTATTTCTTATTATTTATCCTTATTGTGTGCTTTATATTGTGAAGAGATAATTATATATGACTATTGACATAATTGAAAGTTATATTGTACATCTTACCATTCTTGATTGTTATTTAACTTGAATCTCTTATATTTTAAATTAATCGGTCATCCTGTTTTCCTAGTCCTCCCCATATTATTTATTCACTTTTCTCACTTGCAACTCTAATACTTTAATTTACTAATTAATAATTAATTTTCCTTCTATTTATTTTCAGTTTTCCTTATTTAACTTTGTTAGCAACCAAGTCTGAGTATCTATATGCACACCTTGGGTTTCTAAAACCAAAACATCCTACGATATTTTTGGTTTTCATTCTTTTCGCTGCTCTAACTATTCATGCATACCAATGATCTAATCACTATATTTACGAGTTTTCCTTATGGAATTTGGCTCAAGTGTTACGAAGAAAGAGATATATTCTTATTACCTCAAAGTAGATCTTGTTTGACCTTCTCAATGGATACCCTAATATGATATAATTTTGATTGTCCTTTGCAAAACTTTAGATTGGAACCTTCTCTTTTCTCAGGAATTGTCAACATGTATTCTTTACCAACTCCATTCTCCTTGTCAGTTTTGTTGATGTCTACTTAACACGTCACCTAGAATATGATCAAATGAAACATCATTGCATGTGAAGGATCCATACTCAATATATTTGGCATGGATATATTTTTCTATTTTAGTGTTATCTTTATTCTAAACCGTAAAATCTTCTCTAGATAAAATATAACCAAGAAAAAAAAGCTATATAGCATTGAGCATGAAATATATCCCAGATGTCTTTAATTCTAAACAACTAAGCAAGGGTAACTAAGGATATGGATATAATCAATAAAGGGTTTCTTACAGTTCCAAGCTTATATGTGTTTTCCTTAAAATTTGATGAGTTGAAATGCAATTTTAAAGAAAAAGAGTGATATTAAGTCTTTGGCACATAATGTTTTTGAATATCACACCAAAAGCATTGCCCTTACCTTCTCATGCAAATAATAATTCTTCTTATGAACAACCCCATTCTTTTGTTTTTTGAGGGAAAGAGGAGTTATACATATAACTAGATTTGTCACCAAACTCTCAAAATTTTGATTTTTAGATTCTCATGCATGATCACTACAAATAGAAAGAATTTCACATGTATATCATTTTATATTGTTTCAGAAAAGGTGCAAAAAATTTAAGAGTTTCATAAAGATGAGATATAAATCTCAAATGATTCTTGAAAAATCATCAATCTCACTAAGTTATATTTACTCCCTCTAAGAGATTGTGTGAATGTTGTTCAAAATAAATCATTATGAAGAAGTTATAGATCCCTATTAGTACTAGTTACACCTTTAGACTTAAATTAAGTCCTAGTTTTATTTCATTCTATGTGAGGTTAGACTTCCTCATGTTTTTCAAAGTTCAATTTAGGAGGTACTCTTACAAAGATCTTTTCTTCTAGTCTCTTAAAATGATGTATATTTACACGACCAAGTTGTCTATGCCATAAACAAATATCTGACTTACTAATAATATGGTATTACCATATATATGTTTGGAGAAAATAACACCATGATATACAAGTTACCAATTCACCGTCCCTCATATATAACACATAAGGTAGTGGAGCCAAGCACAAATCATTTTATACAATTAAAGAACTACGTAATTGTTACCCATAATATACTCAACTTCTAAATTTGTAATGTGGACAACCAGTTAGAAGTGTTTTCAATGCATAAAGAACTCCCTATATCTTCACCACCAATGATATTTCCTTCTCCATAATCACCAAAATCCATTGAACCTCCTCTCAAATTCTAAAGCAATTTCAAGTAGGTTTTTTGTCTGTCATATGTTTCGATAATCCATTTTTAATAATGCATTCACAACTTTCCTACAAATAAGTAATATATGATCTCGCTTAGTAATTGGGATGAGGTTTAGCTTGAAGCCCTTATTACATTTTTTGTTCCACTAATGAAAGAACAATAAGTAGAATGATGATCATTGCCACTAAAAAAACACATTTAGTTCTTAATTATGAGGTAGACAACTCAAAATTTGGAGCATGGGGTGGGGACCTTTTATTGATGTTCACATAACCACATCCTATCTTTTTTCCAACAACTTTTTTGGGTATCATGGTGTAGGAGTCATAAAGGGTTTTTCTAACACTTCCAATTTTACAAAGATCTCAACTGGTGGTTATAATGAATTAGGGAAGTAATAATATAAGATAGTTTATAAATGTTTTTTCTAACATGAATAAGACCTAATTCTAATCAAAGTGCTTTGGTCAAGTAATATTGCTTTTCAAGTACAAGTGACACAATCTCATTTTCTACTTCAAAAGGCGGGCTGAGATTATAAAGCATATACTTTAGGAATCGAGAGAAACCATCATTTAGATAAATTATTTTCCACTTCCACTCATTCACATGCAATTCAAGATCAATAGTTGGAATTATTAAGTTGATAAAACTAATATAAGTAACCTCAAATTTATCATGTATATTTTTTCTAAGTCTTAATCATTTACATTGCATCTTCACTTGATTCAGTTATAAGTGCAACATCACACTCCTCTTTTGCAAGTCATTTGTTGGATGCTTGGTATGAGTCCCAACCCATACCATGTAATTTTTCTTTGTCCTTTTTATTTTTTATATTGTATATGTCATTTTTTCTCTTATTTCCTTTTGTTTTTCAGACTTATTCACTCTTTAGAGTTATTTCATGAACCACCACTTTTGAGTGCATTCATGACAAGTAGAAGAGTGTAGCTTGTCTTTTTAAATAATACCCATTTTCATACATGTAATTCTCCCTGTGTTAAGAAGACTCATCACTCTAGGAAGATTCTTCAACTTTGGAGACCACATCTTACATTCTTATGAATAAAGTTTTATTTTTCCTTTTCCTCTCTATCATTAAGATGCATATTATGTACATTGTAGGTTTGAAGATCTCTTAATAGGTCTTCCATAAGGAGAATTTGGAGGTTGGAGAATCATTGTCACATTATTATAAAATTGATAGGTGAGAAGAACAAAGTATTTGTTGCATTTTCTCCTCCTCTATGTGCTTCTTGAGTTGTCTTAAGTTTTGGCTCACACTTGAGAATGGTAAGTACATTTCTCAAATGGATGCATTCTTTGACATCGCAAGATCTCTAGTTCATGTTATCATATATTAAATTTAAAGTGCTTCACTTCAAATTTTCCTCCATGGGTGATTGATACCTCTCTTCAGATCATAGGGAATCTCACAAGAAGATATATGGTTGTACTTGGAGGTAGAGATCATGACATGGAGGATGTTGATGGCTTTATCCTCGAGTTGTTCTCTGCACGGTATCTTGATACCATGTTGTCAGTTTCCCTTTAGGAGATGTGTAGGGAAGGACTTTCATATTCAACATATAGAGTATAATGCCTTAAATCTAAAATGACATACATCTCTATCAATATTGGTAGTTGGTATTATAAAACAATGATGGGTGGGTAGAGTTGCGTCACTTAAGGTTGATCTAACCAAGCAATTTCTTAGCTATCTTTTCTTACTCATGGGGGTATTTGATTGTAAAAGTCATCGATCTAATCCCACTTGTAGTATCTAAAGTATAAAAGGGGGGGTGATTTGAGATATTTGAGAATCAAATAAAAGAATTTTCAGAACTTCGAATTATGTTAGAATGATATAAAAATGGGAGAGAGACATTGAATCAACCACGATTCAACACAACTATATGTGGTGGTTCCAAATTAAAATTATGTAGGTCGACTACCAAGTAGTCTTGCCTACTTGGATTTATTAACCCTTTATAAACCATGCATTACCTTCAGTAAGGGCATACACCAAGCTTCTATTTCTAGACAAGGTGTAATTAATCTCAATTTCCAAGAAAAAGGTCACAACCCACACTCAGGATCAAGTTGCTCTTACCAAGGTCTGCCTATCCTTATCACCTTCCTTTGACAAGGAAGATCGTTGAATCAACATTGGTAGAAAGATATTATTATTGCGAATGATACTCTTATAAATCAAATCAAATTTTGATATCTATAATATTGATTTAAGAAAATGGGCATGTTCTAGGGAGGGTTCTGGTGTCCATTGTTGTAATATATTACTTTTGTAGCTTATATCTAATTTGGTCACCTTGGGAGATTCCCATATGACATATACATATGTTGAGGGTACCAACTAGACAATTCATTTTCTTGGAATGAATTCTTGCCATTTTAGGGGCATTAGGAATGTTCCAAGAGGTTAAATTCTTACTTTACCTATTCAACAAATGGCTAGTTTAGCGCCAACAAAAAGAATGAACTTAAGCATGGCCAACTATAAATCCAAAAAATTTGCATCCAATGCATATGCGTTAGACACAAGTCTTAGGTTATTTAATTGAATATCTACTAGAAAATTTTAGGCGATTCCTTCTTTTAGTCTAAACAAAATAAATTGTTTGGTGACGATTCTAAGAAATCTTGAACATATGTAATATGTTGTGCCAAAAAAGTTTTTGACCAAACAATTATATGTTCTCCACATATGCATGATGATTCATTATTCCATTTACGTGTATCTAAGATTTCTATTGAAATCATTTCACATCCATAGGTACATGTCAATTGCTAAAATTTGCAAACTCAAATTTGGTATCTTTTATGTAACCAGTCAAAGCTCATAGAATTGAAGAATAACTAGATTTATCTTTACAATGTTTATGTAAATCATTTGTAGTGATCGTATTGTTTGTAACTACTCTCAACTGTAAATTATAGGCAATTACCATGGATGAATATGCACTTGTGAGTCTTTCGAGGAGTCAACTTTATTGTCCGAGCTTACCCTAAGGAAATTCAATAGACAACCTTCTATTTTATTAATAGAACTCCCTGTCGGTAGAGTTTCTTATTAGTAACAAAGTCAAACGACCAAGCTTATAGGATGGATAGAAACATATCATGTCTGAGTTTGTCAAAAAGGTAACTTGACTGATAGAACCATACTATCAACTTTAAAAAGGTGCATCTAGCTGTTAGAGGGGGATAAAAATTGAAAAATAGATTTGTGGAAACCCCAGAAATGGCTAGAATTATATCTAAATGGCTAGAATTATATCTAAATGTCTCTAATAGCTAATGGAACCCTCATCAAGAAATAGGACCCCTTTGATATAATTTGAAGTTTTCCTTTCATGTTCCTATGCTATATTTGAGTGGAAAATCCCCCAGTGCCACCTAATTACTTCTTAATCTTGATTAATCTCTATTATAATTAGAGCGATCTTGGAATCTTATGATATATATAGTTTAACTTGTCCTTTTTAACAGTCTCAATCTCTTTCTTACAATCTCCTTTATTAAGCTTGTTGATTGAACATTGATTCCTTAGTGAAGGAAGGTATATGTAAAAGGTTGAAGACCTTGTTAGGTGAGTCCCTTATAAGGATGTTTCTTACCTTGCCTAGAAAAGAGAATCTAGTTTAGCCTTTAATATTGAAAAATTCAGTCTCAGCTCTTATAAGTCACTATAACATGGTACTAAATGTTTGAAAACCATGGAGGTTGACCTATATAGGAAGTGTAAAAACATCATTTATGGGTGGAACCACTATAAATAGTTTTGTTCATTGTGGATTCTTAAATATATCTCTCCCTTTTTCATTTTATTTTATTCTCAATTAACTTGTGATATAATTACAAGGCATAACATGTTTCATCTAGTTTTAAATATCTAAATACCACCACTTGATCCCATAGATGTAACAAGTGGTATCATAGCAAGGTTTTATCCGAGCTATTACTCCCATGGGTACGAAAACATTGGTGACAACATGCTATGTTCACTCAACCTTGAGTACAACTTTTCATGTGACTATCAGTCTTTTATGTAACAAATTCCCTCTATTTGAAGAGGAGGATGCAATTCTACATCCATTGAATGAGCTTTAACTTGTGGAAATCATGGCTCTCCCCCACACCTAACCATATGGAGAGAAGGGGACATGGAATGAATAAATCTTAAATAGGACCCAACTCAATGATAGAGATATAACCAACATCTACTATAGACTTCCACCTACCAAGTTCAATCGCATCTCTATTTGTGATAAAGCTGAGGAGTTATGGAAAAAGCTTTGTGTCACATATGAAGGGCTTGAGCAAGTAAGGGAAAGAAAGGTATAGATGCTAACTCAATAGTTTGAGAGCTTATACATGTTCAAAACATAGACTACTGAGAAGATGTACTCATATTATTGAGAAGATGTATTCCAGACTCAACATCATTGTCAATGGCCTAGATACCTTAGGTTAAACCACAAATAATGGCAAGGTGTGCTCAAAGTTACTTTGTTGTCTTTCTTAGCAGTGGGAAAAGAAGGTGATTGCCATTACTGAAACTACAAAGTTCTACACTCTTACCATTGAGAACTTCTAGGATATATCAAAGTCAATGAAGTTAGACTCAACACTGGGGATAAGTAGGACAAAGAATATTACTCTAAGAAGGAGAAGGCAACCTTTAAATATCAGGCATAGGCCCTTGTGTAAGATCACGTTATAGATCAATCCTCTTCCTCAAGTGATGATTTCTCCCCAAGTGTCCTTGAAGTTAACTATTCCAAAGTCAACCCATACAAAGGCAATCCCTCCTCAACTTCTACGTTCTATGAATGTGGACAAAAGGAGAAATTCAAAAATGGATGTCCAAATGTTAATAAACACCACCACAAGAGCATCCATAGGAATAAAGCTGATAGACACAAGGAGGGAAATCACAAGAAGAGAGACAAGAAGGACAATAAGAATATAGAAATTATTCATGCTACTTGGAACTCATCCTCTGCTTGTAGTGCCTCTTATTCCAGTAGTTGTTGTGTGCAGGTCTTATGGATGAAACAAGTTCTAAAGGACTTCTACATACAGTTCTATGCTTTTCCTAAATATTTTTTAACACTTGTGAGATTAACTGTCTAGACAATCCTATATTGCATAGTAGAGCTAAACATACATAGGTTATCCATCACTTACTTTGTAACCACATAGCAAATAAAAACATATATATCACACATGTGGACACAAAAAATCAACTTTCATATATATTTACAAAACCTCTTTCTAGGGAGAAATTTTATTTCTATTTGATGAACATTGATTATCAATGCCATTGATGATACTTGTATGTTCCTATCTAGAGAATATTTATATGCCTATAAATATTTTTTCTTGATATCAATTTGAGTGGTTCACATATGAAAATTGTTAATATTGATTGCCTATATATTATTTTTCGTCCAATATCCAAATTGTGATATGTTAGTGTTTTACTACTTGAAAAGGGCCTATGATGAGTAAATAGTGATTAATTATCATTTTTTTTCTAAACAAGCTCACATTGTTTCTATAGATAGGTCTCTAGGATTTCATTTATTATTTTTAGGAACCTAAGATAGCAATGTTTGTCATAAAATATTATTCTAGAGAAACTCTAGCGATAGGTTTTCCTTGGAGAGTCCAACAATTGTTGTTCGTCAAGTTTCCCACTGACTAACTTCGTCAAAAACACTATTTCTTTGATATCCTTGAGTCCAAACATCTGAGATTTCTCCCTCTCAACTAGAGAAACTCAAATGCATGATCTTATTCTTGGTCTCTCCTTCATCCATTGATGTCTCTGTTGTAAAACATAACATCTCCAACACTAGGTTGACCTTTTCCCCTATCTTTTCCAAACCCTAAGTTGATATTATCTCATCTCAAACCTATTTCCTACTCATAATGGTGTTTTGTAGGAAGAGGAGAGGTTACCCTATATCCTCTAGAGAAGAAAATGAATCTCAAAATCCTCCATCAAGAAGAGGTTTCACCTATGGTGGAATCACTTTTATCCATCCAAGATGTGTTGGTAGGTGCAAAGATCTTCTTCCTACAAACCATTTTCCATTTTGTTCTACAAGGAGGATAGGTTGAGTCACTTAGGTTTCAAATCCGTTTTTTCAGATAGCCTTAAGGCACTTTGTTTTTATCTCTAACATCACTTCAATGAGTGTTCTTGCAAAAAGGTAACCAATGAGTTATATTCTAATCTCACATAGGACTACAATACAATTCTTCCCCTAGTATAAGTAGAAGTTTTTCTCTCCTCTGTGATTACCAAAATTAGAATCTAAGTGTATATGGAGATCCTTGACCATTAATTCACTCACAATGATCTATTTGGTACATGGACAAACTTTCATCCTGAAGATATAGATTGTAACATCTGAAATTTTTGAGAATAATGTCAAACCTTAGAATGCAACTTTTCTTAAATATAAATATTTGAGCGTATTAATGCAAAAAGACCATGAAATGATTTTTTTAATATAATGAAGTGAGAAATTTAAATTTGACTCAAAATATATTTTTTCTTACATATGTGCATTATGTGTTACAATTAACCCAAAGATATAAATGTTGGTTTTCCTTTTATCTATCCTATTCTTGAAAATGTTTAGAAGAGATGAAAGAGAAAGAGCAAGGGGTATGAAATTATAAATTATGGATATGATGAATTTAATAAGAAGTATTTTTTTCTTACCATCCTAACACCAAAAGTATATAAATATGTTATCTTTAATGTGATTTCATATGTGAAAAACCCTAATTTCATAAAAATAATGAAATTGATGTCCATAACTTGTTTAATTGGATTTTATATTCTATGTCTAACTTATTTGGATAAAAATATCATCTTGGATCTAATTCAAGATTAAGAACTCATATGTTACCAAAATTAGGGTTTAGATAGTATTTAATATGGTAATTGAGATAAAGTATATTGATTACAAGACATTAGGGTTTCAAGTCAAGTATATATGCTTATTTTTCACTTCTTCTAAAATATATAGTGTTGCTTGCTGATGTATGTCTCTATTTTTGCATGGTCGTGGGATAAGATGTCCCTAGAATACGGAGTAATAGAAATATGAAGTAAGCCCTTTAGCGTATCTGACATCAAGGAAGACTTTAGCTTGGTGGGGTGCCATCTACCACTCAGTAGATTCTTAGTCTAGTTTATTATCTCATGCTTTACATTTACTAAGCCTCCATGTATTAGGTCTGGAATCAAGATGTGACAGTTCATGTTTTCATTTCAAGAACAATGTATGAATATACAATTTGAGTTAATGCATGGTGTTTCATTTATTTTGTTGCTACGTATATCATGTTTAGCGATGCTCCTCCAAGCCAAGTGACCCATGCTATGGACAACTTAGGTATTGATTCTGCTGATGTGTATATACTTGGAGGGTCGTTATAATATGGTATCAAAGCCACAAGTAGTTGGCCACTAAGCTTAAGATTCACATGTTCTAACCCTAAGTATAGAATACGTAAGTTCAAGATAAGGGAAACCAAGGTAGAGATCTAGGTAGGATACAAAAGTTGTTTAAGATTAGGGTAGTGTGCCTATATGTTTTGGATATTTGTGTTAACTCTAGAATTGTATACATCATGCTCTCTCATTTTCCTGCATGTCTATGGTATGGGACACAAGCTCATGGGGTTTTATATAGAGAATGTTATATGCATAATCATACTTGTCTTGTCCTTTCATGTGCATACGGTACGGGACATGTGCACGAGGGAGGTGCTAAGATGAGTGTGATAAATCACGTCACCCTTGAATACATGAGCAGCCGACATGTATCCAAAGGCGACAAAGGAAACAAGAGTTGCATTACAAATTTGAGACATATAGTCACCTAAACCTAATTAGATAGATAGTAAAGAAACATGCATACAAAGCATGGCTAAAATAACATATATGAGTTAGATCCAAGGTAGAACCAGAACCCCTAGAGAAGAGGTATTGTTATAACCTCAAATTTCACTTGTATATAAATAAATGAAAGGCAAAATTTTCTATCAAAAGAGATTTGTTTGGAAATTTGGGTGATTTCTTTTAAAGAATGGATTTCTTTACAAATTTCCCGTGAATGATAGATTTCCTTAATTCTACTATTTTATAAATCCAATGACAGATAAAAGGAAAAAGAATAAAAGAAAATCCCATAATTAGAAAAAAGAAAAAGAAATAGATGATAATTGTGTGTACATGAGAGAATTGTGTACAATTCTCTAGAAACTGGCATGGATGGACACTAATAATTATATTTTAGTTTCACATGGTTCCTAATGGGAAAATTAATCATAATAAGGGATATTGTCAAAATTGAGAGAAAAAGGATATTCTATGAGATGAAGGTATTGTTTTAAATAATGGTTAAAAGGAGCAAGTCTGAAAAAGGCATTATGAGTTTCCTTGAAGTAGTGATAATTAAATTAGAAGAATATATCAAAGAGAGATATAAGATGAGTAATCTATAATTCATCACCCAGTAAATACCACATAATAGAATGCTTTCCTTCATGGATTTTGGTGAGCCAACTAAGAAAAAAAATTGGAAATCAATCGTGGACATGTGTAATCTACAATGGAAGGATATTAACTGTTTTCCATTTGGACAACTATGCGTACTTCCATAATTTTTTTGGTTGTAAAGAAAGAGAGGCTAAAATGAGGAAAGAATAATTTGTCTCATGTACATGGCAATGGAAAATAGCTTTGGCTAATAACTAATGATGGGAAGGAACCACCTTCCATATCTGTAGACCTTGATTCACGACGACAACTCCCTCTCACCCGTGATTATATAAGAAAGGAAAGTTTGTACTTCTAGGATACAGTTCCCTTGTCATCTCCCAAAGGAGGAATGGATACCAATCTGCCGAAATCTTCCTCCCTCCCCATCATTCTTTTTGCAACCCTAAATGCCATCTCGCTTATATAAAATAGGTCATAGGAGTCCTTTCTCCCAGTAGGATTTAGCCCTAGACCCTGTAGATTGCTGTAAACCATTGAGGAGGATCATGGATGCCTACACCCTCCTAGTTCCATGAGGAGGAGGCCACATATGTTCCTATAAGTGATCCAAAACAACAGAGCCACACCTCCTGCCATCACCTACGACTTCCTCAACAACAGGAGACCTGTGATTGCGCTCAAGTCCTACGATGCCATGTCGTGTAGACAACAAAGAGAAGGGGGAGCATCAGATGACCTAGACACCAACTTAGACTTGTGAGCACGGGCCAAGAGCAAGGCTTATGGCGGAAGGGACCCTATTGTAAATCGGGTCAAGAGGTACAGTAGATAGGGGAGGAACAAGGGGCTATCGAGGGAGGAGTAGGAAGGAGAACAGTGGGGAACGACGATGGTGAAAGGACCAAAGATGATGACTGACTCCAGCAGCCACAACACGGTGATGCTGGGTTGCATTGTTAAGCATCTCACACATGAGGACATGGATTCACGTCGTAGCCAAGGAAAGGGGTGGATTAGAGTCAAAATACTCATATACCCCTTGTGCGCATTCAAGACACAAGGGTACAGAGGTACTTTCCTCAGTCTTTGAGTTAGATTTATTTTAAGTTGATAATATGATATAAAGATGACGTGGCGGCCTTCCATTGGCCAAAGGTAATGTACCTTGGCGACGTTGGGTTGTAGCATCGAGCATCGCACACACGAGGACCTGGAGTCACAACATAGCCAAGGATAGGGGTGGATTGGAGTCAAAAGATTCATATACCCCTTGGTGATCATTAAAGACACATGGGTATGGAGGTACTTTCCCCAGTCTTTGAGCCAAATTTCTTTTAAGTTGATAATATGATATAGAGATGACGTTGCGGCCTTTCATTGGCCAAAGGTAATGCATCTTGCTAAAGTTGTAATTAATTATCGATAACTCAGACTAAGACAAATTATATATGGAAATTGATCATGAGAATGCAAGGATTTCAATAAAAGTATAATCTAGATCTAAATTTGCCTCTAGTTCAAAAAGTATCCAAAGTTACCATATTTAATGTGGTTAATGCATTATACCCAAATTTCTAAGTTTGATGATCCTAATATGTTCAATTGACTTTAATCATCAAAGATTGACCCTTTTTGATAAAAGGGATAACTTGGGTCTAATTTGAGGTTAATAACTCATTAGTTGATTAATTACCTTTTTTTGAGTTAAAAGTGCAATTAATGATGAATTCGGGTTTGTAACCCTTAAGAACATGAAAAGTGGCAATTAGGGTTTTGAGAGACAAAACCCTAATAAAAACCTAAAGTTGACCTAGAAACCCTTACTTGAGACCAAAGTCAGCCTTAATGATGATTTGGATAAAATAATAATGCATGGGTGCATTGTTTTAACTTTTAGGATAACTTTGCTTGCTTGATTAATTAGTTTCTCAAGCTTGGACATATAGAACTTCTGATCAAGGTATGTAGTTATGCCTATGAATAATGTCTTTGTTTCATGACATTTTCTGAGGTTTTACTAATTGCTTGAAACTAAATGCTTGGATGAATTTTATTTCCTTCAATCTATAAAGTGATTATGACTATCAAAAAGCATGCTTATAACTTTCTTGAACCCCGCATATCAACTCTAGAGGTTTGAATGGAGGGAAATGAAAACTCATGGTGATGACCAAAGACCAGGCCCCAGATTGGGAAGGTCATATGAGGTTAGACCAGGCCCCAGATTGAGAAGGTCACATGAGATCGTACCATGTCCTAGATTAGGAAGGTCATATGAGGTCAGGCCCCAGATTGGGAAAACCTACATTACACCAAGGCTCCAGATTGAGAAGGTGGCCTTTTGTCCACTGTAGGGACAAGACCCTGAAAGGGTATCCCAGAGGTTGAGTAAAAATAGGTCAAAGAGTTATGAAGAAATTGATTATTTTGTTTCTGTAACAGTAATTGTTGTGATTATATTGTTACACTAGATGCAATATTTTTTTACCCCACATCCCAGTATAACTCCTTATACTGACTGACATTTTGTTTGTCGACAATTTAGGATAATCTATTTTTCTGTAATATGATGAAACAAGATATCCAGAAAAAAGGCAAAAGATGAAGGAACATTAATGTAAACGTGGAGGTTATAGTTACATAGACATTATTTATGTTGCAACTTTAGATATTCCATCAGTTTTGTACCAAATTCCTTTTTGTCAAAAAAATTTATTAATTATTTCTGGTTAATTGCTAAACGTGCGATCCTATATTATTTATAATGGCCCTTTCTCTCTCAGTCTTCCTGCATAGGGGATAATAGGGGGATGGGGTCGTTACAGGTATAAAGGTCATTTTTCAAGTCAATGATGACGAGATAGATTAATTAGTAGTGGACCAATATGTTGGTTTTCATAGTGAGGTTAGGGATAATGTTTTCCATGAGAAGGTCACAACTTCAGGGTACAAATGAGCCTTTATAATATTGGAGAGTTATTATACATAGAAGAAGTAAAACCCTAAGGTGGATAGTAATGGAAATTTTGAGGATGAAATTCATTTAAGGTGGATAGAATTGTAACATCCCAAAATTTTTAGAATAATTTCAAACCATAGAATGTAATTTTTCTTAAATAGAAATAGTTGAAGGTCTTGATACAAAAAGACCATGAAATGAAATTTCTTAAAATATAATGAACTGAGAAAACTAAAATGAGACTCAAAATAGTTTTTTTTTCTTTCATATGTGCATTATGTGTTACAATTAACCAAAAGATAAAAATGTTGGTTTGCCTTTATCTCCTCTATTCTTGAAAATGTTTAAAAGAGATGAAGGAGAGAAAGAAAGGGGAATGAAATTCTAAATTAAGGATATCATAACTTGAATAAGAAGTATTCTTTTCTTTTGATATCTTTTAAGATAAGAAAAGTCATTAATTTCTATGTTTATCTTTCCTCCTCTTTGGTTTTGTAAAAAGAATAATAAACGGTCCGTATGAACTAAATTCAAAAATATGGGGTGAGTTACTCCCTTGGATCATATTAAATGACTTACTTTTTCTTTTTAATAACTATTAGTTAATGAAATAAAGGAATTTTGCAAAAGTAATGAATACTTGGTATTAAATAAGAATTATGTGAAAATTTCTAGAAAAGATGTGCTGGGAGTAATCAATGGGCATAATTCAATCCTAACTTGCACACGTAGGAAAGAATGCACATAAATAGGATTTCTTATCAAGTTTGGATGAAAAAAGAATTATTATATGCCTTAAATGAACCACATAAATCAATTACTTAAGGGGAAAGAAAAGGATATCTAAGTTTTGTATTTTGGCCCCAAATCTTTCCAACGTAGAGGTTTAATTAATAGAAACCTTCTTTTAAAACTTGATATTAATTGGTTAATAGGAGAGGAAGTTATGCATTAATTACTTTTTCCTAAAGTGAGAGGGTTAATTCATAAAAGACATTAAATGTTACCATTTGATATCTGAATAAGAAACCATACCTGACCCCTTTAATTTTGTCACAGAGATCAATGGTTATTGGATCAACAATCAGATGACCCACATTTCATCTCCAACCTTCAGCCATAAAAGGAAATAAGGAATAGTAGTTCCTTTTTGATTTCTTGCCTTTTTTCTCTCTCTAATTCAGGAGCCCACCTAGAATTACTCCCATCAAGTTTGTGAGTAGTTTCTACACTGACTCATCCTTGGTTTGGCTACCTTTGGAATTCTATTGAATATACCCCTCTTTCTCATGCCCCTCTCTGGCTACCCCCATAGTCTAGGTGATTTAAAAGGGGTATCAATCACCTACAAAGCCCCTAGTTTTGTTCGTGATGCACTGCTCCATTTACAAACTCATCTCTCTACCTTAAATTACCTCCCAAACCCTCTCTCTATCTAGTTCTATACCCAATGCCTCTACCAAAGAAATACCTTCATCGTCCTCACTTCTCTTCCCCCCTTCCAGCCATTTGAGGCCACTCACCAGATCGGTAAGGTGTCGCGAGGGGGAAGGAACCCATGTCACTGCCCTGAGGACTGGAGACTCAAATCAACCACCGAGGTTGACCGTGCCTGGCTACCACTTGCGAATGAGGAAATGAGCAGAGGCAGAAGACAATCCATGATGAAATTACTTCCCTAGCCTTGACCTCTCGACTGTAAGGTAAGGGGAAATTTAGTACCTTCATTTTTTTTCTCTTAAGCACAAGTGGGCTTGAGTGCCAACAAGGCTCAAGCCGATTGGCTCAGTCGTGGCTCTATGGCATAGACCCTGCCGACTTGGCTGCCTAGTTGGCAAAATCTTATTGGTCAGTTAAGTTAAATGTTTAAATAATTATAATAATTAATTATTGTGTCATATGGAGATGAGTAATATAAGAAAATTACTCAGAAAAATGAGAGCAGTTCAATAAAATTAGTTTCATAGCTTGATTTCCATCCTAGCTCCAAAAGTATATAAATATGTTATCTTTAATGTGATTTCATTTGTGAAAAACCCTAATTTGATAAGATTAATGAAATTGATGACCATAACTTGTTTATTTGGACTATATAGGTAAACTTGTAACCTATTTGGATAAAAAGATCATCTTGGATATAATTTAAGATTAAGAATTCATATGTTACCAAAATAGAGTTTAATTGATATAAAGCATATTTATTACATGACATTAGGGTTTCTAAATATCTCAGGAGATTAGGATTTGACTCAATATCAAAGAGGCCAGTGTAGGATTTACTTTGATCTTAGGTAAGCAGGTCATGTCATTATACATATGTACATTCATTGAATTGTATGCTATGTATGAGTTACAAATTATGATTTCAATTTCAAGTTTAGACCTTAATCATGTTCATCATATAAAATGCTTGATGACTACTATATTTTATGTCTTATGGTTATCATGCTCATTAAGATTAAATATTATGAAAAATGATCAATGATTAATGGATTTAAAGGTGAAGTTTCAAGAGGGAGAAATCCCACCATGGTAAAGATTAAGATTTAAGATTAAATTCATGTTTATGGTAATGTATGTTAAGATAAATGGAATTGAATTATTTTTTATATGCTTCTCAAATCATGGACCTCAAGGGGTTGTTCTGGGCATTCGTGCCAATTATAGTCTTTCCAATCATGGACCTTATGGGGTCATTATGGGCTTTTATAATGGGCATCTGTGCTAATTATGGGCTTTCCTAGAAATCATGTGCTCTTAAGTGGGCGTCATAGAGAGATGCATATATCACTGCTCAATTTTCATGTTATAGGATTCATGTAATCAAGAATGCTTAATTTTAATTCATGTCAATATTGTCTCTCAAGTTAAGTATATATGCTTATTTTTCAGTTCTTATAAAATGTATAGTGCCACTTACTGATGTATGTCTCTATTTTCACATGGTCGTGGGATGAGATGTACCTAGACTAAGGAGCAAAGGAAATCTGAAGCAAGCCCTTCAACATATCAGACATCAAGGAAGGCTTTATATTGGTGGGGTGCCATCTACCACTTAGTAGATTCTTAGTCTAGTTTATTATTTCATGATTTAGATTTACTTAGCCTCCATTATTAGGTCTATAATCAAGATGTGACAATTCAAGTTTTCCTTTCATGAATATTGTATGACTCTACAATTTGAGTTAGTGCATGGTGTTTCATTTATTTTGTTGCTATCTATATCATGTTTTGTGACATTTCTCCAAGCCAAGTGACCCATGTTATGGAAAATTTAGGGTTTTCTTCCACTGATGTGTATATACTTGGAGGGGCATTACATATATCTTATCTAACTCAACAAATTCTTAAGATTTTTGACCCTAATCTTAATTTTCATGGCTTATACTTGTCCATGAAGAAGCTATGTCACCCTATCATGAGAAGTTTATTTCCCCTCCTCACCTATGTACACAAAGTCAATGATCATTTTCCTAGTAGTAAATTGGAATGTCCATTCAAAGAAGAATAAAAAAGACATTAGAAAAACAATGCATTGATCATATATTGGGTATCAAAGGAAATCAAAGTCATGTGAGCATGATATATTTTCTTTGATTCTAAGAAGAATACTAAAGATACTCACCAACTATATCCCAATCTCATTTATGTTCTGTCTTTATTTTTCCATTGAATAATCCCTTCTCATTTTTTTCCAGATCCCTTCTCATTTATTTCAAATACACTGTAAGTAAAAAAGGGACAATGCTAAGTGAAACATTAATGCATAAGTCCTTGTTGTATTGAAAAACTACTTATTCCTATACATGGTGATTACTCATACCATACACCACCCGCACAACCTTGAATCACCCATGCCACCTAGACCTATTAAGGATTATTACTCAATTTCTAATGAATCTCTGAGAGGATACATGATGTATTAGAATGCCTACAAACTCTAGGTCTAGAACTACCTCCACAAAGATCTTCTATACACCAAGTACAATACGTAAATATCATGCCCCTCACCCTATCCCACCTACCATCCTTCCCTCTCTACCATTGACTATGAAACATATGCTTATGATTAGTTTTACACCAGAAGACAATATGATTCTTCCATTACTTTCTCTTCCCGTGTTGCTATTGTGGAACCATCCCATGCCTCTCCCCATATTCTTAGATATATCCCTACCTCTCCTCATATGGTTTCACCTTACTCTTCTCCACACGTAGCTCCTCATACATCTTCACTTGATTTTTAGACCTTTCTATGGCTTTAGTTCTGTCTTCTAATTGTCCTCCCGTGCTAGTTGGTTTTGATTGGAAATACATGCTCACATACCCCCAGTATCATGCCATCATCTATCATGGATACATGACGGAGTCTCAATTCCATGAAAGATGTCTAGGTTGAGAGTTTGGGGAGACATGCTTGGCGGTTATGGTTGTAGATGAGGTGGTGAATGGTGATGATATTGATGAAGATGGTGATAATGATGGAGATGATGATGTTTTTGTTGACTCCCTCAATGTCACAAAAGTGCATATAAGTATGTACTAGAGAAATCCTCCTTATCATCCTCCCACTCCATTCAATATAAAAGTAGACGAAGATTATGACCCTTCCCTATAGAAATAGATTTTGGGTCTATATTGTCCTATTTCTTATATATTTGGAGCTCAACATTACTATACAGGGTAGTTGTGTATTGAGTCTATGTATTTCATATATCTTCTCTTTATACATTTTGTTGAGTGGTTTGATTAATTTTATATGTATCTCAACACATTGTATTTCCTTCTACTCTTTATACTCAAAACTTGTTATTAGTGAAATATTTGGTTTTTCAGTCATTAGTATATTTTGATTTTGCCTTGTGAAATTTCATATTCGTGACTGAATTCCTCCATCATATTTGGATGATTGGATAAGACCTTTTGTTTACTCTTCAGCCTTCCCTCTCTTTTTGAAATGACAAGGGGGGGGCTTATCATCTTGACATTGAATTCAAAATGGAAAATATTGCAGATCTTCAACAATGTTAGAATGAATGAAAATTGCTAGATATTGTTGTATATTTTAAGAATAATAACAAAACATGTTATTATGTATGAATTGAGGGGGGAGAATATAAATTATAAATAATCAAATTCCCTTAGATTCTTAGGTAACAAAATTCAATTCTTATCCTTTTCAATACTTTTTAAGAATGGTTTGTCATCTTTAGAAAGGGGGAGAAGTTGACCTAACAGTTATACATTCTCTGTATTTTGACAATAACTTCACCATTCCAATCATGTGTATCTAACTTTGTATTTATATCATTTTAAATTCATATGTACATGTCAATTTATTAAATTGAAAAACCCTAATTGGTTGATTTCATGTTCTAGAAGTAAAAATTCAAAGAACTGAAGAATAGCTCTTTTATATTTAGAACTTTGATGTAAATAATTTTAAATGGTTGTATGAATTGTATTAAATGCAATTGTCAATGGAGACAATTATGATGGACTAATATTCACTTTAGATGTTTAGAAAAGTCCATAATAGGAGGACATGTTTGTGGAGTTCTCTAAAAAATACAAAGAACAACCATTTGTCTGGCTTGATGAAATCTCTGTCGAATGATTTTAGTATCAATAGGAAACTTGTATGATCAACTTTATTGCTTGACATAAACATTGATCAATTGAGTTTCCCAAAAAGTAGCTTGGCCAACAACATTGTACAACTAACTTTAAAAAGGTGCATCTAGATGTTAGAGAGGGATAGACGGTCAAATGTTTATATGTTAGAACCCCCCAAAATGGCTAGAGTTCTATCTAACTCTATCTACCGACTATTTGGCACCCTCAATTCTAAATAGAAAACCTTAGATATAGTTTTGAGTTTGCTTTCATGCACCTATGCTATAGCTGAGTGGAAAAACACCTAGATCCTCTAATCATAAATCTTTGCAATCAATACAATGATATAGGAATCTTGTGAGATAGATAGATTGAATTGTATTTTTTAAAGCTCTCAGCCTCTTTCTTCCAACCACCCTTCAAAATCTTGTTGATTGAAGCATTCTTCCTCGATGAAGGAAGGTAAATGTACAGGGCCAAATATCCTTGATAAGGGTAGGTAAGTCCCATGTAAGGTTGTTGGGTTCCTTTCCCAAAAAAGGGAATCTATTTTAGCCTTTGATCTTGAAAATGGTGCTTGTATAAATCTTATAATTCAATATAAGGTGGTACTAAATGTTTGAATACCCTATAGGTTGGCCTCTCTAGGTAGTGAAGCTCCATGCTTTAAAGGTGGAACCACTATACTCAGTTGTGTTCATTTGTTGATTTTTCTGTATCTCTATCCCTTGCTTATTTCACCTTATTTGCAATTAACATGTGATATAATTTAAAGGTATAACATGTTTAATATACGTTTTCAATAGGTCAATGTGCCCCCTCTTGGGACCATAGATCTAACAAAATTGTCACTCATAGATTTTCTTAGAACTTTTAATCAATGATACTTTCTATCTCATTCTATTTTTTGTGCAACATTTTTTGTGAAGAAACTCCAACTGAAAAAGTACTTCTACAAAAACCAATTTGAATGGTATATTGAACATCCTTAGGACATATTCATCCAAATGAAATAACAAGTTGGGTTTCTTGTGAGTATTCTATTTTATGTCATTTGTTCCATTTAAATCCTCGTAGAGTTTAATTACATGGCATCTAATCAATCCTTATGATTACAATTAAGATATAAAGAGAAACTTGTGAATCTTTGAATCCAGTTGTCATTCTAGTATGCATTCACTTCACTCTAATTAGGGATTTTTAGTTTACTAAAAGTGGAGTGTGTTTGAATATTGAAATATATTCGATAGAAATATTGCACACACTTAGATGGGATGGATAAGTGATTGGAAAAATATGGAATTTTATGATGTAGCATTATGATAAACAAAGAGTACTCATTCCTTGATCACAACACTTTAAATATATCAACATCATTATAACAAAAATATCACTTGATCGAGGACATGAACAAATATTAAAAAAAATGTATCAATGGATATGTTTCATTTGCTTTCGTTCAATAATTTTTTGAGTCATGTAATTATTTTTAATGTTTAACTCTAAATGTCGATATGTATTTGATCAAGACTAAATCTATCAATTTAGGGTCTAATATCCTAAAAGTGTAATTCACATGTCCAAATAATATTATATTATACATATACCATACTAAAATCGTGATTAACTATTGAGCGTGAAGTACCCACTCACCAAAGTAGCAACACATATAATTTTTGCAAATGTTCATACACCTCTAAATATTCAATTTGAGGTGGATGTTGGTCTGTGTAGAACTTAGTATTGTTGCTTCATAATAGGTTTAGGGGATAATTTGAGATTTCTTGCAAGACCCTTGACTTGGCTTTTTGGATAACCTAGTTTTCTTTACATAATAAAATGCTTAAACCTAAATATAATCTTTTGATATGATTTTATAGAATGTGACAAGATTATGTTTTTAGGTTGGTCATGTTTGCTTGATGTTTGAGCTATGCATGCTTTTTTTGGACGAAGTTTCCATTTACCTATGAGTGAGGGTTATCTTGCTATTTGTCACATGTAGAGTATGCCCTCTATGTCTTGGCATCATGAGAGAGAGAAAGATGCATAGGGGCACCTTGCTTGGACCATGGTTGATGATGGGACATCACTTGGTGAGTTTAGGGTTCTAGGGTTTTTTTATTCAAACATGGTGACCTAGGTGTGGTTTGGTCGAAGGGGCTTGTCTTTTAGAGTGGTGTTTTGACAATGTGGAGTAGGTTCTCTTTGTGTGGTGGTCGCTACATGTGTTCCCTTGTTGTGTTTTGACCGCAACAAGGTGTGTAGTGAACCTAAGTGGTTTCTACACCACCTTGGTTGCATCACCCTTTATGCATGCATGTTTTAAGTGGTTGCATGGCTATTTCCTTGGTGGACAAGTGTCCTTTTGGTGCTCTCTTTCTTGACACCTCATAATCCCCTTGCTTCCCTCCTACCTCATGTATATATCCCCTCTCCTTTACATTCAAGTATCATTTTCAGACCTCCTTCTTTTCCATTCTCTTGTGTTTGTCTGGAGCAAAGAAGACCAATCTTGGAGATTTAGTGGTCGTTCAACCTTGCATGTAGTGGCCTTGAGCTTAATCATCCTCCTTGTGAGGATCTTTGGTGATCTTCCTTCTTGGTAAGTTGTTATCTCTCCTTGTTTACATTTTCTTTTGATCTCTACCCTATCTTACTCTTCCTTCTTGGCTGTGAGACTATGGAGAACCCATGGTGGTCATCTTAAGAGAACCTTTTCTTCACAAGGGTCAGAGACTATGTTTAACCATGGTGGTATCCAAGTGAGAGGAAGCTTTCCTCTCTTTCCCCTTTCTTCTCTCTTGTCCAGCCTAGGATTTTTCACCCTCTTTCTTGAGCTCCCCTTTGACCATGGTGTTCTTCTCTTTCGATGTGATCTTTTAGCTGTTGAGTTAATATTGGTTGGAGCTTCTTCTTCTCTCTTAGAGATTGTGGTCTTGGATCTTGATTCTCTACATAAGGCAGGTTATATAACTCTTCTCCCTACTATTATTACACCATAATTCTTGCATGCATGTTGATGTTTACATCTATAAAATGTGATCCTAATATGCTAGATGGGGTTATCATGATCCATGTTTTAAGATTTTATAGTATTCTCTAGTAGATTACTCCTTCTTATAAACCCTAATTTCTTGAACCTAAGTATGTGGTGATTATGGAGATGATGGTTTTTCTTTTGCCTTTTTCATGGGTTTCTTCCATCATGATCATGGTTCGGCTGTCTTGATGTTATGTGAAGTTTTGGTTCTATTATTCATGTGTTGAACGTGGGTTTTATCTCTCTTAACAATGATCTTTCATGGTAATTTATATGATACATGTGTTAGGATTTTGGTGATTATTCTTGCATGGAGTTTTCCTCCCATATGACACTTGGTTCCTTGAGTTTTACCTTTTATTTTGTTCATGGTTTAGTCATGTTTTTGAGTTGGCATTCCATGCTTGATGGGTGGAGTATTGTGGGCTCTGCTATGGCTTACACTAACCACCCTTGGTTTCTACCTTATGCTTGGTTTTATTTCAGTCGAAGCACCTGACCTATGTGTAGCGGTCGCTACACTTGATTCACAACGTATTTTGTGGCTTGGTGGATCGCTACCTTAAGTGTTGTATTGATCGAAGCATCTTGGATGGTTGTTTGTTGCTACCCCTAGTGAGTTGGTGTGTTGTAGTTGAAGTGCTTTGATTTGTAGCAGTTGCTACGCATGACTAGGGTTGTGTAGTGGGTCTCTATACACATGGTGACGCTTTTCTTGCGGTCACAACACGTTGCAGTGATGGTTTGATTGACATATATGACAATTCATGGTCTCTACACGTGGTAGAGTTTGGTCATTATGCTATGTGTAATCACTACTCATTGATGTGAATGTGAATAATTAATCATACCTAATGGTGCTTAACCCTAAAACACTTCACATAGGGGAGGTAATGAAACTAGGTTTTGGTGATTGGATAACATTATGGAAACCCTAATCGTCTATACATGAAACCCTAACCCTAATTTTGGAACATATAACATATTTGTTGATATTTCTTGCAGTAGACAACATGAGATGATATGTTCTCCATCCTACTTGTGCAACTCTAACCTTATAGGTGTAATGAATGGCATATCTAGTGGACACTACCATGTGTTGACATGTCACAAGGTGATGTTGTGAGCCTTTTTAGGCATGATGAAACAATGATGATGAGAAATGGGTCTTATGACATGGTGAAGGCTCAATGCCTATTGTGAAGTGATATCCTCTAGTGATGAATTGAGGGACTGATATCCCTTAGGGATGTGATTATGTTGATAGCCTTGAATGGCAGTGATATCAATTAATGATGTGACAAGAGTATACATGATGTGTTTTATATCTTTTGGAGTTGTAACGTACCCTTATGTTTGTAGAGTTTGTTTATAGTTTGTATGTTGTAACTTGATTGATGCTAAAAGACACTCAATTGGCTTAACTAATCAAGTGAAACCCTAATCATGTAGATGTCATGTGCCATAGATCCATTCTAGTGTCATAACTTGCTGGGTGGTGAAATGAGTCATTCCTATAGGAAACTCAGAGTGCATATATTTGAATATGCAGAGGTGAAAGTAGAGCATCTCCTTGCATCCACAGTTATAGGTTTGGTAGGGTGACTATGGTCATACCTAGACCTTAGTTGATATGGCCATGTGTGAGACACTCTCCTTTTGTAATATGTGATAGGTAGCACTATAACTTCATTTGATGCCTCTTTTTAAAATGGCCATGCATGAGCATGTTCTCTAGCATTGTGCCATGTACCAAGGCGGGCTATGTGTTTATCAACTTGACTATATGTCATTGTTGTAGTTGACTGTAATGTCTATGCATGTGTTTTCTCTTATACTGACCGAGAGGTGTTGGTGAGATCATGGATTTCGACTCTTCCATTGATCTTGTATGGCATCGATATCAACTTCACAGTGGTTATATGAATTTGAGTAGTACGCCTCAAATCCTTAGGGCAAATAAAAGACATAATACAACCATGTGGTATATTTTTCTTAGGGTTAAACTCAACTCACATTGGATGACCCTTTTGCCTTATCTTTGTATTAATTTTATTAAATTATAATGCGGTAAGAGAAATCAACTGGTATACATGTTCTTAATATTCCTTCTTAAAATATAAGATGTTCTACTGCTCAGTTGTAGATGCATGAATTTCTTAAACATTGTGAATTGCTTTATTCATATCGTTTAGCTGAATGTGCTCAACCTGGTATTATGGCTATCTACCTATTTTAGTTTCTCTATTCTTATAATAGTTGTGATGGATATTTATATCTCCCATTGGGACGTTGGTCTCACACCGTGGGTTTCTACATCTTTTAGATGTTTGTGCGGTTGAGGCTGAGAAGCAGGAAGAGAAATAGCCGTTGAAGGTTGGACATGTTGCTAGTTTTTAGTAGTAGAGTCCTATGTGTCATCTTTGTACTCTCAGGTCCTTTCAGAGGTTTTTATTGTTACGCATATCGATACGAGTTTTTGGTAGTAGGCCATGGTTGTACATACATGGTCAGTATGTATGATCAGGTTAGCTCTTATAACATGTTGTGGCATGTTAGCTAGTGAACAATTATATGTGTACATCATTTGGCATGAGATACGTAATACATGTGGCTTCATGTGTGACTCAAATGTTCTAAGTTTTAGTTTTAGTGTTTTTGTGAAATTGGTTTTAATTTCATGTGTTTCCTGGTAACTTGGTTGATTAGTATTAATGTCGCATTTTGTTTTGAATAATCTTGCCTTGTGATGTCATTAAGGTATCACATATTGGTTGGTATTAGAGATTTAGGTTCACTAAATCTATAGGGACATAGGACTAGGGTTGTGTCTATTCTAGTGTCCTCCAGTCTATTTTATGATACTTCTACTTATGTAGAAGAAGAAGAAGAAGAAGAAGAAGAAGAAGAAGAAGAAGAAGAAGAAGAAGAAGAAGAAAAGAGAAGATGGATAGAGAACACAAAAAACATGCTACTGAGAGTTTTGTTGTTGCACCAGGTTGTAGTGCCAAGAGGCAGGAGAGGATGGATGATGTGCCTGAGATGCCCCAGTTGTGGTGGACAAATCCTACTTTCTTGTCTGTGTTTGGATAGTTCATGCCAGCTACAAACAAGGAGAGGATCAGACTATTCGAGAAGGGTTTGAGCATAGAGTTGACAATGTCGGTGTCATATTTAGAGAACAAAGAGAAGTTTGCCATGTTTGTGGAGTCGGTTAGAAGAGTGGAGTGGTCAGTTATGGAGAAGCATGAGACGAAGTCCAAGAAGAGGCTTGTCCAGTATCAAGGACAGTTGTCTGGAGGCTTCAAGAAGCCTAGGTTTTCAGCACCTCATTCTCAACAGAGGTTGATATTATAGTCTCTATGGTCACCAAACAAAGGTAGAGGTCGTACCTTTCCGCTAGAAGGAGCCCACAATGGATAATCAATTTTGATGATAGGATCATCTAGTCCATGGTATGAGAAAAAGACTTGCTATAAGTGTGGAAAGGTGGGGCATACAAAGCCATAATGCCCGATGAAAGATGAGGAGGTGACCCAACAATCGAGACAAAGTCAGCAAGGATCGCAACGATGACAGTTCAATAGTAGCAATGGAAGAGGACATGGACAAGTGTCACAAGTTGGTTCTTCTAGAGAAGCCAGTAGAGGACGGGGGAAACAACAGGCAACAACTTGATTTTATGCCATGAGTCAACCAGAAGGAGTGGTTAACCTGTGAGTTGTGACAGGTCATATGGAGTTATTTCATTTTGGTGTGTCATCTTCTTGATTTTTATCTATTTTGGTTGACCCAGTTTCTATGCACTCTTTTATCACTAGAGATGTGATTGCTAGTTATTCCTTGTCTATTAGTCATAGATGTGATATTCTTCATTTAGATACCACTTTAGTTGGTTTTGTCGAGTTGGGGGAAGTGTGTCCTTCCTACGCCCTTTCTTTTTCAGGACACAACATTCAAGTACATCTCATACCAGTTGACATACATGGATTCGATGTGATCCTTGGAATGAATACTTTGGAGAAGTATTAGGTTGGCTTGTATTGTAGTTCCAAGGTGGTGATATTTGTTGAGGGCAATGAGACATGGGTCCTCCAAGGAGATAGGAAAATTCTTCCAACCTGTTTGGTGTCAGCGATGGTGGTAGAGAAGCTGATGAAATAGGGATATGATGTGTTCTTGGCAAAAGTGGTGGATAACAAGGCAAGGAGTCCAAGTATTCAGGAGGTGCAAGTTGTCTATGAGTTTGAAGTTGTGTTTCCAGACAAGTTTCTAGATGTTCCCCCAGTCAAAGAGATTGATTCTAAGATCAATCTGGTTCCTGGTACCCAGTCAATAGCTCAGACGCCATACATGATGGCACCAACTGAGATGTCGGTGTTAAAGAAATAGTTGCAAGAGCTACTTGAGAAAGGGTTTTATCAGGCTGAGTATGTCACCGTGGGGTGCTCCCATTTTGTTTGTTAAGAAGAAGGATGGATCCATGAGACTATGCTTTGACTAAAGATAGTTGAACAAAGTGACGATAAAGAACAAGTATCCCCTACCACATATTGATTATCTGTTTGACCCATTATGAGGTGCTTTAGTGTTTTCTAAGATAGATATGAGGTCTAGGTATCACCTGTTGTGAATCAAGGTAGATGGCATACTAAAGTCTGCTTTTAGGATGAGGTATGGTTACTATGAGTTTGTGATTATGTTGTTTAGGCTAACTAATGTACCAAAAACGTTCATGGACTTGATGAATAGGGAATTTAGACCTTATCTTGATCAGTTTGTGGTGGTATTCATAGATGACATCTTGATATACAACTGTGATAGCCAGCAACATGAGCAACATTTTACATCAGGCATTGATCGTGTTGAGACAACATCAATTATACACAAAGTTCAACAAGTGCGAGTTTTGGCTAAAAGAGGTGTCCTTTCTAGGACACGTGATATCAGCTGAGGGTGTTTGTGTGGACCCAAAGAAGGTTGAATCTATGATAGAGTGGGAGTAGATGGAGACACCGATAGAAGTTTGTAGTTTATGGGATCTGGCAGGCTACTACATGAGGTTCATCAAGAACTTCAGTTTCGTAGCGTTACCCCTAACAAATCTGAAAAGGAAAGATGTACCTTTCATTTGGGATAACAAGTGTGATATGCCTTCCAGTCATTTAGTGCACCAGTGTTGGTTCTCCCTGAGCAAGGGAAAGGATATACTGTTTTCTGTGATGCTTCAAGGAGGAGTTTGGGTTGCATGCTGATGCATGATAAGAATGTGATTTCTTTTGCTTTGTGACATCTTAAGAAACACGAGGAAAGCTACCTGACACATGGTCTGGATATTACAATAGTGGTCTATGCCTTGTAGATCCGGAGGCATTACCTTAATGGTGAGAAGTGTTAGATTTTCACAGTTTACAAGAACCTAAAGTACATGTTTTGTAGCAGGAGTTGAACATGCGACGGAGACATTGGATGGAGTTAATTAAAGACTATGATTTCACCATAGACTACCATCCACGTAAGGCAAATTTCTTGGTAGATGTGTTGAATAGGAAGTCTTGTTCGTCGTCATATGTGAATCAGGCAAAGTTGTGATCTTTGGTGTGACATAAGAGAGACATGTTGGTCTCCTTGTCAGATGAATGTACAGTTGGAAGAGTCCTTATTAGCAGGAGTGTTAGCATAGCTACAAGTGAAGCCTACACTGAGGTAGTAGATTAGAGAGACATAGTAGGGTGGTATTGTGATACAACAAATCTGAACAGAGTTTGACAGTGAGAAGTGTGAGGGTTTCTATGAGGTAGATGATGGGACTATGTGTTACCATGGAAGAGCAGTGGTACCTAATGTTAATGATTTGAAGAAGTTGGTCTTAGAGGAGGCTTTTTCCTCAATGTATGCTATACATATAAGGAGCACCAAGATGTATCACAATCTAAACGATTTGTATTGGTGGCCTGGTTTGAGCGTGATGTGGCTGTGTTTGTTGCAAGGTGTCATGTGTGCCATCAAGTTAAGTTAGATCATGAGTGGAAATGGGTGTTGACTTGAGAGTTATACATTGTCCATATTCTGATAGTGACTTAACCATTCCATTCATATGTATCTAATAGTTTTTTAAGATTGATTTCATGCATTAGGTACATGAAAAGGATCAATTTACACAAGCCCAAGCTTGTCCAAGTTCAAGTCAAAATCAATGCAAATGCACTTTTATGGAAAACACTCCAAACCACCTTAGAATATTTTGTAATCATTTTTATTGATGATATGACTTGTAAATAAGATGAGAAAAAATTAGGGACGCTTAATTCCATTGTTTGATCACTTAAAAATCATTTTGAAAAATTTTTCACAACACTTTAATCAGTCGAGTTTGAATCTCGATCGATGCATGACGGATTTTTGGAAATGGTTGCATCGGTCTAGTTGTACACTCATAGAACTTGAATAACCAACTTTTATACCAAAGTTGATTTTAGTTGGTCGGTTGAGTTACCCTAAGACAAACTCGATCGATAGTTTAAAAATTGGCTTTGTCAAATAGTGGATCGGTCGAGTTACCTTTATTAAAACTCGATTGAATGTACTACACAGAAATCATTGAAAAAGTGATTCCAACCATTGGAGAATTCTTAGAAACAAAAATAGATATGTTGCAAGTTGTAAAATGGACATTTTTTGTTCTTAAGTGATCCCACACTCAAAGGAACACCCCCATCTATAAATAAGATCTCTTAGAGTTCATTCCAAGGTTTCTCATTCATGCTATCCTTGGTCCTTGATATAGTTGAGTGCGCTACAACCCTTTGCACCCCTTTCTCTCTCACATTTATAAAGCATTTCATGATTATGAGTGAGTTAGGCATGTTGTAAGAGAGCTACCCCATTGTTAAGTTATAAATCTCTCCATCCTTCCATCTTCCCAATCCCCTTTCTCAAAGACCAAAGGCTGAAGTGATCTTCTCCAAGTGAAGGAGGAGTTGTTGTTCTTCTTCAAGGATGAATAAGGTGTGAAGATCTTCTCCAAGTGAAGGAGAAGGATAAGGCAGAAGATCCAACGAGCTTGGTGGGTAAATCCTCAAGGATGAAGACTTATTGCAAGGAGGATATGACCTAGGAGAAGGAATCGAGCTGCTAGAAAGAGTGGGTAAGACATGTTGTGTAGTAGAGGACTAGCTCTTGGATTGGTAAGCCCTTGGATGTAAGGTGTTCTTCTTGTATGTCTTATAATGGAATATAAGTATACATGGGTTTCAAAGTCCTATAGGTTGACCTCTCTAGGTAGTGGATTGACAGTCTCCTAGTTTGAAGTTTGGAACCACTCTAAACACCTTGTCTGAGTGTTTGTTTCAATCTCTCTCATCCTTTCTATGCTTGTTTAGATGGGACCTCAAGTTCAGTTTTAGCATTTAGTTCAATTGAAATAATTTGAAGGTCTAACTATTCTTGTGAGAATTTGAAGCTCTATTCACCCCTTCTAGAGCCCTAGATCTAACAAGTGGTATCAGAGAAAGGATCTTCTCCAAAAAATCTCCTATGAGGTGAGAATATGGGTGAGAACCTACTTGGTTCCCTCAACCTAGATGGAGGCTTCTCCATGCACCCTCGGTCTTTGACAGCACCAAGTTCCTCTATTGGAAGTGATAGATGCAATTGTACATTCAAGGGATGAACTTTGATATGTGGAAAGTGATGATTGAACCCAAAAAGGATCCAACCAAAGTTGTATTAACTTGGGATGAAGCAGCCCTAAAGAATGATCAGCTCAATGCCAAAGCAATTAGAATCCTCTATGCAGCCCTCACTCAATCTAAGTTCAACCACATCTCCTCATGGGATACAACCTATGAGACATGGGACAAGTTGTGCATCACTTATGTAGGCACAAAGCAAGTGAAGGAGGCAAATACCTACATGTTGAACAACCTCCTAGAGAATTTTAAGATGGGTAACAAAGAAGGAGTTGTCGAGATGTACTCAAGGCTCAACATCATCGTGAACAACCTAGCTACCTTGGGACACACTTTGGATAGAGGAGCAATAAACTCAAAGATCTTGAGGTCTCTTCCAAAGAGATGGGAGTCAAAGGTGACCTCCATTGAAGAAGTAAGAAGTCTTAGTGATCTTCCAACTGAGGAGCTTATTGGCAATCTACAAGCTCATGAGACAAGGCTTGACAAGCAAGAAGAGGAAGCAAAGAAGAAAGAAAAAAAATCAAGGAAGATCGAAGATAGTGGCTTCAAAGCTCAAGTGGAGAAGGACTCTACAAGAGTGAATGTCCTAAGGATAGAAAGTCACACCACAAGAGCAGCTCCAAGAAGGAGGATGAGTACAAGAAAGATAGAAAATATAAGAAGAAGGACAAGAAGGAGAGGAAGCACAAAGATGCAGCTCATGCAGCTTGGGAAGGATCATCCTCTAGTGGCTCAAACTCTAATGAAGATGGAGAGTGCCACCTTGCACTCATGGCCTCTACAAGTGAAAGTATTGGTGAGGTAATTAAGGTAAGTTTGCATGAGTTAGGTAAAGAAACTCTTATTGACATGCTTGTTACTACCCATTCTTCTAATTCCGAATGTAAATCTAAAAAGAAGAGGTTGGGTAAAATCATTGATGACTTGTATGATAAACTTGATATTCTTGAGCAAAATGAGAAAATTCATCTTGAGAGCATTGATTCCTTGTAAGGCCAATTTCTTGATCTTGAGCTCCAATACAATGGAGTTGAAGTAGAGAATGGTTTCTATATTAAGAATATTGCATCTCTTAAGGAAGACAACCAAAAGTGCATTAATGAGCTTGAGTTACTTAAAATTGAAAATGTTGAACTTAAGATTATTAGTGATGATCGTGGAGAGGACAGGGATGTTTATCTTAAAGAAATTAAATTGCTAAAATCTAAAAATGCTAGGTTACTTGGTCAAGTTAATGATTTAACTTCTAGACCTATTTTGCCTAGTAATGATGTTGCTTCTATATCTCTTAAAAATGATTCTTATTTGACTAAAGATCTTTGTTTAGAGGCTAATCGTGTTCATTATAGATATGATCTTACTAGCTTGTCTTCTATTGTTATATCTCTTACTGATGACAATCATAGACTTATAGCCTCTCTGCAAAAATTTCTCAAAAGAAGAAACTCCCTAAATGAAATCCTTTACCATTCTACCAAACAAAGTGGTACTAGTGGTTTGGGATTTGTAGGGGGAGCTTCTAAGGGCAAGAGTAATGCCAACGGTAAGTAAAAGAGTAAGTAGACTCCTCTTTTCATTGGAGAGTTTCTTAGATCAAAGAACCCTATGATTTGGTCTCATTGTAAAAGTGATGATCACTATTCGACTTATTGTCCTTACAATCCTAAGGGGACCAATCCAAAGATAAAATGGGTCCCCAAGCTAACACCAGATCCCAAACTTTGAGTTGGGAACCGACACTCTCCTTTCTTGTAGGAAAAATGAAAATGGATTGTTGATAATGGCTTCATAAAGCACATGACAAATGATATAAGACATTTCAACAATTTCACAAAGAAGAAAGGAGGTTCAATCACTTTCGGGGACAATAAGAAACATAAGGTAAAAGGTGAGGGTGTTGTAGGTGAATCCTTTCGTATCAAGAATGTTCTCTTTGTTGATGGACTACATTAAAATTTAATAAGTGTTAGTCAATTATGTGATAATAGTTACCTTGTCCTATTTACTTCTTTTGAATAATTGCTCCTAGATTCTATCACTTATAATTTCATATATAAGGGAACTAGGAATGGTAATCTTTATGTAATTGTGCTCGAATCTATTAAGCCTATTGTTGATAGATGCCTTGCTGTCAATTCAAATGATATTTCTCTTTGGCATCGTCGGCTAGGTCATGTAAATATGCATCAACTGAAGAAGTTGAGCAAAAAGGACTTGACTTCCCGAATTGGATTTTGAAAAGGATGAGGAATGCCAACCATGTACCCAAGGAAATCAAACCAAGTCCTCCTTTAAATCCAAAGGAGTCCTTAGTACCAAGAGAGCCCATGAACTTCTCCATATTGATCTATTTGGATCTATGAGAACTCCATTGCTTCATGGTTCCAAGTATTGTCTTGTTATTGATAATGATTTCTCTCGATATACTTGGACCTTCTTTCTCATTTCTACGAGTGATACTCTTTATGTTTTCTCTAGTTTTTGCAAATGAGTTGAAAATGAAGCCTCTTGTCGGATTGTTTCCATCCATAGTGATATTGGGGGAGAATTTGAAAATGGTCTTTTTGAATGTTTTTGTGAATAATCATGCTATGCACCTAACTTATCTTCACCTCAAACACCAAAAAAATGGGGTTGTAGAGAGAAAGAATAGGTCACTACAGGAAATGGCTAGGGCCATGCTTTTAGAGTATGATACTCCTAGAAATTTTGGGACGTAGTTGTTAGTACCTCATGTTTTTTGCAAAATCAGATTTTCACACATCCTTCTTTGAATAAAAATCCCTATGAGATATGGCGTGGTAGGAAGCCTTCTATCGATTATATTAATGTTTTTGGGTGTCCTTGTTTTGTTTTGAGCACAAAAGATTCTATCCAAAAGTTTGATCCAAAATCGTACAAGGATTTCTTTCTTGGCTATAACACTACTAGCGAGGCTTATAGAGTGGATAATGTTTATCTATCTAAAGTAGAAGAATCTCTTAATGTCAAATTTATTGAGACTAACCCCACTATTTCTAAGGATATTGTTAATGATCATGTTGTAGATGAAGTAATTCCTATGCTGAAAGAACTCAACATCACCCAAAAAGAAAAAGAGGTGGCCACTCAAGAAGAAGAGATAGATGCAGAAAATAAGGATCCAACTCCTCGCTTTGTAAAGAATCATCCTAACGAGCTAATCATAGGTGATCCCTTTGAAAGAGTGAAGATTTGGGCTGCCTACAATAAGGAACAAGCCAACAATGCCTTCATTTCACAACTCGAGTAAAAGAATGTCAAAGAAGCTCGTGGGGCTGATTAGTGGATCCTAGCCGTGCAGGAAGAATCGGGGCGATTCAAGAAGAACAAAGTGTGGAGTCTTATTTCAAGACCATGTGATAGAAAGATCATTGACACCAAGTGGGTCTACCACCACAAGTTAGATGAAAACATGAAGGTGGTAAGAAATAAAGCAAGATTAGTGGCTCAAGGCTAAATCAAAAGGAAGGTTTTGATGAAACAAATGCACTTGTAGATAGACTTGAGTCCATTTGTATGTTGCTTTCTTTTGCTAGTTATAAGTATTTCCTTCTATATCAAATGGATGTTAAAGATATGTTTTTGAATGGTACAATTGAGGAGGAAGTGTATGTTGCACAACCTCTAGGATTTGAACATGATAGTTTACCTAACCATGTTTATCTATTGTAAAAAGATCTCTATGGACTCAAACAAGAACCTCGAGCTTGGTATGATAATTAAAGAACTTCTTGTAAGATCATGGGTATATCATGGGCAAAATAGATTCTACCATGTTTCTCAAACACACTTCTAACAATTTTCTTATCATTCAAATCTATGTTGATGCTATCATTTTTGGCGGAACTAATCTTGATCTTTGCAAGGAGTTTAGTGATCTTATGTAGAGTGAGTTTGAGATGAGCATGATCAGTGAGCTTACATTCTTTCTTCAAATCAAGAAAATTAAAGATAAGAACTTGATCAACCAAGGCAAGTACACAAGTGAGCTACTCAAGTGCTTTGGGATGTAGAACAACAAGTTGATGGACACCCCCATGTCCAACACCGCCAAACTTGATAAAGACAAAGACGGTGAAAAAGTGCATGAGAAGATCTATAGAGGTATGATTGGAAGTTTACTTTATTTAACTGCCTTTAGACCTGATATAATGTTTAGTGTTGGCTTGATTTATTGCTTTCAATCAACTCCCAAGAAATCACATCTTATAGCTGTTAATAGGATTTTAAGGTACTTAGCCAAAACTCAAAATTTTGGACTGTGGAATCCCAAGTCAAGAGACTTTACTCTTATGTCTTATAGTGATGTTGATTACGCATGATGTTTATAGATAGGAAGTGCACGAGTGGCATTTTATTCCTCCTAGGACCATGCTTGGTGTCTTGGTTTTCCAAGAAACAGAGCACAATAGCTTTATCAACTATCGAGGTTGAACACATTGTAGCCAAAAGTTATTGTGCACAAGTTCTATGGATGAAGAAAATGCTTCAAGACTTTAACATTTATTTTGATGCTTCTCCTATCTTTTGTGATAATATTTGTAACGAACCCACCTTCCGGTAACCCCCAATTAAGGGAGACCAAGAGGTCAGAGCCATTATCCCAATTAACAGGATCAAAGGTTCGACAAATAATCAATAACAATTATCAAATTCTACCAACTAAACTGAAAGGCTGTAATAAAATAAAACTTTGCATACCTTTTTCAAAAACTTAGATATCTACTTCTATCCACATCTGGAGTCTATTCTAACTAATCCTCCTTTGTATTTTAACTCTTATTTAATTCCACATATGCCACTTTACTGTTTGTCCTTTTCAAACTTGTACCTAAAATGCCAACAAACAAAACGTCGGTCAGCATAATTGAATATGTCGGTATGTGGGGACAACCAAAATTCCACAAATATGGCTAATAATTTAATTATCACAATCAAGTAATTAACAAGCCAATTTACATTTTCAATGTGTCATTCTCCACCACTTTTTCCCTAACCCTGGAATACCCCCTCTAGGGTTTCTCTTTTGCCATTGACTTAAGGCCACCTTCTCAATCCTGAGCTTGGTGCCTGGGGTCACCCTTCATGGTGCCCTTTAGTCAGGAAATATCATAGGCCACCTTCTCAATCCTGAGCTTGGTGCCTGGGGTCACCTCTCATGGTGCCCATTGGTCTTCCCTCCTGGGCTTGACCTTTTTGCATCATCCATCAGGGTGGCATGTAGGTGCGAGAATACACATTTATTTTACAATTGTGACAATCATAGTGACTTTATAATTTGCAAGTATGAACATCCAACTGATAGGTTGCATTCAATGCGATGAATCATCTGAGAAACTCTTTGGGAAACTAATGTGATTAACCATAATTAATCACATACCTGTCAAGCCGACTTGAATGCAGAAATAATTCAACCAATAAAAAAACAAGCAAGAACACCCAAGTTGATTCTGAAATAGCATCTGATTTCCTATCATTGACCATGCCATCAAGATCTATTAAACCTAGCTTGATTCCTAGGGTTTCTAGTCTACTTTTAGGGTTTCCATTGCAATTAGGGTTTCACTTCATTTTTACTATTTTAAACCCTAATCTTTATACAATTACTCACAAACCCTAATTATCTCATATATTCTTCACAAAAGCTATTAAGGTTACCTTTTAACAACATATAACCTTAATTTTGGATTAAAGGCACAATTATCCATCAGTTAAGTCCATTAAACCTCTTTTACATTAAACCTACCAGTTTTATCCTTTTAATTCATGATAAGATCATTAGGCCTAATTAATGGTTCCTTCCATATTAACAACTCATAGTTCATTATGATCTAATTCACATATGAACTATATTTATCATTAATTCCACCTTTATCCATTAGAAAACCCTAATTACTATATTAAGGGTATTTATCCACAATTAGGAACCTTTATACTCCAAATAGCTTTGAACCATCATATCTCAGCCTTATTCATGAATTTGAATAATTAAAGCCATTAAGAGTCACAATTACCATCATTAGGGTTTCAAGGCCCATTAAAGTATATTTATGCACATGAAATATTAAATTAAACCAATTACGTTCAAAGTTCATCCTTTTTATTCTTAATGTACGTTTTTACCATTAACAAGTTAATATCAACTTTAATCATCCATTAAACCCTACTAAATACATTAATCATCTGAAAATAGGGTTTCTTAATCGTTAGTACATTAAAATTGATAACTTCCATTACTTTCGAATATATTTTTAATGGATTCCCCTCATTTTTCTGAGCAAATTTCATATTTTATGCACATTTATCTAAGCTACTAATAAGGAGATACGATTTTTGCAAATTAAACATACTGGGACCAATCGCTGAGCGCCACGTCACCTCCTTGCATTCAACGTAGCCGATTAGGAAAACATAATGCAAAGACATTTCTACCCTTGGTAAGTTGATCGGTGCTTCAGCCCTCGGAGGGGAAAACCAGTCCAACACACATCGATCGTCTTCCTCATTGCGAAACCTAGGTTGTCGTCGACCGTAGCTGATGGGGGGGTCCTCCTCCCACCTCCAAGGCCCGAGGGGCACCGCCGACTGGTGCCCTGCCAACACCGCCCTCCGTCGTTCCTGGGGTGCCACCCAACTCATAGCCTAGGTGGCTGGTTCACGAGAAACCAACCTGCAACGTTCTGCCTATTTGCAGCCATCCAGTGGTTGTTGCACAAGTTCCAGAGCACGGGGAAGATGGCCTCATTCGTCCGTGGTGTCGTGGGAGAATGGAACTTCCGTCGGACTCCATTCTAGGGATCCCCATTGCCTCAGGGTCGCACTACCCCCATAGTTCGGGTTTGAATGAAAACGATGAAGAAGGAGATGGGGAAGAGAGTGGGAGACGTGGGATCTCTCTTGAATTCGAACTAGGGCTCTACTTTTTATATAGGGGTAGGTAACGGAGCCCTAGGTTGGCTTATTCACAAATTAACAAGGCCCTCTCCCAATAGGAGTCATATTCCTTTAAGGATAAGTAATGTTCTCTCTCCAATTTATCTTCTTAATATTCCTTATTTCATGGATAATTAGAAATACAAAAATCCTCTCACTTATTCTCTTTTTACTTGCCCTTTAATCCATTGGCATGAAATTTCTATTCTTTTAGTAGAAAATACCCCCTTTTTAACAATGCCACCAAATTCATTAATTATGCAATCACGTTATCCTCTTATTTTATATTATGGGTATTTTCTCTTCCTTTTTCTCCATTGGGGCTCCTTGGACCCCAAGAAACTCTAATATTTCGAAATCCTTTTTAGTGGACACTCATTATCCTTCTAGATGCATCTATGTCCATTATTTCTCATTATCTTATTTATTTCTTTATTAAAATATCTCTATTCAAGGATTTCTCTTTATCTTTCTTTTTATTTTCCTCATTGTCATTCCTTTTAACATTAGGAATCCTTTGGATAAGAAAATCCACCAAGGATAACTCAACTATACCTCTTTCCACTTATTTTCCACATTTTATCATTGTTTTCAATTTCTTTCTTAATAAAGAAATACTTAATTGATCTTTTCTTTTCTTGTTGCATTATCTTTGCAACTTTGGACTCCTTGGAACCCAAAGAATCCAAGAGGCACGAAATCCACCTCTGGATTATATTCTTTTGCCTTCTAGAGGTTTCTGCATCTTCCTTTTCTCCATTTCTTATTAATAATGGAGTTTCTTTTGTCTTATCCTTGTTATTGGGACCAATAGACAATAAAGCCCACAAAACAACCAACAAGGCTATAGTAAATGAAATCCTTTTATTCAAAACAAATTATATCATTATTTGTTCAAATATCTTTAATAGGAGAAATTACATTTCTCACCAAAAGAACCCAAAAATTGGGATTGTAACATCCTTCCCCTCTTATAGGAATTTTACACACAAAATTCCATCAAGCAAGCAAACAAACAGGATAAGCATTTCCTTATGTCCATCATGGATCTTGTAATGACCCCGCCTCCCGCTAACCCCCAATTAAGGGAGACCAAGAGGTCAGAGCCATTATCCCAATTAACAGGATCAAAGGTTTAATAAATAATCAATAACAATTATCAAATTCTATGAACTAAACTAAAAGGTTGTAATAAAATAAAACTTTGCATACCTCTTTCTTAAACTTGGATATCTACTTCTATCCACATCTAGAGTCCATTCTAACTAATTCTCCTTTGTACTTTAACTCTTATTTAATTCCACATATGCCACTTTACTGTTTGTCCTTTTCAAACTTGTACCTAAAATGTCGACAAACAAAATGTCGGTCAGCATATCGAAATATGCTGGTATGAGGGGACAACCAAAATCTCAAAAATATGGCTAACAATCTAATTATCACAATCAAGGTAATTAACAAGTCAATTTATGTTTTCAATGTGTCATTCTCCACTGCTTTTGCCCTAACCCTGGAATACCCCCTTTAGGGTTTTTCTTTTGCCATTGACCTAAGGCCACCTTCTCAATCCTGAGATTGGTGCCTGGGGTCACCCTTCATGGTGCCCTTTATTCATGCAATATCATAGGCCACCTTCTCAATCCCGAGCTTGGTGCCTGGGGTCACCACTCATGGTGCCCATGGGTCTTCCCTCCTGGGCTTGACCTTTTTGCATCATCCATCAGGGTGGCATGTAGGTGCGAGAATACATACTTATACTCTTATTGTGATAATCATAGTGACTTTATGATTGGAAATTATGAACATCCAAACTGATAAGTTGCATTCAATGCGAGGAATCATCCGGGAAACCATTCGGGAAACTAATGTGATTAACTATAATTAAGCACATACCTATCAGGCCGATGTGAGACAAAGTTAATCCAATCAATGCAAGAAATCCAATAGGAAAGGAAGCACACAAAGAGATCCTAAAATATGCATACAATTTTCCTATTATTGATCATGCCATCAAGATCTTATTAAACCTAGATCTCTTCCTAGGGTTTCTAGTCTACTTTTAGGGTTTCCATTGCATTTAGGGTTTCACTTCATTTTCACTATTTTAAACCCTAACTTAATACAATTACTCTAAAACCCTAACTATCTCATCTTATTCTTCACAAAAGATATTAAGGTTACCTTTTAACAACATATAACCTTAATTTTAGATTAAAGGAACAATTAGCCATCAATTAAGTCCATTATGCTCTTCATGCTAAAACTACCAATTTTATCCTTTTAATTCCACCTTTATCCATTAGAAAACCATAATTACCATATTAAGGGTATTTATCCAAAATTAGGAACTCTTATACTCGAAATAGCTTAGAACCATCATATCCTTGCTTTATTCATGAATTTTGAATAATTAAAGCCATTCAGAGTTACATTTACTAACATTAGGGTTTCAAAGCCCATTAAAGCTCGTTTACGCACACGGAATTCTAAATTAAACCAATTACATGCAAAGTTCATCCTTTATACTTAAATAGGGTTTCTAAGTGCTTAATCATTCTTATTTGAGGTAAAAACCATAAATCATGCAAGAAAAATCTAGATCAGGTTCAAGTTCGTCTTTAACTATTTAATAGGTTGCAATTACTCAATTTCATCAACTAAGCAACATGAACTTAACCAATATGCTCAATTAGGGTCTCTTAATCTAATACATAAGAACTTTTCATTAGATTAACATACTTTTGCAAATAGGAATAGACTCAGGTTCTCAAACCAATTTTATTGTGTTCCTCGTATTTTTTTAAGAAACTTTCATGTATAACTTTTTCTAATCAGAGCCTCCTAGCAAAAGTTATGATTTTTGTAAAGAAAATCACTTTTCTAAATTATCTATTATTTTTAGGAAAATCGTAGGCCGCTTGATCCGTGGTCCACTGGACCACGCGGGATCCAACGACCCACGATCACACACCCTAACCCACGATCAAAGGTTGCAAATGACCGATTTGTCCTTACCTTAATAGAAGGAATGGGAGGGTAAGCTGCTAAATTTGCAAGGTGTCTTCTTCAACCTCGCGCTTCTCCCTCAGCGGCCCCTGACGGTCAACTCCTTGGTTGACTCTGGGCTCCTCTCGCTCCACACACAAGTTGCGATCATCAGAAGCATCATCCTACTTCCCCAAACTCAACAAGCCTATTAATTGGCTGCTCTCTTCCGCCCACCATCGTAACGATAGGGTTTTACCTCCAACGGAGGTTCTCCTATGCATAGGTCGAAGGTCGAGGTGTTTCTGCCAATTGAACATGCTAATCCACTCATTGTCATCCCTCACACTTGCACGAATGATCTTTGTACTCCCTGGTGTTGTGGGTAGCCCCCTCCTTATATAGGCAGGGTTGGCGAGCGATCTGAGTTTGGGGAAAACTCTTTTCCCCCTCAGGAGTCCCACAAAGTCAGGCTTGTTCAACTTGGGAAAGTCTCCTGAATTTGACTATCACCTTCCCTCCTCCTCTTGTGCATCCCAAATTGAGCAAAGATTGGAGAAGGAAACTCCAATGTCCTGCTCAGACTGGAGTCTTGACGTCACTCCTGAGTCGTCAGATCCTCAGATCTGTGATCTAGATCGTGAGATCTAGGGTTCTGATCGTCCATGTATATTTGAACACATTGTGACATTTAAGGCATTAATAGGACTATCCATTCACTATATGACAATTTCAAAAATTTATAACTCCCTACTCGAGTGTCCCTTTTCAACCAAATTTTAAGGGAACCCTTTTCTTGCCTTAATCTATTCGTATGAACAATTTGAGCCCCAAATTCCAAAGGAAAAGGACATTATCTTCATAAGCAAGTTATTCATTAATAAAACCAAATTAATTGATATTTCCTCTTTTTTTTCCATTATTTTATCATCTTGGATTCCTTGGACCTCAAGGAACCCTAAAGGCACGCAATCCACTCTTGGAGTATATTCTCTAGCCTTCTAGAGGTTTCTACTTCTTCATTTTTCATTATCTTACTTATTTCTTTATTAAGATATTTCTTTTCAAGGATTTCTCTTTATCTTTCATTTCGTTTTTCCTCTTTTCATATTTCTTTTAATTGAAAACACATAGAAATGAAATTTATTTAATTGTGGCCACTAATACCACTTTCTAGAGATTTCTATGTATTTCTCATAATTACTTTTCTTAATATCCATTATCTTGTATCTTTTCCTTTTATTTGGACTTTTCTTCTTTTCTTCTCTTTTATATACATTATTGGACTAATCTAATAATAGAAATTATGAAATTCCTATCAAAAGGGAGATTTGCAAAGAAATCCATCTTTTGAAGCAAATCATACACCCTTTTCAATTAATTCCATATTCACAAAAATCTTCACAATTCGATTATGAAGAGATATGCAAAATTGAGGTTGTAACATCCTTCCCCTCTTATAGGAATTTTGCCCACAAAATTCCACCAGGCACTCAAACAAATAGAATAAGCCTTTCCTATGTCCATCATGGCTCCCATGTGGCCTCTCCCTTTCCATGGTGCTTCCCAAAAACCTTCATTATCTCATATTCTTTCATCTGAGTTCTTTCTCACCTTTGTATATCGTACCCTCATAGGTGACTCAGGACATTTCAGCTTCTCATGAAGCTGAATAGGTTCATGGCTCAGCACATGTCTTGGGGACATCACATAGTGCTCAACATTGGACTCGTGGAACACATCATGCATCACATTATCCTTAGGGGTGAGGATAAACCTAACCATCTCCACTAATCCATCTCAAATGGACCCATATATCGAGGACTCAACTTTCTCAATTGTAGCCTAGAGGGGTCGGATTTTCACAACACATATTCTCCCATAGTGAACTGCATGTCAGTCTGCTTTGCATCAGCTCACGACTCATGTCACCCCTGGGCTTTCTCAGCCATCACATGATCAAAGAGACTTCATCTACACCCACTGTGGTCTCGCTGACCTTCACATGGTCTCTTCACCAATATCATGTTAATGAAGTGGTGACCAACACAACCTCCCTCACATAGCATCTTTACATCCCGATACTGGCTATGTTGATTATCATCACATCTTAAAGAGGACAATAACTGTCTCCATGTATCACCCTGAACAAGCACACATGCTCTCATCATACCCTCTAGTCTGGATCATACTAACCATTAGTTAGGGGTGATAAACTGTACTAACATCGAGTTCTTCATGTATCTACTTCCACCTTATAGAAGTGAATCTTTAGGTTATACTCAATAATTTTTGAACTCACATCATGGTGTAGTCGAACCATCTCTCTTACTTGTAGTTCAACTAGATCCGTCCCTTGACAGTATACTTTCTTGCTCATGTTATCTAGGTAAGGCGATCTACCATAACCCATATTGCATCTTGACCTTCCTTGGTGTACAACATCCATAGTGATGAACTCCCATTCCCTCTTGGGGACTCTTTATCCTCTATATCAACTCATTGGGTTACTGGTGTTCGTCCCTCACCTCCTGGCTTGCATGGCGTCAAGCCACATGCAACTTCATCTTAAGCATCCAATGTACTACTGTCACTTATTATCTTCGTAGTACCACGGTGTATGGTGACCTTAAAATCATGATCTCCTGTATGTCATGATTCCTCAAGATTGATTCCTTGGAAACCCTAAACCACTCTAGTCGGGGTTTCATCACCTTCCTTTCCAGAGAAGTTCATTTGAGGTTCTACAACCATCCTTTTATTGCATCAAGGCCTAGGATGGCTAACCAAATAACTACTAATTTGTTCAACAAATTTTAGTTGTATTAGCCAGACATATCTCACAAACTTAGGGTTGACCTAACAACCTCTTCTAGCCTCCAGCTAAACTAGGCAGTTGCATCTCAACCAGAGCATCCCTTACCACTTCATATCCTTAGGTGTAAGGTAAAGCTGAAGACATACACCTCCATGTATTTCACTTATCATGTCATCTCAAACTCTAAGCCTATCGTCATCAAGAAAAATCTAAGGTTATCAAACTCAACTTTGTATAACTTGCAAATTCCACATATCTCATGATAAAACATCCTCACAAGATGACCACCTTAGTTCTCGTGATGTTTGTAAACCATACACATATCATTTACTCCACAAGGGTATGGTATCATCTCTGTCCTCATACCTCATAGCAACATTTGGCGACCGTCCAAACACAAAGTTCTTCCTATTCCAAGAGTAGAGATGGTACATCCCACATTGCCAGTACACCTTCAAATCTAAGTTGAAACATGCAACATATGTCTCTACATCATGATCATCTTGATATCAAAGTTACTTCCATGGAAAACTGATCTCGAACCTACTTGGGTCACCACACAATCCTTGGTCATCTCCTCTAGGTATGTAGGGTGCCGACACTTTTGGGGTCATCCTTCTTCCCTTATGCATCCATAGAGTGCCCTACTCATCTGCTCTTTGGGTCCCATGAGTTCATGAAGGTGATCAATCTCCTAACCCATGGCCCTCAGACAATGATAGTTGTTACCTCCTGACCCTATGGTCATGTGCAACTAGAGAATTAGGCAACTCCTACTTCCATTGGTCTTATCCCTACCTGACCCTAGGATAGGCTTAGGATTCTGACATAGTACATGTCCAACTCAAAACCTTACCCAAGTCTCCATCATCTCTCTCTGCATTCCTGGGCTGACTTTTATCCTTTTCCAGGGGTCATGGCGACCTGCCTACCTTGGTTAGGCCCCATACCGGTTACTTCCATGGTAACACATCCATATGCACTTAGAGATGGTTATCTATGGGTCTACATGATCATTCTCATACTATGTACTTTTCACTTAGCTTCTTAAGATCCTATGAGACCTCTTAAGGTTACCTCAAACAACAAAAGCTGATATACACCCTACAAAAGGGTCCCTCTCCCAGGATGGGAGGAAACTACGTCATGATCAAAAAGGTCATAAATGTCCTTATGTATAGGTTTTACATCCACATGAGCATGCTTAGCCCTAGCAAGCTACTAAGCCACAAGAAAACCACCTACTAAACCATGCTAGGTCGTACTTGTTCTCATTCCTCAATACTAGACCTAGAACAAACCTTCTCATGTCACCACCTTAGCTGTGAGGGGTTCATCAAGCATACCTTAAACTTAAGGGGTTTCCCTTTCCTCTAAACACGAGTACTATGCTCGAATCTATAAAAACTAAAATCTCATCATGAGCATTAGGTACACCACTTCCCCTCTCAGGCCTAGGAACCCTAGTTCACTTTTCTGATGACCAATTGCATGCTCAACCTCTTAACCACGAACCAAACATGTACAAGGTATGACATGCACTTACTATCATCCTTCAACTCGAGTAACACTTCAGAGTGGAGTCCTCCTCAACCAACAAGGTACAAGGCCTCACAACCTATTACTAAGCCTCCTCAGGGTCTAAGAAACTCTTCTTCCTAGCTTAGAAGGTAAGCACCTATTTGCACATAGGTACTAGCAACTTCATCCTCTTTCTAGGGTTTGGTTCCTCTAAAGGCAACCAAGATATCATCAGCCTCCGGGGATCATGCTTGAGGTAACCACAAACATCCACTTAGGTCGCATCATCCTCAACTCCCCACTGTTCCTCATGTCTCGGAGTCTAAGCTTCCAACCCTCTTTCTTGGGTCCTGCTCTCTTTCTCTCTAGAGCTAACCCTACAAACAACCTCACTACTAGAGGTCCTCTCTCCATGAAGGATCAAGCTCACAAGCATACCCCTACATGGGTGAAGCCTATGTTCAAACTTATGTTTGCTCAAGATTATCCATAGCTCTTTATGATTATCTCATAAGATATCCATCATACTCTCCTGGCCAGGGTTTTAGCCTACTGTCAGCACTATTGACTTACTCTGGGTGCATGTTATGCCCTACTCGCATAAGCCCATAGGGTTTCTATAGGTTCTTCTCTAACCTAATTAATGAAGGAGCTATCCTTTGATCTAACATGCACGATCTTTTCAGAGTTGGGTCGTCAAAGGTACAAGGTCATCCAACCCCACATGACTCATATCGTCATGGGCATCCAAAAGCATGTCCACACACCTGGTCTATCCTGACATCTAACTCATCATGCCATATCTTTCTCTAACCACCACTTAGGGTTAGGGTTAGCATCATCCTCAAAGGATGTGTCAGGTCTCTACTTATGATGGAGGTCTCTACCTCTAAGTCTAACTTTCTCCACTCATCTTCCTGACAAGGAGGTCTAGCCTCAAGTCTTACATGAGGGCATGACAACATATGTCATATAACCTAAGCATGAATATATTCTTTAGTTTATTCTTAAACTATTAAGCTTATGTCCATGACATCTTATTTACATGCTTTTCATTAATTTGGTGGAGGATTCCTTAAACGTTATCAACCTTACCCATACCTCAAGAGGGTGAGGAAGAGAGAGAAAACCGAGGGTGAGGAAGAGAGAGAAAACCCTAATACTTAAGGTACTTAACAAAAAATTAAGCTGAGAAGGGATGAACAAGATGAGATAGTCCTAAAGGTATCTAATTTTGAGTCAAATCATGAGACATTGTCCAGACAGTCACACTAATTTGGGAGTTCTCGTATTCTGACTAGCAGTGCGGAGGAAAATCTTGCCATCCCCCGGAAGTGATCCTTTTCTAGACACCTCTGTCTTTCGGAAAATCCTCTAATAACTCCCTTGGGTTCTATAGAGTTTGTAAAATTTAATAATTATTAGAGATTAAATGAGGAACCTATGCTTTGATACCAAATGTAACGAACCCGCCTCCTGGTAACCCCCAATTAAGGGAGACCAAGAGGTCAGAGCATTTATCCCAATTAACGGGATCAAAGGTTTGACAAATAATCAATAACAATTATCAAATTCTACCAACTAAACTGAAAGGCTGTAATAAAATAAAACTTTGCATACCTCTTTCTTAAACTTGGATATCTACTTCTATCCACATCTGGAGTCTATTCTAACTAATCCTCCTTTGTACTTTAACTCTTATTTAATTCCACATATGCCACTTTACTATTTGTCCTTTTCAAACTTTTACCTAAAACGCCGACAAACAAAACGTCATTCTCTACCGCTTTTTCCCTAACCCTGGAATACCCCCTTTAGGGTTTTTCTTTTGCCATTGACCTAAGGCCACCTTATCAATCCTGAGCTTGGTGTCCGGGGTCACCCTTCATGGTGCCCTTTAGTCATGCAATATCATAGGCCACCTTCTCAATCCTGAGCTTGGTGCCAACAGGTCTTCCCTCCTGGGCTAGACCTTTTTGCATCATCCATCAGGGTGTCATGTCAGTGCGAGAATACACACATACTATTATTGTGATAATCATAGTAACTTTATGATTGGCAAGTATGAACATCCAAACTAATAAGTTCCATTCAATGCGATGAATCATCCGAGAAACCATTCGGGAAACTAATGCGATTAGTCATAATTAACCACATACCTGTCAGGATGATGTGAGATAGAGTTAATCCAATCAATGCAAGAAATCCGATAGGAAAGCAAGCACGCCAAGAGATCCTAAAATATGCATACAATTTCCCTATTATTGATCATGCCATCAAGATCTTATTAAACCTAGCTCGCTTCCTAGGATTTCTAGTCCACTTTTAGGGTTTCCATTGCATTTAGGGTTTCACTTCATTTTTACTATTTTAAACCCTAACTTTATACAATTACTCACAAACCCTAACAATCTCATCTTATTCTTCACGAAAGATATTAAAGTTACCTTTTAACAACATATAACCTTAATTTCATATTAAAGGCACAATTAGCCATCAATTAAGTCCATTATGCTCTTCATACTAAAACTACCAATTTTATCCTTTTAATTCCACTTTTATCCATTAGAAAACCCTAATTACCATATTAAGGGTATTTATCCAAAATTAGAAACTCTTATACTCGAAATAGCTTAGAACCATCATATCTCAGCTTTATTCATGAATTTGAATAATTAAAGACATTAAGAGTTACATTTACTAACATTAGGGTTTCAAGGCCCATTAAAGCTCGTTAATGCACTTGGAATTCTAAATTAAACCAATTACGTGCAAAGTTCATCCTTTATACTTAAATAGGGTTTCTAAGTGCTTAATCATTCTTATTTGAGGTAAAAACCCTAAATCAAGCAAGAAACATCTAGATCAGGTTCAAGTTCGTCTTCAACTATTCAATAGGTTGCAATTACTCAATTTCATCAACTAAGCAACATGAACTTAACCAATATGCTCAATTAGGGTCTCTTAATATAATACATAAGCACTTTTCATTAGATTAACACACTTTTGCAAATAGGAACAAATTCAGGTCTCGTACTTTTCTAAGCAACTTTCATGTATAACTTTTTCTAATCAGAGCTTCCTAGCAAAAGTTATGATTTTCGTAAAGAAAATCACTTTTCTGAATTATCTATTATTTTTAGGAAAATTGTAGGCCGCTTGATCCGTGGTCCACTGAACCACGCGATTTCCAATGGACCATGATCGCACACCCTAACTCGTGATCAAAGGTTGCAAAGGACTGATTTGTCCTTACCTGAATAGAAGGAACGAAAGGGTAAGCTGGTAAATTCATAAGGTGTCTTCTTCAACCTCGCGCTTCTCCCTCAGCGGCCCCGATAGTCAGCTCCTTGGTTGACTCTGGGTTCCTCTCGCTCCGTGCACAAGTTGTGATCATCGGAAGCACCGTCCTGCTTCCCCAAACTCATCGATCTTGTCAATTGGCTGCTCTCTTCCGCCCACCACCGTAGCAATAGGGTTTTACCTCTAGCGGAGGTTCTCCTATGCAGAGGTCGAAGGTCGAGGTGTTTCTACCAATTGAACGTGCTAATCCACTCATTGTCGTCCCTCACACTTGCACGGATGATCTGTGTACTCCCTGGTGTTATGGGTAGACCCCTCCTTATATAGGCAGGGTTGGTGAGCGATCCGAGTTTGGGGAAAACTCCTTTCCACTTCAGGAGTCCCACAAAGTCATGTTTGTTCAACTTGGGAAAGTCTCTCGAATTCGACTATCACCTTCCCTCCTCTCGTGCATCCCAGATTGAGCAAAGATTGGAGAAGGAAATTTCAGTGTCCTACTCGGACTGGAGCCTTGACATCACTCCCGAGCTGTCAGATCCGTGATCTAGATTGTGAGATCTAGGGTTTTGATCGTCTGTGTATATTTGAACACATTGTGAAATTTAAGGCATCAATAGGACTATCCATTCACTATATGACAATTTCAAAAATCCATAACTCCCTACTTGAGTGTCCCTTTTCAACCAAATTTTAAGGGAACCCTTTTCTTGCCTTAATCTATTTGTATGACCAATTTGAGCCCCAAATTCTAAAGGAAAAGGGCATTATCTTCATAGACAAGTTATTCATTAATAAAACCAAATTAATTGATATTTGCTCTTTCTTTTGCCATTATTTTATCATCTTGGATTCCTTGGACCTCAAGGAACCCTAAAGGTACGCAATCCCCTCTTAGAGGATATTCTCTAGCCTTCTAGAGGTCTCTACATCTTCATTTTTCATTATCTTACTTATTTCTTTATTAACATATTTCTTTTCAAGGATTTCTCTTTATCTTTCATTTCCTTTTTCCATTTTTCATATTTCTTTTATTTGAAAACACATAGAAACAAAATTTATTTAATTGTGGACATTAATACCACTTTCTAGAGATTTCTATGTATTTCTCATAATTACTTTGCTTAATATCCATTATCTTGTATCTTTTCCTTTTATTTGGACTTTTCTTCTTTTCTTCTCTTTTATATCCATTATTGGACTAATCTAATAATAGAAATTACAAAATTCCTATGAAAAGGGAGATTTGCAAAGAAATCCATCTTTTGAAGAAAAGCATACACCCTTTTCAATTAAGTCCATATTCACAAAAATCTTCATAATTCAATTATGAAAACATATACAAAATGGAGGTTGTAACAACTCCCATGTGGCCTTACCCTTTCCATGGTGCTTCCCAAGAACCTTCATCATCTCATATTCTTCCATCTGAGTTCTTTCTTACCTCGGTATATCGTACCCTCATAGGTGACTCAGGACATTTCAGCCTCTCATAAAGCTGAATAGGTTCAAGGCTCAACACATGGCTTGGGTACCTCACATAGTGCTCTAGATCAAACTTATGGAACACATTATACATCATGTTATCCTAAGGGGTAAGGCTAAACACAACCATCTCCACCAATCCATATCAAATGGACCCATATATCGGGGACTCACTTTCTCAGCTGTAGCCTAGAGGGGTTAGATTTTCACGTCACATACTCTCCCACAGTAAACTGCATGTCAGTCTGCTTTGCATCAGCTCATGACTCATGTCACCCCTGGGCTCTCTCCCAGCCATTGCATGATCAAAGTGACTTCATCTGCATACATTGTGGTTCTTTTTCTGACCTTCGCGAGGTCCATTCACCAACAACAACTTAATGAAGTGGTGACCGACACAACCTCCCTTATAGAGCCTCTTTACATCCCAATTTTGGCTATGGTGGTTGTTATCACATCTTACAGAGGACAAGAACTATCTCTATGTATCACCCTGAATGATCACACATGCTCTCATCAGACCCTCTAGTCTGGGTTATACTAACCATTAGTTAGGGGTGATAAACTGTACTAGCATCGAGTTCTTCATGTATCTACTTCCACCGCATGGAAGCAAATCTTTAGGTTATACTCAAGAACTTTTGAACTCGCATCATGGCGTAGTTGAGCCATCTCTCTCTCATATGTAGTTCAACCAGATCCATCTCTTGACAATACTCTTTCTTTCTCATGTCATCTAGGTAAGGAGATCTACAATAACCCATATTACATCTCGACCTTCCTTGGTCCATGGGAGACTTACCACAACATCTGTAGTGATGAACTCCCTTTCCCTCACGGGGACTCTTTATCCTTTATATCAATACACTGGGTTACTGGTGTTTGTCCTTCTCCTCCTAACATGCATGGAGACGAGCCACATGCATCTTTGTACACTTTTCATCTTAGGCATCAAAAGTACTACTGTAACTTACTATCTTAGTAGTACCACGGTGTATGATGAACTTAAATCATGATCTCCTATACGTCATGATTCCTCAGAAACCCTAAACCACTCTCATCAGGGTTTTATCACCTTCCTATCCCAAGAAGTACATCTGAGGTTCTACAACCATCCTTTTATTATGATAAGCCCTAGGCTGGCTAGCTAAGCAACCACTAACTCGATCAACGATCTCGTTACATCTATGTGTCATCCAAACATATCTCCTTTTTCAAACTTAGGGCTAACCCAACAACCTCTTCTAGCCTCTAACTAAACTAAGAAACTGCATCTCAACCAGGGCATCCATTACCACTTCACGTCCTTAGGTGATAGGAAATATTGAAGACATACACCTTCACTTATTATCTCAGCTCTAACTCTAAGTCTATCTTCATCAAGAACACTTTGAGCTCATCTCTTTGGTTATCAAACTCAACCTTGTATCACTTGCAAATTCCACATAGCTCGAGATAAAACATCCTCACAGGATGACTACCTTAATACTCTTAATGTTTGTAAACTATCCACCTATCATTCACTCCACAAGGGTATGTTATCATCTCTGTCCTCATACCTCATAGCAACATTCCAACTCACATCATCTTTATCCTTGGTGTATGGCATGCATACTGTCCTATCTCTCACTCCCATAACAAGAGGAAATAAGCATTTGGCTGCAATCCAAATACAGAGTTCTTCCTATTCCAAGAGTAGAGATGGTACATCCCACCTTGCCAGTACACCTTCGAATCTATATTGAAACATGCAACTTATGTGTCTACATCACAATCATCTCGATATCAAGGTTACTTCCATGTAAAATTGGTTTCAAACCTACTTGAGTCACCATACAATCATTGGTCATATCCTCTAGGTCTATAGGGTGCCAAAACTTTTGGGGTGCATCCAGAGAGTGCCCACCTCATCTGCCGTTTAGGTCCTATGAGTTCATGAAGGTGATCAATCTCCTAACCCATGGCCCTCAGACAATGATAGTTGTTACCTCTCGACCCTATGGTCATGTGCAACTAGGGAATTAGGCAACTCCTACTTCCATCAGTCTTATCCTCACCTAACCCTAGGATAGACTTAGGATAGTACATGTCCAACTTAGAACCTTACCCAAGCCTTCATCATCTCTCTCTGTATTCAAGGGCTGGCTTTCATCCATTCACAGGGGTCATGGTGACCTGCCTACCTTGGTCAGGCCCCACACCAGTTACCTTCATGGTAACAAATCCACATGCACATAGAGATGGTTAACTATGGGTCTACATGTTCATTCTATTACCATTTACTCTTCACTTATCTTCTCAGGAACCTATGATATCTCTTTATGTTACCTCCAAACCAACAAAATTGGTATACACCCTACAAAGGGTCCTTCTCCGTGGATGGGAGGAAACTTCATCTCTTAATAACAAAGGTCACAAATGGCCTTATGTCTAGGGTTTACATCCGCATGAGCATGCTTAGCCCTAACAAGCTACTAAGGCACACAACTAACAAGCATACCACCTACTAAACCATGCTAGGTCACACTTGTTCTCATCCTCCACATTGGATCAGATCAAATCTTCTCATGTCATCAACTAAGCTGTAAGGGGTTCATCAAACATACCTTAAACTTAAGGGGTTTCCCTTTCCTCAAAACATGAGGAGTGCCATGCTTGAATATATAGAAACTCAAATCTCATCATGAGAATCATGTACACCACTTCCCCTCTTAGACCTATGAACCCTAGGTTCACTTTTCTAATGACCAACTGCCTACTCAACTTTAACCACAAGCCAAACATGTATAGGGTATGACATGTACTTCCCATGATCCTTCAACTTGAACAATACTTTAGAGAGGAGTCCTCCTCAAGGACAACCAACAAGGTATAAGGCCTCACAACCTGTTACTAAACCTCTTCAGGTCTAAGGAACTCTTCTTCCCATCTCAGAAGGTAAACACCAATACCATAGGCACATAGGTACCATGAGCCTCATCTTCTCTCTAGGGTTTGGTTCCTCTAATGGAAACCAATATATCATCAGCCTCTAGGGATCAAGCATGAGGCAACCACTATCATCTACTTAGGTTGTATCATCCTCAAATCCCCACTGTTCCTCATATCTCAGAGTCTAGGCTTCCAACCTTCTTGCTTGGTTCATGCTCTCTCTCTCTAGAAATAACTCCACAACCAGTCTAACTACTAGAGGTCCTCTCTCCATGAAGATGGATCAAGCTCACAAGCATACCCCTACCTGGGTGAAACCTATGTTCAACTTATGTTTGCTCAAGATTATCCATAGATCTTCTTGCTTATGTCATAAGCTATCCCACAAACTCTCATGGTCAGGGTTTCAACCTACTGCCGCACTGCTGACATACTCTGGGTGCATGATATGCCCTACTCGCATAAGCCCATAGGGTTTCTATAGGTTCTTCACTAACCTCATCATGTCATCTCTCTCTCTAACCACCACTTAGGGTCAAGGTTAGCATCATCATCAAAGGATTGTTCCAGGTCTCTACTTATAATGGAGATCTCTGCCTCCATGACCAACTTTATCCACCCATCCTCCTGACAAGGAGGCCTAACCTCAGGTCTCTCCTGAGGGCATGACAACATATGTCATACGACCTAACCATGTATCTATTAAGCTTATGTCCATGACATCTTATTTACATGCTTTTCATTACTTTGGTGGAGGATTCCTTAAACCTTATCAATCTTACCCATCCCTAAAGAGGGTGAGGAAAAGTGAGAAAACCCTAATCCTTATAATCCTTAACAACATTTGAGTTGAGAAGGGATGAACAAGATGAGAGAGTCCAAAAGGTATCTTATTTCAAGTCAGATCCTGAGACGTCAGCCAAGCAGTCACACTAATAAGGGAGTGCTTGTATTTTGACTAGCGGTGCAGAGGAAAATCTTGCCAGCCCCCAAACATGATCCTTTTCTAGACACCTCTATCTTTTGGAAAATCCTCTGATAACTCCCTTGATTCTATAGAATTTGTAAAATTTAATAATTATTAAAGATTAAATGAGGAACCTATACTCTGATACCAAACGTAACGACCCCGCCTCCCGGTAACCCCCAATTAAGGGAGACCAAGAGGTCAGAGCCATTATCCCAATTAATAGGATCAAAGGTTCGACAAATAATCAATAAAAATTATCAAATTCTACCAACTAAACTGAAAGGTTGTAATAAAATAAAACTTTGCATACCTTTTTCAAAAACTTGGATATCTACTTCTATCCACATCTTGAGTCTATTCTAACTAATCCTCCTTTATACTTTAACTCTTATTTAATTCCACATATGCCACTTTACTGTTTGTCCTTTTCAAACTTGTACCTAAAACTCCGACAAATAAAACATCGGTCAGCATAATTGAATATGCCGGTATGTGGGGACAACCAAAATTCCACAAATATGGCTAACAATCTAATTATCACAATCAAGTATTTAACAAGCCAATTTATGTTTTCAATGTGTCATTCTCCACCGCTTTTGCCCTAACCCTAGAGCACCCCCTCTAGGGTTTCTCTTTTTCCATTGACTTAAGGCCACCTTCTCAATCCCGAGCTTAGTGTCTGGGGTCACCCTTCATGGTGCTCTTTAGTCATGCAATATCATAGGGCACCTTCTCAATCCCAAGCTTGGTGCCTAGGGTCACCTCTCATGGTGCCCATTGGTCTTCCCTCCTGGGCTGACCTTTTTGCATCATCTATTAGGGTGGCATGTAGGTGCGAGAATACACACTTATTTTACAATTGTGATAATCATAGTGACTTTCTAATTTGCAAGTATGAACATCCAACTGATAAGTTGCATTCAATGTGATGAATCATCCGAGAAACTCTTCGGGAAACTAATGCGATTACCCATAATTAACCACGTACCTGTCAAGCTGACTTGAATGCAGAAATAATTCAACCAATCAAGAAACCAAGCAAGCACACCAAAGTTGATCCTGAAATAGGCATCCAATTTCCTATCATTCATCATGCCATCAAGATCTATTAAACTTAGCTCGCTTCCTAGGGTTTCTAGTCCACTTTTAGGGTTTCCATTGCAATTAGGGTTTCACTTCATTTTTACAATTTTAAATCCTAATATTTATACAATTACTCACAAACCCTAATTATCTCATATATTCTTCACAAAAGCTATTAAGGTTACCTTTTAACAACATGTAACCTTAATTTTAGATTAAAGGCACAATTATCCATCAGTTAAGTCCATTACACCTCTTTTACATTAAAACTACCAGTTTTATCCTTTAAATTCATGACAATATCATTGGGCCTAATTATCATCTTTGGTTCCTTCAAGATTAACAACTCATAGTTCATTATGATCTAATTCACATATGAACTCTATTTATCATTAATTCCACCTTTATCCATTAGAAAACCCTAATTACTATATTAAGGGTATTTATCTACAATTAGGAACCTTTATACTCCAAATAGATTTGAACCATCATATCTCAGCCTTATTTATGAATTTGAACAATTTAAGCCATTAAGAGTCACAATTACATCATTAGGGTTTCAAGGCCCATTAAAGCATATTTATGCACATGAAATTCTAAATTAAACCAATTATGTGCAAATTTCATCCTTTTTGTTCTTAATGTACCTTTTTACCATTAATAGGTTAATATCAACTTTAATCATCCGTCAAACCCTACTAAATACATTAATCATCTCAAAATAGGGTTTCTTAATCGTTAATACATTAAAGTTGATAACTTCCATTACCTTTCGAATTTAAAGAGTAATTAGCTTCTAAATATATTTTTATTGGATTCCCCTCATTCTTTTGAGCAACTTTCATATTTTATGTGCATTCATCTGAGCTACGAATATGGAGATATGATTTTTGCAAATTAAACTTACTTGGACCAATCGCTGAGCGCCACGTCACCTCCTTGCATGCAACATAGCCGATTAGGAAAACATAACGCAAAGACATTTCTACCCTTAGTAAGTTGATCGATGCTTTAGCCCGTGAAGGGGCAAAATAGTCCAACGCACATCGATCGTCTTCCTCATCGCAAACCCTAGGCTGCCGTCGACCGTAGCTACTCGGGGGGGGGGGGGGTTCTCCTCCCACCTCAAAGGCCTGAGGGGCACCACCGACTGGTGCCCTGCCTCTGCCGCCCTCCGTAGTGCCTGAGGCACCACCCGACTCATAGCCTAGGTGGATGGTTCATGAGAAACCAACCTGCAACGTTCGGCATATTTGCAGCCATCTAGTGGTTGTTGTGCACGTTCCAGAGCACGGGGAAGATGGCCTCATTCGTCTGTGGTGTCGTGGGAGCATGGGGCTTCCGTCTCACTCCAATCCAAGGCTCCTAATTGCCCCTGGGTCACACTACCCCCATAGTTAGGGTTTGAATGAAAACGATGAAGAAGGAGATGTGGAAGAGAGTGGGAGACGTGGGATCTCTCTTGAACTTGAACCGGGGCTCTACCCTTTATACAGGGGTAGGTTACGAAGCCCTAGGTTGGCTTATTCATGAATTAACAAGGCCCTCTCCCAATAGGAGTCATATTCCTTCAAGGAGAAGTAATCTTCTCTCTCCTATTTATCTTCTTAGTATTCCTTATTTCATGGATAATTATAAATACGAAAATCCTCTCACTTATTCTCTTTGTACTTGCCCTTTAATCCATTGGCACAAAATTTCTATTTTCTTTTAGTAGAAAATACCCCCTTTTTAACAATGCCACCAAATTCATTAATTATGCAATCACATTATCCTCTTATTTTGTATTATTGGTATTTTCTCTTCCTTTTTATCCATTGGGGCTCCTTGGACCCCAAGAAACTCTAATATTTCGAAATCCTTTTTAGTGGACACTCAGTATCCTTCTAGATGCATCTATGTCCATTATTTCTCATTATCTTATTTATTTCTTTATTAAAATATCTCTTTTCAGGGATTTCTCTTTATCTTTCTTTTTATTTTCCTCATTGTCATTCCTTTTAACATTAGGAATCCTTTGGATACGAAAATCCACCAAGGATAACTCAATTATACCTCTTTCCACTTATTTTCCACATTTTATCATTATTTTCAATTTCTTTCTTATTAAAGAAATACTTAATTGATCTTTTCTTTTCTTTTTGCATTATCTTTGCAACTTTGGACTCCTTAGAACCCAAGGAACCCAAGAGGCACAAAATCCACCTTTGGATTATATTCTTTTGCCTTCTAGAGGTTTCTACATCTTCCTTTTCTCCATTTATTATTAATAATGGAGTTCTTTTGTCTTATCCTTGTTATTGGGCCCAATATCTAATAAATCCCACAAAACAACCAACAAGGCTATTGTAAACAAAATCATTTTATTCAAAACAAATTATATCATTATTTGTTCAAATATCTTTAATAGGAGAAATTACATTTCTATCCAAAGAACCCAAAAATTGGGGTTGTAACAATATTAGTGCAATAAATTTATCTTATCATCCTATATTTCATAGTAGATCCAAGCATATAGAGATTCGTCATCATTTTCTTCGTGATGACATTGCCAAAATTGATATTTATATCGTGCATGTGGACACAGAAAATCAGTTGATGGACATTTTTACTAAGCATCTAGCTAGATAGAAATTTAACTTTATTAGATCTAAACTGCTCATAACTACTTTGGATGAATCTGATCTTCCTTCTAGTTAGTTTCTATCTATCCTATAATATTTACTCATGTCTCGATCACCCTTGCTTGCTAAAGTGCTATAATTTCATGTTCTTTTGCCTTATTTTTCACTTGTTTTGGGTATCATTAGCAAACACTTGTTTTATAGCTAAATAGTAGTTTATTATGAGTTATATGTGCCTAAGTATGTCTAGAATGCAAAATGGACTAGAAAAATAAATTTAATTAGCACTCAAATGGCTAGAAACTAAGATTTTTAAAGTTGGGACAGAACCTCTGTCGGTCGAGTTGACAACTCGACCGATTGATGGCCGAAGGCTTTTGTACAAGGATATTCGGTCGAGTTTCCATCTCAAAAAACTCAAATGATGGATGGAAGTAGGTTTTATCAGACTATTCTCCCTCTCAACTAGAGAAAAGTCGACTGATTCCTCTTCCATCTCTCTCAAGCTCTCAACCCTAGTCCCGACCTTCCCTCTCCTAGCCCTAGCTATTCCTCATTTGACCTTCCTAGCTCATTTTCATATCTTCCCTAGGTGGTTAGATGACCTTAGGTGGTGATCTTCTCTAGTTTTGGCTCCCATTCTTCTCCATTTTGCCTCCATGGCTTCAAATAGGAGAAAGAGAGATGCCCTCGTTGGTGTTCCTTCATCCTCATCCAACACTCACATCATTCCCTATGATGATACCTTCTTTGTATCAACCAAAGCTCTAAATCGGTACAAGGAGCACCTGCCTAGGAACCCGTTTCCCTTCCTTTCTTTGTTTGATCCTTTCCCCACTAAGAAAAAAGTCATAGATGAGGTAGCCGAGTTATTTTATGATCATCACCTGCTGCCTAAGTGTCGATTATCAGTGCTATCACAATTCCATCACAAACACTAAGGCAGTTCATGAGTTCTATGTTAATCTTTCATGGAATTATGACACTCTTGTACCCCTTCTAATACTCAGGTGATTCTTACTTCCATGATTGTCGGTAAAAAAATCACTATCTCAAAAGATACCTTGAATATGTTTTTCAATGATACTGAGGTAACTGACAAATGAAGGAAAGGTTATCCTGAGTATTTTGACTTTCTAGACCCTGAGACCTTCCACAAGAAATATGATATTACTCTCCATAAAATACATAAGTTCATTAAGAAGCCTCAGTTTGTCTACAAGAAGAAATCCACCCTACCTTCCTTTACCTTGGACCTTAAAAACTACATTCTCGCTTTGGTAGTCAACTGCAATATTCACCCCAAAAAGAATCAAACTGAAATTGTAGAGAATACCACAGTGATTATGTTTTATCTGTTGAAAAACATCAGAGTCAAGTGGTCTATATATGTTCTCCCCCATATGACCTATTTTGACTCTGGGAAGAATACCGTGGTACCCACCACCCAACCTAGCCTTGATTTGTGGTCTTTTCACCTCGGCCACTGGAAAGTCTCATTTTCATGATCTTTATTACAAACCTTATATAAAGGGATTATGTATCAGTGAGACCACAACCAATAAATCTTTTTTCCTACACCCTCTTCCAACTCACCTAGAGCCTCTACCTCCACCCATGCACCTCCACCTCCACCACCATCCCGACTTTCATGTGCCTCATTTCATGTATCCAATGAAGCACTCATGGATTACATGGTGAATCAGAAGGCATTCAACCTACAAGTTTAGGAGCATCTATATCAGGATCTTTGTTCTATCATGTCTACCATGAACCTATCATGTGCCCATCCTTACCCTGTCTACTAGCCCTACCCAGGTGGTGACTATGCTTCCTTTTCATATAATCACTTCTACCCAACCCCTCCAGCTACTGCTTTCACTACTACATCCTCAGATGTTGGTGGATCAACCCCTGCACCTACCCCTGGAGTGCTACCTCTCCCTACTGGCACCATAGCTACCTTGCTTGTAGGACTTGGAACTTCTACTCCCACTTTCGCTCAAGACAAGGAGCTGAATGATCTGGGCATGTCTTGGGATGAGAAAAATGCCATGTGGCCCGGACGTGGTTTCGGTCCTTCTGCTGATGTGGAGATGCCTGACCAAGTTGATGAGGAAGTTGTTGTTGCTGATGAGGAGGCATCTGAGAATGATGGCAATGAGGATGGTTCTGATGATGATGATGATAGCTTTGTTGGTGGCTCTGGTGACGAAGGTGAACTGGTTGCCTCTGCTTCACCTTCAAATCAAGATGAGGACTATGAGCCTGAAGCTTCTGATGATGATTCTAATGATGACCCTTTGGACTTAGATAGCATATACATTTAGATGTTTTAGTTTTTAGTCTTTATATGTTGATCATATATATCTTTCTAGACTATTTTGTACTAAGACATTTGGGCACATTATTTGAGATGTATTCTTTCTATCATCATGTAGTTTTGCTAGCTTTTAGTTTGTAGTTGTTTTTTAGAACATGCTTTCTGTGTTGTAATCTTAATCATATGTATCCTTACTCTCTGGTTGACTATATCTCATGAGTTGGTGGTATGTTACCCATATTTCAGTTATGACATTGGTTGTTTGTTTCTCTCTCATCTCTGTTTGATGTCTGCTATGTGGTTGCATGTTTTATCTTGTAGTTGCATGTTTTATCTTGTAGTCAGATGTTTTTGGTTGTGCTTGGAGAAGACCTACTTTTTTGCTCTTCTACCCTCATTACTTATTAATACTGCAAAAATGGGGAGAGAAGTTCAATGTTTTGAATCTCAACTATATTGTTTTCATTGCCTATGGGATCCTTTTCTTGTCTATATATATCTTTTATCATGTGACTTGTTAAAGGATCATGTAGTATACATGTTATATAGATTTGTTTAGAAAGATTAAATATGCAGGTAAGAGTGAGCATATATTGAGGGGGCGCAATTCACATTTTTCAAATTATGAATCCCCTTGCAATTTACAAGGACAAGGTATAACTTTACATATCCTTTTCAATATGTTAAGGAATGGTTTGTCATTGTCAAAAAGGGGGAGAATGTTGACTTGAAAGTAATACATTGTCCATATTTTGATAATGAATTAACCATTCCATTCATATCTATCTAATATGTTTGTTTAAGATTGATTTTAGGTATTAGGCACATGAAAAGGATCAATATACACAAGCCCTAGTTTGTCCAAGTTCAAGTCAAAAGCAATGCAAATGCACCTTTGTGGAAAACACTCCAAACCACCTTAGAATATTTTTGTAATCATTTTTATTGATGATATGACTTGTAACTATGATGAAATAAAATCAGTGACACTTAATTCCATCGTTTGATCACTGAAAAATCATTATGGAAAATTTTGTCACGACACTTTAATTGATCGAGTTTGAATCTCGACTGATCAATGATGGATTTTTGGAAATCGTTGAATCGGTCGAGTTGTGCACTCATAGAATTCAACCAACCAACTTTCTAACCAAAGTCGATTTTAGTTGGTTGGTGGAGTTACCCCAGGACAAACTCGACTGACAGTTTGAAAATTGGCTTTATCGGATAGTGGATTAGTTGAGTTACCCTTATTGAAACTCGACCAAATGTATTGTACGAAAAATTTAGAAAAAGTGATTCCAACCATTGGAGAGTTGTTAGAAATGAAAATAGATCCCTTGCAAGTTGTAGAATGGCTATTTTTCATTCTTAAGTGAGCCTAACTATAAATAGGACTTCTTGGGGTTCATTCCAAGGTTGCTCATTCATGTTATCCTTGGTCCTTGGTATAGTCAAGTGTGATACAACCCTTTGAGCCCCTTTCACTCTCTCATTTACAAAGCATTTCGTGATTACGAGTGAGCTAGGCATGTTTTAAGAGATCTACCCCATTATTACCTTATAAACCTCTCCATCTTTCCATCTTCCCAGACCCCTTTCTCAAAGAGCAAAGGCTAAAGTGATATTCTCCAAATGAAAGAGGAGTTGTTGTTCTTCTTCAGGGATGAAGAAGGTGTGAACATATTCTCCAAGTGAAGGAGAAGGACAAAGTGGAAGATCCAATGAGCTTGGTGGGTAAATCCTCAAGGATGAAGACTTATTGCAAGGAGGAGATGTCCTAGAAAAAGGAATCGAGCTACTTGTAAGAGTGAGTAAGACCTGTTGTGAGGTAGAAGACTATCTCTTGGATAGGTAAGCTCTTGGATGTAAGGTGGTTTTCTTATATGTCTTATAATGGAATATAAGTAGACATGGGTTGGAAGGTCTTATAGGTTGACCTCTCTAGGTAGCGGACTAACGGTCTCCTAGTTTGGAGATTGGAACCACTCTTAACACCTTGTCTAAGTGTTTGTTTCAATCTCTCTCATCCTTGCTATGCTTGTTTAGATATGAACTCAAATTCAATTTTAGCATTTAGTACAATTGATATAATTTGAAGGTATAACTATTCTTGTGTGAATTTTGAAGCTCTATTCACCTCCCTCTAGAGCCCTAGATCTAACAATTGGTATCAGAGCAAGGATCTTCTCCAAAAAATATCCTACAAGATGAGAAGATGGGTGATAACCTACTTTGTTCCCTCAACCTAGAGGGAGGCTTCTCCATGCACCCCCCCTATTCTTTGATGACACCAACTTCCTCTATTGGAAGTGATGAATGCAATTCTACATTCAGGGGATGAACTTTGATATGTAAAAAGTGATGATTGCACCCTACAAGGAGCCAACTAGAGCTGTATCAACTTGGGATGAAGCATCCCTAAAGAATGCATAGCTCAATGCCAAAGCAATTAACATCCTCTATGAATCCCTCACTCCATCCAAGTTCAACCACATCTCCTTATGGGATACATCCTATGAGACATGGGACAAGTTGTGCTTCTCTTTTGAAGGCCCAAAGTAAGTGAAGGAGTCAAAGATCAACATGTTGAAAAACTTCCTAGAGAATTTCAAGATGGGGAAGAAAGGAGTTTCTGAGATGTGCCTAAGGCTCAACATCATTATCAATGACCTAGATGCCTCGGGACACACTTTGGATAGAGGAGAAATCAACTCAAAGATCTGGAGGTCTCTTCCAAAGAGGTGGGCGTCAAATATGACCTCCATAGAAGAAGTAATAAGTCTTGGTGATCTTAAAACCAAGGAGCTTATTGGAAATCTAAAAAATCATGAGCTAAGACTTGACAAGCAAGAAGAGGAAGAAAAGCAAGAAGAAAAATAATCAAGGAAGATCAAAGATAGTGCCTTCAAAGCTCAAGTTGAGGCTCTCAACCTTCAACAACAACTTTCTTGCCGGACCTCTCCCTCCTCCTCTAGCGAAGATGATGGCCCTACTGAGCATGAAGCCAACATCTCCAATGGAAATCACTTCAAAGGAAAGAAATCTTCTTCATCTACTCTAAGGTGCTACAAGTGTGGTCAAAAAGGACACTACAAGAGTGAATGTACTAAGGCTAGAAAGTCACACCACAAGATCAGCTCCAAGAATGAGGAAGAGTACAAGAAAGATAGAAAATATAAGACGAAGGACAAGAAGGAGAAGAGGCATAAAGACGCAGCTCATGCAGCTTGGGAAGGATCATCCTCTAGTGGTTCAAGCTCCAATGAAGATGGAGAGTGACACCTTGCACTCATTGCCTTTATAAGTGAATATATTGGTGAGGTAAGTAGGTAAGTTTGCATGAGTTTGTTCAAGAAACTCTTATTGACATGCTTGTTACTACCCGTTCTTCTTATTTTGAATGTAAATATAAAAATAAGAGGTTGGGTAAAATCATTGATGACTTGTAAGATAAACTTGATATTCTTGAGCAAAATGAGAAAATTCATCTTGAGAACATTGATTCCTTGCCAGGTCAATTTCTTGATCTTGAGCTCCAATATAATGGAGTTGAAGTAGAGAATGGTGTCTATCTTAAGAATATTTCATCTCTTAAGGAAAACAACTAAAGTTCCTTAATGAGCTTGAGTTACTTAAAACATAAAATGATGATCTTAACCTTATTAGTGATGCTCATAGAGATGAGGGGAATGTTTATCTTACAGAAATTCAATTGCGAAATTTTGAAAATGCTAGGTTACATAGTCAATTTAATTATTTATCTTCTAGACCTATTTTTCCTAGTAATGATGTTTCTTCTATCTCTCTTGAAAAGGATTATTATTTGACTAAAGCCCTCTATTTAGAGTCTGATCTTGTTCATGCTAGAGATGATCTTGAGAGCTTGTCTTATACTATTATATATCTTACTGATGATAATCATAGACTTAGAGCCTCTCTGCAAAAGTTCATCAAAGGAAAAAACTCCCTAAATGAAATCCTTGACTATTCTACCAAATAAAGTGGTACTAGTGGTTTGGGATTTATAGGGGGAGCTCCTAAGGACAAAAGTAAGGCCAAAGGTAAGAAAAAGAGTAAGGAAACTCCTCTTTTCACTGGAAAGTTTACTGGCTCTAAGAACCCTATGATTTTCTCTCATTGTAAAAGTGATTATCACTATTCTACTTATTTTCCTTACAAGCATAAGGGGACCAACCCAAAGATGAAATGGCCCCAAGAAAACACCGGATCCCAAAGTTTGAGTTGAGAACTGACACTCTCCTTTCCTGCAGGAAAAAGAAAAATGGATTGTTGATAGTGGTTGCACAAAGCACATGACAGGTGATATAAGCCATTTCAAAAATTTCACAAAGAAGAAAGGAGGTTCAGTCACTTTAGGGGACAACAAGAAAGGTAAGGTAAAAGGTGAGGGTGATGTAGGTGAATCCTTGTGTATCAAGAATGCTCTCTTTGTGGATGGCCTACATCACAATTTAATAAGTGTTAGTTAATTATGTGATAATGGTTACCTTGTGCTATTTACTTCTTTTGAATGCTTGCTCCTAGATTCTCTCACTTACAATGTCATACATAAGGGAACTAGGAATGGTAATGTTTACATAATTGTACTTGACTCTATTAAGTCTATTGTTGGCAGATGCCTTGTAGTCAATTTGAATGATATTTCTATTTGGCTTCGTCGGCTAGGTCATGTAAATATGCATCAACTGAAGAAGTTGAGCAAAAAGGACTTGGTCAAGGTACTTCCCAAATTGGATTTTAAAAGGATGAGAAATGCCAACTTTGTGCCCAATGAAATCAAACCAAGTCCTCCTTCAAATCCAAAGGAGTCCTTAGTCCCAAGAGAGCTCTTGAACTTCTCCATATTGATCTATTTGGACCTATGAGAACTCAATCATTTCGTGGTTCCAAGTATTTTCTTGTTATTGTCGATGATTTCTATTGATATACTTGGACCTTGTTTCTTGTTTCTAAGAGTGATACTCTTGATGTTTTCTCTAGTTTTTGCAAATGAGTTGAAAAAGAAGCCTCTTGTCGGATTGTTTCCATTTGTAGGGATATTGGGGGAGAATTTGAAAATGATCTTTTTGAATGTTTTTCTTAAGAATCAGGCTATGTGCTTAACTTCTCTTCACCTCGAACACCTCAACAAAATGGGGTTGTAGAGAGGAAGAACATGTCACTATAGGAAAAGGCTAGAACCATGGTTTTAGAGTATGACAATATAAAGAAATTTTGGAACGAAGTTGTTAGTGCCTCATGTTTTGTGCAAAATCAGGTTTTCACACATCCTTCTTTGAAGAAAATCCCCTATGAGGTATGGTGTGGTAGGAAGCCTTCTATGGAGTATTTTCACATTTTCATATGTCCTTGTTTTATTTTGAACACAAAATATTTTCTCAACAAGTTTGATCTGAAATCGTACAACGCTTTCTTTCTTAGCTATAACACTACTAGCAAGGCTTATAAAGTGTATAATGTTGATCTATATAAAGTAGAATAATCTATTAATGTCACATTTATTGAGACTGGCCCCTTTGTTTCCAATGATATTGTTAATTGTGATGTTTCATATGAAGTAATTCCTATCCTGAAAGAATTCAACATCACTCAAAAAGGAAAAGAGTTGGCCACTCAAGTAGAAGAGATAGATGAAGAAAATAAGTATCCAACTCCCCACTATGCAAAGAATCATCCTAAAGAGCTAATCATAGGTGACCCCTTTGAAAGAGTGAAGATGTGGGCTGCCTACAACAAGGAACAAGAAAACATTGCCTTCATCTCACAACTTGAACCAAAGAATGTGAAAGAAGCTCTTGGAGATGATGAGTGGATCCTAGTCATGTAGGAAGAATTAGAGAAATTCGAGAACAACAAAGTGTGGACTCTTATTCCAAGACCACGTGATAGAAAGATCATTGGCACCAAGTGGGTCTACCAAAACAAGCTAGATGAAAGTGGAAAGGTGGTAAGAAACAAAGCAAGGTTAATGGCTCAAGGCTACAATCAACAGGAAGGTATAGATTTTGAAGAAACATATGCACCTATAAATAGACTGGAGTCCATTCATATATTGCTTGCTTTTTCTAGTTATAAGAATTTTCTTATATATCAAATGGATGTTAAAAGTGCATTTTTAATGGTACAATTGAGTTGGAAGTGTATGCTGCACAAACTCTGGGCTTTGAACATGATAGTTTACCTAACCATGTTTATCTATTTTTGAAAAGCACTCTATAGACTCAAACAACACCTCAAGCTCAGTATGATAAATTAAAGAACTTTTTGTAAGATCATGGGTATATCATCGACAAAGTAGATTTGACCTTGATTCTTAAACACACTTCTAACAATTTTCCTATCATTCAAATCTATGTTGATGATATCATTTTTGGTGGAACTAATCTTGATCTTTGCAAGGAGTTTAGTGATCTTATGCAGAGTGAGTTCAAGATGAGAATGATGGGTGAGCTTACATTCTTCCTCATCTTTCAAATCAAGCAAACTAAAGATGGGAAATTCATCAACTAAGGCAAGTACACAAGTGAGCTACTCAAGCACTTTGGGATGGAGTAACACCGAGCCGATGGATACCCCCATGTCAAACACTGCCAAACTTGATAAAGATGAAGAAGGTGAGAAAGTGGATGAGAATCTATATAGAGGTATGATTGGAAGTTTATTTTATTTAACTACCTCTAGACCTGATATAATGTTTAGTGTTGGCTTGTGTGTTCACTTTCAATCAAATCCCAAGAAATCACATCTTATAGTTGTTAAGAAGATTTTAAGGTGCTTAACCAAAACCCAAAATTTTGGACTATCGTATCCCAAGTCAAGGGACTTTACTCTTATGGCTTATAGTGATGTTGATTATGCAAGATGTTTGATTGATAGAAAGTGCACAAGTGGCACTTGCTTCCTCCTAAGACCATGCTTGGTGCCTTGGTTTTCCAAGAAACAGAGCACAATGGCTTTATCAACTATCGAGGTTGAATACATTACAGTCGGGAGTTGTTGTGCCCAGGTTCTATGAATGACGCAAATGATCCAAGAATTTAACATTTATTTTGATACTTATCCATCTTTTATGATAATACTAGTGTAATTAATTTATATTATAATCCTATATTGCATAGTGGAGCCAAGCACATAGAGGTTCTTCATCATTTTCTTCATGATCACATTGCCAAATAGGATATTTATATCACGCATGTGGACATGGAAAATCTATTGACAACCTTTAGCTAGAAAGCAATTTAAATTTATGAGATCTAAACTACTCATAACTACTTGGGATGAATCTGACATGCCTTCTAGTTAGTTGCTACTGACCTGCCTAAATCACACGTCCAAAAATGGAGGCGGATTTGAAGTTAGTCAGACTTTTACATTTATAACCCGAATCCTTCTAGGCCCCCGCAACTTTGTTTACAGGGTCGAAGTAGATATACGGAGTAAAACACATGGACAAGGGTGGTAGTGTTGAGAACCCAGAATTGACACACAACTCTCCGGCAGGTGTAAAGAGATAATAAATTCCCAAAAGGGAAACAACAAGATGTCACAAACAAAACAAAGAAAACTATCTCCAACTGGAGCTACAAGAAAGGTTTAAGGTTTTAGTCATTTAGCAGTTTTTAGGTGTTTTCATGCAACAGAAATAGAAAGATAAAACTAGAGCTAGAGCAAGGTACGAAGGATAAGACTTCAGTAAAACAAGCGGTAGCAGTAACATCCTGCACCCCTCCTCTCAGAGCGGGTACCTCTAACCAAGCATCAACACCCCTCTCGAGGTTGCTGAACTTAAGTTAGAGTGGAATGTTACTGAAACAACTTCGTTCCAGGCACTCTCGTACTCCAGAATCAGACCAAACACTAGAGCCACAACACAACTCTCGAAGTTGTTGCTGTTGGTATATGTATGCCCGTAGAGCCATCCCAAGCGATTGCACGGAGTCAGATATTAATTAATCAGTTAATGTGATTATTTGGTTAATTAATGAATTCTGGAATATTCTAATTAATCCATGAGTGTTTTAATTAACGCAACGTTTCTATTTATCGATGGGTTTAGGAAACCCTATTTCCCTTCGTATCCTTTTTAAAGGAGTATTGATGACCGATATCTATATAAGATAGATAGACGCTTTTCTGTTTACGCATACGTATGTAAACCTAGCCATCGCCGTCCTTAGGAGATAAAGGAGAGCAACGCGCCGCTAGCACGCCGCCGCAGAGACACGCTCCTTCCCACCGGCTTGAGAAGTGCGACGTGGAGTTTCGTCCATCCGCGTGGACGAAGTAGAGACGCAGACGCCTTGACGCATGCGTTCGGAGGACGTCGACGACCACCTATACGTGCTGCGAGCAATGTACGTCACTGCCGCAAAGGAGCATTGCCGGATCAACCTGCGACAGCGAACGGGAGAGAAGATCCGTCCGTGTTGGACAAGCAGCATTGCACCGTCGTGCAGTGGGACATCGCCGGACTTGCTCCGCGATAAGGTATATCCCGCAAACCTTTTTTCGAATACGCTGTTATCGACGAGATCCTATTACGGGTTGCGTGGATTTAGTTGCTTCCGCAGCGCATGTTTTCTCCACAAAACCCAACAGTGGTATCAGAGCAGCGTCGATCTACGGCGTATTTGGATTAGTTTTGATATGATCGAATCGTTGTATACTATTTTTAAGTTGCATACGATGCGAATTAAACATGTTAATGTACAAATCTAAACCTAATTCCACATACGCAGCAGGCTACTGTTTTTGACGTTTTGGACGGGGTCGACTATGGAAAATATAGATTTCCCGCACAGGGGCGCTGCCCCTGTGTACCTCGCATTGTCTGCGTGGGAGTCAAAAATTATTTAATGGGGAATGTCCCGCATTAAAAGTACTACAATTTTAAATATGTATATACGTATATGTAGATATACATATGATAGCATGCACGTCGCCTTTAAAATATGTTTTATGTGGTGAATGCATACACGGTTATGGCCAAGTATCCCCTTTTATGAATGTTGTGAATGAATGTGGATGTTGATCTTGTGGATATGTTTGTTTGTGAATTATATGGATGTATAATGGTTACATATGGATCCTTTGTATAAAGTATTCGGCTTGCATGTCGAGCCTCATCTCTTACTTCAAAGTGTAATTAATTCTTTCCTTTTATGTTTGTACTCATATGATGTAATAGAGATAGGATTAGTTTTAGTCTTTGTAAACTTGATGTAAGGAGGCCACTTGAAGATCCAACTCCAAGGAGTGTCCATGGAGAAGCACCATGAAGATCTAATTCCAAGAAGCAAACTGAAGATCCAACTCCAAGGAGTGTCCATGGAGAAGCAACAAGAAGATCCCATTCCAAGAAGCAACTTGAAGTTCCAACCTCACGAAGCATCCATGAAGTTGTTCATTGTAATGTTGATCATTACATGCTTACAGGTTGATTCACAGGTGTTGCATGAGATGCATAAGACCATAGGTGGACCGTAATCCTTTGTTGCTCTAAAGGATTACAATAGTATGGCCATAACCGATGTATTTGTGTTTGTGATTGCATGTCTATCGTTTGTGGTTGTGGATATAGTAGTATATGATACGTACTATAAGTATGTGGTGTTTGGATATGTATATGTATTAATAAAACCCCTCAATTAATAATATTAAGTTTTAGTTTCCTTCCATAAAGCAACACACATGAAAAGCTTGATCGATAATGTGTGGGCACGCCTCCGCGTGGTACACTGTCTATCTCGTGGAAGTGTGATGGTGCACTACTACAGAAATAGCATTCAGTGTCGCTTTTCTGGGCGTCGGTTATTAAGGAAAACCGACGCCTAACATATCAGGCGTCGGTTGTTTAATAAAACCGACGTCTATATTCGAAGACCAGCCAGACACGGGTACCGCTTTGTATTAAGCGTCGGTTTTTTTATAAACAACCGACGCTTAAAGTCGCCCGCGAAATCCATTTTTCGATAAAAAAAATAGTGTCATTTTCAGCGTCAGTTATCCCTCTCTAACCGACGCTGAAGGTGGTTCCCGCCAAAAATTTCCATGAAAATATCGTCCAATTGGACATCGGTTGTTTCAACCAACGGACGCTAAAGATGTTTAGGCGTCGGTTGTTGTAAACAACCAACGCTATTTGCGAACTTATAACCCCCAGCGATCGCCCGACTCTTCCCCTTTCTTCTGTTTCATTGCTACCCTATTGCGGCGATTTTCCCTGTTGCGGCGACTTTCCAGCGCTTCTCTGCTGCTGCTGCTCTCCGGCGCTTCTCTCCGGCGCCCCATCTCCGGCGTCCTTCTTCTCCGGCGCCCTTCTTCTCCGCCGCCCCTGCTACTGCTGCTGTCCGCTCGTCGCCGCCGGTCGTTGCCCACCGCCCCTGCTCTCCTGTAGTCGTCGCCGCCAGTAGAAGCAGCTACGGTGCTGTCGCCGTCACCTCCGCCCCTGCCGGTAGAAGCATCTTTACTCGTGCTGTCCTCGTGCAAGGTAACCCACAAACCTTCACCACCTTTTTTGTCCTCTGCCTTGCTTTTCTCTGTCGCCGCCAACCTAGAACTCACGCAGGCAGCGCCTGAGTAGGTGCCAGGGCACGCCTAGGGTCCCAAGCCCAGGTGCCCTGCCTAGATAGGCCTCTGGGCAGATGCTTGGGCGGCGCCGGGGCACGTCTAGGCTGCACATCTAGTGGATTTTTTGCTAAAAGTTATTTACTGATTGTGTTTATTTAATATGTACTGATACATATGTGATATACCAATCTGATAGTCCATGATAGAACAAAACATAATGATGTTGACTGCAACTTTGTGTGTCATGCTATTCTTAATTAAGTGTATATTTACTTCATAATTGAATGTTTAAGTAAGTTATAGATATCTTGATGATGAACTGTAATGCACACATGTGACATGTTTGGAATGTAAATGATGAACTGTAATGCACACATGTTTAACTTATTTTATTGTTGAGTATATTGAGAATCCTAATCACCCTTCTTGCTTAATGATGAACTGTAATGCACACATGTGAATGCTTGGAATTTAAATGATGAACTTTTCCCTAAATTGCCAATCATGCTTTTAAAGACATCAATAATCACCCTAATTTGAAGAACTAGGATTTTAGGTATAAGAATGACAACACATTATTTGTTGGCCTAGAAACCCGTCCAAGATTTACTCATTAGGAGTAAATCTTGGATAGTCCCCGGTTTGGGACTGTTCTTGAACACCTAATCTCACTTAGGATGTAAGTGTATAATGTGTATTGAGTTTTCGAGAAAATTTTGGTAGCATTTCCCCGTTTGTTCTCTAAGTACATATGTACTTAGAGAACAGCGGGGAAATGCTGCCGAAATTTTCTTGAAAACCCAATACACATTATACACTTACTAGTGAGATTAGGTGTTCAAGGATGGGATAGGTGGTACACATTTATTATATATAAGAATGACATCACATGTGTTTGTTGGCCTAGAATGTGAACAATCATTGTTTTTTATATTACTTGTACATTGATATAAATTAGAATGAACAATCACTAAATTATATACTGTTTGTATGGAGTCCGGCTTCATTGTAGATATCTATTATTGTGTTTGTTGGCCTAGAAACCCGTCCAAGATTTACTCATTAGGAGTAAATCTTGGATAGTCCCCGGTTTGGGACTGTTCTTGAACACCTAATCTCACTTAGGATGTAAGTGTATAATGTGTATTGAGTTTTCGAGAAAATTTTGGTAGCATTTCCCCGTTTGTTCTCTAAGTACATATGTACTTAGAGAACAACGGGGAAATGCTGCCGAAATTTTCTTGAAAACCCAATACACATTATACACTTACTAGTGAGATTAGGTGTTCAAGGATGGGATAGGTGGTACACATTTATTATATATAAGAATGACATCACATGTGTTTGTTGGCCTAGAATGTGAACAATCATTGTTTTTTATATTACTTGTACATTGATATAAATTAGAATGAACAATCACTAAATTATATACTGTTTGTATGGAGTCCGGCTTCATTGTAGATATCTATTATTGTGTTTGTTGGCCTAGAAACCCGTCCAAGATTTACTCATTAGGAGTAAATCTTGGATAGTCCCCGGTTTGGGACTGTTCTTGAACACCTAATCTCACTTAGGATGTAAGTGTATAATGTGTATTGAGTTTTCGAGAAAATTTTGGTAGCATTTCCCCATTTGTTCTCTAAGTACATATGTACTTAGAGAACAACGGGGAAATGCTGCCGAAATTTTCTTGAAAACCCAATACACATTATACACTTACTAGTGAGATTAGGTGTTCAAGTATGGGATAGGTGGTACACATTTATTATATATAAGAATGACATCACATGTGTTTGTTGGCCTAGAATGTGAACAATCATTGTTTTTTATATTACTTGTACATTGATATAAATTAGAATGAACAATCACTAAATTATATACTGTTTGTATGGAGTCCGGCTTCATTGTAGATATCTATTATTGTGTTTGTTGGCCTAGAAACCCGTCCAAGATTTACTCATTAGGAGTAAATCTTGGATAGTCCCCGGTTTGGGACTGTTCTTGAACACCTAATCTCACTTAGGATGTAAGTGTATAATGTGTATTGAGTTTTCGAGAAAATTTTGGTAGCATTTCCCCATTTGTTCTCTAAGTACATATGTACTTAGAGAACAGCGGGGAAATGCTGCCAAAATTTTCTTGAAAACCCAATACACATTATACACTTACTAGTGAGATTAGGTGTTCAAGGATGGGATAGGTGGTACACATTTATTATATATAAGAATGACATCACATGTGTTTGTTGGCCTAGAATGTGAACAATCATTGTTTTTTATATTACTTGTACATTGAAGGATTGCTAATTGATAAAAGATCACAATTTTAGAGACATGTATGTTTATACAAATGCTAAATGTTTTCCTTATTCTAGTTGATACAAATGCTAAATGTTTTCCTTTTTAATGAAATTTTCAGATGGCTCACCATGATGAGAATGATGTCCATGATGAGCATGAAGTCCATGATGAGCATGCTGTCCATGACGAGCATGGCGAGGATACCAACGTAAGTTCTAAAAACATATCCCGTATTTCTATAAAATTCATTATCTTCTAGTTATGTCATATATCCGGTATTTCTATATTGGCTTAATTCAATGTGTTTATTTTTGTCAAATTTTAGGTTGATGATGCACAGCTACCCACTGAAGCAATTGAGCAACTTGATGCGCAGCAACAAAAACTTAACAAGAAAAGGGGTATCACTCTGTTGAAAAAGTTACTTGCGCTGAGTGGCAGTGGATCCAAATTGGTTGTGGAGTTTGATAATGGAGGGAATGCAATTGGAGTGAACCGCAATAATTTTATAAACTATCTTGGGGTTGTCACTCGAAGCCATTGTGGTGTTAAGTATGATAATTGGCATAAAGTTCCTCAGGCGAAGAAAGACTTGATATGGAAAGATTTATGCGTGAGTTATTATTATTTGCAATTCTATTTTGTAGATTACAAATTCTATTATTTGCAATTATATTTTTGGTACTAGTTAATAACATTTCTATTTTACAGAATCTGTTTGCATTGGATGAGATGTTGCATCGTAAAAGTGTGATGCAACGCGCTGGAAAGATGCTTAGGAATTACAGGACAAATCTGAACAGAGAATACATAAGACAGGGTGATAAGAAGAAGAAGTTAGCCCTTGAACAATGGAACTTCTTGGACAAAGAAGATTGGGACAATTTTGTTGCTTCAAGAAAATCTGAAGAATTCAAGGTATTAGGCGTCACTCCCATTTTAATTAATATACATTGTATTCAGCTATTCAAGATTAACATTTAGTGCTACTAACCTAATTATAAATGTGCATACTAACTAGGCCCTCAGTGACGCACAAAAAGCAAGGCGTGCACTGAATGTACATGACCATACTATGGGTCCAAAAGGCTATGCAAGCGTTCGCCAAAGACTACAGGCGGAGTCTGCGGCTACTCAGGAGTCTGCGACTACTCAGGAGTCTGCGGCCACACCCTTCCCTCGCCATGATATCTGGATAGCTGGCAGGAAAAACAAGAAGGGTGAAATAAAGAAGCCCGAAACTGCTGAGGCGGCTGCAAAAATGGTAAAATACAACTCTTAGAGAAATCATTTGAATATTGATTATTTGTGGTGTTAACTTACCAATTTTTGTTTATGGTGATTAGCGGGAGCTGCACGAGCAGAGGAAACAAGGCACGTTCATCCCTCAGGGCACAAGGGATGAATTGACAGTTGCTCTGGGTAACCCAGAGCATCCTGGACGTGTTAGAGGTGTCGGCGCTGGTGTGGGCATCAAAGCATTCTTTGGGCCATCCCAGCGCAAACCCAGAGCGGGACTTTCTCAAGAAGAGGTAACATATTCTATTTTTATAATGTTACTGCAAAAGGAAATTCATTAATAAAAAGCTAATATTTGTTTTATCCATGTATAGGAGAATAAGAGAGTCGAGGATATAGTTGCTAAGAAGCTCAACGATGTGGTTGCTGAGAAGGTCAAGGAAGAATTGCTGCGGTGGCAGGCATCTCAGGCTTCCAATCAGCCTATGCCGACCCACTCTTCTCTTGGTGCACAGACTGCAAGTAATCCTGGAGACCCATCGCCTAACACGTCTGCTGTAAGTATTGTTTATGACATTGTAGCTAGTCTTTTCAAGATGATATGTTTTCAAGATGATATGTATATATGTATAACATTCTTTACGTAAATTTGTAGGCATTGAAGCCATGCCGCTTAAGAATGGAAAACTATGTTGTTGCAGAGGCGCAAGCTTACCAGTCCCTTCCTGGGGCAACGTTTCATGGGACTCCAATGCCGCAGGGCTACATTCGTGTGAGCCCGATACATGTATTACCCGATTGGAGGGAAGTTGAGTTGCCATATGCCCACCCAGATATTGATACACTTGGTGAGGCAGAAAGCGGGGTCATATTGTGGCCCAAAGCAGATGTCCTCTACACGACTGAAATTGTAAGATAAATTTACATTGATTTAGACTGTTAATGTGTATATATGATGTCAACTGATCTAAAATTATATATACAGGTTAAAAAGAAGACACCAGGAGCACCTAGGCCTCCACCTCCAATTCCCGCATTACCAACTTGGGTTCCAACTGACCTACAATACCCGTTAGGTCCTGCTTGTAGGGGAATGGCATGTTGGCTACGGGCACATAATATACTTTGCCCTATAATTGTTTCTTTAGATGCAGATTATGCAGGTCAATCATACGACAGCTCTTTATTTATACAAGATATTATTGAGCTGTTTATGTATGATTGGTTGAATACATCAATGATAGAGACATGGATAAGGTGAGATCTTGTTTATACATCCATATACCTTGTGTAAGATCCGGTGATCTAGTTTCTTATATATTAATGCATACGTCTATATGTTTTGCAGCTACTTAATCGAAGATCATTGCAAACCATTTGCATATGATCATGTGGGATTTTTGATTCCATCATTGATTAGTATGGTAGCTAAAGACCCTGATAGTGTTCAACAATACTGTATAGATGCTTTTACAATTTTTGGTCATCAAATGAAGACGATAATAATAGCTCCATTCAATGTCAAGTAAGTTTGCTTTATTTATAATTTGGACTTAAGAAAATTCCATTATTATTTTGCATTTTGAGTTATTAATTGTTAACTTTTTACCTCTAGTGGTAGACATTGGGAGTTACTAGTTATTGTCCCTGGGACGTTCACTGTTTATTATCTAGATCCCGCAGGAAGTACATTAAACACTAAAATTGGACACGTAATGAGAATGGCATTATTCTGGTGAGAAATATTTCATTTTTTATATCCGTTAACATCTTTTATTACATTACTATTTACTTATGCAACTTAGTGTGTTATATTAACATGTAGGGGTTTAGATGCATTCAAAAATGCTGGAGGAAAGGTCCCAAGGAAAAAGAACCAGCCATTGTCTTGGGAGAACGTAAAAGTAAGTTCCCGACTCCCCGACTCCAATGTATATATTATTGATGTGAATTGTGCTTAGTTGTATTATTTTGTATGTTTCAATTTATAGTGCGCTACACAAGACAATGGCTGGGCATGCGCATACTATGTGATGCGATTTATGCAGATGATTATCAAACATGCCGCATTGGACATCGATACCATACATGAGGTATTATATATAGTCTCATTAGTTAGTATGAAATATATCAATCTTATTTTTATATTATTACTTATATATATACATCATTCTCTTTGCAGGTGTTTAAAATTGACCACACTATAGGCAAACGCTTAAAAAATGTACATGCTCCATATACGAGGGAAGCATTAAATGAAGTAAGAGAAGAATGGGCAATAGCTGTACAAACAGTGGCAACTGTAAGATATAATTGGGATGTTGATAGTGATGATGAATGATACTTTGTAAATGAATGTTTCTGAATGTTAAAACATGTATTTGAATGATTCTATATGTGTGAACGTGACAATTGAATTGATGTCTGAATGTATCTACTTGTGTGAATCTTTTTATGTTAATTTTGCAGGTTTGTGGCCTGTTTGTAGGCTGATATCAATGGATGTCGTAAACCTGCAGTTCAGAAAACTGAACTGCAGGTTCACATCCTGCTGACTAGCCACAGCAGGCCTGCAAACAGATTTATAAAAAAAAAAATAGATATAGGCGTCGGTTATTTACCGATAACCGTCAGCACAGACTTACAACGTCGGTTTTTTGTTGAACACCGACGCCAAAAGTGTTCGCGCTACAGGAAATGGGAGTCATCTAGGACACTTTTCTGCGTCGGTTGTTTAGTATATAACCGACGCAGAAAGTGTCCTAGATGACGCTGTTTTCTGTGGCGCGAACCCTTTTGGCGTCGGTGTTTTATAATAAACCGACGCCTTTATGTTAAATAGGCGTCGGTTTTTTAACCGACGCTGAAGTGTCCAACCTTTTAGCGGCGGCCACATAGGCGTCGTTCAGAAACTGACGCCAAAGGGGGTTAAACAACCGACACTAAAAGGCACTTCTGTAGTAGTGGTGGGTGTGTGGGTCTGCCTCCGCAGGGTGCACACTCATCGTGTTGGCTTATGGGTTGGACTTGACTAGGGAACCTTGATAGGATCAAGTACCTAGAGGCACACAGATGCATCATGGCAAGGAGTTGTACATGATCATCTATCCAAGAGTTGCATATGATGCAATTGGCAAAAGTTGCCTACCTTAGTATTTGGTCTTTGACGTCGGCGTTGGCTGGGCATTGATCCATTTATTTTGGGTCTTGGCTCACTAGAAGGTTGTGCGTTGCAATCTTCCGAGTTGATAGTGAGGGCTATCAATTTGAATAAAATAGTGGGAGCATAATTAATTAAAGGCCTAATTAATCTCGTTTATCAAATCTTTACAAGTCAAAATGTTTTGGACTAAATGCAAAATTTTCTTTTGTAGCAATCAAATGGCAAGCAACAGCCACACTTTCTCGTTGCGATCGGTCCTTGAGAAGGACAAACTTACCGGAACCAACTTTCAAAACTGGTTTAGGACGTTGAGAATTGTTCTCACACATGAGCGTAAGCTCTATGTCCTTGAAACACCAGAGCCAGAGGAGCACGCCGTAAATGCGCCCAAGGCTGAAAAGGATGCTTACAAGAAGCACCTTGATGATGTCGTAGATGTCAAGTGCCTAATGTTGTGCTCAATGAACTATGAGTTGCAAGAGCAACATGAGAACATGAATGTCATGGAGATGGTAACACATCTCAAGAACATGTATCAACATCAAGCAAGACAGGAGAGATATGATGTCTCAAAGGTGTTGTTCAAAAGCAAGATGAAAGAGGGAGACTCAGTTGGCACCCATATACTCACCTTGATTGGGTACGTGGAAAGCCTATCCAAGCTGGGATTTCCTCTAGGTCAAGAGTTGGCCACTGATGTGATTCTACAATCATTGCCTGAGTCATATAATCATTTTGTCATGAACAACAACATGAAAAATTTTGACAAGCCGTTGTCAGAATTGTTGGGCATGTTGAGGACAGCTGAAGCACAGATGAAGAAAGACAAGCCCAAGTCTGTGATGATGATCAACAAGACAAAGGGAAAGTCAAAAGGCAAAGGCAAGGCTAAGAAAAGTTCTAAATCCGGGAAGAAGCCAAAGTCATCCGTGCTCAAAGCTAAAGGTGGGATCTCCAAAGAAGGCAGTTGTCACCATTGTCACCAGCCTGGACATTGGAAAAGAAACTGTCCTCTCTACCTGGAGGAACTGAGGAAGAAGAAGCAGGGGATAGAGATCTCCACTTCAGGTATATACGTTATTGAGATAAACTTAAATACTTCTTCATCATGGGTACTGGATACCGGATGTGGATCTCACATATGTTCTAATATGCAGGATCTGATAAGAAGTAAGCCTTTACGAAAGGGCCAAGTCGAGCTGCGGGTTGCTAATGGAGCAAGAGTTGCTTCCACCGCAGTTGGAGTTATTAGTTTATATTTACCTACGAGCCTTGTAATAGAATTATAGAATTGCTATTGCGTACCTGCCATTAATAGAAATATTATTTCTGTATCTTGTATGGACAAGAGTGGATTTGAATTTCACATTAAGAATGGAATTATTTCTATATCTAAAGATGAGATCTTTTATGGCAATGCCCCTATGTCTTATGGTATCTACTTGTTAGAACTTGAGACTAGCATATATAACGTAAATACTAAAAGGTTAAAACTTGACAACTCAAACAAAACATTCTTATGGCATTGTCATCTTGGGCACATAAACGAGAAGCGCATATCTAGACTCCATAAGGATGGTTATCTAGACTCTTTTGATTTTGAATCATTAGAGACATGTGAGGCATGTTTATTAGGGAAGATGACCAAAACTCCTTTCACTGGACATAGTGAGAGAGCCAGTGATCTGCTAGGGCTCATACATACTGATGTATGTGGACCTTTTAGATCAAATGCTAGAGGAGGCTATCAATACTTCATTACCTTCACTGATGACCTCAGTAGGTATGGCTATGTATATCTTATGAAACACAAGTCAGAAACTCTTGAAATGTTTAAGACTTTCATGAATGAAGTAGAGAAGCAACTTGGTAAGAGTATTAAAGCACTCCATTCAGATCGAGGTGGTGAATACTTAAGCCAAGAGTTTGAGGACCTTCTGAGAGACCGTGGTATTGTATCACAATGGAATCCACCTGGTACACCACAACATAATGGTGTGTCACAAAGAAGGAATTGTACATTATTAGACATGGTACGATCAATGATGAGTTCAGCCGAACTTCCAATATCATTCTGGGGATATGCTCTAGAAACTGCAGCGTTTACACTTAACCGTGTACCTTCCAAATCGGTTCAAAAGACACCATATGAGATATGGAATGGGAATCATCCCAATTTGTCTATGTTAAAGATTTGGGGATGTGAAGCTTATGTTAGGAAAAAATTTCCTGAAAAGCTTGGACCCAAATCGAAAAAATGCTATTTTGTTGGATACCCCAAGGAAACTCGGGGATACTACTTCTACACACCAACTGACAACAAAGTGTTTGTTGCTAGGACTACTGTATTTCTTGAAAAGGAATTTATTTCCAAAGGAATTAGTGGGAGGAATGTAGAGTTCGAAGAAGTTCGAGACCAACAAGAAAGCAGAGAACCTGAGGAGGTACATAAGGAACATGAAGACTCACAAGTTGTTGTGGAATTTCAAGTTCCAAATGTAACACATGAACCTCGTAGGTCTAGTAGGACACGACTTGAGCCTGAGAGATTTGGATTTCTCGTGACTCAAGATAGTGACGAATTGGGCATAGCAGATGAGCCAACTTCCTATCTAGAAGCTACTAAGGGACCAGAATATGAGAAATGGCTCAAAGCCATGAGATCTGAGATGGAATCCATGTACACCAACAAGGTATGGACCTTGGTGGATCCACCCAAAGGGGTAAGACCCATAGGGTGCAAGTGGGTCTTCAAGAAGAAGACTGACATGGATGGAAATGTTCAAACCTATAAAGGTAGATTGGTTGATAAAGGATTCTGTCAAATTGAAGGTGTTGATTATGACGAGACCTTCTCACCAGTTGCCATGGTTAAATCCATCAGAATCATGCTTGCCATTGCAGCTTATCATGACTATGAGATTTGGCAGATGGATGTTAAAACAACATTCCTTAATGGGAATTTACTCGAGGATGTGTACATGACACAACCTGAGGGTTTTATCGATCCAAAGGAAGCCAATAAAGTATGTAAGCTACAAAGGTCAATCTATGGATTGAAGCAAGCATCTCGGAGCTGGAATCTACATTTTGATGAAGTAGTCAAAAAGTTTGGCTTTAGTCAAAATGAAGATGAACCTTGTGTTTACAAAAGGGTTAGTGGGAGCACAGTCGTATTTCTCATATTGTATGTGGATGACATACTATTGATGGGAAATGACATCCCTACTCTTCAGACAGTAAAAGGTTGGCTAGGGAAGACTTTCTCTATGAAGGATTTAGGTGAAGCATCCTATATACTTGGGATTAAGATCTATAGAGATAGATCTAGAAGGCTTCTAGGCCTAAGCCAGAGCACATACATTGACAAGGTGCTAAAGAGGTTTAGCATGGAGGGTTCTAAGAGAGGTAACTTGCTCATGTCCCATGGGGTTACAATCTCTAAAGCCCAATGTCCTAGTTCATGTGATGAACGGGCACGCATGAGTAAGATTCCATATGCATCAGCAATTGGATCTATCATGTACGCAATGTTATGTACTCGTCCTGATGTGTCGTATGCTTTGAGCATGACGAGCCGGTATCAGTCAGATCCAGGTGAATGTCATTGGACAGCCATAAAGAACATCCTAAAGTACTTGAGAAGGACTAAGGATCAATTCTTGGTATACGGTGGTGAGGAAGAGCTCGTGGTAAAGGGTTACACCGATGCTAGCTTCCAAACTGACAAAGATGACTACAGATCGCAATCTGGATTTGTGTTTTACCTGAACAACGGAGCTGTAAGCTGGAAGAGTTCCAAGCAAGAGACGGTTGCGGATTCTACAACAGAGGCCGAATATATTGCCGCATCTAATGCTACAAAGGAAGTTGTGTGGATCAAGAAGTTCATTTCTGAACATGGAGTGGTTCCAAGCGCTGGTGATGCAATTGAGTTGTTTTGCGACAACAATGGATCAATTGCACAAGCTAAAGAACAAAGATCGCACCAACGTTCCAAACATATTCTACGGCGGTTCCATCTCATACGAGAGATCGTACAACGAGGAGATGTGAAGATTTGCAGAGTACCTACAGAAAGCAATGTGGCTGACCCGCTCACAAAAGAACTTTCACAGCAGAAACATGACGGACATGTTTGATCACTTGGATTGAGATTCATGAGTGATTGGATATAAGTGCAAGTGGGAATCTGTTGGTATGTATGCCCATAGAGATTATCATTCGATTATTGTAATGGGATACTATGTAAATGATTTGTAATACTACATTGATCATATCAATAAAGGCAAGTTTCCAATCTATATATTTGTGTTTTATATTGTGAGATGACCATAAAACTTATAGATGTCTATAGAATAATATACTCAATGACATATATCTTCGGGTTGATGACCTGAACAGTGAGATCATATGTATGCTAAGAGTATGTATTCTTGTTTTGTCCCTAATCGGTTTTTATCGTGGAAATATCCATAGACATCAATAACACATAAGATTAGAATGTATGTTGGTTGATGGAAGAATCTCATTATCCATGATATGGAGATATCAAACCAAATACATAGATACTTGTTAGAGAACAGTGTATCGGATAGACCCACCTTGAGAGTGACACATGGATACCATGATTGGTAGTTAGAGTCACATCTCATAATGATGGTGGTGATTGTGGTTATTAGACCTGAAGTCACTACACTTATCACATGTCGTTCGGTGTACTTTGACATCATCCACCGTGGTCCTGAATAAGGATTTCTATAAAGATGGTGCTTGGGTGCACTGTGACACATGGGGATGATTGTGAGTGATGTAGATGGAATTTTTCCTTCCTACGGGAGTTTGATATTCTGACCACTTGATAAATGAGACTGAGAAATGCATGGCCATGCTGATGCGAGTCAATATGTGATATTGAGCTTACATATATCTCAGACAGTCTGCTCTAGTTCAAGGAACATGGATTGAACGTTGAAAAGGATAACATTTCCATGACTTGAGTTCAATCCGGATATCAGCGACAAAGGAACTATACAATCACTATAACACCAATGATGAACGATAGGTTAAGTTGTTCTCCAACTTCTCCAATTACTTGGGTAGCAATGAAGTCTTGCTAGATACCAATCATTGTTTGTGAAATCATAATATGATTATGGATATCACTGCCAACGTAATTTGGAGCCTACCAGGTCACACGCATAGGATGTATTGGAATAGGAGTATAATTGTGGATTTGATTGGAATTGCTCCGAATCACATTGATTACTAAAATGTTTATGTAATAGATTAGAATAATATTGGAGTGACTGGCTCTTAGTGCAAGTGGGAGTCTATTGGTATATGTATGCCCGTAGAGCCATCCCAAGCGATTTCATGGAGTCGGATATTAATTAATCAATTAATGTGATTATTTGGTTAATTAATGAATTCCGGAATATTCTAATTAATCCACGAGCATTTTAATTAACGCAACATTTCTGTTTACCGATGGGTTTAGGAAACCCGATTTCCCTTCGTATCATGTTTAAAGGAGGATTGACGACCGATATCTATATAAGATAGATAGACGCTTTTCCGTTTACGCATACGTACGTAAACCTATCCGTCGCCGTCCTTAGGAGAGAAAGGAGAGCAACACGCCGCTAGCACACCGCCGCAGAGACACGCTCCTTCCCGCCGGCTTGAGAAGCGTGACGTGGAGTTCCGTCCATCCGCGTGGACGAAGTAAAGACGCAGACGCCTTGACGCCTGCATTCGGAGGACGTCGACGACCACCTATACGTGATGTGAGCAACGTACGCCACCGCTGCAAAGGAGCATCGCCGGATCAACCTGCGACAGCGAACGGGAGAGAAGATCTGTCTGTGTTTGACAAGCAGCGTTGCACCGTCATGCAGCGGGACATCGCCGGACTTGCTCCGCGATAAGGTATATCCCGCAAACCTATTTCCGAATACGCTGTTATCGATGAGATCCTATTACGGGTTGCGTGGATTTAGTTGCTTCCGCCGCACATGTTTTCTCCACAAAACCCAACAGTTGCGACGGGAAAACATGATTCGGTAGCTAAGCGAAACGCGATCCAAACATGCAAGCTAGAGTTCAGATATCAAACATAGCAGTCATCAAACATTTTGCACCAAGCATAGAGCAGCAAGTAATTAAGCTTTTCCATTCCCATAAACATTAAAGGTCTTAATACATTGCATAAGTAAGGAATTAAATAACAGAATTAAAGATAGATATCGCCTTCTTGATGTAGAAGGACGACAGGCTACTGTGGCTCTCCAGCCCGATACCGGTCAGGGGCCTAGCCTGATACAGCAGTGTCGGGCGGCACACCGTGACGACCGACTGTATCGCTCAAGGACCCTAGCCGATACGCTCATGTCGGGCGGCGCTCCCTCTCCGGAGACACGCATGATGGGCAAAGCGTATCAGGTTTGATATCGTGTCGGGCATGGAGTGACACGTTCTACTGTCGGGCACTTGTGTTGCTCGTCTACGTTGGCCGATGTCGGCCCGCAGTGTCGCCTGGGACGATCCTAAGTGAACCATCCCCTCCCTCTCGGGATGAGGAAGAGCTCACCTAGAGTTTCCCGGCACGAGCACTGGGGCGCGATACTCTTACTCTCGTAGTTTTCCTCCGAAGATGGCTCAAAGTTCCCAACTGTCTGAACTGCCTTTTTGGCTTCCTGTAGCTGCTATTTATAGGCAACGGTTGGGGGAAGTTATGGTGCTCGAAGCGCCATGTGTCCTCCTTATTCACGGGTCGGTGGGCGGCCGACACTAGTATCGCTCGGCATAGGGGTGTCGGCTGTCGGTCACGAGACGGGTGGCACCTATCAGTGGGTTGTTGTGTCGCACGACAAGCTTGGGTTGTCGTGGCGAAATTGGCTCCCTGTTGGGTAGAAGACGTGTCGTCCGTCAGTTTCTTCTTGCGCGGCATCCCTTTGTCGTGCGTCGTTGTGTCGCTCCACCCTATCGGGTAGAGGTCGTATCGAGCGTCAGGAAGGCCGATGCAGACTTGAACTTTTTTGTGGGCCGGGACGGCCTTATTGTACCAAAATGAGGAAAAACTCTGCAAAAGATGGAAATATTGGATTAGGAGAGTTGTTTGGCCAATTATTGCAAAATTACTTATAAAAGAGAGGAAAATAGCAGAAAGGGGTAGTTTTGATAACAGAATAAAAGGCAAAAACATCACAAAAATTGGTGTTATCAACTCCCCCAAACTTAGCATTTTGATTATCCTCAATCAATATTTAAACTTTATTTAGTGATGCTTCTTCTGCTCGGAGTAGCTTTCAGGCCAAGAGGTAAAACAAGTATCGTAATTCCTTTAGAGATAATGTTGTCTCCCTACGAACAAAAGACTTTGTTTTTCCTGCCTTATTGTTTAAGTAAGATTCTTCTCTACAGCTTCGGTGAGACTTTGTTGTATGATTCTGAAGTTAGCTTACACACCAAACAACTTTATTTTTGGGGCAGAAAGTTGTGTATAGGGTAGGCTAAGGCTTTTGGGGGTTTTTCTTGTTTCCCATCAGTCCATCCAGGTAAGGGTCCGTTAGCGGGCAAGTGGTCCCTGTAGTCCAAGCCAGTTGGCTTTAGAGCAGTGATTTCACATCCTACGTACCACTGCCCCAGATCTACCATCCCTAAAGATGGGTAATTTTGGAAAACAAGTGTGTATATATATTTTTTTTCTTTTCTTTTATTGGGCACAACTCTCATGCTTTTATTCACACTCATAAGGCTTCTTTCTCTTTTTGGGGGTTTTGTTGGGTGAGGGAAAACAAAGAGATTTCTACTGTTTGGGCAGCTTTTTCCTTCTCCATACTCGTCTCTTAGTTGTTTGCGAGATTATTATATTTTTCGAATTTTTTTGCATGGCAAAACATAATCTTTTATTCGTTTGAGGCAGCATTATCAAAAAGATATAACAGAACTTGTATCTCGTTAAGCACATAGAAAACAAACTTTGCAAGAAGTCGCAACATGTTTTCACTATTATAGCAACTTTGTACATATGCATGGGATGATATAAACAAAAAGGATTTTCAAAACTTTGGTATGAACATATATATATATATATATATATATATATACAAAGAACAAAAGAATAACGAATTTGAGACAAAAGAATAAAGGAATTGAGTTAGAATTTTCAAAAGTTTGTACCTCCCTCACTGGTACATTGTACCCCCCCAAACTTACTCCACACTCTGTCCCAGAGTTGTGAAGTAGATAAGGTTGAGGTAATGTTTATTCCAGTGAGGTTGCGCCTGTGTCATACAGAAGCTCCCACACATATTCCCCCTTCTGTTGTGATAGACGATGTGGTGGAGCTAGTCGGGCGTTTCTTTATTCGCTATCCATTCCAGGACGTAGATGCCGCAATCATTGGATAGGGGAAGTTGATGCGGACTGCGGTGGCAGAACTGGAGTTCGTGCCACTTGCTTGCTTGCATTTCCAGGAATGGTTGGATCATCTTTGCCACCTCGTCGTAGTATTTTCGGACCAAGCATTCGACAGATGTCAAAGGTTCTGATGTACACGGTACTGGATGGTTCTTGTTGCTGTCTGAGCTATTGTAGAAAATTCCTGCTCGTTGCCGGGTGTACACTGTTAGGAGCGTCCAGTGGTTGTAATGTAGGATGGGGAGGAAGATCTTGCGGGGAACTTCTCTCACCAATTCCTACAGAAATGCTTGCTTCGCTCCTGTTTTATTGGCGAGGCAAATGTCATTGAACAACATAGGATGGGCTATGTGCGCATGTTCTAGCTTTGGTTGTATATACTGGATGTAAGTGGCTGCAACAGATACAACCAAGCATCCTCCTTCCTTTACCATGTCCCTTAGATCATCGACCGGGACTACGACATTGCCTGCCTGAAAGGCGACAACTGATGGGGTAGAATCAGCTAACTTCCGCTGGATTACGTTGACCTGCTTCTGTGTGAGAGTTGCACACGAAAAGCGGTCAAAATTTTTGATCAGCCCTTCTGAAGCTTTAGGCGAAGCAGTGTCTTCCATCCCGTGCACTTTCTTTAGGACTTCCAACTTCTTGCCTGCCCCATAGGTGTCGGTAGCTATCTCCTCTTCTTTTTCTAAGGAGCTACTAGATTGAGAAGAGTCTTCTTCCAGGTCACTGTCCAGCAGCTGCTCTGGTACCCCTGCGTCCCAGAAATAGTGCTTGTCCTTGATCAGCAACATGGCGTAAATGCCCCTGCGTTGATAGAAGGATTTTCCCCTGAGGGCTCCCAAGTTTCTAAATGTATTGAGCACCTCAATGGCACCCAGGATGGCGAAAACGCAATTTCCACTCCCCTCTTCTGCCTGGACTGGGAGGTCTCGGAGAGTAAAGAAGTTCCAAGCACCTTGGTGACGTTGGCCTCCTTGCTTTATAGCTCGTAGCAGACGCAGCGGCAGGAGTCTCAGCTTCTTGTCCTCCGGGCAGTATAAAACACCCCCGGAGTGCGGCACTTCATCATTGCTACAACACAGCAGCTGGACGTCACAGTTTCTGAGGTCTACTATGCAGAGAAACCACACGTTCCGGTGCTTGTACGGGGCCAACACCAGGTTCGGCCTATGCTCTTCAATGTGCTGCAGCATGTCGGCCACCGCACGGGAGTCTGGATCTCCCTTCATCAACCTTCTTTCCAAGGTCGGTGTGGCTGTGTATAGTGCCCTCCGACCTGTCCTATTGTTGATATTTTCTATTAACGCATTATCCAGGACTCTGAACAGTCTTTTTCCGACCACGACCGGCGTGCGGAAAATGCTTCGAAGAACTCCCCGTCACACAGAGAGGTATTTTTCGGTCCAGACGACGTCATGTTCATCCGCCTACGATCGTAGGAACTTATTCAACAGCTTCTGGTCTCTGATTGTCAGGTATCTGATGGCTCTTCTATAGAAGTCGGCCATCTCGAAGGAGGGTATCTCGGGTGGCTCCTGGAATCTGTCTTCCATCGAGTTCCTTCCTCGGGGTAGATGTCTCTTATTAACTGTGTAGACATCCCCCTTCTCTCCCTCAGACTCATCAGAAGAGTCTCCCCCGATGCTGATATCTATTCGATCATCTTCGGCTTCATCTAGGGGGACGAAGATGTTTCCTCCTTAGAAACCTAGTGAGCTCTCCTATTCGGATGGAGCTCCTTCGATTGACCTTTGTTGTGTCCCCTCCTCGGGCATTGAGGATCGCCCGCTGGAGGAGGAGGAGGATGTTGTTCCCGAGGGGGAAGCTGATGAAGAAAGAGGAGAGCCACGACTGGGGGGTGACGGTGACCTTCTCGGCTGCCTTCGGCGTGGATGGTCATCGCTTCTGTCCAGCCTCTCCTCGATCTTGTCGAGTCATCGGAGAACTTGCTGCATCATTGCATTCAAAGCCTCTAGTCCGCCGGGAAGGTTTGCTAGAGTCAGCATCTCTCTTTCTTGGCTATTCAGCCTGTCTTTGAAAGATGCAAGTTTGCAGGTTAGGGAAATACAAGTAGCAGAGTTGGTATCCGTTACCTCCCGCAAATAGTCGAGCTCGTGCCCGAGCATATTTCCGAGCGACGGAGGAGTTCTTGTGGGTCTCTCTTCCGTCCTCGCGACATCTTGCTCGCGCGATGGTCTACCTGGCGAGGTAGAATCTATCAGAATCGTTCCCGATCCAACTGTCGCCAGGCCAGGTGTCGGCGCTTTTTCAGGTGCCACTGCCTTGCCTTCTCGTCTGGGTGGATATGGTCATGGTGAGGGCGGACTCTACTCCACCTCTGCACTGTCGGCAATCTCCTCAACTACTGCAGGTGGGGACTTCAGCGGCGGTGTCAGTGTTCCTCTGAGCTCCATTCTCAGGATCTCGTCGAACACCACGTTGCTGACATCCTGCTGAAGTTCCTATTCTGCCTCTGCAGGCCTTGAAGCAAAGATGGGGGCTGCGACCGTTTCTCTCGCGGCAACTCCCGTAGTATCTGTCTCGGTGAACTCAACGATCACCAGTTCTTTCTCAGCTATCACTGTCCTTATTGTGGTGGTGGGTGATATAGTCGGAGTGATGACAACTCTATCAGCAGTTGTTGTCGGTAGCTCAGGAACTGTCCTCTCCGGGGCCCTGGTGGCGGTGGCGTAAGCTGTGTTGTTCGCTACAGCTTCAATTTCAGCGGTGGTGAAGAGTATGTTCGTCCTTGAAAACTTGTAGAAGAAGCCCCCCTCCTTCCTAATGATGCTGGTCCTCATCAGGTACTTGGTGTCGATCACCTCATCGCCTTGCGTCATCGAAAGGCTGCGCGGCTCTTTTGGGTACCTGAGCCCCACTGCGATTAAGTTGACTATTCCTCCCATGTAGTACTCTTTTGTGGCTTCTTTCATCGGGTGCAGTCTGTTCAGTAAGAACTGCCCGAGATTGATCACTCGGCCCTCCATTATGTGCCACATGACGTGGAGTTCTTCTGTATAGATGTTACCGGACTCATTCTTGCTGAACAACAAGCATGTCACCAATTTGTGCACTATCCTCCAACAGCAGGAGTGCACTGCCACCACCTTTCTTCCCGGCTTGAACGAAGATTTGTCGGTTATCTTGCTCCAGAGTTCCACGGGATTGAACCCGTCTCCCTTGGTGATTCTCTCACCATTGTCCATGTGATTCCTCTCCTCCTCGTTGGAAGAGAAGATCTTATTCAACAACTTCTCAGAGATGGGGTGCTCCGAGTTGTAAAGTCGAGCCTAGAGTCTGTCTGGCCTGCCAAATTCTTCTCTCTCCGCCGCAGAATTCTTCACCCAGTGGAGAGAAGACATAAACTCCATTCTCAGTTTGGTGTAAGAGGAAGACCGACTAAAGCAGATCTTCTTCAGCCCTGCCGCAGCGAGGACACCCTTCAACCTTCCCACGATCCCTAGTTCAGTAAACAAGGCCTGATGGCAGAACCTGCTCGGTCGGTAGACCTTGGTCACTAGTTCAGCATATCGGCGAGCGTGTTCATCGTCCCTTGGCTCGAAACTTCCCGACAAGAATTTCGGGAGTTCGGCTGCTGCTAGAGGTGTTTGTGTTAGAGTTGGAGCCGCCACTTCTCCAACCCTAGCCCTCTTCTCTGTTGTCAATGCCCCGGCTGGTCCTGGGTTCGGGCGCTTAGGCCTGGCAGTCTGCCCTTCCGCAGTAGTCTCTGGGTAGATTCTCCTGCCTTGTGCGTCAACAGGGACAACAGTTGTCTTGATGCGGGCCATTTCTGTAATACAATAAGAAAATACCTCGATTAAATGTGTTGATGCTTTGAAAAAGTAAAGAATAAATGTGTGACTAGGTAATTTTCTATACAAAGACTGTCCTGCACCCCATATCGAGCGACACACGGTTTCAGAGGTGAAGCCTTGTGTCCGATACTAGAGATGGGTATCGCCTGTTACGTCAGAAGATCAAACATGCGATATGAAAAGGGCGATAAGGTGATGAACGCGCGTTAGGTCTGTCGCTTGATACGGGCGTGTTGGTTAAGATGCCCGATAAGGTCTTCTAAAAAGGAAAGCAGTGTGTCGCCTGACAACAAAAATAGGCAAGGTGGTGCAAAGATGGGCGACACGGCTATCGCCTGACTTGGTGTGTCGAGCATCGTGAAAAAAGAAGGTATGTTGTGCGACATCCATATCGGGCGATACAAGGATGCTCAACGCAGGAACCGTAAGACCGATAAGCTACTTGCGTAAAGAAAGGAACGTGTCGGGTGGCACGGTCTACCGGGCGATAGGATCTGTCAGGTTATACCTTGCTGTGATATGAACTTCCGCACGATACGAGAGCAGGGCGGTCTTGCGCGACAAGGGAGCAAAAGCACACTGTCTTAGCACGATACGGGAGTGTGAAAACAGTAAGGCAAGGAGCCCGATACGGTAAAAACTCACCCCTTTATATAGCAAACTCAACCGGGGTGAAATAAGTAAATCTGGGGCGCATGTTGGTCATTAGGGCAACTCGTAAGTCGGGCAAGTCCATCCGTCAGCACGACCCTTGTGATCCCCGAAATTCCACTGCCCGATATGGGCGCATTCATAGCACCGGTTGGGTTGCTCTCTGATACATCATGAAAACAAAGCGGTTTAAACTACGGCTGATGGGTAAAACATCATTGGCCTAAGACTAAGCTTCCGGCCTCAGATGGTATCACCCATCACGGTTAATAAAGCTAAAGCGGTGACCCCTAAAACATAAGAGTCAGCGCATGTGGCGCATGCACTGACTCGGGCCTTATTACAGTCTTAATTGTCCATAATACTTGAAATGTTCAACTTGCATGAAAGTAAATGCACCCTATACTAGGAATTTAAAATACAACTCGTAATACCTCCCCAGAAGCGTTGAGTTTCCCATCCTCAGCTGGACGTCTTTGGCTTCTTCTTCATCCTTCTCCTCCGCAGTTACTGTCCCGATCTCTTGGCTGGTTCAGTGTTGGACGAGATCTTCCCCTACGGATTCTTTACAATCTCAGCGAGCTGAGCTAGCTGCTGGTCAATTTGGTGTTGATGCGTCTGCATGTATGCCAACTGTACCTGCAACGAGTTCAAAACACTAGAATTGGACAGTGCACTTTGTGCTAGTTGGTTATTGATGGTATCCTGTTTCTTAACAAAATCAAACAACTGGCCAATCACATCAGATTGGCTTGCTCCTTTGTCCTGTTCTCTGTTTGGGCCTTGGTACTTTCCCGGTGCTTGGAAATTGCCTTTTGCTGGTTGGAATTGGCTGTTCTTGGTATATTGACCGGATCCTCCTCTCTTCTCAAAAGTTTGCGCTGGCTTGGCCGAGGTGTGCAGCTGATGCGAATTTTCAGCTGCATCCTTGTTAACGTAATTAAAGCCAGGGTGATCTGGCCTCTTGAAGTTCATGTAGGAGACATTCTCTGTCCTTTCGTCTTCTGAGTCGGAGTCACTGTCCGCTTCTGGTCGGGTGTAGACACAATTGTCCACCCCGTGACCTCCTTCTCCGCACGTAACACATTTCATCACTTTTTCAACTGGCTTCTTACCTTTACTGTCAGCTTCTCGCAATTGTTTAACATCAGTAGCAATTCTCTAAATCTACGAAGTGATTGACACCAGCACCTTAGACTCAAGGGTGGACCCTTCACCTACCTTCTTTGCTTGTCCTCTATCAGATCGATCAAACTCAGCACTGGCCATTAGCTCAGCCATGTTCTTGATAATCATCTCAGACTTCTTTGGCTTCTTCCCTAGGAAGTCACTGCGTGCTACCGCGTTCAGTGACACCCTTTCATCAGGAGTCCAGCCATTGTAGAAGGTGGTGATGAGGAAGCCCTTCTTATAATTATGATGGGGGCAATCCCTCTGGTATTCCTGGAATCACTCCCAGGTGTCATGGAAGCTTTCATTCGGCTTTTGCATAAAAGAAGTTATTTTCTGCCTGTTCCTGACAGTTCTTTCAGTGAGGTAGAACTTGTTAACGAACGCATCAGCCAAAGCTCCCCATCCGTTTAGAGATTGGTGGGGCAACCCAAGATACCAGGATAGGGATTTGTCCTCCAGGGAGAAAATGAATCCCTTACAGTAAATCACCTCTTGGGGAACCCCCCGCATCTTTATTGTATCACATATATTTTTGAATGCATCCAGATGGTAGTAGGGGTTGTCGTTCCTTGAACTTCCCCTGAAGCTCTTGTTCTGGATCATTGAGATAACAGACGGATTGAGCTCAAAATTTGCCGTTTTGAAATGTGGGACAACGACGAGGCATCGGGAGTTGTTGGCCTTCGTGGACGCCAACTCCCTCAACATTTTCTCTTCTTCCTCTGAGTCGTTGTTGTCGCTGGCGTCATGTCGTCTCTCCTGACCACCGTGATTTCTTCTGTGCCTCCGGTGGTGATGACCCTATCACGGCGAGGCCCCTCCTCGTGCTCTCCCAATTCTGTATCTTCAGTGTTACCGTCGTACCGGTCGTCGCCTTCGGGTGGCTGCGAGTCAGGCCTCCTCCCTTGGTGTTCTCCTCCAGAATGGTGGGGTTCGACGCGAGGAGGCATATTGGTGTTAGTGTTTGGCGGAATAGATCACCGCACTTCAGAGTTCCTGAAATGGCACGAAAAATCAAGTCAGAAAATAGAATTATTAATTTTTATGCAAAGAGTAATAATAATAATAATAATAATAATAATAATAATAAAATAAGGAGTGTTGTCAAGCTTATTTCTAAGCTTGAGGCACGGGAGTGTAGTTAGTGGATTCGGATTCGTCTACAGTACCGTCTGCCTTGTCCCTGGCAACAGCGCCAAAAATTTGACCTGCCTAAATCGCGCGCCCAAAAATGGAGGCAGATTTGAAGTTAGTCGGACTTATACATTTATAACCTGAATCCTTCTAGGCCCCCGCAACTTTGTTTACGGGGTCAAAGTAGATATACGGGATCGAACACAGGGACAAGGGTGGTAGTGTTGAGAACCCAGAATCGACACGCAACTCTCTAGCAGGTGTAAAGAGATAATAAATTCCCAAAAGGGAAACAACAAGATGTCACAAACAAAACAAAGAAAACTATCTCCAACTGGAGCTACAAGAAAGGTTTAAGGTTTTAGTGATTTCACAGTTTTTAGGGGTTTTCATGCAACAGAAATAGAAAGATAAAACTAGAGCTAGAGCAAGGTATGAAGGATAAGACTTCAGTAAAACAAGCGATAGCAGTAACATCCTGCACCCCTCCTCTCAGAGCGGGTACCTCTAACCAAGCATCAACACCCCTCTCGAGGTTGCTGGACTTAAGTTAGAGTGGAATGTTACTAAAACAACTCCGTTCCAGGCACTCTCGTACTCCAGAATCGGACCAAACACTAGAGCCACAACACAACTCTCGAAGTTGTTGTGACGGGAAAACACGATTCGGTAGCTAAGCGAAACGCGATCCAAACATGCAAGCTAGAGTTCAGATATCAAACATAGCACTCATCCAACATTTTGCACCATGCATAGAGCAGCAAGTAATTAAGCTTTTCCATTCCCATAAACATTAAAGGTCTTAATACATTGCATAAGTAAGGAATTAAATAACAAAATTAAAGATAGATGTCACCTTCTTGATGTAGAAGGACGGCATGCTACTGTGGCTCTCTTGCCCGATACCGGTCAGGGGCCTAGCGCGATACAGCAGTGTCGAGAGGCATACCCTCTCGGTCGGCACACCGTGACGGCCGACTGTATCGCTCAAGGACCCTCGCCGATATGCTCATGTCGGGCGGCACGCATGATGGGCAAAACGTATCAGGTTCGATATCGTGTCGGGCATGGAGCGACGAATTCTACTGTCGGGCACTTGTGTCACCCGTCTACATTGGCTGATGTCGGCCCGCAGTGTCGCCCAGGACGATCCTAAGTGAGCCATCCCCTCCCTCTCGGGATGAGGAAGAGCTCACCTAGAGTTGCCCAGCACGAGCACTGGGGTGCGATACTCTTGCTCTCACAGTTTTCCTCCGAAGATGGCTCAAAGTTCCCAACTGTCCAAACTGTATTTTCGTCTTACTGTAGCTGCTATTTATAGGCAGCGGTTGGGGGAAGTTATGGTGCTCGAAGCGCCACGTGTCCTCCTTATTCGCGGGTCAGTGGGCGGCTGACACTGGTATCGCTCGACACAGGGGTGTCGGCTGTCGGTCACGTGACGGGCGGTGCCTGCCGGTGGGTTGTTGTGTCGCGTGACAAGCTTGGGTTATCGTGGAAAAATTGGCTCCCTATCGGGTAGAAGATGTGTCGTCCGTCAGTTTCTTCTTGTGCGGAATCCCTTTGTCATGCGTCGTTGTGTCTCTCCACCCTGTCGGGCAGAGGTCGTATCGGGCATCAGGAAGGCCGATGCAGAATTGAACTTATTTGTGGGCCGGGACGACCTTATCATACCAAAATGAGGAAAAACTCTACAAAAGATGGAAATATTGGATTAGGAGTGTTGCTTGGCCAATTATTGCAAAAGTACTTATAAAAGAGAGGAAAATAGCATAAAGGGGCAGTTTTGATAACAGAATAAAAGGCAAAAACATCACAAATATTGGTGTTATCAGCTATCTATCCTAATTTATTTGCCCATGTCTTGATAACCCTTTCTTGCTAAAGTGCTAACATTTCATGTTCGTTTTCCTTGTTTTTTGTTTGTTTTGGGTATCTTTCGCAAATGCTTGTTTTATCGCTAAATAGTACCCAATGATGAGTGATATGTGCCTAAGTATGTATAAAATGCAAAATGGACTAGAAAAATAAACTTAATTAACACTCAAATGGCTAGAAACTAAGATTTCTAAAGTTGGGACAGAACCTCTATCGGTAGAGTTGCCAACTCAAACGATTGGTGTCTGAGGGCTTTTGTAAAAAGCCATTCGGTTGAGTTTTCATTTCATAGAACTTGACTGATTTCCAGGCTGGACAAAATCTTAAGTAGTTTTTGGCTGACTATTCTCCCTCTCAACTAGAGAAAATTCGACCGATTCCTCTTCCAACTCTCCCTCTCAATCCTAGCCCCAACCTTTCCTCTCCTAGACCTAGCTAGCCCTTGTTTGACCTTCCTAGCTCTTTTTCCTATCTTCCCTAGGTCGTTAGACGACCTTAGGTGGTGATCTTCTCCAATTTTAGCTCCCATTCTTCTCCATTTCACCTCCATAGCTTCAAATAGGAGAAAGAGAGCCGCCCATGCAGGAGTTCCTTCATCCTCATCCAACTCTCGCCTCATTCCCAAAGACGATACCTTTTTTGTCTCAATCGAAGCTCTAAATTGGTACAAAGAGCTCCTTCATAGGAACCCCTTTCGCTTCTGTGCTTTGTTTGAGCATCACCTTGTTAAGAAAAAAGTCATAGATGAGGTAGATGAGTTGCTTTATGATCATCACCTAGCTACCCTGAGTGTCGAACATTAGTGCTATCATAATTCCATCACAAGCACTAAGGCAGTTCATGAGTTCTACGCTAATCTTTTGAGGAATTATGACACTCTTGTAATCTTGCCTAGTACTCAAGTGGTTCTTACTTCCATGATTGTCAGTAAAAAAATCACTATCTGAGAAGATACCTTGAATATATTTTTCAATGGTACTGAGGTAACCGATACTGGAGGAAAGATTATCCTGAGTATTTTGACTTGCTAGAACCTAAGGCCTTCTACAAGCAATATGATATTACTCTCCCTGACATACATAAGTTCTTGAAGAAGACTCAGTTTGTCTACAAGAAGAAATCGACCCTACCTTCATCTGCTTGGACCTTAAAAACCACATTCTCACTTTGGTAGTCAACTGCAATATTCACCCGAAAAAGAATCAAATTGAATTTGTAGAGAATACCACAGTGATTATGTTTTTCCTATTGAAAACATCAGAGTCAAGTGGTCTAGATATGTTCTCCACCATATGACCTGCTTTAATTCTGGGAAGAATACACGTGGTACCAACCCGCCCTACCCAACCCTGATTTGTGGTCTTTTCACCTCTGCTACTAGAAATTCTCTTTTTCATGATCTTCATTACAAACCTTCTAGAAAATGAGTCTGTATCAGTGAGACCACAATCAAGAAAAGATTTTTGCCTACATACTCTTCCATAATACTTGGAGCCTCTACCTCCACCCAGGCACCCCCACCTCCACCACCATCTTGGCATGTGTGTGCCTCATTTCATGTATCCAACGAATCCCTCATGGGTTACATGGTGCATCAGCAGACGTTCAACCTACAGGTTCAAGAGAATCTACATTAGGATCTTTGTTCTATCATGTCTACCATGAACCTATCATGTACTCATCCTTATCCTACCTACTAGCCTACCCAGGTGGTGATTATGCTTCCTTTGCATATAATCACTTCTACCTGACCCCTCCACCTACTACTTTTGTTGATACACCCTATGCTGCTAGTGTATCTACCCTTGCACCTATCCCTAAAGTGCTACCTCTCCCTATTAGCCCCATAGCTACCTTACTTGTAGGACTTGGCACTTTTGCTCCCACTTTCCCTCAAGTAAAGGAGCTTCATGATATTGGCATGTCTTCGGATGAGCAGAAAGCCATGTGGCCCGATCATTGTTTCAGTCCTTCTGTCGATGAGGAGATGCCCGGACAGGTTAATGAAGAATCTGATGCTGATGAGGAGGAGGCATTTGAGGATGATGGCCATGTGGATGGTTTTGATGATGATGATGGCTTCACTGGTGAATCTGGTGACGAAGGTGAATCTACTGCCTCTGATGCACCTTCAGATGGAAATGAGGACTATGAGCCTGACACTTCTAATGATGATGTTGATGATGACCCTTTGGACTTAGATAGCCTAGATGTTTAGATGTTTTAGTTTTTAGTCTTTAGATGTTGATCATATATATCTTTCTAGACTATTTTGTATTAAGACATCTGGGCACATTACTAAGATGTATTCTTTCTATCATCATGTAGTTTTCCTCATTTTTGGCTTGTAGTTGTTTTTTAGAACATGCTTTCTGTGTTGTAATCTTAATCATATGTACCCTTACTCTCTGGTTGACTATAACTCATTAGTTGGTGGTATGTTACATATGTTGATTATAACACTTGTTGTTTGTTTCTCTCTCATCTCTGTTTGATGTGTGCTATGTGGTTTCATGTTTTATCTTGTGGTTGGATGTTTTTTGTTTTGCTTGGTGAAGACCTATTTTTGTGCTCTTCTACCCCCCTTACTTTTTGATAATGCCAAAAGGGGGAGAAAAGTTCAATGTTTTGAATCTCAACCATATTGTTTTATTGCCTATGTGATCCTTTTCTTCTCTAAATATATGTTTTATCATGTGACATGCTAAAGAACCATGTAGTATACATGTTATATAGCTTTGTGTAGAAAGAGTAACTATGTAGGTAAGAGTGAGCATAGATTTAGGGGGTGCAATTCACATTGTTCAAATTATGAATACCCTTGCAATTCACAAGGCCAAGGCATAACTTTACATATCCTTTTCAATATGTTGATGAATGGCTTGTCATTATCAAAAAGGGGGAGAATGTTGACTCGAGAGTTATACATTGTCCATATTTTGATCATGACTTAACCATTCCATTCATATGTATCTAATATTTTTGTTTAGGATAGATTTTAGGAATTACGTACATGAAAATGATCAATTTACACAAGCTCTAGCTTGTCCAAGTTCAAGTCAAAAGCAATGCAAATGCATGTTTGTGGAAAACACTCTAAACCACCTTAGAATATATTTGTAATTTGTATTGATGATATGAATTGTAACTAAGAAGAAAACAAATAAGGGACACTTAATTCCATCATTTGATCACTTAAAACCCATTTTGGAAAATTTGTCATAGCTCTTTAATCAATCAAGTTTGAATCTCGACTGATCAATGATGGATTATTGAAAATGGCTGCATCGGTCGAGTTGTGCACTCACAGAACCTGACCGACCAACTTTCTCACCAAAGTTGATTTTAGCTGGTTGGTCGAGTTACCACGGGACAAACTCGACTGACAGTTTGAAAATTTGGCTTTATCAAATAGTGGATCAGTTGAGTTACCTTTATTGAAACTCGACCGAATGTACTATACGGAAAACACACAAAAAAGTGATTCCAACTGTTGGAGATTTGTTAGAAACAAAAATAGATATGTTGCAAGTTGTAAAATGGCTATGTTTCATTCTTCAGTGACCCACACTCAAAGGAACACCCCTAGCTATAAATAGGACCTCTTGGAGTTCATTCTAAGGTTGCTTATTAATGCTATCCTTAGTCCTTGCTATAGTTGAGTGTGCTACAACCCTTTGAGCCCCTTTCTCTCTCTCATTTACAAAGCATTTCATGATTATGAGTGAGTTAGGTATGTTTTAAGAGAGATACCCCATTGTTACCTTGTAAATCTCTCCATCTTTCCATCTTCCCAATCCTCTTTTTCAAAGAGAAAAGGCAGAAGTGATCTTCTTCGAGTGAAGGAGGAGTTGTTCTTCTTCTTTAAGGTTGAAGAAGGTGTGAACATCTTCTCCAAGTGAAGGAGAAGGACAAAGGCGGAAGATCCAATGAGCTTGGCGGATAAATCCTCAAGACTGAATACTTGTTGCAAGGAGGAGATGTCCTAGGAGAAGGAATCTAACTGCTTGTAAGAGTGGGTAAGACTTGTTGTGAGGTATAAGACAAGCTCTTGGATAGGTAAGACCTTGGATGCAAGGTGGTTTTCTTGTATGTCTTATAATGGAATATAAGTATACATGGGTTGCAAAGTCCTAGAGGTTGACCTCTCTAGGTAGTGTACTGACGGTCTCCTTGTTTGGAGATTGGAACAACTATAAACACCTTCTCTAAGTGTTTGTTTCAATCTCTCTCATCCTTGCTATGCTTGTTTAGATAGGACCTCCAATTCAATTTTAGCATGTAGTTCAATTGATATAATTAATTTGAAGGTCTAACTATTCTTGTGATAATTTTGAAGTTCTATTCACTCCCCTCTAGAGCCCTAGATCCAACAATGAGATCATGTTATGATGGACTTTGTGGTTGGTCTACCTAGGACATCCAAAGGTCATGATTCCATTTGGGTGATTGTTGATAGGTTGACTAAGTCAATGCATTGTTTTCTTGTGAAGACAATGTACATAGCGGAGAAGCTTGCTCATATATATGTTAATGAGATTGTTTGTTTTCATGGTATCCCAACTACCATTTTATTAGATAGAGGTTCTCAGTTTACTAGCCGCTTTTGGGAATGTATGCACTCAGCTATGAGTACTCAGTTGAGGTTTAGCACCTCTTTTCACCCACAGATAGACAATCACTCTCGGAGGACTAAACAGACTTTGTAAGATCTATTGAGAGCTTGTGTCCTATAGTTTTTGGGCAGTTGGTATGCCCACATCAGTTTAATAGAGTTTGCATTAAATAACAGTTATCAGAGGAGTATTGATATGGCACCTTACAAGGCTTTCTATGGGAGGCATTGCATATCTCCATTATGTTGGTACGAGACTTGTAAATATCAACTTTTGGGTCCTGAGCTTGTGCAACAAACAACGGAGAAGATCGGAGTGATTTAGCAAAAGTTGAAGGAAGCACAAGACATGCATAAGTAATATGTAGATAATCAGTGTAGACCCTTAGAAGACAAGGTGTATCTCAAGGTCTCTCCTTGGAAGGGTGTTTTGAGGTTTGGGAGGAAGGGTATGTTGGCTCCTAGATATATGGGACCTTACCTGATGGTGGCATGTGTTGGAAAGGTGGCCTACAAGTTGGATTTACCACCTGAGTTACACAAGTTGAATCCAGTGTTCCATGTTTTGATGTTGAGGAAGTGTCATCCCAACACTGGGTTAATTTTGCTACCAGTGGAGGTTGAGCTGGATGAGGATGTGTCCTATGTGGAGGGTCCTGTGTTGATCCTGGATAGAAGGATAAAGAAGTTGAAGAAGAAGGATATCATTTTGGTTAAGGTTTTATGGCCTCACTGTGGCATGGAGGAGGCCATATGGGAGCTTGAGGAAGAGATGCATAGGAAGTACCCATCTCTTTTCGCGTAGGATTTAGGGGGTGAAATCCTTGTTAGGGGTTTATGGTTGTAAGACCCCTGACCTAGATTTTGGACTAACTTTGTTTTGTTTGCATTACAAGATTCTTAAACCTTAATGTAATCTTTTGAGATACTTTTATAACATGTGACAAGCTTATGTTTTCATCTTGGTCCTATTTGGTTGATGTTTGATCTATGTATGCTTATTTTGGACCAAGTTACAATTTACCCATGAGTGAAGGTTATCTTGAAATTTGTCACATGTAGAGTGTGCCCTCTATGTCTTGGCATCATCAGAGATAGAAATATGCATAGGGGCGCCTTGCATGGACCATGGTTGATGATGTGACATCACATGGTGAGTTTAGGGTTCGAGGGTTTGCCTTGTTGTGTGTGGACTTTGCTAGGGTTTATGTGTGTAACGATCACAACATCACTCTTGGATGAGTGTTGTGACCGCTACACCTACCGTAGGTGTTGTTTGCTCTAACCATGGTAACCTAGGTGTGGTTTGGTCAAAGGGGTTTGTAATTTAGTGGGGTGTTTTGACCATGTGGAGTAGGTTCTCTTTGTGTGGTGGTCTATACCTATGTTCCCTTGTTGTGTTTTAACCGCAACAAGGTGTGTAGTGAACCTAAGTGGTCGTACACCACCTTGTTTGTATCACCCTTTGATGCATGCATGTTCTAAGTGGTTTCATGGTTGTTTCATTGGTGGACACGTATCCTTTTGGTTCTCTCTTGTGTTGACACCTCATAATCCCCTTGCTTCCCTCCTACCTCGTGTATATAACCCCTCTCCTTCACATGCAAGTATCCTTTTTGGCCCTCCTTCTTCTCCACTCTCTTGTGTTTGTCTTTGGAGCCTTTTGGAGAAAAGAAGAACTGATCTTGGATCTTTATTGGTCTTTCAACCTTGCATGTGGTACCCTTGAGCTTGATCATCCTCCTTATGGTGATCTTTGGTGATCTTCCTTCTCAGTAAGTTGTTATCTCTCCTTGATCACGTTTTCTATTAATCTCTACCCTATATTCCTCTTCCTTCTTGGTCGTGAGACTATGGTGCAACCATAGTGGTCATATTTAGTGAAACTTCTCTTCACAAGGGTCATATACTATGGTTTAACCATGGTGGTACCCAAGTGAGAGGAAGCTTTCTTCTCTTTCCCTTTTCTTCTCTCTTGTTTGGCCTAGGGTTTTTCACCCTCTTTCTCGAGCTCTCTTTTGACCATAATGTTCTTCTCTTTTGAGGCGATCTTTTATCCATGATGTTGATCTTGGATGGAGCTTCTTCTTCTCTCTTGGAGATCATGATCTTGTAGATTGATTCTCTACATATGGAAGGTTATATAACTCTTTTCCCTACTATTATTACACCATAATTATTGCATGCATGTTTTTGTTTATATCTCTAAAATGTGACCCTCAAATTATAGATGGAGTTATCATGATCTAGGATTTAAGATTTTATAGTATTCTCCAGTAGGTTACTCTTTCTTCTAAACCCTAATTTCTTGCACTTGAGTTTGTGGTAATTATGGAGTTGATGGTTTTTCTTTTGCCTTTTTCATGGGTTTCTTCCATCATGATCATGGTTTAGCTATCTAGATGTTATTTTGAGTTTTGGTTCTATTTTGCATGTGTTGAGTGTGGGTTTTCTCTCTCTTAACAAGGCTCTTTCAAGGTGATTTCTTTGATACATGTGTAAGGGTTTTGGTGATCATTCTTGCATGGAGTTCTCCTCCTATATGATGCTTGGTTCCTTGCATTTTACCTTCTATTTTGTACATGGTTTAGTCCTATTTTGAGTTGTTGTTCCATGCATGATGGGTGGGGTGTTGCGGGTGCTACTATGCCTGATACTAACCACCCTTGGTCGCTACCCTATTCTTGGTTTTGTTTCATTCGAAGCACTTGACCTATGTGTAGCAGTTGCTACACTTGAGTTGTGATGTTTGTTGTGGCTTCATGGATCACTACCTTATGTGTTGTTTCGGTCGAACCATCTTGGATGGTTGTTGGTCGCTACCCCTAGTGAGTTGGTGTGTTGTGATCAAAGTGCTTTGATGTGTAGCAGTCACTACACATGACTAAGGTTGTGTTGTGGGTCTCTATGCACATGGTGACACTTTGCTTGCAATCGCAAAACCTTGCAGTGATGGTTTGGTTGACACACATGACAGTTCATGGTTGCTACAGTGGACCATGTCCGCTACACCTGGTTGACTTTGGTCACTAAGCTATGTGTAATCACTACTTATTGATGTGAATGTGAATGATTAATCATAATTAATAGTGCTTAACCCTAACACACTTCACACATAGGGGAGGTGATGAAACTAGAGCTTGGTGATTGGGTGACACTATGGAAACCCTAATCAGCTATACATGAAACCCTAACCCTAATTTCAGAACATATAATGTATTTGTTGATATTTCTTGAAGTAGTCAACATGAGATGATATTTTCTCTCTCCTACGTGTGCAACTCTAACCTTGCAGGTGTAATGGATGTCATAGCTAGTGGATGCTATGGTGTGTTGACATGTCACAGGGTGATGTTGTGAGCCTTTTGAGGCATGATGAAACAATGATGATGTGACATGGGTCTTATGACCTGGTGGAGGCTCAATGCCTATTGTAAGGTGATATCCTCTAGTGATGAAATGAGGGACTTCTATCCCCTAGTGATGTGATCATTTTTATGCCTTGAATGGCAATGATAACAATTGATGATGTGACAAGAGTATATTTCATGCATTTATATCTTTTGGAGTTGTAATGTACCCTTATCTTTGTAGAGTTTGTTTATAGTTTGTACGTTGTAACTTGATTGATGCTAAAAGACACTCAATTGTCTTAACTAATCAAGTGAAACCCTAATCATGTAGATGTCATGTGTCATAGATCCATTTCAATGTCAGAACTCGCTAGGTGGTGAAACAAGTCATTCCTATGGGAAACTCAGAGCGCATATATTTCAATATGTGGGGATGCAAGTCGAGTATCTCCTTGCATCTATAATCACAGGTTAGGTAGGATGACTGTGGTCAAACCTAGTTGTTAGTCGAGATGTCCATGCATGATCCACTATTATAACCTCAAATTTTTCTTGTACTGTTTGAAATACAATTTTGCAAATAAAAAGGGTTTGAATGGAAAATTGTATGATTTGTTTTCAAAGAATGGATTCTTTTGTAATATTTGCCTTGGATGTTTCATGATTTATAGTGATTGGATAAATCCAATAATGATAAAAAAGAAAAAAAGAACTAAAAGAAATCCTATAATAGGAAAAGGGAAAAGAAATAAAAGTAAATTGTGTGCATATAAGATAAGTATGCAGAATTCTCTAGAAAAAGGTATAGATGACCACTATTGATTAGTGTTCAGTTCCATAATGTCTTTAATAAGAAAAGGAATCAAAATGAAGAAAATAGAATAGAAAATAAAGAGAAAATAATTGTTTTAATGAATAATGCATGCCTTAAGAGTGCATGACTTGCATATGAAGAAAGGTCTTTTTTAGTTTCGAGTTTTAGTTCCAAACATTGCACACAAGTAGTTTAACTCATTAAAGGGTTTCCCTTAAAGTTTGGGATTAAAAAAAGTAGATTAGGAGATGTGAATTTTGTAAGTTTTCCTAAAGTGAAGAGGATAACATTTAATGTCACGATTTTTCCAATCTAATTAGAATTGATTTAATCAGTCCTTTTCTTGGTATGTGTGATTAGGGACGTTGGATCTGAGATCCAACAGTGGAGTAGTTGTCCCTTACCTCTAGCCTTTTTAAGAAATCCAAAAATAGTAAACCTTTGTCTTCTCTACGATGTTCTCTCTCCCTTTGAGCCATGTCCTTACCAGGAGACAACGCCAATAGGTTCGAGAGACGAAACCGATCTGAACCATCCCTGGATTCTAGTGTATTCATGGGTATTTGAGTTTTCCCCCAAAAACCAGTTGGAGTCGGACCTCCATGAAAAACCAATTGATGCTCCTCTCTCTATCCACGACCTATATAAGGCTTAGGACCTCACAAGAGGGTCACCGAGAGTTTCTGTGAGGGTAGATACATGTCGAGTACTTTGTCTTTCCTGGGAGAGGCATCATCCCTAGGAATAGTCTCATGCCCTATTTCCGACGTGAGACTGCTTACGCAGTGAGCTAGTCAAGGTGCTAGTAGAGGTGGCAAAGGGGGCCGGTGAGTCCGCCCATGGTTGGAGGAGCTAAAGGGACAATCTCCTGGGAGAAGGATGCAGTAGAAGTGGGAGTCAACCAGTCAGTTGACCAAGATTACGACACACATGAGTGGGGGTAGCGTGAGTCGGGGTTGAAGAAGAGAATGGGTGGAATTATGTTCCTACCCTCATCTGCGAAACACAAAGGAAGGATTAAGTTGTCTTTTGATTCTAATATTTGAGCCAACCTTGCTAGGACGGGTTGTTGAAGTGGCGAAAAGCTATTGGCTAGTTTCCATCCGTGTGGCAATTATGGTAAAAAAAATTGACATGGCATACCCTAATTGGCCAACTAATGATAATCTTGCAAAAAGTACAGAAATTTCTTGGATGATCCGATGAAAATAAGTTATATTTGAAAATTTATCAGGAGAATGCAAGGAGTTTAATAAAAATATTATCGAGGCCTAAATATGCTTATAACTCAAAAAGTATGTAAAGGTGCTATCTTTAATGGGTTTAATAAATCAAAACCCTAAGTTTTGATGATAACTACATCTAATGATGTTCCCTAAATAATTTGAGTTGAATATTAACTTGTTATAAATAAAAGAAATAATTATATCTAAAAAGATGATCTTTGTACATAGTATCTTAATTTAGTGTCCCATGTATATAAAAGTGCATTAATGGATCTAGAAACCTTAATTTTGGTCATTATGAGTTTTAATGGTTTTAATTATGAAAATCCATAAATAGGACACAGATATGATGATCCTAAGCCAAATTGAGAATAAAAGACCCTTAATGTGGATGATTTGAGTAATTAGGGTTTTTATGAGTAGAAAAGATGTTTTAGGGTTTGTTAACCTGAAAAGGATAAAGATTGAGAAATAGATCTAAGAAAACTTAATGAATCCTAATAAGGGTTAGAACCGTTAGAGTGGAATCCCAAGTCAATAAAAGATGTTTGGATGAGATTGTAACAATTAGGTATTATACATGTCTTTCAAGATCAAGATTTGCTTGATTGGTTGCTTGACTTGGTTGATTGGACTTCTTGATTGGATTGGATATCTTGCATATTTTTTAGAATTCAAATCAGGTATGTGGTAACACTTATGGATAATTGCTCTAGTTTCACAGTGATTTTTGAGGTTTTACTGGTTGCTTGAAATTAAATGCTTGGTTGACTTTTATTTCATGCAACTATAAAGTGACTATGGCTACTACCATAAATATATGCATGACTAGCTCAGATCGTAGTCCACCTCTATAGCTTTGTGTATATGTGAGAGATGGATGACCTAGCTATTGGTCTACCCTTGGGGTAGGATCATCAAGTTATCATGAGTCGATGTTTGGTATACCTTTGAGTAGGATCATACGACTATATAGCTCTATGTCTTGGTCCACCTGTAGGGTAGGATCGAAAGGGGCTATTTGGGACCTACCATATGAGGAAGGTAGTATCCATGTCCACTATATGGAAAGCGTAGAGGCTTGAATATGTTAGGATTGAGTAGTTATGTTTAAGACGTAAAGTTTGATCTTTTAAGAAATAATTTGGTTGCAATATATTTTTACAAATAGATGCAAGCTTTTGGTTCCCCCACGCACCAGTATAATTCATTACTGACCGACATTTTATTTGTCAGCATTTTAGGGTTACATGCAATTATATGCTTATCAGAAAGTGGATAATCATTTAAAGTGACATTTAAAGAATAAAGCTAAATAAAGATTGGAGGATTGTAGATATATAGATTCCCATATGGGGTAAAGTTACTCAAATCCTATATTTTGCAAGGTATGTGAAAAGAATTTTTTATCTTATTCTAATCTTAGTTGTGGTAGAATTTATTAATTATTATTAATTATTTGCAAAAACATATGATCCTATTTTGGATAACGACTCTAGCTTCTTGGTCTTCCTTAATTGGGGGTTACTGAGGGGTGGGGTCGTTACAATTGCAGTCTTTTGTGATATGTGATAGGAAGAGGTATAACTGCATTTGATGCCTCTTTTTAGAACGTCCATGTGTGAGCATGTACTCTAGAGTCATGCCATATACCAAGGTGGGCTAGGTGTTTATCAAATTTACTATATGTCATTGTTACAGTTGATTGTTATGTCTCTGTGTTGTTTTCTCTTGTACTCACCGAGAGGTTTTGGTGAGATCATGTATTTTGGCTCTTCCATTGATCTTGTATGGCACCAATTTCAACTTCACAGTGGTAGGTTGGATTTGAGGGTACGCCTCAAATCCTCAGGGCAAATAAAATATGTAATAAAGCCGTGTAGTATATTTTGCTTAGGGTAAACATGACTCACATTGGATGACCCCTTTGCCTTATCTTTTTATTGATTTCTTAAAGTATAATGTAGTAAGAGAAATCAAATGTTATACATGTTTTAGATATTCCTTCTTAAAATATAAAATGTTCTATTGCTCAGTTGTAGATGTCTGAATTCCTTCAACATTGTGAATTGCTTTATTCATACCATTTTATTGAATCTGCTTTCCCTGATGTTATGGTTATCTACTTATTTTAGTTTCCATGTGCTTATAATAGTCCTGGTGAAGAGTTAAATCTCTCACTAGGACATTAGTCTCACCCTATAGGTTTCTACATCTTTTAGGTGGTCGTGCAGTTGAGGCTGAGCAGCAAGAGGAGCAAAAGTCATTGAAAGTTAGACATGTTGCTAGTGTTTTGTAGTAGAGTCATATGTTTCGTCCATGTACTCTTAGGTCCTTGTAGAGGTTTTTGTTGTTATGTATATCGATACGAGTTTTTGGAAGTAGACCATGGTTGTACATACATGGTTTGTATGTATGATTAGGTTACCTCTTGTAACAGGTTGTTGCATGTTAGCCATTGAATAGTTATATGTGTACATCTTTTGGCATGAGATATGTAATGCAGATGGCTTCATGTGGACTTAAATGTAATAAGTTTTAATTTTTGGGTTTATGTGAAATCGGTTTAAATTTCCTATGTTTCCTGGTAACCTGGTTGATTAGTATGAATTCCACATTTTGTTTTGAGTAATCTCCCCTTCTGACACCTTCGGCGCGTCACATTTCTAGTTTGTATTTTTGTTAATTTCTTATTTATATGATATCTGATGGATGTAGTATGTCCTTATCATCATGTTGTCAATGTAATAAAGTAAGATGTTTACCTTCAAGTTTGAGTTTTCTATGTATATGAACATTTTAACTATGATAATAAGGTGTGGTATTTGTTTCTTACATCTACCTTGTGGTTTTTGCCTTAGATTTTTGCATCACGTATGGTTTCTATCTTTTTCTCCCAAGCATTAAACTGAGTGCATTGAGACTACGGGTATGTCCAGGTCTAGGTGGGTTATGTGACGCATAGAGTGCTTCAAGTTCAGTTTTAGTTGTCAGTTGGAGTTAGTTTGTGAAGTGATTTTGTCTTAGGATTTTAATGCTTTCAAATCTAGTATTGTGCATTTTAAGGGTTGATAGTTTTGATTAACCCTAGTGTTGGGTGCCACAAGGAAAATGAATGACTTGAGATGAGATAAGTGAGGTAAAGTTGGATTTATTTGTGTAAAGTTAAGAAATGAATATCTATAATATAAGTGTGTTTATTCAAAATTTAACCTAATTTGTTATTTTTGTTAGATGTAGACTAACTTGAAGTAAAGGCAAACCAATTCATGCCTTTTGTAGACCTAACCAGAAAATAATAAGATATACCAATAAAATGGAAATCTTATCATATTAAGTTTATTAAGAAATTAGTAAATAGATGCATACATGATTTATCAACAAGAAATGAAGAGTAACTCAAGAATGTATACTAATGATTTAAGACTTATTTAACCCTAATAGGAAAAAATGTAATATCAACAACACAAAATCAATTCCTTTATGAAGATAAATGAACTAGAAGATGTTCTATATGACAAAACATACACAAAATAGAATGAAAAAGATGTTATATGTGATCCGCTCTGCCTTCTCTCTAACCATTCCCAGTGGCTGCCACTGGGGGGAGGGTACGCCACCTCTGTGCATCCCTCCCCCTGGCCTCCAACGACCTTGGGTGGTGCTTATTGTGTGAAGGTCGCGGCGGATCTTTGGAGCTAGGGTGCTGGTCGCTCTCACTGGTGCCTTCTCGTTGGATCTGGGTTGAAGGGGTGATGCAAGGCACCATGAGATGGTCAAATCTGGGCAGAGGTTCAGCGTTCTCAACCTTGTTGACTCCAATCTATTCAAGTGTGATGGATGGAGAGAAGTCGATCAGATCTAGATAGTCAGGTGGATGACCAGGACTCACCCCGATCGCCCAGCTGATACCAAGTGACTTTGTGGCAGAGGTGATTCTTGTTCTCGACCTTTCTTCAGTGGCTCCACATGATGCTCGATGGCCTGGTGCAGTGCTCTGGCAGTCACTCATGGGTTTGTTTATGCCCATAAGGCATTGCGCGGGTTGGGTTTATGGGGGGCATCTTCTTCTCCTTTGTGTATCTCCTGTTGTAGTGCAAAGGAACGTCTGTTAGATGTTTGATGGAATGTTGTTGGAAAGCAACTATGTTTGCAAGTTGTGTTTTTGGTTTGGCCTAAAGTAGAGAGTTCTTCTCTGCGGATGGCTTTGAAGAATTGCAGTCTCAGAGAAGTAGTCAGTTGCTCCGAGTCCAAGAATGCATGGATACTGCTGATTCTACGGTTCAGGCGGCTTCTTTGCACATAAAGGACTGACCACTTGGACCCTAAATGGTGGCTTCAAAAGCCTGTTGTCTCTTGCTATCTCTCTGTTCTGCACAATTTTAGTGAATGAGCATATTGTTAGTGTGTGAATGGATGGCTCACTATGACAAGTTGGGATAATGTCTCCATCTCTTGAAGGCCATGTTTGGTTTTTCCTTTTGATTGATGGATGATCCAAGGTCTGGATATAGGTTGAGATCTGCCCAGCTATGTTGTTCTTGTGATTCCAGAAGTGCTAAAGTTTTTTTCGGTTGCCCATGTTATCACATCTTCAGAGAATGTTTTAAATGCCAGTGGCGACCTGTGTAATTTGGGATTTTCTTTGGCTTTCTTCTGTTTCTTCTAGTCTAGTGTGGCTGGACACGTTTCTTTTGTTACCTAGATTGAAGGCTTTTGGGGGTTCCTAGCCTACAAGTCATAGGTATATTTCAATTGACTAGGTTATATGTATATTTCAATCACGATCACACCTTTCTAGGTCTATAGGAGTGATTATCATGATGTTTTATGTGGCAAAGGGTGGCATGAAGTGTAGTAGAAGGGTATTTAACCTTCTTCTACACTACATCCAACCTACAACCATGCTCTTTGCCAAACACGTTAAGTGGAGGTAGTACTATCTACTTATATCTCACACCTAGGGATAGAAGAATAGATGGATATACATGAATATGGTAGCTAGCTAAGAAACCACTAGTGGGATTTAGGAGCCTTTCCTAAAAAAGCCACATATCACTCTCCTAGACATAGGTTTTTCTAGGAATGAATAATCTTAGAAAAAGATGAGAAATAATATATAAGCATTAAGATAACATCTATTAATGAAAATGTAGTGTTTCCAATAATACATCCCCAACATTGTATCAAAGTTACATTTATTCCACCAAACAACTCTCCAAGGGAGCTTAGCTATTCATTATAATGGAAAAAATGGAGAAGAAATAGATAGAAGAAGCCATGGAGCTTGGTGTAGAGGATCAAATTTTCTTCTCCATCATCATTAAAGATGTCCACTTCCCTTCTCCTAGTCCCAAACACATCAGAAATAGAAGTGGTGTGGCAAAACCATAGAAGCGGAAGATGATGAAAATGGAAGTGAAATGGTGTAGGTAGGTGGTAGGTGTAAGCCCTCAATGCTAGGAGGGGTTAACCTTTGCCTCTCGACCTCCACAAATTTATATACAGGGGGCTATGGTAAAGTAGGAGCAATTTAGGAAAAATATTGTAAAAATTAGTAAGGTCTATGGAAAGAATGGCCATTTTGAAGGTAGAGAGGTCATTCTGACCAAGGAGAATGCATTGATGGTCAAGGTGAAATGTTTGTCTCGAGTCAGAATGGTCATATTTTTGGTTGTGGCATGGTCTTTCATACAGAACGACCATTCTAGGTGTGAAGTGGCATGGCCATTTTACTAAGGATGGCCATTCTAGGTGAGGGGTGAATAATTTGGTTGAAGTGGACATGGAAATGGCAAAAATGGCCATTCTAGCACGACTATTCTAGGACCATAACAACCGTTCTAGGGCCTGTGTGAGGTTAACTTGGATTCTTAGTGGAGCTTATGAATTTTAAGGTGGACTTTGGAATTTGGATACAAATTGAGGGATTCTTTTGGCACTTGGTTTATCTTTGCTATGCTTCTCTTATTATAGATCAATCAATTTGAGGGCATTATTACACTATAATGATTTCTTGCTTGAATCATGAAGTTATTACTTCATTGACTCCTTGAAGACCTTGGATAGGGTGGACTTGGATTCTATAGATCTTTGGTATCCTCCAAGTATGCAAGAATCCTAATAGTCCTCTCTCCCTCCATATGTCAAATAGTCACCAAAGTACCTGAAAAACATGTAGGAAATGAAGATAAGTGCATTTACTGATAATACCAATTATTAGGGAAATACTTGCACTATGAAGCACCTGAATGTGAATAATTGACAAAATGACACAAGATGAAGACCCAATTAAGGGATTCATCAGACAAATATACTATTCTTAGGGTTAATATGTACCTTTAAGGGTACCTACTCAGTCAATAGGTGTGAGGAAAATCCCAGGGGAACAATGGCTCATGACGTACTCAACTAAGGTGTCACATCTTAGATCTTAGGGTCTAGCCAAAATAGCTTTATAAAAACATCTCTATTACACCATGTTTAGGATGTTACATGCCAAGCTCTCTAATTTAAAACTAAAGTGAATGATTAATTGTAGCAATAAATGTTATACTATAGCTAGATAGTTGTGGTGAGCTACGGGTAGCCCCACTACATGAGCTACCAAACTCCTTTATATTATTGATAGTGAAGTTGTGAATCACTTATGTATGGATCTTCACTATCACCTATGTATATCTCAAATATAAGACTTAAAACGTTCTCAAAAACCTCTTGACCACTATATAAGAGCCATATCACTTTTTTCTCAGCACACCACAAGGTATATATATATATATATATATATGATGCTAGTGACATTCGATCTTGAAAAAAAATTAGAATTTTACTATTTATTAATTGATATTGTTCGTATTTCTTGATCACATTTCAAGTACCAAGTCTTTATTTTAGTTATATCAAATATATATTATTTTTGGCATGTGAATATAAAAAAGCAATATGCATGTTAAAGGAAAATTCATCATTTGAATATGTCTATGGTAAACTAGTTATTTAAATAGCAAAGAGCCACAATAATAAAAACATCCGAGTTACATATCATTTTCTCATATAGTCATGTGAATCATTCTCATTGGGCTAGTCTTGCTAAATGAATGGAATTTTATTTATTTTCCGTAATTAGGGTATTAAAGGAATATACTTTTAAGACTGTCACATTAATATGAGACAAAATTCCTTTTCCATATTCATCTCATTTCATAGTTGCATGAAGAATTTGTGAAGATATTAAACACTATAACATGCTCAATATGAAAATCCTCTCTTATAGTTCAACTTAACCCAAATATGGTTATTATACACATACCGCTCATTTCATTAAGGTTCCAGGTGCAAGCATTTGCACTTTGAAAAATGACATGGAAGTCAGAGAATGAATGTTCTACTGAGACTAGTCCAATGCTTTCTTTTAGGCTATATTTTCTATAAATACAAAGAGTTGTCCATTTTAGTAAAAACAACCATAACTACATAATATGAATTTAAAAGAAAACCATATAACATCTTTTTTTTTGGTCAGTCAAAAAGTGTGTTACTATTAATACCAAAAATCTTTGGGCACTAAGTACCCCATTACATCACCATGAGCTAAAAACTCATTACAACCGGGATGTAGGACACTCAAAGAACAAAAACAAAAAACAAAGACTATAGTTATAGAGATTAGTTCCTCTGTGTGCATTATATCTCCCATGGTAAACTAGTAGTATAGGATAATTCACCATCATCCCATTATGTTTTTTTTTGTTTAGATAACATGGTTTGATTGAATATGTTGCATGATATGAACTTGACTACATTGATGGTTACATTACCCTCAAACAGCTCACTCCTCTAATTCATTGCTTAAAACCCTAGTTTCTCTTCTCCTTAGCTAGTGTTAATTTAGTTAGAATGTTTGCTTGTTTACTTGGTAAAAAAAATTATCATGTGACTCAACCTTTTCTAGAGTGGCTAATACTTATTCTTAGTTATTTTCTTTAGTTTTTCTTAGTCGACTTTGAGTTTAATCATCAAAATACTTTTTACCAGTAATTGGTAGCTTAGTGTAACAAGTTGTTTTCTCTTGCTTTAATTAGTTGGTTTCTATCTTGATTTGTTTGCTAAGATTACGTTTAACTAGTGTGGAGTTGATATGTTAGTGTAATTGCCTTTCTTGTCTAGTTAGATAGCATGGTTATTGTATGGATAAATTAGGTTTGATTCTTTCTCTTTTCCACTATTTGATTACTTAGTGTAATTCAAACTCCCAAGTCAAATCTTAAAGACCCTCTTATGTACATTGCAGAGCTAGTAAACTAAATGTAGATATTGTGCTCACATCTCTACATATGGATTGACCCATAACCTGCCCATTTTATTCAATACTTTTAACCCCTTGCACTTGTAGAAAATTGTTCTGTGTATTTTAATGTGTCGATTTGAATTTGCAAATATTTTGTTAGCCCACTTGTTTACACATAATTTATGAGTGAGTCATCATCCAATTGGACTTTCATTTCAAAAAAATTTAATACAATCCAAGGTAACATGGAAACAATACAAATAAAATAATTGACTGAGAAGGCATAGTCAAGTGAAATATCTTCACCAAATGGTACATACTTATACATCACTATATTTGCCTAAATTGTTTAACCTTAACATGTTATAACATTATACTTATGAATATTCTTTAAATATATTTAATGTACATGTTCATGCACATATTTAACAAATTAATTTTTTTGTGTATTCCTTTGCATGTTTTATACCACATTATATTGTGTGTCTCATATACATGGTTTAGTGTTTTTAGGTATTTTGAAAGTAATGAAAAGGTCAAAATGAGAAATAATTTAGAAGTGACTTAAAAGAAATGTCCATGTACTCCCATTTTCTTGGTTATAAACATGAGTGTTATTGCATATTTTTTCCATTTTGTTGTGTACACAAAATTCAAGATAAAGTAGTGTGCATATAACTGATGAAATTAGTAATTTGTTACATTTTTGGATGCATTTTTCTTATCTAGAATATGTTACATGTATCCCATGGCATTTGAATTTTAGGATTGTAGGATATGTTCCTAGTCTAGATGGCATAACATCACCAAATGTGGACATACATATAGAATGCCAATACTTTTGTATACAATCATATTCAATTTATGGATTATAATATCTACTTTTCAAGTTTGAAAAAATGCCCATATTTTTACTACTATTATTTTTGAGTTTTGCAATTATATATGTTATCTATTGGATTAAGTGGGCTTTAGTCTAAGGCTAGGAAGCACGGACACTTCCCCGGGGGCAGTCGTGGTCGTCCCGGACACATGTCGGACACGAACACGGCTTGGACACGACTAAAAAGTTTCCACTTTTTTTAAAACCCGGACACGACATGGACACGGCGTGGACAGCTTGGTCACGGCTTGGACACGCCGTGGACACGGCAGGTTCAAACTTATTCCCTATATAAAAGAAATATAAATTATATATCGTCTCTCTCCCTCCTCTTATTCCAACACACTACCATATGTCTCCTCCCCATCCTTTTCCTAATGATTATTACATATTTATCTGTTATGCATCATACTTATATATATATATAATTCATCATTCTATAATGAGTGTTCTAGGAATTTGACATACAAATTCATTATATTCATCATTCTTCATTCATACTTACTTGATTTCATATTGCAAATGTATTCTAGATTAATGTACATTGATCACTCATTATCTCATAATGGAAACATACTAGTGCTTTCTTATAAAGTATGCACTCATATCGTAAGTGAATTTTGGGTTTGATTTATATTCCTTTTAAGGTTATTTCTTTAAATATCATGTAATATTTTACAGATTTAGATAGACGGATATTATATGTATTAACTCCATGTTGTGTATGTATATGTATATTTGTGTACATATATATGTATATTTGTTAACATGTATATGTATACATATATATTTGTCTATATATACAACTATATTTATATATATAGTTATCTATATGTGTGAGTATATGTATATGTATATGTATATGTATATGTATATGTATATGTATATGTATAAAAAAAAGGATTATGACAGCCATTACTGACTGCCCCCGCGTCCTTTGCCCAGCCATAGCTCGGATAACTGGCGGGTGGTAAATACAACGCTCCATAGGTGGCTCGAACCCGGGTCTCCCCCGGAGGCGAGCACCGTGCCTACCACCTGCGCTAGTGCTGGCCGGGTTATATGTATATGTATATGTATTATGTATTATGTATTATGTATATGAATATGTATATGTATATGTATGTGTATGCCGTGTGCAATGCCGCGTCCGTGTCTTATATTTTTGAAAATTGTCGTGTCCGTGTCTGTATCCGTGTCCGTGTCCGTGTCCGTGTCCGTGTCCATGCCGGGTCCCGTGTCCGTGTCAGTGTCCATGCCGGGTCCCGTGTCCGTGCTTCCTATGTCTAAGGACTCGTAATGGTTGGCTTTAGTGTTAACATGAAGAAAGCCATTACGGTGGTCCCTATGAGTTATGATGTGTTATAAAACCAAGTTTACGATGAGTCTACATGCACAATATGATTTGGAGTTAAAAATAATCCTGAACATTATCGGAAGAATTGCTTACTGACTTAACGTAATAGTCTGCTACCTCCCTAGGTCCACGAGTATGTAAGGCAGTATGGAACTTACCTCATCATACATCATACGATTTCCATGATCAAGCGTCTATATGAAGACAACCTGGGAGTATAATACATGTAATATGAATGTAAAGGTTGAAGCAGAGAAATAATATACACAAGAATTAAGACCAAGATAATTTTACTTTAACAATGATGAGGTTAGGCTGAAAAGTGTTAAACTGATAAAAGGACAAAATTTGAGCGTACATTCGGATATTAATAGAAGCTAAAAATCAAAAGAAACAACTATTTAAAAATATATCCCTTTATATGAGAAATTATAGTAATATGGTACTTGTATGTGATATAGAAACAATATTATAAGAAATGTTACTTTTGATGATTCAATGCTCTATGGACGAGAACACTCTTCAACATTCTGCTGCACGAAGAGGTGGCCGGAGCGGTTACGTTCGTGCAATGACCGGAAATCATGGCAGGGTAATACGGTACTTGTATGTGATATAGAAACAATATTATAAGAAATGTTACTTTTGATGATTCAATGCTCTATGGACGAGAACACTCTTCAACATTCTGCTGCACGAAGAGGTGGCCGGAGCGGTTACGTTCGTGCAATGACCGGAAATCATGGCAGGGTAATACGGTACTTGTATGTGATATAGAAACAATATTATAAGAAATGTTACTTTTGATGATTCAATGCTCTATGGACGAGAACACTCTTCAACATTCTGCTGCACGAAGAGGTGGCCGGAGCGGTTACGTTCGTGCAATGACCGGAAATCATGGCAGGGGTGGTCGAGGGTGCATGGTGGATGATGGTGGTAGTCTTATTGCTTCTGTCAGTAACGATCAAATCAATTTGTGTTCAACTATGCACGATCACGTCTCTGCAACCACTACTGATGCGATTTCAATTGACTTCTGAGATAATGTTAGTGATGGATAAACAACCCTTATGGAAATTCCTTCTTCTCATGCTGAATTCACTTCGAAAGTTTGGTCTTCATCTCAATTATAATGGTATCTGTGGAGCATCTAGTAGTTCATCTGGAGATCTACATATTGTCAAGAATCATCGCCTAAAAAACTTACAGATGCAGAATATCAAAGACTCCATCATCATATTCTGATTCTTTTGTCAAAGAGATGCGAGCAGACACACCACTTTAAGTCATTCAGGGATGTATCTGCTTCTGGAGTATCTTTAATACCAATTTTTTTGTTTTTGATGATGAAGAAATAGAATCAGTGAATCCATAAGATGTTTCTGTTGTTGGTGATTATGGTTTCTCTGAGGTATACATTTCTCTTGAATTGTATTCCATCCTTCATAAACCATGGCAGGTGACAGTTATTGTCAAACTCATTGGTAAAAACATTTATTACATGACTTTGCGTGATCACATTCGTCTCGTCCTAGGGAAGCCTACAATGTGTTGGCGAATATATGAAGTATGAATTATTTTGCGGTTCAACATACATGCCAAGTTGATTACTTCAACGCTCACACAGGAGGACCATGGGCAGTTTTTTATTGTTTTCTAATGGTGACCCGTTGGACAGATGACTTCATTCCTTCTGCTAACCTCCCATCCCATGCTAGTTCTTGGGCCAGAATTATTAATCTACCTCTACACTTGTACAACAATGTAATCTTTGAACGGATCAATAAAGTTTTAGGCCAATTGGTAAGGCCAGGTTGATGAACATACCACTAATTACATTCAAAGTCGATTTGCAGGGTTAGCAATAGAAGTAAATCCTTCTTTGCCGGTTAAGTCGGCTGTTATTATCAATGGGTTGATTTACAAAGTGGAATAGGAATCTATCCCTTCAATCTATCATCACTTGGAATAATGGAACATACTTCATTTGAGTGCACAAAAGATCCATTTTCAGGTTAACAATGAAACTAAGACTGACAATGATGAAGCGGGCGTTGTCTGGTAGACAATGAAGACAAATGATAAACATTTTATGGAAGGAGTATTCATTCCTGAAGACAACCCATAAAGCATCTGTAAAATAGCCTATTAAAGACATTGTAAAACATAATCTTAATAGGTATTCTTCTACAAATAAGTTTACAGTCCTTAAAACTCAGGAAGATATGGAAGAGGATAGCCTTTATCAAGAAGATGTTCCTATCATTGCTGCAAGTTTACAGTCCTTTCCGAAGGTTAGGACAAAGAAAAGGAAGGAACCTGCCTTAGCTACGCTTCGTGCATTAGAAGGTACATCCGCAATTCAAACTGTTGAACTAAAGAATATTACTGTCTGTTATAATGATGTCCTCGTTGAATTTGCACAAACGCCATATACGAATTGAAGGATTCGGAAGATTTACTTCATGTAGATGATTTGGAAAGCAGCTATTGAAGATTCATCTCTACATGTTAATGAATCACATACAGTTGTAGATCCTTCAATCAATGAAGTTATAATCCATTCAAGCTCTGACACTATACCTACTATATCTATTGAACATGGTTCATTAGAAATATCTGATTCTTTCCAACTTGAGGCCCATACCGGAAAAATGGGTAGTCGGCTGTGAGGTTCTAGTGGTAACACAAAGGCTATGCCTTATCTTACCCATATCCAGGTAAGGAAACAGGCAGAGGCTGTAGAGCAAGAGGAGAGTCGTGATGATCAATCAACCTAAATAGGTCTTATGCTAAAAGACAATATGTTGGATTTTAAGCCGTATTTCTCGTAACCATATTGTTAACGCTATCAATGACATCACTTGGTGTTTACGGTCTAACATATTAGTAATTCAAGAGACTAGAATCTCATCTCGGGAAGCTGATGAAATAATTAAAAGACTCCGGTTTTCTTCATCTCATTAAGTTGAAGCACATGGCAATTCAGTAGGAATATGGCTCTTATGGCGTTCTGAGAAATGTGATGTTCATCTTCTAGAAAGTCATGACAATATCTACATTGTTGTATTAATATCTCTTACTTCCCAGTAGTGGTTTATTCCCACCACAATCCTATTGTCAAACAAGTTTTCTGGAAACACTTACCTCGCTTTATTTGTTGGTGATTTTAATACTCTTCTATCTCCTCCAGAGAAAAAAAGAAGTGAAATTTTCAATTTTAGGGAGGTAGACATATTTCAATCTACTCTCCTAGAAGATGATTTGTCAAACCTTAGATTCATAGGTTATCCATTCACATATAAACATGGATGTTTACATAAAGGTCTTGATCTTTATTCCTAGTTCAAATCTTAGTGCAACTCCATGTTGCACATAACCACCTTCTTTTCTTCTTGGACTCAACTCATATTAGGATTGGCAACACAAAATACCAACTCTAATTAAATCCTTATCCAATTCTAAAGGTGCATGTAAGGAGTCATCTTCTTTCCTTCTTGGATTTAACTTCCATTAGGATTGGAAACACAAGCCAACTCCTATTAAGCCCAAATTCCAATAGGACATGGGTCGGAACCTTCCGATCCCAACAATCTCCCCCTCCGGCCCATGAGGGAGATTTTGTCTTCAGCGATCATCTGGAATATCTTCTGTACCCTACCACCACATGTGATAGATACAATCTCCTCAAACATGTCAGCACCATGTCGTCTTCATCCATCTTGTTGAAGTCCCACCATGACTTCACTCTGTTCCCAGACAACTGAGAAGAAGTATCGTGCCAATGTTGCTTCTCTCTCCATGTCTGCACCTGGAACATTGTAAGCTCCCCCTGATCGATCAATCGAGCCATCTTTGATGAAGAATGTATTTCTGACCTTCTGTACCAAGGCTCAGAAACCCTTTGATAATGCTCCCCCTGTCTATGCAACTCCTTTGTAGAAGCTTGATCCTCCACTTCAGATTTAACAGTTGAACACACATTGCATTTCCATTCTTCTTCACACACATGTTGCCCTGAAGAAGGCTTTGGAGAGACCTTGTCTGACTGGGATCTGTCATGCTGCATATTGTTGCCCTTCCATATTGAATCACGCATCTCAAATATGTGGCTAATCTTTGATCGTTTCTAGTCGACGTTTCCCTTCCTGTCTTCAGATGCCATCTCACTACGTCTACTAAATCCTTCAAACCTTACTCTGATACCACTTGTTAGGAATTGTGGTGGGTAAGTGACGATGCTCTGCAAGACTGAAGGCACACGATTTAACGTGGAAAACTCTCCCCAAGACTAGGAGAGAAAAACCACGGGACAATACCGGCTAACAAGTACTAAGTAATCTGAATTACAACTCACACTGTCTAGATTTAATTGCCCCTAAATTTGGGAAGCTCCCCCTGCCCGAGAACAAAGATAAAGAAGAATAGAATTACACCCAATGTGTACAAACCCTCCCTTTTCACTTTTTCTCCTCATGACACCGTTGTCGCTGCTGGGATTGTTTGTTGTCGCTGCGACCGTTGACCAGGTCGCCTCTTCTCTTGACGATGTCTTTTTAGTACACGTTCTAGTTGGCGCCTCCAACTAGAACTCCCACGTACCTCCACAACTCTCTTCGCCTGAGAGAGTCGATACGCACCCTCCGCTAATCGGACAGACCGTTGTCATTGTCGCGTCACCAATAGTGTGCCACCAACTGGTGTGCGTCTTCCACTGCTCGGATCCACCATTTTAGTTGATGCACCACCGATGTGTCGCCGACTATTGTGCGTCCTCCACTGACTAGACAGTCCGCCATCATTTCTGTAGCCACCGACTGATGAGCGTCTTCCTCTGCTCGGATGTGCCGTAGTCGATGTCGATGTCGTAGCACCAACAAAGTGCCACCAACTGATGTGCGTCCTCCTCTACTCGAACCCGCCTCCACCGTCGATGCACTTCTGCTGTGTTTCCGACTGCCAACCGCTATTTTGCCTCAAGGCAAAATCGTTGGCCCTCTCTCATCGACAAGAGAGCTGCATTGTTGGTGCACCCAATGTGCCACCAATTGTCAGTCGCTACTTTGCTTCAAGACAAAGTCACTGACCCTCTCTTACCATAAGAGAGCACCACCAATTGTTATTGTTTTCTGGCTCTTCTACCACAAAAGGCACCAACAATCAACAACTGGTGGGATCACACACCAACCGGTGGGATGATTTCAATGGCCTCCCCGAGGGCCTCTATTTATAGGCCTCCATGCATGTGGTTGCAACCAGGAATTCTAATCCTAGTTCAAATCCTAGTCCAACTCCATGTTGCACATAACCACCTTCTTTTCTTCTTGGACTCAACTCACATTAGGATTGACAACACAAAATACCAACTCCAATTAAATCCTAATCTAATTCTAGAGGTGCACGTAAGGAGCCATCTTCTTTCCTTCTTGGATTTAACTTCCATTAGGATTGGAAATACAAGCCAACTCCTATTAAGTCCAAATCCCAATAGGACATGGGCCAGAACCTTCCGATCCCAACATTCAATTTTCATTATAATTTATCAGTTCATCCTTACCCTGTGTCTTACGTTCTGATCATAATCCCATAATGTTGAAAGTTCACAAACTCAGTCAAATACACCACCATTTCGTACCAAAGTGTCTTGGAATATGATCAACACTTTCTCTTCTTTCTTAGATAGTAAGTGGCCTCAACATTAGGATTTTATTTAGGCAGTTAGACATATCCAACTGCTTATAATGTGATGGGGTAAATAATACACATGAAAAATAAGCAACATGCTAAGAATGACTTGTTAGCAACTATTGAATCGAATTAACATCTTCTAGAACTATCTTATTATGTATACCTTGATACTTTAAAAAATTAATCTACAAAGACTATACGAGTCTTTTCTGTAGCAAGAGTTAGCAGACTTACAACAAAAGAGTCACATCAAATGGTTAAAAAATGATGAAGCCAATACTAAGTTTTATAATGCATTCATCAAAAGCATGCGACAAAGCAATAAAGTTGTAGGATTGTTTACCAATTCCGAACATTGGATCACAGATGAGCATGATCTTAAAAGTATGGTTCTGTCTCACTTTCTATCTATATTTCAAACACAGAACACTTGTTCTCAGGCTAGTATGAATGCCAATCATGCATCTTTTTCTCCTCTTTCTCCAACTCGACCGTAGAAACAGAGTTCCTTACAGATGGATATTGAGATCCTTAATATATAGAGGATGATGGCACCGAACAAGTCTGTTGGCCTCAATGGTATTACTATTGAGTTCCTATCTCATAATAGGAATATACTATGTGCATCAATCATTAATAGTTTTCAAACTGCATTTCTTGATCTTTCTTTACCTCGGGCCCCGTTTAATGCTAATGTAGTGTTGATTCCCAAAGTGAAAGTTTTTACAACTTGCTCAGATTTGAGACATATATCTTTGACAAATGTTGGTCTAAAATTAATATTAAAGGTGCTTGTAGAGCGTCTGAAACCCTTTATATATTCATGGATGTCTTGGGCCCAAAGGAGCTTTGTTCTTGGGAGGAGGATAACTGACAATGTGATTGTGGTACATGAATTAATTCACAATATGAGACACAATGTTGTTAATATTAGTTATTGTCGTTCATGCAACAATGATAGGTGCAATGTAATTAACAGTCCATGCAGATCCAAAAATAAGAATAGAAGAACAAACAAAGCAGGAGAACAGAAAATAGGAGTTAGATTCGCAAACCAGATCGTTCGTTGAGAAACGAACGTGTTACTTAAGGAAATCAGTGCCCGACAATCCTCGCGGATAGGCACCGTTCTCCCAGTCGCGATCCGGCACGAACCTGGAACTTGCACGTCTCGCTCGCGCTCGATGTAGTCACGTTGCACTGATACCAGTGCAGCACAGCAAACCACCGCCTAACAGCTGCGTCTCGACGACAGGAAGGAGGAGTCGCGCTTCGCACAGGAGGACAACTCCACAAAGCGACTCTAGGGACGACAACTATTGCACTCAGGATTAGGGCTCTCAAAACACACGACGGCAGAAGATTGTTTTCGGTGTATTTAACCCTAATGACTGGATGCGTATATATAGTCACGTACGTCCCTAATCCTATTCCCAGTAAGGAGCAAACACTCGGTTGCTCTTGTACACAATACGGAATAATCCGCAAAAGAGAAACACTTTCTAATTAGGATTAAGAAATCCGAATAAGAAAGCAACAATTAATTACACGAGTAATTAATTACTTAGTCGTATTCTAGTGCAAAAAGAAGACGGAAGACGGAAGCCATTCTCCACAATCCACAATACTCGGTTGCTCTTGTACACAATACGGAATAATCCACAAAAGAGAAACACTTTCTAATTAGGATTAAGAAATCTGAATAAGAAAGCAACAATTAATTACACGAGTAATTAATTACTTAGTCGTATTCTAGTGCAAAAAGAAGATGGAAGACGGAAGACATTCTCCACAATCCACAATCCACAATCCACAAGCCACAAGCCACAATCCTGAGCCCGAGCCCAAGCCCGAGCCCGGCCAGGCGAGGCGAGGCGAGGCGTGGCGTGGCGCGCGCGCGTGCATGCGTGCGTTGTGATGTGGTAACCCCACCCACCAAGGAGGTGAGTATACCTCCCTCCTAGGACTCCTTTGGATACTAGTGCCCTATGTGATCCTACATATGCGGACCACAAAAGTTCTAGGAGTGAGCAATATGGGATAAAACTTCTGTGTCATTTGCACTAGAAACAACACTACATTCTCACATGTACTTGTTGCACTACATTGGGCTTAACCCATGCTAAATAAATGATTACTACAATAAATGCACTACAGTAACAAGCTGCTACAGTAATTAGCAGCTACAGTAATTACCAGCTACTGTAATCATATATCTAACAATCCCCCACAAAGTCTAATGTGTAGTGTGCACTACCATTCAGTCCTCCATACTGTGCTTTCAGCAGATACCTTTCAGTTTGAGTCTACCTGAGTTATCCAACTGTGACCCCCGTAGGAACTAGGTGAACAAAAGTCTTAAACCTGAACCTTGAGTATAAGAGTATAGGTTTGTAACAACACAATAAAGACATGGTAGTAAAGAAAAACAACACATTAAGTCCATGCATATAAAATTTTATATCATGATTGATAACAGAGAACAACCCAATTCTCCTGTTGCGGCCTACACAACATCAATCACTTAGCTGGAGTCTCCAAGGATGTACTGCTAACATCCTGTCCTAAGACTTGACACCATTAAGAGACTACTCTCTTACTAACTTGCAGTCATGACACTAACATGTTTCCAGGAGATAGACACACAGATGCTAGAAGCATCAAACAAGAATACATTGTGTCATCCGATTTACCCGACAGCTTGTTATTACCACATTGAACCCAATTTGTGGGATCTCTACTCTTTTGGGTTGGGTTGCTACTGCCTACAAATCTATAGGGGTTTCAGTCCCATCCCCAACCTGGATTTTTTCACTAAAGCCAAGGAAAGACCTTTAGTGAAAGGATCAGCTGTATTATCTTTGGTACCGATGTAATCCACAGCCATGACCCCATTAGACACTAATTCCCTTACAGATTTCAATCTGACTTGGATGTGTCTACGCTGTTTTTTATTGTACTTGGAACTCTTTATCTTAGCAATAGTTGTAGTGCTGTCACAGTGAACTGAAATTGCAGGAAGCGGCTTCATTACCATAGGTAAACTGGACATAAATCCATGTAGCCATTCAGCTTCCAATCCAGTTTCATCTAAAGCACACAACTCTGCTTCAAAAGTGGACCGAGACAATATGGTCTGTTTCTTAGACCTCCCGGAAATAGCTCCTCCTCCCAACAGGAATACATATCCTGAGACACCATTACTCCCAGAATTCATGGCAATCCAGCTTGCATCACTATATCCTTCGACTACGGAAGGATGTTTACCATAATGCAGCCCAAGGGAACGTGTTCCCTTGATATACCTCAGAACTCTATTAAGAGCTTCCCAATGGGTCTTATCGGGACAACTGGTGTATCTACTTAACTTGTTCACGACAAACCCAATGTCTGGACATGTACAGTTCATAAGATACATCAAACTTCCAATAATCTGAGAGTATCGTAATTGAGACACTGGAACCCCAGTCTCATTCTTGAATAAGGGCTTGGATGAATCATATGGAGTCTTAATAGGTTTATGTGATGTGTACTCAAACCTCTCCAGCATCTTCTCAACATAGTGAGACTGAGAGAGAGTTATACCATAAGTAGACCTTATGATTTTAAACCCTAAAATTACATCAGCGACACCCATATCTTTCATCTCAAACTTGCTACACAAGAATGACTTTGTCTCTTTTACTACTTTCATATTGGAACCAAAAAGAAGGATATCATCGATGTATAAGCATAACAAAATGAATCCATTATTGACAATCTTGCAGTAGAGACACTTATCAAATTCATTAGAAATAAAGCCAAATGTTGATATCACAGAATCAAACTTCTCATGCCATTGCTTAGGGGCTTGTTTCAAGCCATATAATGACTTAACTAGTTTACACACTTTGGACTCATTCCCACGACCCACAAATCCCTCAGGTTGTTCCATATATATCTATTCTTGAAGATCACCGTGTAAGAACACGATCTTCACATCCATCTGATGGATATAGAGGTTATAAATGGAAGCCAATGCTAGAAGCACTCGGATTGTGATCATACAAGAAACAGGTGAATAGGTATCAAAATAATCTATTCCTTCCCTTTGTGTGTAACCCTTAGCAACTAACCTAGCCTTATACTTATTGATTGTCCCGTCTGCATTAAGTTTCTTCTTAAAAATCCATTTGCAACCAACTACAGAACAACCAGGAGGCAAATCCGCCAATTCCCAAGTTCCATTCAAGAGAATTGATTGAATTTCATCATTAACGGCTTCTTTCCGAAACTTAGCTTCTGGAGATTCTATATCTTGTTTGAAATTAACAGGATCATCCTCAACATTGTAAGTAAGAAACTCACTTCCAAAGTCTTTGGATGTCCTAGGCCGTTTACTTCTCCTTGGTTCAACTATTTCTTCAGAATCATCTGATTCGAAAATAGCATGTTCTGAGTCACCCCCCACATTTGTCATCCTTTCCACGTGCTCAGGAATGGAACCTGTGGTAAATGAATCTTCTTGAGAAACTTCATTGGGCACACCAGTTTTCATAGGAAACACATCCTCAAAGAATGTTGCATCACGTAATTCCACAATTGTATTGACCTCAATGCCAGAGATATCTAATTTTACAATCAGGAATCTGTAAGCATAGCTTGTCTCTACATAACCCAAGAATATGGCATCAACCGTTTTCGGTCCTAATTTCTTCCTTTTGTGTTCAGGGACAAGTACCTTTGCAAGGCACCCCCACTTTCAAAGATATTTAAGACTTGGTTTCCTTCCTCTCCACAACTCAAACAGACTACTCTCTGAATGTTTATGGGAAACTCTATTCAGAATATGGCAAGCCGTATTCAAAGCTTCCCACAAAAAGTTGGGTAATCCAGATGTTTGGAGTAAGGTATTTACCATATCTATTAAGGTTCGGTTTTTATGTTCGACTATCCCATTTGATTGTGGTGAATAAGGAGCAGTGACCTCATGAACTATACCATGCAATTGGCAAAATTCAAAAAACAAGTTTGAGGTATACTCTCCTCCCCTATCAGACCTTAATCGCTTAAGTACTTTACCGGTTTGAGTTTCAGCTTCTTTCTTATAAATTTGAAATTTATCCAATGCCTCATCTTTACTTCTAAGTAAAAATACATAACAATATCTACTTGCATCGTCAATAAAAATTATAAAATAACGCTTTTGATCTCTCGTAGCAACACCATTAAATTCACAGATATCTGTATGAACTAAATCCAAAATTTCCGAATTCCTATTCACAGAATGAAAAGGCTTCCTAGGCAATTTAGCTTGTACACAGATTTCACATTTATTGTTGCTAATTTCAGATTTAGGGATCAAATCTAGATTCATCATACACTTCATTGAGGCAACATTAACATGTCCTAAACGTGAATGTAATACATCGAATGAAACAAGATTCATGCAAACAGAACTATAATCATTCAAATTTAAAACGGAATTTGTAACAGGTTCAATATGAATCTTAAACAAGTTCTCCACATCACATAAGTACCCCTTGCCAAAAAACAAAGAATCACGAAGGCGTGTAATAATAGCCTTATTACATTTACAGTCTACTCTATAACCTTCTCTAACTAATATGACGCCACTAAGGATATTGCGTCGAATGGTCGGAGCATGTCTGACCCTGTTAAGAGTCAAAACCTTCCCCGAAGTGAACTTCAAGTCCACCCGTCCTTCGCCTTTGACTTCTGTAGAGCTGGAATCGCCCAAAGTCACGGACCGACCTCGAGAGGCCCGATAAGACACAAACAGGGATTTATCAATACACACATGTACATTAGCCCCAGTGTCAATTATCCAATAAAGTGGTTCAAAAATAGAAAGGATTTCAGGTTTAATAGACACGTACCCATCATTGAGGTTCAAGGATGTAGTCATCATGTTGACCACAGCCTCCTCAGTTGCAGATGCGGTAGCTTTCTTTGCCTTCTTAGTAGGACAATCCTTATTCCAATGGCCAATCTGTCCACAAGTCCAACAAGGTTTGTTCTTCGGTTTCTTTTGGATCTTTGCCTTGGGTTTATGTGCATTCTTAGATTTCTTATCTTTGGTGTTTTTCGTAGAAGTAAGATTAACAGTTGGATTTGCATCAGTAGGCACCTTGACCCCTTTCTCCTTTAAGTGTTCTTCTTGTGTATTAATATCCATCATTAATTCATCCATGGTGTGTGTCCCTTTGTGATGCTTAAGAGACATACCAAACGACTCCCGTGACTTAGGGAATTTTTCTATGATAGACATAACAATAAATTTCTCAGGCAAGACCATCTTGGCATCTGAGAGTTCATGAACTAGGAGTTGTAGATCGTGTGTTTGATCAGAAACTGACTTACCCTCAACCATCTGAAACTTAAGAAATTTAGACACGCAGTATTTTTCAACACCTTGATTTTCAGTGCTAAAATTCTTAATTAACTATTCCCATAAAACCTTGGATGTAGTGACTGGCGGCTTTGAGTAAGAATCATACAGTTTGTTATTTAAACCAAACAGAATCAAACCACGGCACATTTTATCACCCTTCTTCCAATTAGCAATAATGTTTGCATTATCAGGAATTGTTTCATCAGATACAGGTTCAGTTTCAACTAAATACTGATCTTAACCCGCAATATTCAGCCAAATTTCCATACGACTCTGCCAACGGGCAAAGTTTGTACCAGTAAACTTTTCAGGCATATTGGTTGTATCAATTTTACATCCCGAACCACCCTGACCGGCCATTGTTAATTAACGACAGAAATGTGATTTCTTTAAGACTGTTGTTAATATTAGTTATTGTCGTTCATGCAACAATGACAGGTGCAATGTAATTAACAGTCCAGGCAGATCCAAAAATAAGAATAGAAGAACAAACAAAGCAGGAGAACAGAAAACAGGAGTTAGATTCGCAAACCAGATCGTTCGTTGAGAAACGAACGTGTTACTTAAAGAAATCAGTGCCCGGCAATCCTCGCGGATTGGCATCGTTCTCTCAGTCGCGATCCGGCACGAACCTGGAACTTGCACGTCTCGCTCGCGCTCGACGTAGTCACGTTGCACTGATACCAGTGCAGCACAGCAAACCACCGCCTGACAGCTGCGTCTCGACGACAGGAAGGAGGAGTCGCGCTTCGCACAGGAGGACAACTCCACAAAGCGACTCCGGGGACGACAACTATTGCACTCGGGATTAGGGCTCTCAAAACACACGACGGCAGAAGATTGTTTTCGGTATATTTAACCCTAATGACCGGATGCGTATATATAGCCACACACGTCCCTAATCCTATTCCCAGTAAGACGCAAACACTCGGTTGCTCTTGTACACAATACGGACACGAGTAATTAATTACTTAGTCGTATTCTAGTGCAAAAAGAAGACGGAAGATAGAAGACATTCTCCACAATCCACGAGCCCGAGCCCGGCCAGGTCAGGCGAGGCGTGGCGTGGCGCGCGTGCGTACGTGCGTTGTGATGTAATAACCCCACCCACCAAGGAGGTGAGCATACCTCCCTCCTAGGACTCCTTTGGACACTAGTGCCCCATGTGATCCTACATATGAGGACCACAAAAGTTCTAGGAGTGAACAATATGGGATAAAACTTCTTTGTCATTTGCACTAGAAACAACACTACATTCTCACACGTACTTGCTGCACTACATTGGGCTTAACCCATGCTAAATAAATGATTACTACAGTAAATGCACTACAGTAATAAGCTGCTACAGTAATTAGCAGCTACAGTAATTACCAGCTACTGTAATCATATATCTAACACATAAGACATCAGCAAAGTATATGACAATAAAAGTAGATTTATCAAAAGCATATTATGTAATGTCCTGGGGCTTTAGATACTTTATTCAAAGTTGAATTTCTGAGGAATATCATTAATTACATCTTGTACTCAATCTTGGGAGGCAGGATAAGTATCTTGTGGAATGACACCAAATTAAGGAGTTGTAAATTTAATAGGGGTCTTCGTCATGGAGAACCTTTGTCTCCTTATTTGTTTGTTTTATGTCTGAACAGACTAAGCCAATTAATTGAGGAAAGGGTGAATACTGGAAACTGATAAAGTTATCTGGTCGGGGGTCAGTGGTTTCACATGTTGGCTTTGCAAATGATATGATACTATTTGCAAAGGCTACATCCTCTAATACTGATTCTATTATGGAATGCTTTCAACTTTTGGAGGAAGCATCTGGTCAGGCCATCTCAGTAGATAAGAATGTGATCTCTATTGCTCATTTTGTGCCTAATCTATAAGACAAGCAATCCCTAAAAAAGCTAATGTAGAAAGTAGCAGCGATTCTTCTTAGTAGAATTAATAAATCTACCTACAGCTATGTACTAGATCATATACAGTTAAGGATTTCAGGTTGGGAAGCCAACACTCTTGGTTTAGCAGGTTATATTACCCCAGAAAAAGTAGTTTTGGGTGCTATGCCTATGTTCACTACGCAGACAAGTGTACTCTTAGTGAATATATGTAATTCTATTTATACTATGATACATCAATTTATATGGTATTAGGGTGTAGATCAATCTCCACTATCTTTGGTTACTTGGGAACAACTTATTGCTTCAAAACTGGATGGAGTATTAGGTATAACGTAAATGCATTTTCGGAACAAGGCACTTGTCACGAAGACTTCACGGTAGGTCCTTACTGGACGTCGGTCATCATGGTTACAAGGTTTGCGACAAAAATATAAAGCTTTTCAGTCAGGTATTCAGGCTGATGTACATTATTCTGGAAGACAGTTCAACCATTGCAACATATCAGGAAGGCTAATAGTAGTTTAGTAGTTTGTCAAGGTCACAATATATCTATACGTATGATCCTTGGGTACCTAACATTATTAACCTTCAAAATCATGTTATATGAGTGATTCCAGATGCACTTCTTGACTAGAAAGTAAATTCTCTAGTAACATATTCTGGTGAATTAGATTTCAATTTTCTGAAGCTTTATTTACCTCCTACAATAGTAAATACGGTGGTCAGTTTGCCCATTTAAATTGATAATAATTCAAAAGACAAGTGGGCATGGAATTTGACTCCTGGTAAACTCTCTGTGAGGTCTGTTTATTTACAAGATTCTGCTAGAACTAAAGATGGGCCATGGAAGAAGATCTGGCAAATAAAACTACCTGAGAAATATAAGGTGTTATTCGTCGTACATAGAGCCATTTCACAGATAATTCTCAACGCTCTATTTGTAATCAGGCATTAGAAAATACTCTTCATGCATTCAGAGACTGTGTTGGAGCAAAAAAAATTTGTCATGCTTTGAAGTTGCATGACACACCTACTCAACTTTTACACAGATCCTTTTCACACTTGACAAATAATTATCTTCAGTTAATGTCAGGTGCTAATATCATTTTTATTGTCTATGTCATGTTCTCTGGTTAGATAGAAACAATTATATTTTCAAAGGACAGCAACAGAATGTAAATGTTTCCTTGGGTCATATTTGGAGGCGAGTTGCTATATTAAAAAAGTATTTCAATCTCCCATATGTAATGGGGAGCCCACTCATCTGCAAGTCCCAGCACCAACCAAACAGTGGGTACATTCTCCATGGGGATGAATTAAGATTAACGTTGATGCTTCAGTTAAACATGATAAATATTCTATTGCTGTAGTTGCTCGTTCACATTTGAGTGAGCGTTCAAGGATGGTCAGAATCATATTATGATATCTCAGTGACCGTTTTACATGCAGAACTCTTGGCCATCAATTTAGCATTGAAACATGCTTGATTACAAGGTTGGCAGCATATTATTGCTGAATCTAATAGCTTTGTGGCAGTTGAGTTAGTAAATGGCAACAATGATAGTTATCCTTCTTGTTTAGCCTGGAAGACAAAGATAAACAGTTTGTTGACTCGGCAATGGAATGCACATGTTCTACACATGCCTAGAGCTAGGAATTCTGATGTAGATTCAGTAGCTAAGATGCAAGGTTTGCTAGCTTCCAAAAGGAGTGTAGTCCTTCAAGCTCTTCCTGCTTGAAACAAAAAATTACCCTAATTGTAGCGGCCATCATGCTGCTGACCCTATTTCTATTATTTGTATGAACTTTAGTTCCTACATTACTGCAGGCTAATAATGAAGTTAATTTCCTAAAAAAGAGTGGCTAGACATGCATAAGTAGACGCATATGTAATCACATATAGGTTCTATGAATAATGGCATTTATTAATTCATTCTAGGTTATAATATTTGATTTTGATGTGAAATATAACTATTCAATGTGGACATAATTGGAATTATATTGATAAAAAAATAATAAAATAATTATGATAACTTGAACACTACATAAATTGGAAATTTTAAAGACATAATGATTGAGAAAATGAGATATGATGACAAAAACATAATATGACGATTATATAAATAATATGATACAAGAGTCATTCCGCCCCTTCCTTATATTTGATGACAAAATCTTTAACAAGGGGAGATTATTGAGGAAATGACCCCTGCTCGGTAATGTATCATATGTTATAAGACTAATTGTTATGGTTAATGTATTAGGATTAGTGTCTTAGTGTATTTCACAGTTAAGATATCATGTTTGTGTATTGTTCTAGAACTAGCCAGGTTGACGAGTCAAAACCCCAATTATAGTCAAACGGCATTTAGGGACAATCTAGTGTTTTGAATAGATATATAAGTAAATATTGGTGATTTTGTTAATCTTGGTAATGGTAGAATTTTGTTTGAAGTCTATTGTACATAACTTCAATGATTTATATATTTCAAGTTTGACTAGTTCAGATTGCTGAAATTAAACTCTAATGTTGTCTAAATTAAAGGTTTCGGATTGATTTGTCACTAAAATAGGCTTGAATTGATAGGTTTATGGTAAATATTTACAGTTATAAATTCTTACTACTATAAGATAAATAGATGTATCAAGGAACCCTAGAAGCATAATGAATACTATATAAATTAAAATATATTGATGCGGAGACCATATGCAACATATAGATCAACCTTGGTCTGGTCATTGGCCAAAGATCAACAACATGTTGGGTCAGGTAGAGAAAAAATAACTTCAATTTAAATTTGTACTTAAAGACAAAACCCTCAAGAAACTTAATGACTACATATTTTTATTTACAAGTACAACCACCTTCATATCACAATGCAAGCTCTAAAATCTGTGGTCTAAGGTAGAGAGATGATTTTGGGTGGATGATGGCCTAAAGAGGACCAAAGTCCTACTTCTCTTCCATTTGGGTTGAATCCTAGTAAGTCGTTCCTTTGTTTAATTCTTCTATTCATATTTTATTTTACATGTTTGGAAGATTTAATTCTAAAATCGAGGGGAAGACCCTAGCCTATATATATATATATATATATATATATATATATTATCTAGTGTTGCAATGAATCCAAGATTTGGTTGCATGTGGATATGAACTTTTGATTTTTCACAGTCATCATATTGTCCACTTGCTTATACAATGTTGGCAAGTGATCTAGCCTCAAATTAGAGATCTTCAACATTAACAGGACCTAATTGATGCTACTTAACCCTATTTTTGTCTATTTTGGAAGAATTGGGGGAGGGGGACAAGACTCATGAAAGTTGAAATTCATGCTTTCTTCATAGTAACTTATTGATGTTAAATCCATCTTAGCTTTTCCCTAACATGGTGGGTTTTGGCCTTTTAGGGTCAAAAGGCTCATATATATATATATATATATATATATATATATATATATATATATATATATATATATATATATATATATATATATATATATATATATATAGTCAGCCTAGAATACACTCGAGTGTATTCGGAGTAGAATACACTCAAGTAGTTTTTCATGATGCAATATTTTTTTCAAAAATCTAATCTGTTGATCTTCTTAAACATCTTGTGAATTGCTCATACGTAAAATTTGAGCAAATTTGGACATTTATAGGTCATGTTATAAAGACTGCAAAAATTATGCATTTCAAATTAGTTAAGTGTGTCAATTTTATTGCCCTTAGATGAGTGACTTACACTCATAGAAATGGGCTCAAAATGTGTATGTAGCCTAGTTATAGTATGACGGTGAAGATCAATGGTTTACATTTTGCAAAAAGTAGTCTTGATATGCAAACACACTTGAGTGTATTCGTGTGATCTGTACACTCGAGTGTATTCTAGCCTGACTATACACACACACACACACACACATATATATATATATATATATATATATACACACACTACATTTAGGGTTGTAAATGGGTATGGGTAGACCCGCGGACCCACAAATCTGGACCCTTAAAAAACCCGTCACGGGTCTAATTTTTTATACCCGCATACCCTTGGACCCGTATACCCTTGGACCCGCATATAAGCGGGTCCAATAATGGGTATGCTTGGACCCAGACCCGATAGACCCGTGTACCCGCTATACATAAGTAACTACTAAAATAATATGTTATATATATATCATATTTTACTAGTCTAATTAATATAATTATTGAGATTATACCCTACTCTAAGGTTGAGACTAGTCATATAACTAAGAATTAACTATTCTAGTTACAATAACGAACATCATATGTAAACTTAAAATCAAAATATCTACTAATCTACATTACTTTCTACATAAATTAAATGTTATGATCATGACTACAAATATGTAAACAATTACTCAATTAATTTTATTGTATAGAATATAGCATTGTCTAATATAACTATTACATGTTAATATACTATATGATAACAATATCTTGTTGTGTTAAATATATATAACATAGTCATTTCTCTTACATAAACAATATGATGTTTTATAGAACCGCTTACCCGCATACCCACTATTATTGCGGGTACGGGTATGGTGTGGGTCTAGGTTTTGTATTATGCGGGTCTAGAATCGGAACCGGACCCGCTAAATTAGATGGGTATGGGTATGGCTAGACCCGCACCGTACTCGCACCGTTTACACCCCTAACTACATTTGTATACATTTTTGAGCTAAACATAAACAATTTATGTATACATATTAATGCATATGTTTTAATAAACTCACTTTCGTGGTCATAGTTGACTTTTTTTAGATTGGTTTCACTGATTTATATTGTAAAATGATTAAACTAGTTTTTTTTAATATTAATATTGTATAAATGGTGTGATTAATTATCCTAGAGATCCTGTTACAAGCCATACCTTATTTAACTATCATTAGAGGGCTTAAGATAATTCTGATGTTAATTGCAGTTTTACAAACAATGTGCATTATTAACTTGTCATTTTAAGTTTTATCTTAGCTAAAACTTATTATTTGATAAGTTAACAATCATGATTTGAACATACAATGAGATTTAAATACTAGTTGATATAGTAATAGCCTACACATGTATGTAGAATAGCATTATAGACATTTGATTAATTAATTAATTAATAAAAAATTATTGATTAATAATTTTATCAAACTTTTGTTGTAGAATTATAAATAATATAATTGTGACTTCAATGCAAAAATAATGAACCAATTCAGTTAAAATGAGATGGTTATGGAGTTATTAAGTTTTCACCTAGAATTACCTTTGGTTGACAACCAACGGTTGTAGCCTAGTGGTTGTCAATCAAAGGTTCAACAACCTATGGTTTCACAAGCACAATCATCCATCATAGTCAATTACAAAAATAGCCATATCTTTTTTTGTACTTATTAGAGTTCAATGAAATTTATTTTCTTATATCCAAATTTCAATTCTCTACACATCCAATGGCTTAAACCATGAAAAGATAAACAAAAAGGTGACATCTAAGGTATTTTTTGGGGAAGAACACAAAGAATAGGAGAAACTAATGGTTTCATCATAGATTCCACTTGGTAAGTAATTTTTAAACATTGATCTTTCTTTCTTGTTGTGTTCCCTTACTTGGAACTCCTTGATTCATCAACTAAAGGTTTTCCTTGACCTTCTTTCTTCATATTCTACCTCTAACAAGTTTCTATTAGGTTTGTCTACCTACAACCAGGCTGTACAAAAATCAAATTTTGGGGTTCGGAGCTCAAATCCAAGCTCTGCATATTGAGTTTTGGATCTATGTGGAAACCTGATATCACTAAGCTAGATCCAGTATAGGCGAGTAGAATTTATCTTTTAGCCATAATTTTCACAGAACTTAAGACAAAATGTGAATAATGTGTATTGTATTGTTTACTATTTTATTTTTCTTAGTTTAGTGAGTGTTAGTTCATATTTCTAATCTATGAATGGTTGATATAGCCAGAAAATTTATGGGATTTGAATGATTTCAGTTCTAAAATTTCTATATTTCAATTGTATATATCTCTAAACACAATGAAATCTAGACACACTAATGTATCCGGGTTGACCCTGAATACTCAGTAATGAAATGTATGCTAAGAAATGTTATTGCATGGTTTTATTTCCTTTTAGTTATGAATATGAGATGATAAGCACATAATTATTTCTAGTCATATTTAATCAGTACTTGGTTTAGCTAGTTTAGGTTATATATAGTTTTGAATATTAGTTGATAAGTGTAGATAAGCTAGAACATAATAAGTGGCATTTAGTAATAAAAGATATATGATAGTGTTAGAGCATAGACCGTGTCAGTACATTTAGAAATGCTTAATTACTAAGTATAAGAGATTTTTAGTGCTCAGTACATGTGAAATGTAATATTGTAAGTTAGTAGTTAGTTATGTACAAATTAGTAGATAAAACTAAGTTGCATCCGTTATGAAAGATCATTAGTATTATTTTAACTCATATTTACTCAAATAAGTTATTTATTCAATTATAATGAAATAAGGTATTGAAAGTTAGCAGTCGAGTTAAATGCACATTCAGAGTATCAGAAATATTCATATATATATTTAGTATATTATTCAATAGCATTGTTGTAGTATAGAATTCAAAATAGAAAACATGATGATCTAATTACAAGCTAAAGTTAAGAAACACTCAATATCTCATTGAAAAGTAAAACTAAAGAATCATTAGACAGATAAATGTCCTAAACATAGATTCCTTGTGGAGTTGTATGCCACAATGGAGGAAATGGATTACCCACTAGCAGCGTCTAGGAGAGGAGGTTGGAGTGTGCTGGTGGGGCATGAGGGATTAACCCTAATTCGAATGACCTCTTGAAATATAGCAGAGTTACATAACAATAAGATTCTCATTGAGATTAGGGTACAAGAATAGTAAGCAAGTCAATTGTCACACTATGTCATCACTAGTGGACTTAGGGTCACATATGCCATCACATTGAAATATAGAGTGAACATGAGCATTGGGGTCTGTAATCATCATGGATCTACTGATTTCAAGCACATAAAGGGGTTTGATGTGTTAGAAGACCAAGATTCCACATTTGAATTAAGGTATAATCATGCATCACAATAAAGGAGTCACATTCATGTATTTAGTATTATAGATAACATACATAGTCTAAGGGGGTCCATTGAGTGATATTGTTCTAGGAGGGGTACATGATACTAATTTCAAGGTTGGTCTAACATTAATCCACATAAGATGCAAGATATAATAAGGCAAGGTACATCATTACTAGTCAAACAAGTCACATTAGGGTACACTAGCATCATGAGGCCATCAATAGTGTATAAGTATGGTTAAAATGACTATTAGTCTACAAGATGGTGGAAACTACTGATTGGAGTATTAGGAAGTAGTTCTATCTATAAAGATACATACTTTATCATGGTCACATATCAAATGAGTTCAATAAGATGAAAGTTAGCACCTTTTAGGGAAATTGTAGAACAAACAAGGGAATTATGATTTAGGACATACCTCATTGAGTAGATTTTGTCGAGATGATGAATTTGATATATAGTTTTATATACTTGGACAAGGGAGGAGGAAGTTACAACTTTTACAAGATATGCATCAAGAACTTTAGAGGATATAAGAATAGGGTGTTACAACAATTTATTACACAATCCTAGCCCTTAGACTGTGATCGAGTGGCCGGCTAAGACGTCCAACTTAGTGTCTCCATGTGTTGGACTAGTCGTCATGTGTTGCCTAGATATTGGTCAGTGTGCCTTGGTTGTGTGATGTCCAAATACCCCCGAACGGTCCAGCCACCATTATGTTGCATGCAAACCTCCTGCTACCGCTTCGAGACCCCCCCCCCCCGCACTGGATTTTGCTCGTGCCTAGTTGTAGTGGTTGGATGTATGTCGTTTGCTATTGTTGTTGTGGTGTGGAGTGCATGTTGCAGCAGCAAGAACCTGGTCATTAAGATCAGATTTTCTATGATCCAAGGGACCCCATTTGTCCTCCATCATCGATAGCTACTCAAAGTAAAGGTGCCATGGCGGTGGAGCCACCAACTGACTGGGCACAGGGTGACCAAACAGCCCCTAAACAATGCGCCAAGGCAATGCCCAGCTCCGACTGGCCTTGTGGTCATGGTCATGGCCTTGGTTGGAAGTTTGGAGATACTAGTCGGATGCTCAACACTACGGAGTAAGGGTGGAGGATAGGATTAAAAGCAAGAAGGAGGAGAGGAAGAAACATGGTTGTGGGGTGAGAAGGCTATAAAAAAGGAGGGGAATGAAATGAGAAGTTGAGTCATGGCTTTTGTCCAAGGTGAATGTCTGAGGGAGCCAACGAAGGTGCTTATTGATCTCCAAAAAATCATGTTGTAGTAGTTCTACAATACAGACCAATGGATAAGATGAAGGGAAGATGTTGGATGTATGGGTCCATCATGGTCCATGCATAATCCAATGGTGGTGAGGTTCTGCACCCACCTATCCAATCTGGACAAGCAGCTGGGCCACGAGAAAAATTGTGCCCAATAATCTCTAAAATCCAACAAATCAAATATTAAATAGGGGTTACAAGAAAGGTCGCAACTTTGTAGTTACAACTCCAAAGTAGAGACTCGTGCAGTGTTGGATTCATAATTAAGAGTCTACAACATGGCATACATTTGAGAGTAAGGTTATCACATTGATAAATTTCAAAATTAGATGCAAGAGGGTGATATATTAAGGCAAGATACTTAGTTCAATTTCTTGAATTAGAGCAATATATTGTAAAATTAGTCATGGATGTGATCAAGTCAGGGTATCACAACACCTAAGCCATGAAATTGATATCCAAATGAGTAAGGAGTACACTTTATGAGAGGGAAAGTGTACAATAGAGGATAGGGAAAGGTTAGGTTGTCATACACTTCCCTCTTTAGAAGAAATTTCATCCTCAAAATTTGTCCAAGATCATATTTGAAGGTCAAATTCCATATTCATTGTGTTTAATTAACCAATATGTATGTGTCAAAGCATCCCCTGTCATTGGGTGCACACATAAGTTGCCATCAGCAAAAGTTGTACCCATTCTTATTCATGCATTTGAGCATTACTTGGTTTATTGACATAGCATACCATCTTTTTAACACTAGGTTTTTGCATCCCATGTCCCTATATAATTAGGGTTTTGTTCACGTACTCATATGAACCTAAGGTGTGATATCAAAATGTATGTTATAAATTTCTCAAAAGAACATGTTCATCATCATGACTTTCCATTAAGGTTACCATCAAACATCAAATTAAGATGACATGCGTGGATATGTTTTTCCCCAAGATTCGATCAATTATCCCCAATCGCGTTCAATACTTTTCATTTTGTGTCTGAAATTAAGATCCCAAGTCATCATTCTATCAAGATCATGATTTCAAACTCACATTTTTCATGTATGGTGGGGTTTTTATATATTAGCTCTATCTTATGAGAGTGATTTATCGTACATATATCAAACTTTATATTAAGTGAGACTATCATATGTATCAAGCATCATTTGAGGATCAACTTTGTCATCACCATTGAGGTTTTGTAATTATCTTACTTGTATCCCAAAGGAGCTCCACAATCTTATTCCCACTCAAGATAAGACCTATCTATGTCTACAAGACATGCTAACCACAACCATCTATACATAAAAATATTTCTACCCAACTTTCAAAAACAAGGCCAGCCACTAAATTCCTTCAAATAAAACCACTAACCCAAGTATGAGGATCATCATGAAGATCACACATAATGTACATCATCTTTGGGTCTTAGGACATCTCCCTTACCTATATATAAAACCATATTTTCAATTACCTCTATCTATAGGGATACATCTTTTCATAGGAAATTTAGGGTTCAACATTTTCATGGGAAGCAAACATTAGGTGAGTCGACTCACTTAGTATTCTAGCTAGGGGACTCATCATCATGCCTTTCATTGTTCATATTTTAACAAATTTCATATATTTTTAAAGGTTAGGTACTCTGACATTCTCTCATGTCGGGTGGACTCACATCAAGAGTTCACCCTTATTGTATTTCCCATGCTAGAGGTCATTTTTTGTAACAAGGATTAGGCCTATGACAGTCCCAAAACATATCTCACATATCGTATCTCAACATGTACATGACTAGGCACAATCAAGAACTAACTACTATATTTAGCACATCAACTAAGTCATATGTACCATACATGGTGCTAAATCTAGCTAGGATTGCATGGTTAAAACTCATCTTGTGCCGTCCCCACATTTTCTAAAACTTAATCTAACATGTGATGTCCAAATTGAAACCTCGCCTCAGTGAGAATCCCAATATGAGCACCACACACTAAGCTCAGAAGAAGAAAATCAAAGGAAGTCAGAAGGAATGAATAGTAGCACATGAACAATAATAAAACCATAAAACACATGTTCACCATTCAACATATATTACATAATGAATTGTTACAACATTTAATATTACATATTGAACAGCAAACTTTAACATGTAAATGTACTACCACTAAACAACAGGATCTTAAGACAACAGGTCCACCTGTACATTAGCTCACCACGCAACTCTCAACTATCTTGGTTCTTCAGGATCATATGTCCACAATCTAAACAAAAGATTACATGTGGTCCACGTCAGCATAATATTCAAGAATATTGTACTGAGTATGCCTACGTGTCTTTTTATATACTTCTCATTACTAAGCTTGGCAATAAGATAAAACTAGAACTTGGCAGCAATAAACAAATATAAGAAAAGCATATACTTGCACAAAGATATTCATTAACAAAAGAGAACATATATTTTAATCTCATTTTCCATTATATATCCATGCATTGACCGCCGAAGGTTTTGATGCATTCTCTTGACTCTCAAGGAGCTCAAGATTAAGGCCTTTATGATCTCCTGCCAAAGTGTTAGATCATATGTACAATGTGACCGAATATCAAAGAGTAAAGTCACTTCCAAGCACTGTACTACTAAAGAGTTTAGTGCTTTCATATAATAACATATATATTATGTTTCATGTGTTCATAGCCATAAGTACAAAAAATCAAACAACATACAATGCAAGAATAATCATTTCATCCAATATCATATGCCAAGTATTTTACTACACATATAACACAAGCATATTGTATAATAATCCAAGTAAGAGGTAATGGTGTACCATGATCAAGATAATCTAAAAAACATATTCCTGATGTCAACTACCAATTGGTCAACCCCTGATAAAGACAATATCACATATCACCATCAGGTTCTAATCATCTTAACCCTAGTTATATCCATTTAAGGGTTTGGCGTAGTTCATGAGGATGTTCTCATAATTACTTGTATTGTCTTCTTGGATTTAGGTTACTGATCTTATACTCTGGATTAGGATACATAATCTAATTATTTGATTACATATAGTTGTGTGCACATATTAACCCTAGGTTACATGTATTAATCCAAATTTGAGTTTTCTCACCATTTTATGATCATTAACCATGTAACCTCATTTACATAATTATGATCTAATAATTATATCATAGCTTCCAGTTACTGATATAAGCTTGCTCTGCAATTTTCAGGGTTTCTTGAGCATCTTTGCAATTATTGCACATTAATTAGGGTTATTAACCCTAATTAGCCATATGGAGAAAATTACATGATTTCATGCATCAATATCATAATCACTAACATTAGATGGATTGTAAACATGAATATGGATTTATTGACAAGTTCTCATAATTTTAGGTCATCATTTGATATTTACTATCCATGAAATAAGAATTCTACAACTTACATGATAATATTGAGATTAGTGCATCCAAATCCTGATATTATACTTTCATGTTGTTCTACCATTATTCTGAGAATTTTGGTACCTTATTTGTAATTTTCTGATGAAGGGGCTATTTTCTATGATTTATGCAAGTTCTGATCATTTTAAAAGATAATTACCTTGAATGGCCAATCGGCACATGGCCATAAAGGGTCTCTGCTCAAAGTTGAACCGGTCGGTCTAGGTGGATGAAATGTTTGGTTCAACACAGATTCCAGTCGGTCCAGTCTGGGATTTAGGTCGGTTCGTTCCTCTCTTTCACACATGTTCTCTCTCACACGGTCTCACGTGTGATGCCCCCTGAAAATGGTTGCGCCGTGGGGTTCTACCCCAGTGAGGAATCCACGATGCAGGAGAACTCCATGTCATCCCCTTTGGCCATCACCAACTCTTACCACCCCAGCTAGACCCTCACGACACCTTAGGCTCATCATTGGTGACTTCTTCTTACGGCTTGAGGAGGCCGCTACCATGGGGTGCGGCTTGGCGGAGAAGATAGGGGGAAAACACCCCTGATCTTCCTTGTGATGGTTGAAGGCTTCCAAAATGTTCACCTAGGATCCACGAACACTGTGAGACCCTCTAATTGAAGTGGAGAAGCTCTGCATATCTGAACTCTGTCTTCTTCTCTAGCTAGAAGGGCTTGGTGTAGTACCAAAGCCACCTTGAGAGTCCATGGGAACGGTAGGATTCGACTCCCCTAAACTCGTGTTTGTTGCAGACTTCTTTATCTTCCTCAAAATCCCCTTCTATTCGTTCTCCCTTCTTCCAGATACCTCCTCCAAAATGTAGTGGAGACCCTACGGGGATGGAGAGCTCGTTCTGCCAGTACACTAAACTAAAGACGACGAGTGAGGGTTTAGGGTACTCCTTGCAATGAGTAGAATGCAACTGTTCAGTCAGCCTTATTCATGCCCACCTCAATCATGGTGTGGGATCGTGGGAAAGTGTGGCTCAATTAGCTCCCCTCCCTTGTTCTAACCGCAGGGTAGGAGACGACTAACAGTTGTCGGGTCTGGTCCATCCTATGGTCAAAACGCATCTATATTAACAATATGTGGTTCCTTAAGCATTTGAGGCACATGACCAATTCTCTGATCAACCTTAGGGTATAAATATTAAACGTACGTCCAAGAATCATCACAATGCACATTATTTCATCATATTCAAACTTTAATAACTTTCTCTAGGGTCCTCCAATAGCCACCCAAATTTAACCATAGTCTTATATCAATTCAAGCTACATTCTATTCAAAATTGGTGTCAAAACTCAACTATTTGACTTGTCAATTAAGTACTACAAAAAGGTATTAACTTAGGGATCTTAATCATGATATGAATATCATTTGACATTTAAATTTTGACAAAACACTTGGGACTCTCAAAACAACTCAACATGCATGAATTCACTTATGTCATTAGACATTTAAGGATTCCAAAACTCCACTCCATCACATCCTACACACCTTAATAGAAATTTCTTCCTCAAAATTAAGACAAGAAAATCCAGTCTGTCACATCATATACATCTTTAAAAAAATCGTCCTCAAAAATATCATACTCTTACTCCAAGAAAAAACCAAACAGTTTTCACCCACCTATGGGTCACCATTCTAGGTGCAATGTATCCGCAAACAAGAACTCTGGAACATATCTTAACCACTCCTAGAAGGTCTTAGGAGCATCTAGGGTGGACTACCTCCTCAAAGGGTTTAGAAACTTAGGTTATGTCATGTCATATTTCATAACTTTAGGATTTACATCCTCATTTTACTCAAGCATTAAACATTAACGTATACTTCTTATGAGATAGTTAAATGTAATTAACTCACCTTTTCCAACTATAAATCATATCCATGTGCCATGATCATTATATTGTGCAAAATTTTCAGACTATATTTAACAAATTTATAATAAGCATTATCATTAGCACTGTTTGGCATATATCATTAAGATGATTTCATTTCACTTTCATGTTAAGTTACAAGTTTGTTAGTGAATTCATCACTAGACTCACCAACCATATTACATCATTACGATTCATGTAACATGTATCACTAGTGTCATCTCATTGTACTTTCACATATTAGGTTGTAAACACTATTGGAGATTCATCATGATATTAGCCCACTATTCAACATTATCATCATCATTCATGTATATGGTTAACCATTTATACATTGATATCTATTAAACCATTTCTAGATTTCCTTCATGTCATGTCCGTATGTCATATCTCAATATTAGATCACATTCTTATCTATGTTATATCAAATTTGTACTAAACAAACTTATATGAGTGACTAATTAAACATATATAAAAACTTCATCTAGTCTGATTGAAGTTCTCCTGACCCATGTCATGAGGGTAACTTTTTGCCCAGTGTCTCTAAGCTCACTCAACTCTATGAGTGTCCTATGCACTATCTCTCCCTTCCCTCTTGGTCTAGGGTCCTCAGGTCTACCTCATTGGCACTAGTGATAGCCTTACAAGCTCTAGCCACATAAGCACAAACCAAAACATGCTATGAAATTCTCTTCATAGGTCTCTACCCATGAAATACTACATCTCATCTCTCTCTTACATGTACACTACTAGAGTCTTACATGGGAATCACCAACCCAAGCATGAGGCTTCATAGAAACCAACATAGTTACCTCCTCCGTGGTCTTGGGATTCTCTCTCCCTCACCCAGATGATAGGTCCTGATATTCATATTCACATATGCACATATAACTAGCCTCTCTTTATCTCTAGGGTTTGGTCCTCCCAAGGACACCTAGGGTTCAACAAGACTATAGGAATCATGCATAAAGTGACTCAACTCAATCACTCATGAGTATTCTAGTTTAGGACATATCGTATCACACATCCCATAATTCTCATATCTTAGAGTTTAGGTTCTCTGACCTTCTCCCTGTGGGTCTCACTCTTTCGGGAGCCAACCCCAAAACTGGTCCCAACACTAGAGGTCCTCCTTTGTAAAAGAGATTCAGGCTCATGCTGACTCACATCTTTGTCTTAACTTACCATATCTTATCTCACAAAAACATGCATACATCATCAAAGACTATCTCAAGTCCTAAAAATTGAACCTTAATCCTTAGAGACAACGTTGATCATCATAAACCATCTTATATTACTATATCAAACTTAGATCACAACATATAAACTCATATATCTATTCCATCTATCACATATTCCAACAAAGTTGTAGATATCTAATCTAGAACTACACTCTCTTCTAGACTGATGTCATTCACTTTCACTGAGATTGCTTGACCACCTCCTACTCGTACATGTGTGGGGACACATTTTTGTAATACTTACTTATATAATAAAATATTATATAGTTTTTCTCTGATAAAACAATGTCACAGAAAACTATTGAGTCTCGATCCGATTGGAACTAAAAACCAAATCCAGAAAATGAGTGTCCCACACATTGTAGAGAGTACAGTGCCACAAAAATTAGTGAAAAGGGTGAGAACATGGTGTAGACTAGTGTATCTACTCTAGACAACAAGCGTCGTATGTTTAGGGCTTCTCTTCCCTTGATGCATATCATTTCAAAATAATGTAACGTCCCATATTGCCACATCATAAGGAAATAATGTCATCTTAGGACTTGCTATAAAACAAGCACTAGTTTAGACCTAGTTCTCAGACATCTAGGTGCTAATCTAGAGGCTAGGTCAGATCTAGTCTCTAAATGACGACTAATCTAACCCTAAAGATTTGTTTTAAGTTCAAGTTTCTTTAGTTTGGAGTTGCATAATGAGCAAATGTCAGGCTTTGCTATTATTCATGCTCTGATACCACCTGTGACATCCCAGATTTTCTAAAAATTAATCTAACTGTGACATCCAAATTGAAACCTCGCCTAAGTGAGAATCCCAATATGAGCACCACACACTAGGCTAAGAAGAAGAAAATCAAAGGAAGTCAGAAGGAAAGAACAGTAGAAAGAATAGTAGCACATGCACATGAACAATAATAAAACCATACAACACATGTTCACCATTTAACATATGATTACATAATGAATTGTTACAACATTTAATATTACATATTGAACATAAAACTTTAACATGTACTACCACTAAACAACAGGATCTTAAGACAACAGGTCCACATGTACATCAGCTCACCACACAACTCTCAACTATCTTGGTTCTTTAAGATCATATGTCCACAACCTAAACAAAAGATTACATGTGGTACACATCAACACAATATTCAAGATATTGTACTGAGTATGCCTACGTGTCTTTTTACATACCTCTCATTACTAAGCTTATCAATAAGATAAAAGTAGAACTTAGCAGTAATAAACAAATATAAGAAAAAGCATATACTTGCACAAAGATATTCATTAATAAAAGAGAATACATATTTTAAGCTCATTTTCCATTACATAATCATGCATTGACCGTTGAATGTTTTGATGCATTCTCTTAACTCTCAAGGAGCTCAAGATTGAGGCCTTTATGATCTCCTGCCAAAGAGTTAGATCATATGTACAATGTGACATACTATCAAAGAGTTAAGTTACTTCCAAGCACTATACTACCAAAGAGTTTAGTGCTTTCATATAATGGAACAAATATATTATGTTTCATGTGTTCATAACTATAAGTATAGAAAATCAAGCAACATACCATGCAAGAACAATCATTTCATCCAATATCATATGCCAAGTATTTTACTACACATATAACACAAGCATATTGTATAATAAGCCAAGTAAGAGGTAATGGCGTACCTTGATCAAGATAATCTAAACCACATATTCTTGATGTCAACTACCACATTGGTCAACCCCTGATAAAGACAAGATCACATATCACCATCAGGTTCTCATCATCTTAACCCTAGTTATATCCATTTTAGGGTTTAGCATAGTTCATGAGGATGTTCTCATAATTACTTGTCTTGTCTTCTTGGATTTATGTTATTGATCTTGTATTTTGGATTAGGATACATAATCTAATTATTTGATTACATATAGTTGTGTATACATATTAACCCTAGGTTACATGTATTAATCCAAATTTGAGTTTTCTCACCATTTTATGATCATTAACCATGTAACCTTATTTATATGCATAATTATGATCTAATAATTATATCATAGCTTCCAGTTACTAATAAGCTTACTCTGCAATTTTCAGGGTTTCTTGAGCATCTTTGCAATTATTGCACATTAATTAGGGTTATTAGCCCTAATTAGCCATATGGAGAAAATTACATGATTTCATGCATCAATATCATAATCACTATCATTAGATGGGTTGTAAACATGAATATATATTTCTTGACAAGTTCTCATAATTTTAGGTCATCATTTGATATTTACTATCCATGAAATAAGAATTCCACAACTTACATGATAATACTGAGATTAGTGCATCAAAAGCCTAATATTATGCTTTCATGTTGTTCTACACATTTTTCTGAGAATTTTGGTACCTTATTTATAATTTTTTTATGAAGGGGCTATTTTATATGATTTATGCAAGTTCTGGTCATTTTAGAAGATAATTATCTTGAATGGCCAATTGATGGCTGTCACGTGGCCATAAAGGGTTGTTGCTCAATGTTGAACCAGTCAGTCTGGGGTGGATGAAATGTTTGGTTCAACGCAGATTCTACCCGATCCAGTCTAGGATTTAGGTTGGTTCGTTCCTCTCTTTCACGTGTGTTCTCTCTCTCACACGGTCTCACGTGTGATGCCCCCTGAAAATAGTTGTGCCATGGGGTTCTACCCCGGTGAGGAATCCACGATGTAAAAGAACTCCCCATCCTCCCCTTTGGCCATCACCAGCTCTGACCACCCCAGCTTGACCCTCACGGCATCCCAGGCTCGTCGTTGGTGGCTTCTTCTTGTGGCTTGAGGCCGCCGCTATGGGGTGCGGCTTGGCGGAGTAGATAGGGGAAAACACCCTTGATCTTCCTTGCATTGGTCGAAGGCTTCCAAAATGTTCACCTAGGCTCCATGAACATTGTGAGACCCTCTGATTGTAGTGGAGAAGCTATGCATCAAGCATCTGAACTCTGTCTTCTTCTCCAGCTAGAAGGTCTTGTTGTAGTACCAAAGCCACCTCCAGAGTCCAAGGGAACGACGGGATTGGACTCCCTTGAACCCTTGTTTGCTACAGACTTCTTCTACCTCCTCAAAATCCCCTTCTATTCATTCTCCCTTCTTCCAGCTACCTCCTCCAAAACACAGTGGAGACCCTGTGGGGATGGAGAGCTCGTTCTGTCAGTACACTGAACTAAAGATGACGAGTAAGGGTTCAGGGTACTCCTTACAATGAGTAGAACACAACTATTCAGTCAATGTCGTCCATACCCACCTCAATCGTGGTGTGGGATCATGGGGAAGTGCGGCTCAACTAGATCCCCTCCCTTGTTCTAACTACAGGGTAGGAGATGACTAACAGTCGTAGAATCTGGTCCATCCTATGGTCAGAATGTAGCCACGTTAACAATCTGTGGTTCCTTAAGAATTTGAGGCGCATGATCAATTCTTTGATCAACCATAGGGTATAAATATTAAACTTAGGTCCAAGAACCATCACAATGCACATTATTTCATCATATTCAAACTTGAATAACTACCTCTAGGGTCCTCCAATAGCCATAAAAATTTAACCATAGTCTTATATCAACTCAAGCTACATTCTATTCAAATTTGGTGAAAAAACTCAACTATTTGACTTGACAATTAAGTACTCTAAAAGGGCATAAACTTAGGGATCTTAATCATGATATCAATATCATTTGACATCCAAATTTTGATAAAACACTTGGGACTCTCAAAACAACTCAACATGCATGAATTCACTTATGTCATTGGACATTTAAGGATTCCAAAAGTCCACTCCACCACATGGCACCTCATGTCACCAAACGTATTTGACCCTTCAAAAATAAACTTAGGTCATCATGAAGCAACTCGTATCATCAACATCAACACAAGCATTATCATCATCATCACCATCATCATCATAATCATCATCGTCAACTTAGGTCATCTTGGATACTTACTAGCCTGACATTTATCATGTCTCTAAACAACTCCACGGACTACAAATAGGATCTAAACATTCTTATCTAGACTGATGTTACATCTCTTTCTCTTAGCTTACATGGATACCCACTGCCTTTCTATGTGTGGTAGCATTTTTTATATGTACATATACTTAAAATAGATTTTCAACCAAATGTTGAAACAGGTGGTAGAAACCGCAATACTCCATTCGAATAAAACTAAAACCAAAATGAGTTACCACACTCATTAGGCGGTCTTGTACCATGACACCTAGAAAACTAGCAAGAACATGGTGCACACATGTGTAGCTACCGTAAGCACATGTTGTGAACATGTGTCTAGGGTTGTAATAAAATCTCCCTTTTCTTTCCCTTCTAAACATACAGCTCTACTACAGGATAGAATGAGGATAAAAGAAAGGTTCTAGGGTTACACAAGTCTACACCTAGTTCTAAAACGTCTAGGATCTAACCTAGAGGCTAAGTCAACTTAGTCCACAAAGGATAACTTGTTAAGTTTCTAGGGTGATATGTAAGGTTGAATTAATTTGTGTTTCATGTTATGAATGTTTGATGTAGTTATTGTTCATGCTTTGATACCATTTATCATGGAATCATTTTCTACACTTATATACCCCCACTGACTATAGTGAGTGGCAATAGAACTCAGGCATTTGTCCCTAGCATGCTATCATCAAAGCGTGAATGAGGAACCCTAAAAGCTTAGCATACGTGAACAAATAACAAGATAAAGGCACCAAAGAATCTCAACATTCAACAAGTATAAATAAAGACAACTTTCTTTACTACAAGATTCAATTACAATTTGAGAGTGTATTTATACAAGTATTTGTTCATGTATGCTAGTGATCTTATAGTAAGTACACTTGAACATAGCTCACCTAGCCATCAACTCCCTAGCCATCTTTAAACTGAAAGCATATGTGAAACAAGTGGTTCATCACATGAGGTGTTGAATACAAGGCAAAAAGATACATATATTAAGCTTTGCATAATTTGAAAAGAGCAACAAAAGTAAACGAACAAGAATAAACAACTCAAGTGTTTAGAAAAATGACATCTCATATTTTATGTCATTTTACTCCATTTCTACCATCAGTATCATGCATTTGTAAGAACGTTTTGACTAACTTCCCATTGGAAGAGTTTGTGAGGGTGTTGAAAATTAGCCAACCCTATTCGTAAGGGACCTCAAGGCCATAGCCAAGAGATAACTACTTTTACCATCAACGTCTGCCCTATCTTGACATCTCAAGTAAGATGCCCAGTGTTGTGTCCTTACCCAATACTACAAGTTGTTGCACAAGGTTTGTATAACAAATATATATATATATATATATATTATGTGTTCAAGTTATAAATGCAATGAGATAAAGCATTGAAGTACAATAATAAAATAATAAATGGTAATATTTGAGCAAGTAAACAAGCATACATACATATCAGTTTGCAAGTAAGAAAGTCATAGTTTTATAACGATCTAAAATCATACCTAGTTTAAATATTCTTAACTTAACTTATCATTGACCATCTATCTGCAAGCAACACCTAATTAAGCATAAGATTACATACATGCATTAGATTCTCAACATTAATCTTAACCATATCCATTTTTAAGTTTTTATTCAAGATAGGATTCAAGTTGCTTAATTGCATGTTTGATGATTGTTATTGAACTAGAGGTCATCATGAAGGTGTGGTTCAAGTTTCATGTAATTCAGAGGTTCCATCTATTTTATGTGATTATATCGAGATTCAAGTCACTAACTTTTATTTTGGGGTCAAAAGATTCATAAATAGAAACCAAGGTCAAGGATCATCAAGACAATATGTGAAAAATATATTAGTTTATATTAGTAGCACATGGACATATGATTCATAATCAAATATAGGTGGATGTCCCCTAGGGTCTAGGCATCGAACTCCCAATCTTGGGTATCAACATGTCAACATACATGCAAGCATCAACATGGTTCATATGCCATTAGGGGTCAACATAAGATCTAGGCAGACATCTACAGCAACATGATAAGAGAAACACTTCTTACTTGAGAGGGAGGACCATATTAATAATATTCTCATTGAGATTAGGGAACAAGCATAATAAGCAAGTAAAGTGTCACACTGGGTCATCACTAGTGGACTTAGGGTCACATCCTCCATCAAATTGAAACATAGAGTGAACAAGGGCATTGGGGTCTCTAAAGTTTCAAGCATATAAAGGGTTTGATGTGTTAGAAGACCAATGTTCCACATTCGAATTAAGGTAAAATCATGCATCACAATTAAGGAGTCACGTTCATGCATTTAGTACTATAGAGAACAGACATATTTGAACGAGGTCGATGGGGTGATGTTGTTCCATAGAGGGGTATATGATACAAATTTCAAGGTTGGTCTAACATTGTCTACATTAATATGCAAGATTAACATAATAAGGCAAGGTCCATCATTATTAATCAAAACAAGTCACATTAAGGTACACTAGCATCATGAGGTCATCAATAGTCTATAAGTATGGTAAAAATTATTATTAAGCTACAAGATGGCATAAACTAGTGATTGGAGTATTATGAAGTAGTTTGAGCTATAAAGATCTAAACTTTATCGTAGTCATGTATTGATTGAGTTCAATAAGATCAAAGTTATCTACTTTTAGGAAAATGGGGAACAAACAAAGATATTAGGATCTAAGACCTATTCCATTATGTATATCTTACCGAGATGATGAATTTGATATATAGTTTTGATATATTTGGTCAAGGGAGGAGAAAGTTATGATTTTTACAAGATATGCATCAAGAACTTTAGAGGATATAAGAATAGGGTGTTATCATGATTTATTGGGAAATCCTAGCCCTTGGATGTGATCGAGTTGTCATTCAAGATGTCCAACTTGGCACATCTACACAGCGGGTCCATCACCATGTGCCACCCGACTATTGGTTGGTGCGCCTTAGTTGTGCGATGCCCAATTGCCCCTGAACGATCCAGCCACCATCATGGAGCTCGCAGACTGCCTGCTACCGCTCTGAGCTGCCCCCAGCACTGGATCGAGCCCACCCCTTGCCACGGCATTCGACTGTGTGTTTCTTGTAGTTGTTGATGTGGGGTGGGGTGCACGCTGCAACAGCAAGAGGTCATTGTGATCGGGTCGGTCATGATCCCAAGGATCCCATTCATCCTCCATCGTCGATAGTTTCTTGAAGTAACGGGTGCCATGGCAGCGGACTTACTAACAGCCCAAGCACAGGGTGACCAAACAGCCCTGAAACATTATGTCAAGGTGCCACCCAACTCCATTCAGGCCTAACAGTCATGTTTGTGGCCTTGGATGGAGGTTTGGAGATACTAGTCAGATGCTTGGTGTCGTGGAGTAAGTGTGGCAGCTAGGGTTAGGACAAGGAGGAGAGCAAGAAATAGGATTGTGGTGCCAGAGAGAGAAATAAGGGGAATGAAAGAAGAAGTCGACTTGTGGCTTTTACCAAGGTGAAGAAGGAGAGGTGTTGGATGGATGAGTCTATTGTGGCCCATGCATAATCCAATCTTGGTTGGGTGTTGTGCCACCTATCCAAGCTGGGAAAGCGGTTGGGTCGTAGGGAAATTTGGGCCCAATAGGCTTGAAAATTTAATAAATCAAATACTTAAGAGGGGTTATAAGAAAGGTCACAACTTTGGATCTATAACTCCAATTGAGGCCATTATTGCATCGTTGGTTTCATTATTGAGAGGTCAAAAATATGGAACACATTCTGGAGTAAGGTGATCACATTGATGAGGTTTAAAATTAGATGCAAGAAGCTAATATATTAAGGCAAGATATTTAGTTCAATTTTTCAAACCAGAGCCACATATTGTGAAATGAGTCATTGTTACGATCAAATTGGTGTATCACAACACCAAAACCATGAAATGATGTCCAATGAGTAGGGAGGACACTTTTGAGAGGGAATGTGTATAATAGAGGAGAGGGAAAAGTCAGGTTGTTATATAACTTCTTAACAATGTCATATTTGCCTCATAGGACAGAAGCTCCTATCTAGGTCCTACTTACAGTTCAGGAAGCCTACTAGTTATTAGTAATGATATGAATAGATTCTAGCCATTTCGGAGGAGTTTGTGGATGTTTAATGGCCATATTTTTACTTTTTGGTCCCCTCTAGTGGCTATATTTTCACTTTCTGAAAGCTAACATGTTCTCAGCTGACGACCAAGAAAAATAAACCTATGACTTTGGAAAAGTTGATCGGTGGCACTTCCTAGCCTTTGTTTTCTACATGTCAACCAAATTTCATCAAGGAAAACTCAGCCTACGAAGGGGTCTATTTGGGGTAAAACCAAACATCCCAAAGTGTCATAATTCATCTCAATCGTTACAATACGCATATGAGCTTAATTACAGGTCATAAAATTATTGCAAGTGACTTACAACAAAGACCTAAGGAGAAAACTAGATATTCATCTATCTTGATCTTTATACATGTATGACCTGAATCCTCCAGTCCTTAGGTTTGCAAGGCATTTACAGAGCGTCTACAAAATGTAAAATTATTCAAGTAAAGCATAACACACATCAGTGGAATTGTTTGGTCATTGTCTACTTATCAGATTATGCTATGTAGCCTCTCGAGTCAATAGGCTTGTGGGATAGAATATATTCTTTTTTCACATAAATTTCTCAGGTGGGGCGATAAATATTGAGTAATGTTCACTTGGAACACTCATCTTCTGCAACACCGTTGATATCTTAAATAATGAAGCTAGATCACAATAAATTTTTCTAAGAATAATGTTTTTGGAAATGTGAACATCAATGGTTTTTAGGGTCCTTACAAGGTCATCATTAGAAACAGGGTTTGGTTGGAAAGGGGTGTAGCAAGTGGAATATAGGGTTAGGTATAAAATCAAACTAGACAACGAAGCATGAACGAGCTAAAACTAACAGATTAGTTAGGTCCAATTTTAAAGAGGTGATATGTTCATCCAAAAAAGGGTGAATGTCAAAGATGTGGCAACCGGTTGGTAAAGATACTTATGTATGACCAAGAGGTCGCAGGTTCGAAACCCCCCGGGCACGGGATGAATGAATGGCCATTTAAAAAAAAAACTATTCAATACAATTCAATAAATGCACAAATCTCTTTACAACCGTTTGGATTGGGGTATGGATTTACCAAACTGTTATATGTATGCTCTTGTTGTGTTTACATTGGTCAAGATTGTTTCTATAGTTAGTAGATGTTGAACTTTATGTCAACAATATCCTCTTTACATGAATTATAATACATAGAATGTGTTAACAATATTGGTAGTTATTTCTAACTTTTTGTTAAATTATATTTAATTAAAGTAAGTCATGGTAGTATAATGGCTTAATGATTGAGGGTGGCATTTGATAGACAGGTCATGAAATACATTAACATTTTCATAAGTAACATAGTAGTTCTAAGATAACAATTTGGAACCTCAAAGCTTATAATAACAGTTCAATTTTCAACTACTTTTAAGATGGATAATTGGTTGATTAACAGATATGTAAGAGTGTGATGGATATAATACCAAAAATATGGATGGGTGGGATAACGATTGGTGACTTGAGGTGGAAGTGGAGAATGCATTTAAGTTATGAATATTTGTATAGCTTGAGGTGTATCAAGTGGCTAAGAGAACAAAATATATCCTGCCAATAAGAACAACTCTTTTTGTTCTTCAAATAACGAATAAGAGATCACGAATCTAACTTGTTCAGGCATGTTCACAGTTAGACAATTCACATTTTCTACCCTATTAGTGAGTCACATTAATGACAACAAAAGTCACAAGCATGATGAAATTAAATCCAACATTGTAGGTGTCCTCGCCGGCAAAGATTGTGATAGCCTTAGTACATAGTTTTTACAATTTGATGTATTTGAATGTTAAAGACCACATTGGCACCATGATTTGTTTCTTGTATAAACTGTTATTAGCAATCACTAGTCCAGGAAAATAAGATTCAATCTTCAAAAACGAAAGCCTAGTTATTTTCTTAGATTTTATTTTCCTTAATTCTGCTTTGGCCTGATTTGCTCGATAACGTCATAATTCCCTTGAAATAATACAAATTATCTCAATTTTGAATCATCACTAGAATTAGCCACAATAATACAACAATGACTGAAGTCGTCACCGTTCGGTTTGTTTGCACAAATTTTAGCTTTTCATATCTAACTTTTAGGAGAAAATAGCTTACAACTAGTATTGGATCTCAAAAAGGTATTACATTCAGTAAATAAAAAATTGACAATTTCTATAACTTCGAACAGTTGATTTTTTTTTTCAATACAACTAGCATCTAGACACGCAAAACGTAGGTAGCACCCTTGAAGCCTCATCATCTGTACGAAAATGTTGCACTCACTTTATGATCTTAGGCAGACCCGACCAAACACACCCTGTGCCAGGACACCACTAAAACATTCGATATCGCCACACACTCAACATGATAATCATATTTTATATGTTACAAGGACAAACCGGTGTGGATCCTATAATCATGCATACACTCTATAAGGATATAACAGAATCTGGTTATTTGAAGCATACATGTTAGCAATTACAGTGGGCGCTTTGGGAATAAAGCTCAGTACTCCGATCCTCAATCATGGATGAAGGGCACAAATATAAACTTGCTTAAATCCGCAGCAATGACACCTATCTTCGCTGTGAAAGGTTGGGGACACGTACTGACGATTATGAGAAGAAAAAAATTCACTAATTTTGACGACAGTGTACCATGCAAGTGCTCTCCTTGACACTAACATACGGTAAAATGCATATGACCCTCGGTTAAACCGTCAATAATCAACCAACAGGTTTGCACAATGATGTTAAAACACCATAAGCAAGAACGTTAAGAAAACACATTACAAACATGCTGAGTGAATACGTTAAACCACAAGACGCGGTCCTGAACAAAATGTGATGTGACGTCTCTGTTGTGGGACATCCATCACCTTTTCCAACAGCGAAGCTTTCTGTCTTACTGTGAGAGGATTCTGTGGGTATAATATATGGGAAGTGAGACTCAATAGTCCACTCGAGAGTAGTAGTTTAATGGGCGTGATACTTTAGAAGAAGAAAAAAAAGTTAAAAGGATACGTGTTAAGACATTTACATGACCCTCGCCACTTGAAAGGAGTGCAACACGGCAGAACATCCACCAACGGTGATGCAAGAAAGAAGTCACTGCGCTTACGCTTACCATGCCAATGGCAAAAGCTTCTCCTTCAAGCGTGAAATTAACTTAAATTTTTCTTCTGCTTCAACTTGTTGTCTAATGTCGGCCCTTGAAGCACGATCGGGATGAAATCTCAAAGCAGCTCGCTTATACGCTGCATGAACCTGGAAAAAGAAATGACAAATGATTGTAAACCGCAGCTTGCATAGCCCATTGGAAGGCCCCACTATTTCAATAAAAGCAAAAAGAATATCTGAAAATGACAACGATACAATGGCATTTGGTTCCTGATCTTCTGTATACAATTTGTTGGATGATACAATTTAGTCAAAATCAATCTCTGATAAACTTGGTCTGATGTAACTAGTAGTCTGGATCCGTCATGAGCAATGAAAACTTGCAAAAATTTTGCATGGGAGCATCCTAAGCATATATGTAGATGTTGTCCCCCATAAATAAAATGAAACCACAGGTGAGCTGACTTCGAAGAAAACAGAATAAAAAGCAGCCAACTTTTTTAACAAAGGAATACAGTGTTTCAATAACAGAGCCATGAAGTGACCTGCTAAACCGGCTTCAAGGGTATTGGGTCACGAGTGACACGGTGAGGATCAAAGTAAAGCCTTTTGTTGGAGGCCTGTAAACACCCTCATTTTAACCATATAAATCCGTGCTTGGGCTATACAAGTCCATCAGATCATCACCAAAGACTCCCACGTGAAGCACCTAAATACTAACCTCCAAAACCAAATCTTAACATAGGAGCATAACATATGTAAATCAATTCCACAACGGCCTTGCCCTAACCGCAGCAAACTTCTTTTTCAAGAAACCCAAACATAAGCGCATGTAAAATATCTGATTAAGTATATCTTGGTTGTTACCAGACAACTCCTCATGCCTTAATACTGTGAGATTCAAACTCTTTCAAAAGGTAAACCTTAAGCCAAAACATCGACCTTATCCTAGAGCCAAGACTACACCTCTACCAGTAAATCCCCCGTCAGCCCAAGAAAGGAAATTTGGACCCCGAGAGGAGCCACCCTAAATAGCCTTTAGCTGAGTGCTATTAACAGCAAAGCCACCAGCCTAGAGTTTGACCAACCTCACCAAAGATTCGAATCTACCATAGTTCTACCTTGATTTACACCTCTGGAAAATCAAGACATGGAAGAACAATCCCCAACCAATCTGCAAGCTTCAAATCAATAAGATAGCTGCAAAACTCATTAATGTAGGCTTTTTTGCCCTTTTCTAGCAGATCTGGTGAGGGTGCAAATATATGAACACTGCGGAATCGGACTCTATTGTTGTTTTAATCTATTCTCTTCATTTTTATGCCAATCTATTGTAGATCTATTTTTTGTACTTCTATCAGCTCGCTATCCTTTTAAAATCGAAATTCTACAACTCATCTTTTGTAAATAGGTATTACCTAGAATGGGTGTTTCAGGGTGCCTGACACGTTCAAAAACACAATAATAATGTTTTACGTCAATTCTCTAAGTCAAAATCATTTTGTCCATTGCTCTTTGAAGTTAGGTTATGCTTTTCTATATTTACATATAGAATGTAGTGGCGGCTCCTTTCCCTCGTATACCCTCGAAACATAATCCTCTTGGCTGTCTTTTGTTTCTAGTATCACGACAGGCAAAGGGGTTGCCTGCAGTGCTGGAAGATTCAATGCAAATCAACACGAAAAAAATAACCTGAAGAGATGGCAATGTATGAACATGAGTTTCTGGGCTCATATTTTGCCCCCCCCCCCCAAAAAAAAAAAAACTACCGAGTTTCACCATTTTCGCTCATATTTGGTTTGCGGATCTTTGGGTAGGACAAGAATTGAATCCCGTTCTTACCTGAAATCCCATGTTTTATTGTTCAAAAAGGACATCAGATCTCCACCCAGGCATACTTCCATGTACTGTACGTGGCACGTACCTAGGTACTAGCATGGTATATGCACAACGCGGACCCTGATATCCAACATCCACCTCCCACTGTTGGACTCCTCCCAACTTTTGCCTCCAGTTAATCCTCCGAGCCCTAAAATGATTTTGACCTCCAACACACTCTTTCAAGTTGGATCCCACAGTTTCCATCTGCCCGCATGGAAATTTGAACCCATCTAAAACCATGGAAGGTGTATCATGTTCACTGTTGTAAAGCGGTAGCAGTGAGATCTCCATGGACTCCTACATGCAAGCCGTGCGGATTAAACTCTATTTAGGTTTCTAAAATTGCAATCCCCCCCTTTGTCTCGGTCATCTTTGTTGGTGGAGGGTCAGTGTTCTTCACGGAAAATGAAACATCAAAGTTCGTCTAATTTTTATGCCAATGAAGATAACTCGTCTAAGTTCCAGCTATGTAATTGAATATGCACGCAAAAAGTTAATATTAACAAGATGTAGTTTCTTAGATGTTGGTATGTTCTTATCTCTTTAATTTAGATACATAACTCTTTAAAGAATTTGAGAGAATGCATACAACATCAATCTGCCAGCAAGATAGTGGGTAAAAATGTCAAATCAAAGAAGTTGGTTGAGGTGCGTAATGAAAATGGCCAAGAATGACATTTATTTTGTCCAGTCTCAAAATGATGATCAAATATAAGGTTTCATCCAATTTTAACAAAGAAACACTTGTGCCAAGCTAGTTAATAAAATGAGAAATTTGAAGAGATTGTCGTTGTTGCTTAGAAGCTGCTTCAATATGATGAGAGCACACTGCAATTATTTGGGTCAAAATAATGATATATCACTTAGTTTGAAAAGCATCCGCTTTGGCCACTTAGGCAGTCTGGTCCACGTACCTAAAGAACCTTGGCAAAAGCAGCTAGCAAAGCATCCTGCTGCTAAACGGGTGATTTTCTGCTCTGGTCCACTTATCCCTCTTCATGTGACATACATAATCGACTGCTTAGGACCAAGGAATTTAATGACCGATACCGATGCCGTTTCGACAGCTTGGATATAGATATTTACCGGTATACCGACGGAAATATCGACAGATGCAATCCTGGCCATATCAACGCCAAAACGAACGAATTAAATCATGAAATTTTACAGGCGTGGTCGCAACACCTAGATGCAACGTTTTATGCAATAATATTCTATATTGGGTATGTGGGGGGAGGGGGTCAATCATGTGAGAGGTAAGGAATCTGTCATGTTTTTTGGAGATTTTGATGAAGGATTTCGATGACAAAATGCAAGAATTAAGATCTGAAATTTTACTAGCACAATCCATAAACTCATGTTTGGACACTAATGCAATAATATTCAATTTACAACAAACATATAACAACATAGTAAATTACTAACTCACATCAGTTGTATGTTGAGTGGCACGCTGGTTCTCTATACATTATGTTGTTGATATGGGCCACATATTGTTCCCATGTCATGTAACTTCTGTAAGACTTGTTGTATGAAACAACATGCTCCTCATACACTTCAGGATTGGCAAACTGTATCATCCCAAACTTTGGAAAATGTTCTTCCAAATCTTTGAGATATTTTTCCGTGGTTGCAGAAATGAATGGAGGTTGAGTAGAAGCAGGAGGTGCCCATACTCAAGGAGCTTGAGGTTGAGGAGCTTGAGGTTGAGTAGAAGCAGGAGGTGTCCATGCTCGAGAAGCTTGAGGTTGAAGAAAAGGAGGTTGTAATGCTACACTGACAATAGGATAAACTATAGTATGCCCACCACTCCATGTTTGACCTCCATCACTAGAGTATGCTTCGGTGTTCACCCGAAAGCATCCATAAGGGCTACGGACAGAGTATGCTTCATGATATCCCAAGCCTACTTCTAATTGTAATCTTAGTGGTGGTTCAACTTGATATCCAGAATACCCATGTTGGGACTGAGATGGGTATGGAAGTGTCTACCCAAATAACATATCTCCAAATGAATGTTGAGATTGAGAGTCAGATATGCTCATGGCATCCATTGAATCAGCAAGATCAGAATAATAATCACTTTTGACTCTGGTATTGTGGTTGTGGTAGAGGTGCACCGTTGTAATCTTTCATGGTTCGAGTTTTTCTCCTTTGAAATGTTTTATCAGCCATGGGATATTCTTGTTATGGTGGAGGTGGACCCCTAGTAACATGACTAACATAAGGCCGGTCATCATTGTGAGGATCAACAACTGGAGGATATACTGGAGAGCGTTGGTTGCGATTATCAACATCACTGCCACCATCATCAGACTTAGATTCGGAACCAAATGTAGAAGAAGAAGAATCTGAGCTACCTAATTGTTCTTCCACTTCTCTATTGATTTCCATATCAATATTAACATGTGCAGCTTCAGGATCAAGTCTTTCTGGCGGGGTATCAATAATAATATCATCACCATTATTTGCATCAAATTGCTCTTCTATATATGGATTTGTACGTCCATCTAAATTATCAAGAACAGGACGACCTATCTCATTCATCCATTCCTCTAAAGGATTTTTTGAATCATCATCCAGTTCTCTACGTCTTTCAGTGTAAAAAGTATATGCGGTGTCAATGGGATCATGGACAACAGCAAAATCCACTTCCTTGTAGTTGGCATCTCGTATTGCTCTAGCCCTCAACCGCGTGTTGTAGTGAACATAGACAAGATCCCTCAACCTGTTTGCACCAAGCTTGTTCCTTCTCTTCGAGTGTATCAAATTGAAAGCGCTCCAATTTCTTTCACAACCCCTGCAGATGTTGTTTGAGCAAGGATGTGAATAGCCACTTTTCTTAAATGGGGGGCACATGGTTCATTACAAACTCACCACTCACAAGGATCACCTGTCTTGCTGTCAGCAACCGCATTTGGATGGCCAAAGCATCCAGTGCTTTCATGAAACTGGCACAACTACAAAACTAATATATATGATATTGAGATGATGAAATCAAAGAAAAGACTAATGAGAAATTAAGAATGTAAGTTATATAGTTATATACCTATTCCAGTACTAGCAATCAGAATCGCTCTTCTGGAGAGGTAATGAACTTGTTAGTGACCAAGGAATTAGGTATCCGATTTCGATGCCGTTTCGACAGCATGGAAACCGAAATTTACTGAAATTTCGACAAAAATTTCGATAAATGCAACATTGCCTGTTTCGACGCCAAAATCAATGAATTAAGCCATGAAATTTTACAGGCATGATCTTTACACCTAAATGCATCGATTTATGCAATAAAATTTGATATGGGGATAGGTGGGGGGTCCTTCATGTGGGAGGAAAGGAGATTTTCCTACTCCCTGAGAAAATTTCGAATTTTGGGCAAAAAATTTCGACGATTTCGACATAGCGGTATGGTTGCATGGTTTCGTACCAGATGCCACCGAAATCGGTATTTTGGGGCGAAATTTCGCCAGTTTCGGCGAAACCTTATTCCTTGTTAGTGACATCTCTCACTGCATTCATTAGAGGCGCATTCAAGCCTAGTGTTCGTGAGTATTGGAACCTTGGATTCAAATAGTAAGTTGTCATAAATGTAAATAAGGAAATAAGAATGCCATTTTATTTGTAGACTATGAGTTAAACCAATAACTTAGAAGTTAGAATATAATTGAGATATATACCTGCTTTATGCAATGGATGCAAAAGCATATTTGTCCAACGGTTCTCATAAATTTTTATATATTGCTCATTGGACCTAGGAGATGCTTCTTTCATATTGTCCACCATTGAGGTCATTGCATCATATAGGAAAGGCATTGTTGCAGTTTCGTCACCATCTACCAGCCTCAATACTTTGACAATGGGTTCCATTATTCGCATCACTCTAGTAACCTTATCCCAAAAAGGTCGGTTGGCAATCAACTTCCCAATTCTTCTTCCAACTGGGGTGTTGTGCTACTACATGGAGGTCCACTCCACTCCATTGAAGAGCCTCCTAAGTCCATCCTTTTTGGACTTTAACAATTGTAAGACGAAAAAATTTGTTGCAAATCTAGTTGCCCGTGTTCTAATTAGATCACCACCACAATACTCAGGTCGCCTCATTGCATTTAGCAGAAAAGAATGGTTGTAGATGAATCTCGTGATCAACCTACCATCAATGACAACAGATTTGATGAAATCAATTGAGCCCATATCCTTAAGAATGAGATCTATGCAGTGGGCAGCACATGGTGTCCAATAGACCGGATATTTCTTCATTAAACTCTTGTCGGCCTTCTTGAAGGCAAAAGCATTATCAGTAACTATATGCATCACATTCTCCACACCAACCTGCTTCATGTATGTCTTCATTAGTCTCTTTAAGTATATGTGGTTCCTGACCTCACTTGAAGCATCAACAGAGTCTATAACAACTATGGATCCACGACAATGTGCAAGATTCCACTAGTCCACCCATCACATAAGTGTGACACCATATTCAGACCACATGTTTTTGGTCTAAAATCCATGCTTGTAGATCCTTCCTCTAGTGGAAGATACTTGTTCATTAATTCATATGAACTGGGGGCCTTGATGCCCCTACCAAACTCCCCTATCACATCTACCATAGGGTTCAGTTGCAACATGTGCAGGTATAATATGAGCAAAGAACTTGCCCACTACCTTGCCCACCTTATCTTTTGCACCAGTAAACATTGCTTTGAGGCTTTTTTGCCTAGCCTCTAGCTTCCTAACCCCTGGCTCATCAATATTCATCAATCTCACACTAGCAGAACGAAAAAGTGTATCAATGCCTCCTTTCTTCCTTTTACCATGACCAGCTCGGTCGTCATCGTCATCTGATCAACAAGAATGCTTGCAGTCCCACTGCCTCCACCTGCACCAAATGGCCCATACGTCCTTGTAATCTGAGTTGCCTCCTCCCTTTCCCACTCACGTCTGCAAGATTCTCTGATAGCACGTCTATACATACGACGTGAATAAGTTGTATCACATTCAGGAGGATATCCAATATCATCATTAGATTTGGCAGAAGAACATGTGGGCCTAACATCAAATAATATATTTGTGTAAGCCCTGTCAACCTCCATCTTTTGTTGTTTTGTTTCTTTGCACCCATAAGTTTCTTGAAATCATCCCTAACACTTAGGGGACACCTTTGGCACATTGCCACATTTTTGTGACCACCAGTAATGTGACGTTTAAATCTAGTAATCCCCCTCCACCAATTGTATACTTGCAGTAATTGCAAATTATCTTTCCCCTGTTCCTGTCAAGAGGCATGCAGTGATTCCATGCAAAATCCACATCCTTAGCTCCAACATTATTGGCCCCAGCTTCCTCACCATCGCTTGAAGACATCTTCTCAAAAGTCAAAAGTCAACACTGCAAAAAGACAGACAAAAAATTAGGTGTACAAAATCAAACCCATTAAATTGCTAGAAATTAATCTATTTGATGTATTATAGAATCAAACACAATACTTTTAAGTGTATAAATGTTAAATGTATTTATAGAATCAAACACAATATTTTTTAAGATTTTTAATACCAATAAAAAATGTTTAAATAAAAAATAAAAGTCTGAAATTATTTAAAAATATATATATCTGATATTTATTTAGTATTAAGGCAAATGATGTGTTACAAATTACTCATTCCATCTTGTATAACACTAATACACATATTTCTGTAGAAAAACAAAAAAATGTAATTTTTTAATTTCTGCATTTTTAATAAATAAAAATTCGAAAAATATAAATATTTTAACTATATTTTTGTTTGTATTTGTTCATATTAGTATTTGGTACAACTTCTTCTACTAAACCTAAGTTAGATACCTATTATTAATAGTACTTATTGTATTATTACGAATTTAATATTAATTAGTGAAATTATATGATAATATTAATTAATAGTAGTAGATCTAGTGATACATTAGTAGATCTACATAATATAATCATAGATCTATTGTTAAATAACATTAATCCTAAGTTTTTTGGAGTAGATCTAGGATTTGGGTGTATTTAGAAAATTTTGGAGAACTTCTATGGCGAAAATAGAAGGAAATAGATAGGGGAGGGGTTGAAAATGATGAGAAATGAAAGAAATTAAGAAAGCATACCTTGATTAGGGCTGATTTGAGCTCCAAGGAAAGAAATTGCCCAAAATCTCCAAGTTTCTCCACTTAAACAGTAGCAGCAGCAATAGGTTCGCAAATACCGGTATGTCGGGGCGGCATACCGCCGATACCGCCCTTAAGTGGGGCTTTTTGCAGCGGCACCCCCCGATATTCGCCGATATCATGCGGTTTTACCGGTAAGTCTATCGGTTTACCGATATTTACAATCCTAGCGGCAGGTTTGTGTAAATCGATGACCGTCGCCGTCGATATCGGTATACCGACGATATCGGCGGTATCTCTTTCATTGCTTAGGACTGCTTCATTGAATAAAAGTTTGGCATGGCCAAACAACAATATAAAAAAGAAAAACATATTACATGATATAGCATACGTATTATAAGTTATGTAGGTAAAAGAACTACAGCTAACCATAATATATTGTTTTTCTCCCACCTGTACCAAGCTTGTGTACTATCGTTGTACGAATTACTGTAGCTCGTTGATAAGCGCATATTCACGTCTACTTTTCTAGATCCATACATGCGCTTACTGCATTATTTCATCAATACTACTTCTGTTGACGCCTTTTTGTTTAATTATGTTTTAGTTGCTTGTTCCATTGCAGATGTGTCAAATTGATACAAATATAGCACTTGGAAGAGCATCGGACTTGGATGAATACGTCACTTTGAATTCTAATCACCTGAAAGTCAATACGGCTTCATCAACAAGTTCCATAGTGTGTGTACTGTAACCCTGTCATCAGCAAGTTAAATGGTGTGTTACATCGGTCACAAGGTGTGTAGCCTTTTCGGCAGCGCAGCACTTATTTTCAGAGAATAGCACGTAATGCCACTATTTATATGTCGTCTCAGTCACACTTTTACTTTACCAAGGCCCTAAACAACATGTTGTGCAAGTCATTAACACGGCATGTTGGCTCACCATCGCCCCAGCTGCACTTCTGATAAGCACATCGTGCTTCTCAACAATATAATGTGTTATCTATTGTTCGAGGGCACAAGTACATGACTGCCCAACCATAGCACAACGTGTTAATGCACCAGCACACTGTGCTAACTGTTGTTTCTGCAAAAATGAGCCAAAATCCGCCCCAATGCAGGAGGCATGGACACAGACATAGAATTAAATGTCCGATTTCGATGCCGTGTCCGATGGCCCAGAAACAGAATTTTTTTGAAATTTCGCACTAAATTTCGATATTTACGGCCCTAACGATTTCGACGACCAAATAAGCGAATTAAATCATGAAAATTTACCAGGATGATCTAAACGCCAAGATCTACTCAAATATGCAATAATATTTCATATTGGATATGGGGGGTCTCCCACATTTGTAAGTGAAGGAAGCTGAACAATTTCGACAGAATTTCGATGGCAATTTCGATGGCAAAATGAAGGAATTAAGCTTTGAAATTCTGCAAACACAAAGTCTAGACATAAACACACTAGATTATATAATAAATCTATATGTTTAGAGGTTAGGGTGGGATCCATGTCTTGATGAGTGAGTGCACAAATGAACAGAATTGTCAAGTCCGTTAGACAGTAAACAGCTTACAAACCCACAATTTACCACTTAAGTCCTTAAAACTTACAGTTGCAAGTTACAAACTTACATGTTACAACTTATATAAGTCTAGTGTTAAAATTTAGTTAGGTTACATGGGTCATGTATGCATAGATCAAAGAAAATGCATTATTTTTAAGTCATTTTATGTACAAATATGTGTAATAATAACAAGTTTATTGTAGAATTGCAGACTTAATACTATTATTTCATAGATCCTCAAGTTTGTTTGTAGTTCATGTGATTTTCGAAAGAGAATCGCCAAAATACCTAACATGTAGCAACAACACTTAGAACTTTGTTATTTTTCATAGTATCTCTTCACATCTTTTAGAAGAGTGTAAACATAGAAAGAGGTATACATGGGCTAGGGATAGGGGAAACGTACCTTAGAATCAAAGAAAATAGCCTCTATAAGCAAAAGATACAAAGAGAATCGCCAAAATACCTAACATGTAGTGGCAGCAGTCTTAGGAACAAATATCTCAAAATTTCTATCGAAATTTTGTGTCATTTTGCGAAATTATGGCCCAAACTGAGTGAAATTTGCACTGTTTTGCGAAATTTCGCACCTAAGTGCGTAATTTTAGCGAAATTTCTGCGAAATGACGTCCCATTCTCTGCATACATGCGTTTCGATGTCCGACTGAAAAAAAATCGGAAATTGCGGTCGAAATTTCGCAATTTCGATCGAAATTTCGTACGATGGACACAGACACGGACATGGGACACGGCAATTTCAAAAATATAGCACACAAACACGACGCAGAACACAAAAAAATATATATACATATACTACTTGTATATTGTATATATGTATAAACACAAGAAAAGAACAAGCATGTTCAGAATACAAAGATCATCCCATGCACGCTCTGTTAATTTAATGTGCATTCAAACACATTGGCATCATGAATAAAGGCATCAAATACATACTATCAAACAAACCCACATTCTAATCACAATAATAGTCAAGCTAATAGACAGTTTATTCACAAATAACCAGTTAAACATCACAACAAAGAACTGTAGTAAAATATTTTGCACATCTGAATTTTGGATACCAAAATATTGGTGATGGTGGTCAACAAAGAAAGAGGTATGTTATTATTTATAGAATAGGAGAGTGAAAACAGTGATGGAGGTGGAGGATGGGGAAGAAGAGGAGGGGAAAGAGGAGAATGCCGGTGGTGGTAGTGGTGGTGGAGAACTAGAAGAGGTATTGGAGGTGGAGGAAGAAGGGAGGGGGATAAGGAGATGTGTTCTCATTTGTAGAATAAGCGGATGAGGGGGGAGAAAAATAAGGTGTTTGACAGCAGAGGAGAAGATGATGGTGGGGAAGTCACATGCCAAAGGGGAAGGACGAAGAGGAAGGTGAGTAATGGGTAGGAAAAGAGGGATGAAGAGGAAGGGGGAAGTAAGAGTCATTTGTAAAAGAGGTAATTCTTATTATGGTTTTTAGTAATTTGCAAAAGAGTTACCTGTTGTTGTGGCTTTCACGAAAGAGGTACCTCTTATTCTGGTTTTTGGTAATTTGCAAAAGAGTTACCTGTTGTTGTGACTTTCACGCTGGGATAAGGAGATGTGTTCTCATTTGTAGAATAAGCGGATGAGGGGGGAGAAAAATAAGGTGTTTGACAGCAGAGGAGAAGATGATGGTGGGGAATTCCCATGCCAAAGGGGAAGGACGAAGAGGAAGGTGAGTAATGGGTAGGAAAAGAGGGATGAAGACGAAGGGGGAAGTAAGAGTCATTTGTAAAAGAGGTACCTCTTATTATGGTTTTTAGTAATTTGCAAAAGAATTACCTGTTGTTGTGGCTTTCACGAAAGAGGTACCTCTTATTCTGATTTTTGGTAATTTACAAAAGAGTTACCTGTTGTTGTGGCTTTCACGCTGGTGAAGAGAAGAATGTTGAATGCAACAGTACAACTACTGGTGCTCCTACTACTTTAGGACAGCAATAATGGGTGTCAAGAGTGTTGAGGGAGTTTGTATTCAACAAGATGTTTCCCCTTCTTAATTAAGACTAGCCATATCCTGGCCATGTCCAAACCGTGTCTAAAATGTGTCCAACTCCTAATAAAAAAGGGGAATTTGGACACACCTAGGGAGTGCCCACCATGTGTCCACGTATGTCCAGGGTGTGCCCACGTCGTACATGTGTCGGACACGGACACGGACACGGACACGGCAGCCTCTTGGGAGTGTCCATGCTTCCTAGGCCTCAATGTATATAAAGCCTATGTTAGACGTCCAAGTTCAGGAGCCATACCGTTTTTAGGCCATCTTCAAGTGTAACCGTGCAAAGGAGAGGAAGACCAAAAACCAAGATCCAAAGGCGGAAAAAGAAGAGCATGAGGGATTCCTGTTGTCCATGATCCCATTGACACCGCATATACTTTTAACACAGAAAGACGTAGAGGACTGGAGGATGATTTAGAAAATCCTTTAGAGGAATGGATGAATGAGATAGGTCGTCATGTTCTTGATCATTTAGATGGACGTCCAGATCCATATATAGAAGAGCAATTTGATGCAAATAATGGTGATGATATTATTATTGATACCCCGCCAGAAAGACTTGATCCTGAAGTTGGACATGTTAATACTGATATGGAAATCAATAGAGAAGTGGAAGAACAATTAGGTAGCTCAGATTCTTCTTCTTCTACATCTGGTTCCAAATCTAGATGATGGTGGCAATGATGGTGGCAATCGCAGCCAACACTCTCCAAAATATCCTCCAGCTGTTGATCCTCAAAATGATGACCGGCCTTATGTTAATCATGTTACTAGGGTTGCACCTCCACCAGAACAGGAACATCCCATGATTGATAAAACATTTCAAAGGAAAAAAACTCAAACCGAGAAAGATTACAGCGGTGCGCCTCCACCACAACCACAATACCATAGTCAAAGTGATTATTATTCTGATCTTGTTGATTCAATGGATGCCATGAGCATATCTGACTCTCAATCTCAGCATTCATTTGGAGATATGTTATTTGGGCAGACACTTCCATACCCATCTCAGTCCCAACATGGGTATTCTGGATATCAAGTTGAACCACCACCAAGATTAGAATTAGGCTTGGGATATCACGAAGCATACTTTGTCTGTAGCCCTTATGGATGCTTTCGGGTGAACACCAAAGCATACTCTGGTGATGGAGGTCAAACATGGAGTGGTGGGCATACTACAGTTTATCCTATTCCGGGTGTACCATTACAACCTCCTTTACTTCAATCTCAAACTCCTCGAGCATGGGCACCTCCTCCTGCTTCTACTCAACCTCAAGCTCCTCAACATCAAGCTCCTCGAGCATGGGCACCTCCTCCTGCTCCTACTCAACCTCCATTGATATCATCAACCAAGGAAAAATATCTCAAAGATTTGGAAGAACATTTTCCAAAGTTTGGGATGATACATTTTGCCAATCCTGAAGTGTATGAGGAACATGTTTCCTACAACAAGTCTTACAGAAATTACATGACATGGGAGCAATATGTGGCTCATATGAACAGCATAATGTATAGAGAACCAGCGTGCCATTCAACATACAACTTATGTGAGTTAGTAATTTACTATGTTGTTATATGTTTGTTGTAAATTGAATATTATTGTATAAGTGTCTAAACATGAGCTTATGGATTGTGTTGGTACAATTTCAGATCTTAATTCTTGCATTTTGTCATCGAAATCTCCAAAAAACTAGACAGATTCCTTACCTCCCACATGATTGACCCCCCCCAACATACCCAAATATAGAATTTTATTGCATAAAACGTTGCATCTAGATGTTGAGACCGCGCCTGTAAAATTTCATGATTTAATTCGTTTGTTTTGGCGTCAATATGGCCAGGATCGCATCTGTCGATATTTTCGTCGGTATACCAGTAAATATTTATATCCAAGCTGTCGAAACGGCATCGGTATCGGTCATTTCATTCCTTGCTTCCATGTGCCACACTCCCTATTTGGATTGTTGCCTTGATTCTTCACCCCAACCACTCTTACATATATGGTTGGTGTGAGGGAGAGATATATAGGAGAAAAGAGGAAGGAGATTTAGCAAGATGAGAAGATCAAGTAATTAGCTGAGAAGAGTGAGGAACAAAGATGTGTCGTTGTCAAGCCAATCTTAAAGTTTTTTGTTGCCTGTGGACATGTTGGAGCATCCCAAGTTACGTATATCGTTTGTGTGAATGTGTAGCCCATTTTTCATTTATAAAGGATCATTCATCCGATTATCTTGTCCAGATAGCTCCACTTATCTGTCCATACTCCAAAGACCACTTGTTGCAGTGTATCTTTTTGTAACATGCATGTTTCAAGTACATAGACCATTTGTTGCATCTTTCATGTAACAATGCATCTGTCTCAAACATGTGAACTTTGTGATGCAATGCAATCTTCTTCAAGCACATAAACCACTTGTATTGCATATTTCCTGTAGTAATGAATCTATCTCAAACATGTTAATTGTGTGATGCAAAACAATCTTCTTGATTCAATTGCTCCTATCTCGATGGTGTATCTTCCTGTAGCAACGCTCCTACCCCAACTACCGCACGCCATTTGGGTAGTGGTGCTTATTGCGAGTTAACTACTTCAGTAAGAAATGGAAATTGAGTTGACGATTCAGATGACTTATAGTTTTCTACCTGCTCCAGATGCACGCTAAGGCACCAGATGTAATTTTTGCACCTATCGGTCTAGCGAGTATCTATGTCAAAGCGAGGGTTAAACGTCAAATTCAAAAGACATTAAATGCAAGGGGGTGCACATTGTCTACTAAGTACATCTTTAATATTGCACCTATATGACATGTTAATTTCAATATCATTTATGTTTATGGTGCAAAGTAGACATGTCCCTGGTCTAGCTTGAGGGTATGTTAGAGAATAGAGATTGTAACAGTTTCTTAGTAAATAGGTCTAGTGTTATATGGGTTGGCAGTGTGTAGGGCCATTAGAGTTTGGTCAAGTATATAATTGTGCCCCCCTCTCTAATATATAGGAGGGATTCACCTTTGTAATTATCAAATTGTCATCTCATACTTTCCACATGTATGTATGTATGTATGTATGCAAGCATGAATGCATGTACTTTCCACATGTATGTATACATGCATGCATATACTTTTCAACATGCATGTATATGTGTATGCATGCATGTATTTTCCACATGTGTGCATGTATCATTGTTTAGGAAAGCAGCATGCAGTGTACAAGCAGATAGGGTACTATTGCATACAAGTATGTATTCCGCAGGAGTACGTGGTTTTGTATTTTTTTAATGTTTACAGATAATCATACAATCATGTATTGAGTGTATAACAAATTTATTTTAAATGTAGAATCATGCACTTATATATATATATATATATATATATATATATATATATATATATATATATATATATTCAAATGTAAACATATTAATATACATGTATGGTATGTTTATGTATGAGTATATATGTATATACACTAGGAATATATGTGTGAGATGTGTACAAAATATTATAATGTACATACACAGATATGCTAGTATACAGATATGCTAGTATATGTGTAGAGTGCGTATACGTGAATTAATCAAGATGTATACATAAATGTACATATACGTGTGTGGAATGTGTATATGTAGTTATATTATATGTGCATGTATGCATATAAATGTAAAAATATGTGGTAATTGGTTACATATATTAAAATGTATGCATAGAGAAAATGGGTACATATTTAAATATATAATAAAATGTGCATATGTAATAAGATTTTCAAAAAGCAAATTTTAATTTGTCGCTTAATAGGCCAAGTGTGGGCATATCGGGCCCATGACCAAATAGCAATTTGCAGTGCAAAAGGATGATACCCAGACATAAGTATACGCAGTTGTGCGGACCGATTTCCCAAAGAGTGGTATGTATGCATGAATATATGCATGTATGGGCATAGTAGTGGGCTTTTCAAAAAGTGGTGTTTAATCGAAAGCTTATTCGGCCAAGTGTGTGCATATGCGACCCATGACTGCGTAGAGGACCAATTAGCAATATGCAATGTAGTTGGGTGACTGCATGTGCATAAGAGATTGCATTTGTCGTCGTGCGGACCGATTTCCCAAATAGTTTATACATTTCAAATGATCTTTCTAAGGGAAACATTTCTCCTCGATTCAACTGGCTCAACCACACCCAACTCATCTGGCAAGGCGGAAGCAGAAAATGGCCATGTATACACACAATTTTATACGTATACATACATATACACATGTTAATATATTGTATATGTGCAGTTGTGTGTTTAGTATCTACAGTAACAAGACCAGCATAGTTAAGAGGAAGAGGCAGGCCTAACTTAGGGAGAGCTTATTAAGAGAGATTTTCAATCTTTAAACAAATATATGGTTGGCGATGAGGCGATGGCGATGAAGACAAAAAAACAATGATGGCAATAATTGTATATGCAACAATTTAAATATATAATTTTATTAAATTATGTATCATTTTATACATGTAAAAACTAAAATATTAAAATGTCCAAAACACAGGCAGACTGCATATACTCCGTGGAATCCTCGCCATCCTACACCACGTAAGACCTTTCGAAGAAGTCTCCAAAAAGGAATATAAAGGAGCAGTTCTAGATTGTAACAAATAGTCAGTAGACTTGTAGTTGTAGCAAATAGTCATCATTGCGTCCTATGCCTTTTTGTGCTTGGTCTGGCCACCAGTAAATCGCATTAGCCCTCCACTTCCTCCCATCTGCTATGTCATCTGACTCTATCAGTACATGATATTGGTAGCAATGGTAGTCGATTCAGTTGAATCAAATATATATACAGATAGGACATGGAGCGCCTCTTCTAGAGGCATGTTGATGCAGCCCTAGTTTAGGGTTTCATTCTTTGTCTTTTTGCATTTTAATCACAGCTAGACTTGTTAGATTACTTGTTGTTTCCCTCCGTATGCATATTTCTATCAAATGCACTTATGGATGTTCTTTGCATGTTTTTCAGGTACTTGGACCACGCTTGGATGGACGAGAGAGGGGAGGATCCTAGAGTTTCTCTACCCTTAGAGAGGCTCACAGTGAGTTCAAAGGCTCCCTCAACCTACCCCTAGTGGCCAAGAGTCAACTCAAGCAAAGAAATCGAGGGATTTCAAAGAATAAGTGCAAAATGCAGCTGAAGACAACAGCTCGGCGGTGGTGACAAGAAACGGTCGTGTTGGCTAAACCAAAATCACAGTAGTATCACAAGTTCATCAAGGCTAAAGCAACATCGACAACACGACCGTGCTAGCCAGCACGACCGTGCCAAGAAGACCCAACCACGGTCGTGCCAACCAAAACGGTTGTGTTGGCTAGGAGAAGAATGGCCATTCCAAGCAGAACAATAAAGTCCCCCAAGTAGTCCACCACGGTCGTGTTACACGACCGTGCTACCTAGCCCCCACCACGGCCGTGCTACCCAGCACGATTGTGCTAACAGCCTTCATTCTCCCAAAAATAACCTGTCATGTGCCACTTTCTCATAGCGGTCATTCCCTCTCAGCACGGTCGTGCTACCCATGGTTGTATAGGCGGCCAGGCGACCGGGCGTTCCATATGGGCGTTTTTATATATATCTCGTTTTAATATATATATATATATATATATATATATATATATATATATATATATATATATATATATATATATATATCAATAGTATATATATCAATAGTATATATATCAGTAGTATATATATAATCTTGTTTTAATATTTATATATATAAATATATATATGTATACATATATATATTAGTAGATATTCATATATCTAAATTGCTTATATATTAGAAATAGTACATTCAAAAATCTGAATTTGTAGCACTTTTTTAGAAGATATTTGCCATTTTCCTTTATTGGGTTTTTGTGAAGCCAGTTTGAGTTAATCACAAAATTGATTACTCATAATCAGAAATCAGAAATGTCAACTATATTTGTATTTCTATTCATGAGGCTATAGATTTATAAAACAAAACAGTAAATTAATAAAGTCAAATATTAGACAAGTTAAAACAGTACATTAATACTAATCAGTAGATAAATTAATAAAACCAGTAGATAATAAATACAAATCAGTAGATAAGTAAATACTAATCAGGAGATAAATAAATACAAATCAACAGATAAGTAAATACAAATCAGTAGATAGAAAATTCAAAAGATTAGATAAGTAAATACAAATCAGTCATAAATAAATACAAAACATTAGATAAGTAAATACAAATCAGTATATAAAAAAATCAAAGCGTTGGATAAGTAAACTCAAAGCATTAGATCAGATCAGTAGATAAAAAAATTCAAAGTCTCAGATAAGTAAACTCAAAGCATTAGATAAATAAATATAATCAGTAGATAAACAAATACAAAACATCAGATAAAAAAGTACAGCTCAGTTGATAAACAAATATAAATCAGTAGATGATTAAATAATTTGAAAAAGTAGATGAACAAATACAAAGGCCTAAATTTAAATAATATGATGAATCAAAAAACATTAGATGAACAAATCAGTAGATAAGTAAATACAAATCCGTAGATAAGTAAATATAAATCAGCACATAAGTAAATACAAATCAGTAGATAAGTAAATACTAATTAGTTGATGGAAATCAGTAAAATAAAAAACTTTGTTACATGTATTACTTCTGGGCGCCCAGGTTGAGGCGGGCCTTGGGCCACCTAGGTGCGCCTAGGCGCCCGCCTGTACAACACAGATGCTACCTCCTACCCACCACGGCGGCACGGCCGTGCTGCCCAGTACGGCCATACGGTCACCCAAAACTCTACTTTTTCTGTATTGTTCTACCCAAACTACCCCCACTTAACCTAGTGCTTCCCCACCACCTATATATACCTAGGTGGCGGCTGTAGCACGAGGTTACAGCCCCCTAGCATTCACTCCTACCTTCCTTAGTGCATTCAAGAGCTCCCACCTATCTCCACTCCATTTCCACCTTCCCCCGCCTCAAAACCCTAGTTTTCTAAGGTTTTGGCTACTTCCACCACCCATTCCATGCCCGCTTGCTACCAAGGAGGGAGAAGGGCGTGCTCTTGCTGCTCGAGGTGAAGAAGAGGATTTTCCAGGAGCTCCATGGCTTTTCTTTCTTCTTCTGCCTCTTCTTTTACTCTTTTGTGCACTATGAGTAGCTAATTCCTTTGTGGTGGGCTGGTTGGGATTAAAATGATACTTCGATACCATAACGGGGGGATATAATTTGTAAGACTATATTTTCATTCTATGATGATTGCTTTCTACTTCTTATCTCATTTTCCATGTTGATTCTTGTGGTTTGTGCTTGAAAACATGAATTACTTGTCGTTTTATGCTTGAAACCACCTAAGTCTAGGGGAAGATGGCATATGTGAGGCTATCTTGAGATTTGCTCGTAGGTCCAACTAGTGGATCCCTAGCTAGCACCCCATATTCCCACACATACATCCATTCTCTTACTCATGTTTGCTTTGGTCAAAAAGGCTAGACTGCTTCCTTTTCAGCGTCCGCCCTTCAATTTTTGGGGCAAGGCATTGATAAAGAGAGGGGGGGCCTCCCAACTCCATCTCAGTCAGCATCCTATTCTCGAGAGGGTGGGGTGCGTCGAACGAACTACTCATGATGTGTTGTCCCAACCAGATGTTTGGTGAGTATCCCCCGGTGGTTGACAAGACACCGATCGGGGGTGACTGGGCCGGATTCATCAAATGATCATGTGGGTTGACCCATTCCCATCGCGACAGTGGCCCGATTCGATCGGGAAGAGATGTCGGAATAGAAAACTTATCAGGGGCGAGCTTCCTCTGGGGGGGCCATTGTGACCTCTGACATAAGTGTGAGATCTAAGTAGCAGTGTAGGATTATTTAGTGTAATTGCCTAGGAATTTACTAAAAGCTAGAAGGCGAGTAATGCGAGATGAAATACCCTCATCTATACTCCCAATTTCTATCTTTGGCTCCCAATTACACTAAACACTCTCACCAAGAAACCTAGATTAGTCAAATCCAATTAGCATCCCACCTAAACCTTGGTCCCATTGAGCCTCGTAAGACTAAATAGGGTGTACAAGGGTGTAGTTCCCCTTCACACACTTTATTCTATCCATGGTCAACCAATAGTCTAGGGTTATTCCATTGCATTTGACTAATTGTTTGGTTTAGCAATCTACAATGAATGGCTAGGTTTTGCATGGTATGTTCCCCCAACTAATATGTTAGTATCACTCCCTCAAACGGCCCACCTTTCCTTAACATTGCTTAAAATTCATCTTGCTCTCTTAGCTTGTTCATGCTAGTTTATTTATTTTCTTTGATTGCTTTGTTAGTCAATTGCTTTAGTCAATTACTTACTTTTGGATAGTTAAGCCTTGCTAGAGTAGTTAGTGCTCTATTGAGGTTGCTAGTGTTAATCTTGCTAGTTAGTGATAATCTAGATCATTAATTGTTGTCTAACTTGCTTAGTTAGTGTAAGTTAATCTTAGTCTCTTGCTCTTGTTCACTTAGTTGTCTTTCTTTGTTAACTAAAATTACTTGTTTAAGCCTTTAAGGTTAAATTAGGGTTTCGCTTGTTTTGCTTCCTTTCTCATTTTCTTGCATGAACTTTAGTGTAACCAAACCAAAACCAACTTCAAACCCTAAAAACCCTAATCTCCTCCATAGGAACATAGCTTAATCTAACTTAGGTTTAGTGCCCCCTCTCTCCCTGCAGATCGACCCCTCACTTGCCACTCACCTATATATATGGTCCAGTGCGCTTGCGGGTGATATATTCTAGTTTATGTGAATGTGTTAGTATAGGGTCCCTTATAAATTGAAAGATCTCAAGTGTACCTCCTCTCTTGTGTGTGCCTTTGGAGGCGTGCGCATCTAGTCATAACTCAATTGACTTAGGTGTGTGTATATTCCCAAAAGTTACGCACAGGGCGGAGGCGCATCACATGCATCATGCAGACACTGCAAGGAGCTATATTTGAGGGATTAAGCTTGCTGCAAGTGGGGAGGGATAGGATTTTTTTAGCATGTTGCGTTACGGATAGACTATTGATGAAGGTTGTCATAAAGATTGCATGTCCTGAGAAATTTCAATTGCCTTGGAATAGAAGGTCTTAACACAATGCAATAGTAGGTGTTTCACAAGAGCCCATTTGTTACTACTGCCTTCCACAAGATCCCATTTGCTACTTGCTATTCTTGTTGGTCAATACTAACATTTGGGCAGACCTTTTAAATAGGGATGGAGTTCCTCCACTGACAGAGGTTCCTTTCACTTGACCTTAATTGAGGTTATTCTGCTAAAAATAGGTGATCAAAACAAATGATAGTGCTCTAGAGATATACATGAGAACAGTTTTTACGACCATTGATATGTAGAAAGATCATACAGAGACAAAACATAAGGGATTTGTTTTCGTCTTGTTCAGTCTGGTCATACAACTGGTCTAGTTTAGTTCAATAGAAGTTCCAACCTCATAGGCTCAGTTCCGTATGTACTTTTAAGTCCAATCCAAATCAAACTAGACAATCATATCCCTTGCTGAATGCAACTAGATGACTGGGATCTGGGAGTTGATATATAGCCCCAGCACACCATCAGTCCATCGGCCTCTGTTAATATCGAAAATCTGTATTGATCTAAAGAAATGATGAAGAATATACAAGACATTATTATGCTTTGATGACATGATGGATACTACATCAATGAGTCAGAGCAGGGACATATAACTTGGCCATTATTCTAAATTAAAAAACACATTAATTTATTCTCCCAAAATATCACATATGTGTTTGGCTTTTTTAAATTTGTCCCAGTCCTAAGAGTGTTGCACATGCACTGACAATTATGTGTGAATAAGCTAGGCTAATAACATGATACGAAAGGCTCAAAAATCAACAGAACAAACTTATGAGCAAAAGCAATCACCTCTTGAGGTGAGGGGGAATGACCTCCACCTACACTAACACCTAGAGCACGGAGCAGAGAAGGCATGTCATTGTAAAGCAGTTCCAGTCTGGTAAGTTCCTTCCTTACGTCAGCACGAATCATCTCTTTGAGATTCCCGGTCTCCTCAACCTGTTATTGTGAATAATTGACAACTCATTTAAAATTTAATAAAATCGCATAATTGAAGCTTTATTGAAATAAAGAGATACAGATAGTTTTATCAATAGAGCAAACCGTCAACACCTTCTTTTGAGATTCACGAATTTCTTCAAGACGTTGCTTCTGCCTTTTCTCCATCTCCAACAAACGCAAGGTTTCTGCTTTTTTTCTCTTACGCAATCTGTGTGCTTCTTCTGCCTGTAAACAAAGACTATGTCAAGTTTACTCAGAAACTGCTAGAGAAGTATATAAATCAGTCATGATTTATATCATCTGGCATTGCAAGCCATTAATATAGATATTTTAGATTTTACATCCCTAATAGTAAAAAAAATCAAAAGTAGGCATTTGCCAAATCAGAAGAAGGTATATGTATACCTGACTACCAGCAACTTTCACCTAAAAGCTCGTTTGGTTGCTTGCAAAACATTTGTTAAGTGTGAACGAAAAACAGGAAATACAAAAGCAGGAGACTGAACTGCAGGGCAACGGCTGGTTGGAAGCATGGAACAGGACTTCGACTTTGAGTCGACTTCGACAAGTGTGGAAGTGGAAGTTTGTAGAAACATCGAGAAAACTTCGAGGATTTTTACAACCAAACTCTAACACATCTTTAACAAAAATTAAGCTAAAAATAATGATTTCATGATGAAAATTGATAGATTTCATCAAATCTAGCTTAAAAATAAAATATATGGTTATATATAGCCATCCATACAGGTTTACATATGTAGAAAAACACAATCACATGCAAATGTACAAGACGTTGTCTTAGTATCAACTTAGGCATGGAAGTGAATGTTTGTGGAAAATCTAAGGAAAACTTTAACGAAGTTCTGGACTAACACTTTGACACAAAATAAGCTAAAAGATAGTGAGATTTTGAGGGAATTTGGCATAAAACATCAAATTTTGGTAAACACATACTCCATCTATAATCTTCTATATGAAATGGTTAGAACTTAAATATGTTGAATATGTGTGGTGTTTTGTATCTACAATAATAACTATAAAGATCATCGAGAAGATGGGAGGTTTTGAGCTAGCTGGGTCGATTTCATCACCAACTAGGTTGAATTCATGGGGCGTGGAAGTTTACCATGTCTCGACATCTACATGCGTAGACATATGTAACATCTAGGATATATTGCCAGATGTCGAGAATGTTTAGTACCATAGTTGGAAGTAGTTCCAGTTCAGTGTTATCCGTTTGGTTTTATTTGGTAGTGTGCAGTAGAAGTTGTAACCAGGGATCACACAACTTGCATGAGGTCATCTTTGCGGGGCTACAGAGAAGATAGGGACCGGAAAGCTGCTGCTGTGACTGGGAAATCAAACTGCACCAAAAAAGTCACAGTTGCTTTTCCATCGATTTGTTTTCACGGTAATTTTTGCAGCTGCACTCAACCAAACGCACTGAATTGAAAAATATGTAAAACGAACGTCCCAACGAAACATACCCTAAGCGGCACTCAAATAGCTATAATTCACCTTATTACAGTAGACATTGTAGCAAAACTATGTAAGTTAATTAAAGTGGATGTTTTGTCCGAAAGGTTTGCAACGAATTAAAAAGCGGCCGGTGCGGCCGCTTAAGTGGCCGCTTTTGCGTCCAGACCAATCTGCCACTCCAAAACGAGCTGAGGCGGAAATTTTGCGTTTTATTCTGTAGTGGGCCTTTTTGTCCGCTATAGCGGGTCGCGGGCCGCTTTTTGTGTCCCCGCTTTAGCGGCTACAGCGGACGCTCTCCTAACTTCTTCCAAATCCCTCACTCCCAGATCATCTTCCCAGTCAGAAAGAAGCGGAACCGTCGCCGACAACTCTTTCCTAATCGGAAACATGCCGCGATATCAGTTCCCTCAACTCCCAATGTCCTATCCTGGCACCAAAATGCAGTGTATAAAGGGCCCTCTCCGCAAGTTTATCTCCAAACCAAAGGAGCACAGCGTCGGACGACGGCCATAGCGACATCCCCTTAAGGCGGGAAGGAGAACGGAGGTGGCAGGAGAGCGGCTTCTTCCCGTCATCCTGCCTTCCTGGAGATCGCACAGGTCAGTGGTGCCTAGGCAAACCAACAACGGAGACAACAAGTATTCTACCTGTTCTTTGTACAGTCTTCTCTCTACCTTCTTCCCGGTTCTGTTTTCCCTTTTTTTCATTTTTCATTACAGCCGCAGTCCTGTTGCACTTACTCAATCCTCTCTCCCCTACCCCCTGTTCTCTGTTCTCTTCTCTATTCTTCAACGTTTACTACTGAACAATATTCCAATATTGCTGCTTGCTCAATTGGCAAACAATAATATGTACGTGTGCACTTGGTAAGTGCACATTATTTCCCATCTATGATCCTTCTACTCCCCTTCCATAGTCATGGCTGTAGCTGCATATTCAAGTGACACGGACATAACCATCTGATATAACAGTTTGGGTTTTAGTACATACATGTGTATAGGTCCTCATACATGGTACTTGCACAAAATTCCGTCGGTGCATCATTATTTCTGGAGATTTATGTTAGCCAACTAAGATAAAAATATAGTTGTATCAATGTCAAGACTTCAGCCGTCAGTAATATGATGGCTCAGAATTAACAAGATCAAATTGCCACTCTCGTTTGATGAAGTTCATGCAATTGATTGCCCAAACAATTTTTGGGACTCCTGCTCAGAATTAAATATTTGCAGGAGTACAGCAGTAATATGATAACTCTATCAGTATTTGCAGGAGTACAGCAGTAATATGATGGCTCAGAAGTAACAAGATCAATTTGCCACTCTCGTTTGATGAAGTTCATGCAATTGATTGCCCAAACAATTTTTGGGACTCCTGCTCAGAATTAAATATTTGCAGGAGTACAGCAGTAATATGATAACTATATCAGTATTTTTGATAATTATATGACTACTTTAAGAGTAGTACAACTTGTATGCAAATTTCCCACATCGTCAATGTACTTTCAAAAAAAATTCATGGCGTGATTGTACACATAAATCATATCAGTAAGATGTTACACTCTTAATTATATGTATGATACAGTAATATCCAAAATACTTTTGAAATACATTTGTAGTGAAATGTTATTCAAACTACTTGATTGTTGAGTAATATATGTTCTTGTTGGTATTGAGACAATCACTGTTTTTTTTTCTTCATTTTTTTTAAAACAATGTGAACCTCTTTTTCAAAAAGCGTCCGCTTTAGTCCGCTTCAAAACCCGCTTCCCGCTTCAATGGAAACAATCCGCACGCTTCGCGCTTTCTAAAACCTAGTTTGTAACAAGTGATTCATCTAATATTTATAAAGAGGTATAACTGGATCACAAAGACATTTCCCCTTGAATGATTGCTTCATTAAAGAAATACAATGAAACACATGCATTTTGTTGTCGCAGATAGCATTTTGAAATAAACTGCTAGGCTCAGTTGTCCAAACATTAGAAAAATTTAAACATTCTCAGACGGTTTTCTACACATACTTTGTCACCAACATCAAAATAAGAATTTTTCATTGGATGATAATATACTGCATTTTAAATAAAGCGTGATAGTTTGGACATGTTTCAAAGAAAGGACACTTTGACGTAAATTCTTTATGAGATCCCAAATACGTTTTGATGAATATTTTTGTAGGGGGACACGTGTCTAGCAATTGACTTTATCCTTGCATCGCTCATGCTTCTCTATATACAGATGATTTTAAAGAAAGGAGATAAAGGATAGCAGGCAAACCTCAGTTCACTTTTAAAAATAGACTGACATGACAAAAAGTAAAATTTTGCTATTCATCCAGGAAATAAATCTGAGGCTATCTGGATAATTATAGTTAATACAGCAGGAGGTCAAGAAAAACTCAGCTTTCTTGGTACATCTCTCTTATAGGTGAAAAAGCATCAAACTGGCAATATACTATTACTATGTTGATTTGTATTGACCAAGTCCCCGCTAACAGACAGGGTTGGTCACTATGTATCAGAAATCATCAGTCCTGTTTATTAACACCTAGAAGCAAACTTATTCCCACACCGTGCAACACTATAATTTAGTATAATTACATCTTTGTCAGCATTTATACGGATTGTGTATTTATGCTAACTATTCAGAGGGTTTCTAATGTAAACAATTGTGGTTTAAAGCAATTTTATTTTTGCTACCATGTGGTTTGAAACATGTCAGTTTGGTACCCTGTGGTTAGTATGATTACATTTTGCAACCTTGTGGCTTACAATATATCACTTAAGCACCCTGTGAGCTTGGGATATAACAAATTCCAGTCTTGCTACCCAGTATTGCCGAAATTTCAGTCACGATCTTCTGGTATAACTAGGCTCTACACGCAGCTGAGGTAGGAAATGGCTCGTACATTTGCGGTGCAAATTTGTTGGTGATGCATTTATTCGCTTTCATGTATTTCTAAATCTACTCTAGTAGTCATTCATTCGTTCATTCACAAGAGGCTTTCTCCAGCATTACTCCGGCAAGCCACAGGCAGTAAGCAAGGTTAACCTTGCTAAAAAGGTCAAAAAGGAAGAAGAATACAGGCCTTTACTCGAATAAAGGAACGATAATATCAGATTGTCTAGACTGCAGGGAGATGCATGTATAGTTTTGAAACCCGACGCGACCCGGCCGGTTGAACCGGTTGAACCTCCACCCGACAAGTTTTGCGGGTCATGTGGGGCTAAAACCCATTTTTGGCCAAGACCTGGAGTTGACCCGATGACCCGGCCGGTTCAACCACCGAACCGTTGAACCAGCCCTCGGGCCAAATACTCGGCCGGGTTTTATTGGTTTTATTTTTCCTTCCATAAATGACCATTCGACTGGTTTTAATATCCTTTCATGCAGCCCCGACTATTCCATACATTGATATATTCACTTATTAAGTATTTTATCACATGTTTAAGTATTGCAAGACCATTTATTTAATTCTTTATGAATAGATACTTGGTTTGGTATATTGATGTTTCATAATTCATCATCTCATGGTTTCAGACAGACAAAGTAGATTATGTTCATATACAAACACTTATATAACTACATATATGGACATATATATTATTGTAACATACATGATTATATATATATGCATATAGTAATATTATGTACATAGTGTCATGATGACGTCACCGAGTCAACCGAGTCGACCCAACAGTTGAATCAAAGACCCGTGACCCAGAAACTTTTTCGGGTCGACCACCAGGTCGGGTCTGAAAACTTTGAATGCATGCCTCCAATCAACAAGCATTGTCTCCCCCACAATGTCATACCTCACAGCCTCTGGTGCTTCAGACCCGCAGCTTGGGGTAGAAACTCAATCAGACCCATTTTGGACAGGTACCCAACTGCTCTCCCAACCACGGAACCTACCCCTTCGCTGTCGACGGCTGCCCACCTAACCGAACTCCTCTGCAATCGAAAGCAGCAGATGTAGGAATTGGCAGCGTCAGGTGATACCTCACGCCCGGTCTGGCATTTCCTCCAGATCAGCATCCTGTAGAGGGGGAGAAGTCGAAACGGGGAGGGGTGAGGAGAGAAAGAAGAAGCAGAAGCAGGAGGGAGAGAGAAGTGTGGGTGGGTTACAAGAGCCAGGTGCAAGGACCCCTAGAGCGGTTCCTCGACATTGGGTTCTTGGATTTCATCCCAACATTTAACAAGTGTATTAAGACTCCCCCCCCCCGCGTCAACTCTGGAACATAAATGAGAGCCTCGTCCAGCGATGACAACTGTAGAGACGGAAGGATGTTCATCGACCGCAGTGACGGCTCAAGTGAATTAAAAAGCAAATGAAGCGGTCGTTTAAGCAGCCGCTTAAGCGCCCAAGCACATGTCCCGTTGTAATTTCAGTTGAAGGGCGCTTAAGCGACCGCTTTTGCTCACTTTATGCCGCTTCAAGCCGCTTTTCAACCCCGCGTAAGCAGCCGCTTCGCAGCAAGTATTGTTGGAGTGGCCCAATCATACGCAAAATCTATAGAAAATTAGTGGATTTCCATTATTTAAAAAAGCTCATTTTGTAAATCATTTTATCCATTATCTTGACAAACAGGATATATATCAAGTTGGATTTGCAAATTAATTGCATTTGTATCTAGTTTATAACATAATTTTAAAAATCCTCAAGTTTAAGTTGTAGTCTATCACTTGCAATTTGCAATTTCGGAGTAATCTTTTGATCAAGATGGGGTAAATGTGGAAGAAATAGATGTAGATGGGAAGGAGAGGGATAAACTTACCTTAGATCCAAAGAACAAGCCTTCAAGAGCAAGAGAATCCAAAAAATTACCAAAGAAGTAACCCTCCAAGTACAGCATGCTTTGAGCAGCTGATTTTCGAAATTGTGAACCCATTTCGGTTGTGTTTCGCAAAATACACGCCCAAACTGGCCTTTTTCAACAAAATTTCTGTATTTTGTCAAAATTTTGCCCACCTTTGCGAAATTTCTATCGAAATTTCGAATTTTACGTATTATTTCTGGACAGTTGCATTTCTATGTTTGATACCCGCCGAAACCAAAATTTCGAGCAAAATTTTGAGATTATAACCAAAATTTTGAACCATGGTTGAAGACTACCTTACTAAGTCAACAATATTTGTATAAAGTAATGGTATCTAACTACTATTACCTACTAATGTTTTTTTTACTAAATGATAATTTCTAAGCCCAGTCGGACCAATATTAATTACATAGTACTAGTATGATACTTAATTCTTGAGCGAGGACTATGGGTTTTTATTTTGTTTTGAGTGTTTTTAACTTGTAACAATTTACTTTTATAATTAGAACCCTTTTTAATCTGTGAAAGTCATTCTGATGCAATGATGTATCATTCAGAATGATGGATTGTTGAGTACTATTTCTTTATGTTAGCAGTATGGTAGTCGCTAAATTTTTCTACATGTTTTAAAACAATGTCGATCGCTTTTTCAAGAAGTGTCCGCTTTAAAAACCGCTTTCCGCTTCTCGCTTCAAGGGGGTCAATCTGCACGCTTCCCGCTTCGCACTTTCCAAAACCTAGGTAAAGAGAGGTGAAGAATGAAACAAAGGTGTTAGGTGTCCCAGGTTGCCTGACGATACTAACACTAACAAGCCTTTCACCTCCTTCTTCACGATGTTCCAATCACCACCTATCTCCTCTAGCTTCTCTCCCACATGAAACCATACTGGCCAGCGTTCAACAAGGCGGTGGTGTGATTTTGAAAGCGTCGAGAGTCGTATACCCTTCAAGCGTGTGAGGATTGTAGAAAATCCTAGAATAGCATTTTTTGTATTAAAAGTTAAGGACTATATACAATATTAAGGACCCCTTCGTAATATAAAAGAACGATGGCTAATATTGCACCAAACATCTCAAACATATATATTGTATAGATGTATAGTGTAGATTATTTTATGCCATGTGGTGTTGGCTTATATTTATTATACCACATGGTAATACTTAAATTTTCAGTATTGCGGATTACAAAAAAAATCAATCTTACTACCTTGTGATGCAGCATGAATGTTGCACAATTATCTTTCTTTGTTACTTCCAATCATTGTACAATATGTACTTAGTTGCAAGGTCCTATAATTCTATTTTTTTGGCAATTTACACAATTGCCTCAAGTGTAGGGTTTTAAATCTTCTATTATAATTAGACGTCTTTGGGCTTGTCCCGGGCAAAACTATTTGATTTGAGAAGCATTTAGTTTAGTTTTATAGGTAAACTATTCTCTTCATGTGCATCTTGCATCAATTGTTATCAGAGCCAAACTTTAATTAGGGCACGGCTCGGCCTTCTCCCACTCCCCTACATCTCTTTCTCCATATCTCCTTTTTTTTCTTTTCTCGACCTATAGCACGAGGTCATCCCCCTCCCTCCCCCATCGCTGCCCACCTGAAGTCGTTCAGAAGACGCATTGTAAGCTGCCATCCTCATGCCCCGCCTCTCCCTGGCATGCCGTCTGCCACCGATTGAAAGCATTGGTTTAACACCTCACAAACACAGTTATAAATTCTGTTTCAAAATCTCAAATTTCAGTTTCAACACCTTACAAGCACTGGTTCGACACCTCACAAGCACTGGTTCGACACCTCACAAGCATGGTAGGGAGGAAGGGTGCTCTATAACCTAAGTTGTTATAGATTGTGCTTGAAAGTTCTATAAAGTAATTCCTTCATTATGTTATTGAAATTGTCGTGAAACCCCATTCGAAATAGTTCAATTTCTTTTCACTCACACATATAGGACCCCCCTCCATATATCAATATAGGTTTTATCACATGAATAGGTGTATTCATGTGTGTAGATTATTTTGGTAAAATTTCATGACTTAATTCCTTTATTTGGTCACCAAAATTGTGCTTAAAATTCTTGTCTCTGATAAGAACATATTTGTTAAAATTTAAACAGTTTTTTTATCTAAATGGCATCGAGATTGAACATTTTTAAGTAAGCTCACAAGTCTCAACACCAGGTCCAACACCAGCTCCCCCCCCCTCCGCTATAGCAACCCTGCCATCCCAATGCATGACCTTCAAGATACTGCAACTTCAGTAGAAGCCCATGCATCACACCCCCTTCTCATCCTCTTACCATGTTCCCAACAAACTGACCGTGCAACTGCCATCATCCACCCCACCTCGTTGTCCACATGTCTCCCACCCCACTTCATCTGCAAACTTAATAGCACACACGAGGACTAGAGCACCACTATTAGCCACCCCACACCCTCGAACACCGTTGCCAACCACTTTGGAACCCCCTTCACCGTCACAGTCATTCGTGCCACCATCAACGATGGCAACAACGAGAGAGGTCGACTACTTACATCTAGAACTATCCACCCATGAGGCGCCAAACCCCTAACAACACCAACTAAGGGTCACCACCTTCATCAGGTCGCTTCGAACAACCCCCGTCCAAGACTAGCATTTGCAGACTTCAATACCACCACGAAGATGTCGTTGATATAAGTCATTCAATGCCTCGACTTATTACTACAGCATTAGATGACCTCTATGCTTGCCTGTAAAACACTGAATAATGGTCAAACTTGAATGTCGAAAACTAGGATTTGGTTGTAGGTGATCGCCAACCCCAACAACAGGGATACAGCACAAGGTATCATCAATTCAACATATCGAATTTACACCGAGGACTGTCGTCGGGAGGTACTACTTGACAACTTCCAAAGCAGCACCAGGTGCTTCCAACTATACCGATTGACAGAAGCACAGAAGCTACTCTGCTACGGTCAAACTAAAGAGTGGAACCCTCCAAAGTCATGGTTCGTGCTCTAGTACACCATCAGGGAGCACTTCTTTCCATGCAACTACCGTCAGCGGTTCTATGTCAAGTTCACTAAATTGATGCAAGGAAGTAACACCCTCTTAGAGAACATTTGGCAATTCTATGATTTATTCCGCTGACTAGAGTACATGGTGATGAAGCTGATATGATCACCAACTTCTACAATACTCAATGACAAAATCGAGAAGAAGTGGGCATCGTCTATTTTCCCTAGGCTCCAAGATGCATTGTAAGTTGCAATACAAATTGAGGATGAGCTATAATGATGACCCCCAACTACTATTGTCCTTCTAGTTCATCAATCTCCTTTGCCATCACCACCCATAGGCTCCTTGAGTTCCATCATGACATTGGCATCCTCCTCCATGTGGTACCAAAGTTGTTACAGTGCTTCACTATCAGTGTATGGACATCGTTCTTCCGAATGCTCAACGACGTGGTGACCACTGTAGTAGAGAATAAGGAGGAGGATATCGAGTAGGAAGGTATATTCATTGCCAATGAACCAAGCGGACAAGGAAGACGTAGTAGTGTGCAGCACTCTCCGTTGCTCCTCATGGATGGCGGCACCAACCCTGATTAATCTTGGTCCTCATTGTTTTACTCATACGCCGAGTGACATGACCAGGAAGACATTGTAGTGTGCAGCACTCTCTGTTGCTCCTCATGGATGGCGGCACCAACCCTGATTAATCTTGGTCCTCATTGTTTTACTCATACGCCGAGTGACATGACCAGATGTATGCCCTTATCGTTGATGGGGGATGCATCGCCACTCTGATTTAAACAACAATTGCAAAGGCACTAAGGCTGCAATCACTATCTCGACCCCACCAATTGTGTCAGTTTCACAACATCACGTGCGAAGTGGATCGACAATGTCGAGTACATTTCTCCTATCACGATGTCTATAAGGATGCCAAGTATTTTGATGTTGTTCCCCTACATGTGGCTCATATTGTGCTAGGACGTCTATGGCAGTACGACCGTCAGCCATGATGGGTTTTGCAACACCCACAATTTTAGTGTCAAGTCACTCCTAACGGTTCCTTGCACGTTGTGTCCAGCTCCAAAAATGTTCAACGACACTCCTTCAACCGCCACTTGGAGAGAACCCTAAGGGCCAGCAACCTACTCGTAGCAGAGTAGTGCACCTTTCCAAAACCGGGAATTGATGCATCATGGATGTTGCACAATTACCTCTATTTTTTCTTTAGGTTTATGTGTTAAGTGCAATTTTTTCCTGTTAACATATATTCCTGTTTTATATATTATGTTAGTTGTTTTGTTATTTCCATATTATATGTGGACCTCTCTGTAAATGTTTCAGTTTTATATATATGAGGGTGCACACATTGTGCAACCCTACGCTTCCCAAAATTGCTTTGTGTTTCACATGGTACCAGAGCAGTAGATCCAGCCGCCACCCTCCCACCCCTCTCTCTCTTCTCCGGCCGGCCGCCCCCCCCTCTGCAGCCGCACAGCCGCCGGGCAGCAGGCCCGCGCCGGCAGCCGCCGGGCAGCAGTCGCCGGCCGGCAGGGCCGCCGGGCTCGCCGCCAGGGCCGGGCGCCCACTCCGCCGCAGGGGGCAGGTGCGCCTCCGCGGTTCATAGTCGTCGGTACGTTGGCTCCGTGAAGTTCTGCAGCGGTCCGGTGGCTTGAAGTTGGTGTGACGTAGACCGTTTTTCGATCTTTTTACCTGCCTGCCCGTGTAGGCCGTTGTGCCACCGGGTTCTGTTCTGCGCTTCGGCGTAGACCGTATGTGAGAGGTCTTCTCTGTTGTTTTGTGCCTGATGTGCCTGTCTGACGGCGTAGCCCGTCTCCTGCCTGATCCTGTCTGTTCCTTCTGTGCCTACTGCTCACATGGCGTCCTCGAGTGATGACTTCCGCCGTCAGGTTACTACTGTGAAGCTTGATGGGCGCAACTATCCACATTGGGTGTGCTCCATGACGATCTATGCCAGATCCCAGGGCAAGTACTCACATCTTACCCGTGCTGGTCCGCCAGTACCCGCAGAGGACGCTGATGCTAAAGATGTGAAGGCGTATGACAACTGGGTTCGTGACGACTCCACTGTGATGACCTGGATTCTCAACAGCAGCATTGAGAAGATTAGCGTCACACTTCTTCACTTGCCTACGGCGAAGCAGATGTGGGATCAGCTCGCCGGTACCTACTCGCATAGTCAGAACCCCAAGAAGGTGTTTGACATCACCAAGCAGCTGGGACGTCTACAGTTCATGGGGACGGACATTGTGGATTACTTCTCTGACTTTACTAGATTGTAGGGTGAACTGGAATCCTATCACCCTCTCTCCACGGACCTGGCTACCATGCAGCGTCAGCGCCAGGAGCTGCAGTTAGTCCAGCTTCTTTGTGGACTGCCCGAGTCCTACGCTGGAGTTGTGGATCAGATCTTAGCCAGTGACCCTCTGCCGTCACTACAGAGTGCCTACAAACGTCTTCAGCGTTTGCCTTCGTCTTCATCGTCTCTGACTACTGATGTTGGGGACTCTTCGGCTCTTGCTGCAGCATCTGGTCGTGGCCGTGGTCGTGGCCGTGGTCGCTTTACTGACAGCCGTCCTCCCCTGGGAGGAGGACGAGGACAGGCTGCTCCTGGTCGTGGAGCCTCTTCTACTGCCCCTACTGCAGGTGCGCGTCCTCAGTCCGGACAGCGCCTTTGTACCTTCTGTGGCCGGTCCAACCATATTGAAGAAAAATGCTGGGAAAAATATGGTAAGCCGGCATGGGCCAATGCAACTGCTGACTCCACTACTACTGCATCAGAAGGAACGACTCAACCTACTGGCTCTGCCTCCTCGGGTGCGACTGCTAACTACATCCGTGCTGAGGTGGAGCGTCTTCTTCTTGAGCGTGCTGGTGCGTCGTCTACAGCTTCGAGTAGTGGAGCTCATGCCACAGCTTATTCTGGTTATGACACTGCCTTCCTGAGCTCTTCTTCTACTCCTGGTAATACTAAGTGGGTCATCGACTCCGGTGCCTCATCACATATTTCTGGAAATCGATCACTGTTTCAAAAATTATATAAACCTGCTCGACCCTCATCTGTTATGCTGGCTGATGGTTCCAAGTCTGTGGTGTCTGGAGTAGGGGATATTGTTTCTGACTTTCTGCTAAAATATGCCTTATATGTGCCTAGATTTCCTTTGAATCTGTTGTCTGTCAGTAAGATATTGAGAAGCCTACAGTGTAGTCTGACTTTTATTCCTGGTTCATGTGTTTTTCAGGACCTTCGCACGAGGATGAAGATTGGTGGGGGGTATGAAGGTGTTGATGGACTTTTCTACCTGGATCATTTGCCAAAAGCAGCTAAAGCAACTGTGACTCCTGCATTATCTACCTCGGTTTCTGCATTACAGTGTCACTACCGGCTGGGCCATCCACCATCTGAAAAGCTTCGACATTTAGTTTCTGATCTTGGCATTTGTAGTTTTCAGTGCGAGTCATGTCAACTCGGAAAGCAGACTAGAGCTGTTTATCCTAGACGCAGTCATATTAGCAGTAAACATATGTTTGATCTAGTGCATTCTGATGTATGGGGACCTTGTCATGTGCCGAGTCTATCTGGTCATAAGTATTTTATTCTGTTTATTGATGATTATTCAAGGACTACTTGGTTGTTTATGATGAAAAGTAGGTCCGAAGTTTTGTCTATTATCAAATTCTTTTTTGCTGAAATAAAAACACAATATGGTGTGCCTGTCAAAAATTTTCGTACTGACAATGCGTTGGAATTCGTTAAAAAAGATGTGGATGTTTTTTGTAAATCTGTGGGTACAATACATCAGACCTCCTGTGCTTATACACCTCAGCAAAATGGTGTGGCTGAGCGTAAAAATAGACATGTGTTAGAGGTGGCTAGAACTATTATGATGCATGCACATGTTCCTCGCTCTTTTTGGCCTGAGGTTATATTGACTGCTTGTTTTCTGATAAATAGAATGCCATCATCTGTGATTGGAAACAAAATACCTATTCAAGTTCTTCAACCCGATATTCAGTTATTTACTGTGCCTCCTCGGATTTTTGGATGTACCTGTTTTATAAGGTTACTTGGACCTGCTTCTGATAAACTGTCTCCTCGTGCTGCGAAGTGCATCTTTTTGGGATATTCTCGTACCCAGAAGGGATACAGATGTTACAGTCCTACTGCAAGAAAATGGTATACTAGCAGTGATGTCGTTTTCTTTGAGGATACTCCTTACTATTCTAGTCGTGGTGACAGTTTACATTCTGATCTTATTGCCTCTCCTCTACCTGTTACTACTGATTGTGTGCCTGATATTACTGATAAAGTCACTACTGAGGCTGCTAAACCTCCTCTTATAGTTTATCAACGCAGGAACAGAGCACCTTCTACTCAAGAAACCCCCCATGAAAACCAATCTTCACCTCCAGAAGGTTCTACTACACCTGAGGTACATTCTGATCTTGATTTACCTATTGCTCTTAGAAAGGGTACTCGTTCCTGTACATCACACAGTATTGCTCAGTTTGTTTCTACTGATCATCTGAATGTTCATTCTAGCAATTTTGTATATGCCTTATCTGCTGTTGCTGTTCCAAAGAATATCCAGGATGCTCTACAGAGTACTGGATGGGTGTCTGCTATGAAGGAGGAGATGTTGGCTCTTGCTGAACGAGATACTTGGGAGCTGGTGGATCCACCTCCTCAGTGTAAACCTGTAGGTTGCAGATGGGTGTATGCTGTGAAATATCAACCTGACGGCACTGTTGAAAGGCTGAAGGCACGGTTAGTTGCTAAAGGCTACATCCAAACTTATGGTATTGACTATTTTGAGACCTTCTCTCCTGTTGCTCGTCTTAATTCTGTCAGAATTCTTCTGTCTGTTGTTGTTAATCTTGACTGGCCACTGTTGCAACTAGATGTCAAAAATGCCTTCTTGTATGGCGATTTACAAGAAGAAGTCTATATGGAGCAACCTCCTGGGTTTGTTGCTCAGGGGGAGTCTCACAAAGTTTGCAGGTTAAAGAAGTCTATTTATGGGCTTAAGCAGAGTCCCCGTGCCTGGTTTGATAAATTGAGCAAAATTATGATTGATTTTGGGTTTCTGCGATCTCAGGTGGATCATTCTGTTTTCACCAAGAAGACTTCAGCTGGTATTATTAATCTGATTGTCTATGTTGATGATATTATCATATCTGGCAGTGATTCTCTTGGTATTCAGGCTACTAAATCTCATCTAGGCAAGCACTTTGCTACCAAAGATTTGGGCAAACTCAGATATTTTCTGGGCATAGAAGTTTCTAGAAACTCTAATGCTCTTGTGTTGTCTCAGCGAAAATATGTCCTAGACATACTGCAGGAGACGGGTATGCTGGGGGCGAGACCTGCTGATATACCTCTAGATCCTAATGTAAATTGGGATGATGACTCTTCTCCTCTCTTTGCTGATCATAAAAAGTACAGGAGGCTGATTGGTAAACTCATTTATTTGACTGTCACCAGAGCTGACATTTCTACTGCAGTGGGTTTTCTTAGCAGGTACCTTGATAAACCCAGACAGTGTCACTGGGATGCTCTTTGTCAGATTCTACGATATTTGAAGAAGTCTCCTGGCAAGGGACTTCACTACAGGAAGCATGGACATTGTTCTCTTGAAGGGTACTCTGATTCTGATTATGCAGGCAGCAGAGTTGACAGAAAATCTACTTCTGGGTATTGTACGTATGTTGGAGGTAATCTTGTTACCTGGAGGAGTAAAAAACAAAATGTTGTGGCCAGGTCCAGTGCTGAACCTGAATATAGGGCCATGGCCCATACTGCCTGTGAATTGTTGTGGGTGCGCTCTCTGTTAAAAGAGTTCGGGGTTGACTCTTCTTCTGCTATACCTATGCACTGTGATAATAAAGTTGCTATCTTCATTGCTAATAATCCAGTTTATCATGAGCGCACTAAACACATTGAAGTAGATTGTCATTTTATTCGGGAATCCATTCTTACTGGCAAGATCTGCACTCCCTTCACTCGTTCTGAAGACCAAGTTGCTGACATCTTCACCAAGCTGCTGGCGAAGAAGCAATTCTGCACACTGACGGACAAGTTGGGCATGATTGATATCTATGCTCCAACTTGAGGGGGAGTGTTAACATATATTCCTGTTTTATATATTCTGTTAGTTGTTTTGTTATTTCCATATTATATGTGGACCTCTCTGTAAATGTTTCAGTTTTATATATATGAGGGTGCACACATTGTGCAACCCTACGCTTCCCAAAACTACTTTGTGTTTCACATTTCCAATTATTATACTTAGTTGTAAGGTCTTACAGCTAAATCTTATTTTTCCATTTTGTTTGGCAATTACGCAATGGCCTCGAGTCTAGAAATTTTAGTCTTTCATTATTATTGAATTTTGATATCACGAGCCAATAAGATTGATTTCTAAAAATACCAAGGGGCACCATATGATATGTCATAAAGAATAGGGTAGAGAAGAAATTAAATTAACCATGGGGTACCAGACTGTCCACAAAATAACAAAAGTAAATCGTCTTAAATCTTGTGAAAAAAATTATGCTTAATGACATGTTGATGGTGAAACTAATTCCAATTAGTTCCCTAATTTTAGATCATGGCTCATTTTGTAGTGTATTTAAGTATCCAAGTACCAAACTTTAAAAAAATTCAAAGTCATGCCAAAAAATATGAAATCAAACTTAGTGTTGATGATGATGAATCCATATCTTTTTGTGTGAATTTCATGACTAGAGAGCGAGTTGAAGTGGTTGAAGAAGCTATTCATGATATTTAAGCAATTAAAGGAGTTTGATTTTTGAGAAACCTTTATCATAATAATCAGTTCTTAAACAATACTCCCAGCATTAAATGTCATTACACTTGAGAAAAAATGCTTATTTATTTCTTGGACAACATCCATGGCTTTTTTTGCCATGTGACGTGATGGTTGTTTTTTATTGTCCATAAAATAATTCCATTCTTTTAGGGAATATGTTTCCAAACCCTAAATCGGAGAGTTATTGGATGATTTTAGATTAAAATCATTTTAGCTATTTGTTATTTCAGATCATTACAAGAAAACATGCTTAGTTTAAACATGGACCATGAACTCGTTTATGTTTGGTTTTTGGCATCATTGTGTAAGCATGATGCATGACATCTTTTAGTTCCTAGATAAATTTTAATACGTTTCCTCTTATTTTTATTAATTGTAATTGATCCTTTCCCCCCACCCATTCTAACTAAACACATTAAAAAAGGTGCATCATCTATTTGATCCCTTTTATTCGACGCAAAACTTAGCATGTTGGCTGAAGATAGAAGATGTCTCGGTCCCCTGCGACTTAATTCCAAAGTTCCTTGTGACTTGATTCCAAAAGTCTAGAGTAAGTCAATAAAGGTCGTTGTTTTATTACTTCTAACCCACAAGACAAATTTTAAGAAGTCACTAGATGTCTAGATGATCATCCCCCTTAGCATCTTCTACCACCCTATAGGTATGAGCAATCACAAGCCCAATGCTTATAGTTGTAGAATCAAACAAAGAGGGGATTTCATGCTCCCCATAGAAATTCACTTGAAGTAAACTAATAGAAGACCTCCAAACCACCCCAATGACCGACCACCATCCTCTCTCCTCTTGACCTTCTCTCCTATCTTTGAGCATATAATTCCTCTAAGATATTCTCCAAGCAACAACTACCAATTTAAAAAGCAAGGTCATCATCACACGCTTCTTTAGTGTGGTCCCTTTTTGACATGGCAATGGTCTTCTCTAGTTGTTAACTATAGTCATTCTTTATGCAGCAAGGTTTTTTGGAAGAACCATACTTGTTGAGTCGTCTGACTAGTCGCTGACTAGTCAGCTGGTCGGTTGGGAGGTTGACGACTGGCTTTTCACCCAAGAAATTGGACCGGTGTGTCTCCGCCCAGGCCAACTGTTCGACTAGTTGACCGACTAGTCCGTCTCCCTTCTAGTCGGCCGCTTAAGGTGGTCGGCCCAACATATTTTCTTATTTATTTCCTTATTACCCTTTTCCCGACTCCCTATTTTTGAAGGCACGAAACCGCAAGTGTTTTTTGCTTCCAGCGCGCACAAGAAAGGACAGAAGGAGCGACGCACGTTGTGCGACGGTCGACGACTTCCTCTCCCCGAGCTCTGACGAGCACTCATCTTCGATTGTGTGATGGTCACTCTTCTTATACTTATTGATTTCATTAGTCAGTCTTTGACTGAAAAATTGTTTGTTGTGTTTTATGACAATATTTAACAAATAAGAATTATTAAATGCTTAGATACATGTTTACATTCGTTTCTTTCATATAATGTGTTATACATAAGTATATAACTGTATATATATAACTACTTATATGGAACAAAAAAACTACGCCTGGGCGGCCGACTAGTCGGCATGGTCGCCTAAGGATCCAAGGTGACCGACTGGTCGCCTTGACAAGTATCGGAAGAACCAAGGAGATCACTTAAGCGCCAAACAATTAGAGGGTTAGAGACTTTACGGCTTTAGAAACTATGTTTTTTTTCTTTTGATTAACAAAGACCAATTTTTTTTATAATAAACACATATAAAATTGCTTCTATATGGTTTTTATATATAGCTAGTTAATAAACTAGGAAGAAATAAGGTAAATAGTTACAAGCTAGAAATATCAAGCAACTATATGTGTTTTATCCTAAATGGAAAAGTGCAAGTTACTAGAGCAATATTGAAAATTGCAAAGTTATAAATGATATAAAATGTATGCTATAGCAAAATAATTCTCATGCGTGAAAATCCTAACCTGTTATCCAGATCAAGGAACTAAATGTCATCGACATGGGACAAAATTTCGCCGATAATGTCGATGTCGACGGTCGGCGACGTCGAATCCATGTAAACATCCTTATTCCACAATATCCTCGACATTTCGTCGAAGTTATCGACATTTCCCCATATGTCGGCGAAGTTGACCCAAGTCCATACAAAAATTCCACAATGTCCTCGACATTTATCGAAGTCGTCGAAGTTGGTGACATTCTTCTGGTAGTTTGTGGAGTTGGCAGTGTGAGGGGGGAAAAGTGTTGGAGCTTGAGGTAAGATGATTTTGATGTTATCTTTTACTTTTTTTTTTGGTCACCCAAGCGTGTTGCTCCTTTTTATTGAAAGTTAGAAACAGGATGGGCCCAGGAACCACATCCGAGAACAGTCCAAAAGAGGATAGGTCAATGTGACCAACTCCAAGTTCAACCAGAAAGAACTAAACAAAACAGCAAACTATCTATACAAAGAACTATAATCACAGAAAATACGGTTCCAGCAAGAAGTATGGTTAGGAACCAGGTCTTCAAAAATAATGTTGTTCCTATAACTCCATATATGATAGAGAATGGTAAGGCACGCCCTTTCAAATGGTAGCTATTCCAATCCAGAACATCCAGCAGCAAAACAGGGATTCTAGGAATACCAAGCTTTGTAACAGCAAGACTCCATATCCTTTGAGTGAACTCGCATTTAAAGAACAGATGATTAACATCTTCTCCATGATTCTTACATAAGAAACAATAGGAAGTGATGTACACACCCCTATTTCTGAGAAAATCCATAGTAGGCAGACAATCAGAAAGAAGTTTCCAAGCATGCAGTTTGAATCTCATAGGATGTTTTTGCTTCCACACCCAATTCGCCCAATTAACAGATTCTGCCATGTTTCTGCAGAGGTCCCAGGCCTTATTCAGATTAACCTCCTTTTCATTTGACAGCAAGATAATATCTTCATTAGTATTAGGACAGTAGTTAGAGATCAGGAAATTATTTAAGCCAGAACACCTTCTGTTGTCCGGAATATTCCATTTGCCATCAAGGATAATAGACTCCAACCGAGCCATCTTTGGTTTTCCCAAGCTCAAATAAGAATAGGAATCACAAAAGTCTTCCAGATAAAGATGACCCTTGAGCCAAGGATCATTCCATATAGTGAACTTGTCACCTTTACCTAAGATGAAGATAACCTCATGTTTGATCTCATCTTTGATAGTGAGAATTGTGTTCCAAAACCAAGAATAATTAGATGAACAACCAGCTTTCCAAATAGTGTTCTTCAACAGATATTTCCCATGAATCCAACGAACCCAAACAGATTCCTTCATAGACACCACACTCCAGAAATTTAAAATAAGGCCAGCTTTACAGATCTCAGAAGTTTTCCTTAGGTTGAGCCCTCCTTTTTTAGGTTTGCACACTTTATCCCAAGCTTTTAGGTGGATATGGGACTCACCATCCGCATCGCCCCAAATGAACTTCCTGCACATCTTATCTTTTACTATTCTAAGCTATTAGTAATAGACTGACCCTCTCTCTGATAAATCAACCATAGATTTATACTATTTTTATGTAGTTTGTTTATTGTCACAAACTTTATATATGGAAGAACTCCGTAGTTCGGAGACGGCTGTATGTAAGCGTGCATTCATCTACATATGTAAACCCGTATGGATGGCTATATGTAAACATATATTGTGTTTTTTAGCTAGATTTGATGAAATCCGTCGAGTTTCATCACAGAATGACTATTTTTAGCTTAATTTTTGTCAAAGTTGCATCGAATTTGGTTGTAAAAATCCTCGACATTTCCACAAACTTCCATGTTCACACCTGTCGAAGTCGAAGTCCTGTTCCAGGATCTAGATAGCCCATGTACCAATGGAACTTTGCATGTAGAAAAAAGAAAAACATCAGAGCTAGAAAATAAATCTTGGGCGCTCATAAGCATTCATCAAAGCAGAAATTTGTTTCAGTATTCAGTATACTCAAGTGATTGTCATTCTAGCTTTAGATAATTTCTTGAGTATGACAACAGAAAATAGTATTTGCAGCATTTAGTTTAATGCATCCTATCTTGCTATTCTAACAATAACACTTTAGCCATCACAACACCAGCATGACAAGTGACCCTAAGAGAACAAAATGTATTTAGCTGGCATAGTATATTCTACTTTAGGGGTAAAAATAAGTAATATCTCTCAGCTAGATCGGTAACAAGGGATATACTAGAGAAAGACAAGAAGCACTTTTCTGAACTCAGTTACTGCAGGTATGTAATAAACAAAACTATCATGATGTAGATGAGAAAAAATAAGTTATGTGCAACATAGACTTACTCACACCTGAATCCTTAACTGTTCTTGTCTAGATTTCCATTCTGCTTCTGCAGCACGTTTAAACTCTTCAGATTCCTTGTGCTTTTCTCGCTCGCCAATCAAGTTATGGTCATCCTCTGATACAGTATCTATCAGCGCATTATCTAATTGAGGGTCGACAGACCTTGAGACACCAAGAACTCTATCAGCCATTGTTTCAAGTAATGAAGTCTCTTCCCCATTAACTGTGGGGACGGTGGATTCTTTGTAAAGCGAATCTGTTATTGGTGCATCAAACTGTTGGAATACCTCACTTTTTGATGTTGAAGAACCTTTTTTAATATCTAGCAAATCATCTTTGACTACACCAGAACCAGTGTGGAGAGGACTTTTAATGTTTTTGTCCTCCTTCGCCAAATTCATATCCCTTGGCTTGTGCAAAGACTCATTATAAGGAACCTCCTCTTGGAAGTGAGTTTCATATATATCATCCTTCTGCTGCATGGTGTGAGATTGATAGTTTGCGTCATCTTTATCTGAGAAGATAGGAATCGCGTTACTACCTTGACTTGCTATATCATCAGGGCATGCAGAGGACGACCCCATTTGGTCAAATGGGGCGGTTTTCTTAAATGAATCGGAGCGACAGTGGACATTCTCTGCATATTTCAAGTTTGACATATCAACAGAATGTTTCTGGCAAGAAGACGGCTCAACTGTATGATTTTCTGAAGTTTTCTCACAGAACGGAATGGAGGATTCATCAATTGATTCCGAAGCACTGGAGTAGCTATCCGAATCAGTTAGTGGATCTAGCTTTCTTTTTTTCTTGGCTGCCCTTTCCCAAGATTCAATTCCAGAAGTATCATCAATTATTTCACAGTCAGAGTTATCACTTTCTGAAAATTTCTCTTTGGACCTGTCATTAATATGTATGTCACTTTTACATGTCCCATGCTGAAAGGAATTTCTTGGTGTACTATTGTTGACAGAGAACCTTCTAACACTAGGATAAATTCTGGAGGAACTAGCTCTAGAGTGCTTGCCATTTCCCAAGTCCATTGGCTGTTTTCCCTTGTCAAAAAACATTTGGCATTCATCATCTTCGATATCAACATAAGAGCAGTTACTGGTGGATGGCTGATGGAAGTCCCTTGATGCACCATCATGCGCAATATTTGCATCATTCAAATCAATATCTCCGTCATCATCATCAATATTTATTAAATCTTCAGCTGCAGATTCTTTCTGTTGTTCCTTCGACGACTTAGATCTACGATGTGATGATCCTGGAGCATTGACGTCAACGTAATCAACTTCATCTTTGTCAACATCGAATACTGCAACCCTGTCGACATTTTTCTTAGTTGTACACTTCTTGAATGCCCTGGCAAACAGAGTTCTTTGTCCCATTTTACGCCATGACATTCTTCCCAATAATGCGCAGCATATATTATAGATCATACCATAGGCGCACACTGTCACTGGAAAAAGAGCCCATGACTCACATTCAATATTAACTTCCATACAAACTAAAAAAGAAGTCACATGATGTAGTAAAAGGCAGCTTAGTACAGATGCATCAATCAGGACCAATACTCTAACAGACTATCAAGGTTTAAACCATAACATTTAGAAAGAAACACTCAGAATCAATACAGAAATACAATTTTCTATCAATCAGAGCCAAACCTAGCAAGGGGGTAATCATACACCTTTGGGGTCTACCAGGAGCAGAAGCAGTCCTTATGAGCTGAGATGGATATTTTTGCTACTTCGACTACTAAAGGCAAATGGAAACAACTATTCGGGACTGAAAATCTGGAGAATAGAACGAAATGCCCTCTAAATTGTTTGTGTTCTGAATCGGGAACTTGGGATTCGTCGCTCAGATAGTACTTTTTCTGCTCTGTCCATTCCGGTAGAAAGATAATTATATACATGGAGGTCATACATGATTCCTCAAGGTAGATTCTTTGCTCGAACTCCCTTCTTGCTCAACACATCAGCCCAAGAAGTATTATTTAGTGCCTTTTTCATGAACTACCGTAATTCCAAGTACGGCCTAGAAAACCTTTCCCGCCTCTCCTTCGGAATTTGGCACATAATTGCACGACACAAACAATGAAAGAAGCCTTCATCCTTAACCTTTTTGTGCTTAGTTAGCAAATGGTGAGGGAGAGGAGATGGAAGGGAGAACTGGATTGATGAGTTTGTCAATTCGTTTGGAAAGCATGGAGAATAAGACAATGGGGGAGCCAAACTAGTATAAATTGCATCCTATTTTCCACTTCACCCCAGTTGCACTTTACTGGGGAACGAAAAACACCTGAACTTTCTTCATGTCCCTTCCCTCGTTGGCCACTTATGTTTACCCAGACAACAAACTCACCCTTCCCTTCAATTTCCCATATTTTCCTATCTACAAACAAACCATCGACAAGAACCATTTAATGAAAGAATATCACGCCTGCTTGAGGACGAATTTAAGTATTTGACGAACCACCACTGCATGAGGTTGGCAATGTCGCATACCCATAAATGAGCATCATGTTCCAAGAAGCCACATAAGATACAGCTGTTCCTCACAACCACAATTAATGTCGCATAGATAATGGTGCAGCCGTATTGCTATTGGTAATGCTACAAGTATAGCAATACGGAAATTGAAAAATCAAAGATAAGGGCATACGAATCAAACTGACTGATTTAAAAAGAGTGTGGAGCGGCCACGTAAGCATTTCAGGCCTAGATAGAGGAATTTGAAGCTAGGTGGGCCACTAGGAGCCGTGACAGCAAGCTGCTACTTGGGCCTGGTTTTTAACCTTAAGACTGACCGTTTAAGCACACTTTAGAATTAGGCACATTAGATTGGGCCCAATCAAGCAACAGTGACTGCATATAACATAATACTGCTTCAAAAGAAGATTTATTCTATACAAACTGGTAGTCACGTGATGGTTTATCTTTTTATTATTGAACTTGCTCTGCAAACTGATCTGAGCATATCAAGTCGCTGGCTGAATTACATATTTATCAAATGGATCAGTAACTTACTATATTTTTAAAATGTTGGGTCTTACCAAGGCGCGCACGTAGGCACCCTAGGCTTTGGGCAGGGCGCCTGAAATTGAGTGCCTAACCCCTAAGATGACTTAAGTTGCTGCCTAAAGCCTTTTAAGCCCATGATAAGCCACTTAAAGGCCAATTAGCATAAGTTACGTCTGGATTTGGTCAAATTAGATCAAGTTGAGTTATTTTGTGGTTAAAATAGGTCCGGTTTAGCCAAAATAAGGTCACACGTGGGTAAATTAGATCTGGTTTGGGAAAACATGCATGATTTGGGGAAGATAGGTCTCATTCAGGGAAATTAGATCTGAATTGGCCATCTTAGGTCTCATTTAAATTAGTATAGGGCAAATTAGGGGTAGTTAGGTTTGATTAAGTCATGTTATGCAAAATCAGGTTTGATTTAGGCCAAATCATGTCAGATTTGGAGAAAACAAGTCTGATTCCTGGAATATAGGTCAGATTTGGGAAATTAGGTCTGAATCTCTTTGTTCAAAGCGGTATGCGGTGTACGAGCGGAGAGGGTACCACACAGAGTATATATGGTATACGGGAGTACATGCGGTTTTGAATTTTATCCAAAAACAAATTATATAGTCATTTTATTGAGCCCATAAAAAAATATGTAATATGGATTATACAATTATATATTTAAATGTAGACATTAATATTCATGTATGCTATGCTTATATACGTATCTATCTGAAATGTGCTTGCAATATACGTAAAAAATTTAAAATGTGTCTATATAAATGTACTTATATCTGTAGAGCGTGTGTATGCATATGAAATGTATAGTATATGCATACATGTGCAAATATGTGTATAAGTAGGTATAGTATATACATATGTAAACATATGAATATGTTAAAAGGTATTCATATAAATGTACAAATGTGTGCTAAAATTGTTATATATATAACAATGTATACATATAAATAAATAAATATATATCTAAATATATATAACGTAATGAATATGTGTGAATGTATGTAATGAATATGTGTGAATGTATGTATGTGATGCATGGACATAAGTTGTGGGCTTTCAAAAAATGAGTTTAAACAGCCGCTTAACCGGACCAAGCGGGAGCATATTCAGCCTAGGACCGCTTAGTGGACCGATTAGCAATAAGCAGTGAGGTAGGGTCACCGAATAGGCATAAACGGGAGTATATGCGGTCGTGCGGATCGATTCCCAAATAGTTGGTCCGATGGTCATATTAGGTCTAATTTAGGACAATATAGGGGAAATTTGGGGAAGGTAGGTCTGATTAGGTCATGTTATGCAAATTTTGGTTTGATTTAAACCAAATCATGTCAAATTTGGGGAAAATAGATCTGATTTGGGGAAAACAAGTCTGATTTGGGAGAAATAGGTCTGTTTTAGGAAGATGAGGCCTGATTTGGCCAAACTAGATCTCATTTAGGTCAATATAAGAAAATTTTGGGGAAGTTAGGCCTGATTGGGCCATGTTATACAAAATTGGTACTAATTAGGCCTAATTAGGGCAATATTTGGTCAAATTTATATCAAGTTAATTCAAATTAGGGCCAATCAGGTCCAAGTTAGGTCATGTTAGGTGTGATTTAGCCTGAATACTACGTAATACTATGTAATAGTGTCATTATATATTTACAAATCTGAAATTATGAATGTCAATATCTGAATATCAGCATTATTTTTTGAAAGAAAAAAAAACATGGAAAAGCCTGGGCGCCTACCTACCTAGGCACCCACTAAGAAACGCCTAGCGCCTAGCTGCCTTAACAACTATCACTAAACTTCAAATATTCAAAATTAACTAGTAAGTTTTAATTACTAAGCGTGTGGTCAAGTTTAATGGTTAACTACTTAAATATGTAGATAACTGATCAGTGTCTATCAAGTTGCTAGCTGAATTGTTAGATATTTATCAAATGGATCAGTAAGTTCTATATCTCTAGAATGTTGGATCCACTATACTTTAAAACATTCGAAATTGATCAGTAAGATTTAATTACTAAATGTGTGGTTAGGTTTAATGGTCAACTACTTAAGTACGTTGAATTCTTTGTGTCTGACCATTGCTAAAGAAATCTATAATCTTGATATGGCTTTTCATCACATTACATATTCCTTATATGAATTTTATTGTCTTCAAGAAAGACGTCATAAACTAAATTGGCAATTAATGAAGATTGTTTTTGTTTAATTAGTAATTGTTTATTTATTTTTTCATATGTAGCGCTGTCCTTTTTGGGTTCATACACGTAAGAAGATGATTGCATAGATTGACCGTGACATTTTTTCTGATCTATTTTAGTTAGAAATATATATAGTGGGAGAGAGGTCCGGAAGTATGTACTGGACAGTAACCATTAACATGCCAGATGTAGAATTTGTTAATTAAATCAAGCATAAAAATTAAATAAACATTGTCGATATTGGACATATTTAATTAATCACAGCCTCATTTTTTAAAAATCATGAGATATAGCAACATATCATTCAACAGTTCCATCAATTTCTAGTAACTGTTGAATAGAAAATATACATCTTCCCTCGTCAGATAATCCATGAATGTCAGATTGAGGTGATGGGTATGCATAGAATCTATAAGGTTTTATTACTTTGTAGAAGAAAAGGTGTCTTTGTATGTGTGCACGTGCGCATGCGCGTGCCCGTGCGCGTGCGCATGTGTGTGTGTATGTTGTGTGCATGTCTGTTGTTTGATAAATGTCTCAAGTGCTTTAGAAAATACTTTCATTCCATTTAACATAGTAACATCATGACATTATCGAAGCCTGATCTCAAACATTTTGGATCCAGCTACATGGATCCTTCTTTACCATCAACTTTGTTAGGGTCAAAATAGCATCAAGATATATATATCAAAAATCTATCCTTATTAGCTCTTCCCAAGTTAATATAGGCGTGTCTCTTATATTCATTGTGCTCAACTCAATATCATTGCTTTGAATCAGTACATGTTATGGTCTATATTGTGCATGCCCATATCATCTCAAGGGACATTCATATAACTTCTCCTCAATACTCTCCACCCCCACTTTGTTCCTTATATAGTCATTTCTTAAATGAATTTTTCCTTGTCTTGCCACACATCCGTCTTAGCATATGCATTTTGACCACATTCATTTTGTTGATACATTACTTCTTTACTGCCATATAGAGTGGTTGGTGGCATAATTGTTCTATGAAACTTACATTTTAATCTAAGTGGGATCTTCTAGTCACATACTACTCCGATTGAACTCCATTTCAACCATCACGTTGTGACCTTATGACTTGAACATTGTTATCCATTTGAATAATAAAAATCCAAGTAACAAAACTTACCACATTTGGTTATATCCACTCCATAACTTGGCACCACCATTCACAATTCTAGAATGGATAAAATTGCATTACAATACCTCATTTTGCTTTTATTGATCTTAAATCCATTATATGCCAACTTATTTTTTCAAAGTTCAAACTTATCATTCAATCTCTTTAGTCTCAGCATATCAATACAATAGCATCTAAAATAACATACACCAAATGATATCATGCTAAACATGTTCTGTCAACATTTCTACAACAAGAATGGATGGATATGGGCTCATTGTCGATCCTTGATGTACCCCAACTTTTAAAGGAAATCTTGGTGTTTCTCCTCCAGAAGTCCCAAAACTTGCAGATCATCACATGGGACATATCTTCATTCATTGTATAGAATTGGTGCATTTTTTCTCCAAAACCCACCACACATATGTAGTGGATCTACCAGGCAATTAAACCAAGTTGATTGTATGCATATAGATCTTAGTCGTTGCTGAATAATCTTCTCTCAGCTTCATGTGAGACTCGACTTGATACATACATGGTTTGTGCGACTTAAAACATCTCCCTTGTTCTTGTACATGGGGGCTATGCTTTTGTTTGTCTACTTATTTGACATTTTTCATATTTAGTAATCTTATTAAAGACAGTCATTAATCGCATAGCTCCTTCATCCCTCATACTCTTTCATACATCAATGTGGATAGCGTAGCTCGAGTGGCCTTCACATTTTCATCTTTTGTAGATCATTCTTGACCTCTAGTTGTGTAACTCAATGTGTGTGTGTATTCATGGCCCACGAACTTTTACATGTTTACTCCATCTAATATAGCATAAATAAGACAAAGTGGGTGGAAGAGGGAAAAAGAAAATAATGGAAAGATATGAATGTCGTCAATGGGGAAGTATGAGGAAATGAGTCTATTTTCCAGTTTTGAGTTTGATGACCATAAATGAAATCGTGAGTGCAACAAAGCATAATTTATTATAATTCACTGGACAAAATTACAAAAAATGAGGGAAAGAATTCAAGAGAAAAGGGCATAGTTAAGAAATGAGCGATCAGGCTTTGAAAGAGGAGAAAGGATCTAGACAAGAAGGGTGTGGTCATGAAGAGAGATTGTTGCCATCATGAAATCATATCAATTATTGGGAAAGATGGAAATATGTAGAACGCATAGTCTACCATTGTATTTTTGTTGACAAAAAATGGAATATACTAGAAGTGAATGCATGAATTGAATTCTTGCATTTTGATTTAGTACAGTAATCTAGAGACAAAAAGGCTTCAGTTAATAAATGAGAATGTGAGGAGAAAGGTTATATTTAGGGATGAGAGAGGTAGGGAGATTTATGGGGGAGTGGCTCTAGTTATGGTTAATATAATAAGGTGAAAGTATAATTATTAATGAAAGAAAAAGGACAATATCTGAAAATTAATAAATAAAACATTTTTAGGACAATATTGATGAAAGTTTGGTAGTGGGATCCTTTTTAGTGAGGAGTCGATATATGTGCAGAAAAAGAAACAAGATAGAAAAGGAAACAAAGGAAGAAAAAAGGTGGGAGCAAAGAGTTAAAGAGAATGACGTAAATCTGAAATGATACACTATGATTCGTTATGATTCTGTATAATTCGAGAGATTTATACAGAATGCTATAAATCTGAAATGGTGCAGTATGACTGGTTATGATACTCCTATTACAATTAATAATACGATGAACAAGATGGAGAGATGAAACATTGAACAGTGCAGTTAAAGAGGAGATAACAAAGAGTTTGTTGAAATGAGGTGGGGAGAGGGTGTGTTTTCATTGAAAATGAGGATAGAGGAAGATTTGTCAAAACCTATTGACCTTGTTTGGCAATGGACTGGGATTATTGGGATTATGAAATCCGGACTGGGATTAGTCCAGTCATCCGGACTGGGATTATTGGGGTTCCCCACTTGGCCCTGTTTGGCAAACCAATCCGGCTGGCCTCGTAACTTGTGTTTTTCAGTCTGCTATATAAAACAAAATACACAAAAGACAGAGCGAAATCCGGACAAGGAATCTTAATCCTGCTGCTGGCAGGATTGAGATAGTCCAGCTTTTGGGATTCAGGAATCTCGAAACGGGGCCGTTTCACGATTTCCAACCAAATGCGCAAGTGCGAAACCGGACTGGATCGGGACTGGATCTGCTGATGTGGCGCAGACGTGGCCTAATAAGACAAGCCTAAATCCCATCTTGGTCCGTTTCCAAACAGGGGCATTATTTTTTAAATTCAATTGACTCATTTAGTTATAATGGAAAGAGATAAGACAGGAAAAAACATAGGAGAGAAACAAAAACATTTTCTGGAAAATAAGGAGAAAGTGTTCAGTTATTGATGATGGAGAGAGATAACATAAAGAATAGCGAAATAGTGGGGGAGAGGGCAATGTGAAAAGAGGGGTATGCAGCACTTTAAGATGCCGCACTTTTATGGGCTAGGATTCAAAATGAAAAAATGTGTTGTTCTATTAAGCGTTCTAGGCAGCCACTTAAGCACCCGCTTCAGCAGTCCAGCCCTATGTCTGCCTAAAATAGGCCTTAGGCGCTCACCTAAGTGGCCACCAAAGGCACAGAATGTAGCACTTAAAAAAGCCGCACTTTTATGGGCTAGAATTCAAAATAATAAAAAATTGCATTGTTTTATTAAGCACTCTAGGCGGCCGCTTAAGCACCCAGTTTAGCAGTCAAGCCCTATGGCAGCCTAAAATACACCTTAGGCGCTCTCCTAAGTGGCCACTAAAGGCACCCGCTTGGGCCCGTCTGGAGCCCTTAAGCACCAGCGTTACGCTCAATTTGGGCACCCACAACCCGCTTTGTTTAATAGCATGAAGTAGGCGCTATTCATCCCATACTTAATTGGTTGTGCTTCAGTCTACCTATATAGTGTGTTATGTAGATTATACTACTATAGTACTCTGTATTGCTAATGTACTATGATGCTATTGTGTGTGCTTATATCTTATAAAAGTATGTTTATATGTGAATCAACTCCTCTCTTATCATACTATTGTATTGCATATTATGCACTTATATATTTATAAATTTTGTACGATATTGTACTATTGTTTGTTAAATATTGTATTATTGTCTGTTATAGTGTAACTTTGTAATATTATACCTATGGCAGTACCAAGTAATTACTATAATACTGGTATATTTTTAACTATGTACTTACATATTAATGATATTATATACCTACTAAGTTTTACTATACTATTGCATAATACTTGACTATGCAGTAATATTATACTATCAATAATTATTGTGTATGCAATATCATGCTGACATACTACAAAAGTATATAATTATGTTTTTACGTGTTGGTGTTATAAATATTAATAAATTTGTATATAAATATACAAATAAACTTGATAAAAGAATACTTTCTGAAAAAGTGTCTACTTAAGCGCCCACCAGGTGCGGTTAAGCTGCTGCAAGGTCCTCTCCGCCCGCCTCCTGCTTCACTCTTTCTAAAACATTAGAAAATTGTAATTAGTTCAAACTTATTCTCTCTTCCAATATCATATAGATTTCACAGTTCGGTTACATAGATTTGTCTTCGTATGTGAAGACAGTATAGGATTCGGATCAATACACTTAAAAGTTGCTAAAGCCCCTAACATATGCAAGCAAAAATCACGTGGAATATGTAGGGGAAAAAATTGATATCTGCTACTCCAAAGTAATATGCCTTCTAACAGTTCAAGTTGCTAGCAATATTCGTCCGCTTGTTTCCAACTTCGCATTCTCCAGAACAGTAACCATTAAGCCATGAATACGTATAATGTAAGTGTAATTGATAGCATAAATCTAACAAGACTCAAATTAGATAAATGCACTGGATGTGTCATGACTATATGTGTCATGGAGTGTCCACATGAGTAAGGGGAGAACAAGCAGTGGATGCAGGATTTTTAGAATATTCATGTGACATGGGGACCACACTTGATGACCAAACCACACCGTAGGCAACTCTATTGTGGCATGCCTGCAAACTAGGTGGGCATGTACTTTTGGTTGGAAAGTGAGGATACAGAGCCAATTTACCCATATTAACAATCAGTTGCACACCTCCATGTTCTTCTTGTTGACTCAAAATCTAATTAACTAAACCCTTGTTTTGATGATGACTAACCATTCCACTTACTTGTGTCTAATGCTTCTACTCAAGTGATTTCAGATTAGGTATAGACACACTCCAAATGTCCTAACTTGCGCATCCTATCTTGGAGAAAGACGAAGTCAAAATCAATGCAAGTGCACTTTTGTGGAATATGATGCAAATCCATTAGAAACATGTTATAAATCACTTGTAATGATTGTATGACTTGTAATTAAGCTTAGAAAAAATCAGGAGCACTTAAAATGAATGTTTAAGCATTTAATGACAAATTCCAAAATGCATCACAAGCAGTCTGTTCGGCCGAGTTCCCTCTCGGCCGACACCTAGGATGGGTCTTGGAAATTGTCAGGTTCGGCCGAGTTTATCCTAGGCCAAACTCGACCAACACCCTGCACAGGCAAAATGATTTTAAGCCATCGGTCGAATTTCATCCAGGATAAACTCATCTTTATTGAAACTCGATCGACTACACTGTACGAAATGTGCAGAAAAAGTGTTTCTAACCGTTAGAGTGTTGCAAAACTCGAAAAAAAAATATCTATTGCAACACCCCAAATGACTAGAATTTGTCTCTAAGTGTTCCCACTGGCTATTAGGCATCCCCAACTATAAATAGGACCCCTTGGGCTTAATCCCATGGTTAGCCAAGCACTATGAAGGCCCCTATATTATAGTTGAGTGCCTCTAAGAGCCTCTTTCCTCTCTCGGACTTAATCACATGCTACATCCATTAGAGTGAGTAGGATATTTGTAAGAGAACTAGTCCTACATGTATATTTTGTGAGGCTCTCACTTCCTCCACCTCCAAATCTCTCTTTCTACCATGAAGATGAAGTTTCTCTCTCTTGACTAAGAGAGGCAAAGAAGAAGAAGGGAAGGAGTCCCTTTGTGAAAGCTTCTCCTTGGCGAAGGTGAAGTCAAAGGCGGAAGATCCAAGAAAAGAATGGGTAATTCTTTCAAGGCGGAAGACTTGTTGCAAGAATGGGTAAGTCCTTGATGAAGGTCGAAGACTCGTTGCAAAGGTGGGTAAGTCCTTGGTGAGGTAGAAGACTCTTGGTCATGGATGGGTAAGTCCTTTGGTAGGTTGTTGGCTCCCTTCTCCTCAAAGGGAAGATGGATATCCTTGTCCCGGAAAAGGAAAGCCTTATTGTATGTCTTATAATGAAATATAAGTATGCAATAGTTGCAAAATCGTAGGACTTGACATCTCTAGGTAGCGGATTGGCTTTCTTCTAATTTGGAATTTGGAACCACTCTACATAGCTTGTTCTTGATCTCATTCAATCTCTCTCTCCCCCTTACTATGTACGTTTAGTTGCACTCAAATTTCACATTAACAACCTTATCTTGTGATATATCTTGAAGGTCTAATGAATTTGGTTTAAGTTTTTGTAGCTCTATTCACCCCTCCCCCCTCTAGAGCCCATCATCCTAGATCCAACAAGTGGTATCAGAGCAGGTCTTCTTCAAGCATACTTCAACAAGTAGGAGAAGATGGGCGATTATCAAGGTGGGAGATACCTGATCAACATTCCAATCTTCGACGGGAGCAACTTCCTCTATTAGAAGAGAAGGCTACAAGTCTACATGTTCAAAGGGCTTCTTGAAAACTTCAAAATGGGAAAGGAGGAAAAGGTGGCGGATATGTACTCAAGGCTCAACACCATTGTAAATAGTCTTGCCATCCTAGGCCATCCTATGGCTAGAGGAGAGATCAACTCAAAGATACTTAGAACTCTCCCCAAGAGGTGGCAATCTAAGATGATGACCTCCTTTGAAGAAAGCAAGAGCCTTGGTGAAATTCATATTGAAGAGCTCATAGGAAATCAACAAACCCACGAAGTTACACTTGACAAGCAAGAGGAAGAAGAAAGAGAAGAGGAGGAAGAGCTAAAGAGTGGAGAAGGCTGAAATCAAGGCCCAAGTTGAAGCCTTTGTTAATCAAGCTTCTCCATACATTCAAGTTGAAGAAGATGCCATGTACTCCAAGGGTAGACTCTACAAAGGCAAGTCTTCCTCGTCTATCTGGTGTTTCAAATGTCAAAAGAAGGGTCACTTCAAGGAAGATTGCCCACAAGGCAAAAAGACCCAGCACCACAAGAAAAGTGAAGAGAAGCACAAGAAGAAGAAATGGCACAAAAACTCTAGTGACTCCTCCAACTCAAGTTCAAGTGAAGAATCTAATGGAGGATCTAGCTCAAGCTCTAGTGAAGATGGAGAATGTCATTTTGCTCTCATGGCAAGTTCAAATGAAGATGCAAGTGAGGTACATCTAAACTCTTTAGATAAAGAATCTTTAATTGCTATTATTCATGCTACTCGTGCCCCTCTTAAGTCTACTAAAAAGAAAAAGAAAAAGCTTGCTAAGATTGTTGATAATTTGCATGTAGAAAAAGATGATCTTGAACATGCTAAAATTTGCTTGCTAGATGATGTTGACAATCTTCAAAAGTATTATCTAGAACTAGAATTGAAATTCAATAGTGTTGTTGTCCGCCGAGAATTTCAACCCAGAAACTCGGCCGACAACACTGTGCACAGGATATACAGTTGGCTTTTTGGATAAGAACTTCCCTCTCAACTAGACTTTCTCAACGCTATCCTTATTCTATAGCACTCCTTTTTGGTACCTTTATATATGCACATTGTCATGCTTTAAATTGTTTATCTTGCATACAACTCTATCTCTCTAATTGTTCTATATTGATATCTATATAACTTGCAATTACTTATCTCGAGTTGTTATGCGTGTTTTGATGTTGATCTCTTTAAATCTTTTGGTTGTGATCTAAATTGCTTCCATTATGCTCTAACTTGCTACATCTATACAGTTGTATATCTTGTTTTGATAAAACCTTGAGTTTCTTAGTGGTAATCATCTTTTGGTAAAAATGCATATTGGCTAGTGAGTAATATCATTTCATGCTTCTAAAATTGCATATATTTTTGTTTGGATATATCTCTACATCTACTCATAGCTTGTTCTTTAACTTGTTAATCATTTGTTGTGATCTCGATCCTACTAGTAGTCCCAACTTGTAATATCATCTACTAGTAGTCCGTCTACATGTAGTTCTAGTCTTATTTATCATTTGGTATCTTTACACATCAAATCGTATCCAATTATATGCTATGCTTGTATCTTGTTTTATACATACTCAAGCTTGTTCCTTGATTTGCATATCTACTATCTTGAGTTGCTTGCATAGCCTTACCTTGATTGTTTGCTAGAACTGCATCATTGGTTGTTCTAATTTATACATTGCTTGGACAAGCCCCTAGTTTTGCTCTTCTACTCTCCTTTCTAACGGTTAATATCTCGTTTTACTAACAAGTTGTGTTTTTCAACCCCCCCCCCCACTTTTTGAAATGACAAAGGGGAGAAGACATGTCTTATGTAAGGGAAGATGTAAAAGTAAGAAGACATATATGTACAACATATATGAGTAGAAGACATGGTTTCTACATATGCTATGAAAGCTAACCATGCAGAAGAAATAGCATCAATTGAGGGGGAGTATGAGAACTCCATGAGCATCAATTGAGAGGGAGCATATTAACTGAATTCCAATGAAACCCTAAGCTTCTCCAAAGGTATGATTTTACTTACATGCTTTCAATACATTTATAGAATGGTTTCTCTTCAAAAAAGGGGAGAGTGTTGACTCAAAGTCTAATTGACTAAACTCTTGTTTTGATAATGACTAACCATTTCAGTTACTTGTGTCAAATGTTTCTACTTGAGTGGTTTCATATTAGGTATAGACACACTCCAAATGTCCTAACTTGTGCATCATGTCTTGGAGAAAGACAAGTCAAAATCAATTCAAGCGCACTTTTGTGGAATATAATGTAAATCTATTAGAATCATGTTGTGAAACACTTGTAATGATTATATGACTTGTAATTAAGCTTAGAAAAAATCAGGATCACTTAAAACGAATGTTTAAGCACTTTAATGACAAATTCCAAAATGCATCACATGTCGTATGTTCGGCCGAGTTTCCCTCTCAGAAACTCGACCGACACCTAGGATGGGTCTTAGAAATTGTCAGGTTCGACCGAGTTTATCCCAGGCCAAACTCGACCAACACCCTGCACAGGCAAAGTGATTTTAAGTTATTGGTCGAGTTTCATCCAGGATAAATTCGGCTGACAACTCAAAATTAGTTTGGTAAATAGTGCAATCCGTCGAGTTACCTTTATTGAAACTCGAACGACAGCACTGTACGAGCCGTTGGAGTGTTGCAAAACTCAAAAAAAAATCGTTGCAACACCCCAAATGACTAGAATTTGTCTAAGTGTTCTCACTGGCTAGTAGGCACCCCCAACTATAGATAAGACCCCTTGGACATCATCTCATGGTTAGCCAAGCACTATGAAGGTCTCTATATTATAGTTGAGTGCCTCTAAGAGCCTCTCCCAAACTTAATCATTTGCTACATCCATTAGAGTGAGTAGGAGATTTGTAAGAAAACTAGTCCTACATATATATCTTGTGAAGCTCTCACTTCCTCCACCTCCAAATCTCTATTTCTACCATGAACATAAAGTTTCTCTCTCTTGGCTAAGAGAGGCAAAGAAGAAGAAGGGATGGAGTCCCTTAGTGAAAGTTTCTCCATGGCGAAAAGGTGAAGTCAAAGGCGGAAGATCCAAGAGAAGAGTGGGTAATTCCTTCAAGGCGGAAGACTTGTTGCAAGAGTGGGTAAGTCCTTGGTGAAGGCCGAAGACTCGTTGCAAAGGTGGGTATGTCCTTAGTGAGGTAGAAGACTCTTGGTCATGGATGGGTAAGTCCTTTGGTAGGTTGTTGGCTCCCTTCTCCTCAAAGGGAATACTAGGTATCCTTGTCTTGGAAAAGGAAGGCCTTATTATATGTCTTATAATGGAATATAAGTATGCAATGGTTGCAAAATCATGGGGCTTGACATCTCTAGGTAGTGGACTGACTTTTTCCTAATTGGAGTTTAGAACCACTCTACATAGCTTGTTCTTGATCTCATTCAATCTCTCTCCCCCCTGCTATGTATGTTTAGTTGCACTCAAATTTCACATTAGCAACCTTCTCTTGTAATATATCTTGAAGGTCTAATGAATTTGATATAAGTTTTTATAGCTCTATTCACCCCCCCCCCTCTAGAGCCCATCATCCCAGATCCAAGACTTCTTTCAGCTTTGCTTGCCGAAAATTATGGTGTGTCTATGTGTAAGGTGATCTCCAGTATTCAAGACAACAAAATAGAAATCTTTGCATTCGTTCATTGAGCAGATTCTGGAAGAAGTGGAGACCCTGGCTATCAACAATATCGATATCCTACATGTTGGAGAACCAATCCAAAGTGAGAGATGTCCCCGACACCATCTTACAAGGTAGATGATCCACATTCTGCCCACTCAAGGAGTGTTGAAATCTTGGAAGGGTTTTAAATGTAAGCCACCAGCATGATTGGTGGGTACATACCATTTTCCATTGTATAACAACCAGTATCTTTGGGAGGACGCTTTTCAGGAAAGTTTTATCTGCATTCATCAATTATGTAAAGAATCTTTGCAGCCTGTGGATCAGTCAGACAAGTAGGCAGCAAATTAGCATGGCTTTATACACAATTCCTACATATGATGAGGATATATTCTTCCACAGGAAGAGTGTAATATTTTCACCATGAAGTCCCAATCAGCCAAACAAAAATTGTATGGAGAAAAATGCATGCCTGGGTAAGTGGACAAAGAGCCTTTTCGGCAACGCACAAACAGCAGAACATCTTCCCATCTCTGTTCATTGACCCCCCCCCAATCAGCTCAGAATTCCATGTGTTGATTCTTAGGCCTGAGACTTCCTCAAATGGAAACAAGAGTCATCAAGAAATTATGTCTAGATGGTTCAGATCATCAAGGCCCTAAAACTTCCTAAAATGAAGACAATCGTCAAAAATTTAGGCGAGTCATCAAGAAATTTTGTATAGATGGGTCAGATCATCAAGGCCCTGAAACTTCGTAAAATGAAGACAATCGCCAAGAATTTCCACATACATGATCATAATCATTAAGGAAACAGGTAAGTCTCTCGTCTTCCCCTTGAAACCGAATCCTCTTGCTCAGCACTTTCTTTGTAGAAGTCAACATTTGAGGCACAGTCAAAATCAGTTGGAGGCAAAGGATCTCCTTTGTAGATGCATTTGGACCATTGGAAATTGTCTTATGGTTTACTAATGAGTAATGACCATGATAGAACCTCGCACTGGACACTGATCCTCTTTTATGCAATTCATCCACCTATAGAGGAAGCAAAAACTCGTGGAAAAAATCCAACAACCAGTCTCAATGCGCCACTTCAGAAGCCTTCTAAAAGTCTACCTTGCAGATCCAGCATTCAACAACAATATCATGATGTGTCAGTAGACCTGAAGCGCAGACACACATACAAGGTTGTCTAGAATTTATCTTACAAGTACAAAAGACCTAGCCCAGTCAATTATCTCAAGCATCACCCTCCTCATTACAGTACCTAACATCCTAGTGAGATTAGGGCACGTTTGGTTACCTGGATTTTACCGTATTGGATTGTATTTTGGACTCCAGTTCAGCAAATTTTATGTTTGGTTTGCGGGATTGGAGAAATTGGGCTAATCTCGAGATTTTCAAACAGAATAGGAATCCCGCATTTTGGTCTCCATCAAAAATCTCCCGGACGCCAAAATCCATCATGGACAAGACAGCAGACATGAAAAAAAAATCCCACACTTACAAAATCCAGCAAACCAAACATAAATTTTACTTTACGGGATTTTGAGAATGCAGCATTTCAATAATACAGGATGAACAGAATACAGGATTTCAGTAAATCCAGCTAACCAAATGTGCCCTAAGTGAGCCTACAGGCGCCATATATGCTCAACACCTTCTTTCTAGGGAAGGAGACGACACAAGTTTGATTAGAAGATCAAACATTCAAAGAAGAGGAAATCAAATCTAAAGCAACCCTTGCTACACTTTTTTGTCATTCCGCAAAACAGAAGAGCACCCAGTTTAGTAAAGATTAGCTGAAGGAGAATGTTGCAGAGTTTCAATATATTCACTGCTGAATAAGAACGAACTTAGGAGGCACAAACACTTCTACTTTTCTACTTAGGCACTGACACTTCTACGTTCGAGCGCTTTTGGTCCACTTTTTTATCCTGGAGATGGCCGAAGTTTACACATCCCGGACATTCCAGTTCAGCAGTTGTTGCCGCACTAGGTTATTTTATAGCAACTAAATAACACTTCTAAGTATGAATTGTTTATGAAAAAATATGATAAAAGGCTGAGATTGAATCAGCAAGCAAAAATCTGAAATATATACAGTTTTAATCATGATACGCATCGGATAGCATGAAACACATTAAAGTGTAGGATAAGTCCCACTGTCAGATCCAAAAGCCAACTAGCATATCCAAACTAGGTTAATTAGTAATGTTATCATGTTTTAGGATTCATTACGCAATTGTTTCAATTTTGGAATCTAAATGTAATGTTAGGGACTTGTAAATTCTTCATTTATTTATTTAATCATTCTTATTTTAATTCAGCCTTGAGCAAAAATAAGCCAATTAGGGCTTCCCATGTGTTATCTATACAAACCCAGCCTTGGAGCGTCATCAGCATGTTGACTTACATGAATGGGTTTGATCTTTGCAATGCAGTTTGTATCAATTGGGTAGCAGAGTCTGAGATCTAAACCTAGGTCTAGATCCAGGAGCCCAGGAGATGGCTAAAACCCCAAGTGCGGCCCAACCCACGTATCATCCATCAATGGGTCTCCTAAATTGTAGGTCTAGGAGCCATCACCACCATCCATTGGATCCAACCAGCCCCTATGTTAGATCTAATCCTATCTTAAAGAGGGGGGGTCCAAATTGTTGTTCACATGAACACGTCGTCACTATTGTCCACCGTGAACAGTATACATTCGACGACGTACTGTGCATTCCCTCCCTACAAGTCTTCCTATTCATCTTCCTATCTTCTTCTTTTAGAAATTTAATTTCTTCCATTCACAATAAATTTTCCCCTTTTTGTCAAGACAACAAAATAGTTCACCATTAACAGCAGTACGTCTTTGATACTTTTCACATGTACAGTACTTGTTATTTATTTTGCCTTGAAATCTTGTTCATGAGAATTTTTCTATCATTCCTACACATTATCCGCATCTAGGAGTGTCTTCAACCACATCTCAAAGAATTTGGGCTCTATATCAGTCATCATGAAATTGTTCAAAATTCCAATTTTCACTCAAACTTCACCGACTTACATTTACACCACAATGCACAATGAGGAAATCAACTTCACACTTACAAAGCTAAAAGCTAGAAGAACAACTGGCAAGCTACAACAAGTGGTTGACCGCCTAGAAGCTCTAATTATAATTTATAGGCATGTGACAACGGATGCAAGCATGGTTTGCGCACTTGCACGACGACCTATACCACACTGTCTGCAACGACGGGACAACCTCTCCACGTCACCAAGGACTCTAGTTGATTTATCATTGCCAAAGTTGATGTAGAGAAAAGAGAATGATACATTTGTCATTGCACTTCTCTATAACTTGTCACGTTGTCAACTGCAAAGCATGACACGTTTATCCAAGCATTTCAAGATATGTTCTTCCCATGACTCGTGAATGCAACTTATGACGTATAGGCGGTCATTGGATTGATTGTTTACAGTGAAGCCGTTATGATTGTACAAACCACGTCTTCTTGCGTGCCAACATGGCATTGGCTTGCAACATCAATTTTTAGTTTTAATCTCGAGGCGAGATCATTCACAACAAAAGTGACTAATGTAGGACAAATCCCACCCCAATATCTAGAAGTCAGCTAGTACATCTGATTAGGCTAACGAATTCTTTAGTATGTCATTGTGATTTAGGATTCATTATGCAATTGTTTTAGTTTTGATATTAGGGACTAACTTGTAAGTTCTTAATGAATTTAGTTGTTTATTCTTATTTTAGTTGGGTCTTGAGACAAAATAAGCCAATTAGGGCTCTCTGCGTGTTATCTATATAATCCCATGCATGGGGTGTTGTCTAAAGGTTGATTCAAACAAATAAATTTGATTTTGCTAATTGAGTTTGATTGAATTGATATCAATTGATATCAGAACTTGAATATAAACCCTAGATCTAGATCCTAAAACCCCGGGAGACAGCCAAAACCCTAGGTGCGGCCCAGCCCACTTATCCTCTACCCATTAATCTCCTAAACCTAGTTTTAGGAGCCATCCCCACCATCCTATGGCTCCAAAATCCAAACCCTAGGTTAAATCCAATCATATCCACACGAAAAAGGATAAAAAAAAGACTTACTTGCACCTTGGTTTGCATGATAAAGTCTAGTAAGATGATTGAGTAGTTGGAACTCATCTCACTATTCAGGAAATCTACTCTTTATTGAAAAATAATGCACCTTATCTACTTGTTTTACAACATGCACATATTTGTAGTTATATGTACATGCAAGGAATGAGGTTTCGACGAAATTGGCAAAATTTCGCCAAAAAAAAATCAATTTCAATGGGATCTGGTACCGAAACATGTGACTGTGTCGATTTCGATGATTTCGAAGAATTTCGCCAAATTTCGATGATTTCGATGAATTCCGATGAATTTCAATGAAAATTTCGATAATTGCAACCCTTGTTGTTATTGTTGCTTTTTGAAAAGGAGCAAAGGGGGATTGGGGTTATTTCACCATTTAGTACTCATACATAGTATATACTTCTAGTATATCATAATTTCATTGCATTTCCCTAATATTTGCTATTCAAATTATTAAATACTTATGCAATGCATGCTTTTTTAGTTTCTGCAATGTGGACGACATGTATCCTAGTGGTGGTTTATTAGACAATGAGGGTGTTAGGAAGCTAACCACACCAACAAATAATGATTTAGCTTGGAAACATTGCATTAGTGTTCTTAGGACCAATGAAATGATTAACTATTGAGTCAATATCAACAACAAACTATCAACCCAAGTAAAATGTGTGGGGATGCCCTACACATCCAATATTTGATATTAAAACACCAATAAGTACATGCATGTATATAGCTCATACTTACAAAATTGAATAACTTAATTCCTACATTTTCTCATCGAAATCCTCAAGAAACATGACAGTTCCCTTGCCTCCCACATGAAGGACCACCCCCAAAACCTACCCCCACATAAAATTTTATTACATAAAACGATGCATTTAGGTGTAGAGATCACGCCTGTAAAATTTCAAAATTAATACATTCATTTTGGCGTCGAAACGGGCACGGTTGCATATATCGAAATTTTTGTCGAAATTTCGATTTCCATGTCGAAACGGCATCTCAATCGGATACCTCATTCCTTATGTACATATATATTGTTTCTACTACAAAAAGATACATATACAAATATAGATATGTACGTATATATGTGTGTATGTGTATATGTACGCGTACATGTATACATGTGTCTAGTATATGTAACGTGTACATGTACATGTATATGTATATGTATATGTATATGTATATGTATATGTATATGTATATGTATATGTATATGTATATGTATATGTATATGTATATGTATATGTATATGTATATGTATATGTATAATGTATATGTATATGTATATGTATATGTATATGTATATGTATATGTATATGTATATGTATATGTATATGTATATGTATAATGTATAATGTATATGTAAATATATATGTATAACATGTGTGTATGTATGTGTGTGTATCTAGTGTTTGTGTCCCATATTTTAGAAAACCACCATGTCCAGTATCCTTGCTTTGAAATGTGTTTGTGCATATCCTCGGTCGACACTCAAGAGACGACATACCTAGAAATTGAACTCCTAGAGCTACATCTATGATAAAACAAAGTTCCATGCAATTGTTTCTCGTTCAGATCTGATTGATCCACAAACAAGATGATCATAACAACTACATGAGCAACAGCTTGTTAAACTTTTTACCATAAATCCTATGTCCTTCAGGTACCATACGATAGCTTGCAGCACGCTCTTGCACTCACAAACCTGTGTTGCCAGCCATGTTGCCACCACTATACATGATAATGCCCAAGCAGAGGCGGTGGCTATCAAAGCAAGGCGCACCGACAAGAAACAATGTAAGATTGGCACATGTGATCAGAGGGAAGACCAAATAGTGTACATGAAAGGCAGAGACCATGGCACGGAAGACCATTTTGTTCCTTGAGAATGGAAATTGCTAGCTAAGCCTTGTCGAGTTTCTCTTGACTTATCCTACAAGAGTTATTACAAAACAAAGTTTCAAAAAGCATTTTTATGCGGGGCATATACGGCCGCATATGCAGTGCGGCCCACATTGCCAAACTGCATATGGATAAGCGGCCCAATATGCGGTCATGGTCGCATATGCAGTCCTGTGCGGGGCATATGCGGGGTATATACAGCCAATTTTTTATTAGAAGTTTTGCAGACCTTTTTTTCAATGTAATTTGTTTCAATTTAATTTAAACTACTTACTTGCTTACATACCCACATGTAAAGATGTATATATATGTGTGTGTATATGTATTAACCCATTTCAATATCTATATATATATATATATATATATATATATATATATATATAGGGTAGTAACACATCACTGGTATACTTGCATATAATACACGGAACATCTTCAAATTTGTACTAGTCTATTTTATGTATATGCATTTTTATATATATGGACATGCATATATGATATATATTGAAATCTACATACACATATTTTCACATATATGCATATATTGTATACACATTTACATGTCAATACGTATATATCTACATATAATACACAATTGCATATAAATCTTTCACATATGCCATTTATGCGTACACATATATGAATATGTATACATACATCTATATATGTATGGACACTTATAATATATACATAATTTTGTGTTCTATAAATGAAATATATAATTTCTATGCTTAGTATACATTTATATGCTATATATAACTAATTTATTAAAAAATCAAAAAACGCATATGCTCCCGCATACACTCCCGCTTACCGCATATGCTCTATAAGGTGACCTCTCTGCACACATAACGCATACCCTTTTTTAAAACTATGTTACAAAGCTATAGAGAAGCCAACTGGTAGAGCGAGTTTGGAGTGTGGAAATTAAATTTGAACATTTCTTCTTTTTCCCTTAGCACACTCATTGTTTTATAATGAATTAGTGTCAATTGCATCACAAAAATAAAAAATATATAGATAGATATGGTAGGAGAAATAAACAATCATCATCATCTAAGCCTCAATGCCAACTAACTTGAGGTGAGCTACGTGGATCCTTCTTTTACTATCAACTTTGCTTTGGGTCATATTCACATCAAAATGTAAAGATTCAAGATCTCTCTTTGTAAGCTCTTCCCCAATTATTTTAGGCATGCCTCTTCTTCTTTTTAATATGCTCAACTTTAATAGAATTGCTTCGGATTGGTGCACTTGTTGGTCTGCAGTGCACTTGTCAGTCTGTAGTGCACTTGTCCATACCACCTGAAACAACCTCCATGTAACTTGTGATCAATACTCGCTATCCCCACTTAGTTCCTTACGAAATCATTTCTCAAGCCATCATTCCTTGTCTTCCCACACATCTATTTAGCATACAGATCGTGGCCACATTCATCTTAATGACACCTCGTTTCTTCAATGTTTAATATTTACTCTTGTATAGCATGGTTGGTCATAAGCTATCTTCGTTATCAAGGCGTCCACCTAAGTGTTGCCTAGGCACCCTAGAGGCTAGGTAAGGCGTCTCAAACTAGGGGCCCAGCCTATTAAGTGTCTTAAGTAGGGCGTCCAAGGCCTTTTAGGGCCAAATTAAACCATTTAAAGGCTAGATTAGCATAAATCGGGTCCGGATTTGGTCAAGTTCGAACACCTTAAGTCATTTTACGATTGAAATAGGCCTAATTAGGACAAATGATGTCAAATTTTGGCAAGATAGGTCTGATTTGGGGAATACATGTCTGGTTTGGGGAAAATATATCTAACTTGGCAAAATTCGATCTAATGTGGCCACATTGGGTCTTAATCGAGTCAGTATACGGTAAATTATAGGAAGTAAGTCTGAATAGGTCATGTTATGCAAAATTAAGTCTAATTTAGGTCAAATCATGACAAATTTGGGGAAATTAGGTCTGACTTGAGGAAAACATGTTTGATTTTAGGGGGAATACATTTGAGATGAGGAAATTAGGTCTGATTTGGCAAAACTTGTCTCATTTAGGTCAATATATAGGATCAATTAGGGGAAGTAAGGTCTATTTGGGTCATGTTGTACAAATTAAGTATGATTTAGGCCAAATCATGTCAAATATGAGCAAATTAGGTCTGAGTTTGGGAAAACATGTCGGATTTGAGGGAAATAGGTCTGCTTTGGGGAAATTTGGTTTGATTTGGCCAAATTGGGTCTCATTTAGGTATATATAGGGTAAATTACGGAAAATTGAAGTCTAAAAAATTTATGCTACGCAAAATTAGGTTAAATTTAGGTTAGGTTCACTTTAGATCAAGATAGGTCAAATTAGGGCTGATCAGATCTAGCTTAGGTCATGTTAGTTGTCATCTAGGTCAAATATCATTGTTACAACTTAGATGCGATCATCAGAAATATACGAGTAATATATCTATTTCAATACAGCTAAATATGTATGTAAAAAAATAGCTAAAGAGCCTAGAAACGCCTAGGCTCCCTAGGCGCCCCTTGGGAAAAAGGAACATCCTAGCCACCTAGACAACTATGATGGCTGTTCTGTAGTGTTCCACTGTTAAATAGAAGTCGACACCCAAGAGACCACATAACGAGCAATTTAACTCCTACAGCCTATCATATAACAAAGTGCCGTACAACTGTTTCTCATTCAAATCCAGCACTTATTGACCCACAGAAGAGATGATCAAAACAACTACGGAACCGTCATCTTGTAGAATCCCGTGACCTTGATTTTCAATCACACACCTGCTGTCCTTCCAGTGCCCTCAAAGCTCTGTATGCACATTAAATGTGGACACCACTACGCTTTGCAGTGCCAGGAAGCTCTATAGAAAGCTATGCATGCATGCCGACTTCCCGCAGTGGCTGCTAAAAGCAAGGCACAAGGACAAGAAAGGACGAGAGGAACCAAGCATTGTCATGTTTCCCTTCATATATCCTAAAAAGGTTGCAAAAAACCTAGAGACAAGCCATTTGGTATGGCAGGATTTGTACGCATGTTTACAACCACGATAGGAAAGCTAGGACCTTCATAGAGGTTTGAATTTCATTAGCTAATTTGTTTCTCCTGGTTTATAAATTTATTTAACATTAATTGGCATAGACACTCATTTCAATAGAAAATAACGAGTGTACTAAAAGAAAAAGAAGAGGAGATTGCCAGGCGGTAGCCCAGCCTCACTTTGGAATTCGTAAGGGAAGGTCCAAACTGTCTGCGAGAAGTAGCAATTTTTATCTGGCATATATATACATTTTTCTCAGCGAATTGAATTGGTCTGAGAAACCGTTTCATGATGTGCTTAACACAGTATAACCGTTAAAATTCCAAGTGCTTAATTGATGCGCCGGTTCCAACAAATCCAGGAGCAAATAACTAAAGTTGGAAGGACAATTGGATGGACGAGAAGTATACACAGAGGAGCACGACGGGACGGACAATTGGGTTGTTGTGAAGTGAGGAAAGGCAAGAAGAGAAGCTAGGCGGGACCTGAGTCGACGAGAGATACTAACATAGGAATGAAAAGGAAGAAGAATTCACCGATGAGGAATTTGAAAGGAGAGCGAGGCGCATTACCTGGTCGCCACCGCCAGGAAGGGGAGTGGCCGCCGGCACAGATGTCACTAGGGCACCACAATCACGTTCTTATACTGCGCGCCAAAGAAAAAGACACCGTCTTTGCCAAAGAGAGGATACGCCTGATTCGTTGCGTCCGATTTCTCCATTCACCGCCGTCAAGTAACCCACCCCGGGGTGGGGTGTATAGTTGGACGGTCAATTGCATGGAGGAGGAGTGTTCACAGAGGAGAAAGACAGACCATGGAAGATGGGAGGAAAAGAGGGGAGAAGGAAGTTGGGAATGGGAATGAAGTGAGGAATCGCGCGAAGAGAAGCTAGGCGGGAACGGAGCCGAAGTGAGATACTAAATTGGAATAACAAGGAGAAAGAATTCACCGATGAGGAAATCAGAAGGAGAACTAGGCGCATTACCTGGTCGCCGCCGCCGGGAAGTGGAGTGGCCGCTGTCACAGATGCCACTAGAGCAACCACAACCACGTTCTTATGCTGCGTGCGCCAAGGAGAAGAGACGCCACATTTGCCAAAGACAGGATACGCCTAATTCGTTGCTTGCGATTTCTCTATTCACCGCCGTCGAGCAACCCAGGGCAGAGCCCTAGCGGCCGTTGAAATGAAGGGAACAACGCAGGCACAGAGGTGCACGGCAAGAATGGCGGTTACGAAAAAATTTAGGTAGGACCTTTTTGCTTTGAGCACAACTTGGACAAATTGCACAAAACATCATTGACTTTGACTTTTGGTTACCAATTTGAGAGCTTTGCATAAAACATCATTGACTTTTCCTTTTGACACATCGCGACTTATGTGGGGTGTGAACCTTCTTGGTGATCCAATTTCCATCAACTATGTTTTGCTTTGAGGAAGTGTGTGATCAAATCTTTAAATATGATGGATCTCTTTACCTTGCTTAATAATCCACAAAGTGAACTTCTTCTCCTCATGTCATGTGTTGTGTTCTCTTTTCGGATAATGCTACCTGATTCTATTGCTTTAGCCTTAGAAGACTTTGATCACACACTCCGTCATTGCTTGTCGCGCATTGTTGTTGATGAATGCCAAAGTTTTGGTGATTTCTAATGGCGTCTTGTCACACTACCAATGTATCTTGGAAGGTTGGGATTGTCCAGGATGTTGGTTGTTATGATGCTTCTCGAGTTCACACCATAGAGTTTCAGGATCATATCTTTCGTGAGGTTAGTCCTAATCATGTTGGTAGCACGTTTGACATAATTTTTTATTCCATTTGTGATCTCCTACCATCTTTTTCCTGGTCCAAGATGGCTAGTACACATTCTCCACCCCAAAGATACAGTATCTATTGGCAGCCGCCCAATAGGGGTGAGCAAATGACGGTTCAAATCGCAAAATCAGACCTGACTGTTCAATTAGGCGCGGTCTGATCCTGGACCGGTCTGAGTTTGGTCAGTTCCACGGTCCGGAAATTTTGAAAATTCAGTCTGTGATCTGGTCTGGTCTAAAATCAGTCAGACTACGGTCCAGACCATAGATCTATTTATATGTAAAATGCATTGACATTTGAATATATATTATGTCACAATACAAACACATCACACATATAAACTCTATTGTGTAGATGTTTGATATTTATATTATATAATTGTTAAAAATAATTAAAATCATCTATTTTTTAGTATGAAATAAGTTGTGAAATACATAAAAAGTCTGATTACAATCCAAACTGTTTGATTCAAGTCTGGTTCAATATTGAAACGGTCAGGTCCCAATCCGTACCAACTTCAAAACAGTCTGGTCTGTGGTCTATAAATTTGTTGAAATTCAATCCTCGGTCCAATCTGGTCTGATTCTGGACCGATGTTCACCCCTAACGCCCAATGTTTTAAAAAGTGGGAAGCAGGAGGCGTGCAGACAACATCTTGTGGCCACTTGAGTCTCATGCGAGCAATCAAGCAGACGCTTTTTGGAAAAAATAGATGCTTAATTTTCTATATGATTTTATACAATAATACAAACATTTGATATTACTTGCTATAATGGACTTAATGGTACATAGTCGTTATTATTGTATACTAGCAGCAGAATCAGTGTAGATCTACACACTAGTTAGCTATGGTACAATGTTTAGATACATAGTTGCTTAATACAACAATATCATATTAACATGTTAGATAATGTTACACAATATCAATCATCTAATATTGCATACTAAAAATAACATTACATTTCACTTTTGGGCCTATGAAGTGGGCCTAAATCCTATTTTTCACTTAAGCAGCCTTAGGCGGGCGCTTGAACGGGCTGAGCGGGCATGAAGCGATCGCTTAACATCGAGCCACCTGACTATCGCTTAAAGGCTATTTGGAGAAGCCAGGGTCTGATTCGCTTGAGTGACCGCTTATGCGGTTGCCTGGGTCGCTCTCTAAAAGACTACATAAGCCTACTATAAAATGGTCCAGCGCTTCAAGGATTCTAAGATGACTTCATGACAATAAGTTGTTCTTGCTTCCCTATAGGCTAACCATGTACAAGATTTTCTTCTCATTTTTCCCATTTATGGTCTTGGATTTCCATAGCATCGGTTGAGTACCACAATATCTTCTTTGATCCTGCTATATCCTGGAAACGAGTGTTGTCTTCTTTGTCATTCTACATGGCTTGATTACTTTGGTGAGTATGTCATACATGGTCGCATCTATCCAACTTTCAAGTTCCACAATGATGTTGTTCGAGATGCTCTTTTTCACATTCTTTCTTGTGATGGGATTAAAACTTTAAAAGAAATCTGGATCACCTTTCTCGGGTCACGACATGACGGTTTTCATGTCAGAGACCTACTAATATTTTGATATATGATTAGACTAATGGCAAGCACACTTGTGTTGAACTTATTAGAATTTCTCCATTTACCAACTTCAAGGATAACGAGAAGCTTCTAATGTGGCAACGTAAAAAGCTCATAAGCATGGTGATGCATGTGAAACAAACAACTACCATTTTATATTGTTTGCTTTAGACATGATTAGACTGCTAGCTAATGATTCTGTTTCTCTCTTGTAGTGCATTCAAAATATCATAAATAGAAATGTAATGATACCATCATCAGTATCTTTAGATTTTGTCTTTCGAACTTTTGAGTACACCATCCAAAAAGGATCTGAGGCCCAATTTGTAGCTCACCTACTGTGAAGGTGTTTCTTTAGATGTCATTGGTGTATGATGAAGTTTTTTGTTTCTGCCATATGAAAAATATATTTATTCAAACCACAAAGGAATATTATGGTTCATAAGAATGGCATGCTAAATACTTTTGATTGTATTATAATTTTAGCTTTTTTATTTCTTATCAAGATGTCTACATAAATGGTCCGTAGTTGTGGGTTGTGGACGGGATTAGCAATAATTTTGTAAACCCAGTATCTAAAGACAAAATTAAAATATGACAATAATATCATTACATTGTACATGTACTATGCTAAATACAACGTTGTGAGAAATTGGATCCAACTTAAAGATGTTAGTGAGAGTTTGAGTCCTCATCTAGAAACCCAAATAATCATAGTGAAGGGACAATAGTGGTGGTGTTCGCCTCATCTATACCACTGTACGTATTATAATTTTTTTGGCTGTGCCTGATATTAATTTAACTACCTTGAAATTATTAACAATAATATTAGTCATAAGAGAAACTCCAATAAGAGCAACATATGTGTAGTTGTTATCATCTAATCATATAACAATATGTCAAATGTTGTTTGATGTAGATGCCATTAAGTAATCTATCGAGAAATTGTACAAGATTTGCTTTTATCACTCTACCAGCACGAGGAATAACGTCAAGACAACATTTGAAACAAAATCAAAACAAATTTTCAATTTCTAATGAATATGATGATGCATGAAATGGTCACCATAGGAAAAAATTTCTACAATAGAGGAGTCGTGAGTTAGTAACATATATTAGCTTGATATTCAATATGTGACATGGATAATCTAAGCCCATTAGTGGGCACAACTAAAAGGAAATAGTGTACATGGTCTAGTTGCAAGGAAGCAAGAACATGTCAATTGTTTATACCTCATTTTAGCCCACCTAAATTTAAGAATTTTGTTGCATTTGATTTTCTATTCAAATTGTATGATGTCTCCTTAGTTTAACTCAATAATCACTAACATATGATACTAAATCAAATCAATTACTTGACATTTTAAACAATAATAAAAAAATAGTTATAATATATGGGTGTAGCCTTGGTTACATGGATTTTGTAGCAAGACACATTAAAATTTGCATTGGATTGAAAGAAAGAAAAAATAACAACTTGAGTTTGTGAGATATATTGATAGATGTCTAACGTGTTGGATCTAGGATGATCTCTAGAAGGGGGGGGCTGAATTGAGATATAAACACTTAGACCAAATTCATTAGACCTTCAAGATATATCACAAGATAAGGTTTCTAGTATGAAAATTGAGTGCAATTGCACATACATAGCAAGGGAGAGAGAGATTGAATGAGATCAAGAACAAGCTATCTATAGTGGTTCCAAACTCCAAAATGGGAGACTATACATCCACTACCTAGAGAGATCAACCTCTTGTCTTTTTCAACCACATCTTTGTAAAGAAGCGAAATCACCTCCTTACTAAAAAATTGAAATATCAAACCTCCAATCCAAACACACTCAGAAGGTATGATGGAGTGGGTGTAAAATTTTCAAATCTTTATATAATGGTAACCAAAAGACCAAAGTATAGCAGTAGAAGAAATAATGACTATATTCAATTATAAATAGGGGAATATCTTAAACTTACATCATAAGGATCCATGTAGAGGAAATATAAACCACCTCAAGATTGTCTCCAAGCTTTAACTTCATAATCTAAGTCCAGGTCAACATGGCATGTCATCCAAGTCCTCCACCTAGGGTTGGAAGCATACCCTAGCAAAAGAGAAATAATAGGAGACATCAGCAAAGGTTGGTATGTGCATACTAAAAAGCAAATTGAGCAATTTATAAAGAATAAGGGACATCAAAATAAAAGGCTTCACATGCAAGAGATAAGGACTACCCAAATCGGGCATAAAAGGAAAGAATCTCAAACATATGATAAAAGGAATACTTTCCATTAAAAAAATAACAAAAGTGGTGTCACAAAAGCACTCATAAAGATTCTAGGGCACAAAACCATAACAAACTACATGTAGGTGAGATCAACATAGCACTAGAACAACATAAATAACAATTGGCGGACAACACTCATAAAGTTGAAACCTGATAAAGAATGGCACATACCCAAACTCCCAAATATATTAGATTGGACCAACCCTCATAAAGTTGAAACTTGATAGAGAATGACACATAACTAAACTCCCAATATATTTAAAAATTGGCCAACCCCCATAAAGCTGAAACCCGGGTATGGGGCACATAACCATCATCCCAAAACAAATAATAAGGACACATAACCCAAAATCAACACAAATTATATTACTCTAGGGCTGCTGAGTCACACAACATGCTTAATAGGGAGGCACGTAAAAAGGTATAGTCGGATTTACAATTTAATCACCACATAAGTGATCATCATAAACAACCACCTCAAAGTGGGCATATTGTAACAAATTGAGTTCCATAATGAACAAGGCATAATAAAGATTCCAAAAGAAAGTCAAGAATATATTGTGATCACAAGATCAGTAACAAGTAGGGTAATTCACATGAAGCATCATTTTCAAAAGGAAAAGATACGGTTTTTAGTTTAATTGTCCATAGGACCAAGAGAATGAAAATTTAGATTATTGCTCAAAAAAGAAAAATAGGAGATGCTAACATACATAAGAGAGAAGAATTGCTCAATATGAATAGTCGGAGATGCAACATACCTCAACTTCAGAGTTCAAAGTCCAAAGTCACATCTAGGTCCAAGCAAAGAACCTATTAAGCACATATGTGGTATTAGGGTTAGATTTACATATATTTCATAAACCCTAAAAATCACTTTTTGATCTTCATGCGAATTGGGTTATGAAAACCATGCCACTTTTTAGTATATATCATTAGGATTCCAAAACATATTTTATTATATTTTTTAATTATACTTAATTAGTTATGATATTTCCAAGTTAATTCATCATTAATCACATCCATTGAAAACACTTGTTATTAATCATTAGATTTAGTTATCAAAACATGTACCCTTAGATAGGTCTTATTTTTCTAATTCTAACGAGTATTTATTTGTAATTTTTGGCCATACAGATAATTAGTTATGTATTTTGGAAATCCTGACCAATCAAAATTTGAGGAAACATCGAATAAGCGAGAGAGGGCCACCTGACTTGGCCCAGTAACGAACTGCCAAGTCAGGGGTCAAGCGCACATGGCGGCATCCAAAGGCAACAAGACTCGCACCAAAAAGAAATAAATCAGGCAATAAAATTATGAAAGTACCCACTTGCGAGAATCAAAGTATGCAAGGAGAGCGAGGGTAAAAAGGTAAAACATTTAGGTGTCATCTTCTTCGCAAGAACAAAAACAAACGGGACTCTACATGTTCGATTCGAAGTCAGATTCTCACCACCATAGAAGATCCCACAAAAACTAAACCCTCAGTCGATCTCCTAAGGTCAAACTGAACTCAATCACCCCAACTCGAGCTGGATGGTGGTCGGATGCGAGGAAAACCACCTCTGCGATCATCAAACAACAGACACCAAACTCAAAAGGGGAAAACATAATACATATCTCGATGAACCAATCGAACATAGAAGAGGCTTCGCGAGGGAAAAAGGGAGCATACCGAGTCCTCTACATCGATCCCGATGGTCGGGGCATCGACATGGACTCCGAACAGCTGTCGATGAAGGATGGAGCAAGGGGGGACATAGCCGGAGTCCAAAGTAGCCTAACTAAAGTGGGTGATTCATAGCTGGGACCTCGACGGAGATCAGGAGACCAACCCTTCGTGGTCCGATGGCTAGAGACGGCGAGGAGATGGCCTCGAAGCGAGAAATAGGGGCACAAACAGAGCATGAACAAAGCACCGCAGCGGCGCCCCATGGTTGCAGGGGAAGGGTTGACCAAATCCATCTTTTATAGGATCATTGGGTGTGGAGGAGAGAGAGGATGGTGAGGGTGAAGAAACCAGGTAGGAAAGTGAATAGAGAAGAGAGGAATCAGAGAAGGAAACCGGGGAGAGAAACCCCCCATCGCTGCGTGTGAAAATGGAAAGGGGAAAGGAAGAAGAGAATCCAGTTGTCGCTGGATCAAAATCCAAGGGTCAGGATTGAACCCAAGAAAACTGAAATAGGAAAGCACGAGTGACTTATCAAATACGATTAAAACTAAAGTGAGGTTAATTTAATGTACATATTTTCTCTTTCCTCTTTTAGGGGTTTTATTCTTATCCAAATTAGACTAAACTTGACACACAAGTTAATTTAAACATGTAGATTCCGAATCTATAATTAGATTTCACTTTTGGAAACAGTAGATGTATTATTTAGCATATTCTTTATTTCTCTTTCCTGATGCATTAATGACACATGGATTATACAAATTAGGTGAAATTTCATCCACAAGTTAACTTAAGTGTATTGAATACAAATTTGCCTTTAATTCCAACTTTTGCTGTCATAAATTATATTATTGAGCATTAATACATTTTATCAACTTTCTCTCTCCTAAACATACCATGTTATTACAAAGTTGTCCAAATTAGATGAAAATTGACATGTAGGCTTATTTTGATGTGTATATTATGAATCTAAGATTATTTTTCTCTTTTGAAGTCATTTATTATTTTATTTGATATTTTGGGGGGGAACACTCATCTTCTTTTCCAATTTGAATTAAATGAATTATTATAATGTGAATAAAGTGGAACTTGAATCCCAAGGTAATTGGGACCCAAGAAACACGATTTTAAACTTATATTTCACTTTTGGGATTTCTTTTTATGAGATATGTCATATGGACCATTAATGGCCCATTAGCTATATTACTTAACCAATTATGTCCTTTATCATTCAAATGAATTATGTGGCATATTAAATTACATAAATCATGCATTAGAATGTTAGGATCATCCTAACCTTAACATTTTTTTGGTCAAACCTAAAAGGTCAAACTACTAGTGTAAGGACCCTGACCTGCGTTTAGGGTTTACCCTGTTTGTTTTGCTTAACCTTAGTGGTTTGATGCTTGCTAATCACCTTTGAATAGTGATTAGGGTTTTCGTTGTGCCTTGTTGAGAGTTCGAGGGGCTACTTGCAAATAACCCAAGTTTAGGGTTTTGTGTGCAAGTTGGTCATCTTGTGAGATGTTTTCCCCTCTTTGCTTCCTCTAGGGTTGAGAGGAAGACTTGGGCTTGTTGTTTGAGTTCTTTGGGCCTGAGTTGAGCTTGTTTGGGCCTTGAGATGTGTTGCTTGGGCTTGTTTGAGCTTTGTGTCGGCCATGGCTTGCCTTGTGTCATCCAAGGTAAGTTTGTGTCGACCTAGGGTGTGGTGTGTCTCCCAGTAGCCTATTTGTGTCGCCCAGCAGGAGTTGTTGCTTGTATCACCCATGTGGCTTGACCTTGGTTGGTGACACTTGGTGCATGGCTTGGACACGTGTCTTTTGGTGTGCTTATGTGTTGGATTGAACCCTAGGACAAGTGTCCCTTGGGTCGACGACACTTGGCATGGTTGTACCTTGGTTTCTCCTCCCCTTCTTCCTATATAGGTAGCTCTTCTCCTTGCCTTAGTCTCCTTTGATCTTTTGGTCTCTCCTCCACCTCAAGTGCATGATATCCCTCTCCATCTAGCTTGTGTTGGCCGATACACCTTCATAGACGAGCTTGGTGGACGATAGCTTTGGACCTTGGAGTACCTTGGAGCTTGGAGCTTAAGGCGGGCTGCATAACTTCTAACCCTAATTCCTTTACCTCTAGCAATAACCTTGTTACATGTTAATTGTTAGCTTAGTTCCTTAGTTTTGTACCTTGCTTGAGTTTCCTTTGGTGGCCGATATACCCTTAGGGTTTAGGGTTTCTAGTGATTTAGGGTTTGGGTTCCCTTGAGATGGAGGTTGATGATGACCTAGGGTTGGGCGATATCCCTTGGTTGTGGATGTGTTGGACGATATCCTTGAGGTTGGACGACATGGTTTCCTTTGTCCTTGTGTTGGACGATAGGGTAATCTCTTTGTTGGACGATAGGGTACCTTGTTGGACGATATGGTGTGTCCTTGAGGTTGGCCGATACCCTGCCCATGTGTTGGGCGATAGGGTGAGCAATGGTTTATTGGCCGATATGGTAGTGACCATGATAGACGATAGGTTCCTCTTGTGATGAACGATGCTCTTGTTCCTCTTTTGGACGATGGGCCTTTGTTCTTGTGGTGGACGACAGGGCTTCCTTTGGTAGATGGTTGAGTTGCACGACATGCAACTAAGTGTAACGACCGATAGCCCTGACGGGCGTTGCATCTTGGTGTGTTGGCCGATAGGCCTGAGTGTGACGCACGACAGAGAGTGGGGTTGTGACGGGCGTCACGCCTCTAGTTGGGAGAGTGTTGGCCGTTAGGCCTTGAGAGTGGTTGCACGATATCAGGAGTCCTTCCCTCTCTCCTTTCCTTCTTCTCTCCTTCTCTTTCCTGGACGCTAGGGGCTGGTTGTTAGCCTAGGATATCGGGCGTCAGGTGTTGGCTGTGACGGGCGTTGCCCGATGGGGTGTGTCGCGCGACGTGCGCCACTCTTTGCCTTGTGACGGGGCGTTGCGGGCAGAAGGGTTGGGTGCAACGCAGCGTTGCTGCCTTCCCATGCCTAGCCGAGAAAGTTAGCTATAGTGAGGGTTGTAGGGTCTTAGGTGAGGGCAGTTAGGTCCTTTGGTGACGGTCCCAAGTATCATGACAGTAGACGCTTATGCATAACCAAATCTCGGTAGTAATACCTTGCTTAGTAACAATAATAATGACATGGTAGTATTAATGATAGTCATGATGATAATGTTGTTGATAACTAAGATGTCAATGGTGTTGGTGATGTTAGTTGTGTTGATGAATGTGATGCCTTGCTAGTAAGAGAAAGTAATAATAATGATAATGATTGGAATAATGTGGCTAAGTGGCAGTTACATTAATAGTTTGCTTAATGACATAGCAATGAAGGTAATAGTAGATGATGATGCTGATAATAGTAATAATGGTATCAAGAGTAGTAATGACATGATATTAATATGAGTCTTATGCTTACTTATTAATGATAATGATAAATGGTAGTTGCATTGATGGTTGCTTAATGACAAAGATATGAATGATGATAGTGGATGGTAACAGTAATGATTTTGGTAACAATAGTAGTTGCTTTGTATACTCAACATAATTATTATATAAAGTGAATACCTTGATTGTTTGTATAATCCTGAGATAAGGGTAGGCATGATTATGGTGTGATGTGCTTAACAAGCTTGATCATCAAATAGTGTAATATTGATAAATAGGTTATCTTGAATGATAGCTCATGATAGTGAGCATATTCCTTATGTTGAATCTATGGTTATTGTGTATCCTAACCATGCATGTGATGTGTAGCCATGAAAGGGCTATGTGACATACGTGATGAGTAACATTACCTTGATATTTGTTCTATGAGATTATATATGTATAATGTGTTAAGTTCCATGATGATGATGTGAGCCTTGAGAGGCATTGACAGTACATGATGAGGGATTGAGATCCCATGGTATGTGATGAACCTGGATGGTTGGCAAGAGGCCAAGTGGTAACATGTGATGTTGGATCCTTGTGATGGATCAGGTTGATGTGATTAAATAATAATATAATGTTGTTTACTTTCCGTTATATCTTGCATGTTATACAACTTGGTTGAATCTTGCAACCCATCTAAAATATACTAATTAATCACAGTGAAATATATCATGTAGTTGCCCTGGCCATAGATCCATCATCGTCAGGACTTGGTGATGGTGAAACAGGGTCTCCTACGGGTTAACCTGGAAGCGCATATTGTTGAATATGTGTAGGTTGCTCCTAGCATGAAAATGAGGAGGTAAGAGTGTAACTTCGGTTACATACTCAGATATGTATATAGAGCATGGTGAACAGGGCCATGGCTCAGGATACGTGATATGAGGAGCATGAATGCGTTCATGGCTTAGAGCACTGTGAACAGGCCCGTGGCTCAGTTTTACTAGCGCCGAGACATGTACCAAGGCGGGCTAGAATGAGGGTAGCCTATGGAGATGACCCTGTGGCTTAGACCACTTCAGCATGTGACCGCGGTCCTGCTTGTGTTGTACTCGTGTACTGACCACGAGGTGGGAGGTCGTGGAGTCCGGCTCTTCCATTGACCTTGTATGGCACTGGCTTGGGTTTCGTAACCGAAGGTTGGATTTGAACGGTACGGTTCAAATCCTCATGGCATAATAATACGTAATACAGCCGTTTAATACTTATTGCTTAGGATAAACACGAAACATTGGTTGAGGCCTTGTTTGTGTAATATCTTCGTTATATGTTGCAGGTTATGTGATAATATGTCTTATCTTGATAAGCAGGTTATGTGACATTATATCTTGTTTTGATAATCATGTTACATAGGGATACATATTATCTTGATAATCATATTCCTTGAGATATATCTGGTTATATGCTTTTGTATAGCGGGTAAGCTTGTCGGTAAGAATAATCTGTTTATTATAGACTTCTCTTGTTATACCTGTTATTAGTTATCTGCTATTATAGTTTATCTTGCTGAGGTTCTGTAGTTGTGGTGGGGAGTTATGTTTCCCGCTGGGACAATTGTTCAATTATCTCACCCCGCTGGTTTAACCCCTTTTTAGGTGGTCGAGGTAGACGTGGCCGTGGTTATGGTGTTGCAACTAAATAACACTTCTAAGTATGAATTGTTTATGAAAAAATATGATAAAAGGCTGAGATTGAATCAGCAAGCAAAAATCTGAAATATATACAGTTTTAATCATGATACGCATCGGATAGCATGAAACACATTAAAGTGTAGGATAAGTCCCACTGTTAGATCCAAAAGCCAACTGGCATATCCAAACTAGGTTAATTAGTAATGTTATCATGTTTTAGGATTCATTACGCAATTGTTTCAATTTTGGAATCTAAATGTAATGTTAGGGACTTGTAAATTCTTCATTTATTTATTTAATCATTCTTATTTTAATTCAGCCTTGAGCAAAAATAAGCCAATTAGGGCCTCCCATGTGTTATCTATACAAACCCAGCCTTGGAGCGTCATCAGCATGTTGACTTACATGAATGGGTTTGATCTTTGCAATGCAGTTTGTATCAATTGGGTAGCAGAGTCTGAGATCTAAACCTAGGTCTAGATCCAGGAGCCCAGGAGATGGCTAAAACCCTAAGTGCGGCCCAACCCACGTATCATCCATCAATGGGTCTCCTAAATTGTAGGTCTAGGAGCCATCACCACCATCCATTGGATCCAACCAGCCCCTATGTTAGATCTAATCCTATCTTAAAGAGGGGGGGGGTCCAAATTATTGTTCACATGAACACGTCGTCACTATTATCCACCGTGAACAGTATACATTCGACGACGTACTGTGCATTCCCTCCCTACAAGTCTTCCTATTCATCTTCCTATCTTCTTCTTTTAGAAATTTAATTTCTTCCATTCACAATAAATTTTCCCCTTTTTGTCAAGACAACAAAATAGTTCACCATTAACAGCAGTACATCTTTGATACTTTTCACATGTACAGTACTTGTTATTTATTTTGCCTTGAAATCTTGTTCATGAGAATTTTTCTATCATTCCTACACATTATCCGCATCTAGGAGTGTCTTCAACCACATCTCAAAGAATTTGGGCTCTATATCAGTCATCATGAAATTGTTCAAAATTCCAATTTTCACTCAAACTTCACCGACTTACATTTACACCACAATGCACAATGAGGAAATCAACTTCACACTTACAAAGCTAAAAGCTAGAAGAACAACTGGCAAGCTACAACAAGTGGTTGACCGCCTAGAAGCTCTAATTATAATTTATAGGCATGTGACAACAGATGCAAGCATGGTTTGCACACTTGCACGACGACCTATACCACACTGTCTGCAATGACGGGACAACCTCTCCACGTCACCAAGGACTCTAGTTGATTTATCATTGCCAAAGTTGATGTAGAGAAAAGAGAATGATACATTTGTCATTGCACTTCTCTATAACTTGTCACGTTGTCAACTGCAAAGCATGACACGTTTATCCAAGCATTTCAAGATATGTTCTTCCCATGACTCGTGAATGCAACTTATGACGTATAGGCGGTCATTGGATTGATTGTTTACAGTGAAGCCGTTATGATTGTACAAACCACTTCTTCTTGTGTGCCAACATGGCATTGGCTTGCAACATCAATTTTTAGTTTTAATCTCGAGGCGAGATCATTCACAACAAAAGTGACTAATGTAGGACAAATCCCACCCCAATATCTAGAAGTCAGCTAGTACACCTGATTATGCTAACGAATTCTTTAGTATGTCATTATGATTTAGGATTCATTATGCAATTGTTTTAGTTTTGATATTAGGGACTAACTTGTAAGTTCTTAATGAATTTAGTTGTTTATTCTTATTTTAGTTGGGTCTTGAGACAAAATAAGCCAATTAGGGCTCTCTGCGTGTTATCTATATAATCCCATGCATGGGGTGTTGTCTAAAGGTTGATTCAAACAAATAAATTTGATTTAAACAAATAAATTTGATTTTGCTAATTGAGTTTGATTGAATTGATATCAATTGATATCAGAACTTGAATATAAACCCTAGATCTAGATCCTAAAACCTCGGGAGACAGCCAAAACCCTAGGTGCGGCCCAACCCACTTATCCTCTACCCATTAATCTCCTAAACCTAGTTTTGGGAGCCATCCCCACCATCCTATGGCTCCAAAGTCCAAACCTTAGGTTAAATCCAATCATATCCACACAAAAAAGGATAAAAAAAGACTTACTTGCACCTTGGTTTGCATGATAAAGTCTAGTAAGATGATTGAGTAGTTGGAACTCATCTCACTATTCAGGAAATCTACTCTTTATTGAAAAATAATGCACATTATCTACTTATTTTACAACATGCACATATTTGTAGTTATATGTACATGCAAGGAATGAGGTTTCGACGAAACTGGCGAAATTTCGCCAAAAAAAAAAATCAATTTCAATGGGATCTGGTACCGAAGCATGTGACTGTGTCGATTTCGATGATTTCGAAGAATTTCGCCAAATTTTGATGATTTCGATGAATTCCGATGAATTTCAATGAAAATTTCGATAATTGCAACCCTTGTTGTTATTGTTGCTTTTTGAAAAGGAGCAAAGGGGGATTGGGGTTATTTCACCATTTAGTACTCATACATAGTATATACTTCTAGTATATCATAATTTCATTGCATTTCCCTAATATTTGCTATTCAAATTATTAAATACTTATGCAATGCATGCTTTTTTAGTTTCTGCAATGTGGACGACATGTATCCTAGTGGTGGTTTATTAGACAATGAGGGTGTTAGGAAGCTAACCACACCAACAAATAATGATTTAGCTTGGAAACATTGCATTAGTGTTCTTAGGACCAATGAAATGATTAACTATTGAGTCAATATCAACAACAAACTATCAACCCAAGTAAAATGTGTGGGGATGCCCTACACATCCAATATTTGATATTAAAACACCAATAAGTACATGCATGTATATAGCTCATACTTACAAAATTGAATAACTTATTTCCTACATTTTCTCATCGAAATCCTCAAGAAACAGGACAGTTCCCTTGCCTCCCACATGAAGGACCACCCCCAAAACCTACCCCCACATAAAATTTTATTGCATAAAACGATGCATTTAGGTGTAGAGATCACGCCTGTAAAATTTCAAAATTAATACATTCATTTTGGCGTCGAAACGGGCACGGTTGCATATATCGAATTTTTTGTCGAAATTTCAATTTCCATGTTGAAACGGCATCTCAATCGGATACCTCATTCCTTATGTACATATATATTGTTTCTACTACAAAAAGATACATATACAAATATAGATATGTACGTATATATGTGTGTATGTGTATATGTACGCGTACATGTATACATGTGTCTAGTATATGTAACGTGTACATGTATATGTATATGTATATGTATATGTATATGTTTACTCTTTTGAAGTCATTTATTATTTTATTTGATATTTGGGGGGGGACACTCATCTTCTTTTCCAATTTGAATTAAATGAATTATTATTATGTCAATAAAGTGGAACTTGACTCCCATGGTAATTGGGACCCAAGAAACACGATTTTAAACTTATATTTCACGTTTGGGATTTCTTTTTATGAGATATGTCATATGGACCATTAGTGGCACATTAGCTATATTACTTAACCAATTATGTCCTTTATCATTCAAATGAATTATGTGGCATATTAAATTACATAAATCATGCATTAGATTGTTAGGATCATCCTAACCTTAACATTTTTTTGGTCAAACCTAAAAGGTCAAACTACTAGTGTAAGGACCCTGACCTGCGTTTAGGGTTTACCCTATTTGTTTTGCTTAACCTTAGTGGTTTGATGCTTGCTAATCACCTTTGAATAGTGATTAGGGTTTTCGTTGTGCCTTGTTGAGAGTTCGAGGGGCTACTTACAAATAACCCAAGTTTAGGGTTTTGTGTGCAAGTTGGTCATCTTGTGAGATGTTTTCCCCTCTTTGCTTCCTCTAGGGTTGAGAGGAAGGCTTGGGCTTGTTGTTTGAGTTCTTTGGGTCTGAGTTGAGCTTGTTTGGGCCTTGAGATGTGTTGCTTGGGCTTGTTTGAGCTTTGTGTCGGCCATGGCTTGCCTTGTGTCATCCAAGGTAAGTTTGTGTCGACCTAGGGTGTGGTGTGTCTCCCAGTAGCCTGTTTGTGTCGCCCAGCAGGAGTTGTTGTATGTATCGCCCATGTGGCTTGACCTTGGTTGGTGACACTTGGTGCATGGCTTGGACACGTGTCTTTTGGTGTGCTTATGTGTTGGATTGAACCCTAGGACAAGTGTCCCTTGGGTGGACGACACTTGCCATGGTTGTACCTTGGTTTCTCCTCCCCTTCTTCCTATATAGGTAGCTCTTCTCCTTGCCTTAGTCTCCTTTGATCTTTTGGTCTCTCCTCCACCTCAAGTGCACGATATCCCTCTCCATCTAGCTTGTGTTGGCCGATACACCTTCATAGAAGAGCTTGGTGGACGATAGCTTTGGACCTTGGAGTACCTTGGATCTTGGAGCTTAAGGCGGGCTGCATAACTTCTAACCCTAATTACTTTACCTCTAGCAATAACCTTGTTACATGTTAATTGTTAGCTTAGTTCCTTAGTTTTGTACCTTGCTTGAGTTTCCTTTGGTGGCCGATATACCCTTAGGGTTTAATGTTTCTAGTGATTTAGGGTTTGGGTTCCCTTGAGATGGAGGTTGATGATGACCTAGGGTTGGGCGATATCCCTTGGTTGTGGATGTGTTGGACGATATCCTTGAGGTTGGACGACATGGTTTCCTTTGTCCTTGTGTTGGACGATAGGGTACTCTCTTTGTTGGACAATAGGGTACCTTGTTGGACGATATGGTGTGTCCTTGAGGTTGGCCGATACCCTGCCCATGTGTTGGGCGATAGGGTGAGCAATGGTTTATTGGCCGATATGGTAGTGACCATGATAGATGATAGGTTCCTCTTGTGATGAACGATGCTCTTGTTCCTCTTTTGGACGATGGGCCTTTGTTCTTGTGGTGGACGACAGGGCTTCCTTTGGTAGATGGTTGAGTTGCACGACATGCAACTAAGTGTAACGACCGATAGCCCTGACGGGCGTTGCATCTTGGTGTGTTGGCCGATAGGCCTGAGTGTGACGCACGACAGAGAGTGGGGTTGTGACGGGCGTCACGCCTCTAGTTGGGAGAGTGTTGGCCGTTAGGCCTTGAGAGTGGTTGCACGATATCAGGAGTCCTTCCCTCTCTCCTTTCCTTCTTCTCTCCTTCTCTTTCCTGGACGCTAGGGGCTGGTTGTTAGCCTAGGATATCGGGCGTCAGGTGTTGGCTGTGACGGGCGTTGCCCGATGGGGTGTGTCGCGCGACGCGCGCCACTCTTTGCCTTGTGATGGGGCGTTGCGGGCAGAAGGGCTGGGTGCAACGTAGCGTTGCTGCCTTCCCATGCCTAGCCGAGCAAGTTAGCTATAGTGAGGGTTGTGGGGTCTTAGGTGAGGGCAGTTAGGTCCTTTGGTGATGGTCCCAAGTATCATGACAGTAGACGCTTATGCATAACCAAATCTCGGTAGTAATACCTTGCTTAGTAATAATAATAATGACATGATAGTATTAATGATAGTCATGATGATAATGTTGTTGATAACTAAGATGTCAATAGTGTTGGTGATGTTAGTTGTGTTGATGAATGTGATGCCTTGCTAGTAAGAGAAAGTAATAATAATGATAATGATTGGAATAATGTGGCTAAGTGGCAGTTACATTAATAGTTTGCTTAATGACTTAGCAATGAAGGTAATAGTAGATGATGATGCTGATAATAGTAATAATGGTATCAAGAGTAGTAATGACATGATATTAATATGAGTCTTATGCTTACTTATTAATGATAATGATAAATGGTAGTTGCATTGATGGTTTGCTTAATGACAAAGATATGAATGATGATAGTGGATGGTAACAATAGTAGTTGCTTTGTATACTCAACATAATTATTATATAAAGTGAATACCTTGATTGTTTGTATAATCCTGAGATAAGGGTAGGCATGATTATGGTGTGATGTGTTTAACAAGCTTGATCATCAAATAGTGTAATATTGATAAATAGGTTATCTTGAATGATAACTCATGATAGTGAGCATATTCCTTATGTTGAATCTATGGTTATTGTGTATCCTAACCATGCAGGTGATGTGTAGCCATGAAAGGGCTATGTGACATACGTGATGAGTAACATTACCTTGATATTTGTTCTATGAGATTATATATGTATAATGTGTTAAGTTCCATGATGATGATGTGAGCCTTGAGAGGCATTGACAGTACATGATGAGGGATTGAGATCCCATGGTATGTGATGAACCTGGATGGTTGGCAAGAGGCCAAGTGGTAACATGTGATGTTGGATCCTTGTGATGGATCAGGTTGATGTGATTAAATAATAATATAATGTTGTTTACTTTCCGTTATATCTTGCATGTTATACAACTTGGTTGAATCTTGCAATCCATCTAAAAGATACTAATTAATCACAGTGAAATATATCATGTAGTTGCCCTGGCCATAGATCCATCATCGTCAGGACTTGGTGATGGTGAAACAGGTTCTCCTACGGGTTAACCTGGAAGCGCATATTGTTGAATATGTGTAGGTTGATCCTAGCCTGAAAATGAGGAGGTAAGAGTGTAACTTCAGTTACAGACTCAGATATGTATATAGAGCATGGTGAACAGGCCCATGGCTCAGGATACGTGATATGAGGAGCATGAATGCGTTCATGGCTCAGAGCACTGTGAACAGGCCCGTGGCTCAGTTTTACTAGCGCCGAGACCTATACCAAGGCGGGCTAGAATGAGGGTAGCCTATGGAGCTGACCCTGTGGCTTAGACCACTTCAGCATGTGACTGCGGTCCTGCTTGTGTTGTACTCGTGTACTGACCACGAGGTGGGAGGTCGTGGAGTCCGGCTCTTCCATTGACCTTGTATGGCATTGGCTTGGGTTTCGTAACCGAAGGTTGGATTTGAACGGTACGGTTCAAATCCTCAGGGCATAATAATATGTAATGCAACCGTTTAATACTTATTGCTTAGGATAAACACGAAACATTGGTTGAGGCCTTGTTTGTGTAATATCTTTGTTATATGTTGCATGTTATGTGATAATATGTCTTATCTTGATAAGCAGGTTATGTGACATTATATCTTGTTTTGATAATCATGTTACATAGGGATACATATTATCTTGATAATCATATTCCTTGAGATATATCTGGTTATATGCTTTTGTATAGCAGGTAAGCTTGTCGGTAAGAATAATCTGTTTATTATAGACTTCTCTTGTTATACCTGTTATTAGTTATCTGCTATTATAGTTTATCTTGCTGAGGTTCTGTAGTTGTGGTGGGGAGTTATGTTTCCCGCTGGGACAATTGTTCAATTGTCTCACCCCGCTGGTTTAACCCCTTTTCAGGTGGTCGAGGTAGACGTGGTCGTGGTTATGGTGTTGCGGCCGAGCAGCTTGAGGAGAAGTAGAAGGCAAGTGTTGGACATGCTGCTGTTTTGGATGTTTTGTAGTAGAGTCTAGAGTCATCCCTTTACTCTCAGGTCCTTGGCAGTGTTTTGACGATGTTTTACGATGAACGATCGATGATGTTGTATATCCTGCTGTTGGCCGGATGTGGGCCTTGATGTATATGAACAGGTGGTGATCTCATGAGATGGATAGACAGCTGTTTCAGTAAGCTGTGCACACGTATCAGATCTCGTGTATGTATATATATATATATGACATGTTTCTGTGCAGGATGAGGACTGAAAAGTAATAGTTCCATAGTTTATCAATTTTCCGCAATCGGTTTTAATTAACCCATATTTTCAAAATCTGTCGTTATGGTGATTTCCGCACGTTTTCGCATAACACCTTGTTATCTATATGATAATGGGATGTGTTGCCACAAGTTTTTGGTATCAGAGCTATAGGTTCGCTGAGTCTACAGGGATTTAGGACTAGGTTGAGTTGTTCTTATGAAGTCTTCCAGGTTTTCTTACAATATCTTCTGCCCTCAGCGGAAGAAAAGTCAAGATGTCTGGAAACCATGAAGAACACTCTGCTGAGTACAGTGATGCTACATCGGTTGATGGAGCGGATGGATAGGCACATGAAGATCGGGTGCCTGAGGTTCCCCAATTTAACCCAGCCATACTTGAATATCGTGCTTACCAACAGCTTATGGGGCAGTTAATGGCTACGATGGATCTCATGGTTGAGCGATTACCAGTGCCTCCTCCACGAGCACAGGTTCCCCATGGAGAAGCATCGGGTATTGGGAAGACTTTCGAGCAGCTTCGCCGAGTTGGAGCTTCGGATTATGCTGGGACGGCTGATCCAACGGATGCAGATCTGTGGCTGACAAGTCTCAAGAAGGCTTTCCGGATCCTTGACATCCCCGAAGCGGACAAGGTAAAGCATGCTGTCTACCTTCTGAAGGGTAGTGCTGGTCACTGGTGGACCATCGAGGAAGAGAAGCGGCCTGGTGAGGTGATCTGTTGGGAAGTGTTCCGATGCGAGTTCGTCACCAGATACTTTCCAAAGACGTATCTAGATGAGAAGGTGAGTCAGTTCGAGAATCTGAGGCAAGGAACGATGAACATCAACGAGTATGAAGCCAAGTTTATGGATTTGTTGAGGTTTTGTCCTCACATGGTGGCGACAGATGAGGAACGGATCAGACGTTTCGAGAAGGGTTTGAGTGCTGAGTTGAAGACCCTGATGTCTGCGTTGGAGAACTGAGAACGGTTTGCTACGTTCGTGGAATCAGTTTGGCGGATCGAGAGGACAGTACGGGAGAAAAGAGAGTCTATGTCCCTTAAAAGACGTGCTCAATTTCAAGGACGTAGGTTTGGTGGCTCTAAGAAGCCCATGTTTTCAGCACCGTTAGCAATGAGAAGTGCTGGTGTACCATCTCAGTGGTCTCCGAGTAAAGAGAAAGGTTATGTTTCTTCACCGTCTAAGGCACATAGTTCAGCTTCAGTGGTAGTAACAGGGCCATCTAGGCCACAGTTTGAGGACAAGTCATGTCATCTTTGTGGACAAGTCGGGCATTTCAGGCTTAATTGCCCGAATAGAGATGTTGAAGTGACACAACAGCCGAGGCAGAGTTTTCAGAAGTCAGAGAAACCGCAGGCTAGTGGTAGCAGAGGTCGAGGACGCGGTCAAGCATCTCAAGCTGGATCATCTTCTCAAGGAAGCAGAGGTCGTGGACAGCAAGCAACGGCTCGATTCTATGCCATGAATCAGCCGGAGGCGATAGTCAACCCGCGAGTGGTGACAGGTCAGATGAAGTTATTTCATTCTGATATGTCTTCTTCTTGCTTTATATCTGTTCTGGTTGGCCCTGGTGCTACACACTCTTTTATCACCTATAGTATGCTTGAAAACTTTGTTTACCTGTTAGTTATAAGAAGGATAGCTTGTTGTTAGAAACCCCTCTTGATGGTTCCTCTTTGCTTCGAGAAGAGTGTCCATCTTGTGTTTTGTCTTTCTTGGGACATCGTATTCAAGTGGATCTTATACCACTTGATATGCATGGTTTCGATGTTATCCTTGGGATGGATACCTTATAGAGGTATGAGGTTGTCTTGGACTGTGGTTCCAAGCATGCAGTGTTTGATGTTGCTGGAGAGAAGTGGACCTTCCAGGGAGATAGGAAGATTCTTCCGGCGTGTCTAGTATCAGCTTTGGTGGCAGATAAGTTGTTACGATAGGGATGTGAGGCGTTCCTAGCTCACGTGGTGGACACCGTTGTGGTTAACAAGGCGAAAGGTCCTAGTCTTGAGGAGGTGTCAGTAGTTTGAGAGTTTGTAGACGTGTTTCCTGAGGAGTTTCCTGGTGTACCTCCACCCTGAGAGATTGATTTCGAGATCAATCTGGTTCCTGGAACGCAGCCAGTTGCTCAGACAGCGTATAGGATGGCTCCAGCAGAGATGGCAGAGCTGAAGAAGCAGTTGCAAGAGTTGTTGGAGAAAGGTTTTATCCGACCGAGTACATCGCCGTGGGGTGCTCCCGTGTTGTTTGTTAAGAAGAAGGATGGTTCAATGCGGTTGTGTATAGATTACCGGCAGTTGAACAAGGTCACGATCAAGAATAAGTACCCGTTGCCGAGGATAGATGATCTGTTTGATCAGTTGTGTGGTGCTACAGTGTTTTCAAAGATCGATCTACGGTCTGGATATCATCAGTTGGGGATAAAGGCAGATGACATACCAAAGTCAGCTTTCAGGACAAGGTATGGTCATTTCGAGTTTGTGGTTATGCCGTTTGGGTTAACCAATGCACCTGCTGCTTTCATGGATCTGATGAACAGAGTGTTCCGTCTGTTCTTAGATCAGTTTGTTGTAGTCTTTATAGATGACATCTTGATCTATAGTCGGGACAGGCTAGAGCATGAGCAACATCTTCGTCGAGCGTTGACTCTTCTTCGTCAACATCAGTTGTATGCCAAGTTCAGTAAGTGTGAGTTCTGGTTGGCAGAAGTGACTTTCTTGGGTCATGTGATATCTGCTGAAGGCGTCAAAGTAGATCCGAAGAAGGTGGAATCCGTTGCGGATTGGGAACAGCCGAAGACGCCGACAGAAGTTCGTAGTTTCCTTGGTTTGGCTGGATACTACCAGAGGTTTATCAAGGACTTCAGTGTGATCGCATTGCCGATGAAGAAGTTGACCAGGAAGGATGTACCTTTTGTTTGGGATGATCGATGTCAGCAAGCTTTCCATAGTTTGAAGGAGAAGCTGACCAGTGCTCCAGCGTTGATCTTGCCAGAGCCTGGGAAAGGCTATGTTGTTTTCTGTGATGCTTCCAAGAAAGGTTTAGGTTGTGTGTTGACGCAGGAAGATCATGTGGTTTCTTTTGCCTCGCGACAACTCAAGAAGCATGAGGAGAACTATCCGACTCATGACTTGGATTTAGCGACAGTGGTTCATGCGCTAAAGATTTGGAGACACTATCTGTATGGGGAAGTGTGCCAAATCTTTACGGATCATAAGAATCTGAAGTATATCTTTACGCAGCAAGAGTTGAACATGCGACAACGTCGATGGATGGAGTTGATCAATGATTACGACTGCACTATCGAATATCATCCTGGTAAGGCGAACGTGGTGGCTGACGCGCTTAGCAGGAAGTATTCTTCTCTTTCTTTAAAGAAGGCACAGTTGAGTTCTCTAGTATGCCATAGGCGAGATATGTTTGTTTCTCTTCGACAAATGAATGTGCAGATGGAAGTTTCTTTGTTGTCTGGTCTTTTCGCACAGATCCAAGTTAAGCCTACGTTGAGACAGTAGATCAAGATGCACAACAGACAGATGATGCAGTACAGTTGATCAGATCAGAGTTCGGCAGCAACAAGCGTGATGGGTTTCATGAGTCCGAGGATGGACTAGTTTGCTATCGTGATAGGATGGTGGTTCCAGATGCTGAGGATCTGAGGAAGTTGGTACTTGAGGAAGTGCATACGTCGATGTATGCGATGCATCTAGGTGTCACCAAGATGTATCATAGTCTGAAGGACTTGTATTGGTGGCCCGGTTTGAAGAGAGATGTAGCTGAGTTCGTGGCGAGATGTGCGGTGTGTCAACAAGTGAAGGCCGAACATCAGAAGCCGGCAGGAACGTTGCAACCTTTGCCAATACCGCAGTGGAAATGGGATCATATAACCATGGATTTCATAGTTGGTCTACCCCAGACAACTAGGAATCATGATTCCATTTGGGTGATAGTGGACAGATTGATGAAGTCTGCCCATTTCCTACCAGTGAAGACGACGTAGATAGCTGAGAAGCTAGCCCGAGTATATGTGGATGAGATAGTACGTTTGCATGGTGTGCCAACGACGATAGTTTCTGACAGAGGTCCTCAGTTTACAAGTCGTTTTTGGGAACAGTTGCACAAGGCATTGGGGACGCAGTTAAGGTTCAATACAGCTTTTCACCCGCAAACAGATGGACAGTCTAAAAGGACTATTCAGATTTTGGAAGATCTCCTTCGAGCTTGTGTTTTATAGTTTCTAGGCAACTTGGATGTACATCTGAGTTTGATAGAGTTTGCCTACAACAACAGTTATCAGCGGAGCATCAACATGGCTCCTTATGAGGCTTTGTATGGAAGGAAGTGCATATCTCCTTTGTGTTGGTATGAATCAGGTGAGTATTAGCTTTTGGGTCATGAGTTAGTACAATAGACAATAGAAAAGATCAAGGTGATACAACAACAGTTGAAAGTGGTACAGGATAGGCAGAAGTCTTATGCAGATAATCGTCGACGACCTTTGGAATTCCAGGTAGGAGACAGAGTGTACCTTAAAGTCTCGCCGTGGAAAGGTGTGCTAAGGTTTGGACGGAAGGGTAAGTTATCTCCCAGGTATATGGGGCCTTACTCAGTCAGAGCACGTGTTGGCAAGGTAGCTTACGAGTTAGAGTTGCCTCCAGAGTTGCACAGGTTACATCCAGTGTTCCATGTTAGTATGTTGAAGAAAAGTCATCCGCATTCAGGTACAGTGATACAGGCAGTTGAGGTTGAGCTTGATGCAGATGTGACCTACGAGGAAGGTCCTGTGGCGATCCTTGACAGAAGGATCAAGAAGCTGAAGAGGAAGGACCTGGTTCTTGTGAAGGTTCTTTGGCAGCGCCGTGGCGTTGAGGAAGCCACGTGGGAGCTTGGGGAAGAGATGAGGAGGAAGTATCCCTCGCTTTTCTCTTCGGATTTCGGGGACAAAATCCCTTAAAGGGGGTTAGATTGTAAGGACCCTGACCTGCGTTTAGGGTTTACCCTGTTTGTTTTGCTTAACCTTAGTGGTTCGATGCTTGCTAATCACCTTTGAATAGTGATTAGGGTTTTTGTTGTGCCTTGTTGAGAGTTTGAGGGGCTACTTGCAAATAACCCAAGTTTAGGGTTTTGTGTGCAAGTTGGTCATCTTGTGAGATGTTTTCCCCTCTTTGCTTCCTCTAGGGTTGAGAGGAAGGCTTGGGCTTGTTGTTTGAGTTCTTTGGGCCTGAGTTGAGCTTGTTTGGGCCTTGAGATGTGTTGCTTGGGCTTGTTTGAGCTTTGTGTCGGCCATGGCTTGCCTTGTGTCGTCCAAGGTAAGTTTGTGTCGACCTAGGGTGTGGTGTGACGCCCAGTAGCCTATTTGTGTCGCCCAGCAGGAGTTGTTGCTTGTATCGCCCATGTGGATTGACCTTGGTTGGTGACACTTGGTGCATGGCTTGGAAAAGTGTCTTTTGGTGTGCTTATGTGTTGGCTTGAACCCTAGGACAAGTGTCCCTTGGGTGGACGACACTTGGCATGGTTGTACCTTGGTTTCTCCTCCCCTTCTTCCTATATAGGTAGTTATTCTCCTTGCCTTAGTCTTCTTTGATCTTTTGGTCTCTCCTCCACCTCAAGTGCACGATATCCCTCTCCATCTAGCTTGTGTTGGCCGATACACCTTCCTAGAAGAGCTTGGTGGACGATATCTTTGGACCTTGGAGTACCTTGGAGCTTGGAGCTTAAGGCGGGTTGCATAACTTCTAACCCTAATTCCTTTACCTCTAGCAATAACCTTGTTACATGTTAATTGTTAGCTTAGTTCCTTAGTTTTGTACCTTGCTTGAGTTTCCTTTGGTGGCCGATATACCCTTAGGGTTTAGGGTTTCTAGTGATTTAGGGTTTGGGTTCCCTTGAGATGGAGGTTGATGATGACCTAGGGTTGGGCGATATCCCTTGGTTGTGGATGTGTTGGACGATATCCTTGAGGTTGGACGACATGGTTTCCTTTGTCCTTGTGTTGGACGATAGGGTACTCTCTTTGTTGGATGATAGGGTACCTTGTTGGACGATATGGTGTGTCCTTGAGGTTGGCCGATACCCTGCCCATGTGTTGGGTGATAGGGTGAGCAATGGTTTGTTGGTCGATATGGTAGTGACCATGATAGACGATAGGTTCCTCTTGTGATGAACGATGCTCTTGTTCCTCTTTTGGACGATGGGCCTTTGTTCTTGTGGTGGACGACAGGCCTTCCTTTGGTAGATGGTTGAGTTGCACGACATGCAACTAAGTGTAATGACCGATAGCACTGACGGGCGTTGCATCTTGGTGTGTTGGCCGATAGGCCTGAGTGTGACGCGCGACAGAGAGTGGGGCTGTGACGGGCGTCACACCTCTAGTTGGGAGAGTGTTGGTCGTTAGGCCTTGAGAGTGGTTGCACGATATCAGGAGTCCTTCCCTCTCTCCTTTCCTTCTTCTCTCCTTCTCTTTCATGGACGCTAGGGGCTGGTTGTTAGCCTAGGATATCGGGCGTCAGGTGTTGGCTATGACGGGTGTTGCCCGATGGGGTGTGTCACGCGACACGCGCCACTCTTTGCCTTGTGACGGGGCGTTGCGGGCAGAAGGGCTGGGTGCAACGCAGCGTTGCTGCCTTCCCATGCCTAGCCGAGCAAGTTAGCTATAGTGAGGGTTGTGAGGTCTTAGGTGAGGACAGTTAGGTCCTTTGGTGACGGTCCCAAGTATCATGACAGTAGACGCTTATGCATAACCAAATCTCGGTAGTAATACATTACTTAGTAATAATAATAATGACATGGTAGTATTAATGATAGTCATGATGATAATGTTGTTGATAACTAAGATGTCAATAGTGTTGGTGATGTTAGTTGTGTTGATGAATGTGATGCCTTGCTAGTAAGAGAAAGTAATAATAATGATAATGATTGGAATAATGTGGCTAAGTGGAAGTTACATTAATAGTTTGCTTAATGACATAGCAATGAAGGTAATAGTAGATGATGATGCTGATAATAGTAATAATGGTATCAAGAGTAGTAATGACATGATATTAATATGAGTCTTATGCTTACTTATTAATGGTAGTTGCATTGATGGTTGCTTAATGACAAAGATATGAATGATGATAGTGGATGGTAACAGTAATGATTTTGGTAACAATAGTAGTTGCTTTGTATACTCAACAAAATTATTATATAAAGTGAATACCTTGATTGTTTGTATAATCCTGAGATAAGGGTAGGCATGATTATGGTGTGATGTGCTTAACAAGCTTGATCATCAAATAGTGTAATATTGATAAATAGGTTATCTTGAATGATAGCTCATGATAGTGAGCATATTCCTTATGTTGAATCTATGGTTATTGTGTATCCTAACCATGCAGTCGATGTGTAGCCATGAAAGGGCTATGTGACATATGTGATGAGTAACATTACCTTGATATTTGTTCTATGAGATTATATATGTATAACGTGTTAAGTTCCATGATGATGATGTGAGCCTTGAGAGGCATTGACAGTACATGATGAGGGATTGAGATCCCATGGTATGTGATGAACCTGGATGGTTGACAAGAGGCCAAGTGGTAACATGTGATGTTGGATCCTTGTGATGGATCAGGTTGATGTGATTAAATAATAATATAATGTTGTTTACTTTCTGTTATATCTTGCATGTTATACAACTTGGTTGAATCTTGCAATCCATCTAAAAGATACTAATTAATCACAGTGAAATATATCATGTAGTTGCCCTGGCCATAGATCCATCATCGTCAGGACTTGGTGATGGTGAAACAGGTTCTCCTATGGGTTAACCTGGAAGCGCATATTGTTGAATATGTGTAGGTTGCTCCTAGCCTGAAAATGAGGAGGTAAGAGTGTAACTTCGGTTACAGACTCAGATATGTATATAGAGCATGGTGAACATACCCATGGCTCAGGATACGTGATATGAGGAGCATGAATGTGTTCATGGATCAGAGCACGGTGAACAGGCCCGTGGCTCAGTTTTACTAGCGCCGAGACCTGTACCAAGGCGGGCTAGAATGAGGGTAGCCTATGGAGCTGACCCTGTGGCTTAGACCACTTCAACATGTGACTGCGGTCCTGCTTGTGTTGTACTCGTGTACTGACCATGAGGTGGGAGGTCGTGGAGTCCAGTTCTTCCATTGACCTTGTATGGCACCGGCTTGGGTTTCGTAACTGAAGGTTGGATTTGAACGGTACGGTTCAAATCCTCAGGGCATAATAATACGTAATACAGCCGTTTAATACTTATTGCTTAGGATAAACACGAAACATTGGTTGAGGCCTTGTTTGTGTAATATCTTCATTATATGTTGTAGGTTATGTGATAATATGTCTTATCTTGATAAGCAGGTTATGTGACATTATATCTTGTTCTGATAATCATGTTACATAGGGATACATATTATCTTGATAATCATATTCCTTGAGATATATCTGGTTATATGCTTTTGTATAGCGGGTAAGCTTGTCGGTAAGAATAATCTGTTTATTATAGACTGCTCTTGTTATACCTGTTCTTAGTTATCTGGTGTTATAGTTTATCTTGCTGAGGTTCTGTAGTTGCGGTGGGGAGTTATGTTTCCCGCTGGGACAATTGTTCAATTGTCTCACCCCGCTGGTTTAACCCCTTTTTAGATGGTCGAGGTAGACGTGGCCGTGGTCGTGGTGTTGCGGCCGAGCAGCTTGAGGAGCAGTAGAAGGCAAGCGTTGGACATGCTGCTGTTTTGGATGTTTTTTAGTAGAGTCTAGAGTCATCCATGTACTCTCAGGTCCTTGGCAGTGTTTTGACGATGTTTTACGATGAACGATTGATGATGTTGTATATCCTGTTGTTGGCCGGATGTGGGCCTTGATGTATATCAACATGTGGTGATCTCATGAGATGGATAGACAGTTGTTTCAGTAAGTTGTGCACACGTATCAGATCTCGTGTATCTATATATATATGACATGTTTTTGTGCAGGATGAGGACTGAAAAGTAATAGTTCCACAGTTTATCAGTTTTCCGCAATCAGTTTTAATTAACTCGTATTTTCAAAATCTATGGTTATGGTGATTTCCGCACGTTTTCACATAACACCTTGTTATCTATATGATAATGGGATGTGTTGCCACAACTAGGGTAGGGTCCATGATTCAATATGTTACAACACTCCACCCCTTAAAATGATTTCGTCCTCAAAATCTATAGATCCAAACATCAATTATCAACTATACTCCATACCTTAAAAAGGTTAAACCTAACAAGTCAAACTAAACAACTTTTTAGAGCTACCCACATCTTTTAGTTGTGAAGGTTTTAGAGATTTATATGTTTTTCAGGTATCCAACTAAAAGTCGCCATCTAGGGTTGTGTTTTAGGTCTGAGTGTCTCTAACCTATCAACCCTACATGAACATCCAAAAGTCATAGGGTAGGTCAACTACACCTTTATATCAATCCTAGTCACAAACTAGGGCTAGATTCTTCTCAAACTAGAGTTTCTCTTCATTGTGACTTAGTTCAAGAAAACATCGATAAATCTAGAAAAAAAATTGTACATATAGTAATATAATTGAAAATATATTTTCCTTTAAAGAATCATATGATATGAAACAATGGTGAGCTCAAAATCAATGCAGAAACCAAGTCACAATTTTCATAACAAGAATTCCTATTCTTATCCTCAAACCAAACCTTATTGCATAACAAGATCATTATTGGTCAAATCGAGGGTCACAACTCTCTTAGAGCTAACTAGCAAGGTAAAGGGTTCTAAAGGGAGACAAAATTGAAATAGTCAGATTCCGACTACCATGGGCTCTGATACCATGTTGTAAAGAAGCAAAATCACCTCCTTACTAAAAATTTGAAATATCAAACTTCCAATCCAAGCACACTCAGAAGGTATGATGGAGTGGGTGTAAAATTTTCAAATCTTCATATAATGGTAACCAAAAGACCAAAGTATAACAGCGGAAGAAATAATGACTATATTCAATTATAAACAGGGGAATATCTTAAACTTACATCATAAGGATCCATGTAGAGGAAATCTAAACCACCTCAAGATTGTCTCCAAGCTTTAACTTCATAATCTAAGTCCAGGTGAGCATGTCATGTCATCCAAGTCCTCCACCTAGGGTTGGAAGCATACCCCAGCAAAAGAGAAACAATAGGAGACAGCAACAAAGGCCAGTATGTGCATAATAAAAAGCAAATTGAGCAATTTATAAAGTATAAGAGACATCAAAATAAAAAGGCTTCTTCCCATGCAAGAGATAAGGATTACCCAAATTGGGCATAAAAGGAAAGAATCTCAAACATATGATAAAAGGAATACTTTCCATTTAAACAATAACAAAAGTGGTGTCACAAAATCACTCATAAATATTCTAGGGCATAAAACCATAACAACCTTCATGTAGGTGAGATAAACATAGCACTAGAACAACATAAATAACAATTGGCGACCAACCCTCATAAAGTTGAAACCTGATAAAGAATGGCACATAACCAAACTCCCAAATATATTAGATTGGGCCAACCCCCTCATAAAGTTGAAACATGATAGAGAATGGCACATAACCAAATTCCCAATATATTTAAAAATTGGACCAACCCCCATAAAGCTGAAACCCGGGTATGGGGCACATAACCACCATCCCAAAACAAACAATAAGGGCACATAACCCAAAACAAACACAAATTATATTACTCTAGGGCTACTGAGTCATACAACATGCTTAATAGGGAGGCAAGTAAAAAGGTATAGTTGGATATACAATATAATCACCACATAAGTGATCGTCATAAACAACCACCTCAAAGTGGGCATATAGTAACAAATTGAGTTCCATAATGAACAAGGCATAATAAAGATTCCAAAAGAAAGTCAAGAAGATATTATGATCACAAGATCAGTAACAAGTAGGGTACTTCACATGAAACATCATTTTCAAAAGGAAAAGATATGGTTTTTAGTTTAATTGTCCATCGGACCAAGAGAATGAAAATTTAGGCTATTGCTCAATAAATAAAATAGGAGATGCTAACATACATAAGAGAGAATAATTGCTCAATATGAATAGTCAGAGATGCAACATACCTCAACTTCAGAGTTCAAAGTCCAAAGTCACATCTAGGTCCAAGCCTAGGCATCCAAAGAACCTATTAAGCACATATGTGGGATTAGGGTTAGATTTACATAGATTTCACAAACCCTAAAAACCACCTTTTAATCTTCATGTGAAATGGGTTATGAAAACCATGCCACTTTTTAGTATATATCGTTAGGATTCCAAAACATATTTTATTATATTTTTCTGATTTATAATTAATTAGTTATGGTTTTTCCAAGTTAATTCATCATTAATCACATATATTGAAAACACTGGTTATTAATCATTAGATTTGGTTATCAAAACATCTACCCTTAGATAGGTCTTATTTTTCTGATTCCAACGAGTATTTATTTATAATTTTTGGCCATACAGATAATTAGTTATGTATTTTGGAAATCCTGACCAATCAAAATTCAAGGAAACGTCAAATAAGCGAGAGAGGGGCCGCCTGACTTGGCCTAGTAATGAACTGCCAAGTCAAGGGTCAAGCCCACACGGTGGCTGCCAAAGGCAACGAGATTCACACCAAAAAGAAATAAAACAAGCAGTGAAATTATGAAAGTACCCACTCACGAGAATCAAAGTATGCAAGGAGAGCGAGGGTAAAAAGGTAAAACATTAAGGTGTCATTTTCTTTACAAGAACAAAAGCAAACGGGACTCTACAAGTTCGATTCGAAGTCAGATTCTCACCACCATAGTAGATCCCACAAAACTAAACCCTCAGTTGATCTCCTGAGGTCAAACCGAACTCAATCACCCCAGAATCGAGCCGGATGGTGGCCGGATGCGGGGAAAACCACCTCTGCGATCATCAGACAACAGACACCAAACTCAAAAGGGGAAAACGTAATACATGTCTCGATGAACCAATTGAACATAGAAGAGGCTTCACGAGGGAAAAAGGGAGCATACCGAGTCCTCTACATCGATCCCGATGGTCGGGGCATCGACATGGACTCAGAACAGTTGCCGGTGAAGGATGGAGTAGGGGGGACATAGCCTGAGTCCAAAGCAGCCAAACTAAAGTGTGTGATTCATAGATGGGACCTCGACGAAGATCAGGAGACTGACCCTTCATGGTCCGATGGCCAGAGACAGTGAGGAGATGGCCTCAAAGCGGGAAACGGGGGCGCGAACATAGCATGAACAAAGCACCACAGTGGTGCCCCATGGTTGTGGGGGAAGGGTTGACCAAAATCCATCTTTTATAGGATCATTGGGTGTGGAGGAGAGAGAGGATGGTGAGGGCGAAGAAACCAGGAAGGAAATTGAATAGAGAAGAGAGGAATCAGAGAAGGAAACCGGGGAGAGAAACCCCCCATCGCTGCGTGCGAAAATGGAAATAGGAAAGGAAGAAGAGAATTCAGCTATCACTGGATCAAAATCCAAGGGTCAGGATTGAACCTGAGAAAATTGAAATAGGAAAGTTGTAACATCCCATGATTTGAGGCATCGAATAAAAAGATCTTATAAGGAATGATTGGACTACCCATATCACCAAGGTGCACCTCTTTTTCTGGGAGCCCATCTCTAAAGAACTCCATAGTTAAGCGTGCTCAGCTTGGAGTAGTACTAGGATGGGTGACCAGTCGGGAAGTTGATCCTGGCTTGCGCGTCAGTGTGGATAAAGTGCGCAGTTAAGGCTAGTGGTGGTCTGTGGGGCCAGTCGTCATTCCTGAAACTCTACTAGAGCCTTGGGCAGTGGGCCCATACGTTACAAATGGTATGAGAGCCAATTCCCCTCCAGTAGGTGGGGCCCACATAGGCATGGCATGCCAGTCTTGAGCCATGCGGTCCAGGCATGTAGGAAAGGGCTGTCCATGATTGACGTAGCCACCCTTGCGCTGGTGTTCTGTGATTGGGAGCTGGGTGTCCATGGGTCATTGTGGGTCTGCACTGAAATGGGGAAGAGATTATGAGGCCTTATAGTTGAGCCTTGACGAGGACATCAAGAGTCTAAGTGGGGGAGATTGTAACATCCCACGATTTGATGCCTCAGATAAAAAGATCTTATAAGGAATGATTGGACTACCCATATCACCAAGGTGTACCTCCTTTTCCGGGAGCCCATCTCTAAAGAACTCCATAGTTAAGCGTGCTCAGCTTGGAGTAGTACTAGGATGGGTGACCAGTCGGGAAGTTGATCCTGGCTTGCGCGTCAGTGTGGACAAAGTGCGCAGTTAAGGCTAGTGGTGGTCTGTGGGGCCAGTCATCATTCCTGAAAATCTACTAGAGCCTTGGGCAGTGGGCCCAGGCGTTACAAACATCCCTCTTTTCATGAGTAATTTAAAACCTTTAATGTAGTTTTTCTTGAATAATCTTTTATTAAGGGCCTGAATGCAAATAGTCCAATAAAGTACTAATTCTAAGATTACAATGCAAAGAGAGATAAGAGAATGAATCAAAATAAGTTTTTCTTTATTTTAATGTGTTGTAAATAATTGTGTAATAATGATAATATGTCTTCCCTTTTTCTTTTATTAAATAAATCTTAAAGTAATGGAAGAGAAAGAGGAAGAAAAGAAAAAACAATTTGAAATTTAGACATTAATGTGTTTTTCCTTTTTATAGATTTCAAAATAAAGCTTCTAATGTTCATTTTCTCTCTCCTCTAAGAAAAGTGCATAAAAAGGCAATAAATGAGTAGGTCGTGACTTTAAATAAGATGAATAGTTATAAACTCTAATTTTGGAGGAAAATCCCACAAAAGAGAATTCCCCATCTTTTATCTAATTAGTTGCTACACTTAAATTAAGATAAGAAATGAAAATAGAAAACATGAACCAAACATTGAGGAAACTTAAATCTGATTGACTAGGAATATTCTAGACCCTTTGATTAGTCAATGGTCCAAATTTGGACTCATTTGGAGTTTGTTTGACCCTCCAATTAAAATAGGAAAGTTTTGTATATAGTTTGATTAGATTTACAATTAATGCACTTGATTTCATAAGGTCCAGGCGTTTAAATCCTGTCACGCGCTTTCATTTCTCATTCTACTTCTTGGGCACGATCGGACAACCCATGTTGATTTGACTTGCGATCGGACGGTCACAAACCCGTCTCCTACCTCTGTTCGTTTTGGGCAAGTAGGCGCCGAACCAGTGGTTGGATTTCTGCGCGATTTCTCCCTCCTCAGTCATCTGTTTTGCGAGATTATTGTTGTGTTGGCTTCCTTTTTCTCTCCCGCACTTGACTAGCCATAAATCATGAGCTCTCGTGGACTACAGATAAAACACCTCTTAGGGCGTCGCTTCCCCTCTCCGCGAGAATTCACAGCCGCCACCCTAGCCCTCTCCTTTGCCCTTTCAAGCCTCTAGAAGCATCACCAGCCATGATAGCTTCGTCCTCTACTGCCAATTGGGTTCCCTCTAGCCCCTAGCACTGGTACCTACTCCGCCTCCTTCTCCGGTGACTTTGGTTTCACCCGACCTCCTCTGTTCACCACATCCCAATCAAAGGCGCAATAAGCATCCTCAACCTTTGTTATTCATCCTTGTACCATAGCTTTGGCTCGCCGTGTCCCCAGTTGCTGTACCCTGTAGGGGTCGAGCCCCCTTTCTCACTGGCGACTCCACCATGGAGTTTTAGTGGTCCTCCAACCCCAGTTTCACTTCCGTCCGTCTCACCGCACCTCCTAGAATGATTCTCGACCGCCTTTGGGTGCCTTATCGCTTGATGTACCTTGGCCTTCGTCGCGGGGTGTTTCCCCTATTTCCGCATGTTCTCAGTGTGTGCATGTGTTTCTTGGGACATTATCCTCCTTGCGTCTGACCCCTTGGTCTTCATCATGACCTCGCGGTTTTATTTGAATCCTCAATTTATCATCGACCCCCTATAGTGGTGATCTTAAGTGTTGGCCGTGGAAGTAGTGATTTCTGACGACCTTCCTATGGAGCTCCAACGCTCGCCTGAGTTTGGGATCAGGCTCAATGGATTCACCTTGAGACGAGGGATTCGCCCAGTGCCTCTGGTTTCCACAAGAGAGTGCCCTCCTTGAGCTATGATCGGAGGTTCCATCTCCTGTCTAGGCGCTCGACGTCATGTCTAAGGGGGCGGGGGTGGAAGATGCTTGGTGAGTAAATGACCATAATACCCCCACCATGTTAAGCTACGCGTTTCAGTCGCAAGGGCATTTCCGAACTTTCACATTTTTTCCCGCTCCTTTGACCGCTAATCCACCTGGACGAGACCGTGCCTATGTGGTGGGCTCTCATTGGTCCATATGGCATTTATTCAAATTTTGATTGGTCCAAATTCATAAATTCATAATAAATCGCTCGATGCTCAGAAAAATGAGCAAAAATATGTTTTGGAAATGGTTTTTCGAGAGGAATCCAAATATATGCTTTTCAGAGTCTGATTTTGAATCGCCAAACGTTGGTTTTATAGGAAATGGAAATTAGGGTTTTATTTGGTGAATAAAATGTATAATAATGTGATATTTGTTGCAAACAGGATAATTAGGGTTTCTCTGACCCAAGACGTGATTAGGGTTTTACCCAACCTAGGAAGAGAGAGAATTCACCCTCCAAGTGAAAAAGTAAGTGGTCCATGCAATTGAACATAGTTAATTTGTTTGATTTAAAGTATGCATGTATGAATTGCAATGAATGCCATGTTTATGTTATTTAATATTCCTAATTGTCAAAGTCAGCAAAGTTAAGATGTATTGAATTGCATATTATGTATAATATCATCTTCATGAATCTTAATGATAAAGTTACAAATAAGGTTAAATGTAAAGTTAAGAGTTTAAGAGAAAGAAGAAAATGTTAATGTTAAGCTTATATAAGTACCTCATAAGAAAAGAGGCACTTCGGTGCATAAGAGAAGAGGCACCTCGGTGCAACCTAAGAGGCACTTCGGTGCATAAGAGAAGAGGCACATTTGTGCAACCCGAGGTTGCTTATATAGGTTAAGATAAAAGAAATGGATCTAAAAGAAAATTCATGACTTTTCAATGTTCAATGTTTAATGTTAATGCTTATTTTCAGTTTTCAAGTTTTCTTATATTATAACATGTTCAATCCACTTACCATTTGTTTGATGCATGGCTGGGGGCGTGATCCCCACATGTAAGGAGCAAGATTCGGATGGAGAAGCTTTTGACATATAAGAACTAGCTCAAGGAATCCTCAAGATGAAAAGACCTAGTCGGGTGTCATTTACTAAGGCTATCTAAGACATAAATATTATGTAACGTATGCATAGTTCTATCATAAAAATAGATTAGACTTCATAGATGGGCTTGATGTAGTTTCTTTTTTCCAAAAACTATGTATGAATCATATTTTATACAATGTCAAGCGTTCTATTTATTCAAATTGCAAAAAGGTTATCTGCTCAGTGATTTATACATGTGATGAAAAGTGGGGTGTTACAATATGGTATCAGAGCAATTTGGTAAATGGCCACTAGGCAAACATGATTCTCATAGTCACCTCAGAGTGAAGGTGTAAAATTAGGATTTAGTAATAGATTCCCAAGAAAATATGTCATGCCCTAGAATGACTAGAAGAGGAATAGAAGTGATAAGGATAGATGGTTATCTAGTGTCCACCTAAACCTAGATAATGATAACCTCTCCACTCTCATTGGTTATGGCCACCCAACTGAGACTTAAAGAGGAATGTCATGAGCATAAGACCTATCTTGCATTTCTCCTTTCTTACTGGTGCATGTGGTATGGGACATGTGCATTAGTAGGCGAGTGAGAGGTAGCATAGTAAGATCCCACATCTCTGGGTATGTGCCTGATCACCACATATCTAGAAATGTAGGAGTTACCTAAATGACCTAAGATTAGATAGGCATCTGCACCTAGTGATGGGTAGTCATGACAAGGTTGAGTCAAGTGCCTCAAATATGATTATGGGTTGGGTTTAATAAAGCCTTCGGTTGAGAGGAAGACCAAAGTAAAATTTAATCCATGTCACATGAATATTTCATGAAATCTAGATGTCATACATGTATTTTTTTTCAATGCAAAATATTGAACATAATTGAACCTTGAAAAGTAAATTGCCAATGAATGAAAAGGTTAGGTAAACCTTAAGGTGGGTAGTACCCTAGAAAATTTCGAGGACGAAATTTTATTAAGGTGGGTAGAAATGTAACATCCCTCTTTTCATGAGTAATTTAAAACCTTTAATGTAGTTTTTCTTGAATAATCTTTTATTAAGGGCCTGAATGCAAATAGTCCAATAAAGTACTAATTCTAGGATTACAATGCAAAGAGAGATAAGAGAAGGACTCAAAATAAGTTTTCCTTTATTTTAATGTGTTGTAAATAATTGTGTAATAATGATAATATGTCATCCCCATTTCTTTTATTAAATAAATCTTAAAGTAATGGAAGAGAAAGAGAAAGAGAAAGAGGAAAAAAAGAAACAACAAATTGAAATTTAGACATTAATGTGTTTTTCCTTTTTATAGATTTCAAAATAAAGCTTCTAATGTTCATTTTCTCTCTCCTCTAAGAAAAGTGCATAAAAAGGCAATAAATGAGTAGGCCATGACTTTAAATAAGATGAATAGTTATAAACTCGAATTTTGGAGGAAAATCCCACAAAAGAAAATTCCCCATCTTTTATCTAATTAGTTGCTACACTTAAATTAAGATAAGAAATGAAAATAGAAAACGTGGACCAAACATTGAGGAAACTTAAATCTGATTGACTAGGAATATTCTAGACCCTTTGATTAGTCAATGGTCCAAATTTGGATTCGTTTGGAGTTTGTTTGACCCTCCAATTAAAATAGGAAAGTTTTGTATATAGTTTGATTAGATTTACAATTAATGCACTTGATTTCATAAGGTCCAGGCGTTTAATCCCTGTCACGTGCCTTCATTTCTCATTCTCCTTCTTGGGCATGATCAGACGGTCACAAACCCATCTCCTACCTCTGTTCGTTTTGGGCAAGTAGGTGTCAAACCAGTGGTTGGATTTCCGCGTGATTTCTCCCTCCTCAGTCAGCCGTTTCACGAGATTCTTGTTGCGTTGGCTTCCTTTTTCTCTCCCGTACTTGACTAGCCATAAATCGCGAGCTCTTGTGGACTACAGATAAAACACCTCTTAGGGCGCCGCTTCCCCTCTCCGTGAGAATTCACAGCTGCCACCCTAGCCCTCTTCTTCGCCCTTTCAAGCCTCTAGAAGCATCGCCAGCCATGATAGCTTCATCCTCTACTGCCAATTGGGTTCCCTCTATCCCCTAGCATTGGTACCTACTCCGCCTCCTTCTCCGGTGACTTCGGTTTCACCCGACCTCCTCCGGCCACCACAGCCCAATCAAAGGCGCAGTAAGCATCCTCAACCTCTGTTATTCATCCTTGTACCATCGCTTTGGCTCGCCGTGTCCCCAGTTGCTGTACCCTGTAGGGGTCGAGCCCCCTTTCTCACTGGCGACTCCGCCATGGAGTTTTAGTGGTCCTCTGACCCCGGTTTCACTTCCGTCTGTCTCGCCGCGCCTCCTAGAATGATTCTCGACCGCCTTTGGGTGCCTTGTCGCCTGATGTACCTTGGCCTTCACCGCGGGGTGTTTCCCCTGTTTTCGCATGTTCTCAGTGTGCGCATGTGTTTCTTGGGACATTTTCCTCCTTGCGTCTGACCCCTTGGTCTTCATCGTGACCTCATGGTTTTATTTGAATCCTCAGTTTATCATCGACTCCCTATAGTGGTGATCTTGAGTGTTAGCCGTGGAAGCAGTGATTTCCGGTGACCTTCCTATGGAGCTCCAATGCTCGCTTGAGTTTGGGATCAGGCTCAATGGATTCGCCTTGAGACGAGGGATTCACCCAGTGCCTCTAGTTTCCGCAAGAGAGTGCCCTCCTTGAGCTGTGATCGGAGGTTCCATCTCCTGTCCAGCCACTCGACGCCATGTCTAAGGGGGCAGGGTGGAAGATGCTTGGTCAGTAAATGACCGTAATACCCCCGCCATGTTAAGCTACACATTTCAATCGCAAGGGCATTCCCGTACTTTCACATTTTTTCCCGGTCCTTTGACCGCTAATCCACCTGGGTGAGACCGTGCCTATGTGGCGGGCTCTCATTGGCCCATATGGCATTTATTCAAATTCTGTTTGGTCCAAATTCATAAATTCATAATAAATCGCTCGATGCTCAGAAAAATGAGCAAAAATATGTTTTGGAAATGGTTTTTCGAGAGGAATCCGAATATGTGGTTTTCAGAGTCTGTTTTGAATCGCCAAACGTTGGTTTTATAGGAAATGGAAATTAGGGTTTTATTTGGTGAATAAAATGTATAATAATGTGATATTTGTTGCAAACAGGATAATTAGGGTTTCTCTGACCCAAGACGTGATTAGGGTTTTACCCAACCTAGGAAGAGAGAGAATTCACCATCCAAGTGAAAAAGTAAGTGGTCCATGCAATTGAACATAGTTAATTTGTTTGATTTAAAGTATGCATGTATGAATTGCAATGAATGCCATGTTTATGATTTTTACTATTCCTAATTGCTAAAGTCAGCAAAGTTAAGATGTATTGAATTGCATATTATGTATAATATCATCTTCATGAATCTTAATGATAAAGTTACAAATAAGGTTAAATGTAAAGTTAAGAGTTTTAAGAGAAAGAAGAAAATGTTAATGTTAAGCTTATATAAGTACCTCATAAGAGAAGAGGCACTTCGGTGCATAAGAGAAGAGGCACCTCGGTGCAACCTAAGAGACACTTCGGTGCATAAGAGAAGAGGCACATTTGTGCAACCCGAGGTTACTTATATAGGTTAAGATAAAAGAAATGGATCTAAAAGAAAATGCATGACTTTTCAATGTTTAATGTTTAATGTTAATGCTTATTTTCAGTTTCAAGTTTTCTTATATTATAACATGTTCAATCCACTTACCATTTGTTTGATGCATGGCTGGGGGCATGATGCCCACAGGTAAGGAGCAAGATTAGGATGGAGAAGCTTTTGACATACAAGAACTAGCTCAAGGAATCCTCAAGATGAAAAGACCTAGTGGGGTGCCATTTACTAAGGTGATCCAAGACATAAATATTATGTAAAGTATGCATAGTTCTATCATAAAAATAGAATAGACTTCATAGATGGGCTTGATGTAGTGTCTTTTTGCCAAAAACTATGTATGAATCATATTTTATACAATGTCAAGTGTTCTATTTATTCAAATTGCAAAAAGGTTATCATTTATGTGACACCCCCTTGAGTAAAGAGCTTCCGCTCAGTGATTTATACATGTGATGAAAAGTGGGGTGTTACAAAAGCAAGAGTGACTTATCAAATACGATTAAAACTAAAGTGAGATTAATTTAATGTACATATTTTCTCTTTCCTCTTTTAAGGGTTCTATTCTTATCCAAATTAGACCAAACTTGACACACAAGTTAATTTAAACATGTAGATTCCGAATCTATAATTAGATTTCACTTTTGGAAACTTTAGATGTATTATTTAGCATATTCTTTGTTTCTCTTTCCTGATGCATTAATGACACATGGATTATCTAAATTAGGTGAAATTTCATCCACAAGTTAACTTAAGTGTATTGAATACGAATTTGCCTTTAATTCCAACTTTTGGTGTCATGAATTATTTTATTGAGCATTAATGCATTTTATCAACTTTCTCTCTCCTAACATACCATGTTATTACAAAGTTGTCCAAATTAGATGAAAATTGACATGTATTCTTATTTTTATGTGTAGATTACGAATCTAAGATTATTTTTCTCTTTTGAAGTCATTTATTATTTTATTTGATATTTTGGGGGAAAACACTCATCTTCTTTTCCAATTTGAATTAAATGAATTATTATTATGTGAATAAAATGAAACTTGACTCCCAAGGTAATTGGGACCCAAGGAACACGATTTTAAACTTATATTTCACTTTTGGGATTTCTTTTTATGAGATATGCCATATGGCCCATAAGTGGCCCATTAGCTATATTACTTAACCAATTATGTCCTTTATCATTCAAATGAATTATGTGGAATATTAAATTACATTATTCATGCATTAGATTGTTAGGATCATCCTAACCTTAACCTTGTTTGGTCAAACCCAAAAGGTCAAACTACTAGGGTAGGGTCCATGATTTGGTATGTTACAGTCTCACTCCTTATATTCCATTATAAAAGTTACAACATATTGTTGGTATGTGTGCCCAGAAAGCCAATCGTATGATGATTGGAGTGTGGCATTATATACATGATTTGATAACAATAAAGGTAATTTTGTCTATTATGTTTGTCTTAGTCATGAGATGACAACACATACATATTAGATGTCTAATAATGATGTTACTCGATGACATATGTCTTCAAGTACGTGACTTGAATAATGAGATCATATGTATGATAAGAGTACATACACTTTTGTTATGTCCCTAGTCAAATATTATTGTGGAAGCAAAATAGACAACAGTAATACATAAGACTAGAGTGTGTGCTGATTGATGATAGAATCTCATTAGTCATGATATGTGATATCAAGTAAATCATACAAGTACATGTTATCGAACAGTGTATCAGACAAACCCACTATGAGAGTGATACATGAAGACCATGGAATGGTAGTCTAAATCATCTCTCATTGTGATAGTGGTGGTTGTGGTTCTTAGACCTGAAGTCACTACATTCATCACATGTCATTCGGTATACTTTGACATCATCCAACGTAACCCTGAATAAGGATTGCCATAGCGGTGATGATTGGATAGTTGTGACACATGGGGACTGAGTGTGAGTGATGTAGATGGGATTTGTCCCTCCTACATGAGTTTGATATCCATGCCTTCTGATAAGCGCTATTGAGAAATGTACGATCGTACTTGTGTTATTCAATATGTAATATGTGAACTCACATGCATCTCAGATAGTCTACTCTAGTTCAAGGAACATGGATAGAGTGTTGAGAGGATGACGATTCCATACCTCAAGTTCAATATGAATAGTACAGACAAAGGAACTATACAATCACGATAACACTGATCATGGATTGTAGGTTTAAGTTGTTCTCCAAATTTACAAATTACTTGGGTAGCAATAATGTGTGAATAGGCACCGCTCTTTGCTTGTGATGTCATAATTGGTTTTGGACATTCACTGTCAATGTAATTTTGGACCTATAGGGTCACACACATGATATACTTGGATTAAAGGAGTATATTCATAAATGATGTTTACATTGAATACTAAAGATGTTTAGGCATTCAAATAAACAAGTAATTATCTGATTGGACTCAAAATCATCAAGTTCAAGTGTTGAACTAACCGGTTGGAATGTTAGGTTGATTGGGAATTGAATTGGCTGAATTCTGCATGAGTTAGGACACAAACAGATTGGCTCACTGGGTGAACCGATCGGCTCAGGGTTGGTGAGATGACTCATTCATCTAGTGAACTGATCGGCTCAGTCATGCTAACTGAAACTTCTAGTGATTTTCCCAATTTATTAGAATAGTTGATCATTTCACTTTGTTAAATTAGATTAGTATAAGGATTAATTTGGACATTAATTGAAAATGATTTGCTAATTCAATTGTGATTGGGAAACACTGTGAACCAATCAGCTCAGTTGGTGAACCAATTGGCTCAACGTGACAGTCGATCTATTCACTAGTAAATCGATCGATTCACCTGTCGTAGGATGCAAAATTTATGTAAATTCCATACCATTCTACTCCCACACGGACTAGGAGCCCATACACTAACCCCTCCTATAAATAGAGGGGTACTGGGGGGTTCCCAACACACAATTGAGAATTAGTTGTTCTGATAATTGTTGTCTTCTCTGGTTGTGGTAACCAATAGAGAGCCCGAGCAAGTCCAACTCATTAAAGGGAGGGACAACAAGGGAAATAGAGAACAACTATGGGAGAGCATGTCGGTGACTAGTACGCTGACAGAAGGGGACAACTCCTTTTCGTTGGCTTTGGTAGCGCAACGTGGAGTTCCTGGTGTTCTGCGTGGACTACTCTAGAGTCAAGAGATTTCTGCCACTAGGAGAAACTTCATTAACTGCCATCCGTGGTGGTCGGACCAGGAGGCCAGTGGAGACAATTGTTCGAGTGCTCCTGTTGAAGGAGTGAGTTGATGCCTGAAGAAGAAGCACGATGCTACTGCAAGGTAATATCGTTGGACTTGCTCGAGGACCAGGTATAACCTTGCAAACTTTCCTTCCTAGATACATTGTTGTTGATGTGATCTTGCTGTCCAATGGAATTGAGCTATTAATTTTTATTTTTGTTGCCTTATTTGTCACCCCAATTTCCCTATAATGGTATCAGATCCACATCCACTTATGATGTATCTGAGATTTCAGTCAATATGATCAGATTTATTTTATTGCATACAATGCAAATATTAAACTGGTTGATGTATTGATTAATTACCATGTATGCTCCACAAACTTTATATATATATATATATATATATATATATATATATATATATGCAATCTACATGTGTCACCATAAATTTAATTTTGATGGTGAATGTGAAGTATGGTTATGGCCAATAACCCAAGATATGTGTGTGCATGATTGTGGTTGTTTATTCCTGTTGTTACTCAATCTGCGTACGAAGCCTCTTTTTCCTTTCCAAATGTAAATTAATGCTCTTCTTCCTATTTCCCCTCAAATGTAACTTGAGGTTTTCCCTTACACAATGTAATAAGAAATATGATAGTTTTAGCTTATGCATCGTCGTCAGAAGATGTTCTGCACTTGACGAACCGACCAAATTGTGGGACAAATCGAGCATTTAGAGGACTGAGGAGGTCAGATGACAGGAGACGAACTGATTGGCTGGTGGCCCAACCGACCGCCTGGAGCAGTCCAGAGGCCGCTTGGACCTAAGATCTAGATGACCATTTCAAGACACCAAACGACAGACCGGGAGGCTAGCCGATCGGTTCAAGAGTTGAACCGATTGTCCTAGATTGGTTCAAGCAAATGTTTTCATCAACAACAGGTTGCATATGATGTGGATCTTAGGTGGTAGTAACTCCTTGTGGCTCCAAAGAATTACATTAGTATGGCCATAACCATCGATTGTATGTTTTGATTATTGCATGATCTCATTTGTGGTTATAGCATGTATATGATACGTACTAAGTATGTGGTGATTGGTTTTATATATATATATACTTTTATATTAAATCCCTCAGTATAATATTAAGTCTTAGATGCCTTCCATAAGCAACACACATGAAAATCTTGATTGACCAATCATAGGTTACGCCCAAGCATGGTGCTCCGTCCATCTCGTGGAAGTGTGATGGTAGAAATGTAGGTTCTGCCAAGTAGGGTGCATTTCTATCGTGTTGGCTTTTGGGTCAGGCTTAACTGAGTGTACTTAATGGTATTAAGCACCAGAGGCATGCAGATGACTATGGCAAGGAATTGCACATATCATCTATCCAAGAATTATATATGATGCAATTGGCAAAAGTTGCCTACCTTGATAATTGACTATGGATGCTAGAGTGGGCCGGGTAATAGTTGAATTATTTTGGATCTTGGACCACTAGAAGATTGTGTGTTCTGATCTTCCAAATTGATACATGAGGGTTATAAATTTGAAAAAAATAGTGGGGGTGATAATTTATAAAGGCCTAATTAATATTGTTAACTTATCAAATCAAAAAAATAAAAAAGGTTTTGAAAAGTTGAAAAAAATTCTTTTGTAGACAAACACAAACACAAACACATTATAATTATGATCAGTCCTTAAGAAGGACAAAACTAAATGGGATTGACTTCCATGTCTGGTTAAGGATTTTGAGAAGTGTTCTTAATCATGAGAGAAAGCTCTATGTCCTTGAAAGACCAGAGCCAGAACACCACTCCAAATGCGACTAAGGCAGAAATGGGTGCTTACTTGAAGCATGCCAAGGATTCCATAGACATTAAGTACCTTATGATATGCTTAATGAACTACGAGTTGCATGAACAATATGAAAAACATGGAATTTCTCGATATGGCAACACATCCTAAAGAATCTTGTTAAGCATGAAAGTTATAATGTCTCCAAAGCATTGTTTGAGTGTAAATTGACAGAGGGAGATTAGTAGAGCCCCATGTGCTCAATATGATTGGGCATATGGAGAGACTGGGATTTCTCTTAGGTTAAGAGTTGACCATGGATATGATTCTACAAATCATTGCATGAATCATATAGTCAGTTTATCAAATACTTGGCATGTTGATTAATGTCGAAGCACACAATAAGAAGGAAAACTCCATGATGGTGATCAGCGGAAGTGAACCAAGGGCAAAGGCAAGGCCAAGAAGAGTTCTAAGGCTAAGATGAAGTAAGAGTCTTCTGCACCCAATATATGGAGAGGGGTAAATAAAAAGGGATTTTTTTCCTTTCACTTAAATAATTAAAAGGAAGAAAGTGCCACCATTGTCACATCTCTAGACATTGGAAAGGAATTATCCTTTTTGTAGAGGATCTTAAGAAGAATATGGAGGTGGAGATTTCTACTTCAGGACATGAGAAGAAGTAATATGGAACTATACAGAGCAAGAGTTTCTACCACTACAGTTGGAATATATATAATAGAAATGTTGAATTGCTACTATGCACTTCCCCATTACTGAAAACGTCATGTATCTTGTATGGAAAAGAATAAATTGATGTTTCATTTTAAAAGATGAGGTCTTATATGACAATGCCCTATGTCTTATAAAATATACTTGATAGTTGTAGAGTCAAATGTATTTGACACATATATCGAATGACTTGATGACTCAAACATTGAATACCTATAGCATTGTCATCTAGAGCGCATAAATGAGAAATACATTTCTAGAATCCATACGATGGTTATCTAGACTCTTCTGGTTACTGAACCAATAGAGACATGCATATATTATTTGTTGTGCAATATGACAAAAGCATCTTCACTAGATGTAGTAGGAGAGCGACTATTCTATTAGGGCTCATGCATACTGATGTATATATACCTTTTGGAACGGATGCTAAAGGTAGTTGCAGGTACCTCATTATATATTTACTGATGTTATCTAGTAGATACGGAAATTTATATTTAATGAAATACAAGTATGAATCTCTTGAAGTGTTCAAGGATATTGGGAATGAAGTACGTCAGTAACTTGGTAAAAGTATTGAGACACTTTGACGTGATCGATGTTGAAATATTTTAAACTAAGAGTTTGAGTATCTTCTAGGAGATCATGATAATGTATCATGATGAACTCCACCTGAAACACAATGATGTATCATGAGAGTGTATTAGAAAGAAGGAATGACACCTTGTTAGTCATGGTGTGATTATTAATAAAATATAGTTGATCTTCCCATTTCTTTTGGGCTCATGCTTAACACTAAACAATGTACCGTCTAAAATGGTTCAAAAGACACCATATGAGATATGGAATGGGAGGTATCCTGATATATCTTTTATAGTGATTAAGACTGAAATCTTATATAAGAAAATAGTTTCTTAAAAGCTTTTTCCATAAATCACATAAATTTTATTTTGTTGAAATACTACTTTTATCTCAATCTAACAACAAAGGCGTTTGTTGCTAGGATGGTTGTATTCCTGAAGAGGAACTTAGTTCCAAAGGAATCAGTGGGAGGAAAAGTAGAACGTGAAATGTTTGAGACTAATAAGAAAACATTGAACCTAAAGAGGTACAGTGGGAACAAAGAGAATCACAGGTTGTTGTGGAATCTCTAGTTCCTTATGTAACACAATACCTCGTAAGTTCTAGTAGAACATGCCTTGAGCTTGAAAGATTATGACATCATATGGTTAAAATGCAGTGTGTTGGTCATATGTGATGAGTCAACAACCTACCTAGATGTTATTAAGGAGCCAGAATATGTATCATGGCTTGAGTCTATGAGATCCAAGATGGAGCCCATGTAAACCATAAAGGTATGACCTTGATGGATCCACCTGAATGGGTAAAACCTATATGGTGCATTTGGGTCTTTGGAAGAAGACCAACATGGAAGAGTAGTTTGGTTGCAAAGAATTTCAAACAAGTTCAAGGTGTTGAACATGATGAAGTCTTTCACCAATCACCATGGTTAAATCCATTGGGATCATGCTTGTTGTTGTAGCTTGTTATGACTAATGAGATTTGGCATATGGATGTTAAAACCGCATTCCTTAACTAGAATAATTATAAGGATGTGTATGTGACACATCCAAAAGGTTTTATGAATCCAATATTGCAAATAAAGTCTATAAGGTACAAAAGTCAATCTGTGGGTTGAAACAAGCATATCAGAGTTGGAATCTTCTATTTGACAAGACTGTCAAAGGGTTTGACTTTAGTCAAAATGAAGATAAAATTTGTGGTTACAAAAGATTTAGTGGATCATATTTACATTCCACATAATTATGCGGAATAACAACCTTATCCTACAAATGTTAAAACATGACTGGAAACACCTTCTCTATGAAGAGTTTAGGCAAGACATCCTATATGATAGGGATTGAGATCTATAGAGATAGATTTCGAAAGTTTCTTGACCTAAGAAAGAGCACATACATTGGCAAGATGTTGAAGGATTCAACATGTAGGACTCAATGAGAGAGAACTTGTCCATGTTCTATGGAGTTAGTCTCTCAGGAGCCTAGTGTCCCAGTTCTTGTGAAGAACAAGAACACATGGATAGATTCCATATGCATTCACAATTGGATCTATCTTGAATGCAAGGTTACGTATCTCATTATCTCGTTTGTATTAGATACGACGAGATGATATCTAGTTATCTCGCATGTATGGGACATGACGAGAGGATATCTAGTTATCTCATATGTATTGGACATGATGAGAGGATATATATACCTATCTAAAAATCTCATATGTATTGGACATGACGAGAGGGTATATGTTAGATGCTAGTGAGAGTCACTGGATTACCATAAAGAACATCCTTTATTACTTGAAAATCACTAAAAGGATCAGTTCCTCAGTTATGGTAACAAGGAAGAGTTTGGTGTAAAGGGTTACATCGATGCAAGCTTCTAAAATGACAAGTAAAATAATGATCACAATCTATATTTATGTTTGAACTTAAATGAGAACTATAAGCTGGAAAGGGTTATGAGATACAATTGTGTTAATCTATAGTAGAAGCTAAGTATTTCCATGTTATGAGAACAATAGAGGATATTGCATGGATCAAGAAGTTCATATGGGTGAACTTGTGTGAGGTTCCAAACATTGATGACACAATAGAAATACTATGATAACAATGGAGCTACAGGTTAGGCAAGGAATCAAAGATAGCATACTATGGCACTTCCATCTCATATGAGACGTTGTACAATGAAGAGATGTGAAACTTGCAAAATACCGACTTGAAGCAAACCTTGTTATACCCAATATAAAAGCACTTGCACAACATAAATATGATAAACATGTTAAGATCACTCTGAATAAGATTTATGAGTGATTAGACATCAGTGTAAGTGGGAGTCTGTTGGTATGTATGCCCAGAGATCCAATCATATGATGATTGGAGTGTGGCACAAGATACCTCATTTCATAATAACAGAGGTAATTCCATCTATTATGTTTGTCTCAGTCATGAGATGATGACACATACACATTAGATGTCTAAAGAATGATGTTACTTGATGATGTATGTCTTCAAGTATGTGACTTGAACAATGAGATCATGCTTATGATAAGAGTACATACATTCTTGTTGTGTGACTTGTGTCCCTAGTCAAATAATACCATGGTAGCAAAATATACAACAATAATACATAAGTCTAGAGTGTGTGTTGATTGATGAGAGACTCTCATTAGTCATGGTATGTGATATCAAGTCAAGCATACATGTACATATCGGACAGACCCACCATGAGAGTGATACATAGAGACCGTGGAATGGTAGTCGAAATCATCTCTCATTATGATAGTGGTGGTTGTGATTCCTAGACATGAAGTCACTACATTCACACATGTCATTTTGTATACTTTGACATCATCCAACGTAGCTCTGAATAAGCATTGCCATAACGGTGATGATTGGGTAGTTGTGATACATGAGGACTGAGTGTGAATGATGTAGATGGGATTTGCCCCTCCTATAGGAGTTTGATACCCAGGCCTCTTGATAAGCAAGATTGAGAAATGTACAGTACATGAACTCACATGCATCTCAGATAGTCTGCTCTAATTCAAGGAACATGGATTGAACATTGAGAGGATGATGATTCCATGCCTCAAGTTCAATCTAGATATCAAAGACAAAGGAACTATACAATCATAATAACACTGATCACATATTGTAAGTTAAAGTTGTTCTCCAACTTTCCAAATTACTTAGGTAGCAATGATGTGTGACTAGGCACTGCTTTTTGCTTATGATGTCATAATAGGTTATGGACATTCATTGCCAATGTAACTCTGGACCTATAAGGTCACACACATAGGATACACTTGGATTAAAGGAGTATATTCATGCATGATGTTTAGATTGAATACTAAAGGTGTTTAGGTATTCAAATAAACAACCAATTAACTGACTGGACTCAAAATCATCAAGTTCAAGTGTTGAACTAACTGGTTGGAGTGTCAGGTTGATTGGGAAGTGAATTGGCTGAATTTTACATGAGTCAGGACACCAACCGATCGGCTCACTGGGTGAATTGATCGAATCAGGGTTGGTGAGATGACCGTTTCACCTATTGAACTGATTGACTCGGTCATGAAAACTGAAGCTTATGGTGATTTTCTCGATTTATGAGAATAGTTGATCATTTCACTTTGTTCAACTAGAATGGTACAAGGATTAATGTTAGACATTAATTGGAAATAAATTTAAAATTCAATTGCGATTGGGAAACATTGTGAATCGATCAGCTCAGCTGGTGAACTTATCGACTCAATTGTGCCATCTGATCGGTTCACCTATCACATGATGTGAAATTTACAAAAATTCAGGACCCTTCTACTCCCACACTGACTGGGAACCCATACCCTAACCCTTCTTATAAATAGAGGGGTATTGGGGGCTTCCCAACACACACAATTGAGAATCAATTGCTCTGACAATTGTTGTCCTCTCTGGTTGTGGTAGTCAATAGAGAGCCTGAGCAAGTCCTACCCATTGAAGGGAGGGACAAGAAGGGAGAGAACAATAGGGAACAACTGTGGGAGAGCATGTCGCTGACTACTACACCAACACAAGGGGACAACTCCTTCCCGTTGGCTCTAGTAGCACAATGTGGAGTTTTTCGATGGTCCGCGTGGACTATTCTAGAGGAGGGAGATTTTTTCCACTAAGAGAACTCCGTCAACTTCCATATGTGATGGCCAGACCAGGAGGTCAGTGGAGACAACTGTTTGAGTGCTCCCGTTGAAGGAGTGGTCTGCTGTCTGAAGAAGAAGCATGATGCTACTACAAGGGTAATGTTGTTGGACTTGCTCTGGGACCATGTATAACCTTACAAACCTTTCCTTCCTAGATACATTATTGTTGACGCAATCTTGCTGTTCAGGGAAATCAAGCTTTAAATTTTTGATTTTGCTGGCTTATTTGTCACCCCTATTTCCCTATACTGGTATCAAAGCCACAAAAATTCACGGTGTATATGGGATTTAAAATCGATATGATTGGATTTATTTTATTGCATACAATGTGAATATTAAACTAGTTAATGTACAGATCTGATTAATTACCACATACGCTTCACAAACTAATATATATATATATATATATATATATATATATATATATATATATATATATATATATATATATGCAATCTACATGTGTTGCCATAAAATCAATTTTGATGGTAAATGTAAAGCATGCATATGGCCAATAACACTAGATCTATGTGTGCATTGTTGTGGTTGTTTATTCTTGTTGTTACACGATATGTGTACCAAGCCTCACTCTCATTTCCAAATGTAAATTAATACTCTTCTTTCTATTTCCCCTCGAACGTAACTCGAGGTTTTCCCTTATACAATGGAATATGAAATATGATAGTTTTAGTTTATGCATCGTCATGAGAAGATGTTATGCACTAGACAAACTGACCGACTCGTAGGACGAACTGACTATTTGGAGGACCGAGGAGGCCTGACAAAAGGAGGCGAACCAATCGACTTGTGACCCAACCGACCGCCTAGAGTAATCCAGATGTCGCTTGGACCTGAGAACCAAATGACTATTTCAAGACACCAACCGACGGATAAGGAGGCTAGCTGATCAGCTCAAGAGTTGAACTGGTCATCCCATAATTGTTCAAGAACATATCTTTATCAACAAAATGTTGCATATGATGTGGACCTTAGGTGGTAGTAAGTCCTTGTGGCTGTAAGAAATTACATTACTATGGCCATAACAATCACTTATGTGTTTTAATTATTGCATGTTCTCATTTGTAGTTATAACATGTATATGATACGTACTAAGTATGTGGTTATTAGATATATATATGTACTTATATATAAAATCCCTCAATAAAATATTAAGTCTTACATGCCTTCCATAAGAAGCACACATAAAAATCTTGATCTACCAAATGTAAGTTATGCCCAAGCATGGTGCTCCGTCCATCTCGTAGAAGTGTGATGGTAGAAATGCATGTTATGCCAAGAAGGGAGCATTTCTATCATGTTGGCTTTTGGGTCAGGCTTAACTGAGTGTACTTAATGGGATTAAGCACTAGAGACATGCAGATGACTATGGCAAGAACTTGTGCGTATCATCTATCCAAAAATTGCATATGATGCAATCGGAAAAAGTTGCCTACCTGAATAATTGACTATGGATACTGGCTTTGGTAGGGTAATAGTTGAATTGTTTTCGATCTTGGCTCACTAGAAGATTGTACACTGCAATCTTCCAAATTGATATATGACGGTTATCAATTTGAACAAAATAGTGAGAGAAATAATTAACTAAAGGGCTAATTAATATTCTTAACTTATCAAATCAAACAAATAAAAAAGCTTTTGAAAAGTTGCAAAAAAAATTGTAGACAAACACAAACACATTATAATTGCGATCAATTCTTATTAAGGAGAAAACTAAATGAGATTGACTTCCATGTCTGGTTAAGGATTTTGAGAAGTGTTCTCAGTCATGAGAGAAAGCTCTATGTCTTTGAAAGACTAGAGCCAGAACAACCCACTCCAAATGCGCCTAAGGCTGAAATGGGTGCTTACTTGAAGCATGCCAATGATGCCATAGATATTGAATACCTTATGCTATGTTGTATGGAATATGAGTTGCATGAACAACATGAAAATCATGGAAATTCTCTAGGTGCTAACACATCTCAAAGAATGATGTGAAGCATGAAAGGTATAATGTCTCCAAAGCATTGTTTGAGTGTAAACTGATAGAGGGAGATCCAGTAGAGCCCCATGTGCTCAATATGATTGGGCATGTGGAGTGACTGGGATTTCTCTTACGTTAAGAGTTGACCATGGATATTATTCTACAAATCATTGCATGAATCATATAGTCAGATTATCAAATGCTTGGCATGTTGATTAATGTCGAAGCACGAAAGAAGAAGGATAAATCTGTGATGGTGATCATCAAAAGTGAGTCCAAGGGAAAAGGTAGGGCCAAGAAGAGTTCTAAGGCTAAGATGAAGTCCAAGTCTTCTACACTCAATATATGGAGAGGGGTAAGTGCAAAAGGAATATGTCCATTTCACTTAAATAATTAAAAACAAGAAAGTGCCACCATTTTCACCTATTTGGACATTGGAAAGGAACTATCCTCTTTATAGAGGATCTTAGGAAGAAGATGGATATATATATATATATATATATATATATATATATATATATATATATATATATATTATATAAACACACACATACACACCTATCTAGGAATCTTGTATGTATTGGACATGAAGAGCGAGTATATGTCAGATTCCAGTGAGAGTCATTGGATTACCATAAAAAACATCCTTTAGTACTTGAGAAGCAATGAAAGGATCAGTTCCTTGGTTATGGTAATAAGGAAGAGTTGGATGTAAAGGGTTACATTGATGCAAGCTTCTGAAATGACAAGTAAAATTAATGCTCACAATTTATAATTATGTTTGACCTTAAATAAGAATTATAAAGGGTTATGAGATAATGACAATTGTCTAAATCTACAATAGAAGTCGAGTATCCCTGTGTTATGGGAACAATAGAGGATATTGTATGGATTAAGAAGTTCATATGGGTGGACTTGTGTGAGGTTCCAACCAATGATGACACAGTAGAAATACTATGACAATAATGGAGTTGTTGGTTAGGCAAGGAATATCAAATAGCATACTACAACACTTACATCTCATACAAGACATCATACAATGAAGAGATGTGAAACTTGCAAAATATTGTCTTGAAGCAAACTTACAAAATATCAACTTGCAAAATATCATCCAATGTAACTCTGAATAAGGATTGCCATAACGGTGATGATTGGGTAGTTGTGACACATGGGGACTGAGTGTGAATGATGTAGATGGGATTTTTCCCTCCTATAGGAGTTTGATAGCCAGGCCTCTTGATAAGTAAAACTGAGAAATGTACAAGCGTACTCATGTGATTTCATATGTGACATGTGAACTCACATGCATCTCAGACAGTTTGCTCTAGTTCAAGGAACATAAATTGAATGTTCAGAGGATGACGATTCCATGTCTCAAGTTCAATCTGAATATCAGAGACAAACTATACGATCATTATAAAAATGATCACAAGTTGTAGGTTGAAGTTGTTCTCCAACTTTCCAAATTACTTGGGTAGTAATGATGTGTGACTAGGCATCAATCTTTGCTTGTGATGTCATATTTAGTTATGGACATTCACTGCCAATATAATTCTAGACCTATAGGGTCACACACATAGGATACACTTAGATTAAAGGAGTATATTCATGAATGATGTTAGATTGAATACTAAAGGTGTTTAGGTATTCAAATAAACAACCAATTGATTGACTGGACTCAGAATCATCAAGTTCAAGTGTTGAACTAATTGGTTGGAGTGTCAGGTTGATTGTAAATTGAATTGGCTGATCTCTGTATGAGTCAAGACACCAACTGGTATGCTCACTGGGTGAACCGATCGACTCAGGGTTGGTGAGACTACAGGTTCACCTAGTGAACCAATCGGCTCGGTCATGCCAACCAAAGCTTCTAGTGATTTTCCCGATTTATGAGAATAGTTGATCGTTTCACTTTGTTCAATTATACTGGTACAAGGATTAATGTTGGACATCAATTGGAATTGAACTGTGAATTCAATTGCGATTGGGAAACACAGTGAACCGATCAACTCACTGTGCCAGCTGACTGGTTCACCTATCGCAAGATGAGAAATTTATGAAAATTTCAGACCCTTCCACTCCCACATAGACTGGGAACCCAAACCCCAACCCTCCTATAAATAGACAGGTACTTGGGGACTTCCCAACATACACAATTGAGAATCAGTTGATCTAACCATTGTTTTCCTCTATGGTTGTGCTAGTCAATACTTTGAGACCCCTAATGTTGTTTAAATGATTGAACAAGCTTAATTATCATAATTGAGTGCTTTAAATACTAATCTAACTTTTTGAGGTGTTTTTTATATCTTATGATAAGCTTAAGTTTCAAGTTTAGTCCAGTTTGGACATTGTTTGAGCAAGTTATGCAATTTTATGCACATTTTGGACTTTTATGCAATTCACCCAAATATGAGGTTTTACTTGAAATTTGTCACATTAATTATGATCCTTAGATGTTTTCTTATCATTATTGAGCTTGTTGGGCCATGGATCACCTAGTTATACCTTGGTTTGGTGGTGTTTCTCTTCAATGGTGACTTAGGGTTTTACCCCTTCATAGATGAGCTACCTTTAGGATCCATCAATCAATGATTCCCCTATTTGGTTGACATCCTACGGTCACCAACATGTGGCAACAACTTGTGGTCTTCCTAGAAGGCCTTAGTTCAATGGTTTTCTAGTTTTGGTTCACTTAAAAAGGATGATCAAACGATGGTTTGTCACCTAGTAAGCTGGGGTTTTGAGAACTAATGGTTATTATGTGTTGGAAATCGATGGACACCCTGGGAGGTCATCATTCAATGCTCTAGAAGACTCCCAAAACTGGTGTATCTATTGCTTGCATTGTTGTGGAAGCTCTAGCCATGGACACATGGAGAGCTACTAGGGCACCTCAAACTTCTTCTCTCCCTTATCCTTAACCTTTATATACCTGTCCTTAAGCTCACAAAAGAAAATTTTGTCCCCTTATCTCTTCCCTAATGTTAGAGCTTTGTCTTTCCCCTGATTGGTGGAAAAGGAGGTACCCAAGGCAAAAGAAGACCGCCGATCATCTTGTTGAAGCTTCTAGGGTTCACATCTACCCTCATCTAGGGTTTGTGGAGCCCTCTTTTGGTGAACTTTACCTAAAATGTAAGTATCTCCTTCTTTCCTTCATTTCTTTTACTGTTCTTAGTACTCCTACCTTCTTCCTAGATGGAACTATGATTTTCCATGGTGAAGCTTGCTCTAAAGCTCATAGAACCTACCTTTCTTGCTCCTTCTACCTAGGGTTTGCTTCTTTAGTGGAGAAAGGTGCTAGTTGGATGAGTTCAGAGCTAATGCTAGGGTTTTCTACCCTCCTTGCTTGATTTTTCTTCTGTTTGGGATCTTATATTCTTCCTAGAGGCTATGTTTATAGCCCTCTTCACGTTTATGCTTACGAATAGCTTGCTTACTCAACTTCTTGCTCTAAAACGATGATCTAAGCTTAGATAAGATATGTTTTCCTAGGGTTTCAATTTTAATGTTTTTTCTTGATTAGTTACCAGATCTAAATGAACCTAAAACCAGGTGTAAGATCTTCCTAAGGTATAGGAAAACTTAGATCAGGTTATATGGCAAATCGATGGGGCTTATACTTAGATTTTAAGTTGTTTTCAACTTTATACATGAACCGATGGATGATCTTACACTAGAAAGAAAGGACACAGGAAGGACACACCTCTTGCAACACTGAGGGGCCAACTAATAGGTTTTCTAACAAAAAATTATCTCTCCTATGACTAATAGACAAAAGACAATTGTTAAACACCTCACGAGTAACTAAAGAGTGTGTTGTACCCGGGTCAACCAAAATAGATACAAAGCAAGAAGAAGACAAATCAGAATAAAATAACTCCATCTGACATGTCACGACCCGCGGGTTGACCACCGCCTCTGGCTGACTCATAGCATAGAATTTCATTGTTGCATGTTGCCGTACCCTTCCTGTGCTACCTTGAGCAGACGAACCCACCTGAGACGCCTACCCACGTCCTCGTCCTCCTACACTGCTGCTATATTACTGGTATCTCTATGACCCTGATGACTCTACCTCAACTGTTGGGTCACCTCATCATCTCTCACTGGACACTCCTGCTTCAGATGACATGTTTGCCCACACTTGGAGCAAATCAGGTATGTAACTATGGCCTAGACAACCCCGTCACCAACACTGATGTGGTGATGTGAGCTCTAGCAGGTGGAAGACTATAGCCACTGCCTCTACTTGCTAGCCATTGTGTTTGAGCATTGTACCTCTGTGGTGCTGGTGGTGCAGAAAACCTCAGCTTCTTAAAGCCACCTGATGACTACCCCTAGAACTATGCAGACCTCTTTCTGGCACTCGTCTCCCACTTGTCTTCATAGACCTCTCGATTCGTCTAACATACTCCACAAACATGATAAACCTCTCCCTATTCTCCAAGACAACAACTGGGGTAGACAACTCTACATTCAACCCCTTCTCAAAATTACATATCCTCTCATCATTCGTGGCAGCCATGTGTAGACAGAACCAAAGAAGTTCCATAAACTTGGCATCGTACTCGTTGATCATCATGGATCCCTATCGGATCCACTCAAACTGGATGATCTTCTCATCCAGATACATCTGCGGGAAGTATCGACTGATGAACTCACGTCGGAACTCCTCCCAACCAACTGCCACTCCTGGTCTCTTCTCCTCTTCTATGGCCCACTAATGTCTAGCACTCCCCTTCTGAAGATACAACACATGATTCACATTATCAGCTTCTGGGATGCTAAGGATCTTAAAAGCTTTCTCGAGACCAGTAAGCCACAGATCTGCATCTATCGAATCAGCTATCCACACATATTCCACCACTCCAACACGACAAAGTATCTCAAAGGTCTTCCCAGTTCTTGAATATTCCACATTGGGAACTGGTGCCTTAGGCTGAGGTGTGGGCACCCTATCCACCATGTGTGTCATCTAGTCATAAACTACCCAAAAAGAGACTAAAAGGCAGGGTTTTCAATTATGGCTAGGTTAAACTGGGACCCTCAGGCACCCAATCTTCTTGTACCTAGTTCCTTGCACCTCATCTTGGTGCATTGACACTACTCTCAGCAGTGTATTCTTCATGTTCTCCAGACATCCTTAAGCTTTCTTCTTCTTCTTCATAAGAAGAAGTCACTATAAGACAAACCGGATGACACAAGAACAGACACAAACCCTAGTCCTAAGTCCCTATAGACTCAATGAACCTAAACCTATGATACCATCCATTGTGACACCCTTTGCCACACAAAATGAGATTACTAAAAGCCAAAGAGCGGAAACCAACACTACTATGGATTACCAAAAAAAAACCACTGGAAATTAAAACTGATAAGGGTAAGTCACAACATCAAAAATCTTATCACAAGGAGATCTAAAGATGCTTGTCATCTGCATTATATAACCTGAAACAACATTATGTACAACATGGTGCACAAAAGTACCACCTGTTACATGCGATATATGTTCCACTTACATCAACCCGTATAACATCCAACTATACAACAAGAGGCAATAAAACCCAAAACTCTCATCGATGTCATCATCAATAACATGAGCAGAGCCATATACAAAAACTACCCCCAAGTACCTAAGTGTACATGGACGAATCTAGGACTCTAACAACAAAATATTAGCAAGCAACACTCTAACCTCAGCATCTACTATCCTTCTTGCTACTGCTCGACCTCCATAGCATGATCTCTACGTCCTCATCCATGGCCACCTAAAAGATATGGGAAATTGGTGTGTTTTTAAAACACAATATAATAAACTAGAAATAGACAGTGCCCAAGGGGAGAGTTAACACCACAACTACTAGATATCTACGACGCTTTCTATCCCCAACAATGATGCCAGAAAGCTTGGTGTGTCTCTGCCAATGGTGTTACACACTACTCAATTGGAGTTTGAATATATGCAACCCCGCGAATAGAAACACATGGTGGCATCACTTTCAAAATTTATAAGGACCTATATAAGCAACCTACTTCTACTGAAATGCTAAACCGCAAGCACATGGGGTTGTGTCATAGTATAGGTAAGGTGGTAAGTATAGGATCGATCCATAGGGAGAAAAGAGGATGCTAGAGCTAGGTTAGTTTTTGGGCTAGGGTCCTACTACAGAGTCTAGGGTTAAGGGTTTTAAGGTTGTTTTGTTAATTACACTAGAGATGAACAAGTAAGCAAATGAAGGCAAACAAACAAGATTAAAACCAAAGTTAACCCTAGATAGTTAATTCTACTAAGCTAGAAAAGACAAGGAAAGGTAAGAAAAGAACAATCTACACTAAGGCAAGCAAGGAAAGATCTACACTACACTAAGCTAGCAAATAGGATAAAAGAGCAATTAAAGATCTAAACTAGTAAGAGCAAAGCAAGAACAAGGCAAGAAGCTAACTAAGCAAGTAAAGAGCTAACTAAGCAAACACTAGCTAAGCAAGAAGGAAATTAAGGCTTGAAAGTAATTAAGGGAAATGTGGGTTGTTAAGGGGATGCACTTATGAATTAGGTTGGGGTGACATGTGAACAAAATGGTTTCATTTATATTATCAAACCAAACAATAAACTAGAATCTAATGAATTATCCTAAACTACTAACTGTCCATGGATATGCTAGGTTGTATATAGGGGAATTAGTCCCTAACACCCCCTGCTACCCTTGTGAGGCTCAATTGGGTTAGGGTTTAGGTGTAATTCAATTAGAGTCCAAACAAGCCTAGGTTTCTAGGTTAGATGGTTTTAGTGTGATTAGGGGATGAGATAGTAATGGGAGTGGAAAATGAGGTTTTAGACCTCACATCACCCATGTTCTATCCTTGAGAAAGCTCTAAGATAATCATACTAAATTCATCTAAACTAGCTACTTAGATCTCTCAATTTGAATTAGTAGAATTGATTAGCATGTAGGAGGATGGGTAGCTAGCTAGGGATCCATGAATTGGACCTAGGAGCAAATCCCAAAATTCACACATACAAGCAATTTCTCTAAATTCCTAGGTGATTTCAAGCACAAACCAACAAGAAATTCATGAAGAGTGAGATAAAAATAGAACATAATTATTAGAAAATAAAATTACCATGTTTACATATCATTTTCCCCAACATGGTATCAAAGTAACATTTTGACCCCCAAACACCCCACCCAAGGGGCCTAACTACTCATGGAAAAATGCAAAATACAAAAAGAAAGGAGAAAGAGGTAGAAGAAGCCATGGGCTTGGTGTAGATGGAGCAATCCTCCACTTCAGCTATTGCATGATGTCCTCGTCCTTCTTCCAAGGTGCAAGAGCATGGGATGAAGGTGGAATTGGGTCAAAACACTAGGACACTAGGGTTTTAGTGGTGGAAATGGTGAAATGGAGTGGAATAGAGGTGGAAATGGAGTGGAATGGGTGCAATGTGAAAATGGAGAGCTAGAAAGTTGTAGAAGGTAGCTAACTGCATGCTAGAGCCACCACCTAGGTATATATAGGTGTGGGGGAAGCAATAGGTCAAGTGGGGGGAAAGTGGGAAATGCAGTGCAAAAGTAGTTAGGTTTTTGTGAGTAGCACGACCATGGTGGGGTGGGGTGAGAACGGTCATGGTGGTGTGGAGCTATCGTGGTGAGAAATGGGGAAAAATCACAGGAACTTGTTCAAAAATATACATAATGTAGAACGACCGTGGTGGTCACCATGGCCGTGGTGGCTTGGAAAACACTACATGTTCTTGGCTCCACGGTCGTTCTGCATCAGTTGTCACACAGTCGTGGAAGGTGGCACGTTCATTCTGGGTTAGTCCACCATAGCCATTCTGAGTGGCACAGTTGTGGCGATTCTAGCTTTGCACTGAGGTGACTTTGTTGGTTTTGGATGAGCCAGCATGGGTGTTGAGATAGGGTTGTGAGGCGTTCTTGGCACATATTCTAGATATTGAGGCAAGGAGTCCTAGTATTAAGGAGGTGTTGGTTATCAGGGAGTTTGAGGACGTGTTACCTAAGGAATTCCCCAATGTTCCCCCACTCCAAGAGATTGACTTTTAGATCAATCTAGTTCTGAGAACACATCCAATAGCTTAGACATCATACATGATGGCTTTAGCAGAGATGGCCGAGTTGAAGAAATAGTTGTAATAGATTCTTGATAAAGGTTTCATCAGACCAACTGCGTCACCATGGGGCACTCCAGTGCTGTTTGTAAAGAAGAAGGATGGGTCTATAAGGCTGTGCATAGACTACAGACAGTTGAACAAGGTGAAGATAAAGAATAAATATCCTTTGTCAAGTATAGACGACCTATTTGATCAGTTGCGTGGTGTGACCGTGTTCTCAAAAATAGACCCGAGGTCAAGATATCATCAACTGAGGATCATGGAGGATGACATACCTAAGTCAGATTTTAGGATGAGGTATGGTCACTATGATTTCGAGGTTATGTCATTCAGGCTAACCAATGCACCAACAATGTTCATGGACTTGATGTTGGTATGTATGCCCTGAGAGCCAATCATGGGATGATTGGTGGGATACATTAAGATTGATTTGATAAACATCAAAGGCAAGCTTCCAATTCTTTCTTGTTCAGTCATATGAGATAGTGATAGAACAGATTGAATGTCTAGAGAATGACAGTACTCAATGATGTATGCTTTCAAGTTAAGGACCTGAACGATGAGATCATATGGATTCTAAGAGTTTGTACATTCTTGTTATGTCCCTAGTCGGATGTCATTGTGGAAGGTAGATAGACAACAATGACACACAAAACTAGATTGTGGTGTTGGTTGATGACTGAATCTCATTAGTCATGATATAGTGATATCAAACCAAACACATAGGTACTTGTTAGAGAACAAGTGTACCGGACAGACCCACCGTGAGTTTGACACATGGAACCATGACATGGTAGTCACAGTCAGTACTCACAGTGATGGTGGTGAGTGTGATTCTTTGACCAGAAATCACTACACTCAACACATGTCGTTGGGCACACTTTGACATCATCAAACGCAGTCCTGAAACATGGGTTGTTATAAAGGTGATGATTGGGTGGCTTTGACACATGGGGCTTTTGAGGGGTGAGTGATAGATATGGGATTTGTCCCTCCTGAGGGAGTTTGATATCCAAGGCCACTTGATGAGTAGGATTGAGATAGGTGTGAGCACGCATGTGTGAATCAGTATGTGATATTGATGTCATACATATCTCGTTCAATCTACTCTGAGATCAAGAAAGTGAATGAACGTTGATAGGATGACTGTTCCATGCCTCGAGTTCATTCGGGATATCAGTGACAAAGGAATTATACATTCGCTGTAACACCATTCACAGATTGTAGGATTGAAAGTTGTTCTCCAACTTTCGACTTTCACTTGGGTAGCACTGATGTGTGACTAGGCACCGCTCTTTGCTTGTGAAGTCATAAGTGTTATGGACTTTCACTGCCAACGTGAAATGGACCTACAGGGTCACACACAAAGAATTTAACCTGGAAGAGGAGTTTTGTCCACAAGCAATGTTTAGATTGATTACTAAAGGAGTTTAGTAGTTCAATTAAACACTCAATCAATTGATAGCTCAATCTCATAATGTTCAAGGTGTTGGACACATTGATTGGAGTATCAGATTGATTGAAATCGCAATTGACTGATTCTGCACAACCTGTACTCCCAACCGATCATCTCATGTGATGAATCGGTCGGCTGAGCTTGCTGAACCGGTCGGCTCAATTGTTGAGCCGATCGACTCAAGGTCAGGGTGAACCGATTGCTTCAAATGTTGAAATGATCGATTCAACTGGTGCAACCGAGCAAGTTGGGAAAGTAGGATTGGTGAGAATTTTCCTTTCATTTCAATTGCCCAATTTGATTGGGAAATAGGATTGGTATTCGATACCAATTAGAAATAAAAGAAGGAAAGTCAATCGGGAACCGACCAGGACCACCAACCGACCGGTTGAGGTGTCCCAACCGACCGGTTCAGGTCCCCAACCGACCGTTTCAGTTATGAAATGATTGGTTCAGGTTGCGAGTTGGTTGCTTTTGTGGAAAATCTCGATCACTTCTACTCCTGCTTTTAGTCCCGCATTTCCCGGGATGGAGAACCCTGTCCCATGACCCTCCTATATATATATATGGGTATTAGGGGCTTCTCAAAGTACAACTCAGTGCAACCAGTTGCTCTGGAAAGTTGTCGTTCTATCTGGTTTTGGTAACCGAGAGTGAGCCCGAGCAAGTGCTACCCGCAAAGGGAGGTGCAACAAGGGAAAGACAACTGCAGTTGCAACTGGAGGCAGGAGAGTGTGTTGGTGACTAGTAAACAGGAGGGTGTGACTCCTTCCAACTTCTTGTGGGATAAGGAGTGTGGAGTTCCAGGTGGTCCGTGTGGACTACTTCAGAGGCGGGAGGTTTCTGCCGCTCAGGAGGATAACTGTCAATCCCGACAGTCCCGGCGAGAGGAGGAGTTGTCAGTCTCGGTGTGACTAGGAGTTGCACAGACATCGTCTAAGACCAGAGTTGAAGACCGCACAAGGCGTGAGGTATTGCCGCCGAGCAAGCCTCAGGACAAGGTATGATTCCACAAACCATCCTTTCCTATTATATAGACGTTGACGCGTTTCCTTGTTCCGGGTTTGGGAGAGAAAATTTTTGTTTCCGCTGCCTTCTCTGCCTCCACTAAAACCCAACAGTGGTATCAGAGCCACGTCAACTGCTCTATATTTTAGGAATATTGATATGATCGATTTTGGTTTGTCGCCTTTATTTATTGCATACGATACAAATAAAATTGGCTTTATGCATGTCCAATCCTAAATCCACAAATCCCAATTACATATATGATATGTATTATTAATGCACTCAATACGCGTTGCCCTTAAACGAGTTTTATGGTAGATGTATAGTGTGGTTATGGCCAATAAACCCTATCTGTGTATGGTTGTATGTGGTTGCTTGCATCTCGGTCTACGCATCGATCTTCCTTCTCCTATTCCTGATGTAACTCGAAATAATTCGAGAATTCTTTCCTACCTTTGCTCCCCCTGAATGTAACTCGGGGTTTCTCCTTTTATACAATGTAAAATAGGATAGAATTTTATTTCCTATTATGTCGAAGACCGGCGGACATCCTGACGACAGCTGAGACGATCGGTTCAAGGTGTGAACTGATCAGTTGACGTTCCAGACGATCGGTTCAAGGCATGAACCGATCAGTTGATGACCGGTTGGAGGAGCGAGACGAGCGGGTGGTGGCCATGACGAGATGCACGATGACCAGGCGAACCGATCGGTTGGAGGAGCCAACCGATCGGCTGGTGGCACGCAGACGACCGGGCCAGGACGAGCAGTCATTCATATGATGAGTTGATCTACTCAGAAGGAAAAGCACAGGGTTCATCTTGTACAGGTTGCATGTGATGTAGACCTAGATGACCGTGATTCCTCTTGGCTTGAGGAATCACATTAGGATGGCCATAATCATCGCTTTTATCGTTTTGCATGTTTTCTGTGGGATATAGCATGTATATGATACATACTGTGTATTATGGTGATTGGATATGTATATGTATATAAAAACCAAATCCCTCATTAAAATATTAAGTCTTATATGCCTTCCATTAGCGGCACACATGAAAATCTCGATCGACCAAGCGTAGGTTACGCCAAAGTGTGGTGCGCTGTCTATCTTGTGGAAGTGTGAAGGGTAGACATGTAGGTTCTTCCAAAGCAGGGTGCATGTTTACCGTGTCGGCTTTTAGGTTAGACTAAACTGGTGATTCTTAGAGCGTCTAAGCCCAGAGGCAAGGAATTTTTATGGCAAGGTGTTGCGCATGTTTATTCATCAAGAGTTTCATATGATGCAATTGACATGATGGCCTACCTAAATAGTCAAGATTGTGGGCGATCAGCCAAAGCTGACTCATGACTTGATGAAATATGGATCTTGCCCACTAGAATATTGAACGATGCAATCTTTTGAATTGATGGTGAGGGCTATCAATTTGAAGTAAAATAGTGGGAGCGATAAATAATTAAAGGCCTAATTATATCGTCAAATTTTCAAATCAATCAAATAAGTCAAAAGAGTTTTGGACTAAAATTGCATATATTTCCTTTTGTTAAAATAAATGGTTAATCAACAAATCACTTTATTTGTGATCGGTCTTTGAGACCAACAAATTAAATGGGAATAATTCCACGATTGGTTAGGACGATGAGAAGTGTTCTCAATCAAAGAGCGAGAGCTCTAAGTCCTAGTTATACCAGAACCAGATGAACTCGATCCCACCACATCAATGGCTGAAAGTATGCTTATGGAAGCATACCGAGGATGACATTGACGAGGAGTGCTTGATGTTGTGTTATCTGAACTATGAGTTGTAGAGACAACATGAGACATATGATGTCTCCAAGACACTGTCCTAGTATGTCATGACATAAGGAGATCCAGTAAGGTATTCACACACTCAATGTGATTGGGTATGTGGAAAACCCGACTAAGAAGGATTCCCTCTGAGCCAAGGGTTGGCTATTGGTATGATACTGCAAATGTTGCGAGGATCATACAATTCATGATAAGCTACAACATGAACAACTTTGACAAGCGTTGACAGAGTTGTTGGACATGTTGAGGATAATAGAGGCAAAGATGAAGAAAGAGAAACCATAATCTTTGACGTGATCAAAGAGAAAGGTAATTCTTAAGGGCAAGGATAAGGGCAAAGCAAAGAAGTGTTCTGATGCTAGCCAACAATCCAAGCCGTCTTCAGCCTCAAGGCACATGGGGAAAGGGTGTATGAGGGATTGCCCTCTACATCTGGAAGAACAAAAGAAGATGAAGGGAGGGGATGGTGATCTCCACCTAAGGTATCATGAAATGAACCGCTTCTTTATCTGAGGTATATGATACCAAGATATGGATCTATCATATATGATATGCAAGATCCGCAAAGAAGTGATGGCCTTTGTGAAAGGACCAAGAAAGAAGTACCCATCATTGGAGCAAGTGTTGCTGCCATAGATAGGAGTATCTTTCAATTTATTTCAGCCTAAAAGGCACGAAATAGAGTTGAGAACTGCTATTTCAAATATTGACAATAGATAGAAACACTTTATTTTTGCATATTGTATGACAATGATGGCAATTAATACAGTTGATGTTTCAATCTTAAAGATATGATCTTTTTGGCAATGCCTTGTTTATCTTGTGATACATGATATGCATAAGATAAAATGATACCTAAAAGTTATAGATAACTCAAACAATCAAATTAGCATCAATCATGAGAAATTCATTTCTAGTTTCCATGTGATGGATAAATCTAGACTCTTTTGGTTAGAGAACCAGTAAGAGACATGAATATCTTGGACATGATTAATCAATCTTCACTAATGGTAGTGGGAGAATGATCATCCAATTAGGTATAATACATGTGATGTATTTACATACCTATTGGAGTAAGTGCTAATACTTCAAATGGTGTTTAGAGAAATACCAATATGAATATCTTGAAGTGTTCAACATTATCATAGATGAAGTGCAAATTTGGTAAAGTGTTAATTCTTGATGAGGTCAATGAATGAAATACTTGGACCAAATGTTTGAGATCCTTATGAGTGATTATGATAGTGTATCATAGTGAACTCATGATTAAGGCATAGTGATGTCTAAATCAAGAAGGAATCATACTCTAAGGAGTTAGAGAATGATTATCAAATAACTGAATTCTTCTTAATAAAAGAATACCCCACACTAATAAAGGACATTAAGAATCACAAGGAGTTGTGAGTTCTTATATCCTTGACAGATACACCTCAATTATCTATGTGATTAGTTGTTCATGTGATGAGTCAACTATCTAGATGAATATGAGGAACCAAATTTTGAGTAATGGTTTATGACCATTGCATCCTAAATGACATCCATATGAACCATAAGGTATGACCTTGATGGTAGCACTCATTGGGATGAAATCCATAAGTGCGAATAAGTCTTAAATGTTAAGACACATGGATAACATTTTGAGAAGGATGATGCTTGTTGATTGCAACTTAATGACTAAGACATTTGGCATATGGATACTAAAACCGCATTCCTGTGAGGAATAAAACAAGGATGTGTACGTGACACAACCTATAAGGTTTATGAATCCACTAATGCAAATGAAGTCTATAAGTTACAATGGACTAATCAATGTGATTGATTGAGTACAAGCAACTCAGAATTGGATCTTTACTTTGATGATATAGTCAAAGGGTTTGACTGATATGTCAAAGATAAAGAAGGGATCTGTGATTTAGTGGGAGCGTGTTCACATTCCACATATTGATGTGAAATGGACATGTTCTAGAATGGAAATACAAAAGTGGAAATTATCTTTAAGGAAGATAGAGATGTTTCCTATGTGATCGGAATACAGATCTATAGAGATAGTTCTTGAAAACCTCTTGACCTGAAAAGAGAAAGCATACATTGGCAATCTGTACTGAAGGGTTCAGTATGTACAGATTCAGTGGGAGAAAACTTGTCCATGTTACATGGAGTTAGTATCCCAAGGCCAAGTGTCCAATTCTTATGAAGAATGGGAACACTAAGGATATATATGAATCTATCATGTATGTAATCATCCCATTATCTTGCATGTATCAACATGGCAAGAACAATATGCATTCATCATCTTGTATGTAGGACATGTCAATATGATGTGCTCATCCTGATAACTCGTATGTGGGACATGACGAGTGGATGACTGTCTACTTCCAGTAAGGGTTACTGGAATACCATGAGAACTTGATAAGTACTTGAGAAGTACTACTTCTATGGAGATAAGGAAGAGTTCAATGTAAAGAGTTACATTGATCCGAACTTCCAAAAGGACAGAAAATTAATCGCAAAATATATATAGGATATATAAAAGTGAAAGTTTGTTGATAATTGGAAATGTTCCAATAAAGCCGTTTAAAAGGAAATGCTGAGTATCCGTGTGTTAGAGAACAACAGTGGATACTATATGGATCTGGAAGTTCATGAGATGAACTTATAGATATTTTGGTCATTGATGATAAGTATGGAATCCTTGATCATGCAATGTGGCTAAAGGTTAGCAAAGGAATACTAGATCGCATATTATGGCAACTCCATCTCATACGTGTAACGTACAGCGAAGCGATGTGAGACATGCAATTTATACTGACTTTGGCAAGGTGTTTCCATTACTCACTATGTTGGCACTAGAACACAGTAACATGTGGGACATGTTTTTCAAGATCACTATAAATATGATTCAAGGGTGATTGGCTCGCAGTGCAAGTGGGAGTCTGTTGGTATGTATGCCCTGAGAGCCAATCATGGGATGATTGGTGGGATACATTAAGATTGATTTGATAAACATCAAAGGCAAGCTTCCAATTCTTTCTGGTTCAGTCATATGAGATAGTGATAGAACAGATTGAATGTCTAGAGAATGACAGTACTCAATGACATATGCTTTCAGGTTAAGGACCTGAACGATGAGATCATACAGATGCTAAGAGTTTGTACATTCTTGTTATGTCCCTAGTCAGATGTCATTGTGGAATGTAGATAGACAACAATGACACACAAGACTAGATTGTGGTGTTGGTTGATGACTGAATCTCATTAGTCATGATATAGAGATATCAAACCAAACACATAGGTACTTGTTAGAGAACAAGTGTACCGGACAGACCCACCGTGAGTTTGACACATGGAACCATGACATGGTAGTCACAGTCAGTACTCACAGTGATGGTGGTGAGTGTTATTCTTTGACCTGAAATCACTACACTCAACACATGTCGTTGGGCACACATTGACATCATCAAACGCAGTCCTGAAACATGGGTTGTTATAAAGGTGATGATTGGGTGGCTTTGACACATGGGGCTTTTGAGGGGTGAGTGATAGATATGGGATTTGTCCCTCTTGAGGGAGTTTGATATCCAAGGCCACTTGATGAGTAGGATTGAGATAGACGTGCGCACACATGTGTGAATCAGTATGTGATTTTGATGTCATACATATCTCGTTCGATATACTCTGAGATCAAGAAAATGAATGAACTTTGACAGGATGACTGTTCCATGCCTCGAGTTCATTTGGGATATCAGTGATAAAGGAATTCTACATTCGCTGTAACACCATTCACGGATTGTAGGATTGAAAGTTGTTCTCCAACTTTCTACTTTCACTTGGGTAGCACTGATGTGTGACTAGGCACTGCTCTTTGCTTGTGAAGTCGTAAGTGTTATGGACTTTCACTACCAACGTGAAATGGACCTGCAGGGTCACACACAAAGGATTTAACCTGGAAGAGGAGTTTTGTCCACAAGCAATGTTTAGATTGATTACTAAAGGAGTTTAGTAGTTCAATTAAACACTCAATCAATTGATAGCTCAATCTCATAATGTTCAAGGTGTTGGACACATTGATTGGAGTATCGGATTGATTGAAATCGCAATTGACTGATTCTGCACAACTTGTACTCCCAACCGATCGGCTGATGTGATGAACCGATCGGCTGAGCTTGCTGAACCGGTCGGCTCAATTGTTGAGCCGATCGGCTCAAGGTCAGGGTGAACTGATTGCTTCAAATATTGAAACGATCGATTCAACTGGTGCAACCGAGCAAGTTGGGAAAGTAGGATTGGTGAGAATTTTCCTTTCGTTTCAATTGCCCAATTTGATTGGGAAATAGGATTGGTATTCGATACCAATAAGAAACAAAAGAAGGAAAGTCAATCGGGAACCGACCAGGACCACCAACCGACCGGTTCACTTGTGAACCGACTGGTTGAGGTGTCCCAACCGACCGGTTCAGGTCCCCAACCGACCGTTTCAGTTATGAAACGATCAGTTCAGGTAGCGAGTTGGTTGCTTTTGTGGAAAATCTTGAACACTTCTACTCCTGCTTTTAGTCCCGCATTGCCCGAGATGGAGAACCCTGTCCCATGACCCTCATATATATAGGGGTATTGGGGGCTTCTCAAAGTACAACTCAGTGCAACCAGTTGCTCTGGAAAGTTGTCGTTCTCTCTGGTTTTGGTAACCGAGAGAGAGCCCGAGCAAGTGCTACCCGCAAAGGGAGGTGCAGCAAGGGAAAGACAACTGCAGTTGCAACTGGAGGCAGGAGAGTGTGTTGGTGACTAGTACATTGACAGGAGGGTGCGACTCCTTCCAACTTCTTGTGGGACAAGGAGTGTGGAGTTCCAGGTGGTCCGTGTGGACTACTTCAAGGGCGGGAGGTTTCTGCCGCTCAGGAGGACAACTGTCAATCCTGACAGTCCCGGTGAGAGGAGGAGTTGTCAGTCCCGGTGTGACCAGGAGCTGCACAGACACCGTCTAAGACCGGAGTTGAAGACCGCGCAAGGCACAAGGTATTGTTTCCGATCAAGCCTCGGGACAAGGTATGATTCCACAAACCATCCTTTCCTATTATATAGACGTTGACGCGTTTCCTTGTTCTGGGTTTGGGGGAGAAATTTTTTGTTTCCGCTGCCTTCTCTGCCTCCACTAAAACCCAACACTTGATGAATAGAGTGTTCCGGCTATTTCTTAATCAGTTTATGGTGGTCTTCATAGATGACATCTTGATATACAGTTGTGAGAGCCAACATCATGAACAACATCTCCATCATGCATTGACAGTGTTGAGGACGCACCATCTTTATGCCAAGTTCAACAAGTGCAAGTTTTGACTGAAGGAAGTAGCTTTTTTGGGGCATGTGATCTCTGCTGAGGGAGTTCATGTAGATCCCAAGAAGGTGGAGTCTGTGATAGGCTGGGAGCAGCCGAATACGCCAACAGAAGTGTGCAACTTTTTGGGTTTGGCAGGCTACTATAGGAGGTTCATTAAGAACTTCAACGCTATCACTTTTCCCTTAACAAATTTGACCAGGAAAGACGTGTCATTCATCTGGGATGACAAATGTCAATGTGCTTTTCAGGCTTTAAAGGAGAAGTCAACCAGTTCATTGGTGTTGGTTCTGTCTGAGCAAGGGAAAGGATACATAGTCTTCTGTGATGTGTCTTGGAATGGCTTGGGTTGTGTGCTGATGCAGGACAAGCAAGTGGTTTCTTTTGCTTCCTGACAGCTTAAGAAACACGAGGAGAATTAACTGACACACAACCTAGAGTTGGCTGCTATGGTCCATGCTTTGAATGTCTAGAGGTACTACCTTTATGAAGAGAAGTGTCATATCTTCACGAATCATAAGAACATGAAGTACATCTTTTCACAATAGGAGCTGAACATGAGACAACGATGTTGGATGAAATCAATCAAGGACTATGACTACACGATTTATTACCATCCAAAGAAAGCTAATGTTGTGGAATATGCATTGAGTAGGAAGTCTTCATATTCGCCAATGGATAGAGCCCAATTGAGTTCTATGATATGCCACAAGAGACACATGTTGGTCTATTTGTGTCAAATGAACATGTGGTTAGAGGTGTCGATACTAGTAGGTTTGTTGGCACAGTTGCAGGTGAAGCCCACATTGAGATAGTATATCAAAGAGGCATAGCAGGGTGATAATGTGATACAACATATTAGATCAGAGTTTGGTAGAGAGAAGTGTGATGACTTCCACGAGTCAGATGATGGGACTATTTGTTACCATGGTAGAGTAGTGGTTCATGATGCTGATAATCTAAGAAAAATGGTGCTGGAAGAGGCTCACTCATCCATGTATGCTATGCACCCAGGTATCATAAAGATGTATCATAATATGAAGGATATGTATTGGTGGCCTGGTTTGAAGAAGGACGTGGCTGAGTTTGTTGCGAGATGCACTATGTCAGTAGGTCAAAGTTGAGCATGGATGTTACAACCATTTCCCATACCGTTGTGGAAATGAGATCATGTGACTATGGACTTTGTGGTTGGTATGCCTAGCACAACCAAAGTTCATGATTCCATTTGGTTGATCGTTGATAGATTGAATAAGTTAGCACATTTCCTTCCTATGAAGACAACATTTATAGTTGAGAAGCTTGCATAGATCTATGTGGATGAGATAGTGAGTTTGCACGGTGTTTTAGCTACCATTGTGTCCGATAGAGGTCCTTAGTTCACGAGTCACTTTCGAGAGTGACTGCACCCAACTTTGGGTATGTAGTTGAAGTTTAGAAATGCTTTCCACCCACAGACAGATGGTCAATCTGAAAGGACCATTTAGAGTCTGGAGGATCTATTGAGAGCCTCTGTTCTTTAGTTTATAGGTAGTTGGGACATACACCTCAGTTTGATAGAGTTTTCTTACAACAACAACTATTAGAGTAGCATCAAAATGGCACCGTATGAGGAGTTGTATGGGAGGCATTGAATGTCTCTGTTATGTTGGTATGAGATAGGTGAGTTTCAGCTTCTTGGTCCTGAGCTTGAGCAACATATGACAGAAAAGATCAAAGTGATTCAATGGTAGCTAAAGGAAGTACATGACAGATAGAAGTCATATACAGATAACTGTTGTAGACCTTTGGAGTTCTAGGTAGGAGGCAAAGGGTATCTTAAGGTCTCTCCTTGGAAAGGTGTTCTGAGGTTTGGGAAGAAGGGTAAGTTGGTTTCCAGGTTTATGGGACCTTACCCTATGGTGGCACGTGTTGGGAAGGTTTCTTACAGGTTGGAGATGCCACCTAAGTTGTACAAGTTGTATCCAGTATTTCATGTGAGTATGTTGAGGAAGTTTCTTCCTGATACAGAGTTAGTGCTGCATCCAATGGAGGTGAAGCTTGATGAGGACATGTATTACATGGAAGGTCCAATGTTGATCCTTGACAGGATAGTGAAGAAGCTAAAGAAGAAATTTATAGTGCTTGTGAAGGTTTTGTGGCATGGCCATGGTGTTAAGGAAGCTACATGGGAGCTTGAGGAAGATATGAAGAGGAAGTACCCCACTCTTCTCTCTTAGGATTTGGGGGGCAAAATCCTTGTTAGGGGTTTATGGCTTGTAAGGACCCTGACCTGAGTTTTGGGGTAACCATGTTTGCTTTGTCTTGATCTTGTTCTTAGGACCTTGATTTAATCTTTTGAGATGTGATTAGAGCTTGTGGAGAGTTTAAGTTTCCAGTTTGAGCTGGTTTGAATGATGTTTGAGCTTTCTATGCTAGTTTTGGTGCAAATTGTAATTTACCCAATATAGGGGTTGATGTGCAATTTTCCACCTCTAGAGTGTTCCTTCTCTCTCTTGGATTCATGAGAGAGAGTGTGGTTCTTTGGGGCACTTTGTTTGACCCTTGTTTGGTGTTGGGTTTTATGGGAGGCAGAGAAGCAACGGAAACAAAAAATTTCTCCCAAAACCCAGAACAAAAGGAATCACGTCAACGTCTATACAATAGGAAAGATGGTTTGTGGATGCATACCTTGTCCCGAGGCTTGCTCGACAACAGTACCTCGTGCCTTGTGCGGTCTTCACCTCCGGTCTTGGATGGTGTCTGTGCAGCTCCTGGTCGCACCGGGACTGAAGACTCCTGGTCTCACCGGGACTGTCAGGATTGACAGTTGTCCTCCGAGCGACAGAGGTCTCCTGCCTCTGCAGTCATCCACACGGACTGCCTGGAACTCCGATCTCCTTGTCACACAAGGAATCGAAAGGAGTCGCACCCTCCTGTTGGCGTACTAGTCGCCAACACACTCTCCTACCACCAGTCGCTTTCTGTAGTTGTCCTTCCCTTGCTGTGCCTCCCTTATCGGGTAGCACTTGCTCGGGCTCTCTCAGTTACCAAAACCAGAGAGAATGACAACTTTGCAGAGCAACTGGTTTGCACTGAGTTGTACTTTGAGAAGCCCCCAATACCCCTATATATAGGAGGGTCATGGGACAGGGTTCTCCATCCCGGGCAATGCGAGACTAAAGCAGGAGTAGAAGGGTTCGAGATTTTCCACAAAACAATCAACTCGCAACCTGAACCGATCGTTTCACAATTGAAACGGTTGGTTGGGGACCTGAACCGGTCGGTTGACACCTCAACCGATCGGTTGGGACCCATGAGCCGATCGTTTCACTTCTGAACCGGTCGGTTCGTGGTCCTGATCAGTTCCCGATTGACTTTCCTTCTTTTGTTTCTAATTGGTATCGAATACCAATCCTTGCTCCAATCAAATTGGGCAAGTGAAACGAAAGGAAAATTCTCAACAATATTACTTTCCCAACTTGCTCGGTTGCATCAGTTGAACCGATCGTTTCAACACTTGAAGCAATCGTTTCACCCTGACCTTGAGCCGATCGACTCACCACCTGAGCCGATCGGTTCACCAAGCTGAGCCGATCGGTTCATCACATGAGTCGATCGGTTGGGAGTACATATTGTGCAGAATCAGTCAATTGCAGTTTCAATCAATCCGATACTCTAATCAATCAGTCCAACATCTTGAACACTATGATATTGAGCTATCAATTAATTGAGTGTTTAATTGAACTACTAAACTCCTTTAGTAATCAATCTAAACATTGTTTGTGGACAAAACTCCTTTTCTAGGTTAAATCCTATGTGTGTGACCCTGCAGGTCCATTTCACATTGGCAGTGAAAGTCCATAACACTTATGACTTCACAAGCAAAGAGTGGTGCCTAGTCACACATCAGTGCTACCCAAGTGAAATAGAAAGTTGGAGAACAACTTTCAATCCTACAATATGTGAATGGTGTTATAGTGAATGTATAATTCCTTTTTCGTTGATATCCTGAATGAACTCGAGGCATGGAACAATCATCCTATCAACATTCATTCATTTCCTTGATCTCAGAGTAGACTGGGTGAGATGTGTGTGACATCAATATCACATATTGATCCACACGTGCATGCACATGCCTTTCTCAATCCTACTCATCAAGTGGCCAAGGACATCAAACTCCCTCAGGAGGGACAAATCCCATATCTATCACTCACCCCTCAAAAGCCCCATGTGTCAAAGTCACCCAATCATCACCTTTATAACAACCCATGTTTTAGGACTGCATTTGATGATGTCAAAGTGTACCCAACGACATGTGTTGAGTGTAGTGATTTCAGGTCTAAGAATCACACTCACCACCATCACTGTGAGAGCTGACTGTGACTACCAAGTCATGGTTCCATGTGTCACTCTCACGGTGGGTCTGCCCGATACCTTGTTCTCTAACAAGTACCTATGTGCTTGGTTTGATATCACTATATCATGACTAATGAGATTATGTCATCAACCAACACACAATCTAGTCTTTATTGTTATTGATGTCTATGGTTATTTCCACAATAACAACCGACTAGGGACTAAACAAGAATGTATACTCTTAACATCCACATGATCTCATCATTTAGGTCCTTAACCTAAAAGCATACGTCATTGAGTAAGAAACATTCTTTAGACATCTATCATGTTACACTATCATCTCAGAAACAGTTTAAACATATAGATAGGAAATTGCCTTTATTATTATTCAAATCATTTACAAAGTATCCCATTACAATCATCATATGACTTGCTCTATGGGCATACATACCAACAGACTCCCACTTACACTTAGAGCCAGTCACCAAGGAACCTCAGTCCTTGTGACCTAGCATGACCATCATGCTTCTGCTGAGAAAGCGCCTTAGTCAGTGGATCGGCTATGTTGTCTTCAGTTGGTACTTTGAAAATCTTCACATCTCCTCGCTGTACGATCTCTCATATGAGATGGAAGCACCGCAGTATGCGCTTGGACCGCTGATGTGATATGGGTTCCTTAGCTTGTGCAATAGCTCCATTATTGTCACAATAAAGTGCAATTGCATCACAGCTACTGGGAACTACACCAAGTTCAGAGATGAACTTCTTGATCCACACAGCCTCCTTTGCTGCATGTGAAGCAGCAATATACTCAGCCTCTGTAGTAGAATCGGCAACTGTTTCTTGCTTGGAACTCTTCCAGCTCACAACTCCATTATTAAGGCAAAATACAAATCCTGACTGTGATCTGTAATCATCTTTATCAGTTTGGAAGCTTGCATCGGTGTAACCCTTTACAACCAGCTCTTCCTCGCCGTCGTAAACAAGAAACTGATCCTTAGTCCTTCACAAGTACTTGAGGATGTTCTTCACGGCTGTCCAGTGAGCATCCCCGGGATCTGACTGGTATATGCTCGTCATGTTGAGAGCATACGAGACATCTGGGCATGTGCACAACATAGCATACATGATGGATCCGATGGCTGATGCATATGGGATCCCATTCATACGCTCCCTATCTTCACAAGATTGGGGACATTGAGCTCTAGAGACGGTGACTCCATGTAGCATGGGGATGTTGCTTCTCTTTGAGTTCTCCATGCTGAACCGCTTCAGCACTTTGTCGATGTACGTGCTCTGACTCAGTCCGAGAAGCCTTCTAGATCTATCTCTATAGATCTTAATTCCTAGAATGTAGGATGCTTCTCCTAAGTCCTTCATTGAGAAAGTATTCCCAAGCCAAGTCTTTACCTTCTCTAAGGCTAAGACATCATTCCCCATCAAAAGTATGTCATCCACATACAATATAAGGAATGTGGTTGAGCTCCCACTAACCTTCTTGTACACACAAGGTTCATCTTCATTTTGAATAAAGCCAAACACTTTGACTTCCTCATCAAATCAAATATTCCAACTCCGAGATACTTGCTTCAATCCATAGATTGACCTTTGCAACTTACAAACTTTATTGGCATTCTTTGGATCTATAGAACCTTCAGGTTGTGTCATGTACACATCCTCATTTATATTCCCGTTAAGGAATGCAGTTTTAACATCCATCTTCCAAATCTCATAGTCATAATAAGCTGCAATAGCAAGCATGATCCTGATGGACTTAATCATGGCAACTAGAGAAAAGGTTTTGTCATAGTCAACACCTTGAACTTGTCGAAATCCCTTCGCAACCAATCTGCCTTTATAAGTTTGCACATTGCCATTCATGTCGATCTTCTTCTTGAAGACCCACTTGCACCCTATGGGTTTTACCCTTGGGGTGGTTCCACCAAAGTCCATACTTTGTTGGAGTACATAGATTCCATCTCGGATCTCATGGCTTCAAGCCATTTCTCAGAATCTGGTTCTTCTATAGCTTCTACGTAGGTAGTTGGATCATCATCTATGATCAACTCACCACCTTCCTGAGTCACAAGGTATCCAAACCTCTCAGGTTCAAGGCGGGTCCTACTAGATCTACGAGGTCCTTGTGTTACCTGAGGAGACTGAGATTCCACAACACCTTGTGAATCTCCATCTTCCTCTTGTACATCTACCGGTTCTATGTTTTCTCATTGGGCTTGAACCTCTTCAAGCTCTATTTTCCTCCCATTGCTTCCTTTGGAAATAAATTCCTTCTCTAGGAACACAACTGTCCTGGCAACAAACACTTTGTTGTCAGTAGGGTGGTATAGATAATATCCCCTCGTTTCCTTGTGGTATCCAACAAAATAACATTTATCAGATTTGGGTCCAAGCTTATCAGGAAACATTTTCCTAACATAAGCCTCACAACCCCAAATCTTCAAAAAAGACAAATCGGGATGCTTCCCAGTCCATATCTCATATGGTGTCTTTTGAACCAATTTAGATGGTACTCGGTTAAGTGTAAACGCGGCGGTTTCAAGAGCATGACCCCAGAAGGAAATCGGAAGATCAGCAAAACTCATCATTGATCGCACCATATCCAACAATGTGCGATTCCTTCTTTCGGGCACACCGTTATGTTGTGGTGTTCCAGGCGGAGTCCATTGTGATACAATACCACGGGCTTGCAGAAGGTCCTCAAACTCTTGGCTTAAGTATTCTCCACCTCGATCGGATCGAAGTGCCTTAATACTTTTACCAAGTTGGTTCTATACTTCATTCATGAAATCCTTGAACCTTTCAAGGGTTTCTGACTTATGCTTCATCAGGTACACATAGCCATACCTACTGAAATCATCAGTGAAGGTAATGAAGTACTGATACCCATTTCTGGCATTAGTTCTAAAAGGCCCACATACATCAATATGTATGAGTCCTAATAGATCACTAGCTCTCTCACCTTTACCTGAAAAGGGAGTCTTGGTCATCTTGCCCAACAAACAAGATTCACATGTCTCTATTTATTCATAATCAAAAGAGTCTATATAACCATCTTTATGGAGTCTAGAAATGCACTTCTCATTTATGTGCCCTAGACGACAATGCCAAAGATATGTTTCGTTTGAGTTGTTGAGTTTTTGCTTTTTGGTGTTTACATTGTATAGACCATAAGACAACTTTAGACCATCAAGTATAGACCATAAGACATTGGGGCACTTCCATAAAAGATCCCATCTTTAGAAATGGAACAATTTCCATTCTTAATAAGAAATTCAAATCCATCCTTGTCCAAACAAGAGATGGAAATGATATTCCTATTTATGGCAGGTACATAATAGTAGTTCTTCAACTCTATTATTAGCCCACTAGGTAGAGTTAACTCATAGGTTCCTACAGCACTGGCGGCAACTCTTGACCCATTGGCAACACGTAGTTCTGTTGATATGTATGCCCTGAGAGCCAATCATGGGATGATTGGTGGGATACATTAAGATTGATTTGATAAACAACAAAGGCAAGCTTCCAATTCTTTCTGGTTCAGTCATATGAGATAGTGATAGAACAGATTGAATGTCTAGAGAATGACAATACTCAATGATGTATGCTTTCAGGTTAAGGACCTGAACGATGAGATCATACATATGCTAAGAGTTTGTACATTCTTGTTATGTCCCTAGTCGGATGTCATTGTGGAAGGTAGATAGACAACAATGACACACAAGACTAGATTGTGGTGTTGGTTGATGACAGAATCTCATTAGTCATGATATAGAGATATCAAACCAAACACATAGGTACTTGTTAGAGAACAAGTGTACTGGACAGACCCACTGTGAGTTTGACACATGGAACCATGACATGGTAGTCACAGTCAGTACTCACAGTGATGGTGGTGAGTGTGATTCTTTGACCTAAAATCACTACACTCAACACATGTCGTTGGGCACACTTTGACATCATCAAACGTAGTCCTGAAACATGGGTTGTTATAAAGGTGATGATTGGGTGGCTTTGACACATGGGGCTTTTGAGGGGTGAGTGATAGATATGGGATTTGTCCCTCCTGAGGGAGTATGATATCCATGGCCACTTGATGAGTAGGATTGAGAAAGGCGTGCACGCATGTGTGAATCAGTATGTGATATTGATGTCATACATATCTCTTCCAGTCTACTATGAGATCAAGAAAGTGAATGAACGTTGACAGGATGACTGTTCCATGCCTCGAGTTCATTCGGGATATCAGTGATAAAGGAATTATACATTCACGGAAACACCATTCACGGATTGTAGGATTGAAAGTTGTTCTCCAACTTTCTAGTTTCACTTGGGTAGCACTGATGTGTGACTAGGCACCTCTCTTTGCTTGTGAAGTCATAAGTGTTATGGACTTTCACTGCCAACGTGAAATGGACTTGCAGGGTCACACACATAGGATTTAACCGGGAAGAGGAGTTTTGTCCACAAGCAATGTTTAGATTGATTACTAAAGGAGTTTAGTAGTTCAATTAAACACTCAATTAATTGATAGCTCAATATCATAATGTTCAAAGTGTTTGACATATTGATTGGAGTATCGAATTGATTGAAATTGCAATTGACTGATTCTGCACAACCTACACTCCCAACCGATCGGTTCATGTGATGAACCGGTCGGCTGAGGTTGCTGAATCGGTCGACTCAAGTGTTGAGCCAATCGACTCAAGCCCAGGGTGAACCGATTGCTTCAAGTATTGAAACGATCAATTCAACTGGTGCAACAGAGCAACTTGGGAAAGTAGGATTGGTGAGAATTTTCCTTGCGTTTCACTTGCCCAATTTGATTGGAACAAGGATTGATATTCGATACCAATTAGAAACAAAAGAAGGAAAGTCAATCGGGAACCGACCAGGACCACCAACCGACCGGTTCACTTGTGAACTGACCGGTTGAGGTGTCCCAACTGACCGATTCACTTGTGAAACGATCGGTTCAGGTTGCGAGGTGGTTGCTTTTGTGGAAAATCTCGAACCCTTCTACTCCTGCTTTTAGTCCCGCATTGCCCGGGATGGAGAACCCTGTCCCATGACCCTCCTATATATATAGGGGTATTGGGGGCTTCTCAAAGAACAACTCAGTGCAACCAGTTGCTCTGCAAAGTTGTCGTTCTCTCTAGTTTTGGTAACCGAGAGAGAGCCCGAGCAAGTGCTTCCCGCAAAGGGAGGTGCAGCAAGGGAAGGACAACTGCAGTTGCACCTGGCAGTAGGAGAGTGTGTTGGCGACTAGTACGTCAACAGGAGGGTGTGACTCCTTCCACTTCCTTGTGGGACAAGGAGTGTGGAGTTCCAGGTGGTCCGTGTGGACTACTTCAGAGGCGAGAGGTTTCTGCCGCTCAGGAGGACAACTGTCAATCCCGACAGTCCGGTGTGATCAGGAGTCGTCAGTCCCGGTGTGACCAGGAGCTGCACAAACACCGTCAAAGACCAGATTTGAAGACCGCGCAAGGCGCGAGGTATTGTCGCCGAGCAAGCCTCGGGACAAGGTATGATTTCACAAACCATCATTTCCTATTATATAGACGTTGACGCGTTTCCTTGTTCTGGGTTTGGGGAGAAATTTTTTGTTTCCACTACCTTCTCTAATTCCCCTAAAACGCAATAGTGGTATCAGAGCCACGTCAACTGCTCTATATTTTATGAATATCGATATGATCGATTTTGGGTTGTCGCATTTATTTATTGCATACGATGCGAATAAAATTGGCTTTATGCATGTCCAATCCTAAATCCACAAATCTCAATTACATATATGATATGTATTATTAATGCACTCGATACACGTCGCCCTTAAACGAGTTTTGTGGTGGATGTATAGCGTGATTATGGCCAATAAACCCTATCTGTGATCGGATGTGTATGGTTGCTTGCATCTCGGTCTGCGCACCGATCTTCCTTCTCCTATTCCTGATGTAACTCAAAATAATTCGAGATTCTTTCCTACCTTTGCTCCCCCCGAATGTAACTCGGAGTTTCCCTTTAAGCAATGTAATATTAGGATAGATTTTATTTCTTGTTATATCGAAGACCGACGGACATCCTGACGGCAGCTGAGATGATCGGTTCAAGGCGTGAACCGATCGGTTGACGTTCCAGATGATCGGTTCAAGGAGTGAGCCGATCGGTTGATGGCCGGTTCGAGGAGCGAGACGAGCGGGTGGCGACCATGACGAGATGCACGACGACCAGGCGAACCGATCGGTTGGAGGAGCCAACCGATCGACTGGTGGCACCCAAACGACCGACCAAAGAGAGCAGATCATTCATGGGATGAGTTGATCAACTCGGATGGCAAAGCACAGAATTCATCTTGTACAGGTTGCATGTGATGTAGACCTAAATGACCGTGATTCCTCTTGGCTCGAGGAATCACATTAGGATGGCCATAATCATCGCTTTTATCGTTTGTGAATGTTTTATGTGGGATATAGCATGTATATGATACATACTATGTATTGTGGTGATTGGATATGTATATGTATATAAAAACCAAATCCCTCATTAAATATTAAGTTTTAGATGCCTTCCAAATGCGACACACATGAAAAGCTTGATTGACCAAGTGTGGACACGCCCTAGCGTGGTGCACCGTCTATCTCGTGGAAGCGTGAAGGATGAATGTGTGGGTCTGCCCTAGCAGGGTGCACATTCATCGTGTTTGCTTTGGGTCGGACTTAACAAGGTGATCTAGATGGGATGTAGTACCTTGAGGCATAGAGATGATCATGGCAAGGAGTTGCATATGACATATTATCAAGACTTGCATATGATGCAATTGGCAAGAGTTGCCTACCTGAGAGATCTATGTTGTGGGTGACAGCCCTAGCTGGTCCATGACTTAGAGGATTTCAGGATCTTGCCCACTAGAAGGTTGTACGCTGCAATCTTCCAAATTGATGGTGAGGGCTATCAATTTGAAGTAAAATAATGGGAGAGATAATTAATTAAAGGCCTAATTATATCATCAAAATTTTCAAATCAATCAAATAAGTCAAAAATGAGTTTTTGGACTTAAATTGCATATTTTCCTTTGTAGTACAAATGAAAACAAACAACAATCACTTTTCTTTGTGATCGGTCCTTGACAAGGACAAGCTAAATGGGACAAACTTCCACGACTGGTATCAAACATTGAGAATTGTTCTCACTCAAGAGCGTAAGCTCTATGTCCTGGATACTCCAATTCCAGAGGAACCCGCTCCTAATGCACCAAAGGCAGAAAGAGATGCTTACAAGAAGCATTTTGATGATGCCATTGATGCAAAGTGCTTGATGTTGTGTTCCATGAACCATGAGTTGCAGAGACAGCATGAGAACATGGGTGTCATTGAGATGATTCAGCATCTCAGGAACATGTATGAAGATCAGGCACGGCAAGAGAGATATAATGTTTCTAGGGCACTGTTCAAGTGTGTCATGACAGAAGGAGATCCAATTGGTCCTCACACACTCAAGATGATTGGGTATGTGGAGAACCTGCAGAGACTGGGATTTCCACTGAGCCAAGAGTTGGCTACTAACATGATACTGCAATCGTTGCCAGAATCCTACAGTCAGTTTGTGATGAACTACAACATGAACAACTTTGATAGGCCACTGTCAGAGTTGTTGGGCATGTTGAGGACAACCGAGATACAGATGAAGAAGGACAAGCCTAAGTCTGTGATGGTGATCACAAGCAAGAAAGGAAAATCCAAGCACAAGGGCAAGGGCAAAGCTAAGAAAGGTTCTGATGCTAGCCAGGAGTCCAAGCCATCTTCAGCTCTCAAGACCAAGGGAGGCGTGACTAAAAAAGGAAATTGCCACCATTGTCAAAAGCCAGGACATTGGAAAAGGAATTTTCCTCTCTACTTGGAAGAACAAAAGAAGAAGGAGGCTACAAACGTCTCTACTTAAAGGTGTCATGAAAGTAAAATTGTAACACTTTTTGAGGTATATGATACCAAGATGTAAAGGGTAAAGCACTCAAAATTGGGGCAAGTGTTTGTGCCATAGATAGGAGTACTTTAGTTTATTTTCAGCCTATAAGGCATGTAATACAGTTATGAACTGCTATTTCATTTTGCCAATAGATAGAAACACTTTATTTTGCATATTGTACGACAATGATGGCAATTAATAAAGTTGAGTTTTCAATCTTAAAGATATGATCTTTGTGGCAATGCCTTATTTATCTTGTGGTATTTGATATACATAAGATAAAATGATACCTAAAAGTTACAGATAACTCAAACAATGAAATTAGCATCAATCATGAGAAATTCATTTCTAGTTTCCATATGATGGATAGATCTAGACTCTTTTGGTTAGAGAACCATTAAGAGACATGAATATCTTGTACATGATTATTCAATCTTCACTAAAGGTAGTGGGAGAATGATTATCCTATTAGGTATAATACATGTGATGTATTTACATACCTATTGGAAAAAATGCTAATACTTCAAATGGTGTTTAGAGAAATACCAATATGAATATCTTGAAGTGTTCAAGATTATCATAGATGAAGTACAAATTTGGTAAAGTATTAATTCTTGATGAGATCAATGAATGAAATACTTAGACCAAATGTTTGAGATCCTTATGAGTGATTATGATAGTGTATCATAGTGAACTCATGATTAAGGCATGGTGATGTCTAAATCAAGAAGGAATCATACTTTAAAGAGTTAGAGAATGATTATCGAATAACTTAATTCTTCTTAATAAAAGAATACCCACACTAATAAAAGAAATTAAGAATCACAAGGGTTGTGAGTTCTTATATCCTTAACAGATACACCTCAATTATCTATGTGATGAGTTGTTCATGTGATGAGTCAACTATCTAGATGAATATGAGGAACCAAATTTTGAGTTATGGTTTATGACTATTACATCCTAAATGACATCCATGAGAACCATAAGGTATGACCTTAATGGTAGCACCCATTGGATAAGATCCATAAGTGCAAATGAATCTTAAGTGTTAAGATACATGGATATCATTTTGAGAAGGATGATTCTTGTTGATTGCAACTTAATGGCTAAAGCATTTGGCATATGGATACTAAAACCACATTCCTATGAGGAATAAAATAAGGATGTGTACGTGACACAACCTATAAGGTTTATGAATCCACTAATGCAAATGAAGTCTATAAGTTACAATGGACTAATCAATGTGATTGATTAAGTACAAGCAACTCAGAATTGGATCTTTACTTTGATGATATGGTCAAAGGGTTTGACTGATATGTCAAAGATAAAGAAGGGATCTGTGATTTAGTGGGAGCGTATTCACATTCCACATGTTGATGTGAAATGGAAATGTTCTAGAATGGAAATCCAAAAGTGGAAACTATCTTTAAGGAAGATAGAGATGTTTCCTATGTGATAGGAATAGAGATCTATAGAGATAGTTCTCGAAAACCTCTTGACCTGAAAAGAGAGAGCATACATTGGCAATCTGTATTGAAGTGTTCAGTGTGCACAGATTTAGTGGGAGAAAACTTGTCCATGTTACATGGAGTTAGTATCCCAAGGCCAAGTGTCCAATTCTTATGAAGAATGGGAACACTAAGAATAGATATGGATCTATCATGTATGTAATCATCCCATTATATTTCATGTATGGACATGTCAAGAATAAAATGCATTCATCATCTTGTATGTATGACATGACAATATGATGTGCTCATCCTGATAACTCGTATGTGGGACATGACGAGTGGATGTCTGTCTGCTTCTAGTAAGGGTTACTGGAATACCATGAGAACTTGATAAGTACTAGTTCTATGGAGATAAGGAAGAGTTCGATGTAAAGAGTTACATTGATACGAACTTCTGAAAGGACAGAAAATTAATCGCAAAATATATATAAGATATATAAAAGTGAAAGTTTGTTGATAATTGGAAGTGTTCCAATAAAACCACTTAAAAGGAAATGCCGAGTATCTATGCGTTAGAGAACAACAATAGATACTATATGGATCTGAAAGTTCATAAGATGAACTTATAGATATTCCACTCATTGATGACAAGTATGGAATCCTTGATCATGCAATGTGGCTAAAGGTTAGCATAGGAATATAAGATCACATATTACGACAACTCCATCTCATACGTGTGACGTACAACGAAGAGATGAGAGACATGCAATTTATACTGACTTTGGCAAGGTGTTTCCATTACTCACTATGTTCTCACTAGAGCACAATAACATGTGGGACATGTTTGAAGATCACTATGAATATGATTCAAGGGTGATTGGCTCGCAGTGCAAGTGGGAGTCTGTTGGTATGTATGCCTTGAGAGCCAATCATGGGATGATTGGTGGGATACATTAAGATTGATTTGATAAACAACAAAGGCAAGCTTCCAATTCTTTCTGGTTCAGTCATATGAGATAGTGATAGAACAGATTGAATGTCTAGAGAATGACAATACTCAATGACGTATGCTTTCAGGTTAAGGACCTGAACGATGAGATCATACGGATGCTAAGAGTTTGTACATTCTTGTTATGTCCCTAGTCGGATGTCATTCTGGAAGGTAGATAGACAACAATGACACACAAGACTAGATTGTGGTGTTGGTTGATGACAGAATCTCATTAGTCATGATATAGAGATATCAAACCAAACACATAGGTACTTGTTAGAGAACAAGTGTACCGGACAGACCCACCGTGAGTTTGATACATGGAACCATGACATGGTAGTCACAGTCAGTACTCACAGTGATGGTGGTGAGTGTGATTCTTTGACCTGAAATCACTACACTCAACACATGTCGTTAGGCACACTTTGACATCATCAAACGCAGTCCTGAAACATGGGTTGTTATAAAGGTGATGATTGGGTGGCTTTGACACATGGGGCTTTTGAGGGGTGAGTGATAGATATGGGATTTGTCCCTCCTGAGGGAGTATGATATCCATGGCCACTTGATGAGTAGGATTGAGAAAGGCGTGCACACATGTGTGAATCAACATGTGATATTGATGTCATACATATATCTTCCAGTCTACTCTGAGATCAAGAAAGTGAATGAACGTTGACAGGATGACTGTTCCATGGCTCGTGTTCATTCGGGATATCAGTGACAATGGAATTATACATTCACTAAAACACTATTCATAAATTGTAGGATTGAAAGTTGTTCTCTAACTTTCTACTTTCACTTGGGTAGCACTGATGTGTGACTAGGCACCGCTCTTTGCTTGTGAAGTCATAAGTGTTATGGACTTTCATTGTCAACGTGAAATGGACCTGCAGGGTCACACACATAGGATTTAACCTGGAAGAGGAGTTTTGTCCACAAGCAATGTTTATATTGATTACTAAAGGAGTTTAGTAGTTCAATTAAACACCCAATTAATTAATAGCTCAATATCATAATGTTCAAGGTGTTGGACATATTGATTGGAGTATCGAATTGATTGAAATCGCAATTGACTGATTCTGCACAACCTACAATCCCAACCGATTGGTTCATGTGATGAACCGATCGGCTGAGGTTGCTAAACCGGTCGGCTCAAGTGTTGAGCCGATCGGCTCAAGCCCAGGGTGAACCAATTGCTTCAAGTGTTGAAACGATCGATTCAACTGGTGCAACGGAGCAACTTGGGAAAGTAGGATTGGTGAGAATTTTCCTTGCGCTTCACTTGCCCAATTTGATTGGACCAAGGATTGGTATTCGATACCAATTAGAAACAAAAGAAGGAAAGTCAATCGAGAACCGACCAGGACCACCAACCAACCAGTTCACTTGTGAACCGACCGGTTGAGGTGTCCCAACCGACCGGTTCAGGTCCCCAACCGACCGGTTCACTTGTGAAACGATCGGTTCAGGTTGCAAGGTGGTTGATTTTGTGGAAAATCTCAAACCCTTCTACTCCTTCTTTTAGTCCCGCATTGCCCGGGATGGAGAACCCTGTCCCATGACCCTCCTATATATATAGGGGTATTGGGGGCTTCTCAAAGAACAACTCAGTGCAACCAGTTGCTCTACAAAGTTGTCGTTCTCTCTGGTTTTGGTAACCGAGAGAGAGCCCGAGCAAGTGCTTCCCGCAAAGGGAGGTGCAACAAGGGAAAGGACAACTGCTGTTGCAACTGGCAGCATGAGAGTGTGTTGGCGACTAGTACGTTAACAGGAGGGTGCGACTCCTTCCACTTCCTTGTGGGACAAGGAGTGTGGAGTTCCAGGTGGTCCGTGTGGACTACTTCAGAGGCGGGAGGATTCTGCCGCTCAGGAGGACAACTGTCATCCGAAAGTCCGGTGTGATCAGGAGTCGTCAATCCCGGTGTGACCAGGAGCTGCACAGACACCGTCGAAGACCGGATTTGAAGATCGTGCAAGGCGCGAGGTATTGTCTCCAAGCAAGCCTCAGGACAAGGTATGATTTCACAAACCATTCTTTCCTCTTATATAGACGTTGATGTGTTTCCTTGTTCCGGGTTTGGGGAGAAATTTTTTGTTTCCGCTGCCTTCTCTAATTCCCCTAAAACCCAACAAGTTCAACCTTGCCTTTCCCCAAAGGCCTACTTCTCTTAAGATCCTTCACATTTGAACAAATGTGAGATCCACATCCGATATCAAGTACCCATGACGAAGAAGTAGTAAAGTTAATCTCTATCACGTATACACCAGAAGTAGAGATCTCTATCTCTGACTTCTTCTTCCATTGTTCCTTCCATCCTCTCCATGTAGAAGAAATTGGTTTGGCAAGAGAACCCTTCTCTCCCTTACCTTTCGTTCCATTGATCTCTATCAATGAACTTTGTTTCTTCTTCACTAACGCATTAAGCATACATAGAGTGGATTCAAAGGCTCCTGGTATATCTGGATTGTGCAGAACACTTCTCACAGTCCTCAACCAGTTATGGAATTTGTTCTCAATTAATTTGCCCATTTTAAAATATGATTCTTTTGCCATTCTATAAGATAAAATTGCATTTGTCAAAACTCCTTTTGATTTGATTTGAATAAATTTGACGATAGTTAATTAGGCCTTTAATTAATTACCGCTCCCACTATTTTGAATCAAATTGACAACCCTCACCATCAATTCAGAAGATTGCAACGTACAATCTTCTAGTGGGTCAAGATCCTGAAATCCTCTGAGCCATGGACCACCTTGGGCTGTCACCCACAACTCAGATCTTCCAGGTAGGCAACTCTTGCCAATTGCATCATATGCAACTCTTGAAAGATGTCATATGCAACTCCTTGCCATGATCATCTCCATGCCTCAAGGTGCTAGATCCTATCTAGGTCACCTTGTTAAGTCTGACCCAAAGACAACACGATGAACATGCACCCTGCTTGGGAAGACCCACACATTCATCCTTCACGCTTCCACGAGATAGACGGTGCACCACGCTTGGGTGTGCCCACACTTGGTCGATCAAGCTTTTCACGTGTGTCGCATTTGGAAGGCATCTAAAACTTTAATATTTAATGAGGGATTTGGTTTTTATATACATATCCAATCACCACAATATATAGTATGTATCATATACATGCTATATCCCATAGAAAACATGCAAAACGATAAAAAGCAATGATCATGGCCATCCTATTGTGATTCCTCGAGCCAAGAGAAATCACAGTCATCTAGGTCTACATCACATGCAACTTGTACAAGATGAAATCTGTGCCTTCCTTTCTGGGTTTGATCAGCTCATCTCCATGACTAATCGGCTCGCCATCAAGTTGGTTGTTCGGGTGCCACCAGCCAATCGACTGGCACCTCCAGCCGATCGGTTCACCGGTCGTCGTGCATTTCCTCAGGTCGCCACCCGCTCGTCTCACTCCTCGAACCGCTCGTCTGGAACACCAACCGATCGGTTCATGCCTTGAACCGATCATCTCAGGTCATCTGCCAGGTCGTTCGCCGTTCATTGACATAACAGGAAATAAAATCTATCCTATTTACAATTGAATTGTGAAACCCCGAGTTACATTCGGGGGGAGCAAAGGTAGGAAAAGAAATCTCGAATTATTTCGAGTTACATTAGGAATAGGAGAAAGGGAATCGATGCGCAGACCGAGATGCAAGCAACCACATATAACCACACACAGATATAGGGGTTTATAGGCCATAACCATGCTACACATCCACCACAAAACTCGTTTAAGGGCGACATGTATCGAGTGCATTAATATTACATATCATATATGTATATTTGGGATTTGTGGATTGGACATGCATAAAGCCAATTTTATTTGCATCGTATGCAATAAATAAAGGCGACAAACCAAAATCGATCATATCGATAATCCTAAAATATAGAGCAGTTGACGTGGCTATGATACCACTGTTGGGTTTTATGGGAGGCAGAGAAGCAGTAGAAACAAAAGTTTTCTCCCAAAACCCAGAACAAAAGGAATCACGTCAACGTCTATACAATAGGAAAGATGGTTTGTGGATGCATACCTTGTCCCGAGGCTTGCTCGGCGATAGTATCTCGCGCCTTATATGGTCTTCACCTCCGATCTTGGACGGTGTCTGTGCAGCTCCTGGTCGCACCGGGACTGAAGACTCATGGTCTCACTGGGACTGTCAGGATTGACAGTTGTCCTCCCAACGACAGAGGTCTCTTGCCTCTGCAGTCGTCCACATGGACTGCCTGGAACTCTGATCTCCTTGCCGCACAAGGAATCGGAAGGAGTCACACCCTCCTTTTGGCGTACTAGTCGCCAACACACTCTCCTACCACCAGTCACTTTCTACAGTTGTCCTTCCCTTATTGTACCTCCCTTATCGGGTAGCACTTGCTCGGGCTCTCTCGATTACCAAAACCAGAGAAAACGAAAACTTTGCAGAGCAACTAGTTTGCACTGAGTTGTACTTTGAGAAGCCCCCAATACCCCTATATATAGGAGGGTCATGGGACAAGTTTCTACATCCTGGGCAATGCGGGACTAAAGCAGGAGTAGAAGGGTTCAAGATTTTCCACAAAACAATCAACTCGCAACCTGAACCGATTGTTTCACAACTGAAACGGTCGGTTGGGGACATGAACCGGTCAGTTGACACCTCAACCGATCGGTTGGGACCCATGAGCCGATCGGTTCACTTCTGAACCGGTCGGTTCATGGTCCTGATCAGATCCCGATTGGCTTTCCTTCTTTTGCTTCTAATTGGTATCAAATACCAATCCTTGTTCCAATCAAATCGGGCAAGTGAAACGAAAGGAAAATTCTCACCAATCTTACTTTTCCAACTTGCTCAGTTGCATCAGTTGAACTGATCGTTTCAACACTTGAAGCAATCATTTCACCCTAACCTTGAGCCGATCGACTCACCACCTGAGTCGATCGGTTCACCAAACTGAGCCGATCGGTTCATCACATGAGCCGATCGGTTGGGAGTACAGATTGTGCAGAATCAGTCAATTGCAGTTTCAATCAATCTGATACTCTAGTCAATCAGTCCAACATCTTGAACACTATTATATTGAGCTATCAATTAATTGAGTGTTTAATTGAACTACTAAACTCCTTTAGTAATCAATCTAAACATTGTTTGTGGACAAAACTCCTTTTCCAGGTTAAATCCTATGTGTGTGACCATGCAGGTCCATTTCACGTTGGCAGTGAAAGTCCATAACACTTATGACTTCACAAGCCAAGAGCGGTGCCTAGTCACACATCAGTGCTACCCAAGTGAAATAGAAAGTTGGATAACAACTTTCAATCCTACAATCCGTGAATGGTGTTACAGTGAATGTATAATTCATTTGTCACTGATATCCTGAATGAACTCGAGGCATGGAACAATCATCCTGTCAATATTCATTCATTTCCTTGATCTCAGAGCAGACTGGGTGAGATGTGTGTGACATCAATATCACATATTGATCCATACATGCATGCACATGCCTTTCTCAATCCTACTCATCAAGTGGCCAAGGACATCAAACTCCCTTAGGAGGGACAAATCCCATATCTATCACTCACCCCTCAAAATCCCCATGTGTCAAAGTCACCCAATCATCACCTTTATAACAACCCATGTTTCAGGACTGCGTTTGATGATGTCAAAGTGTACCCAACGACATGTGTTGAGTGTAGTGATTTCAGGTCTAAGAATCACACTCACCACCATCACTGTGAGAGCTGACTGTGACTACCAAGTCATGGTTCCATGTGTCACTCTCACGGTGGGTCTGTCCGGTACCTTGTTCTCTAACAAGTACCTATGTTCTTGGTTTGATATCACTATATCATGACTAATGAGATTCTGTCATCAACCAACACACAATCTAGTCTTTAGTGTTATTGATGTCTATGGTTATATCCACAATAACAACCGACTAGGGACTAAACAAGAATGTATACTCTTAACATCTGCATGATCTCATCATTTAGGTCCTTAACCTAAAAACATACGTCATTGAGTAAGAAACATTCTTTAGACATCTATCATGTTACACTATCATCTCAGAAACAGTTTAAACATATAGTCCGGAAATTGCCTTTATTATTATTCAAATCATTTACAAAGTATCCCATTACAATCATCATATGACTTGCTCTATGGGCATACATACCAACAGTTGGGTGGTATCACCCTTCATAGCGATAAGGGTTTTCTAGGGCTGGTGTGCTTTGAACTTTGGACCTTTGTTGGTTTGTCTCGACCTAGGTCGCGACCTAGGGTTTTTTGAGTGAGGTTTCGTAGTTGAGACACTTCCCCTTGGTGTGGTGGTCGTGACCAAGGTTGTCTTGGGTCTATACAAAGGCTTGGAGAGGTGTGTTTTGACCTAGGTTGCTTGTTGTGGTCTTGGTGTCACGACCTAGTAGTGTTATTAGGGTGTGTTGCGACCATGGAGCCCCTTGGTGTGTCGCGGTCATGACATAAAAGGTGGAGTTGCTTAGGTGATCAAGACACTACCTATAGTGTATCACCATGTGTTTCATGTCATGCTTAAGTGGTTGCATGTGGTTGCATGTTGTCCTTTTTAGTGGACAAGTGTCTCTTTGGAGCCCTATCTTATCAACACATCATCCTTTGTCTTACCTCCCTCCTCCTTTGCTATATGAACCCTCTTCTCTCCATGTAAGTGGTTCATTTAAGTCATCTTGTTCCTCCCTTCTATTGTTCTTGTCCTTGTTGCTTGGTGGAGCATGAAGGAGTGTTCTTGGTTCCTTGAAGGTGGTTCATTCATTGCATGTGGTGCTTGTGGTGATCCTTGGTCATCTCCAATCTTTGTGAGTGTTTATCTTCTATCTTTGGTGTTTCCTTTAGATTTTCTACCCCATCTTCTTCCTCTTTCTCAACCTTAAACTATGTTTTGACATGGTGGTCGTCCTTGAGAGTAAGCCCCTCATCACAAGGGTAATAGGCCATGTTTTGACAAGGCGACACCCAAGTGAGAGGGAGTTTCTTCTCTCTTTTCCCCCTTCTTTCTTTTGGTTCAGTTTTGAGGTTTTTCTCTCTTTCTTAAGATACCCTTTGAACTTGGTGTTTCCCCTTTCTTGAGGTTCTCTTGAGGCCGAGTGTGGAGATTTTGGTTGAGCTTTTCCAACCCCTGGATCGTGTGCTTGGAGCTTTAGTGGCGATCTTCTTAAGGCGGGTCATATAACACTAAACCCTCTCTATTATTGCACTTCTCATTATGTTTTGTTTCTGTCTATTCTCTCTATGATGCTTCTCCATCACGATAGTATATATTTCTAAACCTTAGAACTCATTTCGTAGAGTTATTATGCTCAGTTTGGAAGTAATCCAAAACCCTAATCTTTCTTGTGTCCATTTTGATAGATGTTGTTTCATGGAGTTCCTTCTCCATGGTTGACCTGGATCTAGCCTTCATGTTTGGTGTTTGTGAACCTACATGTGGGAGAAAAGTTAATCTCAGTTTTAGTTATCTTAGGCATGGTTTCTTTTCCTTTGGTTATGATTTTCTTGGACCTTTGCATTAGGGTTTGCAGAGATCGGTTTTCTTGAGGTTTCCTTTCATTGTGATCATAGTTCTTCCTTAGTTGGATTCTAGTTTGGTGACCTGGATGTTCACCCTTGGTGTAGTCACATCTTAGCTGGCTTGGTATTCGAGACACACTCATGGGCTTCGCGGTCGCAACATGGCCCATGGTGGTTGGCTGTGACCTAGTTGGCTTTGGGGTCAATATGTCCTTTCCTTGTGGTGATGTTGGACCTAGTACAAATGGGTGAGAACCTTTATGATTAGTATCCTAGTGACCCTTAATTCCTTGCCTTGACCTAGCTAAGATAGCCCTTGGTGTGTTGGGTCACAACCAGGAGGCGTTGTAGCCTTGACATGGTGGTGGTTGATATGTTGTGGTCACAACACATAGTTGGTGGTCAAGACGAAGACCTAACCCTGACCCTAATGTCACGGGCACGACATGGTGATGAAGTTTAGGGTCGAGACACCCATGGTGGATGTCACGATTATGACATATCATGGAGGGTGGACATAACCCATGTGTCTATGCGGTCACATGTGATGATGATAGGTGGTTATGAATCACATATGAACACCTAATGATAATCATGTATGAACTTGTATAATGTTGTTTAGTTTGTTATCTAATCTATTCTAATGATATTACCTAATGCTTTTACACTCCAAGACAATGGAGGGTGGTGATTCTAGGATGGTTGGTTAACCCTAACATTGTAAACCCTAATTGGCTAAAGAGGAAACCCTTAACCCTAATAGTGAACAAGTTTTGCTTATTTCCTTATAATGGATGGTTATGATGTTATGTGATTATCTCTCTTGATTATGATCTTCTAACCATGTAGGTGTTATGAATTTGATCACCACAGATAGTGTGTTCTATGATGGCTATGATGTGACATAATTTGAATATGCCCTTGTGAGGCATGTTGATTATACATGTGATACATGAATGTGGTGATTGGGAACTATGACCTAACAGTGGTGGCTTCCTATTATGAGATAATGTTTTCCATGATGAAATGAGGCATTGGTATACCATGGCATGTGGATTGATGATGAAAATGTGAATGAAAATAATACATGCATCATGTAGTGATGGTGTGACAAGTTCTTACCATACACGTTTTATATCTTCTCGAGTTATGTTATGCCCTTATCTCTTAGAACTTGTTCTCGCTTTGTATGTTATAACTTGATTTATGCTAAAAGATATTATAATGCACTTAACTAATTAAGTGGAACCTGAACATGTAGTTTTTCCTTGTGCCATAGATCCATTCCATCTTAACACTTGTTGGAGGGTGAAATGAGTTTAACTTGGAGTGCATATTTTTGAATATACGGGGGTGAGGAAGAATATCCCCTTACATCCAAGATATATGAGACAACCATGCATGAGTTGGTCTCCTAGTGATAGGTTATACAAGATTGGATGCTACCCATACCATGACAGGAGTGCGGATATGGGCCGTAGCTTAATGATATGTGATATAGGATTGGCTGTGGGCCATACCCTGGTAGGAGTGCGGTTGCGGGCTGTAGTTCAGTTCCACTAGCGATGTGACCTGTACCAAGGTGGGCCAAACTTGTACAACTAGACTATATGTCACTGGTAGATGTTTGACTTAAGATGTCACTACAGGTTTACTTGTACTAACTGAGGGGATGAGGTCATAGATTCCGGCTCTTCCATGGGCCTTGTATGGCACCAATTTTGACTTAGTAGTGGTCAGTTAGATGTGTGTAATGACCACATTTGTGCTTAATTGGTAAACTAGGATTTACCTGAATGATTACATGCTTGATTAGATTGAAAATTGTTTAGACTGGATTAATGATAGTAGATCAATTATGATGCTTAAAACCTACTAAGAAACTCTAACTATGATTTTAGTTTGAAGAATTAGGATTTGAGAAATGTAAACCCTAATCAGAAAAAATTAGGGTTTTGATAGTACATGAATATGAAATTTGATCAAGATACCAGTGTGGTAAATGCTTTTTCATATTTTCTACAAATTTTTATTTAATTGAATTTTGGATATGATATGGATAACTCAATCATTCATATTTTAGAAACATTTAAGAATTTTTTAGTGTTCTTTGAATGTGGTTCTCGGTCAAACTATACTTCGACCAAAATGCTGACAGAGTGCTTTTCAGCAGTGTAGTGTTTTATTTTTATTTATTTATTGGTAAATACAAATGATCATAAATTTTATATGAAAATATAAAACGAAATCATAAACAACATATAAAATTTTCATAATGTTTGGATGCGTTTAGACCTTATTAGTAGACAAATTACAGTAACTGACATTTCTATAGAATTCTGGATAATAGTACACTATTATATTTTTATTTATGTAATGGAATCTTGGAATGATATCAAATTTTAACTAAAGATTTTTAACTCCATTATACACAACATGATAAATTATAATAATTTTTGGAGAAGGTTTGATCTCTATAATACACAAATTATAGAAACCTTTTTATGACAGAAAAAATCTGCTGAAATAAGAAAAAGTTTAGTGAGGGGTAAATGTGAAATTGAGCCAAGCAGCTCAATTTCTCTATATGGTCAACCTAAAACACCAGAAGCTCTCATAATTCATGATTCATTCTAGAGAAATGAAATCCTAGAGAGAGAGGGAGAGTCAGGGTTTGAGAGGAGAAATTGATGGAGATGTTGACCAAGGGTTTTGCGGTCCGAGGAATGATGAAATCATGTAAGTTTAGCTTCTTTGGATATAGTTTCATGGTGAATATTCTCTCACATGTCAAAATTCCGTCCCTCCTCTGATTTGATCCAAAATGGTATCAAAACTTCCCCTTTTCTCACTCTTTCTTCATAATCCCTCATTTTTAGGGTGTTCGAGTTGAAAGGAAGAAGAATTGGGTGAATTGCTAGGGATTTGATATGGATTCGAGATTTTAAGATATGGGATACGTTTTTAAGGTGTTTTCACACCTTAGGGTGAGTGGGAACTTCCTTTAAACAATATATTGCATGAAAATTGGTTAATTCATCCATAATCTTAAATTGCTAGTATGCGATTACAAACCCTAAATTTTCTGTTTGATCTAAGTTGTTGCAAAATGATATGAAATAGATTCTTCCTGTGTTTGTTTGAATTTCAGATGATAAATTCATATTAGAAATACATCCTAATGATAATTCCCTTAGTATTCGCAAAGGTTATAAGAGAAAATTGAAATATAGGGAATTTGTCTGCGACTGAAATTGCGGTATAATTAAATAGAGAAATTCGTTTATCTGGATCCCCTTGGTTATGAATGATTGTTTATCTGAATGCGTAGTACATATATGTCAGATACTATTTTGGATTTCATGTGATGTGAATAGTGTTTGCTTGATATCTTCATAAAGAGGGTGAAACCCTATATGAGTGGAAAGTTGGAAATTTGTGAATAAATATGGTGAAATCCATTTGAAGTGTTTTTCTTGGAATCATAGACTCTATTTATGCAATGTTATTCTTGATTCATAATATCTCAATGAATGGCATGGAAAACCCTAATTTAGTTCAATTTGAGGATTTCATACTTATGTTGATTGTATATGACTTGTTTAAAGCAATCTGTATTTAGTGGATGTTTATGACATATTAAATCCTTATGAGAGCCATGTGATAAGTAAATGAAACCCTAAGGGAAGGGTGTTCAACGAATTAAGTATTTTGATTACCATGTTCCCAGTATGAGATGCACAACCCAGGATTTGGGTCGATGTGCACATTTTTCAAGAAAGTGTAAATAATTTATGGGTGCAAATGACGATTACTCGTATGCCAAGTAATTATCTCTTATTAGTATAATAAGATGTTTAATTGCATGATTCTAGTGTATAACTGCCAAATGGACATGCATTATGTTTATTTAAGAATTTCAATCTGCCTGCATGTATAATATGTTGATTTCTCAGTATAATACAGTGTTTGAATATACTGCTCTGCCAAGTTAAGGATGATATACATGTTGTGTTATAAAATTCAAAAAAATAGGCGTGGTACCATAAAGATATCATAGTCAAGTATAAGTAAGAGAAAGGTACAATGTACAAAGAGCTTTCCAAGAATAATAAAATAATAGACATAGGTGCCCTAAACACCGTAGATTCCCTACGGATGTCTGTACTATAGGGAGGAAACGATCCACCCTGGAAATGACTAATATATGGGGATCGGATCGCACCCACAAAGCGTGCAGGGAGATGAAGCCCTTGAGAAAGTCTCCTAAGAGAAGATAGGTTACCCAATATGAACCGGATATCCCGGTGGTAACCCAGAGGTACCCACAGAGCGTACCAAGATGAGGCCCATAGAGTATCTAAGACCCTCTGCCTGTGTACTCAACCTAGAAGGAGAGGTCCAGTTAAAGGCCAATTGTTTAGCCGCCTTAGTCAGACATGACAATTTGAGTCAAGTAGACCCAGATTCAGTTCTAGGCTTAGCTTCCTGAGTTTTAAGCTAAGTCTTGTACAGTGAGATCGTAGTTCGCTACGAGTCTTCATATGTAGAGTACACTGCATATGATCCAGGCATAAGCTAAAACATGTTCAGATAGGTTTAAAGAGTTTCTTATAAGTAAGAAAGACTAAGAAAGATTTGAGTACAATTTCCCAACAATTATTCTTTGTATGTTTCTGAATTATTAGTTCTCTTTGAAATTAATCAAGCATGCACATATATTGATTTTCTCTTGTTGATAGCTAGAGTATCCTGCCATATTTATGATTATCAATGATCAATCTCTTTAAAGCTTACTGCTGTTATAATTGATATTAGTTGCTCAAAAGTATATTTGTAATTATATCAGTGCTTTAGACTATTTCTTTGAAGTACTCATTCATTGAGCGAGTAGGCTCACCCCTCTACTCACAATTTTTAGGGATATCACATGGACTTGAAGAAGGTCATTGCATTAGAGTAGATCTGCCACAAGAGTTAAGTATGAGTATAGTTAAGTTCAGTCAGTCCTTGTCACTCTAGGTCCTAGTATAGATGTGAGAGTGTTATAAGTGATGTTTTGTATCTTTGTTTTCTTAATAAGAGAGAATGTATCTGATTATCATGTCGTATGTACCTGAGAATGAATGTATGGATGTGTATCATTAATGCTGAGATTATATTAGAAAAATAAAAGTTTAATTCTCATGTAAAGTTAGTTTATATGGTTCAATGTGAGAAAACAAAGAGTTTGAACAAGAAGAAAAAGTTAAGGGTGATCTTTGTATTGCATTAAATCTTCAATTTATACCCTAATCTCATGATTTATGGTAATTGAGAGATCGGGGTGCAACAACTTTGGTATCAGAGCTTAGGCTGAGTTGTCAGGGACCATTAAGTTAGTAAGTTAGAGTCATAAGTGTGGCAGATAGGAGATGTTATGATGTTAGCTCTGGGGATTTGAGTATTTGGATATTCTGGCCCGATATCAGAGTACTTGGATCAACCAATATCAAGCTACTATGTCTATTCTTTCATGTATACACTGGCCAGGTATACAGTGGAAGGATGGGCTGGAGAGAAACCCTAGAAATATTAGGGTTAGAAACAAGATAAGTAACATGAATTAAGAGCATAAATATAAAATGAGATAGAACTTTCATTTCATATTGTTGTTTTATTGGATATGAATAGAAATGCTCTTATACATTTTAATTCAGATACTCAGTATTTTGAAATATATATGGGTCTTTAAGATTTGTTGTACACTATGCAGTTGTAGCATTTATTGATTACATTCTTAATTTGTATCAAGTAGACTAGAAATAATCTTTGAATGAACTTTCCTAAGTGGATATTCTTTCCACATGTTTGAGATTAATAGGAGTTGGTTAATCTTAAGTAGCTCTTGGCTTCAAGACTGCAGGTTCGGCCTGGTCCGCCTGGCAAGATGCATTACTGGGATCTAATGACTTCTATTAACAATATGATAAGAGTAGACTCTGGATAAATTAGACCCACATCATAGTGAGAATGTATATACACTAAGATGTTGAAACATATGGGAAGATTAGAATAGCTAAGAATTAGTTGGAACTGATATCTGAGACCCAACTTTGGGCCTCATATGAGAAACCCTTAATTGGGAATAAAGGAACACGACATAAGGTTTAGATTAAGTTTAATGATTAATATTATATGAACTCTAAATATGAAATATGGAAAAGATATGAGAAAAGTATGTAAGGGCCAAGGTAGTAAGAATCAATCATGAGGAATGGATTATATAATCGAGTAAAATATTTTTATGTACTCCAAAGCAAAGGAAAAATAGAAGAAAATAGTTAAGTATACGATAAGTAAATATAAGTGAAGAGTCTTCATAAGAGTTAAAGTAAAGAGAATTAGATAAATATGTAAATCATAAGACTAGGATAAGAAACTAAGTTAAAACAAAGATAAATGTTGGAAATGATGAGCTTGATTAAGGAATGAGGGTTATGATATAGTTGAGAGCATGGAATGTATACCTTTATTAATAAGTTTAATACATTCATCCTTACTACCTTTGGATTCCAAGTCTCTATAGAACAACAAACTAGTTTCTAAAAAAAAGAACAAAAGTGTAGCTTAACAAAATGAATAAGTTATACAAAGGTAGACTATACTCAGGAAGGAAAAACTTGGCATAAGAGAAACTATGTTTCACCCATGCATGAGCCATTTGATTTAAAATGAAGGATATGTAATGTATTAAACATGCGTTGAAACTAGTAGAGAGATTATTGATTTAGAATTTCAACTTCACATTAGTAGAAGGATAAAAAGAAATATGTGCAACATGGTATACATGATCATACACATGAATACACAACATGATCATAAGAGAAAAGTATAAGTTAAAGATAACAGGTGGAAGAGTAGTATATGGTAAGAGGATTATGGGAAGTAAGGAAGGGTTTGAAACATGGTGGAGTAATATAGATTATAAAAGAAAGAGGTTGGGATATTCAATCAAGTGCTAGTTACTCAAGTATCCTTGTTGATAACTAATTAAACCTACATACGAAAAATGTATTAATGGGATATTTGAAGATAAGAATTCTAAATCTCAGAACCATATTCTCTTCCAGATATTACTTAATGAAAGAAATGTGGGAATGAAGTGATAAGAAAATGAATCATATCTGATGCATAACCACCATGGTAGAGGCATCTAGTGAATGTAATAATGACACACAATATGATGATGAAACCCTAGAAGGGTAAATTGAGAATGTAATCTATGTGAATGGCCAATTAAGATGAAGGAAATTCAATTGATAAGATAAGGAAGACTTTAGTAAAAACTTGTGAGATCCAAAGTTTGAATTTCAAATTAAGGGAACAAAGTCACACCACAATAAGTCATGCTACTGATAAATGCCAAACCCTAGAATGTTTAGAGTTGTAGTAGTTCAAGGGTTGTCACTAGTGATTTGACCTTGAATACTAGCATCTCTATAAAACAAGATCATGAAGTTTGCACTATGAGAAGTAAACTAGCACTGATAGTAATCCTAGCTAATCTGAAAGGTAGACAAACAAAATGGAAATGATTTAGAGCACAAGATAAGAAATAGATTTGAAATATAAGAGGTGTGTTTTGAACAAAAGGAGAAATACAATATGAGTGAAGTGTGATATAAAAAAATTCTTGCAGTAATAGCAAGAATGATGAATAATCTATTCATACCTTGTATGTTTCAATTTCAGGGATGTTTAATATACATGATTAAAATGAAAAGGATAAGTAGCAAAAAGTAAGTAGTAATGAATGAGGAGAGATATAAGAGAAAACAATGGCTTTTAGTAATATGTGAATTTGTTTTTAGAAGTATAATTTGTTGAAGGTATATTAAGGGATGTAAATTGGTTCTATGTATGATTTCAGTGTACATGTGCAAGTAATTTGTTAATTAAAGGTGTCTGATAGTTTAAGTCACTCATACCACTAATCCATCTCAATATTGTACAATTGTTGTGATGTACGACTCGCCAAAATAAGATTAACTAATGCGGAAGCGTATTATTAGCAACAGAATTACTGAAAATCACTAAAAATTAAAACTTTTTACAAAGAGATCCACAAACTATAAAACTCTTTCATAAAGAACCAAAGTAAGTTATTTACATTCTGATTCATCAGTACATCTCTGTATCATCTCATCTCGAGAGTTACAAACATTGACTGCCCTGTTAAACTGTACATAAGCAATATACAAAAATATCGAGGCATCAAGCCAAAAATCTCAGATCTATATCAAACTATCTACTGACTCCTAGGATCTGGGAGTACAGAGACGGCACATAGGACTCTCTATATACAGGACTTGACATACAATGTCTCCACCTGAGGATCACTGCTGTCCTTGCTGTTGCTGCTACAGCTGCTCTTCACCCACAATAGGATTTCTACCTTTTCCTCGGTGTCTTCCTAAAAATTTAATCCCACGAGGGTGAGACAATTGAAAATTGCCCCAGCGAGAGATATAACTCTCTGCCAGAAACATTGTTATAGCAGATAATAGAATAATACTGAGCAGTAGAAGCATAAATATTCAATAGTAGGTAAATCATTGATTAAACTATGTAGAGCAATATTCTCTATACAGTTCATTCAAGTTATACTTGATTAAGCAACAAGTTATTTACTCAATAAGGATTATGAAGAACATGTATAACATTTATCTAACTAGGGCACAATAGGAAATATATCATCAACCATTGATTCTCGTAATTCAACCCTAAGCAAATATGCTACACAGATGATTACGTTTTACAAACATACTTATACCCTGAGGATATGAGGTATACCACTCATACTCCAACCGACCATTGCGAAATCGAAATCGATACCATTCATGGGTCAATAGAAGAGCTGGATTTCTATGACCTCATCCTCCTCAGTCAGTGTGAGGAACAACTTGCAGGACATCTCGTGTATTTACCAAATAGCTTTCGATGGTATACTGGCAACTTCGCTATTAGAGTTACAGTGGCATGCTGTACTCTCTTCACAATCGAGAGATTTCTTGTTTATCTCACATCGATTCGGCATTAACATCATCATCGAGAGATTAGTGATACATCATCCCGACATTTGCATATATTGAAGGATTGAGAGATTAAATGTTGATCTCACATCAATTTCTCCATTAGGGCATAAGGATATTCGCGCCCATAACCCCCACATACTCAAAAATATGCCCTCCAGGAGTTCCTTTGGAAAAACTTGTTTCACCATCACCAAACTACTGACGATGATGGATCTATGGTCAGGGCTCTACATGATATCATTTCACTTGATTATTTAAGTACATTACATCATTCTTTTAGCATCAGGCATGTTTTCAAACATAAACCATTATAAAAATTTCTATAGAGAATGAGTACTATTTCTATCAAGTTCATTTCATAGCTTTATTAACATTGGGATCTCAATCCCTCATCATCTCATCATTATGATTCAAGAATATAGGTGTTCAAACCCTTAGATCATCAAAACACTTGTTACCACTTTAACAGGTAACTTAATGCAATCAAGTCATCTGACAGTGTAAACATGATAATTACAGTGTAGGTATTTCACATTGCTTCTTACAACCTAATAATCTCTTTGGTTACCTCTCACTAGGCAACATAGCATATCATTGCTCACAAGGTTCATAAAGTATTCAATAAATAAGGCATCATAGCTCTTACCTGGCTATGTTCACTATTTTATAAAACCTGCATGATTAGTACATATGATAACAGATACATCAATTTCATATCAGCACCATGCAAAACAATTACAACATCATTATTCAAGGGTTACACCACTATGCCCTTGCTAGGGTTAGGGTTTCCCTTTTCATTTCAATCAGGGTTAATCATCCCCTTAGTTCAATTAGGATTAATGACTCATCATTTCATTATCCAACCTCAGAGCTTCATGCTATAAAGTATAACCCAGAATTAGGGTTTCATATTTTCATTCACCTTATTTGGAATTAGGGTTTACTATTCACATTGCATCACCCTAGATTAGGATTTATATACAATAACCCACAATTAGGGTTTACTATTCACCTTAATTAGGAGTGATCATCAAAGTACCCAGAATTAGGATTTCTCATGTCATTATCATGAATTAAGTTCATACCATCATCATGTATTAGGATTTCACCTATTAATGCCCTCAATTAGGGTTATGATTCATTAACCTTCTTAATTAGGGTTTGTACTCATGATTAGGGTTTATAATCTCCCTATCAAGAATTATACTCTCATTAGACATTCATCCATAGTAAAAGTATTATGACTTAACCATTACATGGTTATCATTCATATAAGAAGTCTTCTCTCTCTCATCTGCTATAAATGATGCTTACTTCAGCCTTGATTAAGCTAAGTCAACTCAGCTTGAAAGAAGAATTGACACCATGAGTTATGTCATTATCACCATGATCATTAAAGCTTAATTATTTAAAGGGTACTAATCCCCCTATCTCATTAAGGGTACCATTATTATAATCACCCTTGGATTACATCATGTAATTGTTCACTTAAACAATTGACCTTCAACCACTTTAAGAGTTCATACGATTTAGTTGATTAACTTCCAAGCGATCTTGGTCTCTTAGACCCCAAACTGTCTTGACCAATCAGACCTCAAAAGGTCTTGCTTATAACATCTCCAAACGGTCTAAGACCATTTAGACCTCCACACGGTCTTGAACATGCCCTTGAAACCGTTTGGTAAAGTAGAAGGTTGAAATCGTTTGCCAAAGTATATCTTGAAACAGTTTCATAAAGTAACATTTGAAACCGTTTCATAAAGTAACATTTGAAACCGTTTGAACCTTAACCAGTTTGGGATAGTTTGGTCCCAAATGGTCTTGAGACTGTTTGGTCCAAACCTCCTCAAAACTGAATGGACCAATTATGGTCTCAACCATTCAGGCTGATTTAGGGTTTCCAATGTTGATCTCCTAATCGATTGAATTCTTGTATCCAACTATCAATTGAGCCTAAGCTACACACCTCAATTGGAATTAAATAAATTATCCTTCAAGTGATTCAAATTCCAATTAATCATCAATTAGGGTTTAGATTCCAATTGGATTAGGGTTTGGAATCAATGAACCTTCAATGTTAATCAATGTGAAACTAGTTACTTTGAAACCATTGGACCATCATTCAAATTGGACATGACCTGACCTCAAACAGTCTTGAGGTCGTTTGGATGACCTCCAAATGGTCTTAAGACCGTTTTATCATCTCATCACCCAAATCGATGTCATCCAGTTAGGGTTTGGATCATTGGATTGATCATCAAATCAGCATTTGATTGCAATACAACTTGGTATCTTTGGATCTTCAAATACCCAACCATACTCAACCCTAGACCTCCAAACAGTCTTGGGTGACCCTAAAACGGTCTTGAGACCGTTTGGGTGATCCCCAAACGGTTTTGAAACCGTTTGGGTCAATCAACCCAAAGAACTAACTCAAACAAATTAGAAATCAACACTTAACCCGATTAGGGTTTGGTAATTGATTGTCCTTCAACTCATGAACCAATTGGAACTAATAAATTATAATTAGTGGGTCATTAACCAACATCATTATAAACAAATCTCCAAATGGTCAACCCTGGTCAACATCTCCAAATGGTTTGAAACCGTTTTCTCTCATTCGGTTTGGTGAAACCGTTTGCTCCCAAACGGTTTGGGAAACCGTTTGAGCAACTTTGTGGAAACTGTTTGTCCTAATAATTTATTGGGAAATGTGTCAAGATGATGTCATCATCATATTCCTTCATGCATCCAAGAACAACAACCGTTTTTCATGGAAATTTCAGCAATGAACCAAAAGAGTACCAAAAGAAGAAAATAATCAACAAATCATAGAGAGTTTGATGCAATCTCAATGTTCAAGGGTTAAAGTTATAAAAACCACCTTTGAATCTGATTTCCAAGCTCCAAGCTCCACGGCTCTAATGATGGATGAATTTCTAGCAACTGCCCAAGGTCCGTTCTTGAGCTTTTGATTGAACAAGTTGGCTAGGATTGGAAATCGAGTGAAGAAAACCAATAATCAAGCATTGATTAAGGGTTTTCACCATGAATCCAAGGTGGAAGACGATCAAAAGATTACCAATAGGTTAGAGTCGTCCTTCTCCTGCTCCTGAGCTCTCCCGTGGTCAGACAAAGCAAATGAGAAAAGGAATTCCAAGGAAAAGATCCTTAAGTGGTTGGAAAAAGGATATGTATAAGGATTTTCAAGGAAAGAGAAAAAGAATTTTTTTTCTTTAAATTCCGAAATTATTTTCACCAATTCCCCCTCCATTCCTTGGCCACGAAGCCACCTTCAGTTTCTTGCAAAACCTCTCCATTATCCAAGAATTAATGGAAAAGGAGTTAAGCACCTTAGTGAATTTTATAATAATATCCAACTTTTAGTGGATAATACTTTTTATTATGATAATGTGAGTGGGCTTCCACTCAACCAAGATCTTTTTGTGCCATAACAAGGCACAAGATCGTATGACACTTTTCTATTTCATCCCTCAACTTTTGGTTGAAGGGCTCCTCAACTAAATTATTTCTTTTTGCATTAAATTAAATTAAAGTTCCATTTATGCTTAAATCTTGATTATTTTAATGTCAAGATTCTCTCTCCTCCATGATAATTCAAATGAGGAGCCCCTCTCATTTTATTTGATATACTTGATTCTAAGAAAAATGAGAGACCCTCTAGAGGTGGTATTTTGCATATTGAACCCTAGGTTTTGGGTAAATTGCACATTACACCAAAACTAGGTTTTAATGCACAAGAATTGCTCTACAAGCTTTATCTTGGTGCCCAAGCTTGTGGAAACCATACCACTACATCATATTCATTCTTATGATGTCTCAACATCATAGGAACATTTTATCATGTGTAATTTGCAAGTTAACCCCTCAACTTGGGTAAATTGCACTTTAGTCCAAAATTCACAAAACAATGTTTCAACATTATTCAAAAAGGATTGAAAATGAAATATAAGTTCCTCAAGAGCCTTAATTACTTTTCAAAAGATATAAGAGAAAGCATCTAATCAACTTTATTAAGCAAAAAACCTAGGCTTAAAACATAACCCAGGTCAGGGATGTTACAAATTATCCACCCCTTATAAGGATTTCGTCCCTGAAATCATTAACAAAATATTTTAAGAGAAAAGAGTAGGGTATTTCCTTCTCATTTCTTCCTCTAGTTCCCATGTAGCTTCGTCAACGCCATGATGATTCCGGAGGACTTTTACAAGACTAATGTCTTTCTTTTTCAGCTTCTTGATCCTTCTGTCAAGAATCAACATAGGTCCTTCAACATAAGATATATCATCGTTTAATTCTACTTCTATAGGCTGTAGAACTATTTCTGTGTCAGGATGACATTTGCTTAGCATGGAAATGTGGAACACTGGGTGCAACTTTTGCAGCTCAGGTGGTAATTCCAGCTTATAGGCTACCTTTCCAATCTGTTCAATGATTGGATAAGGCCCCCATAAATCTAGGAGCTAACTTCCCTTTTCTTCCAAACCTAAGAACTCCCTTCCAAGGTGAGACCTTGAGGTACACTTTGTCTCCAACCTGGAATTCTAAAGGTCTATGATGCTTATCAGCATAAGATTTCTGCCTATCTTGTGTAGTCTTTAACTGTTGTTGTATTATTTTAATCTTCTCGATGGTCTGCTGTACAAGATCAGGACCCAAAAGTTGATATTCACCAGTTTCATACCAACATAAGGGAGATCTACAACGTCTACCATACAAAGCTTCATATGGTGCTAGGTCAATACTGTGTTGATAGCTATGTTTTAGGCAAATTCTATCAAGCTTAGATGTAGATCCCAACTTCCTATAAACTGGAGGACACATGCCCTAAGCAAGTCCTCCAGGGTTTGTATAGTCCTTTTAGATTGTCCATCTGTCTGAGGATGAAAGGCTGTACTAAACCTTAACTGCGTGCCTAAGGCTTTATGAAGTCGCTCCCAAAAACAACTCGTAAATTGGGGACCTCTGTCAGAAACAATGGTAACTGGGACCCCATGCAGCCACACTATCTCATCCACATATAACTGTGTCAGTCTCTTTGTAGAATAGGTTGTTTTGACAGATAAGAAATATGCTGTCTTTGTCAACCTATCAACTATTACCCAAATGGAATCATGACCTTTGGCTGTTCTAGGTAAACCAACCACGAAGTCCATGGTTACATGATCCCACTTCTACTGCGGTATGGGCAAAGGCTGCATTGTTCCTGCAGGCTTCTGGTGTTCAACTTTAACTTGCTGACACACTGGACACCGCATAACGAACTCAGCAACATCCTTCTTCAAACCAGGCCACCAATACATATCTTTCAAGTTATGATACATCTTGGTGCTTCCTGGATGCATAGCATACATTAAAGAATGAGCTTCTTCCAAGACTAGCTTCCTTAAGTTATCAACATCAGGTACTATCATTCTACCATGATAACAGGCTACCTGATCATCTGTATCATGGAAACCGTCCCGTTTCTCACTACCATACTCTGACCTAATCCGCTGAACTACAATATCAGCTTGTTGTGCTTCTTTAATCTGCTGTCTCAAAGTAGGTTTTATGTGCATCTCTGCTAACAACCCAGATAACAATGATACTTTTAATTGTGCATTGTTTTGCCTTAAAGAGATAAGCATATCTCTCCTAGAGCACACCAAAGAATTCAACTGTGCTCTATCTAAGGCTGGTGTTGCTGATTTCCTACTCAAAGCATCAACAACCACATTGGCCTTCCCTAGATGATAATCAATTGTAAAATCATAATCTTTGATTAACTCCATCCAACGGTGTTGCCTCATGTTTAGCTCATGCTGAGAGAAGATGTATTTTAGGTTCTTATGGTCTGTGAAAATTTGGAATGTCTCTCCATAGAGATAATGTCTCCAGATCTTCAAAGCATGGACCACAACAACTAGTTCCAGATCGTGTGTTAGATAATTCTCCTCATGTTTCTTAAGCTGCCGAGAAGTAAAAGAAATCACTTGTTTATCCTGCATTATCACACATCCTAGTCCATTCTTAGAAGCATCACATAAAACTATATACCCTTTCCCTTGCTCAGGTAGCACTAGCACTGGTATACTTGTCAACCTTTCCTTCAGCAACTAGAATGATTGTTGACACTTGTCATTCCAAACAAAAGGAACATCCTTCCTGGTTAACTTGGTTAAGGGTAAGGCTATAGAATTGCAGTTCTTGATGAACCTCCTATAATAGCCTGCCAACCCTAAGAAACTGCGAATCTCCGTCGGTGTCTTCGGCTGTTCCCATTGTAAGACAGATTCTACCTTTTTAGGGTCAACACGAATACCTAAAGTAGATATTACATGTCCAAGAAAAGAAACTTCTGGTAACCAGAACTCACACTTGCTAAACTTAGCATACAACTTATGCTCTCTTAGCAAAATTAGAGCCTGACGAAGATGTTTCTCATGTTGTTGAGCATCTCTACTGTAGATCATGATGTCATCTATGAAGACAACTACACACTGATCAAGAAAAGGATGAAAGATTCTATTCATGAGTTCCATAAAATGCAGCTAGTGCATTAGTGAGTCCAAACGACATAACTGTGAACTCATAGTGACCATACCTTGTCCTAAAGGTATACTTAGGTATGTCACCCTCCTTAATACGCACCTGATGATATCCTGACCTCAGATCTATCTTTGAGAAAACAGTTGCACCATACAAATGGTTAAATAAATCGTCAATCCTTGGCAAATGATACTTATTTTTTATAGTTACTTTATTTAACTGTCTGTAATCAATGCATAACCGCATCGATCCATCCTTCTTCTTAACAAATAGAACCAGAGCACCCCAAGGTGAAGTGCTTGGTCAGATAAAACCCTTCTCAAGCAACTCCTATAGCTGTTTCTTGAGTTTTGCCATCTCAACAGGCACCATCCTATACGATGTTTGTGCTATTGGCTGCATGCCTGGGATTAGATTAATCTCAAAATCAATCTCTCGGGGCGGAGGTACACCTGGAAGTTCTTCAGGAAATACATCTTCAAATTCCCTGACTATCAGAACTTCAGAAGGACTAGAACTCTCCATGGTGGTATCTACCACATGTGCCAAGAATGCAAAACATCCTTGCCTCATCAGCTTCTCAACTACCATAGATGATACAAGACAGGTTGGAAGAATCTTTCTATCTCCTTGCAAGATCCATGTGTCACTTTCATCTGTGAATACAACTTGCTTGAACTCACAATCCAAGACAACCTTATATCTTTCTAGGGTGTCCATCCCAAGAATTATATTGAACCCATGCATCTCAAGTGGTATAAGATCCACTTGAATGCGATGTTCAGAAAAGAAGAGAATGCAGGGAGAACACACTTCCCGCAACACAGTAGATCCCATCAAAGGAGTTTCTAACAACAAACTATCTGCTCTATGACTGGTAGTCATGTTGCAGTCAAGAATCACTCTTCGAGTGATAAAGAATGCGTAGCACCCGGATCAATTAAAACAGATATGACACGGGATGTAGACATATCAGAATAAAATAGTTCCATCTGACCTGTCACAACCCGAGGGTTGATCATTGCATCAGGCTGATTCATCACATAGAATCTCGCCGTTGCCTATGGTTGATTCAGTGCTCGATTACTGGGTGTTGATGATCCAGCTTGGGACGCTTGTCCACATCCTCTAGCGCCACCTGGAAACTGTCACCTTTGAGAACCTTGCTGACTCTGCCTTTGAAGTTGAGTCACACTTGCCTCTTTGGCTTTACAATCCTTCATCAGATGCCCCATTTTTCCACATACGAAACAACTCCTGATCCCCAACTGTGGTCTGGATGGTCCTGTAACTGACACAGATGCTGAGCTGTGGGCTCCTTCTGGTGGTAAATGTCGTCCTCTACCCCTATTTGACGTCCACTACGTCTAGGTATTGAATCTAGGTGGTGCCATTGGTGCACAAAACCTCGATTTCTTGAAACTTTTGGATGAGGGTCCTTGGAACTGGGGGTACACCTTCTTGTTCTTAGTCTGTCACTTCTCAGTCACAGACCTCTCTATCCTTCTGACAGACTCCACAAAAGTAGCAAATCTTTCCCTGTTCTCCAGGGCAGACACATGGGTGGTCAATTCAACATTTAATCCCTTCTCAAAACGCCAAATCCTTTCTTCATCTGTAGTTGCCATATGCGGACAGAACCACAAAAGCTCCATGAACTTAGCCTCATACTCGCTAATGTTCATTGGTCCTTGTCTTAACCTCTCAAACTAAGAGATCTTCTCATCTAGGAACTCTTAGGAAAGTATCTATTGATGAATTCTCGTCAAAATACTTCCCATTCGATCTCCACACCTCGCCTTTTTCCCTCCTCAATGGTCCACCAGTGACCAACACTCCCCTTAAGAAGGTACACAACATGTATAACCTTCTCAGCTTCTGGGATGTTCAGGATTCTAAAGGCCTTCTCTAGTTCAGTTAGCCACATGTCAGCATCTATTGGGTCAGCTGTTCCTGCATATTCTATGGCTCCAACCCGGTGTAGTCATTCAAACATCTTGCCAGCTCCCTGTCTTTCATCATGGGCAAGTGCCCTAGGTGCAGGTATGGGCATCCTATCGGTCATATGCGTCATGGCAACCATAAACTGCCCAAACATGGCTTCGAAGGCTGGGTTCCCCATGTCAGCTTGATTGAACTGGGGTGGTTCAGGCACATGCTCCTCCCTTCCTCAGTCTCTTGCACCTCTTCCGGGTGCAGCAACACTACTTTCAGCAACATGTTCATCATGTGATCCAGACATCTTTAGCTCTTCTTCTCCTCCTATATGAGCAGAAGACACTATCAGATAGACCGGAAGATACTAGAACAGACTCAACAACCTTAGTCCTATGTCTCTGTAGACTCAACGAACCTAGAGCTATAATACCACTAAATTGTGACGTACGACTCGCAAAAATAAGATTAACTAATGCGGAAGTGTATTATTAGCAACGAAATTATTGAAAATCACTAAAAATTAAAACTTTTTACAAAGAGATCCACAAATTGTAAAACTCTTTCATAAAGAACCAAAGTAAGTTATTTACATTCTGATTCATCAGTACATCTCTGTATCATCTCATCTCGAGTGTTACAAACAATGACTGCCTTGTTAAACTGTACATATGCAGTTTACAAAAATCTCGAGGCATCAAGCTAAAAATCTTAGATCTATATCAAACTATCTACTGACTCCTAGGACCTGAGAGTACAGAGACGACACATAGGACTCTCTATATACAGGACTTGACAGACAGTGTCTCCACCTGAGGATCACTACTGTCCTTGATGTTGCTGCTGCTACTGCTCTTTACCCACAGTAGGGTTTCTACCTTTTCCTCGGTGTCTTCCTAAAAATTTAATCCCACGGGGTGAGACAATTGAAAATTTCCCCAGCGAGAGATATAACTCTCCGCCAGAAACATTGTTATTGCATATAATAGAATAATACTGAGTAGTAGAAGTATAAATATTCAACAACAGGTAAATCATTGATTAACCTATGTAGAGCAGTATTCTCTATACAGTTCATTCTAGTTATACTTGATTAAGCAGCAAGTTATTTACTCAATAAGGAATATGAAGAACATGTATAACATTTATCTAACTAAGACACAATAGGCAATATATCATCAATGATTGATTCTCTTAATTCAACCTTCAGCAAATATGCTACATGGCTGATTACGTTTTACAAACATACTTATGCCCTGAGGAGATGAGGTATACCACTCATACTCCAACCGACCATTGCGAAATCAAAATCGGTACCATACATGGGTCAATAGAAGAGCCGGATTTTTATGACCTCATCCTTCTCAGTTAGTGTGAGGAACAACTTACAGGACATCTCGTGTCTCTGCCAAATAGCTTTCCAGGGTATACTGGCAACTTCACCATTAGAGTTATAGTGGCATGCTGTACTCTCTTCACAATCGAGAGATTTCTTGTTTATCTCACATCGATTCGGTATTAACATCATCATCGGGAGATTAGTGATACATCATCCCAACATATGCATATAATGAAGGATTGAGAGATTAAATGTTGATCTCACATCAATTCCTCCATTAGGGCATAAGGATATTTGCGCCCATAACCCCCACATACTCAAAAGTATGCCCTCCAGGAGTTCCTTTGGAAAAACCTATTTCACCATCACCAAACTACTAACGATGATGGATCTATGGTCAGGGCTCTACATGATATAATTTCACTTGATTATTTAAGTACATTACAACATTCTTTTAGCATCAGGCATATTTTCAAACATAAACCATTATAACAATTGTTATAGAGAATGAGTACTATTTCTATCAAGTTCATTTCATAGCTTTATTAACATTGGGATCTCAAGCCCTCATCATCTCATCATTATGATTCAAGAATATAGGTGTTAAAACCCTTAGATCATCAAAACACTTGTTCCCACGTTAATAGGTAACTTAATGCCATCAAGTCATCTGAAAGTGTAAACATGATAATTGCAGTGCATGTATCTCACATTGCTTCTTACATCCTAATAATCTCTTTGGTTACCTCTCACTAGGCAACATAGCATATCATTGCTCACAAGGTTCATAAAGTACTTTCAATAAATAAGGCATCATAGCTCTTACTTGGCTATGTTCACTATTTTATAAAACCTGCATGATTAGTACAGATGATAACAAATACATCAATTTCATATCAGCACCATGCAAAACAATTACAACATCATTATTCAAGGGTTACACCACTATGCCCTTGCTAGGATTAGGGTTTCCCTTTTCATTTCAATTAGGATTAATCATCCCCTTAGTTCAATTAGGATTAATGACTCATCATTTCATTATCCAACCTTAGAGCTTCATGCTATAAAGTATAACCCAGAATTAGGGTTTCATATTTTCATTCACCTTATTTGGAATTAGGGTTTACTATTCACATTGCATCACCCTAGATTAGGATTTATATACAATAACCCACAATTAGGGTTTACTATTCACCTTAATTAGGAGTGATCATCAAAGTACCCTGAATTAGGATTTCTCATGTCATTATCATGAATTAAGTTCATACCATCATCATGTATTAGGATTTCACCTATTAATTCCCTCAATTAGGGTTATGATTCATTAACCTTCTTAATTAGGGTTTGTACTCATGATCAAGGTTTATAATCTCCCTATCAAGAATTATACCCTCATTAGACATTCATCCATAGTAAAAGTATTATGACTTAACCATTAAATGGTTATCATTCATATAAGAAGTCTTCTCTCTCTCCTCTTCTATAAATGATGCTTACTTCAGCCTTGATTAAGCTCAGTCAACTCAACTTGAAAGAAGAATTGACACCATGAGTTATGTCATTATCACCATGATCATTAAAGATTAATTATTTAAAGGGTACTAATCCCCCTATCTCATTAAGGGTACCATTATTATAATCACCCTTTGATTACATCATGTAATTGTTCACTTAAACAATTGACCTTCAACCACTTTAAGAGTTCATACGATTTAGTTGATTAACTTCCAAATGATCTTGGTCTCTTAGACCCCAAACGGTCTAAGACCGTTTAGACCTCCAAACGGTCTTTCTTATAACACCTCCAAATGGTCTAATACCGTTTAGACCTCCAAACGGTCTTGAACGTACCCTTGAAACCGTTTGGTAAAGTAGAAGGTTGAAACCGTTTGCCAAAGTAATTCTTGAAACTGTTTCATAAAGTAACATTTGAAACCGTTTCATAAAGTAACATTTGAAACCGTTTGAACCTTAACTGGTTTGGGATCATTTGGTCCCAAACGGTCTTGAGACCATTTGGACTCAAACGGTCTTGAGACCGTTTGGTCCAAACCTCCTCAAAACCAAATGGACCAATTATGGTCTCAACCATTCAGGCTGATTTAGGGTTTCCAATGTTGATCCCCTGATCGATTGAATTCTTATATCCAACTATCAATTGATACTAAGCTCCACACCTCAATTAGACTTAAATAAATTATCCTTCAAGTGATTCAACTTCCAATTAATCATCAATTAGGGTTTAGATTCCAACTGGATTAGGGTTTGGAATCAATGAACCTTCAATGTTAATCGATGTGAAACTAGTTACTTTGAAACCATTAGACCATCATTCAAATTGGACATGACCTGACCTCAAACGGTCTTGAGGTCGTTTGGATGACCTCCAAATGGTCTTGATACCGTTTTCTCATCTCATCACCCAAATCCATGTCATCCAATTAGGGTTTGGATCATTGGATTGATCATCAAATCAACATTTGATTACAATACAACTTGGTATCTTTGGATCTTCAAATACCCAACCATACTCAACCCTAGACCTCCAAATGGTATTGGGTGACCCTAAAACGGTCTTGAGACCATTTAAGTGATCCCCAAACGGTTTTGAAACCGATTGGGCCAATCAACCCAAAGAACTAACTCAAACAAATTAGAAATCAACACTTAACCCAATTAGGGTTTGGTGATTGATTGTCCTTCAACTCATGAACCAATTGGAACTAATCAATTATAATTAGTGGGTCATTAACCAACATCATTATCAAAAAATCTCCAAATGGTCAACCCTGGTCAACATCTCCAAACGGTTTGAAACCGTTTGCTCTCATTTGGTTTGGTGAAACCGTTTGCTCTTAAACGGTCAGAAACCGTTTGCTCCCAAACGGTTTGGGAAACCATTTGAGCAACGTTGTGGAAACCGTTTGACCTAATAATTTATTGGGAAATGTGTCAATATGATGTCATCATCATCTTCCTTCGTGTATACAAGAACATCAGCCATTTTTCATGGGAATTTCGGCAATGAACCAAAAGAGTACCAAAAGAAGAAAATAATCAACAAATCATAGAGAATTTGATGCAATCTCAATGTTTAAGGGTTAAAGTTATAAAACCCGCCTTTGAATCTGATTTCCAAGCTCCAAGATCCACGGATCTAATGGTGGATGAAGTTCTAGCAACTTCCCAAGGTCCGTTCTTGAGCTTTTGGGTGAACAAGTTGGCTAGGATTGGAAATCGAGTGAAGAAAACCAATAATCAAGCATTGATTTAGGGTTTTCACCATGAATCCAAGGTGGAAGATGATCAAAATCTTACCAACAGGTTAGAGTCGTCCTTCTCCTGCTCCTGAGATCTCCTGTGGTCGGCCAAAGCAAATGAGAAAAGGAATTCCAAGGAAAAGATCCTTAAGTGGTTGGAAAAATGATATGTATAAGGATTTTTCAAGGAAAGAGAAAAAGAAATTATTTCTTTAAATTCCGAAATTATTTCCACCAATTCCCCCTCCATTCCTTGGCCAAGAAGACACCTTCATTTTCTTGCAAAACCTATCCATTATCCAAGAATTAATGGAAAACGAGTTAAGCACCTTAGTGAATTTTATAATAATATCCTACTTTTAGTGGATAATACTTTTTATTATGATAATGTGAGTGGGCTTCCACTCAACCAAGATCTTTTTGTGCCATAGAAAGGCAAAAGATCGTCCAACACTTTACTATTTCATCCCTTAACTTTTGGTTGAAGGGCTCCTCAATTAAATTATTTCTTTTTCCATTAAATTAAATTAAAGTTCCATTTATGCTTAAATCTTGATTATTTTAATGTCAAGATTCTCTCTCCTCCATGATAATTCAAATGAGGAGACCCTCTCATTTTCTTTGCTCTACTTGATGCTAAGAAACATGAGAGACCCTCTAGAGGTTGTATTTTGCATATTGAACCCTAGGTTTTGGGTAAATTGCACATTACACCAAAACTAGGTTTTAATGCACAAGAATTGCTCTACAAGCTTTATCTTGGTGCCCAAGCTTGTGGAAACGATACCACTACATCATATTAATTCTTATGATGTATCAACATCAGAGGAACATTTTATCATGTGTAATTTTGAAGTTAACCCCTCAACTTGGGTAAATTGCACTATAGTCCAAAATTCACAAAATAATGTTTCAACATTATTAAAAAAGGACTGAAAATGAAATATAAGTTCCTCAAGAGCCTTAATTACTTTTCAAAAGATATAAGATCAAGCATCTAATCAACTTTATTAAGAAAAACACCTAGGGTTAAAACATAACCCAGGTCAGGGATGTTACAATTGTGGTATGGTGATATGGGTTGAATGATGATGTAACAAATGTAGGGTTACCCTAAATAAGGTAGTCTTACTTATTCACTCATATGAATAGAAGGGATGATAACCATATTGTATTGATATGTAACCCTAATGAGGTGTAGCTTGTTATACCTAGCTTTAATATAACTAAGAGATGGTAATTGGGTATGAATAGTCCTTGAATGACTATTACAATCATGGAGTACTTTGTTACTGTTGTTGAAACCCTAGTATGCTATAACCCGATGGTTACATCTTGAATTATGTGTGGGTTCATACTTGAGAATAATATGGAAAGTAATGGTAATGCTTCACCTTATGCATCCATGATGCAATGGGGATGTCGTGAGTAGTATTGTACAATTGTTGTTGAATCTAGTCTTCCAACTCAAGACTATTTTGCTATTTGAGTAGCATAATAATAAAATTCAAAAGAACATGGTGAACTCTCTTTCGTGATTTAGAGGTAATACATAACAATAGTACATATTTAGAAGTATGAATTGAGATAGTTGGATCAGATTATCGATGTTGAGGTAACACCTTAAGAGTATGAAAATATTGAAATGGATGTTTCTCTCTCTATCCTATGATTGATTGTGGCATAGAGAATTTGTTTATTATCATTGATAACTATTTCAAACATGTTGTGATTTAGTAAAGGAATAAAGGAATTAATGTCAAAAACTGCATTCAAGTATGAAATACAAGAATATAATGACATGTAAGATTTCAGAACCTTAAAATAAATCTTGAATGTACTTTACTTGCATATTTATGTTTCGGGGACGAAACCTTTTTAGGGGGGGGAATTGTAATGACCACATTTGTGCTTAATTGGTAAACTAGGGTTTACCTGAATGATTACATGCTTGATTAGATTGAACATTATTTAGACTTGATTAATTATAGTAGATCAATTGTGATGTTTCAAACCTAAGAAGAAACTCTAACTATGATTTTAGTTTGAAGAATTAGGGTTTGAGAAATGTAAACCCTAATCGGCAAAAATCAGAGTTTTGATAGAACATGAATATGGAATTTGATCAGGATAGCAGTGTGGTAAATGACGTTTCATATTTTATAAAATTTGTATTTAATTGAATTTTGGATATGATATGGATAACTCAATCATGCATAAAATTTTTAGAATTTTTGAGTGTTCTTTGAATGTGGTTCTCAGTCAAACTATACTTCGACCAAAATGCTGACAGAGTGCTTTTCAACAGTGTAGTGTTTTATTTTTATTTATTTATTGGTAATTCCAAATGATCTGAAATTTTAACTAGAGATATGAAACTCGATCATAAATAACATGTAGAATTTTCATAATTTTTGGATGCATTTAGACTTTATTAGTAGGTGAATTACAGTAACTGAAATTTCTATAGAATTCTGGATAGCAGTGCACTATTCAATTTTTAGTTATTTAATGGAAGCTTTGAACGATCTCAAATTTTAATTGAAGCTTTGTAACTCAATGATACAAAACAAAATAAATTATAATAATTTTTGGAGAATGTTTGATCTCTGAATTATATGAATTACAGTAACCTTTTTATGACAGAAAAAATCTGCTGAAATAAGAAAAAGTTTAGTGAGGGGTCAAAGTGCAATTGACCCAAGAAGCTCAATTGCTCTATATGGTCAACCTAATACACTAGAAGCTCTCATAATTAGTGATTCATTCCAAAGAAATGAAATCCTAGAGAGAGAGGGAGAGTTAGGGTTTGAGAGGAGAAATTGATGGAGATGTTGAACTAGGGTTTTGCGGTCTGAGGAATGATGAAATCATGTAAGTTTAGCTTCTTTGGATATAGTTTCATGGTGAATCTTCTCTCATATGTCAAAATTACGTCCCTCCTATAATTTGATCCAAAATGGTATCAAAACTTCCCCTTTTCTCACTCTTTCTTCATAATCCCTCATTTTTAGGGTTTTCGAGTTGAAAGGAAGAAGAATTGGGTGAATTGCTAGGGATTTGACATGATTTCGAGATTTTCAGATATGGGATATGTTTTTAAGGTGTTTTCACACCTTAGGGTGAGTGGGAACTTCCTTTAAATAGTATATTGCATGAAAATTAGTTAATTCTTCCATAATCTTAAATTGCTAGTATGCGATTACAAACCCTGAATTGTCTGTTTGATCTAAGTTGTTGCAAAATGATATGAAATGGATTCTTCCTCTATTTGTTTGAATTTCCAATGATAAATTCATATTAAAAATGTATACAATACATCCTAATGACAATTCCCAAAGTATCACAAAGGTTATAAGAGTAAATTGAAATATAGGGAATTTGTTTGTGACTGAAATTGCTGTATAATTAAATAGAGAAATTTGTTTATCTGGATCCCCTTGGTTATGAATGATTGTTTATCTAAATGCGTAGTACATATATGTTAGATACTATTTTGGATTTCATGTGATGTGAATAGTATTTGCTTGATATATTCGTAAAGAGGGTGAAGCCCTATATGAGTGGAAAGTTGGAAATTTGTAAATAAATATGGTGAAATCCATTTGAAGTGTTTTTCTTGGCATCATAGACTCTATTTATGAAATGTTATTCTTGATTCATAATATCTCAATGAATGGCATGGAAAACCCTAATTTAGTTCAATTCAAGGATTTCACACATATGTTGATTGTATATGACTTGCTTAAAGCAATATGTATTTAGTGGATGTTTATGACATATTAAATCCTTATGAGAGCCATGTGATAAGTGAATGACATAAATGAAACCCTAAGGATAGGGTGTTCAACAAATTAAGTGTTTTTATTACCATGTTCTCAGTATGAGATGCACAACCTAGGATTTGGGTTGATGTGCACGTTTTCCAAAAAAGTGCAAATAATTTATGGGTGCAAATGACGATTACTCATATGCCAAGTAATTAGCTCTTATCAGTATATTAAGATGTTTAATTTCATGATTATAGTGTATAAGTGTCAAATGGACATGCATTATTTTTATTTAAGAATTTGAATCTGCCTGCATGTATAGTATGTTGATTTCTTAGTCTATTACAGTGTTTGAATATACTGCTCTACCAAGTTAAGGATGATATACATGTTGTGTTGTAAACTTCAAATAAATAGATGAGGTACCGTAGAGATATTAGAGTCAACTATAAGTAATTGAAAGGTACAATGTAGAAAGCGCTAATAATAAAATAATAGACATAGGTGCCCTGAACACCGTATATTCCCTACGGATGTCTACACTGTAGGGAGGAAATGATCCACCCTGGTAGTGACCAGTATATGGGGATCGGATTGCACCCACAGAGGGTGTGGGGAGACGAAGCCCTTGAGGAAGTCTCCTAAGAGAAGATAGGTTACCCAACATGAACCGGAGATCCCGATGGTAACCCAGAGGTACCCACAGAGCGTACCAAGATGAGGCCCACAGAGCATCTCAGACCCTCCGCCTGTGTACTCAGCCTAGAAGGAGAGGTTCAGTTAAAGGGCAGCTGTTTAGCCGACTTAGTCAGACGTGATGGTTCGAGTCAAGCAGACTCAGATTCAGTTCTAGGCTTAGCTTCCCGGGTTTTAAGCTAAGTCTTGTACGGTGAGATCGTAGTTCGCTATGAGTCTTCATATGTAGAGTACACTGCATATGATCAGGGCATAGGCTAAAACATGTTCATATAGGTTTAAAGAGTTTCTTATAAGTAAGAAAGACTAAGAAAGATTTGAGTACAGTTTCCCAACAATTATTCTTTGTATGTTTCTGAATTATTAGTTCTCTTTGAAATTAATCAAGCATGCCCATATATTGATTTGCTCTTGTTGATATCTAGAGTATCCTACCATATTTATGATTATCAATGATCAATCTCTTTAAAGCTTACTACTGTTGTAATTGATATCAGTTGCTAAAAAGTATATCTGTAATTATATCAATGCTTTAGACTATTTCTTTGAAGTACTCATTCACTGAGCAAGTAGGCTCACCCCTCTACTCACAATTTTTAGGGATATCACATGGACTTGAAGAAGGTCATTGCATCAGAGTAAATCTGCCATAAGAGTTAAGTCTGAGTATAGTTAACTTCAGTCTGTCCTTGTCACTCTAGATCCTATTATAGATGTGAGATTGTTATAAATGATGTTTTGTATCTTTGTTTTCTTAATAAGAGAGAATGTATCTGATTATCATGTCGTATGTACCTGAGAATGAATGTATGGATGCGTATCATTATTTTTGAGATTATATTAGAAAAATAAAAGTTAATTCTCTTATAAAGTTAGTTTATGTGGTTCAATGCGAGAAAACAAAGAGTTTGAAAAAGAAGAAAAAGTTAAGGGTGATCTTTGTATTACATTAACTCCTCAATTTATACCCTAATCTAATGATTTATGGTAATTTTGAGATTGGGGTGTAACAATTTTGGCATCAGATCTTAGGCTGAGTTGTTAGGTACCATTAAGTTAGTAAGTTAGAGTCATAAGTGTGGCAGATAGGAGATGTTATGATGTTAGCTCTGGGGATTTGAGGATTTGGATATCCTGGCCCTGTATCTGAGTACTTGGATCAACTAGTATCAAGCTACTCTATCTTTTCTTTCATGTATACCCTGGACAGGTATACAGTGGAAGGATGGGCCAGAGAGAAACCCTATAAATATTATGGTTAGAATCAAGATAAGTAACATGAATTAAGAGCATAAATATAAAATGAGATTAAATTTTCATTTCATATTATTGTTTTATTGGAGATGAATAGAAATGCTCTTATATGTTTGAATTCCGATATTCAATATTTTGAAATATATATGGGTCTTTAAGATTTGTTGTATACTATGCAGTTGTAGCATTTATTGATGACATTCTTTGTATCAAGTAGACTAGAAATGATCTTTGAATGAACTTTCCTAAGTGGATATTCTTTCCACATGTTTGAGATTAATAGGTCTTGGTTAATCTTAAGTAGCTCTTGGCTTTAGGACTGTAGGTTCATCCTAGTCTGGATGGAAGGATGCATTATAGGGATCTAATGACTCCTATTAACAATATGATAAGAGTAGACTCAAGATAAATTAGACCCACATCATAGTGAGAATGTACATACAATAAGATGTTGAAACATATGGGAAAGATTAGAATAGCTAAGAATAAGTTGAAATTGATATCTGAGACCCAACTTTGGGGTCTCATATGAGAAATCCTTAATTGGGAATAAAGGAACACAACGTAAGGTTTAGATTAAGTTTAATGAATAATATTATATGAACTCTAAATATGAAATATGGAAAAGATATGAGAAAAGTATGTAAGGGCCAAGGTAGTAAGAATCAATCATGAGGAATGGATTATATAACCGAGTACAATGTTTTTATGTACTCCAAAGCAAAGGAAAAACAGAAGAAAAGAGTTAAGTATACGATAAGTAAATATAAGTGAAGAGTCTTCAGAAGAGTTAAAGTAAAGAGAATTAGATAAGTATGAAAATCATAAGACTAGGATAAGAAACTAATTTAAAACATAGATAAATGTTGGAAATGTGGAGCTTGATTAAGGAATGAGGGTTATGGTATAATTGAGAGCATGGAATGTATACCTTTATTAATAAGTTTAATACATTCATTGTTATTGCCTTTGGATTCCAAGTCTCTATAGAGCAACAAACTAGTTTCTAAAAAAAAAGAACAAAAGTGTAGCTTAACAAAATGAATAAGTTATACAAAGGTAGACTATACTCAGGAAGGAAAAACTTGATATAAGAGAAACTATGTTTCACCCATGCATGAGCCATTTGATTTAAAATGAAGGATATGTAATGTATTAAACATGAGTTGAAACTAGTAGAGAGATTATTGATTTAGAATTTCAACTTCACATTAGTAGAAGGATAAAAAGAAATATGTGCAACATGGTATACATGATCATACACATGAATAAGCAACATGATCATAAAAGAAAAGTAGAAGTTAAGGATAATAGGTGGAAGAGTAGTATATGGTAAGAGGATTATGGAAAGTAAGGAAGGGTTTGAAACATGGTGGAGTAATATAGATTATAAAAGAAAGAGTTTAGGAGATTCAATCAAGTGCTAGTTAGTCACGTATCCTTGTTGATAACTAATTAAACCTACATACGACAAATGTATTAATGGGATGTTTGAAGATAAGAATTCTAATTCTCAGAACTGTCTTCTCTTCCATATATTATTTAATGAAAGAAATGTGGAAATGAAGTGATAAGAAAATGAATCATATCTGATGCATAACCACCATGGTAGAGGCATCTAGTTAATGTAATAATGACACACAATATGATGACGATACCCTAGAAGGGTAAATTGAGAATGTAATGTATCTGAATGGCCAATTTAGATGAAGGAAATTCAATTGATAAGATAAGGAAGACTTTAGTAAAGACTTGTGAGATCCAAAGTTTGAATTTCAAATTAAGGGAGCAAAGTCACACCACAATAACGTCATGCTACTGATAAAGGCCAAACCCTAGAATGTTTAGAGGTGTGATTATTCAAGGGTTGTCACTAGTGATTTGACCTTCAATACTAGCATCTCTATAAAACAAGATCATGAAATTTGCAATATGAGAAGTAAACTAGCACTGATAGTAATCCTAGCTAATATGAAAGGTAGATAAACAATATGGAAATGATATAGAGCAAAGGATAAGAAATAGATTTGAAATATAAGAGGTGTGTTTTGAACAAAAGGAGAAATACAATATGAGTGAAGTGTGATATGAAATAAAATCTTGCAGTAATAGCAAGAATGATGAATAATCTATTCATACCTTGTATGTTTCAATTTCAGGGATGTTTAATTTACATGATTAAAATGAGAAGGATAAGTAGAAAAAAGTAAGTAGTAATGAATGAGGAGAGAGATAATAGAAAACAATGGCTTTTAGTAATATGTGAATTTGTTTTTAGAAGTATAATTTGTTGAAGGTATATTAAGGGATGTAAATTGGTTCTACGTATGATTTCAGTGTACATGTACAAGCAATATGTTAATTAAAGGTGTCTGATAGTTTAAGTCATTCATACCAGTAATCCATTTTAGTATTATACAATTGTGGTATGGTGATATGGGTTGAATGATGATGGAACAAATGGAGGGTTACCCTGAATAAGGTAGTCTTACCTATTCACTCATATGAATAGAAGGGATGATAACCATATTGTATTGATATGTAACCCTAATGAGGTGTATTTTGTTAAACCTAGCTTTAATATAACTAAGTGATGGTAATTGGGTATGAATAGTCCTTGAATGACTTATACAATCATGGAGTACTTTGTTACTGTTGTTGAAACCCTAGTATGCTATAACCCAATGGTTACACCTTGAATTATGTGTGGGTTCATACTTGAGAATAATATGGAATGTAATGGTAATGCTTCACCTTATGCATCCATGATGCAATGGGGATGCCATGAGTAGTATTGTACAATTGTTGTTGAGTCTAGTCTTCCAAATCAAGACTGTTTTGCTCTTTGAATAGCACAATAGTAAAATTCAAAATAACATGTTGAACTCTCTTTCGTGATTTAGAGGTAATACATAACAACAGTACATATTTAGAAGTATGAATTGAGATAGTTGGATCTGATTATCGATGTTGAGGTAACACCCCAAGAGTATGAAAATATTGAAATTTTTGTTCTCTCTCTATCCTATGATTGATTGTGGCATAGAGAATTTTTTTGTTATCATTGAGAACTATTTCAAATATGTTGTGATTTAGTAAAGGAATAAACGACTTAATGTCGAAAACTGCATTCAAGTATGAAATACAAGAATATAATGACATGTAAGATTTCAGAAGCTTAAAATAAACCTTGAATGTACTTTACTTGCATATTTATGTTTAGGGGACGAAAACTTTTGGGGGGGGATTGTAATGACCACATTTGTGCTTAATTGGTAAACTAGGGTTTACCTGAATGATTACATGCTTGATTAGATTGAACATTGTTTAGACTTGATTAATGATAGTAGATCAATTGTGATGTTTCAAACTTGAGAAGAAACTCTAACTATGATTTTAGTTTGAAGAATTAGGGTTTGAGAATTGTAAACCCTAAGCGGCAAAAATTAGGGTTTTGATAGTACATAAATATGGAATTTGATCAAGATAACAGTGTGGTAAATGATTTTTCATATTTTCTATTTTTTATTTAATTGAATTTTGGATATGATATTGATAACTCAATCATTCATATTGGAGAAAAATTCATAATTTTTGAGTGTTCTTTGAATCTGGTTCTCGTTCGAACTATATTTCGACCAAAATGCTGACAGAGTTCTTTTCAGTAGTGTAGTGTTTTATTTTTATTTATTTATTGGTAACTCCAAATGATCTGAAATTTTATATAAAGATCTGAACGCAATAATAAATAATATGTAAAATTTTCATAATTTTTGGATGCGTTTAGACCTTATTAGTAGACGAATTACAGTAACTAACATTTCTGCAGAATTCTGGATAGCAGTGCACTATTAAATTTTTTTATTATTTTTTGGAATCATGGAATGATCTCAAATTTTAACTGAAGTTTTTTAACTCAATTATACACAAGCGTATATATTCATATAATTTTTGGAGAAGTTTTGATCTTTGAAATACACGAACTACAGAAACCTTTTTATGACAGAAAAAATTTGCTGAAATAAGAAAAAGTTTAGTGAGGGGTCAAAGTGCAATTGACCCTAGCAGCTCAATTGCTCTATATGGTCAACCTAACACACTAGCAGATCTCGTAATTCATGATTCATTCTAGAGAAACAAAATCCTAGAGAGAGAGGTAGAGTTAGGGTTTGAGAGGAGAAATTGATGGAGATGCTGACCTAGGGTTTTGCAGTCTGAGGAATGATGAAATCATGTAAGTTTAGCTTCTTTGGATATAGTTTCATGGTGAATCTTCACTCACATGTCAAAATTACGTCCCTTCTCTGATTTGATCCAAAATGGTATCAAAAATTCCCCTTTTATCACTCTTTCTTCATAATCCCTCATTTTTAGGGTTTCCGAGTTGAAAGGAAGAAGAATTGGATGAATTGCAAGGGATTTGGTATGGATTCGAGATTTTCAGATATGTGATATGTTTTAAGGTGTTTTCACACCTTAGGGTGAGTGGAAACTTCCTTTAAACAGTATATTGCATGAAAATTGGTTAATTCATCCATAATCTTAAATTGCTAGTATGCGATTACAAACCCTAAATTGTCTCTTTGATCTAAGTTATTGCAAAATGATATGAAATTGATTCTTCCTCTATTTGTTTGAATTTCAGATGATAAATTCATATTATAAATGTATACAATACATCCTAATCAGAATTCTCTAAGTATTCACAAAGGTTATAAGAGTAAATTAAACTATAGGGAATTTATCTGTGACTGAAATTGTTGTATAATTAAATAGAGAAATTTGTTTATCAGGATCCCCTTGGTTATGAATAATTGTTTATCTGAATGTGTAGTACATATATGTCAGATACTATTTTGGATTTCATGTGATGTGAATAGTATTTGCTTGATATCTTCGTAAAGAGGGTGAAGCCCTATATGAGTGGAAAGTTGGAAATTTGTGAATAAATATGGTGAAATCCATTTGAAGTGTTTTTCTTGGCATCATAGACTATTTATGCAATGCTATTCTTGATTCATGATATCTTAATGAATGGCATGGAAAACCCTAATTTAGTTCAATTCGAGGATTTCATACATATGTTGATTGTATATGACTTGTTTAAATCAATCTGTATTTAGTGGATGTTTATGACATATTAAATCCTTATGAGAGCCATGTGATAAGTGAATGAGGTAAATGAAAACCTAAGGATAGGGTGTTCAACAAAATAAGTATTTTGATTACCATGTTCTCAGTATGAGATGCACAACCCAGGATTTGGGTCGATGTGCACATTTTCCAAGAAAGTGCAAATAACTTGTGGGTGTAAATGACTATTATTCATATGCTAAGTAATTAGTTCTTATCAGTATATTAAGATATTTAATTGCATGATTCTAGTGTATAAGTGCTAAATGGTCATACATTATGTTTATTTAAGAATTTCAATCTGCATGCATGTATAGTATGTTGATTTCTCAGTATATTTCAGTGTTTGAATATACTGCTCTGCCAAGTTAAGGATGATATACATGTTGTGTTGTAAACTTCAAATAAATAGACGCGGTACCGTAGAGATATTAGAGTCAAGTATAAGTAAGAGAAAGGTACAATGTAGAAAGAGATTTCTAAGAGTAATAAAATAATAGACATAGGTTCCCTGAACACCGTAGATTCCCTACGGATGTCTACACTGTAGGGAGGAAATGATCCACCCTGGCAGCGACCAGTATACGGGGATCGGATCGCACCCACAAAGCGTGTGGGGAGACGAAGTCCTTAAGGAAGTCTCCTAAGAGAAGATAGGTTACCCAACATGAACCAGAGATCCCAGTGGTAACCCAGATGTACCCACAGAGCGTACCAAGATGAGGCCCACATAACATCTCAGACCCTTCGCCTGTGTACTCAGCCTTGAAGGAGAGGTCCAATTAAAGGCCAACTCTTTAGCCGCCTTAGTCAGATGTGATAGTTTGAGTCAAGCAGACCCATATTCAGTTCTAGGCTTAGCTTCCCAAGTTTTAAGCTAAGTCTTGTACGGTGAGATCATAGTTCGCTATGAGTCTTCATATGTAGAGTACACTACATATGATCAGGGCATAAGCTAAAACATGTTCATATAGGTTTAAAGAGTTTCTTATAAGTAAGAAAGACTAAGAAAGATTCAAGTACAATTTCCCAACAATTATTCTTTATATGTTTTTGAATTATTAGTTCTCCTTGAAATTAATCAAGCATGATCATATATTGATTTGCTCTTGTTGATATCTAGAGTATCCTGCCATATTTATGATTATCAATGATCAATCTCTTTAAAGCTTACTGCTGTTATAATTGATATTAGTTGCTCAAAAGTATATCTGTAATTATATTAGTGCTTTAGACTATTTCTTTGAAGTACTCATTCACTGAGCGAGTAGGCTCACCCCTCTACTCACAATTTTTAGGGATATCACATGGAATTGAAGAAGGTCATTGCATCAGAGTAGATCTGCCACAAGAGTTAAGTCTGAGTATAGTTAAGTTCAGTTGGTCCTTGTCACTCTAGGTCATGGTATAGATGTGGGAGTGATATAAGTGATGTTTTGTATCTTTGTTTTCTTAATAAGAGAGAATGTATCTGATTATCATGTCATATGTACCTGAGAATGAATGTATGGATGTGTATCATTAATGCTGACATTATATTAGAAAAATAAAAGTTTAATTCTCTTGTAAAGTTAGTTTATGTGGTTGAATGTGAGAAAACAAAGAGTTTGAAAAAGAAGAAAAAGTTAAGGGTGATATTTGTATTATGTTAAATCCTCAATTTATACCCTAATATCATGATTTCTGGTAATTGTGAGACCGAGATGTAACAATTTGGGTGGTATGACTCAAATCCTCAAGGCATAATAAAACACATAATCCACCGTGTAGCATACTTGCATAGGATCAAATGTGGAAATATTGGATGAGGCCTTTCTTGTTTTGTTGAGTATAGTTGATAGATGATATACATGTTCTTCATATTCCTTCTTAGTCATATAATTGTCCTACTGATTGGTGCAGCTAGCAGATCTATTTATTTAATCATATCTGCTATGTTATAGTAATCTAATATTCTTAGTTGTTGATGATGATTGTTCTACTTATATCAATATTGCACCTACATATCATAGTAATGGCCTTATTATCTGTTCTTTACATTTTATATCAGTGTTATAATAGAGTTTGTGGAGAGTTATATCTCCCGCTGAGATTTGGAATCTCACCCCATGGGTTTCCTACATCTTTTAGGTGACTGTGCATGAGGACGTAAGGATCATGCTGTGAAGGCCGAGCAGCATCAAGAAGGACAGTAGCTGTTGAGGTTGGAGTGCTGCTTTCTAGTCATTTGTTGTTAGAGTCCTAGAATCGTCCATGTACACTCAAGTCCTTGGGGGTAGTTTTTTTATATGGCTTTGCTCATGTTGTTGATGATGATATCGATGAGAGTTTTGGGTTTTATCACCTCTTGTTGTATAGTTGGCTGTTGTACAATTTGATGTAAGTGGAACATATATCGTGTGTGACAGGTGGTCCATTTATGCATCATGCTGTAAATAACGTTGTTTTAGGTTATATAATGCAGATGACAAGTGTCTTTAGATCTTCTTGTGATAAGCTTTCTGATGTTGTGCCTTACCATTATCAATTTTAATTTCTAGTGTTTTTTTTGGTACCATAGTAATGTTGGTTTCTGCACTTTGGTTTTTAGTAATCTCATTTTGTGTGGCAAAGGGTGTCATAGTAAACCCACCGCAAAGTCCATAGTAATATGTTCCCACTTTGACATTGGAACATGGAGTGGTCGTAGGGTACCTACTAGATTTTGTGTTCAACCTTGACTTGTTGATCAAAACCACATTGGCTACATAGAAATCTACATCTCTCTTCATGCCTGACCACCAATATAGTTCCTTGAGGTTGTTGTATATCTTGGAACTGTCTGAATGCATTGCATATATAGAAGAGTGGGCTTCCTCAAGATTCTACTTTTTTAGATCAATGTTAGTTGGAACATTCAATCAATCCTATTGATATAACAACCCATTATTTGAATATTTGAAATCTGCCCTTTTTCATTCTGTCAAGTTATGCATGATTTGCTTTAGTTCATTATCACTATATTGAATCTCTTTAATTTGCTCATAAATGTAGATCTGACCTACATCTCTACAATCGACCCATCCTGTTCTAACACACACATATATGAATTCATCTCTCTTATTTTAACTAGTAGGTATCTTTTTACACATGCCAGAGAAAACATTTCTGCATGTGATGTAGATTTCCTACACAGTATATCAGCCACAACATTAGCCTTCCCAGGGTGGCAATCAATGGTAACATCATATCCCTTTATAAGATCTAACCATATGTGTTATGACGACCCCCACTTTTGAGTGTCCCCAATCAAGGTGAACCTTAAAGTCGAGAGTCATTATCTATATTTTCCATGATTTAATTTATCAAATAAAAAATAATAATCAATAGTTTCCATTAATTCAATAAAGATTGGATACACGATGTATAATGAGACTCCTCTAAGGGGTTACATGAGTTTTCAAAGGAAAGTAACATATGTGGGAAGACATACTAAGATTGTCTAACTAATTCTCCTTGTGAATTAGATTTAATATCTTCCATTGATTTCATCTGAATATCTAGGTCTTCATATCTTCATATACATGGCATTACCTAAAATTCCAACAAATAAGTATGCAGATCAGTATATCACTATATTGTATACGTGGTAAAACCAAAATGTGTGCAAGTATGATAACAACATGTATTGCTAAATCAACTCTTAATTGCACACATAACATTGTATTTTTATTACATATTCTAACCCATGCTCGTCATGCCTTCTTGGGTGTAATCATTTTCCATCATTGGACTTATGTGTATTACCCTTTGATGGGTGTAACCCATGGTTCAGAATATTCCAATTTCATTATGTGATACTCATATTGGAATTATAGTTGAACATAAACTAAATAAATATCCAAAATTTTATTTCACAAATTTAATACTTTGAAATCATCTAGAAAACCATCGACAACTGATAATGTACGTACTCACAAGTACTTTAAACATGTAGTATACTTCAAGTACTTTAAACATGTATCCAACATCCAAGTAATTGACATAATCAATCAACATTATCTAGATGTATGTATAACCCTAAAGTGTCACGAAACATTCACAAGATACTAATTAGGCCTAACTAGGATTTAGGGTCGACATTAGGGTTAGATATGTAAACCCTAATTCTCACATGCATATATCTAATGACTAATAAAACCTAATACTCATCACTATCATTAACATGGGATCCAATTATATTCAATAACATCAGGCTGTATCTCAAAATGAATAGATTTATTGATATAAGCATTATATTCATCAAATCTTAGGGTTTGTATGCGTTAATCATTCTATATACATGTATTAGCTATAATTTTGGAATGTGAAGCAAAATTAGGCTCTAAAACTATTTTATTCATGTTCTAATCATTTTCTTCATTAATTTCATATATATATTTGATATATTTTGATCTAGAAATTAATTACTAGGATATTCACAAAATAAACATATTTGGACCAAATGTAACTGACACTGTCATCAATGGTGCAACACGTCATCAAAAACTAAAATTATCTACTATCCATGCATGATGGGTCTGTCCAATGGTGCAACACCATATTGGCTCATAGCTCCAAGCGGGTTGGGCTTGGATAAGAGGCAAAATGACTTTTCTACATATGTGCAATGACATAGATGTGTCATGCATACTAGGAATTTCTAGTCAAACGACCCCAAGGTTCATCTTCTCCCTTTTGCAACTCAGGATGGTGATCCAATCATGACTTAGTTCAACATAATGGATGACTTTTGTGTCAAAAAAATGGCGGGAACAACTGATGGCATATCCATACTCGATAGGTCCCTATAAACTTGTAAAGTCCTAAAGTTGAGCCAGGGAACAACTGAGCTCTTAGCTTTAAGTTTCATATTTCTATGGTGGTGACAAGGATGGAGGGAGTGAAGAGAGGAGAAATTACCTCACTGAACCCACACTAAATATCGTGATATGTTCTCCATGCCTCCATGAGTCTCTTGGTGCCCTTACTGCAGCCTGGGATGGTCAACATCTTTGATCTCCATTCCTCTGAGTGACCAGAGCTCGCTAGAGAAGACAATGAGTTGGCTACAGTCCTCTGGGGTGGTGATGTTGTGAAGGGTTGCATTGGCTCTAAGGGTCTCAACAGGGAATGCAAGATCATTTTTATAAGTGGATGGTGCTAAGAACTTTAATTCTCCCAACCCAAGAGATAGTCCTGAGATTTTGATTTAAGAATTATTGGTCTCTTCTAGGATGATTCCGATCCCAGTGTTCATTGAGTTCTACTCTCTGCGGAAGCCAAAGGGATATATATCAAGTGATTCAGTGGAGTATTGATGGAGGACGGTTGATAGGTTGGTGCCTAGCTCTCGCAAGCCTCCTACCATAAGGTAGAAGATGAGGCATATAGAATTGGATTATAATTCGATGATGCTGGGAGACTCCTACATCTGCATCACATTCTAAGTTCCGGTTTATCCATACTTCAGGCATGACAACACATGATAGGGATAAATTCGATGTAAATATAAAACAAGGTCTCACTTTAGGATTAGTGTAAGTGTATGTTAACCTTATTAATCTCATATTAAGATATTATCTTCTCATTAGAATAATCTTGAATTAGGCAAAGATTGGGATCTGAATACTAATGATAAAAGTCATTTTCTCGCCATTCAAGTATTTCCTTATTTTAATCACCTAGGTAACAAATAATCTTATAATTATCCCAAAACTTGGATTTATCTTCATTTAGTCATTATCTTGGAGCATTTGATACCCAAATACTTGGAATCCAAGTAAATACTAGATAATTAATCCCTTAGTTCTCTAGGCCATTTATCTTCTAAAATATTCTAGTATTTTGCCAATTATTTCCAATGAGTTTATTAATCATTTCTCAAGATTATATTATGCACAAAAATTCCAATTCCTTTATGCTATTTCTATCTAACAATGGTCCTATGTGCCATAGAATGCATTGGATCCCAAGGCCCATAGTTCACACTTAGGCCTTCCAATGGGTCCAAAAGCATAATATCTTTCTAATTTCAAAATTAAGCATTGCTTATTAGTTAAAGCTCATATTCAAAATTTACTCAAATTGAAGTTTCAATCTAAGTATAAACCTTGATTAATTATCCCAACTCAGTCAAATTCATACCATTGGTCTCATCACTCTATCATTACCCTGATTGTCTTAAAATGAATCTCAATACATTATTATTGAATTTATAATCATATAATCCATATTTATGAAATTTGAGGATCTTATATTCATCCCTCCTGAAAAAGGATTTTTGTCCCCAAAATTCAAACCTAACAATAATATGGTGAATAATAACTTATATTAGCCTCAAACATTAGGGTTAGCAACCTTTCTTGGATAGGTTTTAACTACGTTACCTTCAACAACCTTTATTGATACAAAAATCTCATATTACTGAGGTTGGAACCCAAATTAGATCCAAGGATATCTCCACATCCTCATTTATAACATTGCATTACACCTAGTGCTTTCAATTTTACTTGGTGATTACATTTCCACCTAGATAACCTATTATTCATCTATTTTTGTGTAAGGGTGAGATACACCTCAGAACCCTAGATTATGCCATTGAATTCAGATTAGGGCATTCATCTTTACATGTCTCATGTAACATATGTGACTATCCGATCTCTACACCCATAATAAGATGAAATAGGCATTTGGCTATAGTCAAATACATAGTTCATCCTATTCCATGCACCGATATGGTGCATCCACACATTATCTCATAACTCCAATTTTATGTTGAGTCATCCTCAACAATGACTCCAAAACATGAATATTTTTATTTCCACAACTCAATGATAGTGTTTTTTTGTTGCACATTTCTTGAGTTTATGCACAATTCCCTTAAATATTTTATTTCCACTATTAGCACATAACTTCTTACTTTTTTTGAAACTTCATCTCATGCATTATTTCCTTGGTTATTCCTACTTTACCTCTTGGGCCTTCGACACATAGAAAGTGGCTTTTCATAAGCACTTCCCTACATAGGGATAACGTGAGGGTCAAATCTTTCCTTCATAGGGATAACAAAAGGTCCATCTCTTCCCTTTATAGGGCTAAAGTAAGGCACAACTCTTTCTAGAATAGGGATAATGTAAGGCTCAACTCTTCCCTTCATAGGACTGATGTAAGGTTGTAAAGAGTGAGACCCGAGAGGGGATGCACTCAAATTGTATAAACAAAGAGACATGTAAAGAAAAAGCTGCAGAAATATAACTATTACAAAGTTACAACATATTTCACATACAATTTTTCCTCACATGAAAGGTAGTACTACAAACAACATGGGTACAACTATTAGTACACGAGTCCAGCTACAGAGGACAACCCAACCATTCCAGGCTATCCTCATGTTGACATCCTGGAAGTGGCCTTCTTGATTCATTATCATCTAACACTCCAACAACTAGGTGGTTTTAGAAACCCAACAAAAGGAGACAAAAGGTATGTGTCAGAACTCAACACATAAAATATTCGAACATTTTTATGTTAGATAAGTATGAGAGTGAGGGGTTCCCTTTCAAGAAGGGGCTATAAACAATTAGGTAAATTCAAGAAAGGATAAAAAACTGAGACATTTAAATAACAACATAACATCATAAAGTGTTTTTCCATAATCATTTAGTTATATTACAAATAAAAATAGTTGCATGTATATATGAGTTATACCATAAATATCTAAAGTAGGGACAAGACATCAGTAGTCATTCACCAAAATTAGGTTGAGAAAACACACCTTACGCGGAACAACATGCCATAACTAGTAAATGGGTGGAACAACACATCTTGAGTGGGACAACACACCCTAACAAGTAAATGGGTGGAACAATACACCCAGGATGAAACAACACAACATAACAAGTAAATGGGTGGAACAACACACTTTTGGCGGAACAACACACCCTAACATATAAAACATATGAGAACAACACGCCCAAGATGGAACAACACGCCCTAATGGTTATAACTATATTAATCTACTATTCTACTCTACTAAATACCAATACTCATTTCGACCTTGTTGTTGCCTATAAAAGCTGGACTCTCCCGCATTCTCTTTCCCGTCTATACCTAATTCCACCGGACCACCAGACCGCCACCGCCCCCATCCGTCCGCATGTTCCAAGTTATACGGTGTATGACCATCGAACCACCTAAGAAAGGCAAATAAGATGACTTCTGTGAGATCAAGAGATCCGTTTCCGTAAGAAAGAAGTTACCCTTTACCTCTCTATGTATTCCTCGTTTGTTTCATCAATCACGAAGTTGAGTATCGATCATGACAACATTCACGATCTGAAAATGTAGTCTGTCGATCCCACAAGATTCAATATCAGGAATTGGTACACCCACTACATGGCTTTTATTATAAAGACTGATATTAATAATGTACGGTAAGGGTCTTTAGTGGACCGCCTACACTCTATTTGCAAAATGTATTGATGACTGGATGTCGACAAGGAGTGACTCAAGTGGTCAAGTACGATGTCCTCTAACAAAAGGATCCAGGGTCAAATTCCAATTGCCGCCTTATTTATCACATCCCTGGCATTCGGCCTCTAAGGAGTATTGAATATCTTTCCTTAAGTGTCAATATGATTTTGTGTCTTTGGTTGAATCTAGGCGAATTCCATCTTAGCTTGATGACATAAACAAATTCAAACTTTTTTTACTGTAGTGGTTCAGCGTCAGAGCACGGAAGAAGGCAATGGGGAAATTCAGCTTGAAGAACAAGAAAGGATTAATGCTTACGTGCAAGAAAGCCACTATCACCCTATAGACAGATTAGCCCATGGCATGAGGGAGGCATAGGTATGGACAAATTAGTTATTTCGTTAAAGAGTTTTAAAATCAATTTAATATGTTTTCTTCCGTAGGATTTTATTTTATTCATACATGACTATGATTGTTTTAAGAGGTTTGCTTTCCAGACCTATTTTGGAACCCATAATGGAACTCCGCTCATTCTCCACCACATGTTTGAGGGCATAACAAATAAAATAAATATTTATTTGTAATACCCTCAAACATGTGGTAGAGAATGATTGAGGTTCCACTTCGGGTTCCAAAATGGTGTCTACCTAGCATATTTCTTATTTTAAGGCCAGCAATATACCAACAACCACTCATATTGAATATGATGCTGATAATAGTCACTACTACAGAAATAGCTTATAACGTCACTTTTACAGGCGTCGGTTGTATAAATACACCGACACCTAAACTATACAGCGTCGGTTGATAACATAAACCGACATCCAATCTATGAAGGGCGACCAGACACGGATACCACTTTTATTCAGTGTCGGTTACTTAATAAAACACCGACGCCTAAAATTAACCGCCAAATCCAAAATTTCCAGCGAAAAAATTACCTCTAAACTTTAACATATGACGTCGGTTGATAAATAATAAACTGACGACTAAAGGTTATTCACGAGACAGAAATTGGGCACATTTTGGTCGACAATTTTACTATAATTACCGACACTTACGAGTTTTCCCGCGCTGTCTGTGGGGAATTTTTCACACCCTTTAAGCTTCGGTTTTCAGAAGACACCGACGACTATGGTCATTAATGGAGAACTATTTTTTTAATCGGTATATGTATACAAACGTCGGTTGTTTTGTAGTTAAAACCGACGACTATAATTGAGAATAGGTGTCGGTTTTTGTGGAGAACCGACACCGTTAATTTTATGTGTCAGTTTATTTGAATAACCGACGCCTATGGTACATTTAATAGCCCTGCGAAATAGAGAACTTTTCCCCATTGTCTCTGTTTCATTGCGACTCTGTTAGGTATGGTGATTCTTGCCGCCGGTGCTCCCCGCCGTCGTTGCCCCCACCGCCGTTGCTCCCCCGCGCCGCCACCACTCCTGGTCGACGCTCCAGGATGCTCTCCTCTCCTCGCCGCCGCTCGTCTCCTCGCCGCCGCCCCCGCCGGTGGCTGCTCTCCTCTCCTCGCCGCCCTCGCCGCCGCTCCGCCGCTCCTCTCCTCTCTTCGCCACCGACGCCGGCTACCAGCTGCTGCTAGGTCTCTGCTCCGGCCGCTGCTCTCCAGGACGGGCCTTCTTCCTCTGCCCTCAAGGTACCCCTCCTTCTTCCTCCTTCCTTCCTCCGCCTAGGCTAGGTCCCAAGCCCAGGTGCCCTCTGGGCGGATGCTTGGGCGGTGCCAAGGCACGCCTAGGCTGCTGCTGGGCATTTTTTTATTTTTTATTAAGTTATTTACTTAATTATGTTTATTTATATACTGATTTTGTTATGATTCAATCATCTAGTTAATGAAATTTATTTATCAACTGATTTAACTTTATTTTTCAATTGATTTGTATGTATTCATCTAATGTTTGTATTTATTTATATACTGATTCAGCAATTAATTGATCATCTACTGATTTATATTAGTTCTGGATCTTAGGGTATCTCAACTGATGTAACTTTATCACAAGCTCATTATGAACCATTCGATCTGGATCTTAGGGTATCTCTACCGTCCTAACTATGAAATTGGTAACTTGTTTCATTGTTGAGCATATTGAGAATCCTAATCACCCTTCTTGCTTAATGATGAACTATAATGCACACATGTGACATGCTTGGAATGTAAATGATGAACTTTTTCCTAAATCGCCAATCATGCTTTTAAAGATATCAATAATCACCCTAACTTGAAGAACTAGGATTTTAGGTATAAGAATGACAACACATGTATTTGTTGGCCTAGAAACCCGTCCAAGATTTACTCATTAGGAGTAAATCTTGGATAGTCCCCGGTTTGGGACTGTTCTTGAACACCTGATCTCGCTTAGGATGTAAGTGTATAATGTGTATTGGATTTTCAAGAAAATTTCGGCAGCATTTCTCCGTTTGTTCTCTAAGTACATATGTACTTGGAGAACAACGGGGAAATGCTGCTGAAATTTTCTTAAAAATCCAATACGCATTATACACTTACTAGTGAGATTAGATGTTCAAGAATGAGATAGGTGGTACACATTTATTATATATAAGAATGAAATCACATGTATTTGTTAACCCTAGACCCTAATCTTATTGTAATGTATATTTGATTTCTCTTTGATCATAGAATGGATAGATCATGGATGTCCATTCGCAATCGCTGCACCCCAGAGTTTATTTCTGGTCTTGACCAGTTTATTAGATTTGCCGAGGAACATAGAAAACAACATGGACATAGGTTCTACTGTCCATGTTGGCATTGCGGTAACAACTTGAAAGTCAGCATTGGTGATGAAATCAAAAGTCATGTCATGTGTAACGAGATTATACAAGGCTATACAGAATGGCACTGGCATGGAGAGATTTCAAACCCGAAACCAGTGGATGTCGATAGCAGTGCTTGTGTGGAAGAAGAAATTGCCTACGATGACATAGATGTGAATGAACCAATTCCAGTAGACATCGTTGATGCGATGCTGGATAGTTGTGGGGTAGAGCACACCGATCCACCTCCCATTTTTAGAAACATTGTGCATGATGCTGAGATATTGTTATACACATGTTGTACTAAGTTTACGAAGCTTAGCACTGTGTTGAGATTGTATAAGCTGAAAGCTAACAATAGATGGAGCGACAAAAGCTTCACGTCATTGTTGTCTTTGTTGAAAGAAATGCTTCCTGAAGGAAACGAGCTGCCAATCTCAACATACCATGTAAAGAAATTGTTGTGCCCAATGGGAATGGATGCCAAGAAGATACACACATGCCCAAATGATTGTGTATTATTTCAAAAGGACTATGTGGATTTGAAAGATTGTCCAAAATATGGTGCGTCACGGTATAAATTGACGACTTCGGGGGAGTCCAAAACTGGTTCTCCTGCCAAGGTGATGTGGTATCTACCTATAATATCATAGTTTCAACGCTTGTTTGCCAATCTGATAGATGCGAAGAATTTGAGGTGGCATGCAGATGTTAAGAAAAATAATGATGGGATCCTACGACATGCGTCTGATTCCCCACAGTAGAAGAAGATTGATCTATTGTACCCTAAATTTGGTGAAGAAGTTAGGAATATAAGACTTGGGCTTTGTACAGATGGGATGAATCCGTACGGAACATTGAGCAACCAACATAGCACTTGGCCAGTCATGCTTGTTATATACAATCTTCCTCCCTAGCTGTGTATGAAAAATAAGTACGTAATGCTGTCGTTGTTGATATCGGGCCCTAAACAACCTGGAAATGACATCGATGTTTATCTTGAACCTCTGATTGATGACTTAAAGAAACTCTGGGGTGAAGGTGTGATGACCTATGATGCTTCACGAAGAGAGACATTTCGTTTGCATGCTATGTTGTTTTGCACTATTAATGACTTTCCAGCATATGGGAATTTGTCTGGATATAGTGTCAAAGGAGCTAAAACGTGTCCTATATGTGAAGACAACACTGATTCAACAAGACTAAAACATGGCGGTAAGACTGTATATCTCGGTCATCGAAGGTTTCTTACAAAATTCCATCCGCATCGTAGGAAGCGCAAAACATTCAATGGATTGAATGAGGAACGGAGTGCACCTAAACCTATACCAGGGGAGGTTGTTTATGAAAGAGTAAAAGACTTTGTCAATGAATTTGGTAAGAGATCACAATGTACTATGGCCACACGGAGTGACAAATCTTTATTCAAGAAGAAGTCAATATTTTGGGATCTTCCTTATTGGAGTTCTTTGACAGTCAGGCATTGTATCGATGTCATGCACGTTGAGAAGAATGTCTGTTATAGTGTCATTGGTACTTTGTTGAATATACCAGGTAAGACTAAAGATGGGATAAAATCCAGACTGGACCTACGTTAAATGGGAATAAGGTCAGAATTAACATAATTTTGTGAAATGGAAAATCAGAGAACATACTTACCTCCTGCTTGTTACACATTGTCTAGAAAGGAGAAGAAAGCTTTTTGTGAATGTTTGGTAAATGTTAAGGTGCGACAGGGTTACTCATCCAACATCCGTAGATTGGTATCAATGAAAGATCTGAAGTTGATAGGTCTTAAATCTCATGATTGTCACACTCTAATGCAACAAATATTGCATGTAGAAATTAGATCTATATTGCCGAAGCATGTAAGGTTTGCAATCATTAGACTTTGTTTCTTTTTCAACAGTCTGTGCAACAAAGTTATTAACCATGATACTCTCGATAAATTGCAAAGAGAAGTGGTTGTTACCCTATGTCATCTTGAGATGTATTTTCCTCAGTCGTTCTTTGATATCATGGTACATCTTGTTGTCCACTTGACTAGGGAAGTGAAAATGTTGGGACCAATTTTCTTGCATTGGATGTATCCATTTGAACGATACATGAGCATTTTTAAAAGTGATGTTCGAAACCGTTATCGGACTGAAGGGAGTATTATTGAGGGTTATGTGGCGAGAGAGGTTATGGATTTTTGCAATGACTTTCTCAGTGGTAATGACACTCCTGATAATGACAAGAATATTGACGAGCAATTTGGCAAAGAAATTTTGGGATCACGTGTGAAAGTAATCAGCAGTGAGCAGTTGAAATAAGGTCACTTGTATATTTTACACAACATGGACGAAGTGAACGTTTATATCGAGGAACATACCAATTTCATCAAGAGACAATATCCTCGAGCCAATACAATGTAGCTTGCTAGAGAGCATAACAAGACATTTATTAAGTGGTTTGAAGATAAAGTCTTACATCAACTATCTCAAACACCAGATGATATTACTGAAACTATCAAATGCCTCGCCTTTAAACCAAAATTGACTATTATGTCTTATGAAGGGTATGACATTAATGGATTCACATATTACACAAAGTGCCAAGATGATAAGAGTGTCATCCAAAATAGTGGGGTCACCCTTCAAGCATCGACTATGTTTTTTGCAAGTACAAAGGATAAGAGTCCACGTGAAGCTAAAATGTCATATTACGGTGTCATTGAAGACATATGGGAGTTTGACTACATAGATTTCAGAATTCCGCTCTTCAAATGTAATTGAGTTGATAACACCAAAGGAGTTATAGTGGATGAATTGGGTTTCACTTTAGTGAACTTTGAAAAGATTGGCAAGAAGGGTGAACCATTCATATTGGCATCACAGGCGAAACAAGTATTTTATATCGATGATCCTATAAATGATAAATGGTCGGTTGTTCTTCATGGTAAAAGACAGTTCATTGAAGATCCTATGGATGAAGAACAGTACTATGATAAGTATGATGAATCCAGTCCATTCTCAGTTGGGTTGCCAACACCAACAAATATTGAAGCTAATGATGACTTGTATGTGCGCAGAGATCACAATGAAGGATTGTTAATTGATAAAAAATCGCAATATTAGAGGCATGTTTATATTTTTTTTATATGTTTTATTTTTCTGAATATGTGAACTTTACAATGTGAATGTGAACTTTACAATGTGAATTTTACAATGTGAATTACTTTATAATGTGAACTTTACAATGTGAATTACTTTACAATGTGTATGTGAACTTTACAATGTGAATTACTTTACAATGTGAATGTGAACTTTACAATGTGAAGCTAACGTTGTGAATTACTTTATAATGTGAACTTTACAATGTGAATTACTTTACAATGTGAATGTGAACTTTACAATGTGAGCTTTACAATTTGAATTACTTTACAATGTGAAGTTTACAATGTGAATGTGAATTTTCAGATGGTTGAGCATTCTCCTGACGACCGTGCTGATGATTACCACGAGGGTGAGGACATAATGCGCCACTTCACAATGTAAGTTTTAAAAATATATCATATATTTATATCTATATGTCCATTTATAGTTATATCTTGTAAATGTGTTTATTTTGTCAAATTTTAGGTTGATAATGCACATGTACCATTTGAAGCACTTGAGGTACTTGATCAACAACACCAAAAAGTTGACAAGAGAAGGGGCATCACTATGATGAAGAAGTTAATAGCACAAAAGGGCAATGGACCCAAACTTGTTGTGGATTTTGATAATACATGAAATGCATCTGGTGTGAATCACAATTCGTTTGTTTCATATCTTGGGTATGTTACTCGTAGCTATTGCGGTTGCAAGATAGATTCTTGGCATAAAGTTCCTAAGGAGAAGAAAGACGTAATATGTAAGGATTTATGTGTGAGTTATTATTAATTTGCAATTCGATTTTGTAGATTAATAATTTTTTGGATACTAGTTAATAGCAATTCTATTTTGCAGAGTATATTTGAATTGGATGAAAAGCTGCATCGTAAATGCGTGATGCAACACTATGGGAGAGTCCTAAGGAACTATAGGACAAATCTCACCTGAGAATACATAAAAGAAGGTGACAAGAGGAAGAAGACATCCACTGAACGGTGGGACTTACTGGACAAAGAAGAATGAGACACGTTTGTTGCTTCAAGACAAAGTGATGAATTCAAGGTATTACACGTCAGTCCCAATCTCATTAATATATGTTGTATTCACCTATTCAAGATTAACATTTAGTGTTACCAACCAAATCATTAATGTGCATACTAATTAGGCCCCCAGTGAGGCACAAAAATCAAGGCGTGCACTGAATGTGCATGACCACACAATGGGTCCAAAGGGTATGCATGCATTTGCCAAAGACTACAATCTGAGGCTACTGCTCAGTCTGCTGCTACTCAGGAGTCCTCTACTATAGGTAGCACACCTCTGCCTCGCCATGATGTCTGGATAGCTGGGAGGCAAAATAAGAAGGGAGAAATAAGGAAGCCCGCAACTATTGAGGCGGCTGCAAAAATGGTAAAATACAATTCTTACAGCAATCGTTCGAATATTGATTATTTATGGTGTTTACTTAATTACAAATTTTTATTTTGGCGATTAGCGGGAGCTGCACGAGCTGAGGAAACAAGGCAAGTTCATCCCTGAGGGCACAAGGGATGAATTGACAGTTGCTCTGGGTAACCCAAAGCATCTTGGATGTGTTAGGGCTGTAGGCGCTGATGTGGGCATCAAAGCTTTTTTGGGCCATCCCAGCGCAAACATGTCCCAAAAGCGGGACTTTCACAAGAAGAGGTAACATATTCTTTCTTTATAATATTACTATAAAAGAGAATTCAATAATTAGAAGCTAACATTTCTTTTATCCATGTATAGGTAGATAAGCTAGTTGATAGGAAACTCGAAGAAGCACTGAAAAAGTAGAACACATCTCAGAGTGCCACTCAGTAGACAGTACCTATTATGGCATCCCGCTCTACTCCTACTGCATAGGTTGAGAGTAATCTTGTAGACCCACCACCTAGCACATCCGCTGTAAGTATTTTTATGACATAGTAACTAGTTTTTTAATTCAAGATGATATATTTTCAAGATGATATGTATATATGAAATTGTAATCGTTTCAAAAAAAGATGATATGTATATATGTATATAACATTCTTTACACAAAAATTTGTAGGGGTTGAAGCCATGCCATATAAAAAGTAAAGAATATGTCATTGCAGAGGCGTCGTCTTACCCATCCCTACCAGGTGAAATATTTCACAGATCTCCATTACCAGCTGGTTGGATTCATGTGAGCCCGGTACATATATTCCCCAAGTGGATGGATCTTCCATTGCCATATGCCCACCCAGATTGTGAAACGCTTGGTGAGGCAGAAGGTGGAGTGATATTGTGGCTAAAAGCAGATGTCCTCTTTACTGAAACTGTATGATAAATTCACATTACGTTAAATTATTTGTGTGTGTATATGATGTCAGTTGATCTAAAATTATATATATACAGGTTAAAAAGAAGACACCCACAACATCTAGGCCTCTACTTCCACCTCCTACATTACCCAGTTGGGTTCCACATGACCTAGCTACCTGTCCCGTTAGGTCCTAACTGTAGGGGTATGTCAATATGGTTAGGCGAACATGATATAAATTGCCCTATAACTATTTCTATAGGTTCAGATCCTGCAGGTCAATCATACGAAAGCAAACTATTTATACAAGATATTTTGGAGTTGTTTCGATATGATTGGCTAAATACATATGTGATAGAGCTATGGATAAGGTGAGATCTTCTTTATACATCCATATACCTTGTGTAGGATCTGGTGATCTGGTTTCTTATTTATTAATGCATGCATAATTAATACATATTTTGCAGCTACTTAGACAAGATATGTGCAGATTTTGCATTCAAACATGTAGGATTTTTGATTCCATCTTTGATTAGTCTAGTAGCTAAAGACCCTCAGTCAGTTCAACAATACTGCTGTGAGGCTTTTACAAATTTTGCTCAAAATAAGAAGACGATGATAATAGCTCCATTCAATGAAGAGTAAGTTTACTTTGCTTATTATAACTTGGACTTAAGAAAATTACATTTTTATTGTGTATTTTGAGTTATTAATTTTTAACTTTTTTACCTCTAGTGGTATGCATTGGGAGTTACTAGTTATTGTCCCCGAGACGTTCAATGTGTATTATCTAGATCCTAAGGGGAGTAAATTGAATACAAAGTATGGACACAAAATGAAAATGGCATTATTCCGATGAGAAATATTTCATTTTCATATCCGTTAATATATGTTATTACATTACTATTTAATTATGCAATGTACTGTGTTACATTAACATGTAGGAGTTTAGATGAGTTCAAAAAGGCTGGAGGAAAGGTCCCCACGAAAAAAACCAGCCAATAATTTGGAAGAACGTGAACGTAAGTTCCCGACTGCAATATATGTATATATTATTTATGTGAACAGTGCTTAATTAGTTGTATTTTTTAATATTTTGTATGTTTGAATTTATAGTGTGCTACACAAGACAACAGATGAGCATGTGCATACTATGTGATGCAATTTAGGCACATGATTATCAAATATACCGCAGTGGACATCGATACTATTGCTGAGGTATTATATAGTCTCATTAGATAATATGAAATATATCAATCTTATTTATAGTTCATTAATTATATATATACATCATTCTCTTTACAGGTGTTTAAAACTGACCACACTACAGGAAAGGCCTTACCAGATGTACATGTTCCCTATACGATGGGAGAATTAGATGAAGTAAGAGAAGAATGGGCAACAACCATACAAGTAGTGGGGGGTTTTAAAATATAATTGGGATGTTGATAGCGAATAATGACTAAAGAATGATATTTTTTAAATGAATTTCTGAATTATAATATATGTCTGAATATTTCTACATGTCTGGATGTTTCTACATGTGTCTGAGTGAAAATGAATGAAACTGTTGGTTGCTATATGAATGTTTCTACATGTGTGAATGTGAAAATGAATGGAACTACAGATTGCTAGCTACATGAATGTTTCTAAATGTGTGAAAATCAAATGGAACTGCAGGTTGCATTGCTAAATGTGTGAATATTTTTATTGTTAATTTTGCAGGTTTGTGGCCTGTTGTTGGCTAATATCAATGGCCTGTTGTTTCTCATCCTGCGACCAGCCACAGCAGGTCTGCAGACTAACATAAAAAAAACAATAGGCGTCGGTTATTTGTATAAAACCGACACACATAGTTACAGTGTCGGTTTCCCTACTCGTAACCAACGTCTATTTCCTGTGGCGCGAAGGTATATGACGTCGGTTTCTTATCTAATAATCGACGCTGATAGTACCCAAGATGGCGCCCTTTCTGTGGCGCGAAGGTATATGGCGTCGGGTTCTTATCTAATAACCGACGCCTATAGTCCCCTGCTGGCGCGTTTTCGGTGGCGCGCAAAGGGTTTTGGCATCGGTTTTTGAACCGACGCGTAACGGTTGGGCTTTTAGCATCGCCCACATAGGTGTCGCTTAGAAACCGACACTAAAGGCCTTAAATAACCGACACTAAAGGTCGTTTATGTACTAGTGAGTAATGGTGGAGTTGTCACTTGTTCTGACATGTTTGACAAACCATCGTATGCTAAAATATAAAATGGAGCAAAGTTTAAGGATAAATAATACAGTGGTAATGTTTTCCCTTCATGCATTCTGCCTTCATACAAGATATTCTAAAATTTCAGAGGAATCCTCAGGCATTACCTGCATGGCGTTAGTCCATGATGGCTGAATTCCCTATCGGAATCTTTAAGGGCCTGCTTTTGTCAAATCACAAGTTATGAACACTTCTATTTCTGAAAGATGAGTTTCAATTATGCCACCCCCTTCAGATTAACAATGTTGTAGCTTATTGTGCTTTAGATACTAAGGTTGTCAGTTCAAGTTCTGGTTTGAGGCTTGATTTTTATATGATTTATTTTGGTATTTCTTTGTTGCTTCGTTCAAATTATTTGGAAAGAAATTCCAAAGATATACTCACAACTCAGATTTTTTATTTTCGTATTCATTTGACATTTACCATTATATGCCGACTATGACATGGTTTTATAAACCACTATGTGGCATTGTGGATTAATAAGCTAAGAACTGATAAAAAATACGAACATGTCTTGTTTCATGAAAAATGGTTTATGCATATAATATTTTTTTCCAGTAATAACATGTTATTTTAATGATATATACAGGGTTTATGGATTTTCATAGAGAAAGATGCCTCCTTTCCACATTATGTGATGGAAGCTAGGCGCCCAAGATGAGTGGAATCATTGCACACCATCAAAACTCAACAATTGCATCATTCTTTGTCGACAATATTTAGAGATTATGCATTCCATTCATAATATATTACATACATGATTTATTGCATATAAATGTTGTATCCCAAGAAACTATTTGATTATTTTAATCATGTAAGAAATTTCTTGTTTCTTGATTTACCAATATCATATAATATATGAATGCATACATCTTCCTTCCATCTCTATTTGAGCATAATAGTTGTCTTTGTACGGTCATGTTTAGGTACAAAACATTTTTCATAAAAACTACTACCGTAAATATTTAGATTCCTCTATCATTGTATTCTTAGTCTAATTTTAAATATAGTTATCCATATTTCTTACTTATCATTGGTTTATTTCTTATCAATGCTAGGATAAGCAATGGTTGTAGGTTAGGCACAATTTCTTGTAGGATTGGTTGAGCCTCGAAGCTTTCTTATTCAGAACTAAAGTATGCATCATAAATTGTATCTTTGTGAGATACAATCTTTTTCTCTTGATAAATTTCTATAACATATGATTTTTATCACATGTCATATCTTAATGAGTATGTTTCCTTGTCTTCTTGGATCTATTTCCTATCAAGCTTCCATATTAGTAATTACAATTTTTATCACCATATATGCTACTTATGATGAACACATTCACACATGTTGAGGTGTGTTTATATTGTAAATACTATTTTTGGATGAGGCACAATCGTTTTCTTTTATTAAACTCTTACAATACATAAATTTTGGCACATCATATCTCAATGAGTATGATTACCATATAGTAAACTTATTATCAAAACATTCGCACATGTTGAGGTATGCTAAAATTGTTATAAATACTATATTTAGAACAATCTACTGAATAACCACACAAATCGTAGCAGGGAGGTAAATTCAACAATCTATTTATTGGGCTTAGAACCTAGCTAACTTCACCGGTGGCACCACCTTGCCATCTATATAGGATTAATTGTTATAAATACCATGTTTGTGCTTCTTGTGGAAGGAAAATGATATTATCATATTAGACACATACTTTAGAAGCATGACATGTATTTGTTATTTTTTCTTATAGGCTCAACTGGATGAACTTTTTTTCCTTTTCCCATATCATACTTCAATGTGCCATATATCATCATTAATGGTAGCATACATGTTTATTCTATGTATTATTACCCAACCCCCCAACATAAAAAATATTCTTCTTGACATTTTCACATCTACCACTATAAGTTAGACTTCAAATATCCCAATGCAATAACCCTAGCCATATAATTTATAAATTTACTTTTAAACTTATAGAGGTATACATGAGTAATTCTTATATAAATATATTTATTATTTAGTAAAAAAGGGATTGAAATTTATAAAAGAACAAAGAAGGTCGTGGGTTTAATACACAACTTTAAGCCCGATATCAATAATCTATAGGGTTTTCAATAAAAATTTAATAGATTCTTATATCCTACTATCGCTTGGCTTATGCAAGTGGATGTCTAGTTAGTTGTGTATGTTTTTGTTCTAACTGCATTTATTAGTCATAAAAATATCCTTTAATCCTATGAAAGATTTATCTTTTTTAATCTTAGATGTGGTTACAACATCTCTATAGACAACTTTTATGACTTTTTTATGTCATCAAATTTCTAACAAAGTAATATTATGTGTTATGTTATAATTAAGTAGTATGTTTGATGTTGCGCCCCTCAAACCATCCTACGACGAAACAACTTCTTACCTAAAAAAGTTAGGAGTAAGAGTAACATTCTAAAACTTTAGACCACCTAAGTGCAACAATTGCCATAGTAATAATATATGCACCTAAGCAAATCTAAAACGAACATGATCATTAAATTAGTTATAGACTTACATCATTTAATACACTAGAAGCAAGAAGCAAAGTCATATTTAGTAATTGTATGAATATCTTTGTTGCAACATGAGATATTTTCATATCATGTTAGGGCATATTTTGCTAGGACAAAACTGTAATTTTTTGTTGCATTTTTTTACTTAGACCTATTCTTTTACTGTAAGAGACATGCTAAGGGAAGTCAGACAATTATGTCCTTTCAAGTATGCAAAAGAAAGTACAAAAATCATGCTAGAATATGTTGCAATTATTTTCCACATTGCTCAAGTCGATAAGAGAAAACACTGCTAGCATTATGTAATTTATTAAACAATGACTCTTGAAGCCTTAATAATTGTGAAGTGCCAGTGTACACCACTGTATCCACAACAAGATCACACGAGTGACAGGAGGGACAATAGTTACTCACAAACAAGAACCATAATCTATGGGAAAAGATTTCCTTCTAAAAGTTGGGAACAATGTATAATACCACAAAATATAAACATGATATTGTAATATTTGTTGAAAAATGGCATTGAATCTGCATATAATACAAACAACACTCATTTATTCAAGAAACTAACATCAATAATAGTAGCTAATTATCAAGTTTTCCAGATGCATTCAAAAGAATAAGTTCACCACATATATTTATATATATATACCTTGTTCTCTTAACTTGGCTGCAAATATGAGTTATCCACTTTGTATTTAACTTTTTTTGCAAACTTATAAAATTTATTGTAGCTTTCTTTTAGAAATTATTTGTCTTCTAAAATCAAAATTTCCCTCTTAACTATCTCATTTGCATACTTACATAGAGCATAGTTAGTCTCTAACAAGGTCATCATTTGTTGATAGAGGATAAATTGATCGACTAACCCTATGTTTTATGGTAAACTTTTGAGCTGCCGCTTTTTCTGCTGCAAATTTTAATAATGAACTATATGAATTTGAGTTTAAAATATAGAAAGATATTTTTCTAGCAGATTGGAATTTGCAATATATGTACTTTTCTCTATGGAACGGATGTATCAACTTAATCTAATACTATGATTGAAGTAAGTTCCAAAAAAATGGGTAAGACACATAGTGTTACCTAGAATCACACATATACAGAGGAGCTTGATTGTTTAGTGATATATAACACATGATCCTAATTAAGGAGTGTGAAACATTTTTCTTTGTCTTTTTTATCATATGATATTCAATTTCATACCATTTTATTTTCTCTTTCCAAAGATGATTACAAGTGTTTGCAATAGTGACTTACAAGAAAATAAAGTTAAATTCATATGATGATAGTGGTAAAAATTATGGACTTACCTTTTTATTATACTCTAGACTACATGTATGATAATTTTTCAATTTTGCAAATGCCATACATCATTGAATATAGGATGCACTCCATGATATATATGACAAAGATTATAATTATAAATTGTCTTTAGAAAAATGAATAATTGAGTAATCTCCCCTAATTACAAGAATAATATGCCCAAAAGAGTATTGAAACATATTCATGTATACTATAGTGAGTATCCTTATATTCAAATCTTTGTTGATTTGTTTGTTTTTTGTTTTTACTAGATTTTTATTATTAAGTTTCAATTTGTTAATTGGGTAACATGTGGTAGTTATTTCTACATTTGCTATATTATCTTTAAATAAGATCTCGTCTGAAATAATGCAACTAGATATATGACAATGTCAATGTTATTGTGATGCTAGAAAGTATTAATACATGGTGTCATTGTTGTTTTGTTAAATTGTTGCTAATGAATTTTAAGAGTGTTATCAATAAAACTAGAGTAATGAAAACTCAATATTATCATTATCATGAGTAGAAATATGTGGTGTCACATTGTGATATCGATTTACTTATTTTGACTAACCTTGGAATATTATTACACATGAAGAGTTATTGTTGCAAACATTTAAGTAAACCAAGCACAAATAGACAACTTTTATTTATTCATACAATTATAGGGGCTGATTCTATTATCATTTTGTTGGGAATGAAATTTCCAATTATTACGAAGGCTCATAACTCTAACATTTACTGATACAAATATAGTAACTTAATGATTGTTTTGTTTTAATGGTATCTAGAATCAGAAACTACCTCAAAATGAAGTCAGTGATAAGGCATATATTATTCTATACAAAAATGAATGTTTTGATTTCCATTTCTCATGTTATGTCTTTTTTTTCCTATTTAGTAATTATATATCATGAAACTCTAATGAACAAAATAGTTTATACCTATCTACATTTATTTGATATCAACATGGTTAAATCATTTTCTTTCGATCCCATGATAGTTTGCCTCATCACAATGTGAATTATAGGAATTAACTGTTATATAAAAAACTAAACTTCGTAAGAAAAGCCAATGTGGTTTTAGACTCTGATTTGGGAAATTCTAATTGATAGATGTTAGGTGGGTATACAATTACATATATGAAATAAAAACAATTATGGCTTAAGGACACACATATTCACCTTACATAAGTTAGTATTATTGTTTCATTTTTTATAAAAGCAAATTATGTACATGTAATGCTTTTATGCAAGATTACATGAGAATTCAATATTATAATCCTTTCTAGTAAAGTGAAATGTCAACCAACTAAATTTTATTTAAAATAGATATACACTTAGTGTGATTCCCTTTTAAAAACATTCACATCAGTAACTGAACTACTAATATATATGGTGAAGAAAGAAAAACCTACCAATGGCTTAGGCTACAATAGATGACTTACTTGTCCATCTTTTTTTAAAAGAATATGTAACTATCAAATGGTAGATTTGTTTCTACTCATTTTTGTAAAAATGTATAATTTGAAAATAAATTATTATAACTTAGTAATTTTGGTGTGAGTAACACTTAAATGCATGCAGTTGAATTTGTATCTTCTTGCAATCTTGTTGTCATTTGTGGACATTGATGATATAAAAATAACATCATGTTAATCATTGGTCCTCTACAATGACCTAGGGTTAGACATTGTAATCGCAAAATTAATGACATGGTTCTAATATGGATTACAAATTATACTTGAAAATAAATTAGTATTAATAGGGAAGAATAAACTTATGCAATATACAAATAATCAATATTGATTGTTCTTTGTAGAGCCAACATGATGGATTATGCATAGAAAATCTTAAAGCATCATTGAGAAAATATTTTTAACTAGATGTGTATTAAGAAACTAAAAATGTCATTAACAAAATATGGAAGAAATGAAAGAGTCAACTAAACAATATATCTTCTAATTACCATTATCACTACAAAAAATTTGGCCTTTGTTGAAGAACATTTGTGAGGAACCATAGATTGTGAATAATGATGGCTATTTGTGAGGGCTCATCCTTCAAATATGGGACCAAATCCCTCAACCGTTTTTTTAACATCTTTACAAATACTAATCCCTCACAAATACATTACCCACTAATCATCCCTTAAAAAATACCATGACAAATGCTTCCCTCCATCTCATATCCCTTCCCTCCATCTCATTTCCCTTCCCTCCATTCTAAAATACAACATTTGGATATCAAAATTAAAAAGGAAAAGAAAAACCCTCCCCACTCATCCCTCTGCACAATGACGAACTAGAGAAGCACTGATCAGCCGCCACTCGTCCTCGGCGCCTCCTTGATTCCATCGACCACGCCTTCAGTCTGTCGACCATGCCTCCATCACTCCACGGCCAGGGTCTACTCCAGCTTAATGCCGCCCAACCTCAGCAACCCCACGACCCCAGTCGCTTAGCATTTCCCAAATCTCACCGGTCGCACCCAACTGCAACCACGCCTACCTCCCGGACGGCACCCCAACTACCTCTCGGACGGCGCCCCAACTGCTCCTGCCCCCCAACTGCAGCAGGTTGTAACTCCAATCATCGGCCGTCTGGCCGGCTTCTAATTCCACGGCCAGGAGTAGCCATATCGTGCCGGATCCCAGCGAAACCAGCGGCACCCGACTCAGGCGGCGCCCAGTAGGAGCTCTGAACCTACTTCAACCTTGGATCAAGCTACTGGTCTCTTTTCCTTGATCTGACGCCCATAAGCTGCCCAACCGCCTCTGCTCCAGTTCTTCTCTTGCAACGTCCATTGTTCTTCTTCTTCAGTTTTAATCTCGTTGCTTTTGTCCATTGACCGGAAGCGTGGGAAAAGGTACTGCTACTAAAACTGCATCTTTTTTCTGTGCTACTTATTTTATTATTCTCTTGCAACCGTTGTGCTTGCTTGTTGTTATGATGTTTGATTCAATAATGTGTTGGTCATTTAGTTTTAGGTAACGATTCCAATGTGCATCCTTCTTCATGTGTATCCCAGATTTGAGTTCACTGTAATGTACTGTTCACTGCCAATGCTTGCTTATTTCTTCATATGTGTATCCCAATAGTTTACTGTAATCTGTTAATTACTGCCAGTGTTTGCTTCTTTCTTCATTTGCGTATCCAAATTTTGAGTTTCCTATAACGTATCTCCTCTTTACATAAAATAGCCATATAAATTAAATCTCAAACCTTATAGCCTTCATTCGGAACTCACATTGTGATGTTTGATAAATGGGTAATATAACTATGGACTGAGAACAGGTTGATGTTTAAAAATAGACATGTAGTAAGCTAAGTGTAATGATTTATTAAAATTATATGGGTCAAATGGAATATGTAAGAGTCTAGTCACCACTTAATTTTGTTTTTGGTTGTAAGTATAATATAGCCTGGTGTTTTTGCATTTTGCAGAGGCACACTAAGTCATTGTCAACATCTCAGAGGTCTGCTCTGGTTGAGAAGTCTAGGCAGAAGCCTCAAGAACGAATGGGTTCCTCCTAAAACAACAATTGGATATATTATATGTCTTTTTTCCTTTACCCCCTCCATCTAAAATAATACCCTTTCTGTAACATGTGGTTGTGATGTATGACCTAAAAGCCAATAACTATGGTAGTGATCCTCTGGTAAGTGCAGCTCTGTACTTAGAGATTAATTAAAGGCCGACTGCCCAGGGCTCCCATGTGACACATCCATTCCTAATATAATAGTTGGCACTTTGGAGATCTTTGGCATGGATGGAGGATGCTCAACTGTGGTGAACTTCTCTGCATCTTCCATCCATGACAAAGATCTCCTAAGAGCCAACTATTATATTAGGAATGGATGTGTCCCATGGGAGCCCTGGGCAGTCGGCCTTTAATTAATCTTCAGGTACAGAGCTGCACTTAGCAGAGGATCATTATCATAGTTATTGGCTTTTAGGGCCTGCATCACAACCACATGTTAAAGAAAGGGAATTATTTTAGATGGAGGGGGAAAATGAAAAAAGACAAATATACAAATGTTGTTTTAACAACAAAGGGATCAAGGAGGAACCCACATTACTAAGAACACCCATTCGTTCTTGAGGCTTCTGACTAGACTTCTCAACCAGAGCAGACCTTTTGTTGAATGAATGTCTGAAGCTTTCCATAGTCATGACAGACATTCTATTGATGCTAAGCGTGCACAAAGATGGTATACTACTAACTTATAATGATACATATCATACAAGTGAACCAGAAGTTACATTCATTTTACGCCCATGCTTTAGTGCTTCTATGCCCATCATTTGATTTTTAAAGATACCAAACTTATTTACATATCATTTCAGTTTCCATTGGAGACTAGAACTTTGTAATTCTACTATGTCCGCCAATCAAAAATTCTGGTCCTCTTCCTTTTCACTTCCTACTTCTATCTGTGATGAAGTGGAAATAATTATTATAAATTTCTCGTGGGGATAGTGTGAAGGCAAGAATGATATCCATCTTCTTAAGTGGGATGATGTAACCATCTTCTTAAGGTAGTCTATGGATCAAATTGATCCATGACAAATACCTTCTTAAGGATTCTATCTAAAATATTGATATCTATGGTCAACTTTCTTGGTATTTAATTCAGATGATCATACATCTGAATTTAAAATCCTATTACGAAAGATTGCTAGAAACAACATCTCAGTGATGAACAACCTAAAAAAAGAGGGTTTTTCTATACTTCTATATGTTTTCTGTGTAGAAGTTCTAATGAATTTATCATTCATTTATTCTTTAATTGCCATGTAGCTGATTTCATCGGGGTAAGGCTGTTGAGTGTAAACTCATTGATAGGATTCCTCTGTATATTTACAAAGTTAATCAAAAGTATATACATTTTTAAATGTGTTTATTGTACTCCCAGGTTGGAGGCTATTGCTACTCATCTCTGTATCCAAATTGCCATTTTTCGGAAGTGGGTATTTTCCTCTTTTGATATCTAGAAGCTATCAATGAAAGTAATCTTTTTAGATGGGATAGACACTTCTACAATGTTTCTCTTGGGAGGAAACTTCTTTTCTTCTGTAGTGGTTGGTATATATGAACTGTTTTCTTCTGCTAGTCTATTGTTCTACTGGTTTACAGTCTCCTACTATCATAATTTGAGTGTTGTGTTATTAACAAGATACCAAACAATGAAATTGTCCCTGTTGTCCTGGTCTGCATGTCATATGTTCTATCTTGGTTGGTGTTAAGTCTTATGCAGCTCACTTATTTTAAGTATTTCAGTTCTTAATTTTATGAGATGTTATACATGATATCATATACTTATATGTTTAAGTATTTCAACTGACTTATAGGGACAATTAGGTATTTGTCTCATAATGCTTGTTATAAGTAATAACAATATGTTGATATCAGATCTAAGAAGAAATAGACTGTTAGTGCCTTTATGCATAGAGATATGCTACAATATTGAGATTCTATGGGATATGTTGGACATAACCCATAACATCAGGACCACACACAACTTTGAATCTCCTTTGGTAGAGTCTAAATAGCCATGCATCAAAATACTCCTTTGTAGTTGAGAGATCGTCTAGTTTGAGAAGAGAAGCTGTGTAGCTAGTCTGACAATATAAGTAGCCCCTGTAATCGAGTATATGTTGAGACATGTGAGCAAAAGTTAATGGATGGATCTGTGAACTATTATTGATTAGGTGGGTACCTATGCTATTGCAGTTCTTGAAGGATTTTTCTTGAAGGATGTTTCTTCTACCTCTTTTTTTGCTTCTTGTATATTGATAGACTTCATGTATGTCTTCTCCCTTCCCTCCCCTTTTCTCTTTTTCCTTTTTCATGTTGTATATTGGACCCCCTTTTGCTGCAATTGTTGCAAAAAAATCAGTCCTTTTATACTACTGTTTCTTTGATTTTTTTCTATTTCCTCTTGTGTCTCCTATTCTAGCTTCTTTTCTTTTCTTTTTTTGCAATTTCTCCTTCATTTCCTGTTCCTGCTATTGCATCTAAATTTTTGTTACTTCTATGTCCCCTCTTATTGCTATTTCCTTGTTACTCATATCATAAATTCAGATTCTTACTTGCATCTCCTGCTCGCACGTCTACTAGACTACTAGTATCACTTCTATTTACAAGTTTTCTTCTACTTTTTCTTACTTATTCTTGCTCCTACATGACTACATCTCCTACATGACTACATCTCAAACAGCTGTTCCTCTACTTATTATATATTTTCCTTCATGTAGATGGATTTTCTAATAGATCGGAGTTGGATGTATATTGGGAACAGAGTGCGAAGTGATGTATTCAAGGCAGGGTTACGAAAGTTCATTGAGTTTGCTCTTATCCATCAGAGACCAACTAGACAGGGGAAATTAATATGTCCTTGCAAGCTATGTTTGAACAGATACCTTAAAATAGAGGAGGAGGTATTCTCACATGTATTACAAAAAGGATTTGTGCATAGCTATGATGTTTGGACGTTTCATGGGGAGGTGATTGGTAGGAGCAATCCTGTTGTGGCACCAAACATGCCTAGCACCAACAATATGCATCAGATGTTGGAGGATTTGTTTGGTATGGGTGACACAACAAATGACCACTCTACTGAAGCTACAGAGGAACCTGCAAATGTAGATGCACAAAGATTTTACAAGCTACTAAAAGAGGCAGATCAACCACTCTATAGAGGTTGCACAAGTCATTCTAAGCTATCGTATTTGGTTGCCTTGCTATTTCTGAAGGAGGAATCTGGATGGTCCAACGATTCTTTCACAAAGTTGTTACAGTTGATTGTTTCAGGATTTCCAGAAGAAAATTGTCTATTCCCGGAGACGTACTATGAAGCAAATGCGATCGTGAAGGATTTACGACTTGATCATTCTACTATAGACGTATGTACAAATAATTGCATGCTTTTTCGCAAAGATGCAGCTTCAAAAGAAAATTGTGATACCTGTGGTGCTTCAAGATGGAATGAAAAGCAATACAAAACAAAGGGAAAGAAGGTAGCTGCTAAGTTCATGTATCACTTCCCTTTGATACCTCGGTTAGAGAGGCTCTATATGTCTTAATCTATTGCTAAAGATATGATTTGGCCATCAGAAGTAAAAGGCAAGGATGGTCATATTCATCATCCTTCAGACACACCAGAATGGTTGTCTATTGATGCCAGGTATCTAGACTTTGCTGCTGAACCATGCAATGTTAGATTGGCATTAGCAACAGATAGATTTAATGCATTTGGCAATATGAGTGCATCACATAGTATCTGGCCTGTGTTGGTGACACCTCTCAATCTTCCGCCTTGGATTCTTATGAAAGAACAATTTATTATGATGTCCCTATTAATCCCAGGTCCACATATGGTTGGCAATGACCTTGATGTATACTTGGAGCCATTAATTGAGGAGTTGCAACTACTTTGGGAGCTTGGAGTCAAAGTTTATGATGCATATAGAAAAAGGAACTTCACTATGCGGGCAATGATTTTATGGACCATTAACGATTTCCCAGCATATGGTGACTTATCTGGTTGGATCACTAAAGGTAAGAAAGATTTGGGATGTCCTTGTTGTAATGTGGAGACTGTATCAAAATGGTTACATTATGGGAAAAAGCAATGCTATGGTTTACATCGACATTTTCTTCCAATGAATCATCCGTATAGACGTGATAGGAAAAATTTTGATGGTGAAAAAGATTTTCGACTTCCACCTAAGCCACTATCTGGAGAAGATATACTGAGGCAATTTGATGGATATGAAAATATCACATTTGGAAAAATGAATAAGCGCAAGTGGCTTGGAGATCAAATTCAACCATTACCTCCTGGTTGGAATAAGATAAGCATATTTTTTCAGCTACCTTATTGGAAGTATTTATCTGTTAGACACAATCTGGATGTGATGCACATAGAAAAGAATGTGTGCGAGAATATTTTAAACACATTATTGGGTGATTCTAAGAAAAGTAAAGACAACTTACAAGCTCGTCAAGATATGAAGAAAATGCGCATTCAAAGAGATTTATGGCCAGTAGATGCAGGTGACCGCTATTACTTGCCTCCAACATCTTACACCATGACTAATGCGTAGAAAGATAAGTTCCTATCTGTGTTAGAAAAGTTGAAAGTTCCTAATGGCTATTCTTCTAACATATCTAGATGTGTTAGCAAATCTGATAGAAAACTTGTTGGGATGAAAAGTCATGATTGTCATGTTCTTATGCATCAACTTCTACCTGTTGCCTTGAGACATTGCATAAGCTTAGATGTGTACAAGCCTATTGCTAATTTGTGCTCATTTTTCAACAAGCTTTGCTCTAACATTATTGATGTGGAGGAATTCAAAGAATTGGAACAAGAAATTGCTGTCACTCTTTGCCAGTTGGAGAGAATCTTCCCTCCTTCTTTGTTCACCATCATGATGCATTTGCCCATTCATTTAGCTTATGAAGCCAGGCAAGCCGGATCTGTCCGAACTAGGTGGATGTACCCAATAGAGAGATACTTGAAGAAATTGAAGAAGTATGTAAGAAACAAAGCTAAACCGGCTGGTTGTATTGCTAGTGGCTATTTAGCTGAAGAAAGTTTGACATTTTGTGGTAGGTACTTGCATAATTTTGAGACAAAACTGATCCGCACTCCTCATAATGTTGATGGATCTCCAATTAGAGTTGGAGTGTCAAGAAATTTTGACATCCACACTTTGGAACAAGCCCATCGTTATGTCCTTTTCAATAAAGAGGAATTGGATGTTTACAGAAGGTAAGATTTAATTACGTCCTAAAATTCTTGCTGATATTTGTATATATGTTGTACATTAATTTAGACACTTCTTATAAAGCAGTGAACACATGTGTATTCTTCAAGATATGGAACCCAACATTGCCCCACGGACCCTAGAAACAAAACATGCAAAGGAGTTCTCTAAGTGGTTGAAAGAGCATGTAAGTCTCAAACATAAATATTGTTGTCACTCTTAATGTTCAAGTTAGTGTAGATTACATTAATGTTTTACTTTTTTATGAAGGTAATGCAAATGCGAGAGATTAGGCCGAACAATATTAGCGATGATTTGAGATGGTTATCCCAAGGCCCTTGTGTTGAGGGAATGTCTTATGAAGGATTTTTGGTCAATGGATATCGTTTCCGTTCAAAGCACATTGAAAGTACATGTACTACACAAAATAGTGGAGTGTATTTGTGTGCTGACACTTCAAGTTATTCAAGTGGTAGAGATCGAAATCCTATAAATGTTGAAGTCACGTACTATGGCTACTTAGAGGAGGTTATTGAGCTAACTTATGGTCCAGGAATCAAAGTTCCGTTATTCAGATGTTCTTGGTATGATGAAAGCACTTCTAACGGGTTGCGAATTGATGAGTATGGGTTCACACAAATCAACACTTCAAGGATAAAAAAAAGGAGGAACCGTTTATCCTGGCTTCTCAAGCATTGCAATGCTTTTATGTGAAGGATCCTAATGATGATGATTGGTGCACAGTGCTAAAGCATCCTCCTAAAGATTATTCTGAAGTACCTCTTATTGAGAATTGTTTGACTGGTTTACAATCTGATGGTGGTGTAACTAGTGATGTGTCTTGGACGAGGAGTGACACCGAGGGATCTTTTGTTGATAGAACTAAAAAAAAGAATGATGGGGCTAATGTTTAGTTCATTAATCTGTCTGTTTTGTTTGCAAGTCTAGAATAATTTACTTGGGGAATATGTTGTATTGCATTTTTTGGCAAACTGTTACTATATGGCATATTCTTTGCAATTTATTTAGTCTTGTTTAATATACCAGCAAGTAGGACATCATTATTCTTTTTTGGGATATGAAACCAAGGTACTCTACAAGTTATATGTTTTTCAAATGCTGAATATTCATATGTTGGTGTCTCATATTCTCCGCAATTTATTTGTTTTTCAAATGTAGCTACTACTTTTGTTACTGACATTTCTGCACTAATAATCTAATTTTTTTCCTTGTCAATTGAAGGATGGCAGGAAGAAGATTCACTAGATCTAGTTGTAACAACACACCCAGTCAACCTATTGCTGTCCCTCCATCCACAATTGAAGAAAATTGTGAGGATGAACCTACTCTACTGTCCAACAATATTGAAAATGATGTAATAGTTGAAGAAATTGTTGAGGATGAACAGGAGAATAGGAAGTATGGACGTGGGCCTGCAAGTGAGCAAAGCCTACTTCCTAAGCAAGGGCAGCCACGTCACAAGGTCCAATGGGATGATGAAGGAAATGCTATTGGGGAGAATGGTGCCAAATTGAATCGTTATTGTCATATGCTAGCAAGGAAACCACACATATGGCATCTAGACTTGAAGTGGAACGAACAACCAGAACAAGCTTTTGCAGATAGAAAATCATTTATTGAGGTAATCTTTTTCATAAAAAGACCAACAAATTGTATGATTGTTATATCTAAAGTAATCTTTTTCATAAAAAGACCAACAAATGTTTTTCTATGTTTTTGTAGAAATACTTTGATTTAGGCAGTCAACCTAATGCATGGAATCACATTGATGAACACATTAGCAGAGGGATAATAGTGTGGAGGGCATGTGTAAAGAAAGATTACTACGAAAAGTACAAGATTGAACCAGAATTGATGATGAAGAAAGTTGAGAAAAATGCTTCCATAGATATGGACCAGTTTAAAAATCTTGTTAAAGAATGGGGAACTGAGAAGTATAAGGTAAAATGGTTTCATATAACTTGCATGTATACCTATCTACTTTTTCTAATTATATGTTTCTTGTGGTTTAGAAAATTTCTGAGATCAACAAGGCAAACAGAGCAAAAAAAGTGATGGATCATACCACAGGATCAAAGCCATGGAGTTGTTATCGGGCAGAAATGGTATTAATAATGGACACTTGTCTTTCTTAGTATGAGTTGAACATATAATAATGGACACTTGTCTTTATGTTATCTATCATGTGTAGGTCAGTGAAGATCAACCCGTTGTGCCTCTTAACAAATTTTTGGAAAAAGTTTACGACAAAAGCCCACAAGTGGTTAGAAAATGGATATTTGCTTTCCTATGATGTCTACAAAGCTACATATGCTTAGATATCTCAATTTATGCTTTCCTTTTATGATGCTTTCTAATTACAGCTTGAAATCTCGCATATTGTGGAAAACCAAGTAGCAAACCAAGAAGAAATAGATCCTAGAAGTGTTGATAATCTAACACGTGATGCTTATTTGTAAGTTTTAAATCCTTCCAAAAAGGCTAGGATCCGAGGTATTGGAATTGGGCACAAAGAGATAGGACATAGGGGAAAAGCTGCCCGTTTAAGATATGAAATGCTTCTTGAGGAAAGCAATGCAAAGGATGTATGTTGGATTATAAATAAACTTGAACTATTAGTTACAACTAGTCTATTAGATCGATGTTTGTAATTTGTTTTCTATTTCGGGATAAACTTAAGGAACTTGAAGAAATAGTAAATGGATTGAAGAACTCCGTCTCCCAAATAATGACTTGGTACAATCAATCACATGTAACTCAGATTCAGTTGTCTATGTCAATGTAATATATAATTATTTTTTGACATTATTGATGTATTTGTTATAGGATGGCGGTATTAATGTTGATTGTGCAGCTGAATACCCCAATCAGAATACTACAGGTGTCTTACACATGCAAAGTGGCACAAATAGGTCGGATGTGGGTTCTTTTCACATACAAGACAATACAAGTAATGGTGCAGATGTAGGCATGTTTCCCAGCCAAAATAATTCAAGCGGGGATGGCTTAGGAAGACTTTCTAGACAAAGCAATTCAAGCAATTCAAGGGAGACTGGAGTAGGCATGCTTTCCATACAAGGCAATTCAAGGGAGAATGGAGTAGGCAGACTTTCCATACAAGGAAATTCAAGGGAGAATGGAGTAGGCAGGCTTTCCATACAAGGAAATGGACATCCACGGATCTTTCAGCCACATGTAACTCATTACAGCTATAGATTATTTTCAATATTCATACACATAAGAATATTAACATGTACACTTTATTAAAGGCTACAGTTGAAAGTTGGTCCCCTTCTTCTGGTAATAATCGACAAAGTTATCCTCAAATGCAGAACACACCAACCACATCTTCATCGGTGTCTTTCACACCAAGAAATCAGTGTTTAAATCCTGTAAGTAATTCATTTCAGCTTATCTACATTTTAGCCATATCTTGGTCAAGCCTCAATTCATAATATTTCAGATACAAAGTTTATAGTGACTTTTCTTTAGTCAGTGCTGAAGAAGTTGCACATGTTTAGTCTAAACTTTGAATCAAACCTCTGTTTTCTAGACTATCTAAATAACTAATAGTTGAGTAATTAATATAGAGTGGTCGTTCCAGATTTTGCTTAGGAACAGAGTGAATCTTTTGCCTACTTCTGAGTGGATCAACACTCTCTAGGTTATACCTGCTTGTGCACCAACACTCCACGAACTTTAAAGATGACAGTAATTGTGATGATGAATACTGTTATTGCCTACTATTTCTGCTCCAGATGCCCTTGTCCCCTGCTTGTCCCCTTCTTTGTAGTCATTTTCTTAAGGGGCTGTTGATATTAATAACCTTGGGAATGGCCACTCTCTGTATGGGCTAACTCTATCTACTTTGTTTTTAACTTTTGGCTGTCCAAGCTGCTCCAAATTGTTGGGAATTGTTCAAAAACATATATTTGTTATTCTTATTATTCTGCGTTGTAATATGGGTCTAAATTGGTTTGTGGACCTTTCCTTGTTGAGTTCAACTCTAATTATGAATTCGTTTCTGTTCATATATATATTATACATGTATGTCTACACGTATATATCTGTATATATTGAACAGTAGGGTTTGCTTGATAGAAAATGTGCATCCTTGCCTAGGTATATTTCTTTACGAGTATAAACGTTTATTAATAGCTACATATCATCATATTGAATGGTAAAATGAGGGAAAGGGCAATCAGGATCATAAAAAAATGGATTGCTTTGCTGAGGATGTAATTGAATAGACAATGTATTGAACTGCATAATAGCACACATAATATTTACTGGAATTTCTTTACTGGAATATGTTCACTTATATAGATTGGAAGATTAGATTCATGTATTATATGAATCAAAGTTTATGTTTATTTTGTAAAATGCTGCATCTGTTTTATCAAATAAACATTGTAATTGTATTTAACTTTAGTATGTAGTATGCCTGTGTGATTGGAAATAAGAGTTGACACACCCCAACCTGTGGCGACATGCAAAAAGGGAAATTAGTATTACTAATTGTTTCCCGAAGCAAATGTCCAAAAGAATAATTCTATAAGAAGGAAGCTGGGGAAAGAAAAAACTTTGCCATATTGATTAATGTAGAATGACGTAATGTTACAACTTCCTTTGTTAGGTCCATAATCTTCTATAGAATGCATGTATTGTTGGATATTTGTGCAGGACTATTGCATTAGATCGGGATTTTTCACCAATGCTTTGTAAAATATTGCAGACCAATGTAGGAGAAGGACTGCTTTCCAAAAAGCAATTCAATAATAAAAACTCTGCCTGGACAAATACGTTGAGGCTGGTATTTATAGCAATCCACTAAAAACCTTGGTTGTTGCAACCTTTGTGACTAAAACTCTAGAACTTACCAACAAGCCCCTGAAATGAAATAAGTCCTTTTTGCATGTCGCCACAGGTTGTGGTTCTGTTGATCTGGAATCTATCTTTAGATTCTATTTTAACTCATGCAGCTTCATCTGTAAGGACTTTTTCCAATTAAAAATTAAGCCTTACCATTAGTGAATAGTTTATCAAAATGTTACTGCTATGTTGGTTCACTTACATTAATCTCTACTTCGCACTCACTCTGATTCCTTTTTGTATTTATATTGATAGGGTAGAATTACTTTTAATGATGGATTTCGACGGACAATTCACCTTGGAGTAGACCAAAACCGAAATATAAGGGTAAGTTGTTTGTTGTACTATGATTTATGTATTAACTTTAAATTCTATTAATATAATGATTTGTCATTTTTAGGAGAAGAATATTCAAGTACCTAACCGTATGAGGCGTGGCATTGATGAAGAACACAACACCATTTGAAGGAATATGGAGACATTATAGATCTTAAGAGTTTCTAGCATGATATGTTGATTGTCATCAATCTCAAATTTTAAAACCATATGTACTCTTTATTTATATCAACGTTGAGCACGCAATGTATGGATAATATTTTGCTTCAATAACAAAAATTGGTTTGAGGTGATTTAACATTTTTATGTGTCATTTTGGTGTTGAATCTTCTTATGATGTCATGTGAATTAGTATAAAAATATTGCTTGAGGTTATGTATACAAAGTTTTCATTTAAAATTTGATATTCACTATAGTAACAATTAATTAACATTTAATAAATCATTCAATAATCAATAACCAAATCATTTACAGTAGTCCCTCATAAATATATTGATGAAGGTCCAGATTGACCATCAAAATTGCATTCATGACGACCACATAGCCCCTCAAAAATATATTCTCCAGGACCATCAAGTCCCTCAAAAATGTATTTATGAAGGCTAAATGGTCCCTCAAAAATGTATTTATGAAGGCTAAATAGTCCCTCAAAAATGTATTTATGAAGGCTAAATAGTCCCTCAATATAACATTCTTGAGGGTCAGTTGGTCCGTAACAATTGTATTCGTGAGGGCCACTGGTATTTGTCACGTGAGTTCTCTTCACGGACTATTTGTGAGGGCCAGACCCTCAACCGTCCCTATTTCTGAGGGCATGTAGAGAGGGGTTTGTGACAGGACTCTCCCGTGAATAATGGCCCAGTTTTTTGTAGTATATGTCTTTCAGCCTTTTTCTTTGTAAGTTTTATCTTCACTATTATGTCTTTAAATTTTCATAATTCACTAATTTATACGTATTTTATACATAAGGGTCACGTACAAAGCACATTCAATTAGTAGTGAATAGTCTATATAACATGCACACATAATATAGAATGGAAGGTGAAAAAAACATATTCAACGACACATAGAAAGGCATGTGGATTCATAGACCCGATGTACATGTATGAACAATAAGATCAACGAAAATAGGGAATGACATTTTAGGATTCAAGAAATGGAATAACAAGATGAATCAATTAGAAAGATATTTGCCTTATTACAGGGAATATGTGTCATAGTTTTTTATACTGTCCAAACAAATAGGAGAAATAGCACATACCTTATATTTGGCTAACCATATCCATCCCCAAACACTATAGTTCAAAGTCATAGTTTTAGAGAACCTAATAACATTTTTATAAATTTAGTGTTAAATCTCCTTTTACAATAAAACCCGAAGAATTGGCTTTTGAACCTAGCCCGATAAGATTTAGAAACCTTTATCAAACATTGGCTTCAATTTTTCCATTTTAAAGTATATTCATACTTAGTATTCTGAGCTCTAAATAAGTCTTTATGAATTTTTAGAGTTAAGATATTAATCAAATTTTAAATGGAAATGTAAGACCCAAAGGATATTGATGCCCTTACATCCAAAATCTAATCCTTGAGCGTATAGTGGGCAAATGGTCAAACCCCACAATCGAAAAGAAGAGTGGCTCAAATGGAAGAGACACAAGGCAAACTGAATCTTACTTATAACCCGCATGACAAACAAGAAAAAAATGAAGGGAAGAGATGGAAAAAATCCATACATAACTATTTGTTCTGGTGAACAACCATTAGGAGCCTCAAATAGATCAACAAAGCATGTTAAACTTAGCCGAACATGGAAACGTACACCGGAACTGTGCTTCTTGTTCTTCTAGATCCTTTACACGGTTCTTGGGGTGGTAGAGGTGTAGCATGGTCCTTTTACCATGGCAAGAAAGGGAGGAGGTCGGTCCCCACACTACTTCCGAACCAAAGAAAACATGAGTTTTGAGTCAGACGGTTTCGGAATTCCAAAATTGGCGTTGACAAAAATGAGAGGATCGAATTCGGCAAGCTGAAACAGCATCACAAACTCTGGTGAGGGTGTGGAAAGGATCTAAATTGTTTACCTACAAACAAGCTTGCTGAGTTGAGATGAGGCATAGGTACATCGACGAACTCGTTTGTAGTGCAGCACTGGCGTACTAACATAGCAGCAGTTGTAGACTTGTAGTCGTAGTTTTTCAAATAAAAAGATGAATCTCATACCACAGGGATGAAGGCGATATGAAGAAAATGACGGTTGGGCCAACTCCTACTAGTGGTGGCGACCCAGTTGGTGAAGAACAAAGGGAGGTCATAGTTTCTATATACCACACGATCCCCCAGTACCCGCTGGCAACTACTTCTCTACGTTGTAGGTCTGTGAAGTGGATTGGGATCCGTACGCAAGGACTGCGGATTTGGTAGTGACGGATGAACCAAACTCCTGGCTAGTTGGTGACCAATAGGGCCGACAACAGTCGATGCACTTGATGCCGGTGATGTCCTGCGGCCAAGGTAGCTGGCGCAAGGGAAAAGGGAGCATGTGGCGATCTGGATGTGAGGAGACGAGAAAAGAAGATGGCGTCGTCGTGCAGGTTCCGGTGGTGAACCAAGTGGAGGATATAGCAGGTGCGTTTTGGTCCTCGTTTGTACTTCTGTCGGTCAGGGCAGTTATAAGCGGCGGGTAGGGTTCCAGTGGGAACAAGAGAGGCTGGGGAAGGAGAAGAGGGCGAGGGAGAATAGAAAGCAGAGGAGGCCATCGCCTGTTACGCATCATGCGGATGCGATCATCGTTGGGGCAAGGAATAGAAAGTGGAGGATGGCAAGGAAACGACGCTAGTTTCCACACTGGACGGCTGTTGGTTTTTACCTGGTTTTGCACAGAGGTCGCGACCACGAAGAGAAACGGAGGGCGACAACCGATAATCTAGCCTTCAATGAAATAATTGAAAAACCAATAATGTGTATTATCATATGTATCTTTAACCAATTAATTATGAGGGCAAATAATGTCTGATTGACCAGAAAATTAATAGGTAGACTAAATAAGATATGGGGTAACCAACTTTACAATTAGTCTCATTCTTAGAGTGGTCTAAGATTTTATTTATTTATTTGTTGCTTAATATGCCTTAATGTATTTATGTCTCTTTCTTAACCAATTTGATGTAATATTTTATTTTTATCCATTTTCCTTCATTTTCTATTCTTAGGATAATTCTAGAGAGCTAAACTTGGGTACGAACTTACTAATTTGTGTATTTCTATATTTAATTCCACTAGTGAGTTTATTTGGTTATATTATCCTAAAATTTCATATAAAAGGTTACTTATGGCAAATGGTATTCCCTATTGATACCAACACACTCGATATTTGGCCTAATAAAAGGAAGGGTTAAGCCATATGTCTAGATTTAGATATGTTATAACACTCCACCCGTTAAAGAAGATTTCGTCTCTCAAATCCAGTTTGATATGGCTTGGTATACTAATCTACACCTTTTCAGACAATAGGTTTCTAGTTCGTCCAACCAGAGTAGCCTGAATGATAAGTGCTCAGTAAGTCCCAATGAATGACCTGATTTGAGCCACACCAAAGGTACTTTGCGAACAACAATCCACAATAATTTGACACTAAAAGGGGGTGACGGAACCACACCCTCTCATGCCTCGAGAGTTTACCATGCCGGGCTCGCTCGGGGTCGGTTCTCTCTGTCACAAAAAAATAGGTTTCTAGTTCACTGAACGTAGTGGATTATGGCATACAACTCTATATCATACTTATAGTCAAAACCCCACAATGAACCTATGTCATGCATAAGCTCTCCATTGGTCTTCTAATCTAAGATTTTTGAGCTAAGGCTATACCAAAACATAGTATTTTATACCTCATGATCAAGTCATTTCATATACTATTTGGCATACTAGCATTAACATGTCAGATTAGGGTTTTGTTTTAAAAATGACTCACAATTCATATTCGAGCATTTTAGTGTATTTTTAACCAACTTAGTTGAACTTGTCCTCTATGACTTTTAGTACCTACACAAATTACACATGCTATATTAGGGTGTACATAATTTCATTTTGCTTTAGTTTGTTATAATCATGTGGGCAAAAATCAAGTTCATTAATTTTTACTTCCTTAGTGGGTTCAACCTAGTTTCTTAATAGTGTTATCCAAATCATTAATTATAAAGAAATATGGGATTATAGGGGTACTAAGTTCAAACTTATATGAATTTATAATCTCTTTTTTTGCTTAGTAACTTCCCTCATAAAGGTATACCAGTATAGACATGAGGAGATACATTTTAATACTTATTTTTATTGTCAAATTAACATTCATGGTACTCAAAATGGCAAGGTTTATCCACTTATCCTGGCTAGGTGGTAACTACATTGGTTTGACATTATTAACTGGAGTTACCCAAGTATTACTTATTGCAAAAACTATTAATTTTTATTAACCCTTAAGTTAAGCTACACTCGTAGGATTACAAGACTTCACGTCTTAAAAGGATCAACTAAAAACTTATCTAATCATTTGGATGGGCAACAAGGGTGGATAAACTAAGTTCTATGTATCCAAAACTTCCCTTTCATACTCATTACATCACCTTAGGCCTAGGGTCTTACAATTGATCAAGCTTGTTATGGGTTTCTTTACAAAAAGGATTTATCTACTACTCAAACTTCTTTATAGTGGTGACTAGTCTCCAAAAACCATCAATAAAATCTGAAAGTTTTTCTTTTTGTACATATAGTTTAATAGTGAAAATAAGTTTGACAATAAAAACTTTGCATTGGGAATCAAAATATGGCACCAAAATCGATACGATAACCAAGTCAACCAATTTCCACTACACTACACACCTACTATTATTCTTTCATCACTTCATTCTACTAAAAGAGTATAATCATTAATGCGACTAAAATGGCATACCAAAATATCCCTAATCATTACTTGCACTACCCCATATTGATACATAGGCGAGTCATAAGGTCATCCATTCATTAGGAAGGAATTCACAGTTTCTCCTCATTAGCTTACAAACACGATGCCTTCACAAGACTAGATGAACTATATGGTTGTATCACCCATCATCCCGTTCACTAGATAATCTAGTTTCACCATGTAGATGAGAGACTTGGGCCATTAGGAACACCTATAAGACACATTAGATTACATTCAATAACCACCCCTAGGAGTGAATCACAAAAAGTTCAATGGACATGGTGTCTAGTCCTTAGATATGTAGATTTGGGAAAAACTTATGTTGGGATAATGCCTGGATGAATGCAAGACCTACTTAACCATAGACAAGCTACTTCAGGTTATTGCTTATCACCATAATTCTAAAACTTACACGGGTTAAACATTTGTTATCCGTGCAAGATCAATAGTAAGTTAATGCATGCGACACATGATAGAAAAGCAAAAATGGAAAGGGTTTAAGGTGAGTACTAGGGTTACACCTAGATATGGGAAATACTAAACTAGTTAGAGTTTGGAGATGGAAATACTAAACTAGTTAGAGTTTGAAGCCCAAATCAGTATTCTACAACATAGGGATGTGCATATCAACAACCTATTCGTGGTTAATTAACTACCTATATGGGACAACTTGAAATCATCAAGTCACAGATTGATAGGCTCTGAAACCATTTTATAAAGAGTGGGACCCGAGAGGAGATATACTCAAATGGTATAATACAAAGATCCATGTAAAGATAAAGCAGTAGAAATATACCTATTACCAAGTTACAACATATTTCATATACAATTGATCCTCACATAAAAGGTAGTATTATAAACAAAATGGATACAAATACTATTACACGAGCCCAACAATAGAGGTAAACCTGACTATTCTAAGCTATGATCACGTACACATCCTTAAAGTGGCCTTCCCGAGTCATATAAGAATCCTACTACTAGGTGGTTTTGGGAATGACACCTAGCAAAAGGAGAGAAACTGTATGCGTCAAAACACATCTGAGTATTGGACATTTTTATATTATATAGGTATGAAAGTGAGGGGTTACTATTCAAGAGGGGGATATTAATAATTAGGTAATTTCAAGAAAGGATAAAAAGAGAAGGAGGCATTTAAAGAATAGTAGAACATCATAAAGTGTCTTTCCATAGTCATTTCATAAATCACAAAAATAAACAATTCCATGCATATATGAGATAGACTATAAGTATTTTGAGTACAGACAAGAAACTGCTAATCATTGACCAAAAGAAGGGTTAAGAAAGCACACCATGGGAGGAACAACATTCCCTAATAAGTAAATGGGTGGAACAACACACCCTGGCAGAACAACACACCCTAATAAGTAAACGGGTGGAACTCACCCTGGGCAGAACAACATGCCCTAACAAGTAAATAAGTGGAACAACATACCCTGGGTGGAACAACATGCTCTAATATGTCAAATAGATGGAAACAACACACCCATGGATCAACATGCCCTAATGGTTATCACTACATTATATATAACATCAGAATTAACAGAAGGCGATAGCGAGAAGTCTGTAACTCAGCCGTCGTGCATCTGTCGAGGTAGATTTAGGGCTTCTTTATATATTCCACACCAGGGATCAAGTTAGGGCTCGTTGCATAGAGGAGACACTCACGAGGACAATGGAGAAAGATGTTGGGTTTTAGAGGAGGCAGAGAAGCAGCGGAAACAAAAAAATTCTCCCCAAAACCCAGCACGAAAGGAATCACATCAACTTCTATATAATAGGAAAGATAGTTTGTGAATCATACATTGTCTCGAGGCTTGCTCGGCGATAGAACCTTGCGCCTTGCGCGGTCTTCACCTCTGGTCTTGGACGGTGTCTGTGTAGCTCTTGGTCGCACCGGGACTCATGACTCCTCCTCCTACCGGACTGTCGGATGACAGTTGTCCTCCTAAGCGGTAGTGACCTCCCGCCTCTGAAGTAGTCCACACAGACCACCTGGAACTCCACTCTCCTTGTCCCACAAGGAAGTGGAAGGATTCACACCCTCCTATTGACGTACTAGTCGCCAACACACTCTCCTGCTATCAATTGTAACTGCAGTTGTCCTTCCCTTGCTGCACCTCCCTTTGCGGGATGCACTTGCTCAGGCTCTCTCTCGGTTACCAAAACCAGAGAGAACGACAACTTTGCAGAGCAATCAACTTGCACTGAGTTGTACTCTGAGAAGCCCCCAATACCCCTATATATATAGGCGGGTCATGGGACAGGGTTCTCTGTCCCCGGCAATATGGGACTAAAAGCAGGAGTAGAAGGGTTTGAGATTTTCCACAAAAGCAACCAACTCGCAACCAGAACCGATCGGTTCACAAGTGAACCAGTCGGTTGGGGATCTGAACCGATCGGTTCACTACTGAACTGATCATTTGGGACCCTTGAACCGATCGGTTCACTCCTGAACCGGGCGGTTGGGGTTCCAGGTTGGTTCCCGATTGACTTTCCTTCTTTTGTTTCTAATTGGTATCGAATACCAGTCCTTGTTCCAATCAAATTGGGCAAGTGAAACGCAAGGAAAATTATCACCAATCCTACTTTCCCAAGTTGCTCGGTTGCACCAGTTGAACCGATTGGTTCAACACTTGAGCCGCTTGTTTCACTCTGTGCACGAGCCGATCAGTTCAACAATTGAGCCGTCCGGTTCAGCAACCTCAACCGACCGGTTCATCACATTAGCCGATCGGTTGGGAGTGCAGGTTGTGCAGAATCAGTCAATTGCGATTTCAATCAATCCGATACTCCAATCAATGCGTCCAACACCTTGAACATTATGATATTGAGCTATCGATTAATTGAGTGTTTAATTGAACTACTAAACTCCTTTAGTAATCAATCTAAACATTGCTTGTGGACAAAACTCCTCTTCCAGGTTAAATCCTATGTGTGTGACCCTGCAGGTCCATTTCACGTTGGCAGTGAAAGTCCATAACACTTATGACTTCACAAGCAAAGAGCGGTGCCTAGTCACACATCATTGCTATCCAAGTGAAATAGAAAGTTGGAGAACAACTTTCATCCCTACAATCCATGAATGGTGTTATAGTGAATGTATAATTCCTTTGTCACTGATATCCAGAATGAACTCGAGGCATGGAACAGTCATCCTGTCAATGTTCATTCATTTCCTTGATCTCAGAGTAGACCGAGTGAGATGTGTACGACATCAATATCACATGTTGATTCACACGTGCATGCGCATGCCTTTTCTCAATCCTACTCATCAAGTGGCCAAGGATATCAAACTCCCTCAGGAGGGACAAATCCCATATCTATCACTCACCCCTCAAAAGCCCCATGTGTCAAAGCCACCCAATCATCACCTTTATAACAACCCATGTTTCAGGACTGCGTTTGATGATGTCAAAGTGTACCCAACGACATGTGTTGAGTGCAGTGATTTCAGGTCTAAGAATCACACTCACCACCATCACTGTGAGAGCTGACTGTGACTACCAAATCATGGTTCCATGTGTCACTCTCACGGTGGGTCTGTCCGGTACCTTGTTCTCTAACAAGTACCTATGTGCTTGGTTTGATATCACTATATCATGACTAATGAGATTCTGTCATCAACCAACACACAATCTAGTCTTCAGTGTTATTGATGTCTATGGTTATTTCCACAATAACAACCGACTAGGGACTAAACAAGAATGTATACTCTTAACATCCATATGATCTCATCGTTTAGGTCATGAACCTAAAAGCATACGTCATTGAGTAAAACAATCTTTAGACATCTATCATGTTACACCATCATCTCAGAAACAGTTTAAACATATAGATTGGAAATTGCCTTTATTATTATTCAAATCATTTATAAAGTATCCCATTACAATCATCACATGACTTGCTCTATGGGCATACATACCAACAAAAGAATCTCAAACAACCAAGCACTGAGGTGAGAGAACTTTGGGAGAGGAATTCGGGCTACTTGTGCAGTCGGTTTCCTTTTGTGCGTGAGGTAGATGACGATCAGGGAGACTCTCAATTAGCATCCAACGACTATGAGTCACACGTGACAAATAAATTAGATTCCCAAATGAAATCGAATATATTGAGATATTAAATTCATTTTGATTTTCTCTCTCCTCATATGATGGCTTAAACGATCTCCAAAAATAACCAAAATTTGTACTCTGACTGATTTTGACTCGTAGAATCCACATATGGAATTAGTTTTTCCTTTTGAGAATATTTAATGTGTTAAGTAATTCAAATCATATTTTCTCTTTCCTCCTTCTTTAATGCTTCTAGGATTATCCAAAAATAATAAAACTTCACCTATAAGTCATATTAAATATGTTAGATACGAATTTGTCATTATTTCCATTTTTTGAAGTTGTTTGTTATTTTAAATAGCGAGTTGAAAGTTTTACATACTTTCTCTCTCCTAAATTTATCTTCTCAACAAATGTTTTCCAAACTGAGTCAAAATTCATACAAAGATATATTTTAATATGTAGAACACGATTTTGACATTATTATATTTTTTTTGAAGATTTTTATTATTTTATTTAGTTCATTTAAATTTTATCACGTATTTATCCTTTTAATTTATTAGAGGCCTCTAGAAACCTTCTAAAAATATAAAACTTGGCCTATAAGCAATAATAAACGTTTGGAAAACTATTTTGCCATTAAATTAATTTTTTTCAACATATATTTAATATTTTTGGTCTTTAAGTCATTTTCTCTCTCCTGAATAAAATAAAATATTAAACATTATCCAAATTAATTACAAACACATAGACTCATTTTGATATGTATATTACGAATTTGGAGTTATTTTTCCAATTTGAGGATGTTAGATATTTTATTTCACCTTATTGGCTTATCTCCTATTTTCTTTTAGTAAAGACATCAATATATGCATTTATCTTCCAAATTAAATGATACTTGGCACTTAAGTTTCTTTTAAGTCAAAAAAATGAGATTGATATCAAAATTGTCTTCTTGGGTTTCTATTTAGGATTTTTGGACAATATATTCCTCATTATCTTCTTTTATCCAAAATATTCCATATTATCCCCAATTATTGCATTTATCATATCCTTTATTTATATTTCGGGATTTTCTTTCTTTTTCATATTCTAAAAAGCACTAGAAAGTTCTAGGATGAAATATTTTATTATTTTTATTATTTAGTGTACAATTTGCACTTTAGACCCATTATCTAAAATCTAACTGAGGTATTTGTGCTTAAACCCAAATATTGAGAGAAAAGGTGAACAAATGCTCATTAGGCCATTATATTCTGCAAAAATTGAGCAAAAAGGCCAAATTGGATAGAAATGAAAGGAACAGATGGAAAAGAGGACCAAAAGGCAAAATGCCCAGAACTCAGTATGTTACAACACTCCACCCCTTAAAGAGGATTTCGTCCCCAAAATCACTTAACATGCACACAAAATAGAGAATGGCAAGGTGAAAACAACATATTCAATGGCACATAGAAAGGCATGCGGGGTCATAGACCTGATATATAAGTATGATAAAAAAGATCAATGAAATCAGGGAATGACATTTTAAGATTCATGAAATAGAATATAAAGATGAATCAATTAAGAATACATTTGCCTCACTATAGGGAATTGGTGTCATAGTCATTTTATAATGTCCAAATAAATAGGGGAAAGAGAACATACCTTATATTTGGTTAACCATATCCTGTGTAAGAGTCTATAGTTCAAATTCATGGTTTTAGAGAACCAAATAACATTTATATAAAATGTAGTATTAAATCCCTTTTACAATAAAACAACTGACTTCATTTTTGCATTGCAATGTATATTCACAGTTAGTATTTCGAGCCCTAGATAAGTCATTATGGAATATTAGAGTAAATGTATTTAACAACTTTTAAATCAAAATGTAAGACGAAAGGATATTGATGCCCTTACATCCAAATCTCATCCTTGAGCTTAAACTCGGAAAATGGTCAAACCCCACAATAAAAAACAAGTGTGGCTCACTTGGAAGGGACACAAGTGAAACTAAATATTACCCATAACCTGCATGACAAACAAGGATAAATGAAGGGAAGAGATGGATAAAATCCATAAATAATTATTTTTATTTTGTTGAACACGATGAAAAATGATTACCAGCCTCAAATAGATCAAAAAACATGTTATACCTACCCGAACATGGAAATGTACACCATAGCCATATTCCTTGTTCTTCCTTGAACTCTGATATCCTTTACACGGTTCTTGTTGTGTTGAGGTGTATCATAGGACTTCCACCATGACAACAGACGTGGGAGGTTAGTCACCACACTACTTTGAAACTAAAGAAAACATGAGTTTTAAGTCAGATGATTTCTTCTGAAACTCACTTTTAAAAAATTAGAGGAGCAAGTTGAAATAAGCATCCCAAACTCCGGTAAGGGAGAGGAAAGGATCGTGGTTATTTACCTATAAACATAGCATGTTGATTTGAGAAGAGGCATATACATCGACGAACTCAATGGCAGAGCATGACATATTAACATAGAAGCAATTGTAGTTGTAGTTTTTCAAATAAGAATGTGAATCTCATACCATATGAATGAAGATGATTGTTAGGAAGAAATTGACAGTTGGATGAACTCCTACTAGTGGTGGTGAAATAGTTGGTGAATAACAAAGGGAGGTTGTTGCTTATGTTTTCCACATGACCCCCATTAGAAACTTCTTCCCTATGTTTTAGGTTTGTGAAGTGGATTGGGATCCATACACAAGTCTTGATGGTCTAGGTTTAAGGAAGACTGATTAATGAAGAGGAGTATTGTGAATTTAGAAGTGAAGGATGAAGCAAACTCCTAGCTTGTTGGTGACCAATGTGGTTGGCAAGAGTCGCTACAATTGATGGTAGTGATGTTCTACAACCAAGGTGACTGGCATAAGAGAAAGGGAGCAGTTGTGATCTAGATGTAGGGAGATGAGAAAAGAAGATGGAGGCATTGTGTAAGTGGTGGTGGAAGACCATGTGAAGGATACATGTAAAGAAGTGAAATCAATCCAACCTCTCTGCTAATAACAATGGTAAACAAAATCCAATTGGGATAGCAACGGAATAATTTTTTTGACTATATTCAATTTTGTAAAAGATTGTACAAGATACATCAAAAATCTCCCTTTTAGGGTTACATCATCATACACAACTAGGATCTAGATAGAGGGAAGTCTAGACTACTCCACTTTTGTCTCCAAGAAACATATCCATCAGCTAGTCCATGTCGACGCTAAGATCTTCATGCCATATCCATCACCTTGCTCCACATCTGGGTGGTTGGGAAAGCCCCAGCAAGAGGGAAGGAAAAACAAGTATGTGTCAGTAAACTATACTAAAGGTGACAAGATAATTGCAACAAGTAAAATAGGCTAGGGAATCATCAAAAGATGAGACATCAAAAGAATGAGGCCATTTATATATAAAAGAATATTTCAATAGATGCTTGCCATAAACAACATATCACAAAAGGATTGCATGTATGATTAATATTGCCTATCTTAACTATGTAGGGTTGAGACACCTACCGGACCTTCAACCAAAGGGCGAGGGGAGAATAAGACATTCCCAGTCACCTACACACATTTTGTGTGTGGGGGAGAGTAACACGTTCCCCAGGGGAGAAATAACACATTCCCCAACTATGGGTGGTTGTACATACAAGTACCACTACACTAGTTAATTAGTCTAATAAAATCAACATGCTAGAAACAATGGCAAGTAATAGCATCATTCAAATAGAAAATGGCAAAGGGGTACCAAGACCCAAGAACAATATTCCAAAATGATTATGAGGCAAGTATATCAATAGATTCAAAAGAAAAGAATACAAGGTGCAAATAAGCCTCATTATGGAAAGCATAGGTTAAGGAAAAAAGAATTCCCAACTAAAGTGTATTAAGAACATACCTTTAATATAGATTCCAATTATCAACTTGTACCACTTAATCGATTCCATGTTCCACTTTTCCTAATATGATCATCATATTTATGTATCAGATATATGTATATTCATTAAAGGCTTAAAACCCTAAAGTTACTAACTTTTTCTACAAACCACTAATTTAGGTCTCAAAAACATCATCATTGTCTTAGTTAGGGTTTTCTGATCAAAATGACATATAATATTATGTATTTTGAAGATATAGACTTTTAGATGCATTTTTGGTGATTTTTAGTTAATTAAACCATCCTCAAAAACTCATACACAAAAAACTCAAAACCAGGCATTGAAATTATTTTTATTAGATAGAAAATCTTTTTCTGAGTCCAAAACATATTTTATTTTTATTTTTAGACAAGCAGAGCAAAAATTATGATTTTATAAATCCGACCAATCACAAAATTCCACATCAGCATTTAAAGTTGCGAGAGAGAAAGAGAGAGAGAGCGGGGCCCAGTTGACACATCCCAATCAGATTCAGCCATGTCACTGGGTCTAAGTCCGATTGACTCACCTCAAAACAAAAATAACTAGGGTGAAAAGACAATATTGCGTCTGACCGAGAATAACAAAGGAAGAGGAAAACAGGGGTAAAAGTGAGAAATGCATAATGGCTTTCTCCTTCCCAAGTGCTCGCGCCATGGCCATCCACAGGAGCAGGCCGGTGAGTAGAAGCAAAGATAAGTTGACCACTTGATTAGGGAACGAGCCTTACACATCGGCGAAACTACCCGAAATCAAATACCAACTGCTCGAGTTCAGCAAGCAACGATGGAGGTGAAAGATCCTCCAAGCAAACCACAGAACACAAAATAGAGCAAACCGGAACTATAAGGGAAAATCAGCGATAAAGCAAGGAAACCAACAATCGACTTACATGGAAGGATCTGCAGACATGAGATGAGATCAAAGGAAGTCTTACCAGCATCAAGGAGTGACCGAGAAGGGTTGATGATGATGGCTGGCGGCAGAACTGAGGTGAGTTCTAGGGGGAACCATCCTGGTGAACTCCAGGGTCAGCTGGGCACACAAGGACCTCAAGTAGGTCGTGTAGATCCTCTTCGTTCCATAAATTCGAGGGACATCATAGAGAGCCCCTGGCGAAAGCCGCGCCAAACCAAATAGGTACTCGATGTTACGGTGGTAATGCCAACTCCCTAGATCCAAATTGGGGAAGAGGAGGGGCATATGAGGTGTGGAGGAGGGTTTTGATCCAAATGAATGCAAAAGCTGTAAGTATATTTTATTGCTCAATTTTTGTTGGTGAGTTTAATAGAATATCAAATTGTGAAACGGCTTATGAAATATGGCATAGACTTTCTATAACATATGAAAGAACTGTTCAAGTAAAGAATTCTAAAATCGGAATGCTTAAACAGAAATTTGAACAATTCCGTATGGATCAAAATGAATCTATTAGTGAAATGTATGCAAAATTTTCTTCTATTGTGAATTGTTTGAATGCTTTAGGCAAAGTGATTAGTGAGGAAGACCAGGTGTCAAAGATTCTTAGATCTCTTCCTCCCAAGTACAAGCCTAAAGTGACTGCCATTGAAGAAGCAAATGAACTCACCCGACTAAGGATGGAGCAACTCATTGGCAACCTAAAAGCACATGAGACAACCTTAGAGGAAGAGGAACGACGAGAGCGTGAACTCCAACAAGGAAGAAAGAAAGATGTGGCTCTAAAAGCTTCAAAGATTATCACCCAAGAAAGTGATGAAATAAGTGAAGAAGAAGGAGAACAAGCCCTAATTGTTAATGGTAAGAAATATAGAAGATTTAGATCTAACAAAATTTCTAGTTCTTCTTCTTCCCCTCCTAGGTGTTTTGAATGTGGAAAGAAAGGACACCTCAGAAATGAATGCCCTAAAGAAAAGAAAGGAAAGAAAAGCTCACACGAAAAGAAGGGAGAAAAAGCTTATAAAGCTGCGTGGGATGAGTCAAGTGAGAGTGAAAGTGGAGAAGAGAAGGTGGAATGTCTCATGGCAAAAGAAGATGATGATGATTCCCAAGAGGTAAGCCTTCTTGATTTACCAAAAGAAGATTTAATTGCTAGTCTACAAGAAACTCATGACAAGTATGTTGACTGCAAAAAGAAACTAAAGAAGGTCACCAAAACAAATGAGGAATTATATGCTAGATTAAATGATCTTTCTTCTGAAAAGAACAATATTGCTCTTGAAAAATTGTCTTTAAAAACATCTTTAAATGATTGTAATATAAAGTTACTTACTTTGGAAACAAATAATGATCTTCTTTCTCAAGAAAAGGTTGATTTTCTTGCTAAACTAAACAATTTTTAGACTCAACCTATTCTATGCAATCATCTAGATTATGATAATGTTGTTAAAGAAAGAAACTCTCTATTATCTGATTTATAACAAGCAAGGATAGATATAAATAAAAAGATGGATGAGATTGCTAAGCTACAAAGAGAAATAAATGGCTTAAGGGGAAATGATATTCTTGATAATATTCTAAAAAATTCCTCTAGTTATAATGGAAGAAAAGGCTTGGGATATGTTCCAAAAGAAAAACTCTATCAACCCAAAAGAACTCAAGCATACAAGACTAAGATCATGTTTGTCCCTAAGAACAAAATTCAAAATCCTAGAAAAAGAAATGAAATTGATTCTATTTCTTGTCACTTTTGTCTACGTCTTGGACATTACTCTTTTTCATGCCCTTATAAGAAAAAGGATTCAGAGTTAGTTTGGGTTCCCAAACCTCAAACTTAAAAGACTTGTATGTAATTTAGCTGAGATATGATCTAATGCTTATTTTTGAAAATCAAAATGTCTTATCTCAACTAAACCAATAACTTCATGTATTGTTTTAAACAAATTACTGAAACAAATAGAAACATATTCGGTCGACAAATAGTTCGACCGAGATACTCCCGGTCAAGAAAAACTTCGACCGAGTGAATGCCTGTGACAAACTAAAATCTATAGCAGAAATCTTAGTAAAACAGAAACTATTCTGGTAGAGAATTGATCGATCGGAGCTAAAATTGATCGAAAAATGGTCGACCGAACAGACTTCTGCCTCTATTCAGTTTTAATCTGTAAAACAGCAACTTTCTCGATCGACAAATTGGTCGACAGAGACACCTGTTGGTCGAACTTTTGTCCACCGAATGAAGTTCTGATTAGTTTTCTTTGTTAAAACATGTTCAGTTTGCAATTAAATGTACCTAACCTTAACGGACCATCACATGGGTACCAAAACGTACATCTTAATGCAGGATTGGTTGGTCAATAGTGGATGTTCCAAACACATGACCGGAATCAAGGAGGCATTTCAAACTTTTGAGGAAAAGAAAAGTGGGACAGTCACTTTTGGAGACAATGCTAAAGGTAAAATTGTTGGAATAGGTAATATTGGTACAAATCTTTAAATAAAGAATGTTTTACTTGTTGATGGCTTGCACCATAATTTAATAAGTGTTAGTCAATTATGTGATAGTGGATATGATATTTTATTCAACAAAAATTGATGCAAGTTATTAATAGAAAATACTACAAATGTTGTTTATGAAGGAAAAAGAGTTGAAAATCTTTATATTCTTAGACCTAACTCTATGCAATCTGTAGTTGGAAAATGCTTACTTGCAACTGGAAATTCTTTACAACTATGGCATAGAAAATTGGGTCATGCTAGTTCACATGTTATCAAAAAGCTAGTTAAATATAATCTTGTTCGCGGTTTGCCTAATTTATCCTTTGATCAAAATAAAAATTGTGAACCATGTACTTTGGGTAAACAAACTAAAACCTCTTTTAAACCCAAAAATGTACTTAGCACCTGTAGATCCCTAGAACTCATTCATATGGATTTATTTGGACCTATGCGAACACAATCTATTGGTGGCAAGAGATATTGTTTTGTTATTATTGATGATTATAGTAGATATACATGGGTACACTTTCTCGCAAACAAAGAAGACACTATTCAAGTTTTTATAAACTTTTGCTCCAAGATTGAAAATCTATTACAAAACAAAATATGTACAATTAGGAGTGATCATGGTGGAGAATTTGAGAACCATTTATTTGAAGAATTTTGCACATCTCAAGGCTACACTCACAATTTTTCTGCTCCACGCACTCCACAACAAAATGGGATAGTTGAAAGGAAAAATCGATCACTACAAGAAATGGCTAGGACTGTGATGCTTGAACATAATACACCTAAAACATTTTGGGCTGAAGCAATAAACACAGCTTGCTATGTGCTAAATAGAGTAATGGTTCACTCTTATTTGAAGAAAATACCATATGAAATCATATATACTAAGAAACCTAGGGTTGACTATTTTCATACGTTCGGATCAACATGCTATATCTTAAACACAAAAGAGGATAAAGACAAATTTGACTCTAAATCACATAAAGCCTTTTTCTTGGGATATTCCACCTCTAGCAAAGCATTTAGAGTTTACAACACTATTTCTAGAAAAGTTGAGGAATCCATTCACATTTCTTTTCATGAAGAGCTAAAATCTAAAAATCTTGAAATAGTTGATCTCACTCATCAATTAGAAAATTTATCCATACCAAATGATAGTGACCAAAATACTACTAATAATCACCAAGTTGAGACACAATCTGTTCCTAGACTTATTAAGGATCATCCTCAAGAATTGATCATTGGAAATCTAAATGATAAGGTCAAAACTCATTCTTCTTTTAAAGATGTTGCAAATATAGAATTTGTTTCTATAATTGAACCTAAGAAGGTGTCTGAAGCTCTCAAAGATGACTATTGGATAATAGCAATGCAAGAAGAATTAAACCAATTCACTAAAAATGATGTATGGGACTTAGTTCCTAAACCACAAGATAAAACCATTATTGGAACTAAATGGATTTTTAGGAATAAGTTAAATGAAGCAGGGGAAGTAGTAAGAAATAAAGCCAGGTTAGTAGCACAAGGATATAATCAACAAGAAGGGATAGATTTTGATGAAACTTATGCACCAGTAGCAAGACTTGAAGCTATTAGAATGCTACTAGCTATAGCTGCACACAAAAACATCAAACTTTTTCAAATGGATGTAAAAAGTGCAGTTCTTAATGGAATAATCCAAGAAGAAGTATATGTTGCCCAACCACCTGGTTTTGAAATACTGGAAAAAGGTGACTATGTATACAAACTTAAGAAGGCACTTTATGGTTTAAAACAAGCACCTAGGAATTGGTATGAAAGGCTCAAAAACTATCTTGATAACAATTTTTCTATTGGAAATTCTGATTCTACTTTATTTTTCAAAACATATGCATCTAATTTTCTAGTTGTTCAAATATATGTTGATGACATTATCTTTGGTGCTTCAAATGAATCATTATGCAAACAATTTAGTGATATTATGCAACAAGAATTTGAAATGAGCCTCATGGGTGAACTAACCTTCTTTCTTGGTTTTCAAATTAAACAAACGCCAGCCAGGATTTTTATAAGACAAGAAAAGTATACCAAGGAACTCTTAAAATGCTTTGGGATGGACCAGTGCAAACATGCTACCACTCCAATGGCTACCTCCACTAAAATTGATAAGGATGAAAATGGGGAACATATTGATGATTCCTTATATAGAGCCATGATTGGTAGTTTGCTTTACTTAACCACTTCTAGACCGGACATCATGTTTTCAGTTGGTCTTTGTGCTCGATTTCAATCACAGCCTATGCAAACTCATTTTCAAGCCGTCAAACGAATTTTTTGATATTTAGCCGGCACCACGAGTTATGGTTTATAGTATCCTAAAAGACAATCCTTGGATTTTAAAGCTTATATTGATGCCGACTACGCTGGTTGTCGACTTGATCGCAAGAGCACAAGTAGTAGTTGTTTCTTGTTAGGAAGAGCCTTAGTATCTTGGATTAGCAAGAAATAAAATACGGTTGCCCTCTCTACAACTGAAGCTGAATACATGGCAGCCGGATCTTGTTGTGCTCAAGTGCTCTATATGCAACAAGTGTTAAATGATTATGGCTTTACTCTTTCATGCATGCCTATTTTTTGTGACAACACAAGCGCTATAAACTTAGCATATAATCCCATTTTACACAATCGAGCCAAACACATTGAAATCTGTCATCACTTTTTAAGGGATCATATCTCTAAAAATCATGTATCCCTTCATCATGTTGATACGGAAGATCAATTGGCTGATATTTTCACAAAACCGCTTCCACTAGACCAATTTAACAAAACAAGGAAGCAACTACTCATCACTCCCTTAGAGGATGTTTTCTTTGATATATTTGCTTCTTAAAAACGTCTTAATTGTGTTACTTTTGTCTTCCAAATGGACATCTTTTTCAAAAGATTTGATGGTTATCTTTTTATGGGGGATAACAAATTAAGGGGGAGTTTCTCTACACTCATTTTTAATGGATATCTTTTTGAAATGACAAAGGGGGAGAAATAACTGTAAATCTTAAAATGGTAACTTTGAAAAACTCAATCAATGAGTTTCATAATCTCTTGGCTTTACATTAAAAGTTGCTATATTCCCTAAAGAATTGGATTCTATGTTCCATACTTCTTTGGGAATAATAAGCACACATTTTATAAATAAGAGAAGAAATTCACAAAGTAAATCTCAGGTATGAAACTCAACTCATTTTAAAGACCAGTTGATTTATATTTTGAAAATGTTTGTCATCTTCAAAAAGGGGGAGATTGTTGGCTAAATGGACATCATTTAAAGCCCTTTGTTTTGATAATGGCAAACATTTCATTCTCGTGGATCTAACATGCTACTTGAGTGTTGCAGGAATAAGGTGGGTGATAAATACTTGGAAGATCTATATGCTAAAATTTCTTTAATTCATGAATGTAATCAAATGTAAAAACTTGTACAAGTATATAATGTACAAGTACTTAGATATCATGTAAATCAAGCGTTAGATCTTCCCTAGCCAATCACAATACTTAGATAGGTCATCCCCTACAATAGTGTCACAAATGCACACTCATACACACACTCATTACTTAGTTGAAAAACATTGAAACAGGGTTAATCTCGATCGACAAAATTCTCGACCGAGACACTCTCGGTCGACAAACTCTTCGACTGAGAATGACCCAGGTAGCCGTTAGACACAGCAGATAAGGTAGTTGGTAGTTGGAGTAGAACGTTATATGCACTTGCTCCAGACAGTCCCTCGGTCAACAAGTCCTCGACCGAGAAGGACTCTCGGTCGACCATTCTTCGACCGAGAAGAGTTCTGTCTGCAATTTTCAAAGTTAATTAACTAGTCGTTGCTAAAGCAACTAATGTATACCTAACGGCTAGTTAAGCACTTATAACCCCCTAGAAAGTGTCTAGAACGTCCTTAAGCACTTGTAGGCCATTCCTATAAATAGGACAAGACTTAGGACACCCTAATACACACTTGTGCAATATTTGAGCTTTCACACTTGCAATTGGCAATCTGTTTTGAGAAATTGAGCAACACTAGTACTTGCTACTCATTTCCATTGCTCCAAATTCGTGTCCTACAGGCTAGCATCTCCTATCAACTAAACCTACACTTCTATACTTATTGGTTAGGATATCAAAACGCTTGATATAGGAAATCAAGCCTTGGGTTTCAAGTGGTAATTGTAATTTCCATTTCCTTTCTTGTTCTTTCTTATTCTTTGTACTCTCCTTGCTACTCTTAGGGTTGGAGGCTGCGGATTGGAGAGGGTCTGATCTTCTTGGTGAAGAAGAAGATCTTTGGACTTCCTCTAGAAGGTTGTCTCAACGGGAAGCTACTTCAAGAGGAAGGCTACTTCAAGGGGGAGCTTGAAGTTACTTCAAGAAGGCTGCTTCAAGGTTGGTGAGACTTCTTCAAAGTGAAGGCTGTCGAAAGGGTGTAGAAAGTATTGTAATTTTATGTAATATCTTTGCGAGGTAATAAAATTTAATACTTTCAAAATCTCAGTTGGGTAAGCAACCGGGTAGTGGATTGACTGCATTAGTATTTGCTAAGGTTGGAACCACTCTAAACACCTTGTCTTCTTCTTATTATTTCAATTGTGGTTGTTTGAGTTAAATTATTATTAAAATATCATAAAACCCTATTCACCCCCCTCTAGTGGTTTTTCAAATACACATTAATGGCTATTCAATTATTGCATGTGAGACTAGATTATCACTTGTCACCTTCCCTTCATGTAGCACCTTTGTGTCTCTTCCTAGTAGCCTACGTAAAACTAGGTAATCACGAACGACCGTCTAGTTTAGAAATCATCAATGTTTCCTTCCAGTTCTTTCCTTTTTCTTTATTTCCCCAATGACAGCCGCATTCACATGATGCATAATCGGAGATGGGCTCCTCTTCTTTGCATCCTACCTCACCCTCTTCTCTATCCCCATCTTCTCTTGTTCCCACAAGAACCCTAGATGTCTCTCATAACTGTCTTGACCAATAGAGTTACTGACGAGGATCAAAAGCACCTTCTATATTGTAACATACTGAGTTCTGGGAATTTTGCCTTTTGGTCCTCTTTTCCATCTGTTCCTTTCATTTCTATCCTATTTGGCCTTTTTGCTCAATTTGTGGAGAATATAATGGCCTAATGAACATTTGTTCACCTTTTCTCTCAATATTAGGGTTTATGCACAAATACCTCAGTTAGATTTTAGATAATTGGCCTAAAGTGCAAATTGTACACTAAATAGTAAAAATAATAAAATATTTCGTCCTAGAACTTTGTAGTGCTTTTTAGAATATGAAAAAGAAAGAAAATCCCGAAATATAAATAAAGGAGATGATAAAATGCAATAATTAGGGATAATATGGAATATTTTGGATAAAAGAAGATAATGAGGAATATATTGTTCCAAAAATCCTAAATAGAAACCCAATAAGATAATTTGGATATCAATCTCGTTTTTTTGACTTAAAAGAAACTTAAGAGCCAAGTATCATTTAATTTGGAAGATAAATGCATATATTGATGTCTTTACTAAAAGAAAATAGGAGATAAGCCAATAAGGTGAAATAAAATATCTAACATCCTCAAATTGGACAAATAACTCCAAATTCGTAATATACATATCAAAATGAGTCTATGAGTGAATTTGTAATTAATTTGGATAATGTTTAATATCTTATTTTATTCAGGAGAGAGAAAATGACTTAAAGACAAAAAATAATAAATATATGTTGAAAAAATTAATTAATGGTAAAATCGTGTTCCAAACGTTTAGTATTGCTTATAGGCCAAGTTTTATATTTTTAGAAGGTTTCTAGATGCATTTAATAAATTAAAAGGATAAATAAGTGATAAATTTTAATGAACTAAATAAAATAATAAAAGTCTTCAAAAAATATAATAATATCAAATTCGTGTTCTACATGTTAAAATATATCTTTTTATGAATTTTGACTCAGTTTGGAAAACATTTGTTGAGAAGATAAATTTAGGAGAGAGAACTCACTATTTAAAATAACAAACCACTTCAAAAAATGGAAATAATGACAAATTCGTATCTAACATATTTAATATGACTTATAGGTGAAGTTTTATTATTTTTGGATAATCCTAGAAGCATTAAAGAAGGAGGAAAGAGAAAATATGATTTGAATTACTTAACACATTAAAGATTCTCAAAAGAAAAAACTAATTCTATATTTGGATTCTACGAGTCAAAATCAGTCTGAGTATGAATTTTGGTTATTTTTGGAGATCGTTTAAGCCATCATATGAGGAGAGAGAAAATCAAAATGAATTTTATGTCTCACTATATTCGATTTCATTTGGGAATCTAATTTATTTGTCACGCGTGGCTCATAGTCGTTGGATGTTGATCGGGCGTCTCCCTGATCGTCATCTACCTCACGCACAAAAGGAAACCGGCCGCACAAGTAGCCTGAATTCCTCTCCAAAGTTCTCTCACCTCAGTGCTTGGTTGTTCGAGATTCTTTCTCCATTGTCCTCGCGAGTGTCTCCTCTATGCAACGAGCCCTAACTTGATCCCTGGTGTGGACTATATAAGGAAGCCCTAAATCTACCTCGACGGATGCACGACGGTCAAGTTACAGACTTTTCGCTATTGTCTTCTGTTACTTCTGGACGGAATCAAAACCCTCCTCCACACCTCATATGCCCCTCCTCTTCGCTAATTTGGGTCTAGGGAGTTGGCATTACCACCGTAACGTCGAGTACCTATTTGGTTTGGCGTGGCTTCCGCCAGGGGCTCTCCGTTATGTCCCTCGAATTCATGGAACTGAGAGGATCTACACGACCTACTCGAGGTCCTTGTGTGCCTGGTTGACCCTGGAGTTCACCAGGATGGTTCCCCCTAGAACTCACCTCAGTTCTGCTGTCGGCCATCATCATCGACCCTTCTCGGTCACTCCCTGATGCCGGTAAGACCTCCTTTGATCTCGTCTCATGTCTGTAGATCCTTCCATGTAAGCCGATCGTTGGTTTCCTTGCTTTATCGCTGCTTTTCCCTTATAGTTCCGGTTTGCTCTGTTTTGTGATCTGTGGTTTGCTTGGAGGATCTTTCACTTCCATCGCTGCTTGCTGAACTCGAGCAGCTGGTATTTGAGTTCGGGTGGTTTCACAGATGTGTAAGGCTCGTTCCCTGATCAAATGGTCAACTTATCTTCGCTTCTACTCACCGCCCTGCTCCTGTGGATGGCCATGGTGCGAGCGCTTGGGAAGGAGAAAGCCATTATGCATTTCTCGCTTTTACCCCTGTTTTTCTCTTCCTTTGTTATTCTCGGTCAGACGCAATATTGTCTTTTTGCCCTAGTTTTTTTTTTAGGCGAGTCAATCGGACTTTGACCCAGTAACATGGCTGAATCTGATTGGGCTGTGTCATCTGGGCCCCGCTCTCTCTCTCGCAACTTTAAATGCTGATGTGGAATTTTGTGATTGGTCGGATTTATAAAAATCATAACTTTTTCTCTGGTTGTCTAAAAATAAAAAGAAAATATGTTTTGGACTCAGAAAAAGATTTTCTATCTAATAATAATAATTTCAATGCCTGGTTTTGAGTTTTTTGAGTATGAGTTTTTGTGGATGGTTTAATTAACTAAAAATCACAAAAAATGCATCTAAAAGCCTATATCTTCAAAATACATAATATTATATGTCATTTTAATCAGAAAACCCTAACTAAGACAATGATGATGTTTTTGAGACCTAAATGGGTGGTTTGTAGAAAAAGTTAGTAACTTTAGGGTTTTAAACCTTTAATGAATATTCATATATCTAATACATAAATATGATGATCATATTAGGAAAAGTGGAACATGGAATCGATTAAGTGGTACAAGTTGATAATTGGAATCTATATTAAAGGTATGTTCTTAATACACTTCAGTTGGGAATTCTTTGTTCCTTAACCTATGCTTTCCATAATGAGGCTTATTTGCACCCTGTATTCTTTTCTTTTGAATCTATTGCTATACTTGCCTCATAATTATTTCGGAATATTGTTCTTGGGTCTTGGTACCCTTTTGCCATGTTCTATTTGGATGATGCTATTACTTTCCATTGTTTCTAGCATGTTGATTTTATTAGACTAATTAACTAGTGTAGTGGTACTTGTATGTACAACCACCTATAGTTGGGGAATGTGTTATTTCTCCCCTGGGGAACGTGTTACTCTCCCCCGCACACAAAATGTGTGTAGGTGACAGGGAATGTCTTATTCTCCCCTCACCCTTTGGTTGAAGGTCCGGTAGGTGCCTCAACCCTACATCGTTAAGATAGTCAATATTAATCATACATGCAATCCTTTTTTGATATGTTGTTTATGGCAAGGATCTATTGAAATATTCTTTTATATATATATGGCCTCATTCTTTTGATGTCTCATCTTTTGATGATTCCCTAGCCTATTTTACTTGTTGCAATTATCTTGTCACCTTTAGTATAGTTTAGTGACACATACTTGTTTTTCCTTCCCTCTTGCTGGGGCTTTCCCAACCACCCAGATGTGGAGCAAGGTGATGGATATGGCATGAAGATCTTAGCGCTGACATGGACTAGCTGATGGATATGTTGCTTGGAGACAAAAGTGGAGTAGTCTAGACTTCCCTTTATCTAGTTCCTAGTTGTGTATGATGATGTAACCCTAAAAGGGAGATTTTTGGTGTATCTTGTACAATCTTTTACAAAATTGAATATAGTCAGAAAGAAAAATTTATTTCGCTGCTTTCCAATGGTGTTATGTTTACCATAGTTTAATAGAGGGTGGTTTATCCCACTCTTTACAACATGGTATCAGAGCCCATGGTAGTCGAAAATATGACTATTTCGGTTTTGTCTCCCTAACTAGAACCCTAGACTTGCATAGTTTTCTCTAAGTTACATGGTTACCCTAGATTTGATCTACGTTGAAAGGTTGACTTAGAGCCCTATATTTTCACCTTAGAGTCTTGATGAATAAAACTCTAATATGCTCATAATTACAAATATGAATAACTTAATGTTATTTAGGTTTTCCTCTAGGCAACTATTAGGGTATGAAGTTGAAGCAAAGGTGTCTAGAAAGGATCAGGATTTCGGGGGCTGGCAATATTTTCCTCCACACCACTATCTTGGTTTACGATGACTCCCATGCCCATATGATACCAGCCTGGCCTGAGCTGATATGAATTGCCCAAAATAGTTTGTTTTTAGGTAATAGTAACCTTAGACTTCTATGTTGTATATCTTTGGGAACCTTAATTTTATTTGTTTGAGGATGGATACCAAATTAGTTTCTTTATGTTCCTTAGAATCTCATGTTTGGATAAGTTTATCCCTAGAACCTAGACCTTAGAGTTTGTGTGTTTGGAAAGATATCAAAGTGCGTAGTGGAAGCATGATGGATATTGAGAATGGTTTAGTTAGACTTATCCTTTAACCCTAGTTAGTTTGGCTTGATAGGTCAAACCCTTTAAGGGGTGGAGTATGGTTAGTTGATGATGTTTGAGTGGTTAGATTTCGAGGACGAAATCCTTTTTAGGGGGATGGAACCCTATAACATCTTGATCTATCTTTAGAAACCCTAACTCCATAGATAGGAGTTTAGTATGCTCAGATCCTTAGTTTTGACCAAACAAGTTAATAGTTGTAACCCTAACATTCTTGTTTATATATTAATGAACACACAATTATTATCTAAGGAATAAATCATATGCTTGAACCCTAATGAATATCCAATGCACATAATATGAATATCAATGCTAATTGTCAATAAGTAAGATGTTAATAATGTCATGAACCAATAAACCCTAATGATATGACGAGTAAGGTTATAATTCATAACTTAATGCATGCCAAGAAATGAATAAGTGCAATATAATGGTCATGTTGACCTAAACCCTAAGTTATAATATCTAACCCTAATCTATACATCTTTAATGCCTTTCATGATACACTGATGATGTTAAGTTCCATAATCAGTTAACATACTTTGATACACATAAATGATATATATGATCATCTAATCACATATTAATTAATTCATCAATATGAATGCATGTTACCTTGTTAACTAATATACATGTTATTAGTCACTTAATGTGAATGAAATCATTAATATGACATATGTTCCACCTTGATCATTAAAATACATATAATGGATTCAATATGAATATGGGATGATTAGAATTCACATAAATATGCAAAATCTATAATATAAATGAATAAATATGAATAATGATTAATGATGACATTAAAGTGAGCAATAAATATAATGTTACAATGTTTAATATGAGTATAAGTAATTGATGTGACATTAATTAGAATAATCGTATGCTTAACCACAAATTAAATAGAATGTCTTATATTCATGTAAAATAATTTGTTATGATTAATAAAGTGATAATATGAGGATAAGGAAGTATAAATCTGAATTATTAAGGACAATGATCAAATATAATAATTAATGTTGAGATAATTGAGTAACCTCTAATTGTGCATAATAATGAAATATAATTCTTTTTGGAAACTAAGTGAATACAACATGATATTATTAATATAATGATGATAATGTGTTATCATAATGAATATAATGTTAATGATCCAAAAATGTAAATAATGTTAAATCTCCTAAAAAGAATATCTTAATAATGAAATCCTAGGTGGTCCTTGAGAACCTGACCTAGGAGAAGTTGTTGTGAAGTTTCTGAACCCTTAGGTGTAGTTGAAGTATAAGTTTTGATGGAAGTTGTATGGTTGGAGGAACAACCTAAAGTTTTGTGATGTGAGGTTGCACACTCAAGGTTCCAAACCAAGCCATTGGATGTTGAAGCATCCAATCTTAACCATTGGATCAAGTCCATTATTCTAAACTATTAGATGAAGAAGTGTTAGAACCTAGCCATTGGATAAATTTCATATCTCAAAACCATAAATTACAGTATAGGTCTAACCCTTGAATCATTTGACCCAAGAAACTATTGGGTTAGGGCATAATTGATGTTACAACTACATCCTTAACTCACCATCAACTGTGGAGACCTGATACATCATTGATTGTGACCATTAAGTCATCATTGGTTGTTAGATCAACACTATATTCACTAATCACCATTGGATATTAAGCTAATGTCACCATTGATTGATAGCATCATTCAGGTATTTAGTTGTTAATCATTAAGCTTCTAATTGAGCCCAAACCTAACCTAAGTGGTAACCATTGGTTGACAACCTTGGTCACCACCATCGCTTGTCATGGTAACTACACCATCGGTTGTCATGGTGTCATCATTAGTGATGCGTTCATAGAAGAAATTAGCTTCAAACCCTAATATTGGCCATCGGTTGATAGGTTCTTAGAACCATCAGTTGTGCTACCAACTCGTTCTAGACCATACTCTACCTTAGAAAGATCGTACACCTCTAGAATTGGAACAGAACAGGGAACACCATAAAAATATGAGATCTCAAGCAAACTTAGCTTCTTAAGGCTAAAATTACCATTTTTAGGCAAGAACATGAGCTAGAAAGCTTATAGTAAGCAATATATATGAAGAGGGTTATAAAAATCGCCTCTAAACTCGATCCAAGAAGGTAGAAAAACCAAGAAGAAGCTATGAACTCAGCCAAGTAGGCACCCTTCTTCACAAGGAAGCAAAACCCTAGAAGAAGAAGCTAGAAAGGTAGGATCTTGAGCTCTAGAGAAATTCTACCATGAAACATCAGAGTTCTGACCTGGAGGAAGGTATGAGGAAGAAGAAGAGCAAGAAAAATGGAGAAGTAAGGAAGAAAACAACCTGCCTTGGTCAGAAACCCTAGAAGATGACCTTGGAAACCCTAGGTAGGGCTAGATGAAGCTCTAGGAGACCTTTTTCTCCAAAGGAGGGTTGTCTTCTACCTTGGATCACCTTTTCCCATAGAAAAATAGAGCAAGGTACGTGATCCAGATTAGAGGAAAGAGAAAGAAAGCAAAGGTTTTGTACTTGGGCAAGGAAGAGGTAGATATAGCCCATGGATAAGGATGGAAGCAAGCATGAGGTGTACAAGCATCTCTCCACGTGTCCATGGTTTAAAGCTTCCATGGATGAGCAGGCAGTAGGTGCACCGGATGTTGGGGTCTTCTAGGCCACTGGATGATGTTCTCCCATACCAGCCATCACCTTTTAGTCGATGGTTACCATTGTTTGTTCATGGTTTAGGTCTAAAATGGGTGAACCATCGGTTGATCATGTTTATAAGTGAACTATGGGTTCAAGTGAACCATACCAGCAAAACCATCGATATAGAGAATTTTGGTAATGACCCCCGGATTTAACACCATATGATGTCCACTTGATGTTTCCCAAGCAGTGGATCTATCAGTTGTTAGCCAAGAAGGTGGCTCATCCATGGGGGGGGGGGGGTAAACCCTAATTCATCATAAAAATGAATCAACTCCAAAACAAGGTACAATTGAGCACCCTATGGCTCAAAAAGATCTATATTGATGATAAAACATCCAAGGAACATAATTGATGTGAAAAATTGCAAAGAAAACACCTCAATTGGGTAAATTGTAGAAAAGTCTAAAATGTACATAAAATTGCAGAACTTGCTCAAACAGTGTCCAAATTGGACCAAATTTAAAGCTTAAGCTTGTATTATGATTCCAAAGCATATCACAAGGTTATATTATGGATATAATCATTAAATTATGATAATTAATCTTATTCAACACTTTAAGCAATTTTAGGGGCCTTATAGTTACACTTATGAGTACTTGCAATATCGACTGCCGATGATTGTCAATGGTTTCTCAAATATTGATGAAATAAGATTTTGGATGTTTATTTACATTCCATTAATTTTAATTTCATTATGAGTATCACATAAGGTAACTTATCATATGCTGAACCCTAGGATGAAATGTATCAAGGGGTGATATACATGAGCCCTGGGGGGATAATGATTATGCCCAAGATAGCATATCAAGCATGGGTTAGAATATGAAATGAAAATGTGATTTTTATTTAAAAGTAATTGATTGATTATATGTTGTTATATTACTTGCACACTTTGTTATGCAACCCACGTACATAGTATAACAATATACTGATCTGCATTTTGTTTGTCGGTGTTTTAGGTAAATGTCATATATGAAGATATCAAGACATGATGAATAAGATGAAATCAATTGAAGACACTAAAGTTAAGAAGGATTAGTTAGATGCCTCTTCTCATGTGAAATAGGTCGCATGTTGGAAATTCATGTAACTCCTTAGAGGAGCATTATTATACATCTTGTAAACAATATATGTGAAAATAATGGAAATTATTTTCTATTATTTGTTATATGCTAAATCTAGATCTTGGGAATTTAGGTAACGAATTTCAACTTTCAGGTCATTAATTAATCGAGGGACTCTAAAAAGTGAGTCGTTACATTTGGTATCAAATCCCAAAATTTTCAAATAATATTTGATAGTTGATAATTTCAGGTAATCCTTAGAAATATAAGAAAATTATTAGGGCATAGCCTAAAGGTAATGGTGTCTAGAAAGGATCATAGTTTTGGGGGCTGGCACTATTTTCCATTGCACCATTATGTTGGTATACGATGACTCCCTTAGCCTAGGTGATACATGCCTGACCAGAACCTAGGGTTTGCTTAAAATAATGTTTCCTCTATGACTCTCGTCTCTAACGTCATCCAATCTCATCTCCTTACTTAATAACCCATAAAAGAAACTTCCCTCATCATCTCAAGTTGGGTTTTTTGAGAAGAATTAAGATTAAGACATCCTCCATCAATAAATGTATATGTAGTATGGAAATAATGATGAAGTAAATAAAAATGTTGTTGGGGTTTTCCTTTCAAGGGTATACCCTAGATGGAGTAGGGTTGGTTCAGCAAAAACCTTAGTGGGTCAAGGATTTCATAAAACCCTAAGATGCAGGGTGTAGTCCCTAACCCTAATCCAAAACCCAAATCTTGGGAATGGGAATGGTGTGGTAAAATACTAACCCTACCCATATGAACCTTAATTAGGGTAAGATGAAAGAGGAAATACAAATGATTTTAGGTGACACAGTCTCCCATGCATGCATGTACGTGGAGAAAGGCATTCATCATTCATGTGAAGGGTTTTTGAACATTCATATAAAACATAAGTGATCAATAGTTGCATAAGAATGAGTAAAGACCCTCAACTCACATCTTGGGATGGTGTTCCAAACTGGGGTAGGTCAACCTAAGAATGGGAAAAGGACCTATAGGAGAGGCAAAACTCGAAACCCTTGGGGTCAAGTTGTGGCTAGATAGCCTAACTTCCTCTTGTGAGTCAAGAAGGCACCCTAGGTTTGGATTTTCCCTAGAAGGGAGAGTTAACCAGTAATAACCTCACTTTTTAGCAAACCCCAATTAAGGAAATACAAAAAAGATGAGAGCATTACCTAAATTTTTACTAAGGATCTGAATCTTAAACAAATAATAGTCAACAACAAATAATTTCCATTAAATCAAATATATTGTTTACAAGATGATCCTCTAGAACTTACACAACTTTATTCTACAAAATTATACATATGATAACTATATGAGAAGAAGTGACTATTTAATCCTCCTTACAAGTTAACTTTAATGTCTTCAAGTAAATTCACATGTCCATCACATCTTGATATCACCTTATCTAGCATGTACCTAAAACATCAGGAAACAGAATCGTGGATTAGTATAACAAGTTATATAGTGTACTTGGGGTGCATGCAAAAGTGTACAAGTAAACTAACAACATATATTCCATCAAATACTTGCAAATAAGAATTTTCATTTTCTTCACATATTTTATGTGATACTCATAGTGACATTATAATAAAAAATAGAAAGAAAATAAACATCCAACAATTTAGTTGTCCAATCCTCAAGAAACACTCGAAAAACATCGACAAACTAATATGGGTAGTCATAGGTGTAACCATGTACCTCAATGGTGAGCCATGCAGATTATGTAATTATACTTCAAGCATATTATCCAATTAAGCAAGAAAACCAAGCAATAAAATTTAATCTACATGTATGTAAATCACAAAGCGTCACCATCACATTAAATAGATTAAACCCTACTCAGTCGTATTCTAGGGTTTAGGGTTATCTCAAGTTTAGGATATGGAATAAGGGTACAAACCCTAATTCTCTCACATAATATTAGAGTTATTAATGCACATTAGACATCATGTTTAATCCTAATTATCATATTCAACATATCCCTTCATTATGTTCACTTAGATCCAATTACATTCATTAACAACATAGCAAGCTATGACCTTTAATCCTAATTCTCCATGAGCATGATTACTCCCATTAAAAACCCTAAATTATCACCATTGTGATTACGATCATGTTAGATGAGCATTACATTTACAACGAATAGATAATATCTCAAAATAGTCAAATTTGTTGTATTAAGCATCATAATCACTAAAACTAGGGTTCTGATACCATAAATCACATATTAGTGATTATCCTCTTTAGAAACCCAAATTTTAGAAACATATGAACTTTTAACCCAATATAGGTCCAAGATGCACTTTTTATCCAAAAAGGTTAATCTTTGTCCATTAATATCATTTAAATAAGTGATGACCATTAAAATCATGGAACTAGGGTTTCAATGCATATTTTATATTGAAGATTGCATATTTATGCACTTTTGGAAAAGAAGCATTATCAAGTCTCAACTATATTTTATTTGCATTTTTCTCATTATTCTAATCAAATGTCATATATAAGAGAAAACCCCACCTCACTTCTGTGTGGCCTGGGATCGTCCAATGGGACAACACCACTTCGGCTCAGTGGCTCTAACACGTTCATTGTTGGGAAGGGATGAAAGGACCACCTTGCCCATGGCGATGTGGTCCTTTGGAGTCTATGTACTTGGGGCAAATGTGTCATTTATTTGGTCTCCTCCTTCAACCTCTGCTCTATTGTGCTCGCAAAATAGGGCCAGAAGTCGGTCAACCGATAGGTTGACCTCAAGCTCCATGACATCTGGGACATGGAAAAAGGCACAAAAACCTTCTCCAGTCCAGCCAAATTCATCGACCCTCTCAACTCCTCCTGAGAGGCACTGATGGGAGAAGGCCTGGAAGGGCACCCATTGATGGTTAACATGGACCAGGAAGGCAGGATAAGAGCTAGTGGTTGATTTTGCTAAGACCCTGTTTGTTCTTCATACTCTCACAGATAGGTTCCCCCTTCAGGACCAAAGTCATTCAGGGCCTTATATAGGCTTCATAGGGCTAAGGGCGTTTGTGACCATTAATGGAATTCCAAATCCAATAGGGATTTGGGGAAATTTTGAGTACTCATGAAAACTATGGAGAAGGGGGTAGATAGGTGAGTTTTAATCTCCCAAATTCAAAGCAAGAGTTTCTAGATATGGACAAGGTTCAGAGAGAGAGGAAGAGAGAAACAAAGAAACCATGTACTATTTAGTCAAGTTACCTGTTTAGCCCAGGGTAGAAGATAAAGAGCTTATTGTTGATCCGTGATCAAACGACCACAATCATCTTTACAAAATCAAATAGGTCCCTATATTCCAAAAATGAAAACAACTGTGACATTTAATAAATAAATCTATTAATCCTTTCACTTTAGGAAACATAAGTAAATCCATATTTCTCTCTCCTTTTGTCCAACTAACATAAAATTTTAAAGGAAAACTTTTATTGATTAAATCTCAGTGTGGCAAAGATTTGATGTCAGAAATATATTTCTAGATGCCCCTTTTCTCTCTCTCTCTCTCTTTAAAAGTAATATAATTCATTTATTTCAATTAGATCCCTCTATCTTTATGAATTTATCTAGGTTACTAGAAACATCCTTTTCCTGTGAAATTTGGAGGAAACTTTTTAAAGTCTCTCCTAACCATAATCAATTTTTGGGATTTATCAGAACAAAATTTATGCAAAAACTTACTTCTTTAATAAATTCTCCAATTGATTGCACACACTACATGGAAAGACCTCTTTTCTTCCAAAATCTAGAATTCTCTTATTTTCACTATTATTCTCAAGTATCCCAAAAGTCAGACCGAGATAACACTAATTGTTGCCTCAAACATTGTGTGCCAATAATGGCTAGATAATTACTACTTTAATTCTCTAAAACATCACACATCTTACTTTCTTTTTGAAACATATCCAATATACCATAATTCCATTATCTAACAAAACATAAGGCTATTATCTTTAGTTATGTACAAAAACTCAATTTTCTAGAGAATTCGTCATAATTCCATATCTAAAACACCCCTTGTGAATTACCTACAATAATTTCCATATTATTGGGTTCTCCTCTCATTTTTTTTCCAAAGTCTATTAATGGATTAATGAAAACAATAAACAACACAAAATCAATCCCTTATGGAGTATTTGCACTTTCAAACCACAATTTCCAAACAAGACACATAGAGAACCACCTTTCCAATATGTCCTTCATATTACATTATTTGCAAGCAAATATATTAAAACACGGGAAAAGCCATGTTATAACATCCTTTCCCTCTTATAGGAATTTTGTCCTCAAAATTTGACTATTCATCCAGGGAGATGATATGAGACAATTCCCTCTCATAAAGCCATTATCTTTAATTTATGTGCTAATTCCTTTTATTTCCTAATTTTTTGTAACAAGGACCTATTTGCAAAGCAAATAGTCTCATAATTATCATTATCATTATCATTACACCTATAATATCATTAAGAATATTATTTATCACCTCATGCCTTGTGTATATATAATTTAGTTTTACTAATCTTGAGGGTATTACATTCACCCCTCCTTAAAACGATTTTTGTCCCCAAAATTCACACCTAGTAAGCTTAGATGATTGATTTCCAAATTTAGGGTTAGCTCCCTACTTAGATGATATTCAACATCTTTTATTGATATGCAAATTCCACATATTATAACTAAGATTGGAACCTGGATTCAATTCAAGGTATACCTACATCCTTAGTTTTTTACATGATATCATTTCATGTATCACTTGTGATTTCGATTCCACTTGGTGATGATATTTTCATTTGTGATTTCAACTTTACTTGGTGACTACCTTTTCACCTAGGTTTCCAACCTATCATTGATTTTCTATCACATCTGTGTGAGGTTATACCTTAAAGCTTGGGTCATGTCATTTATATCGACTTAGAGTTTTCATTCTCATATGTCAACTTTGAGCAAAACATGTGTCTACCCAATCTCTCTCACTTATAATAAGATGAAATAAGCATTTGGCTGCAACTCAAAAACAAATTTCATCCCATTCCAAGAGCAAAGATGGTGTATCCACACTTTACCTCTCAATTTCACATTTTAAATTGAATCATTCTCAACATAACTCTAAATGATACTTTTTAATTCCACCTCTTTCTTAGATTTCAAGAAGTCAGGTGTTTTTCTCACTCTTAAGTTCGTACACAACTCCTTTCATTATCACATGTCTCCTTGTATCTTTTATATTTACACCTCATGTAATTATGAGCCTTAGCCACTTCCTTGAGGTCTCTAGGGGTATAGGTACTTTTTGGAGTGATCTCATTCGTATGCATCTAGGGAGTGGCTCACACATTCACCCCTTTGGCCTCTTGAACTCATGAAGGTGGCCAATATCCTGAGACATGGGCCTTCAACAAACATAGCTATTACTTAGTAACCAAAAGGTCTTGTGCATTCATGAAACAATCAACTCCTAATCCCACCGGTCCCATGTACCTTTAATACTCCCTACTTGACCTTGGGATTGACTTAGGGATCTACCCTTCCCAAAGGTTTCTTTGAGATATTACAACTTTAACCATTTTCAAGCACATTATTTTCATATGTACTTCTTTAAACCGAATTTCCTCCATTTCTTATGATGCTCATTATTCATGTTATTCCCCCTCATTGGACTCATCGAAACATTTTTCTTCTAGGCTCGGTCTCATACTGGTAGCCACTTCCATAGTGACTTTTCCTCATGTTCCTTAGAGATGGCATACTTGGGTTCAAAGAATCATACTCAATATATGTGCTCTCATATTTATATCCTTAATTCTCCACCCTTTAGGTGACAGTTAAGGTTACCTCAATCTTTATATTGATTTAGTCAACTTACCTTTCTAAGGAAGATCCTAGCCTAGGGTGCCCTCTTGTCTCATAGGTGGAGGTTAGGCTCTCTAGCCACAACCTGGTCCTATAGGTCTAGTGTTCCCCCCCATAGGCCCTTTCCCATTCTTTGGTTGACCCACCCCATGCCGAGACACTTTCCCTAAAAGTTGAACTAAGGGTTTCATATCATCATCTTTTTTTATTATGCAACCTCAATAAGCATTTCCAATTTTAACTTTGACACCTATATGCTCTTTTCTTCTCAATAGTGTGCCCTCTCTAAGGGGACCCTCTTTGTGGGGAACCCTCTCTAAGGGGTTTTTACCTACTATAGACACCACTCATCCCATGTGATGACTCTATTTACCCCATGCCCACTCTTTAACTCACCAGAGATCATTATAGGGTTTGAACAGGTTACGTCCATAAAATGTGTTATTCATAGGTTGCACATGTTTCTTAAATTTTTTATCATTAATGCCTTACTCCACATGTACATATGCCTGGAAGACTAAGTCACCTATATCATTTTCCCTTTGTTTAAGTGCCATAATATATTGAACATACATTTATATTATAACTTCTCAACCTTTATTTGCCCAATATCTGTGGTATACCCACTTGTTAAGTGTATTTATACTCACTCGCTGGGAGTATTTCAATGATGTACCCATTGCTGGGGGTAACCTCCAATCATAACAACTCACAAGGGGTGTCCCAAATATCATACTCACTAGTTGGGAGTATTTAGTGGCATACCCGCTCGCTGGGGGTAGCATACCCATTCTCTAGAGGTGTTTTGAATGACACCCACTCATTTGGGGTAGTTCTAGTTGCATACCCACTCACCGGGGGCATATCTAATAACATACCCACTCACTGGGGGTAGTCTCAATAGCTTACCCAATCACTGGGGGGTAGCATACCCACTCACTGGGGGTATTCTCTTTTATCCATTCCTCCATAGATAGTATTTGGGCTATGAGCAAGTTATATTATCTTCATTTTCACGTATAACCATTGGTTATTATGTCTCTCATGTATATTAAAAGCTTTTCATATGAGTCATGCATGAATTTCTCCATATCCATGCATGGGAGACTGGGTCACCTAAACCTATTTGTATTTTTCTTAATTCTCATTATTCTTACCCTAATTAGGGCTCATACAGATAGGGTTATTATGTCACCCACATAATTCCTTTTTTCCCAGGATTATGGTTAAGCATGTAGGTTAGGGATACACCCTACATCTTAGGGTTTCTATGTCCCTTGACCCACTAGGGTTTTCCTAAACCAACACTAGTCCCATCTAGGGTTTACACTTGCCATGAGATCCCACAAATATTTTCCTCTTCTTTATCATTATTTCCACATTACATGTACATACTTTTTTTCCACATTATATATACATTTATTGGCGGAGGATGATTTAATCCTATTTCTTCTAAAAAACCTAACTTTAGATGAGGATTAAAGTATCATTTTAGGGTTGATTAAGAAATAGGATGATAAGTGGATGAATCATTACGAGAAGAAAATCTGATGTTATTTTACTTTGGGCAAAATCATCTGACTTTGGCCAGGCAGGATGCATAGGCCAAGGAGTCCTCTTAGGCCAACTAGCGGTGTAGATGAAACTTTTTCCAGGCCCGGTTCGTGGTCCCTTCTAGACACCATCATATTTAGAAAATACCCTAATAATTCCCTCATATTTCTAAATATTACTTGAAATTATAAACTATTAACATTATTTGAAAAAACTGGCGCTCAAATACCAAATGTAAAAACCTCACTTTTTAGCAAACCCAATGAAGGAAGGGAAAAAACATGAGAGCTATTACCTAAAATTTTCCCAAGGATCCAAATCTTAAACAAATATTAATCAATAGCAAATAATTTCCATTGCATTAAATATATTGTTTACAAGATGTTCCTCTAGAACTTATAAAACTTTATTGAACATAGTTGTACATACGAGAACTATATGAGAAGAAGTGACTATATAATCCTCCTTACAAGTTTACTTTAATGTCTTCAATTAAATTCATCTGTCCATCATATCTTGATATCACGTTATCTATCATGTACCTAAAATACTGTGAAACAAAAGCACAAATCAGTATAACAAGTTATATTGTGTACGTGGGGTGCATGCAAAAGTGTGCAAGTAAACCTACAATATATATTCCATAAAATACTTGAAAGTAAGAACTATCATTTTCTTCACATATTCTTTCTTTATGTGATACACATAGTGTCATTATAATTGAAAAATAAATAAACATCCAACAATTTAGTTGTTCAATCCTCGAGAATCACTCAGAAAGCACTGAAAAACTAATGTAGGTAGCCATAGGAGTAACCACGTACCTCAATGGTGAGCCATGCATATTATGCAATTATACTTCAAGAACATTATTCAATTAAGCAAGCAAACCAAGCAATAAACTTTAATATGCATGTATGTAAATTCTGAAGTGTCACCATCACGTTAAACAGATTAAACCCTACTCGATCCTATTCTAGGGTTTAGGGTTGTCTCATGTTTAGGATATTGAATAAGGGTACAAACCCTAATTCTCTCACACAATAGTTTATTAGAGTTATTAATCCACATTAGACATCACGTGTGACCCTAATTACCATATCAACATATCCCTTCATAATGATCACTTAGATCCAATTATTTCATTAGAAACATAGCAAGTTATGAACCTTTAATCCCAATTTTTCATGTGCATGATTGCTCACACTAGAAACACTAAATCATCACCATTGTGATTACAATCATGTTAGATGAGCATTACATTTACAACCAACAAATAACATATCAAAACAATCAGGTTTATTGTGTTAAGCATCATAATAACTAAAACTAGGGTTTTTATACCCTAATTCACTTGTTAGTGATTACCCTCTTTTAGAAACCCAAATTTTAGCAAAATATGAACTTTCAAACCAAAATTGGTCCAAGAATATCCTTTTTATCCAAAAAGGTTAAGCTTTATCCATTAATATTATTTAAACAAGTGATGATCTTTAAAATTGTGAAACTAGTGTTTCAATACATATTTTACATTAAAGCTTGCATCTTTAAGCACTTTTAGAAAAGGAAGCATTACCAAGTCTGAACTATATTTTATTTGTATTTTTCTCATTTTTTTGAACAAATTTTTGGTATAATATGTCTCTGTCTGAGCTACCAATAACGAGTTCTAATATTTGCAAGATATTTATAAACTGGCCAATAAGAAAAAGCCACCCAGTTAAGAGAAAACTCCAACTCACTTCCATGCAGCCCAGGCCCTATGGGACAGTGCCACTTTGGCTAGGGGGTTGCAACATGGTTAAGGTTGGGCCAGGGTGAAAGGACCACCTTGCTTAGGGCGCCGCGGTCCTTGGGAGTCCATGTCCTCCGGGCAAGTGTGTCATTTCCTCAGTCTCCTCCTTCAACCTCTACTCTGTTGTGCTCGTGAACCAGGGCTAAAATCCAGTCAATTAGTAGGTTGACCTTGACCTGTAGGACATCTAGGACACAAAAAAGGTGCACATACCTTCTCCAATCTTGACCTACTTCATCAATGCTCTCAACTCCTCCTGGGAGGCACTAATGGGAGAAGGCCTGACAAGAGCACCCATGGGCGGTTAACAAGGACCAGGAGGGAAAGATAAGAGCTGGGAGTACATCGTGCTAATACCCTCTCTATTCTTCATTCTCTTGAGGACATGTCCCCCCTTTAGGATTTAAAGTCATTCAAGGCCTTATATAGGCTTCACAGGACTAGGGCATCTGCGGCCATCAATGGAATTCCAAACCCAATAGGGATTTAAGGATCTGAATACTCACAAAGACCATGGATAAAAGGGGTAGATAGGTGTGTTTTACCGTCCCAAAGTCAAAGGAAGACTTTCCAGGTATGGACAAGGTTCATAGAGAGAGACGAAGAGAGAAACCAAGAAACCATGTACTATTTAGTCGATTTTCTCATTTGGTCCGATAGAGAAGATAAAGATCATGCCATTAATCCACAATTGAACAACCACAATCATCTTTACCAAATGAAAGGGTCGGGTCCCTATATTACAAAAATGGAAATAAAAAATATGACTTTTAGCACATAAATATTTTAATCCTTTCACTTTAGGAAACATTAGTAAATCCATATTTCTCTCTCCTTTTGTCCAACGAACACTAAATGTTAGAGGAAAACTTTTACTGATTAAATCTCAGTCTGGCAAAGATTTTATGTCAAGAAGATAATTCTAGATGCCCTTTCTCTCTCTCTTAAAAAAGGAATATAATTCATTTATTTCAATTATATCCATATTTATGGATAAGGATTAGAGATAGAGTAAGAGAGAAACCAAGAAACCATGTACTATTTAGTCGATTTTAACATTTGGTTCGGGGTAGAAGACAAAGACCCTACCATTGATCCACGATCAAATAGAAACAATCATATTTACCAAATCAAAGGGTGTGGTCCATTTTTTTTGAAGGTAAAGGTCGTAGCATATATTAAGATAAAACAAAGCAAGAAAACACATGCTTTGGCGAGTTCATACAGGGTGTGAATATGAAAGAAAAATATTCTACTGGGTGAAGAAAGGAAAGATGTTTTAGTTGTTTGGGGGAGGCACCCCTAAACAAGCCTCTAGTAGCACTAATCCAAAATATCTGAGAAAAGTTTTCCGCTCCTAGACAGATGGAATCACTAAAGTTGTTGCAGCAAACTGACGCCCGTTTCATCGTCCACCATGGCCTTCAGGTCGCAGAGAAAATGAGCTTCAGATTCACCTTCTTCGGAGTCCTCCTTCCTATCAAGGACCTGCTTCGCTGCATATTGAGAGCAAGTGAAGATCTGCATCTATTTGTGAGATAATATTTTGCCTTGTTTTTTTATTGCTGTTGAATATTTTATTGTTTCTCTCAAGCTAAAGGTTCCAGCTGATGATGATGAAGATGTCGTTTCCCCTGAAGGAGTTGTAGTGTCTGTTTGGTGTGATCTGAAGGGGGAAGGTAGCTGATTTGAGTTTTAATTGGTAATTTCGTGTGTAGTGTGAGATGATGTTTAGTGAGGTGTTACACTTGAAGAAGATGTGTTCTACCGAATCAGAGTCCGATTTGCATAGAGGGCATCTGGAAGGACCAATGAAGCCCTTCTTGAAAAGGTTTTCTCCAGTGAGCAGCTTGTTGTGAAGGAGTAGCCAAATGAAGGTTTTATGTTTTTGTTGCCATTTTTGTTTCCATATTTTTGTGGTATGTGGGGAAATGCCTCTGAAAGTGGCCAAAAGGTGTGGTCCATGTATTCTAAAAGTAGAAATAAAGACTGTGACATTTATTACATAAATCTTTTAATCCTTTCACTTTAGAAAACATTAGTAAATCCATATTTCTCTCTCCTTTTGTCCAATTAGCACCAAAATTTAGAGGAAATCTTTTACTAATTAAATCTAAGTGTTTCAAAGATTTGATGAAAATAAGATAATTCTAGATTCCCTTTCTCTCTCTCTCTCTCTCTCTTCAAAAATGAATTAAATTCATTTATTTCAATTAGATCCCTCTATCATTACAAATTTCTCTAGGTTACTAGAAAAATCATTTTCCTATCAAATTTGGAGGGCAACTATTTAAAGTCCTTATTAGCCTTAATAATTTTGTGGGATTTATCAGAATGAAATTTATGCATGAAATTTTCTTCTTTAGTAAATTCTCAAATTAATTGCACACACCACACGAAAAGTCTTTTTTTCTTCCAAATTATAAAATTCTCTTCTTTTCACTATTATTATCAAGTATACCAAAAGTCAGACCAAAATAACACTATTTGTTGCCTCCAACATTGTGTTGCCAATAATGGTTAGATAATTACTCTTTTAGTTCTCTAAAACATCACACATGTTTTTTTAATTTTGGAAACATATCCAATATTCCATAATTCCATTCTCTAGCAAACATAAGGCTATTATCTTTTAGTTTTGTAATAAAACTCTCTTTTCTAGATAATTCCTCATAATTCCATATTTAAAACACCCCTTGTGAATTACCTTTAGTAATTTCCTTATTATTGGATTCTCCTCTTTTTCTTTGTCCAAAGTATATTAATGGATTAACGAAAACAACAAACCACATGAAATCAATCCCATATGGAGTATTTGTACATTCAAACCACAATTTCCTAACAAGACACATAAAGAACCACCTTTCAAATGTGTCCTTCATATTACATTATTTGCAAACAAATATATTAAAATATGGGAAAAATCAGGTTATAACATCCTTTCCCTCTTATAGGAATTTTTTCCTCAAAATCTGACTAGTCACCTAGGGAGATAGTATGAGACAATTTCCTCTCATAAAGCCATTATGTTTTATTTCTATGCTAATTTCTTTTATTTCCTTAATTTGTATCACAAGGAACTATATACAAATCAAATAGTCTCATAATTATCATTATCATTCCACCAATAATATCATTCAAAAAATTATTAATCACCTCATGCCTTGTTTCAATATAATTCAATTTTACTAAAGTGAGGATATTACATAATCAATTAGTTTAAGAATTGAGGTGAGCTAGAATTTCACCTAAATTGTGAAGGAATTAAGGATACAAACATGAACACACATATATTCAGTATAATTCATTGAACTCAAGTATGCCATCTCTGAGGGGCACAAGGAAAAGTCACTAAGGAAGTGGATGGTAGTATGTGACCAAGCTCGGAAAGGAAAGCGACTAAGAGGACAAGCTCGGAAGAAGGCCACCATGAAGAACAAGACTAGAAGGGAAGGTCACTAAGAGGCCAAGCACAGAAAGGAACGCCTTCATAAAGACCAAGCCCAGAAGGGAAGGTCACAAAGAGGTCAATCTTGGAAATCAAGGCCACCATAGAGACCAAGCTTGAAAGAGAAGGTCGCCAAGAAGCCAAGTTCAGAAGGGAAGTATGCCATGAAGAGAAAGCTCAGGAGGGAAAGTCACCATGATCTCAATGTAGGGACACATAGTAAACAATGTGTACCCTAAGAGATGAAGGAAATCCATGTTAAAGAATTACACAAGAAAATAATGTACTCAATTTTTTTAAGAAAAACCCCAAGAAAAATGTGTAACAAAAATTATAAATTTCAATAAACCCTAGGCATGGTAGAGACTTAAGTAAACCCTATGGTCATGTAGGGATGATTAAAAGTACATAAGACCTATGAGGTTAGGAGGTGATCATGCCATAAGTGCATAAGACCATGTAATCATGAGATAGACATCCATGTTTGCTCGAGGCCCATGGGGCCAGGAGATCATCTACCATCATAAGTTCATGAGGACCAATGGGTAAATGTGAGAGGCACTACATAAGTGAATAAGGCCCACAAGGTCAAGAGGATATCACCCCAAAGGTACCTATACCCCTAGAAACATTATGGAAATCACTAAGGATAATGAGAGATAATAAATATAAGGAATATAAGGATTCATAATGTTTGAATAAAATCTTAAAGGGAGTTGTGCACAAACTCAAGATTCAGAAAGGCACTTCATGAAAAAAGTTTTTGGAAATAGAAAGTATTCATGACTTTGAATTATTGTTAAGGACGATTCAACCAAAATGCAAAATTAGAAAATAATGTGTGGATACACCATCTCTGCTCTTGGAGTGGTATGAACTTTGTATTTGGGTTGTAGCCAAATGCTTATTTCATCTTAATTATGAGTGAAAAAGAATGGGTAGACACATGTTATGATTGACAATTGATATGAGAGTGGATACCCTAAGTTAAATTTAATCATACAATCAAGGGTTTTGAGGTGTTACCTCACCCTTAGATGAAAATAAATGAATAATGGCTTAGAGATCTAGGTTAAAAGGTAATTACTAAGTGAAAAAATTTAGTCACAAGTGAAAATGTAATCCTTAAGTGATAATATTATGTCATGAATAAGGATGCGGATACACCCTAAAATTGAATTCGAGTTCCAACCTTAGTAATATGAGAGTCTTGCATACCAATAAAAGTTGTTAAGGGTCTCTAAGAAATGTTTCTAACCCTAAGGTTTAATCTAAGCAGAGTTACCATTCACCTTAACCTTACTGGGTTTGAATTTTGGGGACAAAATTCCTTTGGAGGGGTGAATGTAAGATCCTTAAATTTGGTAAAATTTGTATTCTATAAATATGATGCTTGATTTGATAAGAAAAATCCCTAATTATAATTGATAGAATAATAATGTTTTCTTTGAGGCATGAGTACAACCCATGGCCCAAGTAAGGCCACAAGACTATTTTTTTGCAAATAGATCCTTGTGGCTCACACTTAAGAAATATAAGGCAATTCATACATATATACGAAGGATAATGGATTTGTGAGTTGTTAGATAATCGAAATATGGAATAATGGGAAAGTTTCCAAGAGATTCTAAGATAATTTGTGATTTAAATAATAACTAGAGTAATTCTGACCTGCAATGCAAGTTGTAGGCATCAAATAAGGATATTTTGATCTGAATTTTAGAAGACTTGAATATAATAGGAGAAATAAGATAATTTTCAAATTTGAGATAAAAAGAACCTTCCATGTGATATGTGTGTAATTGTTTTAAGGAAGTACTTGAAAGGCAAGTTTTGTCTATAAAGGTTATTTTAATATATACCAAAAATTACATATAAGGTTGGATGGCATTAATGAGATACTATCCAAATTTCATAGCCATAGGATATTCCTAGTGGACTATAGAAAATTGAGAAGAAATAGGGAGTTGATTGCAATAAATACAAGTGTTTTTGTATTTGGAAAATGATAAAATGCATCCAACTTTAGTGTGATAACCCACTCTCCCCTTTGGTGTGTCATTCTTAATGCCACAATCATATCAAAGATCGACGATGCTACTATTGTCACCTTCCTCTATCTAGAAAAGGAAACATAAGCCAATAATGTCACGATCTTCCCTCACATCTCTCTCTCCATCCATTGATTCCAATGAGACAAATTCCTACCAATTCTGGAGGAAAAGACAAACTGAACGAGCCATCATACAACTGTAACACCATTAGATCTGGAAAGTTCCCAATTCCTCGTCTCTTCTTAAAGTTAGGGTTAACTGAGGGATAGCTCTAGTTTGACATCCATGCCTATATAAGACACTAGGAAGTTCACCCTTGAATCCCAGGAAGCTCTTCTTCTATCAATTGCACCTGATTCCCTTTGTACATCACCACCAAACTTCATCACCGCCGCTGGTGACACCACCTTGGACATGCAACTCATGGCTTATCCAACTAATTCATTGGCATTGGAGATTTCTTGAGTGATCTTGAGGGTTCAAAACCCTCAACAAGACTCAATGGCAAACCAAACTCGATAATGATGAGGAGGCCTTACATCCATGAAGCTCTTCACCAGAGTATGAACCATAGATCACCACAAGATCTCTTAAATGGTGGAAAAGGTCCCAAAGTGTCCAAACAATGTGAAGCAGACCTTAGTTTGTCAACTAAGAAGGTATTCGTATGCCTTTAGTCCCCTACTTCTTTCTCGAATAGGCTGACCTAGGGCTCCCATATGCGACCACCTCCTGCTACACAAAGGAGTTCGACGAGTTCATTGATGGTTAGTGAAGGTAGCATGGCCCTTTGTTGGGATAAGAGAGATCCAAAAGTGTGAGTCAACCAAGGAGTTGACCTCCTATTTTCTCTTCCATGGTGCAAGTTGAGACAGGGAGAATCCTCTACTTGATTTTAAATTCTTGTCCTCCCAACCGTGCGACATCCTTGTCATAACATAAGGGCAATACAAACTTTTGGACCACATTTGTGGGGGACAACGTTGTAATCACCTAGTCAAGTTGTCCAAAGACAATTAGATGGGGATTAGACTGTGTAGCTTTTGGATAATAGATCTTATACTGACATAATACAATTTTATTGGTCCATTACTGATTATCTTGAGAATATTGTAGTAATTAGATGGTAGATCCAATTATATAAAGACTATATATCAAATTGATCAGAAGAACGAGAAGACTCTAAATAAAATAGTTTTAGAACATAATTATGCTTCCTATTTAGAGATTAGGGATAATACATGATTAAGTGGTGATTAATACATGGAAACCCTAGGTTTAGATATTGAAGTGTTGAATACATTAAAGGCTTTCAATTCATGTGATAATCAGATATTGTTGAATATAATGAGTATCCAAGATTAGTAATGATGATAAAAAATGTATAATTAGGGTTTCTAAAATGAATAATAATACATATGATGAATTAGGGTTTTGAAACCAAAGATCATAACTTGCTATGTTATTAATGCACATAATCTAATCTAGGTATTCATAACACAATGATATGATAGATTTGATAATTAGTGTTTCACCTAATGTCTTGTTTGAGTTTGTAATTCTAATGGATCATGGTGCGCCAAAAGTAGGGTTTGTACCCTTATCCCTTATCCAAACTCGACATAACCCTAAACCCTCATTTAGGGTATATGATAGATTAGTATGTCTTGAATATGATGGGTGACACTTTTGGATATACATATATGTAGATTAAATGTTGATTGCTTGGATCCATCCTTGCTTGCTTGATTGGATGATATGATGATTGCACAGTTTGTATGGTTCTACATTTAGGTACATGGTTACAATTATGAATACTCATATTATCGAATTCTGATGATTGCCGATAGTTTCTACAAGATTGATGAAATAAACTATTGAATGTTTATTTACATTATGATCAATGATGATGCCACTATGAGTATCACATAAAGTAAGTTATCATATTCTAAACCCTATGGTGACATGTATCAAAGGATGACACACATGAGACTTGGGGGGATAATGATTATTCCCAAGATAGCATATCAAGATTGGGTTAGAATATGTAATGATGATGCCGGTTCTTGTTTGTAAGTAATTGATTGATTATATGTTATTATATTACTTGCACACTTTTATATGCATTCCATGTACACAATATAGTAATATATAGATCCACATTTTGTTTGTCAACATTTTAGGTAAATACCACATATTATTACATCAAGACATGATGAATAAGATGAAATCAACTATAGAAACTAAAGTTAAGTAAAGGAGGTTTAGTTAGATGCTTCTTCTCATGTGAAATAGTTCTTATTTTGGAAATTCATGTAACTCCATAGAGGAGCATTATTTTACATCCTATAAACAATATTTGTGAAGTAATGGAAAGTATTTGCTATTATTTTTTATTTGCTAAATCCAATTCTTGGGAATTTAGGTAATGTCTCTCAACTTTATGTTCTAATTGGGGGACATTAAAAAGCCAGATCATTACACCTTTCATCTTAAAATTATGTTTTGTCCTAGGTAATTTCCTACTCCAATCCCCACCTCCCCAGATCTGCTACATCCTTGAACGATATAGGTCCCCACCCAGCACCATCCTTTCCAGGCTCGCCAGTGACTAGGAGAACCTACTGCTTGCTGCTGCAATCACCTAGTCACATCGTCCCTAGGATCACCCCTGGGAACACCTGAAGCATCTGCTCAGAGGTAACTGAATTCTCCCCTTCACAACTCTATTCCTCACTAATTCAATCGTCCACAATCCAATGAGTTACAAGATTCAAATTAATAAACCACTACTTAGATAGTAATATCTCCCTAGTACAACATTAACCTAATGTAATACCTAGATGTCTTTAAGAAGGGCTATTATAAGGGCATAAGGAAGATAATATACCACCATTAGGAGACGAAGGACGATTAAGAACAATTTTAAACAAGGTAATCCCTGGTTTTGGACTATAGTTCCCAATAATTAGCCTCAATTTGACTATGCTAATATATGATTCATATAATGGGCATTTTTACCTTACCAAAAGCCAAATGTATAGAATTACATATGTTAAGGAATAAATTGGGGGATCAAATTCAACACATTGTAATTGTATTATCATTTTGGAAACTGAAAGAAAAGATTAGGCAACTCTACACTTCCTTTCCATAATATAACATGTATCATTAGATATTATGCATAAGTGTACATATATGGTGGAACAAAGCATTCATTAAGTAACATATGACCTTTGAATACGAAGACTTGGGATAATCTAATCTATCACTATGCCATAATATTAACACCTAGAATGTTAATAAATATAACAAGAATACATGCACCTAAGGAAACCTAATAAGTGATATCTAAATCCAATGATCACATAATAACATGGGATATTGCCCTTTCCTAGGATTTGAAACATTGGATCTGGTTGAACCCTAGTGTGAAATATTGATTTTTTTGGAGTATTAGGTACTAGACGCTCTAATTTCTTTATCTAGTTATTTGTTAAGCTTCTTGAATCCCATGTATCTTGTTTGGTGGTGAAGCCTAAAATTTTTATAAGCCATTCCTACCTTTTGAAAGTTCACCACTCCAAATCCATTACTGTCAGATATTGTTAGATATTATGATTGTACTAAAATTGATCTTGGAGTTTTGACTCCTTGGACTTTGGTCCCTTTTGGTTTTGGACCTTTAGAGCTTTGACTCCTAGAGTTTGGGTACGTTCTGCCACCCTATGCACATATTGTAGTGGATTAGTGGTCCTCTAGTATAGATGGTTGAAATAGCCGACTATCATGTTGTTCTTTCATATATGATTGAATATATGACATTATAGTCTTAGATAAGGAAATGATATGACAATGCTCAATACTACTATTTTAAGTTAATAATTTCAATTATTTTTATATTTGGATACCTTGAACCTGGAAAATTTTGCATAATTGTTAGCATTGTGTAGTCACCATCATGAATCATGTAGACTAAAACATTAATGCTTGCTATTCCCATTTTGCTGAATTAAGTCCATTAAATTATATAGTCCCCTCCTAGAATTGATATTACTTTTGGATCATACTTTGTCCCTACATTTTCAAATAGCTCAATATAAGAATATAGTACCAAGAATTGCTGACCCCTTTTGTCTTGGTCCATGTCGTTGATTAATTATCCTTTTGGGATATTGCATGGACAACAAGACCTACTAACTTGGAGTATTCTGGTGTGGATTACTAATACTATGCTAGGAGCAAGTCAAGGTGCCCTTTGTGTGGTATATTATCTAAATCTTTCTATATTAGCATGATGATGTAGTCCCTCATGTGGACAATACTCTTTTCTTTCCTTTCCTTTATGTTATTCTGACAACAGAAACACCATGTTTTCATATTGTTGACATTACTGAAAACTTGGTTATCACATTATGTTGCATGTGGTTTGGAAAATATGTCTTCAGAATACCAATTTTCTATCCAATCGAATAATTCTAACTACCCCAATTAAAAAGATAAATCCTCAAATAATACATTCCTTATAAGAACCGAATTTAATTCATAGGTTTGATTTTCTCAATTTCTTTTGAAGCCCAAGTGTCATGTGTGTATCCTTGCTTCATATCTATTATCATGGGCTCACTTTGTGCCTTCAATGTGGATATGAGGGCCTCTTCCTGATCTCCTACCTCACATAGGACTCTACATGAAGGAGGAAATAGGGTGCCATCCTACAAGTCCTCCTCGCCTCTTACTCCCTCACTAACACCAACATCAAATGATTTATCTCCCACCTTTCTGACATATTTTTGATTCAACTAATCCCCAATTGGGTTTTGCACATTAGAAATTCCAGTTGACCAAGGTATCCTTATTCTATTGGAACTGCACCAGTGAGTAACCACACACTGCCTATAAATCTATACTATCAAAAAGCATCACCACACTGTCAATAGTATATCCTCATTTCCATGTTTCCTTCCTTCCCTTCAAAGGGTCATGCCCAACTCCATCTTGCTCCTACCTACTTTTATGTCTTGGCACGATGCCCTCAGTCACCGTGACTTCTTCGAAGTGTATTAATTGTCTCAGCAGTTCCTTCAGGGGACATGTGCATGATTTAATCCATCAATTCAATAAGATTCTCATTTACCCATTTTGGTCATCTTCCTGGAATGCTTGTAATTGGTTTGCATCTCTCACATTTATGTGTTCCTTCTTGCCAATTTTATCAGCTATCATCTCTGATTTAGCTTGATTATTGTTTTGACCACTTTGGTGCCCTAATTCCCCCTTTGACTAAGCTTCCTCACCCCTTGCTCCATCCCTTAATGGTATAGATCTTAGATGATGGTCTATGTATCTATGGTTTACGTTCTTGAGATCTTTGAATTCATATGACCATCATAAGGTTGTTGGACATCTCCATCAATTCCTTGGTTTCATTGCATGCTTTGTAATGTCATTTCCATTTCACAGTGATCCATCATCTGGGAACCATTGAACGCATGAGGTTGAAGAAGAAACCGTGGTGTCAAGATTACTTCTATTTTCTTGAGTGCTTAATCAATGTATCATGTATTTAGGGGCATTTTGGACCTTTGCAGACACTTTGGTCTCAGGTTGCATGTGCGCTTTCAGGGGTCAAATATATACATGGGCAAAACATTTTGGTCCACCTTAGGGTCAACTCATCTCTTAGTTTGGCATTTGAATTGTGGATAATGTTTTAATTTCTCTTTTCTCAAATTTTAGATTGGTCAGATTCTATGTTATCTTAAATAATTTATAGAATTTTCTTTGGGGTTTAGATAAGGTCGAGCCTTATATGAATTTTGATCAGGTTTTCATGATCTAACCAATGGTCTAGTCACAAGTCATGATTTGGATTTTTTTTCATGATATTATAGAGTTATAATAATTAGGGTTTAAAATCCTAATTAGTTACTATTGGGTTATAACAATGGGAAAATTAAAGAGTTAGGCCTTGAGATTCTAGCAGAAATCATTTCTACTAAAATTAGGTATGTGATCCATGCCTAGGGTTTCAATGCATTGCATCATTAGTTTGTTTACATTATGATGTTTAAAGTTTATAGTATACATGTCATCACATGAAAACTTTAAGATATATGAGGTACTTATCATATGCACATCATGCTAAGATTCACTACATATATGTTTATATGTTAAAATTAGATCAGTTAATAATTATACCTCTTCATGTTTAATATTAGTAATGCAATTATGGGTAAAAACCCTAAGTAAAATAAGATGAGATCGGCTCAGAGTAAGAATTAATAGTTAGGCCATATCCCATGAACATGTAATGAAAGGTTGGTGCCTCATGAGAACTCTATAGTTTTAGGGTTCAAGCCCAAGCCTGCACACCTTAAGCGTGTTTAATGATTTTATGGGTTCAAGTCTAAACAGGCACACCTTGTGTGTGTTCAATGAGATTAGATTAGATAAGGTTCATTCAGTAGGTACCATAATAAGAACATTTAATTAAGTTAAGAATGCATCCTAACACCTTAAATAATATTCTGCATGCTCTTCTCAGTTTTAAGCTTTATGTTAGGTATATTCATATTACTGGAAGCCAACCACTTATAACGGTTTGTCAAATGCACATCTGTGTGGATTCACATAGGTTGTCTGTAACATGGGATAGGTCTCAGGATATGGATGCATGTATGAGTTCAAGACCCAGTGGAGAGCCATCTATAAGATCCAAGGAGGTTTAACTAGTTTACTAGTTACATCATGTATCATTTTCCTTATTGTATGTTTGTTAAAAAGAATATTTATGAGAATCCTTGTATCTATATCCTATGTAAAGTTATTTTTATCACTAAAATAAATGATATATGTTGTTTGTGACATTCTCTGAGTGTGATTTTGATGATCCGTGCTTTACATATGGATCATGCTAATGGGATTCTACAAAAGTGGTATCAAAGCAATAATATAGATCACTATCAAGAAAGATTATCACATTCTTATAGTCTTCACCTCTTAGATGATTCCTAAGTGTAAGAATGAGCAAGGTCATATCCAACATTAGTAACAAGATCCTCTTAATGATATAGGTGTGTGTTAAAAAAATCCTAGCTTTAGGAAAAATTATGGGAGTTTGTGGATATATAATATCCTTTCTTATAGATCTAATATACCCTAGACTAAAGGTATACCTTTCTACAAAGATAATTAAATATAAATTAATAAAGATATAATATCAAATAAGTTATAATGATTGATGAACAAATGATGAATAAATTAATGAGGTTCATATCATTCTGCTAGGAAAAGATCCCTCATCTTTGATACATGGCTTGCATTAATGTACAACCATCACTTTACGTACCCAGATAATGATTTTGGATCCACATTTTGTGATTGTTTTAGAATTTATCTTAAACACTTCAGTTACGATTGAACAAAATACATATTTTCTTATATTACATCAAAAAGTGTTTGAGTTTTCTCAAAGTTTCTAGAGTTTAAACTCTTCTGAAAGAAGAAACACAAGAAATGTTTTTTTGGGATTTAATGTAATAGAAATAAAAGTTGTTATATATAGATTACAAGAGAGAAAGAGGGATAAGTAACCATAGGTTTAAGTGTCTTTCGTTATGGGTTTCAAGTGTTTGACACCCTAGCTCATAGAATTTCCTCTTTCTTTCTTGATAGTTTGTGGTATGGAATGCAAATAAATTGGCAATCTTAGAGGATATGTTATGAGACACATAATTTTATTATGTCACTCTCCTTAATTTTTGTGTTTGTTGTATGAGACTAGTCACAAGTATGTGTCAAGAGATACCATAAAGAGTTAATGTTAAAAAACTATATACGTGATCACTTGAACTTAATGGTAAGATAATGAGGTATAAGGCCCCAAACCATGATTTATTTAAATTTCTTGGCATAACGAGTAGAGATAAAGTAATAGCCTTATTTTTAGATACTCCATAGTTGAAATAGTGACATTTGTTAGTGTGCATGTTCCTATGGTAATGCATTCTTTTGGTTATCTAGAAATGGTGAGAAATGTTGAGAATTAAGTAATTAAAAAAGATCTAAAATATACTTTCTTTAATTTTTTGGGAATGTAGGTAAGTATAGTAATCAATATTGTTTTACCATAAGGGTTTCTTATTAAATGAGATGTTAAGCTATGATATCCATAAGTATATTGTTGACTTATGGTTATCACCTAGAAAGCCTAACCAAGAAAGAAATGATGTAATTTCTTCTGAGAGAAACCCTAAAATGTTTGTGTATGGAGACTTAAAGTGGGTGAAGGATTATGAAATTTACAAGTTAAAGGCTGAGTTAAGTTCAAACTAGATTATGTACTTACATAGTATAGGTGTATTTGTATCATTTAACATGTTAAGATATTTATTCTCAAAACTAAATGATATATTTTTTTTACTAAATGAATATGTTCTTATACATAGTTAAGGTTTTATGATCAGGTCAGTGTAGAACACGTCTACATCATGTTTCATGAACATAAAGGCTTATATGAGTTATAATCCCAAAGCTTACGTAAATGAAGAAAATTTTGTGGGATTCTACTCCAACTTTCAACTATTGAGCTATCTCGTGGGACTTAGTCTTTCCAGCCATCGACATCATGTAGTGAGGAAATAACAACTTGTGTCTAAGATGTATCACATCATATGGTACAGTCAAACCTACTTATGTGCACCATGTTGTGTATCTGATTAGATCAGTTCCAAGTGTATACGTTTTTGCACAATTCATATACTAATTAAATAATGACAAAATGCATCCTCAAACCAAGTTTATGAGTCGTGGATTGAGATGTTTCATGATTTTGGTGTTTGTAAGTGAAAGTTTTATATCAAGAAGGATAAGTGAGGACATATGAATCATTGTGATTTTTTAGAGCCATACTTTTAAGGAGTAGATCTCATACTTTTTGGGTTACTAGTTCAATGATGTGAGGTAAATTAAGTCTTTTCTAACTAGGTATGATGAAGATTAGGGAACACACAATTCATTTGAATTTTGGTTCCAAGGATGAACATGTGTCATAAGTTGAATCACAATTTATCTTTCTGTTTTGAAGTCATTGATGATTATATGAATCATGTTATGCTTTGAGTTTAAGTTTGTAATGGGATAGTATGATGATGGGTAAAAGTATACATAGAAAATTTTAAGGTTTCACATGAACAATGTTACTTTACATGATGATACATGATATGAAGTGGTGTAAGTTACGTGGTTGTATGGATCATTGTTCTAGGATTACAATAATATGAAGTTCTACATGATGTTGATAAAATATAGAGCCTAGAAAAGGTTATTTATTAATTTTTTGTTTAGTATTCCTAGGGATAATAATGGTTATATTGTAAGATGATAACTATAAGTACCTTGGGCTATCTAGCTAAGAGCATCATGGTAGGATGAACAAAGTTATCAAGAGTAATGATAAGAAAGTAAAGTTAACATATTGATCCTTCAAGGTTAATGCGTACTCGGGTGCAATGAATACTCAGATGTATTGAGCTCTTGGGAGCAATGAACACTTCGGTGAAAGTTTATGCAGAGATTTCACTTTTGTTGACTCACTAATTTCAAAGATAAGGTCATGCTAATGATAATTCTCTCAAGTCTACAAGGAAGATTTTTTCCCAATAGTCTTGAAGCACTTGATTAGTTTTAAAGAGGATGTTATGAAAATACATGATCTTTACGATCAAATATTTACAAAATTTGCATCAAAAAATATAAACAATATTTTTGTAATCATGCTTTATATCAGAGTCACAGAAGCTTTACATAAAATTACATGATTAGGAATTTATTCCTATTCACTCTTCAACAACAAGAAACTCTTGCATATCTCTTCTAGCTCTTCTTTGATCATTTATCCATGAATTCTCAAAGGAGCAAAATGACATATGGACCTGAAGAAGGGAAACATGGGTCAACAATGACGGTACAAAATTGATATAGGGAAAGTAAAAGTGTGAACCTATCTAAAATTGATTTTTATGACAAAATACAAGGAATTAAACAATATAGGCAAGTATTAAAAGATAGCTTTAATTTCAATCAGATTCAATATCTAATTTTTGATGCTTACAATTCAATTTTTTACATAGATAGCATGTGTAAATCTTTGGTTGTTGGAGAGGTCATATGTTCTATCTATGGAGAATGACAACACAACAACTGCAGTTCTTAGTATACTGAGGGACTTCATGTCCTTCTCTTTGTGTAGAGTCATGGATGAGTTATTCCACTATAATAATATGCACTAACCTACCCTTTTCAATGTTTAAACAATGTGCTACTATTTTCATGATTTATTGATGGTGACTTTCAAAGTGGAGGGCTATAGTTTACATTGATTTTAAACCAACCATATTATCTATGATGCATGCTTCAAGAGGGAATACATTTTTTGAAATAAAATAGAGATTTTTACCTTTATATCAGAGAGTGCAAAATTGTGTGTTCCAAGTATTCAACATCAAGAATTCAATCAAAACAGAGAGATATACAAATCTTGAGGAATATTTGCTACTACATGGGTTGGAATCAGCTATATATTCAATCCTTTATATTTCTATTTTCTTCCCCATTTAGGGCTATTACTATTTTATGGTTCCTCCATTATCTTTCTTTCTAGGATTTCTAATTAAATTGTACACATAATCAATATCACTAGTTCCATTCACCTTATACTATAGATAACCACCATATTGTGTTATCAATCTTCTCATTTTATTCCTTCTCGTGGCTTGTCATGTTATTAAGTGAGCTTATGATCCTTATCATATTTATGTCCATTCATAGTCATCCATGATCACATAAATATTAATATTTATTTATGAACTATAAGATTAGGTGGTATTTCATTGTCATATATATATATATATATATATATATATATATATATATATATATATTCAATTGTCAACTTTCATATTTTAGAATTTGACTTACTATTCCACATTCTTTTCCTTGGAGTTGCATTTACCAATTTTAGGGTAATTCATCAGAGAAATATGGAGTAGTTATTACAAGATGAAGCTTTACATGTGATTTTCAATGAAGTATCATCTAATTGGCACCTCAAAATATAAATTCATCCAAAACAATATTCTTAATGTAAGAATTCATTTTTAGATTCTATTTTAAATAGGAGACATACTTTCGACTCTAGTTGACTCACAAGTATTTTTGAATTTTCCAAATATCATTAATATTCACTTGTAGGGTTTATTTTTCATTTCCTAACATGGTATTATGTGATTTCTTGGAGTAATTCTCATTATTAATTACTTGAACTTACATAACTTTATTTATATTTATTAATAAACTAATTTGGTTACAATCTAGGTATTCAATGAACAAAAGAATCAATTCCGTAAATGACTAGGTTTAGAATTCCATTCATTCCAAGTATCATTTGAAATGTCACCCATATAGGATGTAGGAAGTTATTGATAGGTATAAAGATGATACCATTATGTTTAGCACAGTAACTCATTGATGGAATGGATTCATTAATATTTTCAATCAATATGAACGAGTCTTGTATATAAGACATTCTTCTTACTATCAATCTCATATCTAATATATCATGAGCTTATAATCTAAATCTTTACAATCTATGTTTCATGAAGAGTGCACTAGTTTAAAATGTATTCATATTGGTACTCTACTATATATATGTTTATCTATATATGTGAACTATATGGAGTTATATGAATGAGGCCTATAATTATTCAAACTACTCGAGAAGTACAACTGAATTAGTGTCAAATTTGGTCTTATTAAGAGATATTTGAAAGCAATGTTTATAGGAATGTATGTCCTACTCTACCTACTTGTATTATGAATACACTAGTATACATGCTAATGAGGTACATATACATCTGTAGTGGATCTACTGATCAGATATATGGATATGAATATTTTATAAACTAATTATCCATATCATCATTTAATAGGTGGTTAATATTTACGAGGACTCTTTAAATGTCTCATACCCTAATCCACTAGTGTGCATTAATACTTAAAAGACTCTCTTAAGGTAGGGATACATTAATACACTAGTATGCATGTATTTTAAGCCACTATACGAATTTTGTTTTATGAAAATAGAAGATAAGAAAGCAAGAACACTTACTATACTTCCACTGATATTTGATGATTGGTTACATTTCTATCTTGGGGAAGAATAATAGATGGTGTTTCCTTGGTGGTTTGTAAGGACTGTGTAACTGATGGTCTCGTTGTAAGAAGTGTCTGGTTGTTGCAAGTGTTGCAGGTCATTGTGGTGGTAGAAGGTTGCTGATTAGATCAAGTGAGAGGACGATTGTGGGGTAGAAGGTGTGTAACAGTAGGTGCCATAGAGTTTGCAGATCAACGACTTCTATTGTAGGTTGTAGGTCTAACATTGTCACGATAGTGGTGGTGCAAGGGGAGAAGACGACTGTGGTATATCTAGATCGCTGAAGATTTGGTAGGCATCGGGGGTCCATCATTAGATCGGAGGAGGAAGAAGAAGCCAAGAAGGTGTATATCTGATTGTGTGATAGGGGTAGTGTTTGCTGGGCGGCGATGTTTGCATCGATTACACTAACTTTTGCTTTTGGGGTCTGGCAATGGTTGACAGTAGGTTGGTCCATAGAGTCATCTTCTTCACACAGAGCTAGGGTTCTCTTGTGGATTCATCCACGATGGTTGTTGGGAAGCTGGGTAAGATGGTGATAGCTTGCTACTACTAGAGGCGCAATGGAGGAGAATAGGAGATTTCTAAGTTGTATCTTCATTTGTAGGTGGTAGATTGGGGGTCTGTGACTATGCAATGGAGTTGCATGTTTGTGGAGATCGACTAGGTGATCTGGAGGGAATGAAGTGGACTCATCCCCATTGTGGATGTCAAAACTAGAGTAGGTGTTTATTATCTATGATGGAGGGGACAATATATATATTGTGAATATAGAGAGGGTAAGTGAAATTCAAGAGGGGGAAAGGAGGTTTCTGAGTTATCAAGAGCCAGTGTAACAACTGATTGATTTCATGTCTTCATCAGATTCAGACTTTCAGGCCAGGAGGGGTAGTGCTCTCAATGGAGGATGAGGGAGACATGGTCATCTCAAGGTCTCTCCTTGGAAATTCATGTTGAGGTTTGGGAAGAAGGGTAAGTTATCTCCCAGGTTTATGGCACCTTACCCTGTAGTGTGCTGTGTTGGGAAGGTGGCTTACAAGTTGGAGCTGCCACCTAAGTTGTACATTTGATGTTGAGGAAGCATCACCCTAACACATAGTTTGTGCTTCAGCCAGTGGAGGTTGAGTTGGATGATGATGTGTTGTATGTGGAGGGTCCCGTGTTGATCCTTGATAGGAGAGTGAAGAAGTTGAAGAATAAGGACATCATTTTGGTTAAGGTTTTGTGGCATCACTGTGGCATAGAGGAAGCCACATGGGAGCTGGAGGAAGAGATGGGTAGGAAGTACCTGTCTCTTTTCATGTAGGATTTTGCAGGCGAAATCCTTTTTAGGTGTTTATGGCTGTAAGACCCTTGACCTAGCTTAGTGCTTGATTGCACTTGCTTTTCTTAATAATATGGTTTAAACCTTACCTTGTGGTGGCATGTGGTTGATGTTTGAGCTAGCTATGCTTGTTTTGGACCAAGTGGCAATTTGCCCATGTTGACAGTATACCTTGCAATTTGTCACATGTAGGTTGTGCCCTTTGTGTCATCATAGAGAGGACGATGCTTAAGGGTGCCTCTCTTTGAGCTTTGGATGGTGAGGTGGCATCATGAGATGATATTAGGGTTTGCATGGCTTTGCATGGATGCTAGAGTTTGATATATGTTTGACCTTGTATGTTGGTTTTTGAAGTGTTGCGACCACAACACTCTCTTGGTTGGTGTTTGTTACGACCTTCATTCCCTAGTTTTGGTTTTGGTCACTATGGTTTACAAGTTTTTGAGATGTTTTGCGACCTTGGTGGTGTTAACTTATTGATCTTTCAAGGTTAATGAGCACCCGGGTGCAATGAACACTTGAATGTAATGAGCTCTTGGGAGCAATGAGCACTTTGTGAAAGTTTATGCTGGGAATTCACTTTTGTTGACACACTAATTTAGATGATAAGGTCATGCTAATTATAATTCTCTTCGGTTTATAAGGAAGATTTTTTTTCCAATAGTCTTAAAGTACATGATTAGTTTTAAATAGGATTTTATGTAAAGACCCGATCTTTACGATCGAATGTTTACAAAATTTGCATCAAAAAATATAAAACTTCATTTTGAAATCATGCTTTATATCAGAGTCGCAGAAGATTTACATAAATTACCTGATTAGGCATTTATTCCTTTCTAGTCTTCAACAGTAGCAAACTCTTGCATATTTCTTCTAGCTCTTCTTTGACCATTTACCCATGAATGCTCGAAGGAGAAAAATCACATATGGACCCCAAGAAGGGAAACATGGGTCAACAAAGCTGGTACAAAAATTGATATTGGGAAAGTAAAAGTTTGAACCTATCTAAAAATTATTTTTATGAAAAAATACAAGGAATTAAACAATATAGGCAAGTATCAAAAGATAGCTTCAATTTCAATATAATTCAATATCCAAATTTTGAGACTAATAATTCAATTTTTATATAGCTAGCACATGTCGATGTTTTGTTGTTGGGAAAGTCATATGTTCTCTCTATGGAGAATCACAACACAACAACTACATTCTTAGTATACTGAGGGACCTCATATCCTTCTCTTTGCACAGAGGCATGGAAGAGTTATTCCACTAAGGTAATGGGCACTGGACTACCCTTTTTGATGTTTAAATAATGTGCTACTATTTTCATGATTTATTGTTGGTGGCTTTCAAAGTGGAGAGCTACAATTTACATTAATTTTAAGCCAACCAAACTATCTACTATGCATGCTCTTTCAAATAAAATAGAAAATTTTTACCTTTAGATCAGAGTGTGCAAAATTGTGAGTTTGAAGTACTCAAATCCAAGAATCTAATCAAAACACAGATATCTACAAATCTAGAGGAATATTTTTTACTATATGGGTTGGAATCAATTATTTGTTCAATCCTTTCTATATCATGTTTTCTTCCCCATTTAGGGCTATTACTATTGTATGGTTCCTCCATTATCTTTCCTTCTTAGATTTCTAATTGAATTGTACATATAATCTATTTCACTAGTTCATTCACCTTATATTATAGATAACCACCAGATCGATTATCAATCACCTTATTTTATTCCTTCTCAAGGCTTGTCATGTTATTATGTGAGCTTATGATCCTTAGCATATTTAAGTCCATTCATAGTCATCAATGATCACATAAATAAGAATATTTATATATAAACTATAATATTAGGTGGTAATTCCTTGTCATATATATATATGTATTTAATTGTCAACTTTCATATTTTAGAATTTGACTTACTATTCCACAATCTTTTCCTTGGAGTTGCATTTACCAATTTTAAGGTAATTCATTCATCAAAGTAATATGTTGTAGTTATTACAAGATGAAGCTTTACATGTGATTTTAAATGAAGTATCATCTAATTGGTATCTCAAAATATAAACATCCACAAAAATATTCTTAATGTAAGAATTGATTTTTAGATTATATTTAACGATGACATGCACTTTCAGCTCTAGTTGACTCATAAGTATTTTTTGAATTTTCTAGATACCTTTAATATACACTTATAGGATTTCTTTTTCATTTCCTAACATGGCATGGCGTGATTTCTTGGAGTTATTCTCATTATAATTACTTCAATTTACATACCTTTAGTTAGCTATATTATATTAATAAACTAAGATGGTTACAATCTAGGTATTCATTAAATAAAAGAATCAATTCCTTAAATGACTAGGTTTAGAATTCCATTCATTCCAAGTATCATTTGAAATGTCACCCACATGGGATGCATGAAGTTATTGCTAGGTATAAAAATGATACCATTATGTTTAGCACATTAACTCATTGATGGAGTGGATTCATTAATATTTTCAGTCAATATGAGCATGTCTTGTATTTAAGACATTCATCTTACTATCAATCTCATATCTAATATATCATGAGATTATAATCTAAATCTTTACTAACTATGATTCATGAAGAGTACACTAGCTTACAATGTATTCATATTTGTACTCTACTATATATATGTTTATCTATATATGTGAATTATATGGAGTTATATGAATGAGGCCTAACATTATTCAAACTACTCAAGAAGTACAACTTAATTAGTGTCAAATTTGGTCTTATTAAGAGATATTTTAAAGGAATGGTTATAGGTATGTATGTCCTAATCTACCAACTTGTATTATGAATACACTTGTATACATGCTAATGAGGTACATATACATCTATAGTGGATCTACAAATCAGGTATATGGATACGAATTCTTTATAAACTAATTCTCCATATCATCATTTAATAGGTGGTTAATACTTATGAGGACTCTTTGGATGTCTCATACCCTAATACACTAGTGTGCATTAATACTTAAAGGACTCTCTTAAGGTAGGGATACATTAATACACTAGTGTGCATGTATTTTAAGCCAACTATATGAATTTTGTTTTATGAAAATAGAAGATAGGAAATCAAGAATACTGAATGAACTTCCACTGACATTGGATGATTAGTTACATTCATGTCTTGGGGAAGAATAATAGCTGGTGTCTCCTTGGTGGTTTATTAGGACTATGTAACCGATGATCTTGTTGCAAGAAGTGCCTGGTTGCTGCAGGTGTTGTAGGTCATCATGGTGGTAGAAGGTTTCTGATCAGATCAAGTGAGAGGATGATTGTGGGGCACAAGGTCTGGAGGAGTAGGCACCATTTAGTTTGTAGATCAGCGACTGCTATAGTAGGTTGTAGGTTTGACATTGTCACATTATTGGTGGTGTAAGGGGAGAAGACGATTGTAGTAGATCTAGGTTGCTGAAGATTTGGTAGGTGTTGGTAGTCCATCCTTAGATTGTAGGAGGAAGAAGTAGCAAAGAAGGTGTATATCCAATCGATCTGACAAGGGTAGCGTTTGTTGGGCGACCATGTTTGCATCAGTTACAGTAGCTTGTGCTTTTGGGGGCTGGTGATGGTTGACTATAGGTTGGTTGGCAGAGTCATATTCTTCACACAGAGCTAGGGTTGTCTTGTGGATTCATCCACGATGGTTGTTGAGAAGCTGGCCAAGATGGTGAGTGCCTATTGCGACTGGAGGCACAATGGAGGAGAAGAGGAGATTCTAAGTTGTAGCTTCATTTATAGGTGGTATATTGGGAGTCTGTGACTATGCATGCGATGGAGTTTTAGGTTTGTGGAGATAAACTAGGTTATCGGGAGGGAATGAAGTGGACTCATATCCATTGTAGATGATAGAGCTAGGGTAGGATTTTATGATCTATGATTGAGGGGCTGATATATATACAGTGAAGATGGAGAGGATGAATAAAATGAAATTGAAAATGGTGGAGGGGGAAAGGAGGTTTCTGAGTTATTAAGTGCCAGTGTAACAACTAATCCATTTCATGTCTTTGTCAGATTCATAATTTCAGGTTAGGAGGGGACGTGCTCTCAATGGAGGCTGAGGGATATAAGGTGTATCTCAAGGTCTCTCCTTGGAAAGTCATGCTGAGGTTTGGGAAGAAGGGTAAAGTTAGTTTCTAGGTTTATGGGACCTTACCCTGTGGTGGCTCATGTTGGGAAGGTGGCTTACAAGTTGGATTTTCCACCTAAGTTTCAAATGTTGGATCTAGTGTTTCATGTTTTGATGTTGAGGAAGTGTCAACCTGACGCAGAGTTGGTGCTGCAGGCAGTGGAGGTTGAGCTGGATGATGATGTGTCATATGTGGAGGGTCCCATGTTGATCTTTGATAGGAGAGTGAAGAAGTTGAAGAAGAAGGACATTGTTTTGGTTAAGGTTTTGTGGACTCATCGTGGCATAGAGGAAGCCACATGGGAGATGGAGGAAGAGATGCATAGGAAGTACCAGCCAGTTTTTGCATAGGATTTTGGGGGTGAAATCCTTGTTACAGGTTTATGGTTGTAAGACCCCTGACCTAGCTTAGTGCTTGATTGTGCTTTATTTTCTTAATAAGATGCTTTAAACCTTAATTTGATTATATGATGCACCTTAATAACATGTGACAATTTTATGTTTTTAGTTTGGTCATGTGTGGCTGATGTTCAAGCTAGCCATGCTTGTTTTGGTACAAGTTGCAATTTACCCATGTTGATAGTCTATCTTGCAATTTGTCACATGTAGGTTGTACCTTTTGTGCCATGAGAGAGATAGTGATGCTTAGGGGTGCCTTGCTTTGAGTCATGGATGGTGAGTTGGAATCATGAGATGATATTAGGGTTTACATGGCTTTACATGGATGCTTGCGTTTGATGGATGTTTTGACCTTGTATGTTGGTTTTTGAAGTGTTGCAACTACAATAATCTCTGGGTTGATGTTTCTTGCATCCTTGGTGCCCTAGCTTTGGTTTTGGCTGCTAGGGTTTACATGTGTTTGAGATGTGTTGTGACCTTGGCAATGTTAACTTATTGATCCTTCAAGGTTAATGAGCACTCGGGCGCAATGAACACTTGGATGCAATGAGATCTTGGGAGTGATGAGCACTTCAATGAAAGTTTATGCACAAAATTCACTTTTGTTGAATCACTAATTTTGATGATAGGGTCATGCTAATGATAATTCTCTCAAGTCTATAAGGAAGATTTTTTCCCAATAGTCTTAAACCACTTGATTAGTTTTAAAGAGGATGGTATGTAAAGACCCGGTATTTATGTTCAAATATTTACAAAATTTGCATCAAAAAATATAAAAAAACATTTTGTAATCATGCTTTATATCAGAGTCACATAAGCTTTACATATAATTACATGATTAGGCACTTATTCCTATCTACTCTTCAACAGTAGGAAACTCTTGAATATCTCTTCTAGCTCTTCTTTGATCATTTATCCATGAATTCTCAAAGGAAAAAAATGATGTATGGACCCCAAGAAGGGAAACATGGGCCAACAGAGCTGGTACAAAATTGATATTGGGAATGAAAAAGTGTGAACCTATCTACAAATGATTTTTATGACAAAATACAAGGAATTAAACAATAAGGCAAGTATCAAAAGATAGCTTCAATTTTAATAAGATTCAAAATCCAAGTTTTGAGACTAACAATTCAAATTTTACATAGATAACACATGTCAATGTTTGGTTGTTGGGGAGGTCATATGTTCTCTCTATGGAGAATCACAACACAACAACTGAATTTCTCAGTATTCTTAGGGACCTCATGTCCTTCTCTTTGTGCAAAGTCGTGGAAGAGTTATTACACTAAGATAATCGGCACTAGCCTGCCCTTTTCTACATTTACACAATGTTATACTATTTTCATGATTTATTTTTGGTGGATTTCAAAGTGGAGGGCTATAGTTTACATTAATTTTAAGCCAACCAAAATATCTATTATGCATGCTTCAAGAGGGAATAAATTTTTCAAATAAAATATAATTTTTTACCTTTAGATCAAAGTGTGAAAAATTGTGAGTTCCAAGTATTCAACACCAAAAATTCAATCAAAACAAAGATATCTACAAATCTAGAAGAATATTTGTTACTATATGGGTTGGAATCAATTATTTGTTCAATCCTTTCTATTTCGTGTTTTCTTCCCCATTTAGAGCTATTACTATTTTATGGTTCCTCCATTATCTTTCTTTCTAGGATTTCTAATTTAATTGTACACATAATCAATTTGACTAGTTCATTCATCTTATACTATAGATAACCACTAGATTGTATTATCAATCATCTCATTTTATTCCTTCTCAAGGCTTGCCCTGTTATTAAATGAGCTTTTGATCCTTATCATATTTACGTCTGTTCATAGTCATCCATGATCACATAAATATTAATATCTATTTATGAACTATAAGATTAGGTGGTATTTCATTGTCACATATATGTATTCAATTATCAACTTTCATATTTTAGAATTTGACTTACTATTCAAAATTCTTTTCCTTAGAGTTGCATTTACCAATTTAAAGGTAATTCATTCATCATAGAAATATGGCATAGTTATTACAAGATGGAGTTTTACATGTGATTTTAAATGAAGTATCATCTAATTGGTACCTCAAAAATAAATTTATCCACAACAATATTCTTAATGTAAGAATTCATATTTGGATTCTATTTTAATGAAGACATGTACTTTCGGCTCTAGTTGACTCATAAGTATTTTTTGAATTTTCTAGATACCTTTAATATTCACTTCTAGGGTTTCTTTTTCATTTAATAACATGGGATGATGTGATTTCTTAGAGTTATTGTCATTATTAATTACTTGAATTTACATACCTTTAATTATCTATATTAATAAACTAATATGGTTACAATCTAGGTATTCAATGAATAAAAGAATCAATTCTTTAAATGACTAGGTTTAAAATTCCATTCATTCCAAGTAACTATTGAAATGTCATCCATATAGGATTAGGAAGTTATTTCTAAGTATAAAGATGATACCATTATGTTTAGCACATTAACTCATTGCTGGAAAGGATTCATTAATAATTTCAATCAATATGAATGAGTCTTGTATTTGAGACGTTCTTCTTACTATCAATCTCATATCTAATATGTCATGAGCTTATAACCTAAATATTTACTAACTGTGATTCATGAAGAGTGCACTAACTTACAGTGTATTCATATTGGTTCTCTACTATATATATGTTTATTTATATATGTGAATTATATGGATTTATATGAATGAGGCCTATCATTATTCAAAATACTCAAGAAGTACAACTAAATTAGTGTCAAATTTGGTCTTATTAAAAGATATTTTGAAGTAATATTTATTGGAATGTATGTCCTACTGTACCTACTTGTATTATGAATACACTAGTATACATGCTAATGAGGTTCATATACATATGTAGTGGATCTACTGATCAAGTATATGGATATAACTTTTTTATAAACTAATTCTCAATATCATCATTTAACATGTGGTTAATACTTACGAGGACTCTTTGGATGTCTCATACCCTAATACACTAGTGTGCAATAATACTTAAATGACTCTCTTAAGGTAGGGATACATTAATAGACTAGTGTGCATGCAAATTTAAGCCAACTATACGAATTTTGTTTTATAAAAATAGAAGATAGGAAAGAAAGAATACTTACTGAACTTCCATTGATAATGGATGATCAATTACATTCATGTCTTGGGGAAGAATAATAGTTGGTGTCTCCTTGGTGGTTTGTCAGGACTGTGTAACCAATGGTCTCATTGTAAGAAGTGCCTGGTTGTTGCAGGTGTTGCAGGCCATCATGGTGGTAGAAGGTTGCTGATCAGATCAAGTGAGAGGACTATTGTGGGGGTATAAGGTCTACAACAATAGGTTTCATGGAGTTTGCAGATCAGCGACTGCCATTGTAGTTTGTAGGTATGACATTATCACTGTAGTGGTGGTGCAAGGGGAGAATACGAATGTGGTAGATTTAGGTCACTGAAGATTTGGCAGGTGTCGGGGGTCCATCGATAGATCAGAGGAGGAAGAAGAAGCCAAGAAGATGTATATCTAATGAATCTAACAGGCGTAGCATTTGCTGGATGGTGATGTTTGCATCAGTTATGCTAGCTTGTGCTTTTGGGGGTTGTCCATGTTTGACAGTAGGTTGGTCTGTAGAGTCATCTTCTTTACATAGAGCTAGGGTTATATTGTGGATTCATCCATGATGGTTGTTGGGAAGCTGGGCAAGATGGTGACAGCCTGCTATGACTTGAGGTGCAATGGAGGAGAAGAGGAAATTTCTGAGTTGTAGCTTCATTTGCAGGTGGTAGATTGGGGGTCTGTGACTATGCGATGGAGTTGCAGGTTTTTGGAGATCGACTAGGTGATCTAGAGGGAATGAAGTGGACTCATCTCCATTGTGGATGACAAAGATAGGGTAGGAGTTTATAATCTACGATGGAGGGGCTGATATATATACATTTAAGATGTAGATGTTGAGTAAATTGAAATTGATAATGGTCGAGGGGGAAAGGAGGTTTTCAAGTTATTGAGAGACAATGTGACAACTGATTGATTTCATGTCTTCTACAGTTTCAGACTTATAGGTCAGGAGGGGAAGTGCTGTCAATGAAGGATGAGGGAGGCAAGGTGTATCTCAAGGTCTCTCCTTATAAGTCGTGTTAGGTTTGTGAAGATAGGTAAGTTAGCTTCTAGGTTTATGGGACCTTACCCTATGGTGGCCCGGGTTGGGAAGGTGGCTTACAAGTTGGAGCTTCCACCTGAGTTCCACATGTTGCATCTGATGTTTCATGTTTTTATGTTGAGGAAGTGTCACCCTAACACATAGTTAGTGTTGTATCCACTGTAGTGGAGGTTGATCTAGATGATGATGTGTCGTAAGTGGAGGGTCCCTATTGATCCTTGATAGGAGAGTTAAGAAGTGGAAGAAGAAGGAAATCATTATGGTTAAGGTATTTTGGCATCACTGTGGTGTAGACGAAGCCATGTGGGAGATGGAGGAAGATATGCATAGGATGTACCCATCTCTTTTCACATAGGATTTTAGGGGAAAGATCCTTGTTATGGTTGTAAGACCCCCTAACCTAGCTTAGTGCTTGATTGTGCTTGCTTTGATTAATAAGATGCTTTAACCTTAATCAGATTATATGATGTACCTTAATAACATATGACAAGTTTATTTTTTCAGTTTGGTCTTGTGTGGTTTATGTTTGAGCTATATATGCTTGTTTTAGACCAAGTTGCAATTTACCCATGTTGACGGTCTACCTTGCAATTTGTCACATGTAGGTTGTGCCCGTTGTGCCATGAGAGATAATGATGCTTATGGGAACCTTATTTTGAACCATGGATGGTGAGGTGGCATCATGAGATGATATTCAGGTTTGCATGGCTTTACATGGATGCTTGAGTTTGATGGATGTTTTGACCTTATATGTTGGTTTTTGAAGAGCTGCGTCTGCAACACTCTCTTGGTTGATGGTTGTTGCAACCTTGGTGCCCTAGCGTTATTTTTGGTTGCTAGGGTTTACATGTGTTGCAAACTTGGTGGTGTTAACTTATTTATCCTTCAAAGTTAATGAGCACTCGGGTGCAATGAACACTTGGATGCAATGAGCTCTTGGGAGCAATGAGCACTCCGGCGAAATTTTATGCAGAGAATTCACTTTTGTTGACTCACTAATTTTGATGATAAGGTCATGCTAATGATAAATCTCTCAAGTCTACAAGGAAGATTTTTTCCCAATAGTCTTAAAGAACTTGATTAATTTTAAAGAGGATGTTATGTAAAGATGTGATTTTTACGATCAAATATATACAAAATTTGCTACAAAAAATATAAAAAATCAGTTTGTAATCATGCTTTATATCTGAGTCATAGAAGATTTACATAAAACTACATGATTAGGCATTTATTCATAGCTACTCTTCAACAATAAGAAACTCTTGCATATCTTTTCTAGATCTTCTTTGATCATTTAGCCATGAATTCTTAAAGGAGCAAAACCACATATGGACCCCAAGAAGGAAAACATGGGTCAACAAAGTTGGTACAAATTGATATTGGGAAAGTAAAAGTGTGAACCTATCTACAAATTATTTTTATGACAAAATACAAGGAATAAACAATATAGGAAAGTATCAAAATATAGCTTGAATTTCAATAAGATTCAATATCCAATTTGTGCGACTAGCAATTAATTTTTTTACATAGATATCACATGTCAAGATTTGGTTGTTGGGGAGGTTATATGTTCTCTCTATGGAGAATGACACCATGACAACTGCATTTATCAGTATACTGAGGGGCCTCATGTCCTTCTCTTTGTGCAGAGTTGTGGAAGAGTTATTCCATTAAAATAATGAGCACTAGACCGCCCTTTTTGACGTTTAAACAATGTGCTACTATTTTCGTGATTTATTATTTGTGGATTTCAAAGTGGAGGTCTATGGTTTACATTAATTTTAAGCCAACCAATCTATCTACTATGCATGCTTCAAGAGGGAATAATATCTTAAAATAAAATAGATTTTTTTCCTTTAGATCAAAGTGTGCAAAATTGTGAGTTCCAAGTATTCAACTCCAAGAATTCAATCAAAACAAAGAGATCTCTAAATCTAGAGGAATATTTAATATTGTATGTGTTTGAATCAATTATTCGTTCAATCCTTTCTATTTTGTATTTTCTTCCCCATTTAGGGCTATTACTATTTTATGGTTCCTCCATTATCTTTCTTTCTAGGATTTCTAAGTGAATTGTTCATATAATCAATTTCACTATCTCATTCACCTTATACTATAGATAACCACCATATTGTGTTATCAATCATCTCATTTTATTCCTTCTCGAGTAGATAACCACCAGATTGTGTTATCAATCATCTCATTTTATTCCTTCTCGAGGCTTGTCATGCTATTAAGTGAGCTTATGATCCTTGTCATGTTTATGTCCATTCATAGTCATCCATGATCACATAAATATTAATACTTATTTAAGAACTATAAGATTACGTGGTAATTCATTGTCATATATATATATATATATATATATATATATATATATATATATATATATATATATATATATAATGTGTGTGTATTCAATTTTCAACTTTCATATTTTAGAATTTGACTTACTATTCCACATTCTTTTTTTTGAAGTTGGATTTACCAATTTTATGGAAATTCATTCATCAGAGAAATATGCTGTAGTTATTACAAGATGAAGCTTTACATGTGATTTTAAATGAAGTATCATCTAATTGGTACCTCAAAATATAAATTCATCCCCAACAATATTCTTAATGTAAGAATTCATTTTTAGATTCTATTTTAATTAGGGCATTACTTTTGGCTCTAGTTGACTCATAAGTATTTTTTGAATTTTCCAGATATCTTTAATATTCACTTCTAGGGTTTATTTTTCATTTCCTAACATGGTATGATGTGATTTCTTAGAGTTATTGTCATTATTAATTACTTGAATTTACATACCTTTATTTAGCTATATTAATAAACTAATATGGTTACAATCTCGGTATTCAATGACTAAAAGAATCAAGTCCTTAAATGAATATGTTTAGAATTCCATTGATTCCAAATATCATTTGAAATGTCACTCATATAGGATGTAGGAAGTTATTGCTAGGTATAAAGATGATACCATTATGTTTAGCTCATTAACTCATTTATGGAACAGATTCATTAATATTTTCAATCAATATGAATGGGTCTTGTATTTAAGAATTTCTTCTTACTATCAATCTCATATCTAATATGTCATTAGATTATTATCTAAATATTTACTAAATGTGATTCACGAAGAGTGCACTGGCTTACAATGTATTCATATTGGTACTCTACTATATATATGCTTATTTATATATGTGAATTATATGGAGTTGTATGAATGAGGCCTATCATTATTCAAACTACTTGAGAAGTACAACTGAATTAGTGTCAAATTTGGTCTTAATAAGAGATATTTTTAAAGAAATATCTATAGGAATGTATGTCCTACTTTATCTACTTGTATTAAAAATACACTTGTATACATGCTAATGAGGTACATATACATCTGTAGTGGATCTACTGATAAGGTATATGATTATCAATTTTTTATAAACTAATCCTCCATATCACTATTTAATAGGTGGTTAATACTTACGAGGACTCTTTGGATGTCTCATAACCTAATACACTAGTGTGCATTAATACTTAAAGGACTCTCTTAATGTAGGGATACATTAATACACTAGTGTGCATGTATTTTAAGACAACTATATGAATTTTGTTTTATGAAAATAGAAGACAGGAAAGCAAGAATACTTATTGAACTTCAACTGATATTGGATTATCGGTTACATTCATGTCTTGGGGAAGAATAATAGCTGGTGTCTCCTTGGTGCTTTGTTAGGATTGTGTAACCGATGGTCTCCTTGCAAGAAGTTCCCAGTTGTTGCATGTCATCATCGTGGTAGAAGGTTGCTGATCAGATCAAGTGAGAGGATGATTGCGGGGCATAAGGTCGACAACAGTAGGTGCCATGGAGTTTGTAGATCAATGACTTCTATTGTAGGTTGTAGGTCTGGCACTGTCACGGTAGTGATGGTGCAAGGGGAGAAGACAAATGTGATAGATCTAGGTCATTGAAGATTTGGTAGGCTTCGGGGGTCCATCATTAGATCAGAGGAGGAAGAAGAAGCTAAGAAGGTGTATATCTGATTGGTCTAACATGGGTAGTGTTTACTAGGTGGTAATGTTTGCATCATTTACATTAGCTTGTGCTTTTGGGAGCTAGCGATAGTTGATAGTGGGTTGGTCTGCAAAGTCATCTTCTTCACACAGAGCTAGGGTTCTCTTGTAGATTCATCCAGGATGATTGTTGGGAAGTCGGGCAAGATGGTGAAATCCTACTATGACCTGAGGTGCAATGGAGGAGAAGAGGAGATTTCTGAGTTGTAGCTTCATTTGCAGGTGGTAAATTGGGGGTCTGTGACTATGCAATGGAGTTGCAGGTTTGTGGAGATCGATTAAGTGATCTGAAGGGAATGAAGTTGACTCATTTCCATTATGAATGATAGAGTTAGAGTAGGATTTTATGATCTATGATGGAGGGGCCGATATATATATAGTAAAGATGGAGAGGGAGAGCAAAATGCAATTAAAAATGGTGGAGGGGGAAAGGAAATTTTTGAGTGATCGAGATCCAGTGTAACAACTAATTGATTTCATGTCTTTGTCAGATTCAAACTTTTATGTCAGGAGGGGAAGTTATCTCAATGGAGGATGAGGGAGATAGGGTGTATTTTAAGGTCTCTCCTTGGAAAGTCGTGTTGAGGTTTGGGAAGAAGGATATGTTAGCTACCAGGTTTATGGGACCTTACCCTATGGTGGCCCGTGTTGGGAAGGTGTCTTAGAAGTTGGAGCTTCCACCTGAGTTGCACATGTTGCATCAGATGTTTCATGTTTTGATTTGAGGAAGTGTCACTCTAACACAGAGTTGGTGCTACAACAAGTGGAGATTGAGCTGGATGATGATGTGTCATATCTGGAGGGTCTTGTGTTGATCCTTTATAGGAGAGTGAAGAAGTTGAAGAAGAAGGACATCATTTTGGTTAAAGTTTTATGGCATCACCATGGCGTATAGGAATGCACGTGGGAGCTGGGGGAAGAGATCCATAGGAAGTACATGTCTCTTTTCGCGTAGGATTTATGGGGCAAAATCCTTGTTAAGGGTTTATGGCTATAAGACCCTTGACCTAGAATAGTGCTTGATTGTGCTTTACTTGCTTAATAAGATGCTTGAAACCTTAATTTGATTATGTGATGCATCTTAATAACATGTTACAAGTTTATGTTTTGAGCTTGGTCCTTTGTGGTTCATGTTCGAGCTAGCTATGCTTGTTTTTGACCAAGTTGCAATTTACCAATTATGACGGTCTACCTTGCAATTTGTCACATGTAAGTTGTGCACTTTGTGACATGAGAGAGATAATGATGCTTAGGGGATCCTTTCTTTGGGCCTTAGATGGTGAGGTGGCATCATGCGATGATATCAGGGTTTGCATGGCTTTGCATGGTTCCTTGAGTTTGATGGATGTTTTGACCTTGTATGCTGGTTTTTGAAGTGTTGCGACCGCAACACTCTCTTGGTTGATGTTTTTTGTGACCTTGGTGCCCTAGATCTGGTTTTGGTCACTAGGGTTTACATGTGTTTGAGATGTGTTGCGACATTGGTGGTGTTAACTTATTGATCCTTCAAGGTTAATGAGCACTCAGGTGTAATGAACACTTGGATGCAATGAGCTCTTGCGAGGAATGAGAACTTTAGTGAAAGTCTATGTAGTGTATTCACTTTTTTGACTCACTAATTTCGATGATAAGGTCATGCTAATGATAATTCTCTAAAGTCTGCAAGGAATATTTTTTCCCGATAGTGTTAAAGCAATTGATTAGTTTTAAAGAGGATGTTATGTAAAGACCCAGTCTTTACAAACAAATATTTACAAAATTTGCATCAAAAAATATAAAAAATCATTTTATAATCATGCTTTATATCAGACTTGTGGAAGCTTTATGTAAAATTACATGATTAGACATTTATTCCTAACTACTCTCAACTATAGAAAACTCTTGCATATCTCTTCTAGCTCTTCTTTGATCATTTATCCATGAATTCTCAAAGTAGCAAAACCACATATGGACCCCAAGAAGGGAAACATGGGTCAACAAAGCTGGTACAAAATTGATATTGGGAAAGTAAAAGTGTGAACCTATCTACGAATGATTTTTATGACAAAATACAAGAAATTAAACAATATAGGCTAGTATCAAAATACATCTTCCATTCAATAAGATTAAATATCCAATTTTTGAGACTAACAATTTAATTTTTTACATAGATAACATGTGTCAATGTTTGGTGTTGGGGAGGTCATATGCTCTCTCTAATGACAACACAACAACTACATTTCTCAGTAGACCTCATGTCCTTCTTTTTGTGCCGAGTCATGGAAGAGTTATTCCACTAAGATAATGGGCACTAGCCTGCCAATTTTGACATTTAAACAACATGCTACTATTTTCATGATTTATTGTTGGTGGCTCTCAAAGTGGAGGTCTATGGTTTACATTAAATTTAATCCAACCAAACTATCTACTATGCATGCTTCAAGAGGGAATACATTTTTCAAATAAAATAGAAAATTTTTAACCTTAAACCGAAGTGTGTAAAATTGTGAGTTCCAAGTATTCAACTTCAAGAATTCAATCAAAACAGAGAGATATATAAATCTAGAGGAATATTTGTTACTATATGGGTTGGAATCAATTATTTTTTCAATCCTTTGTATTTTTTGTTTTCTTTCCCATTTAGGGCTATTACCATTTTATGGTTCCACCATTATCTTTCTTTCTAGAATTTCTAATTGAATTGTAAATATAATCAATTTCACTAGTTCATTCACCTTCTACAATGGATAACCACCAGATTGTATTATCAATCATCTCATTTTATTCCTTCTCGAGGCTTGTCATGTTATTAAGTGAGCTTATGATCCTTATCATATTTATGTTCATTCATAGTCATCTATGATCACATAAATATTAATATTTATTTATGAACTATAAGATTAGGTGGTATTTCATTATCATATATATATATGTATTCAATTGTCAATTTCCATATTTTAGAATTTGTCTTAATATTCCACATTCTTTTCCTTGGAGTTGCATTTACAAATTTAAAGGTAATTCATTCATCAGAGAAATATGGTGTAGCTATTACAAGATGAAGCTTTACATGTGATTTTAAATGAAGTATCATCTAATTGGTACCTCAAAATATAAATTCATCCACAACAATATTCTTAATGTAAGAATTCATTTTTAGATTCTATTTTAATCAAGACATGTACTTTTGGCTCTAGTTAACTCAGAAGTTTTTATTGAGTTTTCTAGATACCTTTAATAGTCACTTCTAGGCTTTCTTTTTCATTTCCTAACATGGTATGGTGTGATTTCTCAGAGTTATATCATTATTACTTACTAGAATTTACAAACCTTTATTTATCTATATTAATAAACTAATATGGTTACAATCTAGGTATTCAATTAACAAAAGAATCAATTCCTTAAATGACTAGGTTTAGAATTTCATCCATTCCAAGTATCATTTGAAATGTCACCATATAGGATGTAGGATGTTTTTGCTAGGTATAAAGTTGATATGTTTATGTTTAGCATCATTAACTCATTGATGGAATGGATTAATTAATACTTTCAATCAATATGAACATGTCTTGTATTTATGACGTTGTTCTTACTATCAATCTCATATCTAATATGTAATGAGCTTATAATCTAAATCTTTACTAACTGCAATTCATGAAGAGTGCACCAACTTAAAATGTATTCATATTGGTACTCTACTATATATATGTTTATCTATATATGTGAATTATATGGAATTATATGAATGAGGCCTATCATTATTCAAACTAATCAAGAAGTACAACTGAATTAGTGTCAAATTTGGTCTTATTAAGAGAGATTTATAGCAATGTCTGTAGGAATGTATACCCTACTCTACCTACTTGTATTACGAATACACTATTATACATGCTAATGAGGTACATATACATATGTAGTGGATCTACTGATCAAGTATATAAATATGATTTTTTATAAACTAATTCTTTGTATCATCATTTAACAGGTGGTTAATACTTATAGGGACTCTTTGGATGTCTCATACCCTAATACACTAGTGTGCATTAATGCTTAAAGGACTCTCTTAAGGTAGGGATACATTATACACTAGTGTTCATTAATACTTAAAGGACTCTCTTAAGGTAGGGATACATTATACACCTGTTTGCATGTATTTAAGCCAACTATACTGAATTTTGTTTTATGAAAATAGAAGATACGAAAGCAAGAATACTTAGTAAACTTCCACTGGTATTGGATGATCAGTTACATTTGTGTCTTGGGGAAGAATAATAGCCAATGGTGTGATTTTTTAGGACTATGTAACCAATGGTATCGTTGAAAGAAGTGCTTGGTTACTGTACGTGTTGTAAGTCATCATGGTGGTACAAGGTTGTTGATCATGTCAAGTGAGAGGATGATTGTGGGGCACCAGGTCTTCAACAGTAGGCGACATGGAGTTTGTAGATCAGTGACTGCTATTGCATATTGTAGGTCTAACATTGTCATGATAGTGGTGGTACTAGGGGAGAAGACGGTTGTGGTAGATCTAGGTCGTTGAATATTTGGTAGGCATCGAGGACCAACATTAGATCAGAGGATGAAGAAGAAGCCAAGAAGGTGTATATCCAATCGGTCTGATAAAGGTAGCGTTTGCTAGGTGACAATGTTTGCATCGGTTATGCTAGCTTGTGATTTTGAGGGGTGGTGATGGTTGGCAATAGGTTGGTCTGTAGGGTCATCTTCTTCACACAGAGCTAGGGTTCTCTTATGGATTCATCCACAATAGTTGTTGGGAAGCTGGGAAAGATGGTAACAACCTACTGTGACTTGAGGCGCAATGGAGGAGAAGAGGAGATTTCCGAGTTGTAGCTTCATTTGCATGTGGTAGATTGGGGGTCTGTGACTATGCAATGGAGTTGTAGGTTTGGGGAGATTGACTAGGTGATCTAGAGGGAATGAAGTGGGCTCATATCCATTGTGTATGATAGAGCTAGGTTAGGAGTTTACGATTTATGATGGAGGTGCTGATATATATACAATGAAGATGGAGAGGGTGAGTAAAATACAATTGAAAATGGTGGAGGGGGGAGGAGGTTTCTGAGTTATCGAGAGCCAGTATAACAGCTGATGGATTTCATGTCTTCATCAGATTTAGATTTTCAGGTAAGGAAGGGATGTGCTCTCAATGGAGGATGAGGTCTTCACTGTATATCTCCATGATTCTATGTCTCTTTCATTATCTTAATTGTGAAACATGTGTTTGTGATCTCTATTCATGTGCTTGTTACCCAATTTCCATGTCATTGGACATCTCTTATCATATAAGATTGATTAATCTAACTTCCCTATACATTTATTGAATTTTAGGTTGAGTAGACTAGCATAACGTAATAATAGTTTCTTATCTATGTGGTGGTGCCTAGTAGACATAGTGTACACATTTATTTGGGTTTAGTGGGAGGTGACTAACCCCATGTATTTGGGTGTTGGTACTCACTAATTAATTTTATACTTTGTTATACTAGGGTTTGAGGCGGTGGTTCCTTATCCAATGCTTTGAAGTGGTGACACTTCAAAGTTTACCATTGCAATTATATGCACTGTATTGTTGACATTTTTTTAAGTTTTAATTTAAAGGAAAATATCCCATCATGTTTTATTGTAATGCCTCATATACATATCCTTTGACTTTCATATTGTCATTTTTTTCCTGACACATTTTGTGCCTTTTGTTCAATCACAACAACTTCTTTTGCATGCCTTATCCTCTTATTTCTCAATAATTTATATACAACACAAATTAATTTTACGGATGCATATTTTTTATATGTATCCCATACCACCCAAGTGTACTTTTCTAGTGTGGGGGAATCAGAATCATGTTCTAGGGAATTATCCTTGAGGATATATCAAGATGGTTTGGTTACCATTTGCAACTGGTCCTTTTATCTTATTTTGGATTTTGCTTTTACATTTTTATTACGCCCAGTTGGATTTTTGGATGTGCCAAACTATACTTTTGATGATGTTAATATTTTCTATTTGTGTTACTAATGTGTGAATTAATAAGTGTTTCATGTGATTAAAGAACTCAGATAACATTGAAGAATATGCAATTACATATGTGTTTCGATGTTGGTAAATCAAGTTGTATCTAGTTGCATGACTTGTATAAGTGCAAATATGAAACTTGATAGGAATGATATAAGAACAAGAGATTAAAGGTACTAAAATATTCTAAACCTAGTCTAATACTTTGATACACCATTTATGATAATTACACATTTTCATTCAAATTCATTTGAGCTAGTTTCTAAAATTCAGGACCATTTGTGAGAGAGTATTTTTTGATCAAACTAAAATTCAACCAAAGTGAATAGCAGTCAAACTATAAATAAAGCATGATGTAGACAAATAAGGTATCAACACTATTTTTGGCCAAATTGTAATTCGAATGGAGGCATTTTGGTCTAATTACAATTCTACCAAACTATAGTTCTGTTGAAAAATTTTCTAACTCACAATTAGTTATTTTAATCTCACCCAACTATCTTATAATGACCAATTTTCCAATAAAGTCTTCTTAAACTCTGAAAATGACTATTTGGTTAATCTTTAGCGTTTACTATATATAGGAGTGTCTTAGAGTACTCTTGAGAAAGCCAACTACAAGCTATCCTTTTAAGCTTCGAATATCACAATGATGTCTCTAGATGCCTCTAGGAATGCATGAGTTATAGTTCAACTCTATTGTCCTTCTCCACCAAATATAGCCTTGTCTAACACCTTGTGTAGTTTCTCATCACTTATTCATAGTGCTACAATTATATATCTTACAAAATTTTATTGCACTTTCCTTCTTATTTCTTGTTCCTATTTTAGTTTGTTTCTTCATGCTACTTCTTTTGAGAAGGTTGTAGTGAAGTTCTTTGGATCTAATTATTTTGAGAAGGTTATTTTCAAAGGTAGTGGAGGTATATTGTAATCTTCTCCAAAGAGGGTGGTTTTCTGATGTCCCACAAAGAAGGCAACGAATTATATTGAGCTGAAAAGAAGGTTTGTCTTGAACCACAACAAACATCAATATATGTAATTTGTTTTGGTCTAGAAAAGGAAGAAATTATAGCTTAAGAAACCATGGTTGGAAACAATTAGGTAGTTAACTATGACATTTCAATCTAAAATCACTATATATCTTATGTCTGTTGTGGTCGTTTTCACTTGTGAATTTTTCTACTTTACATTCACATGCAAATACTATTTAAGCAAGTTTCTATTAACATTCCTTGTGTTCTATGTTACATAAGTCACATTTTCTCTATTCATTCCCACTCTAGAGATTTCACTGGTATCAGAGAGAGGCTTCAAGGAATTTTAACAAGTTGTAAATATGGGAGGAAACATAATGGGCCAGCTCAACTTTGAAGGAGCACACATCTGTTGTCCTACTCTCTTTGATGGATCCAACTTGACATATTGAAAGTGGTGTATGCAGGTCTTCTTCTAAGGTGTTAAGTTTGACCTTTGAAATATGCTCATCAAACTATATGTGCCCCCAACAATAGATATTGAGAAATGAGATGAAAGTATGGTAAGAAAAGCTACTTTGAAATAGGTGGGGAACTTTCTTTCAACTGATTGGTTGGAGGATGGAGACGGAAAAGAGCAGGTTGAATGCTAAATTTGTAAGTAATATTCTTCCTATCTCCTAGTGAGATCAATAGAATTTCTTCTTGTGAGAAAACTTATGATGTTTGGTGAAAACTAGTACTATTACTCGTGAAGGAAATAAGAATGTAAATGATACCAAAATCAAAATGCTCACCTATAAATTAGATTCATCTTAAATGTACTCTATTATTTCAGTTATAGATGCCATGAAATATCTTGGAAAGAATATTGAAGATCATGAGATCTAGTATTTAGATTATGCATTTTCTAACCTCTAAGTATGAAATTAAAGTTAAGGCCATTGAAGAATCTTTAGATCTTTCTACTTTGCATATTGAAGAGCTTATAGGTAACATATAGACTTATGAAGTCAATCTCCAGAAACATGATATGTACTATGAAGAAGAAAATCATGCTAAGAAAAAGTGCACATCTCTCATAACTAGGGTATCAAAACAATCTTATTCTTCATAAATTTGATCACCCAGTAGTGAAGAAGAAAGGAACTCCAAAGTTAAGATGTTGATTTCCTCTTTTAACAATAGTTGTAGATATTTTTCTAGTAGATGGTGCTTGTAGGAAAAAATACATTGGAAAGATGAATGCTCAGAATTAAAGAATACAAATAAGAAGAAACCTAAGGAAAATAAGAAGCATATTGTGCTTCTTGGGACTCCTCATCAAATTTGGGGTCAAACGATGTAGGGAAAAACTTTCAACCATGTAGTTGAATGCATAAACGCCAAACATAATAAAAACTATGAAAAGATGGTACACAATTTATCAGGTGTCTCTCTTAAAGTTTTCCAAAAAAGAACTTATTGATAAATCTAAAAAGACTAAAAACATAGGAAAAAGAGAAAGAAAAGGACTATTATTGTTGATTCCTTGAATATACACTTAGTGAACTAAATGATCAATATGCTAGTCAAAATGAAAATTAAATGATCGTGTTTCACAAAATAGTTATTTAGAAACTCCAATATCCAAGTTGAGAGATATGGATAAAAACCCCATTTTTTCTCTCATTATGGTTATGATATTATTCTTCAAGTGAATATTGATTTGAATGATACTATTATTGATGTGATAGTATTTCTAGTATGGGAATGTGATCAACTTCTACTACTAACGACTTTTATTTTAAATATTTGGAGAGTGGATTTAAATAAAGACGGTCTTAGGATCAAATGAATCCATGAGAAATACCTTATTAAAGATTCTATTTGGAACATTGATATTTCTAGTCAGCTTTCTTGGTATTTCATTCAGATGATCAGACATGTTGACGAGTTTCAATCTTTAATCAACTATAGTATAGGGAATGTAGAGAATACCTAGTTGTGGCTTGATCTCTGGACTCCTCATAATAAGTTTCTTAGGGATTATATTGGGAAAAAATAGATTATCAGGTTTGGTCTATCAACTTTCAATAATGTAAGCTCCATTGTGTCTGGGACTCAGTGGAACCTTTCTTCTTCTAGATTGATGATGATTTGATGAATTTTCTCAATGATATACCAAATCCTATTGGTGGAGAGGACAAAATCTTGGTTTTTAACGAACCCAAAGTTAACTAGAGATTTATTTGGACTAATATTAGGAAAAGAAGGGTGGATGATCCTACCTTTACTCAGTTTTAAAAATTTAATGGGCCTAATAGTTTTCATATAACTACTTGGAAGGTAGGGCCATGATAGACTGCCTACCACTGACTATGCTAGGAAAAGGGGGATCTCTACACCTTATTTCTATTTTCTATGTAATTTTGATGTTGAAAGTAATCATAATATTCTGTTTGATTGTCTATACACGTTTATTATCTGTAATTTGACTTTTGAAGATAAATTCATTTATACCATCCCTAGGAAAAGATTGGATCTTATTAGTTTGGTGCTCAGGAAAAACATCCTATGGGAAACATGCATTATATATGGCTTGAAAGAAATTCAAGAGTTCATAATAATAACTGCACGGATGCTATAATGCTCTGGCATTTGATTAAGAATTCTTTGATGTAGTTATTTCCTTAATTGCTTCATCATGGAAGGCTGCTATTTGAAGCTTTCCTTATCTGCTCTTTCAATGTTGATTGTTCTTTCTTAGTTGCGGAGTGTTGAAGCTTGCTATTTTGAGAAGAGAGTGAGGTATTCTGAATAATGGGATATTATGATCGTTATATATGGGCTTCCTATGATGGCCCATGTTTGTTTGTCTCTGTGTTTCTCCTGACATATAGATTCTTAATTGTCTTTCTTCTTTTTTGTTTTGTCATTTTTCTAGGTAAAGTGTATAGATAACTTGGTGAGAATCCTTTTTCTCACAAGTAATTTCTTTACATATGTACAAAACTACAAAAAAGTAATACAATATCTTGATTCACCAAAAAAAGATACTTGCCAAGAAATATGAACATATATAAATATTTTTATATAAGTTATAATAGTAGAAATATGTTGAAAAATATATTGCACTCTTACAATTTTCGTTCTTAGATATGTTCCAATATCCAAAAATAGGATGAAGAAGCAAGTGACTATATCTATAAAACCGAATGCTAGTTCTTCTTTCTCCATTAACCATGTTTTTTGTTATACTTGTGGAAGATTTGGTCACTATGTTGTCTCATGCCCATTTAAGAGGAAGAGTTACAATTACTTGATTTGGGTACTTTCACTATGTAGACGAGGATTTGTATAGTAATGATGTTCATTGTAATCTTTTTGATCATGATATGCTTCTTAACTTGTAATTGGATACTTTTACTATCAAAATACCAATTTTCAATTGTTTTTATATGCAATCTTATATAGAGGTTTGTATATTTGTTGCATAATGTTCTTGAGCATATTTCCTGGATGTTTAAATGTCATTCGAATGAGGGGAATTTGTTTGAAAAATAATTGATGGAAATTCTTACAATCGGGGTTTCTTTGTCTATCCTTTAAAATGGTAATTACATTAATTTTTCTACATGTTTATTTGATGATTAGGTCTGAAATCATTTATCAAACTTGTTATAAGTTAGCTAGTGGTTATTTATCAGACATATTTATGTTTTTTTATGTTTCTTTAGTTTTAGATCAATTTATATTGAATATGTAATTAAGAGGGAGATGAACCATATGAAATATCTCTCCATGATTGTTACTTATATGTTTGAAACACTTCTATATATCAATATTAGGCTTAAGATCTCGTAATATTGGTCTCGTGAATCTTTGTTAATCTCTTTCACTTTATAGGATATATTTTTCTTGAATGATTTAACATTGCTCTCATTCATTATGAGATATCTTTACATATTACTTCATCATGTTGTGAATTTGTTTTCTACAAGTCCTGTTATGTAAACTTTCTGTTTTCGATATATATTGGTATATCTTTGCTTGATCAAGTTTGTTGTTCCCTATTAAAAATGGTTATCTTATTAAGGGGGAGTGTCACCTTGAAGGGTCCTTGTTGAGTATGCCCACCTTTTTTACTTATACAAAGGGGGGAATAACCCATGGGAAAAAATACTTTATATAAAAAATCAATTGTATGATGCTCATACTTTGGTTATCTAAAACTTATCTTGTGGAAATATTTGTCATCATCAAAATGGGGAAATGGTTGGTTATTCAGATATGTCACACTCCAATCTTGATGACATAAATATTTCCCATTTGTGTTACTAATGTGTTAATGTATCATGTGATCAGGAAACTTAGACAAAATCCTATATCATATAATATGCAATTACATATGCATTTATATGCTTGTAAATCATGTTGTAACTAGATTCATGATTTGTAAAAAACATAAAAATTTATAGGAATGATCTAAGAACAATTAATAAAAGGTATAAAACCTAATTTTATACTTCTATACACCCTTTAGGATACATATATCTTTTTCATGAATTCATTTGAGACATTTTTCAAAAGTTATGACCATTTGGGATATAGAGTATTTTTTGGCTAAACTACAATTATACCAAAATCCATTCTGGTAGAACAACTAAGTGAGCGGGATATAACGTCTAGACCAAGTGAGTTCTTGACATTGTTTTAGTCAAATTATAATTCAACCATAGGCATTTCAGTCAAATTAAGATTTGACTAGGCTATAGTTTATGCAGCAAGTTATGTGATTGCAAAGTTAGCTATTTTTATCCCACCCAACTATATTAAAATGACTAGTTTCCCACTAAACTCATCCTAAACACTCCAAATAATGATTTTAGCATAAGTGTTTTCTATATATGTAGTTTCCTTATAGATACTTCTAGTACACTTGAGAAAATCAACTACATGTTATCCTTAAGCTTAGACTATCACATTGCTATCTCTAGTTGCGTCCAAGATAAACTAATCTATAGTTCAACTCTAGTGTTCTTTCGCACCAACTATATCCCTTTCGGAAACCTTATAGTTTCTTATTACTTGTTCATAGTAATACACTTGTATATATTTTAAAGATTGTGTGGTAATTTCCTGCTTATGTCTTGTTCCCTATTCTGACTCGTTGCTTCACACTACTTCTTGTAAGAAGGTTGCGGTGAAGATCTTTGTAGATACTACTGGCAATATTTGTGTCCAAAGGTGGTGGAGGTAGATTGTAATATTCTCCTAAGTGTGGTCTTCCAACATATCATAAAAAAATCAACAAGATATCCTATATCTGAAAAGAAGGTTGGTCTTGAGACACTAATAACACTGACACTATAATTTGTACCAATATAGAAAAGGAATAAACTAAACGTTAAGAAATCCTAGTAATAAATAGATAGTGGAGCTAAGAAATTTAAATCCAGAACCACCATTCATCATGTGTCTTTTGTGGTTGTTTTCACTTGTTGATTAATTCCATTACTTTCTTCAACATATGTTCTTTAAGAAAGTTTCAACTAACCTTTCTTATGTTTTACGTTGCTTTACTTATATTTGATATTCTTACCCCCTCCTGAGATTTCATGCCACTCATGTGGGTGAGGAACCTAGAAAATTGTGAACTTATATAATAGTTAGTTGTTTTCAACTACTATTGAGATTGAATTGATCTCACACTGGAACATGAAACTAAATCATTTTACACAAGTTTGGTGTGTTTAGTGATTGCATTTTTTATATATAATAATTTATGCCCCTATTGTGTCTCACACAATAAGCATGATATAGAACTATAATAGTAGGTAAATTTGAATATTTTTTAGTTTTCCTCGTTATTTCTTGTACCCTTGACTTGTGCAAGCATTTTGACAACTATGGTAATGGTGTAAGGGTTCCACCATTGGAGCCCATGGTGACTAGTCTAGGTTCCTAACCCCTTAAATCCTAATCAATTAATGTTCTTGAAAGACCCTCCCCTTATCAATAATATTTCCTGAGTCATCTTGATGACCAAGGCTCATCCTTTTGTAGTTCAAACTACCCCTACATGTTTTTTCCAATGATGGGCTTTTCCCCTAGAAAATAGTTGAATTTTCTAGTAGAATTTTTGGTCTTTTTTTTATTATGTAGAAACTCATCCCAACTATTATTGATATAGACAATGTGTAATATCATGTATGTATTTAGATAAGTTAAGCCATGCATATTTCTTAATCCTTTTCTTTGTTTCTTTCAGGTCTGATCTTTGTTATGTTCACCTTTAGGATGAGCATATTCCATAACATATTTTAATCTTAACTTAGTATTTATATTTATGATACCTCTCTACCTAGAAGTAGCATGATCCAACCATGCATAGTTTACATTTTATCATGGATTTTCCTCACTATAATATTTGTGAACCCCATCTCTTATGGGTAGCATTTTGGATACATCACACACTAGATATAGTTGATGAATGAAACAAGGTATCCACTTTAGATCATGCATGGTGGACAAATGTCCCTCCCACACTACATGTCAGATGTCTAGTTGACCCCCTGTGGGCCATTAAAATATGTGATTACCTAGTTGAATCAATTAGTGACGTCAGTCTCCTGCATAGTTTCTTTAAGTATTAAATTGGCATCTTAGAGTGAAACATCATGAATATGAAACAATACTATCCTAGCTTGTACTAAAGGTTAGGTTGAACACGTGAAGCTCCACTATCCTTGACAATATACCATACCGGTGATTGAAGAAGTGATGATTAGATAAATCCACATATAATGGATTATGTACTTCATAAGGATTTTAAAGTAGTTGACATCATGTAATAGGAACCTTATCCTTTCATCCTATACATTGAATAAAGATTCATATAATGTGCCCTTTTATGTACTTTAAGACTCAAATATGTTTGTTGAAGCAAGTGCTGGTTAAGAATTGAATAATGTATGTGTTTGTATGGTTGTGACTTATTGATATGATTATCACATTGTATTGTGGTGCAATGTTTAGATTCTCAAGCTAAGGTCGTGTTAATTCCACTAAAATTTTATATGTAAACAATCTATTTTCTATATTTTATTGTTGATTTCTTAGAACAAGTCAAATATGATGAGGTGTGGAGTAGTAGATAAATCCCATAGAAGAGATCCACATGTCCAATAAAATAAAACCTTAAACCCTTGAATTTGAATGTGGATAAATGGTTAAGAAGAAGTTCTAGATATGAAAGGCTTAGTTGACTCGCCCTTAATACCATTTTAGGTGGTTAGTTGGGTAGTAGTTGATTATTTTAACGGTGGAGTTGTATCTATTTCACATTTGAAAGAGTAATGTAACTTTAAAATTATCAAATTTAATAATGAAAAAATTAAGTAATTCTAGGATGATATTGTAACAAACCCCAATTTTGAGCATCCCCCAACTAAGTGAGGCCTAGAAAATAAGGATCGATACCTAAAATTTCCCAAATCAGATTTAACAAATAATAATCAATACTAAATAATTTCCTTTAATTGAACTTGAATGAATACATATATTTAATATATACTCCTCAAAGGTGTTACATGAATTTTTCAGGAACTAACTCTTACATAGATTAGAAGAAGAGAGAGATACTATCTTACTAATCCTCCTTGGCATATCTTTAATATATTCATTAGCTTTCATCTTTACCCTTGTGTTTTTTATGATTTGTATCAACTAACTCCTTAACAAACAAATCATGGTCAACATATTTCTATACTATGCACATGATGCAACTAAAATGTGTGCAAGTACACTAACAACATATACTACATCAACAAAATATTTAGAAATATGAACTGGAATTTTCATTACTTATTCTAACTGATGCTTGGTCTACTATTTGGGGTGTGATCACTGTCCTTCATTGGACTTATGTGCATTACCCCTTAATTAGTGTAACCTAGGATTTAGAATATCAAAGTTCAATATTGTGATACTCATAGTGGTGCTAAAGTTGTACAAAAGTAAATTAACATCCAATAGTTCATTCATTGAATCAATACTCAAGAATCATCTTGCAAACATTCAAAATTCAATATTTAACCACGTACCTTATGTAGAATCATGCAGTTATTTCCATGAATTCTAATCCTTAGGTAATATTTTAGCAATTCAAAGCTAATCAACAATATTAGAAATATGCATACTATATGTGTGTCATTATGTATTCAAATTATTCATGTTAAAATTAACTTTGGTGCTAATCTAGGGTTTAGGGTTGTCTTAGTTTATGATAACAAATAAGGGTATGAACACCTAATTCCATCATGTCATTTTCTAAGGGTTAGAAACCCTCATTATCAGTTGTAACCTACCTAAGCGATTGGACATATCATATTATCAAGATGGTCTAAAAGCATATAATTTTATGAACATTTGTTTGATAACCCTAACTCTGCATGTATATGATTATATAGTCTAACAACCCTGATTTAACATCATAACATACTAATATGATTAAGATCTTGGGATATCATTATATTTCATCAACATCAAGCTATAATTCATAATAAATAGATTTACTGATATAAGCATGATATTACTCAAATATATGGTTTGTGCATTAAGCATTTCATATATAGATATTAGAAATAATTTTGGAACTAGGATCAGAATCAGGCCTCAATTATATTTTATTTGGATTCTACTCATCTTCTTGATCAATTTCACATATAATTTCAATATATTCTGACTACTGATTAATTTATACAATTATTACAAGACAATCATTAATCTGACCTATTATAAAACTCCAAAACAATAACTAACAACATTATCCTATTTCTCTCTTGGGGCTAGGCCTAGCTAATGGGCTCACACCACGTTAACGACTGACTCCACATGGGTAAGAATCAAATCAGGGTGTAATTGACCATACTATAATATAAGTTGTGAGCAAGATTGGTCACACGAGTCAGGGAATTGGGTAAAATCACTTAAGGGATTACTCCTCCCTTCATTGTGATCCATGGCTGGGAAAACTATAGAGGTCAACTCCCTAGTTGACTCCCTTATTGAGGTTGCATCAATGCTTGTTTAGTATGAAGATCTCAACGACACACTTCCCTGGACTTGGTCAGTCCCTTAGGGCTAAGTCAAGTGGTCAAAGATGATACCCTTGGGGTTGGGTCTAAATGTATCAACCAAGAAAAGGAGAACAAAGAATTATCAAGATTTTGTGGCTTTGAATATTGGAGTAGCTTCCGGGGTGGCTCAGGTTGATCTCCAACAACTCGCTTGGGTCCAAGCTCCATGGTTACGTGGTCCTGGGTCCAAGCTCCATGGCTACGCGGTCCTGGGTCCAACTTCGTCCACCTCTTCCATTGAAGATTGGGGCATAAACTCCAAGCCTTCTTTCATATATGTAGGAGTTGGACCACCATTGGGGAAACTAGGTAGATCTTCAGGCCAAAGGAATTGTCACTGGACAAACTCCAAGATGTTGGGTTGAGGTTTGAGTCATCGAGAATGGTTGGTGGAGTTTGTCAGAGTGGTATATGGGTTTCTATGCTCAATTAAATGATGTGGCAAGTTCTATTCATCTAGGCGGAACTCTCTAACTCTTTATATATATACATGCATATCTCACATAGCTCTAACTTCTTAGCATTTTCTAGTATTTAGGTATTATCATATTTCTTGGCAATAATGCCAACCCAAAGGTTGGTTGTGTTCATGGGGACTTCTCGAATCCAATGGTGGTGTTAAATCAGGGAGAGGGGGTCTACAGAGGGAGAGGGAGATTAGATATGTCAAGGGCCCCTATTCACGTGGGACTTATGTGGAGTTCATGCAAGAGAGATGACTCTTTGTGTGGATCCCTGACCAGATCCACCAGTCTATGGTCCCTTTGGACTCCTTCAACATTTTCTTAGAATTCCATGTAAGAATAAACCCTTTTCTTATATATATTTTTGTAGGTCATGCCAAATATTTAAAATCTCCCAAGACATGATATAATCTTCATACTACTATTATCTATAATTTCTTCAAAGATAAAACCTTAACTCATGTCTTGACTATCTGAAACTACCCTTTTCTTATTTACTTTTTTGTAGGTCATGTTGGATATTTAAAAGCTCCCAAAACATGGGATACATATCAACCATACACACATTGCTCTTATACCCAAGAAAGAACAACCCACATCCATCCAAGATTATAGGCCCATCAACCTCATCAACTCCTCCTATAAGATCATTGCAAAACTTCTCAGAACATGCATGAAACCCATTCTGCAGACCATGATTGATCATCGACAATGCGCTTTCCTTCCCCATAAGAACATACATGATGCATTTATCACAGTCCAAGAGACTCTACACACCTATTTATCTACCAAAAAGCCTATTCTCTCACTCAAGCTTGACTTTGAAAAAGCCTTCGACAACATTAACAGACATTTCCCGATTAGTTGTATGCAAGGTTTGAATTCCCACCCCAATGGTGTACATGGATCAAATCATGAATCAACACATGTAATTTCTCCACCCTCATTTATGGCTCTACCTTTGGTTACTTCTATAGCACCTAAGGTCTGAGGCAAGGTGATCCCTTATCCCCTTATCTCTCCATCATCGTTATCTCTGTACTCAACTCTCTCATTGAAATGCCACCACCAACAACATCCTTCAACTGCCCAAGGGTTGTACTCACAACGTAATCCAATATGCATATGACATCATCATTTTCATCAGACCCCTTGAGGCTGAACTCATTAACATCGTCATACTCCTGGCCATCTTCTCAGAACTCAAAATCTATCTCAACAAGTCCACTATCATTGGCACCTTGGTGGATTCATCTGAGATGAACCGATTCATTGACTTTCTAGGCTACAAACATGATACTTTTACTTTCTCCTACCTTGGTTTGCCTCTCACCCCAACCCTCCTCCCATGTGCTGCATGGAACCTGATCATTCAATGCTTTAAGCAACATGTCCTATCTTGGAAAAACAACCTTCTATCCACTGCTAGGAGGAATGCATTACTGAACGCAACCCTCACCCCTATCATCACATATCACCTCTTCTGTATTCCATTACCATCCACGATGCTCAGATCCATAGACAAAAGTCGTAGGACCTTTTTATGGGAACACCATGGCAAGAAACTGCACCTTGCCGATTGGGACACCATCTTACAGTCCCAAATTGGAGGGATGATGGGGAATCATTAACATCAAACTCCACAGTCTCTGTCTCATCCGCATGATCACTGCATCATTGTGCCATAGAGACAAAAAACTATGGACGAACATTTTCAATGTGATAAATATCTCATACACCAACCACCATGGTCCTTTGGAGCCCATAGAACTGCCTCACATCTATGGAAACATCTATCTCAGACGATCCATATCATTTCTAATACCATATGAATACCACCCCATTTATGGTCCAACACAAACTTCTGGATGGGCCATGGTGGAATAGACTCAAACTCATAAATCATCAGATGCCTGACAACAACATTACAACCTCCATCTCCAACTATGACACATGCCAGGCCCTCACTAAACTTGGGTCAAACATGAATGATGCTTTTAAGAACTTTCTTATGACAAGGACTGATATAGACACATATATGAACATCTTACACCAACTCAAAAACAACATCACTACACACGTCACATGGACATGGGGGGGTGTTACACTACCAAACAAGCATACATATTTTTCGCCTTCAGAGGATCCACCGGGAATTTTGATGGAGCTTCCACTTATGTGGAATTGCGTGCACCAACTAAAAATCCTAAAGATAGTAAGTCTTTAGGTTTAGCCTTGCATATACTAGATAGAGAACTCCACCCACGTATGCTAAGATACGTGGAAGTCTTATCGTAGTATAGTTAAGGGTCGAATCCTCAGGACAACGGTCTTGTTGCAAGCAACAAGATGGAAAATGTTAGAATTTCACTTAATCACTTACTAGTAGGCACTTAAATAGAAAGTTGGATTTTGTTGTTTTAAACTAAGAACATGAAAAGTAAGAAAGCAAGTAAAACTAAGTAATTAAACAATGATAAAAGTCACTAGGGTGTGATCGGTTTTCACCGCCACTACACATGGATCAACACATGCAAAGAAAAACATAACCTGCAAAAAGAGTTTAGTCAGTTAGTATCTTTGTAAGCTTAGTTTCCTTTCAGAGAACTAACTAAGAGAAATGCAGGAATGTTGCAACGCCAGCCATTCCCGAACAAATGGTCACCTACTTTGCATCATTCCCCTCGCAAAGTGTGTTCCTCGACTTACCAAGGTTGCACTTTCATACGTCAACTGATTCCATTTCATAGTATGAAAGTGCAACGAATGATAGTGAGTTTACTCCACTTCTTGAGATACACTCCTAGATACCGAAATAGATGCATGGTGGATACATGCACCAAGAACCAACATACAAATGAGTTTCGAATCTAATAGTACAAACGTAGACAATTAATACTAAAAGATAAAGGATAACACAAGTTGGAGATCAAGCAACATGCATTCATTAAACGTTTGATGTCGAACTGAAAAGATAAGAATTCTATATTACAAATTATGGATTACATTTACATGATGTGAAAACATGGGTAGCGGGGCTACTTCCCGCACCCTAGTGAAAGAAACTACTCGCTCATGACTAGGACAAAGAAGGAGGCAAGAAGAGAGAGAGAGTGCATCATCCCCATAAAGGAGAGAGGAAAGTCAACCCCTTGGAGAGAGAGAGACGATCCACCAGCTTCACAGGTTGCACGATGACGAGATCTCCCTCTTCCCACCATCTTTGGTGGAGAGAGAGAAAGCAGCTTCGAGATGGAGTATGGGTCTCAGACCGACAGCCCCAGGGCGGAGGATGGAAGTCGTAAGTGCTCTGGAGTGATTGAGGCAGCCTTTGGACGTATGAAAAACTCATCCCTTATTGAGGGCCCTTGGGGTCTTATTTATAGGCCTTAAGTGAAGTCCAAATGGTTTGGAGACCGTTTGGACCTCAAGACCGTTTGGACCTCAAGACCGTTTGGACCTTGAGACCGTTTGGACCTCAAGGCTGTTTGGACCTCAAGACCGTTTGGACCTCAAGACCATTTGGACCTCATGCGGTCTCGGGACCATTTGACTCCATGCGGTCTGGGGACCGTTTGACTCCATGCGGTCTCGGGACCGTTTGGCTTCATGCGGTCTGAGGACCGTTTGACTCCATGCGGTCTCAGGACCGGTTGACTCCATGCGGTCTCAGGATCGTTTGGCTTCATGCGGTCTGAGGACCGTTTGACTCCATGCGGTCTCGGGACCGTTTGACTCCATGCGGTCTCGGGACCGTTTGGCTTCATGTGGTCTGAGGACCGTTTGACTCCATGCGGTCTCGAGACCGTTTGAGTCCATGCGGTCTTGAGGCTAAGTTAGTCTTTTATGATCCTTTTTTTTGTGTTTTTCTGCATATATAAAAGGGAAAAGTTAGTCTGATAGTATATTTATAATAAGAGGGAAAATTTAGGGATTATGTATATATTTACTTTAGAAAGAGTATGGAAAACTAAAGAAAAAGACTAAGATAATCATCCAAAATTGGAGGTTATCACCCCCCCTAACTTAGAGTCTAGCTTGTCCTCAAGTTAGATAGAGCTAAGACATGTAATGGCGAGGCGATTTTATTTAGTTAAGATTTCCATACTCTTGCTTCAAATCTTAACCTGAGTTCTCCTAAGGTCATATCGAGTCTTATTGCGTGCCATGACTCTTTCAGGTTTCGAGAGTTGCTTGGGTCTCAGGTTCTTTCCGTATCTCGTAGCTTATATCGGGACCACCTTTATTTTGTGCATGTTGTTGACTCTAATCAGCTTTATACCTCTCTGAAAGACCTACTGGAAGCTAGAGAGGGTATGTGAGGTGTTGTCTATGCTTTTAGGATCTCACTACTGGGCACGACACATCTGCCTTTGTGAGGGCAGCTGAATGTACCGGCCGGGTGAGTCCTTTATAAGCCTTTCATATATTTAGATACCTTAGGATTTCACTACCGGGCACGACACATCTGCCTTTATGAGGGCAGATGAATGTGCCGGCCGGTGAGACCTTCATCGGTTCTTTATATAGATCCTTACTTATGGCACAACTCTCATAATTTTATCTCTGGCTTTTATTCGATAACTCGCAGGCTTGGGTTTTGGGGTTTTGTTTGGGATTTTTTTTGGCGGCCAAGCCTCTTTAATTTTGAAGAGAGGAAAGCTATTCTTAGAGTTTTTCAACATGCACTTATTTGGTTTGTGGTCCACTTGCAGAACTTCTTGATTTGGAAGTTGCCTGATGCCCCTCTCATCCTTGAGAGCCTGGCTTATTTCTGCCTTGATATTGACCTGTGGAGAGTAAGATAAAGAAGTAAAGCAAGAGCGTGAAAATCGGTAGTGGAGGGACATTATTAAATCGCCATTGAATGTCTAAGTGCTATTTACTTTTGGGGACTAACATGATTCTAAAGTTAATTGAGGATGATTCTACTCAAAAAGGGTTAATTAAAAAGAAAGTTAAAGGAAAAAGAAAAAAGAAAAAAAAATATGTACAAACGGAGAAAGGAGAAAATCGAGAAAGAGGGATTTAGAAAATGATACCTCACCCTTGTCTGATGTACCCCCCCCCCCCCAACTTATCACTCACTCTGTCCCCAGAGTGTCAAAGTGATAGGTTGAGAAGTACGATGACAAGGGCTTCAGGTTAAGTTAATTCTGAATTTATCCCTAGTGATTAAAGTAGATTTGCTGTGAATTGTCCTCGTAGAGCGTGGTAATCCACGTCAGTCATCTCTTCTACTAGTCTTTGGAGAACGATGATGGTGTACATCTGGTAGAGGACGTGGAAGCCACAGTCTTGTAATTCTCGGATTTGTTGGGGGCATTTGTGGCTGAAGGAGGGGCGATGAAAATGGTCTTTGTCGTAAGCCCTTGTATGCTGACTTAGAAGGGTGATTAATTTGTCAGCGCATTCCTTCGCTACTACTTTTGTTGGTGTCCTTGGTGTCATGACATAGTTCTTCTGTCGTGGGTTGTACTGGCTATCAGAACTGTTGTATATTGTAGTTGTTCCTTCTGGTAGGTTTGTTGCCAGGAGCATCTAGTGCTCATGATAAAGGAAGGGTAACCTGATGAACTTCGGCGTTGTGTGCTGTAGAAAGGAGATCATCGCTTCAGTTGTGCCAAAGTTCTTGAGCTTTAAAAGATCATCCTTCATGTATGGGGATGCCATGTATATAGTGGGGTTATTTTGGCTGAGTAAAAATTGATAAGCGGCCATTAGGCTGACGGAGAGGGATCCTTTAATCTGTAAAGTCTCTCGAAGCGTGTCTGCCATAACTAGAATGTCCCTAGACATGAATACGAGCTCATCCTTCTCGGCTGAGAGCCACGCCATAATGAGACGTAGTTCGATGTCAGAGAGACCTTTGCAAGTGCTGGGATCGAAGTCAGAAAAAGTTGGTTCTATGACAGACAAAGGATCAGTGTCTTTTTTACTTTGCTCTGCGGCTAAGGCCGATTCCTTTGGTTGTTCTAACTCTTTCAGAGTGTGGCGGAAAGGTCACCTCTGCGGGCGTTGGATAGCTGAAAAGAGATAATGAGGGACGTCATCTGGTGCCATTGTCGGGTCCTTAAAGAACCTTCTATCGTAGATGAGCTCCATGGCGTAACGCCCTCGCAAAGAGTGAAAATCTTCAGCAACGAGGTCAGTAAATGAGATTTCCTGGTTCAGAGCTTGGATGTGACGTATGGTGCATAAAGCGCAGTCCCCAGATCCCTCGGCAACTTGAACTTGAGGGTTTATTATTCGGAACCAAGGCTGACTCCAGTCTTGGCAGAGAGATGGGCGTGCAACCCAGATTAACTTTAGCAGCCGGAAGGGAATACATCTCGCTTCTCCTGCTGCGTCACCAACAAAGTTTATTATACCAGCGGGTAGCTCATCGCCGCAAAAGTTATAGACCTTGGCATCCCGAACTTCGGTATCGACAATCATAAATAGCCAATGGTCCGAGACTTGAAAGGGCACGGTAAGATAACGTGCCCGTTGTGCTAAACCAACACGCAGCCTCTCGATTGATTTTGCTTGTATGTCCTTGTATAAAAGGCCAATGGACAGAGCAGGGGAGGCGTTGAAAACCGACTGTTTCCTCTTAGGACTTCTGTATGTTTCTATACAGTTGGAGAGTAGGACATGGAAGATTTCCATTGGCATCGTGGACCGAGATCGCAGGATGGTGCGGAAGTCTTCTCGTGTCATCTTGTGCTTAGTTTTGGTATTATGATAGATAATGTCTTCCCCTGCCTTTGCGTCGTCCACAATAGTGTTCAGTATAAAAATGTCCTGAGCATCTAATGTGGAGATGGCCGCCATATCCAAGTCATGCATTTTGTGCGGTAAAGGTGGTGGCGGGGGAAGCTCCTGCGGAAGTGGAGAAGCAGGTTGTTCCAGGACTTCTGCATAGTTGTGCAGATCGTCATTTGAATTGGAGGCAGAGTTGAGTTTTTCATCAGTATCTAAACTCACTCGCTCTGCCTCGTCCTGGTCATTGGGGGAGGGCACAAATGTGCCAGGTGCGGAGAAAAGTGGGGCGGTAGTTGTGGGTGGGCTGACACTGGTTCCTAATATACATTAGTGGAACTCAGCAAAAGCCGCGTCTTTAGCGGCCTCCCCGATTGACCCCAGAGCGGAATAATCAATGAATTGGTCCCCATATGACATGTTAACATTATCATTGTGTGGGGACTTGGGGTGATGTTCACCGTCATGGTGACCTTTGTTAGAACCTTTGTGAGAAGGTTCGGCTGTATTGCCTGGGTCCTCTCCGTAAGCAGATTTGTCACCTGAGGAGGTGGTATCATTGTTCGAGTGAGCTGATGAGTTGGAGTCTTCTTCTTCTTCATCACTATCGCCATCCTTGTCGGCCTCTACCTTGTTTGTTGGCTTTGTACTTGCGGTCTTTTTGCACCGCCGATGGGTGGCTTGCAACTCATCAAAAGCCACTTGCAGATGCTCGTGTGTTTCGAGAAGTGCGTCATGGGATTCTTTGAGGTCATTATATCAGCCCTCGATGGAGAGGAGACGTGCTGTTAGATCTGTAACTTGAGCACACAGCTGCTGGATGTCATTATTAGTTGACTCCTCTTGGCGATTATGTAGCTGTGTGAGGGTGCTGCTGATGGTGTCCAAGCACGTGCTCAGAACTGCTTGTTGTTGCTGGAGCTCGCAGAGAGTCTCAGGAAGAGGTTGAGTCTGTGTAGAGATCTCATCGACTTGCTTTGTCGTCACTTCTTGCTGGCACTTCACTCCAGGGACCAGTTCCAGAAAGTTATTGTAGTGGTGGTTGATGTGCTCAACTTGCGTAGCCACCTCATCTTGTCGTTGCTGAAACCCTTGGAGGATGTTGGGTAAGGCTCAGTTTTGCTCGTCGATCGTGGCCACCTGTTTCGATATTCCTTGCACATAAGAAAAAATAGAATGTAAAATGTTAGAAGGATCGGTGAGGAGGTTTCGGACGGCGTCGAATTGACGGCCGAATTCCTCACTGATATTTGCAAAAGGGACCCCAGAAGCATAAGGGTGGGGTGGCTATGGTCTATGTGGGAGGGTGGTAGTGCCTTGCGAAAGAGACATTGATGATGCCCCGAGCTGCGTGGTGACTATGGATGGAGTCACCAACGGTATCGGGGTGGTGGTGGATGTGAAGGGTGGTGGTATCTCAGGTGAAAGTGGTGGGAGTGATAGAGATGGGGTAGAGACTGTGGAGGGGAATGGGAAAGTGGTAAAGTCGGGCATAGGGGTGGAGAGGGGAGAACCCTAAGGGAAAAGGGGTGAAGAAGAGGATGTGAATGGTTGAGTGGAGGTGGTGAAGAAAGGAAGAGTGGTGGATGTTGGAAAGGTGGAGGGTGGAGAGGTGGTGGCGGTTAGCTGATCATGTAGACTCTTAATGAAAGAGTCGATTGATGAGGTGGTTATGTTTTCTTCATGGAGGGTGTCGGCCTCTGGATTTGGCCTTGATGTTGGTGTCCCCGACAGCTATTGGGCCTTCAACTGCCTTCTGGAAGGTCGTTTGACATGTATTTTTGATGGTCGAGCTGTCGGGGCTGTGATACTTAGCTTCGTCTGTCCCGCAGTTGTTTTCTTTTCGGCTGCTTTAACCGAAGCTAAGAGTTGTGAAAGCTCCTTGTCAGAGAAGAGGAGCTTGTCTGTGTCATAGTTTGTGAGTTCTAGAAGCGGGAGGAGTGTTCTTGATGACTTGACCATAGGGTAGAAGACATAATGTAGTTTCCCATCCTTTTCCTTGATGATGAAGGAGTTCTTCAAAATTTGTTCATTGGTAAGGATGTCGCCCTTTAGTTGCATGCAATGAGGTAGGGGTCTGTCCATCTTGAGGTATTTTATAATGGATGTGACATGACCCCCCATGCAGATTTCCTTCCCCAGGGCGAAAGCTGATAATTTCTGGATCATTTGTCGTCCAATATTAACTGGCTTTTCGTTAAGAATGGACCAGAGAACACAGAGATCCGAGATTGTAACGTTCCCCCCTTCTATCCTGGGGAAGAGTGCGCCAGTAAGAATTTTGTGTAGGGTGCGCACAAAACCATAATGTATGTTCGATGCTTTGTGTAACGACCCCGCCTCCCGGTAACCCCCAATTAAGGGAGACCGAAAGGCCGGTGCCGTTATCCAATTAACATGATCAAAGGTTCGACAAATAATCAATAACAATTATGAAATTCTACTAACTAACTGTAATTTGGTATAAAATTAAAACTTTGCTTACCTTTGAAAACTTGGAAATCTATCTATCCAGAGCTTGAATTATTCTATATAATCCTCCTTGCACTTTATTTCTCATTTCCACAATGTGTCATTTTACTGTTTGTTCTTTCAATTGTTGTTCCTAAAACTCCGACAAATAAAACGTCGGTCAGTATATCGAAATATACTGGTATGTGGGAACAATCAAAATCTTGCAAATATGCCTAACAATTTAATATTCACAATCAAATTAATTAACAAGCCAATTTACACTTTTCATTATGACATCCTCCACCACTTTTGCCCTAACCCTGGCATACCCACCTTAGGGTGCCCTTTGCCAATGACTTAAGGCCACCTTCTCAATCCCGAGCTTGGTGCCTGGGGGTCACCCCTCATGGTGCCCACTAGTCATGCAATATCATAGGCCACCTTCTCATTCCCGATCTTAGTGCCTGGGGTCATCACTCAAGGTGTCCATTGGTCTACCCATCTGGGCCTGACCTTTGGCATCATCCATCAGGGTGGCATGTAGGTGCGAGAATACATACTCTTATTTTTAATGTGATAATAATAGTGACTTTATGATTTGCAAGTATGAACATCCAACAGTTAATTTGCATTCAATGCGATTAACCATTAGGAAATCTACGGGAAACTAAGGCAGTTATTCATAATTAACCACATACCTGATCCAGAGCAACTTGATTGTCCAAGCAATAAGGATAAAGAATAACTCAACAAGCAATCAACAATATCCTGAAATTAATGCATGCGATCCAAGTGTTATAGTTTATCCAAAACATTCTAAAGCTAGATTTGGATTCCATCTTAGGCTTTTTAGGCCACTTTAGGGTTTTATTAGGGTTTTAGCCTCCATAATACTTTTATCACATTTAATGCCCTCTTATATCACAAAACCTAATTTCAACATCATAGGTACAGTTAAAGTCCATTATTTCTCTTCTATACTAAAACTACCATCTTTATCTCTTTTAAGTTACTTCAAGATCATTAGACTCAATTACCACCTTTAGTTTCCTTCGAATTGGTAACTCATACTTCATCATGATTTAATTCATAAGTGTATTCCATTTAGTATTAATTCCCCCTTTATCAATTAGAAAACCCTAATCACCACCTTGAAGGTATTTTATTATGAAAACCCACTTCTACAATTATCTTTTCGGATTTAACCCATTAAAACCCATATTTTCTCCAATTAGGGTTTCTAACCCTAAAACAAGCAATTCATTATTTAATATTGGGTTCAAATCTTACTTTGCCTCTTAATAGGTTATTATAACCCAAAATAACCTAAATAAAACATTAAATCTGATTTCCAATCATAATTAGGGTTTTATCATGATTTAATGCATAAACATGGGTAACTTAATAGACTTTTAGAATTATGATCATATTTAGACTATAAAACTATTTTTACTGGATTCCTCTCATTCTCCTGATCAATTTTCATATACAACATGCTTTAATCCGAGTTTCCAATTTCTTGTTATGATTTTTCTAAACAATTTACCTCTGGACCAGTAGTAGATCGCCACGTCATCCCTTCGACCTCTTTCTTTTCTACGCGCATGGCTTGCTTGACTAGTATCACGGCCAAGGTGATATTACGCTTTTGTCCATGCCACTCTGACTTGAGGGTCACACGTGCCTGGGGGCAAGGAGGCAATTCCCTACTACTCATTTTCTTCCTCCAGCGCACCCCTTGCTCGTGAGACAGCTAGACAAGCTCTGTCTTCGGTCAACTAAGGTGTTGACCCTGTGATCCATTGCGTCGGAGAGACAGGAACTAGTACTGGTGCCTCTGTGATGCTCAGATGAACTTGTCTGAGGGTTCGAGCAGCACCAAGAGACACGAGAAGGGGGCCGATTCCAGGCATGTTCGTCGGCGGAGGACAGGGGAAACTGGCGCCTGAGTGGCGATGAACCAAAATAAATTAGATGAGTAAAAGGGCTCTCGCGGTCAAGGTTAATTCGTCTATGGCCTTTTATAGGCAGAGGGGCGAGACTAGGGGTGTTTCCATCACCCCCCCCAAGTCCTAACGGGATAGGGAATTGGGCGTTTTCCAAATATGTCACGAAACTCAACAAATTAAGGCTCGTTGGGTCCGTCTGACTCTCCCAAAACTAGTGGAGAAGGAAACGAGGAGAACCGTGAAGAGAGGAGAGAGAACGAGAAGTTAGTTCTTGACCAGCGTATACCCCTTTCCCGAACTGGCTCAGGGTAGGAGATGACATGGAAACCGTTGATCTGTGATCGAACTTTCTACATCCAAAGCGAATATTACAGGGCCTGGTCCCTATTTCCAAAATCGTGTGACATCTAATAGATACTATGTTATTTCCTTTCCACTTTAGGAAATATTGTAAAAGCTATAACTCCCAAACAAAATATCCAATTAATCTCAAATTTGGAGGAAAAGTCCATAATGATTTCATCTACCTCTCTACCAAAATTGGGCGCATTATCTCAAAGGAAACGTTCCTTTTCTTTAAATGCATGATATCTCTTAATTATACATATTTTCACCTATTTTCTCTTTCCTTTGCTATTAAATTATAATTTTGAGTTCCTTGAACCTCAAGGAACCTTAATGGCTCGAAATCCCATCTTGGGAATATTTATTTAGCCTCTTTCTTTATCTTTCATCCTTTTTCTTATTATCTTACTTATTTCTCATTAAAATATCTCTTTTTGAAGATTTCTCTTTATTTCTCTTTTATTTTCCTCATTAGTATTCCTTTTATCATTAGGAATCCTTGGAATATGAAATTCCACCAAGGATAACTCAATTATACCTCTTTTCACTTATTTTCCACATTTTACCATTATTTTCAATTTCTTTCTTTATAAAAAAATACTTAATTGATCTTTTCTTTTCTTATTGCATTTTGCTTGCAACTTTGGACTCTTTGGAATCCAAGGAACCCAAGAGGCACAGAATCCATCTTTGGATTAAGCTCTTTTGCTTTCTAGAGGTTTCCACACATCTCTTTTCTCCAAAAACTCAATTATTCATTAATTAATTGAATTTCCTTGTTATTGGGCCCAATAGCCAATAAAGCCCACAAATCAAACAACAAGGCTATTTTAAACGAAACCCATTTATTCACCAAAAATTATATCATTATTTGTCCAAATATCTTTAATATGAGAAATTACATTTCTCACCGAAGGAACCCAAAATTTGGGGTTGTAACATCCTTCCCCTCTTATGAGAATTTTGCCCTCAAAATTCCATCAAGAAAGCAAACAAACAGGATAAGTCTTCTTATGTCCATCAGGGCTCCCATGTGGCTTCACCCTTTCCATGGTGTTTCCCAAGAACCTTCATTATCTCATTTTCTTCCATCTGAGTTCTTTCTTACCTTGGCATATCGTACCCTCATAGGTGACTCAGGACTTTTCAGCCTTTCAAAAGCTGAATAGGTTCAGGGCACAACACCTGGCTTGGGTACCTCACATAGTGCTCTAGATGGGACTCATGAACACATCATTTTATCCTGGGGTAAGGTTAAACACAACCATCTCCACCAATCCATCTCTAATGGACCCATATATCGGGGACTCAGCTTTCTCAACTGTAGCTTAGAGGGGTCGGATTTTCACATCACATATTCTCCCATAATGAACTGCATATTAGTCTGCTTTGCATCAGCTCGTGACTCATGTCACCACTGGGCTCTCTCTCTCAGCCATTACATGATCAAAGCGACTTCATCTGCACCCATTTGTGGTTCTTTTCTGACCTTCGTGGGGCCTCCTTCACCAACATCATCATAATGAAGTGGTGACCGACACAACCTCCCTATAGAACTTATTGCATCCCGATAAAGGCCATGGTGGTTAACATCACATCTTAAGATCTGTCTCTATGTATCACCCTAAATGAGCACACATGCTCTCATCAGATCATACTGTCCATTAGTATGGGATGATAAACTGTACTATCATCGAGTTCTTCATGTATCCACTCCCACTTCATGGAAGTGAACCTCGGTCATACCCAAGAACTTTTGAACTCGCATCATGGTGTAGTTGAACCACCTCTTTTCATATGTAGTTCAACCAGATCTGTCCCTTGACAGAACTCTTCCTTTCTCATGTCATCTAGGTAAGGCGATCTACCATAACCCATATTGTATCTTGACCTTCTTGGTCAAGGAGAGACTCACAACATCCATAATGATGAACTCCCATTCCCTCTCGGGAACTCTTTATACTTTATATCCATGCACTGGGTTAATGGTGTTTGTCCTTCACTTCCTGGCTTGCATGGCCACATGCTACATGCAACTTTGTTTTAAGCATCCAGAATGCTACCATCACTTACTACCTTTGTAGTACCAAGGTATATCATGACCTCATGTATTGTTATGATTCCTTCAAGCTTGATACCTCAGAAACCCTAAACCACTCTCAAAAGGGTTTTATTACCTTCCTATCCAAAGAAGTGTATCTGAGGTTCTATCACCATCCTTTTACCACATCAAGGACTAAACTGGCTACCCAAACAACCATTACCTTGTTCAACATATCTTATTACATCCGAGTGTTAGCCAAAACACATCTTCTTTCCAAACTTAGGGTTAGCCAAACAACCTCAACTTCTTCTAGCTTCCAGCTAAACTAGGCAGCTATATCTCAACCAGAGTATTCATTACCCCTTCTTATCCTTAGGTGTTAAGTAATGTTGAAGACATACACCTCCACCTATTCTACTTATCATCTCATCTCAAACTCTAAGTTTGTCTTCATCAAGAAACTCTGATCTCATCCTCAGGGTGATCAAACTCAACCTTGGTTAACTTGTAAATTCCACACAGCTCCTGATAAAACATCCTCATAAGCTGACTACACTACTCTCTCTTAATGTTTGTAAACCATCCATGTATCATTCACTCTACCAAGGTATGTTATCATCTCTGTCCTCATACCTTGTAGCTACGTTCCAACTTACATCATCTTTATCCTTGGTGTAAGGCATGCGTGCTGTCCTATCTCTCACTCCCATAACAAGAAGAAATAAGCATTTGGTTGCAGTCCAAATACAGAGTTCTTCCTGTTCCAAGAGTAGAGATGGTACAACCCACCTCGCCAGTACACTTTCAAATCTAAGTTGAAACGTGCCACATATGTCTCTACATCACAACCATCATGATATCAAAATTACTACCATGGAAAACTGGTCTCGAACTTACTTGATCCAAGCACAATCCTTAGTCATCTCCTCTAGGTCTATAGGGTGCCAGTACTTTTGGGGTCATCCCTTTTCCCTTATGCATCTGGAGAGTGCCCTACTCATCTGTCCTTTGGGTCCCATGAGTCCATGAAGGTGATCAATCTCCTAACCCATGGCCCTCAGACAATGATAGTTGTTACCTCCCAACCCTATGGTCACGTGCAACTAGGGAATTAGGCAACTCCTTCTTCCATCGGTCTTATCCCTACCTGACCCTAGGATAGACTTAGGATTCTATTATTGTACATGTCCAACATAGAACATTACCCAAACATCCATCATCTCTCTTCTTGCATTCATGGGATGACTTTCATCCTTTCATAAGGGTCATGGAGACCTGCCTACCTTGGTCGAGCCCCATACCAGTTACCTCCATGGTAACACATCCACATGCACATAGAGATGGTTATCTATGGGTCTATAGGTTCATTATCATGCCATGTACTCTTCACTTAGCTTCTCAAGATCCTATTAAACCTCCTTAGGTTACCTCAAAACCAACCAAACTGGTAAACTTCCTACCAAAGGGTCGCTCTCCCAGGATGGGAGGAAACTACACCTTTATAACAAAGGTCACAACCATTCTTAGGGTTTACATCCATATGAGCATGCTTAAACCAACAACTACTAAGGCACAAGCGTACCTACAAAACCATGCTAGGTTGCACTTGTTCTCATCCTCAGCATTACATCAACTTAGTTGTGAGGGGTTCATCAAACATACCCTTAACGTAAGGGATTTCCTTTACCTCTACACATGAGGAGTACCATGCTCGAAACTATAGAGACTCAAATCTCATCATGAGCATCAGATACACTACTTCCCCTCTTAGGCCTAGGAATCCTAGGTTCACTTTTGGTTATCCAACTACATGCTCAACCTCTTAACCATGAATCAAGCATGTCCAAGGTATGTCATGTACTTCCATTATCTTTCTACTCGAGCAACGCTTCGGAGTTGAGTCCTCTTCCAGGGCAACCAACTAGGTATAAAGCCTCACAACTGGTTACTTAAACCTCCTCAGGGTCTAAAGCACTTTTTATCTCATCCAATAGGTAACCACTTACACCATGGGTACTAGAAGCATCGTCCTCTTTCTAGGGTTTGGTTCCTCTAAAGGAAACCAAGATATCATCGGCCTCTAAGAATCAAGCATAAGGCAACCACTATCATCCACATAGGTCACATCATCCTTAACTCCCCCACTGTTCCTCAAGTTTCGGGGTTTTAGACTTCCAACCTCCTTGTTGGGGTCCTTCCTCTCTCTCTAGAGATAAAACCACCTCCAACCATACCTACTAGAGGTCCCTTCTCCATGAAGGCTCATGTTCTCAAGTAAACCCCTATGTGGTTGAAGCCTATGCTCAACTCATGTTTGGCTCAAGATTAGTCATATCTCTTTATGTTTATCTCATCATGCCCTTCTGGCCAGAGTTTCAACCTACTACCGTACCACTGATGTATTCTGGGTGCATGCTATACCCTACTTGCACAATCCCATAGGGTAACTATAGGTTCTCCTCTGACCTCATCCATGAAGGAGCTATCCTTCGCTATGGCATGCACGACCCTCTCCAGGGTTGGGTCACCAAAGGTACTAGGTCATCTACCCTCTCATGGCTCGTGTGGCAAACTAAAGGCATATCTATCCAAACACTCAGTCTACCATGACATCTAACTCATCATGTCATCTCTCTCTCCCTCTAAACTTCACTTAGGGTTAGGGTTAACATCATCCTCAAATGATGTGCTAGGTCTCTACTTTTAATGAAGGTCTCTACCTCCAAGACTAATCCTCTCTACTCATCCTCCAGACAAGGAGGTCTATCCTCAGGTCTCTCCTGAGGGAAAAGACAACTTGTGTCATAAGACCTAAGCATGTATCTATTCTTTAGTTTGCGCTTAATCTATTAAGCTTATGTCCATGACATCTTATTTACATGCTTTTCATTAATTTGGTGGAGGATTCCTTATCTTTACCCATACCTCAAGAGGGTGAGAAGAAGAGAGAAAACCCTAATCCTTAAGGTCCTTAATAGAATTTGAGTTGAGAAGGGATGAACAAGATGAGAGAGTCCTAAAGGTATCTTATTTCGAGTCATACCCTAAGACATCGGCCAGGCAGTCACACAATCCGGGAGTCCTCATATTCTGACTAGCGGTGAGGAGGAAAATATTTCCAGCCCCTGTACGTGATCCTTTTCTAGACACCTCAATCTTTCATAAAATCCTCTAATAACTCCCTTGGGTTCTACGGTGTTTGTAAAATTTTATAATTATTAATGATTAGATGAAGAACCTACGCTCTGATACCAATTGTAACGACCCCGCCTCCCGGTAACCCCCAATTAAGGGAGACTGAAAGGTCAGTGCCGTTATCCAATTAACATGATCAAAGGTTCGACAAATAATCAATAACAATTATGAAATTCTACTAACTAACTGGAATTTGGTATAAATTAAAACTTTGCTTACCTTTGAAAACTTGGAAATCTATCTATCCAGAGCTTGAATTATTCTATCTAATCCTCCTTGCACTTTATTTCTCATTTCCACAATGTGTCATTTTACTGTTTGTTCTTTCAATTGTTGTTCCTAAAACGCCGACAAAAAAAACATCGGTCAGTATATCGAAATATACTGGTATGTGGGAACAATCAAAATCTTGCAAATATGGCTAACAATTTAATATTCACAATCAAATTAATTAACAAGCCAATTTACACTTTTCAGTATGACATCCTCCACCGCTTTTTTCCCTAACCCTGGCATACCCACCTTAGGGTGCCCTTTGCCAATGACTTAAGGCCACCTTCTCAATCCCGAGCTTGGTGCCTGGGGGTCACCCCTCATGGTGCCCACTAGTCATGCAATATCATAGGCCACCTTCTCATTCCCGAGCTTGGTGCCTGGGGTCACCACTCAAGGTGTCCATTGGTCTACCCATCTGGGCCTGACCTTTGGCATCATCCATCAGGGTGGCATGTAGGTGCGAGAATACATACTCTTATTTTTAATGTGATAATCATAGTGACTTTATGATTTGCAAGTATGAACATCCAACAGTTAATTTTCATTCAATGCGATTAACCATCCGGAAAATCCGCGGGAAACTAAGGCGGTTATTCATAATTAACCACATACCTGATCCAGAGCAACTTGATTGTCCAAGCAATAAGGATAAAGAATAAATCAACAAGCAATCAACAATATCCTGAAATTAATGCATGCGATCCAAGTGTTATAGTTTATCCAAAACATTCTAAAGCTAGATTTGGATTCCATCTTAGACTTTTTAGGCCACTTTAGGGTTATATTAGGGTTTTATCCTCCATAATACTTTTATCACATTTAATGCCCTCTTATATCACAAACCCTAATTTCAACATCATAGGTACAGTTAAAGTCCATTATTTCTCTTCTATACTAAAACTACCATCTTTATCTCTTTTAAGTTACTTCAAGATCATTAGACTCAATTACCACCTTTAGTTTCCTTCGAAGTGGTAACTCATACTTCATCATGATTTAATTCATAAGTGTATTCCATTTAGTATTAATTCCCCCTTTATCCATTAGAAAACCCTAATCACCACCTTGAAGGTATTTTATTATGAAAACCCAGTTCTATAATTATCTTTTCAGATTTAACCCATTAAAACCCATATTTTCTCCAATTAGGGTTTCTAACCCTAAAACAAGCAATTAATTATTTAATATTGGGTTCAAATCTTACTTTGCCTCTTAACAGGTTATTATAACCCAAAATAACCTAAATAAAACATTAAATCCGATTTCCAATCATAATTAGGGTTTTATCATGATTTAATGCATAAACATGGGTAACTTAATAGACTTTTAGAATTATGATCATATTTAGACTATAAAACTGTTTTTACTGGATTCCTCTCATTCTCCTGATCAATTTTCATATACAACATGCTTTAATCCGAGTTTCCAATTTCTTGTTATGATTTTTCTAAACAATTTACCTCTGGACCAGTAGTAGATCGCCATGTCATCCCTTCGGCCTCTTTCTTTTCTACGCGCACGGCTTGCTTGACTAGTATCACGGCCAAGGTGATATTACTCTTTTGTCCATGCCACTCTGACTTGAGGGTCACACGCGCCTGGGGGCAAGGAGGCAATTCCCTCCTACTCATCTTCTTCCTCCAGCGCACCCCTCGCTCGCGAGACAGCCAGACAAGCTCTGTCTTCAGTCAACTAAGGTGTTGACCCTGTGATCCATTGCGCCGGAGAGACAAGAACTAGTACTGGTGCCTCCGTGATGCTCAGACGAACTTGTCTGAGGGTTCGAGCAGCACCAAGAGACACGAGAAGGGGGCCGATTCCAGGCATGTTCGTCGGCGGAGGACAGGGGAAACTGGCGCCTGAGTGGCGATGAACCAGAAGAAATTAGATGAGTAAAAGGGCTCTCACGGTCAAGGTTAATTCCTCTATGGACTTTTATAGGCAGAGGGGCGAGACTAGGGGTGTTTCCATCATCCCCCAAGTCCTAACGGGATAGGGAATTGGGCGTTTTCCAAATATGTCGTGAAACTCAACAAATTAAGGCTCGTTGGGTCCGTCTGACTCTCCCAAAACTAGTGGAGAAGGAAACGAGGAGAACCGTGGAGAGAGGAGAGAGAACGAGAAGTTAGTTCTTAACCAACGTATACCCCTTTCCCGAACTGGCTTGGGGTAGGAGATGACATGGAAACTGTTGATCTGTGATCGAACTGTCTACATCCAAAGCGAATATTACAGGGCCTGGTCCCTATTTCCAAAATCGTGTGACATCTAACAGATACTATGTTATTTCCTTTCCACTTTAGGAAATATTGTAAAAGCTATAACTCCCAAACAAAATATCCAATTAATCTCAAATTTGGAGGGAAAGTCCATAATGATTTCATCTACCTCTCTACTAAAATTGGGCACATTATCTCAAAGGAAACGTTCCTTTTCTTTAAATGCATGATATCTCTTAATTATACATATTTTTCACCTATTTTCTCTTTCCTTTGCTATTAAATTATAATTTTGAGTGGCTCAAAATCCCATCTTGGGAATATTTCTTTAGCCTCTTTCTTTATCTTTCATCCTTTTTCTTATTATCTTACTTATTTCTCATTAAAATATCTCTTTTTGAAGATTTCTCTTTATTTCTCTTTTATTTTCCTCATTAGTATTCCTTTTATCATTAGGAATCCTTGGAATATGAAATTCCACCAAGGATAACTCAATTATACCTATTTTCACTTATTTTCCACATTTTACCATTATTTTCAATTTCTTTCTTTATAAAGAAATACTTAATTGATCTTTTCTTTTCTTATTGCATTTTCCTTGCAACTTTGGACTCTTTGGAATCCAAGGAACCCAAGAGGCACGAAATCCATCTTTGGATTAAGCTCTTTTGCTTTCTAGAGGTTTCCACACATCTCTTTTCTCCAAAAACTCAATTATTCATTAATTAATTGAATTTCTTTGTTATTGGTCCCAATAGCCAATAAAGCCCGCAAATCAAACAACAAGGCTATTTTAAACGAAACCCATTTATTCACCACAAATTATATCATTATTTGTCCAAATATCTTTAATATGAGAAATTACATTTCTCACCGAAGGAACCCAAAATTTGGGTTGTAACATCCTTCCCCTCTTATGAGAATTTTCCCCTCAAAATTCCATCAAGCAAGCAAACAAACAGGATAAGTCTTCTTATGTCCATCATGGCTCCCATGTGGCTTCACCCTTTACATGGTGTTTCCCAAGAACCTTCATTATCTCATTTTCTTCCATCTGAGTTCTTTCTTACCTTGGCATACCATACCCTCATAGGTGACTCAGGACTTTTCAGCCTTTCAAGAGCTGAATAGGTTCAGGGCACAACACCTGGCTTGGGTACCTCACATAGTGCTCTAGATGGGACTCATGCAACACATCATTTTATCCTAGGGTAAGGTTAAACACAACCATCTCCGCCAATCCATCTCTAATGGACCCATATATCGGGGACTCAACTTTCTCAACTGTAGCTTAGAGGGGTCGGATTTTCACATCACATATTCTCCCATAATGAACTGCATATTAGTCTGCTTTGCATCAGCTCGTGACTCATGTCACCACTGGGCTCTCTCTCTCAGCCATTGCACGATCAAAGCGACTTCATCTGCACCCATTTGTGGTTCTTTTCTGACCTTCGTGGGGCCTCCTTCACCAACATCATCATAATGAAGTGGTGACCGACACAACCTCCCTATAGAACTTCTTGCATCCCGATAAAGGCCATGTTGGTTAACATCACATCTTAAGAACTGTCTCTATGTATCACCCTAAATGAGAACACATGCTCTCATCAAATCATACTGTCCATTAGTATGGGGTGATAAACTTTACTATCATCGAGTTCTTCATGTATCCACTCCCACTTCATGGAAGTGAACCTTGGTCATACCCAAGAACTTTTTAACTCGCATCATGGTGTAGTTGAACCACCTCTTTTCATATGTAGTTCAACTAGATCTGTCCCTTGACAGAACTCTTCCTTTCTCATGTCATCTAGGTAAGGCGATCTACCATAACCAATATTGTATCTTGACCTTCTTGGTCTAGGAGAGACTCACAAAATCCATAATGATGAACTCCCATTCCCTCTCGGGAACTCTTTATACTTTATATCCATGCACTGGGTTAATGGTGATTGTCCTTCACTTCCTGGCTTGCATGGCCACATGCTACATGCAACTTTGTTTTAAGCATCCAGAATGCTACCATCACTTACTACCTTTGTAGTACCAAGGTATATCATGACCTCCTGTATTGTTATGATTCCTTCAAGCTTGATACCTCGGAAACCCTAAACCACTCTCAAAAGGGTTTTATTACCTTCCTATCCAAAGAAGTGTATTTGAGGTTCTATCACCATCCTTTTACCACATCAGGGACTAAACTGGCTACCCAAACAACCATTAACTTGTTCAACATATCTTATTACATCCGAGTGTTAGCCAAAACACATCTTATTTCCAAACTTAGGGTTAGCCAAACAACCTCAACTTCTTCTAGCTTCCAGCTAAACTAGGAAGCTATATCTCAACCAGAGTATTCATTACCCCTTCTTATCCTTAGGTGTTAAGTAATGTTGAAGACATACACCTCCACCTATTCTACTTATCATCTCATCTCAAACTCTAAGTTTGTCTTCATCAAGAAACTCTGATCTCATCCTCAGGGTGATCAAACTCAACCTTGGTTAACTTGTAAATTCCACACAGCTCCTGATAAAACATCCTCATAAGCTGACTGCACTACTCTCTCTCAATGTTTGTAAACCATTGATGGAGTTTTGCAACGCCACTAAAATTCCTAGAGATGATGAATCCCTAAGTTTAGCCTTGCTAGTACTATGGTAAGAACTCCACCCACGTGTTCTAAGACACGCGGAAGTCTTATCGTAGTATAGTTAAGGGTCGAATCCTCGGGACAACGGTCTTGATGAAATCAAGATGGAAAACATTTTTAGTTGAACTTAACTACTTAACAGTTGATATTTAGATCGAAAGTTTGATTTGGTTTTAAACTAAGTGCAAGGAAAGTAAAGTAAGAAAGTAGAGATTAAGGTTGTAAACAATGATTAAAAGCCACTAGGATGTTATCGGGTTTCACACCACTACACATGGATCAAGACATGCAACATAATAAAACAACCTGCAAAGAGAGTCAAATCAGTTAGTATCTTGTAGTCCTAGCTTCCTTTCAGATAACTAGGTACGAGAAGTGTGGAGTATTGCAACGCCAGCCATACCATAATGAATGGTCACATGCTTTGCATTACTCCTTCATGAAATGTGTTCCTCGGCCTTACCAAGATTGCACTTCCATACGTCAACTGATTCCATTTCATAGTATGAAAGTGCAATGATGGGGGTGAGTTTACTCCACTCATGAAAGCACTCCTAGATACCGAAACAGACATATGGTGACTACATACATCTAAGACCAACATTCAATCGATATTCGGATCTAAGGGTATAAACATAGACAATTCATACCAAAAGATAATAAGTAACACAAGTTGATGATCAGGCAACTAGCATTCATTAAATGATTGATGTTGAACTGAAAAGAAGAGTATCTCTATTACAAATTATTGAATTACATTGCATGAAATGAAAACATGGGTAGCGGGGCTACTCCCCGCACCCTAGTGAATGAAACTACTCACTCATGTCAAGGACAAAGAAGGAGGCGAGAAGAGAGAGAAAGAACATCATCTCCACGGAGGAGGGAAAGTTGAACCCTTGGTGAAGAGAGCAACGATCTTCGCACTTCGTGGTTGACTTGATGAAGGATCTTCTCTTCCCACCTTCTTTGCTGTTGAGAGGAGAGAGAAGATAACTTGGTGATGGAACACGGATCTCAAACTGGCAGCCTTGGGACAGTGGATGGAAGACAAAAGTGCTCTGGAGCTAGAGAGGCAGCCTCTGGGCGTCTGAGAAATCGATCCCTTTGAAGTGACCCTTGAGGTCCTATTTACAGGCTCAAGTTGAGCCCAAACGGTCTAGAGACCGTTTGGCCTCTCGCGGTCTTGGGACCGTGAGACCTTCTCGCGATCTTGGGACCGCGAGGCCTTATCGCGGTCTTGGGATCGTGAGGCCTTCTCGCGGTCTTGGGACCGTGAGGTCTCCTCGCGGTCTTGGGATCATGAGGCCTTCTCACGGTCTTGGGACTGTGAGGCCTTCTCGCGGTCTTAGGACCGTGAGGCCTTCTCGCGGTCTTGGGACCGTGAGGTCTCCTCGCGGTCTTGGGACCGTGGGGTCTTCTCACGGTCTTGGGACCGTGAGGTCTTCTCGCAGTCTTGGGACCGTGAGGGGTCTCCTCGTGGTCTTGGGACCGTGAGGGGTCTCCTCGCGGTCTTGGGACCGTGAGGTCTTCTCGCGGTCTTGGGGCCGTGAGGGGTCTTTGTAATTTTTTTTGTGTTTTCTGAAATGAAAAAATAAGAAAAGTTAGTTTATTGGTGTATCTGCAATAAAGTAAAAAAGTTTAATGATTCTATCTAGTTTATCTAAGAAAGAGTATGGAAAATTAAAGATAACTAATAAAATAACGTCACAAAATGGGAGGTTATCACCCCCCCTAACTTAGAGTCTAGCTTGTCCTCAAGTTAGATAGAGCTAAGGCATGTAATGGCGAGGCAATTTTATTTAATTAGGGTTTCCATACTCTTGCTTCAATTCTAGGTCAGAGATCTACCGAGGTCTTATCAGGGCTTCTGCTTACACTAACTCTTTCGAGTATCAAAAGTTGCATGGATCTCAGGTTTCTTTTATATCGTGAATCTCGCATTGGGACCACCTTTCTTTTTATGTGCATGTCATCGACTCTAATCAGTTTTATACTTCTTTAGAGAAACCTACTGGTAGCTAGAGTGGGTATGAGGGCTGGCTTAAAAGGCTTATTGTGTAGCTCCCCCTTTAAGTGGGGAAGGGCTTGTCTATGCTTTTTAGAGACTCACTACCGGGAACGACACATCTGCCTTCATGAGGGAAGCTAAATGTACCGGCCGGGTGAGCTCTTTTATCAGCCTTTTCATATATTAGGAAACCTTAGGATCTCTTTACCGGGCACGACACATCTGCCTTCATGAGGGCAGATATATGTACCGGCCGGGTGAGATCTGTGTTGGCTATTCATATAGGTCCTTATGCGTGGCACAACTCTCATGCTTTTTTATTCAACACTCTGGCTTTTATTCGAAACTCGCAGGCTTAGGAAGTGGGTTTTGTGGTTTTTGATTGGGCGGCCAAGCCTCTTTATTGAAAGAAGAAAATCATTCTTAGGGTTCCTGACATGCACTTATTTTTAATTGGTGGTCCACTCATGAGATTTCTTGATTTTGGATTTCCCTGATTTCCCTCTTGACTTTGAGAGTTTTTGGTTCATTTTGGCCCTGAAGTTGACCTGTGAAGAGTCTGAGATAGAATTGAGGTAAAAGCATAGAAACCAATACTAATGTAATTTATAAATTCACCATTTCATGCCTGTATGCTAATCTTGTTATTTGTTTTTGAGGACTACTTTATCTCTAATTTAGCTAACGGTGATTCTTTCCATGATGAAAGTTATACTTGAGAGTTATTTTATTGAAAAAAAAAGAAAAAAAATTACTGGAAAAAAGTCTAAATATGGACAGAAAGTTTGAAAAATGATAAGCGGGAAAAATAGAAAGGTTGAAGCAGAATGATACCTCGCCCTTGTCCAGTGCACTCCCCCCTAACTTATCACGCACTCTGTCCACAGAGTGTCAAAGTGATAGGTTGAGAAAGGCATGGACAAGGGCATTTAGGCGTCGGTTAATCCTTTATTTGCCCCATGTGTTCTGAGTAAGTTGGCGGAGAACTTTCCCCGTAGCGCGTGGTAATCCACCTCTGTCATGTCCTCTACCGGCTTGTGAAGGGCCAGGATTATATACATCCAGTAGAGGACGTGGAAGCCGCAGTCATTTGATTCTCTAATTTGCTGGGGGCACCTGTGGCATAAGGCTGGTGATTTGAAATGATCTCTGTCATATGCCCGTGTGTGCTGACCCAAAAGATCGTGTAATTTTTCAGCACACTCCTTTGCCACCTCCTCCGTTGGTGTCCTTGGAGTTGTAGTGTATGCTTTCCGTTTTGGATCATACTGGCTGTCGGAACTGTTGTAGATTATTGTTGTTCCTTCATGAAGATTGGTTGCCAGTAACATCCAGTGCTCTTGATGAAGGAAAGGTAGCATGATGAACTTCAGAGTTGTATGTTGGAGATAAGAGATGGTTGACTCCTTTGTTCCAAAGTTCTTCAGCCCGAGAAGATCATCCTTCATGTAAGCTGACACCATATAGACCGTGTTGTGATTTCATGCAAGTAAGTATTGATAAGCGGTAATTACACTTACAGACATGGAACCCTTGAATTGTAAGGTCTCACGGAGGGCATCTGCCATAACCAATATATCCCCGTCGATATATACCAGCTCTTCATTTTCGGAATATAGCCGTGACATTATTAGCCGGAGCTCGTTATCTGAAAGAGTTTTGCAAGCCTCTGGGTCGAAGTCGGGAAATGACGGTTCAATGGCAGATTGGGGTACCATATGTGATGAAGATGTCTTGATGGCTACCCCTGATATCAGATCAATGTCACCTTTATCTGGAACCAGATTGAAGGTGTAAGGGTTCCATTGGCTTTGCCTGGTGACATTAGATGGTTGTTTTCTTTTGTCAGCGCCGCTAGGGTTTGTCTGAAAGGTCTCCTCTGCGGGCGTTGAATAGATGAAAAGAGATAACGAGGGACGTCGTCTGCCGCCATGGTAGGGTCATTAAAAAACCTTATGTCGCAAATAAGCTCCATGGCGTAACGTCCTCGTAGGGAGTGGAAATCTTCATTAATTAGTTCAGTGAAAGGGACCTGCTGGTTTAGCGCTAGGATGTGCCTTATGACGTAGAAAGCGTTGTCCCAAGAACCTTCTGCGGCTTGGACTTGTGGGTTAATTATTCGAAACCAGGGGGAGCTCCAGTCCTGGAGGAGAGAAGGGCATGCGGCCCATATGAGCTTTAGCAGCCGGAAAGGGATGCATCTTGCCTCCCCGGCTTCAATTTCAACAAAATTGATTATTTCGGCCTTTAAGTCACTGACACAGAAATTGTACACTTTGGCGTCGCGGGCGACAGTGTCCACAATCATGAGCAGCCAGTGGTTACAGACTTGGAAAGGCACGGTTATGTATCTCACTTTTCTTGCGATCCCCCTGTGCAACCTTGTAATGGATTTGTGCTGTAACTCTTTGTACAGTAAGCACAATCCTAGTGTGGGTGAGGCGTTAAGAACCGGTTGCTGTCGCCGAGAGCTTTTGTAGATCTCGATAGAGTTGGCAAGTAGGGTACGGAACATTGCCATCTTCACCGGCGACTGGGATCGAAGAAGGGATCGAAAATCTTCACGCGTCAGATTGCGTTTTGTCTTCGTGTTTTTGTATATTACATCCTCCCCATCTTTGGCATCATCTACTATAGTGTTTAAGATAAAGATATCTTGTGCATCTAGGGTAGAGATGGCCTCCATGTCTAACTCTTTCATTTTGTTAGGTAGAGGTGGCGGCGGAGGTAGCTCTTGCGGTGTGGGGGAAGAAGGTTGTTCTAGGCTATCCATGTACTGCTGTAGATCGTACTCTTTATCAGAATCAGAAGGAGTGTCTAAATCTTCATCAGTGTCTAGGCATACTCTTTCTGATTCTTCAAGTTCAGGCGCAGACAGTTCGAGTGCAGAGATTTGCTGGGCTGCTGTGGCCGGTGTAGTGCTGCTGGTTCCCTGAATGCATTTTTCGAACTCAGCAAAAGCCACTTCTTTGGCAGCCTCCCCCAGAGATCCCGCAGAAAAGTTTAGAAATTGATCCCCGAAGTATATGTTGAAATTCTCGGTATGAGCAGGGGATTTGTGATCTTTATCACTAGTTTGGTGATCTTGCTGTTGTTTTGGTTCTGCTCCTTGGATGGGGCCTACCCCAGCATCATCTGGCTTGTCGGAGTCATCAGCTGAGGAGGAACTATTGTTTGAATCAGCGGAGGAGTCAGAATCTTCCCCGTCATCAGCATCATCTTCATCGTCATTAGTTGTCTTCTTTTGTGCTTTCTTCTTGCACAGACAATGGATGGATTGGAGTTCATCATATGCCACTTGCACGTGCTCGTGTGTTTCGAGCAGTGCTTCGTGGGTTTCTTTTAGATCATAATAACATTGTTCGGCCGAGAGGAGTCGTGCTGTGAGATCGGGTACTTTAGCTCTTAGCTGAATAAGCTCATTATTTGACGACTCCTCCTGGCGATTATGTAGTTGCGTGAGGGTGGTGGTGATGTCGTCTAGGCGCGTGCTGAAAGCTAGTTGTTGCTGCTTCAGCTCGCGGAGGGTTTCTGGCAGAGGTAGAGTCTGCGTAGAAATCCTATCGACTTGCTTTGCCAACACTTCATGCTGGCGTTGTACTCCATGGATCAACTTGGGCAAGTTGTTGCAGTGGCCGTCGATGTGGTCAACTTGCTTGGCCACTAAATCTTGACGTTGTTGGATTCCTTGGAGGATGCCTGGCATGGCGCGGTTCTGCTCGCCAATCTGGGCAACCTGTTGTGTTAGACCCTGCACACATGAAAAAATAGAATTTAAAATGTTAGATGGGTCGGTGAGGAGGTTTCAGATGGTGTCGAATTGATGTCCGAATTCCGCACCGACGTTAGTATAAGGGACCCCAGTAAATGAAGAGTGAGGCGGCTGGGGTTGGGGTGGAATGGTAGTGTCATGCGGAAAAGACACTGTTGATGGACCCGCGAATTGCGTGGTGACTGTAGATGGGGTCACCAGCGATGTCGGGGTGGTGGTGGGTGGAAAAAGTGGTGGCATTCCCGGAGAGAGAAATGGATCCGGGAATGTTGATGGAAAGTCGGTGGATGTGAAGGAGGAGAATTCGGGCATTGTGGTGGAGAATGGGGTGGCCGAAGTGAAGAAGGGTGGGGGTGGTGGTGGGGTGGTAGAGGAAGGTGGTGTGGAGGATGATTGAAGGGTGGTTGATGGTGGTGGGGTGGTAGATATTGGGGTGGTGGAAGGTGGAGAGGTGGTGGCGAGCTCAACATTTAGACTCATTATAAAAGAGTCTAGTGATGAGGATGTAATATGTTCTTCTGGGGGGGTTCAGGTTCGGGGTTATGCTTTGATGTAGGTGTCCTCGACAGCTCATGTGCTTTTACGAGCCTGCTGGAAGGTCGTTTGACTAGAAGTTTTGTTGTTTTAGCTGTCGGGGCAGTTATACTGAGTTCTACTTGCCCTGCCTTTGCTTTCTTTTCTTTGGCCTTGACTGAGGCTATGATTTTTGCGATCTCATCATCGGTGAATAGGAGCTTGTCCTTGTCATAGTCAGCAAGCTCTGGAAGTGGGAGCAGGGTTCTAGTAGATTTTATGGGGCTGAACACGTAGTGCAGCCTTCCATCCTTATCTTTTAAGATATGGGAGTTCTTTAGTGTCTGTTCGTTGGTAAGGATGTCGCCCTTGATTGGGTTGCATTTGGGTAGAAGTCTATCCATCTTAAGATATTTGATGATAGATGTGATATGACCTCCCATGCAAATTTCTTTTCCGAGGGCAAAGGCTGATAGCTTGAGCAGCATATGTTGTCCAATGTTAATGGGCATTCCTTTTAGGACTGACCAGAGAACAAAAAGGTCGGATATAAGAACATTTCCTCCTTCGGGTCTGGGGAAGAGTGCACCGATGATGATTTTGTGGAGCGTGCGCACTAGGCCAGAATGAATGTTGGAGGCCTTACTTGTCCTTGCATCGAAGGTTGGTAACCCCGTTAGTGATTTCCAGAAGGTATGTTTGTTGAACCCGGGGTGTTCTGTGCCAGCTGCCTTAGCTTTCTTCAGCTGGTCTTGATTGTCAAAAAAGATTTCATTCAGAAGATTTTCGGTGATGACCACCTCGTTGTTAAAGATTCTAGTGGTTATTCTGCGGTCACCACCATCCCTTTCTCTATGCATGATGTCCACCACTTCTTTGTTGAAGTAGGTGAAGAATTCTGTTGTGGGCTTAGTGTAGGAAATTTCAGATACAAAGCAGAGCCGGGAAAGGTTTGAATTGTCAAGAAGAGTGAGGATTCTGTGGTAGATCCCCATCTTCATAAGTATGCTGGGGCAGACATACTTGGTTGGTTTAAGGAGTTGGCTGATGGAGGTGATGTTATGGAGATGAAGGTTTTCGGGTGGTGGTGCTGTGGTGGTGATGGGAGGAAAAATAGGAATAGTTATTGTGGCAGGGGTGGTAGTGGTGGTGGTGGATGGTGGGATGTACCCTGCCAGGATTTGTTCCCTTGCAGAAGTGGGGTGAACCTACTTCCTGGCTCTCTTCTTAGGTGCTGGCTCAGCTGTGGATTCTTGAACCATTCTCTTCCCCTTAGATTTTGTAGTGGGTGATTCTTTCTCAGGGGAAGGCTGGTATTATGAGGCCTCGTCGGATGAAATCTCTTCTACCTCCTCTTCAGAAGATTCTTCATCTAAGCAGTGGTTGATTCAGTTTATGTCTTTTATGACTTCAATCAGGTTCACTTGTGCTGGGACCTATCCAGTCTTTTTGTACTGGTCAACTATGTTTTGGAGATTTGTTCGTTCAGCTAGTAATTTCTCCTTTGTCCAGAAAGGAGCATCTGTTGATCCTTGCTTCACAGGTGAAGTCATTCTGAAATGATTGACAATAAAACAAAAGTTAGAAATCGTAAATTTTGGAATTATAACAAAGTAAAATTATTTTGAGTTTGAGTTTTAGTAGTTTGATTGAGTTCAAACGGTCTTGAGACTGTTTGGTCTCAAACGGTCTTGAGACCGTTTGGGCTCACACGATCTTGAGACCGCGAGGATCCAAACGGTCTTGAGACCGCGAGGATCCAAACGGTCTTGAGACCGCGAGGATCCAAACGGTCTTAAGACCGCGAGGGAGACGAACCGCGCGGGGCCTCACGGTCTGGAGACCGCGAGGGAGACGAACCGCGCGGGAGACAAACCGCGCGGTCGTTCGTTGGCAGAGAACCAAGAAAACAACGACGGTGACAAGGGCGGAGAGGAGTTCGAACGCGAGCTATTGTTTAATGAATCGCCGATTTGTCAACCTATCGGTGCGGTCAGCGAATCGGCGAAGAGCCTAGGTGCGGTGAGCGTTACAGCAGGAGCGCATGAGTGACGACGAGCTGGAGACGACAGCGGCGAAACCGAGTCGTCGGCGAAGAACTTGAAATGGAAGCGGCGTCAGAGAGCGCGAAGATGGAGCACAGAGATGAATGAAACAGCGAAGCTTGGAAGTTCGGGGTTCAAGAAGAGAGAAACGATGGTGGGGAGGGTATATTTATAGGTTTTAGGTGGTGTCGGCCTTTCAAACGGTCTTGAGACCGCGAGGAATCCTTACGGTCCGGGGACCGCAAGGAACCTCACGGTCTTGAGACCGCGAGGGCCCAAACGGTCCTGAGACCGCGAGGGCCCAAACGGTCTTGAGACCGCGAGGGCCCAAACGGTCCTGAGACCGCGAGGGCCCAGACGGTCTTGAGACCGTTTGACCTCAAGAGAATGTGGATTTTTTTATTTATATTTTTAGATTTAAAGAAAAAAAAACAAAGAAAAACAAAAGAGGTTTAAAAACAAAATAAAAGTCTAGAAAAATTAGGGAAGGTGATATTCAGGCCTTGGGTTGCCTCCCAAGAAGCGCTTTGGTTTAACGTCGCTAGCTCGACAAGATTTTGCTCTGGCTATGCGGACTTTATAGGATCATGGATCTCTATGGTTTGCCTTGATAATTTGTCTGCCGGAGTATGGTATTTCTTCAATCTGTGACCATTTACGGTCCTTTCTCCTCCATTATCATCGATAATAATGACAGCTCCTGTCGGGTATATGTGTTTGATTGTGAACGGCCCCGACCATTTAGTATGCAATTTTCCAGGAAACATTTTTAATCTGGAGTTGAATAGGAGGACTTTGTCTCCCACGGTTATATCCTTTCTTTTTATGTGGCCATCGTGCCACATCTTAGTTTGTTCTTTGTAAATTCTTGCGTTGTGGTAGGCTGTCATTCATAATTCTTCTAGTTCTTGGAGTTGCAGTTGTCTGAATTCACCAGCGCCTTTGAGATCGAAGTTTAGTTGCTTAATGGCCCACCAAGCCTTATGCTCTAATTCAACTGGAAAATGGCAGGACTTCCCATACACTAATCGAAATGGTGTTGTTCCGATTGGTGTTTTGAAAGCTGTACGGTAAGCCCATAGAGCGTCAGATAGTTTGGTGGACTAATCGGTGCGGTGCCGATTGACAGTCTTTTCTAGGATAGCTTTAATTTGCCTATTGGAGACTTCAACTTGTCCACATGTCTGTGGATGATATGGTGTAGAAACTTTGTGGTTGACTCCGTATTTTCTTAATAAGGCTTCAAAGCTCCGTTCCAAGAAATGTGATCCGCCGTCATATATTATCGTTCTTGGGACGCCGAATCTGGGAAATATTATCTCTTTAAACATCTTGATTACCGGTTTTGAATCACAAGAGGTGGTCGGTAGAGCTTCTACCCATTTTGACACGTAATCCACATCAACTAAGATGTACATGAATCTGTAGGATGAGGGGAAAGGGCCCATGTAATCTATTCCCCATACATCGAAGAGTTCGATTTCTTGCCATATGTTCAATGGCATTTCATTTCTTCTAGTAATTCCCCCAGATAGTTGGCACTTGTCGCATGATCGCACGTATTCATGTGCGTCTTTTGCGATGGTAGGCCAATAAAAGCCAGATTGCAGGACTTTAAGAGCTGTCTTTTTAGAACTCATGTGACCCCCATCGGGGCCTGAGTGACAGTGCTCAATAACCTAAGTGATTTCCGTCTCTGGAATGCATCTACGAAAGAGTCCATCTGCGCATAAGCGAAAAAGATAGGGCTCATCCCAGAAATATTGCTTAGCGTCATGAATGAACTTCTTTTTGTCGTGATAGGATGCGGACGGGTGAATGATTCCTGTTGCCAAATAATTAACAATGTCAGCATACCAGGGGAATCCATTAGCGACTTTCATTAGTTGGTCGTCCGGGAGGGAGTCTCGGATAGGTACTTTGTCTTCATCATCGACTCTAATACGGCTGAGATGGTCAGTGACGACGTTTTCCACCCCGCTTTTGTCTTTGATTTCCAAATCGAATTCTTGAAGCATTAATACCCAGTGGATAAGTCTAGGTTTTGCATCTTGTTTCTGAATTAGATACCGTATAGCGGAGTGGTCAGTGTAGACAATAACTTTAGCTCCAATCAGGTATGAGCGGAATTTCTTGAATGCGTAGATGACAGCTAAGAATCCCTTTTCTATAGTGGTGTAATTTTTCTGTGCTTCATCCAGCGTTTTAGATGTGTAGTATATAACATAGGGTTTCTTGTTGATTCTTTGCCCTAAAACGGCCCCTATGGCATAATCGCTCGCGTCACACATGATTTCGAATGGTTGTGACCAATCTAGAGATCTTAGAATGGGTGCGGAAATCAAGGCATTTTTTAGAGTTGTGAAACTTTGCAAACATTCTTGGTTAAAGTTAAATTCCGTGTCCTTGGTCAGCAGTTGTGTCATGGGTTTTGCTATTTTTGAGAAGTCTTTGATAAATCTTCTGTAAAACCCAGCATGGCCTAAGAAAGCACGTACCCCTTTTACATCTTTTGGTGGCATCAATTTCGAGATGACGTCAATTTTTGCTTGATCCACCTCGATCCCTCTGTCGCTCACTCTGTGTCCGAGGACAAAACCTTCCATTACCATAAAATGGCATTTTTCCCAATTTAAGATGAGGTTTGTGTCCTCGCATCTTTGTAAAACTTGAACCAGGTTGAGCAGACAGTTTTCAAAAGAGTTTCCATAAACTGAGAAATCATCCATGAATATCTCCATTATAGATTATGTTAATCCTGTAAAGATAGAAGACATGCATCTCTAAAAAGTGGTTGGCGCGTTACAAAGCCCGAATGGCATTCTTCGGAAAGCATATGTCCCAAAAGGACAGGTGAAAGTAGTTTTCTCTTGATCTTCCGGGTGTATAGGGATTTGGTAAAACCTAGAATAACCATCGAGGTAACAGAAGAATTTCTGATGAGCTAAGCGCTCGAGGACCTCATCTAGGAAAGGCAGGGGGTAGTGATCTTTTCGCGTGGATTTATTAAGTTTTCTATAGTCAACGCACATTCTCCACCCAGTCACGGTTCTAGTGGGTACTAGTTCGTTTTTATCATTAAGGACAACAATGGTCCCCCCCCTTATTTGGGACCACCTGTACTGGGCTAACCCACTGAGAATCCGAAATGGGGTAGATGATACCTGCCTTTAGAAGTTTGAGGACCTCAACGCGAACCACCTCCTTGAGGTTGGGGTTTAACTTTCTCTGGTGTTCTCTTGATGGTTTAAACTCTTCAACCATGGGCAGTTTGTGCATGCATAAAGCGGGACTTATACCCGTCAAATCAGTCATTTTATACCCAATGACTTTCTTATGCCTCTTTAATTCATCGAGAAGCCTATTTTCTTGGTCTTTCTCCAGAGTGGAGCTGATGATTACTGGACAGAGCTTCTCTTCATCAAGAAAAACATGTTTGAGCCCCTCAGGTAGGGCTTTCATTTCCGGAGCCTTAGGTGGCTCGGTAGCTTCTATAATTGTGACGGCCTTAAGTTCTTCGAATGTGGCAGTCGGGGCTTCTTCAGCCTTTTCCAAGTATTGAAGGCATTGTTGCACTAATTCACTTGCCGAGAATTCCACTTCCGGATTTGTAAGGGTATTTTCCAATTCATCAGAGGGTTCAGACATTTCTAACTGGGACATTTGATATATGGCATCCAGGAGAAAAACTTCCTCTTGAATGCTTGGTCCTTTCATGCTGTTAAGAACTCTTAACTGGAAAGCTTCCTTCCCAAGTCTCAAGATAATAGTGCCTACTTCAACATCGATAAGTGCTCGGGCAGTAGCTAGGAAAGGTCTGCCAAAGATTATCGGGTATCTCAGGTCTTCTTGGATGTCCATAATAACGAAATCGCACGGGACATAAGAATTCTTTCCTATTCTGACAGGAATATCCTCGATAATTCCAAGAGGGGCAGTTATGGTAGAGTCGGCTAACTGAATTGTCATTGTCGTAGGTAACAAATCAGTGAAGCCTAATCTTTTACACATCGAATTGGGCATAATAGATATACTTGCTCCTAAGTCTGCCAATCCTTTCTTGCTGGAACCATTTCCAATGGAACACTGGATACCGAAGGAACCAGGATCCTTCTTTTTCTTTGGCATCTTGTTTAGCAGAATGTCTGAAGTGGTCTGAGCAAGTTTCACCGTTTCATGCTCTTCTGTCATATACTTTCTCGACAAGAGGGTTTTCAGGTATTTGGCCCAAGCGGGCACCTCGGAAAGAGCATCGAGGAAAGGAATATCAATGTATAATTTTTTCACAGCTTCTTTAAATTTTTGGAACCTAGTATCCATTTTGGTCCCTTTCAGCCTGTCCGGATATGGAATTCTGGGTGGGACCTCTGGCGTTGGTTCCTTTTCCTTTTCTTTCTCAGTAGAATTTTCTATTTCTATGCTTGAGTTTCCTGTTGGGGAAAGAATGGCTACATCATCATCATCATGGATGATTCGGGTAACATCAGGCAGGACACGACCAGACTGTGTGGTGACGGCATTCAGTTGTTCTGGTCTGTTTTGGTTATGTCTCGGGTTCGCCTCTGGTTGCCCAGCAAAAGTGCCGGCTGGTGGCTTCAATTGAGCGGCAATCTGTGCCAGTTGGGCTTCTACGGCCTTTTGTTGAGCTTGCTGGTTTGTAAGCATAGTCTGCTGAGATTGAAGCATTTGTCTAATCAAGGATATTTCATCAGATGATTGGGGAGGAGCACCCCTCTGTTGATACTGAGTGACTTGCTGTCCTTGTGGTTGTTGTAGAGGTGCAGTTAACTGTGGTTGTTGGGGCTGCTGCAACTGAGGTTGTTGTAGCTGCGGGTGCAGACCCGGATGGCCATATTGGTAAGAAGGGTTCCTGGGATAGTTAGATCTTTGGAAACCCTGTCTATAATTCCCTTGACTGAAGTTATTCTGAAATCCTGGTGGTTGTCTATTGAAAGATCCACCTTGAGTCTGCTGTTGTGGGTTGGCGGTCCCTTCAGGATTCCCGTATTGGAAACCAGGATGGTTCCTTGGTTTATCTGGATTGTAGTACACCTGGCCAGGTATTGAATGGATGGAGTTGACTTGCTCTGGCATTTGGTCCTCGGGATGCTCAATAATGGGTTCATATTGCGGCATAGGTGGTTGTAAATCCATCATGACATTGTACAACAAACCACATGATAATGTGGGATGATCAGATGCATGACAGGCTTCACAAGTTCCAGTAGCTGCTTTTACTTGTTGAACCTGAGAGCTTTTCTTCTTGTCATATTCCCCGAAAGAAGTTTCGAGGGCTTGTTGCTTGCTAGCAATAGTCTTCAGGGCCTCTGCAATGGCCTTGAGTTCCATTGATTCTTCAGCTTTGTATACCTTAAGAACGCCCTTGGGTTGGTTAGATGACCTTCCCCAATTGGATTGGTTCTCGGCCCCTAGCGTAACTATATTCCAGGAGTCTTCATAGTTCTTTCTCATAAAATTTCCTCCAGATGAGGAATCTAGAAATTTCTTGATATCGTCACTTACTCCTCTATAGAATGTTTCTATCAGTTGATTTTGAGATATGCCATGGTGAGGACACTTTCTCAGGAGTTCTTTGAATCTTTCCCAAGCTTCAGCAAGTGTTTCTCCAGGTAGTTGGGAAAAGTGATTAATCTGTCCCCTAATCTCATAGGTTAGCGAAGGTGGAAAGAATTTCTCAAGAAACTTTTCTTCTAAAGGAGTCCAAGTAGTGATGATGGGGTGTCTATCCAAAGCATTGTACCAGCTTAGTGCTCTTCCAGATAAGGTGAAGTGGAAAAGGTGTAACATTATTGCTTCCAAGGCGATTCCTGCTTGGGGTACAAGTCAGCAGAGTGACTTGAATCTCTTAAGGTGATCCATGCAATCGTCTCCGGGTGCTCCAGAGAAAGAGATGCCTTGCATGATCTGGATCCATTGCGTCCGGATTTCAAAGTGTGGTATGTTAATAATCAGTGGTCGGAATGGATGATCATCTTCATAATTCTTCGGGACTGTGTAGTCCCAAAGTTGCTTGTTTCTTAATGCAAGTTGAGCAGCAGCATGCTCTGCTTGGATGCGGGCTTGTTCCTCAGCTCGAATCTCAGCTTGCACCTGAGCACGAGTGTATGCAATAAGTTGTGCTCGTTGTGCTGCTATGGAGGCGTTAACTCTTTCTGCAACAAGGCGTTGCTCTTCAGCCATCTGTCTGGCTCTTTGGCGGTTAAGTCTAATCCTTCGGTGGAAACTTCTTTCTACCTCAGAGTCGTACTCTGGTTCAGGGGAGAATCCGATGATATGCGGGGGTTGCATACACGTTTTCTACCTGAGTAGAAAGAAAATCACACGTTAGGATAATGGAAGGAAATGAAGAAATCAAGAAGATTTGGAGTAGTTATCAAGAAAAAGTGTAAAATCCTAATCAACCAAGAAGTTGTTAAGTAAAAACTAAAACGTTTCGTTGTCCCCGGCAACGGCGCCAATTTTTAATGGAGTTTTGCAACGCCACTAAAAATCCTAGAGATGATGAACCCCTAAGTTTAGCCTTGCTAGTACTATGGTAAGAACTCCACCCACGTGTGCTAAGACACGCGGAAGTCTTATCGTAGTATAGTTAAGGGTCGAATCCTCGGGACAACAGTCTTGATGAAATCAAGATGGAAAACGTTTTTAGTTGAACTTAACTACTTAACAGTTGATATTTAGATCGAAAGTTTGATTTGGTTTTAAACTAAATGCAAGGAAAGTAAAGCAAGAAAGTAGAGATTAAGGTTGTAAACAATGATTAAAAGCCACTAGGATGTTATTGTGTTTCACACCACTACACATGGATCAAGACATGCAATATAATAAAACAACCTACAAAGAGAGTCAAATCAGTTAGTATCTTGTAGTCCTAGCTTCCTTTCGGATAACTAGCTACGAGAAGTGTGGACTATTGCAACGCCAGCCATACCATAATGAATGGTCACATGCTTTGCATTACTCCTTCATGAAATTTGTTCCTCGACCTTACCAAGATTGCACTTCCATACGTCAACTGATTTCATTTCATAGTATGAAAGTGCAATGATGGGGGTGAGTTTACTCCACTCATGAAAGCACTCCTAGATACCGAAACAGACATATGGTGACTACATACATCTAAGACCATCATTCAATCGATATTCGGATCTAAGGGTATAAACATAGACAATTAATACCAAAAGATAATAAGTAACACAAGTTGATGATCAGGCAACTAGCATTCATTAAACGATTGATGTTGAACTGAAAAGAAGAGTATCTCTATTACAAATTATTGAATTACATTGCATGAAATGAAAACATGGGTAGCGGGGCTACTCCCCACACCCTAGTGAATGAAACTACTCACTCATGTCAAGGACAAAGAAGGAGGCGAGAAGAGAGAGAAAGAACGTCATCTCCACGGAGGAGGGAAAGTTGAACCCTTGGTGAAGAGAGAAACGATCTTCGCACTTCATGGTTGACTTGATGAAGGATCTTCTCTTCCCACCTTCTTTGCTGTTGAGAGGAGAGAGAAGATAACTTGGTGATGGAATGCGAATCTCAAACTGGCAGCCTTGGGGCGGTGGATGGAAGACAAAAGTGCTATGGAGCTAGAGAGGCAGCCTCTGGGCGTCTGAGAAATCGATCCCTTTGAAGTGACCCTTAAGGTCCTATTTATAGGCTCAAGTTGAGCCCAAATGGTCTAGAGACCGTTTGGCCTCTCGCGGTCTTGGGACCGTGAGACCTTCTCGCGATCTTGGGACCGCGAGGCCTTATCGCGGTCTTGGGACCGTGAGGCCTTCTTGCGGTCTTGGGATCGTGAGGCCTTCTCGCGGTCTTGGGACCGTGAGGTCTCCTCGCGGTCTTGGGATCGTGAGGCCTTCTCGCGGTCTTGGGACCGTGAGGCCTTCTCGCGGTCTTAGGACCGTGAGGCCTTCTCGCGGTCTTGGGACCGTGAGGTCTCCTCGCAGTCTTGGGACCGTGGGGTCTTCTCACGGTCTTGGGACCGTGAGGTCTTCTCGCAGTCTTGGGACCGTGAGGGGTCTCCTCGCGGTGTTGGGACCGTGAGGGGTCTCCTCGCGGTCTTGGGACCGTGAGGTCTTCTCACGGTCTTGGGACCGTGAGGGGTCTTTGTAATTTTTTTTGTGTTTTCTGAAATGAAAAAATAAGAAAAGTTAGTTTATTGGTGTATCTACAATAAAGTAAAAAAGTTTAATGATTCTATCTAGTTTATCTAAGAAAGAGTATGGAAAATTAAAGATAACTAATAAAATAACGTCACAAAATGGGAGGTTATCAACCATCCATGTATCATTCACTCTACCAAGGTATGTTATCATCTCTGTCCTCATACCTTGTAGCTACGTTCCAACTTACATCATCTTTATCCTTGGTGTAAGGCATGCATACTGTCCTATCTCTCACTCCCATAACAAGAAGAAATAAGTATTTGGCTGCAGTCCAAATACAGAGTTCTTCCTATTCCAAGAGTAGAGATGGTACAACCCACCTCACCAGTACACTTTCAAATCTAAGTTGAAACGTGCCACATATATCTCTACATCACAACCATCATGATATCAAAATTACTTCCATGGAAAACTGGTCTCGAACTTACTTGATCCAAGCATAATCCTTAGTCATCTCCTCTAGGTCTATAGGGTGCTAGCACTTTTGGGGTCATCCCTTTTCCCTTATGCATCCAGAGAGTGCCCTACTCATCTGTCCTTTGAGTTCCATGAGTCCATGAAGGTGATCAATCTCCTAACCCATGGCCCTCAGACAATGATAGTTGTTACCTCCCAACCCTATGGTCACGTGCAACTAGGGAATTAGGCAACTCCTTCTTCCATCGGTGTTATCCCTACCTGACCCTAGGATAGACTTAGGATTCTATTATTGTACATGTCCAACATAGAACCTTACCCAAACATCCATCATCTCTCTTCTTGCATTCATGGGATGACTTTCATCCTTTCATAAGGGTCATGGCGACCTGCCTACCTTGGTCGAGCCCCATACCAGTTACCTCCATGGTAACACATCCACATGCACATATAGATGGTTATCTATGGGTCTATAGGTTCATTCTCATGCCATGTACTCTTCACTTAGCTTCTCAAGATCCTATGAAACCTCCTTAGGTTACCTCAAAACCAACCAAACTGGTAAACTTCCTACCAAAGGGTCGCTCTCCCAGGATGGTAGGAAACTACACCTTTATAACAAAGGTCACAACCATTCTTAGGGTTTACATCCATATGAGCATGCTTAAACCAACAACTACTAAGGCACAAGCGTACCTACAAAACCATGCTAGGTTGCACTTGTTCTCATCATCAACATTACATCAACTTAGTTGTGAGGGGTTCATCAAACATACCCTTAACGTAAGGGATTTCCTTTACCTCTACACATGAGGAGTACCATGCTCAAAACTATAGAGACTCAAATCTCATCATGAGCATCAGATACACTGCTTCCCCTCTTAGGCCTAGGAATCCTAGGTTCACTTTTGGTTATCCAACTACATGCTCAACCTCTTAACCATGAATCAAGCATGTCCAAGGTATGTCATGTACTTCCATTATCTTTCTACTCGAGCAACGCTTCAGAGTTGAGTCCTCTTCCAGGGCAACCAACTAGGTATAAAGCCTCACAACTGGTTACTTAAACCTCCTCATGGTCTAAAGCACTCTTTATCTCATCCAGCAGGTAACCACTTACACCATGGGTACTAGAAGCATCGTCCTCTTTCTAGGGTTTGGTTCCTCTAAAGGAAACCAAGATATCATCGGCCTCTAAGAATCAAGCATAAGGCAACCACTATCATCCACATAGGTCACATCATCCTTAACTCCCCCACTATTCCTCAAGTTTCGGGGTTTTAGACTTCCAACCTCCTTGCTGGGGTCCTGCCTCTCTCTCTAGAGCTAAAACCACCTCCAACCATACCTACTAGAGGTCCCTTCTCCATGAAGGCTCATGTTATAAAGAAAACCCCTATGTGGTTGAAGCCTATGCTCAACTCATGTTTGGCTCAAGATTAGTCATATCTCTTTATGTTTATCTCATCATGCCCTTCTGGCCAGAGTTTCAACCTACTACCGTACCACTGATGTATTCTGGGTGCATGCTATACCCTACTTGCACAAGCCCATAGGGTAACTATAGGTTCTCCTCTGACCTCATCCATGAAGGAGCTATCCTTCGCTATGGCATGCACGACCCTCTCCAGGGTTGGGTCACCAAAGGTACTAGGTCATCTACCCTCTCATGGCTCGTGTGGCAAACCAAAGGCATATCTATCCAAACACTCATTCTACCATGACATCTAACTCATCATGTCATCTCTCTCTCTCTCTCTAAACTTCACTTAGGGTTAGGGTTAACATCATCCTCAAATGATGTGCTAGGTCTCTACTTTTAATGAAGGTCTCTACCTCCAAGACTAATCCTCTCTACTCATCCTCCAGACAAGGAGGTCTATCCTCAGGTCTCTCCTGAGGGCAAAGACAACTCGTGTCATACGACCTAAGTATGTATCTATTCTTTAGTTTGCGCTTAATCTATTAAGCTTATGTCCATGACATCTTATTTACATGCTTTTCATTAATTTGGTGGAGGATTCCTTATCTTTACCCATACCTCAAGAGGGTGAGAAGAAGAGAGAAAACCCTAATCCTTAAGGTCCTTATTAGAATTTGAGTTGAGAAGGGATGAACAAGATGAGAGAGTCCTAAAGGTATCTTATTTTGAGTCATACCCTAAGACATCGGCCAGGCAGTCACATAATCCAGGAGTCCTTGTATTCCGACTAGCGGTGCGGAGGAAAATATTGCCAGCCCCCAAACGTGATCCTTTCTAGACACCTCAGTCTTTCAGACAATCCTCTAATAACTCCCTTGGGTTCTACGGTGTTTGTAAATTTTAATAATTATTAATGATTAGATGAAGAACCTACGCTCTGATACCAATTGTAACGACCCCGCCTCCCGGCAACCCCCAATTAAGGGAGACCGAAAGGTCGGTGCCGTTATCCAATTAACAGGATCAAAGGTTCGACAAATAATCAATAACAATTATGAAATTCTACTAACTAACTGGAATTTGGTATAAAATTAAAACTTTGCTTACCTTTGAAAACTTGGAAATCTATCTATCCAGAGCTTGAATTATTCTATCTAATCCTCCTTGCACTTTATTTCTCATTTCCACAATGTGTCATTTTACTGTTTGTTCTTTCAATTGTTGTTCCTAAAATGCCGACAAACAAAACGTCGGTCAGTATATCGAAATATACTGGTATGTGGGAACAATCAAAATCTTGCAAATATGGCTAACAATTTAATATTCACAATCAAATTAATTAACAAGCCAATTTACACTTTTCAGTATGACATCCTCCACCGCTTTTGCCCTAACCCTGGCATACCCACCTTAGGGTGCCCTTTGCCAATGACTTAAGGCCACCTTCTCAATCCCGAGCTTGGTGCCTGGGGGTCACCCCTCATGGTGCCCACTAGTCATGCAATATCATAGGCCACCTTCTCATTCCCGAGCTTGGTGCCTGGGTCACCACTCAAGGTGTCCATTGGTCTACCCATCTGGGCCTGACCTTTGGCATCATCCATCAGGGTGGCATGTAGGTGCGAGAATACATACTCTTATTTTTAATGTGATAATCATAGTGACTTTATGATTTGCAAGTATGAACATCCAACAGTTAATTTGCATTCAATGCGATTAACCATCTGGAAAATCCGCGGGAAACTAAGGCGGTTATTCATAATTAACCACATACCTGATCCAGAGCAACTTGGTTGTCCAAGCAATAAGGATAAAGAATAAATCAACAAGCAATCAACAATATCCTGAAATTAATGCATGCGATCCAAGTGTTATAGTTTATCCAAAACATTCTAAAGCTAGATTTGGATTCCATCTTAGGCTTTTTAGGCCACTTTAGGGTTTTATTAGGGTTTTAGCCTCCATAATACTTTTATCACATTTAATGCCCTCTTATATCACAAACCCTAATTTCAACATCATAGGTACAATTAAAGTCCATTATTTCTCTTATATACTAAAACTACCATCTTTATCTCTTTTAAGTTACTTCAAGATCATTAGACTCAATTACCACCTTTAGTTTCCTTCGAATTGGTAACTCATACTTCATCATGATTTAATTCATAAGTGTATTCCATTTAGCATTAATTCCCCCTTTATCCATTAGAAAACCCTAATCACCACCTTGAAGGTATTTTATTATGAAAACCCAGTTCGATAATTATCTTTTCGGATTTAACCCATTAAAACCCATATTTTCTCCAATTTGGGTTTCTAACCCTAAAACAAGCAATTCATTATTTAATATTGGGTTCAAATCTTACTTTGCCTCTTAACAGGTTATTATAACCCAAAATAACCTAAATAAAACATTAAATCTGATTTCCAATCATAATTAGGGTTTTATCATGATTTAATGCATAAACATGGGTAACTTAATAGACTTTTAGAATTATGATCATATTTAGACTATAAAACTATTTTTACTGGATTCCTCTCATTCTCCTGATCAATTTTCATATACAACATGCTTTAATCCGAGTTTCCAATTTCTTGTTATGATTTTTCTAAACAATTTACCTCTGGACCAGTAGTAGATCGCCACGTCATCCCTTCGGCCTCTTTCTTTTCTACGTACACGGCTTGCTTGACTAGTATCACGGCCAAGGTGATATTACGCTTTTGTCCATGCCACTCTGACTTGAGGGTCACACGCGCCTGGGGGCAAGGAGGCAATTCCCTCCTACTCATCTTCTTCCTCCAGCGCACCCTTCGCTTGCGAGAAAGCCAGACAAGCTCTGTCTTCGGTCAACTAAGGTGTTGACCCTGTGATCCATTGCGCCGGAGAGACAGGAACTAGTACTGGTGCCTCCGTGATGCTCAAATGAACTTGTCTGAGGGTTCGAGCAGCACTAAGAGACATGAGAAGGGGGCCGATTTCAGGCATGTTCGTCGGCAGAGGACAGGGGAAACTAGCGCCTGAGTGGCGATGAACCAGAAGAAATTAGATGAGTAAAAGGGCTCTCACGGTCAAGGTTAATTCCTCTATGGCCTTTTATAGGCAGAGGGGCGAGACTAGGGGTGTTTCCATCACCCCCCCAAGTCCTAACGGGATATGGAATTGGGCGTTTTCCAAATATGTCACGAAACTCAACAAATTAAGGCTCGTTGGGTCCGTCTGACTCTCCCGAAACTTGTGGAGAAGGAAACGAGGAGAACCGTGAAGAGAGGAGAGAGAACGAGAAGTTAGTTCTTGACCAGCGTATACCCCTTTCCCGAACTGGCTCGGGGTAGGAGATGACATGGAAACCGTTGATCTGTGATCGAACTGTCTACATCCAAAGCGAATATTACAGGGCCTGGTCCCTATTTCCAAAATCGTGTGACATCTAATAGATACTATGTTATTTCCTTTCCACTTTAGGAAATATTATAAAAGCTATAACTCCCAAACAAAATATCCAATTAATCTCAAATTTGGAGGGAAAGTCCATAATGATTTCATCTACCTCTCTACCAAAATTGGGCGCATTATCTCAAAGGAAACGTTCCTTTTCTTTAAATGCATGATATCTCTTAATTATACATATTTTCACCTATTTTCTCTTTCCTTTGCTATTAAATTATAATTTTGAGTTCCTTGAACCTCAAGGAACCTTAATGGCTCGAAATCCCATCTTGGGAATATTTCTTTAGCCTCTTTCTTTATCTTTCATCCTTTTTCTTATTATCTTACTTATTTCTCATTAAAATATCTCTTTTTGAAGATTTCTCTTTATTTCTCTTTTATTTTCCTCATTAGTATTCCTTTTATCATTAGGAACCCTTGGAATACGAAATTCCATCAAGGATAACTCAATTATACCTCTTTTCACTTGTTTTCCACATTTTACCATTATTTTCAATTTCTTTCTTTATAAAGAAATATTTAATTGATCTTTTCTTTTCTTATTGCATTTTCCTTGCAACTTTGGACTCTTTGGAATCCAAGGAACCCAAGAGGCACGAAATCCATCTTTGGATTAAGCTCTTTTTCTTTCTAGAGGTTTCCACACATCTCTTTTCTCCAAAAACTCAATTATTCATTAATTAATTGAATTTCCTTGTTATTGGGCCCAATAGCCAATAAAGCCTACAAATCAAACAACAAGGCTATTTTAAACGAAACCCATTTATTCACCACAAATTATATCATTATTTGTCCAAATATCTTTAATATGAGAAATTACATTTCTCACCGAAGGAACCCAAAATTTGGGGTTGTATCACTTTGCACGTCTTAGCATCATAGGTGGGGAGCCCAGTTAGAGATTTCCAGAATTTGTGTCTGTTGAACTCAGGGTGCTCGGTTCCCACCGCCTTGACGTTTTGCAGCTGCTGCTGATTGTCAATAAAAACTTCGTTCAACATGTTTTTCGTTAAGACCACCTTGTTGCCGAAGATATGGGTGACCAACCTTCTGTTACCTCCATCTCGTGATCTATCCATGATATCTACGGGTTCTGTTGTAAGAAAGGTGAAGAATTCAATGGTGGGCTTAGAGTATGAGATCTCAGGTACTAAACATAGCCTTGCAAGGTTGGCTTTGTCTAGTGTGTTGAAGATTCGGTCATTGATCCCCATCTTAATTAGTACGCTGGAGCAGACGTACTTAGTGGGTTTGAGAATTTTTTCAGTGGAGGGGGTGGTATGTATGAAGAGATTTTCTGGTGGTGGTGTTGTGGTGGTGACGGGAGGGAAGGTGGGGGTGGTAACATGGATGGTGGTGGTAGGTGTTGCAAGGGGTTGGTCCATAGCAGAGTGATGCGATGATTTTGAGTTGCATTTATAGACCTTTTTCATATGTGTTTTATGCTCTAATTAGTCATTTTTATGGATAATATTGCATAATTCACTCATTTCGGTATTTGCCATCATTTTATGTCAAATCCCCTTAGTTGTATCATTTTGAGCATTATTTATCATATTATCATAATTTGTGTGGATTTATTTGGTCTTGTCTTGGAATTTTAGGAAAAACAAGTATCTACTTCCGTCGATACCATCGACGGAAGTCGATACCATCGACGGGGCAACAGGTTGCTGGCGAGGAATCAGTCGATACCATCGACCCAAGTCGATGCCATCGACACATGGAGGCTACAGTGTCGCTAAACGACAACAACCAACGCTACAGAGAGTCGATACCATCGACCCTAGTCGATGGTATCGAGATGATCACAGGCACTCAGACGAAAAGAAAAGAAGGCTGCCGCTAATACGCTGGGTCGATACCATCGACCCGCGTCGATGGTATCGACGCCGGTAGATATGCGTTGGATTCGTTTTGGTCTCAATCTGACGACTGGAGTTAAATGACGACCTAATTAGGGACTTATACCTAATGACGGCCGCCCAGAGGAGAGGAGGAGCTAATTTGTCATTGCACAAGTGCCGAGGAGCGAGAGAAAGAAGAACGGAGGCCAAAAGCTCATCCCTGTCGTTCCGGACGCTGCCGAAGACGAATTTCACCACCGAGAGGTGGGAAAGCTCGTGTTCTACGCAAAGGATCTATCAGTTCTTCTCCGTTCAGGGGTTTTTCCATTCAATTCACGTTTTTCATATGATTTCCCCTATTTCTACCATGTATTTGTGCAAGATGAACATGCGGGGCTAATCCCCTCCATCTTTAGGACCGGGAGTAGCCCGAGAATGCATTGTATGACAGTTTTATATTAATAATTCATATTTTCTCTCTTAAATCTGTGGTATAGTTTCGTTTTCTCCATATATTGTTATGCTTGATCACCATAATAATAACTTAATGCCCTTAATCACTTCGACAGAAGGATTAACGGTTGAAAAGAGACGAAACCTACATTAATCGACAAATCCCTTGACAAAGGAGGTGTAAAATTAATGGTGGAAACTGAGAGATCGTTCGTACTGCGCTTAGTTTAGGGGAATGATTACTACGACGGTGGAATCAACCTAAACTTAAGTAGTGAATTACACCACGACAGTGGGTAATTCTGTTTTCAAGCCACTACCCGGAAAGAGAGAGAAGATTGAGAAGTTATATGAAACCTAATGCAATGTTGACCCGCGGTGAATCCGAAATCCTAAAGATATCCTTTTGAATTGATTAAATTAACCTTTAATCGATTGTTTGCTTTGTTTTGTTTTTATTTTCTTTTAATTTCGACAACAAACCCTACTTTGTTATCCGTATTAGCTGATCGCAAATAGTTAGTAGGAGTCTCCAACAATTCCGAGTATCCCTATGTTCGACTCGGGCCTCACAAAGGCCTATATTACTCGACGCGTACACTTGCGTTTTAGCGCGTAGTAAAATACACGTCAAGTTTTTGGCGCTGTTGTCGGGGATACGGCGAATTATTGGCACTTCGAGTGCTACAAGCGGCCACTCTAGGCCACAAATTTCTTTTTAATTTTCATTCAAATTAAAATATTTTTACTTTGCACTATAATTGTTATACTCGTCTAAGCATAGTACTGAACTCAAATTTTCTTATTTCAGGTACTGTGTATGGTGCATACACGTAGTACAGACTATGACAATCGCACACCAGAGGTTCCGTTTCCGGGACCTGGAGACGAGGAGCATTCTGAGCACGAGTACCAAGAAGAGATAGACTCTGAATCTGAAGCAGAAGACATGGCCGAGCCACAAACTATATGGGAGAAGATCAAAGCTTCTTCCTCATCAGCTTCAAAGGGGCCTATAAAAAAGCAGGCGATCAACATACCGACATACAAGATCGATCCAGCGTTGATTAACTTGGTAAAATCAAATGCATTTCATGGGTTGAAGAATGAGGATCCTGTTGCACATATCAGCCAATTCGTCGAAAACTGTGACATGGTGAAGATAGATAGGTTTCCACAAGATGCTTATACCTCAAACTGTTCCCGAGTTCCTTGGCAGGAGCAGCACGAGAGTGGCTACATAACCTCGATGACGAATTTGTGGAGTCTTGGGATCATATGGTGGAGGTTTTCTTCGAGAGGTTTTTCCCTCCTGAGAAGACCAACGACATGATTAGGAAGATTCACAATTTCACCCAACGGGCGGGTGAAACATATTCTGAGACCTGGGAGCGATTTCAGGTTATGTTGAGGAGATGTCCGCATCATGGTTTGGACAAAGAGACATAGGTAAAAATCTTCTATTTTGCTCTCTCCGAGCATGATAGGAGTAATTTGGACTCAGTCGGGTCGGGATTGTTCCTAAATAACACTGACACTAGATGCTGGGAAATACTCAAGAACATGGCGAGAAAGCAGTCCTGGGGGGAAAGAGAGAGAGGTCCAGTTGAGCAAGCACGAGCCGCTAGTGAATCAAAGGCAATGAGAGAGCTGAATGAGAAGATGGATCTTCTCGCAAAGAAGTTACTGCAAAAATAAGAAAATGAGTCTGAGGATGAGGCTCAAGTCAAGTACATGAGACAACAACAAGGGTATAGGAACAATGACTACTCATGGCGTAAGGACAAAAAGTTCTCATGGAAGGATCCTAACAATTTTCTGCAGGATCTGGACACCAAGCCTGCACCAGCCATAGAGGATAAGAGCACGGAGTTGCTCAATCAGGTCATCAAGCAAAACCAGGAGTTAATGAACACATTCGGGCAACAAATCAAGCAACACGGTGAATACATGAACCAATTTGGGCAGACTTTGCAGAGCCACAGGGCTCAAATGAGGACCATAGAGACCTCCATGGCGCATATGGCAGCTGAAATTGCAAGTTTAAAGAAGCTAGCGCATCTGGGTTTTCCGGGGAACACCAATGTTCCCGGGGGAAACCAGCATGCCAAGGCCATCTTACTGAGAAGTGGCAAGAAGGTGTTGAATCCAAGGACGGATGACACAAGCACACCGCAGGATAAAGTTGAAGATGCAACCACTAAGGAGCAGCCCACACCTGTCACAGGGCAAGCTGAAGATATAGCTGGGGATGGTAGTGAAGAACAAGCTGCTGAGGAGGAACCGCAGAAATTGACGCCTTATGTGCCACCTCATCAAAGGGCACATGTCGTTTCGGTCCCCTATCCGAATAGCGCAAAGGCAAGGAAGGTAGATGCACAATTCAAGAAATTCTTGGACAGCTTCAGGAAGCTTTCGGTCAATATTCCGTTGTTGGAAGCGATTGAGCAGATCTCGTCATACGGGAAGTTTCTAAAAGATGTCATCACCAAGAAGAGGAGAATACCAGACACGGAGGTCGTGGTGTTGAAGGAGCAAGTGAGTGCTTTCATCATGGGCACTCTACTGCCAAAGAGACAGGATCCCGGGTGTTTCAACATTTCTTGTTTTATCGGGAAGTGCAAATTCGGAGAGGCATTATGTGATTCTGGGGCAAGTATCAATTTGATGCCCCTTTCTACATTTAAAAAGCTGGGATTAAAGGAGTCAAGGCCGAGCAATATGACTATCCAATTGGCCGATAATTCTGTGGTGAAACCTTATGGAATCTGCGAAGATGTCTTGGTAAAGGTGGACCGATTTGTTTTTCCGGCTGATTTTGTGGTTATGGAAATGCAGGATGAGCATGGTAATGAGCTGCTACTCAGACATCCATTCCAAGCTACAGCCGACATGATCTTGGAGATGGGCAGAGGTCGCTTGACCTTGGGCATAGCAGATGATCGCTTTGAGATGGTCATGCCCACTAGCACTGTGTCTACTAAAGCAAAAGAACATTGTAACATGGTGAGACATGTGGATCACAACATCTCACTTTGCCTTGGGAAACCATTCTTGGACATGGCTCATGTGATGAGCAAGATGGATAATGGAACCTTAGCTGTGGACATCATGGAGCAAACTAAAGTTGTCTCTTTGTGCAAAGCTGTTGGATTTCCGAGTGATGAGAATGAGGACATTCCACCTTCTTGGGAGGATGATGCGATTACTACTTCAGTTGTTGATGCACATCCGGAATTGCCGTTGGAGGCGTGTTTGTTGAATGTCACCTATGATTGGATGCGGAGTAAATCACTCAAGGAGTGTGCCAAAATGCTTCATATGCTTCCATGTTTCTACACGAGGCACTATGAAGATTTAGGTACACTTCCCCCACCGCTGCAATCATCTCTTATTTGCCCGCCTGAGTTGGAACTGAAGCCGCTACCCCCGCATCTTAAGTACGTCTTTCTAGCTGAGAAGGACAAGTTACCGGTGATTGTATCTGCCTACTTGAGTGCGGATGAGGAGGAGCAACTACATAGAGTGCTCAAGAACCACCGTGGAGCTTTTGGGTGGTCTGTTGCAGACATCAAGGGGATCTCCCCTACACTTTGCCAGCATAAGATTCGGCTCGAGGAGGGAGCCAAGCCAGTCATTCAGCCTCAAAGACGTCTAAATCTGAGCATGATGGAGGTTGTGAAGAAGGAAGTCATAAAACTTCTTACTGCAGGTATTATATATGCCATATCAGACTCGACGTGGGTGAGTCCCACACAGGTAGTCCCTAAGAAGGGGGGAATTACTGTTACTAAAAAATCTGTTGAATGAACATGTCACCACCCGATTGGTAACCGGGTGGCGAGTTTGCATTGATTACCGCCGACTGAATGTCGCCACTCGTAAAGATCATTTTCCTTTGCCATTTATCGATCAGATTTTGGAACGTCTTGCTGGTCGGTCACATTTTTGTTTTCTGGATGGGTATTCGGGGTATAACCAGATTTCGATTGATCCTTTGGATCAAGAGAAATCTACGTTCACCTGTCCCTATGGGACTTTTGCTTACCGACGTATGCCGTTTGGATTATGTAATGCACCGGCGACGTTTCAACACTGCATGCTCACCATATTCTCTGACATGGTGGAGCGTTGTCTTGAGGTTTCCATGGACGACTTCTCAGTTTATGGGGTGTCTTTTGATGAGTGTCTATATAACTTGGACAAGGTGCTGCAGCGTTGTGAGGACACACACTTGGTCCTCAATTGGGAGAAATGTCACATGATGGTGACGGAGGGAATAGTGCTAGGACACAAGGTGTCTAGCAAGGGTCTTGAGGTAGACCCAGTGAAAATTGAAGTGATTTCCAAGCTACCCCCACCAAATTCTGTAAAAGGGGTGAGAAGCTTTTTGGGACACGCCGGGTTTTATCAGCAATTCATTAAGGATTTTTCTAAAATTGCAAAACCTTTATCCGAATTTTTGGAAAAAGATGCGGTTTTTTATTTCAACGATAAGTGTCTTCACGCATTCGAAGTTTTGAAAGAAAAATTGATTTCGGCTCCGGTTGTTCAAACGCCGGATTGGACAAAACAATTCGAATTGATGTGTGACGCTTCAGATTATGCAGTAGGAGCCGTTTTGGGGCAAAGGGTAGATAATAAGCCCGCAGTGATTTTCTACGCTTCCAAAATGCTTAATGATGCTCAATTGAACTATACAACTACAGAAAAAGAATTACTTGCCGTTGTGTTTGCTTTTGAAAAATTTCGGCAGTATTTAGTGGGATCCAAAGTAGTTGTATGGACCGATCATGCTGCGATAAAATATTTGATGGAGAAAAAGGATGCAAAGCCTAGACTCATTAGGTGGATTTTGCTTTTACAAGAATTTGATATTGAAATCAAGGACAAATCCGGAATTGAAAATGTGGTAGCTGATCATTTGTCTAGGTTAGACAGGGTAGATGAAAAAGATTTACACATACCCATAACCGAGACGTTTTCCGATGAATAGCTTTTAAAAATTAATTCTAAAGAACTGTGGTTTGCTGAAATTGTTAACTATTTGGCTTGCGGGATCATCCCGGAAGACTGGTCTTATCAAGAGAAAAAGAATTTCTTTCATTCTTTGAGATACTATTTTTGGGATGACCCAATTCTTTTGAAGCAGTGCAGGGATGGTATTCTACGTAGGTGTGTGCCGGAGGTGGAGTACGAGAGTGTTCTCCACCATTGCCATGCATCGCCTACGGGAGGGCACCATGCTAGTTCGCGGACAGTAGCCAAAGTGTTGGAAAGCGGCCTTTATTGGCCAACTTTATTTTGGGATGCCTACGATTTTGTGAGGCAATGTGACCCATGTCAGCGAGCAGGTAACATTTCAAGGAGATAAGAAATGCCCCTGAATGTATTTCAGGAAGTTGAGGTATTTGACCTGTGGGGCATAGACTTCATGGGACCCTTTGTGTCCTCAAATTCAAATTTATATATCTTGCTAGCTGTTGACTATGTGTGGAAGTGGGTGGAAGTAATCCCCACAAGGACTAATGATTCTAATGTAGTGTGCAGGTTTGTGAAGGAAAATATATTCTGCAGGTTCGGGATACCCCGAATGATAATAAGTGATGGGGGCACACACTTCAGGAATCAGAAATTTTCGACACTTTTGAATAAATATGGGGTCAAGCACAACATCGGCACCCCATATCATCCACAGACGCAAGGCCAAGTGGAGGTCTCAAATCGGGAAATCAAGAAGATTTTGGAACGGACAGTGGCATCCACAAGGAAAAATTGCAGTGCCCTACTACCGGACGCACTTTGGGCGTATAGAACGGCGTACAAAACACCTATAGGCACCACGCCTTTTAGGTTGGCGTATGGCCGGGCTTGCCACCTTCCGGTGGAGTTGGAGCACAAGGCCCATTGGGCGCTTAGAAGGCTGAATTTGAGTTATGATGAAGCTGGGAGAAAGAGGATGTTCGAGTTGAATGAACTAGATGAGTTGCGCATGACGGCATATGAGAATGCCCGCATATACAAGGAGCGCACAAAACTGATCCACGATCGCCATATCGAGCTGCGCACGTTCAAGAAGGGAGATAGCGTTCTGTTGTTTAACTCCCGACTCAAGTTGCATCCCGGGAAGCTGAAGTCCCGGTGGAGTGGACCATTCGTAGTGGAAGAGGTGAGACCACACGGTGCGATTCTTGTGCGTGATGGAGATGCCACGTTCTTGGTGAACGGACAGTGGTTAAAGTTGTATTTTGGTGAAAATTACAAGAGAAAAGTGAATGAGGTCAAACTCACTACACTTGTGGATGAATGAGATGCTGGGAAGTCGTCTAGCCTAAGACGTTAAATAAGGGCGCTTGTTGGGAGGCAACCCAACCATTGGTACATTAGGATAATTTAATTATAGTCATAGATTGCTTTCATTTCGTTCAAATTCTAGTGTAAAGAAGATACCTTGATCCATTTGTTTAATGTGCAGGCACATGCAGGGTCGATACCATCGACACACTGGTCAATGGTATCGACATAGGTTCAGGTTGACAGCTGCAAAAATCGCTCTGAGTCGATACTATCGACAGTCCCGTCGATGGTATCGACAGACCTACAGGCAGGTTGTGCAATAATTGTCAATGGTATCGACATGCCAGTCGATACCATCGAGATCTCTGGAGAAGTTCAGAACGATTTGTATCAGTCAACTCGATACCATCGACGGCCTCGTCGATGGTATCGACATGGTCACAGGTTGAAGTGAAAAAGTGGCGGTGTCGCAATGAAGTCGAGTCGATACCATCGACACCCGTCGATGGTATCGACATCCATGTCACCGATCCGCGCAAAGACATCGACGGCGATCGCGAGTCCACGTCAGCGATCCGGGTGCTGCGTCGATACTATCGACGTTCGTCGATGGTATCGACAGGTCAGCAATCCGGGTTTCCCGATCCAGCAAACGTCAGTCGTCGATACTCGCGAGGGAGGCGGATAGCAGCGAGACGTGTCGATACCATCGACCCACGTTGATGGTATCGACGGGTCAACAGTGGCGCCGACCAAGTCTATATAAGGAGAATTGCAACGTCATTTGACGTCACACCTTCAGAGAAAACTTCCTCCTTTGCGCCGAACACTCCCCCGAGCTCTCCAAGATTGAAGAGCAGCAACATCGAGCAAGGATCTTCACCGAGCGGAGAATCACTTCTCCATCTTCCCTGAGCTCTCTTCTTCTAATCCCATCTTTCTGGCAACAATGGTGCATGCCGCCGGATCATCGTCCTCATGCGCGAATCCCATGGAGATCGGGGAGTTTGTTCCACCCCCTACTGCTTCCGTACCACGTCCGTGCTTGGTTCACCCTTCCGCGGAAGTGAAGAAGGTTTATGAGGAGATCATGAAGCGGAAGATCAAGCCGACCCGGTATGTGTACCGGGGTATGATCCAGGAGCTTGGATTCGAGGACAACTTGGCCTATGTGCTGGCAGGACAAGCACGTCACACCAATCGACTGGCCGGCGAGCTGGAGTACCATGCGGATGGGCAGCCGTTTTTCAGCGAATGGCCCACCTACAAGGAATTGGTGGCGGAGTTTATGGCATCCCTCGACGTCTACGTCATGCCCAACGACATGGTTGCATCAGATCGTGAGTGGATTAAGGGAAGGGTGTCCTTCCGGTTGTTCAACATCAACTACAACATCACGTTGGCCCAGTTCAATGCAATCTTCAATTGGAACCATGGTCGCAACGATCACCGGCGCCCAGATTCCCGCACCGACTACGACAAGATCTTCGCCGAGCTAGTCATAGTGCCGGTGGGAAAGACAGTGAGCTACCACAATGCTGCTATAGCGGACTTCAAGCATCCCTTCGTCCAGGTCTTACACCGGATGTTGAGCCTTACGTTCTTTTCTCGGAGCGATTTAGCATTGAGCAAGTTTTAGGAGAGCGATCTTTTCTTCCTCTACATGCTTCTGAAGCGACAAGAATGCAACTGGGGTGCGTTCTTTCTGCAGCGCGTCCTGGCGGTGAAGAGGAGTACAAGGAAGGCTCCGATCCATTTTGGTGGGCTCATCACCAAATTGGCGTTGTACTTGGGGCTGAATTTCCAGTCTATGACTCCAATTTCCACGAGGAGTAAGGTGAACGTGCAACATCTGCACCGTTCAAACCTTATCCTTCTGCGGGATGGGTTGGCGTACGCACACTGCCACGTCAACCACGCTTACCAGGAATGTGCACTGCCGGACGTCGTCTTCAACATCGCGGGTGCACAGCACTTCCGATGGCCGATCATAGCCGTCGAGTCCGATGAAGAAGAAGGCGGCAATGACGAACAAGAAGGCGAGGCTGAGGAGGAAGAGGAGGCTTTCACACCTCTTCGAGCACGAGTAGCACCCCGGAAGCGTCCTAGGATGCATCCGGGTGCGTCTTCATCATCACAGCCCCTGCCGCCATCACCACAGCCCTCGCAGCCAAGCGAGGATGTCTACTCAATGCAAGGCATGTATACGATGTTGCAGGACATACATCAGACTCAGCAGCAGCATCTAGAGATGTATACCGGTATTCAGGATACTATGAACCGGTTACTTGACAACCAAAGGGCGATGTTCGAGAATGAATGTCTCCTCCTCGACAACCAACAGCAGATACACAATCGGTTGCAACGGATGGAGATGCAACAGGAGCCTTTCTACGACCACTACTGGAGTCAGAGCTACTTTGGAGGCTATCCACAGCCTCCGCCGAGGACCCATTACGATCCGAGCTTCCAGGGGGAGTATCCTTCTTGGGATCCTACGGCCCCACAATACCCACCTCCGCCTCCACAAGAATGATCAGGGTATCTCTGTTCCACTCTTAAGATTGTTTTTGACTATGAGGCCATAGTCGAATTCAAGCTTAGGGGGGTAGTTGGAACAACTCTATCTTTTCTTTTATTGTTTTTAGTCTTTAGCATTTTTATTTATTTCTTGCATTTTTAGTTTTGGTAGGATCCACGTGCTATCTAGTGTAACTGTGGATGTCGTAAAAGTTTGTCATCTTGTTGTTAAATTCATGGTAAATTTAAGGGAAATTTAAAAATTTTGTGTCCTTGGATAGCTTGACTTGGTTGTCCTTGGGGAACTTATCCTACGAAAATGATTGATTATGTCAACTTTAAAACAACATTTCACACCTGTACTCCTATGGATTCATGAAAAGTGGACAGTAATGGTTGTTTGAGCCTAACCTAACCAAATGGTAATGAGACCTTAATTGGATGTAAGAGAGAGAACCTTCTAAACCACTACACAGGTTAGTAAGGAGGGACACATAATATCTTTCTAAGGTTCAGTCATTTAATCTTGTGATCATTCCACTTCATTTTTCCATAATCCACCTAAGAATTGGAAGTAAAGTGCAGTTTTAATTCCTTCTTGTGTGCATAGCATTTAGATAGGACTCACATTGATATGTTTCCATACTTGTGCATAAAAAGAAAAAATATAGGGATTCATGCACATTACCTTTAGGTGCATGTCATGTAGTTGCACTCATGGTTTTCATGCATAAAGTACGCCATGTATCTCAAAATTTTTCCTCAAAAGTGATCTAAACTGTTCCATACCTTCGAAATATTGTAAAGATTTCCAAGCATGAAGGAAGTAGCCCAATACATGTATCTCTAAGCAATTGAGGATATGTGGGCTAAAGAAAGAAAAAAAAACTTTTCTGAAAAAAAAAAGAAAAAATTCTGAAAATTTAAAAAAGAAAGAATTTAGAAGAAAGTGGAAAGAGGGAGAAAGGAACATGATATCACTCACATTATAGGAAAATTGAGTACATGATGTGGCTTAATTAGATTTCCATCTCATTTTGAGGTGGAAGGTTAGCGCATGCATCATTTCACCCAATTTTAGGCATTAGGGCATTTCTTATGTGCATTTGCATCATTTAGGACATTTTGTTTTATGCATATTGAAACTGTGCAATACTTCCAAGTTCTTCCATGAAACACCCATTTCCATCCACCCGTTGCTCGGATTGGTAGGCCACCATGAATTTCTCCTCACTAATGATTATCAGGAGAACTGCTTCCATGTAGATGGTAGTTAGGGCGAGCAACGTAGTGTAGGCGATCACAAGATGCACCAATGCTGAATCGACGAGTTCTATTATGTTAACTGCCTTATGTGATAGTGCTCATCGGTTTTAAGGATAATTTCTCTTATGGATGATTATTGTCGCCTTTAGGGTAATTACTGTTCTGTGGTTAGAGAAGGCTGGTTTGAGAACGTTCAGTGGGAGTCACATGGGATGTTGGGTTGGTATGTTGATTTTTAGTTGACATCTGCAATTCTATTCTAAGGATTAGTTGCTCAAGGGCAAGCAACGTTCAAGCTTAGGGGAGTTTGATGCGATGATTTTGAGTTGCATTTATAGACCTTTTTCATATGTGTTTTATGCTCTAATTAGTCATTTTTATGGATAATATTGCATAATTCACTCATTTCGGTATTTGCCATCATTTTATGTCAAATCCCCTTAGTTGTATCATTTTGAGCATTATTTATCATATTATCATAATTTGTGTGGATTTATTTGGTCTTGTCTTGGAATTTCAGAAAAAACAAGTATCTACTTCCGTCGATACCATCGACGGGGCAACAGGTTGCTGGCGAGGAATCAGTCGATACCATCGACCCAATTCGATGCCATCGACACATGGAGGCTACAGCGTCACTAAACGACAACAACCAACGCTACAGAGAGTCGATACCATCGACCCTAGTCGATGGTATCGAGATGATCACAGGCACTCAGATGAAAAGAAAAGAAGGCTGCCGCTAATACGCTGGGTCGATACCATCGACCCGCGTCGATGGTATCGACGCCGGCAGATATGTGTTGGATTCGTTTTGGTCTCAATCTGATGGCTGGAGTTAAATGAAGACCTAATTAGGGACTTATACCTAATGACGGCCGCCCAGAGGAGAGGAGGAGCTAATTTGTCATTGCACAAGTGCCGAGGAGAGAGAGAAAGAAGAACGGAGGCCAGAAGCTCATCCCTGTCGTTCCAGACGCTGCCGAAGACGAATTTCACCACCGAGAGGCGGGAAAGCTCGTGTTCTACGTAAAGAATCTACCGGTTCTTCTCCGTTCAGGGGTTTTTCCATTCAATTCACGTTTTTTATATGATTTCCCCTATTTCTACCATGTATTTGTCCAAGATGAACATGCGGGGCTAATCCCCTCCATCTTTAGGACCGGGAGTAGCCCGGGAATGCATTGTATGACAGTTTTATATTAATAATTCATATTTTCCCTCTTAAATCCGTGGTATAGTTTCGTTTTCTCCATATATTGTTATGCTTGATCACCATAATAATAACTTAATGCCCTTAATCACTTCGACAGAAGGATTAACGGTTGAAAAGAGACGAAACCTACATTAATCGACAAATCCCTTGACAAAGGAGGTGTAAAATTAATGGTGGAAACTGAGAGATCGTTCGTACTGCGCTTAGTTTAGGGGAATGATTACTACGACGGTGGAATCAACCTAAACTTAAGTAGTGAATTACACCACGACAGTGGGTATTTCTGTTTTCAAGCCACTACCCAGAAAGAGAGAGAAGATTGAGGAGTTATATGAAACCTAATGCAATGTTGACCCGCGGTGAAACCGAAATCCTAAAGATATCCTTTTGAATTGATTAAATTAACCTTTAATCGATTGTTTGCTTTGTTTTGTTTTTATTTTCTTTTAATTTCGACAACAAACCCTACTTTGTTATCTGGCTTAGCTGATCGCAAATAGTTAGTAGGAGTCTCCAACAATTCTGAGTATCCCTGTGTTCGACTCGAGCCTCACAAAGGCCTATATTACTCGACGCGTACACTTGCGTTTTAGCGCGTAGTAAAATACACGTCACAGAGGCAGGGCGAACTTGTTTTCTTGCCAGTTTCTTAGAGGGTTGTCCGGGTGCAGTTTCCTGGACCTTGTGTTTCCCCTTTTGTTCTTCGGCTGGGGATTCCTCCTCAGAATTTGGCTTGTAGTCCGAGCCTTCATCATCAGAAGAAGAAATTGCAATTTCTTCTTCAGGTGCCTCAGCCAGGAACTTGTTCAGGCGATCAAGGTCGCACAGGACGTGCATCATCTTGACATTTGGTGGCGCCTTTCCGGTCCTGTTGAAATCATCTCTGATCTTCTGGAGCTTAGCTTGTTATTTCATCGGTTGCTCCATTGTCCAGACTACAAAATCTTCAAATCCGATGGCCTCCCTTGCTGGTGATGCCATATCTGCAAACTGGGAGATCAAGGGTTAGGATGACATGTTTAGAAAATGGATTTTATTTGTATTTATGTGTTTTTGTATTGTTATGAAAATTTAAATGAATGTGGAAGGTCAAACGGTTTTAGGACCGTTTGGTCCCAAACGGTTTCAAGACCGTTTGGAAAGCGTCGTGTAGCCACCGGCAAAGGCGAAATGGTGAAAGGAAGGCGGGAGCGTCGGTGACGAAGGCGAAGGCGGCGGGCATTGGTGATTAAATCGAAAGCGATGGCGAGAGGAGCCGGCGGAGAGACAGGCGAAGATAAGGAAGATTTTGGTGAAATCGGAGATAAAGATGACGAGGGTGGCTCTGTCATTGGAGAAGAGGAAACGCCGCGGTGACGCCGAAGACGATAACAGTGGTGCGGAGGGTTGCGGAAGAGAAGAATGTTGGACATGCTGTCGCGGTTACTGGATTACCTGGCAGTTGGTGGCAGAGTCGACGGCGGAGAAGCGAAGGGTGGCAGAACGAAGGTGATGTTGCCGTGTAGAAGCACGGGAACCTGGTCGTCGGAGGTAGAGGACGGAAGCAGGGAGAGCAGAGGCAATGGAATAGTTCTTGTGCGAAAGCTTGAAAACTCGAAAGTCGAAGAAGGGAGAAGGAGGGGGTAGGGTTTATATTTATAGGAAACGGGGGTTGACTTCGACAAAAACCCTAGGTCAAACGGTTTAGCGACCGTTCGGATCCAAACGGTTTGAAGACCGGTTGGACTTCAAACGGTTTTAAGACCGTTTGGAGCCAAACGGTTTGATGACCGTTTGGACTCCAAATGGTTTTAAGACCGTTTGGACTCCAAACGGTTTCAGGACCGTTTGGAAGGGTAAAGGTCGAAAGGATTTTTATATTTTTATGTTTTTTTTGGTTTATATATTTTTATGTTATTTGATTTTGCTTTTTTTTAAGATAGATCTAGGGTATTTAAAAGAACGGAAAATAAAGGAAGAAGTTGAAATCTTGGGTTGCCTCCCAAGTAGCGCCTGGGTTTTACGTCGCTGGCTCGACGAAGTGGTAAAGTTGTTATGCTGTAGACAAAGCATCTTTGATTTCAATGGTTTGTCTTGGCATTTTGTCTTCCGGAGTGTAGTATCTTTTTAAACGATGACTGTTGACCGTCCTTTCTCCTCTGTTGTTGTCGATAATTATCACAACTCTAGTTGGATAAATATGCTTTATGGTGAAGGGCCCGGACCATTTTGTTCGAAGTTTTCCGGGAAACAACTTGAGCTTTGAGTTGAAAAGGAGCACGTTGTCGCCGACGGTGATGTCTTTCCTCTTAATATGACCGTCATGCCACATTTTTGTCTGCTCCTTATAGATTCTGGCGCTCTGATAGGCAGTCATTCGGAGCTCTTCTAGCTCCTGCAACTGGAGTTGTCTATTCTCTCCTGCACTTTTGAGATCGAAATTTAATTGTTTGATGGCCCACCAGGCTTTGTGTTCCAGTTCTACTGGAAGATGACATGACTTCCCGTACACCAAACGGAACGGGGTTGTTCCAATTGGTGTTTTATATGCAGTTCAGTATGCCCAGAGGGCATCAGGAAGTTTGGTGGACCAATCTGTGCGGTTTCTGTTCACCGTTTTTTCGAGAATCACCTTTAATTGTCTATTAGACACCTCCACCTGACCACTAGTCTGTGGATGGTAAGGCATTGCGACTTTGTGATTGACTTCGTACTTTTTCAGTAAGGCTTCAAAACTTCGTTCCAAGAAATGGGTCCCGCCATCTGATATGATAGTTCTGGGAACTCCAAATCTTGGGAAAATAATATCTTTGAACAATTTAATAACATGCTTGAAATCACTGGACACAATGGGTACAGCTTCGACCCACTTTGATACGTAGTCCACCGCGACCAAGATGTAAGAGATGCCATAGGATGAAGGGAAATGGCCCATGTAGTCTACCCCCCACACATCAAAAAGCTCAATTTCCGGCCACATAGTGAGGGGCATTTCATCTCTTTTTGATATGTTGCCAAAAAATTGGCATTTGTTACAGGCTTTCACGAAATCGTAGGAGTCCTTTGATATGGTGGGCCAGAAGAAACCAGATTGTAAAACTTTTATAGCTATTTTTTTAGCACTCATGTGCCCCCCCCGTGGGTCCGGAATGACAATGCTCTAGAACCAGGGTTATTTCTTCTTCTGGCAAGCAACGACGGAAAAGTCCGTCAACGCAAAGGTGAAACAGATAGGGTTCATCCCAATAATATTGTTTTATGTCATGAAGGAACTTCCTTTTGTCATGGTAGGAAGTAGAAGGGTGGATAATCCCTGTGGCTAGATAATTGACAATATCTGCGTACCAAGGGAATCCATGGGTTGCCTTCATAAGCTGGTCGTCTAGAAGAGAATCTCGTATAGGGATTTTATCTTCTTCTTCAACCTCGATACGGCTGAGATGATCAGCTACAACATTCTCCACTCCACTTTTATCCTTAATTTCTAGGTCGAATTCCTAAAGCATCAACACCCAGCAGATGAGCCTGGGTTTGGCATCTTGCTTTTGAATCAGGTATCGAATGGCGGAGTGGTCGGTATAAACAATGACCTTAGAACCAATCAAATACGAGCGAAACTTTTCAAATGCGTAGATGACAGCCAAAAACTCTTTTTCTATGGTAGTATAGTTTTTCTGTGCTTCATCCAACGTTTTGGATGCGTAGTAGATGATGTAAGGTTTCTTATCAATTCAATGTCCTAAAACAGCCCCTATAGCGTAATCACTTGCGTCGCACATGATTTCAAAAGGCTGCGACCAATCTGGGGCTCTTAGAATAGGTGCGGAGATTAAAGCATTCTTGAGAGTGGACAAATTTTGCATACATTCTTGATTGAAGATGAACTCAGTATCTTTAGTTAGGAGCTGGGTCATGGGTTTTGCTATCTTCGAAAAATCTTTGATGAATCTTCTGTAGAACCCCGCATGACCCAAGAAAGCTCTTACTCCCTTTATATCTTTCGGTGGTGACAATTTCGAAATAACATTAATTTTTGCTTTATCCACCTCAATCCCCCTGTCACTCACCCTGTGCCCGAGGACGAAACCTTCCGTTACCATGAAATGGCATTTCTCCCAATTCATGATAAGGTTCGTTTCCTCGCAGCGTTGCAGAACTTGTCCAAGATTGATTAAATAGTTATCGAAGGAATCTCCATAAACCGAGAAATCGTCCATAAACACCTCCATGACGGATTCAGTTAAACCGACGAAGATGGCAGACATACACCGTTGGAACGTAGCGGGTGCGTTACACAACCCGAACGGCATTCTTCTAAAGGCATATGTCCCAAAAGGACAGGTGAAGGTAGTTTTTCCCTGGTCCTCCGGGTGTATGGGTATTTGGTAAAACCCGGAGTAACCATCGAGATAGCAAAAATATTTCTGATGAGCTAGGCATTCCAGAACTTCATCGAGGAAGGGTAGAGGGTAGTGGTCTTTCCTCGTGGCTTTGTTTAGCTTCCTATAGTCAATACACATCCGCCACCCTGTTACAGTCCTGGTAGGCACCAACTCATTTTTGTCGTTGATCACTACAGTAGTGCCCCTTTTTTTGGAACAACCTGGACAGGGCTGACCCACTGGGAGTCAGAAATAGGGTAGATTATGCCAGCTTTGAGTAATTTGAGGACCTCCAGGCGAACCACCTCCTTGAGATTAGGATTCAGTTTTCTTTGATGTTCGTGAGATGGCTTGAATTCTTCAACCATTGGAAGTCTGTGCATACACAGGGTTGGATTTATGCCTGTTAGGTCAGTTATCTTATATCCAATGACCTTTTTATGCTTCTTCAGCTCATCCAGAAGCCTTTCTTCCTGATCTTCTGTAAGGGTAGAGCTGATGATGACCGGGCATAGTTTTTCCTCATCTAAGAAAACATGTTTAAGCCCTGTGGGTAAAGTCTTCATTTCAGGGGCTTTTGGTGGCTCAGTTGCTTCTATAATGTTAACAACTTTAAGTTCTTCAAAAGTGGTCGTTGGTTCTTCTTCAGCCTTTTCTAAATGTTGCAGACACTGTTGAACTAGTTCGTTCGCAGAGAATTCAACATCCGGATTGACTAGGACATTCTCTAGTTTGTCAGCTGGCTCGGATATTTCTAACTGAGACATTTGTTGTATTGCATCAAGATGAAAAACCTCCTCTTGGATACTAGGGCCTTTCATGCTGTTAAGGACTCGGAATTGAATTGCTTCTTTTCCGAGCCTAAGGATGATGGTGCCAGCTTCGACGTCAATAAGCGCCCTAGCAGTAGCGAGGAAAGGTCTGCCGAAAATAATCAGGTATCTCAAGTCTTCTTTAATATCCATGATAATGAAGTCGCACGGAACGTAGGCATCCTTGCCTATCCTTACTGGGATATCTTCAATGATCCCCAGAGGTGCGGTTATGGTGGAATCAGCTAATTGAATAGTCATTGTTGTAGGCAGCAATTCGGTAAAACCTAGACATTTGCACATAGAGTAAGGCATGATGGATATGCTGGCCCCAAGGTCAGCTAATCCCTTTTTAGTAGATGCGCTTCCAATGCAACATTGAATTCTGAAGGATCCTGGATCCTTCTTCTTTTTTGGCATTTTGTTTAGGATAATGTCAGAAGTGGTCTGGGCAAGCTTTACAGTTTCTTGCTCCTCGGTGATATACTTTCTTGATAACAAGGTTTTGAGGTATTTTGTCCAGGCCGACACCTCAGAAAGAGCATCGAGGAGCGGGATATCAATGTACAACTTCTTCATCGCCTCCTTGAACTTTTGAAACCTGGTGTCCATCTTCGTTTCTCACAATCTACCTGGATACGGGATTCTTGGTTTATATTGCAAAACTTCGGGTTCTGTGGACACTTGGTCTTTATCTTTGCCCTTTGTGCCCTCTGAGGGCTTCTCCATTCCTTGTTGCGGGCTCTCATTTGTCATAAAAGTAGGTGTGTCATCATTATCCAGAGTGAGCTTGGTAATCTCATGAAGAGTGCGTCCCGATCTCATGGTGATAGCATTCAACTGTTCATGTTTGTTCTGTCCATGCTTAGGATTTGATTCGGGCTGCCCTGTAAATGTGCCTGCCGGAGGCTTCAATTATGCAGCAATCTGGGCAAGCTGGGCTTCTACTACTTTTTGCTGCGCTTGCTGATTAGCGAGCATAGTCTATTGAGATTGCAACATCTGCCTTATCAAGGATATTTCATCTTCCGGTTGAGAAGGAGTGTTTTCAGGGGACTTTGTTTTTGGGCTTGTTGAGATTGTTGTGGTGGTAATGCCAACTGAGGTTGCTGAGTATGCAGCTGTGGATGAAGCGGAGGATGAGTGTACTGGTAGTAGGCTGATTGGTTCCTGGGGTAGTTAGCCCTAGGGAAGTTATTCCTGGAATTCCCTTGATTTTGGTTGAAATTGTTTGGGAATCCAGGCGGCAGCCTACTAGAGGATCCTCCATGCGTTTGATGCTGTGGATTAGCGGTCCCAGCAGGGTTTCCATACTGAAATCCTGGATGATTCCTTGGCTGATTAGGGTTGTAGTAGACTTGTCAAGGGATAGAGTGGATAGAGTTGACTTGTTCCGGTAGTTGTTCTTCCGACTGGTCAGTGATAGGTTCATATGGTTGTGGTGGTGGATGCAGATCCATCATCACATTATAAAGCATACCACAGGAAAGGGTTGGATGGTCAGAAGCATGACAGGCCTCACAGGTTCCTGTGGCGGCCTTGACTTGTTGAACTAGAGGATTTTTCTTCTTATCAAACTCTCCGAGAGAAGTCTCGAGAGCTTGTTGTTTATGAACTATGGTTTTCAAGGCTTCAGCTATTGCCTTCATCTCTATTGATTCTTCAGCTTTGTAGACCTTGAGGACACCTTTACCGGCTGACCGTCCCCAGTTGGACTGGTTTTCAGCTCCGAGTGTAACAATTTTCCAAGCGTCCTCATAATTCTTTCTCATGAAGTTTCCTCCAGATGAGGAATCCAAAAAATGTTTGATATCATCGCTCACTCCCCGATAGAAGGTTTCTATCAATTGGTTCTGGGAGATTCCATGATGGGGGCACTTCCGCAAAAGTTCTTTAAACCTTTCCCATGCTTCAGCAAGGGTTTCTCCAGGTAGTTGAGAGAAGTGATTGATCTGCCCTCTGATCTCATAAGTCAGTGAGGGGGGAAAAACTTCTCTAAGAACTTTTCCTCTAGGGGAGCCCAGGTGGTTATTATGGGTTCCCTGTCAAGTGAGTTATACCAACTCAGGGCCCTCCCAGACAGAGTGAAATGGAACAGATGAAGCATTATCGCATCAAAAGTGACTCCAGCTTGCGAAACCAGGCGACACAGTGCCTTAAACCTTTTCAGATGATCCATGCAATCATCTCCAGAACCTCCGGAGAAAGAGATGCCTTGCATGATCTGGATCCACTGGGTCCGAATCTCAAAGTTGGGAATATTGATAATCGGAGGTCGGACCGGGTGGTTATCCTCATAGTTCTTTGGGACAACGTAGTCCCTTAGTTGCTTGTTTCTTAACTCCAACTGAGCAGCTTGGGTTGCTGCCTCGGTTTCAGCTCTGATGCGGGCTTGCTCTTCCGCATGAATCTCTGCTTGGATTTGGGCACGAGTGTCCGCGATGAGTTGTGCCCGTTGAGCGGCGATGGCGGCATTTACCCTCTCCATTACTAAAGCAGCCTGGCGTTGTTCGTCGTCCATTTGCCTGGCTTGTTGGCGATTGAGACGAATGCGGCGATGGAAACTTCTCTCTACCTCAGAGTCAAACTCCGGATCAGGGGAGAATCCGCGGTTATGCGATGATCGCATGCACGTTTTCTACCTGAGTAGAGAAAAGAAAACACCTTTAGATAATGGTAAAGATATATTGGTTTCAAGAAGATATAGATTTATGATCAAAAAGAAAGTATAAGATCCTAACCAACTAGGAAGATGCTAAATGAAATTACAACGTTCCGTTGTCCCCGGCAATGACGCCAATTTTTTGATGGAGCTTCCACTTACGTGGAATTGCGTGCACCAACTAAAAATTCTAAAGATAGTAAGTCTTTAGGTTTAGCCTTGCATATACTAGATAGAGAACTCCACCCACGTATGCTAAGATACGTGGAAGTCTTATCGTATTATAGTTAAGGGTTGAATCCTCATGACAACGGTCTTGTTGCAAGCAACAAGATGGAGAACATTAGAATTTCACTTAATCACTTACTAGTAGGCACTTAAATCGAAAGTTGGATTTTGTTGTTTTAAACTAAGAACATGAAAAGTAAGAAAGTTTTAGTAGGCACTTAAATCGAAAGTTGGATTTTGTTGTTTTAAACTAAGAACATGAAAAGTAAGAAAGCAAGTAAAACTAAGTAATTAAACAATGATAAAAGTCACTAGGGTGTGATCAGTTTTCACCACCACTACACATGGATCAACACATGCAAAGCAAAACATAACCTGCAAAAAGAGTTTAGTCAGTTAGTATCTTTGTAGGCTTAGTTTCCTTTCGGAGAACTAACTACGAGAAATGCAGGAATGTTACAACGCCAGCCATTCCCGAACAAATGGTCACCTACTTTGCATCATTCCCCTCGCAAAGTGTGTTCCTCGACTTACTAAGGTTGCACTTTCATACGTCAACTGATTCCATTTCATAGTATGAAAGTGTAACGAATGATAGTGAGTTTACTCCACTTCTTGAGATACACTCCTAGATACCGAAACAGATGCATGGTGGATACATGCACCAAGAACCAATATACAAACGAGTTTTGAATCTAATAGTACAAATGTAGACAATTCATACTAAAAGATAAAGGATAACACAAGTTGGAGATCAAGCAACATGCATTCATTAAACGTTTGATGTCGAACTGAAAAGATAAGAATTCTATATTACAAATTATGGATTATATTTACATGATATGAAAACATGGGTAGCGGGGCTACTCCCCGCACCCTAGTGAAAGAAACTACTCGCTCATGACTAGGACAAAGAAGGAGGCAAGAAGAGAGAGAGTGCATCATCCCCATAAAGGAGAGAGGAAAGTCAACCCCTTGGAGAGAGAGACGATCCACCAGCTTCACAGGTTGCGCGATGACGAGATATCCCTCTTCCCACCTTCTTTGGCGGAGAGAGAGAAAGCACCTTCGAGATGGAGTATGGGTCTCAGACCGACAGCCCCAGGGCGGAGGATGGAAGCCGTAAGTGCTCTGGAGTGATTGAGGCAGCCTTTGGACGTCTGAAAAACTCATCCCTTGTTGAGGGCCCTTGGGGTCTTATTTATAGGCCTTAAGTGAAGTCCAAACGGTTTGGAGACCGTTTGGACCTCAAGACCGTTTGGACCTTGAGACCGTTTGGACCTCAAGACCGTTTGGACCTCAAGACCGTTTGGACCTCATGCGGTCTCAGGACCGTTTGACTCCATGCGGTCTCGGGACCGTTTGGCTGCATGCGGTCTGAGGACCGTTTGACTCCATGCGGTCTCGGGACCGTTTGACTCCATGCGGTCTTGGGACCGTTTGGCTTCATGCGGTCTGAGGACCGTTTGACTCCATGCGGTCTCGGGACGGTTTGACTCCATGCGGTCTCGGAACGGTTTGACTCCATGCGGTCTCGGGACCGTTTGGCTTCATGCAGTCTGAGGACCGTTTGACTCCATGCGATCTCGGGACCGTTTGAGTCCATGTGGTCTTGAGGCTGAGTTAGTCTTTTATGATTTTTTTTTGTGTTTTTCTGCATATATAAAAGGGAAAAGTTAGTCAGATAGTATATTTACAATAAGAGGGAAAATTTAGAGATTATGTATATATTTACTTTAGAAAGAGTATGGAAAACTAAAGAAAAAGGCTAAGATAATCATCCAAAATTGGAGGTTATCAAATTTCAACACCATATGGCACACCAGATGCCCGCCCAAAGTACTTTTACGGCTATGGCTCATTGGCTATGAGAGAGTTCTCACATACTTTTTTATGAGATCACGAGGCTTCATGGGACCATCTAGATGCTCCATGTGTAAAGAACAAGAAGAATCCACGCAACACCTCTTCTTTGGATGCCACACATCCATGAAACTATGGGTGCATTTCACCTCAGCCACAACCACCCTGGCACACCCCCTACACAACATATTCTACCGACTACAATACACCTCCAACCGCCATAGGCACATAATTCGATTGCAACACTCTAGTCGCTGCCATTATATGGACCATATGGCTTATTCGCAACAAATTCTTTTTTGAGAACCAAAATATTTCCTTCGCATATTTACAGGTGGACACACGTTATTATGAATTCACGATTTGCAAGTTGTGTAGGGGAGAGAGCTCACAAAGAGCAAAGGTTTCGCCATGAAGCTGAGACCGGTATGCCCGGTAACCTGAATGAGCATCCCGATCATCTACTCATTGGAGGGAGGCGGTGAAATTGAGGCAACCATTGCCTATTTACTTTCGATCGATCGAACTGATATACGGGGATGTATAACATGCCCCGCCCATTTTGGGACAACTTCATCTGGATGCTATGCGACATCATCTATGGAAACGATTATCTGAAAAAAATCAATCCTGAACTCGCATTATTTAATAATTGCTCGACGGTTCACAGGGAATGGCTGAAGAAAGATCTCCCGCTGGGGTAGTCACGTCGAGAATAGGAGTTCTCGCCGGTGGTCCCACAAAGCATGCTCTTTGTTAAACCAAAAAGGTCCCACTCGGTGCTGCTGTAGGCATGGTCCTGAGGATAAGAGTCAACGGCCTCCGAAGAAACAAAGTCCCATCATTGGTTCCCACTTGATAATAGCTTCGTCGATCCGCTGTACCCGTTGGTCCAATGGAAGATTTGACCAACATGAGCTAAAGAAATAACCCGACGGCTCACAGTGGTGATTAAAGCTCTCGTCGGTTGCACTCTGACGTTGAATCTACTCAGTGCATTTTGTAAACTGACCCTGAACTTGTCATCAGTCAATAAGTCAGAAAATTTTTCGTCAGTTGCAAAATGCTATTAAGCCGTTTGACTAAACTATATGATATTACTACCAACGAAATAAATATTTATATGGGAATAATACCCCATACAACAAAGTCAAAAGCATCTGAATAAAACAAAATTTTGTAAGACTATTAGAAACAACATGCAATAAATTATACATGTGTTAAACTTATTTTTAGACCCCCAAAAATGGGCAAATTGCACATATATAAAAAGTACATAAAATTGTATAACTTAAACAAACTAAGTCGCAATTGAATCAAATTTTAAACATAGTTTTTTAATATGATATCAAATCATAATCCAAAGTTTAATTTTAATACTAAGCACTCAATTAAAGGAAATAATTATGCTTATGAATTGAGCAAGGTTAGGAGCCTTACAATTTATTTGTGGAGTTTTAGATTGAGTGGAAGGATATGAAATGATGGAAGAATCGGAAAAGGAGAGACCTTTTGGTATAAACAATCTTCTAGGGTTTCTTGAAAACAACTACATCAAATTTCTGACCAATTCTCATCAATTATAGTATGACAAAGCACTATACAAATTTAAAAAAAATATACATAGACTAAAAACAAATCTTAATTTTGTAGTTTACTTGCAACACAACTCGAATAGCAAAATGCTTTTCCATAGATAGGTTTCACACACACAAAAAGTGAGAGTATTGCTTAACAAGTGGCAAACTCAAGAGGAACTTAGGAGGACTCATCAATACATAAAAATATCATTTAACAAGACATAGATTAACTTGGGCAACCTTTTAGGATGAGAATTCTTCACTCCTAGGGAATTTATGGAGGTGTCACTTAAAAGCATCAACAACATCATCGTGAGTCCTATATTAACTACAAAAATTTATACTCCATAAAAGAAAGCTACTAAGATGCTATAAGATAGAAAAAACACACATTATGTGTAACATAGTGAAAACTAGCATTCTGACTCTAGAAACCCTAATCTCATGATTAGGAGGTTAGTATGCTTGGTGCTTTAGATTTGACCAAACAAGGAAGGAGTGATACCCTAATACAATTGTTTGGAACCCTAATGAAAATAGTTCATGCACGTAACATGAATAACTAAAAAGTAACCTTAACTTGTATAGGCTCGAAAACATATATAATACATTATGTGACATTAGTTTCTATGATCAATACGACATATTGTGAAATACTCATATGAACCTAATAACCTAAATATGTGCTAACATGTAAGTGAGTTCATGAAATATATCAAATATTTTTTCTTTGCGAATTAATTTACACATAATGACTAACTATATATCCACTAAGAGGTATAATGTATGTAATACATGAAATGGAATAACAATTGAAGTTTTCATGTCCATGTATATATGAATAATGCGTCATCATCCAGGTTAATACTGAGCTAATGGACTTAATAGGTTAAATAAGTAAAATATGGATTCATGTGATATAATATACCATAACTCTTTTGATAACTGTATGAAGTTTTAGAGACTCTAATTAATGAATATTGATGATAACATTTAATATTATAATAAATACAAAAGTAATGAGGCTAAACCATAATTTTATTAGAACTCATTATGGTATGCTTCAAAAGTGAAATCCAATCCATAATTTGATTCTATGGGTCCTAATTGGTCTAGGTACCAAGTTTTAATCCAATCAAATAATGGTAGCTACTCTAATTGAACTAGGAAAGAGAATGCCAAATAATGTAACCCTAATGTTATATATATATTGGACTTTGGGTTTTAATTGCTGATTTTGATCTAAGTCACGATCACCATGCCTCTCACCTTCTTTTCTCCATTTTGGATTGGAGTCTAGATCCCAACTAGAGTCGAGGTCCCTCCATCAAATCCTTGACCCCATCCCAGCATGATTGGACTCTTCCTCCGTGCCTTTTTTGAATCTCCCTTTCTCTCTTCTCTCCCCCTCTCCTCTCCTCTTTGGATTGGGATTTCCTTCCCTTTACATTTCTTTTTGGATTCTGATGTTGGTGAACTCTAATTCATCTGGGAGTCGTCCCCACAACACTCTTGATGGAATGAAAACTCCATTTTCAATGGTCTTACTCTGTATTCTTTCCCTTCCTTCACCTCCACTCTTTGGGTTTCCAGATCCCTATAAAACATATCCTATACCTTCTGTACATCTTGGAAAACGATTGCTCATTGCTATTTTGGTCTCGATCATCCCCACGATTGGCAGACATATGCCGTTAGACTACTGGAGCCACCTCGGGATCTCTAGTCTTTCTCATACCTTCACAAACACTAGAAACAATATCGTTTAGTTCTAGCCGACTAGACTCTCTATTCAATGATATAAGAGGTGTGGCCCTTTCCCCCTTTTCTTGTTCCTTGCTTTGATTTTATTAATGTTTTGATATTTCTTTGTTGGTCTCATCGTTTGGTCTTGTCTTTGGGTCTGTAGCCACCTTTATTCGTAACAAACTCGTCAAGGGGTCTCTCAATGGCCGATCTTCCTAGCTTTCTGGGTTATCAACTCCCAAATCTTGTCAATAATGGCAGGAGGCATTCTTCTCACAACCTGCTGACTCACTCCCTTTCATAAGTTCGTTGAGTTTGCTCAAACTTGAGGAGCCCAGAAAACCACAACAATTCTAATTTGCATCGGATAATCGTCAATCCTATCACTAGTTGGGGATTGGTAAAGCTCTGAGTTTTCTTGTGTAAAAAATGAAACTAAGAAGATGAATGCCATCTTTTACCAGTCTACCCTATGCTTTACTTCATTTTTGTCATGCAATACCATGGGCGTTTATGTCTGTTTGCATCCTGGTTTCCTTTTGACCGTGTGAGTATTTGGATTCATTGTGGACCTGACTTGTTGTAAGCCCAATCCATGTGACAACAACGATAGGGACATCTCAGCTAGATTTCCCTTGTTATGGATATTATTACCGAGTGGATTTTCTATATATGTTTTTTGATTCGTTAGTATTTCTACAAGTCATAATAAATTATTTATAGATCAAAAAAATAAAACAAAATATTTTTTGGAATTAGGAAAAAATTTTGCATATAATTATGAACTATTAAATATGTGATTTAAAGAAATTTTCTAATTGTTTAGGATTTATAAAGTTCATATCTAAAAATTTCAAGTGATAAAAAATAAAGTAAGATATTGTACATTATCATGAAACTATGACCTACACAATTATGTCAATTCGATAACCTATTTCATTAATAATACAAAGATGATTTTTAGGTTTTATGTAGCTAATGAGAACCTAACCCTAATTTCATATATATGTTTAATAGGTGACTTGGGACTTCAATGTGGAATTAGGTTTGACCTTGGATATATCTAGACCCTATCTGAGGTATATTTCATTCTACTATTCTACATTCAGCAAGTACATATATTTTCTCTCTCTTGGTCCTTTGTAAACATTACCCTGAACACTTTTCTCTCTTGTGAAGGGTTGAATCATATGAATGAATGTATACTAATGTTGATTTTCCAATTTTCTTAAATTTTTAGATATGCTTGTTGGACTTTAAAGTTGTACTTTGTTCATCTTATTACTGATGAAACCCTCTATGGAACTAAACAAACTTATTGCTACTTGTGAGATGGAACCCTTTGCCCACTTTAGCACCAAAAGCAATGTAGATCATGTGTCTTGGCTCCATAGATTATTTTATAGTAACCATATGGATTACTTATCTCATTTTTATTTGTAAATTTCTAGAGGTATTCCTACAATTAGTTATATATCTATGATGTGTAGAAATAGTATATATGCTTATTAGTACTTTTTATTGTTACTGGTAGACAGTGTTACACCAATCATGATTTTGGTAGTGAGTATTGTTAATCAAGCATCTTATTGATGTTTTAGTACATTTAGTGCTATTGGAACTCATGCTTGGAACATCAAGATTTTAAACCAGTTGAGTAATTTGTGATAGTTATGAGTGCCCAATATAAATTAGGAACATGGTGATGTCTACAAGTTTTACTAAAAGTTTTAATTTTACTAATAAACCACTTGTTTAGTTTTTAGTTTAACTTATGTTCGAGGTATGTGTATGTCATTATTAGCTTTCCAGTATTGATAGCTTGGTTCACCAAGTTGGCCTTTATCAATATTGTGTTATCTTGGTGAGACATGTGCTAGTTTAGTTTTGAGACAAAAATCTATTGATCAAATAATGCGTTTGTATGATGGGTCGATTAGATTGATAGTTCAAATGGATAAAATCTAATTCCAAAATTTACCAACTAGTTTCTCTTTTTCAAACTAAACAATTATCAACCCAAATATAATGGAACCATGAGTTTAATCAAGAAAGGTGTGTAAAAGAGATTTAAAATATTAATATTTTGGTCCAAAATAGTTCTAATGGCTTTCAAAGGTTGTGCCATGAGATTTTGGGTACGCTTGTCCAATTGCCCATTTTGTCTTACATGATATATACTAAGTAATATATAATGCATGTACAAGTCAAGTCAAACTCATATACAACATAAAAAATACATATAATTCTATTAGAATCAAGTCATACTCATATTATTACGATACCAACTATCATTGGTATAAAACATATAACATTTTTTTATCATCTAAATTTTCAGCCAATGTCTTACAACAAATAAAAAATATAGTAGCAATTTTGTGATGTGCCTACATTTTCAACACCTTAAATGAGTTCGTGGTGTCCAAATTAAAACCATTGAGCAAATGAGAATCTCAATTTTGAATGACACACACTAGGTCGAGAAGGAAATCAAAGGAAGTAAGAAGGAAATAGACTAATGTAGAAACATAAGTAGTACATGCCCATGAATAAGACACACACCGAAAACCACAAACTCATTGTTCAACTTATAACTAAAAAATAAGTAACTACGCCATTTAAGAATAAATATTTAATAAAAAACTTTTGTATGCACATATACCACAAATATAAAGGCTATTCTAGAGAACATACTACATTGCATACAACTCTCCATATCTATCAAGTACCATCACGATCCTATAGCAACAACACATAAAATGGATTAAAAGTGGTACACGTCAATACCATCGTGTGAGGTATGACCTGAAAGACAAAATATTTTTTCAACATAATATTTCATATCAAAAGATTGACCACTTTCTGAGAATATTTCCAATAAATCAACCATGTGTTTACTAACTTACATTTTGATTCTCTATATTAGGCTGTATGATTAACTACCAAAGAGTTACACCAAAGGTACAAAGTGATATTTTAACAAATAGTTAAATCATTTTCAAAGACTCTATTACCTAAGAGTTAGTGCCTTGATGTAATGGAAGAATTTATATAACGTTCATGTTCTTAAAACTATACACATAGAAAATAAGTAATGTAACATACAATAACACTTATTTCATCCAATATCATATGTCAAGTCTCTTGTACACATACCATACATTCATGTCATAGAGTAAGCCAAGTAAGAGTTAAAACATACCTTGAATAGAGATATCCAATTCCACATTTGTGAGGTCAACTATAACAAACCATGATTAAGACAAGAGAGGTATGTCATCATTAGATCATCATCATTGAACCTAACTAGACCCATTTTAGCTTTTATCTTAATTTTTTAATGTATCATTATTATTACAACTCTAGTAGAGACCTACGACTGCACTTAAGAGCCCACAACTTTAGTTGAAGCTGTGGCGGCAAGAAAAGAGGCTATAGAGTGAGTTGATGTACATAACTTTGGAAGGAATTTAGATCATGTGTCTCTACTCCGTCACCTATTTTGTCGACACCATCTAGAAAGCTTAGCTTATCTTTAATTTGGGAATTTGTAGATCCTAGATTTAGTTTTATATTTAATATATGTATCACCAATCTATATTCTTATTAATATTTTATACTATTATTAATATATGGTGTTATACCAATGAGGATTTTTATGTAGTGAGCATTGATGAAAAAGGATTCTATTTATGTCTTAGTACATTTTGTGCTACTAAAACTTAAGTACTGTTATTTTTAGATAATTTTAAACTCATGCTTGGATCATTAATGTTTTCAAACTAGTTGAATAATATGTACTTTTTAAAAATGTCACAATATGAAATCTTAACGTAGTGATCTCTATAGGCTTTTCTAAATTCTTTTATTCAATTAATAAACCTTTTTTTGTTAGTTTACCTTATGGTTCGGGTAAGTATATTTGACTATTAACTTTCTAATATTGATAGCTTGGCACCACAATTTGGCATTTGTCAAGATTGTATTATCTTGGTCAGACTTATGCTAAATCATTTATGAGACAAAAATCCTCTTGATAAAATAATTTGTCATTATGGTGTTGGTTAAATTGACAGTTCAAATGGATAAAAACTCTAATACGAATTTTGATAAACTGGTTTCTCTTGTCCATACAAAACTTCAATTGTCCCAAGTTGAATGGAACCATAAGTATGATTGAGAAAAGACTGTGGATTATAAATGTAACTATTTTGGTCCAAAATATTCTTATAGTTCAAATATCTTGCTAAGGTTGTCTCATGGGATTTTGGGTAGGCATGTTTATCTCCACACTTGTACTTACATGATATCTATCAAATAATACATAAAGTAGGTACATGTCAAGTACAACACATTTACAAATTCAACAATACATATAATTTTTCTAGCACAATCAAATAACAACTAATCATATAACTATATCAACCATAATTTGCACCCAATATCTTACAAAACAATTGAAACATAGTAGCAATGTTGTGATGTCCCAACGTTTTCAACATTTACCCAAGTGTGTGGCATCCAAATTGAAACCCCCACATGAGTTATAATCCCAATTGTAAATGTTACGTAGAGAAGGATATAAAAGGAAGTTGAAGGAGCATACTCATGTAGAAACATAAGTAGTACATGCACATGAACAAGACACAACCACACACCACAATCTTAATTTTGTACATATACGTGTGAAATGAATTAGTACAACATTTGGTATAACGTGTTGAAAAAAAACTTATACATGCACATATACAACAACTACAATGGATATTATATACATTAAGTCCACATGTACATGTACTTAGTCACACAATCCTGCATATCTATCAACCTTCATAATGATCGTATGGCAACACGTAAAAAGGAAATAAAGTGGTACACATTACTAAAATTGTGTTATGTACACATAAGGTAAGACTGCATACTTCTTTATGAGACCTGACTTGGAAATAATATAAATATATATTATTTGTAATATAAATATTCATTAACAAAGGATTATACATAGTGTGCACACATTTTCCATTAAATCTGCCATGTGTTCACTACCTAAAGGGTGTGATGCACTATATTAGGCCTTATTATTAGTTACAATTAGTTAGACAAAAGGTACAATTTAATATCTTCCCAAGGAGTTAAAACACTTTCCAACACTGCACTACTTAACATTTAGTGCCTTTAGTGATACAATATTTAATGTTTCATGTGTTAAAAATTGTATATACATAAAATAGAACAAGGTAACATACAAGACTACATACTTCATGCAATATAGTATGCCAAATCTTTTGTACACATATGATACATCAATATCATAGAGTAGGTCAAGTTAGAGGTATGCCATACCTTGAATAGAGATACATAATTCCACAACTTTGAGGTCAATTAAATGTGTCAAGCCCTAATTAAGACAAGAGTAGACATACTATTATTAGATTATCATCATAAACCATGCTATCTCATTCTCATCATAAACCATGCTAGCTCCATTTTAGAGTTAATCTTAGGTCGTTAATACATCATTGCTATTAAAACTCTAATCAAGACCAATGATGTTTTTTTAGAGCCTGCAATTGTAGTTAAAGCTCTCGAAATGATGGAAGAGGTTGTTTTCACATCGACATAGTGTGTTGATTGGTGCAAAATTGACATGAATGTAGATTATGTGTCTCAATTCCGCCACATGTTTTATTTTCACCATTTGGTTAGATACCTCATCTTTGTTTTGGGAATTTTTAGAGGGATCCCCATGTTCACTTTTATATTTAAGCTATGTATCAACGACGTATATTATTTCTACTATTTGTTCTGTTACTAGATAGTGTTACTATATTTGTAGTCATCATTCTTCAAGAAGGATCTTCTTGATATCTTAGTACATTTGGTTCTATTGGGACTTAAGTAGCATGGGCTTTAGATATAAATCATACTCAGATCACTAAAATTTTCAAACTATTTGAATAATCCGCACTATTTTCTAATGTCACAATATGAAATTTGAACAAGGTGATGTCTACAAGATTTTCCATTTTTTTTTATGAAACACTTCTTCATTTTCTTATGTAACTTATAGTTTGCACAAGTGCATGTCACTATTACCTTTCCAATATTAATAGATTCTATTAACATGTCATTATTTGTCGATATTATCTTAGCTTGGTCAAGCAAGTGTAGGTTCCTTTAGAGACAAATATCCTCATGATCAAATAATTTGTCTATATGATGTGCTGATGAAATTGATAGTACCAAATAGATAAAACTATATTTCCAATTTTGACCAATTGGTTTCTCTCATCCAGACTAAACTTCGACCGACCCAAGTTTAATGGAACTATATGTTTAAGAAAGGCATGTAAAAGAGGGTTCAAAATATTCTTATATTTCTAAGAGCTTACTAAGGTTGTGACCGTTGTATCATGAGGTTTCCGATAGGCATGTTCATTTGACCACACGACCTTACATGATATCTACTAAGTAATACGTAAAGCGTGTGCAAGTCAAGTATAAGTCATTATAACATCAACAACACCTATAATTTCAACACAATCAAATCATACTCATCATGTAGCCATATCAACTACCTCTGATAAAAATCATATAATGATGGATTGTTTATGATCTAAATTTGCACGCAATGTCTTATGAAACAATTAGTTCATACTATTAATGTTGTGATGTTCATGCATTTTCAACACCTTATTTGAGTGTATGTCATCCTAATTAAATCCCTCACGTACGTGAGAATCCCACAAAGGTCATACACCAAGACAAGAAGAAGCAAATCCAAGGAAGTCATAAGGAAACATACTCATACAAAAACCTAACTATTACATGTACATGAACAACAACAAGACACAAGACAAAGCTCGCCCTTGAACATACAATTATAACATGAATTATTACAACACTTGAGGTTAAATATTGTATAACAAGTTTCTACATGAACATATACAATAGTTATAAAGGATATTATATACATTAAGTGCACAGATACATCTTAATGCCATTTAAATCTCCATATGTATCAATCATCATCATGATCATATAGCAAAAACACATAAAATTGACTAAAAGTGGTACACATAAGTATAATCATGCTCTGTACAAATTAAGTAAAATTGTAATCTTATTTATGTGTTATGAATTGGAGGTAATATAAATAACAAAAGATATTCTCTAGATATTCAACATTGTGTCTTTTGTATACATATCATACATCCATGCTGTAGAGTAGGTCAAGTAAGAGATAAAAACATACCTTGAACAGAAATATCCTAATTCCACATTCGAGATCAACTATACCTTGTTCAACCCCGAACTAATATAAGTGTAGACATGTCATCATTATATCTCATCATTATCTCTTAATAGATCCATTTTCTGGTAAATCTTAAGTCATTAATGTATCATTGTTACTACTTTCCTTATAATCAACTTGAAAATAGGTTACTAATATTTCCATTCTAAATTAAGATGCATCATGTAATCATTATGTTTCAATTCCATAAGTCATCATGCAATAATCCAAATATTAAGTACATGAATAAAGTCATGATTTTCATATTATCTTAAGAGATACACACATTTTATTATGATTTCTATATATATAATTCTGACCACAAAGTTCTAGGTTTTTTTAAGAAACTGTCAGGGAATTTCATTCATCATGTACCCTAGTACAAAAATTGGAAAATAAGAAAGCACAACTATTGTATCCATACTAAAAAAAAGCAAAATCACCAGAAACCAACCCCCTCTAAAGCACTATGAGGTCAATGACCTAGAAAATTGGATAATCCTTGTAGCTCCATCTAGGCCATCAATATCATGTATCTACTTTATTTGTATGTGTTCGCTTTTGCTAGTAAGATTGACTCTTTTTAAGTATGGTAATACCCATGCCTGAAACCTATATACACCTTTGAATAGTGGTGGCATGTCCGCTAATTGGTTGAATGTATACCAATCAATAAGACTCTTTCCATATGCCGCAAGCCTACACAACAACCTCTTCACTTCTTTATACACACACCAAAAATCATTGACCTACACATGCATAAAAGAGGAGATAGATACAAATCGACTTTTGTATTTTTAGGGAGGAGGTGTCAGTCTACTTAGGATCCTAACGATGTGTTGATAATCTACCAACAAGGTAATCCCTATGTCCTGGATAATGACAGGCCTTCAAACCCACCTAAATTGCTTATATCTTACAAGCCAACATGCCATTCCCCATGCTCATCCCCATAAAGGTCCCCCCACCAAGAGACCATTGTGGTTCCTTTGAACCTTCACTACCCATTTACCTCCACTCCCTTGTCCATGATCTATCCAACTAAACCCCAGTGTTTAGCTTAAGTTTGCCAATGGGAAATGTCACCCATCCAAACTCCCTATGTGCTAATGTATCTACCCTATTCTCATCCAGGAACCCCATGCCCTTCCATGTATGTTTTAGATCTCTCAATCCTCTAGATACTTTTAGTGTTATGTTTTTCAATTTGGTTTATAAAATATATTTTTCCCTTTGCTAGATTCTCCTATGGTCTATCCTCTTACCATCATGTCTACTCACACATGGCTCACTCCAGATGATACAAATAACTATTAAAGAGTAAACCACATGCTACTTTTGAGTATATCTTCTCATCTACTTTGACCAAGTAAGATATACCCAGTGATCCATGTATCACGAAGCTAGACCAATGAATATATTCTTCCACTCTATCCCAGACCATTTTCACCATCTCTCCACCTAAAAGTATGTGATCTGTGGATTCATCACTTCATGCCTCACAAAATTCACAATTAGAGGCAATCTGGATGTTGCAAGATCTAATCCTAGAGTATGTGAGGGCCACTCCTCTTAGAAGTTTTCAATTTAAGGTGGATACATTGACTGGAAGTGCAATATGCCAAATTCATTTTGATGGATCCATATGCAAACTTGGTAATCTTAGTTTGTTTTCTGTCAAAATCTTGAAGGCGGAATGGAAGTTGATCCCCCCTCTTCTTTTTAATACCATATAGGTGATTCCCTTTCTCTAGTATCTCTATTACTACTTTTCACTATGACCCTCATCCCTTCTCCATCCACTAGGTCCAAAATAAGTTTAATACTCCAATTTTCCAATCGTAAAGTTCATATTTACCAGCACTCCCTTTTTTACAAAGAGTCATGTGTCACTTTTCCCATAAGACCATCCTAAAATGTAAGTCCCTTAGTATCACTTCCCAACTAGTATTGGACATAACCAGTGGAAGATGTCCCAATCTTCCTTCTAGCATGTTCATTCTCTCCTGTTACTCTTCTGGAACAATGTCTGATTTAAGCATATGCTCCAAAAACTCTCCTGATGCTCTCTATACAAAAGATGACCCAAATGGATTCACTAGATAAGATGTTCCATGCAACCTTGTTTAGAATGGATTTGAATCTATCTCTAAGCCCATGTATTCCTAAATCATCTCCCTCTAACAAGCTCTCAAGCTTATCCCAACTACCCCATGTTTTCTGGTATGGCCCAATTTTAATGTTCATAGGAAGCCTACTATCTCTCTCTATCATTTTTAGGGTTGATAGTAGTGGAACACTTGCCTCCAATTTGTGGAGAAGAATAAATAAAAGTACCAATCGACTCAAGTGACCATACTTAAAAAATATAGAAGCTTACCTTCCCATGAGGTAAGTATCCCAATTATCTTTTCGACTAAGTGGTTATAATATCTATCCTGATCCTACCTAGGATAATAGGGAATCTAATGTATAGGATTTGGTTAGACCCACATTTGCATCCTCAAGCTACTGAAAGGAGCTTCTTCCTATCCTTTTTCGAGATTTCTAGAATGATATATTATTTACCTCTATTAGCCAAATGTCTTGATTCTCTCTCATAGTCACTAATTAGACCTTGAATACATCCTATGGTGATCCTTCTTAGATAAATGAAAAGAATGATGTCATATGCAAGGATGAGATATTGTGAAGATAAGATGTTAGATGTATTAGGCTATGTTCCATCTACAATTATAAATATATTATGAATATTTCATCATTTATTAATCAATAGAGTATTTAATACATCTTGTTTTGTATATTCAACCTGATTGTCCACACTGAGAAAATTACAACATTTCATTATGAACATATAATATATGATGTCATATAAAATATAGTTGATGTTTTGGTGTTCTAATAAGGTCCCTTAATTTCTGTCTATAACTAGTCAATAATTATCCATGAAATGGATAATATGCCTTTTGCCATCAATCACTCACATTTTCTGAAGTAGGTTCTAGTTATGCTACTTTATGTAAGACATGCTAATTCTTGAATATAATTTTTTACCTATTTGAACTAAGGAAAAACTCAATCAGATTTCTATAGAAGATCAACATATTTACTAACCTACTAACCCAATAATATCCCCCTCTATCATTTTATTTCTCATATTTCTATTTGTTCAATGCATATTCCATTTGTGAATGCCTCCACGGATCCCTCTTTTGGTTGAAAAATGTTGGCATGCTGAATCTCCTTCCCATTTTCTCTTGAAGTGATGAACATCATCCAGACTTTCCCTATGCTTGTGGACTTACATATCTCCACCATTGAAACTCCTTTTTGTTGTTAAAGGATCTCAAAATTGTTGGTTGCTTCTATGGTGTAGGAAAAGGGGCAACAAATCTATATTCCACAAAGCTCACATTGGCATTGTAAGGCATAAAGTATTCCACACATGTTATTAAAAATGGATGGGACATACTCGATTCCCTCTCCTTAACTCCTCTATCCTATCTGGTAAACCCAAGGATGTCAAATAAGGTAACCTTAACAATGGGGCATGAAAGTTCATTAATTGAACTCCTCTAGCCTCTTTATTCCTTTTCCATATCTTTGGTTCATTTGTACTCCCTTCTAGATCTGAGCTATATTATCTCACCCCTGGAATGTATGCAAGAGAAAACACCATTAATAGTTTTATATGATCCATAAATGACCTACTATTTTTAGACATTAGATCCATCAATTTAGAATAATGGTGCTTGTTTGAAGGCAACCTAGTAGTTTAATTTTGCTTTCATATTTTTTCATTTTGTGCTTTGGTTCAATTTTAGTATGCTACATAATTATTTAGTCACACATTCCATTGTATATGTTAGAGTCATGTTAATTTTTTTGCTTTGTTTAGGTAGTATGGGGCCATACTTGGTTGTTGAGATGGTAGAATGAGACAATGCAATAACCTAATGTAGTCGTAGCTCCTAGGACTACCAAGACTAGTGTCTTGGATCCCTAATAGGTGACAACCTCATCATAAGACACTAGAACAAATATATTACACAATTGATTGAATTCTAGTGAAAGAAAACATAATTTATAGACTATTTTAGCCACTTGTCTAGGTCCCCTGGCTGGTCAGCTACTCTATTTGAAATGGGAGACTCTTTACTAGAAAATCCTAGCCCACAAGTTAGGTTACGTATCTGGTCAACCATATGTATCTTCAATAAGATGGATTTCACTAGAGCTACTTACCATTTGAATAGACCACCTATTCACTCAGATAGAGATATATATGGGTGCATGTAAAGCTCCTAGATGAGATTCTCTACCTTTATCACCCTCACTCTTCAACATATAGTTCAAATCTATAAGATGCCTAGTCGAGCATGACTGCTTGATCACAAGGTTGATGACTTCCACCACCTCCCATCACATCTCTCCACTCTTTAATACCTACTACACTTCTTCCATCCTCTAATACCTACACCTCAATAACCAACCCCACAAATTCATCTGTCCCTATCTAATCTCAACACAAGCTTACACTCTCAATGTTATAACATGGTTTTTCACACATATTTTTATAATTGAAATGTAATTTTTTAAACAAAAAGGACATATTAGAAATTTTGTGTGCTTTGTTTTAAAAGTAGGTTTTTCTTTGCAAATTTCCCTTTGCTATGGATTTCGTGGTTTCTACTGATTTTATTGATCCAATAATGGATATAAGGGAAAAAGGAAGAAAGGAAATATAATATTAAAAAAAATGCAAAGATGATGGATAATTAAACATGTACTTTTGACAATATGTGGAATTCTTTGGAAAGTGGTATGGATGGCCGCTAATAGATTGATTTTGATTTCACATGATTACTAACAAGAAAAGTAACTAAAATAAAAGATATGGAAAAGGTAGAAAGAGAAAGGGTGGATTAGATGTCTTAAATACATGAAATAAGGAAAAGACTTGGATATTAAGAAAAGTATCTTTTCTTTTTGAGTTTAGGTCTCAAATATCGTCCCCACTTAGATAGAGTCATTAAGAACTTCCATTTAAAATTTGGGAGTAAATATATAGAGAGAGATATGATTTTTACAAGTTTTCATAAAGTGAAAGGATTTATAAGGCAAAGTATTAAATGTCACATTTTCTTTTCCTTTTCATATTTGACATTGAGATTTTTTGCATAATTTAATGGCTGTAGATCCAAGATCCTATGCTGTTTGAGTCATCATCTACCTCTGTTATATATGGAAACACTAGTACATAAATGGTCTGTAGTGTCGGTTTTTTTAAGCCTGTAGCATCACTTTTTAACCAACTCCTAAGTGGCTGTCGCTATAGAATTTGACCTATAGTGTCGGTTTTTTTAACTAAAGAAAACTGACCCAATAGGTTGTAAAAAATGAGAAAAAAATTGTGGCCAAGGTTGTAGATCGGTTATCAAGCTCAATCTGTAGACCGGTAGCATCGGTTTTCTTAAAAAACCGACCTTAGAGGTTCACTCTAAGGTCAGTTTTTTAAGAAAACCGATGCTAATAGGTCTAAAGATTGAGGTTGACAATCTGTAGACCTGTAGCATCGGTTTTCTTAAAAAATCGAACTTAGAGGTAACCTCTAAGGTCGGTTTTTTAAGAATACTGATGCTACAGGTCTACAGATTAAGCTTGACATTCTGTAGACCTGTAGCATCATTTTTTTTTTAAAACCGACCTTAGACGTAACCTCTAAGGTCAATTTTTAAAAAAAACCGATACTACGGGTCTACAAATTGTAACCACACACGGCCGTGCTACGCGGCACGGCCGTGCTACCATAACCCAACACGGCCGTGCTACACAGAACGGCCGTGCTACCAGAAGCCAACACGGCCGTGCTACGCAGCACGACCTTGTAACCATATCCCAACATGGCCGTGCTACATAGCACGGCCGTGCTACACGTCACCTACAAAGTTAGTTTTTTTTAAAAAACCGACGCTAGAAGTTGCAATTTTTTTTTAAATTTTTGCAGAAATAGTAACAGAACAGAAGAACAAAAGAACCAGGATATGAGAGAGGGGAGCATTGATGGTCAACCATCACCATTCCAAACCACACATTCATAACAAAAATGATTCATATATTTAGTTGTGTTACACATAATCACATCATAATTTACAAAATGATAGATTGCAAGTCTGAGATGATATTAAATGTCGGATATAAAAGTAAATATGAAAGAGTAACCACATACATAAATGGAGATGACATATTTAATCCAATGTTATATTGACTTCATTTAGAAAAGCATCTCACCACTCTTCTCGTAATTCATTTAAGTCCTCAAGTGTGTAAGGCTGAGTTGTAAATATCTGTAACAGAAAATGCACATGCTAATGTTTTATAAAATGACTAAAACCACTTGAAAATTTATGATGTTATTCTTTATTACCTGATCTATAGTCTGAACGTCATATGATGCTTGTTTAACAATAGCTTGCATATATTTCATTACATAGTATCCACAAGCCCAATCATTATTTTTTATAGGACACTACAAATAATGAATTATACTTAATGTTAGTAAACTACTATAAATAGGAGTTGAGATAAGAATATAACAGTTGATATATAAGAGTTGAAAATTAATACATATAAGACTAAGCAGTTGTCAAAGTAGCTACCTTGACATTTTTCAAAGTCATTGTCTTTAATTTTGGGGGTATTTGTCCTCCACCTTAACGAAAAGCCTTTATACCTGTATCAATTAAACGATTGTTGGTAAAATAGAAATTCTAAATAGAAATATCATGTTGAAGCATTGACTAAATTTATGCTTACTCCATAGTTTGCAATTTCAATTTGTGGCCCCTTTTTGTTATTCCCATTGGGTCAAGATAATAAAGATTCATCAATTTTATTCCCATCCTCATGGTGCTCATGATCATGCTCAGAATGTTCATCTTCACTTGCCATTTTAGAACCTGCAAGTATACATGATAAAAAAAATAAGTGATAATAAAAACACAAGTGATAAGGTATACATGATATATGATGTATATTTAAAAGATTACTTGCTTGAATGATAATAAAATAAACAATTCAAAGAATACACACCTCTAGTATTGGTTGAGTTATTAGTCAAGTAAATAACCACTCACATATGTACCCAGAGAACAAATGCGGAAATACTACTAAAATTTTCTTCAAAATTAAACATACATTATATAGTTACATCCTAAGTGAGATTAAATATCCAAAAACAGTCCCAAACCGGGGACTATCCAAATGATTACATATGTGATTGATAACAAAATGTAGATATGAATGAATACATATTTTTATTATTGGTTGATTTACTAGTCAAATAAAATGGCACATTGGGAGAATGAGAATATTATACCTCACTTGTAAGTTGAAGAAGAAATATATGCAAGTCAACAACAAGTCAATAGCACCTGCAACAACACAAATGCACGATTCAATTCTGTTATAATGTATTAATTAGGGGTCAGTATATATCAATTTTATAGGAGAAGTAACAAATTCAAAATTGACAAATTTTGATGATTCTACAACTCAGTCAACATGGCCGTGCTGCATAGCACGACCGTGCAAATAACACAGCCGTGCTGCCCAGCACGGCCGTGCTACCTGGTCAGTTGCTTGAAAGTAAGATGTAAATGGAGGAGTGAGGCAGTAAGGACAATACCTTGAGAAAAACCGGTCGGTGAGGGAGCTAGTGCGGGAAAAGAACCAGAGAGAAATGTGCACGGCCCTTGCAACGCATAAGGCGTCATCACCTTTCAAGGAAGAAAGCACCGGAGAGAGATGCAATGCCTAAGGCATCACCGTCGTCCAAGGAAAACGGTGCCGGAGATGGTGGTAAGGAGCGTCATCATCTCCGGAGATGGTGGCAAGAAGCTTGGGCGTCTTCGTCCAAGAAAAGTGGCGCTAGTTTGCCTCTTTTCGGATGAGGAGATGGTTGGGGGAGGTCACCTTTGTAGAGGTGGCATTGCCTTTCCTCGGACGCAGGAGCGGGAACAGGGGGTAGCAGTAGTAGCAAATGGAAACCTAAGCCTTACGATCGGGCTTATATGTGCAATGTAGAAGACCTATAGCGTCGATTGTTTTGTAAAAAACCGACCCTAAAAGTCTATTAAAAAAATGGTGCCCGGACTTAACCTATAATGATGGTTTTTTAAGATAATCGTCGCTATAGACCTGACATATTTAAATGTCAGATTGCAAGTATGAGATGATATTAAATGTCAGATACAAAAGTAAATATGAAAGAGTAACCACATACATAAATGGAGCTGACATATTTAATCCAATGTTATATTGACTTCATTTAGAAAAGCATCTCACCACTCTTCTCAGAATTCATTTAAGTCCTCAAGTGTGTAAGGATGAGTTGTAAATATCTGTAACAGAAAATGCACATGCTAATATTTTATAAAATGACTAAAACCACTTGAAAATTTATGATGTTATTCTTTATTACCCGATCTATAGTCTGAACGTCATATGATGCTTGTTTAACAATAGCTTGCATATATTTCATTACATAGTAGCCACAAGGCCAATCATTATTTTTTATAGGATACTACAAATAATGAATTATACTTAATGTTAGTAAACTACTATAAATAGGAGTTGAGATAAGAATATAACAGTTGATATATAAGAGTTGAAAATTAATACATATAAGACTAAGAAGTTGTCAAAGTAGCTACCTTGACATTTTTCAAAGTCAATGTCTTTAATTTTGTGGGTATTTATCCTCCACCTTGACGAAAAACCTTTATACCCCTATCAATTAAACGATAGTTGGTAAAATAGAAATTCTAAATAGAAATATCATGTTGAAGCATTGACTAAATTTATGCTTAATCCATAGTTGGAAATTTCAATTTGTGGCCCCTTTTTGTTATTCCCATTGGGTCAAGATAATAAAGATTCATCAATTTTATTCCCATCCTCATGGTGCTCATGCTCATGCTCAGAATGTTTATCTTCACTAGCCATTTTAGAACCTGCAAGTATACGTGATAAAAAAAATAAGTGATAATAAAAACACAAGTGATAAGGTATACATGATATATGATGTATATTTAAAAGATTACTTGCTTGAATGATAATAAAATAAATAATTCAAAGAATACACACCTCTAGTATTGGTTGAGTTGTTAGTCAAGTAAATAACCACTCACATATGTACCCAGAGAACAAATGCGGAAATACTACTAAAATGTTCTTCAAAACTAAACATACATTATTCAGTTACATCCTAAGTGAGATTAAATATCCAAAAACAGTCCCAAATCGGGGACTATCCAAATGATTACATATGTGATTGATAACAAAATGTAGATATGAATGAATACATATTTTTATTATTGGTTGATTTACTAGTCAAATAAAATGGCACATTGGGAGAATGAGAATATTATACCTCACTTGTAAGTTGAAGAAGAAATATATGCAAGTCAACAACAAGTCAATAGCACCTACAACAACACAAATGCACGATTCAATTCTGTTATAATGTATTAATTAGGGGTCAGTATATATCAATTTTATAGGAGCAGTAACAAATTCAAAATTGACAAATTTTGATGATGCTACAACTCAGTCAACATGGCCGTTCTACCTGGTCAGTTTCTTGAAAGTAAGATGTAAACGGAGGAGTGAGGCAGTAAGGACAATACCTTGAGAAAAATCGGTCGGTGAGGGAGCTAGTGCGGGAAAAGAACCGGAGAGAGATGTGCACGGCCCTTGCAACGCCTAAGGCGTCGTCACCTTTCAAGGAAGAAAGCACTGGAGAGAGATGCAACACCTAAGGCATCGCCGTCGTCCAAGGAAAATGGTGCCGGAGATGGTGGTAAGGAACGTCGTCATCGCCGGAGATGGTGGCAAGAAGCTTGGGCGTCTTCTTCCAAGGAAAGCGGCACTAGTTTGCCTCTTTTGGGATGAGGAGATGGTTGGGGGAGGTCACCTTTGTAGAGGTGGCATTTCCTTTCTTCGGACGCGGGAGCGGGAACGGGGGGTAGCAGCAGCAGCAAATGGAAACCTAAGCTTTACGATCGGGCTTATATGTGCAATGTAGAAGACCTATAGCGTCGGTTTTTTGTAAAAAACCGACCCTAAAAGTCTATTAAAAAAACGGTGCCCGGACTTAACCTATAGTGATGGTTTTTTAAGATAACCGTCGCTATAGACCTGACCTATAGCTACGGTTATCTTAAAAAACCGTCGCTATAGGTTATGTCCGGGCACCGTTTATTTTATAGACTTATAGGGTCAGTTTTGTAGTATAACCGACGCTATAGGTCAGGATCTGTAAAGTCGGTTATATATAAAAACCGACTCTAGAGTTTCAAAGTGGTGCCTGTGTTTTTTGTTGATCCTATAGCATCAGTTATTTTAAAAAACCGACCCTATAGATCGAGGCGTGAAGCCAAAATCGAATGAATTTTCACCGCGGGAAATCTATAAGGTCGGTTTTAATGATAAAACTGATGCAGTAGTCTATTAGGTCGGTTATTCTAATAAAAACAACGCTATGGGCAGCGACGTTACTGGCCAAAAATGTAGTAGTGAAACTGGAACAGTATAACTAGGCACTCATTTCACATAGATCACCCTCCCCAATCGATGGGAAATCCTAGAAACTATCTCTTTGGAATTGGAGAGAGAAGACGATCCAATTCATCCTGAGTTTGACCCAGATTGACAACTATAACATTTTCCCCCAAACGACATTGGATCCCAGACTCCGTTAAAGCACCAAAGATCAGCCCTACCTATATAAGCCCGATATCCTTTCACGGGGGGGAGGGGGAGGGGGGAGGGATATGTTGTTAATCCAATGAACCCTTCTGTGGGGCTAGAATCTAGCAAAAAGCTTCTATGATTCCCCCTATCATTCCTCTTCAATTCCCTATTTGCCATCGTGGATGTTCCTTCAATTACCTATTCTTGATCCTTCTCTGATGCGTTTGAGGTCACTGCTGGGTTCATTGAGGCCTCATGAAGGATGTGGAGCTAGTGGTTGACCCATTGGGCCCCTGATTCCTAGAGTCAACAACTAAGTTGGCTTCCTTAAGAGCCTGCTTCACAAGTAGGAGACAGACGAAGGTAGGAGTCGGGACCCGGTGAATAGACATGCCCTAGGTCACGCAAGGCCCCGAACCCTAGCATCTTAAGGTAAAAAGTGTCCTTCCACCTTGTCTCAGTGATTTTCTCACATGGCAGATGCCCATTAGCTAAGCCTAGTCCGTGTGGAAAAGGATAAAGCTCCAATTTGCTGACATGGTAGCCCTCCATTGGCCAAAGGTAATTTATCTTATGAAACTCATAGTTAATTATTAGTAACTCAGATCAAGACAAATTATATATGAAAGATGATGAAAAAATACAAAGAATGCAATAAACATATAATCAAGACCTAGTTCTGTCTCTAATTCTAAAAGTGCTCAAAGTTGCCAACTTTAATGTGATTAATGCATAACCTAATTTATAAGTTTTGATGATCTTGATATGTTAAATTGATATTAATACTCAAAGAATGATCTTTTTGGATACAAAGGGTAACTTGAATCTAATTTGAGATTAAAAAACCATAAATAATGAATTAGGGTTTTCTTGAGTTAAAATGTATATGTTGATAAAATTAGGGTTTGTAAACGAAAAGGGCATTCAAAGTGATAATTAGAGTTTGAGAAGCCAAAACCCTAATTAAACTCTAAGTTGACCCCAAAACCCTAACTTGGAACCCAAGTCAGTCTGAATGATGGATTTTGGACAAAATAATAATACATCGATATTATGCTTTATTTTCAAGATAGTTGCTTAATTGATTATTTGTTGCCATTTTCTTGGACATCAAGTCATTTTTTAGAAAGGTACATGGTTACACATATAAATACTTGACTTACACTATTCCCGAGGACTTTTGAGGTTTTCTACATTGAGTGCAAATAAATTGTTGGCTATTTATTTAATTCTTGCAATCATTAAAGTGACTATGATTATCACATTATATAAGTATAACTTGATCAACTACCTCTAGTGGATGTAAGAGATACATGTGGGATGTAAGTGAAGTCACTATGGTGATGAGTGATCAAGTCGGGATATGATGATTACCAATAATACCAACCCGGGATAGGATGGTCATGATGAGGCCTATCCAGGAAAGGAAGGCCATTATAGATTGAGCCCATGAATGGGGGGTCATGAGATGTCCACTACAGGGAAAAAACCCTATTGAGAGGATTCCCCACATGAATACTCCACAGAGGAAGTGTCCCACAAAGATTAAGATGAGACATTATAAAGAAAATGCAAGTTCAATTTTCATAATCATAATTGTTTCTATGGTTGATTATATTATTACACCTACATGTGAATATTTTGTTTCCCCCACATACCAGAATATCTCGATGTGTGTTTTTTTCACGAAATTTTAGGTACATGCAAAATATACAGATGCTCAGAGACATGATAAACCAGATGAAATGACATGAAATCATTAATCTATTTAGGGAGGATTAGCTAGATACTTCTTCTCTATGTACAATTCTGATGATAAAATTTCATGAAAAAGCATCTTGTAAACAATAGTTGAAATGAATTAAATTATTACTATAGATTATTGTTAGATTGAAAATATGGATCTTGGGGAAAATTTTATGTAGTGTCTTTCATCTTTTTGACCTTCCTTAATTGGGGGTTGCTAAAAAGTGAGGTTGTTACCTTTGCTATTAGATCCTCAAAATCTTCAATTAATATTTAATAGTCTATAACTTCAAGTAATATGTAGATATATAAGGAAACTTGTTAAGGTAAAAACTAATGGCAGTGGTGTCTACAAATGATCATGGTTTTGGAGGTTGGCAATATTTTCCTCCTTACCATTAAGTTGGTATACCAGGACTCCCTTAGCCAATGTGATATTGACCTGGCCAGAACCTAAGGTTAGCCTAAAATAATGTTTCCTCTAAGTCTTCTCATCTCTACTTCCATCCACTTGTCATCCTCTTGCTTAATAAACCCTAAAAGATACTTCCCTCCTCATCTCAGGTTAGGGTTTTTTGAGAAGAAGTAGGATTAATGAAATCCTCCGCCAATTAATGTACATGTAATTGGAATTAATAATGTACATGTAATATGGGAACAATAATGTACATGTAATATGGGAATAATAATATACATGTAATGGGGAGATAATTATAAAGAAAAGAGAAATGTTGTATGGGTTTTTTCTCATGAAGGTAACCTTGAAGGAACTAGAGTTAGTTTAGAAAACTAGAAGTGGGTCAAGGGACATAGAAAACCCTAAGGTACTGGGGTATGGTTCCTAATTCTAAACTTAAATCCGAATCTAAGAAATGGATAGAGAAAAGAGAGGAAACTTGACACAATTTTATCGTGCGTATAAACGCAAGTGAACGCGTCGAGTAGTACAGGCCTTTGTGAGGCCCGAGTCGAACTAAGGGATACGTGCAATCGTCGGGGACTCCTACTAACTACTCGCGATCAGCTAAGCCGATTAACAAGTTGAGAGTTGTTGTTAAAAATAAAAGAAGAATAAAAAAAAAACAAAAGAAGCAATCGATTAAATGTTGGTTTAATCAATTCAAAAGGGTATCTTTAGGATTGCGGTTTCACCGCGGGTTTTCATTATATTAAATTATATATAGTACTCAATTTTATCTCTCTATCCGGGTAGTGGCCTGAAAACAGAATTGCCCACTGTCGTGGTGCAATTCACTACCTAAGTGTAGGTCGGTTCCACCGTCGTAGTAACCTATACCCTAAACTAGGTGCATTATGAACGATCTCTCAGTTTCCACCATTAATTTTACACCGCCTTGTTCAAGGGATTTATCGATTAATGTAGATTTTGCCTCTTTTCAACCGTTAATCCTTCTTTCAAAGTGATTAAGGGCATTAGGTTATTATTATGGTGATCAAGCATAACAATATATTGAAAACACAAAACTATACCATGGATTTAAGAGATAAGATATGAATTACTATTATAAAATTGTCATACAATGAATTCCCGGGCTACTCCCGGTCCTAAAGATGAAGGGGATTAGCCCCGCATGTTCATCTCACACAAGTACATGGTAGAAATAGGGGGAAACATGTGAAAAACGTGGGATGAAAGGGGAAACCCCTGAACGGAGAAGAACCAGTTGATCCTCGAAGTAGAATGCGTGCTCTACCGCCTCTCGGTGGTGGAATCCGTCTTCTTCAGCCCCCGGATCAACAAGTATGAGCTTCTAGCCTCCGTTCTCCTTTCTACCGCCCCTCGGTACTTGTGCAATGGCTCATCATATCCCCCCCACATCTCGGCGGCCGTCATTAGGTATATCTAGGTCATTAGGTCACTAATTAACCGTAGCCATCCGATTGAGATCATTAGAAAGCCAACTCATATCTTACGGTGTCGATACCATCGACGCGAGTCGATGGTATCGACCCGCTACAGTAGCGGCCGGCTGTAAACCCTTCTTTTATCGCGCCCAACATCATCTCGATACCATCGACTCGGGTCGATGGTATCGATTTCATGTAGGCATCGGTTTTTGTCATTTTGCGTCATTGTAGCCTCCATGCATCGATGGTATCGACTTGGTGTCGATACTATCGACCGCTTCCTCGCCAGCAAGCTGATGGTATCTCGATACCATCGACATCCTGTCGATAGTATCGACGCTTTGCTGCTCCTTTCGGCTGGCAACCTGTGACCGTGTCGATGGTATCGACTTCCGTCGATGATATCGACGGAAGAAAATACTCGTTTGTCCTGAAATTCAAACATAAGATCACATAAATTCACACAAATAATAATATTTTGACAATTAATGCTCAAAACAATAAAATAAAGGGGATTTGACATAAAATAATAGCAAAGACCAAAGTGGATGAATTATGCCACATTAACCATAAAAATGACTAATAAAAGCATAAAACACATATGAAACAGGTCTATAAATGTGACTCAAAATCATCGCATCAAAATCCCCTAAGCTTGAACGTTGCTCGCCCTCGAGCAACTAATCCTTAGAATAGAATTGCTAATGTCAACTGAAGAACAACACTCCACAACCAACATTCCATATGACTCCCACCGGACATTCACATACCGACCTTCTCTAACCACGGAACGGTAATTACCCTGAAGGCGACAGTAATCATCCATAAGAGAAATCGACCTCAAAACTGATGAACACTATCACATAAGGCAGTTAACATAATAAAACTCGCTGGTTCAGACTTGGTGCATCTTGTGATCTCCTATACTACGTTGCTCGCCCTAACTACCATCTACATGGAAGCAGTTCTCCTGATATACTTTAGTGCGGAGAAGTTCACAGTGGCCTACCAATCCGAGCAACGGGTGGATGAAGATGGGTGGTTCATGGAAGAAATTGGAAGTATTACACAGTTTCAAAATGCATAAACAAAAATGTCCTAAATGATGCCAATGCACATGAAAAATGCCCTAATGCCTAAAATTGGGTAGAATGATGCATGTACTAACTATCCGTCTCAAAACGAGATGGACATATAATTAAGCTACATCATGTACTCAATTGTCTCAAAATGCAGGTGATGTTATGTTCCTTTCTCCTTCTTATTCTTGTTGTTTCTACATAACTCTTTTTTTTTCATTATGCAGATTTTCTTTCAGATTTTTTTCCTTTTTCTTTCTTTTTCCAACCCTTTATATCCATAATTGGTAATGAATATTTTATCGGGCTTATTTTTCTTCCTAATTCAGAAATTTGCACTATTTAGAAGGTATGGAACAATTTAATTCACCATTGGAGAAAAATTGAGATACATGATATACTTTATGCATGAAAATTATGAATGCAACTACATGGCATGCACCTAAGGGTAATGTGGATGGATCACTATTCTAAGTTTTTTCTTTCTTTTTATGCGAAACATATGGAAAAAGAATCAATGCAAGCCCTATCTACGTGCAATGCAATCAACGAGATTAAAACTATAAAATACTTCCAATTCTTGCGGTGGATTGTGAAAAGCGAAGATGTGGAAAGATCACAAGACTAGATGACTGAACCTTAGAAAGATATTATGTGTCCCTCCTTACTGACTTGTGTAGTAGTCAAGAGGTTTCTCTCTCCTACTTCCAATTAGAGTCTCATTACCATTTGGTCAGATTAGGCTCAAACAAACATTTCCGTCCACTTTCATGAATCATTAGGAGTACAGTTGTGAATTTTTTTTTTAAAGTTGACAAAACCAATCATTTTCGTAAGATATGTGCCCAAGGTTAAACAAGACAAGCTTTCCAAACACACCAAAAATTTCAAATTTCCCTTGATTTTCCCATGCACAAATAATGAGATGACACAAACTTTATGACATCCACGATTACACTAGATAGCATGTGGTAGCATGTGGATCCTACAAAAGCTAAAAATGCAAGAAACAAATAACAAGAACAAAAACAATAAAGTGAAAAACTAAAAACAGGAAAAGATAAAGCTGTTCCAACTACCCCCCTAAGCTTGAATTCGACTATGGCCTCATAGTCAAAAACAAACTTAAAGATTGGAACAGTGATACCGGATCACTCCTGTGGAGGTGGACGCGGGTACTGCGGAGCCGTAGGGTCCCAAGAAGGATACTCCCCCTGGAAGCTTGGATCAAACTGGGCCTTGGGTGGAGGTTGTGGATAGCCTCCAAAATAATTTTGGCTCCAATAGTGGTCGTAGAAGGGCTCCTGCTGCATCTCCATCCGATACAACCGATCATGTATCTGTTGTTGGTTGTCAAAGAGAAGACGCCCATTGTCAAACATCGCCCTTTGGTTATCCAGTATCTGGTTCGTAGTGTCTTGAATACCGGTATACATCGCCATGTGCTGCTGCGACTGTTGTATATCGTGCAACATAATGTACATGCCGTGCATGGAATAGGCATCCTCGCTTGGCTGCGAGGGTGGTGGTGGTGGCGGAGTAGGATGAGATGATGAAGATGCACCCGGATGCATCCGAGGACGCTTCCGTGGTGCCACTCATGCTCGAAGAGGTGTAAATGCCTCTTCTTCCTCCGCAGCCTCGTCATCATTTCCATCGTCACCGCCTTCTTCATCGGAGTCTGCGATGGCTATGATTGGCCACCAGAAATGTTGTGCACCTTCGATGTTGAAAATGGGATCGGGAAGAGAACATTCTTGATATGCTTGATTTATGTGGCAATGTGCAAACACCACGCCATCTCAGAGAAGTAGTAGATTGGACCTATGCAAATGTTGCAAGTTTACCTTGCTTCTAATAGATAGAGGAGTGAGGGTTTGGAAATTCAAGCCAAGGTACGAAGCTAGCCTGGTGATGAGCCCTCCGTAGTGAATCAGCGCCTTCCTCGTACTCCTCTTCACGTCCAAAACTCGTTGTAGAAAGAAAGCACCCCAGTTGCATTCTTGCTTCTTCAGGAGTTTATACAAAAAGAAAAGGTCCGACCCCTAGAACTTGCTGAGGGCGAGATCACCCCGAGCAAAAACTGTGGAACTAAGCATCCGGTGCAAGACCCGGACGAATGGGTGCTTGAAATCGGCTACCACGGCATTTTGGTAGCTCACCGACTTCCCTTGCGGCACCGTCACCAGCTCGGCGAATATCGCGTCGTAGTCGGTGCGATTGTCCGGCCACCGATAGTCATACTGGGAATGATTCCATTTGAAGATCCTGTTGAACTGCTTGAGCGTGAGGGTGTAGTCGTGGTTGTACAGCCGGAAAGACACCCGGCCCTTGATCCACTCATGATCGGTATCTACTATGTCGTTGGGCACGACGCAGACGTCCAGTGATGCCATGAACTCCACCACCAATTCCTTGTACGTGGGTCAGTCATTGAAGAACGGCTGACCATCAACATGGTACTGTAACTCGTCATCCTGTCTACTTGTGTGTCGGGATTACCCCTGCAGAACGTAGGCCAAGTTGGCCTCGAATCTGAGATCTCGGATCATCTCCCGGTCCACATACCGGGTGGGTTCGATCTTCCTCCGCATGATCTCCTTGTAGATCTTTCGGACCTCCGAGGAAGGATGGATGAGTCGGGAATGTGTGATCGACGATGGCAGTGGTAGCACAAATTCTGGGATGTCCATCGGAGTCGTGCACGAGGATGAAGCTCCGGCCACATGCACCATGGTGGTGACGAGAAATGGGATCAGAAAGAGAGCTCGGTGAAGAATGGAGAGATGAATCTCCGCTCGATGAAGACCTTCGCTCGTTGCTGCTTTTCTTCGGGCTTGGAAGGATCGGGGGAGTGCTCGGCACAAAGGGAGGAGATTGCTCTGAAGGTGTGATGTCAACTGACGTAATGAATCTCCTTAAATAGACTTGGTCGGTGCTACTGTTGACCCATCGATACCATCGACGCGAGTCGATCGTATCGACACTAGTCGATGCTATCCACCCCCCATCGCGAGTATCGACGGTTGTGGATGGTTGGATCTTGAAACCCAGATCGCTGACGTGTCGATATCATCGATTTGGGTCAATGGTATCGACGATTGACCCAGATCGATGATGTGGCTGCCGCGGTCGCCGTTGATTCGTTCGCGTGGATCAGTGATGTGGATGGTCGATACCATCGACGGGAGTCGATAGTATCGACTATCCTGATTAAGGTAAATCCTCGCGAGACCAGCCGCCGCCTTTTTTACTTGAAAGTGTCGATACCATCGACACGCCCATCGATGGTATCGACTTCACTGAGTCGATTTCTTTTGTAAATCTTCAGAGATCTCGATGGTATCGACTGGCATGTCGATACCATCGACTTTGATATTGCGATCTGTCTGTAGGTCTGTTGATACCATCGACGAGGCCGTCGATGGTATCGACGCAGTGCGAAATCTGCAGTCGTCTACCTATTCCATGGTCGATACCATCGACCAGTGCGTCGATAGTATCGACCCTGCCTCAGCCTGCACATCAAACAAAATGATCACGGTATCTTTTTTACATGAAAAACTAAGTAAAAACAAATTAAACTACGAATGTAAATGAACTAACTACGGTACCAATGGTTGGGTTGCCTCCCAACAAGCGCCCTTATTTAACGTCTTAGGCTAGACAGATTTCGGCACCTCATGCATCCGGAATGGAAATGAGTTTGACCTCATTCACCTTCCTCTTGTAGTTCTCACCAAAATAGAGCTTCAACCTTTGTCCATTTAACAAGAACGTGGTATCACCATCATGCACTAAGATCGCGCCGTGTGGTTTGACCTCTTCTACCACGAACGGTCCACTCCACCGGGATTTTAGCTTCTCGGGATGCAACTTGAGTCGTGAATTGAACAACAAAACACTGTCTCCCTTTTTGAATGTGTGTAACTGGATGTGGCGGTCGTGGATTAGCTTTGTGCGCTCCTTGTATATCCGTGCGTTCTCATACGCCGTCATCCGTAGCTCATCCAACTCGTTCAATTCCAGCAATGTTTTCCTTCCCGCTTCATTGTAACTCAAGTTAAGCCTTCTCAACGCCCAATGCGCCTTGTGCTCCAACTCTACCGGTAGGTGACAAGCCCGGCCATACGCCAACCTAAAAGGTGTGGTGCCTATAGGTGTTTTGTAAGCCGTCCTGTATGCCCACAAAGCATCCGGCAGTAGGGCACTCCAGTTCTTTCTTGTGGACGCCACCGTACGCTCTAAAATTTTCTTAATTTCACGGTTGGAGACCTCCACCTGGCCTTGAGTTTGTGGATGATATGGGGTACCTATGTTGTGCTTTACCCCATATTTCTTCAATAATGCAGAGAATTTTTTATTCCTAAAATGCGTACCCCCATCACTGATTATCATTCGGGGTATTCCAAACCTGCAGAAAATATTTTCGTTCACAAATCTGCACACTACATTGGAATCATTAGTCCTTGTGGGTATTGCTTCCACCCACTTCGACACATAATCAATTGCGAACAAGATATATAAATTGGAATTTGAGGACACAAAGGGTCCCATGAAATCTATTCCCCACAAATCAAATACCTCCACTTCCTGAAACACATTCAGGGGCATTTCCTGTCTCTTTGAGATGTTACCGGCTCGTTGGCAGGAATCGCATTGCCTTACAAATTCGTAGGCATCTCGGAACAAGGTTGGCCAATAAAGGCCACTCTCCAGGACTTTAGCTGTCGTGCGTGAGCTGGCGTGGTGTCCTCCCGTAGGTGATGCGTGGCAATGATGTAAAATGCTCTCATACTCCACTTCAGGCACACACCTGCCTAAGATACCGTCCCTGCATTGCTTAAGAAGAATCGGGTCATCCCAAAAATAATACCGTAAAGAATGGAAAAATCTTTTCTTCTCCTGATATGACCAATCTTCCAGGATGATCCCGCAAGCCAAATAGTTTACAATCTCAGCAAACCAAGGATCTTTAGAGTTAATTTTTAAAATTTGTTCATCCGGAAACGTCTCGGTTATGGGTATATGTAAATCTTTTTCATCCACCCTTTCTAACCTGGACAAATGATCAGCAACAACATTTTCAATCCCAGATTTATCCTTGATTTCGATGTCAAATTCTTGTAAGAGCAAAATCCACCTGATGAGTCTAGGCTTTACATCTTTTTTTTCCATTAAGTATTTAATTACGGCATGGTCAGTCCGTACAACTACTTTAAATCCAACTAAGTACTGCCGGAATTTTTCAAAAGCAAAAACAACGGCGAGTAATTCTTTCTCAGTAGTTGTATAATTTAGTTGGGCATCATTTAAGGTTTTCGAAGCGTAGAAAATCACGGCGGGTTTATTGTCCACCCGCTGCCCCAACACAGCCCCCACCGCAAAGTCCGAAGCGTCACACATTAGTTCGAACGGTTTCGTCCAATCCGGCGTTTGAACAACCGGTGCAGAAATTAATTTTTCCTTCAACACGTCGAACACATTTAAACACTTGTCATTGAAATAAAAAACTGCGTCTTTCTCTAAAATCTCGGATATAGGTTTTGCAATTTTAGAAAAATCTTTTATAAATCGACGATAGAACCCGGCATGTCCTAAGAAACTTCTCATCCCTTTAACAGAATTTGGTGGGGGTAACTTGGAAATGACTTCAATTTTTACCGGATCTACCTCTAAACCTTTGCTAGACACCTTGTGTCCTAGCACTATCCCCTCAGTCACCATCATGTGACATTTCTCCCAGTTGAGGACCAGATGTGTGTCCTCGCAGCGCTGTAAAACTTTGTCCAAATTATAAAGACATTCATCAAACGATGCACCATACACTGAAAAATCATCCATAAAAACCTCGAGACAGCGCTCTACCATATCAGAAAATATGGCGAGCATACAACGCTGAAACGTCACAGGTGCATTGCATAGACCAAAAGGCATTCGGCGATACGCGAAAGTACCATAGGGACAAGTGAAAGTAGATTTCTCTTGATCCAAAGGATCAATCGAGATCTGGTTATACCCCGAGTACCCGTCTAAAAAACAGAAGTGCGATCGGCCGGCAAGACGTTCTAGGATTTGATCAATGAAAGGTAAATGAAAGTGATCCTTTAGTGTGGCTGCATTTAAACGGCGGTAATCAATACACACTCGCCACCCGGTTACCAATCGGGTGGTGACAGGTTCATTCAACATATTTTGGGTGACAGTAATTCCCCCCTTCTTAGGGACTACCTGTATGGGACTCACCCATGTCGAGTCTGATATGGCGTAGATAATTCCTGCAGCAAGAAGTTTAATGACCTCCTTCTTCACAACCTCCATCATGCTTGGATTGAGACGTCGTTGAGGTTGAATCACGGGCTTGGCTCCCTCCTCGAGCCGAATCTTGTGCTGACATAGAGTAGGGGAAATCCCCTTGATATCTGCAACGGACCACCCAAAAGATCCCCGGTGGTTCTTCAGCACTATCAACAGTTGGTCTTCCTCTTCCGCACTCAAATAAGATGATATGATCACTGGTAACTTGTCCTCCTCAGCTAGGAAGACATATTTGAGATGCGGTGGCAGTGGATTTAATTCTAGATCCGGCGGACTTATCAAAGATGATTGAAGTGGCGGGGGAAGTTCACCTAGATCCTCATAATGCCTCGCATAGAAGCATGGAAGCATCTGGAGCATCTTGGCGCACTCCTTGAGTGATTTGCTCCTCATCCAATCATGTGTAATATTCACCAAACAAGCCTCTAATGGTAATTTCAGATATGCGTTAAGAATAGAAATAGCAATAACATCATCTTCCATGGAAGGCAGAATGTCCTCCTCCTCATCATTCGGGAATCCTACAGCTTTGCAAAGAGAAACTACTTTGGTCTGCTCCATGATATCCACAGCCAAAGTTCCATTGTACACCTTGCTCATCACATGAGCCATGTCCATAAATGGCTTCCCAAGACAGAGTGAGATGTTATTATCCAGATGTTTTACCATATTGCATTGTTCCTTTGCTTTAGATGACACATGACTAGAAGGCATGACCATCTCAAAGCGGTCATCAGCTATGCCCAAGGTCAAACGACCTCTTCCCATCTCTAAGATCATGTCAGCTGTAGCTTGGAAAGGACGTCCAAGTAACAGCTCGTTGCCATGTTCATCCTGCATCTCCATGACTACAAAATCTGCCGAAAAGACAAACCTATCCACCTTTACTAACACATCTTCACAGATTCCATAGGGCTTTACCACAGAGTTATCTGCCAATCGAATAGTCATATTGCTTGGCCATGACTCTTTCAATCCCAGCTTTTTAAATGTAGAAAGGGGCATCAAGTTGATACTTGCCCCTGAGTCACATAACGCTTCACCAAATTTCACCTTCCCAATAAAACAAGAAATGTTAAAGCACCCTGGATCTTGCCTCTTTGGCGGCAAAGTGCCCATGATGAAGGCACTCACTTGTTCCTTAAGCACGACAACCTCTGTATCCGGAATTCGCCTCTTCTTCGTGATAATATCCTTTAGAAATTTTCCGTATGAAGGAATTTGCTCAATGGCTTCCAGTAAAGGGATATTGACTGAAAGTTTCCTGAAACTGTCTAAGAATTTCTTGAATTGTGCATCTACCTTCCTTTCCTTCGCACTATTTGGATACAGGACTGGAATGGCTTGTGCCCTTTGGTGAGGTGGCACATAAGGTGTCTTTTTCTGAGGTTCCTCCTCTGCAGCCTGTTCTTCAGTATCATCCACGGCCGTGTCATTGACTGATTCTGTGACCTGTGCGGGCTGCTCCTCATTGGCTTTACCTTCTTTTTTAGCTTGTGGTGAGCTTGTCTCCTTGACCCTTGGATTTAACAATTTCTTGCCGCTTCTGAGAAAGATGGCTTTTGCTTGCTGATTTCCCCCTGGAACATTGGTATTTCCCAGAAAGCCTTGAATTGCCGGTTTCTTCAAACTGGCGATCTCTGCTGCCATCTGTGCCATAGATGTCTCAATAGTCCTCATCTGCGCCCCATGGCTCTGCAGTGTTTGCCCAAACTGATTCATGAACTCTCCTTGTTGCTTTATTTGCTGGCTAAAAGTAGCAATGAGTTCTTGGTTCTGCTTTATAACTTGATTGAGCATCTCTGTGCTCTTGTCCTCCACAGTTGACTGGGGTTTGGCATCCGGATCCTGCAGAAAAATTTTTGGATCCTTCCACGAGAACTTTTTGTCTTTTCTCCATGAATAATCGTTGTTCCTGTAACCTGGCTGCTGCCTCATAAATTTAACTTGAGCCTCATCCTCGGACTCATTATCATCCTTTTCCAGTAGCTTCTTTGCGAGAAGATCCATCTTCTCATTCAGCTCTTTTATTGCCTTGGAATCACCTGCTACTCGAATTTGCTCTACCGGGCATCTTTCTCTCTCACCCCATGACTGCTTTCTAGCCATATTCTTTAGTATCTCCCAGCATCTAGTGTCCGTATTGTTCAGAAAAAATCCTGACCTAGTTGAATCCAGATTACTCCTATCGTGCTCAGAGAGAGCAAAATAGAAGATCTTCACCTGCGTCTCTTTATCCAACCCATGATGTGGGCACCTCCTCAGCATGACCTGAAATCTCTCCCACGTCTCATAATATGTCTCACCGGCCTGTTGGGTAAAGTTATGAATCTTCCTAATCATGTCGTTGGTCTTCTCAGGAGGAAAGAACCTCTCAAAGAAAACCTCCACCATATGGTCCCATGACTCTACAAACTCATCATCTAAGTTGTGTAGCCATTCTCGCGCGACTCCTGCCAATGAACTCGGGAAAAGCTTAAGATACAGTGCATCTTGAGGAAACCTGTCAATTTTAACCATGTCACAGTTCTCAAAAAACTGGCTGATGTGCGCGACAGGGTCCTCATTCTTTAAACCATGGAAAGCGTTAGACTTCACCAAATTGATTAGAGCCGGATCAATCTTATACGTCGGTATATTGATTGCTTGCTTTTTATCGACCCTTTTGAAGCAGATGCGAAAGAAGCTTTGATCTTCTCCCATATTGTCTGTGGCTCGTCCATCTCTTCCTGTTCAAGTTCGTAATCTACCTCTTCTTGTTGCTCTTGCTCGTGATCATCCTCGTCCTCAGGTCCCGACAGCGGAACCTCGGGTACGCGACCTGCGTAGTCAGTACTACGCGTCTGCACCATGCAATACCTGAAATAAGAAAATTCAAGTTCAGTACAGTGCTATGACGAGTATAAAAATTATCGAACAATTTAGGAATATTTGAAGTGGTTTCAAACTAAATAAAAAAATGTGGCCTAGAATGGCCGCTCGTAGCACTCAAAGTGCTAACAAATTGCCGTATCCCCGGCAACGGCGCCAAAAACTTGACGCAATTTTACCGTGGGTATAAACACAAGTGAACGCGTCGAGTAGTACAGGCCTTTGTGAGACCCGAGTTGAACTCAGGGATACGTGCAATTGTCGGGGACTCCTACTAACTACTCACGATCAGCTAAGCCGATTAACAAGTTGAGAGTTGTTGTTAAAAATAAAAGAAGAATAAAAACAAAACAAAAGAAGCAATCGATTAAATGTTGGTTTAATCAATTCAAAAGGGTATCTTTAGGATTGGGGTTTCACCGCGGGTTTTCATTATATTAAATTCTATATAGTACTCAATTTTATCTCTCTATCCGGGTAGTGGCCTGAAAATAGAATTGCCCACTGTCGTGGTGCAATTCACTACCTAAGCGTAGGTCGGTTCCACCATCATAGTAACCTATATCCTAAACTAGGTGCATTATGAACGATCTCTCAGTTTCCACCATTAATTTTACACCGCCTTGTTCAAGAGATTTATCGATTAATGTAGATTTCACCTCTTTTCAACTGTTAATCCTTCTTTCAAAGTGATTAAGGGCATTAGGTTATTATTATGGTGATCAAGCATAACAATATATTGAGAACACGAAACTATACCACGGATTTAAGAGATAAGATATGAATTACTATTATAAAATTGTCATACAATGAATTCCCGGGCTACTCCCGGTCCTAAAGATGAAGGGGATTAGCCCCGCATGTTCATCTCACACAAGTACATGGTAGAAGTAGGGGGAAACATGTGAAAAACGTGGGATGAAAGGGGAAACCCCTAAACGGAGAAGAACCGGTTGATCCTCGAAGTAGAATGCGTGCTCTACCGCCTCTCGGTGGTGGAATCCGTCTTCTTCAGCCTCCAGATCAACAAGTATGAGCTTCTAGCCTCCGTTCTCCTTTCTACCGCCCCTCGGTACTTGTGGAATGGCTCATCAGATCCCCCAACGTCTGGGCGGCCGTCATTAGGTATATCTCGGTCATTAGGTCACTAATTAACCGTAGCCGTTTGATTGAGATCATTAGAAAGCCAACTCATATCTTACGGTGTTGATACCATCGACACGAGTCGATGGTATCGACCCGCTACAGTAGTAGTCGGCTGTAAACCCTTCTTTTATCGCGCCCGACATCATCTCGATACCATTGACTTGGGTCGATGGTATCGACTTCCTGTAGGCGTCGGTTTTTGTCGTTTTGCGTCGCTGTAGCCTCCATGCATCGATGGTATCGACTTGGTGTCGATACTATCGACCGCTTCCTCGCCAGCAAGCTGATGGTATCTCGATACCATCGACATCCTGTCGATAGTATCGACACTTTGCTGCTCCTTTCGCCTGGCAACCTGTGACCGTGTCGATGGTATCGACTTCCGTCGATGGTATCGACGGAAGCAAATACTCGTTTTTCCTGAAATTCAAACATAAGATCACATAAATTCACACAAATAATAATATTTTGACAATTAATCCTCAAAATGATAAAATAAAGGGGATTTGACATAAAATAATAGCAAAGACCAAAGTGGATGAATTATGCCACATTAACCATAAAAATGACTAATAAAAGCATAAAACGCATATGAAACATGTCTATAAATGCGACTCAAAATCATCGCATCAAAACCAAATGAGTTGGGATACCCCAGCATACCTATGCATGTAGGTACATGGAGTAAGGCATTCATGATACATGATACATGATTGTACTTACATGGATTATAAGTAGTTAGTAACGAGTAACATATGGAAACCCTTGGTGCAACTTTTAGGATCGGTGTCCTGAACATGGGCGGGTCAACCTAAGAGCGGGGAAAGATCTATGAGGGAGTTAAACCCTAAGATCGAGTTATGACCAGAAAGCCTAAACTACTTCTGGTAGGAACCCTAACAGGAAGTGTGTCCCCACACAGATACACGTAGGAGGTAGAGATGCATCTACATGGAAGCGAGTGACATCAATGCTAGAAAGGGGATTCATTCTAAGCTAGAGGGTTACCACATGTTGGATTATGAGATAGGCATACTATATGGAATCATTGAGGAGTTTAGTATTACATAATGGGCTAATGTGGTTTATCATGACCCCAATCGGATTTGAGAATTTGACTTTCATTTTGAAAATTTCAACAATAAGATTTGATAATACAAGTGTGTGCTTCTCTGATAAGATAGGTGAGGATAAGATGTGAATATGCAAGAGCCTCAAACTCTTCTAGAAATGGGGACCCCTAGTGTTATAAAAAAATATAGGGATAAATCTAAGAGAGAGTGAGACCCAGAGGGAGTTAGGAACCTAAACTCCAAGACATGAGGAATTGTGAGAAATATTGTATCATAGGTCCTAAACTAGACTACCCCTGAGTGGATGAATTGAGTTACTATATGATTGATCCCTAGAGGCTTGTCGTACCCTAGATGTCCTTAGAAGAATCAAACCCTAGAGATAGGGAAAGAGGTTTCTTATACATATGTGTAGATGATATGAGTACCTACCATCTAGATGAGGGAAAGAGTGTCCCAAGATCCTGGGGAGGTAAGAAATGATAATATGTTGTGAAGCCTAGTACTCAGGTTGGTAGTCCCCTGCGTAGGATCCTATGGGTTTCTTATGTGAAAGAACGAGTTGGATACAAATATTTCGTGAGTAGGAATCTAAGAAGAAAATTCCATATTTTGTTTTGGTTTGGTACGTGCTTGAGTGGATAAGTCATGCAGTTTGGATGACCAATGCTAAGGAGGTAAACCCTAGGTCCATAGTCCAAAGAGGGAAAGTGGTGGTATCGAGTTCACAAAATGTTCACAAAGTTAAGTGAGTTCATATATATTGAGCATGTCACCCCCTCAAGTATTGGGTTAAAGAAAGCCCCTCTTGGACTTGGAAATATGTTTGATGAGCCACTCATACAAGTTGGTTTAGCACCACCATACTATCATATACATGTATAAAATGGGTCCAACCCTGAGAGGTGATGAATGGGTATGACATAATGGAAAACTTAGAAATTGTTCAATAAGCTCTCTATCCTCTACTGGTTAGCCACATGCTGGAAATATGAAAATTTGAAGTGACTAGAAAACCCTGAATGAATCTTTAATTAAGAACACAACTTAATATGAGAAAGTAAAATGGGATAATGCTCATGATATATATTGAACATAGTTATAGTTGACATGAGGGATATGTGATAATAATGTTGCCTTCTTTAGAGTACACTTTACCTGGCCTACTATATGGTATGGATTAGATAAACGTACTTTACATATGGAATTAAATGAAATAGTTGTTCCTATAGCCCTGGACACATGAGACATAATAGATTGGTTCCATTATATCCAAATGCTTCAATTCATGGTAGTAAGGTACCAATGGTGATACAACTCTTGAGTGGTAGATCATGGGATATAATGATATAACACTTAGGTAGAAAATGCATGAATGATATAATGGAAAATATGCCTAAAAGACATGTTCCTTTGTGATAATGTAAATCTTAGTACAATATCGTTTTTGTTGGTTTTTGATAAATGCTAGTTTTACCTTGTCCTGGATAGGGACTTCCCTAGAAAGGGTGAATCCACAAATAAATTTAAGAATTGAACCAAATTAAATGTCACTTAAAACTTGAGAGATTAAGTGCATGAAGCACAAAAACACATGTATGATTCTTTGGACCATGTATGAACATCTCTAAGGGACATGGGGAAAAATCACTATGGAAGTGACCGATGGAATGGGACCAGACCCAGATGGGAAGGTCACCATGAGCCAAATGAAGGGACATAGAGAAAACTACGGGTTTCCTAAGAGATGAAGGAAATTTGGGTGAAAGAAAGATAAATGATATAGTGTGCTTGGGTATTATCAAAGAAACCTCAAGCAAAATGTGTGATGAAATAAAATAAAACAAATTAACATCAAATAAAGGATAATGACATCTCAATAAAACCCTTGGAAAGGGTAGGACCACAAGTCAAACCTAAGATCTTGTAGGATGATTAAAGGTACATAAGATTTATGAGGATGGGTAATGATCGTGTGCTAAGTGCATAAGGCCCTTGGGGCTAAAGAGGAGGTCATTCCAAAGGTATCTATGCCCTAGAGATCTTAAGGGAATGAATGAGGCTAATGAGACATGAGATGTAGATGAATGAATACTGGAAGTCATGAGATGATATTTAAAAAAGAATCTCAAAAGGAGTGTGTTTAGACTCAATTTTTTTGAGTGCATGAAATAGAAAGAGATTTGTGAAACTAAAATGTGTGAATACATCGTCTTTTCCCTTTGAATTGGATGAACTTTGTATTTGGACTACATCCAATTATTCATTTCATCTTGTTATGAGTGTGAGACATTGGATATACACATCTTATAGTAATACAAAAAAGGATATATGAGGATGAATACCTAAGTGTAATGGCATAACCTAGGGTTTGAGGTGTTACCTCACCCTTATGTAGATACAATGAATAAAAGATTTGGAAACTTTGGTGAAAAGTTAGTCACCAATTGAAATTGGAACTAGAAATCAAAATGAAAATTACAAAGTGGAAGTGGAATCATGAAGTAATTACTGAGTCATAAAAGCACACAATGGACATGGTGGTCCATTACCCTGAAGTTGAAATTGAATTTAAACCTTCATAAGGTGAGAATTATATAGATCAATAAAGGTTGCTAAGAATGGTCTAGATAAAGTTTTGTAACACTATGTTTTGAAATTAATGAGAAGTTATCATTCACCTTAATGTAATTTGGCCTGAATTTTAGGGACAAAATCCCTTCAAGGAGGGTAGAATGTTAGATCCTTAATTTTTGATAAATTCAAATCCTATGAATATAAGATTTAAATAGATGAGAAACACAAGAAAAATTACCTAACCATGAATGGAAACACAATATTAAGATATACAATGAAAATAATAATAAAGTGGTTTTAAAATTTGAGATGGTAAAGGCTCTTTGGAAGCACCATGGTGAGGGTGAAGTCTTATAGGAATTAAAGAATGACATGGAAAAGTCTAATCCTGATTTGTTTGTATGACTAGATGAATTTTGAGGACAAAATTCTTATAAGAGGGAAAGGATGTTATAACATGATTTTTCACATGTATTTATATAATTGAAATGCAATTATTTGAAAAAAGGACAAACTGAAAATTTTGGTGTGCTTGATTTTATACGTAAAATTTTCTTTTCAAATTTCCCTTTGCTATGGGTTTCATGGTTCCCACTGATTTTATTGATCCAATTAATGGATGTAAGAGAAAAAGGAAGAAAGGAAATCCAATATTAAGAAAAAATGCAAAAGATGATGGATAATAGAACATGTACTTTGAAAGTAGGTGGAATTCTCTAGAAAGTGCTATGGATGGCCACTAATGGATTGATTTTGGTTCTACATGGTTCCTAATAAGAAAAGTAACTAAAATAAAAGATATGGAAAAGGTATAAAGAGAAAAGGGTGGATTAGATGACTTAAATACATGAAATGCAATTCTTTGGGTTCATATGGTTTGAAAAGTAACTATTACAACACCAATTTTTTGGGTTCATATGGTTTGAAATGCAATTCCTCCAATAATTGTATGATCATGAAAATTGTATGATTTATGTGTATTGGATGGGTATCCTTTACAATATTTCCTGTGTGCATGTGATTTTGTGGACCCTATTGAGTTAGTTGAGGGAAAACAAATAATGCATAAATAGGAAAAGAAATTGAGATAATAATGAAAATATGAGAAATATATGGATAGATGAATGATTGATCATCATGGATGAGATTTCGAATCCATAAGGTTTGTAATGGTAATAGGATTTCATACATGAATAAATAATCATGACTTTTGTTATGATAAATGAAATAATTGTCAAGGTTCCAAAAGAAAATAGAATACATGGTGTTTTAGGATATTTAAAAGAATAATTATCTAGCCAAGAGTAGAAACACAATGTTTAAGGCATCATGAGTAATAGCGGTTGGGAAGTCACATTGAAAATGTAGTTTTGCATTGTTAGCAACTACTTAATATGATTAGGTTGTTAAAGCTTATGTGCAATGTTTTGTTTGTCCCCACATACCAATATATTCATTTATACTAACCGACGTTTTGTTTGTCGACGTTTTAGGAAATACTTGAAATTGGATGAATAGTAAAGGGGAACCTATGAAAGATTAAAGTTAAATTATCAAGGAGGATTTAGTTAGATAGAATTCTACTATGGGTAGAAGTCTCAGTTTCCTATTTTTGAAGGTATGTGAAGGTAAATTTTTATTCCAATTTTCAGTTTAGTCTTTTGTAGAATTTATTAATTACTTTTGATTATTTGCAAAACCATTGATCTTATTTTTGGGATAACGCCTCTGACTTCTTGGTCTTCCTTAATTGGGGGTTACCAGGAAGCGGGGTTGTTACAGTTGGTATTAGAGCATGGTTTTCCATTTAATCTCTAATAATTATTGAATTTTACAAACTCTTTAGAAGCCACGGGAGTTATTAGAGGATTTTACAATGATGGAGGTGTCTAGAAAAGGATCATGATCTGGGGGCTGGTAAAATTTTCCTCTACCCCGCTAGTCGGTCTACGAGGACTCCCAGATTCTATGTGACTGCCTGGCCAATATCGTAGGATTTGACTCAAAGTAAGATACCTTTAGGACTCTCTCATCTATCTTTTTCCTTTCTCAACCCTAATTCAAGTATAACTATAAGTGCTTAGGGTTTCTCTCTCTCCACACCCTCCTGTGTTTGGGATAAGATTAATAAGGATTAAGGAATCCTCTACAAAATAATAAAAAGTATGTAAGAAAGATGTCACAGACATAAGTTATGATAATTAGAAACTCAGACAGAGTTTAGTTACATGCTTAGGTTGCATGGCATGTGTTGTCATGCCCTTAGTTACCCCTCAGGAGAATGCTGAGTTTAAAGCATCTTGTAGGAAGAGGAGGAGAGAGTTTTCCTTGGAGGAAAAAGCCTCCAAGAAGAGGAAGAGACTTGATGCATCCTCTGAGGATGATGCTCAATCCAAAACCTTAAGTAGTGGATATAGAAAGAGAAGACATGACGAGTTGGATATCATAGTTGACCATGCATGCACGTATATGGGTTTAACATGCATGCTTTATGTGGGGCTTTGAGGATCCATGAGAAACATAGACTTGAGTAGTTGCTTGACCTCTAGTGCCTTGTAGCGACCCAACCTTGGGTGGGTCGTACCTGTTAGGGTGAGGGATAGTTCCCTCATTGAGAGGGTTGATGGTGACCATATAGGAACCATAAGGGCCATACATGAATAGAAAAGAGGCACATACCTACATAGAAGAGAGTGGCAGCAAGGGTGGAAGAAGATTTTTGACCTAAGACATATAAGTTATACCTAATGTTTTATGAAATAGGCATGCAGAGCCTTAGGTGATTTTAGACAAACATAAGTTTTGATAGTATGTTTCACCCAGATAAGGCTAGACGTGTATCCCTACGAGCTTTATCCATCTTCTGAGAGAGAACATCTAGTGGTAGGACCCGTTGTAGGGGTTAGACCTAGAGAGAGGGAAAGACCATGATGAAGTAGGTTGGAAACCTTGACTTTGAGACATAAGGAATCATGAGAAGTTGGGTATGATATGGCCTAGAATGGATGACCCTAAGTAGATGTATGTGGTTGCCTCATGCATGATCCTTAAAGGCTTGTCGTACCTTGGTTGCCTTTAGAGTAACCAAACTCTAGAAAGAGGGAAAGAGGCTTCTGGTATAGGTATACAAATGTTATGGGTTCCTACCTTTTAGGTGTAGGAAAGAGAGTTCAATAGACCTGTAGAGCTATGGTAACAAGTTGTGAGGCCTCATGCCCAGTTGGTTGTCTTGGTGTAGAATTCTAAAGGTTGTTCACGTGGAAGAGTGTTAGGATGTATGTGCCCTATCTGGTATAGGTTTGGTTCATGGTTGTATAGTTGAGCATGCAATTAGACAACTGATGCATAAGAGGTGAACTTGGGGTTCCTAGACCAAAGAGGGGAGTAGTAGTAACTGGTGCACATGATGCTCATGAGGATGATTGAGTTCATAGGATTCGATTATGACACCCCTTCCCATGTATTAGAAGGAAACCCCGATTGACATGAGATATATGCTTGATGGCGACATATGCATGAATGATATTGGTCCAACTTTGAGGAATGAGGAACAAGTATGACATACCAAGAAACTTAGCATGGTTTAGTAGGTTGTCCTCTTGTTAGATATGTGCATAAGTATCATGTTAGGAGCTGAGCATATACAAGATGATGTAAAACTTGGAGGTAAGAACGTTTTGTGACCTTTGTTACTGTCAAGTGATAGTTTTATCTCGCCTTTTATCTCGCCCTGGAGAGGGACCCTTCATGTTAGGGTGAGCACCAACTTTTGATTAGGTTTGAGGTAACTTGAAGAGGTCACTTATAACATCTTGATGAGCTAAGCGTAAGAGCATGAGCATGAGTCTATAGACCCATGTGTGGCCATCTCTAAGAGGCATGACAATATGTTGCTATGCAGGTAACCTGCAGTATGGGGCGAGACCGAGATAGGCAGGTCACCATGTTTCCCATGAAGGGGTGAAAAGTTATCTATCAGTGCCCAGTGAGATGATGGAGTTTTGGGTGAGGATTTAAGGATGAGATGTGCTTGGGTATCAACACAGAAACCCCGAGCTATAGTAGAATCCTAAGTCAACACCAAGGTCAAGTAGGTATAAGATTGATGGGAGTAGGAGTTGTCTATTCCCTGAATGCACAAGACCATAGGGTTGGGAGGTAACAACTACCTTTTCCCATGGCCCATGGGTTATGCGGCTGGTCACCTTCACGAGTTCATGGGACCTAAGGGGTAAATGTGAGAGGCACTCCCCAGATGCATAAGGGTCAGATCACCCCAAAAGTACCGACACCCTAGAGACCTTGAGGTAATGACTAAGGATTGTACATAAAAGAGATGTTAAGATCTAGAAGTGATGGGAAAAATCTTCCCATGGGTGTAGCCCTATAATGGAGATGTTCATGACTAGGAGTCACGTGGAGTATGTTTCAACTTAGATTGGAAAGAGTGATAGCGATGTGTGATGCACCATCTCTACTCTTAGAATAGAATGAACTCTATATTTGGAATGCATCCAAATGCTTATTTCATCTTGTTATGGGGGTAAGAGACAAGACAAAACACATGCCATATACTAAGGATAAAGGTGATATGAGTTGAAACCTTTTATGATGATTGAGGATAGAGGAAGACTACACCCTTTTGGAAGTATTTTGGATAGATGGTATGAAAGAATGAGAAGAGCAAATGTAATATGAGGACGTACCTCTCTAGAAGTAGTTTGGAATCTATGAGTTATAAGTTTGGGTTGGATAACCAAGATGAAGAACTCAAAGTTTTCTTGACACAGATAAACCTAAACCCGAGACAAGGATGATCAGTGGAGTATATGAAGGTTTACGTTTTCACCATCACCTAGCACATAAGGGAACTAATGTGGTAGTAGATACTCTTAGCTGAGACATAGCTCATGTATACAGTTGTCTTGTTTGTCTAGTAGAGAGGCTGGCAGAGGTTGTTAGGTGAACCCTACGATCATTAGAAGACTAGACCTATGTGGCTAACATTCAGATACAACCAGATCCATTGATTAAGTTGGTGGTTGCCAGTTAGCCAGCCCAGAGCTTGATGAGATAAAAGGACTATTATAAGAACCTCAGATACACCTCTCAGGAGAATAAGGTGGTGAAACCCACTACTAGAGTGTTTTAGGGTTTATGAGGAGTCAACATTGAGGAATCATGCCATGCAAGAAGCTCATTATTTTAAGTACACCGTACACCGTGGTACTACCAAGATGGTTAAGGTTTTGTAGTGGTACCTAGAAGAAGGATATAGAGTTTCATGTGCCCAGTTGCCATACATGCCAGGGGTGAAGGCCGAACACTAGTAACCAAGTGGGTTGCTACAAATAATGAGGAGTCCCTGAGAGGGAATGGGAGAAGACCACCATGGACACTGGTGGGTCTCCCCTTGACCAATAGAGGTCATATATGGGTTATGGTAGATCGCCTTACCAAGTCGACACTTTCCAATATGACAAGATCTGGTTGAACCATATATGTGAGAGAGAGATGGTTCGAATACGTAGTGATTCGAGGTATGGCCTTAAGTTTGCTTCCATGTTGTGGAAGTAGGTCTAAAAAGAACTTGATGCTAGATTGAAGTTTAGTACATCATATCACCCCTTGACTGATGGATAGTCAAGAGAGTATGATCCAGACTTTTGAGGGTCTGATGAGAGAATGTGTGCTCGTTCGGGGTGATTCGTGGGAGCAGTTCATGCCCTAGCAGAGTTTGCTTGTTTTGATAGCCACCATAGACAATGTCAGGATGTAAGAAGCTCTGTAAGGGAGGTCGTGTCGGGCACCACTTCTCTAGGGTGAGGTCAGTGGTAGGACTTTGTGAAGGTTAGAGAAATCATAGTGTATGCAGATGAAGTTGCTTTGATCGAGCAATGGTTGAGAAAGCACAAGATCGACCGGAGTCACGTGTTGATGCAAAGAAGACTAGCATGCAGTTCACCGTGAGTGAACATGTGTTATGAAAACCCAACCCCTTTGAGCTATAGCTAAGAAAGTTGAGTCCCCGATACATGGGTCCATTTGAGATGGGTTGGTGGAGTTTCTTATGTTTAGCCTTACCCCTCACGATAATATGATGTATGATGTGTTGCATGTGTCCAATCTAGAGCACTATGTGATGTACCCAAGCCATGTGCTGAGAAATGAACCTATTAAGATTCAAGGGAGGCTACCATGTCCTGAGTCACCTATGAGAATTCCAGATACCAAGGTGAAAGAACTCAGATGTAAGAATATAAGATCATAAAGGTTCTTTGGAAGCACTATGGAGAGGATGAAGCCACATGGTAGACAATGGACATAGGAAAGTCTTATCCTGAATGTTTGTTTGTTTGGTGGAATTTTGAGGACATAATTCCTATAAGAGGGGAAGGATGTTACAACCCCAATTTTTGGGTTAATATGGTTTGAAATGCAATTTCCCCAATAAATGTACGATCATGGAAATTGCATGATATATGTGTATTGGATGTATTTCCTTTACAATATTTCCTTTGTGCATGTGATTTCATGGACCGTATTGAGATAGTTGAGGGAAATCAAATAATGCATAAATAGTTAAAGAAATTGAGATAATAATGAAAATATGAGAAGTATATGGATAGATGTATCATTGATCATCATGGATGAGATTTTGAATCTACAAGGTTTGTAATGGTAAAAGGATTTCATACATGAATAAATAATCATGACTTTTGTTATGATAATTGAAATAATTTTCAAGGTTCCAAAAGAAAATAGAATACATGGTGTTTTAGGATAATTAAAGGAATAATTATCTTTCCAAGAGCGGCAATACAATGTTTAAGGCATCATGAGTAAACGCGGTTGGGAAGTAACATTGAAAACATAATTTTGCATTGTTAACAACTACTTGATATGATTAGGTTGTTAAAGCTTATGTGCAATGTTTTGTTTGTCCCCACATACTAGTATATTCATTTATACTGACCGACGTTTTGTTTGTCGGAACTTTAGGAAATACATATAATTGGACAAATAGTAAAGTGGAACCTATGAAAGATTCAAGTTAAATTATCAAGGAGGATTTAGTTAGATATAATTCTACTATGGGTAGAAGTCTCAGTTGCCTATTTTTGAAGGTATGTGAAGATAAATTTTTATTCCAATTTTTCTATTTTTTCTTTCATAGAATTTATTAATTATTTTTTATTATTTGCAAAACCTATTTTTAGGATAACACCTCTAACTTCTTGGTCTTCCTTATTGGGGGTTATCGGGAAGTGGGGTCGTTACAAAAACCCTAATGAAACCCTAGGTTGACCCTAAAACCTTAACTTGGAACCCAAGTTAGTCTTAATAATAGATTTTGGACAAAATAATAATACATGGGTATTATGTTTTATTTTCAGGATAGTTTCTTAATTAGTTGTTTGTTGCCTTTTGCTTGAACATTGAGTCACTTCCAAGAAAGGTATGTGGTTATGCCTATGAATACTCAACTTACACGATTCCCAAGGATTTATGAGGTTTTCCACATTGAGTGCAAATAAATTGTTGGTTGTTTATTTGATTCTTGCAAGCTTTAAAGTGACTATGATTATCACATTATATAAGCATAACTTGCTCAACTATCTCTGGTGGATTTTAGAGATACGTGTGGGATGTATTGATGCCACTATGGTGACGAGTGATAAATCCATGATAGGATGATCACCAATAAGACCAATCAGGGATAGGGTGGTCAGGATGAGTCCTAGCCAGGAAAGGAAAGCCATAATAGATTGAGCCCAGGAAAGGGGGCATGAGATGTCCACTGTAGGGACAAAAACCTAATGAGAGGGTTCCCTACATGAATATTACACAAGGGGAGTGTCCCACAAATATTAAGATGAGAAGTTAGAAAGAAAATGCAAGTTCAAATTTTGTAATCATAATTGTTGCTATGACTACACCTACATGCAAATATTTTGTTTTCCCCATAAACTAGTATATCTTGATATACTAACTGTGTTTTTTATTAACAACATTTTAAGTAGATGCAAAATATTCAGATGATCAGAGACATGATAAACTAGATGAAATGACATGAAGGCATTAATCTATGTAAGGAGGATTAGCTAGACACTTCGTCTCTATGTAAACTTTTGATGATGGAATTTCATGAAAAAGTTTCTTGTAAATAATATTTGAAATGAATGAAATTATTTACCCATATACCAGTATATCTCGATATACTAACTGTGTTTTTGATCAAAAATATTTGAAGTAGATGCAAAATATTCAGATGATCAGAGACATGATAAACTAGATGAAATGACATGAAGGCATTAATCTATGTAAGGAGGATTAGCTAGACACTTCTTCTCTATGTAAAGTTTTTATGATGTAATTTCATGAAAAAGCTTCTTGTAAATAATATTTGAAATGAATGAAATTATTTACTATTGATTATTGTTTGATTGAAAATCTAATCCTTGGAAAAATTTAGGTAATGTCTCTCATATTTTTTTCCTTCCTTAATTGGGGGTTGCTAAAAAGTGAGGTCATTACACTAAATCATCATTACACCTATACTCTAACTCTGACACCTCATCACGCTAAATGAGATTACTCAAAATAGAAAACACGATAAACTACTAATTAATCACATAGTAAAAAATGTGGAATAATTAAAACCAATTCCAACAATGTAAATAAACTATAGAACATTTACAAAAGGTCCATCATTCCATTCTCATATACTGTAACAAGTATTTACATATGTGTTCAAAGACCTCAGTCACATCCTGCATACAAAAGATATTTCACATGTACATGTCATATATTTACAAACATTGACATACTACCAAAATCTCATGTCGATACGAGTATATCATCTATAAAACACATCCCATACCTGGACCTGAGAGTATAGGGACGACACTAGGACTCTATTACTAACATCTACAACTAACCAACCTTCTGAATCTATTGATCACTAGGTTGGTTCTCTTCTACAGCGCGACCTCGACCTCATTGACCACGACCACCTAAAAAAATGTGGTGACCCACAGGTGAGACCTAGTCCCAGTGAGAGATATAACTCTCTCCAACATATATTGATTATAACATATTAATTAATAGTAAATTCATTGAGAAGTTAGGGTATTGAATAAGCAATATGAACATATTGAACAGTTTAAGCATACTAAGCAGTTAAGCAAATAAGGTGTAGCATCAAGTAGAATTACACAATTTTCATAAGTCTGCATCATGTAAGACCTATGTGAAAAACACTCCCAAGGATGTTACATAAAATTACTAATACTTTCACCACCCTTTGGACAGCCTTCACCTAGAAGTAGTCCCACCAACTTCAAAGTAGCCTTCCTCGAAGTAACTTCAAGATCCCCCTTGAAGTATCCTTCCTCTTGAAGTAGCTTCCCGTTGAGACAACCTTCTTGAAGTAGTCCAAAGTCCTCCTTATCCACCTGAGAAGATAGAACCCTCTCCAATCTGCAACCTCCAACCCTAGGAGTAGCAAGGAGAGTACAAAGCAAATAAGAATGAACAAGAAGGGAAAAAGGAAATTACAATTACCGATGTAGCATAAGGCTTGAATCCTATATCAAGAATTTTGATCTCCTAACCAATGTGTATGAAAGTGGAAGTGCAGTGGGTAGGAGATGCTAGCCTATAGGACATGAATTTGTAGCAATGGAAAAGATTTGCAAATGTTGGAATTGCTGAATTGCTCACAAATGTGGATTCTCAATTGCAAGTATGTATGCTCAAGTGTTTCATAAGTGAGTTTAGGTGTCCTAAGGCATGTACTATTTATAGGAATGGCCTATGAGTGTTTAGGGATGTTCTAGACACTTTCTAGGGGGTTCATAGTGCTCAACTAGTCGTTAGGTATCCACTAATTGCTTTAGCAATGACTAGTTTATTAATTCTAAAAAGTGCAGACAAAGTTCTTCTCGGTTGAGAAGTTTGTCGACCGAGAGTCTCTCGGTCGAGGAATTTTTCGAACGAGGGATGGTTTGGAGCAAGTGTATATAACGTTCGATTCCAACTCCCAACCACCTTGTCTGCTAGGTCTAATGGCTATAGAACCTATTAGAAGGATTAACCCAGGAGACTCTCGATCAAGAAGATGTTCAACCGAGTGTGTCTCGGTTGACAATTAGTTTGACTGAGAATGTATCTATTTTGGTGGTTCTAGATAAATACTAAGTGTGTGTATGAGTGTGCATATGTGACACTATTATAGGGGATGACTTGTGAATGGCTAGGGAAGATCTAAACGCTTGATTTACATGATATCTAAGTACTTGTACATTATATACTTGTACAAGTTTTTACATTTTGAGCATGTAGATGTTCCAAAGTTTACTCGTCCATCTTGTTCCTACAACACTCAAGTAGCACATTAGATCCACAAGAATGAAATGTTTGTCATTATCAAAACAAAGGGATTTAAATAATGTCCATTTAGCCAACAATCTCCCCCATTTTGAAGATGACAAACATTTCCAAAATATAAATCAAGGCAATATAAATCATATGAGTTTCATACCTGAGTTTTACCTTTTGCAGCCATTCTATTATTTGTGAATGCAAGTGTGTGCTATTATGAAACTCATTTTACTTTATTTTATATTATTTCTCCCCCTTTGTCATTTCAAAAAGATAACCAAGCTAAACATTAATTATGACTTATATTTCTCCCCCTTAATTTGACAATTTGATACTCAATGCAAACCACTTATTTTTATGTCAAATTTAGCCACAATTTATTTCTCAATCATTTGCAAAGAATGTTAAGCCTTGAAATGATATGAGATCCTTTTAGATTCATGACATATGTGTTTTGATTTCTCATCCACATTACAAGGGATGTTAAGCCCTGCAAATGACATGAGAATCCTTTAAGCTCATGAATATATTTAATAGTTTCTCAACCATTTACAAGGGATGTTAAACCCTGAAATGATATGAGATTCTTTTAAGCTTATCAATGAATGTATCTCTAACCAAATGCACAGGATGTTAAGCCCTAATTTGTTTAGAGAATTTCATTAAGGACAAGATATTATATTCATAAATATTGTAGGCTCCTTTATTTTCATAAACGATATTACTTTAAAGATACTAAGTTCATAACTAGTTTCAAATTTTCTTTATGATGTTTACAAAGTTTTGTGAAGTCCTTCTTAATCTTATAGTCAAGATAGTTTCTGTGAGCTCCCCCTTAATCTTATAATCAAGATAATTTAGGGATTCTAAGGTCATAATAAGCATTAGATCATAATAAGTTAGCCTTTATGAGAGCTATGCACTAAAATCTTGTTTTAATATACTAAGATTGATTGCAAGAAAATGATTTAAAAATAAGCATTTTGTCAAGCTTATTTTATGTCGACCATGACTTCAACCAGGGCGCCCCTCGTTCGAACTTTATTTTGACCGAGAGGCATTTTCTATAGATTTACAGTTTAAGCACTCTCATTGAGTTACACATTAATGTTAAAATATGTGAAACATAAAGTCTTTATGTAATATGATCAAATGTATATCAATTTGAAGCACTTTGAGTGATACCTATTTTTAAGAAGTTTTATCAATTGAAAACTTAATATAGGCATCATAATGAATTATTTGTTCTTGATTTTCTTATAGCAAGTTATATCCTAAGCAAATTTGTAGAATGTATGTTCTTCATGAAATAAGGAATTTGGATATCCACAGTGATTTTTCTTCTTGCAAAAAGGCAATTGAACTACATCTACAACATGTTCAATCATAGCAAGAATGTAGCTTTCAATCATTTATTTATAAGCAAGATTATTTGCATCAATAGAAATTTCCACAAGTCATGTTGCCACCATGATGCAAAATTATATCCTAAGAGCAATCTTGTGTAGAATTTTAAGCAATATATGAATTTAGTACCTTGCTCTTGATTTGGTTATAATAGATTTTAAATGTAACATTGAAATAGCTCTTTATTCTAAACAAGTCTCTTATTTTAAACTTATTTTTAGATTAACTCTTTAGAATCAGTCATCCTTGAGTATAAATTAAGAACAATTTTTATATATCATAGAACTCAAGTTTTTAAAATCAAGATTTTGCTTTTGATTACTTAGAACAAACAACTAGATAACACATTAATATTCTTGTTCTAAGAAACAAACTATTTAGCTTGCCATAGTGTCATCTAGCAAAAATCATTCATTTATTACACGGGATGATACAAGCCATGCACACGATAATCATTATCTATCATGTCAAGATGCATTTGTGCCATAGAATTTTACTGTTATGCAAAATGGCATTTTCAATGATAACATCATCTTTATATGTAATGAGCTGAATCACAATGATCATTTTGAAAACAATATCCATTCATGGTTTGTATATATAGATCAAAGATTATTTTAGGCAAACCAAGTAAAATATGGAACACAATGATCATGATAAAACAGTAAAGTCATATCCATGACACAATGATCATGATAGAACAATAGAAGCATGTCCATAATTTTATGAAAAGTATTAAGTTTTGATGCTCATATATTCTTCCTTTTGATTAGGATCATTCAAATATTTAAATCCCAAGAATATGTAAAGTTCATTACATACTTAAGTTGATTGCAATTGAAGTGTCTTGTTTTTATTAAATAGTTATGTCAGAGTTTCACTCGGTCGACAAAGCTCTCAACCGACATTGTCTCAGTCGAAGATTTTTTCGACTGAGATTGTTTCTGTACTATTTTCAGTAGTTATTTCCAAGTAAAACATAGATCACTTCCAATTCAATTATGCAATTTAAAACTCAATTTAGTTGAGATAAAACATTTAAGTATCAAAGTAACATTTAAATCAAATCTCAACTAATCATATTCAAATCTCTAGGTTTTAGGAACCCAAACTAAAACAAGTTATTAAAGATGTGTCTCTGCATGTTTATTTAAAAATGTGTATTTTCAAGTTAGAAATTTTAACATACTTGAATCAATTTGTTATCTCATTATGTTAAGTTGAGATAGACATAAAGATATACAATTTAGAGTATTTAATCATATCTCAACTTAATTTAATTTATTTAGTTTGGGGGCTTTGGAACCCATACCAACTCAACATCCTTTTTCTTGTAAGGACATGAGAATGAATAATGTCCAAGACATAAATAGTAATGACACCATATCGAATCAATTTCATTTCTCTTCTTAGCGGGATTGTCTTTAGGAACATACATAACTTTAGTCTTGGGCATTTGTGTCCATCTCATTCTAGGTTTTTGAAAAGATTTTCCTTTGGGATTATAACCTAGTCCTCTTCTTCCAATCTGACCAGAAGAATCTTGTAGAATTTTATCAAGAATATCATTGTTTCTCAAGCTACCCATTTCTCTTTGTAATTTAGCAATCTCATCCACTTTCTTTTTGATATCTAACTTTGTTTGATCTAGATTAGATGATAAAGCATCTCTTTCTTTAACAATAGCATCATAATCTAGATGAGTACATACAATTGGTTGCTTTTGAAGATCATTAATTTGGAATTGCAAGTTTATCTTTTCTAGAGAGAGAAGATTGCAATTTTCCTCTATTGATTTCAGCTTAATATCATGGTCTTTAATAGTTAAGTTTAATGTCTCCTTAAGATCTTCATTTTCAGACGTGAGAGCAAGAAGTTTAGCATGTAACTCATCATTTGCTTTATTAGATTTCTTTAATTTCTTCTTGCACTCAATATACTTATCATGTGTTTCTTGAAGACTAGCAACTAATTCTTCTTTTGATAAATTAAAAAGACTTACCTCTTCTTCTTCTTCAGTTATTGCAGCAATAAGACAACATACCTCTTTGTGGTGAGTGCTAGCTTTATTAAGCTTTTCTTTCTTTATCATCTTTGGACAGCTAAGTGTTGTGTGCCCCATTTCTTCACATTCAAAGCACCACCTATTTCTTGTCAAAGGTTGAGTCACGTTCCTCCTTTCTTTGTAGAGGTTGTAGAGATCACCACCTTCCATTTTCAAGACTCGATTAGAGCTCCTTGAATCCTGCTCTGATACCAATTGAAAAACACTCGCAAGGATGTTACATAAAATTACAAATAATTTCACCACCCTTTGGACATCCTTCACCTAGAAGTAGTTCCACCAACCTCAAAGCAGCCTTCCTCGAAGTAACTTCAAGCTCCCCCCTGAAGTAGCCTTCCTCTTGAAGTAGCTTCCCATTGAGACAACCTTCTTGAAGTAGTCCAAAGTCCTCCTTCTCCATCGAGAAGATCCTTCTCCACCTGAGAAGATATAACCCTCTCCAATCCACAGCCTCCAACTCTAGGAGTAGCAAGGAGAGTACAAAGAAAATAAGAATGAACAAGAAGGGAAAAAGGAAATTACAATTACCGCTGTAACATAAGGCTTGAATCCTATAGCAAGCATTTTGATCTCCTAACTAATGTGTATGAAAGTGGAAGTTCAGTGGGTAGGAGATGCTAGCCTATAGGACACTAATTTGTAGCAATGGAAAAGATTTGCAAATGTTGGAATTGCTCAATTGCTCACAAATGTGGATTCTCAATTGCAAGTATGTATGCTCAAGTGTTGCACAAGTGAGTTTAGGTGTCCTAAGGCATGTCCTATTTATAGGAATGGCCTATGAGTGTTTAGGGACGTTCTAGACACTTTCTAGGGGGTTCTTAGTGCTCAACTAGCCATTAGGTATCCACTAATTGCTTTAACAACAACTAGTTTATTAATTCTGAAAAGTGCAAACAGAGTTCTTCTCGGTCGAGAAGTTTGTCGACTGAGAGTCTCTCAGTCGAGGACTTCATCGACCGAGGGACGGTCTATAGCAAGTGTATATAATGTTTGATTCCAACTCCCAACCACCTTGTCTTCTTGGTCTAATGGCTATAAAACCTATTAGAAGGATTAATCCGGGAGACTCTCATTCGACAATTAGTTCGACTGAGAATGTCTTTGTTTTGGTGGTTCTAGATAAATACTAAGTGTGTGTATGAGTGTGCAGATGTGACACTATTATAGGGGATGACTTGTGAATGGCTAGGGAAGATCTAAACGCTTGATTTACATGATATCTAAGTACTTGTGCATTATATACTTGTACAAGTTTTTACATTTGATTTACAATCATAAAAGTAAAGCATTTTGAGCATGTAGATCTTCCAAAGGTTAGTCATCCACCTTGTTCCTGCAACACTCAAGTAGCACATTAGATCCACAAGAATGAAATGTTTGTCATTATCAAAACAAAGGGATTTAAATGATGTCCATTTAGCCAACACTATGTAGTGTAAAGACAAGATAAGGATTAATCAACCAATGTGATACGTATTAAACCCTAGAAATTATACTACACAGATGGTATTATATCTTTTATTATTATGCCCTAGGGAGTTTGAGTTGTACCACTCAAAGTCCAATTGACCACTGTGAAGTGCTATTCAGTTCCATATAAGATCTAGGAGTGTCGATATCCTAAGATCTCTTCCCCTCGGTCAGTACGAGTAAACTGCAGTGACATACCAGTCAAACTGCCAACAGTGATATATAGTCAACTGATAACAACTAGTCTGTACTTGGTACAAGTTATGACACTAGAAAATAAGGTATATAAAACCCTCTAATCCAAGGTACAACCAAAACTGTCCTCAATCACATCAAATGTCAGAGGCATGGCCATAGCTGTCCTCCATAACCTACAATTGTGGATGACAAGGATATATCCTCAACTTGCCACCCCCACATACACAAAAATATGTGCTCCGAGTTTCCCTTAGGAATACTCGTTTCACCATCTAATAAGTTCTAACACTGAAGATGGCTCTACGGCACAGGGCTCTACATGATTAAGGTTACACTTGATTAATTACTGCCAATTGAATGCATTAAGGCTTTATCATACAAATGGACATTCAAACCCTAATTATTTTCTAACAGGAGTATATGTATAACAACTTCAAAAGATATAAAACATTTAAGATAAAAATCTTAATCATATTACCACATTCCATCATTCATTTCAAATTAATGGACCACACTTATCATACTATTACAAGATACCAATATCTTATCACAAGTTCTAGGGTTTTAACCCTTATTGGAACATGAAGAGGATTTCACCTAAATCATGGCTTCAAACATGCCTAAAGGTCATTAAGACCATCACATTATTCATAGTAAGGTTATCATCATCATTCCATGCCTTAAAAAGGCTCGAAATATCATTAGCACATATGTGTCAATAGATATTAACATGGCAAGGTACTATGATATTCAAATAGTACTACATTGTGGTTTCAACACAAGAAGAGTGTAATTCATTATCACATTAATTGTGCACGAGGTATGATTATAACCAATCAACATCATATAATTATATTAAGGTTAGGTATAACAAGCTAGATCACATGGGAGTTACGCATCCCCTTATTATAGTGATTTATAAAATATAACTATGTAATGGAAAAGGTAAAACTACAAATTAATGGTATTGAACCATCAAATTATCATCACTAGGACCCAAATATAATACCATGTGATTTATTATAATCCATTGGATGTTAAAGCATCCAATATTATTCATTGGATCAGGTTCATTGTTTAAGGTTATCAATTGAAATATAGGTTTAACCATTAGATCAATTGAATCAAGGAACCATTGGTTCAAGGTTTAATCAAACCTACAATTACATTCTTAACTAATCATATATGGTGATGACCTGATCCACCATTAATTGTGATCATTAGGTCACCATTGGTTGTTAGATCAGTAATGCATTCAGTTAGCACCATCAAATATTAAGCTACTGTCACCATCGATTGATACATCATTAGAATACTTAGTAAATGATAATAAACGTCTAATTGAGCCAAAACCTGACCTAAGGGGGTGACCATAGGTTGTAAACCTAAATTTGACACCGTTGATCACGAACATCATTTGCCAAGATAGCTACACCATTGGTTGTTGAATGGTATGACCATCGGTTGTGTGATAGGGAAGGAAATAACTTGAAAACCCTAATTTGAACCATCAATTATTTTGTGCTTAGCACCATAGGTTGTTGCCATGAACCTATCCCACATCATGTTACAACTTAGAAAGTTTGTACACATGTTTACAAGTTCATATAGAACTAGAACAAAATAGGGAACACCACAAAAATTCGTAATTCTAAACAAGCATGGTTTCTCTATGCTTAGATCATCACATTCAAGCATAAACATGAACTAAAAAGCTTCTAGTAAGCAATATAAGTGAAGAATGTTATATAACTCGCTTCTATAGAGTAGGTAAGATCCCAAACAGCAAGAATATCTAGAAAATAAGGCAACAAAACCTTGGATTCAGATCTGAACTTAGCCAAATAAGCACTTCTCTCCACAAGGAAGCAAAACCTTAGAAAAAGAAACAAGAAGGATAGATTTTTGAGTTCTAGAGCCACTTTCACCATGGAACAACAGGGTTTTGACCTAGAGGAAGGTCTATGGAAGTAGAAGAGCAAGAGAAATGGAGAAGGAAGGAAGAAAACAACTTTCCTTGGTCGAAATCCCTAAAAGATGACCTTGGAAACCCTAGGTAGGGCTAGATGGAGCTCTAGGAGACCTTCTTCTCCAAAAAGGGGTTGTCTTATACCTTAGAGAACTTGGTTCCATAGAAAAATAGAGTGGAGTCGTTTCTCCAAGTTATAGGAAAGAAAAAAGCAAGCATAGTTTCTTATTTGGGAAAGGAAGAGGTAAATATAGCCCATGGATAAGGATGGAAGCAAACATGATGTGTAAAAGTAGCTTCCCCATGTGTCTATGGCCTTAAACTATTAAGAATATACAAGCACACACAAAAGAAGCTCCCATACTATCCTTATATACCTTATTAGATTTCCTTTGTCGAATTTCCCAGACAATCACATAATTCATTAGTTGATAGCTACTAAAGGTAGCTCATCCGTGAAGGGGTAAACCCTAAAATACCCTTAGAGAAAACACCTTCAAACCAAGCATTAAATAGGTGCCCCATGGCTCAACAAGATCAATAATGATGAGAGAATATACAAGGAACATAATGTATGTGACAAATTGCAAATAAAACCTATCAATTGGGTAAATTGCAGAAAAGTCCAAAATATGCATAAAATTGCATAACTTGCTCAAACAATGTCCAAATTGGACCAAATTTGAAACTTAAGCTGGTATTATGATTTAAAAACATATAAAAAGGTTATATTAGGGTTCTAAAAATTAAATTATGGTAATTTAGGTCATTCAAATCATTAAGCAAGTTCTGGGGGCCTTAAAACTATAAACCCCTAACAAGGATTTTGCCTTGAAATCCTACTTAAAAAGATGGGTATTTTCTACGCATCTCATTCTCTAGTTCCCATGTGGATTCCTCAATGCCATGATGATTCAACAAAAATTTCACTAGTATAATATCTTTTCTCTTCAGCTTTTTCACCCTTCTATCCAGGATCAACATAGGTCCCTCAACATAGGAGATATCCTCATATAACTCAACCTCTACTAGTTGGATTCTCATGTCAGTATCTAAATGGCATTTCCTCAACATAAAGATGTGAAAGACATTATGCAATCTATGTATCTCTGGTAGCTCCAACTTATATGCTACCTTTCCAACACGAGCTAGGACAGGGTATGGTCCCATAAATCTAGGAGCCAACTTACTCTTCTTTCCAAACCTCAGCGCACCTTTCCAAGGAGAAACCTTAAGATGTACTCTATCTCCCACTTGGAACTCAAGTGGTCTGTGTCAGTTATCTACATAATATTTTGCCTATCCTGGCCTGCTTTCAACTGTTGTTGTATCACTTTAATCTTTTCTGTAGTCTGTTGTACTAGCTCAGGACCCAAAAGTTGATATTCACCTGTCTCATACCAGCAAAGAAGATACCGACATCGTCTCCCATACAGAGCCTCATAAGGATCCATATCTATGCTTCTTTGATAGCTATTATTGTATGCAAACTCTATTAAAGCTATATGTGCATCCCAACTACCAAGAAATTGCAGCACACATGCCCTCAAGATATCCTCTAAAGTCTGAATAGTCCTTTCAGACTGGCCATCAGTGTGCGGATGAAAAGCTGTGTTGAATCTCAATTGTGTTCCCATTGCTGAATGTAGATGCTCCCAAAAATGACTTGTAAACCATGGACCTCTGTCGGAAACTATAGTAACTGGAATGCCATACAGATAGACTATCTCATCAACATATATTTGTGTCAATTTATTTGCTATAAATGTCATCTTAACTGGTAGAAAATGAGCTGACTTAGTCAATTTGTCTACTATCACCCATATGGAATCATGACCCTTAGATGTCCTAGGAAGACCAACCACAAACTCCATAGTAATATGATCCCATTTCCACTGTGGTATTGGCAAGGGTTGTAATGTCCCTACAGGCTTCTGGTGCTCAGCCTTCACCTTCTGACAAACTGGACATTTGGCAATGAAATCTACCACATCATGCTTCAGACCTGGTCACCAATGCATGTCTTTCAAGTTTTGGTACATCTTGGTACTTCCAGGATGCATTGCATACATGGAAGAGTGAGCCTCCTCAAGTACCATCTTCCTCAACCCATCAACATCAGGAATTACTACCCTATTATGGTAACAAATTGTACCATCATCTACCTCATGAAACCCATCATACTTTTCACTTCCAATCCCTGATCGGATATTTTGTATCACAATATCATTCTGTTGTGCATCATGAATATGTTGTCTCAAGGTAGGTTTCACTTGTAACTGTGCCAATAATCCTGCCAATAAGGAAACTTCTAGTTGTACATCCATCTGGCGAAGAGACACTAGCATATCTATTTTTATGGCACATCAAGGAATTTAATTATGCATTGTCTACCATTGATAATGAAGATGACTTTCTACTCAATGCATCAGCTACCACATTTGCTTTCCCTGTATGGTAGTCTACTATGCAATCATAATCCTTAATCAGCTCCATCCATCTCCTCTACCTCATATTCAGCTCCTGTTTTGAGAAGATATATTGTAGATTCTTGTGGTCAGTGAAGATCTGACACTTTTCTCCATAAAGATAGTGTCTCTATATCTTTAAGGCATGGACCACCACTACAAGATTCATATCATGTGTCGGGTAATTCTCCTCATGTTTCTTAAGCTGTCGCGAAGCAAAAGAAATCTCATTTTTATCCTACATCAACACGCATCCCAACCCATTCTTTGAAGCATCATGAAACACAATATATCATTTTCCTTGATTTGGCAGTACTAACACTGGTTCACTAGTCAACTTTTCTTTCAAAATCTAGAAAGAACGTTGACACTTGTCATTCCAAGAAAAAGGAACATCCTTCCTGGTTAACCTAGTTAGGGGTAACGCTATATAACTGAAGTTTTTAATGAACCTCCTGTAGTAACCTGCCAGACCTAGGAAACTATGAATATCTATCGGTGTCTTTGGTTGTTCCCATTCTAGTACAGATTCCACTTTCTTGGGATCAACACAAATGCCTTTTATAGATATAACATGGCCCAGAAAAGACACTTCAGATAACCAGAATTCACACTTGTTGAACTTAGCATATAGTTGATGCTGCCTCAACAAAGTCAATGCCTGGCAAAGGTGTTGCTCATGTTGTTGACTAACCTTGGAGTATATCAGGATATCATCTATGGACATGATCACACACTGATCAAGATAAGGTCTAAACACCCTATTCATTAGATCCATAAAAGTTGCAGGTGCATTGGTTATCCCAAACGACATAACCACAAACTCATAATGACCATAACTAGTCCTAAAAGTAGACTTGGGTATGTCATCAGCCTTAATTCACAACTGATGGTAACTTGACCTTAGGTCTATCTTTGAAAACATAGTGGCACCTCTCAACTGATCAAAAATATCATCAATCCTCAGCAAAGGATACTTATTCTTTATTTTCACCTTGTTCAAATGTTTGTAGTCTATATACAACCTCATTAAACCATCCTTCTTTTTAACAAACAACATGTGAGCGCCCCAAGGGGAAGTGCTCGGCCTGATAAAACCCTTCTCTAATAGTTCTTGTAATTGTTTCTTTAACTCCTGCATCTTTTCTGGTGCAATTCTGTATGCTGATTGTGCTATGGGTTGTGTTCCAGGAACAAGATTGATCTCAAACTCAATCTCTCTAGGAGGGGGAATGCTAGGAAATTCCTCAGGAAAGACATCCGCAAATTCTCACACCACAGGTACCTCCTGGATACTAGGACTTACCACCTTGGTATCCACAACATGAACTAGGAAAGCCTCACATCCTTGTCTCATCAACTGCTCAGCTGCCATGGCTGACATCAAACATGTAGGAAGAATCTTCCTATCACACTGAAAAATCCACTATACATCTCCATCATGGAACGTTTCCACCTTAGTACTACAATCCAAGACTACCTTGTATTTTTCTAAGGTATCCATTCCTAGGATTACATCAAAACAATCCATGTCAAGTGGCAAAAGATCCACTTGAATGTTGTGTCCAGAAAAAGAAAAAACACAAGAACGACACACTTCCTGCAACTTGGCGGAATCAACCAAAGGAGTCTCTAGCCATAGACTATCAGATCTAATACTAATAAGTAGATAATAACTATCTATCACATCTCTAGTGATAAAAGAGTGTGTCGCACCTGGGTCTACTAACACAGAAATAAGAAGCAGACAAATCAGAGTGAAATAACTCCATCTGACCTGTCACGACTCATGGATTGACCACTGCTTCTGGCTGGGTCATGGCATAGAACCTTGTTGTCATCTACTATTGTCCACGTCCTCTCCTTTCTTGTCTAGAGGATCCTACCTGGGACGCCTAACCATGTCCTCTTCTACCGCCACTACTAAATTATCATTGTTGTGGACCTTATTGACTTTGCTTTGGCTACTGAGTCACCTCCTCATCTTTCATAGGGAAATAAGGTCTTGTATGCCCAACTTGACCATACTTGTATCATGTTCTGGTGTCCTGATATGGCCTAAACGACCCTATCACTAAAACCGATGAGGTACTGCAGGCTCTAGTTGGTGGAAAATTGTGACCTCTACTGAGACTCGGGGTCCACTGTGATGGTTCATGTGATCTTGGTTCACTAAAGGTTGACCTTGGTTGCGATGGCGGTCAGAAAAACCTTGGCTTCTTAAATCATTTAGATGATTGCCCTTGAAACTGCATAGGTCGCTTCTTAGCATTAGCTTCACACTTCTCTATGGCAGACCTCTCAATCCTCTTGACATATTCCATAAAGGTGGAAAACCTTTACATGTTCTCCAAGGCTGATGTTGTAGTAGTCAACTCCGTACTCAGACCCTTCTCAAATATCTAGATCCTTTCCTTGTCCATTGTCACCATATGCGGGAAGAGCCTCAGAAGTTCCATAAACTTTGATTCATACTCATTGATAGTCATAGCTCCCTGATGAATCTTCTCAAACTAAGAGATTTTCTCATCTAGATAGGTCTCTAGAAAATATCGGCTAACAAATTCCCTCTGAAACTTCTCCCATCCTATCACAACTCATGGCCTTTTCTCCTCTTCTATGGCCCACCAGTGGCCAGCACTACCCTTCAACATGTATACTGCATGCTTAACTTTGTCTTCTTCAGCGATGTTTAGGATTTTGAACGCCTTTTCCAGCTCAGTCAACCACATGTCAGCATCTGCTGGATCAGAAGTACTTGCATATTCAATTGCCCAAAAATGTCTAAGATGTTCAAATGTCTTCCCGACACCTTGGGACTCCACATTAGAGTCAGCTGTCCTAGCTTGAGGTGTTGGTGCTCTGTCAGTGATATGTGTAATTGTGGCCATCATCTGTCTAAATATAGACTAAAACTTAGGATTGCCCATCATTGTCGGGTCTATATGAGGCATTGTGAGCTTCTCTGGCCCTGCTTCTAGCACTCTCTCATTGCGTGTCTGCCTCCTTGCACCTCATCCTAGTGCAACATAACTACTCTCAACATGTTCTTCATGTCCTCCAGACATATCTGCATAAGCATAAACTATGATCAGATATGTTGGATACATAAGAACAAACTCAAACCTAAGTCATATGTCCCTGTAGACTCAATAATCCTAGAGCTCTGATACCAACTTAACTATGACACCTCATCACACTAAATGAGATTACTAAAACACAAAACATGATCAACTACTAATTAATCACATAGTAAAAAATGCAGAATAATTAAAACCAATTCCAACAATGTAAATAAAATCTAGAACATTTACAAAAGGTTCATCATTCCATTCTCATATACTGTAACAAGTATTTACATATGGGTCCAAAGACCTCAGTCACATCTTGCATATAAAAGATATTTCACATGTACATGCCATATATTTACGAACATTGGCATACTACCCAAATATAGTGTTGATACTAGTATATCATCTATAAAACACATCCCATACCCGAACCTAAGAGTACAGGGACGACACTAGGACTCTACTACTAACATCTACAACTAAGCAACCTTCTGAATCTATTGATCACCAGGTTGGTTCTCTTCCACAATGCGACCTCGACCTCGTTGCCCGCGACCACCTAAAAAAATGTGGTGACTCACAGGTGAGACCCAATCCCAGTGAGAGATATAACTCTCTCCAACATATATTGATTATAACATATTAATTAATAGTAAATTCATTGAGTAGTTAGGGTATTGAATAAGACATATGAACAGATTGAATAGTTTAAGCATACTAAGCAGTTAAGCAAATAAGTTGTAGCATCAAGTAGAATTACACAATTTTCATAAGTTTGCATCATGTAAGAACTATGTAGTGTAAAGACAAGACAAGGGTTAATCAACCACAAATATACTACACAGCTGGTATTATATCTTTTATTGTTATGCCCTGGGGAGTTTGAGTTGTACCACTCAAAGTCCAACTGACCACTTCAAAGTGCTATTTAGTTTTGTATAAGATCTAGGAGTTCCGGTATCCTAAGATCTCTTCCCCTCGGTCAGTACGAGTAAACTGTAGTCACATACCAGTCAAACTGCCAATGGTGACATATAGTCAACTGATAACAACTAGTCCGTACTTGGTACAAGTTATGACACTAGAAAATAGGGTATACAAAACCCTCTAATCTGAGGTACAACCACAACTGTCCTCAATCACATCAAATGTCAGAGGCATGGCTATATCCGTCCTCCATAACCTGCAATTGTGGATGACAAGGATATATCCTCAACTTGCCACCCCCACATACTCAATAGTATGCCCTTCGAGTTTCCCTTGGGAATACTCACTTCACCATCTAGTAAGTTCTGACACTGAAGATGGCTCTACGACACAAGGCTCTACATGATTAAGGTTACACTTGATTAATTACTGCCAATTGAATGCATTAAGACTTTATCATACAAGTGGACATTCAAACCCTAATTCTTTTCTAAAAAGAGTACATGTATAACAACTTCAAAAGATATAAAACATTTAAGATATAAATCTTAATCACATTACCACATGCTATCATTCATTTCAAATTAATGGACCACACTTATCATCATACTATTACAAGATACCAATATCTTATCACAAGTTCCAGGGTTTTAACCCTTATTGGAACATGAAGAAAATTTCACCTAAAGCATGGCTTCAAACATGCCCAAAGGTCATTAAGACCATCAAATTATTCATAGTAAGGTTATCATCATCATTCCATGCCTTAAACAAGGCTCAAAATATCATTAGCACATATGTGATCATAGATATTAACATGGCAAGGCACTATGATATTCAAATAGTACTACATTGTGGTTTCAACATAAGAAGAGTGTTATTAATTATCACATTAATCGTTCAAGAGGTCTGATTATAACCAATCAACATCATATAATTACATTAAGGTTAGATATAACAAGCCAGATCACATGGGAGTTACACATCCACTTATTATAGAGATTTAACCAATATAACTATGTAATGGCAAAGGTAAAACTACAAATTAATGGTATTGAACCATCACATTATCATCACTAGGACCCACATATAATACCATGTGATTTATTCTAACCCATTGGATGTTAAAGCATCCAATATTATTCATTGGATCAGGTTCATTGTTCATGGTTATCAATTGAAGTATAGGTTTAACGATTAGATCAATTGAACCAAGGAACCATTGGTTCAAGGTTTCATAAAATCTACAATTACATTCTTAACTCATCATATATGGTGATGAACTGATCCACAATTTAATTGTGATCATTAGGTCACCATTGGTTGTTAGATCAGTAATACATTTAGTTAACACCATCAAATATTAAGCTAATGTCATCATCGATTGATACATCATTAGAATACTTAGTAAATGATAATAAACATCTAATTGAGCCAAAATCTGACCTAAGGGGGTGACCATAGGTTGTCACCATAAATTTGACACCCTTGATCACTAACATCAGTTGCCAAGATAGCAACACCATTGGTTGTTGAATGGTATGACCATCAGTTGTGTGATAGGGAAGGAAATAGCTTGAAAACCCTAATTTGAACCATCAATTATTTTGTGCTTAGCACCATAGGTTGTTGCTATCAACCTATACCAGATAATGTTACACCTTATAAATGTTGTACACATGTTTACAAGTTCATATAGAACTGGAACAAAATAGGGAACACCACAAAAATTCGTAATTCTAAACAAGCATGGTTTCTCTATGCTTAGATCATCACATTCGAGCATAAACATGAACTAGCAAGCTTCTAGTAAGAAATATAAGTGAAGAATGTTATTTAAATCGCCTCTATAGAGTAGGTAAGATCCCAAACAGCAAGAATCTTGAGAAAATAAGGCAAGAAAACATTGGATTCAGATCTGAACTTGGCCAAATAAGCACTTCTCTCCACAAGGAAGCAAAACCCTAGAAAAAGAAACAAGAAGGATAGATTTTTAAGTTCTAGAGCCACTTTCACCATGGAACAATAGGGTTCCAACCTGGAGGAAGGTCTAAGTAAGGAGAAGAGAAATAAAAACGGATAAGGAAGGAAGAAAACAACTTGCCTTTGTTGAAATCCCTAAAAGATGACCTTGGAAACCCTAGGTAGGGCTAGATGGAGCTCTAGGAGACGTTCTTCTCCAAAAAGGGGTTGTCTTCTACTTTAGAGCACTTGGTTCTGCAGAAAAATAGAGTGGAGTCGTTGATCCAGCTTAGAGGAAAGAAAAAACAAGCATAGTTTCATATTTGGGCAAGGAAGAGGTAAATATAGCCCATGGATAAGGATGGAAGCAAGCATGAGGTGTAAAAGTAGCTTTCCCATGTGTCTATAGCCTTAAACTGTTAAGAATATACAAGAACACACATAATAAGATCCCCCACCGTCCTTATATACCTTCTTAGCTTTCCTTTATCGAATTTCCCAGCCAATCACATAATTCATTAGTTGATAGCTACTAAAGGTAGCTCATCCGTGAAGGGGTAAACCCTAAAATACCCTTAGAGAAAACACCTTCAAACCAAGGATTAAATATGTGCCCCATGGCTCAACAAGCTCAATAATGATGAGAGAATATCCAAGTAACATAATGTACGGACAAATTGCAAATAAAACCTCTCAATTGGGTAAATTGTAGAAAAGTCCAAAATGTGCATAACTTGCTCAAACAGTGTCCACATTGGACCAAATTTGAAACTTGTGCTTGTCTTATGATTTAAAAACATATAAAAAGGTTAAATTAGGGTTCTAAGCATTCAATTATGGTAATTAAGCTCATTCAACTCAATAAGCAAGTTCAAGGGCCTTACACTAACCATCACATGCACTCCTAAAACCCAGCCACCATCTCCTCACCCTCCATTCACCATAACAAGTCCCTAGTTACCTATATTCCACGTATGTTCACCTCATCCATAGTTACAACCATCTCTCATTTTTCATTTCCATGCTAACCTGACCATACTATCACAAAAACTTCAAAATCCACCACAATACTACAAATTTCCTAATTTTAACACACAATTCTGAAGTATCATCTCCTACCATAGATAACCTATACATTTTTTCCAACCTTTCCTTACCTTATCCATATCAAATAAATTTGAAAAATTTCAAGAAGATCATAGGTTTAATTATTGGGAGAGTGTGGGAAGGAATATACTACACATAAAATTGATTTACTCACCAAAAGGCTCATGCATTATGCTCAAAGACACAACTCACAATATTTTCACAAATATAGATGATCTTGCTATGAAACATGATAGAAGAATTAATAGGGGACAACTTAAAACTATAATAATGGGACAGACCCCCATATCTTGGACAAGACACATATAGTTAATGAGTGGATACACTGAACTCAGTAGGAGGAGGAATTTTCATGGGTGGATCATGCTTTTAAAGTGGAAAGGTACCATTACTCTGGTGCTAACCCTTTTGCATGAGCATTGCGTAGGGTCAACTAGACCAATAAATATAAGTATGCATCAATAAATATGGAATGCATCAACATTCAAAATTTTAACTACAATGATTTGATACACTCATCAAGATGGGAATTAAAAAATAGACACACCCAATACTAGATGGAATTCACATTTCTGAGTTAGTCTACAAATTCAAACATGAATTCTGACATCTACTAAAGAATTTCCAATTCTTATGGGAGAGATAAGATCATGAGTTCACCCAAACATATTTACTTCCATGTCTTTGTGCTTGAACACTAACTAGACAATTTATATTAAACTCCCATGATCAACTAGTGTGATGCTTCTTGTCTTGAGAGATTTGAAAAGCATTCTAATGATGAGGAGTTGAGTAACTTTGACTATGCCATATATTGAGACAACCTTACTGTGGTAACCTAGGTTTTCCTCTCATTCAATTCGTGTACATTTTGACTCATTAGATGCTCTTTTGAACCCAATAACCTTCATCCCCCTCAATTTGATGAATTTGAGTCTCTTTATGCTCAATTGATGAGTTAGATTTGATTTAACATCTTTTTACACTGATATATGACTTTAAATTAAGTTTTGAAACAAGTGTCATTCTTATTATGTATCATCATCTTGAAATCAAAATTGCAACTATTTAATGAACTCTCCTTACTATAAAATACTATTCATGATGTAGAGGATTCAATTACAAATCTAATGGCTTAAAAATCACCTCAATTGGACCCTCATGGCCAAATATATGGCCAATTGACTATTTCCCTTTAGTCCTTGATTTAACCTTATTTTAATTCGTTTTTGACCCTTTTGGGCCTGAGTTGGCGTGCGGCCCACTACTCACTTTTATTTTTTAGCAATCCGACTCCTCTCTTAGAAACCAATCACATGACTTGTGTCCCCTAGACTTTGTTCTCGACCGCTGGATCATGCAACCAAGGATTCAAGCTACTTCTAATGGCCAAAAAGCCTTCTCTAAGATCCATACCTCGTCCATCCAATGGCGCTACCAAGGTCTCACCTACTCCCTTTTGGATCTCCAATCACATTCCATCTTGATTCTTTTTGCCAAATATATATACCTCCCTACTTTGTTTTGATCCCTCTTCCTATTCCCTCTCCATATATGTGATTTTTTTTACTCTACCTTCCCCTTCCCCCTTCATTCTTCCCTTCTTCAGCCAAGGCACCGGCGGCACCACCACCCTCATCCTCCTCCACCAGACGACCTAGGTGTTGATAAAGAGTCCCATCCTCTTTGCCATGGCACCCTAAGCTTGACCGGCCGCCTGCCATCTTCCTTCGGATCAGGGAGCCCGATCACCGATCCTCTCTAATGAGTGCCCCGCCGCAAGGGTTGTGACTCGAGCGCGTTCGGGTTGAGGTGTGGGGCGATGGGTGACCCCGTCCAACCGTTGCGATAGCTCGTGGAGCGGTGAGCCGCAGGTGGCAACGACACGTCACCGACGAGCCTAGCGGTGACAAGGCACCTAGCCCACATCCTAGAGGGCCCAATTGAGGTGACCCATTTCATCCCTTGGATCCAAATTCGAGGGCTCAGATCGGCTCAAATTTCCACTGTGAAAGGTAGCCCTCCTCCCTCTTTTTTTTTCCAAAATCCAAGCTTGAACTTGTATGGACCATATCTCCTCATTCCTTCGGCCATTTTTGTCATATAATATATGAATTTGCATCTACAGAACAAGATTTTTGCAATGGGACTAGTTTGATGACCTGTTTCTACTTGTAGTTCCCCTAGAATTCTAAAATGATATATTTTGATCTCTTTCTTCATGTCTTGTTCTACTTAATGCTCAAGTTTGTTTCCTAATGCCCCAAAGCTGGATGTTAGCCCAATATAAGTCACTTGAACATATATATATGCATCATGCTCTGAAAGTGTCTACTTTTGTACCCTAAAATGATCTCAAGATTGCATAAATGACCTGATATGGACCTATATGCAAAAGGTTACTTATTTTATGATATAACTTGTTCAAGTGGGCTTCAAATGTCTATGAAGGCTTTAAATCAGTATATTCCACCCTCATAAGTAATCCTTATTGATCATTTTCTTTCTTAGACCATAATAATGATCTTGTGACACTTAGTGTGTCTTAACATAGCCTTTATGTGTACTTTTGTGATGAATGTTAAACCTTATGCTTTCATTGATATAAAGCTACTTAAAATGATTATGTGGACTACAAATCACTAACCTTACACGCTTTGTATCCCTTTATGCCTTATGGGTCTTCCTTATGAACTTATATGACCAAATGCCCTAATCTTGACTTGAAATGTAATCTAGCATGCATGTTGATAACTAGCCTCCAATATTATCCAAATTTTGGCTTTATAATCATACATTTTATATAATGGTCTCAAATTGGTAGCTTGAATATTTATATGATACCTAACTCAAGTAGACCCCATCTACACTCTAATGGTGACAAACTTGCCAGATTATGACCTAAAATGACTAGTTTGACTATTTTGATGCTTACATTTCTTAAATCAAGATCACTCCATATAAAATCATGAAACCATAATCTTACGGTCCCCAATCTTAGTTGTGATGTGCCACCCTAAGTTATATATGAATCCATGATGTGCTATGTAGCTTGATAATGCACTTGCATGACCTAGTTGAGATATTGAAATCAATGATTAAAGATATGATACCTAGACTTAGGTGACACATCCAACTGCCATGATTATGATTATTGTGACCTAATTTTGCTTGTATTAATACAATTACTATCACTTGCAATCTTAGGATCTCTTGGTTGACTCAATTGCCAAGATCTAGACAAGCTCGTTATATATGGTTTTCTACATCAATGGTTGATCTTGTACTCTACTTGCAAGGTACGCTTACTCTCTTGACCCTACTATGGTATTGGCTTGTTGGTATGCATGCTCGTATAAATGCTTGGCTAGTTAATTACTTGTTTGAGCTACTTGTTCCCTATGATTAATAAGTTCGTTTTGCATGAAATATGTTGAACAAACCTCGAACATAATTAAACTTTTCCATTATACAAACCTTGTGTACCTACCTGTATTCTCGAGGTAAGGGCACAAGGTTGGGCGCCTTACTTGAGATGTCAAGATAAGGTGAACCATGTCGATAAAAGGGTTGGCTAATCTTGGGCACCCTTACAGACCCTTCCAATGAGAAGCTGGTCAATGGCTATGATATGTTGTTGAGTATAATGAAAAATACACTTAAAATACACTTTGTATACAAGATTGTTGTTAATGTTCACACCTTGTTTCTACTTCTTATTTATTATATGTTTCTAGCCAAGAAAGCTTTTCCTATATTCTTAAACTATTTACATGTCTTTTCCTAGCGTACTTAATGCTTTAGCTTTGATATATTTTGTTTATCAAATTTGTAGTTTCCAAATGAAGATCTGCTGCACTCAAGACTCTAAGCTCTAAAATGAAACACCAATGGGTATACTTAAATCTAGAAATGGGTACATGTCTCTTATATCCATGTTTAATATATTATTATCTCTCATCTTGTTCTTGTTTTTGGTTTTATTCATGCATATGCTATGTGATCCATTCTAAGGACGGACGTCCAGGTCCACTCGCCTTTGGCTTTGTAGCCATTAGGAGTGTGTACTTAGGGTAACAAATGGTTCTGTGACACTTACTAGAAAGCACCAACTATACACATATGTTGAAAATGCAAGATGCATTTGAAATATTTTATCTAACTACATTTACCACATCATATACCTTTTATACAAGTTGGAACTTGGGGTCTTGTCTCCACCATTAATATTTTTACTTGTGGAGCATTATGAATGGTGAGTATACTATTAGGAGTAATTATCATTTAGTATCTCAACCATTCTTTTCTGATAGCATATTGCTTCACCTAAACTTGTGGTAGAATTAACACCAATATCCTTCTCTATCTAGGATGCACTCATGTGGATTTCAAAGTGGTATAGGGGCTGACCCTAATCAATATACAACACTTGCATCACGTAAATTTATAAAGAATACAAAGAATAATGATAAGTTTCTTGTTATAATTGATGACCCCATGGCTAGAGTGGAGAATCCACATGTGCTCAAATTTCTAAAATAAACTTTACTTTGATTTGGACAACCTCAATGTTCATATCAATGACTTCACCATGAGCATCAAATTAGTTTAATGGAAGCTACACTAGTTGTGTATACTACTTTCAGTGAGGAACATGAAAGGTCGTTGGAGATGCATATACTAATATTTCTTTGTCACTCTTAATGGAGCAATGATTACACCTTAGCCCTAGTTTGGAGCCACACTCTATTTTTGTATATCACCAATCCATTTTTTGCCTTCCACTTCAACTCTCTTGATGATCACCTAGTGAGCATGGAGGATAGTGATATAAGTTGAAGCACAAAGAACAATGTTAGGGCCACCAACTCACCTTCTACATGAAATACAACCATAATCTATGGCAAAAACTATAGGGAGACAGAAGATTCTAAAATGGTTGTACCAAAAACAACACACAACAATTGCTTACCCTAAAGTTTGACCACCAAATGGATTGATATTCTCATTATCCATAATATCCTCCTCCTCCCCATCCTCCTCCTCTATAACATGATTTTGGTTGGATACAATGGTCATGTCACATTGTCCATGAGGATATATTGTAGGGAGACACTTGTGCCCTTCATTATGAGACTAGGGATCACTCACAGATGAGAAGTTTCTAAGCTAAAGGTGGAGGATGGGTGGTACAATTCTATTCTTTATCTCATATCCACCCATATATATTTTCTTTATAATTTTCATAATTTCGTAATTACAACATTTGCATTTGCTTGTTGATCATCATTACATAATTATTAGTTTATTCTTAAAATTTAGTATAAATATCCAAATTTTATCTTTATTTATTCTTTAATATGTCCAAGAAAATATCTAGCAGGATTCAGAACTTAGATATGCCTTGCATAATTGGAATTTTTCATAATCACCTTGCTTGAATCATGTGGGTTTTGAGTTAGCAATTTTAGCTTGATACCCCTATAGTTGAAATTCTCTTAATAGTCAAATAAAATTATCATGACTTCCCTTAGAAAGTATATTTTAGAGGAATAAATTATGATGTATTCCTTCTATTCATTACTAGATTATACCCAAAGAAACAACAAGATTTGCCATCTCATTCATTATTTGGGTATAGATTTCTTAATAATAACTTGATATATTAATAAAATGAACAAGTATCCACATGAGCACTGCATTTATCCTTCATCGTCTTACCTTCCATCGACCAAACATAAATAAAAAATCAAAAAAGTTCCAAACCATTAGCTTAAGGTGGCTCCATGCTCTTCCATCCATTTCCACTTCTTCCATTTTCCTCTTTATGTTATAGGAGTGTGCCAAAAAAATAAAAGGATGTCAATGTGGACAAATAAGAAAAACTGGTTCTTCAATATTAAAAGAAAAAGAAAAAAAGTACTCCCAAATTGGAATAAAGGTGGGATGTGTAATTCTCCTATCAAATCCCCATTCTCTTATTTTCCACCTATAAGTGCACTACATGTTCCATTTGACATCCATTTTCCACTACTACCATTGCATTGGAAGCATGCATATGATTATGCTTGATATCTAATTTTTTGTAAAACCCTTAGACATGCTTTATATTGGGTATTTTTATTGGGAATCTGGTATTGTGGAACAAATTTGGGAATGTATACATGGCTAGTCATGTTTTATGGTCTCATGAGGTTGGGATGCTTTGACATATTGGAGGATGGAATCAAACTGATTGCAAAATTTGAGGAATATGTGATTAACAAGAGTACACCATTGCCCTTTTTTCTATTGCTTTACTCAAGGATGAGAAACATTTAATATTGGGTCATTTTGATGAATTCATATTCAAATAGTATTTTAATGCATCATATTATAATTTTACCCATTTAACGACATTGTAGTTAAAATTTTCCTTTTTTTGTCATTTTAGTTAGATTTTCTTGGTTTATATCCCATTTTACAAGTTTTGATAGACAACGTATTGACAAGGGTTACTATTAAATTATCACGAGTTCATAAATCTTTTGTATATGATTCTCTGAATACATCCCCATTCCTCATAAAAAAATAGATGGTAGTTAGGAGAACCATAATGCTTAATTAAAGAAATTAACCAATCTAGAAGGTTTTAGTTGTTTCTTACACCTTATATACCATTGTCTACCCTTATTTAAAAATGTTGGATGGCGTATATCCTTTAGTAGGATGTGTAGTCTTACTAGACAGTTGACTAATCCAATTCAAGAAATTTCCCTGACCATAAGCATTTTTAGTTGTACATTTCTAGTCCATGTTGTTGATTGTTTGAATCTCATGATATCCAAAGTGCCATTCATATATTTTATTAGATGCATGACTTGTACCTATAGCCAATCTTCTGAATGAAAAGTGAAGAATTTAATGATCATCAATTTTTATGGACTATCGACTAGCTCACCTAGAAGGGCAAACAACCCTTTTTGAATAAATAAGGTCATCTCCAATTAGTCCCAAGAAACTAGACGGACATCCTAGTCAATGGAACAAGACCTCCTAATATCTATAGAAGGTTTTTAGAAGAGAGTAGACAACCAATTATCTCATAGTTCCAATAGGCTAGTGGCACACTACACATATCTACTTAGGAAGATCCAACCATCAGATGTGGCCCCCATGATTTGTAATTTTGCAAGGCAATATAAAAGAACTCCATTCATGTCCTTAGGAAGGGTTTGTAATCTAGAACTCACCATGGACATCCAAAGAAAAATATCTAGACTTTAAGTGGAGACACACTTATAGTAAGACTTGACCTTAGATTCAAGTATTGTTCAAAGTGTGGTCACACATACCAAATGTCATCTTTGTTTCCCCACTCCTATGTTTACACTTTTTCTTATCTCGTATCTCTATCCCCACATTGTAATTCACACTACTAGGGTGTGGGTAGTAGCCCCACCACCCTTTTTGATTCCCTTTCTAAAATTTAATATTATATATATAAACTATTATGCATTAGATTGTTAATTATTTTTTATTTGAATGATTGATCACCATCAATTACATTCTTTTGCTTATTCAACAACACAAACATGATAGATTACCTAATAACATTGATAATATTATGTTTTCTAGTACTACCATGAATAACTTGATCCTAGGTGTGCAAGATGCGACACCACGATGGTTAGATCCTTGGTTTGTTACTGAGAGGTTTGATGTTCAAGCCCCAACAATGACATGAATAGAATAGCCAACTATAAAAGTGGATCCTAGGGTGATCAATGTGTGACCTCCCAAATATCCTGACCATGTGATGGAAGTGATATATATCATCTAACAAATCTTTAATTCGAACACATATTGAGTCTTTAGTTGCTCCATATAACTCAATTTTGTATAATTTTCACTATAAATAGAGAGAGAGAGAGGACTAGGTAGTGCGAGGTGAAACCTTTGACCTAGCTTTTTGTTATATTTGATTATGTAATCTTTGTTATTTGTTTTTTATTATTGCAATAATTTTACTCTAATCAACAATAAAGCACTTCATTGATAATCATGTACTTGTTAGGTTAAGTAATCATCATCTCCTTTTTGGAAATGTTGTCAATGGTATTAAATTCTTAGATATACTATGATAGAAATCTTATACTTATAGGTGAGTCTGTCATACTATTATTTGAGGTTAAAACCTGGAATGGGATGTCTTAGTGAATTTAGAGTAAGAAAAAGTCACATGCATGGCCATCTGGCTTCATTTCTATCTGCCAGCGCAATGTTTTCATCAGAGTGTCCTCCACCCCTTCATCCCCCTTAGGCATTTTCGCAAGCACTTCAACTGCCTCAGGGTTGTTTGAAGTAATGACAGTATTGTCCTCTACCTCCGTCACCTCGACTGCATCAGATTTGTTCTTTATCTCCTTTTCTTCAGTCACTTTCTCTTTCTCTTTTCTCTATTGAGGTGGTGGCCTCGACCTTCCGACTCTCCTCGAATATCCTTTGGATGGTTCAGGGACAATGGGAGGGGACGGGTTAGCCACTCGTCGCTCCCCTGGATACTACCCTGTCACATGGCCAAAAACTCGACAATCAGAGCATCAATCTAGTAGAACTTCATATCTCACCTTGACCTCCCATTCCTTGTCATTTGGTAGTTCTACCATGACTTCCGCCGGTGGGCTGACCTCAGCCGAGATGTCGACACAAAAATGTGTGCATCCCATGGTGGTGCTATCCGAATTCTGATCAATGGCCCTCGGTTCCCCTATTGCGTGTGCTATAACTGCGATGGCTCTTGGAGTTCAGTGCAGCCCCACAACCAGTAGAAACACCCATACTGGGGCTATGGTGAAGGCAACCCTCCTAGTATCAGCTTCCCTTGTCCACTTCCTAACAAGGACCAGTTGGTCATCAAAGAACCACAACCCCCTCTGCATTGCCTTCCCCCGATCTACCTCAGATGAGAAACGCACAAGAAATAATCCTCCTCCAGGGTGAAGACTTCAAGCTCACCTCTCAGTTTCCAGTTGCGGATCATCCATCCTCGCATCTGGGATGGATGACACTTCTTCCTGAGGATCTGTACTATCGTCGAGTACTTATGGTAGTCCTCCATCTCGACAAGGATGGAATCAGTCATCTTGGTCCAGGTCCTATGGTCTCCTTCATGCCTGAAAGGTGTCTTCGGGTCCGCCGCTACCTTACTTCTGATTTTCGGAGGTAGCCCATCCACTACATGAACCCACAATCTGGCAACAGTAACATCAGCTCCTGGTGCGAACGAGCTCTGGTTCCCTTCAGTTTCCTTTGAACCTCCAGGGGGAGGGCATCCTCTCCCGCCCTCCATAGAATTGCTCGCCCTAGAGGAGAGAAGGAGAGAGAAAGAAGAGAGAGAGGATATATGTTTTTTTGGTCAAACTTCTTTTTGAAAAAAATTCATCCCAATTGAACTTTACATCGACCGAGACATGACCATTAGACCAAAGGAGGTCTCTACAGTGTTTTGGTCAAACTTCTTTTTGGCTGAGATGCATCCCGATCAAACTTCTTTTCAATGAACTAGTTTCCCACTGTGTAGTAAAATTCAACAGGTGTGTGGTTAGCCATTTTAATCCCACAAGCTATTCTATAATGTCTAGTTTCTCAATAAACTTGGCCTAAACACTTCCAACAACTATGTTAAATATTTATAAGTGTTTCCTATATATAGGAGGGCCTTATGGACACTTAGAGCACACTTGAGCAAGTTATGTTCATGCTATCCTTATGAGCTTAGAATATCAATTTGCAATCTCCACCTACATCCAAGGTAGTCTAAGCTATAGTTCAACATTAGTGTCCTACTCCATCAAATATAACCTTGCCTAAACCTATGTAGAGTTGATCATCACTTGTTCATAGTGCTTCATCAATACATCTTGTGAGAAAGAGTTATACTTTCCTTCTCCCCTTATTGTTCATTGTTCCATGCTACTTCATGTGAGAAGGCTGCAGAGGAGCTTCTTTGGAGATACTTCTTGCAAGAAGGTTGGGTCCAAAGGTGGTGGAGTGAGATTTTTGTATTCTCATAGTGGGTAGTCTTTTAACATCATGTGAGGAAGGCAAATGTTATCCTTGCTCTTGAAAAGGAGGTTTTCCTTGACCCATAGAAGGAGGTTGGTATTGATCCACAAAAGGCACTGTATTTGTATATTTTTTGTATTGGTATAGAAAAGGGAATAAAATATAGGTGGAATTGGGAACAACTAGGTAGTAGACTAAAGTAGTTTAGAATGGACCAACTACATCGTGTGTTATTTTTGGTCTCCTATTTTTATCCACTACTTGCTTTACTATTTCTGCCGCTATATCTTATTAAGCAAGTTTTGTTTAACCAACCTTGTCTTTTTGATGATGTCAAAGTGTACCCAACGACATGTGATGAGTGTAGTGATTTCAGGTCTAAAAACCACAAACACCACCATTACTGTGAGAGATGACTATAACTTCCATGATGATGAATTCCATGTGTCAGTCTCATAGTGGGTCTGTCTGATACATTGTTCTCTAACATGTATTTGTGTGCTTGGTTTGATATATCCATATGATGACCAATGAGACTTAGTCATCAACCAACTCACACTCTAATCTTATTTGTTATTGTTGTCTATCAACCTTCCACAATAACAACTGATTAGGGACATAATGAGAATATGTATATGTACTCTTAACATCCGTATGATCTCATTTCTCAACTCTAATACTTGAAGACATATGTCATCGAGTAATATTATTATCTTGACATTTATTATATTATTTAATTATCTCATAACTAAACAAACAGAATAAATTGAAAGCTTGCCTATATTAATAATCAAATTGTTTATATTTATGCCATTACAATCATAAAATGATTGGATCTTTGGGCATACATACCAACAAACTTCTACTTGAAGTTAGATCCAATCACCTATGAATCATATTCCGAGTCATCTTACATGTCTATCATGCTTTTGCTATGAAAGTGCCTTTGTTAAGGGATCGTCAACATTGTTGTTTGTTGGTACTTTGCAAATCTTTACATCTCCTTGTTGTATGATCTCTCGTATGAGGTGATACCACCTTTGTATATGCTTTGAGTGTTGATGCAATCTAAGTTTCTTATCCTGTGCAATAGCTCCATTATTGTCACAATATAGCTCGATTGCCTCGCTAATGCTTGGAACGACCCCAAGTTCTATGATGAACTTCTTGATCCATACAACCTCCTTTGATACACTCGATGTAACAATATACTCAGCCTCTGTTGTAGAATCGACAAATGTTTCTTGCTTGGAACTCTTCCATCTCACAGCTCCATTGTTGAGGCAAAACACGAGTCCCAATTGTGACTTGTAATCATCTTGATCAGTCTGGAAGCTTGCATCAGTGTAACCTTCTACCACCAATTCTTCCTCTCCACCATAGACCAATAACTGATCCTTAGTCCTTCTCAATTACTTCAGGACGTTCTTCATGGGTATCCAGTGAGCATCACCTAGATCTGACTGATATTTTCTCATCATGCTCAAGGCATACGAGACGTATGGATAGGTACGTAACATTGCATACATGATTGATCCAATTACCGAGGCATATGGAATCACACTCATGCGTTCCCTTTCTTCACAAGAAATGGGACATTGAGCTCTAGAGATGAGGATACCATGTCGTACAGGAAGGTTTCCTCTCTTTGAGTTCTCCATGTTGAATCGCTTCAACACTTTGTCAATGTATGTGATCTAACTTAGTTTAAGAAGCCTTCTGGATCTACTCTATAGATCTTTATCCCCAAGATGTAGGACTCTTCTCCCAAGTCCTTCATAGAGAATGTATTTCCAAGCCATGTATTTACCTTTTGTAAAGTAGGGATGCCATTCCCCATCAATAGTATGTCATCTACATAAAATATGAGAAATGTCACTATGCTCCCATTGACCTTCTTGTACACACAAGGTTCATATTCATTTTGAATCAAGGCAAACTCTTTGACTGTCTCATCAAAAGGAAGATTCCATATCTGAGACACTTGCTTCAATCTATAGATTGACCTTTGTATCTTACATACTTTATTGACAAACTTTGGATTTATAAAACCCTCAGGTTGTGTCATATACCCATCCTCAACAAGATTCCCATTAAGGAATGCAGTGTTAACATCCATGTGTCAAATCTCATAGTCATGATAAACTACAATAGAAAGCATGAACCTGATGGATTCAACCATCGAAACTGGAGAAAAGTTTCATCATAGGCAACACCTTGAACTTTTCTAAAACCCTTTGCAACCAATCTACCCTTATAGGTTTGGATCTTTCCTTCCATGTTGATCTTCTTCTTGAAGACCCACTTGCACCCTATGGGTTTTACCCCTTTAGGTGGATACACCAAAGTCCATAATTTGTTGGTATACATGGATTCCATCTCAGATCTCATGGCCTCAAGCCATTTCTCAGACTCTGGTCCCTCAATAGCATCTTTATAGGATATTGTCTCATCATCTATGACTAATTCACTACCTTCCTGAGTCATAAGATATCCATATCTCTTAGGTTCAAGGCATGTCCTATTAGATCTATGAGATTCCTATATCACATGAGGAATTTAAGTCTCCATAACACTTTGTGATTCTCTGAGTTCCTATGGTTCATCTATAAGTTCTATGTTCTCTCGTTGGTCTCAAACTTCTTCGAGTTCCTCTTTCCTCCCACTAATTCCTTTGGAAAAAAATTCCTTTTCCAAAAATACAACATTTCAGGCAACAACTATTTTGTTGTCAGTTGGGTGGAATATGTAGTATCCCCTTGTCTCTTTAGGATATCCAACAAAATAACATTTATTGATCTTAGGGCCAAACTTTTCAGGAAACATTTTCTGAACATAAGCTTCACATCCTCAAATCTTCATAAAAGACAAATCACAGTGTTTCCCATGCCATATCTCATATGGTGTCTTTTGAACCGATTTATATGGTATGTGGTTAAGTGTAAACACGGTGATTTGTAGAGTAAAACCCCATAAGGTAGTCAAAATATCGGCAAAACTCATCATAGCTTGCACCATATCATGTAATGGGTGATTCCTTCTTTCTGACACACCATTATGATGTGTTGTTCCAGGTGGAGTCCACTGGGATATAATCCCATGGGCTCTCAGAAGGTCCTCAAACTCTTGTCTTAAGTATTCTCCACCTCAATCAAAATGAAGTGCTTTAATACTTTTTCTAAGCTGGTTTTTTACTTCATTCATAAACTCTCTAAACTTTTCAAGAGTTCCTAACTTATGTCTTATCAAGTAGACATATCCATACCTACTGGAGTCATCAATGAAGGTAATGAAGTACTTATACCCACCTCTAGCATCTATTCCAAAAGAGCCACATACATCATTATGTATATCTCCCAATAGATTACTAGCCCTCTCATTGCTTCTAGTAAAGGGAGTCTTGGTCATATTTCCCAACAAACAAGATTCACATGTCTCAATTGATTCAAGATTAAAAGAGTCCAGATAACCATCCTTATAGAGTCTGGAAATGCATTTCTCATTTATGTACCCTAGACGACAATGCCAAAGGTATGTTTGGTTTGAGTCATTGAGTTTTTGTCTTTTGGTATTTATGCTATATACACTTGTTTCTAGATCTACCAAGTATAGACCATAAGACATAGGGGAACTGCCATAAAAGATCCCATTTTTACAAATAGAACATCTTCCATTCTTTATAAGAAATTCAAATATGTTCTTATCCAAACAAGATACATATATGATGTTCCTATTAATGGCATGTATGCAATAGAAATTCTAACTATATTACAAGCACACTTGGTAGAGATAACTCATAGGTTCCAACTGCACTGACTTCAACTCTTATGCCAGTTGCAACATCTCAGTTCAACCTCACCTTTCTCTAAAGGACTACTTCTTTTCAGATGCTTCACATTTGAGAAAATGTGTGATCCACATATGGTATCTAGTACCCATGATGAGGAAGTAGTGAAGTTAACCTCAATAACTTATACACTAGAAGTAGAGATCTCAATCCCTTTCTTCCTAGGTTCCCTTATCCTTCTCCTAATTTTGAGTGCTGAAGACCTGGACCTTACCTTATCCACAGAACACTTATTGGCCCTGCCCTTGTCATTAGACTCAACTTTGCTGATCATTATCATGGATTTGTCCTTCTTCATTTGTGCTTTGAAATTTATCAAGATGTCAAGCAACTCTGACAGCGGTCTATCCATGTTACTCAAGTGATAACACTCGATAAACTGGCTATATGATTTAAGGAATGATTGCAAAATCATATCCGTGGCAAACTCTTGACCTAAAGAAAATCCCAGTTTCTCAAGATGCTTCATATGCCCAATCATATTGAACACATGAGGCTCTATTGGTTTTTTGTCTATCAATTTGTGCTCAAATCAATCCTTAGAGACATTATACCTTTCATGCTTATCATGTTCTTTATGCAACTCATAGTCCATACAACCCAACATAAGGTTTTTGATGTTTACAACATCATTGGCACACTTCAAAGAAGCATCCATGTCAGTCTTAGGTGAATATGGAGTGTATACCAGTACTGGTGTTTCAAGATCATGCAGAACACTTCTCAAGGTCCTGAACCAGTTATAGAAATAAATCTTACTTAATTCTTCCAATCGCAATGTAGATTTGTTTGTCATTTGATTCTGTAAGAGAAAATTTGCATTTGTCAAAAACCCCTTTTGATTTGATTTGATTTGAAAAGTCAATATTAATTAGGTCTTTAATTAATTATCTCTCCCATTATTTTATTCAAATTGATAGCTCACAATATCAATTTAGAATATTGCAGCGTACAATATTATAGTGGGACAAGATCTAGATTTTCTCCAAATCATGAGCCAGTTAGGGCTGTTACTCACAAATTGATTCTATTAGGTAGGCAACTTTTGCCAATTGCATCATATGCAACTCTTAATAGATGATATGTACAAATCTTTGTCATGGATCATCTCTATGCCTCTAGGTGCTTAGTCAAATTAAGATCACTTAGTTAAGCCTGACCCATAAGCTAACTCTATAGACTGTGCACCCTGCTAGGGAAAATCCACATATCTACCATCACACTTCCACGAGATAGATGACACACCACACTAGGGCGTACCCACTCTTAGTCGATCAAGCTTTTCATGTGTGCTGCATATGGAAAGCATCTAAGACTTAATATTTTAATTGAGGGAGTTTGTATAAATACATATACTTTATCCAATCACCACATATATAGTACATATCATATACACACTATATCCCACAATGAAAACATGCAATGAACAAAAGCGATGGTTATGGACAGCCTAATGTAATCCCTTGGAGCTGCAAGGAATTACACCATCTAGGTCTACATCACATGCAAAAACCTATTGTTGATGAAGATCAATGCTTGCCAATCTGGTTTGATCGGTTCAACCCTTGAACCGATCGGCTCGCCTCCTGGCCAGTTGTTAGGTCTTCTCATTGGTCGTCTAGTCCTTTTATCCACCATCGGATGGCTCCTCCAGTTGATCGGTCTGGTCCACCAGGAGATCAGTCTGACTTTTCCACCATGTCCTCTAAGGTCCTTCAGTCAGTTGACTCATCTTCGGGACACCTTCATCTTTATCATAATAGGAAAGTAAACTATCCTACTTTTACATGATTATAGGGAAACCTCAAGTTACATTCGATGGGAGAAAAGGTAGGAACGAATTAACTTTACATTGGAAAGATAAGATAGAGGCTCGGTACATAGACTGAGATGAATGGATAAACCAATCACACAACCATGCACACATAGGGGTTATTGGCCATAACCATGCTACACATCCACCATAAAAATTGCTTTTAGGGTGACACATGTAAACTGCATATATATATATATCATATATATATATATATAGATTAGTTTGGGATTATTGTGGTATTGGATTTTATAAGATATTATTTGCATCACATCTAATAATAGAATGAAAAAAACAAAATCCGATCATATAGATTATCCCATGATATAGTAAATTGACGTTGGTTGTGATACCATTGTAGGGAAATATGATTACAAAGCAGGCAGCAAAAACAAAAATTTTATGTACCATATTTCCCATAATCATTAGATCGCATCAATAACTATAATGTGGGAAGGATGGTTTTGAGGATATACCTAGTCCTGGAGCAAGTCTAGTGACATCTCCTCATCATCGTTGATGTGCAATTGTCTTAGATGGTGTCTGTGTAGCTTCTTGTTGCACTGGGACTTGTCTGACTGCTGCACCCTTTGATATGTACCTCAGGTAGTAGGACTTCTACAACCCCTCCTAGTTGCACTAGAGACTACATCCATGAATGTCGTCTTCTTCAATAGCTCCTCTTGTCACAGACCACTAGCTGACATTGTCCTCTAAGCGATAGACAACAACCTCTCACCTCTATGGTAGTCCATTCGAACCACCTAGAACTCCTGTCGTCCTACTAGAATGATAAGGAAGGAGTCCTCCCTCCCATTGGTGTACTAGTCACCAACTTGCTTTCCCACGACAATGAACTCAATTGCTCTCTCCCTTAGCTTTCCTTCCCTAGTCAGGTAGGACTTTCCTGGGCACTCGTGGTTACCACAACCAGAGAGGACAACATTTATCAGAAAAATTGTTTCTCAATTGTCTGTGTTGTTCTCTGGGAAGCCCCAGAACCCCCTCTATTTATAGGTGGGGTTTGGGTCTAGGTTCCCAGTCGATGTGGGAGTGGAAGGGACCAAAAGAACTCGAATTTTCACAAGAATTCTAGAAATTTTGCAACCTACGGTAGCCCAGTCAGTTGTCTGGTAACCTAGACAGTCGTCTGGCATGATAGATGATCATTTGGCACAACCCAGAAAGCTATTTGGCTGTTTCCCAATTATACACAAAATTAGCAACTCAATTCCCATCAATTTTAGACATTGATTTCCTTTTGCAACAAGTATTGCTCAAGCAAAACAAATTGGGAAGTGTCTAGAACCTTCCCTCGACAAAAGTGGATCATTTTTTCCATGAGAGTTGGTTGTCTTGGTCACCCATACGGTTATCTGGTGACCCGAGTCGAACTAGATTGGTTGGGTTGGTTCATGCCTTTGCCAATTTCAACTCAAAACCAGGCCTGACACCCAGACACCCGTCTCAATACTTGAGATGGGCATTTGGCAGTGTTGCCAGCCTATTTGTTGTGTGAGTCAAATACCTAAACACTTTAATACTTAATTCAATTTCCATTCAAGATCTGAACTCCTCTTCTAGGTTGAGACCTATGTGTGTGACCCTATAGGTCCCATATCATGTTAGTAGTGAATGTCCATTACAACTTATGACATCACAAGTAGAGACTGGTTCCTAGTCGCACATTAGTGCTACCCAAGTGTGTTTGGTGTTATAGTGTTTGTATAGTTCCTTTGTCACTGATATCCAGATTGAACTAGAGGCATGGAGCAGTCACCCTCATTATTGTTCAATCTTATTTCTTGAGCCAGAGAAGACTGTCTGATATATATGTAAGCTCAACACATTGACTCACATGTACACGACCATGTATTTCTCAGTCTCGCTAATCAAGAGGCCTAGGATATCATACTCGTGTAGGAGGGACAAATCCCATATCTATCACTCACAGTCAATCCCCATGTGTCAAAGTTACCCAATCATCACCGTTATAACAACCCGTGTTTCAAGATTGCATTTGATAATATCAAAGTGTACCCAATGACTTATAATGAGTGCAGTTATTTCAGGTCTAAGAACCACAAACCCCACCGTCATTGTGGAGCTGACTATAACTTCCATGATGATGGCTTCCATGTGTCAGTCTCATGGTGGGGTCTATTTGATACACTGTTCTCTAACATGTATCTATGTGCTTGGTTTGATATAGCCATATCATGACCAATGAGACTCAGTCATCAACCAACTCACACTCTGATCTTATGTTTTATTGTTGTCTATCAACCTTCCACAAAAACAACCGATCAGAGACATAATGAGAATATGTATATGTACTCTTAACATCCCCATGATCTCATTTCTCAAGTCTAATACTTGATGACATACGTCATTGAGTAATATTATTCTCTAGACATTTATTATGTTATTTAATTATCTCATAACTGAACAAATAGAATGAATTGGAAGCTTGTCTTTATAAATAATCAAATTGTTTACATTTATGTCATTACAATCATCACATGATTGGCTCTTTGGGCATACATACCAATAGTTGGTTGGACCTATTAGTCAGTCAATTTTCTCCTCCTCCAATCTTCCCTTCTTTGTCCTCCAACCAGTCAGCTCATCACATGAAACAATCTGCTCGCCTGATGTTGATCGTCATCTTTGTTGAGTTACATTCGAGGGGAGAAAAAGGTAGGAAAAAATAATACTTTTACATTGGAAAGAAGAAGGTAGAAGCTCGGTATGCAAACTAAGATATAACAGGAAAAACACACAACCACCATGCACAAATATTTGGGTTAGTGGCTATAACCACACTACACATCCTCCATCAAAAATCACTTTTAGGGCGACGTGTGTAAATCACATATATTTGTGTATATATATAAACATACATACATACATACATACACACACAGATATATATATATATATATAGGGTAGCGATCCAGTGAGAAACATCCTACGGTGAGAGCATGAGAGGCATTTGAATAACTACAAATTAGTAACTATTTTTTAAAATCCAACCGTATAGATGGAAAAAGCATCATTTCATTTACCTTGTCGTAAAAAATCATTTCAATTAGACATTGTTTACATGTCCATATGTAAAATATACACTTTTTACATCCAACGGTCAGCCTGAAATTTAATATAGAGCGTCGAAAAATATTTGGTTGTTGTGAATGATCTACAAATTGGATGGTGATAAAATTTTATAGGAAGGTAGATATTGAGGCATACTTGTAATCTGTACGGTTGGATTATGAAAAATTGATCTATGTGGAGAGTTATTCAAATGCCTCTCATGCTCTCACCAGATATGTTTCTCACTGGATCGTTGCCCTATATATATATATATATATATATATATATATAGGTTTAGGACTATGTGGTCTGTGATCAAATATACACATTATCGGTTTAAGTATTCACATTGTATGCAATAAATAAATGATGAAAATATAAAATTTGATCATATCGATTATCCCAAAACATAGTAATTTGACATGACTTTGATACCATTGTTGGGAAATATGGCCACTAATCTCATCAACCAATGCACACTCTAGTCTTATGGTTATTGTTGTCTATCTTCCTTCCACAGTAACATCTGACTAGGGACATGATAAGAATGTACATACTCTTAACATCCATATGATCTCATTATTCAGGTCACATACTTGAAGACATACGTCATTGAGTATTATCATTCTTTAGAAATTTATTATGTTCCCTCATTATCTCATAACTTAGTAAAACAAAATGAATTGGAATCTTGCCTTTATTATTAATCAAATACTTTTTGTAGTATGCTATAACATGTATCATATGATTGGCCCTCTGGGCATACATACCAATAGGAGGGACAAATCCCATCTACATCACTCACATAAAATCCCCATATGTCACAGTGCACTCAATCATCACTGTTATAGCAACCCTTATTCAGGATCACATTGGATGATGTCAAAGTACATGAACAATATGTGATGAATGTAGTGACTCTAGGACTAAGAATGAAAATCAACACAATCACTATAAGAGATGATTCTAACTACCACTCTATGGTATCCATCTATCACTCTCGTGGTAGGTATGTCTGATACATTGATCTCTAACATGTACCTGTGTTCCTGACTTGATATCACATATCATGACTAATGAGACTCTGTCATCAATAGAAACACACTCTAGTATTATGTATTATTGTTGTCAATTTTGTTTCCATAATAATATCCGACTGGGGACATAAAAGGAATGTATGTACTCTTATCATACACATGATCTCATAGTTCAAGTAACGTACTTGAAGACATACGTCGTCAAGTAATCATCATTCTTGAGACATATACTATGTTTGTGTCATCATCTAATGATGAGAAAAACACAATAGATGAAATTACCTTTGCTATTATCACATCAAGTATTTAATGCCACATTCCAATCATCATATGATTGGCTCTTTAGGTATACATACCAATGAATATCACTATAGGGAGTCTGGATAGAGGGCTGCCATATCCTTCCTTACCAGGCTTATGGAGTAGCGTCACCTCCCTCATTTGTAGCCATAGGGGTGGGGCTCCACCTCCTTGCTGATTTGAAATCCGTTGGAGTGTTGGAGCACCAAAGAGTACGTGCATGGCTAAGGATGCGATTTCAGAGTTGGGTGTTGGGGTATTGGGGGAGTCAAGATAGTACCTTATTTTCATTAAGAAACCTTTCTTGTTTAAAAAAATGGCTATTAAGAAAGGGACATAGGAAGGCTATTTTGGTATTACACTATGTGAGTGTAAATTGATTGATCATTTAAACAAGTTTTATATTTTTATTATTTAAATATTCAAGTATATTAAGCATTCAGATCACTACTAGCCAGTATTAAATAAATTTGTTTGACTATATTTGACCTCAATTAATACCATTTAATAAGATCTACCAAAGTAATCAGGTTTACAAGATATCCATAACTATTTGTAAATTAGCCAACTAATTTCTAGTTTGACAGATTGAATTGACAATATCATTTAATTAATAGTAATGATAAAGTATATTTAAGTATGTATTTAGTTGTATTAAAAAGGTTAGTTTTATGGTGATGGAAAGCAAAATTGAGTTTTAATGATGGAAAACTTATGAAATTTATGCCAAAGAAATGATTCTATTGTTAGAAACGATATTAATAGCGGTCAAGAAAATTACTTATTGTTGTTAGTGTAACAATAGAACATGAAAAACTATCGTAAATTTTGACGTTAATACAACAAAGCTAGTTTGGCCATTTTTTACTAGACCAACAAAACATGTCCCGATTTTGACTTGAAGTAAAGTCTATTTATATCTTTTCAACCAAAACCCATTTTTTTCATATTATACATGAAAAATACTAGTTTCTACCTTTAAATCTGGTGATTCTGAATATACATGAATTAATATATGTGAAATAATATGATATCAAACTGTGTAATAATATTAATAAATTTAATATGAGTTCCATTCATCTTTTATGATGAACACTACATGATGGCTTACCTCGTTAGACACATTTTCATTTTTCATATTTTACAAGAAAGGGTAAACACATAAATAGAGTACCACTTATTTAAGTAAGTCTCTATTGGAACTCCAAAATAACTTAAATAACTTGTTTTATGTTAATTTTAATATAACCTAGAACTAGGAATTATCGTTAATCCTATTTCACTTTAGGCTAGTTAACATCTTTAATGGGTAAGTTCAGTTTATCAATTCAGACTTGCAACCCAAAACTAAAGTAGAAGTTCAAGTTACATGGTAATTTTTGGTGGATTGAGTGATTTGGACCCTAATTTTTTGGATCCACAAAAAGTCAACCCAAACTTAAATAGGAATATTGTTTCTCAAATATTATCCATATTTAAAACACCATATGCATATAAATAATTGTGATACTTGCATGCAGGGAGTGGCCCACCCACAAGTTGAAGCATTATGTCCACTGAAAAAGTGATTTGAGTTCCGATTCTTGAGAAAAGAGGTCCCACAAACTACATATTCAACTATTTAGGCATTGTGCATTAAAGACTTACCACCATGAGTCAGATTGTGAGAGTTTATCCTATCAGGATGTGTCCATGTGTTTCTCTACCATGTGGGGTTCAATAAAAATTAGTTATCATAAATTTCTAGTTTGTTATAAATTTTCACATTCTTTAGTATAAATAATGTTGCAATTGTAGCATGTAATCATTTTCTCTAAATAGATAAATATTTGAATATTTATATTCATTTGGTTGGGGTATCAGATTCAACTGGTCTATCACCATCCTAATGATCGAATTGGAGCAAGATCATACTTGCATTAGATTTGAACTTGTGTCACAAAAAGAATGGTTTGAAAAAATCTATGATATAATGCGACTGCAAAGATGAGGCAAAATGCAATTTGAGTTTTCAATACTAGGGTTCAGGCAATATCAACATCCATATTCAAATAGGAGTGACGAGGCCTCATAGTCACCATTTGGTCCATCTTTATTAAACGTAAGAAGCCTTAAATTAATATGTATTGATCCTTGCCTATGTTACACATAAGACAAGCGTTACTCCAGATTCAACCCTCTAATAGGTCTACCTTTGTTTGGAACGGATTGAGTTTGGATTGAATCCAAATTGACAATTGTTTTTTGTTCTAGTTAAGCGAGATTCATTTCGGATTTGATGAATATTCCATTTGGCAAAGTTGCACTCAATGGGATTGAGAAGCACCATTACTCACATATGAATTTGGATATATGGATTAAGTCAACCCTACTGTGGACAATATCAATAGCTCAATCCTCACCTCGTCTATTAGAATGGAATTGGATCACAATGAATAACTAAATCCAATGCAACATGTTTTTTATTATACTTGATTAGTGTTATCCGTATATGCTGACCAACTCAACATCAGTTAAGATTTTGTGATAAATTCCCAAACAGAACCTAATATATTAGAGAATAGGTTACTAAAAAAAAGATGAAAACTGTGAGAACATGTTACACTAAACAAGATTACTCAAAACATAAAATACAATCAATCACTAATTAATCACATATCCAAAAAATATGGGTAAATTAAAACCGATTTCATCATCAACATCCGCTCAAAAATATTTGCATAAGAGCCCAACATCTTTCTTGTATCCATACTATGCCAAGAATTTGATACAAATTGGTCTATCACCTTAGCCACAACATATATACACTAGAGAACAATATTCATATATGTCACAAATAAACATTAACATGCTGAAAAAATTCTATTTCGTATGAAACACCATATACAAACTTTTCCAGCCCGGACCTGAGAGTACATGGATGACTCTAGGACACACTAAACATCTAATCAACTTTTTTAAGAATTCATTACTATATCTCCTGTTTACTGCCACATATTTGTTTTCATCACTTTTGATTCCCTAAAAAATGTGGCAAACCACAAGGGTGAGACCCATGTCCCAGCAAGAGATATAACCTCCAACAACACTTATTGATTACAACATTTTAAATAGTAGATAACTAAACAGTTGGAGTATTTAATAATCAATTGAACAGATTGAACCGTTTAAGTATGCTAAATAGATTAAGCAATTAATTTTAGCAACAAGTATGATCATCAATGCATATATAGATAACAAATAAATCCATTTCTTTGGATAGATATCTACTCAAATATCATCAAATTGCATCTAATAATAATCATTATCATTAATCTGACTATCATCATATTTCTTGCTAACAACACGAGCAATCTAGTAGCATAAGCATCCCTGACATCATGAATATGTTTAGTAACATAACATGGCTATCAATATTGGCATCTCAAATAAAGGGAACATATCTATATCATAAGTAGAACTAACATTATAACACAATGAACTACATAGACATGATTAGAAGTTTAAGCATTTATAATTACATAGGCATGGCTAGCAATATTAAACATAGCTAGCAGTAGCATCTTAACCATCAGTATCATATGTTTGACAACAGAAACATGTTTACAACATGAGCATAACTATAACATAAGCATATTTATTATCTCTTACTATACTATACATGATCTCAGTGAAAAGAAAGAAAACAAGGGTTATCATCCAATATGAAGTGTTGTGTATAACCCTAAACAGATATGCTACACGGCTGTCTTACATCTTTTATTATGCCCTGAGGAATTTGAGGATACCACTCAAAATCCAACTGACCACTGCTAAGTCGAAATCAGTGCCATACAAGATCTAGGAAGAGCCGGACTCCTAAGATCTTCTCCTCCCTCGGTCAATACGGGTCCGCCATAGTGACACATAAGGTCAAACTACTAACAGCCTAGTCTGTCCTTGGTACATGTCATGACACTAGTGAAAGGAGGTGGGTACACATACCCTACCATCCGAGGTACAAACGTAGTTGTCCTCCAATCTCGTCACATATATAATCACATTAGATGTATGAGGCATGACCATAGACATCCTCCACAACCTACATTGTGGATGACAAGGATATATCCTCAACTTGCCACCCCCACATACTCAATAGTATGTGCTCTGAGTTTCCCTTAGGAATACTCATTTCACCATCTGGCAAGTTCTGACACTCAGATTGATCTATGGCACAGGGCACTACATGATTAGAGTTTCACTTGATTAGTTATGCCAATTGGGTGAATTAAGGCTGCATCAAACAAGTGGACATACAAACCCTAATTCAGTTCTAAAAAGCATATAAATATCATAACTTCAAATGATATCAAATGTGTAAAACATAATTTATCATCTTATCATCACATGGTACTATTCACTTGCCATTCATGAGACCACACTAGTCATCATACTATCACAAGATATAAATCATTTTCACAATATCACAGGGTATCAACCCTTATCAACACAAGAGGATTACACATCATTCAGGGCTCAACCATGCCCAAAGGTCATGAAGACCATCATACTATTCCCTACAAGATCATCACTATCATTCCATGCCTTATAGCAATGCTCAACAAAATCACTTACATATAATACACCAGATCAACACAATATTGCATTAATGAGCTAGGAGATATTCATAAACAATCATAGCAGGGTTATATTAACATTAAAAACATTCTTTTATTACATCAACATGCAAGGAATCTAGATATGATTAACCCTCATCATATTCATAATGCACATGTTTAGCATAATAAAGTATCAACCATGTGGCTATCATAACCACCAATTAACATATTAAGGTTATGATCATATTAAGGAGGTTATTTCACCATCATTCCATCATATAAGAATGTTAAACATGAATACTCATCTTTATCTATTTTCATTATAGTTAGGTTCAACAAGATAAATTATATTAATGTTACTAATCAACACTTATACCCAAACCCTAACTCACGACATCCCCATTGGATCATGGATGCATAAGGTGAAGCATCACCATCACATTCCATACTATTCTAAAGTATGAACCCACACATAAATGAAGGTGTAACCATCGGGTTATGGCATTCTAAGGTTTCAACAATAATAAGAGAATACTCCATGATTGTATTAGTCATTCAAGGACTATTCAGACCCAATTACCATCATTTAGTTATATTATAGCTAGGTATAACAAGCTATACCTCATTAGAATTACATATCAACACAATATGGTTATCATCCCTTCTATTCATATGAGTGAATATTTAAGACTACCTTATTAAGGGTAACCCTCTATTTGTTCCATCATCATTCAACCCATATCACCATACCACAATGTCACCCAGAACCATTGGATGTTTAGAAGGTAAGACCATTGGTTGTTTACATAAGTAAACACCTTGGATAAACCACCTATGAAGTCCTTGATTTGTTCTCTAGAAAGAGTCACCATCTAACCCTAGACATCCCTTGATTAACAACACAAAAATTTCCATTGAGAGTAGGGTAAAACCCACAATCGAATGTTCATTTAAAATAAGCCATCCATTTTCAACAAGTAAGCTCCTTAAGTTGATCATATAAAGGAACATCTAAATAACATTATTAAGACCAACATATCAAATTAGCCATCATTCCACTTTATTGGAGGAATAAACATTAGATCTTGACCATTTGGTCAAGTTCATATGTTAAAACCATCAATTACAATATAGGTTTGACCATTGCATCAAGTGACAAGAAACCATTGGTCTAAGGCTTAATTGATGCTACAAATATATGATTAACTCACCATAGATTGTGGAGATCTGATCCACCATCAGTAGTGACCATTAAGTCACCATAGGTTGTTAGATCAATACTATATTCATTAATCAACATCAAATATTAAGCTAATATCACCATTGATTGATAGCATCATTAGGGTACTTAGTTGTTAATCACGAGGCTTCTAATTAGGCTAACACCTGACCTAAAGGGTAAACATCAGTTGACACCCTTGGTCACCACCATCAGTTGTTGCAATGGTACCACCATTGAGTCATGCGTTTATAGAAGAAATCAACTTTAAACCCTGAAATTGACCATTGGTTGATAGGTGTTTAGCACCATTGGTTGTCAAACTAACCTGATCCAAGTCATATTATACCTTAGGAATAATATACACATGAATACAGGTTCATCTAGAACTAAAATCAGAATAGGAAACATTATAAAAATTAAAATCCAAGTCAAGCATAGCTTTTTAGTACATGGATCATCATTTTCAAGCAAGAACATGAGCTAGAAAACTTATGGTAAGCAATAAACGTAGAGCAAGTTATAAAACTTGCCTCTAATTAGAAGATAAACTCCTAAACAGAAGAAAACATGAGAAAGTAGTGTAGGAAATCCAAGCATAAGCTATGAACTCGTCCATCTAGCACCTTTCTTCATCAAATGAGCAAACCCTAAGCATGAGGAGAAAAAAAAGTAGGGTTTTAGAGCTTTAGAGCAATTTCTGCCATAGAACAGTAAGGTTCTGACCTGGAGAAAGGTAGGAGGAAGGATAAGAAAGAAATAAATGGAAGAAAGAAGGGGATTCTTACTCTTTTAGATCAAGATCACTAGAAGGAAGCTTTTCAAACCCTAAAAGGAAGTCAATTGCAACTCTAGATTCTTTTTCTAAGAAGATCCCCTCTTTCTTCTTCCTTGGACAGAAAATTTACAACAACATAGAGGTAGAACGAGGTTCATAGAAGGAGGGAAGTATTAGAGAGAAAATGACTCGTTTGTGTGCTTATAGATAAGTATATGAAACTTTAAGATAAAGAAAAAGAAAAAGTTGAAGTTCTAGTATATTTCCAAATGTCCATGGCCTTAAACTATTAAGAATATACAAACACATACACAAACAACTCTCCCACCGTCCATATAGACCTGCTTATCTTTCCTTTGTCGAATTTCTAAGCAAATCAAATAATTTATTAGTTGATAGCTACTAAAGGTAGCTCATCCATGAAGGGATAAACCCTAAAATACCCTTAAGAAAAACACCTTCAAACCAAGGTTTAAATAGGCGCCCCATGGCTCAAAAAGCTTAAGAATGATGAGAGAATATCCAAGGAACATAATGCAAGTGATAAATTGTAAAGAAAAGCTCTCAATTGGGTAAATTGCAGAAAAGTTTAAAATGTGCATAAATTGCATAACTTGCTCAAACAGTGTCCAAATTGGACCAAATTTGAAACTTAAACTTGTCTTATGATCTCAAAGTATATCACAGGGTTAAATTAGGATTATAAGAATTCAATTATGATAATTAAGTTTGTTCAATACTTTAAATAAGATTAGGGGTCTGACAAAACTAACCTCCAAGTTTCCGCCATAAGAAGTGGTCAGAGGGCACTTGCTTGAACTTGGTAAAGGAGGGGTGGTTATATTCGTCGAATAAGTAAAGGAGCTCTTGGGAATGAATTGTATTATATTTTGACGGTATGACGAACGGTTAGTCTGACAAATTGCAGAGAGAAAGAGAGCAAGGAATGAGATTCTGGAAAAACATTGAGAAAAGGAGGGCAAGGAAACCGACATGTGGAGAGCTGAGACGTCTGCACATGGCTTTGGCAACCCCTAAGCCTCCTTGAAGGCCGGGAAACCTCTCAAGTTACGCAGAAATCAGAGATTTGGCGCTCCCCAAAGAGAGAATCAGTACCAGAGTAAGGACCACCCGATTGTAGTTGTCAAGTGTCAACAGGGTGGTGGGCATTCTTTCTATAATTAAACCTTGTTCTCATTCTAATCGAAGAGAGAGAGAGCGTGGTTCACATATATCTTAATTATAATCACTGTTAGTTACTGTTGACACTAATAATTATATCTTTGATACATTAGACTAAAGGGTGCAGTGGGGAGTGTGATGAGGGTGATGGCAGACCTGTGCAGTGTGCACCTTCCCAGTCCAGTCCCAGCTATTGCTGCACACTTTTAACACCAAAAGGGCTCAACTTTTTCTACTCAGATTACCCTTTCCTATGCAGAGATCAGTACTATATTGTGAATTTCTGCAGGCTCCTCGTCCAGCCCATCTTCTAGTCTGCTGATCCTCTTGGAACCACAAAACGTCTCCTCACTGATTGCACCATCTCCCTGTCCCTGCCTTAAGATCGACCCACAAGCAGAGAGTCTGGAGCTTCGGGTGTATATCTCTTCACCAATTCTCAGATATCGCTCTCCTATTTAGGGTGACGGGGTATCACATATGATAAAGAGATCCAAAGCCATCCTGCTCTTTTTTCCTTTGCTCAGATTCTCTGATCAGCTACGTTCTTCTATTTGCTATAGATAGGAACACTGATCAAGAGAAAACTGAACCAAATAGCCATATTCATCTGTACAGTATACATACAATTAATGGGTTCTCTACCGCCATATAGCTGTTCCAAAAGCTCCTTGTCGATTTGCCGGCTGTTGCTATTTGGCGTGCTCGGTTTGCTGCTACCCACTTCTTTCATAAGTTTTTACTCATTTTCAGCTACAGCCACGTTGTCCGCAGTGGCGGTACTGTCTGCCTTCTGGGTTCTTGCTTCTTCCAGAGACACAAGGAGGCCTGCCAAAACCGATCCTTCACCATCGCAAGAAGCCAAGGTGGTGGTGAACAAATTAGCCGATCTACATGGGATGTTGCCGCAGCTGAATTACGATTCTCCACTACAAACCGACAGCGGCGATTTCTGCGACCCCTCCAAAGAAGGCGGGGATAACGTGTTGTCGACTGTGCTTATGGAGTCGTCCGCTACAGGTGTGGATCCAGCTAAGAGCGTCGATGACATCTCAGTTTCGGAGCTGATCTTCCCCGATTCAACTGTTTTTTATGCCGGAGGTTGTGATGAAGGCGACGATGATAATTCCTCATGGAGGCAGTGCTACGAGGGCTCAATGGCCGACGATGATATGTCTTCAAGGCAGTGCTCTGACGGGTCAATCTCCGACGATGACAGCCTGATCGAAATCGCCCTCGCGGATGGCCACCCGCTGGTTCATTGGGAGGAGGCGGATGAGAAGGATGAAGCTCTAATGTATATCCAACCACCTAAAGGTCCAACAACTGCGCTTCTTCCTACGGCGAGCACATGCCGGGGATTGATCCGTTCTCCCGAGCCCTTCTCGTCAAAGGAGCTACAGTTTCTGTACAGGCACGGCCTCATCGAGCTGCTGTCTGAGATCGGAGAGGAGGAGAACCTGATCGAGATAGACATCAACATGGGTTCCATCAAATATCCCGGCTTGGGCGGAATCAGAGCCTGAGCTGAGTGATCCGTACGTCTATCTGCATTCAAATTCGAAACCTCGGAAGACATGCATGCTAATCCAAGCTACTAGCTAGCTATATTGTGAGATATTAATTGCGTAGCTCTCGACGGTACCCGGCAGCTGGCAGCAACCAGTAGGCCTCCTCACTTCCCTAGGGTTTTGTTGAAGACCAAACTCTAGGCTCTAGCTAGCTCTAGGGTTTTTTTTTGGGTGGAATGGATGTTTTCAACTTCTGTCATTTCTTGTCTATCTACCCACTCGTACGTTGAATAATCAATACATGTCTACTACATTTCCTAGTGGTGGGGGTTTGATGTCTTGCTTACCTTAGAATTCATACTTAATCATCATACTTAACTTACACGGCTTTTTATTTTTGTTCTTTTGTTGCTAGCTAGCTACTTGTTGTTGCACGGTTGTGACAGATCTCAAAAAAATCCATTTCTTTTTACGCAGAAAACGCGCGGATTGGCACTTTGGCAGGCTACATGAGTTTGTTGGAGACTTATTGATTCTTCTTTGGGCAGGCAGCGGGCCGCCGGCATATACCATCATGCTGCACCACAAGATTGTTGGTTCTTCCTTTTTCTTTTTCCTCTCCTTTCATCTGACTTTTATCAAACTCGCTACCTTTTCCAGGAAGTGGTCGGAAATTTTCAATGTAGAAACTGCAGGAATCTCGCTTGCATTTCCCTCAACAAGAAAATTAACATTCTTTTCATGTACTTTCTTTCTCCACCAAACATATCAAGTGTGTCTATTATAGTGTAATCCAAGATGTTCTGTAATGATAACCATGATTTGAGTAACCACTATACCAACCACACTTACCACTTGGGTCGGACTACCATTCAATGCTATTGCTAGATTGGAGTTGGAACACGGTCGTACGTTTTGGAATAAAAATGCAGATTTGCAGGTACCGTCTTTCAGGGGAAAAAGGGGAATTATATTGATATGGATCGCTACAGATTGTTTCAGTGTTACTTTTTTTGTTTACCGTGTATGATACAACAGAACTGCATCTCGTGCCTTTCATTAAAGCAAACTGCAGAAGCAGTAGCGTGGTTGTAATTCCTCTGTGTCAAGAGGATCCCAAGCAAGCTTTTTGTTGCACCGGTTCTGTGCTCATACATCCTGTGGAGGAAGGTGCAGGTCGCTAATGATCGATGGCTACCTAAATGTGTGACCGCCAAATGGGAGATATGGTGACACGGGGACCACGTGGCACCCCAAGACACACACCGTGAACCACCATTACATGTTGAAGGGTACCCCTTCATTCTCCTAAGTTGTTTGTATTTTTGTTCAATATCTTAGAGTACCCTTGAATTTAGGAACCTATTGTACTTTGAGGCATAATATGGTTCTAATGGGTGGTTTCTGTAACGAAGATTTAATAGGTAACTATGGGATCCTCAACAAGCCTAATTTTCATCCTCCCACTGCATTGATATCACTACTAAAAAACAGTTTATAAATGATGCCTAAGCATGTCTATCTTTGTCTAAAAAGATTATGTAGTTGACATTTACTCATCAAATGACTGTCATCTTTTTAGTGTGATCTATACACTACGTAGGCTTTGGTAAATTACGTCACCTATTCTTGATTCCAAGTAGACATGCAAGTGACAATAGGTGACATGTTGAACCATAATCCAATATCAAAAGATTACAACACCTTTCACATAAAAGATGATGGCACATCACATCATCTAATCGATGTATAGATAACACACCGCAAGCCATATTATAGAATAAGAGATTCTGCTTATTGCCACCACTTATTCTACATAATATGATAGGGGATACCATCCCTAAGATATAGTGATATTCAAATATGTCAAACATGTCTGAAATTAAGTTGTTAACTTCCGATCTGAATTAGCATGCACTATTCATTTTTATCCCAGATTCAAACCATCCATGACATAAACATTTTGTCAATATAGAATTTTATTGATTTGAAAACAACATCTTTACAATGAGGAGGACATAAACCTTTCCTCAAACAAGTTACAAAGACCCATCAAAGCAATTCCTTCGTTTCATAGGACAATTCTAAAATACAATAGCAAACCCTCTGCTTTATGTAATGGATGAGTTTGATGGATCAAAAGTTTGTTCCCTTGTTGATTGTTACTTGTCAGGTTGAAGGATGAACATGCAATCTTCATATTCCAGCAGCTATTGCAATTTTTGAGATGTAGTTTCAAGTGTTTCATAAGGACAATATTGCCGTAGCTTTCATCTGCAACACTGATTACAAAGGAAGTTGCATTAGCAATTTTTCTTCTACAATATACATATATAGGATGTAAATTTTTAGATAGTTGCATACAAAATGCAGTAGAACATCTTTCAGTTGGTAAAAAATAATAAGAGAGCAGTTCTCATGTGTTTCATATTGCAAATTTTTTCTCTTAAAAAAATTTAAATTGAACAAAAAGTTGCAAGACAAGAGTTCTTAGATAGATATATTGTACATAAAAGATTGTGTCAAAGATTAAAGATGTCCTGGAAGAGCATGAAAACTAGGTTATATAAGGAAGACTTTTTAGGAGTGCCTAAAATCACGAAAAAACTAGGTTGTAGTTCAGGCGCAAGTAAGGAAAATTTATATTGTGGAAACATCATAATGGACCATATCACTTTTTATATACTAATGTAATATGGATCTTATCTAATTAAATGTGGACATCCTTCATATTAGTTAATACTATATTGTAACTAAACTTTGCTAGTACTACATTAAACATCACCTACTGTCTTAGAAACTTTACTATACTATGGAAAAAAATTACATTATGAAAGACTAGACTTCTAGTGGTATACAAACATATATAAAATTAAGAAACAACAAGATTTTTCGTAGTTGATGGAAGAAAATCTGAATCGATTAGTCAATCAGATCCTCATCCATACCCCCAACATATGCCACTATCTAATGATGATTAAACTTTCTCACAATCTAGTAATCTTAATTAGGTTGCAATTGTTGTCACTTCTTTCGTGTTCTTAGCTCACCTGAGACACGTTCTTGTAAATAGATAAATTGGGATAGGTAAATAGAAATGGGAATGGATAAACTAATTGGATAATGAAAATAAAAGATTGATGATCAATATGCACCACAAGAAATGAAAATATGATAGATTATAAGAAGGGGGTCATCAGTTAAATCTGCCATGCAACACCAAAGCAAAAAGTCCATCGAACATCCCTTGCAAGTACCTAGCTAAGGAGAGTGCCACAAACTTCAGGTGAAGACCGAGAGTTGCGCTGCTAAAGCATAGTAAATCAGTGAAGAACATGGCATCCATGCTTATCGTCAGCATAACTCTGTGTTACATTAACAATTGCATGAAGTTAAAAGGAAAGCAACATATTATTAAAGAAATTTGAAGACTTATATAAATCCTAATACAACACCATCAACTGTTATAAAGGATTCTATTAATGTTGAAAGATGGCTCTGCATAATTGTAAAGGAATTATCATACTTAACAATGACATTGAGAGAAAGGGGGGAAGCTACCGCAGACCCCATACTTGAGAGATTTAGGAAGCAGTGCATGTTACCAACCACGATGACATCTAAACTCAACATGATGTGAGGTTGTGTCACTTGGAAAAATAATAGCTCCCAAACAAGACGCTAAGTGAGGTTTGTTCGCTTAGCAAAAGAAGAAGCTCCCAACAAGACGCACAACCAACAATCTGGATTGTTGACATGTAAATGAAGCATGGGTTTAAGTGTTCCGCAAAGCAACTATCAACCTAGACAAGCATCCACATAGTGATCATGCTTGGATGGTTTTTGAGCTGACCAAAACCAGACATCTAAGTGGAAATTCAAGTTCCTTAGTTGCTAATTTGAGTGGCTAAGTTGTGAGTTAAAAATTAAAGAAGCCTATGCCCTACCCTTATATATAGAGAGAGGATGATGTCTCCATGATTAATCAATTAGAGAAATCTGAACGGGACTAGAATGTGTTGGATTTGTGATTGAGATGGGAACACCTACACTTACCATGATGCTATCTAAAGGAACAATACATGTGATTCATTTCACTCCCTCATCCCAGATGATAGCACACTAGCTTAGAGGACCATAAGAGATGAAAATGGAGGTTTTCGAACCTAGTCAGTGTTCTTACAAGGATATCCAAACATAGTGACAATTAAAATAAGGGCCAAGAAAAATGGCCAACACAACTCACTTAGTAGTGTAACATCGATTGCATTAGTCTACACATGGAATCACATAAATCAAGGTTATCTAGGCAGACAGGCAGCCGAATTTGGTGAACTTTAGTAGTGTGGGAAATAAGATTGCCTACAAGTGAGTTGATTCTATACATAAAAATCTATTATAGGAAGGCTAGAGTAAGAAAATTGAAAACGCAAGAAAGAATAAGTGTTATATTAATGTGAGTACATTCACTTCTTAGTGGATCCAAATACTTATTAGTATAATTAGACTACATTTGTATAGCAGAGGAAAATTGAGTCATAAGCAACCACGTACCATGTATGAAGCAAAGCTGCAACCCACATTTCTGTATCACAAGCCCTGTGACTCATATATTTCAAACACAAGAGTACATAAATGATAATGGAGCCACAATGGTTGTCAAAAATCTAGCATATTTTCCCTAGCCTTGATTCTATCAAAAAATCATGCAGACAATTATTAGGGGCAAAAATCATTATTTTATTTAATGATGTTGTCATACCAAACCATATCATCTATGCCATCAGCTGTATAGGGTGATCAAGACTCAAGAAAATTACATTAAATTTATTTCTGATGTCTGCAACTTTCACTGTAAACTCTGATCCATATTTGTTTGGACTGCTAAGAGTAAGAGCCACTTAGAAGGTCAGTGAATGGTAGAGTCATATCATTCTAGTGCAGTTTTTGTATCTACCTGGACGCCTAGGTCAGTTTGTAGGTGCATTCTATTGGGAATGTGCAATAATGTGAATCTTAGAGTAGCATTTTTGACAAGTCCCTCAGTTTTAGATAAAGAGGGTAAGCATAGTGATGAGTTGTGAAATGAAATTATGTATCCATAACTACTGAAAGGGGTGAGTTTCGTCAGTGTGACATGTTTTGTTATTTACCTTGTCTTAAGGCCTTGAGCTTGGCTTGAGGGGTGTCATCGTACTGTCCTACTGTCACTGCAGTACAAGCTCCAATCTGGACTCTTTTGGCAATCCGATCAGTTTCCCATGGCCACGTCCCAGATGTATCTAGGTTGCAATACATTGATCTGAACCCAGAGGCTAGTACCATGGGCCACTCTTCATCTCTGTGACTGAAGGGCACATTAGCATTGGAAGGTGTTTCATCGAACATGTGGCCTTCGTCGTCACCACCACATGGTAACAATGAAAATAAGGGATTAGAGTGTATAGAAACATAGGGAAAATGAAGGAGAGGGTATGTTGAAGGAAAAGAATGAAGAAAATCATGGTAGCTTACATGGGAGACGTGCCATCAACAGTTGTTTTAGACTTACTCAGTAAAGAACTCCAAGATGATATCTGATGCATCCAACAATTGTGTATATGAAGTTGAGTGAGATGAGTAAGACAGAGGGGAGATCCCCTGATGCAATAGAGGAAAAAGACAAAGATGACCTAGAAATTGGGTGCAGGAAGCACCTCCCTGGACTCGTCGCGAAGCCAAAGGGATTTCATCCTGTCATTGCTGATGCTTGATGTTGGTGGAGTAGTTTCACAATCTAGTACGCCATTCATTATAGAAGTTGGCGCGACAACATGCCCACTTGTGTTGTATTTGATTATGAATCGAGCAATATGTTGGAGTATTTTTCATCGACATCCCGTAGGGCAAATCGTGGAGGAGGAAAACAAGTTGAAGAGGGCAAGTAAGACTCATAGTTGGTTTCCATACACTCGCCTCCGCCATAGCTGGGACTCGGGGTTGGGGTTTGTGAGGGTAGTGTATTTAGGAAATCAGGGGTGGGAGCATTGGTGTCGTGTCGCGTAGGAGGGATTCGGGCATGAAGTGTGCAATCGTACATCTTAAAGAGGAGCTTGACTCCAAAAATTTGCATCCCGTATACTATATTTCAAAGATATTTCACTAAGGCCTCCGTAACTTACAATTGATAACAACAAAGTTCATTCCATTTAATGTTAAAAAAAGGTCATTCCATTTGATATACTAGGTTCAATTTTTTATTTTTTTCTAGACATCCCTTTGTGAGCTATACAACACTTAGAATCATATTTTGGATTCATGTTTAGATATTATTTTTGTTCAATATTTTTTTTAAACTTGTGCATCATCATCATATCATCTAAGCCTTAATCCCAATGACATCGGTTCAACTAGGCTAGAAAAATTAGACCCTACGAGACAAAACCAACTCGAACACAAATTGCTTAAGCGGGATAGGGTCAACAATTTTTCAACTGGACCCAAATTCGACTCAAACCCAATAACCTGAAATTATATTAGTCATGGGTTTATTTGTAGATAGTATGATTCAGATCAGTGTCTCTTCATCAGCGAGTAAATATGTAGAATGCTCAATAATTTCCATTGGTGTTGAGTGAAATTGATAAGAAGTATCGATAGGTATTGTGTTTAGGGTTGTATATCGGTCCAAACCCAGAATATACCAGTTTGGACCACATGGAGACCCGATTAATGGGAATTTTTTGGATTGGGAATTGGACCAGAAAATTTAGTGGACCAATAATGAATGCTAAGGAGGGATGCAATGAATGCTAAAGGTCGCTAATCTCCATGATGTTGGTATGTATGCCCAAAGAGCCTATCATATGATGATTAGGATGTGGTATTAGATACCTAGTTTGATAATAATAAATGTATTTATGCCTATTATGTTTGTCTCAGTCATGACATGATGACATAGATGTAAGTAGATGTCTAAAGAATGATGTTACTCAATGATTTATGTCTTTAAGAATGTGACTTGAACAATGAGATCATACAGATGCTAAGAGTACATACATTCTTGTTATGTCCCTAGTCTGATATTATTGTGGAAGAAAAATAGACAATAGTAATACATAAGACTAGAGTATGTGTTGACTGATGACATAGTCTAATTAGTCATGATATATGATATCAAGTCACTCACACAGATACATGTTAGAGAATAGTGTATCAAATAGACCCACCATGAGAGTGATACATGGAGACCATAGAATGGTAGGCATAATCGTTTCTCATAGTGATAGTGGTGATTGTGGTTCTTAGAGTTGAAGTCACTACACTCATCACATGTCGTTGGGTATATTTTGACACCATGAAACATAATCCTGAAATATGGGTTGCCATAAAGGTAATGATTGGATAGTTTTGACACATAGCAATTGACTGTGAGTGATGTAGATGGGATTTGTCCCTCCTATAGGAGTTTGATATCCAAGGCCTCTTGATAAGAGATACTAAGAAATGTACGTTCGATGTGGTTCAATATGTGATATGTGAACTCATATGCATTTCATATGGACTGCTCTAGCTCAATGAACATGGATTGATGTTGAGAGGATGACGATTCCATGCCTTGAGTTCAATATAGATATCATAGACAAAGGAACCATATGATCACTATAATACTGATCACGGATTATAGGTTGAAGTTGTTATCCAACTCTCCAAGTTACTTGGGTAGCAATGATGTGTGACTAGGCACTGATCTTTGCTTGTGATGTCATAAGTCAGTTATGAACATTCACTGTCGATGTAATTATGGACCTATAGGGTCACACGCATAGGATACACTTGTATTAAAGGAGTATATTCATGGTTTATGTTTAGATTGAATGATAAAGGTGTTGAGGTATTCAATTAAATAGTAGATCAACTGACTAGACTCATAATCATCAAGTTCAAGTGTTGGACTGACTGTTTGGAGTTTTAGGTTGATAAGAAACTAAATTGGCTGAGTTTTGCCAAAACTGGGGCACGAGATGACCGACTCGCGTGAGATTGCATCAAGGATTAGTGTCGACATCATATTATGCATTAATTGATATTGAATTGCAAATTTGATTTAGAATAGGTCTCATAGTTTGTAGGTTCTAGAACATTCATAATTCTGGACCCTTCTACTCCCATAATGATCGGGAACTAGAAACCCTAACATAAGAAATTCTAGCTCTTCGACTACAAGATGAACTAGAAACCCTGACTCTGGCCATCCTATATAAAAGGGGTACAGTCTAGGATTTCAAATATATAACAATAAGCTCTAACCCTTACCGTTGGATCCATTAGCACAACATGGAGCTCCCAATAGTGTCATCTCACAACAAGTCCTTCAAAATGCATTTGAGAGGTGTCATGTCTCATATCATTACAACATCCTCTCACAGCAAGCCCTAAAAATGCATTTGGGTCCCTGACAAACTAAATAACTTCTATAATGAGGATGGTCAATGCTTTATCAAATTAGTGAATTCAACCCAATTAGACCTCAAAATTTTAAAAAAATTAGATGAATTCGAGAGGCTATATTATTCACCCCGCTCTAATATAGGAAATTACAAATATTAACCATACAACTAGATTTAACCATGACCTCCCTGTGCTGTGTTGCGACCAACATGCAACATGGTGTCACGCTGGTGACAACCCAAACCCGACACAACATTATGCCCAACATGAGACAACAACAACAGGATCAAAGCAAAAAGGCAACGTCGTGGATGAAGCCTAAGAACAATGTCGTAACCAACTGCTTCACCTAGGCATCATGACCCTCTCACAATGTAACATTGTGATTGTCTCCATGATGCACGTCGCGACCATGATAGAGTGTGATACAACAACGTTAAAACAAGGTCTCATGGTCGGCATTATACATAGGCTTCACGACCAACCCACAACACAATGTCACAACCCACCCTCACAACAAACTGTCGCAACTGCAACAAATGCAACGTCACGACTAGACCAAAATGAAGTGTCACTTCTAGAAGCGAAGCCGACCATCATGACTAAAACAAGGCCAAACATCACAACCAAAACCATCCCAAGTCCTTGAAAATAGATTTGGGAGGTGCCATGGCACATATGATGATAATGTCATCTCACAGTAAGTCCTTAAAAATGTATTTGGGAGGTGTCAGGTCCCATCATGACAAAGTCCTCTCACAACAAGTCCATGAAAATACATTTGGGAGGTGTCAGGGCCAACTTCAAGATAAATGTTATCTCACATCAAGTCCCTAAAAATGCATTTAGAAGGTTCGATGACCCATATCATGACAGTGTCCTTTCATAACATGTCCCTTCAAATGCATTTGGGAGGTGTCAGGGCCCATTTCAAGACAAATTCTATCTCACATCAAGTCACTAAAAATGCATATGGGAGGTGCCACAACCCATATCTCACAACGCAACATTGTGACTGTCTCTATGACACACGTCGTGACCGTGATAGAATGTGATACAACAATGTTAAAGCTAGGCGTCATGACCAGTGCTACACATAGGATTTGTGACCAACCCACAACACAACATTGTGACCCACCCTCACAACACAATGTCGCGACTGCAAAAAACACAGTGTCGCGACCAGACCAAAATGAAGTGTCAGTCCAAAAGTAGAATGGACCATCGTGACTAAAATAAGGCCAACCATTAAAATGCTTCAAGGAGGGGCTAGGGCCTATGCCATGACATTGTCTTCTCATACAAAAGTACTTGAGATGTGTATATATGTATTATCCTCTTAACTATTCATAATGGACATCTATGAGTTTGGGGACAATTGAAGCATGGTTGATTGGGTGCTTATGGAAGCTACCTCCCATTTGCATGAATCATTGCTAGGGGTGGGAGGTCTATGTAAGATGTTTCCAAGGAGAAATTTGCCTCATAAGACAAAGGCTCATTGGTCTTAGAATGATCACCAAAGAGACGTGTATGAGTTTGGTGACTATTTTCATGCCAATATCCCTTTATGAATCACTTAGAACGACTCTCAACAATATTTTCTCTTACACATATCCTTCATAAGTTATCAAATAAATGTACTGATATATCCCCATGAAAATACATTTGGGAGGATCTATGAACCATACCATGACAATGTTCACTCACAACAAGTTCCTTGAAATGCAACTTTGAGGACTCCTGGCCCATATCTTGATAGTTTCCTCTCACAACAAGTTCCTAAAAATGCATTTGTGAGAAGATTGGGCACATATCATGAGAATGTCCTCTCATGAAAATCTCCCAAAATGTATAAGTGAGGAGCCATGGTCCATATCATGACAATGTCTATCGGTAGAAAGTATGTGAAAATGCTTCTGGGTGGAGCTAGGGGCCATATCATGATAGTGTCCTCTCATAGAAAGTCCTTGAAAATGCTTAGATTTGAGACATGTATATATGTATTATCCTCTTAACCATAAAAGAGATGTGTATGAGTTTGGGGACGACGGGAGCAAGGTTGTTCAAGTGCATTCGACAACCATCACTCTTTTGCAGTAATTGTTGCTGGGGGTGGGTGGTCTACGCAAGTAGCTATTATGTCACATTTCAAGATAAATGTTATCTCACATAAAGTCCCTGAAAATTCATTTCAGTGAAGTTTAGGCCCATATCATGACAATGTCCTCTCACACCAAGTCCTTGAAAATACATTTGGGAGGTGCCATCGCACATATGATGACAATGTCATCTCACAGTTTGTCCTTAAAAATGCATTCGGGTGGTGTCAGGTCCTATATCATGACAATTTCCTCTCATAACAAGTCTGTCAAAATGCATTTAGGAGGTGTCAGGGCCCATATCATGATAGATGTTATCTCACATCAAGTCCCTAAAAATGCATTTGGGAGGTGATACGACCCATATTGTGATAGTGTTCTTTCACAACATGTCCCATCAAATGCATCTGGGAGGTGTCATGTCCCATTTCAAGACAAATGTTATCTCACATCACGTACCTAAAAATGCATTTGGGAGGTGCACCCATATCATGACAAATGTCATCTCACATCAAGTCCCAAAAAATACATTTGGGAGGTTCCACGACGCATTTCATGATAGTTTGCTTTCACAACATGTCCCTTCAAATGCACTTGGGAGGTGTCAAGGCCCATTTCAAGACAAATGTTATCTCACATCAAGTCCCTAAAACTGCATTTGGGAGGTGCTACAACCCATATCTCACAATGCAACATTGTGCTATCTCCACGACGCACGTCGTGGCGGCGATAGATAGTGATACAACAACATTAATGCAAGGCATCACGACCAGTGTTACACATAGGTTTTGTGACTAATCCATAACACAACGTCTCGACCCACCCTCATAGCACAACATTGCGGCAGCAACAAATCCAATGTCGCGACCAGATCAAAATGAAGTGTCTCATTCAAAAGCAGAACGGACCATCACGATTGAAATAGGGCCAACTATCACAACCGAAACCATCCCAAGTCCTTGAAAATACATTTTAGAGGTTCCATCGCACATATGATGACAATTTCATCTCACACTTTATCCTTAAAAATGCATTTGGGTCACGTCAGGTCCTATATCATGACAAAGTCCTCTCATAACAAGTCCATCAAAATACATTTAGGAGGTGCCAAGACCCATATCATGATAAATTTTGTCTCACATCAAGTCCCTAAAAATGCATTTGGGAGGTTCCACGACCCATATCGTGATAGTGTTCTTTCACAACATGTCCCTTCAAATGCATTTAGGGGGTGTCGGGGACCATTTCAAGACAAATGTTATCTCACATTGAGTCCTTGAAAATACATTTCGATGAAGTTTGGGCCCATATCATGACAATGTCCTCTCATGCCAAGTCCTTGAAAATACATTTGGGAGGTGCCATTGTACATATGATGACAATGTCCTCGCATGCCAAGTCTTTGAAAATACATTTGGGAGGTGCCATTGCACATATGATGACAATTCGTCTCACAATTTGTCCTTAAAAATGCACTTGGGTGGTGTCAAGTCCTATACCATGACAACATCCTCTCATAACAAGTCCATCAAAATGCATTTATAAGGTATCGGGGCCCATATCATGATAAATGTTATCTCACATCAAGTCCCTAAAAATACATTTGTGAAGTGTCACAACCCATATCGTGATAATGTTCATTCACAACATGTTCCTTCAAATGCATTTGGGAGGTGTCAGGGCCCATTTCAAGAGAAATGTTATCTCACATCAAATCCCTGAAAATACATTTCAGTGAAGTTTAGGCCCATATCATGACAATGTAATCTCATGCTAAGTCCTTGAAAATACATTTGGGAGGTTCCATTGCACATATGATGACAATGTCATCTCACAGTTTGTCCTTAAAAATGCATTTGGGTGGTGTCATGTCCTATATCATGGCAACATCCTCTCATAACAAGTACACCAAAATGTATTTAGCAGGTGTCAGGGCCCATATCATGAAAAATGCTATCTCACATCAAGTCCCTAAAAATACATTTGGGAGGTGTCACAACCCCTATCGTGATAGTGTTCTTTCACAGCATGTCCCTTCAAATGCATTAAGAAGGATACATGACCCATATGTTGACAATGTCATCTCACATGGAAATACATTTGAGAGGTGCCATGGAGCATATGATCACAATTTCATCTCACAGTAAGTCCTTAAAAATGCATTTGGGAGGTGTTAGGTCCTATATCCTGACAACGCCCTCTCACAACAAGTATATGAAAATGTATTTGGGAGGTCTCAGGGCCCATACCATGACAACGTCCTCTCATAACAAGTCCATTAAAATGAATTTGGGAGGTGTCAGGGCTCATATCATGACAAATGTTATCTCACAAGAGTCCCTAAAAATGCATTTGGGAGGTGCCACGACCCATATGATGATAGTATCCTTTCACAACATGTCCTTTCAAATGCATTAAGAAGGAGACATGGCCCATATATTGACAGTTTCCTCTCATAATAAGCCCCTAAAAATGCATTTGGGTGAAGTTTGGGCCCATATCATGACAATCTCCTCTCAAGCCAAGTCCTTAAAAATACATTTGGGAGGTTCCACGACACATATGATGACAATGTCATCTCACAGTAAGTCCTTAAAAATACATTTGAGAGGTGTCAAGTCTCATGTCATGAGAACATCCTCTTACAACAAGTCCATGAAAATGCATTTGGGAGGTGTTAGGGCCTATATCATGACATATGTTATCTCACAACACGTCCCTAAAAATGCATTTGGGAGGTGTTGCGACCCATATCGTTATAGTGTCCACACAACACGTCCCTTCAAATGCATTAAGGCGATGTCAGGGCCCATTGTTACAACCCCAACTTTTGGGTTTATTTAGAGAGAAATGTAATTTCTCATATTTAAGATATTTGAACAAATAATGATATAATTTATTTTGAATAAATGGATTTCGTTTACAATAGTCTTGATGATTGTTTTGTGAGATTTATTGGCTATTGGGCCCAATAATAAGGAAAAGACAAAATGAATTCCATTATAAATAAGAAATGGAGAAAAGAAAAACCTAGAAACCTCTAGAAGGAAAAAGTATGCAATCCAAAGGTGGATTTCGTGCCTCTTGGGTTCCTTGGGTACCAAGGAGTCCAAAGTTGCAAAGATAATGCAAAAAGAAAAGAAAAGATCAATTAAATATTTCTTTATTAAGAAAGAAATTAAAAACAATGATAAAATGTGGAAAATAAGTGGAAAGAGGCATAATCGAGTTATCCTTGGTGGATTTTCATATCCAAAGGATTCCTAATGTTAAATGGAATGCCAAGGAGGAAAATAGAAAGAAAGAGAAAGAGAAATCCTCAAAAAGAGATATTTTAATAAGAAATAAACAAGATAATGAGAGATAATGATTATAGATGCATCTAGAAGGTTAATAAGTATCCTTAAAAAGGAATTTCGAAATATTAGAGTTTCTTGGGGTCCAAGGATCCTCAATGGAGAAAAAGAAGGAGAAAATACCAATGATAGAAAATAAAAGGATAATATGATGCATAATGAACGAATTTTGTGGTATTATTAAAGAGGTGATATTTTCTATTAAAAGAAAATATAATTTTGTGACCAATGAATTAAAAGGCAAGTATAATGAGAATAAGGGAGAGGTTTTTCGATTTCCTAAATATCCAAATAATAAAGAATATAAAAAGATAATAAAGAGAGAGAAACTTGTTTCTTAATGAAGGAATATAATTCCTATTAGGAAAAGGCTTTGTTCCTTCGTGGGCAAGCATGCTGGGGCATGGCTACCCTCCTCTATAAAAGGGTAGACCCCTTGGATGAGCCCAAAGTAGATCCCATGCATCTCTCTCTCCTATCCATCTTCTTTTTCATGAAAACCCTAGTCATGGAGGGTGGAACAATCCTGGAGAAAACGAGGGGCCAAGGACGGGTTAGGAAGAAAGCATGCTGCTCCCACGATGCCATACAACTGCTCCGTTGTTGTCCTGACACCCTAGCCAGGCACAGCAGCAACTGCACGGCTGCAAGAGAGGCCGACGCCATGGCTACAGGTCGCGTGCTTGCCAAGCACGAACAAGCCACATAAGTCACAGATGGGCGGAACCCTAGGTGCGGCGGACGATGGTGAAGCTAGGGAGACCATCAATGGCGGTCCTCGAGCCCCCAGGAAGGTTGGGCGGACCTCCGAAGTGCTGCAGATCACAGCGCTGCTAGGATTGCAAGGTAGAAGATGACCCTTCGGTCGTTGGATGGGCTTGCCCTCCGCATGATGAGAGTGCCAACATCTTAATTAAGGGTAGAATCATAAATTCGAAATATTTTCAACTAAACCGAACAACGTTGCATGGAGCAGGACACTTGGCGTGCTCTGATTGGCCCAAAGTAAGTTAATTTTTCATAATTCATATCTAATTAACCGTAGCTCGGATGGATACACATAATATATGAATTTTGCTCAGAAAAACGAGAGGAATTCAATAAAAATATATTTGAAGGCTAATTCCTCTTTAAATTTGAAAAGTAGTGTAATTTATCAACTTTAATGAATTAAAGATTAAGAAACCCTATTTGGAGATGATTAATGTATTTAGTAGGGTTTAATGGATGATTAAAGTTGATATTAACATGTTAATTGAAAAAAGGTACATTAAACACAAAAAGGATGAACTTTGCATGTAATTGGTTTAATTTAGAAATTCATGTGCATAAATATGCTTTCATGGGCCTTGAAACCCTAATATTAGTGAAGGTGACTCTGAATAGATTTAATTGTTCAAAATCATGATTAAAGTTGAGATATGATAATTCTAAGCTATTCAAGTATAAAAGTCCCTAATTGTGGATAAATGCCCTTAATTTAGTAATTAGGGTTTTCTAATGGATAAAGGTAGAATTAATGACAAATAGAGTTCATATGTGAGTTAGACCATAATGAACTATGAATTGATAATAAATGAGCATAATGATCTTGTCACATCCAGGATTTGTCAATAAAGAGAGACCAGATTATGTATGAAATCTATGTAAAGCTTTTTACGGGCTTAAACAAGTAAATTGATTAAAAGGATACAAATGGTAGCTTTAATGTAAAAGAGGCTTAATGGACTTAATTGATGATTAATTGTGTTTTTTTTGAAATTAAGGTTATATGTTGTTAAAAGGTAGCCTTAATAACTTTCGTGAAGGATAGATGAGAAATTAGGGTTTAAAAGAGTAAAATGAAGTAAAAACCCTAATTGCAAAGTAAACCCTAAAAGAGGTAGAAATCCTAAAAAGGAATAGAAACCTTAAGTAGCAAGATGGTTTGAATAGATTTTGATAAAAAGGAATTGGATGTGATTTTAAGATTTTTGTACTTGCTTGATTAGATTTCCCTTCTTGGTTGATTCTGTCTCAAATCAGCCTGACAGGTATGTAGTTACACTTATGAATATCTCGAATTAGTTTTTCGAGGTTTTTCGAAGTTTTCCTTGATGACTTGAATTAAACTGTTGGATGAATTTAATTCAGGCAAACTGTATTGTGGATATGACTATCACTTAAGATATATGCCTACTAGCTCAGATCCTAGTCCCCTCTGTGGCTTAATAGTTTGACCTAGTATATGGCTACCTATGGGGTAATTCCATCAGGTCATTGGATGACTTAGTACATGGCTACCAATGGGGTAGGTCCATCAAGTCACCTTGAGTCAGGGATTGGGCTACCTATGGGTAGTGCCATGCGACTCTTTAGCAGACCATGAGTTAGAGATTGGGCTACCTATGGGTAGTGCCATGCGACTCAACCCTAGATATTGATCTACCTATTAGGTAGGATCATGCGTGGTTTAATGGGGATCTATGATGAGGAAGGTAGCATCCAGGTCCACTGTAGGGACATCATAGAGATAGGGGATAGGTAAGGATTGAGTAGTATTGTTTAAGTCATAATCTTGGATTTTAAATAATTGGCTGATTACATTGTTATCATAGTTGCACGATTATTTTTTCCCCCACATACCAACTTTATGCTGACCGAAGTTTCGTTTGTCGGCGTCTTAGGTACAAGTGAAAAGAACAAACAGTAATGTGGCATATGTGGACTTAAATATGAATTAAAGTTCAAAGGAGGATTAGTTAGAATAGACTCCATGTGGATAGAATTAGATATCCAAGTTTTTGAAAAAGGTATGAAAAGTTAAATTTTATTACAGCCTTTTAGTTTAATTTGGTAGAATTTGTTAATTATTATTGATTATTTATCGAACCTTTGATCCGGAAATTGGGATAACGACTCTGACCTCTTGGTCTCCCTTAATTGGGGGTTACTAGGAGGCGGGGTCGTTACACCCATATATTGACAATGTCCATAAAGTCATTTAGGAGGAGCCATGGCCCGTATCATGACAATATCATCTTACAACAAGTCCCTTGAAATGCATTTGTGAGGATCTTGGGCCCATATCATGATAGTATCATCTCACAACAAGTCCCTTGACATGCATTTGTGAGGATCTTGAACCCATATCATGATAGTGATCTCTCACAACAGGTCCTTGAAACTGCATTTGTGAGTATCCAAGCCTATATCATGAGAATTCTCTTAGGAAAGTCCCCCAAAGTGCATGTGCGAGGAGCTATGACCCATAACATGAAAAAGTCCTCTCAGACAAGTCCATTAAAATGCTTAGAGAAGGGGCTAGGGCCTATGTTATGACATTGTCTTATCACAAAAAAGTCCTTGAGATGTGTATATATGTATTGTCCTCTTAACTATTCATAAATGGACATCTGTGAGTTTGGGGACAATTGAAGCTTGGTTGATTGGGTGCTTATGGCAGCTACCTCCCATTTACAGGAATCGTTGCTGGGGGTGGGAGGTCTATGTAAGATATTTCCAAAGGAGAAATTTGCCTCATAAGACAAAGGCTCATTGACCTTAGAATGATCACCAAAGAGACATGTATGAGTATGGTGACTATTTTCATGCCCATATCCCTTTATGAATAACTTAAATGACTCTCAACAACATTTTCTCTCACACATCTCCTTTACAAGTTGTCAAATAAATGAACTGATATATCCCCAATGAAAATACATTTGGGAAGATCCATGAACCATACCAAGACAGTGTTCACTCACAACAAGTTCCTTGAAATGCAACTTTGAGGACTTGTGGCCCATATCTTGATAGTGTCCTCTCACAACAAATTCCTAAAATACATTTGTGAGGAGGCTGGGCCCATATCATGAGAATGTATGCTCATGGAAATTTTCCAAAAGGTATTAGTGAGGAGCCATGGTCCATATCATGACAATGTGTGTAGATAGAAAGTCTGTGAAAATGTTTCTGGCCAGAGATAGGGCCCATATCATGATAGTGTTCTCTCATAGTAAGTCCTTGAAAATGCTTAGATTTTAGAGATATATATAAGTATTTTCCTATTAACTATTCATAAAGAGATGTGTATGAGTTTGGGGATGATGGGAGTAAGGTCGTTCGAGTGCTTTTGACAACCACCACTCTTTTGCAGCAATTGTTGTTGGGGGTGGGTGGTCTACACAAGCCGCTATTAAGGAGCAATTTGCCTCGCAAGACAAATGCCCAAAAAGACATATATGCATTTGGGGGAAGATCTTTATGCCAATATCCCCCTATGATTGACCCTTCATATTACTTAGAAAGACTCTCAACAATAATTTCTCTCACATATCACTACTACAGAACAAGGCTTTAACGACGGTTGTTTATGCCCTTTTAGCGACGGTTCTCAAGCGACACCTATGTGGGCACCGCTAAAGGTCGAACTCTTCATCGTCAGTTTTATAACCGACGCCAAAAGGCTTCACGCCACCGAAAACGTGCCAGCAGGGCACCTATCGACGTCGGTTATGTATAGTACGCCGACGCCAAAAGGGTTCGTGCCACAAAAAGGGCGCCATCTAGGACACTTTTTGCGTCAGTTTACAACTAAAAAACCGACGCCATATTTCTAGATGCCACAACTGTGCTTCCCTGCACGGTCGTGTTTAGTACTATAGGCATCGGTTTTATACTAATAACCGACGCCATTTACCGCCACGGCCGTGCTTTCCTGCACGGTCGGGTTGTTTGTCATATTAGGCGGTAGTTTTATCCAATAACCAACGATGTAAGCCTTTGATGACAGTGTTCTATAAATAACCGATGCCTATGTTTTATTTTTTTTTCTTATCAGTTTGCAGGCCTGCTATGGCTGGTCAGCAGGATGAGAACCTGCAATTCAGTTTTCTGAACTGCAGGTTTATGACATCCATTGATATCAGCCTACAAATAGGCTACAAACCTGCAAAATCAACAAATATACTTTTCACACAAGTAGATACATTCAGACATCAATTCAATTCTGACATTCACACATGTAGAAACATTCAAATACATGTAGAAACATTCAGACATGTATAAACATTTAGAAATATTTATTTACAAAATATCATTCAACATCGCTATCAGCATCCCAATTATATCTTACAATCGCCACTTCCTGTATGGCTCTTGCCCATTCTTCTCTTACTTCATTTAATACTTCCATCGTATATGGAGCATGTACATCTTTTAAGCGTTTACCTATAGTGTGGTCAGTTTTAAATACCTGCAAAGAGAATGATGTATATATATAAGTAATAATATCAAAATAAGATTGATATATTTCATACTAACTAATGAGACTATATATAATACCTCATGTATGGTATTGATGTCCAATGTGGCATATTGGATAATCATATGCATAAATCGCATCACATAGTATGTGCATGCCCAACCGTTGTCTTGTGTAGCGCACTATAAATTGAAACATACAAAATATTAAATAATACAACTAAGCACAGTTCACATAAATAATATATACATTGGAGTCGGGAACTTACTTTTACATTCTCCCAAATTATTGGCTGGTTCTTTTTCCTTGGGACCTTTCCTCCAATATTTTTGAATGCATCTAAACCCCTACATGTTAATGTAACACAGTAAATTGCATAATTAAATAGTAATGTAATAACATATGTTAACGGATATAAAAAATGAAATATTTCTCACCAGAATAATGGCAATCTCATTACATGTCCAATTTTAGTATTCAATGTACTCCCAGCAGGATCTAGATAATAAACAATGAACGTCCCGGGGACAATAACTAGTAACTCCCAATGCCTACCGCTAGAGGTAAAAAAGTTAAAAATTAATAACTCAAAATCCACAATAAAATGTAATTTTCTTAAGTCCAAATTATAAGTAAAGTAAACTTACTTGACATTGAATGGAGCTATTATTATCATCTTGTTTTGCTGACCGAAAACTGTAAAAGCATCTATACAGTATTGTTGAACACTATCGGGGTCTTTAGCTACCATACTAATCAATGATGGAATAAAAAATCCCACATGGTCAAATACAAATTGTTTACATTGATTTTCGACTAAGTAGCTGCAAAACATGTATTACGTATGCATTAATATATAAGAAATCAGATCACCAGATCTTACACAAGGTATATGGATGTATAAACAAGATCTCACCTTATCCATGTCTCTATCATTGATGTATTTAGCCAATCATATAGAAACAACTCAATAATATCTTGTATAAATAAAGAGCTTTTGTATGATTGACCTGCATAATTTGCTTCTAAAGAAACAATTATAGGGCAATGTATATTATGTGCCCGTAGCCAACATGTCATTCCCCTACAAGCAGGACCTAACGGGAATTTTAGGTCAGTTGGAACCCAACTTGGTAATGCAGGAAGTGGAGGTGGAGGCCTAGATGCTCCGGGTGTCTTCTTTTTAACCTGTATATATAATTTCAGATCAATTGACCTCATATATACACATTAACAATCTAAAGTAATGTAAATTTATCTTACAATTTTAGTAGTGTAGACGACATCTGCTTTAGGCCACAATATCACTCCGCCTTCTACCTCAGCAAGTGTATCAATATCCAGGTGGGCATATGGCAATGTATCTTCCCTCCAATCGGGGAATACACATATCGGGCTCACACGAACGTAGCCCTGTGGCATTAGAGTCCTATGAAACGTTGCCCTAGGAAGGGACGGGTAAGCATGTGCCTCTAAAACAACATAGTCTTTCATTCTTAAGCGGCATGGCTTCAACGCCTACAAATTTATGTAAAGAATGTTATACATATATACATATCATATTGAAAACATATCATCTTGAAAAGACTAGCTACAATGTCATAAACAATACTTACAGCAGACGTGTTAGGTGGCGGTGGGTCTACAGGATTACTCTCAGTCTGTGCATCAGGAGAAGAGTGGGTCCCCATAGGCTGATTGGAAGCCTGAGATGTCTGCCACCATAACATTTCTTCCCTGACCTTCTTAGCAACTATATCCTCGACTATTTTATTCTCCTATACATGGATAAAAGAAACATTATCTTCTTATTATCGAATTCCCTTTTACAGTAACATTCTAAAAAAAGAATAGGTTACCTCTTCTTGTGAAAGTCCCGCTCTGGGTTTGTGCTGGGATGGCCCAAAGAATGCTTTGATGCCCGCACCAGCGCCTTCACCCCTAACACGTCCAGGATGCTCTGGGTTACCCAGAGCAACTGTCAATTCATCCCTTGTGCCCTAAGGGATGAATCTGCCTTGTTTCCTCTACTCGTGCAGCTCCCTCTAATCACCATCAACAGAAATTAGTAAGTTAACACCACAAATAATCAATATTCAAACGATTGTTCTAAGAGTTGTATTTTACCATTTTCGCAGCCGCCTCAGCAGATACGGGCTTCTTTATTTCACCCTTCTTGTTTTGCCTCCCAGCTATCCAGACATCATGGTGAGGCATGGGTGTGGCAGACTCCTGAGTCACAATAGACTCCTGAGTAGCAGCAGACTCCGCCTGTAGTCTTTGGCGAACGCTTGCATAGCCCTTTGGACCCGTAGTGTGGTCATGCACATTCAGTGCACGCCTTGCTTTTTGCGCCTCACTGAGGGCCTAGTTAGTATGCACATTAATGATTTGGTTAGTAGCACTAAATGTTAATACAATGTATATTAATTAAATTGGGAGTGACGCCTAATACCTTGAATTCTTCAGATTTTCTTGAAGCAACAAATGTGTCCCAATCTTCTTTGTCCAAGAAGTTCCAATGTTCAAGGGCTGACTTCTTCTTCTTATCACCATCTTTTATGTATTCTCTGTTGAGATTTGTCCTATAGTTCCTTAGCATCTTTCCAGCGTGTTGCATCACACTTTTACGATGCAGCTTCTCATCCAGTGCAAACAGATTCTGTAAAATAGAATTGTTATTAACTAGTATCCAAAAATAGAATTGCAAATAATAGAATTTGTAATCTACAAAATAGAATTGCAAATAATAATAACTCACGCATAAATCCTTCCATATCATGTATTTCTTCTCTTGAGGAACTTTATGCCAATTATCATACTTAACACCACAATGGCTTCGAGTGACAACCCCAAGATAGTTTACAAAATTATTGCGGTTCACTCCAATTGGATTTCCTCCATTATCAAACTCCACAACCAATCTGGATCCACTGCCACTTAGAGCTATCAACTTCTTCAACAGAGTGATGCCCCTTTTCTTATTAAGTGTTTGGTGATGCGCATCAAGTTCCTCCAGTGCTTCAGTGGGTACATCAACCTAAAATTTGACAAAAATAAACACACTGAATTAGCCCAATATAGAAATATAGGATATATGACATAACTAGAAGATAATGAATTTTATAGAAATACAGGATATGTTTTTAAAACTTACATTGGTATCCTCTCCATGCTCATCATGGACAACATGCTCATCATGGACTTCATGCTCATCATGGACATCATGCTTATCATGGTCAACCATCTGAAAATGTCATTAAAAAGGCAAACATTTAGCATTTGTATTAACTACAAGATAATGAGACATCAAATCTGAAAATGATATTGATATTAAAAAAGCAAACATTTAGCTTCAATAAAAAAATATAAACATGCATGCCTCTAAAATTGTGATCTTTTATCAATTAAAAATCCTTCATTGTGATCTCCGCGGACATATAAGTCATCATTAGCTTCAATATTTTGTGGAGTTGGCAACCCAACTGAGAATGGACTGGAGTCATCATACTTATCATAGTACTCTTCTTCGTCTATAGGATCTTCAATGAACTGTCTTTTACCATGAAGAACAACCGACCATTTATCATTTGCAGGATCATCGATATAGAATACTTGTTTTGCCTGTGATGCCAATATGAATGGTTCATCTTTCTCGCCAATCTTTTCAAAGTTCACTAAAGTGAAACCCAATTCATCCACTATAAATCCTTTGGTGTTATCAACCCAATTACATTTAAAGAGTGGAATTCTGAAATCTATGTAGTCAAACTCCCATATGTCTTCAATGACACCGTAATATGACATTTTAGCTTCACGTGGACTCTTATCCTTTGCACTTGCAAAATACATAGTCGACGCTTGAAGAATGACCCCACTGTTTTGGATGACACTCTTATCATCTTGGCACTTTGTGTAATATGTGAACCCATTAATGTCAAACCCTTCATAAGACATAACATTCGGTTTTGGTTTAAAGGTGAGGCATTTGATAGTTTCTGTAATATCATTTGGTGTTTGAGATTGTTGATGTAAGACTTTATCTTCAAACCACTTAGTAAAAGTCATGTTATGCTCTCTAGCAAGCCACATTGAACTTTCTCGAGGATGTTGTCTCTTGATGAAATTGGTATGTTCCTCGATATAAACACTCACTTCATCCATGTTGTGTAAAATATACAAGTGAGCTTGTTCCAACTGCTCACGGCTGATTACTTTCACCCGTGATCCTAAAATTCCTTTGCCCTCCTCAATATTCTTGTCATTAATAGGAGTGTTATTATCACTCAGAAAGTCATTGCAAAAATCCATAACCTCTCTCGCCACATAACCTTCAATAATACTCCCTTCAGGCCGATAACGGTTTCAAACATCACCTTTAAAAATGCTCATGTATCGTTCAAAGGGATACATCCAATGCAAGAAATCTGGTCCCAACATTTTCACTTCCCTAGTCAAGTGGACAACAAGATGTACCATGATATCAAAGAATAAAGGAGGGAAATACATATCAAGCTGACATAGGGTAACAACCACTTCTCTTTGCAAATTATCGATAGTATCAGGGTCAATAACTTTGCTGCATAGATTGTTGAAAAAGAAACAAAGTCTGGTGATTGCAAACCTTACATGCTTCGGCAATATAGATCGAATTGCCACGGGCAATATTTGTTGCATTAGAGTGTGACAATCATGAGATTTAAGACCTATCAACTTCATATCTTTCATTGATACCAATCTACGGATGTTGGATGAGTAACCCTGTGGCACCTTAACATTTACCAAGCATTCACAAAAAGCTTTCTTCTCCTTTCTAGACAACGTGTAACAAGCGGGAGGTAAGTATGTTCTTTTATTACCCATTTCATGTAATTCTGTTAATTCTGACCTTATTCCCATTTCACGTAGGTCCAGTCTGGATTTTATCCCATCTTTAATCTTACTTGGTATATTTAACAGAGTACCAATGATGCTATCACAGACATTTTTCTCAACGTGCATTACATCGATACAATGTCTGACTGTCAAAGAACTCCAATAAGGAAGATCCCAAAATATTGACTTCTTTTTGAATGAAGAATTGTCACTCCGTGTGGCCATACTACATTGTGATTTCTTACCAAATTCATTGACAATGTCTTTTACTCTTTCATAAACAACGTCCCCTGGTATAGGTTTAGGTGCACTCTGTTCATCATTCCATCCATTGAATGCTTTGCGCTTCCTACGATATGGATGGAATTTTGAAAGAAACCTTTAATGACCAAGATATACAGTCTTGCCGCCATGTTTTAGTCTTATTGAATCAATTTTTTCTTCACATATAGGACACACTTTAGCTCCTTTGACACTATATCCAGACAAATTCCCGTATGCTGGAAATTTATTAATAGTGCAAAACAACATAGCGTGCAAATGAAAAGTCTCTCTTACTGAAGCATCATAGGTCATCACACCTTCAGCCCAAAGTTTCTTTAAGTCATCAATCAGAGGTTCAAGATAAACATCGATATCATTTTCGGGTTGTTTAGGGCCCGATATCAACAACGACAACATAACATACTTATTTTTCATACACAGCCAGGGAGGAAGATTGTATATAACAAGCATGACTGGCCAAGTACTATGTTGGCTGCTCAATGTCCCGTATGGATTCATCCCATCTGTACAAAGCCCAAATCTTAGATTCCTATCTTCTTCACCAAATTTGGGGTACAATAGATCAATCTTCTTCCACTGTGGGGAATCAGACGCATGTCGTAGGATCCCATCATTATTTTTCTTAACATCTGCATGCCACCTCAAATTCTTTGCATCTTTCAGATTTGCAAACAAGCGTTGAAACCATGATATTATAGGTAGATACCACATCACCTTGGTAGGAGAACCAATTTTGGACTCCCCCGAAGTCGTCAATTTATACCGTGACGCACCACATTTTGGACAATCTTTCAAATCCACACAGTCCTTTTGAAATAATACACAATCATTCGGACATGCATGTATCTTCTTGGCCTCCATTCCCATTGGGCACAACAATTTCTTTACCTGGTATGTTGAGATTGGCAACTCGTTTCCTTCAGGAAGAATTTCTTTCAACAAAGTCAACAATGAAGTGAAGCTTTTGTTGCTCCATCTATTGTTAGCTTTCAACTTATACAATCTCAACAGAGCGCTAAGCTTCATAAACTTCGCACAGCCTGTGTATAACGGTATCTCAGCATCATGCACAATGTTTCTAAAGATAGGATGTGGATCAGTGTTCTCTACCCTACAACTATCCAACATCACATCAACGATGTCTATTGGGACTGGTTTGTTCACATCTACGTCATCGGAGGCAATTTCTTCTTCCACCCAAGCACTGCTATCGAAATCCACTGGTTTCGAGTTTGAAATCTCTCCATGCCAGTGCCATTCTGTATAGCCTTGTACAATCCCATTGCACATGACATGACTTTTGATTTCGTCACCAGTGCTGACTTTCAAGTTGTTACCGCAATGCCTACATGGACAGTAGAACCTATCTCCAGGTTCTTTCCTATGTTCCTCGACAACTAATAAATTGATCAAGACCATATATAAACTCTGGGGTGCAGCGATTGCGAGTGGACATCCATGATCTATCCATTCTATGATCAAAGAGAAAACAAGTATATATTAGGACAAGATTAGGGTCTACGGTTAACAAACACATGTGTACCACCTATCCCATCCTTGAACACCTAATCTCACTAGTAAGTGTATAATGTGTATTGGGTTTTCAAGAAAATTTCGGCAGCATTTCCCCGCTGTTCTCTAAGTACATATGTACTTAGAGAACAAATGGGGAAATGCTGTCAAAATTTTCTCAAAAACCCAATACACATTATACACTTACATCCTAAGTGAGATTAGGTGTTCAAGAATAGTCCCAAACCGGGGACTATCCAAGATTTACTCCTAATGAGTAGATCTTGGACGGGTTTCTAGGCCAACAAACACATGTGATGTCATTCTTATATATAATAAATGTGTAGCACCTATCCCATCCTTGAACACCTAATCTCACTAGTAAGTGTATAATGTGTATTGGGCTTTTGAGAAAATTTCAGCAGCATTTCCCTATTGTTCTCTAAGTACATATGTACTTAGAGAACAAACGGGGAAATGTTGCCGAAATTTTCACAAAAACCCAATACACATTATACACTTACATCCTAATTGAGATTAGGTGTTCAAGAACAGTCCCAAACTAGGGACTATCCAAGATTTACTCGTAATGAGTAAATCTTGGACGAGTTTCTAGGCCAACAAACACAATAATAGATATGTACGTGTTAGGGTTTCATCACAATTAATGTTAGGGTTTCATCACAATTGATGTTAGGGTTTCATCAATGTTAGGTTTAATCAAATCAAATTAGGATGCTAGAATTGACAAGTTTAAATCTTATTTCAACATGCATCAAAATTTACTAAATTAGGTCAAACATTACGATTAGAAGCACAAATATATGCAAGCAAAAGATTTGTTCATATCCTAGGATTTACATAAAGCATTACATAAAAATTTGTTCATATCCTTACCAACAGCAAGCATGGCTGTGCTGTCTAGCACGTCCGTGGTAGGCTAACACAGCCATGGTCGTGCTTGCTGTTGGTAAGAAGCTAGGGAGAAGGAAGTAAAGAGGCTAGGGCTACCTGGAGCTAGCGTGGAGAAGTGCAGCGGTGAGCAACGGCAGCAGTGGCGGCGAGCAGGCGAAGAAGCAGAGGGGCGGGTGACGAACAGTAGTGGCACCGGGAGAAGAGCAGAGCAGCGGAACACCAGCAGTAGTGGCGGCAGCGAGAAGAGGTGCACCAACAGCAGCAGCGGGCGGCGGGCAGCGGCAAGCAGAAGAGCACCAGCAGCAGCGGCGGTGAGCAGCAGCGGGGGTCGTCGGGTGATTTTGGGAGAGCGGTGACGAGCAGCAGCACAGGAGAAATATCGCAAAGAAATAGGAAGAAAGGGGGAAGAGCCGGGTGATTGGGTCTATTAAGTTGGTCAACGGCGTCGGTTATCTACAAAATCGATGCCTATTATGCTTTAGCATCGGTTGATAGTAAAAAACCGACGTCCAACTAGACAATCTTTACCCTAAATTATTTGGTGGGAACCATTGTCAGCGTCGGTTATCAAAGGATAACCGACACTGAAAGTGGGACTTTTCGCACAAATTTTCATCTTAAATAGGCGTCGATGAATAGTTAAAAAACCTACGCTGTAGGTGACGCAAATTTTTTCGCTCAAAACTTGGATTTCGTGAGCGATTTTAGGCGTCAGTCTGTTATACCCAGCCGACGCTGAATACAAAGCGGTACCCGTGTCTGGCTGGTCTTTGAATATAGACGTCGGTTTGCCTAAATAATTGACGTCTAATATTATAGGCGTCGGTGTTCCTAAATAACCGACGCCCAAAAAAGTGATACTGAATGCTGTTTCTATAGTAGTGTATCTTTCTTTATGAATTGTCAATAAATTATTGATATATCCTCATGAAGCTTGTTGATGCTTATTATTGATTGATAGATATTGGATAATTGAGATGTCTATCACCTAAAGTTTAGGCGACAAGTACACATGTCACCTAAAAGTTTGATGACATGCATGTGTGTCACCTAAATATATACCCCCTTATAGATCACACGTGACTTATATACTTGTCACCTATATGGAAAACACACATTAGAGCATAGGTGATTCAAATGTATGTCACCTATTTGGTGTAACCCTTTCATGTATGATAAATTGTATGTCATCTATATTACGTAGGATTATACATATTATAGATGATTTACATGTATGTCACCTAAAGTATGTAACCTTTTCAAAATGCTAAAATGTATGTCATCTATTTCACACAGGTCTATACAGATTATAAGTGATGCACAAACATGTCACCTAAAATGTGTAACCTTTTACATGACTGTCACCTATACTATGTTTTTGGGTAGTGTATGAGAGGAGAAAAGCCCGTGATAACCTCATTTGAATCTTCTAAGAATTAAGTAAACCTATTTATTGTAGGACTTCCACCAAATTTCACACCCTCACATCAGAACATGTGCCGAACAACTATTTGTATTGTGTGACACGAGCACCAAGAATGTGAAATTTGTAATGCGTGTGCTTCTCATTCACCATTATTGTAAATCACCATTGACCAATAAAGCAATGCATACAACATTATTGTGTGCATGCAGTTGTTGTATTAAAGCAATCACTCCATTAACCAATAAAGTAATGCATGCAACCGCTGCATTACAACAACTACTATTTGCATTCATTATTCCTCTTACACACAAATAATAGATTTGAAAATTTAATTTTTTTTGAACTCCCTCTTTTTTTTGGCAGGATATACTATCTGATCCGACTATGTACACCTTTATACTCATTTTATGGCTAAGTCCAGAATCAATACTTGAATATACTCAATGTAGTGCCAAAAGACATTAATAAATATACTAAATATAAACTAGCACAATGCGAACAGTATGAGATTGATTAGATTAGTGAAATTAAATACAAAGTTAGTTATTTGTTATGCTTATGTAATTTTTTTATTCATTGTACACATGTGAAAATCATCATTTCATTATACCTAAGAATAAAAAATTAACAAAATCATAACGTCATACTAAAAAAATATTTCATTGGGTCATGCTAAAATATTTTATATAATTTAAATATATACTAGAGCAAAACAATAATGCCATACATAATTATGTCAAACACAAAAATAAATAAAACAATAAAAATAATACTTAATTATGTCTAAGATAGTACTAAAATTCATCAACGAATAGACCTAAAATAGACTAGCACAATACGTCCTATTCCAAAAAAATTAATAAAATATTTTTTGTCGATTCTATAACTGTATAAAATGTCTGATTTGAATAAAATTATATTTCTTCATATTTTGATGATAAATTTAAAATAAGTAATTAAAATATTTGAAATAGTACTAAGAATATAACTATACACTACCAAAAACTCTATAGCCCAGAGAGACACGAATAACTAGGTCATAAGTCTGTTGGTACGAATGCATGGCTGCATGGTCGCATGCATGTCACTGATGTAACAAATCAATATTTTCGCCTAGCCACCCACCATCAACTACCAACCAACCAATGCATTTAACTCTCGCCCACAAACAAAAACTCATTTTAAATAAAAAAATGTTTTCCCTCCAATTTTCTTTTCGACTACCGATGATCATATTTGTACACGTTTGACGTCTGAGTCAGAAATCGTACTTAAATATGTTCAAAGTAGTACCAAAATCTATTAACAGCCAGGCCTGATATAAACCAAAACAATACTTACAACTAGAGAAATTCTATGATTACAAAACTATATTATAAGACATAATGACCATTCATCATTGCACTACTGAAAGGCATCCTCAACGAGACCAAATATAAATTAAGACAATGCTTACAATTAGAAATTTTTTGTGATTAGAGAATATATTACAAGGCAAAATATCCATTTATTATTTTCTAAAAAAAATTATAATATGTATGTGTAACTCTATGTTATTGCATGTGACTCATAAATGCTCACATTTTTCATTTGAAATAAAATCAAAACTCATTTACAAATGTCATAGTACCATAATTCGTTCAGTAAATGTCAAATTACAATACCAAGTCTATGTGATTGATCAACAATTGAAAATAAATAAAAATGACAACATCAATGAGTGATCCAGATGATCGACGTCATGTAAACATGTTGAAGGTTGACGATGGAGGATGGGGTGTGGCCATGACAACATTGTGTTGTTGATACCATGGTGACAGTCAATGGTGGAGGAGGCACAACGGGAGAGGGGACCGATCAGAGCAGCAACCTTGTTGTGGCGGCGGGTTGCCGTGATGGTGGGTTGAGTAAGATAAGGATGGGATAGGGGCGGGCTGGAGGTGACCTTGTCTTGGTCACGACGACAGGCTGGGCACAGTGGCAGGCTAGATGATGGTGTTTGGATAGGAGGACGACCAGTGGGACAATGGTGGACTGGACATGATGGAGGAGAGGAAGAGGTAGCCAGTCGGTGGTGCGGCGACGTACAAGACGATGGCACGTTTGAGTGGGATGAAGACGGTCTGGACATGACACGGAGGAGAGGAGTAGGCAGCCAACGGGTGATGCTTGGTTGGGCGGGAGCGAGAGGGAGCCTCATGAAAAGGGAGAGAGTGGGGGTATGTGGAATTTTATAGCCTCAACTTCAGCTTGTATGTTCAACTTCTAGTACGGTTCAATTACAAAATCGGTATAGTGTGGACAGAACATCAGGAACACACAAAATTCAAAAGCCGCATGTGTGCGGGATGCCAGTTGCGGGTTTCTGAGGCTAGGGTGTAGATGTTGGAGTAAGTAGTGTGCTCTATATGAATACTCTTTATTGTACTCGATAAACCTTGTAAGTTGCAAGCAACTATGAGTAGGTCTTGGTGTAGAATCATTTGATTTTATCTTGGATAGAACGTTTTAAGCATACTCAAAGACTACAACAATATAAAAGATCAATGACTCATAATCCTAGACTTCAAAGTTATCTCTAAATAACCTGTTCTACTTCATGTGGCAGCCAAGTCTCTTGGTGTCACACATAGAACAATAGAAAAGATCAATGACTCCTAGACTTCGAAGTTATCTCTAAATAACCTATTCTACTTCATGTGGCAGCCAAGTCTCTTTGTGTCACACATGTCATATACGTGAGTAACTAATTTATAACTTACAAATATAAGCACTCCTTGTCATACTAAACATGTGGCAATTCAAACCCATAATCCAAGTGTTTGAGTACAATAGGAGATTGTTAATTTAATTGATCACTTTTAGGAGAATTGAAACATCAAAATTTCCCCCCTTTCATTGATGTAGATGACTATTAGAATACATTATTGAAATAAAACATCATTCTTCTTCTAGTAAAATGTGCTAATACATTTTTTGGATAAACGAGATATTATAATTAGAATGATACTTAGACATAAAAGTATTCCATTATAACATAAAGTTCTCTTTCTCACTCTCAAGACCACCGTGATCAAGATATTGAATGTTGACTACTAGCAATTAATTTCTACAACTAGTACCAACATCCACCTCAATTTATACATACTATTGACCTCTGCCATATGGATTCTTCTCCTGAAGTTGATCAAGACTTGAAATGGTTCTCAAATGAGTGTTATTCCACACTCAACCATGATTGTCCTACATAAAAAGTAATTAAGAAATATACAACAAAGTAACCTAACATTATAAGCAAGATATATAAAATTAGTTACAAAAATGGGATTTCTAGGTTAAATAAATCATAGTAATTCTAATGATAAGTGAATATATATACTGATAAACTAGTAAAGTGGGATTCTTAACAACAATAACACGTCTAACTAAATACAATATAGGCTCAACTCCTGATTATTTTTATCGTTCTATCATTAATGTCATAAACCCACATGAGATCTACACTCATATAAAAGCATGTCACTAGGATTTAGGAGTAATTGTACAAGCGGGTAAAATGTAAGAACATTAAGTCTATTAAACTATCTATTTGGTATGTTACATGACTTGCAACATCTAGCCTCAACAACTAACAATGGACTGGTGAACTCTAGACCTCCATTATGGCACCCATCCAACTGAGCCAAGAACTAATCCTACATCCCTGGAGGGGAGGGCCACACAACATAAAAGTAAACCACTCTCAACTGAAAACCAAAAAAATATGGAAGTTATAATAAACAATGTCAAAATAGACACTAGAACCAACTTTAATATATTAAATTCTTATAATATATGGTGTAGAATAAATCATATCACCATTCATACTTAGGCAACTACATATGGTAACAACACCAAGTTAATATAACAACCAGTTACAACTATAACACATAAGCATAAATTGGAGAACTCCACTCCCTACTCCAAGATTTGAGTGTGTTGGGACATCTAACTAAATAATCTACTTTGAAACAACTCAACTTTCACCAGGATACTCAATTGCTCTTGGAAAGTTTCAAGACGTTGATGAGGTGATGACTCAGTAAGATAGGTACTGTCGGTTATTTGTAGTTGTATATTGAAACTTTAGCATATAATAAATTAGGAAAGAGCAGTATAGGAATGATGAAATGTTAAATTGACTATTTTTTATTAGTTCTTAGCTTGCTTGAAAGATTAATGATTTAGGAAAGTTATCCCATCCATCATAAGAGATAGAAACTCTCAATAAGACATGAAATATAACAAGGATATTTTCCTTATCCACATCATTCATATTTTGTATGTATTTCTACTCATCATTTATCTATCAAACTCATTACACATCTTACATCTTACACCTTACACCTAGGGCAAGGGTTGTGACAAAATACCATCTACCGTTCTCCACACTTTCAAAAAAATACCTAAATAGGAAAGGGTTATAGGTAAAGCTCAATACTTTTTACTGGATTGTAAGGGGAAATGGATAGAGACACTACATACATCCTATCTAGAAGCTTTGACAAAGACACATCTTCTTCTGCACCAAGGGTAACATAAGTTGATATGTCTAAGTCACATCCTACAATGATCCCATAATTTTTGTTTCTTTCCCAAGAGGCCGGGAGGTAATTTAATGTATTAAAGTACTCAAAAAAGATCAGTTTACAAATATGCATAAAGATTCATAAATGTGAAACAATTTTAATTAATGTATTAAACTAAAAGTAGTATGATATTTACAACAATTACAAATTGTGAATTCAATAGAAACTGAATTACATCAAAAGTCTTTTTCCAAGACAAGAGTCTTACAATCTTCCACCTACAAATTCACTCACTCCACAACTATACTTTAAATACATCTTCTTTAGAACAAATAAAAGACAAGTTGATCAACACAAGAGTTTTGAGTACATAAAAAAGTAATATATGTGAGACCCCTAACCTTGCTTAAATGATTGAAAATGCTTAATTACCATAATTTAATGCTTATAACCTTAATATAACCTTTTGATATGCTTATGAATCATAAAACAATATTAAGTTTCAGATTTTGTCCAATTTGGACATTGTTTGAGCAAGTTATGAAATTTTATGCACATTTTGGACTTTTCTACAATTTACCCAATTGGGAGGTTTTCTTTGTATATTGTCACAAGAATTATGATCCTTATAGGTTTCCTTGTCATTCTTGACTTTTTTTTAATCTATGGGGCTTCTAGTTGTTCTTGGTTTCTCGGTGTTCCTCTTCAAGGACATTTTAGGGGTTTCCCGCTTTATGGATAAGGATAAGAGTAATGGTAAAGATAAGGATAAGGATAAGGGTAAAAATAAGGATATGGATAAATATAAGGATAAGGATATGGATAAAGAAGAGAAAGTGTATGTGGAAAGTGAGTGAGGTGTTGCATAGACATAAAAGCTCTAGGCTATGGACACATGGAAAACTCATGGACACCTCATGCTTGGCCCCTTCCTTATCCATGAAGCTATATATACCACTTCCTATCTTCAAAATCATAATCATTGATCACTCCCTCTTTCCCCTAGATTATAGAACCAACCTTTCTCTGTTTGTCTATGGAAAAAAGTGGTCTAAGGTGTAAGACAACCTCTTTTTGGAGAAGAAAGACTCCTAGAGCTCCATCTAGCCCTACCCGGGGTTTCTAAGGTCATCTTCTAGGGTTTTCAACCAAGGCAAGTTGTTTTCTTCCTTCCTTCTCCATTTTTCTTACTCTTCACCTTCCTTAGACCTTCCTCTAGGTCTAAACTCTGTGGTTCCTTGGTAATAGTTGCTTTAGAGCTCAAGATCCTACCTTTGTTTCTTCTTCTTCTAGGATTTTGATTCCTTGTAAAGAAGAATGCATGCTTCGCCGAGTTTAGAGCTTCCTCTTGGGTTTTCTACCTTTTTGGCTCAAGTTGCTTGCTTCTATAAGTCTTTTCTTCTTAGTAGAGGTGAGTTTTATAACCCTCTTTACTTATATTGGTTACTATAAGCTTGTTAGGTCATGTTCTTGCTTAAAAATGGTGATTTAAGCATTTAGAAGCTAAGCTTGTTTGGGGTTTCAATTTTTATGGTGTTTCCTATTTTGTTTCCAGTTCTAGATGAACCTGTATCATGTGCACTTTCTTCCTAAGAAATTATATAACTTAGTTTAGGTTGGTATCACCACCTATGGTGCTAAGCACCTATCAACCGATGGTCCATATTAGGGTTTCCAGGTTGTTTCTTCTCTAAACACATGACCCGATGGTGTGGCTTTCATAACAACCGAAGGTGATAACCAATGGTGATGAACAATGATGTGATCTGATAGTCACACCTTAGTTTAGTGTTAGGCTCTCTTATAACCTCAATGAGCAATGGTTTGATTCTATAATGATGTTATCAATCAATGATGACACTAGCTTAATATTTGATGGTGTTAAATGAATATAGTGTTGATCTAACAATCGATGGTGACTTAGTGATCTCAACTAATGGTGGATAAGACCATCACCACATATGGTTATTTACTGATGTAATTATAGATTCGACTAAACCTTAAACCAATGGTTCTTTGGTTTAATTGATCTAATGGTTAGACCTATACTTCAATTAATAACTTTGAACGATGAACTCAATCCAATGAATGAGATTGGATGCTTCAACATCCAATGGATTAGAATAAATCCCACAATATTATATGTGGGTCCTAGTGATGAGAATTTGATGATTCAATATCATTAATTTGTTGTCTTACCTTTTCTCTCGAATAGTTATATTTGATAAATGACCATAATAAGTGGGTGCGTAATTTCAATGTGATATAGTTGTTATACCTAACCTTAATGTAATTAATTGATGGTGATTGGTTATAATCATCCCTCTTGCATGATTAATGTGATAATGAATTACATTCTTCTTGTGTTTTAACCACAATGTAGTGCTCTTTAAATATCATAGTGCCTTGCCATAATAAAACCTATGGACACATAATTGCTGAAGATCTTTTGAGCCTTATTTAAGGCATGAAATGATGAGGATGGCCTTTCTATGAATAATGTGATGATCTTAAATGAACTTTGGGCATGTTGAGCCCTGATTGAGGTGAAACGCTTTTCATGTTCCAATAAGGGTTGAAACACTAAAAATTGTGATAAGAAATAGATATCTTCAAATAATATGATGATAATGTGGTTCATTACAATGCAATGGATGATATCATTTGGTAATGTATTAAGATATATACTTCAAACATTTTATATCTTCTAAAGTTGCAATGCTTATACACTTGATAGAAATGAATCAGTGTTTGTATGTCCATTTGTATGATGAAGCCTTAATTCACCCAATTGGCAATAATTAATCAAGTAAAATTCTAATCATGTAGTGCCATGTTCCATAGATCCATGAGTGTTAGAACGTGCCAGATGGTGAAATAGGTATTCCTAAGGGAAACTCGAAGCACATACTATTGAGTATGTGAGTGCTTGTCATTCTAAATCTGAGTGTTTAGGGAGGATGACTGTGGTCATACCTAACCCTTTGTTTGAGAATGGTTGCGATCGTGTATCGATGATTATATATGTGATGAGATAGGAGGACAACTGTGGTTGTACCTAGGATAGTAGGGTATGTGTACCCACCTCCTTTCACTAGTCTCGTGACCTGTACTGTTATGACCGTATCCGAGCTTAATTGGTAAACTAGGGTTTATCTGGATGATTATATGCTTAATTGGATTGATCATTTCGTAAATATAATTAATGATGATAATTCAATTATGATGTTTTAAACCTAATAATAATGTTAAGTGTTCTATTTTTTGAGAAGTTAGGGTGAAATATAAACCCTAGTTGGCTGAAATTAGGGTTTTGATGGTACATGAGTATGGAATTTGATCAAGATCGTAGTACGGTAAATAATTTATCATATTTTCTATGTAATTTGGATTAAATTAAAATTTGGATATAATATGTATAACTCAATCGTGCATTTCAGTAAAAAATTTCATAATTTTTGGATGTTTTTTTGAAAGTCATTCTTGGTCGAGATATACTTCAACTGACCATGCTGACAGAATCTTGTTCAATAGTATATTGTTTGATTTTTAGTTATTTATTGGTAATTCCAAATGATCTGAAATTTTATCTAGAGATCTTAAACTCAATTATAAAAAACTTGTAAAATTTTCATAATTTTTTGGATGCGTTTAGACCTTATCAGTAGACGAATTATAGTAACTGTCATTTCTGTAGAATTCTGGATAGCTATCCACTATTAGATTTTTATTTATTTAATGGAAGCTTGTAATGATCTAAAATTTGAATTAAATCTTTTTAACTCAATTATAAACAACATGATAAGTTCTCATAATTTTTGGAGTAGGTTTTATCTCTTAAATATACGAATTAGAGAAACCTTTTTATGATAGAAAAAAGCTACTAAAATAAGAAAACGTTTAGTGAGGGGTCAAAGTGTAATTGACCCAAGCAGCTCAATTGCTCCATATGATCAACCTAACACAATAGCAGCTCTCATAATTCATAACTCATTCCAGAGAAATGAAATCCTAGAGAGAGAGGGAGAGTTAGGGTTTGAGAGGAGAAATTGATGGAGATGTTGACCTAGGGTTTTGCGGTCCGAGGAATGATGAAATCATGTAAGTTTAACTTCTTTGGATATAGTTTCATGGTGAATCTTCTCTCACATGTCAAAATTCCGTACCTCCTCTGATTTGATCCAAAATGGTATCAAAACTTCCCCTTTTCTCACTCTTTCTTCATAATCCCTCATTTTTAGGGTTTCCGAGTTGAAAGGAAGAAGAATTTGGTGAATTGTTAGGGATTTGATATGAGATCGAGATTTTTAGGGATGAGATACATTTTAAAGATGTTTTCACACCTTAGGGTGAGTGGGAACTTCCTTTAAATAGTATATTGTACAAAAATTAGTTAATTCATCCATAATCTTTAATTGCTAGTATGCGACTACAAACCCTGAATTGTCTATTTGTTCTAAGTTGTTGCAAAATGATATAAAATGGATTCTTCCTCTGTTTGGATGAAGTTCAGATGATAAAACAATATTATAAATGTATAAAATACATCCTAATGTGATTTTTCTAAATATTCGTAGAGGTTATAAGAGTAAACTGAGTCTATGGCTGAAATTTGATGTAGAAGTAAAAAGAGAAAATTGCTTATCTAGATCCCCTTGGTTATGAATGGTTGTTTATATGAATTCATAGTACATATATGTCAGATACTATCTTGGATTTCATTTAAGGTGAATATTGTTTGTTTGATATCACAGTAAAGAGGATGAAACCGTAGATGCGAGGAAAGTTGGATATTTGTGAATAGATATCGTGAAATCCATTTGAACAGATTTTCTTGACATGATAGACTTTATTTATTCAATTTTATTATTGATGCATGTTATCTCAGTGAATGGCATGGAAACCCAAATTCAGCTCAGTTCCAAAGTTTCATACATATATTGATTTTATATGATTTGTTGATAGTAGTCTTTATTCAGTGAATGTTTATGTCGCATGAAATCCTTATGAGAGCCATGTGATAAGTGAATGAGGTAAATTAAACCCTAGGATAGGGTGTTCAATGAATTAAGAATTTTGATTACCATGTTCTCAGTATGAGATGCACAACCCAGGATTTGGGTCGATGTGCACATTTTCCAAGAAAGTGCAAATAATTTATGGGTGCAAATGATGATTACTCGTATTCCAAGTAATTAGATCTTATCAGTATATTAAGATGTTCAATTGCATGATTCTAGTGTATAAAGTATCAAATGGACATGCATTATGTTTATTTTAGTATTTCTGTTTGCATGCATGTATAAAATGTTGATTTCTCAGTATATTACAGTGTTTTAAGTATATTGCTCTACTAAGTTTAGAATGATATACATGTTGTGTTATAAACTTCAATTAAATAGATGTGGCACCATAGAGATATCAGAGTCAAGTATAAGTAAGAGAAAGGTACAATGTAGAAAGAGCTTTCCAAGAATAATAAAATAATAGACATAGGTTCCCTGAACACTGTAGATTCCCTACAGATGTCTGCACTGTAGGGAGGAAACGATCCACCTTGGCAATGATGAGTATTCGGGGATCAGATCACACCCACAAAGTGTGTGGGGAGACGAAGCCCTTGAGGAAGTCTCCTAAGAGAAGATAGATTACCCAACATGAACCGGAGATCCCAGTGGTAACCCAGAGGTACCCACAGAGCGTACCAAAATGAGGCCCATAGAGTGTTTTAGACCCTCCGCCTGTGTACTCATCCTAGAAGGAGAGGTCCAGTTAAAGGCCCGTTATTTAGCCACCTTAGTTAGACGTGACAGTTCGAGTCAAGCAAACTCAGATTCAGTTCTAGGCTTAGCTTCCCTGGTTTTAAGCTAAGTCTTGTACGGTGAGATCGTAGTTCACTATTAGTCTTCATATGTAGAGTACACTGCATATGATTAGGGAATAATAAAATGAATGAGAGGTCAAACAAGTGTGTACAGTTATTCAATTATTCTTTGTATGTTATGAATTATTAGTTCTCTTTATGATCAATCAAGCTTTTCATATATTGATTCACTCTTATAGATATCTAGAGTATCCTGCCATATTTATGATTGTCAATTATTAGACTCTTTAAAGCTTACTACTGTTATAATTGATATCAGTTGCTCAAAAGAATATATGTAATTATATCATTGCTTTAGACTATTTCTTTGAAGTACTCATTCACTGAGCGAGTAGGCTCACCCCTCTACTCAAAATTTTTAGGGAAATCACATGGACTTAAAGAAGATATCATTACATCAGAGTAGATCTGCCACAAGAGTTAAGTCTAAGTATAGTTAAGTTCAGACGGTCCCTGTCACTCTAGGTCCTAGTATAGATGTGAGAGTGATGTAAGTAATGTTTTGTATCTTTGTTTCCTTAAGAAGAGAGAATGTATCTGATTATCATGTTGTATGTACTTGAGAATGAATGTATGGATGTGTATCATTTATGTTGAGATCATATTAAAGAAATCAATGTTTAGATTCCCTTATAAAGTTAGTTTATGTGGTTCAATGCGAGAAAATAAAGAGTTTGAAAAAGAAAACGTTAATGGTGATCTTTGTATTACGTTAAATCCTCAATTTATGCCCTAATCTCATGATTAATGGAAATTGTGAGATGGGGGTGTAAGAACTTTGGTATCATAGCTTAGGCTGAGTTGTCAGGGACCATTAAGTTAGTAAGTTAGAGTCGTAAGTGTGGCAGATAGGATATGTTATGATGTTAGCTCTGAGGATTTGAGTATTTGGATATCTTGGCCCGGTATCTGAGTACTTGGATCAACCAGTATCAAGCTACTCTGTCTATTCTTTCATGTATACCCTGGCCAAGTATACAGTGGAAGGATGGTCTAGAGAGGAACCCTAGAAATATTAGGGTTAGAAACACGATAAGTAACATGAATTAAGAGCATAAATATAAAATGAGATAGAACTTTCATTTCATATTGTTGTTTTATGGGAGATGAATAGAAAATCTCTTATATGTTTGAAATTCAGATATTCAGTATTTTAAAATATATATGGGTCTGTAAGATTTGTTGTACACTATGCAGTTGTAACATTTATTGATAATATTATTTGTATCAAGTAGACTAGAAATGATCTTTGAATGAATTTTCCTAAGTGGATATTCTTTCCACATTTTTGAGATTAATAGGAGTTGGTTAATCTTAAGTAGCTCTTGACTTCAGGACTGCATGTTCGGCCTGGTCTGGCTGGTAGGATGCATTACTAGGATCTAATGACTCCTATTAAAAATATAATAAGAGTAGACTCTAGATAAATTAGACCCACATCATAGTGAGAATGTAAATACACTAAGATGTTGAAACATATGGGAAAGATTATAATAGCTAAGAATCAGTTGAAACTGATGTCTGAGATCCAACATTGGGGCCTCATATGAGAAACCCTTAATTGGGAATAAAGGAACACAACATAAGGTTTTGATTAAGTTTAATCATTAGTATTATATGAACTCTAAATATGAAATATGGAAAAGATATGAGAAAAGTATGTAAGGGCCAAGATAGTAAGAATCAATCATGAGGAATGGATTATATAATCAAGTTTAATGTTTTTATGTACTCCAAAGCAAGGGAAAAATGGAAGAAAAGAGTTAAGTAGACAATAATTAAATATAAGTGAAGAGTCTTCATAAGAGTTAAAGTAAAGAGAAAAATAGAAATTAATGATGACAAGTGGAATAACAGTATATGGTAAGGGGATTATGGAAAGTAATGAAAAGGTTTGAAACATGGTGGAGTAATATAGATTATAAAAGAAAGAGGTTAGGAGGTTCAATCAAGTGCTAGTTAGTCAAGTATCCTTGTTGATAATTAATTAAACCTTATGAATGTTTGAAGATACGAATTCCAAGTCTCAAAATCATCTTCTCTTTCATATCTTCCTTAATGTGAGCAATGTGGGAATAAAGTAATAAGAAAATGAATCATATATGAGGCATAACCACCATGGTAGAGGCATCTAGTGAATGTAATAATGACATACAATATGATGATGAAACCCTAGTAGGGTAAATTGAGAATGTAATCTATCTGAATGGCCAAGTAAGAGAAAGGAAATTCAATTGATAAGATAAGGAAGACTTTAGTAAAACTTGTGAGATCCAAAGTTTGACTTTCAAATTAAGGGAGAAAAGTCACACAATAACGCCGTGCTACTGATAAGAACAAAACCTTAGAATATTTAGAGTTATAGTAGTTCAAGGGTTGTCACTAGTGATTTGACCTTGAATACTAGCATCTCTATAAAACAAGATCATGAATTTTGCACTATGAAAAGTAAACTAGCACTGATAGTAATCCTAGCTAATCTAAAAGGTATATAAACAATATGGAAATGATTTAGAGCAAAGGGCAAGAAATAAATTTGAAATGTAACAAGTGTGTTTTGAACAAAAGGAGAAGTGCAAGATGAGCAAAGTGTAATCTAAAGCAAATTCTTATAGTGATAGAAAGAATGATGAATAATCTATTCATACCTTGTATGTTTCAATTTTAGGAATGTTTAATCTACATGATTAAAATGAGAAGGATAAGTAACGAGAAGTAAGTAGTAATGAATGAGGAGATAAGATAAAACAATGGCTTTCAGTAATATGTGAATTTGTTTTTAGAAGTATAATTTGTTGAAGGTATGCTAAGGGATGTAAATTGGTTCTACGCATGATATCAGTATACATGTGCAAGAAATATGTTAATTAAAGGTGTCTGATAGTTGTAGTCATTCATACCAGTAATCCTTCTTAGTATTGTAAAATTGTTGTATGGTGATATGGTTCAAGTGATGATAAAATAATTGGAGGGATACCCTGAATAAGGTAGTCTTACCTATTCACTTATATGAATAGAAGGGATGATAACCATATTGTATTGATATGTAACCCTGATGAGGTATAGATTGTTATACCTAGCTTTAATATAACTAAGTGATGGTAATTGGGTATGAATAGTCCTTGAATGACTAATACAATCATGGAGTACTTTGTTACTGTTGTTGAAACCTTAGTATGCTATAACCCGATGGTTACACCTTGAATTATGTGTGGGTTCATATTTGAGAATAGTATGGAATGTGATGGTAATGCTTCACCTTATGCATCCATGATCCAATGGGGATGTCGTGAGTAGTATTGTACAATTGTTGTTGAATCTAGTTTTTCAACTCAAGACTATTTTGCTATTTGAGTAGCATAATAGTTAAAATTCAAAGCAACACAGTGAACTCTCTTTTGTGACTTAAAGGTAATACATAACAATAGTACATATTGAGCCGTATGAATTTAGATAGTTGGATCAGATTATCAATGTTGAGGTAACACCTCAAGAGTATGAAAATTTTGAAATGGTTGTTTCTCTCTATATCCTATGATTGATTGTGACATAGAGAATTCATTTGTTAACATTGAGCAGTCATGATTTAACATGTTGTGATTGGGAAAGAAATAAAGGACTTAATGTTGAAAACTGCATTCAAGTATGAAATACAAGAATATAATGACGTAAGATTTCAGAAGCTTAAAATAAACCTTGAATATACTTTACTTGCATATTTATGTTTTGGGGATGAAACCTTTAAAAGGGGGGAATAATTGTTATGACCATATCCGAGCTTAATTGGTAAACTTGGGTTTACCTGGATGATTATATGCTTAATTGAATTGATCATTTCTTAAATCTAATTAGTGATGATAATTTAATTATGATGTTTTAAACCTAATAAGAACGTTAAATGTTCTATTGTTTGAGAAGTTAGGTTTGAGAAATATAAACCCTAATTGACTGAAATTAGGGTTTTAATGGTACATGAGTATGGAATTTGATCAAGTTAGTAGTACGGTAAATAATTTATCATATTTTATATGTAATTTGGATTCAATTGAAATTTAGATATAATATGTATAACTCAATCGTGCATTTCAGTAAAAAAATTCAAAATTTTTGGATTTTTTTGAAAGTCATTCTCGGTCGAGATATACTTCAACCGACCATGCTAACAGAATGTTGTTCAGAAGTATATTGTTTGATTTTTATTTATTTATTGATAACTCAAAATAATCTTAAATTTTAATTAAATATCTAAAACTCGATAATAAAAAACATGCAAAATTTTCATAATTTTTGGATGCGTTTAGACCTTATCGATAGACGAATTACAATAACTGACATTTCTGCAGAATTCTAGATAGCAGTTTACTATTCGATTTTTATTTATTTAATGGAAGCATTGAATGATATTTTATTTTAATTGAAGCTTTATAACTCACTTATACACAACGTTATAAATTCTCATAATTTTTTGAGAATTTTTGATATCTAAAATAGATGAATTACAGAAACCTTTTTATGACAAAAACATCTGCTGAAATAAGAAAAAGTTTAGTGAGGGGTCAAAGTGCAATTGACCCAAGCAGCTCAATTACTCTATATGATCAACCGAAAACACTAGCAGCTCTCATAATTCGTAACTCATTCTAGAGAAATGAAATCCTAGAGAGAGAGGGAGAGTTAGGGTTTGAGAGGAGAAATTGATGGAGATGCTGACCTAGGGTTTTGCGGTCTGAGGAATGATGAAATCAAGTAAGTTTAACTTCTTTGGATATAGTTTCATGGTGAACCTTCTCTCACATGTAAAAATTCCGTCCTTCCTCTGATTTGATCCAAAATAGTATTAAAACTTTCCCTTTTCTCACTCTTTCTTCATAATCCCTCATTTTTAGGGTTTCCGAGTTAAAAGGAAGAAGAATTGGGTGAATTGCTAGGGATTTGATATGAGATCGAGATTTTCAGAGATGGGCTACATTTTTAAGGTGTTTTCACACCTTAGGGTGAGTAGGAACTTCCTTTAAACAGTATATTGCACGAAAATTGGTTAATTCATCCATAATCTTCAATTGCAAGTATGCGACTACAAACCCCGAATTGTCTATTTGTTCTAAGTTGTTGCAAAATGATATGAAATGGATTCTTCCTCTATTTGGATGAAATTCATATGATAAAATCATATTAGAAATGTATACAATACATCCTAATGAGAATTCCCTAAATATTCACAGAGGTTATAAGAGTAAACTAAAATATAGGGAATTTGTCTATGACTGAAATTTGCGGTATAAGTAAAAAGAGAAAATTGCTTATCTAGATCCCCTTGGTTATGAATGATTGTTTATCTAAATTCATAGTACATATATGTCAGATACTATCTTGGATTTCATTTAAGGTGAATAGTATTTGTTTGATATCTCAGTAAAGAGGGTGAAACCCTAGATGTGAGGAAAGTTGGATATTTGCGAATAGATATCGTGAAATCCATTTGAACGGATTTTCTTGACATGATATAATTTATTTATTCAATTTTATTATTGATGCATGTTATCTTAGTGAATGGCATAGAAACTCAAATTCAGCTCAGTTCCAAGGTTTCATACATATATTGATTTTATATGATTTGCTGATAGTAGTCTTTATTTAGTGAATGTTTATGTCACATGAAATCCTTATGAGAGCCATGTGATAAGTGAATGAGGTAAATGAAACCCTAGGATAGGGTGTTCAATGAATTAAGCATTTTGATTACCATGTTCTTAGTATGAGATGCACAACCCATGATTTGGGTCGATGTGCACGTTTTCCAAGAAAGTACAAATAATTTATGGGTGCAAATGATGATTACTCGTATGCCAAGTAATTAGCTCTTATCAGTATATTAAGATGTTCAATTGCATGATTCTAGTGCATAAAGTATCAAATGGACATGCATTATGTTTATTTAAGTATTTCAGTCTACCCCGCATGTATAAAATGTTGATTTCTCAATATATTACAGTGTTTTGAGTATATTGCTCTGCCAAGTTTAGAATGATATACATGTTGTGTTATAAACTTCACTTAAGTAGATGCAGTACCATAGATATACCAGAGTCAAGTATAAGTAAGAGAAAGCTACAATGTAGAAAGAGATTTCCAAGAATAATAAAATAATAGACATAGGTGCCCTGAACACCGTAGATTCCCTATGAATGTCTGCACTGTAGGGAGGAAATGATCCACCCTGACAGCGACCAGTATACGAAGATCAGATTGCACCCACAGAGCGTGTAGGGAGACAAAGCCCTTGAGGAAGTCTCCTAAGAGAAGATAGGTTACCCAACATGAACTAGAGATCCCAGTGGTAACCCAGAGGTACCCACAGAGCGTACCAAGATGTGGCCCACAGAGCGTCCCAGACCCTCTTCATGTGTACTCAGCCTAGAAGGAGAGGTCCAGTTAAAGGCCAGATGTTTAGATGCCTTAGTCAGACGTGACGGTTTGAGTCAATCCGACCCAGATTCAGTTCTAGGCTTAGCTTCTCGGGTTCTACGCTATGTCCTGTACGGTGAGATCATAGTTCACTACGAGTCTTCATATGTAGAGTATACTACATATGATCAGGGTATAATAAAATGAATGAGAGGTCAAATAAGTGTGTACAGTTATTCAATTATTCTTTGTATGTTTCTAAATTATTAGTTCTCTTTATGAATAAGTGTGTATAGTTGTTCAATTATTCTTTGTATGTTTCTGAATTATTTGTTCTCTTTATGATCAATCAAGCATTTCATATATTGATTCACTCTTCAAGATATCTAGAGTATCCTTCCATATTTATGATTGTCAATTATTAGACTCTTTAAAGCTTACTACTGTTAGCCGGTGGGGAATAGCTCGGGAAATGCAGCTCGCAAGCCCCTTGCGAGGGGGCATGGGTTCGACTCCCAGCATTCCCCAGAATCCATAACTCGTCTGTCACGTCGGCCGACCAACGATGTGGTTAACTGGTGGGTCCCCGTACGGGTCAGGGGGTCTATCTGGGGGTTTACGCTGCCTGCGGGGGTCACAAAAGTGGCGCTCGTGTGGGAGTAGTTCCCTCGTCATAAAAAAAAAGCTTACTACTGTTATAATTGATATCAGTTGCTTAAAAGTATATCTGTAAATATATCAGTGCTTTAGACTGTTTATTTGAAGAACTCATTCATTGAGCGAGTAGGCTCACCCCTCTACTCAAAATGTTTAGGGAAATGACATGGACTTGAAGAAGATATCATTGCATCAGAGTAGATCTGCCACAAGAGTTAAGTCTGAGTATAGTTAAGTTCAGTCGGTCCCTGTCACTCTAGGTCCTAGTATAGATGTGAGAGTGTTGTAAGTAATGTTTTGTATCTTTGTTTCCTTAATAAGAGAGAATGTATCTGATTATCATGTCATATGTACCTGAGAATGAATGTATGGATGTGTATTGTTTATATTGAGATCATATTAAAGAAATGAATGTTTAGATTCCCTTGTAAAGTTAGTTTATGTGGTTCAATGCGAGAAAACAAAGAGTTTGAAAAAGAAGAAAAAGTTAAGGGTGATCTTTGTATTACATTAATACCTCAATTTATGCCCTAATCTCATGATTAATGGAAATTGTGAGACTGGGGTGTACCATGTACCAAGGATGGACTAGGATGTTAGCAACTTGACCTTATGTGTCGTTGTGGTGGACCCTTACTGACTGGGGCAGAGAAAATCTTAGGAGTTTGGCTCTTCCTAGATCTTATATGGCATTGATTTTGACAAAGTAGTTGTTAGTTGGATTTTGAGTGGTATCCTCAAATTCCTCAGGGCAACGTAATAAAAGATTTAATACAATCATGTAGCATATATGTTTAGGGTTATACGCAACACCTCACATTGTATGATAACCCTTGTTTGATCTTCTTATGAAGAGATGATAAATTGTACAATGAGAGATGATAGATATGATTGTGTTGTAGATGTTATGTTGTCAAATATACTAACACTGATATTTAATATTATGCTTCTAGCAAAGTCTAATATAGCTAGCCATGCCTATGTAATTAGAAATGCTTAAACTACTAATTTTTCTTATGCAGTTAGTTGTGGTATGATGTTAGATCTACTTATTATGTAGAATGGTTCACTTTATAAAATATGCCAATATTGATAGCCATGTCATACTACTAGACATATCAATGATGGTTATGCTTCTAGATTGGTTGTGTTGTTAGTATGACATATGATGATAGTCAGATCAATGATAATGATTATTATTAGATGAAATCTTATGAAACCTGAGTAGATATCCGATAAAAGAAATGGATTCACCTATTACCTATATATACATTGATAATCGTACTTGTTGCTAAGCTTATTTGCTTAATTTGTTTAGCATGCTTGAACTTTTCAATCTACTCAATTGACTATCAAAATCCAACTGCTCAGTTATTTACTATTTAATATGATGTAATCAATTTTTGTTGGAGAGAGTTATATCTCTTGCTGGGACTGGGACTCACCTTGTGGGTCACCACATTTTCTAGGTGATCGACAACATCGACAACAGTATCATGATAGTGAGAAGAATCTGATGTGACAAACCCCAGAGATGGTTGTTTAGTTTTCTAGTATGTCCTAGAGTCGTGCATGTACTCTCAGGTCCGGATGAAAAGTTTGTATATGATGTTTCGATTGAATTGAGCTTTCTACAGCATGTTGATACATGTATATGTTGAATATGTGAATAGTGTACCTTTGCAAAGTTTATGTTGTAGATGAGGTTACAGGGCAGTTGTAAAGAATATTGAGCATTATGTGAAGTAAAGAAAGTTGTTGGGCTTTTATATAAATTTTTCTAAGCAATTGGGACTTGTTGAAATCGGTTTTAATTTATCCTATTTTCTGGGTTTGTATTTAATTAAGGAGTAATCATGTTTTGTGTTTTGAGTAATCTCATTTAGCGTAATGGGTTCTCACAAGTTGGTATCAGAGCTTTAGGTTCGTTGAGTATATAAGGACAGTAGGACTTAGGACTAGGATGATGTCTAAGTTAGGAATACGAAATAAAAACATGATGCATACTGCCTAATCTCAGTACTTGGATGCCCTGGCCAGGCATTTAGGTATTGAAGAAAAGGTAAGTATGGAACTCTTAGATTGTTATATTTTTTATTACTCTAATCAAGTAGTCATTTTGAGACACTCTAAAGAGAATATCAAATCAGAAATCATGGTGCAGATTTCTCAATTTACTTTAAAGAAGATGAAAAATTCATCATACCCTATCAAAACTTGAATATTTGGTAACTATAAGAGAAAGATACAACACCATGAAACCTAAATCTGAATACAGATAAGCTAAAAGTGGAGTTCTTGAAGTTGTAATTCAAGAAGACAATAAAGTAAAAGACAAATAAGTCAGTGCTAATAAAGTGATTCAAGGTATGAACTTCACATAGGAAAGAGAGATCTCATATTATTAGTATAATATGAGAATATGAATGAGAACATGACATAGGAATCAAGTGGATCCTGAGTTAATCTTAGACCAACCTGTGTGTGTAAGAATGTGTTAATGTAATGTATACATGGTATGTGAAAGAAATCAAGGGATAAGTTCCTTGTTTAATGAAGAAATATGGAATATGATGACTTATTCCTTGACCAGTGGTTGAAGAAACATGATAACATGAATGGACATACATATGAATGATGAAGAGTTAATAAGAAAAGAGCAATGAGATGTGATAATAAAAATAATTCCTATGCTAATGGAAAGGAACCCAGGCTGTAAAAGGGTAACATGATGCATAAAAAGTGTAACTTTCATGGGGAAGATAGAATTGGTTAATGTTTGCTAGTAACCCCTGGACAATGTTGTAGTGATGTGGGAAGTGTGATCCCCTTTATGTTCTTTATTTTTTAGGCGTAGCCTCCAAGTGGATCTCATGACACTTGGTATGCATGGATTCGCTGTAATCTTGGGATATTCATCTGGATATGATGTGTGATTGGCTTGGACTATTGTTCGAAAATCTTGGTATTTTGTAATGAGCATTGCTTTTTTATCCTTCCAAGAGTTAGGAGTATTCCTACTACATGTTCTTAGCTGGTTATGATATTGCAGAGTGGATGAAACCAGGTTATGAGTTCTTTATAGCACGTGTAGTGGATACCAAGGTAATGAATCCTAGTATCCAGAGTGTATCAGTTATATATGAGTTAAAGATATCTATTAGATGAGTTGTTCAGTGTTCCTCTCCAATAGAGAGGGAGAGAGAGTTGATGTGGATCTTCCAAGTGTTTTTTAGGAAAAGAAGAATGATTCTATAATGTTATGTATGGTATGTTGATGGTTGGGCAAGACCACTATCAATGATAGATGGTTTGTTGATCAGTAAACATGTGTTACCATGTTCCTTTAAGATAAACCTAGGATAAGGATATCAATAGACAAGAGTTAGGTGGACGACATAAGTTACATGTCCAAGATGATTTTAGGGTTATGTTGTTTAGACTAATCAATGTATCAATAGCATTCATAAATAGGAGGAACAAAGTAATCAAGTTATGTCTCATAAGTTGTGACAAGCTTTGAATGATGACATCTCAATGTATTTTAGAGATGGTCAGTAACATGATGAACATCTTGCTAAACCTTAAGAATGTTGAAGAAACTATACTCATCTGTGACAAGTTCAGCAAGAGTGAGTTGGGGGTTAACTAGAGTATCCTCTTGGATGTTATGATACATCTACTAAGTGTGTTGTGTGAATCTTGGGAAAATGAAAACAATGTCATTACCCTACCCTTAACAAGGTCAACCAAGAAGTTATATTTGTTAACGGTTGTAGAAAACCATGTGATTCTTCAACTAGACTGATGGCCAATCCATCTTTAAGATGATTGAAGAATCTTCTAAGAACATCTGCCTTATAGTTCTTGACAATTAGGGGATGCTCACCTGATTGATTGAGTTGCTAATTAAAATAATCATTAAAGGAGCATAGAGATGAAACCTTACAGAATTACACCGGATAAGAGATACATGATGTTCCATATTGATAAGAGCTATCAAATATGACCTATAAGGGATGTGTGGTACAATAGATAGAATAGTTCAAGGCGACATTTAGAATCCCAAGTTGAAATGTACTACCAGACCTGTGCAGATGAAACAATAGTTCTTATGTTGAACCAAGGTGACACATGCAAGAGTTGAGAGAGAAGAATATGTATTCTATAAGAATGATGTGACATCACCAGGTGATGAAAATAACTATGTGTAAGATTGCGGATGACGTGCATGAGAAATTTCCATCTATGTGTATCTTGGATTTTAGGGGCAAAATCCCTATTAGGGGTTTATGGTTGTGAGACCCCTAACCTTTCTTAAATAATTAAAAATTATTAATTACCATAATTTAATGCTTAGAACCTTAATCTAACCTTTTGGTATGCTTTGTAATCATAATACAATCTTAAGTTTCAAATTTGGTCCAATTTAGACATTGTTTGAATAAGTTATGAAAATTTATGTACGTTCTGACTTTTTTGCAATTTACCCAATTGGGAGGTTTTCTTCATATATGGTCACAAGAATTACGATCCTTATAGGCTTACTTATCATTCTTGAATTTTTTGGGCTATGGGGCTCCTATTTGTTATTGGTTTGGAGGTGTTCCTTTCCAAGGACATTTTAGGGGTTTCCCCCTTTATGGATAAGGATAAGAGTAATGGTAAAGATAAGGATAAGGGCCAAGATAAGGATAAGGATAAGGATAAAGATACGGATAAGGGTATGGAGAAAGGAGAGAAAGTGTAGATGGTAAGTGAGGGGGGATTTGCATGGATATAAAATCTCTAAGCTATGGACACCTGGAAAACTCATGGACACCTCATGCTTGACCCCTTCCTTATCCATGAAGCTATATATACCGCTTCCTATCTACAAAATTTAAATAATTGATCACTCCCTCTTTCCCCTAGCTTAGATCACCGAACTTTCTTTGTTTGGCTGTAGAACAAAGTGGTCTAAGGTGGAAGACAACCTCTTTTTAGAGAAGAAAGTCTCCTAGAGCTCCATCTATCCCTACTTGGGGTTTCTAAGGTCATCTTCTAGGGTTTTTGACCAAGGCAAGTTATTTTCTTCCTTCCTTCTCCATTTTTCTTTCTCTTCCCCTTCCTTAGACCTTAATATAGGTCATAACTCTACTGTTATTTGGTAATAGTTTCTTTAGATATCAAGATCCAACCTTTGTTGCTTCTTCTTCTAGGATTTTGATTCCTTGTGAAGAAGAGTGCATGCTTGGCCGAGTTCAAAGCTTCCTCTTGGGTTTTCTACCTTCTTGGCTCAAGTTTCTTGCTGTTAGAAGGTTGTTCTTCTTAGGAGAGGTGAGTTTTATAGCTATCTTTACTTATATTGGTTACTATAAGCTTGTTAGCGCATGTTCTTGCTTAAAAATGGTGATTTAAGCATTAAGAAGCTAAGCTTGTTTGGAATTTCAAATTTTATGTCATTTCCTATTTTGTTTCTAGTACTAGATGAACCTGTAATAATGTGCATGTTCTTCCTAAGAAAGTATATTTCTTAGTTCAGGTTGGTATCACCACCTATGGTTCTAAGCACCTATCAACCGATGGTCCATATTAGGGGTTTCTAGGTTGTTTCTTCTCTAAACACATGACCTGATGGTGTGGCTTTCATAACAACTGAAGGTGGTGACCAATGGTGATGAACGACGGTGTGATCTGATAGTCGCAACTTAGTACAGTGTTAGGCTCTCTTGGAACCTCAATGAGTAATGTTTTGATTCTCTAATGATGTTATCAATCAATGATGACATTAGCTTAATATCTGATGTTGTTAAATGAATATAGTGTTGATCTAACAATCGATGGTGACTTAATGATCACAACTAATGATGGATCATGTCATCACCACATATGGTGATTTAAGGATGTAATTATATATTTGACTAAACCTTAAACCAATGGTTCCTTGGTTCAATTGATCTAATTGTTAGACCTATACTTCAATTGATACCTTTGAACGATGAACCTAATCCAATGAATGAGATTGGATGCTTCAACATCCAATGGATTAGAATGAATCCCACAATATTATATGTGGGTCCTAGTGATGAGAATTTGATGATTAAATATCATTAATTTGTTGTCTTACCTTTGCTCTCAGATAGTTATATTTGATAAATGACCATAATAAGTGGGTGTGTAACTTCAATGTGATATAGTTGTTATACCTAACCTTAATGTAATTAGATGATGGTGATTGGTTATAATCAGCCCTCTTGCATGATTAATGTGACAATGAATTACATTCTTCTTGTGTTTAACCACAATGTAGTGCAATTTGAATATCATAGTGCCTTGCCATAATAATACCTATGGACACATAATTGGTGATGATCTTTTAAGCCTTGTTTAATACATGGAATGATGAGGATGACCTTTCTATGAATAATGTGATGGTCTTAAATGACCTTTGGGCATGTTGAGCCCTGATTGAGGTGAAATCCTTTTCATGTTCCAATAAGGGTTGAAACCCTGAAACTCATGATAATAAATGGATATCTTAAAATGATATGATGATAAAGTGGTTCATTACAATGCAATGGATGATATCATATGGTAATGTATTAAGATCTATACTTCAAACATTTTATATCTTCTAAAGTTGCAATGCTTATACACTTGATAGAAATGAATCAGGGTTTGTATGTCCATTTGTATGATGAAGCCTTAATCCATCCAATTGGAAATAATTAATCAAGTGAAATTCTAATCATGTAGTACCCTATGCCATAGATCCATATGAGTGTCAGAACTTTCCAGATGGTGAAATGAGTATTCCTAAGGGAAAATTGAAGCACATACTATTGAGTATGTGAGTGATTGTCATCTTAAATCTGAGTGTTTAGGGAGGGTGATTGTGGTCATACCTAGCCCTTTGTTTAAGAATGGTTGTAGTCATGCCTCAGTGATTATATTTGTGATGAGATTGGAGGACAACTGTGGTTGTACCTTGGATGGTAGGGTATGCGTACCCACCTCCATTCACAAGTGTCGTGACATGTACCAAGGATGGGCTAGGATGTTAGCAACTTGACCTTATGTGTCAGTGTGGCGGGCCCATATTGACTGGGGGCAGAGAAGATCTTAGGAGTCCAACTCTTTCTAGATCTTGTATGGCACTGATTTTGACTTAGTTGTGGTCAGTTGGATTTTGAGTGGTATCCTCAAATTCCTCAGGGCAACATAACAAAAGATGTAATATAGTCGTGTAGCATATCTATTTAGGGTTACACACAACGCCTCACATTGTGTGATAACCCTTGTTTGATCTTCTTATATAGAGATGATAAATTGTACAATGAGAGATGACAGATATGCTTGTATTGTAGATGTGCTTATGTTGGAAACCTATTTATGTTGTCAAATATACTAACACTAATATTTAATATTATGCTTATAGCAATGTCTAATATAGCTAGCCATGCCTATGTAATTAGAAATGCTTAAACTGCTAATTTTTCTTATGTAGTTAGTTGTGCTATGATGTTAGCTCTACTTATTATGTAGATTGGTTCACTTTATTAAATATGCCAATATTGATAGCCATGTCATACTACTAGCCATATCAAATATGCTTATGCTTTTAGATTTCTCGTGTTGTTAATAAGGCATATGATAGTCAAATCAATGATAATGATGGTTAATAGATGGAATCTTATGAAACCTGAGTAGATATCTGATAAAAGAAATGGATATACCTATTACCTATATATACATTGATAATTATAGTTGTTGCTAAGCTTATTTGCTTAATTTGTTTAGCATGCTTGAGCTTTTTAATCTGCTCAATTGACTATTAAACTCCAACTGCTCAGTTATTTACTATTTAATATGATGTAATCAATATATGTTGGAGAGATTTATATCTCTCACTGGGACTGGGTCTCACCTCGTGGGTCACCACATTTTTTTAGGTGATCGACAAAATCGACAAAAGTATCATGACAGTGAGAAGAATCTGAGGTGATAAACCCTAGAGATGGTTGTTTAGTTGTCCAATATGTCCTAGAGTCGTGCTTGTACTCTCAGGTCCGGATGAAAAGTTTGTATACGATGTTTCGATTGAATCGAGCTTTCTACATCATGTTGATGTGTGTATATGCTGAATATGTGGATAGTGTACCTTTGCAAAGTTTATGTTGTAGCTGAGGCTATAGAGCAGTTGTAAAGAATATTGAGCATTATGTGAAGTAAAGCAAGTTTTTGGGCTTTTATGTAAACTTTTTCTGAGAAATTAGGACATGTTGAAATAGGTTTTAATTTACCCTATTTTCTGGGTTTGTGTTTAATTAAGGAGTAATCATGTTTTGTGTTTTGTGTACTCTCATTTAGTGTAACGGGTTCTCACAAGTTGGTATCAGAGCTTTAGGTTCGTTGAGTCTACAAGGACACTAGGACTTAGGACTAGGGTGATGTCTAAGTTAGGAATATGACATAAAAACACGATGCATATTGCCTAATATCAGTACTTGGATGCCCTGACCAGGTATTCATGTATAGAAGAAAAGGTAAGTATGGAACTCTTAGATTGTTATCTTTTTTATTACTCTGATCAAGTAGTCATTTTGATACAATCTAAAGAGCATAACAAATCAGAAATCATGGTGCAAATTTCTCAATTTACTCTAAAGAAGATGAAAAATTCATCATGCCCTATCAAAACTTGAATATTTGGTAACTATAAGAGAAAGACACAACACCATGAAACCTAAATCTGAATATAGATAAGCTAAAAGAGGAGTTATTGAAGTTGTAATTCAAGAAAACAATAAAGTAAAAGATAGATATGTCAGTGCTAATAAAGTGATTCAAGGTATGAACTTCACATAAGAAAGAGAGAGCTCATATTATAAGTATAATATGAGAAGATGAATGAGAACATGACCTAGGAATCAAGTGGATCCTGAGTTAATCTCAGACCAACCTGTATGTGTAAGAATGTGTTAATGTAATATATACATGGTATGTGAAAGAAATCAAGGGATAAGTTCCTTGTTTAACGAAGAAATATGGAATATGATGACTTATTCCTTGACTAGTGGTTGAAGAAACATGATAACATGAATGGACACACATATGAATGATGAACAGTTAATAAGAAAAGAGTAGTGAAATGTGATAATATTAATAATTCCTATACTAATTGCAAGGAACACAAGATGTAAAAGGGTAACATGATGCATAAAAAGTGTAACTTTCATGGGGAAGATAGAATTGGTTACCTTTTGCTAGTGACCCCTGGATAATGTTGTAGTGATATGGGAAGTGTTCTCCCCTTTATGTTCTTTCTTTTTTAGGCATATCCTCCAAGTGGATCTCATGGCATTCGGTACGCATGGATTCGTTCTAATCCTAGGATGGATATCTTGATATGATGTGTGATTGCCTTGGATTATTGTTCCAAAATCTTGGAATTTTGTAATGAGCATTGCTTTTTTATCCTTCCAAGAGTTAGGGGTATTCCTCCTATATGTTCTTAGCTGGTTATGATATTATGGAGTGGATGGAACCCAGTTATGAGTTCTTTATAGAACGTGTAGTGGACACCAAGGTAATGAATCCTAGTATCCAGAGTGTGTCAATTATATATGAGTTAAAGATATCTATTAGATGAGTTGTTCAGTGTTCCTCTCCAATAGAGAGGGAGAGATAGTTGATGTGGATCTTCCAAGTGTTGTTTGGGAAAAGTAGAATGATTCTATAATGTTATGTATGGTCTGCTGATGGTTGGGCAAAACCACTATCAATGATAGATGGTTTGTTGATCAGCAAACATGTGTTACCGTGTTCCTTTAAAATAAACCTAGGATCAGGATATCAATGGACATGAGTTAGGTGGATGAAATAAGTTACATGACCATGATGAGTTTAGGGTTATGTTGTTTAGACTAATCAATGTATCAATAGCATTCACAAATAGGAGGAACAAAGTAATCAGGTTATGTCTCATAAGTTGTGACAAGCTTTGAATGATGACATCTCAATGTATTTTAAAGATGGTCAGTAACATGATTAACATCTTGCTAAACCTTAAGAATGTTGAAGTAACTATATTGATGTGTGACAAGTTCAAGAAGAGTGATTTGGGGGTTAACTAGAGTATCCTCTTGGATGTTATGATACATCTACTAAGTGTGTTGTGTCAATCCTGGGAAAATGAAGACAATGTCATTATCCTACCCTTAACAAGGTCAACTAAGAAGTTATATTTGTTAATGGTTGCAGACAAGTTTGTGATTCTTTGAATAAACTGATGGCCAGTCCATCATAAATATGATTGAAGAATCTTCTAAGAACATATGCCTAATAGTTCTTGATAATCAGGGGATGCTCACCTGATTGATTGAGTTGCTAATTACAATAATCATTAAAGGAGCATAGAGATGAAACCTTATAGAATTACACCAAATAAGATATACATGATGTTCCATATTATAAGAGCTATCAAATATGACCTATAAGGGATGTGTGGTACAATAGACAGAATAGTTTAGGGTGAAATATAGAATCCCAAATTGAAATGTACTACCAGACATGTACAGGTGAAACAACAGTTCTTATGTTGAACCAAGGTGACACATGCAAGAGTTGAGAGAGAAGAATATGTATTCTATAAGAATGATGTGACATCACCAGGTGATGAAAATAACCATGTGTAAGATTGAGGATGACGTGCATGAGAAATTTCCATCTATGTGTATCTTGGATTTTAGGGGAGAAATCCCTATTAGGGGTTTATGGTTGTGAGACCCCTAACCTTGCTTAAATGATTAAAAATTATTAATTACCATAATTTAATGCTTAGAACCTTAATCTAACCTTTTGGTATGCTTTGGAATCATAATACAAGCTTAAGTTTCAAATTTGGTCCAATTTAGACATTGTTTGAATAAGTTATGAAATTTTATGTACGTTTTGACTTTTTTGCAATTTACCCAATTGGGAGGTTTTCTTCGTATATTTTTACAATAATTACGATCCTTATATGCTTACTTATCATTCTTGAATTTTTTGGGCTATGGGGCTCCTAGTTGTTCTTGGTTTGGAGGTGTTCCTCTCCAAGGACATTTTAGGGGTTTCCCCCTTTATGGATAAGGATAAGAGTAATGGTATAGATAAGGATAAGGATAAGGGTCAAGATAAGGATAAGGGTATGGATAAATGAGAGAAAGTTTAGGTGGTAAGTGAGGGAGGTGGTGCATGGATATAAAAGCTCTAGGCTATGGACACATGGAAAACTCATGGACACCTCATGCTTGACCCCTTCCTTATCCATGAAGCTATATATACCACTTCCTATCTCCAAAATAGAAATCATTGATCACTCCCTCTTTTCCTAGATTATAGCATCGACCTTTCTTTGTTTGTCTATAGAACAAAGTGTTCTAAGGTGGAAGACAACCTCTTTTTCGAGAAGAAAGTCTCCTAGAGCTCCATCTAGCCCTACCTGGAGTTTCTAAGGTCATCTTCTAGGGTTTTTGACCAAGGCAAGTTGTTTTCTTCCTTCCTTCTCCATTTTTCTTGTTTTTCCACTTCCTTATAACTTAATCTAGGTCATAACTCTACTATTACATGGTAATAGTTGCTTTAGATCTCAAGATCCTACCTTTGTTTCTTCTTCTTCTAGGATTTTGATTCCTTGTGAAGAAGAGTGCATGCTTGGCCGAGTTCAGAGCTTCCTCTTGGGTTTTATACCTTCTTACCTCAAGGTTCTTGCTTCTAGAAGTCTTTTCCACTCATTAGAGGTGAGTTTTATTACCATCTTTACTTATATTGGTTACTATAAGCTTGTTAGCTCATGTTCTTGCTTAAAAATGATGATTTAAGCATTAAGAAGATAAGCTTATTTGGGATTTCGATTTTGTGTCATTTCCTATTTTGTTTCCAGTTCTAGATGAACCTGTAATCATGTGCACGCTCTTCCTAAGAAAGTATATAACTTAGTTTAGGTTGGCATCACCACCTATGGTGCTAAGCACCTATCAACTGATGGTCCATATTAGGGGTTTCTTGGATGTTTCTTCTCTAAACACATGACCCGATGGTGTGGCTTTCATAACAACCGAAGGTGGTGACCAATGGTGATGAACGATGGTGTGATCTGATAGTCACACCTTATTTCAATGTTAGGCTCTCTTGGAACCTCAATGAGTAATGCTTTGATAGTTTAATGATGTTATCAATCAATGATGACATTAGCTTAATATCTGATGGTGTTAAATGAATATAGTGTGGATCTAACAATTGATGGTAACTTAATGATCAAAACCAATGGTGGATTAGGTCATCACCACATATAGTGATTTAAGGATGTAATTATAGATTCGACTCAACCTTAAACTAATGGTTCCTTTGTTCATTGATCTAATGGCTAGACATATACTTCAATTGATAACTTTGAACGATGAACCCAATCCAATGTATGAGATTGGATGCTTCAACATCCAATGGATTAGAATGAATCCCATGATATTATATGTGGGTCCTAGTGATGAGAATTTGATGATTCAATATCATTAATTTTTTGTCTTACCTTTTCTCTCAGATAGTTATATTTGATAAATGACCATAATAAGTGGGTGTGTAACTTCAATGTGATATAGTTGTTATACCTAACCTTAATGTAATTAAATGATGGTGATTGGTTATAATCAGCCCTCTTGAATGATTAATGTGACAATTGATTACATTCTTCTTGTGTTTTGACCACAATGTAGTGCTATTTGAATATCATAGTGCCTTGCCATAATAATACCTATGGACACATAATTGTTGATGATATTTTGAGCCTTGTTTAAGGCATGAAATGATGAGGATGACCTTGCTATGAATAATGTGATGGTCTTAAATGACCTTTGGGAATGTTGAGCCCTGATTGTGGTGAAATCCTTTTCATGTTCCAATAAGGGTTGAAACCCTGAAACGTGTGATAAGAAATGGATATCTTGAAATGATATGATGATAATATGGTTCATTACAATGCAATGGATGATAGCATATGGTAATGTATTAATATATATACTTCAAACATTTTATATCTTCTAAAGTTGCAATTCTTACACACTTGATAGAAATGAATCAGTGTTTGTATGTCCATTTGTATAATGAAGCCTTAATTCACCCAATTGGCAATAATTAATCAAGTGAAATTCTAATCATGTAGTTCCCTATGCCATAGATCCATCTGAGTGTCAAAACTTGCCAGATGGTGAAACGATTATTCCCAAGGGAAACTCGAAGCACATACTATTGAGTATGTGAGTGCTTGTCATCCTAAATCTGAGTGTTTAGGGATGATGACTATGGTCATACCTAGGTCTCTGTTTGAGAATGGCTGTGGTCATATCTCGGTGATTATATATGTGATGATATTGGAGGACAAGTATGGTTGTACCTCAGATGGTAGGGTATGTGTACCCACCTCCTTTCACTAGTGATGTGACCTGTACCAAGGACGAACTAGGATGTTAGCAACTTGACCTTATGTGTCATTGTGGCGGATATGTACTGACCGAGGGTGGAGAAGATCTTAGGAGTAGAGCTCTTCCTAGATCTTGTATGGCACTGATTTTGACTTAGTAGTGGTCAGTTGGATTTTGAGTGGTATCCTCAAATTCCTCAGGGCAACATAACAAAAGATGTAATACAGCTGTGTAGCATATCTATTTAGGGTGATACACAACGCCTCACATTGTATGATAACCCTTGTTTGATATTCTGATATAGATATGATAAATTGTACAATGAGAGATGATAGATATTCTTGTGTTGTAGATGTTCTTATGTTGTAAACTTGTTTATGTTGTAAAATATACTAACACTTATATTTAATATTATGCTTCTAGCAATGTCTAATACAACTAACCATGCCTATGTAATTAGAAATGCTTAAACTGCTAATTTTGCTTATGCAGTTAGTTGTTCTATGATGTTAGCTCTACTTATTATGTAGAATGTTTCACTTTATTAAATATGCCAATATTGATATCCATGTCATACTACTAGACATACCAGAGATGGTTATGCTTCTATATTGCTTGTGTTGTGAGTAAGGCATATCATGATAGTCATATCAATGATAATGATTGTTATTAGATGAAATCTTATGAAACCTGAGTAGATATCTGATAAAAGAAATGGATTTACACGTTACCTACATATACATTGATAATCGTACTTGTTGCTAAGCTTATTTTCTTAATTTGTTTAGCATGATTGAACTGTTCAATCTGCTCAATTGACTATTAAACTCCAACTGCTCAGTTATTTACTATTTAATTTGATGTAATCAATATATGCTGGAGAAAGTTATATCTCTCACTGGGACTGGGTCTCACCTCGTGGGTCACCACATTTTTTATGTGATCGACAACTTCGACAATGGTATCATGACTGTGAGAAGAATTTGAGGTGATAAACCCTAGAGATGGTTGTTTAGTTGTCTTGTATGTCCTAGAGTCGTGCATGTACTCTCAGGCCCGGATGAGAAGTTTGTATATGATGTTTTGATTGAATCGAGCTTTCTACACCATGTTGATGTGTGTATATGTTGAATATGTGGATAGTGTACCTCTGCAAAGTTTATGTTGTAGCTAAAGCTACATTGTAGTTGTAAAGAATATTGAGCATTATGCGAAGTAAAGCAAGTTGTTAGGCTTTTATATAAATTGTTCTAAGCAATTGGGACTTGTTGAAATCGGTTTTAATTTACCCTATTTTCCGGGTTTGTGTTTAATTTAGGAGTAATTGTGTTTTTTCTTTTGAGTAATCTCATTTAGCGTAACCGGTTCTCACAAGTTGGTATCAGAGCTTTAGGTTCATTGAGTCTACAAGGCTACTAGGACTTAGTACTAAGATGATGTCTAAGTTAGGAATACGACATAAAAACATGATGCATATTGCCTCATCTCAGTACTTGGATGCCTTGGCCAGGTATTCAGGTATTAAAGAAAAGGTAAATATGGAACTCTTAGATTGTGATATTTTTTATTAATCTGATCAAGTAGTCATTTTGAGGCAATATAAAGAGCATAACAAATTTGAAATCATGGTGCAGATTTCTCAGTTTACTCTAAAGAAGATGAAAAATTCATCATACCCTATCAAAACTTGAATATTTGGTAACTATAAGAGAAAGATACATCACCATGAAACCTAAATATGAATACAAATAAGATAAAAGAGGAGTTCTTGAAGTTGTAATTCAGGAAGACAATAAAGTAAAAGACAGATACGTTAGTGCTAATAAAGTGATTCAAGGTATGAACTTCACATAAGAAAGAGAGAGCTCATATAATAAGTATAATATGAGAGGATGAATGAGAACATGACATAGAAATCAAGTGGATCCTGAGTTAATCTCAGACCAACCTGTGTGTTTAAGAATATTTTAATCTAATATATACATGGTATGTGAAAGAAACCAAGGGATAAGTTCCTTGTTTAATGAAGAAATATGGAATATGATGACTTATTCCTTGACCAGTGGTTGAAGAAACATGATAACATGAATGGACATACATATGATGAAGAGTTAATAAGAAAAGACCAATAATATGTGATAACATTAATAATTACTATGCTAATGGCTAGTAACCCAATCTATAAAAGGATAACACGATGCATAAAAAGTGTAACTTTCATGGGGAAGATAGAATTGGTTACCTTTTGCTAGTGACCCCTGGATAATGTTGTAGTGATGTGGGAAGTGTGCCCCCCTTTATGTTCTTTATTTTTTAGGCATAGCCTCCAAGTGGATCTCATGGAAGTTGGTGCGCATGAATTCGTTGTAATCCTGGGATGGATATCTTGATATGATGTATGATTGCCTTGGACTATTGTTCTAAAATCTTGGTATTTTGTAATGAACATTGCTTTTTTATCCTTCCAAGAGTTAGGGGTATTCCCCCTATACGTTCTTAGTAGGTTAAGATATTGCGGAGTGGATTAAACCAGGTTATGAGTTCTTTGTAGCACGTATATTGGATACCAAGGTAATGAATCCTAGCATCCAGTGTGTATAAGTTATACATGAGTTAAAGATATCTATTAGATGAGTTGTTCAATGTTCCTCTCCAATAGAGAGGGAGAGGGAATTAATATGGATCCTCCAAGTGTTATTTGGGAAAAGAAGAATGATTCTATAATGTTATGTATGGTCTGCTGATGGTTGGGCAAGACCACTATCAATGATAGATGGTTTGTTGATCAGAAAACATGTGTTACCGTGTTCCTTTAAAATAAACCTAGGATCAGGATATCAATGGACAAGAGTTAGGTGGATGACATAAGTTACATGACCATGATGAGTTTAGGGTTATGTTGTTTAGACTAATCAATGTATCAATAGCATTCATAAATAGGAGGAAGAAAGTAATCAGGTTATGTCTCATAAGTTGTGACAAGCTTTGAATGATGACATCTCAATGTATTTCAGAGATGGTCAGTAACATGATTAACATCTTGCTAAACCTTAAGAATATTGAAGAAACTATACTCATGTGTGACAAGCTCAATAAGAGTGAGTTGGGGGTTAATTAGAGTATCCTCTTGGATGTTATGATACATCTACTAAGTGTGTTGTGTAAATCTGAGAAAGTTAAGACAATGTTGTTACCCTACCCCTAACAAGGTCAACCAAGAAGTTATATTTGTTAATGGTTGTAGACAACTATGTGATTCTTCAACTAGACTGATGGCCATTCCATCATTAATATGATTGAAGAATCTTCTAAGAACATATGCCTTATAGTTCTTGACAATTAGGGGATTCTCACCTGATTGATTGAGTTTCTAATTACAATAATCATTAAAGGAGCATAGAGATGAATCATTATAGAATTACGCTGGATAAGAGATACATGATGTTCCATATTGATAAGAGCTATCAAATATGACCTATAAGGGATGTGTGGTATAATAGATAGAATAGTTCAGAGCGACATTTAGAATCCCAAGTTGAAATGTACTACCAAACCTGTATAGGTGAAACAATAGTTCTTATGTTGAACCAAGGTGACACATGTAAGAGTTAAGGGAGAAGAATATATATTCTATGAGAATGATGTCACATCACCAGGTGATGAAAATAACCATGTGTAAGATTGAGAATGACGTGCATGAGAAGTGTCCATCTATGTGTATCTTGGATTTCGGGGGAGAAATCCCTGTTAGGGGTTTATGGCTGTGAGACCCCTTTATGGATAAGGATAAGAGTAATGGTAAAGATAAGGATAAGGATAAGGATAAGTCTCAAGATAAGGATAAGGAAAAAGATATGGATAAGGGTATGGATAAAGTATAGAAAGTGTAGGTGGTAAGTGAGTGAGGTGTTGTATTGACATAAAATCTCTAGGCTATGGACACATGGAAAACTCATGGTCACCTCATGCTTGACCCCTTCCTTATCCATGAAGCTATATATACCGCATCCTATCTCCAAAATTGAAATCAATGATCATGTCCTCTTTCCCCTAGCTTAGAGCATAGACCTTGCTCTATTTGGATACAGAACAAAGTGGTCTAAGGTGGAAGACAACCTCTTTTTGGAGAAGAAATTCTCCTAGAGCCCCATCTTGCCCTACCTGGGGTTTCTAAGGTCATCTTCTAGGGTTTTGGACCATGACAAGTTGTTTTCTTCCTTCCTTCTCCGTTTTTCTTTCTCTTCCACTTCCTTATACCTTAATCTAGGTCATAACTATACTGTTACATGGTAATAGTTGCTTTAGAGCTCAACATCCTACCTTTGTTGCTTCTTCTTCTAGGATTTTGATTCCTTGTGAAGAAGAGTGCATGCTTGGCTGAGTTCAGAGCTTCTTCTTGGGTTTTCTACCTTCTTGGCTCAAGTTTCTTGCTGTTAGAAGGTTGTTCTTCTTAGTAGAGGCAAATTTTATAACCCTCTTTACTTATATTGGTTACTATAAGCTTGTTAGCTCACGTTCTTGCTTAAAAATAGTGATTTAAGCATTAAGAAGCTAAGATTGTTTGGGATTTTGATTGGTATGGTGTTTCCTATTTTGTTTCTAGTTCTAGATGAACATGTAATCATATGCACATTCTTCCTAAGAAATTACATAGCTTTGTTCCGATTGGTATCACCACATATGGTGCTAAGCACCTATCAACCAACGGTCCATATTAGGGTTTCTAGGTTGTTTCTTCTCTAAACACATGACCCGATGGTGTGGCTTTCATAACAATCGAAGGTGGTGACCAGTAGTGATGAATGATGGTGTGATCTAATAGTCGCAACTTAGTTCAGTGTTAGGCTCTCTTGGAACCTCAATGAGTAATGTTTTGATTCTCTAATGATGTTATCAATCAATGATGACATTAGCCTAATATTTGATGGTGTTAAATGAATATAGTGTTCATCTAACAATCGATGGTGACCTAATGATCATAACTAATTTTGGATCAAGTCGTCACCACATATGGTGATTTAAGGATATAATTATAGATTCAACTAAACATTAAACCAATGGTTCCTTGGTTCAATTGATCTAATGGTTAGACCTATACTTCAATTGATAACTTTGAATGATGAACCCGATCCAACGAATGAGATTGGATCCTTTAACATCCAATGGATTAGAATGAATCACATGAAATTATATGTGGATCCTAGTGATGATAATTTGATGATTCAATATCATTAATTTGTTGTCTTACCTTTACTCTCAGATAGTTATATTTGATAAATGACCATAATAAGTGGATGTGCAACTTCAATGTGATATAGTTGTTATACCTAACCTTAATGTAATTAAATGATGGTGATTGGTTATAATCAGCCCTCTTGCATGATTAATGTGATAATGAATTACATTCTTCTTGTGTTTTAACCACAATGTAGTGCTATTTGAATATCATAGTGCCTTGCCATAATAATACCTATGGACACGTAATTGCTGATGATCTTTTGAGCCTTGTTTAAGGCATGGAATGATGAGGATGACCTTGCTATGAATAATGTGATGGTCTTAAATGACCTTTGGGCATGTTGAGCCCTGATTGAGGTGAAATCCTTTTCATGTTCCAATATGAGTTGAAACCTTAGAACTTGTGATAAGAAATGGATATCTTAAAATGATATGATGATAATGTGGTTCATTACAAAGCTATGGATGATATCATATGGTAATGTATTAAGATCTATACTTCAAACATTTTATATCTTCTAAAGTGCCAATGCTTATACACTTGATAGAAATGAATTAGGGTTTGTATGTCCATTTTTATGATGAAGCCTTAATTCACCCAATTGGCAATAATTAATTAAGTGAAATTCTAATCATGTAGTGCCCTGTGCCGTAGATCCATCTGAGTGTCAGAACTTTCCAGATGGTGAAACAAGTATTCCTAAGGGAAACCCGAAGTACATGCTATTGAGTATTTGGGGTTCTTGTCATCTTGAATCCAAGTGTTTAGGGAGGATGACTATAGTCATACCTAGCCCTCTGTTTGAGAATGGTTTTGGTTGTGTCTCGGTGATTATATATATGATGAGATTGGAGGACTATTGCGGTTGTACCTCAAATGGTAGGGTATGTGTACCCACCTCCTTTCACTAGTGATGTGACCTGTACTAAGGACAGACTAGGATGTTAGCAGCTTGACCTTATGTGTCATTGTGGCAGACCCATACTGACTGGGGGAAGAGAAGATCTTAGGAGTCTGACTCTTCCTAGATCTTGTATGGCACTGATTTTGACTTAGGTGTGGTCAGTTGGATTTTGAGTGGTATCCTCAAATTCCTCAGGGCAACGTAACAAAAGATGTAATATTGTTGTGTAGAATATCTATTTAGGGTTATACACAACGCCTCACATTGTATGATAACCCTGGTTTGATCTTCTTATATAGAGATGATAAATAGTACAATGAGAGATGATAGATATGCTTGTGTTGTAGATGTGCTTATGTTGTAAACATATTTATGTTGTCAAATATACTGACACTAATATTTAATACTACTAGCCATGCCTATGTAATTAGAAATGCTTAAACTGCTAATTTTGCTTATGCAGTTAGTTGTGCTATGATGTTAGATCTACTTATTATGTAGACTGGTTCACATTATTAAATATGACAATATTGATAGACATGTCATACTACTAGACATATAAAAGATGCTTATGCTTCTAGATTTCTTGTGTTGTTAGTAAGGCATATGATGATAGTCAGATCAATAATAATGATTGTTATTAGATGAAATCTTATGAAACTTGAGTATTTACCTGTTACCTATATATAGATTAATAACCATACTTGTTTATAAGATTATTTTCTTAATTTTTTAGTATGCTTGAACTTTTCAATCTACTCAATTGACTATTAAAGACTTCAACTACTCAGTTTTTTACTGTTTAATATGATGTAATTAATATATGTTGGAGAGAGTTATATCTCTTGCTGGGACTGGGTTTCACCTCGTGGGTCACCACATTTTTTAGGTGATCGACAACTTCAACAATGGTATCATGACTGTGATGAATCTAAGGTGATAAACCCTAGATATGGTTGTTTAGTTGTCTAGCATGTCCTAGAGTCGTACCTATACTCTAAGGTCCAGATGAAAAGTTTGTATACAATGTTTCGATTGAATCAAGCTTTCTACATCATGTTGATGCTTGTATATGTTGAATATGTGGATAGTGTACCTTTGCAAAATTTATGTTGTAGGTGAGGCTACATGAAAGATGTAAAGAATATTGAGCATTATGCGAAGTAAAGCAAGTTGTTGGGATTTTATATAATTTTTTCTGAGCAATTGGGAATTGTTGAAATCAGCTTTAATTTACCCTATTTTCTGGTTTTCTATTCAATTAAGGAGTAATCGTGTTTTGTGTTTTAAGTTATCTCATTTTGTGTAATGGGTTCTCACAATATGCATATAATAAGTCATTGGAATTGGTATTAGAATATTGGTAAACATCGTACCACATTTAATTTCTCAGTTAATAAATTAAAGAACATATATTTTATTAAGATTTGTTTATTCATGTGGCATTGTGGAAGAACTACCAAAATTTTCTTACTTTCTTAAATGTGTCTTTCTTGGGATCCAAAAAGTCATACACTATATGCCATATAAGTAAAATCTATGGATAAAGAGTAAGGGGGTGAATTTATATATTAGAAAATCGTATTAGATCACTAATTATAGAAAAGAAACGATCACAATATAATACAAGGATTTTAGTGGTTTCAACCTAATATATAATAGCTCCATTATTGGTAAGTTCACCCTATAAGAGTTTAACTTGGTGAAAACTTTGTATTAACCACCAAGGAGTGAAAACCAACATCTTGTTTCATATCATAGAGAACTAGATTTTTCTTGGGCAAGAAGCCACCAATGTTACTGAGGGCCAAGTGTCATATAGCCAAGATCAATCTTCCTATAACTTCTTTTTGTAAAAAAGAATATAGTTAAGAAAGCATGAAAGATATATCTTACAGAGTGAGAACTTCACAAGCAAAAAACTAGGGCTAGCTCTATTGTATGATTCCTTATAACCAAAATCAAGTATGAAAGAGTGATCCATAAAAAGGTAAAGACTCTATTAGCAAGAATCTCAACTCTATGTGTGCAAGTGCATTTCCAACTTACCAAATGACTTGTTTTTCATATTGATACCTTCCAACTAGCCAGTTTCAATGATATGAATGAATTCCACCCATTTTTCATTGAACATGTAGAGTTTCAATGGTTTTTATTTTAGTTTATATATTTCCAAAATGGATAGCTGAGTATTAAGTAAATGATTTGGTTGTATTATTATCATTCGGGTTAAACTAGGACAAAATTAATCATTCATAGTCATTTTGTGTCAACTATTTTTGTTGTCTAGTTTTTCATTTGTATAAAATCATTTTATTACTCTTTTTAACTGAGAATTGCACACTTTTTTCATGGTTTTGTTTTGTGTGTAGCCAAGGATAGTAAAGTTTTCTCCAATTACATTAGTTGGTTGGTTTTCTTCTTAGAAAATCATCCCAAAATTACTATACTAGATGGGAACATCATATTCATCAATTAGTTTTCCATTAGAGAAAATTAGTAAATGGCTAGTGTGTTATAATATATATAAATCATGTTTGTCATGGATTTTTTGTTAGGAAATATGATTTCCATCAAGAACAAGGGGTTCTTCTTATGTACCATTTGGAGTCGCCACATGAACACAAAAATCTACAATATGTTTGTTATGTATTATGCTTCATAAAGTCATCAATAATCATAATAAACAATAAAACCTATATACAATTACCTATCAAAAGATGTTTCTTATGTAGAGTGACAAGTCATAATTCTAGACAAAATGATTGAAAAGTTGAGAAAGTAAGAGATACCACATGTAAAGGTGTAGTGGGATCACCAACATGTTAAAGGAAAGTTTCATAGGAGTTTAATGCACCACTATCCTACTCTTATTTCAGATTTTGAGATTGAATCCTCAAGGAGATTGAGTTGTGAGTTGGAAGTTGTGCAATCATATGTCTTGTTTCAACTAATTTAAGTTTACTTCTAGTTCATTATATGGTTTTAGGGGTAGGGTTAGGGACTATACCCTACCTCTTAGGGTTTCTGTTACAACCCCAATTTTTGGGTTCTTTTGGTGAGAAATGTAATTTCTCCTATTAAAGTTATTTGAACAAATAATGATATAATTTGTTTTGAATAAATGGATTTCGTTTACAATAGCCTTGTTGGTTGTTTTGTGGGATTTATTCGCTATTGGGCCCAATAACATGGAAAAGACAAAGAAAACTCCATTATTAATAAGAAATGGAGAAAAGAAAGAAGTAGAAACCTCTAGAAGGCAAAGGAATGTTATCCAAAGTTGTATTTCATGCCTCTTGGGTTCCTTGGGTTCCAAGGAGTCCAAAGTTGCAAAGATAATGCAACCAGAAAAAAAAGATCAATTAAATATTTCTTTATTAAGAAAGAAATTGAAAACAATGATAAAATGTGGGAAATAAGTTGAAAGAGGTATAATTGAGTTATCCTTGGTGGATTTTCGTATCCAAAGGATTCCTAATGTTAAAATGAATGCCAATGAGGAAAATAAAAAGAAAGATAAAGAGAAATCCATAAAAAGAGATATTTTAATAAAAAATAAATAAGGTAATGAGAAATAATGGATATAGATGCATCTAGAGGGATAATGAGTATCCACTAAAAAGGATTTCGAAATATTAGAGTTTCTTGGGGTCCAAGGAGCCCCAATGAAGAAAAAGAAAGAGAAAATATCAATAATACAAAATAAGAGGATAATGTCATGCATAATGAATGAATTTTTTGGTATTGTTAAAAAGGAGGTATTTTCTAAAAGAAAATATAATTTCATGGCTAATAGATTTAAAGACAAACACAAGGAAGATAAAAAGAAATATTTTTCAAATTCCTTAATGACCAAGGATCATGGATAAACAAGGAATTGCTAAAAAGAGAGAAAATACTTCTTAATTAAGGAAAATTGCTTTCCTATTAGGAATAGTCTTGTTTGCTTCGTGGGAAAGCATTATGGGGTGTGGATACCCTCCCCTATATAAGGGGTAGCACCCTTGGCCAAATCCAGGAGGATCCCATGCACCCTTCTCTCTCCTTCTTCATCATTTTCATTCAAAACCCTATCAATGGGGGAAGTGCGACCCCGAAGCAACGAGGAGCCCTGGACTAGAGTACGATGGAAGCCCAATGCTCCCACGACACCATAGACGAATGAGGACATCTTCCCCGTCCTCTGGACTTGCAAAACAACCACTGGATTGCTGCAATTCAGGCGTAAGTTGCAGACCGAGTAGGCCAAAATCAGCCGCTCTAGCCACAACCCAAGGGCACCTCCCTACGTGCAGAGGAACGACAGAGGTAGGCGATGAGTTCTGGCGAGTTTCATGCCATGGGGAGATGGGAAATCACCCTGCGATCAACTATTTTTGATGGCCGCCTAGGGTTCCCAAGCAGGAAGATGACGGGGAGGCTTTGGACGAATCTACCCCTCTGGGGTATACAGAAGTGGAAACTTACACAAGGGCAATTGATTCATTTCATTATAACTAAAGTCGGGCGAGCCAGGTACGTGCAGGGGAAGTTCATTGCCTACGTGGCACCTCCCCATTGGTCCATATGTGTTTATATTGCAAAAATCGTATCTTTTTATTGGTAACTCAGATGGATGCGTATAAAATATGAAAATTTCTTAGAAAAATGAGAAAATTCCATTAAAATATATTTAGAAGCTAATTCCTCTAGAAATTCAAAAAATAATGGAAGTTGTCGACTTTAATGCATTAATGATTAAGAAACCCTATTTTGAGATGATTAATGTATTTAGTAGGGTTTAATGGATGATTAAAGTTGATATTAACCTGTTAATTATAAAAGGTACATTAAGAACAAAAAGGATGAACTTTGCATGTAATTGGTTTAATTTAGAGTTTCATGTGCATAAATATGCTTTAATGGGCCTTGAAACCCTAATGATGGTAATTGTGACTCTTAATGGCTTTAAATTGTTCAATTTCATGATTAAAGTTGAGATATGATAGGTCTAAGCTATTTTGAGTATAAAAGTTCCTAATTATGAGTAAATACCCTTAATATGGAAATTAGGGTTTTCTAATGGTTAAAGGTGGAATTAGTAATAAATAGAGATAAGTTGCTAATCCGGAAGGAACCTAAAATGATAATTGGGCCTAATGATCTTGTCATGAATTAAAAAGGATAAAAATGGTAGTTTTAATGTTAAAGAGGTATAATGGACTTAATTGATGGCTAATTGTGCCTTTAATCTGAAATTAAGGTTAAATGTTGTTAAAGGATAACCTTAGTATCTTTTGTGAAGAATAGATGAGATAATTAGGGTTTAAAATAGTAAAAATGAAGTGAAACCCAAATTGCAATGGAAACCCTAAAAGTGGACTAGAAACCCTAGGAAGCGAGCTAGGTTTAATAGATCTTGATGGCATGATCAATAATAGAAAATTGTATGCATATGTCAGGATGTCATTGTGTGCTTGCTTGCCTATTTGGATTTCTTGCTTGATTGGATGATTCTATCTCAAATCAGTCTGACAGGTATGTGGTTATGCTTATGGATAATCACTTTAGTTTCACGACGATTCCCGAATGTTTTTATCGATTTCCTAAAAATAACTGCTTGGATGAGTTTTATTTCATGCAACTATAAAGTGAGTATGATTATCACTATAAATATATATATATATATGTATATATTTATGTATATATATATATATATATACAACTGGCTTAGATCTGGGTCCTCCTCTATAGCTTTGCAAATGCTAAAAAGGGTAACCTAGAGCAAGGTCTAGGATATCATGAGTTAGAAATTGGTCTACCCACGTGTAGTGCCATGAGACTCTTTAGCACACTATGAGTTAAGGAGTGGGCTACCTACGGGTAGTGCCATGTGACTCAACCCTAGAAATTGATTCACCTGTTAGGTAGGATCATGAGGGGTTTAATGGGGGTCTACCATAAGGAAGGCATCCAGGTCCACTGTAGAGACAACACAAAGGATAGGATATGTATGGATCACATAGTTATATTTAAAACATAAAGTTGTTTGTTAAATCATAGTTTACTGTAATATGTTGTTATAGTTAATTGCACGATTATTGTTTCCCCTACATACCAGCTTTATGCTGACTGACATTTTGTTTGTCGACGTTATATGTACAAGTGAAAAGAAGAAAAACAGTAAAGTGGAATATGTGGAATTAAATATGAATTAAAATACAAAGAAGGATTAGTTAGAATAGACTCCAGATGTGGATAGAAGTAGATATCCAAGTTTTTGAAAAAGGTATGCAAAGTTTAATTTTACTACAACCTTTCAATTTAGTTAGTATAATTTGATAATTGTTATTGATTATTTGTTGAACCTTTGATCTGGAAATTGGGATAACGACTCTAACCTCTTGGTCTCCCTTAATTGGGGGTTATTGAGAGGCGGGGTCATTACATTTGGTATCAGAGCATAGGTTCCTCATCTAATATTTAATAATTATTAAATTTTACAAACTATATAGAACTCAAGGGAGTTATTAGAGGATTTTCTAAAAGATAGAGGTGTCTAGAAAAGGATCACGTCTGGGGGCTGGCAAGATTTTCCTCCGCACTACTAGTCGGAATATGAGGACTCCCGGATTAGTGTGACTGTCTGGCCAATGTCTTAGAATCTGACTCGAAATAAGATATCTTTAGGACTCTCTCATCTTATCCATCGCTTCTCAACTCAAATGTTGTTAAGGACCTTAAGGATTAGGGTTTTATCTCTTTTCCTCACCCTCTTGAGGGATGGGTAAGGTTGATAAGGTTTAAGGAATCCTCCACCAAAGTAATGAAAAGCATGTAAATAAGATGTCATGGACATAAGCTTAATAGTTTAAGCATAAACTAAAGAATAGATACATGCTTAGGTCATATGACATGAGTTGTCATTGCTCTTAGGAGAGGCCCGAGGCTAGACCTTCTTGTCAGGAGGATGAGTAGAGAAAGTTAGTCTTGGAGGTAGAGACCTCCATCATAAGTAGAGATCTGGCACATCCTTTGAGGATAATGCTAACCCTAACCCTAAGTGGTGGATAGAGAAATAGATGACATGATGAGTTAGATGTCATGATATACCAAGTGTGTGGACATGTTTTTGGATGCCCATATGAGCCATGAGAGGTTGGATGACCTAGTACCTTGGCGACCCAACCCTGGAAAGGGTCGTGCATGTTAGAGTGAAGGATAGCTCCTTCAATGAGAAGGTTAGTGAAGAACCTATAGAAACCCCAAGAGCTTATGTGAGTAGGGAATAGCATGCACCCAGAGTACGTCAGTGGTGCGAGCAGTAGGCTAAAACCATGACCAGGAGAATATGATGGATAGCTTATAAGATAAGCATAAAGAATTATGAATAATATTGAGCAAACATAAGTTGAACATAGGCTTCACCCATGTAGGGATATGCTTGTGAGCTTGATCCTCCATGTAGAGAGGACCTCTAGTAGTAAGGTTGTTTGTAGGGTTAGATCTCTATCTCTCTCTCTCTCTCTCTCTCTCTCGAGTAGGACCCAAGCAAGAAGGTTGGAAGCCTAGACTCCATGATATGAGGAACAGTGGGGAGTTGAGGATGATGCGACCTAAGTGGATGATAGTGGTTATCTCATACTTGATCCCTGGAGGCTGATGATATCTTGGTTGCCATTAGAGGAACCAAACCCTAGAGAGAGGATGATGCTGCTGGTACCTATGTGCCTATGGTATAGGTGTTTACCAATTGAGATGAGACAAAGAGTGCCTTAGACCCTGAGGAGGTTTGAGTAACCAGTTGTGAGGCTTTATACCTAGTTGGTTGTCCTTGAAGAGGACTCAACTATGAGGTGTTGCTCGAATAAACGGATCATGGGAGTGCATGACATACCTTGGACATGTTTGATTTGTGGTTAAGATGTTGAGCATGTAGTTGGACACCCAGAAAGTGAACCTAGGGTTCCTAGGCCTAAGAGGGGAAGTGGTGTACCCGATGCTCCTGATGAGATTTGAGTTTCTATAGATTCGAGCATGACACTCCTCATGTTTAGAGGAAAGGGAAAACCCTTAAGTTTAAGGTATGGTTGATGAATCCCTCACGGACAAGGTGGTGGCATGAGAAGATTTGTTCTTGGTCCAATGTTGAGGAATGAGAACAAGTATGACCTAGCATGGTTTAGTAGGTGGTCTTCTTGTGCCTTAGTAGCTTGCTGGGTTAAGCATGCTCATTTGGATGTAAACCCTGGACATAAGGGCGTTTGTGACCTTTGTTATCAAGATGTAGTTTGCTCCCATCCTAGGAGAGGGACCCTTTGTAGAATGTATACCAGTTTCGTGGGTTTTGAGGAAACCTGAAGAGGTCTCATAGGATCTTAAGAAGTTAAGTGAAAAGTACATGGTATAAGAATGAACCTGTAGACCCATAGATAACCATCTCTATGTGCATGTGGATGAGTTACCATGGAGGTAACCAATATGGGGCCTGACCAGGGTAGGCAGGTCACCATGACCCCTGTGAAAGGATGAAAGTTAGCCCAAGAATGCAGAGAGAGATGATGAAGGCTTGGGTAAGGTTCTATGTTGGACATGTACTATAATAGAATCCTAAAGTCTATCCTAGGGTCAGGTAGGGATAAGACCGATGGAAGTAGGAGTTGCCTAATTCCCTAGTTGCACATGACCATAGGGTCGAGAGGTAACAACTATCATTATCTGAGGGCCATGGGTTAGGAGATTGATCACCTTCATGAACTCATGAGACCCAAAGGGCAGATGAGTAGGGCACTCTCAGGATGCATAAGGGAAGAGGGATGACCCCAAAAGTTCCAGCACCCTATAGACCTAGAGGAGATGACCAAGGAATGTGTGTGGATCCAAGTAGGTTCGAGACCAGTTTTCCCTGGAAGTAACTTTGATATCGAGATGATTGTGATATAGAGACATAAGTTGCACGTTTCAACTTAGATTTGAAGGTGTACTAATAATGTGGGATGTACCATCTCTACTCTTGGAACAGGAACAACTTTGTGTTTAGATGGCCGCCAAATGCTTATTTCCTCTTGTTATGGGAGTGAGAGATAGGACAGTACGCATGCCGTACACCAAGGATAAAGATGATGTGACTTGGAATGTTGCTATGAAGTATGAGGACAAAGATGATAACATACCCTTGTGGAGTAAATGATGTGTAGATGGTTTATAAACCTCAAGAGAATTTGAGGATGTTTTAACATGAGCTATGTGGAATTTGCAAGTGATACAAGGTTGAGTTTGATAACCAAGAAGATGAGCTCAGAGTGTTCTTGATGAAGATAGACTTAGAGTTGAGCTGAGGTAATAAGTGAAGGTGTATGTCTTCAATATTTCCTATAACCTAAGGATGTGAAGTGGTAATGGATGCTCTGGTTGAGATGCAGCTACTTAGTTTAGCTAGAGGCTAGAAGAGGCTGTTGGGTTAGCCCTAAGTTTGAAAAAGGAGATATGTTTGGCTAACACACAGATATAACGAGATCATTGATCGAGTAGTGGTTGCTTAGCTAACTAGCCTAGGGCTTATCACGATAAAAGGATGGTTGTAGAACCTCAGATGCACTTCTCTGGAGAAGAAGGTGATGAAACCCCGACTAGAGTGGTTTAGGGTTTCTGAGGAATCAATCTTGAGGAATCATGACATACAGGAGATCATGATACACATTGGTACTACAAAGATAGTAAGTGACAGTAGTACTTTGGATGCCTAAGATGAAGTTGTATGTGGTTTGTTACCATGCATGACAGGAGGTGAAGGATGAACACTAGTAACCCAGTGTAATGATATATAAGTTAAGAATACCTGAGAAGGAATGGGAGTTCATCACTATGGATGTTGTGGTAAGTCTCCCCTAGACCAAGGAAGGTCAAGATGCAATTTGGGTTATGGTATATCGCCTTACCTAGATGACATGAGAGAGAAAGAATACTCAAGGGAAGGATCCAATTGAACTACATATGAGAGAGAGATGGTTCAACTACATCATGATGTGAGTTCAAAAGTTCTTGAATATAATCTAAATATTCACTTCCAGGAGGTGGAAGTAGATACATGAAGAACTCGATGTTAGTACAGTTTATCACCCTAGCTAATGGTTAGTATGATCCAGACTAGAGGGTCTGATGAGAGCATGTGTGCTCATTCATGGTGATACATAGAGACAGTTCTTATCCTTTGTAAGAGGTGATGATAACCACCATAGGCAGTATCGGGATACAAGAAAGCTCTGCAAGGGAGGTTGTGTTGGTCACCACTTCATTAAGATGATGTTGGTGAAGGGACCTCACGAAGGTCAAGAAAGGACCACAATGTGTGCATATGAAGTCACTTTGATCGTGCAATGGCTGAAAGGAGACCAGGGATGACATGAGTTGTAAGCTGATGCAAATTAGACTGACATGCAGTTCACTGTGGGGGAATATGTGATATGAAAATCCAACCCCTCTAAGTTATAGCTAAGAGAGTTGAGTCCCCGATGAATGAGTTCTTTTGACATGGTTTGGTGGAGAAGGTTAAGTTTGCCCTTACCCCTCAGGATAATGTGAGGTGTGATGAGTTCCATGGGTCCAATTTAGAGCACTATGTGAGGTACCCAGACCATGTGTGGAGCAATGAACCTAGTGAGCCCCAAGGGAGGCTGAAATGACCTGAGTAACCTGTGAGATTTATAGATGCCAAGGTGAAAGAAACTCAGAGAAAGGAATATGTGATGAGAAAGGTTCTTTGGAAGTGCCATGGATAGGGCAAAGCCACATTGGGGAAAATGATGGACATGTAAAAGTATTATCCTAAATTGTTTGTTTACTTGATGGAATTTTGAGGACAAAATTCTTATAAGAGGGGAAGGATGTTACAACCCCAATTTTTGGGTTCTTTTGGTGAGAAATGTAATTTCTCCTATTAAAGTTATTTGAACAAATAATGATATAATTTGTTTTGAATAAATGGATTTCGTTTACAATAGCCTTGTTGGTTGTTTTGTGGGCTTTATTGGCTATTGGGCCCAATAACAAGGAAAAGACAAAGAAAACTCCATTATTAATAAGAAATGGAGAAAAGAAAGATGTAGAAACCTCTAGAAGGCAAAGGAATGTTATCCAAAGTTGGATTTCATGCCTCTTGGGTTCCAAGGAGTCCAAAGTTTCAAAGATAATGCAACCAGAAAAAAAGAAAAGATCAATTAAATATTTCTTTATTAAGAAAGAAATTGAAAACAATGATAAAATGTGGGAAATAAGTGGAAAGAGGTATAATTGAGTTATCCTTGGTGGATTTTCGTATCCAAAGGATTCCTAATGTTAAAAGGAATGCCAATGAGGAAAATAAAAAGAAAGATAAAGAGAAATCCTTAAAAAGAGATATTTTAATAAGAAATAAACAAGGTAATGAGAAATAATGGATATAGATGCATCTAGAAGGATAATGAGTATCCACTAAGAAGGATTTCGAAATATTAGAGTTTCTTGGGGTCTAAGAAGCCCCAATGAAGAAAAAGAAAGAGAAAATACCAATAATACAAAATAAGAGGATAATGTGATGCATAATGAATGAATTTTCTGGTATTGTGAAAAGGAGGTATTTTATAAAAGAAAATATAATTTCATGGCTAATAGATTTAAAGCCAAACACAAGGAAGATAAAAAGAAATAATTTTCGAATTCCTTAATGACCAAGGATCATGGATAAATAAGGAATTTTCAAAAAGAGAGAAAATACTTCTTAATTAAGGAAAATTGCTTTCCTATTAGGAAAAGTCTTGTTTGCTTCATGGGCAAGCATTCTGGGGTGTGGATACCCTCCCCTATATAAGGGGTAGCACCCTTGGCCAAATCTAGGAGGATCCCATGCACCCTTCTCTCTCCTTCTTCATCGTTTTCATTCAAAACCCTATCAATGGGGGTAGTGTGACCCCAGGGCAATGAGGAGCCCTGGACTAGAGTACGATGGAAGCCCAATGCTCCCACGACACCACAGACGAACAAGGACTTCCCCGTGCTCTGGACTTGCGCAACAACCACTGGATGGCTGCAAGTTGGGCGCAAGTTGCATACTGAGTAGGCCAAAACCAACCACCCTAGCTGCAACCCAAGGGCACCTCCCTTTGCGTAGAGGAACGACAGAGGTAGGGCGATGAGTTTCGGCAAGTTTCATGCCTTGGGGAGATGGGAAATGACCCCACGATCAACTTCTATTGATGGACGCCTAGGGTTCCCAAACAGGAAGACGACAGGGAGGCTTTGGACGAATCTACCCCTCTGGGGTATACAGAAGTGGAAACTTACACAAGGGCAATGGATTCATTTCGTTATAACTGAAGTTGGATGCACGAGGTACGTGCATGGGAAGTTCGTTGCCTACGTGGCACCTCCCTATTGGTCCATATGTGTTTATATTGCAAAAATTGTATCTTTTATTGGTAGCTCGGATGGATGCGTATAAAATATGAAAATTGCTCAAAAAAATAGGAAGAATCCATTACAAATATATTTAGAAGCTAATTCCTCTTGCAATTTGAAAAATAATGGAAGTTATCAACTTTAATGCATTAATGATTAAGAAACCATATTTTAAGATGATTAATGTATTTAGTAGGGTTTAATGGATGATTAAAGTTGATATTAACGTGTTAATTGTAAAAAGGTACATTAAGAACAAAAAGGATGAACTTTGCACGTAATTGGTTTAATTTAGAGTTTCATGTGCATAAATATGCTTTAATGGGCCTTGAAATCCTAATGATGGTAATTGTGACTCTTAATGGCTTTAAATTTTTCAATTTCATGATTAAAGTTGAGATATGATAGTTCTAAGCTATTTTGAGTATAAAAGTTCCTAATTATGAATAAATACCCTTAATATGGAAATTAGGGTTTTCTAATGGTTAAAGGTGGAATTAGTAATAAATAGAGATAAGTTGTTAATCTGGAAGGAACCTAAGATGATAATTGGGCCTAATGATCTTGTCATGAATTAAAAAGGATAAAAATGGTAGTTTTAATGTAAAAGAGGCATAATGGACTTAATTGATGGCTAATTGTGCCTTTAATCCGAAATTAAGGTTAAATGTTGTTAAATGATAACCTTAATATCTTTTGTGAAGAATAGATGAGATAATTAGGGTTTAAAATAGTAAAAATGAAGTGAAACCCTAATTACAATGGAAACCCTAAAAGTGGACTAGAAACCCTAGGAAGCGAGCTAGGTTTAATAGATCTTCATGGCATGATCAATAATAGGAAATTGTATGTATATTTCAAGATCTCATTGTGTGCTTGCTTGCCTATTTGAATTTCTTTCTTGATTGGATTATTCTGTCTCAAATCAGCCTGACAAGTATGTGGTTACGCTTATGGATAATCTCTTTAGTTTCATAGAGATTCTCGAACATTTTTATCAGTTGCCTGAAAATAACTGCTTGGATGACTTTTATTTCATGCAACTATAAAGTGACTATGATTATCACTATATATATATATATATATATATATATATATATATATATATATATATATATATATATATATATATATATATATATATATATATATATATATATATATAACTGGCTTAGATTCGGGTCCTCCTCTGTGGCTTTGCAAATGCTAAAAAAGGTAACCTAGAGCAAGGTCTAGGCTATCTTGAGTTAGAAATTGGGATACCCACGTGTAGTGCCATGAGACTCTTTAGAACACCATGAGTTAAGGTGTGGGTTACCTACGGGTAGTGCCATGTGACTCAACCCTAGAAATTGATTCATCTATTAGGTAGGATAATGAGGGGTTAAATGGGGATCTACCATAAGGAAGGTAGCATCCAGGACCATTGCAGGGACAAAGCATAGGATAGGATATGTATGGATCGCGCAGTTATATTTAAAACATAAAGTTGTTTGTTAAATCATAGTTGACTACAATATGTTGTTACAGTTAATTGCACGATTATTGTTTCCCCCACATACCAGCTTTATGTTGACCGACATTTTGTTTGTCGGCATTTTAGGTACAAGTGAAAAGAAAAAAAATAGTAAAGTGGAATATGTGGAATTAAATATGAATTAAAGTACAAAGGAGGATTAGTTAGAATAGACTCCAGATGTGGATAGAAGTAGATATCCAAGTTTTTGAAAAAGGTATGCAAAGTTTAATTTTACTACAACCTTTCAATTTAGTTAGTAGAATTTGATAATTGTTATTGATTATTTGTCGAACCTTTGATCCGGAAATTGGGATAACAGCTCTGACCTCTTGGTCTCCCTTAATTGGGGGTTACCGGGAGGCGGGGTCGTTACAATTTCCATGCCCCTTGACCCCATAGGGTTCTTCTAGACCAACCCTAGTTCCATCTAGAGTTTATACTTACAACCCCTAAAACCACTTTTATTTATTTTATTATTATTTCCATATTACATGTACTTTACCATTTACATATTACATGTACATATTGGACAAAACTTTTAGGCTTTGTCCAGGTAGGATGCATGGGCCCAGGAGTCCTCGTAAGATGACTAGCGTGCAGAGGAAAATATTGACAGCCCCCGGTCATGGTCCCTTATAGAAACCATCATATTTAGAAAATGTCCTAATCATTCCCTCATATTTCTACATATTACTTGAAATTATAAACTATTAAATATTATTTGAAAATTTTGGTGCTCTGATACCAAATGTAACGACCTCACTTTCAACGTCCCCCAATTCAGGAAAGATCTTCAAGTTGAAAGCCATCACCAATATTCGCAAGGATGCACATTTAACAAATAATAAATAATATAAAATAATTTCATTTATTCCAAATATTGTTTACAAAATGTACAATGATATTCCTCACAAAACTAATACATGTTGAGAAGAAGTAACTAGCTATCTAGTCCTCCTTTAACTTATTTTTGATGCTTTCAGGTAATTTTCAACTGGTTTATCACATGTTGACACCTTCATAATTAGTAGGTACTTAAAACACCGACAAACAAAATGCAAATTAGTATAACAAGTTATATTGTGTACATGGGGTGCAACCACAATGTGTGCACTAACAGGGCCACATAATAATCATCAAATATTGCAAATAAGAACTGACATATTCTTTATATATCCTAACCCTACTAGATATATTCTCTTGGGCATGATCACTGTCCCCTCTAGGGCTCTTGCACATCACCCCTTGATGTATGTCAGTCTAGGGTTTATAATATTATTATTTACTTATGTGATATTCATATTGGCATTATAGTTGAACATGAATTAAACTAACAACCAAAAATTTATTCATCGAATTAGTCCTCGAAAATCATTCAAAAAACATCAACAAACTATATTCTAGGTAGTCATAATCGTAACCATATACCTTGATGGTGAGCCATGCAGAACATGCAGTATATATACTTCAAGCATATTATCAAATAAACAAGAAATCTAAGCAATTAACTTTAATCTGCATGTTTATGAATCCTAAAGTGTCACCAATCATATTGATCACATTAAAACCCTACTCGACTGTAATCTAGGGTTCAAGGTTTTGTTGATGTCAAGTTGTCACTAGGGTTATGACCTACAACCCTTAATTCCCATTATAATCAATTTTGATGACTCAAGAACCCTAATTCACATTCAGTGTAACCATGATCATCAAATCTACCACATGCCTTTACTAAGATACAATCAAGTTCATTAACAATATTACAAGATATGATCTTTAACCTTAATTATCCATATATATGGTTATCCACGTAAGAAACCATAAGTATCCATTATTATTATCTCAATCATATTATATTCTTATCATGCTCAATAATTTTAGATGACAACACAAAAGAAAAACTTTTTAACATTCCCAACATTTTATCATTCAAAACTAGGGTTTCCATGTGCTAATTGCCACTTTATCATATATATCACTACTTTTGAACAAGAATTCTAAATAGATCTCAATTATATTTTCTTTGTATTCCTCATGTTTTTTGGATCAACTTTTATATATTATATGTTGCAATCTGAGCTACCAATTGTTTTCTAAAATTTTTGCAAAGCAAAGATAAATCGGCCAATCATACACTGATACGTCAGCAACTTACTTGCTATTATCCAAGATGGCGGGGGCTGGGTTTTAGGGTAGAAATACATGTGTACCCTCATGTTTTGAACAACAATGGAGGGGCAATAGAGTCTTTTGACTCTTTCCCTTCTCCCACCTCGTGCTTGGGCGTGCCTGACGCTCTAACACCGTGGCGGATCAACTTGTCGGCATCCGCTCCATGTCCTTGGGTGCTGGATGGCCGTGGTGAGGTCTGGGTGCCTTCATCAGATACTTGTAGACCCAAGGCATGCATATGTTTAGTCGGGTACCGCCATCAGTGGCTGGAAGATGCCCTGCTTTGAGTCAGTGATGAACATGATTGGAGCCGCAACCACTTCCTGAATACATTCCCTCACTCACAAGGAAGGTCAGGGGTGTTTCAAGGAGTTCTCATGGAGTGGGTGTTCCAATCCCATGTGTCAAATGGCCCTATTTGTGGCCTATGATCCGCTCCTTCCTTGAACTACCAGTGATAGGGATCTTTATAAGGAATCACCGACTAATGTGACCCACGCATGAGTAGTCGAACTCTGAGGAACGACATCCATCTTGAATCACAAGCACCCAAGCTCTACCAGGGTTAGACCCTCCGCATCCTAGTTGACTAATGTTGGAGACGTCAAGGTTAGAAGAAAAGGAGTGAGGCCGTTTGGGGGAAGTACCACAGCCAGGCCTTCTCATGGCTATGGAGGCCAGGAACTACCCCATCCGTAGAAGGATCCTACAATCCCTTATACAGGTTCTAAGCAAAACCCTAGTGCCTCTAAGGAGGGTGAATATGGAGAAAGAAGGAGAAGGGAAAACCAACTAGGAGGGGTTTAGGTCCACACCCACATATATACTAACTTCACGAACCCTCCCTTTGGTACATGCTTCTTCGGGGATAATTCCCATCAAGACTTGCTTATTCTTCTTTCCTTTCTTTTTTTAATTATCAAAACTAACTTGTTGGTTATTATGAGAGGGGGAACGACACTATTATTTCTTTTCTATATTCCTTTTTCATAAATTGATTTAACATTAAATAGGAAAGAGTACTTTCCCTCTATTATTCTCTTTCTCCTTCACGGTTATGACAAAACACTTACGCAAAATGGCATGTTTAATTGTCAAAGTAAAATATTTGATAGATTCCCAATTTCTAGAATTTCCTTCCTTTTTATTATTATTTTCAAGCATTCAAAAGTTAGATCAAAACAATACTAGTTGACCTCAAAACATGTGGTTCCAAACTAGATAGATAATTATCATTTTAATTATCTAAAACACCATGTATCTTATTTTCTTTTGGCAACTTGTATATCATCTTATATTTCAGTTGTCCAATAACTCACAAGGCCATTACTATTTATTTATGAATGAAGACTCTCTTTTCTAGAGCATTCCTCAGAATTCCATATTTAAAATACCAACCATCTCTCTTTATTTTGCTAAAAATATTATTAGATTAATAAAAAACACAAACATATGAAATCTATTTTATATCTTTAATTTGCACCACAAGCACCCATGCCATAAGGTGATCAACATTATTATTTAACCAATAATTAACATTTGAAAAATTATTTATCATATCATGGCCTCATATTTATGTAATTCAATTTTACCAAAATTGAGGATATAACAACTTGTCTATAGCACAAATCTACAACAAAGAGAGTCAAAGAAGTTAACAAGTAGTCAAAAAGGAAGGCAATCTGATATTTTCTCCATTCTCTATATGGGGAAAGCAATCAATGTTGTCAAAGATTCTCCCTTGACAAGGTACAAAGTAAAGTTGACCAGTGCGATATACTTTTGTGTAGAGGAAAGAATGTAATTAAATACCTTTGATCAAGAATAAAGATATGAAGGCAGTCAAACCAAATGATGGGTTTACAATAAATACAAGGCAGCTTCCATTCTTCAAGGATCTCATCATCTTCCATCTCTATTGTTCTAAAACTCTGTCCAAGAGAATAAGCGCAAAGATTGGAGAAAAAGAGTATAAAATGTTTGTCCCCAATATGATTTCCCTTCTCCTTACCCTTGTTCTTTGTTATATGGGTAATATGGATTAGTCTTTCCATTATGAGGACATGGGGACTTGCCTCATAATATCCATAACTTATCTTAGCAAATTGTAATCTCCTTAAAGATAATAAAAGAAGTGTTCTTATCTATTTAAATAATTTAGAATGTGATATGATCAATTGTACTCCATGAATGTTATGATCTTCAATGATATGAACTCATATTTTTGGACCAGAACATCGGATAGAACTCACATGTTCCTTGATGAGACCACATACATGAACATGTTGGATGATTGAACCATTAAACACTAAGATCATAGGTCTACAGATAGTTTGATCCATGGAATCTGATTCTGAGAGGAATATATCCATGGTCCTAATCTAAAATTATCTAAAAGAAATGAAATGTGGATAAGATAACTATGGGGTTCGTGGTGGTGAAACTCAGAGTTCCAAAAGTTCCATTTAACTTAGTTAATATTTGATTGATTTGGTTCTCTTTTTATGTAGTTCTCTTTTGTTTTTTTGTTTGTCCTTGCTCCTTAGTTTGATTTCTCTTGATAAACTTAGTCTTTACTTTTGTAATTTTACTTCTTATTTAGTCTTCCCTTTGATAAATTAGTTTCAATTCTGAGCTTACTTTCTTGTTCTAGATTAATCACTCCTCTCAAAATTGGCTTTAAACGTTATTCATCACATTGGATTCAAGTAACTCCTAACGCACCATCTCTTGGTACCCATACCTTATGTACTACATCAATTCAATTGTGTACAAGTGAGTAGACTAGCCATAAAAGGTTAAACTTGAGGGATAACGTCTCTGGTGATTTTGTATGTTAGTGATAGCACATGAAATTCTGGCTCATTTTTTAGGACGGACGATGGATTTAATGTTTGAGCCCAATTACTTTTATAAATAGGACATTGTTTTCCTACCAAGACCCATTTTGGTAGTGTAGTCCTCCTTCTACTGATTTTCCATTCAAGCAGTACTATTTTTTTGCAAATATTCATGTGCCTTTTGAATTTTGATATTCAATCTTATCCTCTTGTATCTTTCAAATTTAGGTCCCTTTTCCAAACAACTATTCACAATACATTCAATACTCCCAAGGCGTTAACAATATACCATTTGATCCTAAAATTGATAGAACCTTTCACCATTTGAACCACATCAATCGAACCAGGATGGTCGATGAATAATATGTTCAAAGGAGAATAGAGGAAGCTCCAGCCACAAAGAGAGAAGCCATTAATTTTGAATCAAATATGATGGCATTTGTCACTTTAGAAGCCAAGGCCACCACCCAACAAGAAGTAGAGTTGCAAAAACAACTCAAGGATTTTTAGATCCCCTGGCCTGCCAAAACGCTACATCATGTCATCCCTCCTACTATTACTGCTCCTTAGTTTGAAATTCGTACACATTGGATTACTATGATTCAAGAAAGCATATTTTTGGGAAGATTGTCTAAAATTATGAAAACCACCTCCAACATTTGTCGATCTTTTCACCTTATTCAATGTTCCAAGTGTTTCTGATGATGCCCTCAAACTATGACCTTTCAAATACTCATTGATAGATCTATCTAATTCTTGGTACAATTCCATGGAAGGCAACCACATGACCACTTGGGAGCCCCTACGATATGAATTTCTTGAAAAGTATTATCCCCCATCCCTTACTTATCAAATCCAGGGAAAAATTGCACAATTTAATATGTCCCCAGAAGAAACATTAGGCAAAGAAGGGGAAAGATTCAAACAAGCTTCATTGTTTCCATCATCATAGCATTCCCCTAGTGCAATTAACGGAGACATTCTATAGAGGCATAGACCGAGATACCAAACTCTTCATTGACACCTCCTGGGGAGGAAATTTCATGTTTCAAAATTTTAACAAAACTTGGGAAGTTGTCAAAAGAAGTACTGAGACACGTGTCCAATCTCGTAGAGCGCAAGGTCCATACACAAGATCGCCAAGGCCAAAGATAGATCTGAGTACAAGTTGATTGCCAAAAGCCTCAATATGCTTGCTTTAAAACAAGACCAAGTAGATTCTTCCATTCTCACTTCTACCGGATGGGAACCCCCTCAACAACCTCAATTTCTTCCACAACATGTGAATGGTATCGAATTCCTTTGGAGTATTTTCCATGGATACGATCATTCCACTCAGCAGTGTCAGTCACTCTACAACACCCGCATGCAACTTAGAGATGCATAATAGATGGAGGACCTCAACTCCATTCATAGTATTCCTAGTCAAGCTTACTACAATTCCAATCAAACTAGAAATCATCCTTGTTTTCAATATGAAAACCCAGTCGGTGTAGAAGATTTAACTCAACAATGAATGCCTCAAATGAACTACAAAGGTCATCCACCACCCAGTTTTCAATATAATAGTCAGTGAAACCTCCGATACCAAAATAATTACCAAGAAAATTTGCAAAACTTTAGGCAAAAATTTCAAAACCTCAACCAACCCCCACAGTTGCAGCAACCTACACCCACTCCCGCTCCTGCTTCTATTATTGACACACAGTTTACATAGGTAAAAGAATTGATTCTATGCCAGATGGAATCTCTCAAAGTATTTGACTCTTAGGTTGTGCAACTTGTTGACAACCAACATCCTGTCGTAGGAGCCTTCACTAGGCAACTCGAAAACAATCCAAAACACCCTGAGAAATTGAAGGTTGTCTCCACACATTATGGAAACGTGCATACTTCTCCTCCTCCTCTTCCTCCACCTCTTGAGAATCCCCTTTCACTAATATCAATTTCAACAATGACGACACTGTCTGATTGGCAAAGACCAACTGCCAAAAGAAACTACAACCTCCAATATGGAAAAACCACCCATTGTCAAAACTCCACTACTTGAGAACATTGAGCCTGATGTTCCAGTCTACATACCCCATCCACCTTATCGAGGATCGCTCAAATAGGAGAGGTTGGACACCAAATTCATGAAGTTTAAAGATACCATGAAGAAACTCCAGGTCGACATCCCCGGTCTGGATGCACTTTCTGAGATGTTGTCATGGTCCAAGTATCTCAAGTCGATGTTGACCCAAAAGTACACAACAAAAGAATACAAGACTGTCAAACTCCCAAGAACCACATTCAACATCCTTCTTAAAAAAATGCCTAAGAAGTAGAAACACCTCGACTCCTTTGGGATTGGGTGTTATTTAGGTGATAATACGTCAGAAAGGGCTTACAAACTTGGGCACCAACATCATAATTATGCCCTATCATCTGTGTAAGATATTGGGGTTCATAGATATATTGTCCACAACAATGACCATCCAATTGGCAGATTCATCTATGACTAAGTCAATGGGCATGATTGAGGATGCCCGATCAAGGTTGACAAGGAGGCCTATGTTCCTTGCAATATTGTCATTATAAATATTAAATAGGATCTTTGCTATTCCCTTATCTTCAACAGACTATTTCTAGTGACTGCCTGCACCTTGATAGATGTCAAGCCGGTCATCATACTCCTACATCTTGGAAGACAAACCTTGGAATTTTAGGTATTCGAGAGCATGAGAAAACCAAGCTTCTAGAAAGAATTTTATCTATTGGACTGCATGGATAAGCTCTCCCAGCTTCAGAAAAAGGGGGAGCTTTCTAAAGACCCCTTGCATTCAGCCCTGGCAAATCCGATTATGTCTGATTTCAACAATAAGCAAATCCTCCAGTGTCGAGCCCATCTTGACACTTTTGATAAAAACACTACAGTTGAAATAGAGGACCTTAGAATGGTCTCTATACTAGAAGAGGTGATCGAACCTCCCAAAGTTCCTGATATGAAACACCTTCTAGAATGCCTCAAATATGTCTTCCTTGATGGCAAAGAAACTTGCCTTGTCATCATCAATTTTGACCTTACATCTGACCAAGAGAGTAAACTTATAACCCAATTAAAGAAAATAATGGCCGCTTTATGATACAAGATGGCCGATCTAATAGGGGTTAGTTAGACCATCTACATGCAAAAAATCCCCATGGTTGATAAATACAAACCTTCAAGAGACCTCAATGCAAACTGAACCCTGACACGAAGGAGTTTGTCTTCCTTGAGGTAATCAAGATTCTTACTGTTGGGATCATATATATGATATCTAATTCACCTAGGGTAAGTCTTGTCTAAGTGATTCCCAAGAAGGGTAGTACCACTATAATAAAGAATGATAATGACAAACTCATATTGGTATGTATGCCCTGAGAGCCAATCATGGGATGATTGGTGGGATACATTAAGATTGATTTGATAAACATCAATGGCAAGCTTCCAATTCTTTCTGGTTCAGTAATATGAGATAATGATAGAACAGATTGAATGTCTAGAGAATGACAGTACTCAATGATGTATTCTTTCAGGTTCAAGACCTGAACGATGAGATCATACGGATGCTAAGAGTTTGTACATTCTTATTATGTCCCTAGTCAGATGTCATTGTGGAAGGTAGATAGATAACAATGACACACAAGACTAGATTGTGGTGTTGGTTTATGACAGAATCTCATTAGTCATGATATGGAGATATCAAACCAAACACGTAGATACTTGTTAGAGAACAAGTGTACCGGACAGACTCACCGTGAGTTTGACACATGGAACCATGACATGGTAGTCACATTTAGTTCTCACAGTGATGGTGGTGAGTGTGATTCTTTGACCTAAAATCACTACACTCAACACATGTTGTTGGGTACACTTTGACATCATCAAACGCAGTCCTAAAACATGGGTTGTTATAAAGGTGATGATTGGGTGGCTTTGACACATGGGGCTTTTAAGGGGAGAGTGATAGATATGGGATTTGTCCCTCCTGAGGGAGTTTGATATCCATGACCAATTGATGAGTAGGATTGAGATAGGCGTTCACACGCATTTGTGAAACAATATGTGATATTTATGTCATATATATATCCTCTTGTCTACTCTGAGATCAAGAAAGTGAACGAACGTTGACAGGAAGACTATTCCATGCCTTGAGTTCATTTGAGATATCAGTGACAAAGGAATTATACATTCGTTGTAACACCATTCACAGATTGTAGGATTGAAAGTTGTTCTCTAACTTTCTATTTCACTTGGGTAGCACTGATGTGCGACTAGGCACCGCTCTTTGCTTGTGAAGTCATAAGTGTTATGGACTTTCACTGCCAACGTGAAATGGGCCTGCAGGGTCAAACACATAGGATTTAACTTGGAAGAGGAGTTTATCCACAAACAATGTTTAGATTGATTGCTAAAGGAGTTTAGTAGTTCAATTAAATACTCAATCAATTGATAGCTCAGTATCATAGTGTTCAAGGTGTTGGACCGATTGATTAGAGTATTGGATTGATTGAAACTGCAATTGACTGATTTTGCACAGTCTGCACTCCCAATCGATCGGCTCATATGATGAACCGATCGGCTCAGGTTGGTGAACCGATCGGATCATGTGATGAGACGATCGGCTCAGGACAGGTCCCCAAACGATCAGTTCAAGTTTGAAATGATCAGTTCAGCTGGCGTAGTTGGTTGTTTTGTGGAAAATCTCAAACCCTTCTACTCCTGCTTTAATCCTGCATTGCCCAGGGTAGAGAACCCTATCCCATGACCCTCCAATATATAGGGGTATTGGGAGCTTCTCAGGTGCAACAACTCAAAACACCAGTTGCTCTGCAAAGTTGTCGTTCTCTTTGGTTGTGGTAACCGAGAGAGCCTGAGCCAGTGCTACCCGAAAAGGGAGGCACAACAAGGGAAAGACAACTGTAGAAAAGCAACTGGTTCCAGGAGAGTGTGTCAGTGACTAGTACGCCGATAGGAGGGTACGACTCCTTCCGGTGCCTTGTGCGACAAGGCAATCATAGTTCCAGGTGGTCCGTGTGGACTACTTCAGAGGCGGGAGACTTCTACCGCTCGGAGGATAGCTGTCAATCTCGACAGTCTCAGTGAGACCAGGAGCTGCACAGACACCGTCCAAGACAGGAGGTGAAGACCGTGCAAGCTGTGAGATAACGTCGCCGAGTAAGCCTCAGGACAAGGTATGTCTCTACAAACCATCCTTCCTACTATATAGATGTTGACGCGATTCCTTTATACTGGGTTTGGGGAGAAAATTTTTATTTCCGTTGCCTTCTTTGTCTCCCCTAAAACCCAACAGTGGTATCGGAGCCATGTCAACTGCTCTATACTTGAGGATTATCGATGTGATCAATTTTGGTTTTTTGCCTTTATTTATTGCATACGATGCGAATAAAATTGGCTTTATGCATGTCCAATCCTAAATCTACAAATCCCAATATACATGTATGATATGTAATATGAATGCACTTGATACACGTCACCCTTAAATGAGTTTTGTGGTGGATTTAAAGTGTGGTTATGGCCAATAAACCCTAAGTATGTGTGCTTGGTTATATGTGGTTGCTTGCATCTCGGTCTGCGCACCGATTCCCTGTCTCTTATTCCTGATGTAACTCGAGATAACTCAAGATTTCTTTCCTACCGTTGCTCCCCTCGAATGTAACTCAGGGTTTCCCTATTCAAATGTAAAATAGGATAGATTTTTTATTTCCTGTTATGTCAAAGAATGGAGGACAACCTGATGATGACTGAGACGATCGGTTCAAGGTGTGAACCGATCGGTTGGCATTCCAGATGATCGATTCAAAGGAAAATTGATCGGTTGTTGACCGGTTCATGGAGCGAGATGATCGGGTGGTGGCCATGAGGAGATGCATGATGACCAGGTGAACTGATCAGTTGGAGGAGCCAACCAATTAGCTGGTGGCACCCCGATGACTGACCAGGGCGAGTAGGTCATTCATGTGATGAGTTGATCAACTCGGACGGCTATAGCACTTCATCATGGACAGGTTGCATGTGATGTAGACCTAGTTGACCGTGATTCCTCTTGGCTCGAGGAATCACATTAGGATGGTCATAATCATCGCTTTTATCAGTTCACATGTTTTCTATGGGATATAGCATGTATATGATACGTACTATATATTGTGGTGATTGGATATGTATATGTACCTATAAAACCAAATTCCCTCATTAAATATTAAAGTTTTAGATGCCTTCCAAATACGACACACGTGAAAAGCTTGATCGGCCAAGTGTGGGAACGCCCTAGCGTGGTGCACCGTCTATCTCGTGGAAGCGTGAAGGATGGATATGTGGGTATGCCCTAGTAGGGTGCATATTCATCGTGTTGGCTTTGGGTCAGACTTAACAAGGTGACCTAGATAGGATCTAGCACCTTGAGGCATGGAGGTGATCATGGAAAGGAGTTGCATATGACATCTTTTAAGAGTTGCATATGATGCAATTGGCAAGAGTTGCCTACCTGAAAGATCTAAGTTATGGGTGACAACCCTAGCTGGTCCATGACTCAGAGGATTTCAGGATCTTGACCCACTAGAAGATTGTACGCTACAATCTTCTGAATTGATGGTGAGGGCTATCAATTTGAACAAAATAGTGGGAGCGATAATTAATAAAAGTCCTAATTGTATCGTCAACCTTTTAAATCAATCAAATAAGTCAAATTTGAGTTTTGGACTAAATTGCATATATTTCCTTTTATAGTACAAATGACAAAAAACAACAATCACTTTTCATTGTGATCGGTCCTTGAAAAGGACAAGTTGAATGGGACTAACTTCCACGACTAGTTTAGGACATTGAGAATTGTTCTCACTCAAGAGCAAAAGCTCTATGTCCTAGATACTCTTGCTCCAGAGGAACCTGCTCCTACCGCACCAAAGGTAGAAAGGGATGCTTATAAGAAGCATTCTGAAGATGCCATTGATGCAAAGTGCTTGATGTTATGCTCAATGAACCACGAGTTGTAGAGACAACATGAGAACATGGCTATCATTGAGCTGATTCAACATCTCAAGAACATATATGAAGATCAAGCATGGTAAGAGAGATATGATGTCTCCAGGGCGCTGTTCAAGTGTGTCATGACAGAAGGAGATCTAGTTGGTCCTCACACGCTCAAAATGAATGGGTATGTGGAGAACCTGAAAAGACTGGGATTTCCCCTGAGCCAAGAGTTGGCTACTGACGTGATACTGCAATCATTGCCAGAATCCTATAGTTAGTTTGTGATGAACTACAACATGAACAACTTTGACAAGCCATTGACAGAGTTGTTGGGTATGTTGAGGACAGTCGAGGCACAGATGAAGAAGGACAAGCCTAAGTCTGTGACGATGATCAACAACAAGAAAGGCAAGTCCAAGCACAAGGGCAAAGGCAAGGCTAAGAAAGGTTCTGATGCTAGCCAGCAGCCCAAGTCATATTCAACTCTCAAGGCCAAGGGAGGCGTGACCAAGAGAGGCAATTACCACCATTGTCAAAAGCCAGGAGATTGGAAAAGGAATTATCCAATCTATCTGGAAGAACTAAAGAAGAAGGAGGCGACAGACGTCTCCACCTGAAGGTGTCATGAAATAGACTTATAACACTTTTAAGGTATATGATACCAAGATATAAAGTGTAAACCACCCAATACATGGGGAAAGTGTTTCCGCCATAAATAGGAGTACTTTAGTTTATTTTCAGCCTTGAAGGCATGTAATACAATTATGAACTGCTATTTCATATTTTCCAATGGATAGAAACACCTTATTCTTGCATATTGTATGACAATAATGGCAATTAATAAAGTTGATATTTCCTTGTGGCAATGCCTTATTTATCTTGTGGTACTTGGTATGCATAAGATAAAATGATACCTAAAAGTTACTGATAACTTAAACAATGAATTAGCGTTATCATGAGAAATTCGTCTCTAGTTTCCATATGATGGATAAATCTAGACTCTTTTGGTTAGAGAACCAGTAAGAGACATGAATCTCTCAGACATGATTAATCAATCTTCACTAGTGGTAGTGGGAGAATGATTATCCTATTAGGTATAATACATGTTATGTATTTACATACCTATTAGAGTTAATGCTAGTGCTTCAAACAGTGTTTAGAGAAACATCAATATGAATATCTTGAAGTGTTCAAGAATATCATAGATGAAGTATGAATTTGGTAAAATGTTAATTCCTGATAAAATCAATGAATGAAATACTTAGACCAAATGTTTGAGAACCTTGTAAGTGATTATGAAAGTGTATCATAGTGAGCTCGTGATTAAGGCATGGTGATGTCTAAATCAAAAGGAGTCATTCTCTAAGGAGTTAGAGGATGATTATCAAATAACTAATTTCTTCTTAAATAAAGAATACCCCACACTAATAAAGGACATTAAGAATCACAAGGAGTTGTAAGTTCTTATATCCTTGACAAATACACCTCGATTATCTATGTGATGAGTTGGTCATGTGATGAGTCAACTATCTAGATGAATATGAGGAACCAGATGGTTTATGACCATTACATCCTAAATGACTTCCATGTGAACCATAAGGTATGACCTTGATGGTAGCACCCATTAGGATGACATCCATAAGTGCAAATGAGTCTTAAGCGTTAAGACACATGGATAACATTTGATAAGGATGATGCTTGTTGATTGCAACTTAATGACTATGAGATTTGGCATACAGATACTAAAACCACATTCCTGTGAGGAATAAAACAAGGATGTGTACGTGATACAACCTATAAGTTTTATGAATCCATTAATGCAAATGAAGTCTATAAGTTACAATGGACTAATCAATGTGATTAATTGAGTACAAGCAACTCAGAACTGTGAACTTTACTTTGATAATATAGTCAAAGGGTTTGACTGATATGACAAAGACAAAGAAGGGATTTGTGACTTAGTGGGAGTGTATTTGGATTCCACATATTGATGAGGAATGAGATGTTCTAGAATGCAATCCTTTGTGGAAATTATCTTTAAGGAAGATAGAGATTTTTCCTATGTAATAGGAATAGAGATCTATAGAGATAGTTCTCGAAAACCTCTTGACCTGAAAAGAGAAAGCATACATTGGCAATCTATACTGAAGGGTTTGGTGTGCATAGATTCAGTCGGAGAAAACTTGTCCATGTTACATGGAGTTAGTATCCCAAGGCCAAATGTCCAATTCTTATGAAGAATGGGAATACTAAGAATAGATATGGATCTATCATGTATGTAATCATCCCATTATCTTGCATGTATGGTCATAGCAAGAACAAAATGCATTTATCATCTTGTATGTAGGACATGACAATATGATATGCTCATTCTGATAACTCGTATGTGGGACATGACGAGTGAATGTCTGTCTAGTTCCAGTAAGGGTTACTGGAATACCATAAGAACTTGATAAGTACTTAAGAAGTACTAGTTCTATGGAAATAAGGAAGGGTTCACTGTAAGGAATTACACTGATGCAAACTTCCATAAGGGACAAAAAATTAATCGCGATATATAAAGTGAATAATTTTTTATGAATGGAAATGTTTCAATAAAGCCGTTTTAAAAGGAAATGTCAAGTATTGTGTGTTAGAGAACATTAGTGGATACTATATGGATCTAGGAGTTCATAGAAATGAACTTATTCCAGTCATTGATGACAAGTTAGGAGTGCTTGGTCATGCAATGTGGCTAAAGGTTAGCAAAGGAATACTAGATCACATATCATGGCAACTCCATCTCATAAGTGTGACATACAATGAATAGATGAGAGACATGCAATTAATACCGACTTTGGCAAGGTGTTGCCATAACTCCATGCGTAAGCACTAGAGCATAGTAACATATGGGACTTGTTTGAAGATCACTAAGAATATGATTCAAGGGTGATTGGCTCACAGTGCAAGTGGGAGTTTGTTGGTATGTATGCCCTGAGAGCCAATCATGGGATGATTGGTGGGATACATTAAGATTGATTTGATAAACATCAAAGGCAAGCTTCCAATTCTTTCTGGTTCATTCATATGAGATAATGATAGAACAGATTGAATGTCTGGAGAATGACAGTACTCAATGATGTATGCTTTCAGGTTCAGGACCTGAACGATGAGATCATATGGATTCTAAGAGTTTGTACATTCTTATTATGTCCCTAGTCGGATGTCATTGTGGAAGGTAGATAGACAACAATGACACACAAGACTAGATTGTTGTGTTGGTTGATGACAGAATCTCGTTAGTCATGATATGGAGATATCAAACCAAACACATAGGTACTTGTTAGAGAACAAGTGTACCAGACAGACCCACTGTGAGTTTGACACATGGAACCATGACATGGTAGTCACAGTCAATTCTCACAGTGATGGTGGTGAGTGTGATTCTTTGACCTAAAATCACTACACTCAACACATGTCGTTGGGTACACTTTGACATCATCAAACACAGTCCTGAAACATGGGTTGTTATAAAGGTGATGATTGGGTGCCTTTGACATGGGGCTTTTAAGGGGAGAGAGATAGATATGGGATTTGTCCCTCTTGAGGGAGTTTGATATCCATGGCCACTTGATGAGTAGGATTGAGATAGGCATGCACATGCATGTGTGAATCAGTATGTGATATTGATGTCATACATATCTCCTCTAGTCTACTCTGAGATCAAGAAAGTGAATGAACGTTGATAGGATGATTGTTCCATGCCTTGAGTTCATTCGGGATATCAGTGACAAAGGAATTATACATTCGCTATAACACCATTAACAGATTGTAGGATTGAAAGTTGTTCTCTAACTTTCTATTTCACTTGGGTAGCAATGATGTGTGACTAGGAACCGATCTTTGCTTGTGAAGTCATAAGTGTTATGGACTTTCACTGCCAACATGAAATGGGCCTGTAGGGTCACACACATAGGATTTAACTTGGAAGAGGAGTTTGTCCACAAAAAATGTTTAGATTGATTGCTAAAGGAGTTTAGTAGTTCAATTAAACACTCAATCAATTGATAGCTCAGTATCATAGTGTTCAAGGTGTTGGACTGATTGTTTAGAGTATCAGATTGATTGAAACTGCAATTGACTAATTTTGCGCAGTCTGCACTCCCAACCGATCGACTCATATGCTGAACCGATTGACTCAGGTTGGTGAACCGATCAGATCATGTGATGAACCGATCGACTCAGGACAGGTTGAGACAACCAGTTCAAGGGTTGAACTGATCGGCTCAATTGCTCAAACTGAGCGAGTTGGGAAAGTCAGGTTGGCAAGAAATTTCTTTTCGTTTCACTTGTCCAATTTGATTGGAACAAGGATTGGTATTTGGATCAATTTGAAACAAAAGAGGAAAAGTCAATCGGGAACTGACCAGGGCAGCGAACCGATTAGTTCATAAGTGAACCGATTGGCTCAGGTGTCCCAACCGATTAGTTCAGATGTGAACCGATCGGCTCAGGTCCCCAAATGATCGGTTCAAGTTTGAAACGATCGGTTCAGCTGGCACAGTTGGTTGTTTTGTGGAAAATCTCGAACCCTTCTACTCCTGGTTTAATCCCGCATTTCCCGGGGTAGAGAACCCTATCCCATGACCCTCCTATATATATAGGGGTATTGGGGGCTTCTCAAGTACAACAACTCAGAACACATGTTGCTCTATAAAGTTGTCGTTCTCTCTGGTTGTAGTAACCGAGAGAGCCTGAGCAAGTGCTACCCGATAAGGGAGGCACAACAAAGGAAAGACAACTGTAAAAAGGCAACTGGTTGCAGGAGAGTATTTCGGTGACTAGTACACTGACAGGAGGGTAGGAATCCTTTCGGTGCCTTGTGCGACAAGGCGATCGGAGTTCCAGGTGGTCTGTGTGGACTACTTCAGAGACGGGATACTTCTGCCGCTCGGAGGACAGTTGACAATCCCGACAGTCCCGATGTGACCAGGAGCTGCACAGACACCATCCAAGACAGGAGGTGAAGACCACACAAGCCGCGAGGTAACGTTGTCGAGCAAGCCTCGGGACAAGGTATGTCTCTACAAACCATCCTTCCTACTATATAAATGTTGACGTGATTCCTTTATACTGGGTTTGGGGAGAAAGTTTTTGTTTCCGCTGCCTTCTCTGTCTCCCCTAAAACCCAACAACTCATTCCCCACACATTGTTACTATGTGGAGAATGTGCATAAACTACCATAAGTTGAACAAGACCACCAGAAATGATCACTTCCCTCTTCCCTTTATTAAATCTATATTGGAGCATCTTTCTCAGTAGGAATACTTTTTCTACTTAGATGATAACTTGGGATTTTATTAGATTCCTAACCATCTTGATGACTGAAAAAACAACCTTCATCGACCCTTTTGGTACCTACGCTTTCAGAAGGATGTTATTCTATCTTTGCAATGCCCTTGCCACCTTCCAGCGGTGAATGGGCATGATAATTGCTGGCTTGACTGAGACCATCATGGAAGTGTTTATGGATGACTTATCTATCTATAGAGACACTTTAAACTCATGCTTGCACCATCTTTCTCTGGTACTAAAAAATGTGAGGAGTCACACCTCACTCTAAATTGGGAGAAGTGCCACTTTATGGTCAAGAGGGGCATTGTCCTTGACCATAGGGTGAGAAACATAGGTATCAAAGTTGATTGCACCAAGATTGAAGTCATCAACAAACTCCCTCTTCCAAGCTCCATTTACATAATTCGTGTCTTCTTAAGGAACACTGGGTTTTACTGCCAATTTATTTAAGATTTATCAAAAAAAAATTAAACCCCTCACAAACCTTTTATAGAAAGATCCAATCTTCACCTTTGATCAAGATCGCATGACAAGTTTTAACAACCTAAAAATAGCTCTTATCACTACTCCCATCATATATGCTCTCGATTGGTCACTTCCTTTAGAAGTCATATGCAACTCCAATGATTATGTCATTGGAGTTATCCTTGGCTAGAGGGTTGATAAATATCATCGTGTTATCTACTATGCCTCGAAGACCATCAAGGATGCACAATGCAATTACACCACAACCAAAATGGAGACACTGGAAATAGTTTACACTTTTGATGAATTTTTCTCTTACCTGGTGGGATCTAAAGTGGTTGTCTATACAGACCATGTTGCCATCCGGTATATGATGACAAAAAGGCATGCCAAGCCTAGCCCCATTCGATGGGTATCGGTACTCCACGAGTTCGATATGGAAATCCACAATAAGAAGGGTTCCCGAAACATAATATAAGATCACCTTAGTCATATTAGATTCCATCTTGATGATGACATCCCCATAAATAATTCCTTTCCAGACAACCAACTGCTCAAATCAAAAGCTCAATTCCCCTAGTTCATCGATTATGTGAATTATGTGGTGGTTGGTATCTTGCATCCCAAATATAAGGGACATGCCAAGACCAAAATTATGCACAATTTTAAAAACTTCAACTGGGATGACCCATATCTTATTAAGCTATGTGCAGACAACCTCTTGCATAGAGTCATGAAAGAAGAGGCCCATGATATGCTCGAGCAATGTCATCCATTCCCTACAGGTGGGCATATGAGTTCTCAAAAGACCATAAGGAAAGTGATCCAATGTGGTTTTTACTAGCCCACCATGTTTAAGGGTGCCTAAAAATTTGTCCTCTCTTGTAACCAACGTAAATGATTTGGAAGTATTTCAAAAAGAAACCAGATGCCAATGAATTCTTGGCACGAACTTGAAATCTTTGATATTTGGGGATCGACTACATGGGTCTTTCCCTACTTCCTGTGGGTTTGAGTGTATCCTCTTAGTTGTAGACTACGAGTCTCAATGGGTAGAGTTTATTCCCACAAAGACCGGTGATTCCAAATCTCTAATAAGACTCTTAGAAGATACCATCCTCCCCCGATATGCAGTTCCTCACACAATCATATCAGATGAAGGATCACACTTTATAGAGAAAACTTTGAGGCCATGTTGAATAAATATGGTGTTCGCCACAAGGTTGGCTCCCCCAAACACCCTTAGACATGTGTCCAGGTCGAAGTCTCTAATTGACAAATAAAATCAATCTTGGAAAATATTGTGAACCTTACCAGGAATGGTTGGACACTAAATCTAAATGACACAATGTGGGCATATTGCTATGCCTTCAAAACACCACTAGGAACTACACCCTTCAGTCTTATCTATGGGAAGTCTTTCCACTTACCTTTAGAAATGGAGTACAAAGTCAGTTGGGCTATTCAGACTCTCAACTTTGACTTATAAGCGGTTGGAGAACAACACTCCCTTTAATTTCATGATTTGGACAAACTCTACATGACCGGCTATGAGAGTGCCATGATATACAAAGATCTCACTAATATGTTGCATGATGGCCATTTGAGAAGGAAATACATTCAAGTGGGTGACTAGATGTTAGTAAATAACTCCAAATTGAGACTATTCCTTGAGAAACTAAGGTCCAAATGGTACGGACCATATCTTGTGAAGAATGCTTATCCTAATAGAGCATACATCCTATAGGACAAATTCCAAGGTGAATTTGTAGTAAACGGACATAGAATTAAGTGTTATATCATTATAGATGGTTTCTTCCTACATGGTGAAAGATGTCCCCCTCTAACAGTTGATCCAGAAACAAGGAAATCACATCCTTTGCTTATCTCCAAACTTGAACCATCAATGACTTGATCTCAGGCGTCAGGCCTGCAATGTTAAATAGGGTGCTGGTTGGTAGATATCCCAACCCTGTCTTTTCTTTCCCCCCTCATTGTATTATTTATGTTCCTTTTAACTTCTTTTTATTTTTCATTTGTGTTATCCCTACTTATTAGTATCATTATCTTCCTTGTGTTTCAGGGATCTGTTATGTCTTCAGTGATCTCACCCTAGAGTTCATGAACACCATTCATAGACTATGTATCTCACAAGGGAGGTCTAGTTGCTTGATTTGGATTTTTGGGGAGAACACAGAGATACCTCTAGGAAGATCACCTCTCTCGTCCTTGATAGGGGGACCCTTCTTGGCTATTAAGATGCATGGAGTGCTCCCACACCTCCCACTACAACCACTATGATCCCAAATTTTTTTGGGCAGAGCTCACTAACATGCACCCCTCTCTGCCATCGAGACCAAAAGCCTCTAGTCTACATAGTCTGGTGGTCCGCTACCTTCACTGAATACTCACCTATACTATCTATAGAAGGATGGGAACTCAGGGCGCCATCACTCTTATGGACCTCTACACCCTGTGGTGCCTACTCAATGGTGATCCTCTCAACTAGGGGAGAACCATCCTTAAACACATCATCATCAAGGTGAGTCCTAACACTAGCTCAGCTTTCAGTCTGAGCCATATTGTCACTGCCATCATCATCTTTCTAGGTTACACCCATATCCCCTTCACATCAATTCAGCCTAAGGGGAACCAACCCTTGATCGACCTCATTTACTTACTAGTGGTCCATGTTATTCTGGTGTCCAACAAGGTACTCGTGTGCTAATCTTTCGTGACACCACTGTTCAACTTCAACAACCCTGCCATGCCAGCTTTGCAGCATTGAACCTATGTTGTGAGATGCAAAACCTACTAGCAAATTTAGAGGTTCCTCCTAGAGAACCTAATTCGAGAGGGCGTCATCCTCAAGCCCACAACCCATCTTTGGAGTGTCTCTCTAGAGGCGAACGATGACGAGACTGATCCTCCTCTCCACCACTACTACAACACACCAGGATGCATACTATTGTAGATAAAGGTCCCAAGGGGCCATATGGTTGAGATCCAACAACAATTGGACTACATTGAGGAATCCCAACAGGGCATGGAGAGAGAGAAGCAATGCCAAGGCCACCAACTTAACCATCTTCATCTTATGTAGAATTCTCTAGATCACTAGAATGTTGAGAGTGGCCACTAAGCTTGCACATGTTTCTTTTACGAGTAGTACGGGGCCCATCAAGATTACTGTGACCCCAACTCCCAATATTGGGGTCACGACTACTATGAGACTAGCTCTTCATCTTCTCATCCCCACCCCCAGTGATCTTGTTCCCTCCATCTCAGACTTGAGATTTACTTGGGACAAGTAAAATTTTAAGTTTGAGGTGGAGGTGGGTGGCAGGTTTTGTTTTCCACCCCCTCTATCTTTCCTTCTCTAGAATATCCATCATTTATGTTTTCTCACATGTAGTTTAGTTTGATTTTGTTTAATTTCCTTTGTATGCAATGTGACCTTTATTTAGTCATCCAATTATTTGACATGCATGTAGTCAAAGTCCCCTTAAATGAAGTAATCTTTTACAACTTTATCATAATACCATTGTTGTGAAAATGTGCATGTCATCTAAGACCTCAATTAGTACTATTACTCATAAAAGTTGGCGAGTCAAAATAGATAGATAGTAACCATAACAAAGTGTATCTTCACTAAATTTGTTGAATTAGTTTGTAAAGTTTTTGGATATTTACTTGTTTTAGAATAGTCTAAATTAATGTTATAATACTCCCAAGGCACTAAAATTCTAAAAAATGAGAATCCACAAGACCAACCTTTTCTACACTTCTTCAACCACCTTACCTCTCCATCTCACCAAATCAAAAATAATAAAAAAACACAAAATGTGCCAACTCTAAGTTCGAGGTGGCACACCCCTTATTTCCCCTCTAGCACTTCTTTTACACCCCTCGTAAATTTAATAGGGGCGTATCATCAAGAACAAATTCCAAAGTGTACATAAAAACATGCAATAAATGTAATTGAAATCAAAGAATTAAAAAAGGATTCCAATCGAATAGAGGAGAGACCGCCTCTTTCCATACCTCCCTTCACTCCACTTTTATAACCATGGGAATCTACATAACCTCAAACTGTCAAATATTTGAACCCTGGTCTTGTGAAGCATTTCATAAGAATATGTGAGAGTACCAATAAGAAAAGGGAGATAACATCTATTTCCTTACAAGTTTTGAAATGGAAGCGTATTGTGAAGCATTTGAGTACAAAATATTGGAAAATTGTGTTTTCATGTTTCCAGGAAATCAGGGTGCTTGGCCTTTAAAGGTGGTGAGGAAAAGGCAGTGCTATGAGAGCAAGGTGAACAAGGTGTCACTATAAATTAGTGGGTGTTTATGATTTAATGTTGCTTGAGGACAAGCAACGTTCGAGCTTGAAATATTTGATAGATACATATTTATCACTTTTATTTACATCTTTTATACCATTACATAGAAGCATTTTATAGATTATTCCCTAGTTCTAGAGTTAATTGTATTTATTTAGTTTTTTTCTCTTGAAATTAGAGTTTTTATTATATTTTCTTGAATTTTGTAGGAAGATAATCTGAGTATTCCAAAGATCAAGATCTTCCAAAAGTACTCTAACAAGATGTTTGCACAACTTCCCAAAATCTTGATATATATACCCCTCACCAAAATAGCATACATTTTGCATCCCAAATCAGAATTTAATGATCAAGTATGCATTAGAAAGGGAATTTAATTTTTTGCATGAAAATTAATATATCTTGGAGCAGATTTGCCAGTCAGTCGATTGGCTCTCCAACCGATTGACTCACCTGTATGTTTTTTGATACTACATGATATATCCCACACTGAAATCATCATATTTTTTTGCATCCCAAAGTGGACATTAATGTTCAAATGTGATTTGAAAAAAGAATTTTATCACCTAAAGGAAAAATATATTTTTGGATGGTGTTTCTAGTCGGTCAACTAGATTTTTAGCCAATCATATCGCCTATAGATGAAGTCTATAGCAAAATGATTCAATGAAGTTAATAAGATGTGAAAGTAATAAAAAAAGGCAATCCAATAAATTTCTCCATTCTCTATTTGGGATAATAAATCAACATTGTCAAATGTTCTCCCATGACCGAGTAAATTTGTCCATTCTCTATTTGGGATAAGTAATCAATGTTGTCAAAGATTCTCCCTTGACCGAACACAAAGGAAAGTTGGCCAATGACATATGTTTTGTATGGAGAAAAGAATGTAATTAAAGACCTTTGACCAAAAATAAAGCTATCAAGGTAGTCAAACCAAATTTTGGTAATCATTTATTATAAATAAAAGGCAGCCTCCATTATTTAAGGATCTCATCATCATCCCTTGTATTATCTCAAAACTCTATCTAAGAGAATAAGAGCAAGGATTGGATAAAAGAAGTCTACAACTATTGACTTTAACATGATTTATCTTGTCCTTACCCTTGTTCTTTGTTCTATGGGTAATATGGAGTAGTCTTTCCATTTTCGGGACATGGGGACTAACCCATGATCTCCATAGCTTATCTTAGAAAATTGTAATATCCTTAAAGCTAATAAAAGATGTATTTTCTTCTATATAAATAACGTGGAATGTGATTTGATCAATTATACTCCATGATTGTTATGATATGCAATGACAAGACCTTGGATTTGTGAACCAAAAAATTAGATAGAACTGACATGTTCCTTGATGAGACCATAGATAGAAACATGTTGGATGATTGAACCAGGACCTTCAGAATACAGAGACCATGAGTCTATAGATACTTTGATCCATGTAATATAATTCCGAAAGGAATAGATATCTATGGTACTAATCTAAAAATCATCTAAAAGAAATTTTAAGTTGCTAAGATAACTATGCAGTTCATGGTGGTAAAACTCGACTTCCAGTAATCCCATTTAACTAAATTAATCTTTGATTGATTTTCTTCTCTTTAGCTTTTATTCTATTTGTTCTTTATTTTTCCTTGCTCCTTAGTGTAATTTATCTTGATAAACTTAGTCTTTACTTCTGCAATTTTACTTCTTGTTTAGTCTTTCCTTTGATAAATTAGTTTCGATTCTATAAGCTTACTTTCTAGTTCTAGTTCAATCACTCTTAAAATTGGCTTTATGCATTGTTCATCGCATTAGATTTGAAATAACTCGTGACACACTATCTCTTGGGATTGATACCATGTGTACTACATTTGTTCAATTATTTACAAGTGAATTGATTAGCAATAAAAGGTTAAACTCCATGGACAATTTGTCTAGTGAATTTTGTGTGTTATAGACAACACATCACTTGCCCTCATTGGGTGAAATGCAAAATGGCAATGATTGTTGTCTGAATTCAACATCACTTATTAATTACGAAAATCATCAAAGTACAAGCCTTAAAAGATCATCTAGAGGACTTCCTTCTCCCTAAAAATAAACCACATGAGTATTAGTTCTATGATGAAGAAATCGATATGATTGGCTCACAAATGCCATTATCCCCTTAAATCCATACTTATGGATGACTTTCATTCACAAAGTTATCAATAAAAAAAGAGTCAAGGTAGGAGTGCTCCTTCAAATTTACATGACAAACAACTGCTTGTGGAAAATGAATAGAGTTTAGTGCAACTAACAATGTGTTTGAATACAAAGCATGCATATTAGCACACCAACCTGCCAAATAGCAATGATAATGTCACCTTCAAGTGTATAATGATTTGTTTATCTTGATTACTTGGATCAATAACAAGCAGAGAACCATCCATCAACATATGATTCCCTACTAGGAATATCTATGATTTCTTGCTTTAGCTTTTGATACACATCTCCTTCATCTTCATGAAATAAGAGCAGAATGCCTTCCTCGACGCTTTGGCTAGACTCACATCTTGGATCAATATCTAAGGTGATCAAAGCTTCTAATTTGAAGTCCATACAATATCACAGAGGAAATATAATGTGGTCATCATAAATGTAATAAAAAGAGAAGAAAATACATGGTGACATAACATCAAATATATCTTGAGAATGATGTCATCCTAGAATGACTTTCTAGAAGAGACCAACACTTAAACAACAATATACACAATCTATCCTTGGAGTGGGATGTCATTTTCACATATTATACAATCAAACCTTCTCATGTGTTTGAAAAAGACAAAGGTTGAAGCTCTCATTAAGGACACCCATTAAGGATCATGTAGCACATACATGGGTGGAATCATGATACCAAAGAAGATATAACTTCTAGGATATTACTAAAACACGATGGACATAGATTGATACTAATACATCTATATTACCAAGTCTACCATATCCATAGTGAATACATTAATGTACCATCCATTCATCTATACAACATGGACATGTCATAGCCCTTCACTACTTAAGGAGTTGATATGATTGACAAGATACATCCTAAATATCCAATGGGAACTATTACATATGGGTTGCAATTTACTACTTCACCAAATAGGTGGAAGTCATCTCCATCTCTAATGCCTCATCTCAATAAGGATCAAGTTCCTCAAGAACAATATCTGAGGTTAGTATGGAATACTGCATGAAATTGTCTCTAAAATGGTTTGAGCTTCCTTTGCCAAATCTTTCAAGGATTATCCAAGCTCTTTGGGAACAAAACACCACTAAACTCATCATATTGAACCTATATCAATGAAGTGTATATGCTACAAGCAACATTTGATGAAAATACTTATGAAGGCCATAATCTTGAATGCCATCTAGTAGGAACATCTTGATGTCTTTGTGGGTGTGTCATACACTAAGAAAAATTTCCGTAGGAGTTTTTTCATATTCTCTTGTATATGGTATTGAGGTAGTCCTACTAGTGGAGGTTGAAACTCCATCTCTCTACATACTATGAGAGTCTAAAATCCATGAGGTGGAATGAATCAAAGATTGCGCCTAATGACATAACACACTCAAAGAACAACGAACGAAAGCTTTACATCATGCAAAGCTCTATCAAGCTCGAACCATTTGACCATTCAACAAGAGAGTCCAAACCCTCCAACTTTTAGAAGGGTTGATCTGGTACTCTATTTTATTCATAATTTTGATACTAAGGACAAGTTAATCCTAAATAGGAAGGACCCTTTATCATCCATTGCATCTATTACCGGGGTGGACTATGCATGAAAGACTTGGATGGGGATATTTATCTTTACCACATGAGTGCTAGACTTGTCAAACACTACTACTAGTGATGCACAAGCTGTATTAAAATCAAGACTCCGATAAGGAGAACTTCAAGGGGAGAACTTCCACTTTTAGAGTAAACATTTTATTTACTTAATTACCCCACTATGTCTATCATGGATGCTTAAAGAAGAAAGGGTCAGAGACTAGAATTAATGGGTTCATGTTAGAAGGAACATGAATATTATTTTGACGCCCAAATAGTTGTCGACCTGAATTTTTACCTCTATAATACACCAACGTCAACTAAAAACCAACATCATGGTTGCAGGTTAGGTAGAGGAAAACTCTAAGGTTACAATCATTAATTTCTTTAAGATAGAGCAATGATGAGAACACCCATCTATGTTAATCATCTATATTCTTTGAGATAAAAGTTCTACTAAAGCTATAAGTCCTTGGGGGAAAGTTAAGCATCATTGACAAGGCACGAATAACCAAAGAGAGAAACAACCTATGAGCAATAGGGTGGAACATGGAACAAGATTAAACATACTTGGGGTCCCAACTCCCTCAAATCAATAAGGAGAAAGGGGTGAAAAGGATTACCCAAATATATGTGATTATCTATCTCTCCAAAATACATAACATATACAACCATTCCCACACCTTAAGCTTGTGAGTCAAGATATCCCGACCAACCTTGGTCACCTAACTCCCCAAGAAGGGACTTTTAGTAGAAAAGACCTCATTAGTGATAGGATACCGATGATGAAAATATGGAATAAGTACCCAAGTCCAGTGGCATACTCCATGATAAAACATCTTCCTTTCAAACCTTGCCTTTTATTAATTTCAAGTCAAATTTCTTAAAATTCATTTTAAGAAAATGGAACCATTCTGATAAGAAAAACACAAAAGAAAGAAATTCAAAAAATCAAAGGAAATGAGCAACATCTCACATGACTAGCCAGCTCTCCATCAGAATTACATGTAACCACTACTCATGGAGATGAAGCCATCCACACTGAGTACTAGAGAGTGCAATCCTTGGTTTAGGGAAATGTCTCTTGAGTCATTTTCTTACAATCAAGCCACATGTTTATGACCATACCTTGGACCTTGAAAAACCCATCATGAAGCCTCTAGTAGAAGGCCAGAAGCTCCTCAGTGTCATATTTTTATTGTTCACAATCAAACAACCCCAGTACACACAATGTCTAGTTAGCAACACACTGATTTAGCCCCTAAAGGAAGATCATCCACTAAAAAATAGGAATCACTACCCTACAACCTAAATTGCTATGTTGTAACTTCATACAACCCCAACACACATCCTCATGTATAAAATGAGAGGTCCACTATTACAACCCCAATTTTTGGGTTCATATGATTGGAAATGCAATTTCCTCAATAAATGTATGATTATGGGAATTGTATGATTTATGTATATTGAATGGATTTCCTTTGCAATATTTCCTTTTTGCATGTGATTTTGTGGATCATAATATGTTAATGAGTCCAATATGTTTAAAAGAAAAAGGAGAAATCAAATAATGCATTGTTAAGAAGGAAATTTGAGATAATGATGAAAATATGAGAAATATGTGGAAAGATGTGTGATTGACTAATCATGGATGAGATTTAAAATCCATATGGTTTCTTGTGATATAAGGAATCCAAATAAAGAAGATATAAGTGAAAGAAAGAGAAAATATGAATAAACTAAGCTTTAATGTATTATAACTTGCACATGAAGAAAACACCTCTTTCCTTTCGAGTTTGGGACTCAAACATGGGATATGAGTAGATAATACTAATTTAAGACTTTCCCTAAAATTTGGATGAAAAAGGATAAATGAGGAGAGATATATGGTTTTTACAAGATTTCCTAAAGTGAATGGATAATCCATTAATTGTATTAAATGTCACACTAAGAATAGAATTAAGATTCAATTATTTAAGATTTCATGTGACACTGACCATTGGATCTAAGATCCATGGCTCAAGTTCAGTCCCGGTCGTGGCAGAATACCAGGAAATAGAGTACAACTCTGGTGATTTTCGTTGGCGATCAGATCGCGTGAGAGGAAATAAGAAGAAATGGGATTAGTCTCAATGTCTCAAGGAGACCTTCCTGAACCTAACCATCCTAGGATTTGGCCTAGGATTTGTGGGTTTCGTGGTGAAACCCAGGAGTCCCCAAATCTAGGGAAGTCGAGGACTTACCCTATATATAGGGGGGATACTCTATAGTAGCATCTCATCTACAAACTACTCTCACAAGTTTAGAAGAGTGTAATGAACATTTGACTGTCGTCAATTGGAGAATTCACCTCAACCTTCACTGTCATCTCAGAGAAAGTCTGGAGATGTGTTGTGTGGTGTCGTCCCCGTGTTGGCATGGAGCAAGTGTGGAATTGGCGAGTTCTTCGAGTTCGGCAAGACAAGATGAAGCTTTAGGTGCTTTTGGTTTGTCTGCAGAGGCCCTAGAACTCAAAGTCAACGACGAGGTTGACTGCTGCAACTTGTTGGCTAGTGCTGTGAGGTTGAAGACAACCTTGAGGCACAAAGACTTCTTTGTCCTCGTGCGGATAGTGAAGAGGTAAGGGTCACTTATACTTTTGGTTTGTTCTTTTGCATTGATGCAAGGCTGAGTGGGCCGCCTTCCTGGCATGGGCCCATTGGCTTAGCCTTGCCGCATAGGCAGGCTGGGGCCGGGTGCCTCGTGTCCACGTGGTGGCACCTGATTGGCTGAAAAATGAAATAACTTGCTAAAATCATAGTAACTAATAGGATGATCGGATTAAGACAAATAATATATGGATCTTGCTCAAAAAAATATGAGGAATCTAATAAAAATACAATTGAAGCCTAATTCCTCTTACAATTCGAAAAGTATATAAAGTTGTCACATTTCATGGTGTTATTAATGAAAAACCCTAGGTTTTGATGATTAGTGGTTTTAATGATGTTCTTTGGATAATCTAAGCTGATACTAACATGTTAATAAAAAAAGATCTAGATCTAAAAAGAGGATCTTTGTGCATAATTTAGGGTTTCATGTTTATAAAATACATTAATGGTCTTCGAAACCCTAATCTATGTGTTTATGACTTTTAATGAGTTATATTTTGAGATCCTATGCATAAGATGAAATTAGGTTGATCCTAAGACAAATTAGTAATAAAGAGTCTTTAATATGAATAGTTGAGTAATTAGGGTTTTGAAAATAGAAATGTTGTTTGAGGGTTTTGTGGGCTTAAAAGATGCAGAGTTGAGAAATAGATCTAAAGAACCCTAAGGAAACCCTAATTCAGAATTAGAAATCTTAGAAAGGTGTCCCAAGTCAACAAGGAGTTTTTTGGGATGTGATAGTAACAATTAGGTGTTACACACATGTTTAGGATCAAGATTGCTTGCCTGGTTGCTTGTCTTGCTTGATTGGACATCTTGATTAGATTGTATTATGCTTATTTCTTGTAAGATCACCAAATCAGGTATGTGGTTAATTATGAGTACGCACTTTAGTTTCCCAGCGTTTTCCCGATGTTTTATTGATTGCATGGAAATAAACTTTTTGGATGCTTTTATTTATGCAATATTTAAAGTGAATATGATTATCACAACTTAAGTATATATGTGACTGTCTCGAACCTACATACCATCTTTGGATGTATGATGCAAGACCAAGCCCCAGAGGGAAGGTCTGAAGTGGTCAAACCCCAGAGGGAAGACCATTGGGCTCCCAGATAGGTGACCCCAGGTATAAATCTTAGGATGGAGAAGGTAGCCTTAAGTCCCTTGCAAGGACTAAACCCTAAGAAAGGGTATCCCAGAGGATGAGTAAAAGCGATTGGGAAGTCACATTGAAAATGTAATCTTGCATTGTTAACAACTACTTGATATGATTAGGTTGTTAAAGCTTATGTGCAATGTTTTGTTTGTCCCCACATACCAGTATATTCATTTATACTGACCGACGATTTGTTTGTTGGTGTTTTAGGAAATACCTAAAATTGGACAAATAAAAAAGTGGAACATGTGAACAATTAAAGTTACATTATCAAGGAGGATTTAGTTAGATAGAATTCTACTATGGGTAGAAGTCTTTGTTGCCTATTTTTTAAGGTATGTGAATGTAAATTTTTATTCCAGTTTTTAGTTTAGTCTTTCGTAGAATTTATTAATTATTTTTTATTATTTGCAAAACCATTGATCCTGTTTTTGGGATAACGCCTTTGATTTCTTGGTCTTCCTTAATTGGGGGTTACCGGGAAGCAGGGTCCTTACATCCACCTAGCTATCTCATCAAGCTGTTGAATTGGAATATTGATCTGGATTTGGTTCAGTAGACACTCATCCAGGATATGATGCAGATTCAATGTCTCCTGGAACTCAAGAGGACCAATACATTGCAAGATCTTAAAAGTTTCTCACATCCTCTCATTTTTGTTGGCAACATCAAAAAACTAATACAACCTATTCAAGTTTAAGGACACCATGGTCTCACCACTCTAGATAGCTCCCATAACACATGTTTTAGTGCTGACACCTAACCAACTATCTCTTCATATAAATATTAGAAAAAGGAACAAGGTATAATCTCACAGATGAGGCATATAGGATAATGTGCACCTCTATGTTATTCATTCTTGAAAAGTTCCTAAAATGAGTCCAAATTGATAAAGAAACCACTAATAAACAACCACTATGTGTCTCTAGGTTTCTTCCAAGATAAATAGATCAGAAAGCTCAACATTCCAAGTTGATTTCTTCTGGACAACTAGAACATGAAGATTTTGTATCAGTTATCTTGGACATGTCCTCTAAGGTGGGAGTCAACACAACATATCCAAAGAATAATATGCAAATTAGAGGGTCCTAGAACTAAAAAGAAACCAACATAGATCCCTAAAGACAAGGACACATGCAAAATATAAAAATATGATGATTCATGCTAAAGTTGTCTAGCTCCACCTCCTATATCTCATGCATATTTATTATCAAGCTTTATCAAAAACATAGATTCATTGGAGGACTTGTTAAAAGGGGAACCTCACAGATCAAGAATAGCTCCTTGAAGTTTGAAGTTCAAACTCTCAAAGAGAAAAGGGATAAAGAACAACGAGGCAATCATGGCATATTTACATCTATCTAGGGTCAAAATGATGCCATCATGCATGCTCCCCTAGGAAAAGAAAACTCCTACTTCAAGTGCTATTTGGAAAATACAAATTCCATCATTGGCTAGGTGTGTTGAAAAAATGCATCTTGTGAGCATCAATGTGTGGCCCTAAGTCATATTGCTAGTTGGATCCAAAATCTTCTCTAGAACAAAGATCTAATTACAAAAAGGGATTTTAGAACCCTCAATATAGGATTTGTCTTCTCAAATTCAAACTTCAAACTTTAAAATAAGTTTTATTATGGATGTCTTGCTCAATATTACATTGACATGTGATATTTCTTGTAAGGAAATGAAGTACACAACATAGATAGAAGGACGCTGTCTGAAATCTGCTCATTCTCCTCTTAAAATGGAAATCTTTTGAAATATTTGCAAAATAGGCCCTATATTTTTAGTAATATTTGCAAAAATATTCAAAAATTCATAAGAGTTTACAGAAAGCTAAGGAAAATGTGACAAAATACTCAAATTTGTTGAAAAATAGGATTTGGAACATTACCTTAAAGTTTAAAAACCCACTCTTATAAGGAAGATAAAATAGTCCTAAGGTCAAAACAGTTTTCGAATCTTAGATTATGTACTATGGCCTCACTACTCATTTCAAATCATTTGATATAATGAAATGTTTCACAACTTGATATTTTCAAATATCAGAGCCAAAAATGACCACATCTTATTGTGAGTCACTTGAAATGCAAATATCTATCACATGATAGCATCACAATCTTTTCACCAGGGCCTTGTACCAAGACCTTCAACTAACCACATCCCTTATCCATTAATCCTTATATTGAATAAGCATCTCACATTTCAAAACCCTACATGTAGTAGGTACTCTAATTTGGTTCCTGTATAATTATTTTAACCTGAACAATCTACATCCATAAAGCATGAATAGGAAATCATGAGCATATTTTACCGATATTATGGATAGGAAACTCATTGAATTCAAGCCCTACCCTTAGTAGGCAAACCCAATGTCACATTTCAAGCCCTACTAAGTGTTGGAATGCATGCATTTTTTATCAAATCCCTACCTTGAGTATGAAAACTTGTTTTTACTTTAGTTTTTCAAACCCTACCTGAGTAGGAAAACCTTACATATACATAAAACATCCAAGCCCTACAGAGTGGGCCATCCTTACATTTCCTTTATCCACATCCAATCCATATCATGAGTAGATGATCCATTTTTCATACAATCCCTACCCTAATTAGGAACCTTGCATTTCATTTGAAGCCCTATCTTGAGTAGGCATCTCATACTCCACTCTTTCACATAAGCCTTAACTCGAGTACGCGCTATGAATTTCAAAATTTTGTATCCCACATAGAAACTCCCCACAATTTTACCTTTTTAGGGTTATGACATTGGATCTAATTGTTCTATCATTGTGCATTCATTTGGTCTCCATTGTTGACCTAATGTATAAAGAAATTTGATCATGAGATTTTAGAGAGAAATTATAATATTTTAAAAAATCAAGAAATCAAAGATATTTCACACCTCAGAATCACACACAATAGAATATCCTTAAACAAGTCTCACCTTTTTTCCCTTCATGATCAAAATGGAGGTTAGACTTGGTTCAAGCCATGCTAACCTTTCCTTGAGAGAGGCCAACTGTTGACACCCCATTTCGATCACTAAATCAACGATCATGATCAAATAATTTCTCTTGCAAATTAATAAATTAATACAGTTTATTCTAGGTTTTCCCATAATTTTCCACATATTTTTTCCACTCATATACTCACTTGCCACCTATCAAGATTTCAGAAAATATTTCATCCTTCCCTGAACTTAGCACAATTTGGTCTTTAATGTGGCTTTTGATAAATCATTTTCCCATAAGTTTTCCATGAATAAAATGTTTGTTTTTATCCTATATGGAAATATAATATTATTATATCTCTCTCCAGAAACCAACACCATTAATTTAATGGATAAGATAACTAGTTCAATTCATTATTTATATCAAGAAAATGTAAAAGGGAAGATTTGTCCTGATGTTTTCATCTCTCTTCCTCTCCTCTTTTTTTACGGTTATTCCTCAAAGATATAATTTCATAATAAAAGAAGATTTTCCTACTAGAGATACATTCATATTGTTCAAGAATGACAAAAAAATAAGATATGTAAAGGCCAGTGTTTCTTACATGGACACATAATGATGGAAATCCCCTTCCTTCCAGGTTGCTAAGTGATGAACATGATGTTTCTCTAGTGAATGCACCTCATAAAAAGAAACATTTTTCCCTCAGGACCAACTCTTGATTTTTATTTCATGTTGTTAGTTTTATGTCAATTCATCTTGCTAGAATTATTTTCTTAATTTTGAACCATCCAAACCTCACAAAAACCTATAGATACTCATATGTCCAATTTTTAACAATTGTCTAAAAGATCCATCCTCTAGAACAATGATTATAATACATTGTGAGCCTATAAATATTATAAATATACACCAAGGGAACCTTGATCTTATTGAATTTGATATAATTACTCATCTTTTCATTAGATCACGATCATAGTCATACATGATTCAATTGTTCATCTACTTCTTCATCAAGAAACATCTTTCTATGTTTAATCAATATCCTTACATGCTTGCCTAATTTCCTGAGCCCACATCTCACTCATAATTGAAAACTTCTCTCTAATACATTTTGAATAAACATATGGAATTGTAGCCATTAATATCACTAAATACACGTACACATCTTGGTCTTGCTTGATATTATCAATCTTGTCAATTTCATTTATTGTTATTGCCCACATCTCAACCCAATCTCTTGGGATGGATATGAAAGCTATAGATGTGAGGAGGGGTGAATAGAGAAAATTATATTTTTGCAACTTTTACAGAAACATGTGTTGTTATAACGGTGATGATTGGGTGACTTTGACACATGGCGATTGACTATGGGTGATAGATATGGGATTTGTCACTCCTATAGGAGTATGATATCCTAGGCCTCTTGATTAGTGAGACTGAGAAATACATGGCCATATACATATGAGTCAATGTGTTGAGCATACATATATCTCAGACAGTCTGCTATGGTTTAAGAAATAAGATTGAACAATAATGAGGGTGATTGATCCATGCCTCTAGTTCAATCTAAATATTAGTGACAAAGGAACTATACAAATATTGTAACACGATACACATATTGTAGGTTGAAGTTATTCTCCAACTTTCCATTCACTTGCGTAGCAATGATCTGCGACTAGGCACCACTCTCTACTTGTGATGTCATAAGTTGTTATGGACATTCACTACCAACATGATATGGGACCTATAGGGTCACACACATAGGTCTTGACCTAGAAGAGGAGTTTAGATCTTGAATGGCAATTGTAAGTACTAAAGTGTTTAGGTATTTGAATCATGCAACAAATAGGCTGACAACACTTCCAAACACCCATCTCAAGTGTTGAGATGGGTGTTTGACAGTGTTGTCAGCCTATTTGTTGCATGAATCAAATACCTAAACACGTGTTGAGAAGGTTGTTTGGGTGACAGGCCTAGTTTCGGTTTGAAATTGGAAAAGGCATGAACTGGCCCAACCAAACTGGTTTGACTCGGGTCACCAGACGACCGTCTGGGTGACCGAGACGTCCGTCTTGCATGGGCGAGATGGTTTAGTTCGATTGAGGGAAGGTTCTAGACATTTCCCTAGGTTTTTTTCTTGAGAAATACTTGCTGACCAAGGAAATCAATGTCTAACATTGATGGGAATTGAGTTGCTAATTTTGTGCACAATTGGGGCCAAACAGCCATCTGGGCTATGCCAAATGACTGTCTGGCATGCTAGATGACTATCTGGGTTGCCATACGATCATTTGGGCTGTCACACGTTGTGAAATTTTCAAAATTGTTGCTAAAATTTAAGTTTTTCCGATCCCTTCCACTCCCGTATCAATTGGGAACCTGGACCCAAACCCCATCCATAAATAGAGGGGATTATGGGGTTTCCTAGAGCACAACACAAAAAATTGAGAAATATTTGCTCTGACAAATGTTGTCCTCTCTGGTTGTGGTACAAATGATAGCACAGGCATGTCCTACCCGACTAGGAAGGGATAGCCAAGGGATAGAGAAATTGAGATCATTATCGTGGGAAGCAAGTTGGTGACTAGTACACCAACAGGAGTAATGACTCCAACCTGATCATTCTAGCAGGATGACATGAGTTATAGGTGGTTCATGTGAACTACCATAGAGGCGAGAGGTTGTTGTCTGTCGCTCGAAGGATAACATCATCCAGTAGTCTATGACCAGAGGAGATGTTGAAGAAGACAACATTTGTGGCTGTAGTCTCTAGTGTGGCCAGGAGGAGTTACAGCGGTCCTACTGCCTTAGGTGTAGATCAGAGGGCACAACAGTCAGACAAGTCCCAGTGCAACCAGGAGCTGCAAAGACACCGTCCAAGATAGTTTCACATCAACAACGATAAGGAGATATCATTGGACTTGCCCCAGAACCAGTTATATCTTCGAAATCATCCTTCATGTATTATAGTTATTGATGTGATATGCTAATTATGGGGAATCTAGTACATAAAGATTTTATTTCCGCTTCCTGCTCTGTATCCATATTTCCCTACATAGACATAGGTGGGACAGAAGGCCAACCAATCATTTTAGGCAACCAACCAAAAGGATAAGAGGAAAGATGATCGGTTCAAGGGTTGAATCGTTCAACCTATATTGGCAAGCACAGATCTACACCAAAAACCTGTTCTTACATATGATGTAGACCTAGGTGGTAGTAATTCCTTGTGGCTCCAAGGAATTATAGTAGTATGGATATAACCATCACTTTTGGTTTTATATTGCATGTTTACTTTGTGGGATATAACATGTATATGATATGTACTACATGTATGTGGTGATTCGATAAAGTAAATGTACTTTATATATATATATAACATGTATATGATATGTATTACGTGTATGTGGTGATTCGATAAAGTAAATGTACTTATATATATATATATATATATATATATATATATATATATATATATATATATATATTGTTGGGTTTTAGAGAAGGCAGAGATGGCAGCAGAAACAAAAAATTTCTCCCCAAACCCAGTCTAAAGGAATCGTGTCAACGTCTATACAATAGGATAGATGGTTTGTAGAGACATACCTTGTCTCGAGGCTTGCTCGACGACGTTACCTCGTGGCTTGCGCAGTCTTCACCTACGGTCTATGACGGTGTCTGTGCAGCTCTTGGTCTCACCGGGACTGTCAGGATTGACAGCTGTCCTCCGAACGGAAGAAGTCTCCCACTGTAACGACCCTCAAAATTCAGTCCCAAAAATTCTTGATGTTTAATAAAGGTGAAACCCTAGGTTGAATGGATTTTTCTTACATTTGTTCATTTAAGTGGAGACCATGCTTAAGTAGTATGCCAAAATGAGATTAGACTACACCAAGATAGTATGTGAACTTTTATTTTGATTCATCAACACTTATACACATCAATGTCAATTAACGCACAAAATCTAACCCTAATTATGCAATGGTGACTAGTTAGGGGTTAATTGATAATTTTGGCACACATACATGTAAAATGCATCCCATTGATTTGGTATATGAGTAAATAATATGATAACAGAGTTTCCCTAGGATCTTGGTAATGAAATTCCTTTTTAATGATTATTAACTATCCTAAATAGCTAATGGTGTAAAACACCTATTTCCCTAATTCATATCTAAAATATGATTGGATAATTAGATTCCTCATGGTCGAATTTGCTTGCCCACCAATTTTGGTTGGATTTGGATAATCCTAGATGCCTCAAATGTTATTAGGAAGAAAACATGAGATAATTACATTTCTTTGATTAATTAACTTGATAATCCCTGTGATTATCCTGTGTTTTTCCAAAATCTGGGATACTTGTGCGTCAGGCATAGCTTAAGAGAACCCGACTCTTGGTGAACCGTCAGATCGACATCAGATGAAGAGGGACTCGTCCTATTCCTTGCGCTAAATGTGCGTGTGCTGGGAAACGAACTGCAACAAATTCAATGACCCCTTGCTCCCTCCACAATCCATGTATCGTCATTATCTTGCGAGGAGCAAAACCAGGAGGTTATTCTGAGTTTAAAGAGCCCCCACTCGAACCCTAGCTCTGCTCGTAGAGAAAACACCCAAAAACCGTCTCCCCCCAGTCCACGGCGAAGCCATCCCCAAGCCAAGTAGGTCCATCAAACCGAGATATAGCCACACGGAGAGTAACCAAAGGGTACAAAGGACCCTCCTCTGCCGCCAATTTGGATCGTGACCCACTAAAGAATTGCCAATGACTCAATCTTCTTCCTCGCAGTCGGCGAGCTCAAGCACGGAGCCCCGGCCTTCTCAGTTCAATTAAAGCTTCAGTACGCATCCTCACCCCCTCTTCAGTGTTCCCAATGTGATTGTAGCATGTCCGTTTCACTCAGCTTCTCTGCCCACAAACCAGGTTCAGGCCAAGGAAGCTAGACTTCTGAACAGGTCTTTTGGCCACCAAAAAGGCCACAAAAACCAGTTGCCTAGATTCGTTGGACACCTGCAATGACAATGACATGGTTTTTTTACTCGAATCGCCTTTGTTGTGATGTTTTCCAATTCGAGCTTCTTCCCCTGTTTCTGCATGACCTCCATGTCCTTGCCATGGCTCCAGTTGTCCCTGATCACCATGGAGTGCTTCTTCACCTTTGCATACATTTCTCGAGCCTGGTTCCTAGTGAAGATCGCCTTGTTTCAGTGGTGTTGTTGCTTTAGCTTTGACCTACTCCTCCAGCCATGCCGCTGACTGGAGATGGAGTTCCAGGGCACGCAAAATCCTATTCTTTTAGGTTCCTGAGCTCACAAGGGAATGAGTAGGTCTGTGGACCTCTCCACCCTGACCCAGGATCTATATTTTCCATGTTTTGATCGAAGCTGTGGATCCCAATTCCTTCTGATTCACAGATCGAAGCTTCAGCTCCAGTGATTGGAGCCATGGCCAAGGCATGAAGAATCCTGGATTTGTTTTCACCTATGTACCCTCACGGTCTGAGTTAAGGTGTCAATATAACTAGTGCACTTTTGACTTTTCGGTGATTTTCCAATATCAATACGATTGAGAGTTGTCCCTAACACCTTTTAACCAAGTCGGCCCCTATCACACTATGCTTTTAAAATAGCTTGGAGGGAACATCAGTCTTTTCCCCTGTGCGAGGTCAGGTTTCAAAAATCGTATTTAAATGTTTATCTAGCTTCCGATTGGCCAATTTTAACCTGATTTTCAATCAATCATAGAAAATAATCTAGAGCTCTGATGGGGTCGATCAATATATGATTTTTGATCAGTTTTTCGCGATCTATCAGATGGTCCTAGTTTCAGACCCAGACTCTTGACCCAATTTCCAAGTTCGATTAAAGAATCATACACCTATGTTAAGAAAATGAAATTAATGTATATATATGTTATTCACATGATATTAGGATTGATCAGGACTTCATCTATTGTTAGTATACCTCCTCAGGATCAGGTAAGCGGGTCCATGCACTTTGAGTATTCAATATTAGTTTTCATCGGCTTATAATCATTATGATAATCAAGATGAATGATATGCATAGTTATGTGTTTCAAATTAAATCTTAACAACATCCAAGTTCCTCTAAAGTTATTTCTTTAAAGTTATGCCTCAATGCTATTTCAAGAATCCATGTCACATTCATATGAAATCCAAGTAAAGTTAATTAGTTCCAAGATATTGATGAATTATGTAGTAGGTTGGGTTACTTTATCCTCATCACGTTAATGTTGAGCCTACGGGCCGTATGAGAACCATTGGTGCATATGTATCAAGGATACTTTAATCAACCAACAAGATTATGTTATGTGAATCTAAATCCATTGTTCAATTAGTTTCATGCTTTTTCTTATTGCCAAGTTACTAAGTTGTTATAATAATGCTCTATGCCGCTTACTCTAATGTGGTTTTTATTGTATGCATGGCTGGGGGTGTGATGCCCTCAGGTACAAGCAACTTCCAAGAAAGGGCTATATGAAGGTCAGCTTAAGGAATAGATCAACATTTCCTAAAGATACATATGGTGGGGTGTCATCTACGATAGAAGATCCTGATGTTATAGAGAACTTTATGCATTAATTATGTTTAATCATGTATATCCTAGTTAGATTCGATTCAAGAAACCAATTATGAACAATGCATAAACTAATTTTAATATCTATGCATGGTTATTTTTACTTTATTTCGAATGTCTATCATTGTTGTGGCATCCCTTTGAGCTATAGTAACCCATGTTATGGAAAACATGGGTATTGCTTCTGTGGACACATGTATGCTTAAGGGGGTGTTACAAAATGGTATCAAAGAAAATAAGTAGATGGCCACCATGTAGAAATCACATCCACATGTTCTAAGACATAGGTATATAATATTAAGTTAGGGTCTAGTCAGAAGACACAAGTTAGATAAGGGTTAGGGTTATGTGCCTAGATGTTTTAGATTTTGTGTTAACTTTAAATTTGTACATAGCATTCTCTCTCATCTTCCCACGTGTTTGTGGTATGGGACACAGGCTCATGGGGCTTTGTAGAGAGAATGTTATGTGCAAAATCATACTTGTCTCGTCCTCTCAAGTGCATGTGGTATGGGACATGTGCATGAGGGAGGTGTTGAGACAAGAGTTGACAATAAAGTTTGAGACATATAGCCATATAAACATAATTAATTACATAATAAGACCAAATATGCATACAAGGGGTAGATAATTTGATAGGGATATGAAAGAAAAATGATGCACATGCTACCAAACAATGTTCTCTTCCATTTTATAATTATGTGTTCGGATTGAACATCATGTGTTATTTCTATGCTTATGAATTATGAAATTATGAAAAATCATGTCTACGTATAAGAAATCATGTTATGTTGATAATTGTCCTCTCCATCTTGTTATGTGAGCCTTAATTGGACTTATGAGCTCTGTGGGAGCATTATGTGAGCCTTAACCGGCCTTATGTGAGCCTTAATCGGCCTTATGTGAGCCTTAACCGGCCTTATGAGCACTGTGGGTGCAATCAGGAGAGTGACTATATCAACTCAAGTAAAATATCATCATATTATGAAATTATGTCAAGTTAATCAAATTCTTATGAAATTATGTTAACTATGAGTAAGTCATGTCTTAAGTATGTTAATGAGACTATAAGATAATATTAAAGATTTTACATGCACATACTAAGTGAAACCCTAAGGTGGGTAGTACCTCAGTATGACATGAAAATTTTGAGGACGAAATTTCTATAAGGTGGGTAGGTTATAACGACCCTCAAAATTCAGTCCCAAAAATTCTTGATGTTTAATAAAGGTGAAACCCTAGGTTGAATGAATTTTTCTTACATTTGTTCATTTAAGTGGAGACCATGCTTAAGTAGTATGCCAAAATGAGTTTAGACTACACCAAGATAGTATGTGAACTTTTATTTTGATTCATCAAGACTTATGCACATCAATGTCAATTAACACATAAAACCTAACCCTAATTATGCGATGGTGACTAGTTAGGGGTTAATTGATAATTTTGGCACACATACATGTAAAATGAATCCCATTGATTTGGTATATGAGTAAATAATATGATAACAAAGTTTCCCTCGGATCTTGGTAATAAAATTCCTTTTTAATGATTATTAACGTATTAACCATCCTAAATAGCTAATGGTGTAAAACACCTATTTCCCTAATTCATATCCAAAATATGATTGGATAATTAGATTCCTCATGGTCGAATTTGCTTGCCCACCAATTTTGTTTGGATTTGGATAATCTAGATGCCTCAAATGTTATTAGGAAGAAAACATGAGATAATTACATTTCTTTGATTAATTAACTTGATAATCCCTATTATTATCCTGTGTTTTTCCAAAATCTGGGATACTTGTGCATCAGGCACAGCTTAAGAGAACCCGACTCTTGGTGAACCATCAGATCGACATCGTATGAAGAGGGGCTCATCCTCTTCCACGCGCTAAACGTGTGTGTGCTGGGCAACGAACTGTAATGAATTCAATGACCCCTTGATCCCTCCACAATCAATGTATCATCATTATCTTGCTACGAGCAGAACCAGGAGATTATTCTGAGTTTAAAGAGCCCCCACTCGAACCCTAGCTCTGCTCGTAGAGAAAATGCCCAAAAACCCTCTCCCCCCAGTCCACGACGTCGCTATCCCCAAGCCAAGTAGGTCCATCGGACCGAGATATAGCCACACAGAGAGTAACCAAGGGGTACAAAGGACCCTCCTCTGCCGCTAATCTGGATCGTGACCCACTGAAGAATCACCAATGACTCAATCTTCTTCGTCACAGTCGGCGAGCTCAAGCACGGAGCCCCGACCTTCTCAGTTCAATCAAAGCTCCAGTAAGCATCCTCGCCCCCTCTTCAGTGTTCCCAATGTGATTGTAGCCTATCCGTTTCACTCAGCTTCTCTGCCCACAAACCAGGTTCAGGCCAAGGAAGCTAAACTTCCGGCCAAGTCTTTCGGCCACCAAAAAGGCCACGAAAACCAGTTGCCTAGATTCATTGGACACCTGCAATGATAATGACATGGTTGTTTTACTCGAATCGTCTTTGTTGTGTTGTTTTCCAATTTGAGCTTCTTCCCCTGTTTCTGCACGACCTCCATGTCTTTGCCATGGCTCCAGTTGTCCCTGATCACCATGGAGTGCTTCTTCACCTTTGCATACATTTCTCAAGCCTGGTTCCTAGTGAAGATCGCCTTGTTTCAGTGGTGTTGTTGCTTTAGCTTTGACCTACTCCTCCAGCCATGTCGCTGACTGGAGATGGAGTTCCAGGGCTCGAAAAATTCTATTCTTTTAGGTCCCTGGGCTCGCAAGGGAATGAGTAGGCCTGTGGACCTCTCCACCCCGACCCAGGATCTAGATTTTCCATGTTTTGATCGAAGTTGTGGATCCCAATTCCTTCTGATTCGCAGATCAAAGCTTCAGCTCCAGTGATTGGAGTTGTGGCCAAGGTAGGAAGAAGCCTGGATTTGTTTTGACCTATGTACCCTCACGGTCTGAGTTAAGGTGTCACATATAACTAGTGCACTTTCAACTTTTTGGTGATTTTCCAATATCAATACGATTGAGAGCTATCCCTAACACCTTTTGACCAAGTCGACCCCTATCACACTATGCTTTTAAAATATCTTGGAGGGCACATCGGTCTTTTCCCCTGCGCGAGGCCAGGTTTCAAAAATCGTATTTAAATGTTTATCTAGCTTCTGATTAGCTAGTTTTAACCTGATTTTCAATAAATCATAGAAAATAATCTAGAGCTCTGATGGGGTCGATCAATATATGATTTTTGATCAGTTTTTCATGATCTATCGGATGGTCCTAGTTTCAGACCCAAACTCTTGACCCAATTTCCAAATTCGATTAAAGAATCATACACCTATCTTAGGAAAATGAAATTAATGTATATATATGTTATTCATAGGACATTAGGATTGATCAGGACTTCATCTACTGTTAGTATACCTCCTCAGGATCAGGTAAGCGGGTCCATGCACTTTGGGTATTCAATATTAGTTTTCATAGGCTTATAATCATTATGATAATCAAGATGAATGATATGCATAGTTATGTGTTTCAAATTAAATCTTAACAACATCCAAGTTCCTCTAAAGTTATTTCTTTAAAGTTATGCCTCAATGCTATTTCAAGAATCCATGTCACATTCATATGAAATCCAAGTAAAGTTAATTAGTTCCAAGATATTGATGAATTATGTAGTAGGTTGGGTTACTTTATCCTCATCATGTTAATGTTGAGCCTACGGGCCTTATGAGCACCATTGGTGCATATGTATCAAGGATACTTTAATCAACCAACAAGATTATGTTATGTGAATCTAAATCCATTGTTCAATTAGTTTCATGCTTTTTCTTATTGCCAAGTTACTAAGTTGTTATAATAATGCTCTATGCCGCTTACTCTAATGTGGTTTTTATTGTATGCATGGATGGGGGTGTGATGCCCTCAGGTACAAGCAACTTCCATGAAAGGGATATATGAAGGTCAGCTTAAGGAATAGATCAACATTTCCTAAAGATACATATGGTGGGGTGCCATCTACGATAGAAGATCCTGATGTTATAGAGAACTTTATGCATTAATTATGTTTATTCTTGTATACCCTAGTTAGCTTCAATTCAAGAAACCAATTGTGAACAATGCATAAACTAATTTTAATATCTATGCATGGTTATTTTTACTTTATTTGCAATGTCTATCGTTGTTGTGGCATCCCTCTGAGCTATAGTAACCCATGTTATGGAAAACATGGGTATTGCTTCCGTGGACACACGTATGCTTAAGGGGGTGTTACAAAATGGTACAAGAGCAAATAAGTAGATGGCCACCATGTAGAAATCACATCCACATGTTCTAAGACATAGGTATATAATATTAAGTTAGGGTCTAGTCAGAAGACACAATTTAGATAAGGGTTAGGGTTATGTGCCTAGATGTTTTAGATTTTGTGTTAACTTTAAATTTGTACATAGCATGCTCTCTCTTCTTCCCATGTGTTTGTTGTATGGGACACATGCTCATGGGACATGGTTCTCTACCCCGGGCAATGTGGGATTAAAGCAGGAGTAGAAGGGTTCGAGATTTTCCACAAAATCGGACAAATTACGCCAGTTGAACCGATCGGTTCATCCCTGAACCAATCGTCTGGGCCCTTGAGCCAATTGGTTCAAGCATGAGATGATCGGTTCGTGGTCCTGGTCCAACTCAAATTGACTTTCCATGTTTGTTTCCAACTAATCAACTATTAGTCCTTATCTAAATCGAATTTGAACAAGTGAAACAAACTCGGTTGGTCACCCGACCAGTTCAACAATGTGAGCCGATCGGTTCATTGACCTAAGCCGGTCGGCTCACCATCCTGAGTCAATTGGTTCATCTCTATGAGTCGATCGGTTGGGGCAGCAGATCAGTCAATTGTAGTTTCAATCAATCTAATACTCTAATCATCTGATCCAACACCTTGAACACTATGATTTTGAGTTATCAATCGATTGGGTGTTTAATTGAACTACTAAAATCCTGTAGTAATCAATCCAAATAAGATTTAAGGAGAAACTCCTCTTCCAAGAACATGTCCTAGTGTGTGTGACCCTGCAGGTCCATTTCACGTTGGCAGTGAAAGTCCATAACACTTATGACTTCACAAGCAAAGAGCGGTGCCTAGTCACACATCAATGCTACTGACACAATTTTACCGTGCGTATAACGCAAGTGCACGCGTCAATGTAGTATAGGCCTTTGTGAGACCCGAGTCGAACTCAGGGACACTGAATTATCGGTAGACTACTACTAACTACTCGCAATCAGCTAGACCAATAAAAAGGTTATGAGAGTTGTTGTGAAATAAAAGAAAATAAAATAAAACAAAGCAATCGATTAAGTGTTTAGTTTAATCAATTCAAATGGAGATCTTTAGGATTGTGGTTTCACAGCGGGTTTTCATTGTATGAATTTCCACATAGCTAATCAGATTCATCTCTCAATCTGGGTGGTGGCATGTAGTCATAATTGTCCACTGTCGTGGTACAATTCACTACCTATGATTAGGTCGGTTCCACCGTCGTAGTAACCTATACCCTAAAATAGGTGCATTAGAATCGACCTCTGGGTTTCCACCATTAACCGTACATCACCTTGTTCAAGGGATTTGTTAATTAATGTGAATTTCATCTCTTTTCAACCGTTAATTCTTCTTTCAAAGTAAATAAAGGTATTAGATTATCATTATGGTGATCAAGCATAATAATATAATGGAGAAAAGGAAATCATACCACGGATTTAAGAGACAAATGATGAATTACTATGATAAAAACGTCATACAATGCTTCCCCGGGCTACTCCCGGTCCTAAAGACAAAGGGGATTAGCCATGCATGTTCATCTCAGAGCAAGACATGGTTGAAGAAAGGGAAAACATGGAGAAAAATGTGAATAAGTGATGAAACCCCTGAACGGAGAAGATCGAATCATTCTTTGGCATAGAATGTGCGATCTACAGCCTTTCGGCGGTGGAGAACATCTTCTTCGGCTTTTGGAATGGTTGGGGTGTTCTTCTGGGCTCCGTTCTTATCTCCACACCTTCTCGGGACATGTGCAGTAGCTAATGACGTGATACCCTACTCTTGGCCGCCGTCATTAGGTATAATCACCGAGTTAGGTTGCAAATATATCACAACCGTCAGATTAGAGCCAATCTGAAACAAACTTTAATCTGACTGTGTCGATACCATCGACGCGGGTCGATGGTATCGACACCTCGCGATATTGACAAGCCTTCTTTCTTTTCTGTCGTTGCACCTAATGCTGACTCGATACCATCGACGTGGGTCGATGGTATCGACACCCTTAGGCATCGGTTTTATCCCTTTTTCCGTCACTGAAGCTACACTTGTCGATAGTATCGACTTTGGGGTCGATAGTATCGACTGGCTGGTCACTGGCAACCTGATGCTAAGACGCTACCATCAACTTCCGCGTCCATGGTATCGACTCTGCACTGCTCCTTGCGGCTGCCTGCCTGTGGCAGTGTCGATAGTATCGACATATGTCGATGGTATCGACAACTGCATATATGGATTTTTTTCCTAAAATTGCAAAACAAAACCACATCAGCCGAGATATAACCTATAATTATAATCATTTATGCTCAAAATGATAAAATAAAAGAGATTTGACATTGAGAGGGATCATAGACTAAAATAAGTGAATTATGCAATATTAACCACCAAAGTGACCAATAAACACATAAAACGCGAGTAAAACAAGTCTATAAATGCGACTCAAAATCATCGCATCAAACTCCCCTAAGCTTGAACATTGCTCGTCCTCGAGCAACTAAACTCTAGAATAGAATTGCGAGGGTCAACTAAAGAACAGATTATCACAACATACTGCACCATATGATCCCCGCCAGACATTCACATTCCGGCCCTCACTAACCACGGAATGATAATTACCCTAAAGGTGAAAAAAATCATCCATAAAAGATATCTACCTCAAAATTGATGAACACTATCACGTAAGGAAGTTAACATAATAAAATCCTCCAGTCCAGACTCGGTGCATCTTGTGATCTCCTATCTACGTTGCTCGTCCTAACTACCATCTAAATGGAAGAAGCTCTCCTGGTCTTAATGAGTGAGGAGAAAATCACGGTGGCCTACCAATTCGAGCAACGGGTGGATGAACTGGGTGGCTTGTGGAAGAAATGGAAGCATTATACGGTTTTAAAATGCACAAAAGCTATAATGACCTAAATGATGCATATGCAAATGAAAATTCCCTAATGCCTACATTTGGGTGGAATGATGCATGCACTTTCATTTCATCTCAATGTGAGATGGAATATCTAAGAAACTACACCATGTGCTTATTCTTCTTAGTATGCAAGTGAGAACATGTTCCTTTCTCCCTCTCATTCCTACTTACTTCTCAATACTCTTTTTTTTCTTCTATTTTTTTCAACTTTGTATTTCAATTTTTTTTCAAAGCCCTTATCTTCATAGCTGGCAATGAATTACTTATCGAGCTCACTTATTGCTACATAATTTATACATTTGAAACTTTCAGAAGGTATGGAACAAGTTCATCACCTTTTATGTTCAGAAGACATAAGATGCATGATGTACTATATGCACACAAAACAAATGTGGCTGCAGCTACAAAATGATAGTTATGCAACTAAAAGACACGCACCTAAGGATAATGTGCATGTATAGCTACTCTATCTTTTTTTTTCACTTTCATGCATAAATATGTGATAATAGTTGCAATGCAAGACCTATCTACATGGGATGCAATCAAAGAGATGAAAACCATAATGTACTTCCATTTCTTATGGTGGAGTATGCAAACAACGGGGTGGATAAATCACAAGATTAATTGACTGAACCTTTGGAAAATATTATGTGTCCCTCCTTACTGACCTGTGTAGTAATTAAGAGGTTTCTCTCTCTTATTTCAAATTAAGGTCTCATTATCATTTGGTCAGTTTAGGCTCAAACAACCAGTTTCGTCCACTTTTCATGAATCAAAGGAATGTACAGTTGTGATTTCCTATTTTAGAGTTGACAAACCCAATTATTTCCTTAAGTTATGTGCTCAAAGTTAAACAACCCAAGCTTGCAAAAACATCAAAAATTTTCAAAATTACCCCTAATTTCCATGTACAAGCAACGAGATGACACAAGACATTAGACATCCACAATTACACTAGATAGAGTGTGGATCCTACGAACAACTAATAACTAAGAGAAATAAATGACAAAACATAAAGCAATAAAAACTAAAAACTAAAGGATAGAAATTGTTCCAACTCCCCCCCTAAGCTTGAATTCGATTATGGCCTCATAGTCAAAAACAACCTTAAAAGGTGGAACAGTGATACCAATCATTCTGTAGGAGGAGGCGGGTACTGCGGAGCCGTGGGGTCCCAAGATGGGTACTGCCCCTGAAAGCTCGGATCGTACTGGGGCATTGGTGGAGGTTGTGGATATCCCCCAAAATAATTCTGGCTCCAGTAATTGTCGTAAAAGGGTTGTTGCTGCATCTCCATCCTATGCAACCTGTTGTGGATGTTCTGTTGGTTGTCGAGGAGGAGGCACTCATTCTCGAAAATGGCCCTCTGGTTATCTAACAGTTGGTTTGTTGTATCCTGAATACTGGCATATGAAGCTATATGTTGTTGTTGGGTCTGATGAATCTCCTGCAGCATCGAGTACATCCCTTGCATGGAGTAGGCATCCTCTCCTTGATGAGAGGGTTGAGGTGGAGGAGGCTGTGAAGATGAAGATGCACCTAGATGCATGTGGGGGCACTTTCGGGGTGCTACTCGTGCCCGAAGAGGAGTGAAAGCCTCATCTTCCTCTTCATGCTCATCGTCGTCATTATCATTGTCGTCATTGTCGTCGTCTTTATCCGAGTCATCAATGGCTATGATGGGCCACCTGAAATGCTGAGTGCCCTCGATGTTGAAGATGAGGTCTGGAAGCGAACACTCTTGATATTTGTGATTAACATGGCAATGTGTGTATGCCAAGCCATCATGAAGCAGGAGGAGGTTGGAGCGGTGCAGATGTTGTAGGTTGACCTTGCTCCTGCTGGAAAGGGGAGTAAGCTGGGAAAGATCCAACCCAAGATAGACAGCCAATGGTGTGATTAGCCCTCCAAAATGGATAGGAGCTTTACTCGTACTCCTTTTCACGGCCACCACGCGCATCAAGAAGAACGCGCCCCAATTGCACTGCTCACACCTCAGCAGTTTGTGCAGGAAGAACAAATCCGTCTCTTGGAATTTGCTAAGAGACAAGTCACCGTGAGAAAATAGCGTGGTGCAGAGCATGCGGTGCAGAACCCGCACAAACGGATGCTCGAAGTCAACAACTGCAGTGTTGTGGTAGCTGACGGATCTGCCCGGAGGCACAATCATGAGCTGGGCGAAGATATCATCGTAGTCCGTCTTGTTGTCTGGCCTCTGGTGCTGGTAAGCGTCATGATACCAGTTGTACACTGAATTGAACTGGGCGAGGGTAATGGTGTAGTTGTTGTTGAAGAGTCTGAATGACACCCGCCCTTTCTTCCAATCTCTGTCGGTGGCGATCAAGTCATTGGGCAACACATTGATGTCCAATGATGCCATGAACTCCGCCATGAGTTCCTTGTAAGTCGGCCACTCATCGAAGAATGGCTGTCCATCGGCGTGGATCTCCAGCTTGTCGGGCCTCCTGGTTGTGTGTCTCTCCTGCCCCTTGAAGACGTAGGTGAGATTGTCATTGAACCCCAGGTCACGGACCATCATCCGATCAACGTAGCGTGTGGGCTCAATCTTTCTCTTCAGAAGCTCCTCGTAGACCTTCCGGATCTCCGCGGAAGGGTGGACTATCCTCAGACGAGGAATCGATGCGGTTCATGGAGGAATGAACTCGGGAATCTCATTGGGTACTGCCCGTGAGGAAGATGCTCCTGCGGTATGCACCATTGTCGTCGATAAAGAAGGAATAGAAGACAGAGCTCGGTGAAGACGATCTCGAAGAAGACAATCTCCGCTCGGTGAAGATCGTGCTCCTTGGATGCTCTTGGTAGGCCTCCGGTCGCACAACACAGTGCAAAGCACAAGTAGAGGGCAAAGACTCTGAAGGTGTGACGTCATATGACAACCATCCCTCCCTTTTATAACTGAGGTCATGGCTATTGTGCACCCGTCGATACCATTGACGTGGGTCGATGGTATCGACACCTGTAGCACAATCCGGTTTTCCGCTAGTATCGACGACTGTCGATAGCCTGATGTGGGGGCCCGGATCGATGACGCGTCGATATCATCGACGGGTGTTGATGGTATGGACCCATCCCACGGATCGATTCTCTTGATGTAGCGATTGTCGTTGATTCCCTCTCGCGGATCGGTGACATGTCGTGTCAATACCATCGACGCAAGTCGATAGTATCGACTCTTCTTAGGGCACACACCCTCGCGAGGCACGGCCGCCGCCTTCTACCTTAACCGTGTCAATACCATCGATAGGCCCGTCGATGGTATCGACTTCACTGAGACAAATTTCATCTGAATATCTTCATGGATCTCGCGACTATCGACAGCCATGTCGATACTATCGACCCCGTTCTGGTGATTTCTTCAGTGCTACTGATGGTAGGTCGATACCATCGACGAGGCCGTCGATGGTATAGACTCCGAAAAATTTCTGCAGTCACCTAACTGTACCCATGTCGATACCATCGACTCAAGGGTCGATGGTATCGACCCTGCCTCAGGCCTGCATACTGAACAAACGATCATGGTATCATTTTTACACTAAAAACAAAATCAAATCAAACTAACTTACAAACGTGAAATAAACTAGACAAAACTACTGATGGTTGGGTTGCCTCCCAACAAGCGCCCTTATTTAACGTCTTAGGCTAGACGAAATCAAGCTCCTCATGCATCTGTAAGTGCAATGAGTTTGACCTCATGCACTTTCCTCATGTAATCCTCACTGAAGTACAACTTCAATCATTGTCCATTAACCAAAAATGTTGTCTCGCCATCATGCACCATGATTGCTCCATGTGGTCTGACCTCCTCTACAGTGAAAGGTCCACTCCATTGGGATTTCAATTTCCCAGGATGCATCTTCAACCTTGAGTTGAACAAGAGCACACGATCTCCCTTCTTGAAGACACGCATCTGAATGTGTCAATCGTGAATCAGCTTTGTTCGCTCCTTGTAAATCTGCGAGCTTTCATATGCATTCATTTTCAGCTCGTCGAGTTCATTTAGCTCTAACAAGCATTTCTTTCCTGCTTCATCATAGTTCAAATTCAGCTTCCTTAGCGCCCAGTGCGCCCTATGCTCCAATTCCATCGGCAAATGGCAGGCCCGCCCATAAGCCAACCTAAAAGGCATAGTGCCTATAGGTGTCTTATATTCCATCCGATATGCCCATAAAGCGTCCGGTAACAAGGTACTCTAGGTCTTTCTCGTCAAAGCCACTGTGCGCTCTAGAATTTTCTTAATTTCCCTATTGGAGACTTCGACTTGCCCCTGTGTCTGCGGGTGGTACGAGGTACCAATGTTGTGCTTTACCCCGTACTTTCTCAATAATGTCGTGAACTTCTAGTTCCTGAAATGGGTACCTCCATCACTGATAATCATCCTTGGTATGCCAAATCTGCAGAAAATATATTCCTTGACAAACCTGCACACTACAGCAGCATCATTAGTCCTAGTGGGTATTGCCTCTACCCACTTCGATACATAGTCAACAACCAATAAAATGTACAAGTTAGAGTTTGAGGACACAAAGGGTCCCATGAAATCAATACCCCACAAATCAAACACCTCTATCTCTTGAAAGACATTGAGGGGCATCTCCTGTCGCTTTGAAATGTTACCTGCCCCCTGGCAGGAATCGCATCGCCGCACGTAATCATATGCGTCCCAGAATAATGTAGGCCAGTTAAGGCCGCTCTCAAGTACCTTGGTCGCGGTTCTGGAACTTGCATGATGGCCACCAGTCGGTAGCGTATGGCAGTGAAGAAGTACACTTTCATACTCGACTTCCGGTACACACTTGCGCAAAACTCCATCCCTACATTGCTTCAACAAAATTGGGTCATCCCAGAAATAATATCACAAAGAATGGAAATTTTTCTTTTTCTCTTGATATGTCCAATCATCTGGGATAATTTTGCAGGCAAGATAATTGACAATATAAGAAAACCATGGATCTTTAGATTTAATAGATAGAAGTTTCTCATCAGGGAATGTCTCGGTAATGGGTATATGAATGTCCTTCTCATCTACCCTTTCCAACCTAGACAAGTGGTCTACAACCACATTTTCTATGCCCGCCTTATCATTAATTTCAATATCAAATTCTTGTAACAGTAAGATCCACCTAATCAGTCTAGGTTTGGCATCTTTCTTTTCCATCAAGTACTTTATGGTGGCGTGGTCCATCCATACCACGACTTTAGATCCTACCAGATATTGCCAAAATTTTTCAAAAGCAAAAACAACGGCGAGAAGCTCTTTTTCAATTGTCGTGTAATTCAGTTGTGCTTCATTTAAAGTTTTGTATGCATAGAAAATCACAGCGGGTTTGTTGTCAACACGTTGTCCTAAAACGGCCCCTACTGTGAAATCTGATGCATCACACATCAATTCAAACAGCTTTATCCAGTCTGGTGTTTGCACAACCGGTGCAGAAATTAATTTCTCTTTAAGCATATTAAATGCATGCAAACATTTTTCATTAAAATCAAAGACCGCATCTTTCTCCAACAGCTCAAATAATGGTTTAGCAATTTTTGAGAAATCTTTTATAAAGCGGTGATAAAAACCGGCGTGACCTATAAAACTCCGTACCCCTTTAACTGAGTTCGGTGGGGGTAATTTGGAAATAACTTCAATCTTCACCGGATCTACCTCCAACCCTTTGCTAGACACTTTATGTCCAAGCACAATCCCTTCACTAACCATTATATGACATTTCTCCCAATTGAGAACTAAGTGTGTGTCCTCACATCGTTGTAAAACTTTGTCCAGATTATATAAACATTCATCAAAAGATGCACCATAGATGGAGAAATCATCCGTAAAGACTTCCAAACAGCGCTCAACCATATCAGAGAAAATGGCAAGCATGCAACGCTAAAAGGTTGCTGGTGTGTTACACAAACCAAAGGGCATATGGCGGTATGCAAATGTTCCATAAGGGAAAGTGAAGGTGGACTTCTCTTGGTCCTTAGGATCAATGGAAATCTGATTGTAGCCCAAATAACCATCTAAAAAACAAAAATGAGATCGACCTACTAGTTGCTCTAAAATCTGATCAATGAATGGAAGCGGAAAATGATCCTTCAATGTAGCAGCATTCAATCTATGGTAATCTATACACACGCGCCACCCGGTTACCAGGTGGGTCATGACCGGCTCGTTCAACAGATTATGAGTAACAGTAATTCCCCCCTTTTTAGGGACTACCTGTGTAGGGCTCACTCACGTCGAGTCAGATATAGCATAGATGATACATGTAGAAAGGAGCTTGATCACCTCCTTCTTGACTACCTCCATCATGCTTGGATTTAGTCGGTGTTGTGGCTGAATTATAGGTTTGGCTCCCTCCTCGAGCCGGATCTTATGCTAGCACAGTGTAGGGGAGATCCCCTTGATGTCCGCAACTGACCACCCGAATGCACCTCAGTGGTTCTTTAGCACGATCAGCAGTTGGTCCTCCTCCTCGGTACTCAGATATGCCAAGATAATCACTGGTAGCTTTTCACCCTCGGCTAGAAATGCATATTTCAAGTGAGGTGGCAGTGGCTTCAAGTCTAACTCTAGCAGGATGATCAGGGATGATTGAAGCGGTGGTGGGAGTTCTCCAAGATCTTCATAGTACCTAGCATAAAAGCACGGAAGCACCTGAAGCATCTTGACACACTCTTGTAGTGACTTGCTTCTCATCCAGTCGTGCGTTAAATTAACTAGGCATGCTTCAAGAGGTAGTTTTGGATATGCATTGAAGACTGAACATGCTATGGCCTCATCTTCAGTAGAAGGCAGGATGTCCTCCTCTTCATCATTCGGAAAACCCACGGCCTTGCTAAGAGAAACAACTTTGGTCTGCTCCATAATGTCTACAGCCAGTGTACCCTTTTCCACCTTAGTCAGTACATGAGCCATATCTAGAAATGGCTTCCCTAGACAAATAGAAATATTCTGATCAAAGTGCTTCACCATGCGGCATTGCTCCTTTATTTTTGATTGTGCTGTGCTTGAGGGCATGACCATTTCAAACCGATCATAAGCGATACCCAAGGTCAAACGGCCTCTTCCCATCTCAAGTATCATATATGTAATGGCTTGGAAGGGTCATCCAAGGAGTATCTCATTACCCTATTCATCTTGCATTTCCATTACTACAAAGTCTGCTGGAAACACAAACCAATCGACTTTAACCAGAACATATTCACAAATACCGTACGGCTTCACCACAGAATAATCCGCCAACTGAATCGTCATATTGCTTGGCCTTGATTCTTTCAGTCCCAGCTTCTTGAACGTAGAGAGAGGCATCAGATTTATACTTGCCCCGGAATCACACAGTGCTTCGCCGAATTTCACTTTACCAATGTAACATGAAATGTTGAAGCAGTCTGGATCCTGCCTTATAGGTGGCAATGTGCCCATGATGAAAGCACTCACATGTTCCTTAAGAACCATGACCTCGGTATCTGGGATTTTCGTCTTCTTTGTGATTATGTCTTTTAGAAACTTGTCGTAAGAGGGGATCTGCTCTATTTCCTGTAACAATGGAATGTTGACAGAAAGCTTTCTAAAGCTATCTAGAAACTTCTTAAACTGAGCATCCACTTTCTTGGCTTTCACGCTATTGGGATATGGGATCGGGACAGTCTGTGCCCTTTGATGTGGCGGCACATATGGCATCCTCTTCTGTGTCTCCTCCTCAGCAACTGGTTTTGATGTGGCATTCTCTACCACATCCTCTACCGATGATGTGATTGGAATCGGAACCTCCTCAGCGGCCTCACCTATGGTTTCTGATTGGGGTGTGTCCGGATCATCGGCCCTGGAATTTAAAATCTGCTTGGCACTCCGTAGAAAAATTGCCTTTTCCTGTTGGTTTCCTCCTGGAATGTTTGTATTTCCCGGAAAGCCTTGTTGCGCTGGCTTTTTCAAAATTTCTCTTTCAGCTGCCATCTGCACCAAAGATGTCTCTATCGTCCTCATATGAGCCACATGGCTTTGTAGGGTCTGCCCGAATTGGTTCATGAATTCCCCTTCTTGCTTTATCTGCTGGCCAAACGTGCTCATTAGTTCTTGATTCTACTTTATAACTTGGTTGAGCAACTCATTGCTCTTATCCTCTGGCGCCGGTTGGGGTTTTGCGTCAGGGTCCTGCAAGAAATTATTTGGGTTCTTCCCGGAGAATTTCTTGTCTTTCCTCCATGAGTAGTCATTATTTCTGTACCCCTGCTGTTGGCGCATAAATTTCACTTGAGATTCATCCTCAGATTCTGTATCTTCTTTTGCAAGTAGTTTCTTGGTGAGAAGGTCCATCTTCTCATTTGGCTCTTTGATGGCCTTTGACTCACCTACATCCCAAACATGCTCTACGGCATCTCTATCACCCCACGATTGCTTCTTAGCCATGTTCTTCAAAATTTCCCAACACCTCGTGCCTGTGTTGTTTAAGAAGAATCCAGAACCTGCGGAATCTAAGTTACTTCTATCATGCTCAGAAAGAGCAAAATAGAAGATTTTAACTTGTTTCTCTTTGTCAAGCCCATGATGCGGGAACCTCCTTAGCATGATCTGAAAATGCTCCCAAGTTTCATAGTAAGTCTCCCTGGCCTTTTGATTGAAGTTATGGATCTTCCGTACCATATCGTTGGTCTTCTCGGGTGGAAAGAATCTCTTGAAGAACACCTCAACCATATGATCCCACGATTCCACATACTCATCATCAAGATTATGTATCCATTCTCGTGCATTTCCCGCCAAAGAGCTGGGGAACAGCTTCAAGTACAATGTCTCCTGTGGAAATCTATCTATCTTGATCATGTCGCAGTTCTCCACGAACTGGCTAATGTGAGTCACTGGGTCTTCATTTTTGAGCTCGTGACATGCATTTGATTTGACCAAATTTATTAGTGCTGGATCGATCTTATAGTTGGGAATGTTGATCGCCTACCTCTTGATCGGTCCCTTAGATGCAGATGCAGAAGACGCCTTTATCTTCTCCCAGATTGTCTGTTCCTCAGCCATATCTTCTGGTTCAGAGTCTGAATCTATATCTTTAGGTCAGTTTTGAATGTTATTCTCCTCGTCGTCCGGTCCCAAAAGTGGAACCTCTGGTGATAGCTGCGTGTAGTCTGTGCTACGCGTCCTCACCATGCACTAGTACCAGCAAAATAATAATTTAGGGTCAGTACCGTGCTAAACAATTTCTAAATATTAATAAAAAATGTTGAATTTCAAAATTAATAATAGAATAAAAAGTGGCATGAAGTGGCCGCTTGCAGCACTCGTAGTGCTGACAATTGTCGTGTCCCCAGCAACGGCGTCAAAAACTTGACACGATTTTACCGTGTGTATAACGCAAGTGCACGCGTCAATGTAGTATAGGCCTTTGTGATGCCCGAGTCGAACTCAGGGACACTAAATTATCGGTAGACTACTACTAACTACTCGCAATCAGCTAGACCAATAAAAAGGTTATGAGAGTTGTTGTGAAATAAAAGAAAATAAAATAAAATAAAGCAATCGATTAAGTGTTTAGTTTAATCAATTCAAATGGAGATCTTTAGGATTGCGGTTTCACCGCGGGTTTTCATTGTATGAATTTCCACATAGCTAATCAGATTCATCTCTCAATCCAGGTAGTGGCCTGTAGTCAGAATTGTCCACTGTCATGGTACAATTCACTACATATGCCTAGGTCAGTTCCACCGTCGTAGTAACATATACCCTAAACTAGGTGCATTAGAATCGACCTCTGGGTTTCCACCATTAACCGTACATAACCTTATTCAAGGGATTTGTTAATTAATGTGAATTTCGTCTCTTTTCAACTGTTAATTCTTCTTTCAAAATAATTAAAGGTATTAGTTTATCATTATGGTGATCAAGCATAATAATATAATGGAGAAAACGAAATCATACCACGGATTTAAGAGACAAATGATGAATTACTATGATAAAAACGGCATACAATGCTTCCCCGAGCTACTCCCGGTCCTAAAGACAAAGGGGATTAGCCCTGCATGTTCATCTCAGAGAAAGACATGGTTGAAGAAAGGGAAAACATGGAGAAAAACGTGAATAAGTGATGAAACCCCTGAACGGAGAAGATCCAATCGTTCTTTGGCGTAGAATGCGCGATCTACAGCCTTTCGGCGGTGGAGAACGTCTTCTTCGGCTTCCGGAACAGTTGGGGCATGCTTCTGGGCTCCGTTCTTCTCTCCACACCTTCTCGGGACATGTGTAGCGGCTAATGATGTGATACCCTACTCTTGGCTGCCGTCATTAGGTATAATCACTGAGTTAGGTTGCAAAAATATCACAACCGTCATATTAGAGCCGATCTGAAACAAACTTTAATCTGACGGCGTCAATACCATCGATGTGGGTCGATGGTATCGACACCTCACGATATCGGCAAGCCTTCTTTCTTTTCTGTCGTTGCACCTGATGCTGACTCGATACCATCGACGCGGGTCGATGGTATCGACACCCTTAGGCGTCGGTTTTATCCCTTTTTCCGTCACTGAAGCTACATGTGTCGATAGTATCGACTTTGGGGTCGATAGTATCGACTGGCTGGTTGATGGCAACCTGATGGTAAGTTGCTACCATCGACTTCCACGTCGATGGTATTGACTCTGCGCTACTCCTTGCGGCTGCCTACCTATGGTTGTGTCGATAGTATCGACATATGTCAATGGTATCGACAGCTGCATATATGTGTTTTTTCCTGAAATTGCAAAACAAAACTACATCAGCTGAGATATAACCTATAATTATAATCATTTACGCTCAAAATGATAAAATAAAAGAGATTTGACACTGAGAGGGATCATAGACTAAAATAAGTGAATTATGCAATATTAACCACCAAAGTGACCAATAAATGCATAAAATGCGAGTAAAACAGGTCTATAAATGCGACTCAAAATCATCGCATCAGTTACCCAAGTGAAATAGACAGTTGGAGAACAACTTTCAATCCTACAATCCGTGAATGGTGTTACAGTGAATGTATAATTCCTTTTTCACTAATGTCTTGAATGAACTCAAGGCAAGGTACAGTCATCCTTTAAACGTTCATCCATTTCCTTGATCTCATAGAAGACTGGGTGAGATGTGTGTGACATCAATATCACATATTGATTCACACATGCATGTGCATGCCTTTCTCAATCCTACTCATCAAGTGGCCATCGACATCAAACTCCTCCAGGAGGGACAAATCCCATATCTATCACTCACCCCTCAAAAGCCCCATGTGTCAAAGTCACCCAATCATCACCTTTATAACAACCCATGTTTCAAGACTGTGTTTGATGATGTCAAAGTGTACCCAACGACATGTGTTGAGTGTAGTGATTTCAGGTCGAAGAATCACACTCACCACCATCACTGTGAGAGATGACTGTGACTACCAAACCATGGTTCCATGTATCACTCTCATAGTGGGTCTGTCTGGTACACTTGTTCTCTAACAAGTACCTATGTTCTTGGTTTGATATCACTATATCATGACTAATGATATTTTGTCATCAACCAACACACAATCTAGTCTTTAGCTTTATTGATGTCTATGGTTATTTCCACAATAACAACCGACTAGGGACAAAACAAGAATGTATACTCTTAACATCCGTATGATCTCATCGTTTAGGTCCTGAACCTAAAAGCATACGTCATCGAGTAAAACAATTCTTTAGACATCTATCATGTTACACTATCATCTCAGAAATAGTTAAAACATATAGATCGGAAATTTCCTTTATTATTATTCAAATCATTTACAAAGTATCCCATTACAATCATCACATGACTTGCTCTATGGGCATACATACCAACAGACTCCCACTTGCAATTAGAGCCAGTCACCTAGGAACCTCAGTCCATGTGACCTAGCATGACCATCATGCTTCTGCTGAGAAAGGGCCTTAGTCAATGGATCAGCTATGTTGTCTTCAGTTGGTACTTTGCAAATCTTCACATCTCCTCACTGTACGATCTCTCGTATGAGATGGAAGTGTCGTAGTATGTGCTTGGACCATTGATGTGATCTGTGCTCCTTAGCTTGAGCTCCTCACGATTGATCAGCCAACATAGCACTTGACCTGTTATGATCATTATATACAATCTTCCTCCCTAGTTGTGTATGAAAAATAAGTATGTCATGTCGTCATTGCTGATATCGGCCTAAAACAACCTAGCAATGACATCAATATTTATCTTGAACCTCTGATTGATGACAAAAAACTCTGGGAAGAAGGTGTGATGACCTATGACGCTTCATGTAGAGAGACTTTTCATTTGCATTCTATGTTGTTTTGCACTATTAATAACTTTCCAGCATATGGGAATTTGTCTAGATACAACATAAAAGGATCCAAAGCATGCCCTATGTGTGAGGAGAACACAGATTCAATACGACTAAAACATGGTGGCAAGACTGTATATCTTGGTCATAAAAGGTTTCTCCCAAAAGTCCATCCTTACCGAAGGTTGTGCAAAATGTTCAATAGATTGAATGAGGAATGGAGTGCCCCTAAACCTATATTAGGGGAGGTTGTTTGTGAAAGAGTAAAAAGACTTTGTCAATGCATTCAGTAAAAGAACACAATGTACTATTCCCACACAGAGTAAAAAATCTTTATACATGAAGAGGTCAATATTCTGGGATCTTCCTTATTGGATTTCTCTAGTAGTTAGGCATTGTATGGATGTCATGCATGTTGAGAAAATGTTTGTGATAATGTCATTGGTACTCTATTGAATATACCAGGTAAGACTAAATATGGCATCAAATCCAGAATGTACCTACATGAAATGGGCATAAGGAAAGAATTAACAAAATAAGTTAGTAGTGATTGAAAAACATAATTACCTCCTGCTTGTTACGTGTTGTCTAGAAAGGAGAAGAAAAACTCTTTGTGAGTGCTTGCTTAATGTTAAGGTATCACAGGGATACTCTTCCAATATCCATATATTGGTATGAATGAAGGATTCAAAGATGATAGGTTTTAGATCTCATAATTGTCACACTCTAATGCAACAAATATTGCTCATGACAATTTGATCTATACTGTCGAAGCATGTAAATTTTGCAATCACTTGACTTTGTTTCTTCTTCAACACTCTATGCAACAAATTTATTGATCCCAAGAATCTCAATAAGTTGCAAAGAGAAGTGGTCATTACCATGTGCCAGCTTAAGATGTATTTTCCTCCTTCATCTTTTGATATCATGGTATATCTTGTTGTCCATTTGACTAGGGAAGTGAAAATGTTGGGACCATTTTTCTTGCAATAGATGTATCCTTTTGAGCAGTATATGAGTGTTTTTAAAGGTGATGTTTGAAACCATTATCGGCCTGAAGAGAGTATTGTTGAGGGTTATGTGGCCAGTGAGGTTATAGACTTTTTCCACGACTTTCTGAGTTGTAATAAGCTCCTATAAACAACAAGAATATTGAGGACTATTTTGGAAAAGGGACTTTAGGAGAACGAATGGAAGTAATCAGTCATTAGATGTGGGAACAAGCACACTTATGTATTTTACACAACATCAATGAAGTGAGTATTTATATCACTGAATATACCAATTTCATCAAGATGAAATATCCTCGACCGAACATACCAATTTCATCAAGACAGAATATCCTCGAGCCGATTAAATGTATCTTTCTAGAGAGCATAATAAGACATTTATTAGGTGGTTTGAAGATAAATTTTTATGTCAACTATATCAAACACAAAATTATGTTGCTGAAAATATCAAATACCTCACATTTAAACCAAAAATCAATGTTAGGTCTTAAGAAGGATATGGCATAAATGGATTTTCATATTACACAAAATGACAAGTTGATAAGAGTGTCATCCAAACCAGTGGGGTCATCCTTCAAGCATCTTCATTGTATTTTTCTAGTGTGCAAGGAAGGATTCCACGTGAAGCTAAAATGTCATATTATGGTGTCATTGAGGACATATGGGAGTTTGACTGCATAGATTTCAAATTTCTGATCTTTAGGTGTAATTGGGTTGATAACACCAAAGGAGTTGTAGTGGATGAATTGGGTTTCACATTAGTGGATTTTGAAAAGATTGATGAGAAGGGTGAACCATTCATAATGGCATCATAGGTGAAGGGTGTATTTTATATTGATGATCCTACAAATGAAAAATGGTCGGTTGTTCTTCATGGTAAAAGGCAGGTCATTGCATATCATATAGATGAAGAAGAGTACTATGACAAGTATGATGACTCCAGTCCATTCTCAGTTGGTTTGCCAACACCAAATATTGAAGCTGGCATTGGAGAAAAACCCAACCCCGCAACCATTGAGGTGGCTGCAAAAAATGGTAAAATTTAACTCTTAGAGCAATTACTATTGACGATTTTTATGTTTTACTTACCAATTATTATTGATGACGATTAGAGGGAGCTCTATGAGCAAAGGAAACAAGGCAAGTTCATCCCCGAGGGCACAAGGGATGAATTGACAGTTCTGTTGACTTGAGAGTTATACATTGCCATATTTTGATAATGATTTAACCATTCCATTCCTATGTATCTAATATGTTTGTTCAAGATTGATTTTAGGCTTTAGGTACATGAAAATGATCAAACTACACAATCCCTAACTCGTTCAAGTTCAAGTCAAAAGCAATGCAAGTGCGCGTATTGGTAATTCACTCCAAATGACCTTTGATTACTTTTGTAATCACTTGTATTGATGATATGACTTGTAACTAAGATGAGAAAAAATCATGGATACTGAATTCCAACATTTGGTCACTTAAAAGTTAAATTAGAAAATTTGTCACATGTTATTTATCGGTCGAGTTGGAAACTCGACCGATCCAGTAATGGATTTTCTGAAGATGACCAATCGGTCGAGTTGCACACTCATAGAACTTGACCAATTGATCAACTAAGTAAAATTGATTTTGACTCATCGGTCGAGTTTCCAGAACAAACTCGACCGATAGTTTGAAAATTGGCTTTGTCACTTAGTGGATCGGTCGAGTTATCTTTATTAAAACTTGACCAAATGTATTGTACGAAAAATGTAGAAAAAGTGATTATAACCGTTGGAGAGTTCATTTGAGTGAGAACAGATTCGTTGTATCCCACACTCAAGGGAACACCCCCATCTATAAATAGGGCCCCTTGAAGTTCATTCCAAGTTTGCTCATTCATGCTATTCTAAGTCCTTACTATAGTTGAGTGAGTTGCAACTCCTTGAGCCCCTTGATCTCTCTCATTTACAAAGCATTTTGTGATTATGAGTGAGTTAGTCCAGTTGTAAGAGAGCTACCTCCATGTGCTTGTAAAGATCTCATTCCATTCCATCTTCCCTACCCCCTTTCTCAAAGAGCAAAGGTTGAAGCAAGCTACTCTGAGTGAAGGTGAAGTTGTTGTTGTTCTTCTTTAAGGTTGAATAAGAGGTGAAGATCTTCTCCAAGTAAAGCAGATGGGAAAGGCCAAGATTCAAGAATATTGGAAAAATTCCTTCAAGGCCAAAGACTTGATGCAAGTGTGGGTAAGTCCTTGTTGAAGGCTGAAGACATCTTGATCAAGTGGGTAAGTCCTTATGTAGGTGGAAGACTCTTATCTTAAATAGGTAAGTCCTTGGATTATGGTGGTCTCCTTGTATCTCTTATGAATGAATATAAGTATACACGGATTGCAAAGTCTAAGAGGTTGACCTCTCTAGGTAGTGGATTGACTCTCTCCTAGTTTGGAGAGTGGAACCACTCTAAACCACCTTGTCCAAGTGCATGTTTCAATTTCTCTCATCCTCACTATGCTTGCTTAGTTAGGACTTCAAATTGCTCTTAAGCTATTGGTTTTTATTGATATAATTTGAAGGTCTAACTTATCTTGTGAGAAGTTTGAATCTCTATTCACCCCCCTCTAGAGCCCTAGATCCAACAAGTGGTATCAGATCTAGGGATCTTCTCCAACAATCTCCCACAAGACAAGAAGATGGGAGACAACCTACCTGGTTCACTCAACCTAAATGGAGGCTTCTCCATGCATCCTTTGGTCTTTGACGGCACCAACTTCCTCTATTGGAAGAGGTGTATGTAGTTCTACATTCAATGGATGAACTTTGATATGTAGAAGGTGATGGTCACACCATACAAGGAACCAACCGGAGCTATGTCAACATGGAATGAAGTTGCACTAAAAGAAGCCCAGCTCAATGCCAAAGCCATAAGCATCCTCTATGCAGCCCTTAACCCAACGTAGTTCAACCACATCTCATCATGGGATACTGCCTATGAGATTTGGGATAAGTTTTTCATTACCTATGAGGGCACAAAGCAAGTCAAGGAGGCTAATATATACATGTTGAATAGCCTTCTAGAGAACTTCAAGATGGGAAAGAAAGAAGAGATTGTGGAGATGTACTCTAGGCTCAATTTGATCATCAATGGCCTAGATGCTTTGGGAGACACTTTGGATAGAGGTGAAATCAACTCCAAGATCTTAAGGACTCTACCAAAGAGATGGGAGTTAAAGGTTACCACCATTGAATAAGTGAGGAGCCTTGAGCCACTAACCTTGCTTTATTCCTTACCACTTTTCCGCTTTCATCTAGCTTGTTGTGGTAGACCCACTTGGTGCCAGTGATCTTTCTATCACTTGGTCTTGGTACTAGGTTCCATACTTAGTTCTTTTCAAATTTCTCCAACTCTTCTTACATGGCTAGGATTCATTCGTCATCCCCAAGAGCTTCTTTGACTCGAGTTGTTAGATGAAGGTGTTGTTGGCTTGTTCTTTGTTGAATGCAGCCTGCGTCTTCACTCTTTCAAATGGATCACCTAAAATCAGCTCTTTTGGTTGATTCTTTGCAAATTGGGGAGTTGGATCCTTCTTCTCTTCAGCTTTCTCTTCTTCTTGAATGACCACCTCTTTTCCCTTTTCGGTGATGTTGGGTTCTTTTATATTAGGAATCACTTCACCTGCAACATCATCATTTGGAATAATATCTTTGGGAATAGAGAGGTTAGTCTCAATAAACTTAACATTTATAGATTATTCTACTTTAGCAAGATCAACATTAAATACTCTATAAGCCTTGCTAGTAGTTCTATAGCCAAGAAGAAAGCCTTGTAAGATTTCAGATCAAACTTGTTGAGAGAATCTTTTATATTCAAAACAAAACAAGGACATCTGAAAACATGGAAATACTCTATAGAAGGCTTTCTACCACGCCATAGCTCATAGGTGGTTTTCTTTAAAGAAGGATGTGTAAAAACCCGATTTTACATAAAACATGAGGTACTCACAGCTTCAGCCTAAAACTTCTTTGGAGTGTCATACTCTAAAAGTATGGTCCTAGACATCTCATGTGGTGACCTATTCTTCCTCTCTACAACCCCATTTTGTTGAGGTGTTTAAGGTGAAGAGAAGTTATGTGCATAGCAATATTTTTCACAAAACGTTCAAAAAGGTCATTTTCAAATTCTCCCCTATGATCACTACGGATGGAAAAGATTTGACAAGAATCTTCATTCTCAACTCGTTTGCAAAAACTAGAGAAAACATCAAGCGTATCACTCTTGGAAATGAGAAAGAAGGTCCAACAATATCTAGAGAAATCATCGACAATAACAAGGCAATACCTGGAACCACGAAGCGAGTCAGTTCTCATTGGTCTAAATAGATCAATGTGAAGAAGTTCAAGAACTCCTTTGGATTTGAAGGAGGACTTGGTTTGACTTCTTTGGTACAAGGTTGGCATTCCTAATCCTTTTTAGAATCCAATTTGGGAAGTCCCTTGACCAAGTCTTTTTTTCTCAACTTATTCAACTGATGCATATTTACATGACCAAGCCGACGATGCCAAAGAGAAATATTATTCGAGTTGAACACTAGGCATCTACCAACAACAAGCTTAATAGAGTCAATCACAATTACATATAGATTACCACTTCTATTTCCCTTATATATGGCTTGATAGGTGAGAGAATCTAGAATCAAGCATTCAAATGAAGTAAATAACACAAGATAACCATTATCACATAATTGAATTACACTTATTAAATTGTGATGTAGGCCATCCACAAAAAGAATATTCTTGATACATAAGGATTCACCTACATCACCCTCACCTTTAACCTTACCTTTCTTGTTGTCCCCAAAGGTAACTGAACCTCCTTTCTTCTTAGTGAAGTTGTTGAAATGGCTTATATCACCTGTCATGTGCTTAGTGCTACCACTATCAACAATCCATCTACCTTTTTCTTGCAAGAAAGGAGAGTGTCAGTTCCCAAATCAAACTTTGGGATCCGGAGTTAGCTTGGGGACCCATTTCAACTTTGGGTTGGTCCCCTTGGGCTTGTAAGGACAATAAGTAGAGTAATGATTATCACACTTGCAATGAGAACAAATCATAGGGTTCTTAGTGCCAGAAGACTCTCCAATGAAAAAGGAGGTTTCCTTACTCTTTTTCTTACCTTTGGCTTTGTTCTTGCCCTTTGGTGCTCCCCCTACAAATCTCAAACCACTAGTACTACTTTGTTTGGTAGAATGGTCAAGGATTTCATTAAGGGAGTTTTTTTCCTTTGAGGAATTTTTACAGAGAGGCTCTAAGTCTATGATTGTCATCATTAAGAGATATGATAGTAGAAGACAAACTACAAGATCATCTCTAGCATTAATAAGGTCGGCCTCTAAACAGAGGGCTTTAGTCAAATAAGAATCTTTCTCAAGAGAAATAGAAGCAATATCATCACTAGGCAAGATAGGTGTAAAAGATAAATCATTAACTTGACCAAGAAACCTACCATTTTATGATTTAATCACTTGAATTTCCTTAAGATAAACATCCCTATCATCCCTACGATCATCAACAATGAGCTTAAATTCAACATTTTTAGTTTTAAGAGTTTCAAGCTCATTTAGGCACTTTTGGTTATCTTCGTTAGGAGTTTCAATGTTCTTAAGGTAAACACCATTCTCTACTTCAACTCCATTGTATTGGAGTTCAAGATCAAGATATTGGCCTTGCAAGTTATCAATGCTCTCAAGAGTTTTCTCATTTATCTCAATTTTATCATACAAATCATCAATAATTTTTCTTAACCTTTTTCTTTTAGATTTACATTTAGCAAAAGAAGAATAGGTAGAAATAAGCATATCAATCAGAGTTTCCTTAGATAACTCATGCAAGCTTACCTCACTTACCTAACTTACCTCACTTACCTCACCAATATCTTCACTAGTAGAGGCCATAAGTGCAAGGTGGCACTCTCCATCTTCTTCGGAGCTAGAGCCACTTGAGGATGATTCCTCCCAAGCTGCATGAGCTACATTCTTGTGTCTTTTCTCTTCTTTTCCTTCCTCTTGTACTTTCTCTCCTTCTTGTACTCTTCCTCCTTCTTGGAGCTTCCCTTGTGGTGTGACTTTCTTGATTTAGGACATTCACTCTTGTAGTGTCCCTTTTGTCCACACTTGTAGCATCTAGGAGTAGAGGAGGAGGATTGCTTTCCCTTGAAGTGCCTACCCTTGGTGTAGTTGGCTTCATGCTCACTAGGTCCATCATCTTCACTAGAGGAGGAGGGAGATGTTCAGAAACCAAGTTGTTGTTGAAGGATGACCGTGTCCACTTGAGCTTTGAAGGCACTATCTTTGATCTTCTTGGCTTCCTTCTCTTCTTGCTTGGCTTCCTCTTCTTACTTTTCAAGCATTGGCTCATGAGCTTGGAGGTTGCCAATGAGCTCTTCGGTTGGGATGTCACCACAATCAACAGGAAGGTATAGATTTTGATGAAACATGTGTGCATGTAGCTAGACTTAAATCCATTTGTATGTTGCTTGCTTTTGCTAGTTACAAAAAATTCTTTATCAAATGGATGCTAAAAGTGTGTTTTTGAATGGTACAATTGAGGAGGAAGTGTATGTTAAACAACCCCCAGGCTTTGAACATGATAGTTTACCTAACCATGTTTGTTTCTTGCAAAAATCTCTCTATGGACTCAAACAAGCACCTCGAGCTTGGTATGAAAAATTAAAGAACTTTTTATTGGATCATGGGCATATCATGGGCAAAGTAGATTCTACCTTTTTTCAAAAACACACTTCTAATAATTATATTATCATTCAAATATATGTTGTTGTTATCACTTTTAGCGAAACTAACCTTGATCTTTGTAAATAATTTAGTGATCTTATGCAGAGTGAATTTGAGATGAGTATGATGGGTGAGATCACATTCTTCCTCAACTTTCAAATCAAGCAAACTAAAGATGGGAACTTCATCAACCAAGGAAAGTACACAAGTGAGCTACTTAAGCACTTTGGGATGGAGAACACCAAGCCAATGGACACACCCATGTCAAACACTACCAAACTTGATAAATATGAAGAAGGTCGGAAGGTAGATGAGAAGTTCTATAGAGGTATGATTGGAAGTTTACTTTACTTCACTGCCTCTAGACCTGATATAATGTTTAGTATTGGCCTATGTGCTCACTTTTAATCAAATCCCAAGAAATCATATCTTATAGTTGTTAAGAGGATTTTAAGGTACTTAGCCAAAACCCCAAATTTTGGTCTATGGTATCCCAAGTCAAGGAACATTACTCTTATGGCTTATAGTGATGTGAATTGTGCGATATGCTTGATTGATAGAAAGTGCACAAGTGGCACTTGCTTTCTCCTAGGACCATGCTTGGTGTCTTGGTTCTCCAAGAAATAGAGCACAGTGGCATTATCAACCACCAAGGTTGAATACATTTCAGCCAGCAGTTGTTGTGCCTAGATCCTATGGATGACGCAAATGCTCCAAGACTTTAACATTCATTTTGATGCTTGTCCTATCTATTGTGATAATACTAGTACAATTAACTTGTCATATAATCCTATCTTGCATAGTAGATCTAAGCATATAGAGGTTCATCATCATTTTCTTTGTGATCACATTGCCAAAAAGGATATCTATATTACGCATGTGAACACAAAATATCATTTGGCAGACATTTTCACTAAACCCCTATCTAGAGAGCAGTTTGACTTTATTACATCTAAACTGCTCATAACTACTTTGAATGAATATGATATGCCTTCTATCTAGTTGTCATCTATCCTATATGCTTTGCTTATGTTTGATCATCCTTGCTTACTAATATGCTAAAAATCAGTTCTCATGTTCTTTTTGTCTTGTTTTTCTCCTATTTTTGGGTTTTTTTGCAAACATTTGTTCTATCACAAAATAGTACCCAATGATGAGTGATATGTGCCTAAGTATGTTTAAAATGTAAAATGGACTTAAAAATAAATTTAATTAGCACTCTAATGGCTAGAAATTAGAATTTCTAATGTTGGTTTAGGTGGACCATCGGTTGAATTTCCAACTCGACTGATCAGTGGCCGAGAGCTTTTTTAAAGAGTGGATCGATCGAGTTTTCAAGTCACGGAACTTGACCGATGGTCGGGCTAGAGCAAACATAAGTTAGGTTCGGCCACCTTTTCTACCTCTCAACTAGAGAAAAATCGACCGATCCAACCCCTCAAGCTCTCGACCCTAGCCCCAACCTTCCTCTCCCTTGCCCTAGTTTGACCTAGATCAACCTTCATTGACCTCTCTCCCATCACCCCTAGTTGTATGAACGGTTTGTGATGGTATTTTCCTTGTTTTTTCTCTCTCCATCTTCTCATTTCATCCCCATGACGTCCAACATGAGAAAGGGAGCGGTCCATCTGGAGCACCATCCTCCTCTTCCAACTCACATCTCATAGCCTTTGATGATACCTTCTTTGTCTCCAATGAGGCTCTCAATAGGTACAAGGAGCTCCTTCCTAGGAATCCCTTTCCATTATGTGCCCTTTTTTAGCCAACCCCACATAGACAAAGGGTTATCGATCAAGTAGTCGAGTTGCTATACGATCACCACCTCTCTATCTTGTTTGTCAAATGTGTGTGCTACAACAATTCCATCACAAGCACGAAAGCCATTCATGAATTTTATGCTAACTTGCAATGGAATTATGACACACTCATACCCCCACCTAATGCTCAATTATTCCTCACTTCCATGATCACTAAGAAGAAATTCCAAGTCTTTGAGGATACCCTAAACATCTTCTTCTTGGGTACTGAGATGACTGATACTTGGAGGAAGGACTACCTGAGTATTTCATCCTAGTTGACCCTGAGGCCTTCTACAAGAAATATGATCTCACTCTTCCTTATATTCATAAATACTTGAATAAGCCTCAGTTTCCTTATAGGAATAAGTGTACCCTTCCCTCCTCTGCCTTAGACCTTAAGAATTACATACTCGCCCTAGTTGTTAACTACAATATTCATCCAAAGAAAAATCAGACTGAAATTGTAGAAAACAATGTGGTGATTATGTTCTATCTCTTGAAGAACATAGAAGTCAAATGGTCTCATTATGTCCTTTACCACATGACCTATTTTGACTCTGTCAAGAATACCCGTGGCACTCATCCACCCTACCTAGCCCTGATCTGTGGTATTTTTTAAGTTGCCACTGGAAAATCTCTTTTCCATGACCTTCACTACAAACCTACCCGGAAAGGAGTTTGCATCAGTGAGACCACACTTCAGAATTATGTGCCTATCCCTTCCTCTACCACACCTGGAGCCTCTACCTCCACATCCACCACCTCATCCTTCTTGACCTACCCATACCTCATTTCATGTATCAAATGAAACCCTCATGGGATACATGATGCATCAACAGGCTTATAACCTTCGGGCTCAGGAGCACATGCATCAGGATCTCTGTGCCATCATGTACAACATGAACCTATCATGTGCTCACCCTTATCCTGCCTACTAGTCCTACCCAGGAGGTGACTATACATCCTATGCATATGATCACTATTACCCTACACCTCCACCTGTTGCTTCCGCTGCAACACCCTATGCCGCTAGTGGATCTACCCCTAGAGTGTTGCCTCTTCCTATTGGCCCCTTAGCCACCCTGCTTATTGGCCTTGGTAGTTCTTCTCCCTCTTTCCCTCATGCCAATGAGCTCCATTCCCTTGGCATGTCTTGGGCTGAGCAGAATGCATGTTGGTCTGGTTTTGGTTTTCGTTCCCTTGCTGATGAGGAGATGCCATATCAGATTGATGAGGAAGTTGTTGCTACTGATGACAAGGATTTTGAGGATGATGACGGTGATGATGCTTCTAATGATGGCTTTGTTGGTGACTCTGGTGAAGAAGGTGATGTTGCTACACCTTCAGACATAGATGACGACTATGAGCCAAAAGCCTCAAATGTTGATGTTGATGATGTGGACATAGATGACCTAGATGTTTAGATTTTTTTAGTTTTAAGTATAGATGTCAATCATGTATATCTTTCTAGACTGTTTTTTGCTAAAAAAAACATCTGGGCACATTTTCTGAGTTGTACTATTTATCATCATGTTTCCATCATTTTGGCATGTAGTTATTTCTGAGGACATGCTCTCTGAGTTGTAATCTTAATCCTTTGTACACTTAGTCTTTGATTTACTATATCTCATGAGTTGGTTCCATGTTTACCATATTTTTATTATGACTTAGATTGCTTGTTTCTCTCATCTATATTTGGTGTATGCTTTGAGATTGCATGTTTTATGATGTGGATGTGTGTTTGGTTGCACTTGGAGAAGACCTATTTCTGTGCTCTTCTACCCCCCTTCCTTTTTGATAATGTCAAAAGGGGGAGAGAAGTCCAATTTTTGAATCTCAACCATATTACTTTTATTGTCTATGTGATCCTTTTCTTATTCATTATATGCTTTATCATGTGACCTGCTAAAGGACCATATAGTATATTTCATATTGCTTTGGGTAGATAGACTAACTATGCAGGTAAGAGTAAGCATAGATTGAGGGGGAGCAATTCACATTGTTCAAATCATGAACCGCCCTGTAATTCACAAGGAAAAGGTATAACTTTACATATCCACTTCAATATGATTGAGGAATGGTTTGTCATTGTCAAAAAGGGGGAGAATGTTAACTTGAGAGTTATACATTGCCCATATTTTGATAATGACTTAACCATTCCATTCCTATGTTTCAAATATGTTTGTTCAAGATTGATTTTAGGCTTTAGGTACATGCAAAGGATCAAATTAAACATACCCTAGCTTGTTCAAGTTCAAGTCAAAAGCAATGCAAGTGCGCGTTTTGGGAAATCACTCCAAATGACCTTAGATTAATTTTTTACTCACTTGTATTGATGATATGCCTTGTAACTAAGATGAGAAAACATCATGGACACTTAATTCCAACGTTTGCCCATATTTTGATAATGACTTAACCATTCCATTCCTATATTTCAAATATGTTTGTTCAAGATTTATTTCAGGCTTTAGGTACATGCAAAGGATCAAATTAAACAAACCCTAGCTTGTTCAAGTTCAAGTCAAAAGTAATGCAAGTGCGCGTTTTGGGAAATCACTCCAAATGACATTAGATTAATTTTGATATGACTTGTAACTAAGATGAGAAAACATCAGGGACACTTAATTCCAACGTTTGGTCACAAAAAATTCAAATTAGAAAATTTTTCATAGGTTGTTTATCGGTCGAGTTGGACCGATCCAGTGGTGGATTTTTTTTAAGATGACCAAACGGTTGAGTTGCACACTCACAGAACTCGACCGATCGATCAACTAAGCAAAATAGATTTTGACTCATCGGTCAAGTTTCCCAGAACAAACTCGGCCAATAGTTTAAAAATTGGCTTTGTCATTTAGTGGATCGATCGAGCTATCTTTATTTAAGTAGATCAAATCTACTATACAGAAAATGTAGAAAAAGTTATTATAATCGTTGGAGAGTTGTTTTAAGCGAGAATCAATCTATTGTAACTTGGAAAATGGCTATATTTATCCCTTAAGTGATACCACTATAACATATCAGATCTTGGACCCTACCCTAGAAGTTTGACCTTTTAGACTTAGCCAAACAAGGTTGACAGTTAGACTCAAAAAGCTGTTTAATATGACCCTGATGTAACCTAATGCATATACATTAGACTTATGACAATAATGGAACATAAAATGTGTCACTTAAAGTATATAATGGAATACATGATAATTCGTGCATAATAATCCCATATGACTCATTTGGATGGTGATAAGAAGTTAAAGAACTTAATTGGATGAATAATGTTGGATAATGGGCCACTAATGGGCCATATGACATGTCTCATTAAAAGAAATCTCAAAAGTAGAATCTAAGTTAAGAATATGTTCATTGGGTCCCAATTGCCTTGGGAGTCAAGTTTCACATTCTTCATATAATAATAATTAATTTAATTCAATTTAGAAAGAGAAGATCTCAGTTTTCCTCCAAAATATCAAATAAAATAATAAATGACTCCAAAAGAGGAAAATAATCTTGGATTCTTAATCTACATAATAAATATAGCCTTTGGGTGAATTATCATGTAATTTGGATAATCTTCAATATACATGTGAAATCAGGAGAGAGAAAGTGTGTAGAAACTTCAAAATATTATATAAATATAAAAACAACTCCAACATGTAAAATTAATGGCAAATTTGTATCCAAAACATTAAATATGACTTATGGGTGAAGTTTCATTAATTTTGGAGAATCTTAAATCCATTAATGCATGAGGAAAGAGAAAATAAGATAAGATTTATTTAACACATCAAAAGTTCTCAAAAGGAAACCTAATTGCATATTCAAATTCCTCATATAAAAAATAGGTTGGGTGTCAAATTTCATTTTATTTGGGGCTTTTTTTGCACCCTTAAAAGAAGAGAGAGAAAAGTATAAATAATTAAATAAGACAATATTGTTCAAATCATATTTGGAATATAATTGAATGTCACATGATGTGCGTGATCTGGACCATTAGATTCATGATCCAATGGCCCACACCTCATCTCCTAGCTTGGATTGGAGTGGGAAGCAGGCCGCCAACTTTTGTGGTTTTTAAATCATGATTTCTCACTCGTTTCTCAATCGTTTTGCACGATTTCTTCGCTCACACTTTGCAAATTGGATTCTGAATCTAACAAACCATTACTTGTGGTCTCTCATGGTGTATATGAGTTTTGCCCAATCTGGACACCATGTTTCTCAAATCTCCTATCACCCTATGGTCGTACACCCATCCTCACCTATATAAATACCCATCTATGGCTTCTCCTTGCCGCAAGCAACTGATTCCTCCAGTTAATTTCTTAGTTCGTTACATTTTGTGCTACCGCTGAGCCTCTTTCCCTTGTTGCTTTGTAGCACCTTTCATGGATAGCTTGCTCCACCAGCCCTCAATTCCACCGCAAGGTGAGTTCGTTGACCCGTGATCTTCGAATTCGGACAGTTTGATCTTCGTTTGGTCGCCAACCCACATTTTTCCCAATATTAGGCAGGCTAACAGCAGAACTTCTTATATCCATGGCACCATGGAAGGGGAAGGGGGTGAATTCCCCAGTGGTTTTCCCGTTTTGCCCTTTCCGTTCTCATCTTTCCTTTATTTGTCATGCGAGGGTGTTTCGGTCTTTCCGCCCTCTTTTCTTTTGTTTTGAAGCAAGTCAATCGAGTCGTTGACCCATTGGCATGGCCGCATATGATTGGGCCATGTTAGTCGGGCCCAGCCCTTTTCCCCTCTCTTGTAAGATTTCTTGATTACATGGAATTGTGGTGAATTCTGATTGGTCGAACTTACAAAATCATATCTTTCAATTTTCTCATCCAAAAATTTTAAATAAATATGTTTTAGAATCAAAACAATATGATTTTTCTAACAAAAATAGTTTCAAAGTCTGATTTCTATGTTTTCAATGATTGATTTTTAAGGATCTACTTAATTAATATAAAAATCCCTAAAAATAGTAACTACTTCTTATAAACTCCAAATTTAGTAAATAAATAAGGTTTCTTAATCAGAAAAACCTATTTACTCAATTGGTTCAGGTTTGGAGTCCAAAATTCGATGTTTTGTAGAAAGGTCTAGAATTAGGGTTTCATTACATATATATGAATCTCAAACCCTAATACATGTGAATAATTGTGATTAGGCAAAGCTGATCTTGGAAACAACTAGATTGGTGAAGAGTGTTTCTAGGACACAGGTTTAAGGTATGTTTTGCATCACCTATTTTTCTATGTTGAGCAATTAACCTAAATTGTCTTTCTCTTGATCCTATGGACATTAACCTATACGCAATGTCTTTTCTTTTAAAAAACATGGTTCATGTGAACTATCCTCTTTGATAGTGATCTTGTGATCATGGATATTCTTTTAGACTCTCTCTTATGCATTTAGCATGTTGGACTTATTCGATAATATCTGCCAACTTTGAGGTGGATGTTTATTTGTTGATATGTTCTTCTTTTCCCACCATGGTAGTGGATGTATATATGGCACATTGTGTGATGGATATTTTTGGATGGATGTTCTCATCTTTCCTATTCTCTTATATTCTTGTTTATCTTTTGGATATGCATCATGTGGTGACTACTAGTATAATGTTGAATGTGTTTTTATGTGGATGTTAAATTCCCACATATGAATGCAGATGTTAAATTCTTGCATAATTATATATTGGAGCAGATGTTAAATTCCTGCTTGACAGATTTTGACAGACCCTGCCACCGCCCAATTCTAGAGGGGATGTATATAGTTCCCCCTCACCCTACATTTTTGGTAGATGTGTATTTCCTACCTACATGATATATTATTCTAGTTTTTCCACCAATGTTACACATGTATGCTTTTCTTTATATACTCTTTTGCTTCATTCTTATTTTGTTGTTTATATTCTTTTATGCCTGATTGGGTAGTACTTTACTCTTCTATGGGAAGCCTTTTATATTTGATGTTCCTTTATTTCATAATATTGCTCAATTTCGAATTTAGTATGCACATACCAGCCTTTGTTGATGTCTTCTATTTTTCTCTTCTTGTTGGGGTATGCTTCCAACCCTAGGTGAAGGACTTGGATGATATGGCATGAAGATATGGACATAGCTTAAGGAGTTAAAGGTTGGAGACAAAGTTGTTATGGTTTATACTTCCCTCTACTAGATCCTTATGATGTACCCTTTATGTAAACCCTTATGGGAGATGATATTGAGGTACTTTTGTAATCTTATGATAAATTGAATATAGTCATATATTTTGTTTTGTTGCTATACTTTGGTGTTATGATACATTCATGTTGAATATATTGGTTTCATCCCTTTGGGAAAAAAATTATGTTGGTGTTTGGTTTGGGATGTTGCCTTTTATTTTGGTAGGGAGTGGTTCCCCTCTGGGATCCCACTCCTTACAGCATGGTATCAAAGCCCATGGTAGTCAAAATCTGACTGTTTCAATTTTGTCTCCCTTATTAGAACCCTTGACTTATCTAAGTTACCTCTAGGTGAAATGTTCACCTAGAATTGATATTTGGATGCAAGGAGTTGATTTGATGATAAGATTAGGTTATGAGGAAGTAGTAGTATAAAGAGGTCTTATTATGGATAAATTGTTACTTGGTTTATCGCGTTGATTTTGGTACCATCTTTGTTTTATCTCCAATGTTTCTTATCGACAAAAAATATTTTCATTATACTACTATTTGTACCAAAAAATTCTTTGATTTGTCGATGTTTTCTTGAACTAAGTCACAATAAATAGAAACCCTAGAATTAGTTGGAATAGAATCCTAACCCTAGTTTTGACTTTGGAGTTGTGACTAGGATCGATATAAAGGTGTAGTTGACCTACCTTATGACTTTTGGATGTTTATGTAGGTTTGTTAGGTTAGAGACACAAGGACCTAAAACTCAACCCCATATAGTATGACTTTTAGTTGGATGCATTAAAAAATCTCTAACATTTTCACAACTAAGAAATATGTGGGTAGTCCTAATACCTTGATAAAGTTTAGCTTGACTTGTTAGGTTGAACCTTTTAAGGGGTGGAGAGTAGTTGTTTTTTATGCTTGGATCAATATATTTCTAGGACAAAATCCTTTTAAGGGGTGGAGTGTTGTAACATACCACATCTTGGACCCTATCCTTTAAGTTTGACCTTTTGGACTTAGCCAAACAAGGTTAAGAGTTAGACTCAAAAAGATGTTTAGTATGACCCTAATGTAACCTAATGCATATACATTAGACTTATGCAAATAATGGAACATAAAATGTGTCACCTAAAGTATATAATGGAATACATGATAATTCGTGCCTAATAATCCCATATGACTCGTTTGGATGGTAATAAGAATTAAAGAACTTAATTGGATGAATAGTTTTGGATAACGGGCCACTAATTATCCATATGACATGTCTCATTAAAAGAAATCTCAAAAGTAGAATCTAAGTTAATAATCATGCTCCTTGGGTCCCAATTTCCTTGGGAGTCAAGTTTCACATTATTCATATAATAATAATTAATTTAATTCAATTTGGAAAGAGAAGATCTAAGTTTTCTCCCAAAATATCAAATAAAATAATAAATTACACCAAAAGAGTAAAATAATCTTGGATTCATAATCTACATAATAAATATAGCCTTTGGGTCAATTTTTATGTAATTTGGATAATCTTCAATATACATGTGAAATCAGGAGAGAGAAAGTGTGTAGAACCTTCAAAATATTAAATAAATATACAAACAACTCCAACATGTAAAATTGATGGCAAATTTGTATCCAACACATTAAATATGACTTTTGGGTGAATTTTCATTAATTTTGGAGAATCTTAAAGCCATTAATAAATGAGGAAAGAGAAAAAACGATTTGAATTATTTAACACATCAAAAGTTCTCAAAAGGAAAATCTAATTACATATTAGGATTCCTCATATCAAAAATAGGTTGGGTGTCAAATTTCATTTTATTTGGGGCCCCTTTGCACCCTCAAAAGAAGAGAGAGAAAAGAATAAATAATTAAATAAGACACTATAGTTCAAATCATATTTGGAATATAATTGAACGTCACATGATGTGCGCGATCTAGACCATTGGATTCACGATCCAACAGCCCGCGCCTTATCTCCTAGCTTGGGTCAGAGTGGGCAGCAGGCCGCCGAATTTTGTGATTTTTAAATCGTGATTTCTCGCTTGTTTGTCAATCATTTTGGACGATTTATTCGCTCACACTTTACAAATTGGATTCTGAATCTAACAAGCCATTACTTGTGGTCTCTAATGGTGTATATGAGTTTTTCCCAATCTGGATGCCATGGTTCTCAAAGCTCCTATCACCCTATGGTTGTACACCCATCCCCACATATATAAATACCCATATATGTCTTCTCCTCACCGCAAGCAACCTATTCCTCCAGTTAATTTCTTAGTTCATTACATTTTTTGCTACCGTCGGGCCTCTTTCCCTTGTTGCTTTACCGCACCTTTCATGGACAACTCGCTCCACCAACCCTCAATTCCACTGCAAGGTGAGTTTGTTGACATGTGATCTTCAAATTCGCACGGTTTGATCTTCGTTTGGTCGCCAACCCACGTTTTGCCCAATTTTGGGCATGGCTAGCAGAAGCAATGCTTGTAGCCATGGCACCGCAGTAGGGGAAGGGGATGAATTCCCTAGTGGTTTTCCCATTTTGCATTTTCCGTTCTCTTCTTTCCTTTATTTGTCACGCGAGGGTGCTTCGGTCTTTCCGCCCTCTTTTCTTTTGTTTTGAAGTAAGTCAATCGAGCCATTAATCCACTGACACGGCCACCTCCGATTGGGCCATGTCATCTGGGCCCAGCCCTTTCCCCCTCTCTCATAAGATTTCTTGATTACGTGGAATTTTGGTGAATTCTAATTGGTCGAACTTACAAAAATCATATCTTTCTATCTGATCGTCCAAAAAATTTAAATAAATATGTTTTAGAATCGAAAAAATATGATCTTTCTAAAAAAAATATAGTTTCAAAGCCTAATTTCCATATTTTCAATGATGTATTTTTAAGGATCTAATTAATTAATATAAAAAGGCCTAAAATTAGTAATTAATTCTTATGAACTCCAAATTTAGTAAATAAATATGTTTTCTTAATCAGAAAAACCTAATTAGTTGATTGGTTCAGGTTTGGAGTCTAAAATCTGATGTTTTGTAGAAAGGTCTAGAATTAGGGTTACATTATATATATATATATATATATATATATATATATATATATATATATATATATATATATATATATATATATATATATATGAATCTCAAACCCTAATTCATGTGAATAATTGTAATTAGGAAAAGCTGCTCTTAGAAACAACTAGATTGGTGGAGTTTTCTAGGACATAGGTTTAAGGTATGTTTTGCATCTCTTATTATTCTATGTTGAGTAATTAACCTAAATTGTATTTCTCTTGGTCATATGAACATTAGCCTATACACAATGTCTTTTCTTTTGAAAAGCATGGTTCGTGTGAACTACCCTATTTGATATTGATCTTGTGATCATGGATATTCTTTTGGACTCTCTCTTATGCTTTGAGCATGTTGGACTTATTTGATGATATTTGCCTACTTTGAGGTGGATTTTTATATGTTGATATGTGCTTCTTTTCCCACCATGGTAGTGGATGTATATATGGCACATTATGCGATGGATATTTTTGGATGGATGTTCTCATCTTTCCTATTCTCTTATATTCTTATTTATTTTTTGGATATGCATCATGTGGTGACTACTAATATAATGTTGAATGTGTTTTTATGTGGATGTTAAATTCCCACATATGAATGTAGATGTTAAATTCCTACATAATTATATACTTGGGCATATGTTAAATTCCTACTTGGTAGATGTTGACAGACCCTACCACTGCCTGATTCTAGAGGGGATGTATATAGTTCCCCCTAACCCTACATTTTTGGTAGATGTGTATTTCCTACCTACATTATATATTATTCTATTTTTGTCACCAATGTTACACATGTATGCCTTTGTTTATATACTCTTTTGCTTCATTCTTATTTTTTTGTTTATATTCTTTTATGCCTAATTGGGTAGTACTTTACTCTTCTATGGGAAGCATTTTATATTTTATGTTCCTTTATTTCATAATATTTCTCAATTTCCAGTTTAGTATGCACATACCATCCTTTGTTGATGTCTTCTATTTTTCTCTTCTTGCTGGGGTATGCTTCCAACCCTAGGTGAAGGACTTGGATGATATGGCATAAAGATATGGACATAGCTTAAGGATTTAAAGCTTGGAGACAAAGTTGTTATGGTTTAGACTTCCCTCTACTAGATCCTTATGATGTACCCTTTATGTAAACCCTTATGGGAGATGATGTTGAGGTACTTTTGTAATCTTGCGATAAATTGAATATAATCAAATATTTTCTTCTACTGCTATACTTTGGTGCAATGATACATTCATGTTGAATAAATTGATTTCATCCCTTTGGCAAAAAAAATGTGTTGGTGTTTGATTTGGGATGTTGCCTTTTTATTTTGGTAGGGAGTGGTTCCCCTCTGGGATCTTACTCCTTACAACCACACTCAAGGGAACACCCCCAGCTATAAATAGGACCCCTTGGAGCTCATTCTAAGTTTTCTCATTCATACTATTAAGTCCTTGCTATAGTTGAGTGTGTTGCAACTCCTTGAGCCCCTTTCTCTCTCTCATTTACAAAGAATTTCATGATTATGAGTGAGTTAGTCCAGTTGTAAGAGAGATACCTCCATGTGCTTGTAAAGCTCTCATTCTGTTCCATCTTCCCTACCCCCTTTCTCAAAGAGCAAAGGTTGAAGCAAGCTACTCTGAGTGAAGGTGAAGTTATTGTTTTTCTTCTTCAAGGTTGAAGAAGAGGTGAAGATCTTCTCTAGGTGAAGGAGAAGCATAAGGCCAAGATTCAAGAAGAGTGAGCAAATTCCTTCAAGGACAAAGACCTGATGCAAGTATGGGTAAGTCCTTGTTGAAGGCTGATGACATCTTGATCGAGTGGGTAAGTCCTTGTGTAGGTGAAAGACTCTTATCTTGAATAGGTAAGTCCTTGGATGTATGGTGGTCTCCTTGTATCTCTTATGAATAAATATAAGTATACACGGATTGAAAAGTCCTAGAGGTTGACCTCTCTAGGTAGTGGATTGACTCTCTCCTAGTTTGGAGAGTGGAACCACTCTAAACCACCTTGTCCAAGTGCATGTTTCAACTTCTTTCATACTTGCTATGATTGCTTAGTTAGGACTTCAAATTGCTCTTGAGCTATTGGTTTTTATTGATATAATTTGAAGATCTAACTTATCTTGTGAGAATTTTGAAGCTCTATTCACACCCACCCTAGAGCCCTAGATCCAACAAGTTGCTCAAGGTAATCCAGAGCATCTTGGGTGTGTTAGGGTTGTTGGGGCTGGTGTCGGCATAGGAGCATTCTTTGGGCCATCAGAGCATAAGCGCAAATCTATCCAAAAAGGAGGATTCTCGGGAGAGAAGGTATAAGAGATGATTGCAAAGAGAACAGAGGGAGAAATGAGATAGTAGCATGCTTCTCATACAGCTCCTCATTAGGCAATACATGTGGCACCACACTCTTTGTACGAGTTGGTCCCCCCTATGACAGAGGTGGTTGAGAATAATCTTGTGGACCTGCCAGCTAGCTCGTCTGTTGTAAGTTTTTTTGTGATATAGTAGTCTTTCAGAATGATTTGTATAATATGTTTGTGTTTAGATATATATAAGACTACATATAAATTTAAATGGGTTGAGACCATGTCGTCTTGTATTAGAAGGATATGTCATTACACTGTGTGCAGCTTTCCCACCCCTTGCAGATGACACGATTCATGGTGCTCCAATGCCTACCAATGTGGTTTGTGTGATGCCAAGGCTGGTCTACAACACTTGGAAGATGCACTGCCACATGTTCACCCCGAGCACGACACGATAGGTGATGTAGAAGGTGGTATGGTTTTGTGGCCCAAATCGGGAGTTGTCTATACTAAAGTATGATAAATTTACATTGTGTTTGTATTTTTATATAACTGACAATTGGTGTGAGAATATATATGCAAGACAAAACACCTAAGAAACCCCCTATAACTCGTCTTCCACTTCCTCTTCAAGATATTTGGTTACCTGGTTGGCTTGAAAAGGACCTATTCGACTCGATAGGTCCTAATTGCAAGGGGTTGGTAGTATGGATAGGCAACTTTGAAGAAGGGTCATCTATGATGGTCCATATTAAGGAGGATGACGTAGGTCAAGCTCATAATACTAGTAATTTTGTAACATCTCAATTTTTATGAGTAATTTAAAATTTATTATGTAGTTTTCCTTAAATGCAATTTGTTAAGGGCCTTAATACAAATGGTTTAGAATAATGTTACTTCTAGGATTACAATGCAAAGAGAAATAGGAAAAGGACTCAAAATAACTTTTCCCTTTTATTTAATGTGTTGCAAATATTTTAGTAATAATGGTAATGTGTTTTCCCTTTACTTTTTATCAAATAAGTCTAGAAGGAATGAAAGACAAAGAGAAAGAGAAAGAGAAAGAAGTAAGAAATTCGAAATATAAAAGACTTGGGCAATAAGTATGGTTTTCCTTTTTATAGATTTCAAGATAAAATCTTTAATGTTCATCTTTCTCCCTCCACTTCTTATATTTGCCAAAAATGAATAATAATATGTCTCTTGTTCATTAATTTCGAAAATATGAGAAAATATACTCACTTGGCATCATTAAGCCACTTTCCCCTTTCATTTTAACATAGGAGGGAAGTACTATTGCCTCTCTTATTTCTCTCTCCTTTAAACAAAGTACTTTAAAAGGCAAGGAATAAGTGTGACATGACTTTAAAAGAGTCAGATACTGTTTATCTCAAATTTTGGAGTAAAAATCCACAAAGGAAAGTTTCCTCTTAATTATTGAATTTAGTTGTGCATTTAAATTAAGATAAGTGACAAAAATAGAAACCATAGACTAAATGTGCAAGAAACCTAAATCTAATTGGCTAGGAATATTCTAGACCATCTATTAGCCAATGGTCCAAATTTGGGCTCGTTTAGAGTCTATTTGACCCTCTAATTAAAATAGGAAAGTTTTATATATAGTTTGCTTAGGAATTACATTTAATGTCTCGAATTTCCTTAAAGTCTGGATTTATATCTCTGTCACGTGTTAATTTTTATTTTTCCTTACATGCACATGTTTTCTAGCTGTTTGATATCGATCAAACAGTATGGCCTGAATGATTTCTCCCTCCTCAGTCATCTCGTCTATCTCCCCTGCATCTGTCAATCCCTAGAACTCCCCCTCTTGTGCCCATTTAATAAAATGCCCAATAGGGCTTGTGCTCTCTTCTCTACTGATTCACGCAGCCACCACCATAGCCCTTCTCATCGTCCATTCAAGCACCCATCAGCAATGACGGACCCCACTTGTTCCTCCTCCACCTTCAATTACTTTCCCTTTGGCCTCGATCACCTGGACCTCCTCCACCTTCATCTCTGGTGGTGGTGGTTTGGTGCATGCTTCTCCGACCACCCAAGTTCGATTGACTCTTTGGTAAGCATCTCTCACACCTAAAGATCACTTTCGAGTCAAGTTTTCACCCTGGTTTTTGTCTATGTTGTTGGGTCCTATAAAGATCAGTTGAGGTTCCATCGGCACTAGCCACCATGGACACTCAGGACCACCCCGACCTTAATTTTGTGTCTCCTGAGGTGGTGGGATTCTAAATAATGACTCCTCACTCGTGTTTTCATATTTCCCCCAACTGTATTGTTGTTTCCAGTTTTTGAGCCCTCCCCTATTTCCGGCGACCCTTGGCTTCGAGTCGCAACACCTTACCTTAGGTAGTCTCACATTGTTGTTGTGTCATCTTCAGATGTTGAATTTGGGTCTAATCGGTACCCTGGTTTTGCTGGTTCACGAATTTTTCCCAGGTGTCAGTTTCTTTGGTCATGCTTAGCAATGGACGGAGATTGACTTCAAGCCCCATGCTCTTTGGGACCCCATCCTTAGCTTTCTGGTCTTGGCTTGGAGCAAGGAGGTTGATGGGAGTCTCTACTTCTCACAAACAAACTCTGTCTCAAAGCTTTCAATCACAGTGTGGTCTCCAGGACCTTACACTCGATGCCATGGATGAGGGGAACATACCTAGCCTTCAAATGACCAGAATACCCCTGCCATATTAATTGCATGGGCTTTTCCAGTTTTACGTGCCTGGATAACTCAGCGGCCCACACAACCTATTTGAGTGGGTCTAGAGCCACTTGGTGATGCCTGGTTGGGCCACCTCAGAGTGGGCCCAACTCCTGAGTAGGCCACTAGCGATTGGAAAGGTCCACGTGGCTTTTCTCTAAATTCTTATTGGTTGGCTTTTCTAAAACTCATAGTAAATTGCTCGATGCTCAGAAAAATGAGCAAAGATATGTTTTGGAAATGATTTTTTGAGAGGAATATGAATATATAGTTTTTAGAGTCTATTTCTAAATCGTTATCTCCTTGAATCTAGGGTCTAATGTTGTGAATAAAATATATATACTAATGTAAAATACATTTTGAACAAGACTATTGTGGTTTTTCTGACCCAAGAAGTGCTTAGGGTTTATTCAACCTAAAAAGAGAGAGGAGATACTCTCTTGGTGAAAAGTTAAGTGGTCCATGCAAATTGAACATAGTTAAATTGTTTGACTTATGTATGTACATATGAAATTTGCAATGAATGTTACATTTATGTTATTTACTATTCCAAATTGTTAAAGCTCGCAAACTTATGATGAATTGATTTATATGTCATATATGGTATCACCTTCATGAATCTTAATGATAAAGTTACAAATAAAGTCTAAAGTAAAGCTAAGAGTTTTAAGAGAAAGAAAATGTTAGAAATAGACTTATATAAGTTCCTCATAAGAGAAGAGGCACTTTGGTGCATAAGAGAAGAGGCACCTCAGTGCAACCTAAGAGGTACTTCGGTGAATAAGAGAAGAGGCACATTTGTGCAACCCGAGGATAGTTCTATAGGTTAAGATAAAAGAAATTGACCTAAAAGAAATTGCATGTCTTTTCAATGTTCAATGTTAAATGCTTATTTTCAGTTTTCAAGTTTTCTTTATCTTATAACATGTTAAATTCCACTTACCATTTGTTTGATGCATGGCTGGGGGCATGATGCCTGTAGATAAGATCAAATTCAGGAGCTAGGAGGCCATCTAATGAGGAAAGCCTAGTTCAAGCACCATCAAGGAGAAAAGTTGGTGAGGTGCCAACTATAGTCTATAGATCCTTTTTCATTTATGCTAAGATTATGTATATGTGGATCTTGTTAAGGATATTGAGAATGAGAATTGTAAATATTTCCCTGTGATGGTTTATTTAAACTCTATTTTGCAAATGAATATCATGATTTCGACATCCCCCTTGGAAAGTAAATGTGAATTTTATGCTTCCGCACTCTGATGTGAATAATAATACAAGTGGGGTGTTACAATAATGGTATCAGAGAAAAATATAGTTGCCGCCAGACTTTTCTCATAATCTCATGTAGTTTATGTCTTTTTCACAGTGATGGCTCCTAAGAGAAAGGGTGACAATGAAAAGATAGCCATGGTTGGGGATGAAGATGAATCGGTTAGCGTAGGAGAATGTCAAGAATATCCACATCAAGAGACCACCATGGTGCCATTTGAGGTCCTTGTTAGAGCCCTAGATACTGCCATGGGAAGAGGAGAAGATAAAATAAGAAACCCTAGGGTCAACCCTGGAGTCAACTTTTTGAAGATCAAGCTTGACTCCTTTGCTGGAGAGGAAGAGGTGGACGTGGTAGGAAAAGTTGAGAGTTGGTTGTAGCACATGGAACACTACTTTCATGACCTGGATTGTCCCAACCAATCCAAGGTTTGATTTGGGACACACATGTTGAAGGGTTCTACTAGGACTTAGTGGGAGAACCTGCTAGGTTCTCATGAAGCTGATGCTCCTCCACTCTCATGGGAGGAATTCTCTGAGGCCTTCAAAGACCACTACATATCTGAGGCCATGATCGAGAAGAAGGAAGAAGAATTTCGCAACCTATGTCAGCATGGTGACACGATGGTCACCCAGTATGCTATGAAGTTTAGGATCTTGTAGAAGTATGGCTATGACTATGATGAAAGATGCAAGACAAAGAAGTTCATTAGGGGTCACAAGCTAGACCTCAGTTTTTTGCTATCAAGACGTGGGCACTGTACCCTTCAAAGTGCCCTAGATGTTGCCCTAGAGCTAGAAGATCATCTAGGAAGAGCATGGAGGAAGGATAGCCATCACAAAAACCACAACTCCAACCATCACAATTAAAATAAGCAGAAGGATCCAATTGAAGATATTACAGACCATAATGAAAAGACCCAATGTGCAAAGTGCTCCAAGTACCATTTGGGAGAATGCAGGTTTGGAACTAGAGTTTGTTATGCATGTGACGAGATAGGCCACATCAGACCTAATTGCCCCAAGGTTCAAAAGAATGAGCCTAATGTCAATCAAGCACCTAAGGAGAAGAGGCAGGATAGAAACTTTGCCATGGTAGATAGTGATGATGAAAAGACTGAGTAGAAGTCTAGTAGTGTAATGCATTTTCTTTTCAAACTTTCATTGTGTGTAAATGCTTGAAACTGTTGATTCCCATGATAATATTAGTATGTTGAAGATTTTTCACTAGATATGAAAATTTCTAAGGTGGGTAGCCTAATGAAATTTTGAGGACGAAATTTAATTAAGGTGGGTAAAAATGTAACATCTCAATTTTTATGAGTAATTTAATATTGTTATGTAGTTTTCCTTAAATGATTTTTTTAAGGGCCTTAATACAAATTGTTTAGAATAATGTTACTTCTAGGATTACAATGCAAAGAGAAATAGTAAAAGGACTCAAAATAACTTTTCCCTGTTATTTAATGTGTTGCAAATATTTGAGTAATGATGGTAATGTGTTTTCCCTTTTCTTTGTATCAAATAACTCTAAAAGGAATGAAAGAGAAAGAAGTAAGAAATTCGAAATATAAAAGACTTGGGCAATAAGTATGGTTTTCCTTTTTATAGATTTCAAGATAAAATCTTTAATGTTCATCTTTCTCTCTCCTCTTCTTGGATTTGCCAAAAAGGAATAATAAGATGTCTCTTGTTCATTAATTTTGAAAATATGAGAAAATATACTCACTTGGCAACATTAAGCCACTTTCCCCTTTCATTTTATGAATACATAGGAGGGAAGTACTATTACCTCTCTTTTTTCTCTCTCCTTCAAAGAAAGTACTTAAAAAGGTAAGTAATAAGTGCAACATGACTTTAAAAGAGATGGATACTATTTATCTCAAATTTTGGAGTAAAAATCCACAAAGGAAATTTTCCTCTTAATTATGTATAGTTTGCTTAGGAATTACATTTAATGTCTCGAATTTCCTTAAAATCCAGATTTATATCCCTGTCACGCGTTACTTTTTATTTTTCCTTACATGTACATGTTTTCTGACCGTTTGATCTTGATCGAACGTTATGGGGGTCATCCCCTACCTCCAGCCATTTAGGCAACTAGGGTGTCGACCATGCAGTTTATTCCCCGAATGATTTCTCTCTCCTCAGTCATCAGTTTTGTGAAATCTTAGTTGTGTTGGATTTGTCTCTCTCCTCTGCATCCGTCAAGTCCTATAACTCCCCCTCTTATGCCCACTTAAGAAAACACTCATTAGGGCTTGTGCTCTCTTCTTTGTCGATTCATGCAGCCGCCGCCATAGCCCTTCTCATCATCCATTCAAGCACCCATTGTCACCGACGGACCCACTTCTTCCTCCTCCAAATTCAATTGCTTTCCCTTTGGCCTCGATCACCTGGACCTACTCCACCTTCATCTCTGGTGATGGCATCTTGGTGCACGCTGCACCTATCACCCCAGTTTGATTGCATGTTCGGTAAGCATCTCTGAAGCCTAAAGATCACTTTCGAATCAAGTTTTCACCATGGTTTTTGTCTATGTTGTTGGGTCCTATAGAGCCTAGTTGAGGTTCTGTCGGTGCTAGCCACCATGGACACTCAGGACCACCCTGACCTTGGTTTTGTGTCACCTGAGGTGGTGGCATGCTAAGTAATGATTTCTTGCTCGTGTTTTCTTATTTCCCCCAACTGTATTGTTGTTTCTAGTTTTTCAGCCCTCCCTTGTTTTTCCAGTGACCCTTGGCTCTGAGTCACAACACCTTGCCTTTGTTAGTCTCACTTTTTTGTCATCCCATCTTCGGATGTTGATTCAGGGTCTACCCAGAACCCTAGTTTTGTTGGTTCGTGAGTTTTTCCAGGTGTCGGTTTTACCGATCGTGCTTGGAAATGGACAGAGCTTGACTTCAAGCCCCATGCTCTCTGGGGCCCCATCCTTAGCTTTTTGGCCTCAGCTTGGAGCAAGGAGGTCTATGGGAGTCTCTACTTCTCATAAACAAACTTTGTCTTGAAGCTTTCGATCATAGTGTGGTCTCCAGGACCTTGCACTCGATGCATGGATGAGGTGAACATACTTGGTATTCAAATGACTAGAATACCCCTGCCATATTAATTTAACTATCTCTAATGATTGGCCTTTTCTAGTTTTACGCGCCTGGACAACTCAGCGGCCCGCACTGCCTGTTTGAGTGGGTCTGGCACCACTTGGTGATGCCTGGTTGGACCACCTTGGAGTGGGCCCAGTACCTGAGTAGGTCACTGGCGATTGGAAAGGTCCACGTGGCTTTTCTCTAAATTCTTGAATGGTTGGTTTTTCTAAAATTCATAGTAAATCACTCGATGCTCAGAAAATTGAGAAAAAATATGTTTTGGAAGTGATTTTTTGAGAGGAATCCAAATATTTAGTTTTCAAAGTCTATTTATAAATCTCTATCTCTTTGTTTTTGTAGAAATGAATCTAGGGTATAATGTTGTGAATTATATATATATATATATATATATATATATATATATTAATGTAAAATATGTTCTGAATATGACTATTGGGGTTTTTCTTACCCATGAAGTGCTTAGGGTTTATTCAACCTAGAAAGAGAGAGGAGACACTCACTTAGTGAAAAGGTAAGTGGTGCATGAAAATTGAACATAGTTAAACTAATCACAGGGAAAGTAAAAGAGAGGGATTAAAATTGGGCCTAGATTAATGATGGGAATCACTGGGGTGGAATCGGGTTTCACCACCGCTACACATGCAAATACATCCAAATTACATCTAGGAAAAATACAACTATCCAAATGCAGTAGCAAACCATCTGTTATAAAATAGAGTTTGCGTAAGCATCTTCGTAGGCTCGATGTCTCATTACCCACAAATTAAACACTTACTACTCCGGAGATATCCCTTCAGAAGTTCTCATTTGGGCATAGACCATTTTAATCGATATTCAAATCCTAAGTATTGAAGTTCTCACAATAAAGGAATATAATAGATCATGCAAGGCAGGTGATAAATCCGCAAAGCATGCATTAAATGATTAACAAGGAAATGGAAAGTTATATGCAAGCCATAGAATGTTATAAGTTGAACAAGTAAGCACAGGCAGCGGGGCTAGTCCCTGCACCCCAATGAAATGGACTACTCGCTCCTCATGATAGAAACAAAAAGAATAAGAGAGAGGGAATATTCTGCCTTGGTTATGGTGAAGAAGATGGTCACGGCTTGGTGGAGAAATAGTCTTCTCTACGATGGCGGGGTAGATCTGGATGAGGAGAGGAAGAACACCAAGACAGACAAGGATGATCTTCTCTCTCCTTCTTCCTTCTCTTCTCGTGCTCTTACTCGTAGGAGATGAAGAAATGGATAGATAATGGAAAAGGGGCAAGGACACCACGGAGGTAGTCTTTGGCTGTAGTTGATCGTCTTCCTTGGTTGGGCACATAGTGGCAGCCTATCGGCGTGGATGGAGTGGAAGTGATGACTCAAATGAAGGAGGGGGTCATCTATTTATATGTGTAGATCTGGAGAGCACTGTATTAACTGTCGCAGTTGTGACCTTCAATAGAGGTAACGGTACTCCTTGACACAACCATGTCGAGGTGTGCCCGACTGTGATGGGGGTTGCAGTCACGAGGTGTTTTCCGTGGTCGAGGCATTTTCCGCCGTCGAGGTGTTTGTACCGCGGTCCCGGTGGGGTCTTCTTAGTTGCAGTTGTAGTGGGGTTCTGTGGTCGCACTACCTTGGCCTCGTCCCGACCATATGAATGCATATTCATCTGAGTTTTAGTTGCCATTTTTGGCCCAGTTTTGCACTAAAATCTCTCATATACCCCCCGAATCTGCTCATATATAATTTTCCTTAGTTTCAGATGATTATTTAGAGTTTTGATCAAATCCATTCATATCTATTGCAGGATTAAGCATCGCACTATGTGCACCAGTGTAGGAGACGGTGGTCCCACTAGTCGAGGGCCAGTTCCTTCATCAGAAAGCATCCTCATCATCCAGAGGATTCATTGATGCATGCCCATCTACCCATAGCAATAGCCCTTCCTCCCCACCCCTACCCCTCCCCACGGGGGTGGGTTTGTTCCATGATGCCGCAACTGCGGCCAAGAAGACAATGTCACAATCGCGGCTAAGATGACGTGTCGACCGACACGCGGTACGATTGGGCCCAGCTCAGCACGGTTGGGTTGAGGCCAAGGTAGCGCAACTACGGCACCCCACCATAACCAAGATGACCCCCTCCTTCATTTGAGGCATGGCTTCTGCTCCATCCATGTCGACAGGTTGTCGCTCTGTGCCCATCCAAGGAAGATGATCAACCACCGCCAAAGACTACTTCCATGGTGTCCTTGCCCCTCTACCATCATCCATTCATTGCTCCATCTCCTACGAGCAAGAGCACGAGAAGAGAAGGAAGAAGGAGAGAGAAGATCAACCTCATCTGTCTTGGTGTTCTTCCCCTCCTCATCTAGATCTACCCTGCCATAGTGTAGAAGACCATTTCTCCACCGAGCCGCGACCATCTTCTTCACCATGACCATGGCGGAATCTTCCCTCTCTCTTGTTCTTTTTGTTTCTATCATGAGGAGCAAGTAGTCCATTTCGCTGGGGTGCGGGGACTAGCCCCGCTGCCCATGCTTACATGTTCATCTTATAACATTCCATGGCTTGTATATAACTTTTCATTTCATTGTTAATCATTTAGTGCATGCTTTATGGATTGATCACCTCCCTTGCATGATCTATTATATTCCTTTGTTGCAAGAACTTCAATACTTAGGATTTGAATATTGATTAACATGGTTGATGCCCAAATGAGAACTTTCGAAGGGATATCTCCAGAGTAGTAAGTGTGTAATCTGTGGGTAACAAGACATCGAGCCTACAGAGATGCTTACGCAAACTCTATTTCTTAACATATGGTTTGCTACTCCATTTGTATAGTTGTATGTGTTTTGGATGTGTTTGCATGTGTAGTGGTGGTGAAACCCGATTCCACCCCAGTGATTCCCATCATTAATCTAAACACGGTTTTATTCCCACTCTTTTACTTTCCTTACAATTAGTTTAACTAAACCCAAATAAACTCTTTGATCTAAATATTAGTCTTAGTCGATCCATATTCAACTAGAAAATTCTTAAAAATGTTTTCCCTTGGGATTCAATCCTTAACTATACTGCGATAAGACCCGTCCGCTTGCGAGTGGAACTATTGTACAAGGTTTTGGTAAAAACTTAGGGATTTTAGCCCTAGGTGGATTTGTTAGTGCAATAAAAACCATGTCAGTTAACAACATGAATTTCACCTCTTCCCTCTCCTCTTTCACAAGTCAATCATGATTAAAGCATTGAGCATAAAAACTTTAAATATAGGGCATAGAAAGCACAATCAATCCGTATGGTTTTCTTATAGCTATGAGTGAACCATTTTCATGGTGGTGACAATAAAAATGACTAGAATTGTTGTTTTACCTTCATGCATTCAATCTCATATGTCAAACCACGCTAAGTAACCTGCATGCCTATAAAAAAAGGTGAAATGATCTAGGTTTGATGTTTCCTAGCTCAATGGGCATGTAAATAGAATAAAGGGGTTGAAGTAAGAGATTGGAGTACTATTACATAAGAGCACTCATCTTTTATTTACTTAGATGTTATTATATAGGAGCATCTTTTATTTAATTTTGCACTTTTTTCTTTGTCTTTGTCCTTGGGGTAGTAGGGTGCATGGTGGTAAGAGTGAAGCAGAGGGATGTAGATATGGCCACCCCAAACTTTTGGAGGTGTCCAAGGTTAATATGTGTTATTCGGAATCTATTCATGAGAAGGAGGGGTAAAAAATGGTGAAAGAAAAATGATTCAAAGAGGGGCCACTAGTGTGGGCTTTCACAGGAGATCTCCTGCACAAAAATTACTTCAACAACTTCATCATGCAATGACACACCACATGAATGAGCAATATGAAAACCACATATTTATCATGAGATTTGACAAACCCTAAGAGTTTGTGGCTTGCTTAAAGCATAATTCAACCACACAATTCACAAGCATGAAAGAGGTGATTCCACATGTAAAAAGGCAAGAACTGAGACCATTTAGTGATAGATCATAATAATGTAGCATGCATTTATCACATGTCAACTTTTAAAATTTAGTAAGTCGAGATTGGGTCAAAACACACTTTTAGGCAAGAAATCATAAATTTGGGAAAAATTGGACAAAATAGTGCCCAATTTCCTTTCATCACATCTAATCCTTCATTATGAAACATAAAGAAAGAAACAAGCAAGTTCTAGCCACAAACATGTAAAATTACAAAAATCTACATGGAATGTAATGCATGGTAAAAAGAGCTAGATATTTGAAAATTACACAAAATTGTAAGAAAGTGAACTACATGAAATGCATGTATGCAAGGCAAATAGAGATCTAACCTATATAGCAAAAGTGGGAAAAACAAAATTAAATGGTAGGATGAAATGCTAAATGAGTAAAAAGAAGGATGTACTGCCCTACCACCCCAAACTTTTGAACCATGTAGTCCTCAGCATGACACTAAAGTCTAGGAGTGATAGGATAGATGATCATTGTTGATGTGGTGGCTCATGAGGTGCTCCTCCCTATGATGGAGGACATTGGTAGTAACTACCCCAATAATCCACCTATGGAGATCGGTAGGTCTCTTGATACCTAGACAGTGCTCCACACCAATCTCCCCCCCCCTACTGAGGGTTCCTCTACACATGTGCATTCTGAAATGAGAAAAAAAATAGAACATAATAATTACAACATTTTCATATCACTTTCCCCCAACATGGTATCAAAGTAACATGTTTGGCCCCAAACAGCCCACCTAAGGGGCCTAGCTACTCATAAAATAAGAAAATAAAAAATGGAGAAAACGAAAGAAGTAGAGGAGTTTGAAGACATGTTGCTTGGTGGAGACTCCTCCTACTCCACCTTCTAGCAACAACATCTAGAGAACCTCCCTCCTCCAAGGTGGAATGACATGAATGTGTGGTAGAAAGTGGCAAAAAAACCCTAGAAAGGAGGGTTTTGGTATGGAAGGTGATGGAATGAAGTGGGAATGGATGAGAGGGTGATAGGATGGGCGTGTGACATCCCCAGATTTTCAATGCCTTGACCACATGTAAGACGTCCAAATTGAAGCCATCACCTTAGTGAGAGTCCCAATTTAAACATCACACACTAGGCCAAGATAAATAAGTTCATAGGAAGTTAGAGGAAACAATAGTATCATATGCACATGAACAAAAACAAACCACAACCACTAGCTGACCATTCAACATATAATTACAAAATGAATTATTATAGATTGACATTATACATTGAACAACAAACTTTTACATGTGCACATACTACACTAAACATGATCTATAGACAATAGGACCACATGTACATTAGCTTGCCACATATTTCTTAAATATTTTGAGTCCTGAAGATCATATGTCCACATCACCTAAACAAGAGATTACAAGTTGTACACATCAACACAATATACTTAAATATTATGATGAGTACAGTACGTGATTCATATACCTCTCATTACTATGACTAGCAATAATATAAAACTAAAAATTGGCAGTAACAGAAGATAACAAAAGCATACTTGAACAAATACTTTTTTATATGACGAGGGAACCACTCCCGCACGAGCGCCACTTTTTGTGACCCCTGCCCCAGATGCCCCCCCACCCATACAGGGACCACCAAGTAGTCGCATCGTTGGCCGGCCGATGCGTGGGCTAATTCACTTCGGTGGAACGCTTGGAGTCGAACCCGTGCCCCCTCGCAGGGGCTTGCGAGCCGCACCACCCGAGCTATTCCACCCCGGCAACAAATATTATTATTAACAAAAGAGAACACATATTTTAAGCATTTTTCCATTATATCATCCATGCATTGATCGCCGAAGGTTTTGATGCATTCTCTTGACTCTCAAAGAGTTTGATATTAAGGTCTTTGTGATCTCCTACCAATGAGTTAGATCATAGGTACAATGTGACTGACTACCTAAGAGTTAAGTCACTTCCAAACACTGTACTACCAAATAGTTTAGTGGTTTCATATAATGGAACAAATATACTATGTTTCAAGTGTTTGGAACTATATACATAGAAAATCAAACAAGGTAGCATACAAAAGCAGTTATTTCATCAAATATCATATGCCAAGTATTTTGCACACATAATACAACCATATTGTATACTAGGTCTAGTAAGAGGTAAAACGTACCTTGAACAGAGATATCCTCATCATCACATATCAATGAGGTCAACTATAACCTTGTTCAACCCCTAACATCAACGATGTCCTTGTCAACCCCTAATTAAGACAAGATCACTTATTATCATTTGATTCTCATCATTAACCATGGTTAGTTTCTTTGACCTTCTCTATATGGGTCTCATCCTCTCTGGAGTTAACCCTATACTTGGACTCAACGCTAGAGGTCCTCCTTCATAAAAGAGCTTGACGCTCATGTTGATTCATATCCTATTTTCATGTCACACATGTGGTTAAGGCATTGAAAATATGGGGTCGTCACAGGCTGAGAGGTAGAAGAGTGGCTAACCTCGTGCTCCAGCCACAACCCAAGTATATATATATGGGGGGAAGCACTAGCTCAAGTGGGGGTGGAATGGGAAATGTAGTGCAAAATTGTCGCTAGGTTTTTTGGTAGTACGGTCATGCTAGGTAGCACGGACATGTTGGGTAGCATGACCATGGTGGATAGAAGGCAGAATGACCATGGTGGGGTGGTGTGATGACCAAGACTTTTCTCGCTCTTCATGAATGTGATATGCACTTGTCCTTGGAGTGTTCCCTTCTCTAACCCTCAATTTCATGAATGAATGAACCTCAATGCTTGGTCAAATCATCTCATATGCATGTGCCTTGTTTTGACACTCATTTGCATCTAAACCAAGTTTCAACTTCTTAAAATATCACCAATGTGCAAATTACTTTGAACCAACTCATGACCTCAAACATAATCTCCAATGCATCCCATCTTGTAGAGATTGTTCTCGTTATTACAATGCACCTTTTCTTTCTCAGTTTGGAGCTAGCATAAGAATTTTATGACCTAATGAATATTCCTAGTTCTAATCCTTTTCTTGTGATTTCTACCTCTTTTGGGGTATTGAACTGGCCATTCTGGGCCCAATTAGGGTCGGCCCATCTGAGCCCCTTTTCTCCTCCCCTTTTTACTTTTCTTTCCCCCACCCCTCCTCATCTTTACCTCTCTCGTGTGAAGGTCGTACAACCACCCAATGGCTTACATGATGATGCTTCCTTCTCCTCTTACCCCCCCCAAACCTCACCTACTCCCTTGGTCCACCTGACCAACGGCATGGCAATGGGACGCCAGTAGGAGAGGTCGAACCACCAGCTGCCACCACTCCAGGGCTGGCAATCCCAAAACCTAAACCTAGGCCTCGCTTCCCTTCCTTGCTACTTAAACTCTCCTGGCTTCGCTCCCCTTAACGATGCTCTATCTCCCCCACTTGACGCATGCTCTCATCACCACCAGCACCACCTCACCCACACCTCTGTCTCACATCATAGCTTCCCTTACTCAGGTTTGTAGAACCGACAACCAAGGTTGAAGGCAACCAAGCGGTGTCGCTCTATTCGACTGGGCTCCTACCTCACGAGCCTCCCTCTCATTCTCTCCCTATTTCAGTTCATCCCTTCTAAGTCCTATAGGTCTTAGTGCCTTCTACCTCATCGCTCACCTTCTCTGCACCACTATTTAAGGCAGATTCTCAGAATGCCAGCGTTGTCATGGAGATGATGACAGGAAGGGCCACACAGCCCTAACTCCCTTCACCCGTCTCTATCTCTCCCTTGTTCCTACCCTACCTCTGTTTTGGTCGAACCACCCAACGATGGCCTCAAGTCCAGCACGACGGTTGCGCTCGAACTACTACAACAAGCAGCGCGGCATCAACAGGGCGTGACGGCGACGAGGAGAATGAAACGGCATGAAATCTCTTCAAGTCACCAGCACCCGCACCCAATCTCACAAGGCCGCTCCCAACCATGGGAGGATGCCCCGAACTCCTCTAAGTTAGGTGTTGCGGTTAGAAAATGTTGGCGCATTAGTACCCTCACATGTTGGCCTTTTGGGCCATCCTAGTTTCGGCCCATTTAAGGGTAAAACATTCTTATAATCTCTCTTGTTGGGTTAAATATTGAAAACTCCATAAGTCTTTTATGGTTTAACCAAATGCTATGATATTATATATCAAATGGATCAGAAAAACACCACCTATCTCATGGTACTACTTATTGATCCTGGTTTCATTCATATATCCAATGATTTTCTATTTTAATGGACTGCTTGGCCTTTAATCTTTCAAACTTAATCAACTTTTCTACTTGCATGATCCTAATGATTAATAACACTATTTCCTAGTACCTTGGTAACTTATACTCCCTTAAAACGAGCTCAAACTGATCTAGTGTACCCACTTGCGCCCTAATGACATCTTTCATGTATCATAACTCACATGTTTCCTCTTTGGATATTAAATGATGTGATTTGAGCACTTAGGTAGTTGAACCTTTTAAATTTCTATGATATGTTATCACCCTTGAAATCAATAACCACTATTATGTCTCGTGCTCTCTAAGATCAAGATCTCATGCTTTTATGCCGTATTAACATCATAAGATCTTATGTGCTCACTTTATTAGATGATTATGATCTTAAATGACTTATTTTGAACCATGCTTTTTAAGGGTATGAATTTACCTAACTCATCTTGTTAAATCAGATTGGTTTTGCTTTGAGTATACTATGAACATGGACATTCTATTAGACTAAGTCACCCTATGATGGTGTACACCGTGTACTATGAATATGTTGATATGACTAGAATCATGTTTGTATAAAAAGGGAACCTAAGTGCTTGAGAATGTCCATGTGGGTAATCCCACTCCATACTAATGAGAGATCCATCCTTGTACTCTAGGTTGACATTGAGGGCCTGACCTTGAGCTCTTGGTGCTAGGTTTTACTCTAATCTTGCAAGGTACACTTTATACTCCTCTTGAATTATTGCTATTGTTATGACATGGTTGCTAGTTGTATATGTAGAGCCTAAATGCTTGGCTATGAATATTGTTTGACATAAGTGACCTTATGATATCCTTTTCATGCTTTGATATATATTATATGTTTCACATCACCCTCAAACATTAAAGTAGAAAACCATTGTACAATAAACCTTGTTCCCTACTCAACTCATGGGATGTGAGCATAAGGCACAATGATTCCTCCTTAAGTTGTCAAGAGGGGAGAAAAAAACTTGGTTGAATATAAGGTGACCCTACGGCATTGATAATTTGGGCCCCTCATGGTTGAAACGTGCAACTATTGGCTATGCCTTAGTTTTCCACATAGACTCTTCCTCTAGAAGTTGTCACACGAATATAAGGCCTTAAGATATTGTTAAGTAAAATGGTTAAATTCACCTAAAATATTCTCTTGAAAACTTTGTTACTTGTTTCTTATGTTTGTTGTTCTTTGGTCTTTACTTCTTGTTATCTTTCCAAGCTTATATTATGTTAATCTCATAATCTTGCTAGTTTCATTTTACAAAGTGTGCCAATGCACCTGCATTTAATTTATGTCCTATTTTTGTTCCCTATTAGGTGATCAACGGGTGTATCAATCTATATGAAGGAACTCCTACAACAAAGGACAACATCCTAACATGGGTCCCATAGTAAATAAATGGGTTTCTCAATCTCTTCATGTAATAGAGTAGTCTTGTTGAACTTGTAATCTCTTCACCTTGTTTCCCTTGGGCTATGTTGTACTTAAGACATGTTGGTTCTAAATATGATGATGGATACTATTTTGCTTTTCTTTACATATTCTTGTGTGTCTTTTGCCATTTTACGGGCAGGCACTCGAAGCCTATTGCCATTGACTATGTAGTCAGTGGGGGTAGGTTGAGGGTAACAAATAGCTCTATGACAAATGGTATCAGAGCCAAACACAAGAGCCTCTATTTAAGTAGGGCACGACACATCATTAGAACCTTGGGAGAACCTAAGTCCATAATTGGGAAACTAAGGTAGCAGGTTTGGTACACCACATGGGGTTCTTCTGCACATCTTCCTGTCCTAAGTGAATCCAAGATTGGATTAGGACTCTCCCTTAAAGCCTAGAGAGTCTTCTAGCATCTCCTCTCTTCTTTAAGGACTACCCCCCCCAGCCACTATTAGATGAGCATTAGTTAGCTTCCAAGTATGAGATTACTCTATGACCCATTGCTCACATGATCACTCTATTTTGGGTAGTCTATGTATGGAGAAATTTAAATTCCAAATAATTAATAAAAGTTGATTAATATGATATTGATGCCATGATATGATTGTAACTATGAAACTAAATTTAAGTTAATACTCTTGAAGGTTAGTACTCATATGTTAATCCCTTAGATCATGTGAAACTTGACTATGCCCGATTATGACTAATATGTTTCCTATGTTTGAGGATAATGACGATAATCTTGATATGGTGAAATAAGGAGGATGTATACCTTATACCTCATGTTTAATGAGGTCCCTATATAATTAGTGCCTTTGATGTCCTGATTTGATTAAATCTCAAACAAAATTAAGCAAATATTACCCTATTTTGACTTGTACCATGGTTATGCTTGACATAATAATGCTCTTGGACTCATGATCTTGATTTTACGACCCTAATACATGAGGTACCTCTCCCCTATTTGATTTCTATGCATCCATCTCACCTTTGACATGACGTAGAAATTTAGGACCCTTGATCTTGCCCATCATACTCATTCTCTTGTAATGCCCTATTCGACTACTCAATTTCCAGATATACCCTTGCCTTGATTTTAAAGGAAGGGAACAATATTTTTGACCTTAAATATGAAGTTTTTGGACTTTGGAACCACATGATGATTTTGGACCCATGTTCTCATAGGATATGACTTCATAGTTGGTACTCTCCCTATTATATACATGCTTGATGATCATGATTAATATGGACTAAATGTGCTAGATTAAGGGTTGAAGTTTGGCTCTTGACTCCCCTAAACTCAGACACATCCCTATTTGACCCCTCTAAATCTTCATCTTGATGATTATTTAGAGCAAGGAAAGGTGACCCCTTTCTCAAAATTCTGATCTTTTGACCTAAGACCATAATAGGTCACACGCATGGTAATGACGATACTTGATTTAGATGTCTCGATTTGAAAAGAAAAAAATTATGATCAGCCTATGGTCTAGTAGAAACCCTAAAACCCTAGTTTTGAAATGTCTATATCTATGACATGGATACCCAAACATTGATCCTCCATATTGATCTATGATCTACGGACTCGTGATTTTGATCTTAATGTGGCTTGACTTGCATCATCGTCCAAATTTAGAGTAGAGATCACCCCAATTTATGACTAATGACTTTCATGTTCCCAAATTTGATATTATCAGCATTATGCTCATGTCAATCTCTTGATTTATGACTTAGGTGTAAGCCACATATGGACTAAGGAGAGGGCACCTTCCTTTGATTTTCATGATGAAACCATAATGTTGAAAAATTATGCATGTCTTAAAATTTCGTTTTGAAAATTTTGATCATGGAAGTGTACCCCCACTTAGGACAATATAGAGGCTAAACCCCTAAATGATTAAAAGTCATCATCACTCTTATTGATAAGAACTCTATTTCTTTTGATCTAAAATGTGGTCTCTCAAGTTTTGTGATCTATGGGATGATCCCTCTACATTTGCAATCTGGGTAATGATTCTTACCTAGATAATGATCGATGTGGTGCTACCTCGACCATGATACTCAATTGCTCAATTTTGGAATATCTTGATGATAGTAAATTACCAGACTAGCTATGATGTGGAATAAGAGTCCCACTCTAGATTGATGACTTGTTTTATATTTTTGGGATGAAATTTTTCTTTTAAGGTGGGGAGGATGTGATGACCAAGACTTTTATCGCCCTTCATGAATGCAATATGCACTTGTCCTTAAAGTGTTCCCCACTCTAACCCTCGATTTCATGAATGAATGAGCCTCAATGCTTGGTCAAATCACCTCATATACATGTGCCTTGTGTTTACACTCATTTGAATCTAAACCAATTTTCAACTTCTTAACATATCACCAACGTGAAAATTACTTTGAACCAATTCATGACCTCAAACATAATCTCCAATGCATCCCATCTTGTTGAGCTCATTCTCGCGATTACAATGCACCTTTTCTTTCTCAGTTTGGATCTAGCACAAGAATTTATGACCTAATGAATATTCCTAGTTATAATTCTTTTCTTGTGCTTTCTACCTCTTTTGGGGTATTGGACTTGCCATTCGGGCCCAATTAGGGTCGGCCCATCCGGCCCCCTTTTCTCCTCCCCTTTTTCCTTTTCTTTCCCCCACCCCTCCTTATCTTTACCTCTCGCGTGTGAGGGTCGTACGACCACCCAGCGGCTTACATGTTGTTGCTTCCTCCTCCTCTTTTTCCCCCCTTAACCTCACCTACTCCCTTGGTCTGCATGACCAACTTCCTGGAAATGGGACGCCAGTAGGAGAGGTCAAACCACCAGATGTTGCCACTCTAGGGTTGGCAATCCCAAAACCTAAACCTAGGACATACTTCCCTTCCTTGCTACTTAAACCCTCATGGCTTCCCTCCCCTCGACGACGCTCTCTCTCCCCCACTTGACGCACTCGCTCATCACCACTAGCGCCATCTCACCCACACCTCTCCCTCACATCACACCTTCCCTCACTTAGGTTTGTAGAATTGGCAACCAAGATTGAAGGAGACCATGTGGTGTCACTCTATTCGACTGGGCTCCTGCCTCGCAAGCTTCCCTCTCGTTCTCTCCCTATTTCAGTTCATCCCTTCTGAGCCCTATAGGTCTTGGTGCCTCCTACCTTGCCGCTTGCCTTCTCCATACCACTGGTTGAGGTAGATTCTCAAAATGCCAGTGTCGTCGTGGAGATGATGGCAGGAAGGGTCGCACAGCCCTAACTCCCCTCACCCATCTCTCTCTCTCCCTTGTTCCTTCCCTACCTCTGTTCTGGCCAAACCACCATGTGATGGCCTTAAGTCAGACACGACGGTTGCACTCGTACTACTGCAACGAGTAGCATGACACCAATAGGGCATGACGATGATGGGGGGAATGAAATGACACGCAACCACTTCAGCTCGCCAACACCCGCACCCAATCTCACTAGCCCGTTCCCAACCACGGACGGATGCCCCGAACCGCTCCCAAACTCCTCCAAGTCAGGTGTCACGGTCAGGAAATGTTGGTGTCTTAGCACCCTCACATGCTGGCCTTTTGGGCCATCCCAGTTTCAGCCCATTTAAGGGTAAAACATTCTTATAATCTCTCTTGTTGGTTTTAATCTTTAAAACCCCATAAGTCTTTGATGGTTTAACCAAATTCTATGATATTATATATCAAATTGATCAAAAAAACATCACCTATCTCATGGTACTTATTGATCCTGGTTTTGTTCATATATCCACTAATTTTCTATTTTATTGGACTGCTTGACCTTTAACCTTTCAAACTTAATCAACTTTGCTACTTGCATGATCCTAATGATTAATAGCACTATTTCCTAGTACCTCAGTAACTTATACTCCCTTGAAACGAGCTCAAACTAATCTAGTGTACCCACTTGCCCCCTAATGACATCTTTCATGCATCATAACTCACATGTTGCCTCTTTGGATATTAAATGATGTGATTTGAGCACTTAGGTAGTTGAACCTTTTAAATTTCTATGATATGTTATCACCCTTGAAATCAATAACCACTATTATGTCTCATGCTCTCTAGGATCAAGATCTCATGCTTTTATGCCATATTAACATCATAAGATCTTATGTTCTCACTCTATTAGATGATTATGATCTTAAATGACTTATTTTGGAACCATGCTTTTAAGGATATGAATTTACCTTACTCATCTTGTTAAATTAGATTGGTTTTGCTTTGATTATACTCTAAACATGGACATTCTACTAGACTAAGTCACCCTATGATGTTGTGCACCATGTAGAGTGCTTTTTTGAATATGTTGATACGACTAGAATCATGCTTGTATAAAAAGGGAACCTAAGTGCTTGAGAATGTCCATGTGGGTAATCCCACTCCATACTAATGAGAGATCCATCCTTGTACTCTAGGTTGACATTGAGGGCCTGACCTTGAGCTCTTGGTGCTAGGTTTTACTCTACTCTTGCAAGGTGCACTTTTTACTCCTCTTGAATTATTGATATTGTTATGACATGGTTGCTAGTTGTATATGTAGAGTCTAAATGCTTAGATATGAATATTGTTTGACATAAGTGACCTTATGATATCCTTTTCATGATTTGATATATATTATATGTTGAACATCACCCTCAAACATTAAAGTAGAAAACCATTGTACAATAACCCTTTTTCACTACCCAACTCATGGGATGTGAGCATAAGGCACAATGATTCCTCCTTGAGTTGTCAAGAGGGGAGAAAATAACTTGGTTTAATATAAGGTGACCCTGCGGCATTGATAATTTGGGCCCCTCATGGTTGAAACGTGCAACTATTGTCTATGCCTTAGTTTGCCATATAGACTCTTCCTTTAGAAGTTGTCACACGAATATAAGGCCTTAAGATGTTGTTAAGTACAATGGTTAAATTCACCTAAAAGATGCTCTTGAAAACTTTGTTACTTGTTTCTTATGTTTGTTGTTCTTTGGTCTTTACTTCTTGTTATCTTGCCAAGCTTATATTATGTTAATCTCATAATCTTGCTAGTTTCATTTTGCAAAGTGTACCAATGCACCCGCATTGAATTTGTGTCCTATTTTTGTTCCCTATTAGGTGATCAACATGTGTATCAAGCTATACGAAGGAACTCCTACAACAAAGGACAACATCCTAACATGGGTCTTGTAGTAAATAATGGGTTTCTAGATCTCTTCATGTAATAGAGTAGTCTTGTTGAACTTGTAATCTGTTCACATTATTTCCCTTAGGCTATGTTGTACTTAAGACGTGTTGGTTCTAAATATGATGATGGGCACTATTTTGCTTTTCTTTACACATGCTTCTGTGTCTTGTGCCATTTTACGGACAGGCACTCGAAGCCTATTGCCACTGACTCTGTAGTCAGTGGGGGCAGGTTGAGGATAACAAATGGCTCTGTAACAGGGAGCATGGCCTTATGTTGATGAATGGAAAAAGGGTCATGTTGTTTTTAAGATATTGGGGACTAGTGGAACGACCGTGTTGGGTCATTGGCGCCAAAATTGGGTAGGTCACACAACCCTTCTTTGCTAGAATGGGTTGGTCATTATTTGGAGTATGGGTGTACTGAGCTATACCGCCGCAGCCATTCTTGGCCACACAGCCATGCTAGGTCCTCCTTGGCATGGATGTGCAGTCCAGCATGGTCATGTTGTTAAGCTTGATTTTCAATGCTCAACCCTATGAATCTGTTGTGAAAATGGCTTTGCTAGCACGACCATTCCTTGAAACCACAATCGTACTGGGTCTTCTAAGGAACGTTGAGCTTGATCTTTGGATTTCTATGGACTTCTTTGCTTCACTTGAGTTTTGGCCTCTAGGGGGTAGGTTGGAGAAGCTCTCAAACCTTCCTTAGACCCCTCCAATGGTGGAGGAACCCTAAGATCATCCTCCTTCTCTCCCATACATTAAAGCATGGTCCAAGTATTTGAAAAGATATATAAAGAACATTTGTAAGTGTGTTTGATGATAAAACACATATTAAGTGAAATGAGATGCATTCTAACAGATATAGATGTAATTGAAGTGTGATAAGCACAAGATGAAGCCCTAAATTAGGGTTGCATTAGTTGTGAATAAGTAAGATGATAATGTGAGTTCTTGAGTTTTTTTCTTAGACTTTATGAACGTTTGTAACTATACAGTGAAGTTTTCTTTGAACATGCAATGTCTAAAATTCGAAATACAAGTGTAATGACTCATTAAATTGTTATTCTTATGGTTTTTTGGTACCCAATAAAAGAAAATCCGACCCCTATACTATTTCTTGATGTTTGATGGTCATCTTGTGCAAATTTTAAGGTTTGTAATTACTTTTATAGTGCTATAATGATAAATGGACGAGATGCTATATATCAAGGTTGCTCGTCCATGATAGGTGTTGATCATATGATTATCAACTTATTAGAAATGGCATAACTTATACCCTTTAGAGTTTTTAGATGAAATTTTGGGAGCTACCTTATTTATGACTCATTAAGCTCCTTATAAAATTTACGATGTCAATGATATTCTTGTAGAGAGTTATTACTATTTTGGTCTAAAGGTCAAATTGGGCCTTATATGCTCTATTTTGAGGCTTGGTCCTCTTTACGACCAAAGATGGATACATATACCATGATGGAGTACATGGAACTATTTTATACATTTTATATCTTTTGAAGTTGCATTCGTAGTTTATTTTATAAGAATCATTTAGGTACTTGTATGTAACTTGATTGATACAGTCAAAAATATTTAATTGACTTAATTAACCAAGTGTAGCCTTAACCATGTAGTGTTTGATATCGTAGAACTGTCTCAGTGTCAGAACTTGTTGGATAGTGAAACTAGTATTCTAAAAAGATCTCAGAGTCATATACTATTGAGTAAATCTGAGTGTAGTGAGGGTACATCTCTGACATCCTAATTCCAGGATTTTAGAGAGCGGTTGAGGTTGTGTATTGGTTTTATGTGATAGAGAGATGTTATGGTTATAACTTGTATTTGAGGGTTTATACCCTAGTTGGAGTGTCAAGGCATGCGTACCCATGATGGACCAAGTTTGATTTTAGTAGTTTGGGCCTACAAGACACTATAGTTTATCACTGATACTGACTAAGGGGAAGTGATCTTCAGAATTTTGATCATCCTAGATATAACATGGGGTTGATTGGGACTTTGTATTGATTAGCTAGTATCTTGAGTAGTACGCCTCAAGGTACCCATTTCTTAATAAAATATGTGACCTCAGTCATATAGTATGTCTACTAAGGTTATTAGGTGAATCACATTGAAAGAATACTATTGCTTTGCTTCTTGTGTTAGTATCATATGTGATTCATATATATACGTGTGTAACTATTTATACCAGTGACTTTAACTATGCTTAATCATTTTATACACACTGCTCTGTCTATCAAATTTGTAATACAATTTGCCTTAACAGCTTTAAGTACATAACATGATTGTAATAGATGAATGTTATTGGAGGTTAAATCATATCATTGGGACATGGGTCTCACCTTGTGGGTTTCCACACCCTTTTTAAGTGATCAACAACGTGATTAGACTCATGTGGCAAGGAGGCGCAACCTGGAGATCAGTGAATTTGAGAGGTTGGTGTGGGCGTGTAGAGTCCTAGAGTCGTTCATGTAATCTTAGGTCTAGGTTGGAGAATGTGTACATGATACATATCATACTCGATTTTATTATTATACGCAATGAATTATGTAAATGTTGTAAGTATTGGGAAACATCTTGTGTATATAGGTTATGGTCGTATAAATGTTTCTTTTGGAATTTTTGAGATTTATACGATTTTAAATCTCTACCTTTTTGGTAGTATAGTTGATTAATATTTGATTGATGAAGTCATGGTGTTTTAAATCTTGTTATGTCTAAATCTTTATGAAGTTGTGGTGTTTTGTTTACTTTCAAAAGGGATTATATGGGCAAGATATAACAAAAAGTGGTGAGAAATACCACATGAAAATTAAAGTTTGCTAGGTATATTGTATGATCATTAAACAAGGCTCATTCTAGGCTTCAACTAAAATATGGCGCAAGAAAAGATCCGATCTTGATTCGAAATATGACCCAAATAAGATCTAATTCATAGACCTTCTTTTGAGCAACATAAGACCTTTAGTGATGCCAATGTGGCAATGTGCCTCCACAACAACATGCCACGGCATGGAAATAGTAATTTTCAAACTATCCCATGCATAATTTATGATATTTGGATTCAAACTCCTATGCATCCATCAAATCTTGTGATTCAAATCTTGTTGCAACTAGCTAGATACAAGATCTAACATATATCATTTCATCAAAAACACAAAAAGATAGATATCATAGAATGGGAACCACATCATCAATCATCATAGCCACAACCCTTGGTCTCCTTATCTCTATAAAACCATGTTCTAAGATTACATGCCTCCTTTCCCAATCTTCTACCCAATCAAACACGAATCTCCCATGATAACTATAGTAAAACTCTTCTTCATTCACTTGCACCTTGAGCCCATTTCTCATTCTGGAACCAAAACCAAATGTGTAGTGTAAAACTAAAAACAATTAGGTAGCTTAGCAAGGTTTCATAGTGGTTTACATGATCCTTACGAGAAACTTGTGTAACCCCTCCCCCACCACCACCACCAAAAGAAAATGCCACAAGTGAGGCAGTGTCTGCATCAAGTACTAGTCCTACTGTGTTTGGGTCGTCCCCAAACACATACACATCTATTATATGACCATTATAAGGCTAATGGGCCTATATCTTGCAACCATTTACTAAGGATATCCCCAACCCCGACTTTGTTGTAGATACTACACTGAACTCATTCCATTTTTGTAGACCTTAACATGACTTGAGGAGAGGTGTAGGATCTTAAAGGACCTTTATGCAGATAACCTTGGTGCTTGTCCCTCTCCTTATGTGGTAGTTCCCCAAATACCAGTTTCAATTCAAGTTTAACTAGCATAATGACTCTTGAGATCCTCAACCATGCCATAGCAATGAGACTACTACTAGAGCACCAAGATAGTAATGTCCCATAACCCTAGTGGTAATGTCATTAAACGATGTATGTTAAGCTATATTACTAAGTGAGTGTTGGATCTAGGAAGGGATATTTGCTCTAGAGGGGGGTGAATAGAGATAAAAAGCTTTTTAAAAAAATTCACCAGACCTTTAAGATATATCACAAGATAAGGTTGCTAATTAGGAATTTGAGTGTAACTAAACATACATAGCAAGGATGGGAGAGATTGAAACAAGCACAAGAACACAAGATATGTAGATTGGTGGCAATATCCAAACTAGGAGATTGTCAATCCACTACCTAGAGAGTTCAACCTCTAGGATTTCTAAAACATGTATCCCTCCTTATATTAACTTATAAGAGTTACAACATATGACCTTCCTTTTCTGGGACAAGAATACCTAGTTTTACCTTTGAGAGGAAGGGAGCCAACAACCTACCAAAGGACTTACCTATCCAACCAAGAGTCTTCTACCTCACCACGGACTTACCCACTTTGCAACGAGTCTTCATCCTTCACCAAGGACTTACCCACTCTTGCACAAGTCTTTAGCCTTTGAGGAATTACCCACTCTTCTTGGATCTTCTGCCTTTGATGTAAGGAGGCAGGATCACCCCCTTACTAAAATTTTAAAGAATTGAAATCCATTCCAAACACACTCAAAGGTATGTTGGAATAGGTATAAATTTTTCAAATTTATTATAATGGTATGCAAAAGACCAAAGTATAGCATCAGAATAAAAATAACTGATTGTATTCAACTTTCATAAAAGATTATACAAGTACATCAAATGATTCATGAGTAGAGGAAACCGTGTTCAATAAAACCTCATTAGGGAAAGTAAGGTTGGTTCACAAGTATCCCAAATAAAGGGACATACATAAAAAGGGATTGCACATACCTCTCATATGATTTTAACTACCAACTTTCATCACTTTATTGAGTCCAAGACCAACTTCTCCTATTCCAATGTATAATCATGTATTAGGGTATGTTATATGCATTAATGTAAAGAAAACCCTTATTTTTGACTTCTTGAATAAAACTTCGATTTAGACTCTAAAAACATCACCATTGATCTAGTTAGGTTCTTCTTATTAAGAAAACATATAATTTTGCATATTTTGGAGTTATGAAGGATAAAGTGTATTTTGGGTGATTTTAGGTATTTAATTCATTTTCTAAAAACTCTTTTCAAAAAAATTCAAAAAACAATCTTAGAACTATTTTTTTAGAAAGAGCACATTTTTCAGAGTTCAAAACATATTTTATTTTTCTTTTTGGACAAGGGAATAAATAGTTATGAATTTCACAAAACTGACCAATAGGAAATTGCCACATCATCAAACCGATCAAGATAAGCAAAGAGAGAGAGAGAGGAAAAAAAACACCATTTGACCCAAGATCAGGGTTTGGAGTTTCAAAGGTAACTAAACCAGATCTTCTAGAGAAGGTAAAATAGCAAGAAACCAAAACTTTGGAAGAACATGGTAAATATAGTTGGAGATCATCGATTTTAAACATATAAGCATGAGTTTTAAGTGTGTAGTAAGCAATATATGAGAAGGGGGTTATAAAAATTGCCTCTAGGGAAGGTTAACATGTCCAATAACTAAGATTCCCAAGCTTAGAGAGGTTGGTTTCTCCAACAAAGCTCCTATCTTGAGCAAGAAGCACCTTCTCCACTTTAGAGGTGAAAAACCCTAACAAAAGAACATGGAGATGGGGTGTTTAAGGGTTCTAGGTGGGGTTTCACCATGGAAGACCAGGGTTACGACCTAGAGGAAGGTGGAAGGAAGACTAATATCATGAAACTAGGGAAGGAAAGGAGGATACTTACTAGTTTTGGTCAAAATCACCAAGGAGGAGCTTAAGAAATCCTTAATAGAGAAATTTGGAACCCTAGGAGCCTTCTTCACCAAGGTAAGCACACTCTTTTACCTTGGGACAGAAAATATGTGGCCAAACATAGAATGAACGATGCTCTAAGCTAGAGGAAATAAAGGACAGCAAGATTTTTCGAATCGGGAGTTGGGAAGGGGTAGATATGGCTATATAAAGAAAGAGGTCAAGTCTAGGGTGTCTATGAGACTTTCCATGTTTCATGTATAAGAGTGTCCATGTACATCCAAGCCTTTGTGGATAAGGAAGAATTCAAGCACGAGGTTCCAAGTTACTTTCCATGTGTCCAATGCTAAGGGTGCCCATGGACATGCAATCCTTTATGGATAAGGAAGAAGTCAAGCATGAGGTGTCCATGGAGCTTTCCATGTGTCCTTAGCCTAGGGATTTCATGGCCATGCAAGAGGACAGCTCATAGAGACTTCTTGTATATAAAATATTGGTCCTAAAGCCCATGGAGACTTGTAGGACATCCCCACTGACCTCCAATCAAACAAATAACCCCATTGGTTGATAGCTTTTAAAGATAAGCTCATTTATAAAGAGGGTAATCCCTAAAATGCCCTTGGAAAGAAACACCTTTAAACCAAGGTGCAACTAGGTGCCCATGGTTCAAAAACTCAAGAATGGTAAGGGAATATATAAATATTATAATGCATGTGACAATTTACAAAGAAAACCTCCGAATTGGGTAAATTGCATAAAAGTCTCAAATGTGCATATAATTGTATAACTTGCACAAAAAGCATCCAAATTGGATCAAACTTGAAAATTAATCTTGTCTCATGATTTCAAAACACCTCACAAGGTTATATTAAGGTTTATAGTACTTAATTATGCTAGTTAAGCTTGTTCAATACATTAAGGTTTGGGACCTTACACTTCTAACATGGATTTATTTACAATTGATCCACTTAAGCGGTGATTTTACATTTTAGATCTTTAAATAAGATTTCACTCAGGTATTTGTGCATAAACCCTTCCATTGGTATAATTATTGAACATACGTTCACCAAACCACTATAAATTACACAATTTAAGGCCAAAAAGGATAGAAATGATAGGAATATATTGGGAAAGGGCCAAAAATAGAATATCTCAAAGTTTTGGTATGTTACAGCACTCTACCCCTTAAATAGGATTTTGTCCTAAAAATATAAAGTAAAGTGAGAAGGGTGAGTATGAAACATCTCACCACTAAACTCCTAGGTTGTTTCCATTAAACTTCCACCAAAACTTGTACTAACTTAAACTGCTTAACTTGGGAGTTCAGAATCTTCTCAAGCAACTCCACATAGGTCAGGTTCTCATGGATCACCCAAAGGTTCCACTTTTACAATTTCTTTTTAAAACTTTTGGGTTATTAGAATTATATTCATTAGGATATCTCACTATCATTAGTATTCTTTTAATTGTGTCATGTCATATTTATTTTGTTTCCAAAAGTGTTCTATTTCATTATTATGCACAAGCCCAATATATTTATTATTTATCTCATTAGGAATTTTAGCACAACTAGATTTATACTAAATTATCTTAATATGCATTATTATATCTAACCATTATCTTTAATAATTTGGATTTAGACTCCATTATCAATTGTATCAGATTATTTTGTATGATATAGGACACTTTATCCATTTTGTTACAATTAATCCCAATAATGTCACATTAATTACTTATATGTATATTAGACATTGTTACTATATCGTTCTTGATCACATTAATGTCATCATTAATCATTCTTTCATATTTATTCACTTCTTATTATCGATTATGAACATTTGTGTGAATCAATTACTTCCTATCCATATTGAAGTCATTATATATATTTTAATGATCAAGGTGGGACATATTACATATTAATGATTTGATTCACATACTAAGTCATTAGGTGATTAATTAGGTGTGTATTAGAGAACAAAGTGATATGTATTTTATATTGATGACCTGATTAATCTATGATTTATGTGTATTAAAGTATGTTATCTGATTATGACACCTACTGACACTAATCTATCATGAATGACATTAAGGATGTATAGGAAAAGGTTAGATGATTACAACTTAGATTTGAGGTTAACATGATCATTATTCTTCACTTATACCTTCTTAGGATGCATTAAGTCCAAGGTTAGATTACAATTATCTTGTGCATCATATCATTAGGGTTTATTGGTTTATGACATGGGCAACATCATGCTTATCCACTATTAGTATTAAAATGTGAGTTACTCTTATTATGTGCATTAGATATTCATTAGGGTTCAAACATATGAACTATTCATTATATGATCATTATATGTTCTTTTGGATACCAAGAAACATGTTGTTACAACTATAACTTGTTTGGTCAAAACTAAGGATTCAAGCACACTAACTTCCTAATTAGGGAGTTAGGGTTTCTAGAGTCAGAGTAGCTAGACTTTAGTATTTTACATGACTCCATCCCCTTAGAAAGGATTTCATCCTCAAAATCTAAATACCCAAACATCATCAAACCAACTACTATCCACCCCTTAAAAGGTTTGACCTGCCAAGACAAACTAATCTAGAGGTAAAGGGGTGAGTCTAACTAGACCATATACAAGATCCATCACGCTTCACTACGCACTCTGATTGCTTAATAAACACCAAACTTTAAAGTCTAGGTTCTAGGGATAACTATCCAAACATGTGGTTATATGGGTCATAAGGGAACTATATTGGGTATCCATACTCAAACAAGTCATTACATCTGGGATACTAGTTCAACATATTAGGGTCCCTAATGATAAATCATATATATTTCTAAGGCTACTATTGCCTAAAAGCATGCTATTTTAGATAATTCATATCAGCTCAGGCCAGGCCGGTATCATATGGATTCGGGAGTCCTTGTAAACCAAGCTAGTAGTACGGAGGAAAATCTTGCCAGTCCCTGAACCCTAATCCTTTCTAGACACCTTTGCTTTAAACTTCATGTCCTAGTAGATACCTAAAGGCTAAGCTAAACAACCTCAAGTTACTATGGTTACTTATGCATCTTTTAGTTGTAAGTATTTTAGGGATCTATTCATCATTATTTTAATGTGAAACTATAGGATCCCAAATCAACCCTTCATCATCTATTGATAAACTCTAGGGCAAACATGTCACTTAAAGGTAAGGCAAGTATTCTAACTAGGTAGACAAAATTGAAATAGTCATATTTTGACTACCATGGGTTCTGATACCATGCTGTAAGGAGACGGGATCACCCCCTTACTAAAATTTTGAAGAATTAACATCCATTCCAAACACACTCAAAGTTATGTTGGAATAGGTATAAATTTTCCAAATTTATTATAATGGTATGAAAGAGACCAAAGTGTAGCAATGGAATAAAAATAACTGACTATATTCAACTTTCATAAAAGATTACACAAGTACATCAAAAGATTCATGAGTAGAGGAAATCAGTTTCAATAAAGCCTCATTAGGGAAAGTAAGGTTGGTTCACAAGTATCCCAAATAAAGGGTTATATATTAACATACATAAACAGGGATTGCACATACCTCTCATATGATTTCAACTACCAACTTTCATCACTTTTTTGAGTCCAAGACCAACTTCTCCTATTCCAATGTATAACCATGTATTAGGGTATGTTATATGCATTAATGTAAAGAAAACCCATATTTTTGACTTTTTGCATAAAACTTTGATTTAGACTCTAAAAACATCACCATTTATCTAGTTAGGTTCTTCTTATTAATAAAACATATAATTTTGCATATTTTAGAGTTATGAAGGTTAAAGTGTATTTTTGGTGATTTTAGGTATTTAATTCATTTTCTAAAAACTCTTTTCAAAATTACTCCAAACAATACCTTAGAACTGTTTTTTTAGAAAGAGCACATTTTTTAGAGTTCAAAATATATTTTTTTTATTTTTGGACAAGGGAATAAATAGTTATGAATTTCTCAAAACTGGCCAATAGGAAATTGCCACATCATCAAACTGATCGAGATAAGTGGAGAGAGAGAGAGAAAAAAAAACACCATTTGACCATTTGAACCAAGATTAGGGTTTGGAGTTTCAAAGGTAACCAAACCAGATCTTCTAGAGAAGGTAAGACATTAAGAAACCAAAACTTTGGAAGAACATGGTAAATAGAGATGGAGATCATCGATTTTAAACATATAAGCATGAGTTTTAAGTGTGTAGTAAGCAATATATGAGAAGGGGGTTATAAAACTCACCTCTAGGAAATGTGGACAGGTCCAATAAGTAAGGTTCCCAAGCTTAGAGAGGCTTGTCTCTCCAACAAAGCTCCTATCTTGAGCAAGAAGCACCTTCTCCACTTTAGAGGTGAAAAACCCTAACAAAAGAACATGGAGATGGGGTGTTTAAGGGCTCTAGGTGGGGTTTCACCATGGAAGACCAGGGTTTCGACATGGAGGAAGGTGAAAGGAACACTAATAGCATGAAAATAGGGAAGGAAACGAGGATACTTACTAGTTTTGGTCGAAATCACCAAGGAGGAGCTTAAGAAATCCTAAATAGAGAAATTTGGAACCCTAGGAGCCTTCTTCACCAAGATAGGCACCCTCTTTTACCTTGGGACAGAAACTTTGTGGCCAAACATATAAGGAACGATGCTCTAAGATAGATGAAAGAAAGGAGAGGAAGATTTTTAAAATTGGGAGTTGGGAAGGGGTAGATATGGCTATATAAAGAAAGAGGTCAAGTACGAGGTGTCTATGAGACTTTCCATGTGTCATGTATAAGGGTGTCCATGGACATGCAAGCCTTTATGGATAAGGAATAAGTCAAGCATGAGGTTTCAAGTTATTTTCCATGTGTCTATTGCTAAGGGTGTCCATGGACATGCAAGCCTTTATGGTTAAGGAAGATGTCAAGCATGAGGTGTTCATGGAGCTTTCCATGTGTCCTTAGCCTAGGGATTTCATGGCCATGCAAGAGGATAGTTCATAGAGACTTCTTGTATATAAAATGACGATCCTAAATCCCATGGAGACTTGTAGGTCATCCCCACCGACCTCCAATCAAAAAATAACCCCATTGGTTCATAGCTTTTAAAGATAAGCTCATTTATAAAGAGGGCAATCCCTAAAATGCCCTTGGAAAGAAACACCTTTAAACCAAGGTGCAACTAGGTGCCCCATGGTTCAAAAACTCAAGAATGGTAAGGGAATATTTAAATATTATAATGCATGTTAAAATTTACAAAGAAAACCTCTGAATTTGGTAAATTGCATAAAAGTCCAAAATTTGCATATAATTGTATAACTTGCACAAACTACATCCAAATTGGACCAAACTTGAAAATTAATCTTGTCTCATGATTTTAAAACACTTAAAAATGTTAGATTAAGGTTTATAGTACTTAATTATGGTATTTAAGCTTGTTTAGTACATTAAGTAAGGTTTGGGGCCTTACACTTCTAACATGGATTTATTTACCATTGTTCCACTTAAGTGGTGATTTTACATTTCAGATCCTTAAATAAGATTTCAGCGAGTTATTTGTGCATAAACCCTTCCATTGGTATAATTGAACAAATGTTCACCAAACCATTATAAATTCCACAATTTAAACATCAAGGACAAAAAGGATAGAAATGATAGGAATATATTGGGAAAGGGCCAAAAAGAGAATATGTCAAAGTTTCAGTATGTTACATTTGACTTCACCTTCATCAAGGAGAAGCTTTCACTAAGGGATTACCCACTTGAGCAAGGAGTTTTTAGCCTCCACCAAGGACTTATCCACTCTTGATCAAAGTATTCAGCCTTGCCTTCTTCTTCTTCACCTCTCTTAGATAAGAGAGAGAATCTTCATCTTCATCTTCATGGAGGAAATTGAGAGATTGGGAGGTGGAGGAAGTGAGAGCCTCACAAGATATACATGTAGGACTATCTCTCTTACAAATCTCCTACTCACTCTAATGGATGTAGCAAGTTACTAAGCTTAGAGATAAAGGAGGTTGTGGGATGCACTCCCACTATAGAATAGGGACCTTCATAGTGCTTGGCTGACCATGGGATGAAGTTCTAGGGGTCCTATTTATAGTTGAGGATGACTAGAAGCCTTTAGGAACACTTAAGGACAAATTATAGTCATTTGGGGTGTTGCAACATATATTTTTTTTAGTTTTTCAACACTCCAACTGTTAGAAACACTTTTCTACACTTTTCTATACATTGTGATCGGTCGCGTTTTAATAAAGGTAACTCAACCAATTGCACTATATGACAAAGCAAATTTGAACCATCGATCTAGTTTATCCTGGATGAAACTAGACCAATCGATTAAATTAGTTTTTCTCAATGCAGGGATCGATCGAGTTTTGTGAGTGGTAAACTCGACCAAACCAAGGAATTCTCAAAATCCATCAAGGGGTCGGTCAAGTTTGAATCTCGACTGACAAACAACCTGTAATGAATTTTGGAAAATTCCTTTTGAGTTTTTAAATATTTGATTTAATTGACCTTGATTTTTTCTAAGCTTAATTACAAGTCATAAAATCATTACAAGTGATTTACAACATGACTCTAATGGATTTACATCATATTCCACAAAAGTGCACTTACATTGATTTTGAGTTGTCTTTTCTCCAAGTTAGGATGTGCAAGTTAGGGCATTTAGAATGTGTTTATACCTAATCTTAAATCACTCAAGTAGAAGCATTAGACACAAACAATTGGAATGGTTTAATCATCATCAAAACAAGGGTTTGGTCAATTTATACCTAGAGTCAACATTGACCTAGAGTCAACAATGAGTTTCTACTTCCACATAAAATGTCTATGTATATTATCACATATTACTATGATTATATGATCTATGTTATATTTAGATGATATTGATATTTTTTGGCTAAATAGAGCAAGCAAGTGCAATAAGTACACAAGAACTTCATACCTTACACATCTATCAAAATTGTACATCATTTGTTTTATTGATATATATGAGTTCATGCCAACAAAATATCTAAATTCATAATTTAATTTCCTTTATCCTACAACTGAAATTGATATTCAGGTATTCAAGTTTTCATGGTAGGGACCTTTGACATTTCATGGCAGGCATGAATAACAAATGTGCTAGGTATGACCGTATCAGCATCAAACTAGGCTTGTCTCATGCTTGATCTAAAATAGGGTACAAGAAATGATCTGACCTCAATATGAAAGATGAGTCAGATATGATCCAATCCATAAACCATATTTTGAGTGACTTAAGACCTTGAGATATTCCAACATGGCAATGTGCCTCCACAACATGGAAATCCTAATTACCATAAAATACATCAATTAGTTACAAGTATACATCATTCCAATGGATCATTTGAGTAACCCTTCAACATTAACCCTAAATAAGGATATATACCTAATAAACCTTTACATTTTCTTCATACACATACCACGTATGAGTTCACCAAGTAATCAACAGTACAGTTAAGTTACTCATGTTTATTCACTTCAAACAACATTCTCTATATGTCCACATAATTTCCAAGCATATTATCCATTAGGCTATATTTTAGGCAAAGTAATTTTTTCTCCGTCGATTCTCTTGTAGAAATTAGATCTACAGATCACGAACTGAACTAATAGTATTTCTCAACAATGAGAATGAAACATGAGGTATTCCATTCCCTAGGTATTCCTCAATCAATTATCTATTATATAAGATATATAAGCAATAAGATAATTGATATTCAGTCTACTATGGTAATGCTTTCAACACATATAAATTAAGAGGGAGTTAACCACCCACCTTAGGTGTAAAAAACCTCAAATTCATATATCAGTGACTAAAATTTGAAATCCTTCCATGTCCCAGCAATCAACTTCGTTCTTCCTCCATTCAACTCAAGAACCATGAAAATGGAGAATCGGAGAGAACAAAAAAGAAAATAGGGCATTTTAATATTCTCTTAATTAAAATTGGAGTATGAACAAAATTTGTACATGAGGGAGAATATTAACCAAGAAACCTATCCAAAGAAGATAAAATTGTTATATTTCACCACGTATATGAAGATAGAACCCTAGATCATGATCTTTGATTCTATTTGATTCCAAACTCTAATTATTAATATCTTTATATAATTCCATATATTTGATATGAATTATAGATTATAAGAGATACTAGTATGTTTCATTACTAATTTAGATCAAATGAGGTTCTAGGATTATTTACAAGCAAGTTCTACAATTGCATTTCAACATAAGCGTCACCGGATTAGTTTTTTTGTCATGAAACTTGGTCGAGTTCTTAGTATGTGATCACACAAATATGCTCCAAAAAAATTAAAAATTTAATATGTTGTTTGAAATGAACTTTCCAACCTGTAATATCAACTTAAACCAATTCATTTACTAGTAAATTATTAAAATCAAATACTACACTTTGATGCTTCAGTTTGTATGTCATGGTCAGTCAAGTTTCTCATCAAACATCCATTTTTTTAAATTATATAAAGACTTGTCTTTGAAAAATAAATATACATTCAAAATTTAAAGAAAATACCAGTTACAAATAAATTGTGAAAAATCATTTACTACACTACTATATTTATCACTGAATTGTTTTTCACATTTTAATTTATATTCCCCAAAATGCTAATTTCCCTTGAAGAGGTTTTGATTGCTATTTTCAAACTTAATCATATTTAGAATGTATAATCAAGTGTGACACATCATGGTTAAACTATCATCCTTATTCAAAGTTTAAAATGTGTTATTTAACAAAGCATGCAATTATCCAATTGAATCTTAATTAGTTAAATAATATGGAATTATGCGATGATAGAGGCTTTCCCATTATTAATTGTAAATTTATTAAAATTAATGTAATTCTTACATTTTTATATCAAAACCAATACGGCATTGTCAAATTTCTATCACATGTGATTATAAAACCATGTGGTGTTACATATCACATTAGAAAATTTGCACGACTAAAACTCTAGACAGCCAGATTAACCATAAAATTGAAAAATACAAAAAAGCCTTAGAATTATCATAATATCATAGTAACACAAGGGGAAATCAAGGGATGTTATATCTTCAAAAAATCACCTTCTTGTAGACATTAGTAGATGGTCATTGCACCGGATGCTTGCTCCTACAAAGAGGGGATGAGTGACAAAGGTACCTACTCTCTCTCCTAGTCGTATATGGTAGTCATGAAAGGAACTCACAAGGCTGACAAATCCAGTTGAATGGGAAACTATACAGATAGCATAGACATGCCAAAGCTCCATTGTACAATAATATATTATAGTATGTATATAGGTACCGTAACATCCTCAAATATGATAATTTTGGATTCTATAAGTATGAATTCAATAATAATGTATTGAGATTCATTTTAGGATATTCAAAATAATATTAGAACGATGTGGGAAATAGTGTAACTTTGATTGAACTAGGATGATGAATCTAATCCCTAGACTTAAAGAAAGTCTTACATTTAAATAAATAATGTAATATTGAGAATTTGTGTTAATATAAGGCTTAATTGAGACACTATGATTATCAAAGCCTATAATTCGTAATTAAGGACATAATTATTCCTATGGACCATTTGGAAGGCAAAGGAATGGGTCATGGGCCCCAAAACCCAATTCAAGCCCAATTGGACCAATTAGGGTTTACTTATGAGTCCTTGGTATACCAAATGAGGAATTAGATATTTTGTGCTTATGATAATTACCCAAGATAACTTTAGTATATGGATAATGGAGATTTTACATCATGGGAGAACTTACAAATAAATATAAGTTATCTTGTGGCCTAAATAATTTAGTAGTTATCCAATATTTACTTGAAAGGCAAGGTTTCATGGATAATTGGATTATATTGTAGACAATCTATGGCATAAGATATGATAATAAGAAAAGGAAGATAGTACCAAAATGGTATTAAAAGGAGTAATATCTTAGCCTATATAATAACTTATCTATTATGGGATTTTATCTATAAGAAATAGAAATAGAGAAAAAGAAAGAACGGAGAATCAGAGCCCAGTTGAACTCTGGATCTGTGGGTTGCACAAGCAAAGGGAATCACCCCCCTAACCCGAGAAAACCTTGGAGTACTATACTCCTTGATCTCTTATTTCACCCTCACATCCTACTCCCTACCGGTCTAACCTTCTATTGACTCTATAGTTTCTTCCCCAAGCAAACCCGGAGTTCAAGCAACACGGTCAGACTGGACTATCAACAATTATCTAGATATCTTCTCAAATAATGAATTGACTCCACAATGACTTGAAGGCTGGTGTCTAGGGCCATTTCTATGCTAGTGTCTATATAAAGCCACCAGAATCCCCAAGACACGGGGTAGAACATCTTTGAATTCCCAATTGTCAGGAATAATAGGGACATCGACTCCCAAACTCATGTTCTCCTAACAGCAAGATGATCATCATCCTATAGAAGAGGACCACACTAGACAACAAAGAAGTTGGAAATATCATCAGGAAGTTTGTGTTACTCTTCCACCCTCTCTAAGATGTCTTGGTAAAGCACTAAGTTTTGTGTACTTCTCCATGTTCAAATACATAGATATCTTGAAGCCGAACTCCATCTAGCTATCTCCAACCAATACTACAACCTATTATGTCTAGTAGGATCCTGCAAATATACAAGTACATTTACTCAAACTCCCAGATCCCAGGAGCAAGGAGTCAGCATCGGGTTGACCCTCCTCCAGAGCGGGATCAACCTCCTTGCGAGGAGGAAGATGACCATGGGGTAGATTACTAAAGGGTCCCTTGGGGCATTTTTAATGGGTAAGGGCCTTGGAGTCTTTTCAATTACCCAAACATGGCCCATCACTTTAATTGAATAAGTATTATAATTCTGAGGTGTCAAGCTTCCATTAGCCGATTAAGCTTTATTTTGAAATGATTGTAGTAAATTGTTGTTAGATTGGATTATAGCAAAATTGTAGGTCATTTTTATCATGAGAGCATGTAGATTCTGAATAAAATATAACCATGCCATGATTAGACTTCTAGTTCAAAAAGTGTATTTTGGGATGCTTATCTTAAGTGATGAAAAGTCAAAATAAGATCAATTAAATGTCCATTCTATTAGGTCTAGTTATTCTATGATAATCCCTGATAAAATGGATTCAGATACCAATTCTTATCTTAGCCCTAGAAGTATGTTTTGATTCATGAACATGAAGTAGTTTGTCTATAAACCCTTATATCTGATTAATTGAATATTAGACATGATATATGTACTCACTTTAAGATGAAATCTTACACTCCTAAATAATGAAAAGATATCAAAGTTTGAAGCCAATTAGATTAATAGTGATGATTTTTTAGGGTGCTAATCCATAAATAAGGAAATTAGGATTATTAAATTGATGTTTATACTTTGTTATCATCTTGATCCATATATTTAACATGATATATTGTTTTCAATAATTAGGGTTACACCTAATATGCCTAATAGGGGGTCTAAACCTTACATAACATAATGTGATGGAATTAGGGTTTGGTACCTTATTCCTATTCCATACCATAGACAACCCTAACCCTTAGAATAGAACCTAAGTTAGGTTTAATCTGATTAGTGCTAATACATGGTAACACTTCAAGGTTTAATTATATGAAGATTGAATGTTGGTTGATTGATTGGATTTATCTTAGCTTTTTTGGATCTACATATGCTTGAAGTATGACTGCATGGTTCTTTAATAAGGTGTGTTGTTAATTATGAGTACCCACAATTATCACAATGTTAAAGTTTGTCAGATGATTTTTGAAGTATGGTTTGATGAATAAGTTGTTGATGTTTACTTATTTTTGCTCAACTATAATGCCACTATGAGTATCGCGTAAAGAAAATTAGAATATTCTGAATTCTTTCTTACATGTATCAAGGGGTAATGCACATAAGTCCAATGATAGATAGTACACTAGATATAGCATACCAAGAATGGTTAGAATATGTAAAGAAAATACAAGTTCATATGTGCCATTAGATGATTGTTAATCATATATGTACATTGGATGTTTTGGATGAACCCACATACAAATATAGAAGTATACTAACAAAATTTTGTTTGTCGATGTTTTAGGTAGTTGATACCCATGATACAAGGACATGAAGACCTAGTGATTTAGATAAAATCAATTACATATATTAAAGCTAAGTCAACAAAGATTAGTTAGATAGTTTGGTACTCCTTCTCGTGTATAAGTTAGTTATCTTTTGAGAAATACATGCAAATCCTTTGATGAGCCTCGTTATGCATCTTGTAACCATTAAGTGTTCAAATTACACTACCAAAAAACATTATTTAGCTACAATTATTCTAACTACATATATTTTATTTGTAGTTAAAGAATACATTTTACTACAAATTATAACAATGTAACCAAAATAAATAAAGTCAATTATATTGGCTACCAATTAACTATATATATCATAATTAACTATAAATTAAAAACATTCCTAACTCACCACACCCCTGCTCTTGCTCTCTCAAAATACCCATGCCCAAAAATTTAATTTTTGGGTGTGCGTTGCTCTTTTTCCCAATTGTCACAGCCAACCCTCCCTCTCATCCAAAATTGTGCCACCCTACATCCTTGTTCGTCCCTCCCTCTTTCTCAATAGTGCCTCCCCAACTGAGTTCCCTACCCATCAGGATTCCTCCCTCTCAGTCTCTTCTCCCATATTCAATGTTATGTCCCTCTCACCATTTTCTCCTCCACACCCCCAATCTGCTCTTCTCTATTAGCAACCAATCACAGACTAGATAAAAAGGTGCATGATGAACCAAGCCCTGCTAGAAAACTGAATAGAGTAGAGTAATGGATTCTTTCCAACAATCTGAATGGATGCCTTTCATTCCTATAGGTACAGTCTTATGTACATGTGTCTCTATCATCACATTGTATATATTACAACTATTTTTCAGATGTATCTTAAGCTTAATTTCTTTGTGGTTGTGAAGTAATTGGTACTATTTCTTGCATAGATCAATCAACCTCTTTTTAGGTATGTTAATTGTGGTTCAAAGGTAGTGTATAAATCATGCAGGGAAGACCTTGTCATAAATGACCTTTCAATTAATCTCTTCAATCTCATTTGTGATTCTAGTGCTTCTCTCTTATCTTACCCATGTTAGTGTGGATGCATCTTGTGATTGAATTTCCTTTTGGTACATTCTTACCCTATATGGTGAAGTACTAATAACCATGTTCTACATCAAGATGTGAACAGTTTCTCAAATTTTATCTGGGAATTTTAAATGTTATATTTGTTTAATTTTTGCAACAGTGTGTTGCAACAAATCTGACACACACATACTTCTCATATAAAATAAAACCTTTATTGGTTAAGGCTTCTAAAATAAATCTAACAACGAGCAATAATAGGGTAGAAATAGAACTAGTTTGTGAGTTTAAAGGGGACATCCCCTTCCATATAATCTCAATCACCTACCCAAATCTTTCACCTAACTACCTTTATTGTTGGAGTAAATATAAATTCATCCATGTTATAACATGTCCTAAGTTTTCCTTAGTCGTTGTGTGCTTTTCTTTTCTATATTTTAAACATAAACATCATATCAATCTACTTTCTATTTATAACATTGAAAGAATAATAATATTTATTTATTGCACTTGACATCGAATATTTAGTACTTCTTCTAGTCCCTCTCACTTTGTTAGTTGTAATTACAAGTTGGCATTCATTATTCAAGTGAGGATTTACTTATGTGGCAGGTTCTACTTCATAATTGATATGCATGTGCACTAAAAATGTTAAGTTGCTACGTCCTCGTGATTGCTAGTCATGAATTGATATGGCACTCCTTGCATTTTTAGTTGGTACTTGAGGTTTAATCTAGGTGTTTTGTAGCATTATTTCTCATTTCAAGATTCAACGACTAAACAACAAGATATAAACTATCAACTATTGGCAACCATTAATGTATCCTCTTTTTTTATAATGTTAATTGTATGTTTCTTTGAGTTATTGATAAGCTTTTCATCTGTTATGTAGCTTCTATTTTTAATGAAGCTTTTTTCTTTTGTCTGGTTGTATGACTACCAAAGCATTGTTTTGTGGAATGCATGGTTGATGACTTATTCTTTCATAGGGCCTGGTTCATGCATAGTCCTTTTATCTTTTCAATTATGGGTATATGTGATTTTTCCTTACTGTTGTTTCTACTTTGATAAAGTCATGATCAGTTGATGGTCTCACTTCCTTTTATGATGCCCAGAGAGTGATTGTGACATCTATTTCTTCCTTTTATCCTCATAAGTTTCACTAAGTAGTTGGTTGAATTCTTATAATGATGATAAGACCATTTGGACTAGAGTTTTCCTTGGTAAATTCTATTGGTTTCTACTGGCCGATGGCTTATTCATTCACAAGGCATGGTTTACTATGATGATCAACTAAGTAGATGAAAGTTGTTGTTCCATAATGCATAGGTTGACTTCTTACTTTGATGAATAATGTGAGATCATATATGGTCGTCATCTAGGTTTGTGGGAGTTGAATAATTTTTGGATGGTTTGGAACTAAACCTTTTCAGTTTGGAATGTGCCCTTATATGTTGGACTGATTTGTTTATTCTAAAATCTTTGTGAAACCTTATCTCTTCTTTCTGATAATGATGTGGCTTTCCTTTGCATTATTTTTTGTCTCGTAGCCTCGACTTCCTATTTGCAAATCATATCTATCTTTGTGATATTCGCCTCACTAGCTTTCATTTTTCTGAGCTTATGTTCTAAGTTTTCATTCACCACCTTCAAGATAGGATAAGGCGGCCAGATAGGAACTTGGTCACTTTTATGACCTTCTTCTAGTCTCAACCATGAACTCCCTTATGATGTCAATAGGTGGCACAACCCATCCCCAAACAACACTTAAAGTTCATCATTCCCACTTTCCTCAAGATCACTAAGCATTAGGGTCAAGATTGAGTCTATGTCATATAAAAGGTATCTATCTCTACTTAATCTTATTTGTAGTGTTGTTGTTTCTATTGTGCCCTTTTCGATCACTAGACAACTGTATCTAATTGTGATGTACTCGATTGTTTGGTCCCCCACACCCTACCAATGTCTAATTTCTTTAGCATGTTCCTAGATGGAAGTGGATATGAGTAACTCTATGAAATCCACCCATATATTCATTTTGATATAATGGCATCCAATGTGTTGTATAAGGGAGATAATTTCCATGAAGATGAAAGGAAATATACAATCAATGCACCAAAACCAACATTATTGCTAGCCAGATTGAAAAAGAAACAATGACATCACTTTGGACCTCCTACCCTTGTTGTGGGCTTACCATGGAACTGTGGTTAAGTCATATAGATGTTCTTGAATAGGGTGATGCTTTGCAAAAGATGAAAGAGGTATATTATTTGAGCAACTTTCTATTTTTTCATCTTAGTAACTCTTATTAAGTACAGTTTGCACATACTGTATAATATGATGATGGGTCCTTGTAACCACTGACATTGCTTTAGGTAGTTTTATTAAGGTTTTATTTTCTATAAGAACTATAAGTGAAAGACATAGATATACAAAATATTTTCGTTCTACAATGTAAATAAATTTTCTTTCTGTGGTGAATAACTTAACCCCAGTCCTCACCTTTCACTTTTAAAATCTAAGAATTCCCTATTGGAAGTAGATAGTATTGTAGTTCTTCTATGTGTTTGTCCTACACGTATTTCATGTAGACAATATTCTAATATTCTGCATTATCATTGTTGAGTATAGTGGAATGTTAGATTTGTATCTATATGTAGGCATAGGGATGATTGGAAGGCTCTTACACCTGGTAGACTTTAGTTCAGGACATTGGTTGTGGTGGTGGTACGATTGGTGGTGGTATGTCTGGTCTTTTAGACTGTACATGCTGAAAATGTTGATTGCCTTTGTTAATGGTGCAAGTTACACAACTATACAAAGGGTAAGATATGTTTCATTGACTGATGGTTCTTTAGTCACATTCCTATAGAATGGCATTGTTTCCAATGAACTACTGCTAACCGCACTCAAGTAAATCTTGCTTCTTGGATCAATTTTCAATTCCAATGGCTTGGTTCTAAGATCGTAAAAATTGCTAATGCGGAATCCTTTGGCTAAATGGTATTTGTTTATTGGTGGAGAGGGAAGGAGGTGATCAATCAGGATTGTGCTTTTCTTGGTAGGTATGCCCTTTACTGTTTCTTATCTTCAAAAAATTGTTTTACATTGCTTTGTGTGTACGGCTCGTGTCTTATCTAATCCTCTATTTCATTAGATACTAAAACTCCAATTCTCTCAATTCTCTTCACAAAATAGGGTAAGAATTTCACATTTTTCTATGGAACCGTAGTCTTCTTTGATAATTCATACAAAAACAAGAACACACTTTTAGCATTTTTACTTTTACTTCTACAAGACTGTTAATGTATTTTGCTCTTGTAATTCTAGAAAATGCATTGATATGACCTATAACAAACCTCGTCATTTTTTTCAAAGCATATTACTAGCTCATCTAGTATCATTTGTGGTCATCAAATGACAATCCACCTTGGGAAGAAGTTGTCACATCATCAGTGAATCAATTGGTGTTCCACTCACTTGAGCACACCATTGATTATGGGTTCCTTTTTGTAAAAAAAATAAAAAAAATTGGAATATGATAATGATCCCAGTTGTTTTCTTTCCCAACCATCTGATTGCTCATGTTATTCTTCATTCCACAACCTCTCTCCAATAATTTAGTTACCAGAAAGACACCATATTCGGTGACATCTTTGGTATTTGGGGCACATGGGGCCACTGTGTTTCCAAGTACGTCAGGAGGTCAGCCAATCTTTCTAAATTCTAATCAGTCCCAGCATCTAAAGGTCAATTGGATTCTACCACATTGTTTTCAACATGTATTCCGTTGTAGATGGAATGCAAGAGACATAGCACACTTCATGTGGATTCTTACCAAGATTTATGTGATTGTTACCACTCTAAGATGTGGTCAATTTGAAAGAATTAGGCTTATCTATTAGTTGTATCATGACATGTGTGATGACATACTTAATATTTTCCATTGACAGGTGACCATCCGGTATTACCAGATGTCAACAATTCCTGCATGGTGACGGAAACACTGTACCCACCTTGACGCCACTCTAGCTTACTATGGATTTAAAGCATATTCCTCTCCACAAGTGTCTTCTATGTAATAGAGGTATCAGAAACAGATGTTTCTTACTAGTGTTATTGTATTAAATTTTAGTCTACATTAGGAGGGAATCATGTATGAAAAAAAAAATCACATTGGACATCATCATAATTAGGGATTAAAGAGTCATAGAAATAGTTTTAATTATGTAGTAGGAAATCTGAGTTTGAGTAAAACTATATAACAAAGAAGGATCAATCACAAAGTAGAGGCCACCGGACAACATGACATCGCAGCACCATAACAATAAGGTGTAGCAACATAATCACCACCAACAAAAGATAATAGAAGTAACAAGTTGAACCAAAAAGTGCAGCAGAGGGTGCAATGAGAGGATGAGAATGAGGAGAAGTAGAGGAAGAAGAGGGCTAGTGTAATACTAGCAGAGTAGTAGTTTTCGCAGCAGAAGCAGTAGCTGTGGACAGTTTCAATAACATTATACGGTCTAATCCATAACAATGGTGGTTGTTGGAGTCACCAGCATTGTTGGTTTCTTGAGTCACTAGTGGCAACAACAAGAGAGTAGAGTGACGTAGTCATCATGGGAGTCATCACTTGGGAATATTAACAACTCAAACCAATATCTCCAGCCACCAATAGCATATAAGGCAACCACTCTTTGATTTATGCATTGTTGTTTTGTTGTTCATCCTTTTCCCTGAAGCCCTTCTCCTTTCTTATATTGTTACTACAGTGACAACACCAACACCTACCTCCTTCTTCTACTTTGCAAAACCCTCTTTCTTCCATATTGTTTGAGTGAATGGTAGCAACACAACCACCATTAGATGCCACTACTATTATTTCTTTGCCTCCATCCTATTTTGCAATCCACAATATCTCTAGGCACCACAAATTGAGGTCTTCCATTTATATCTTGGAGTGAACCACTGCTTCCTTTCAATTGTGGCCTCACTCACGTCTAGAACTACACCTTATCAACCTAGTTGTATCATGTGTACTTTCTTGTTACTCTACACCTAGGATGAGATATCCAATTATATGCATGTTTAAATGTGTTTCAGATTACGAATTAGTCCATATAAGCAAGAATTTCCATCATGATATGTATATAAGTTAATATCCTTTTAGTTACAATGTGAACCTTATAAATGTAATCTTTTGACATGTTTATATTGAACACTACTAATTTATAGATCTTGAATGTAGATTTTTATTTGATTCTACTAACTTATTTATTAAAATGATAAAGTTAAGTTACATCATGTTTGTATTTTAGTTGTTGGATGTTAACTGTACAAACATGGCATTTCATTTGTTGGATGTTTACTACAGAAATGTGGTTGAGATATTGTTGCTTATGCTTTTTCTATTATGGTTGTTGAACTAAAGTTTATATCAGGTGGTCATGCCGTGACAATGACCCTTTGAACTGTGATTACAAAGATTATCTTTGGGTTATTGAAGATTCTAAAGTCACTCCATGTTTGGTTTTTGTAGAAGTCCAAAATAGGAGATTATCATCAGGCTAATGACTCATGAACTAGAATATTGTTAGGAAAAAGGTTCAACATGCAAATACATGTTTTGACCATATTAAAAATTGGAGAAAATCTGATTGATATAAGTAGATCTTTCTCTCATCAGCACCATGTATGGTTTGACCTTTGGTAAATGGTTAATGATTCAAGGCCTACATATGCATAGTAACATGATATCCACTAAAGATGCCCTTGACATAGTGCCCTTACTTAACCCAGTTGTCTTGATAAGTCATGCCACCTAAGAAAGGTAGTGATGTGAAATGCTTCTCCTCATCTTATATTTTTCTTTGATAGAGTCAAAGTTCTTTAAAGTATATCCAACAAACCTTATATCATTCGAAGTTAGCATAATCTCATAGTTTTCTTTAACAGTGGCAGAAGATTCACAAATGGTCAAGCTGGAGCGTACTGAGTAGGGAGAGGGCACTAGTGACAATGCAACTAATGTGTTGTAAGTGGAGGATCGGAATGGATTTGCCTAATCATTCTACACCTCTACCATTCCTATGCACTCCACCTCTATAACACCATCATCATTATCAATTTCACATAACCTCCTAATCACCACTAGCTATGGTATGATTTTATCATCATTTGTTTACTTCATTTTTGCATTACCCAAGGGGACATTACATTAAACATAATTGAATATCTGGAAGGTTGTGCCTGATAGGATAAGAGCCAAGTCATGTACAGCCTTGATTGCTTACACATAAATTCTATAGAATAATATTGAATTTCAAATCTCTTGTCTTCAGAATCATACTTTTAGCTGATAAAATTACATATAAACTAATTGATTTGTTTAGTAAATAAAATCTATTCTCGTGTATTGAATTGTGTGTAACCACTCCAGGTGGCCTCTTCAATATCATAAGCTTCAAGAAAAAATATTGGTTGAGGATTGTAATGCCGGTACAATTGTAAGTCTAGATAATAGATGAGCATCAATCAGAGATATCTTTAATTTTTGCCTATAGATTTTTGTTTATTAGAATAAATGGTACAATTATTATTCAGTATTGAGGACTTTACTTTTCTTTTTCACATGTTTAGTACCAAAGAGTCAACTATCAAAGATTACTTTTAAGGAGGTTAATGGATATTTTTCTTAACATACTAATACAGATTTCAAGCTTCTACTTCAACTCCTCCACATGCTCCTTTCTTTTATCTCATCCTTTATTGTAAATAAAGTTGGAAACTGTGACAATGGATTTTGGCTTCTCTTTTGTAGTGAAAAAGATAGACAATGGTTTAAATCTTGTTGAATCCCTTTGTGAAATTCATCACACATTTGAAGATGACTTGAAGTTTATCCTAGAGGAAGTGAACAATCTAATCTTTGAGACAAAAAGAAAAAACCATGTCTTCTCAAAATGTTGAATAGAAATTTGAACAACATTGACCTAGGTTAGAAACAATATGACACCAGTTCACATCTTATGTATTTTACATTTTCCCATAAGGTTCTATCAGTATGTGAAGACAATATTTCAAGTTTTCTCTTTAGTGAACTTATCGTTTCTGCTTATTTTACCAATAACTCTTGTGTAATCTCAGCATTGGTTTCCACCAATGATTTAAAATTTTCATCTCCATTATAAGCATTGCCTTCATCTTTTATAACTTTTTTGTTCATACTTGCAATAACACGTTCTAACTCAATGGGTATTCATCCTCTAGCGCAGTCTATTCTTTGTCACTTTTAAAAGCAGGAACCACTGTGTATTGTGGTTGTATGTCTGACTTCAACCTCATCACAACTAAATTATCATTATCCGTGTATATGTGGCTTTACAAATACTTCTATGGGCTACAAATGCCTCTTAGTTGTGTCATCTGTCTTCAATTATCATTGTGGTTGATTGCATATGCCTGGCATTGAATCTTAATATGTAGGAACAAATTGGAGTAGCTCCTATAGCAAAGAAACATAGTCAAAACATGACATCAATGTAACATACAAGATAACAAGGTGTATAAAGCTTCCATTGGATGCTTATGTGCTCATACTTACAAGTAAAAGCCAAGAGATTGAAGAGAAATGACGACTATATGGCGGTTTTGATGTCAAGTTTGAAAAAGTATTGAGAGCTATAGCACGATATGGGGTGAAACTTTATGAATTATGTAAACTTATGTTCTCATGGGGTTATTGTATAAATGTATCTTTTTCCCAAGTATATTGTAAAATAGGGGCAATGTTTATGTCCTCCCCACGTGCATTGATTGTTTCAATATAAATAAAAGTATAATTATTGTCATTACCAACACAATTTGATCTGGATCAATTGTAGTTTTCTCTTCTTTCTTAAAAATACTTATGTTTTGGCAAGTTACTGACTAGATACATAATATGAATAAATATGTATGTGTAGTACATGATGTCATTCACTACACACTAACTACACTTACAATGTATTAAATGCCATTTTTTGCTACACATAACTACATATACAATTGTAGTAAATGGCATTTCTCCCTACATATCAAAGCTACATATATAATTGTAGTCATATATTTAGCTACAATTACAACTACATTTGTATGTCCAAAGACATTTTTTGTTGCATTTAGGGTTACGCATGTAATTGTAGCAAAATGATTATCTAAGTACATATTTGAAAAATGTAGCAAAAATAATTAGCTACATGTATATTAGCTTCTGGTGCGATTGTTGCACGCATGTATGATCTTTCAAATTTATAAGGTTTCCCAAACTAGGTTCACTCACAACACTAAAATATGCTCCCGCAAGCACATAGGGTCATGTTATAGCATAGATGAGAGGCAAGCAATGGGGGTTGAACCACATGGATAGAGGGGGCACTAGAGCTTAGTTGGTGTTGGCTACATTCCTAAAGTGGAGACTAGGGTTGAAGGGTTTAAAAGTGGGTTTTGGTTTGATTACACTAAGTAGGCAAGTAATGACAATATGAAAACTAGATTACCAAAAACTAGATTATCCTAGACAAGTTAGTTCTGAGAGGCTAGATTAAGCAATCAACTAAATAAGATAAAGATGATCTATACTACTCTAGAAAGGCAATTAGCAACTAAGAACTAAGCTAAACACTAGAGTAAGCAAGAATCTAGGTTGACTAAACAATTAACTAGAGGAAACAAAGGCAATTAAGCTAAACTAGCATTGACAAGCATGAATGATTAAGGTGGGCTTCAATCAATGGATTGGATAGGTGGGACATTTAGGAATGTGATTTGATATTAGTTGGGGTGTCAACATGGCATGCAAATCTCACAATTCAATCTAGATTACCAAACCAAACAACAAGGCAAATGCTATTAGAATGTACCCTATACTATTAGTTGGAGAACTAGAATTAGGTGTAATTCTAGTAGGACTTGTCAGGTCTAGGTTTCTAGGGTAAGTGGTATTAGGGAAATTGAGAGACAATGGTAGGAATGGGAGTAGAGATGAGGGTTTTTAACCTCATGTTACTTGCCATCTAGCCTTTAGAAAGATCTAGGCAATTGCACTAATCACACTTATACTAGCTACTTAGATCTCACACTCACTTGTAGAAGAAGAGAGATGTATGTAGGAACAAAGTGGACTAGCTAGGGATTCACTAATTGGACCTAGGAGCCATTCCTAATATTTCTACATACATTCCAATTCCTCCTAGAAGCTAAGTGTCATCAAGCATCACAAAGTAAGCAATTTATGTTTAAGAGAAAAAAAACCACATGCAAGATAATGGGAAATGAGATAGAAGCAAAGGCAATCATCATAGAATAAAATTATGTTCATTAAAAATTATTGTATAAGAAGGGATATGTATGTAGGAACAAAGGGTACTAGCTAGGGATCCACTAATTGGACCTAGGAGCCATTCCTAAGATTGCTATATACATTCCAATTCCTCCTAGAAGCTAAGTGTCATCAAGCATCACAAAGCAAGCAATTTATATTTAAGAGAAAAAAACACATGCAAGATAATGGGAAATGAGATAGAAGCAAAGGCAATCATCATAGAATGAAATTATGTTCATTAAAAATTATTTTCCCCCAACATGGTATCAAAGTCACATTTTAACCCCAAACAACCCACCACTAGGGGCTTAGCTAGACATAATCAAAGAAAAGATAAAAGAAAGGGGAAGAAGGGGATACGACTCCATGGAGCTCGAAGTAGATCCTTCTCCTTCACCTCCTAGATGTTGTAGGGTGACCTCCCTCCTCCAAGGTGGATGATGGGCATGACAATGAAGGGGATTATGGTAGAAAACCTAGAAAACTAGGTTTCTATGGTGGAAATGGTGGGTGGAGATCATAAATGAAAGGGGATTGCAATGAATGCTCAAGAGTGGGTGGAGAGGAGTAATGGAAGCCAACACAGTGTTTTGGCCACCACCCATGTATGTAAAGGTGGCGGTGGAAGCACTAGGGTTAGTAGGGGCATTGTTGGAAAAATGATGCAGAAAATGGTAGGGTTTACGTGGTAGCATGGTCGTGCTGGGAAGCACGGTCATGGTGGGTAGAGGTGGGAACGGCCGTGGTGGTGTGGAACGGTCATTCCAAGAAAGTGGGAAATCAGAGGTTGAAGTGATGAAATGGAGGCTGGTAGCACGGTCGTGCTAGCATGGTGGAGGCTACATAGAATGACCGTGCTGGGTAGCACAGCCATAGTGGTGGAGTTGGAGGTGAGTTCGTTCCCTTTAGCATGCCCATTTTGTCTTTAACTAGCACAGTCGTACTGGGTAGCACGACCATTTTGGGGGCTTCATGGCATGGTCGTGCTGGGTAGCACGGTCGTGGTGGATGAGTTGTTGTAGCTTGCAAATTTTGGGATTTTGCCTGTAACTTGTGCATTGGCCAGCACAGATGTTCCTTGGCACCACGGCCGTGCTGGGGTCTTCAGTAGCAAAATCAACTTCAATCTTCATGATCAATGGACTTCTTTGCTTGATGTCAAACCTTGGCCATTAGGGGTAGGTTGAGGAAGCTTTGGGGTCTTCTTTGCCTCCATGAGTGGAGGAATCCTAGAACTCCTTCCTTCTCTCTCATCCATCCAAAACATGGTCCAAGTACCTAAAAAGTATGCAAAGAACGTCCATAAGTGCATTTGACAATAATATTCACATTGGGGAATTTAACTTGCATTATACTATGTTTAGATGTGAATAAAGTATAAAATGGCACAAGATGAAGCCCTAAAATAGGGTTGCATCACCACCCCAAACTTAAAACATACTTGTCCTCAAGTATGCTCCAACTTAATCTCTCTCTTCAGTTTTCTTTCAATAAACAAGAATGATAAATGCAAAGCAAGAGATGATTATTGACTAAATGGTCTTGGAAGTGACTAAGTGCATGTGTTCCACCTCTCTCCTCTCCTCTTTCACATACCAATCATGAAATGAGCACTGAGCATACAAACTTCAAATATAAAGCATAGAATACATAAGCTTTCCATATGTCCTTCATATCATTCCAGGTAAACTTTTTCATGTTGGCGTTAATCAAAGTTGACTAGGAGTGTTGTTTCACTTTCATGCATTCAATATTATGCCTCAAACCACACCAAATGACCCACATGGTTGTAGAAAGGGTAAAGTGAGCTAGATTTGATATTTTCTAGCTCAATAGGTATGAAAATGGAAGAAAGGATTGTGGTAAGGTTTTGGAGTGCTTTTACACACTCATTTTTTCTTTATTTAGATACTCTTAAACATGAGCATATTTTTATTTTATTTTTGCTTTTTTTTCTTTTTTTATTTTCTTTTCTTTTTCCCTTGGTGTAGGTAGGGCATATGGTGGATAGAGTGAAGAATGGAGATGTAGATATGGCCACCCCAAACTTTTGGAGGTGGTCAAGGCTGAATATGTTCTCTAAGGCATCCTTTCATGAGGTAGAGGAGTATAAAGATGGTGAGAGAAGAGTTGGTTCAGAGGGGTCATTAGTGTAGTCCTCAACATAAGATTTCCTGCATAAAAACTAATCCAACACTTCATCAAATGATATCACACCACATGATTGAACAACATGAGATTCACATTTATATTAAGTGATTCCATAGGCTCCAAGCATTTATCGCTTGCTCAATTCACTATTCAATTGAAACATTCACAAACTTGAGAGAAGTGATGCACATGTAAAAAGTCAACAATCAAGACCATATAGCAATAAACTCTAAGAAAATGACATGCATTTGTCAAAGACCAAAATTTTCATTTCAAACAGTGGAGATTAAGTCAAAACATGCTTTTAGGCAATAACATTCAAGTTTGGGAAAATCTGGCCAAAATGGTGCCAATTTGCATTCAATCACAACTAAACCTAACTTTAGGGAAATTAAAACATAAAGTAGAAAATCCTACTTAAAAAACACAAAAAATTACCAAAATCTACGTGTGAATGCAATGAATGACATGGAGGAGCAAAAAGAGCAAAAATTTTGAAAATTTATGAAAAAAAATGTATGAAATTGAACTACATGTATGCATGGATGCAAGCAAAAGGAAATATATACTAAAAAGGGAAATCAATAACTAACCAGAGATTAGGTGAGTCAGCCATCAATAAAATAAGCTAAGAAAGAGGGCATACTGCCCTACCACCCCAAACTTTTAGATCATGTTGTCCTCAGCATGAAACTAAAGCTTAGGAATAATAGGGTAGACATCACTACTCTAGCAGTGTGGGATCCTACAGTGGGCCTAAATGCAGAGGTGGATGCTAGTAATAGTGGTCCCAGTAGTCTACCTATGGAGGAAGGTATGTCTTCTGGTAACCAAACAGTCCTCCCCAGAAATCATCCCCCCATTGGGGGTTCCTCTGCACCTGCACGTGCTAATACTGATACATGTGGTTGATTTGATGATGCATCATGTTGCTGATCTAACCACATGGCCTACTGTGTCTGTTGAATCACCTCCAACTGTGCATGAATGGCTGGCATGTTGTGTGCATTTGTTGGAGGTGGTTGTGCATCAAAATCCTCAAATCTCAGTCGTGTGCGGCGTGGCTACTCAAAAATGTGTTGTTGCTCATGCACATTCGTCTCTCCTCCTTATTCAGGAAAGTCCACATTTTGTGTGTTTAACCCCTCTCTTGGATGCTCCTCCTCATACTGTGCTATCACCTCAAAAAAATTCTCCGGTGTGCCCACATCCATCAGTGGGGGGTAGCGTGGTATGGGAGCTCCAAGGTGATTCCAGAGTACCCAGGATTTAGAACATAAAAGATTTTGCTATCTCTGAGGGAGATCTTTTGGGACCTAGCAAGATAGTTTAGATCAACATATTTGCTTCCTTCTACCTTGGTAAGCCTATCTAGATTGCACCCCACTGCCTTTTCCATTGTGGTGATAATCCCCCCATGATGAATGGATTTTTACTCTTATAGGGGATTGCCTTCAAGTGGTCAATCGACATGACTCCAATGTTTACAATTCCCTTACTTGCTACTATGGCCATAACATACAAATCTTTTTGTGAACAACAACCTTGATTGTCATAACGGCCAAACAAGGTGTTTTCTATGACCTTCTGTAGGTATCTCATGAAGGGATTGTGAATCTTGCTGGTCTTGGATTTTTGTACAGAAAAAGTTGCTTGACCAGTAATAGCCTTCCACATCTTCGAGTAATATACTTTCCCATTCTTTTCAAGCCTTCCCTCATTTAAATTCTTTGCCATTTCTAGATTGGGGGCAAAGATAGCATTGATTTGGGAAACTTTGAGAACATGTGTTGAGCTATTCAGCTTGAACATGATGGCATCTTCACCTTGTTATTGTACTTTTTCCAAGGTTGCAAAAAACTCATGAGTCAAATCCAAGTAGGTTTCTTCAACCTCATTCAAGATCTTATAGATCCTACATCATTTCATTTTGTCCCGATACACATAGTTCATTGCTAGAGCTTGCATGGTAGCCATACATGCATATCTAGTAGGCATCACCCTCCTTGTCAAGCAGTCGGGGGGAGGGCTATTGAGAACACTTTTCTTGTTGTTCATGTCCCATAAGCACTTTCCTCGGGTTGCTTCCCAACCCAATTCATCATGTCCTCCTCTAGCTTGGACAAAAAGTCCACTGGCTCATCTTCCATCTCCTCACTCTCGGTACTATCTACCTCCTCTTCCTCGTATGTGTGTGACCCCTAACTTGTGTCCAAGTTCAAGGGCACCATCTAGACCGGTGTATCTTCGGCCTATTCCTCAATCACCAATCGGCGCCTAATGGGTTGTTGAGTGGTTTGTGGTTGTTTCGATGACGTGGAGTGTCTAGCCGGAGTCGGGCGTGGAGGTCGTGAAGATGACACGTCTGTAGCCTTCTTGGCCCTCCTCTCTCGAGCCGGTGTGTCGATGTCCATCGAATCGACGATATTCTCCATCTCTTCTTCTTCCTCCTCTTCTTCATCGGGGTTGTTGTAGCTAGGATCCAACGTGTGTCCACTAGAGGAGGATCAATATCATGATGCACTTGTTGATGTCGACCATTGGAGTGATTGTGAAATTGAATTTGATGGCGACGATGTGGTGTGGGACTGTTGTGACACGTTGGAGGCCTATTTGGTGTGGCTTTTGCCTCCGGTGAGGATATCCATCATCTTCTCTACCCCCTTCCTGATTGCTTTGCTCGTGCTCTTCATCTTTGCAAGGATCTTCGGTGAAAAATGAGCAAGAACAGACCAAACGTTCTTTCGAGCTGTAGGGGTGGATTCTCCCTGGAGATGGAGAAATAGATGGTAATGGAGAGTGTAAAATGGAGCTTGAGATTAGGAAAGGTGATTGGGGACCAAGGGGAACTCAAACTCAGAGTTTGGGAGTAAGAGGAGGTGATTTGGGGGTGAATGGAGTTCTCCCTAATCATCACTCCACATAGAATGGCTATTCTGGGTCGTGAGAATGAGTTTTGGGTCGTGTTGGGTTGGGAAAAATCAAGCAACTTAAGTACTAGGCCCGGGCCAGCATGGTCATTCTGGCGAGGTGCCATCACGGCCATGGTGGCCAGCACGGTCGTGCTGCCCGTGCCCAAAACTTGAAAATTCCCTATTGAAATGCAAAATTCCAGCACGACCATTCCATGCCAGCACAGCCGTGTTGGGCCCTCCAAGTTCAAAAATCGTCAAAATTGATCAAATCATTCCATCATCCATATTCTAATCATTTTAATCGACCCACTCGATGTTATATCAATCACTTTGCACTGAAATGTGCCTCCTTTCTCAACTTTCACCTGTCTCACCTGTCAAATCAACAAAACTAAAATAAAACTATCAAGCACAAGTGTGTGTGTGTGTTCTTGGAATCATATGAAAACAAAGTAAAAGTATCAAAAAGTGAAGCTTGGGTGAAAAATTCTCAAACCTATGTGGGTTGCCGCCCACTAGCACTAAACTTTACATCTTCAGTTGGGCTTATTGATTCTTGAAGTCAATCACTCTCGCATGATTTTCAAAGCATCTTTGTAGTAGATATCTCTCTCATCTACATTCAAGCACAACTACTCATCAACCTGGTGTTCCTCAACTAACATCACAGTATCAAAACTTTAGTTTGCTCTATCTGGCCCAACTTCCACAACTGCTTTCAGTCTTTGACCATTCATGGTAAATTATTTTTCTCCTTCTTTCTCACAAATCAACACAGCCCCGAATGGATACACCTTTTTTATTAGATAAGGCCCTTCCCATATAGATCGGAGTTTTCTGAGAAAGAACTTCATCCTTGAGTTATACAGCCATACCCATTTTCCAAGCTCAAAGTCTTTCTTCTTGATCATCTTATCATGTAGAAACTTTGTTCTCTCTTAGTATCACTTAGACATTTTGTAAGCTTCATGTCTCATCTCCTCTAATTCATTTAACTAAAACTTCCTCTTCATCCTAGCATTCTCTCCATCAAAGTCCATGGCCTTCAAAGCCCACAATGCCTAATGTTGCATCTCAACCGATAGATGGTAGCTTTTCCCATAAACAAGTTTGAATGGTGTGGTGCCTTTAGGGGCTTTGTATGCAGTTCTATAAGCCCATAAAGCCTCATTGAGATGTAATGACCAATCCTTGTGGTCTGGTCTCACCATCTTCTCTAGAATAAGCTTTACCTCCCGATTGGCTAACTCAACTTGACCACTTGTTTGGGGGTGGTAAGGATTAGTCACATGATGATTCACTCTGTGTCTCTTAAGCAAGCCTTCAAAAGTGCGATGGTTGAAGTGACTTCCCCCATCACTAATCATTGCTCTCGGAATACCAAAATGGCTAAAGATATTTAATTTGATGAAATCACACACCACTTTGTGATCATTTGTTCTAGTTGCAACAGCCTCAATCCACTTTAATATGTAATCCACGGCAACCAAAATGTAGACATGTCCAAAGGAGGGAGGAAAATGGCCCATGGAGTCAATCCCCCAAACAACAAATACATCCACCACAATAATGGGTGATAGAGGCATCATGTCCCTCTTAGAGATAGTGCCCACCTTTTGGCACTTCAAACAGCAATTGCAAAATTTATAAGCGTATTTAAACAAGGAAGGCCAATAGAATCCACTTTGGAGAACCTTGGTAGGCGTGTGTTTTCCACCAAAATGACCTCCACATACTCCAGAATGTCACATAGATAGAATCTCTTACTGCTCCATCTCTGGAATACATCTCCTAATGAGTTGGTCTGTGCAATATTTGAAAAGATGAGGATCATCCCAAACATAATTTTTGACCATAGCAAACATCCTTTTGCTTTCCTCCCTTGTCCATGTGCTTGGTATCCTTCCACTGACTAAGAAGTTATCTATGTGTTTATACCATGGTCTTTGAGTGGATGAGAGTAGGAAGATTTGTTCATGTGGCATTATTTCTTTGATTTGGCTTGTATCATCAAATGGTGCTTCAATTCAGGAGAGATGGTTGGTGGCTGAATTTTCCACTCCCTTCTTGTCCACAATCTCAATATCAAACTCTTGAAGCAACAAAATCCACCAGATCAACCTTGGTTTTGAGTCTTTCTTTGCCATGAGATACTTCAATGCAGCATGGTCTGTGTATATCACTACCTTATTTTACAAAAGATATGATCAAAACTTGTCAAGAGCAAAGATAACCTCAAGCAACTCTTTTTCTGTAGTCGTATAGTTCATTTGTGCTTCGTCTAGAGTCTTTCTAGCATAATAGATGGTGTGCAGAATACGGCCAACTCTTTGGCCCAACACAACCCCTATTTCCATGTCAGACACATCAGTAATGATCTCAAATGGTAGAGAGAAGTCTGAGGGCTGCATTATAGGAGCAGAAATGAGTTTTTGCTTCAAGTGGTTGAAGGCTTCAACACACTTATCATCAAAGTGAAATTCAACATCTTTTTTTGACAAATGACATAGAGGTATTGAGATTTTGCTAAAATCCTTGATGAAACGATGATAGAAGCTTGCATGTAACAAGAAAGATCGAACATGTCTTATGGTAGAAGAATGGTAAGAGTAGAGATGAGACCCACCTTGGCCCTATCAACCTCAATGCCGTCTTTTGAAACCTGGTGACCCAGAACTATGCCTTCATGCACCATGAAGTGGCTCTTTTACCAAGATAGAACGAGGCAAACCTTAATGCATTTCTGAAGAACGGCAGCCAAGTGGAGCAAACATTCATCAAAGGTTTTACCAAAAATTGAGAAATCATCCATGAAAACTTCAAGTGATGAATCAAGCATGTCGGTGAAGATTGAGGTCACACATCTCTAAAAAGTGGAAGGGGCATTACACAACCCAAATGGCATTCTTCGGTAAGAAAAAGTACCACTAGGGCAAGTGAATGTCATCTTTTCTTGTTCCATAAGATGCACAACAATCTAGAAGTACCCAGAATATCTATCAAGAAAGCAATAGAAACTTTGCCCTACCAACCTCTCTAAAATCTGATCAAGAAATGGAGGAGGATAGTGGTCCTTCTTAGTATTCTCATTGAGATTTCTATATTCTACACACATTCTCCATTTGGACTATTCTCTAATAGGCATCATCTCACCATCAACATTCTCTGCCACTGTGATCCCACCCTTCTTTGGTACAACTTGGATGGAACTCACCCATGTGCTATCAGAAATTAGATAAATAATCCCAACATCTAATAATTTTACGACCTCTTGGGTTACAACTTCCTTCAATTTTGGGTTCAACCACCTTTGCATTTGGTGGGTTGACCTTTCATCATCCTCCAAATAGATCTTATGCACACAAATGGATGGGTCAATACCCTTCAAATCAGTGAAGGACCATCCAATGGGCCGAATGTTCTTCTTTAGGACTTTCATCAATGCCTCTTCTTGTTTCAAAGAGAGAATAGAAGAAATGATCACCGGGAGGGTGTCATTAGAGCCTAGAAAGGCATACTTCACCTTCAGGGAGTGACTTGAGCTCAAGAGTTTGAGGTTCTTCAAGAGAGTTCTTAATTGGCTCAGAAATTGATGTGAGGTCCTCACTTGCATCCACAAAGGCTAGCTCATTCATTTCATCCTCTTCATCATCATCATCAGTGAAATCAACAATGGGCTCTAAACCTCTACCTTGAGTCACAATCTGAATCCATGCAGGTAGGCACTCCTCCACAATCACATCAAGGCATTCAACAAGATATCAATCTTCTTTTGTGGCTCCTATCACTTTGGTTGTAGCTGAAGACTTGAAGATGTTCAACTAGATCTTCATATGCATGAATGTCACATACATGGTCCCAGTTCTCATGTGGATCATTGCGTCAGCTGTAGCTAGAAAGGGCCTCCCCAAGATGATAGGTACTCTTCTGGTGTCCTTTTCCATATCTAGCACAATAAAGTTAGCGGGGGAGAATGTGGGATGTGGAAGTCTCATCATCAAGTCTAACTAGCACATCATCGATACCCCCTCTAGGCGTCTTCACCGATCGGTCGGAAAACTACAAAGTGCAATGAGTTGTACCTAATTGTCACATTCGAAGCTCGGCAAACACATCATATGGCATCAAGTTCATGTTAGAACCCAAGTCTACAAGGGCTTGGTTTATGTGGTGTGCTCCAATGTAACATGAAATGATGGGAGCACTGGGGTCTTTCCTCTTTCTCGGCATGGTGTGTTGTAGAATTGAGCTCACTTGCTTAGTGATCTTGACCTTCTTGGGCATTCTCCCCATTGTTTTCCTTTTAAACGTGCAAAAATCTTTCAGAAACTTGGCATAGGAAGGGATTTGCTTGACCGCATCAAGCAAGGGAATGTTTATCTTCACTTGTTTGAAAGTTTCCATGATATCTTTAGTATGTTTCTTCTTTCTTCTCTCAATAGAAGGCTCCTCAAGAGCACTAGGGAATGGGGGAAGTTCGGCTCCCAAATGGCTCGGATCAACAGAATCATTAACTGGAATCACAAGAATCATGGTATCACTACTTGGTATCACGGTATCATTACTCGGTGTCACGGTATCAACTCTAGTTCCTGTCACAGTATCATCAATCTAGAACTCAGTATCAACCTATCTGATCATAGTATCATTTGTCATTGAATGCCCTATCAACAACAGTATCACGGGGCTGCTCCAAGGTCTGACCACTCCTCAATACCTTCATTGCCTTCACATGCTCATGGGTAGTGGAATAAGAGGCTTGTGGGGGGGTTGTGGCTGTTGAGGTGGTGGTGGTCTTTGGTGGGGTGAGTTGGGATTTTGAAGGATGAACTATGGTTGTGGTTTTTGTTGTGGTTGGTGGTGATATTGCAGAGGGGGTTGTTGGTATGAGTGAGGTGGAGGTGGAGAATATTGATAGTTGAAAGGAACTTGAGGAGGTGGTGGAGCATAGGGGTTTGGTGGTGCTTCATATGAAGGTGGAGCATATGAACTTTTAGCATTTCCTATGAAAGTGACATCATTGTTCAGATTTGGCATTGGTTGAGATGGGAGCCTCCCTTCTAGCAAGTGAAAGTGATATTTGGTCTAATCTTTGCTCAAGACAATTAATGGACTGCCCATGAGAGGACACATCTTTCTTTACCTCATCCAAACTTCTCAATCTCCCAAAAACTTCATCTTCAAATTTTGAGCTATACCTTGGCCTTGGCTACCCTTGTCCTTGACCATCCTTATTTTGTTGTTTCCATGAAAAGTTGGTATGGTTTCTCCACTCGGGAGTGTAAGTGTTGGACATAGGACCTTGGTTGTTTCGGTTGCCAAAAGAGTGCAAAGCATGAACCTCTTCTTCTTCAGTTTCAACTGTCATGGTGGATTGACTAGAAGAACCACCAGCTTGGCTCTTCATCATATTCATCATGTCCACCAATATTTTCATCATGTCGGGGTTGGCAGTGGTCTGGGCTAGAGCTATGGGAGGAGGTGGAGGGATGTAGTTCCAGCCACAATGTTCCCCTTTGGTAGAAGCCCAACGGCGAGAGTTCTCATCAAGGTGCTCAAACCAGGGCCATGACTCCTCAGGTGGCTTTGCCATGAAGGTGCCTCCACATGACAAATCAACATTGTTCTAGCTCAACTCTTCCAACCCAGTGTAGAAAGCTTGGACCAGCTGCCACAAGGGTACCTTGTGATGGGGCTAGTCGCGTAGGATCTTTTGGAACCTTTCCCACTCCTCATGGAAAGGTTCATTTTCCTTTTGGGAGAAGGTGGTGATACACCTTCGCGTTTGGGTCAACTTGGCAATTGGAAAGAACTTCTTAAGAAACTCATTTTTTACCGCATTCCACATCACCAGCTTCGGCTTTGAAATGTACCATTTTGTGGCCTTTTCCTTTAGAGAGAAAGGGAAGAGTGTCCTTTGGATGGAATCATTGATGGTAGCGGGTGTGAGAAAGGTGGAACAAGTCTCAAGGAAGGTGTCGATATGATGGTAGGGGTTTTCATTCTCCATCCCATAGTAGGTAGGGAGGAGTCCAAGAAGTACGGGTGGAATGGAGAATTTTTGACCTAGCATTTGGTCAACAAGGGTGGAAATGGGAGAATTGTAGTTCCTCAGGGTGAAATACTCATGGAGGGGGCAGTTGGGTAGCGGCGATTGAGCATTTCCATGAGGTATTTCATCTACATGGTCACCCATATCAGTTTTTTGGTGTTGGTTGCAGTGGCTTTGGCATATCCTTCTACCTATCTTGGGGTAGTATAACACCAAGTTAGTACAAGTAGAACGTGTATGATGCATGCACTGCTATCACCTACACAATACACAAACAAGAAACAAAAAACCAAGTTAGAATGACAATATGCAAAAGTGAACAAAGAATAAAGAATAGCAATGATGAGGGTAGTAGGAAAAGCTAAGCCACACTAACTAGCTAGGATGAGCGCCTCTATCCCTAGAAACGGTGCTATAAAGCTTGGTGTGATTGTTGCATGCATGTATGATCTTTTGGATTTATAAGGTTCCCCAAACTAGGTTCACTCACAACACTAAAATATGCTCCCAAAAGCACACGAGGTCATGTTATAGCATAGATGTGAGGCAAGAAATGGGGGTCGAACCACAGGGATAGAGGGGGACACTAGATCTTAGTTGGTGTTAGCTACATTCCTAAAGTGGAGACTAGGGTTGAAGGGTTTAAAAGTGGGCTTTTCTTTAATTACACTAAGCAAGCAGGTAAGTAACGACAATATGAAAACTAGATTACAAAAAACTAGATTATCCTAGGTAAGTTAGGTCTAAGAGGCTAGATTAAGTAATCAACTAAATAAGAGTAAGATGGTCTATACTACTCTAGCAAGGCAATTAGTAACTAAGAACTAAGCTAAACACTAGTGCAAGCAAGAATCTAGTTTAACCCTAACTAGCAAGACTAAGCAATTAACTAGAGGAAACAAAGGCAATTAAGCTAAATTGGCATTGACAAGTAAGAATGACTAAGGTGGGTTTCAAGCAATGGATTGGATAGGTGGGCCGTTTGGGAATGTGATTTTATATTAGCTGGTGGGTGTCAACATGGCATGCAAATCTCACAATTCAATCTAGATTACCAAACCAAACAACAAGGCAAATGCTATTAGAATGTACCCTATACTACTAGTTGGAGAACTAGAGTTAGATGTAATTCTAGTAGGACTTGTCAAGTCTAGGTTTCTAGGGTAAGTGGTATTAGGGAAATTGAGACCCAAGGGTAGGAATGGTAGTAGAGATGAGGGTTTTTCACCTCATGTTACTTGCCATCTAGCCTTTAGAAAGCTCTAGGAAATTGCACTAATCACACTTACACTAGCTACTTCGATCTCACACTCACTTGTAGAAGAAGGGAGATGTATGTACAAACAAAGGAGACTAGATAGGGATACACTAATTGGACCTAGGAGCCATTCCTAAGATTGCTACATACATTCCAATTCCTCCAAGAAGCTAAGTGTCATGAAGCATCACAAAGCAAGCAATTTATGTTTAAGAGCAAAAACCACATGCAAGATAATGGGAAATGAGATAGAAGCAAAGGCAATCTTCATAGAATGAAATTGTCTTCATTACAAATTATTTTCCCCCAACATGGTATCAAATTCACATTTTAACCCCAAACATCCCACCACTAGGGGCTTAGCTAGACATAATCAAAGAAAAGATAAAAGAAAGGGGAAGAAGGGGATAGGACTCCATGGAGCTCGAAGTAGATCCTTCTCCTTCACCTCCTAGCTATTGTAGGGCGACCTACCTCCTCCAAGGTGGATGATGGGCATGAAAATGAAGGGGGTTATGTAGAAAATATAGAAAACTAGGTTTCTATTGTGGAAATGAGGTGGAAATGGTGGGTGGAGAGCATAAATGCAAGGGGATTGCAATGAATGTTCAAGAGTAGGTGGAAAAGAGTAATGGCAGCCAACCTAGTGTTGTGTCCGCCACCCATGTATATATAGGTGGTGATGGAAGCACTAGGGTAAGTAGGTGCATTGTTGGAAAAATAGTATGGAAAATGGTAGGATTTAGGTGGTAGAACAACTGTACTGGGTAGCACGGCCGCGGTGGGTAGAGGTGGTAACGGACGTGGTGGTGCAGAACGGTCGTCAAGAAAGTGGAAAAATCACATGTTGAAGTGGTGAAATGGAGGTTGATAGCACGGCCGTGCTGGGTAGCATGGTCGTGGTGGAGGCTAGGTAGAACGCTCGTGTTGGGTAGCATGACCATGGTGGTGGAGTTGGAGGTGAGGTCATTCCCTTCAGCATGCCCATTTTGTCTTCAGCTAGCACGGCTATTTTGGGGGCTTCATGGCACAGTTGTGCTGGGTAGCATGGCCGTGCTGGGTGAGTTGTTGTAGCTTGCAAATTTTTGGATTTTTCCTATAATTTATGCATTGGCCAGCATGGTTGTTCCTTGGCACCACGGCCATGTTGTCTTTAGTAACAAAATCAACTTCAATCTTCATGATCAATGGACTTATTTGCTTGATGTTGAACCTTGGCCATTAGGAGTAGTTTGAGGGAGCTTTGGGGTCTTTTTTGGAGCCCTCCATGAGTGGAGTAACCCTAGAACTCCTTCCTTCTCTCTCATTCATCCAAAGCATGGTCCAAGTACCTAAAAAGTATGCAAAGAATGGCCATAAGTGCTTTTGACAATAATATTCATATTGGGGAATTTAACTTGCATTCTACTATGTTTAGATGTGAATAAAGTACAAATGGCACAAGATGAAGCCCTAAAATAGGGTTGCATCAGCTTCATAGTTTATATGTAAGCATAAATGTAGTTAAATCTTTTAACTATAAAATTTGGGTTATTTGCTACAATTTATTTGTGTAGTTAAAGACCATTTTTTGTAGTGTTAATGGAGATTATTAACTGACTATTGTTTATTATTTAGTAATTATGATCCTGGAAATTTAGGTATCAATCCTTATATTCTAGGTTCTCTCTAAATTGGGGGATTCTCATAATTGGGGGTCGCTACAGGTATGATGAAGTTCATTTTTAAGAAATTATCTTCTAATTTCTCTCTCTCTCTTTCATATTTAAGTTTAGAATATATTACTTGGATAAGTATTCAATTTTAAATTGGGACTCATTGATCATACTCATCAACACGAGTGAAACCTAAAAATTTTAACTCAATTATACTTGTGGATATTGATTAAATTCTTTATTAAGATATACACTCATATGATGTGATACATGTGAATTGAATTTAATCCTCAACTTTATTTATAAATGAATGCTATTAATACTAGACTTGGTGCAATTCTTAAATCAATTGGAATTTGAGTTTGAAAGAAAGAAAAATAGAGAATAATATCAGCCCAAATAAACAATCCCAACCTAGCTTTACCCAGATCCAACTCTAGGAAGAGTCGCACATGAAGGGGTCATATTGCTCATCCAATTTTGGTAGAGATATTCCATGCATGATAATACACATTTTGGAATTGAAATTCCTCTTTGTCCATTAAATCTCATGAGTCAAACCTTGTTGTAACAAGCTAGGAACAATACCGACAAATATCATTTTATGAAAAACTTGAAAAAACCTAAATCTCATGATTGAAACCACATAATCAATCTTCACAACCATCACCCTTGTTCTCCTTGACTTTATAAAACCATACAGTAGATTTACCGCCTCCTTTTCTAACCCTCTACCCAATTCATCCTAAAGCTCCCATGATAACTGCACTAAAATTTCTCTTCATTTGCCTGCTCCTCAAGCTCCATTTCTTGTCTTTGGGCACTAAAATCAAATTAGTAGCATAAAAACCATCATGGAACTTAGGTGAAGCTTTCCCAATAGTCTAAAGGTAGCCATTTACTGAGAATAGCCCCCAACCTTAACCTTATTGTAGCTACTACATTGAGCATAGTCTAGATCTGTAGACCTTTACGTGACTTGAGGAGTTATATAAGAGTTTCAAAGACCTTTAGTGTTGTTAATCGTGACACTAGTTCCTTTGTTCATGTGGTAATTCCCCAATTCCCAGTTTTAGCTCAAGTGTAATTAGAAAATGACTCCTCAAAGCCTCAACTCCATGACAGAGCAATGAGACTACTGGTAGAGCACCAAGATGGGAAAGTCACATAACCTTAGTTTTAATTTCATTAAACTTGTACGTATATTAATTTTCATAGTACATATATAAGTTCATGCCAAAAAGATATATAAAATTCATATTTTGTTTTCCTTTCTATACAAACTATACAGACTATGCATGGACATGAGAATAGATTCTATTATAAAACTATTTTGAGCAAGACCTCCATTACATTCATTATATTCATACCAATGAGATCATCATGGTCATTGTTTCCTAAAATAAAGTGGCCAATCTATAGTCTAGTACTTGATGAGAAAAGTCAGATATAAAATTTCTATTGTACATGTGATGACCCTTCCAATCACAATAGATAGTTTCACAAATATAAACAATTACAAATATAAACATACCACGTAGTAATTAGAAAGTAAATGTAACAACTCAAACTGAAAAACACTCAATTTGAGGCGATTGGAAAATTAGCTTGAATGGTTTGCACAAAAATGAAAAACTCAGATTTAATGTCAAACTTCATATTTTAAAAGACCATTTGATGTATGTATAAATTTCCCTTAACATACATTGTTCATCAGTATGAAAACAACACCAACAAGCACAAGACATCTTAGCATACACAATGGTGTAAGTTGAGCCTCCTATAACTAGTGATAAATAAAGTCATCTAGAAATCAAAAGATACACTTAACCACCATACAAATTATTTTTTGATCAAAAAAGTGTTTCTCTTTAATATTTCTATTTTGCAAACTATACAAATGTGTGTAAGGGAGGTATAAGTAATTGCTTCCAAAGGACTCGGCAATCATTAGTACATAACTGTTCTTTCATAAAAGACACAAGTACAAGGAGGTTACAAAAAGAAAACCATCAAGTTTGAAAGCCATGATAAGGAACCAGAAAAATAGAACTTGAGATCAGTCTAGACTCAATCAACTAGTTCCAGCATACAATGGGGCAATACTATCATACATAAATGTAGCAATAAAGCTCAAGCAAACAAAAAGGAAATGGCCCCATCAAGACAGGGACCCAGTAGTTAATGGAACCAATCAATTTCTACAACTGCAATAGTATACATAAAGCTCTCTCAAATCAAGAAAGCACCATTAGGCAAACCAGTGAAAATAACTCACATAGAACCATCAACAACATGCACAAAGTCAAAACTCAACAGAACTTCAAGGCCAAAGCCTACTCCATCAGTTGACAAGGTAACGGCTAGCTCTATAAACACTTGACAAAACCACTAGCTGGAGTATGTATCAAGATATGAATTGTATATGGGTAACTAACTACACATAGATATGAACAAGAAAAAAAACTATAGGTATAATCTCTATCAACCCAAACATACATCAAAAGAGAAGAAAGTAACACACAAGTAGTATCTCTACCTTCCAAATGGAGACACCAATGTGAATCTCATTTGTCAGCTACAAGAAATAAGCAAATGACAAACAAAGTTCAAACTCAATAGCAACTTCAAGATTATGACTTATCTCAACAACAAAAGTAGTAAAAAGGACCATTTCAAGCACTGCAAAAGGGTTTCTATCCGAATGACACAGGACACATTACAAAAACACAAATGACACAAGCACATGTGTTGATTAGCATATCTTTGAAGGCATTCTTTCTCCCCATATGCATTTAAACTATTGTCATCGCCCAAGGACTTTGTTTGGAACAAACTCAGTGGCACAATACTTGACAGCATTCCCCTCCACCTTCAAAGACATCCTCACCATGCTTGGCTTCAACATGCACCTTCTTTTCTTCTACTTATGGATTACCACCACATGGTTTTTTATTTTTTACACATAAACTACTTTGTTTTCTATTGTCTGTGCATTGTGTAACCTAGATTACTTATTAGATATTATCCCAGTGTGTATCATATGTATAATCAATGATTATAAATACTCACAATATGGACAATGAGTGTGAAACGACAATGATCATTCTTTTTAGCTGGCAAAAGAGGTACCATTCTAACATAACACATTTCATAGAATAAAAAAATTGTGAAAATGATGGCTAACTATACATCATTGCAATTCAATGAAGAGAACCAACACAACTACCACAAGTGTTGAGTGGAGGCAACGGAGATGACACCATGTTTAAAAGAGTATATAATGCACATTAAATTATTGCAGCAAGCTATCAAATTGGATTGACACTTTCTTTCACATTTTCTTTCAGTGTATTCTCCCACGAAGTTAGGGATACAAGCTTTTTTTGAGCACTTATTGAGAGAGCAGTTGGTTAATGTCCATTCATACACCAGATGTCATATGATGTATTATTATAGGATATCAATATATTATAAAGTAGCATGAATGCTATTAACATATATCCCAGCATATTCCCCTAACTATTGAATGTAATGGTCATGGAGAAAAATCCAACTTTAAAAGTTATGAAATGGTCACATCATATTATTGAATGGAGGAATTTTTGTCAATTTAATGGCATTTTTAGGAGTAACAGATTTTAAGAGGGTGCCAAGAGATATAATCTCAAAGGACCTGACTTCAAATATTAAATAAGTTAAAACTTACATTAATTGGATAATCGGTTGTGTTCTTATTAACATCGGAAAACCTTCATACAAACTATAAACGTTAAACTCTTTCGGGTTTTTTTATACACTCTCTACTTGGCGAAGCATACATATAAACTCAAAAACCTGAATTGCATGAAATTTAATGTTAACGGGGAAAGAAGCAGATGCCTGCCTATTCTCATTATGTCTTCTTCTTCATTTCAATATGACCAAGTTCAACATCTAATTGGAAGTATAGTCAAAACCTAACATATACCTTTGTTCAATGATCCTACTAAGACTTTATCTTCATTGGTGGAATCAACAAATCATGAACAATAAATGGAAGATAATACAAATTCATTTTCTGGATAAAAATTGGTTCATTCATCATCATAGAAAAAATGTTTGACGATGCATTCATGTGCATGAATATCATTTAAACATTTCATGCTACTTGTCTCTAAAATGGATATTGAAGTTTCTGACATGTGAATTGATGTGTGTTTACTGCATATATGAAACACAAGTGCACATATCATGTAGTAGGCCTATAAGGCCCGAGTGTCAAACTCATGGAAATGTATCCAGAGACTACTACTAACTATGACTCGATCATCTAGACCTAGTGAAAAAGTGATTGATTAATTAATTAACTAATTTCAAGAACTAAAACTAAATTAATGAGGTTGTGATCACAAATGGAATGAAATCCTTAGGAATACAATTTTACCATGTTCACACTACAATTAACATCATTAATTAATATTTATTTCTCCTAACCTGGACCAAAGGACTTGTAGCAAGAATTACCTGCTCTTGAAGTGTAATTCACTACCCAATCTAATATAAACTCCATCTCGTAGCAATTTAACTAATAGTTGTGTGCTTTAGCAAATCATTTGTGGTATTCCCTTCACAGTTGTAAGTCCTCTTTCAAGGCACGATATAAACTATGTAATACCATGAGTTGTCTAATTCTAAATCCCTATTTTGAAGCAATTAAGGACCTATGTTGATCAAGCATAGTTAATTCATTATGCAATCATAGTATTATGTCTAGAAAATAGGAAGAAATATATATATATATATATATATATATATATATATATCAACTCATAATGTCAAATACAATGTATAATTGGTCTACTCTTGGGTCCTAATGAACTATGGGATTAGACATGCATGATTTATGTTGTCATACACATAGATAGAAGAGAAGAAGAAAAATAAAACATTAAAGAATTAATGAAAACCCATGGAGAAGATGATCCAGATGACTCCCTCTGACCAAACATGATGATTTATTGTCCATTAGCTACAAATCCATCCACCAGAGGTGCTCGAATCGTTTGGAACGTTGTATTCTCCTCTCTTTTCTTTTCTCTCAGTTCTCTATCATTGTGAAATGAACTAGAACGTGATTATTAGGTTTGGTCAAAATCCTCCTTGGTCATAAGAGAGACTTAGCACATCATTTAATTGTGGTTGTCGGATTAATCATGATTCTTAATCTTGTCTGATCGTTCTAGATTCATTACCACCAATAAGAGGTTGATGGCACCGAGTCCTTTTCCGGGTTGTGACTCTATGTAAGTGTCAATACTACTGTAATGACCCCCTCCCCCTGTTATCCCCTATTTAGGCGGATCGAGAGGGCAAGGGCCATTATCAATCATACAATATCACATGTTTAGCAAATAACCAGAAATAATTAATAAATTTTACTAAATAGGAATGAGTTTGTACAAGATTGAATTTCCACAAAGGAATTACATAAGTTTCTTTTTCTAAAGTTTTGCAACATGAAAAGAAAACCAACGAAATCCTCCAAAGATTGCATTATTGTCTTTTTCTTTGAATGCCTTCTTTTCCTAGATATTTGTTTGCATCTTACTTGTAGAATAGATTATCTTAAAATGGCGTGAAACAAAATCACGACCAATATAATGAGTTATGCTGGTATGTGGAGGGGCCAAAATGTTTGCATCTATTGTAACAACATAACCAAGAAATTATTGTTACAAAAACAACAACTTCTCGACCGTTTTTACTCAACATCTAGTATGCCCTCTCTTAGGGTTTTTTCCTTGCGTCGGACATTAGGAGACCTCTCAATCTGGAGTTAGGTGCCTTATTGGTCACCTCTCGATCTGGAGTTAGGTGCCAAGTAGGTCTTCCCAATCTGGGGCATGACCTCTTATGACCTTCCCAATCTGGGGCATGGTCTAACCTTCCCAATCTGGGGCCTAGTCTTTAGCCATCACTATGACTTTACTTATCTTTTCATTCTCAAATTTCTGGAGTTGGTATGTGAGTTCTAGCAAGTTATAAGAATAATATTGTGATAGCCTTAATGACTTTATAGATTGCAGGAAATAAATATCATCCAAGCATTGAATTTTAAGCAATTCGGTAAAACCTCAGAAAATGCCAAGAAAATAAATTGGTTTATCATAGGCGTAACCACATACCTTGATCAGGTGTTCTTGGTATCTAAGCAAGAGCAATCAAACAAGCAACCCGACAAATTATCCTAAAATTTTAAGCAATACTCCCATGTATTATTATTTTATCCAAATCATAATTAAGACTGACTTGGGTCTCAAGTTAGGGTTTCAAAGTTAACTTTTAGGGTTTCATTAGGGTTTTGTCTTTCCAAACCCTAATTTTCACTTTTCATGACCTTTGGGTCAACAAACCCTAATCTTATTATTAATTACACCTTTAACCTTAAAGAAACCCTAATTATCCTAAACATGGGTTGCTAAGTTCTCATAACTTTCAAGTTGCTCTTTTTAATCATAAAAGATTAGTCTTTTATCATCAATATCAATTGGACACATTAGAGTCATCAAAATTTAGAAATTAGGGTTTTGATTCATTTAACACATTAAAGATGCTAACTTTAGGCACTTTTTGGACTAGAAGCAGATTTAGGTCTTGATTATACTTTTATTGGATTGCTTGTATTTTTCTAAGCAAAAACCAAATATTACTTGCTATTATTGGACAATCCTATGCTTTATTATGATTCTTCCAAATTAACCCTTTTAGGCTAATAGAGGCCTGCCACCTAGGCAAGGATCTCCAGGTCCCACCCTGCCAGCTTGGTTGAGTCGACCAATCAGTCCTGCCAACTGAGTAGTTGGCCCGCATGACAACTTGTTGTATAAACAAAAAAAAGAGCAAAAGGGTGATAATACCCTTACCTCCACAACGCGTACACGAGGGCAGCGTTGTCTTCTCCATGCTCGCCTTCTTCAACCTTGGTCCAGATCCTCTTACGAGTAGCCTAGCTTGATGTGAGTCAACTAGACCATTGACTTTGAGGTCCTAACTTCCCTAATATCGGTGAGGTTGCTACCGTCTTCAACCAGTCCTGACAAACTCGTTGGTGGCTTCAATTGCCCAGTCACCGGTCGAGGATGCTCAAATGGCAAGGCCCTTCCTTGGTGAGGTAGCACGAGCAAGTAAGGGAAAAGAATAGGACAAAGCAAGCAATTTTGGGTAGGAAGTTGATCGGGGAGTGATGCATGATCTTCATGATTGCTTAGATGAGTTGCAGAGGGGATCTATGTCCCTATTTATAGGTTGGGGTTGGCCAAGGTTGGTTGTAGATTGGGAAAATCTTCTAGAGATCCCCAAACTAGGTAAAACCTAGGGTAGGTGGGTGTGTTTCTTGCTCCTGAATCCATTGGTCTACTTTCTATAATTGCTCATGTACTAAAACTCAGGGAAATCAGCTTCGAAGTCAACCAGTTCGAGCCTCTATTTCCATACTTGGTTGAGGTAGGTGATGAGTGCATCACCGTTGCATCTCATATCTGATGATCCATATCACACGCACCAATTAAAAGGTTGATAATAGGAATCTATATGAATATAGATCATGCCATTTATGTTATTCAATTCACTTTAGGAATTTTTATAAAATTCATATCTCTCAAACCATCCATCCTTTTAATTTCAAGTTTTAAGGGAAAGTATTGAATGACTTTATCTAGTTGTATGCAAAGATTGGGACCAAAACTCTAAAAGAAGAGGGACTTCTTTTCACATGCAAGTATCCCTCCATTTTATGCATTTAAGACATCAAAACTAATCCTTTTCTCTTTCTTTTTTTTGGTTAGTCAAAAAAGCGTGTTACTAAAACCAAAACTTGAGGTACAAAAAAGTGCCCCTAAAAATAAACTACCCCTTGATACTCAAGGCAGCAAGGTATCAAGGTACAAAAACTGTCACTCATGGGCACATACATAGAAAACCTTCCAAGCATCCCATACACCCAGATACAAAATGAAGAAGAGGCCAAGCCCCCAAAATCACTAAGCACACCCACAAAGGAGGGGACCCCAACCCACCAATACCTTGTATCCAAAGGAATAGGAAGCACTGAAAAAGAGATCCCAGCATACACCCATGATAACAAACCACTACCAGAAAACAAATCCAACAGACCAAAAACAAAAACACAAGAAACCCGAAGGCAAACCAAACTAGATCTAACCTACCACTGATCATCCAGGAAAGAAGATGAAGGTCAAGCAAGCCCCCTTCACTACAATAAAGAACACCCACAAACATGGAAGAAAGACTAACTCCCTTCTCCATCATAGCCTCCCTGTCTCAAGCTGTAAGAAAGAAAGATTGTAGCAAAAGGACAACTCTGCCACAGCCGACCCACTAGGAAGAGTCTCCCATTTCTCCTCCCTTTGCCTTAGGCTTCTTCCATATCTTCTTATGCCTTGGACTACCATTAACCTTGAAGTCCACCACGGGGTCCGGTTCAAGATCACAGGAACAACAAGACTCCTCATCAGTATCCTTGTTCACTGTCCTGGAATAATCCAGGTGGATCCCTGATGCAAGCATCAGATTCTTGGCTCCTTGCGAGGAGAGATTCATGTTGTCCAGGGACAACTCCCAGTCTAGATTCAGACCTTCCAACATCTCCAAGTGATGAGAGGATACCATCTCCGGTTCTTGGAAGCATGGACGACCCTTACTAGCTGCAACATCTCTATCAACCTGCACAATTGTCTCCTTTATGACGCTAGGGACAGCCTCCAAGACTGAGTTCTTCTCCTTAGCCATCTGTCGAGCACCTTTAGTGCTGCTGCCTATCCCAGTATGCAGCTGTAGATCTTTGAAGTCAGGTCTACACCCAACTATCAACGAACATGAAGACTGCCTGTGCCCGAAGCAGCGGCACCTGGAACACAAGGTCGGCCTCGAGATGAACTCGAGTTTGAGCTTCTTGGGAGCTCCCTCCATCTCCACTATGATGTCCTGGGGAAAGCCAATTTCTACTGGTAGATCCATGCAGACCAGTGCCTCCTTGAGGCAGTTGACAGTGAGTGTTGAATCATCAAAGTCAACAAGCCTCCCAACCAGGCTTGCAATCCCGTTCAAGTTGTTCAACGTCCATGGAAGGTTGGGATTCTCAACCTTGACCCAGACCGGGAGCTTGTGGAAAGACAGGGGCTCGAGGGCAATAACTGGCTCCCAAGGATGGACGATGGCTAGAGCACCATCAACCATCCAAGGCACTTCATCCAGTACCCTCTCCCTCTCCTTAGCCGTCGGGAGTTTAATGATGAAGCCTTCCGACTCCTCTGCCATAATCTGGACCTCGCCACTCAGCCTCCACTGCCGCTTGATCCATCCAAGGATCTGGCTCTTGAAGGGCTTCCGCGTCGTGAAGCGAATCGACGCGAACTCGCTCCAAGATGGCGTGACGGCGTCTTTGCTCGATATGACAAAGAGCTTTGACCCATTTCTGATGGTCGGCTCTATGAATTCCATGACATCAGGGGAAAAGCTCGCTCGTCCAGGATGACTAGCATGCATCCAGTCGCTCTCCGACGACGAAGCCTCCACTCCTCTATCCTTAGATGGTGTTGGGGAAGAGGGCCTAGGGTTTGAGGTTGAGGGCGACACAAAGACGATCAGAGATCCGCCATTCTGCAAGCTTTGGGAGTTCTCCTCTCCGCCGACCACTCGTGAGCCCGTTGGAGGGGTCGATGCAGTCTTTACCCCTTGAGAACCATCACCATCGCCTGCTCCATCGGAAACCATGGAAGATCACCCTCCGCCGCGCACTTTCCCTCACCCTCCACCTCGCCCGCGAGCCATCCTGTAGGAGATATCCTTTTCTCTTTCTCCCTTTTCTATTTTCTTTATTTTGTCTATTCTTTCTATTAGAAACCATGTGCAAACAAAAACTAATTAAAAGTGCCCATCTTTGCCACTTTCTAGAGAATTCTACACGGTTCTCTCAAGCACATATAATTGTTATCTATTTTCTTTTGCTCTTTGCTTATCATGGGATTTTATTCTCTACCTTTTCCTTTTTATCTATTATTGGAATAATAAAATAGTGGCAATCACAAGATCATTCATTCAAGGGAATTTTGCATAGAAAACCATTCTTTATAAACAACACAAATTTCCAATCAAGTCTCTTACTAGAATAATTACATTTCAATTATCAAAATACAAGTGAAATTGAGGTTGTAACATCCTTCCCCTCTTATAGGAATTTTGTCCTCAAACATCGACTAATCAAGCAAACAACTCAGGGTAAGACTTTTCCATGTCCGTATTTAGCTCACATGTGGCTTCATCTCTCCACAATGTTTCCAAAGAACCTTTATCATCTCTATCTTTTTATTCCTAAGCTCTTTCACCTTGGTATCTAGTACCCTCACATGTGACTCAGGGTATATCAACCTCCCTTGGTTTTCATTAGGTTCAATGCTAAACACATGGCTCAGATCCTTCACATAGTGCTTTAGATTTGACACATGGAACACATAACGCATCATCTATATTGAGGGGTAACATAAATGATAAGTAGCTTCACTAATCCATTCTAGAATCTCAAACAGACCCATGTATCGGGGACTCAACTTTTCTCTGTTCTTAGATTTAGCTCAGAGGGGTCAGATTTTTAGAAACACCTATTCACCCACAGTGAAGTGCAAGTCAGTCTGCTTCGCATCAACATATGAATTATGTCAATCTAGGGCTCTCTTCATCCTTTGCTTGATCAAAGTGACTTTATCAACATACGATTGTAGTTTTTCCGACCTCAATAAGGTCCTCTCACCGACATCATCCCAGTGAAATGGTGATCGAGATGACCTCCCATAAAGAGCTTAATATGTAGGCATCCTGATACTGGCTTGGTAACTATTATTATAAGCAAACTCAGCTAAGGGCAAGTACTTCTCCCATGATCCACCCCAATTGAGCACACATTCTCTCAACAAATCCTCTAAAGTTTGGATTGTTCTTTTTGACTGTCCATCAGTCCGGGTGTGATAGGTTGTGCTAAACTTCAATCTAGTATCGATTTCTTCATGAACTTGCTTCCACAACTTGGAGGTGAAATTAGGGTCATGATCAAATATATTTGAACCTGGAACACCATGCAGTCGAACTATCTCTCGAATATATATTTTAGCTAGGTATTTCACCTTGGCAGTGATCTTGAAGGTAAGGAAATGTACTGACTTGGTAAAGTGATCTACCACAACCCATATTGCATCATGAACTTTCTTTGTCTTGGGGAGACCCACCACAAAGTCCATGGTAATTTGTTCCCATTTCCACTCAGGAATCTCAATTGATTGTAGTAATCCACCGGGGTTGCTGGTGTTCAACCTTCACCATCTGGCACATGAGACAACTGGCCACATATATTGCTTTCTCTCTCTTCATTCTAGGCCACCAAAAGTATCGCTACAAGTCTTTAAACATCTTGGTAGTGTCGGGGTGTACCGTATACTTAGAATTGTGAGCTTCTTGCAAGATATGATTCTTTAAGGGCAAATCTTTAGGAACCCAAATACGTCTCTTATAGAAGATTCCACTATCTACTCCTACTAAGAGATGTGTTTGAGGCTTCCCCAATAAACCTTTCATCTTATCAAGCTCTAGTTTGGCTAACTAGGCAACTACCAACTTGGTCAGTTGGTCTGGTTTTATCTGAATGTTAACCATACATATATAATCTTCTAATGGTTGGGAAGTCCACCTAAAAAACTCTTCCAGTCCTCTCCACTGGGTACATAAGACAGATGCACACCTGAGTTGTTTTTTGACTAAGAGCATATGCTACTACATTAGTTTTTCTAGGGTGGTAGGAGATGGTGAAATCATAGTCCTTCATATACTCCATCCATCATCTTTGTCTCAGGTATAGGTCCTTCTGATTTAGGAGATACTTCAAGCTTTTGTGGTCAGTGAAGATTCAAAAGTGGAGTAGTATCACTAGATCTTCAGGGCATGTATAATCACATCTAGTTCTAAATCATGTGTTAGATAGTTAACTTCATTCGGCTTGAGTTGTCTGGAGGCATAAGCAACAACATGTCTATTTTATTCTAGCACACATCCAAGCCCCACCTTTGATGTGTTAGTGAAGATCATAAAACCTTCATTGCCTGATGGTAGAGCCAACACAGGGGATGTGGTCAACTTCTCCTTCAATTCCTAGAATCGAGCTTTGCACAAGTTCGACCATACAAACTTCTCATCCTTTTGGGTAAGCTTGGTGAGTGGCAGAGCAGTCTTGGAGAAATCCTTTATAAAGTGTTGATAATATCCAGCCAATCCTAAGAAGTTGTGAATCTCATAAGGGTTCTTCGGTGCTATCCGATCATGTACGGTTGACACTTTAGCAGGATCCAATGAGATGGTCCCTCTGAATATGATGTGTCCAAGGAACATGACACAATCTATCCAAAACTCGCACTTTGATAATTTCCCATAGAACTTCTGCTTTCTCAGGATATTAAGGGCTCTAACCAGGTGGCCACGGTGTTTCTCTAAGTCATCGGAGTAAACCAGGATATCATCTATGAACACTATGACAAAAGAGTCTAGGAAAGGTTGGAACACAATGTTCATGAGATTCATAAACACACTCGAGGCATTAGACAACCCAAATGACATGACTACAAACTCATAATGGCCATAACGGGTTTGGAAAGTAGTTTTTTGGATATGCTCACTCTTGACTCGCAACTGATCTTTGGAAAGACTCGAGTCAACTTGAGTTGGTCAAATAGGTCATCTATACGGGGTAAAGGATACTTGTTCTTAATGATAGCATGATTTATCATTCTATGGTCTATGCACATTCAGAGTGATCCATCCTTCTTCTTCACAAAGAGGATTTATGCTCCCCAAGGAAAAGTGTTAGGTCAGATGAAGCCTTTGTCTAGCAATTCCTACAATTGCTTTTTCATCTCAAGAAACTCTGTAGGGGGCATCATGTAAGGTGCCCTGGAAATAGGGTTTGTCTCAGGAGCTAACTCTATCAAAAAGTCCACCTCTCTCTCAAGAGGTATCCTAGAAAAATCATTTGGGAACACATCTGCGTAGTCCCTAACCACCTCTATCTCCTCTAAAGGTTGGACCTTAGGCTCTGTCTCAATAACTACTGCTAGGAATGCCTGACAACTGATGAATGCATATTCATCTGAGTCCAATCACCTCATTTGACCCATATTTACACTGATTAGTCGCCTTTATTGGCTTTATCTTCTAAATATGCGAAATGACTTGGCTAAACTACTTTAATGAGCTTTTATTACCTATACTTTCTATTATGTGAGTAATTGAGCTTAATTGAATTATCACAGATTTAATTGGATTTTTACAGCGTTTTTGGCAGGTCAAATTGAGCTTTGGGCCCGAGTTTTGGTCCATTTCCCAATTTTGGGTTTTGTTTATCTCTGGTCAATGGCTGGTCAACAAGGGCCCCTCCTCCTTTTCCCTTTCACGCGGCCCTTCTCCTGGAGGCTACATTACCCACGGTTCCTCCTGACCTAGCCGCGACCGCGGCAAAATGATCGTGATCTCCACAAACCTCGCGGCCTGAAGTAGTCAATGCCGCGACCGCGGCCTTCTTACACCTCTCTGCCTGCCACCACGGATCCGCCACCCTCACCCCAACCTGGATTTCACGGCAGCAGTAGATCTCCATCCAACCTCTGCACCTCAACGCTGCGCCACCACCATCTATCTTCAACCTCCAGAACTGCCTACGTCCGCAGCTTTAAGGATCGATCGACGCCAACAACTCCATCCCAATGCCTTGGCTTGATCCCGACCTGAACTCACAACAACCGCGGACACATGTCCGTGGTCCTTAGATCGCTACCCTAACTGCGGGCAACTTCCCTGGACCGCGACCTGCAGTTTCACATGCCGCGACCACGGCCTTACCCGCGACCTCCCTGTTTGAGAATTGCGATCTGCAATAAAGGGGACGAACGAGCCAAATACTGAGCATCAACACTGCCATCGGCCTGCTACCTGCAGACTCCCACCTGAGCGCCCTCTCTCCACCTACGCTCGAGGCAACGATGACCTGCTCCCTCTTCCAATACCTGCAACCTTCATCTTCAGTTCTCCAGCAGTGATACATCGGCGGTCATCAACGCAACGCGACCCCTGAGCAACGTCGCTCATAGCTGCTCCACGGACCGCAACTCCACCTTCCTCGACCTTGTCGACTCCTGCTGCATTTATGCCTACACACCACCACTGTCTACCCCTTGCCTCCTCATCTCTCTGCTTCTTTCCCCAGCATCACCCGTCCATGCTCTGGTATCCACGGCGGCATCCATGGCACCCCTGCTTCCTAAACCCATGGATCATCACCCACCTGCCAAGAAGCAGCGCCATGTGGGCGCATGTTGAACAAAAGAGAAACGCAGCAAAGAAAACATCGCGACCTACTATGCTTCCTTCAGCATTAACCGTGACCGCGGCATGAGCAAAAGGCCACGACCATGACAAAGGCCGCGACCACGACAAAGACCGTGACCACGACAAAGGCCGCGACCACGACATTTGTCGCGACCACGAAAAAAGTCGCGACCCGTTGCAGAAATGACAAGGTCGCAATTTTAAGTCGGTGCCCAGCCTGCCTATAAATAGAACTCGACTCTAGTCAGTCAAATCATCATCTTCAGACGCCGTTAGGCTGCAGGACTGTCTTGGGCCTAAGGAGACGATCTGCATAGCCAAGAACCTGCCCCCGTGGTGGTTTTGCGGCCTGTTCACCCAGATCTCGAGTGAAGACTCAGATCTGCAAGCCACCTCGTTTAGATCTAGATCTACTGTGTCCACACCACCATCTTATCCACGAGCTGCTCCTTCTTCTGTGAGCAAGGACTATGAGAAGAAGAAGAAGAAGAAGAAGGTGGAGAGAGAAGATCCGCCCCATCTGCCGTGGTGTTCTTCCCTCCTCGTCCAGATCTGCCCCGACATCGTGTAGAAGACCATTTCTCCATCGAGCTGTGATCATCTTCTTCACCATGCTCATGGCAAAATCTTCTCTTTCTCTTATTTTTCTTGTTCCTCTCACCATGAGTGAGTAGTTTACTTTCGCTGGGGTGCGGGGACTAGCCCCGCTGCCCATGCTTTCATATCTCACTATTAAACATTCCATGGCATGTATATAATCTTTTATTTCGTTGTTAATCGTCGATGAGTGCTTGTGGATTGATCACCTGCTTGCATATATCTTGTTCATTTCTTATGTTGCAAGAACTTCAATGCGTAGGTTTTGAATGTCGATTAACGTGGTTGACTCCCAAACTAGAAATAGAATGGGATTCCTTGAGGTCGTAAGTATATGATCTGTGTGGTGACGAGCCATCTAGCCCACGGTGACACTTCTGTGTGCCTGACACCTGTATAGGGGGCCCACAACTTCATTCGGATTTTTGTATCTTCGAAGCCGTAAGTGTGTGATCTGTATGGTGACGAGACATCTGATACCTAAGGTGATGCTTACGCGAACCTGATGCCCGTATGGGGGGTTCTACAGCAGCTCTATTTGAATGGTTATATCTTGCCTGGATGTTTGATGTTGGACGTGATTGCATGTGCAGTGGTGGTGAAACCCGGGACCATCCCAATGATTTCCATCATTAATCTTTAATCAACCTTTAATCCTGCTCTTTTACTTTCCTCGCATTTAGTTTAATTAAAATCAACCAACCTTGTTCTAAGTATTAGTCTTGATTCAACTAGATTCGACCAGAGAAAGATTCTTAAAAACGTTGTCCCTTGGGATTCGATCCTCAACTATACTGTGATAAGACTCGTCCGCTTGCGGGTGGTATTATTGCACGTTGTTTTGGTAAAAAAACTTAGGGGTTTCAACCCTAAGTGAGTTTGTTAGTGCGATAATATAAGCCAAGTCAAATTCTGGCGTCGTTGCCAGGGACAACGGAATCGTCTAGTTAAATCTAGTTCTTTTGAGACTAATTTAGGTTTATCTTTTACTTTTGATATTATCGATCATATATACTTGAATTTGGTTCTACTGTGTCCATCTCACCAGCAAAAGATCTTTCCATCCTAGGTACCCACAAAGTCTAGTGTATGCGCCGCTCGGACAGTCCTGGACTCTCTGCTAGCTTTGACCCTGAGATAGACAGAACCTTTCGCTGTCAGTACAGAGAGAACCAAGCAAGAATGGCTCAAGAGGAGGAAATTGCCAGAAGGGTAGCTCAAGCCCTTAATGCACAAAGAGATAGGCTTATGCAAGAAGCTCGAGCCACAGTTCAAGAAGAAATCCAGGAAGCTCAAGCAGCAGCTCAACAAGTCAAGCTACAAAAAGACCTTAGAGAATTCTCGATCCCTAAAGCTGCGGACGTTCATCACCCAATGCAACCTCCTCCCATCAATGCTCTGAATTTTGAGATAAGAGTACATTGGGTCACTTTGCTTCAAAACAGACCTTTCTATGGTAAGCAAGGAGAAGATAGTCAAGAACATCTTCTGAGATTCATAGACTTATGCGCCATGACAAAGCAAAATGGAGTCATTGATGATGCCATCAGACTCCGTCTCTTCAAATACTCTCTGGCCGATAGAGCCATGAGTTGGTATAACTCCTTACAATGCGAACCCATCACCACTTGGGAACAACTTCAAAAAAAATTCTGGAAAAGTTTTATCCACCTTCTCTCACCTATGAAATCAGGGGCCGAATAACGCAATTCACCCAGGCCCCTGGAGAATCTCTTATTGAAGCATGGGAAAGATACAAAGAGCTTCTACGTAAGTGCCCACATCATGGCATTCCTAAGAATCAACTCATTGAAATCTTTTATAGAGGTGTGGACGATGATATCAAGAGGTTTTTGGATTCCTCGTCTGGAGGAAACTTCATGCGTCAGAGTTATGATAGCGCATGGAAGGTTGTCACCCTTGGAGCTGAAAACCAAGCCAACTGGGGTAGACCTGTTGGCAAAGGAGTGTTGAAGGTAGCTATGGCTGAAGCAACACCCGAGTACAAGTCTATCGCTGAATCTCTCAAACTCCTAGTTGCAAAGCAAGACCATCTAGAATCGTCTCTCACAGCTTATGAAAGAAGACGTTCTCCCCCTCGACAACAAGAGCAAGTTAAGTCAGCCTCACTCTTCTGTGAAGCATGCAAAGGAACTGACCATTCTACTCTAGCATGTAACATTCTCTATGATGCTGTTTTGAGCAATACATGTGCCCAAGGAGATAATGGTTAAATGGAAAATCTGAATGTTGTCAACACCATCCCTGGTCAAGGGTACTATAATCCGAATCAGAATAGAAACCATCCAGGTTTTCAATATGGAAACCCTTCTGGAGCAGAAAACTCGCGACAACTTGGTTCAAATACTCAACAACGAGGCCCTTCGGGATTCCAGTATAACCAACAACCAAATTTCGGGAATCAAGGGAACTTTAGAGGAAACTACCAGAATAGAAACTACAACAATTATCAGAACAATTCTCAGTTTCAGAACCCCAACCAAGTCCCCTATCAACATCAACAACAAGGGCAACAAGCCGGTCCCATCCATCCTGATGACAAATTATCAGCTATTGAGAAGATGTTGCAGTCGCAGCAGACTATGATAGCTAACCAGTAAGCCCATCAGAAGGCTATTGAATCTCAACTAGCTCAACTTGCAGCTAGCATGAAGCCACCTGCTAGAACCTTTACTGGACAACCCGAAAACAATCCTAAACATCCGGAGCAACTAAAGGCTGTCACCACCAGGTCCGGGAAAAACTATTCTGACTCCCCTGCTAAGATACCAATAGCAGAAACAAACGATGATAACTTTGCAAATGGCCAAGACTCTGCAACACCTGAGTCTCAACCGAAAGAACAACCAACCGCTGATAGGACAGACAAAGCAAGATTGGAGGAACCATTGACTGTGGAGGCTGAAGACACACCTGAGTCGGATGTGCCAGTATACAAGCCTCGTCCTCCTTTCCCAGCTCGTTTGAAGCATACAAAGCTCGATACTCGATTCAACAAGTTTAAAGAAGCTATGAAGAAGCTTCATGTAGATATACCCTTTCTAGATGTGCTGGCTGAGATACCATCCTGGACTAAGTATTTAAAGTCTCTCCTCACAAGGAAGTACATAACTGAAGAATACGAGACTATTAAGCTAGCAACAACCACTTCTGATATCATCCAGAGCAAGATGCCCAAGAAGCAGAAAGACCCCGGATCCTTTGGGATTTCATGCCATATCGGTGACTCTTCATGTAAGAAGGGATTATCCGATCTCAGTGCTAGCATTTCTATCATGCATGCCACTTAGCCTTTGCAAGAGGCTAGGGTTTGCAGAATTACTCCCAACTAGAATGACCATTCAACTTGTAGATAACTCTATGACTCTTCCTTTGGGAATCATCGAAGATGTCCCTGTCAAGGTTGGAAAAGACTCTTATGTCCCTTGTGACTTTGTCATCATGGACATAAAAGAAGACGCCAGATACCCTCTTATCTTTGGTCGTCCATTCCTCGCCACTGCAAGAGATTTGATTGACGTTGAAGCAGGGACCTTGTTGCTCAAACTAGGGAAAGAAACCCTTGAGTTTAAAGTTTTTGAAAGCATGCGAAGACCGAGCATGCAGGAAGAAGTCTATTTGATTGATTGCATTGAGCAAATGTCTCTCCTCACACAAGAGGAATATGAACCAGACGATCCTTTAGAAGTGGCACTAACAAACCCATCTGTCGAAATTTTCATCAACAAACAAGTTAAGGATTGTATCCTTCACCTCGACTCTGTAGAAGAAGATCCTGAAGCTATGTTCGAGGAACTCAAAGCTGTGAATGTAACTGAAGAGCCATGTGAGAAGCCAGAAGCCCCTAAAATGAAGCCCCTGCCCGAGGGACTTAAATACGTGTTTTTGGATGATCTCAAGGTTTGTCCAGTTATTATAAATTCTGATCTAACGACCGAACAAGAAGATAAACTCTTGAAAGAATTAAAGGAAAGAAAGAAAGCTATCAGCTACAAGATGAGCGATCTCAACGGGGTCAGTCAAGCGCTTTGTATGCACAAAATCCCTATGGTGGAAGACCACAAGCCGATTGTTGAGCATCAACGGAAGTTGAATCCTAATATGAAGGAAGTAGTCTGCCGCGAAGTTATCAAGTTGCTCACTACCGGAATCATCTATCCGATATCTGACTCACCATGGGTGAGTCCTGTGCATGTCGTTCCAAAGAAGGGTGGCACTACTGTGATACGGAACGAAGAAAATGAACTCATCCCCACTCGCACGGTCACCGAGTGGAGGATGTGCATTGATTATAGAAAATTGAACAAAGCCACACGCAAGGATCATTTTCTGATGCCTTTCCTAGATCAAGTCTTAGAGAGATTGGCTCATCAGGAATATTTTTGCTATCTCGATGGTTACTCTGGATTCTACCAAATTCCTATACATCCAGATGATCAAGAGAAAACTACGTTTACCTGCCCCTTTGGAACATACGCCTTTAGAAGGATGTCGTTTAGACTTTGTAATGCGCCTGCAACCTTCCAATGCTGCATGGAGGCCATATTTGCTGGTTTAACCGAAACCATTATGGAAATTTTTATGGATGATTTCTCTGTATATGGGGATTCGTATGATTCATGCCTAAGGCACCTCTCCCTTGTCCTCAAACGATGTGAAGAAACACATCTGGTGCTTAATTGGGAGAAATGTCATTTTATGGTAAAAGAAGGCATTGTCCTTGGCCATAGAGTCAGTAAGCGAGGAATTGAAGTGGACAAGGCCAAGATCGAAGTGATCTCCAAACTATCTATCCCTACCAATGTAAGAGAAGTCCACGCATTCCTTGGTCATGCGGGTTTCTACAGAAGGTTTGTCAAGGATTTCTCCAAGATAACCATGCCCATGACAAACTTGTTGCTGAAGGACGCTGATTTCCATTTTGATGAAGAGTGTATCAAGAGTTTCAACAACCTAAAGCATGTCCTTACAACAACACCCATCATTCGTGCCCCGGATTGGGACAACCCATTCGAAATTATGTGTGATGCCAGTGATTATGCTGTGGGTGCCATTCTGGGCTAATGTATAGAGAAGAAACATCATGTCATCTATTATGCATCGAAGACCCTTGACGAAGCTCAAAGGAACTACGCAACTACCGAGAAGGAACTCCTAGCAGTCGTATATGCCTTTGATAAGTTTAGATCCTACCTCATTGGTTCAAAGGTGATTGTCTACACCGATCACGCTGCTATTCGTTATCTTCTAAAAAAGAAAGATGCAAAACCAAGGCTAATAAGATGGATTCTCCTATTGCAAGAATTTGATCTTGAGATTAGAGATAAAAGAGGCACAAAAAATGTTGTAGCAGACCACTTAAGTCGTATCCACACTCTGGAAACTGAGAAGATACCAATTAACAACTCTCTTCCAGATGACCAGCTTATGAAAGTCTTAGAAGCTACTCCTTGGTACTCGGACTATGTGAACTACCTTGCCGCTGGTGTCATCCACCCTGAGTGTATTGGAAATGATTTAAAGAAATTCATGCATGATGTGAAGCAATATCACTGGGATGAACCGTACCTCTTCAAGCTCTGTGTTGATGGTCTCTACAGACGTTGTATCGCTAAGGAAGAAGCCCAACTTATTCTAGAACAATGCCACTCAGGCCCAGTCGGAGGCCATATGAGTTCTAAGAAAACTTCTTTGAAGGTTTTGCAATGTGGTTTCTTTTGGCCGACCATATCCAGAGACGCTTACAATTTTGTTTTGTCATGTGACAAGTGTCAGAGAACGGGAAACATTACGAAAAGAGATGAGATGCCACTTAAGCTATGGCAAGAAGTTGAGATTTCTGATGTTTGGGGAGTGGACTACATGGGTCCATTCCCACCCTCACATGGATTTTCCTACATCCTAGTCGTGGTTGATTATTTCTCCAAATGGGTAGAGGCAATACCAACGGTTACTAGCGATTCAAAACCCGTCATTAAAATGTTCAAAGATATCATTTTTCCCCGTTTTGGAGTTCCACGCATTGTGATCTCTGACGGAGGTTCTCATTTTCTGGAAAGAAGCTTTGAAGCGTTGTTGAGAAGATATGGTGTAACACACAAGGTAGATTCCCCCTACCACCCACAAACAAGTGGGCAGGTAGAGGTTTCGAACCGTCAACTCAAATCTATCCTGGAAAAGACAGTAGGACGTAACTGAAATGATTGGTCAGTGAAAATCAATGATGCCTTATGGGCTTACCGAACCGCGTTCAAAACTCCTCTTGGAACAACACCCTTCAGACTTATCTATGGAAAATCATGTCACCTTCCCGTGGAACTAGAACATAAAGCATGATGGGCAATCAAACAGCTGAACTTTGACATGAAGAAAGTAGGCGAAGCCAGGATTCTGCAACTTCAAGAGCTAGAAGAACTCCGGATGATGACTTACGAGAATGCACGAATCTACAAGGAACGCACGAAACTTTGGCATGATGGTCATCTGAAGAGGAAGGACATTCAAGTGGGAGACCAAGTTCTGCTTTTCAACTCAAGACTGAAGTTATTTCCAGGAAAACTCCATTCTCGATGGTCGGGACCATACATTGTCAAAAGCATCATTCCACATGGTGCATTTACTTTATGGAGTGAGAAATCAGGTGATTTTGTGGCAAATGGCCAACGCTTAAAGAGATATTTCACCACAGCTGATACTAGTACCAATGAATTGATGAATCTATCCAAACCAACATACCTACCAGAGAGATAAAGAAATCACGTCGAGCCATCGACGTAAAACAAAGGCGCTTGTCGGGAGGCAACCCGATCTTTAACTTAGTTTTTACTTTTAGTTTCCTTTTTAGAAACTTTTGCACCTGGTAGGCAATGCATCGCAAGATGGAGTCTTAAGTTCTGACAGTTTCCATTTTTGAGATTTCAGATGGAGGACGCGTCACCGAAAGGAATGCAACCACATCTGGTGGACCAACCGGCACGAGTTTTCCCCTCCATCTCGGTTTTAGAGTTTGCTCGGGACGAGCAAAAATTTCTAAGTTCAGGGTGGAGGGTGGGTGGTACGTACCTTACTTTCCACCCTCACCTATCCATTTTAGACTTAAGATTTCATCGTTGGAATTTCGTTGCAATTTTGAGCAAAATTTTCAAAAAAATTCAAAATTTTCAACAGTTTTCATAGTTGTTTGTATAGAAACTTGATGAAGTTTGGACGTTGTTGTTTCGATCAAAGCCTTTACCTAGCCGGCTATCCTGTTTTTTCATGCATTTTTGAATCATTATACCCTCCTTATTCGAAGCGAAGCCTCAAGGAGAACAATTTCTGAAACTAGCCTATGATTAGAAATCACCGTGTGAAGCTTATGAAACCTAACATCATGATCAGTAGATATGGCAAGTATCTTTCAAACTGAAAGGGATCAAACACGTTGTGCTTCCTATCTGACTAGTGGAACAATAGCATGGAATCTCCACCGGATCCTCATCAAGTCATTATTTGAGCGGAGTATGACAAGGAGAACGACCCGGTGCACTGAATTGTAAATCAATTGCACTCTGATCTGAACTCTTTTCTACACTTCTTCCATCATCTTCTTACCCCTCTGTTCATCAAAAACAAACAAAAATAGCCAATATAGTGCCAAACCCTAAGTTCGGGGTGGCATACTCTCTCTCTTTACGCTTCTTCCATACCCCTCGCTACGAAATAGGGGCGTATCACCAAGAAAAGATGCCTAAGCGCACACAAAAAGAAATGCAATCTCGAGTCGAATAGAGGAGAGATTCGCATACAAAAAAAATGCAATCAATGAAATTGCAAATCATGTAATAAAAATCTCGAGTCGAATAGAGGAGAGATTTGTATCTTCCTTCCATACCACCCTTCACTCCCTTTTCCACCTACTGGCACAATGAATGCCTACGCTCACCAACATCCTAAAAACACCAGTGTCAGATAAGGTACACACTTGTTGTTCTGTGGGTATCTCTCGACTCTTACGAAACACTCTGACATGCTTGATTTTAGAAAAAGGGGAGAGGAAGTGATGTTGGGAAATGAACTTGGAAACGAAGATATGGTAAAATGTGTTCTGTGATCTCAGGATGTTGAGACACTTAGTCATACTGTGTAGAAAAGAAACAATCGTGATGCGAAGAGGAAGCAGTCGCACGAGTTGAAAGGATTCATTCGGTGAGTGTTTTAGATTTTGTGTTACTCGAGGACAAGCAACGTTTAAGTTCGGAGTATTTTGATGAATACATATTCATCTGAGTCCAATCGCCTCATTTGACCCATATTTACACTGATTAGTCGCCTTTATTGGCTTTATCTTCTAAATATGCAAAATGACTTGGCTAAACTGCTTTAATGAGCTTTTATTACCTATACTTTCTATTATGTGAGTAATTGAGCTTAATTGAATTATCACAGATTTAATTGGATTTTTACAGCATTTTTGGCAGGTCAAATCGAGCTTTGGGCCTGAGTTTTGGTCCATTTCCCAATTTTGGGCTTTTTTTAGCTCTGGTCAATGGCTGGTCAACGAGGGGCCCTCCTCCTTTTCCCTTTCATGCGGCCCTTCTCCTGGAGGCTACATTACCCGTGGTTCCTCCTGACCTAGCCGCGACCGCGGCAAAATGATCGCGATCTCCACAAACCTCGCGGCCTGAAGTAGTCAATGCCGCGACCGTGGCCTTCTTACACCTCTTCGCCTACCTCCACGGATCCGCCACCCTCACCCCAACCTGGACTTCACGGTAGCAGCAGATCTCCATCCAACCTCTGCACCTCAACGATGCGCCACCACCATCTATCTTCAACCTCCAGAACCGCCTGCGTCCACAGCTTTATGGATCGATCGACGCCAACAACTCCACCCCAACACCTTGGCTTGATCCTGACCTAAACTCCCAACAACCGTGGACACATGTCCGTGGTCCTTAGATTGCTACCCTAACTGCGGGCAACTTCCCTGGATCGCGACCTGCAGTTTCACATGCCGCGACCGCGGCCTTACCCGTGACCTCCCTATTTGAGAATTGCGATCTGCAATAAAGGGGACGAATGAGCCAAATACCGAGCATCAACGCTGCCATCGGCCTGCTACCTGCAGACTCCCACCTGAGCGCCCTCTCTCCACCTGCGCTCAAGGCAACGATGACCTGCTCCCTCTTCCAATACCCACGACCTTCATCTTCAGTTCTCCAGTAGTGATACACCGGCGGTCATCAACGCAACGCGACCCCTGAGCAACGTTTCTCACAGCTGCTCCATGGACTGCAACTCCACCTTCCTCGACCTTGTCGACTCCTGCTGCATTTACGCCTACACACCACCACTGTCTACCCCTTGCCTCCTCATCTCTCCACTTCTTTCCCCAGCAGCACCCGTCCATGCTCTGGTATCCACGGCGGCATCCACCTTCCCTGCATCCATGGCACCCCTGCTTCCTAAACCCACGGATCATCACCCACCTGCCAAGAAGCAGCGCCATGTGGGTGCATGTTGAACAAAAGAGAAACGCAGCAGAGAAAATATCGGACCCGCTATGCTTCCTTCAGCATTAACCGTGACCGCGGCATGAGCAAAAGGACGCGACCACGAAAAAGGCCGCGACCACAACATTTGTCACGACCACGACAAAGGTCGCGACCACGACATTTGTTGCGACCACGACAAATGCCGTGACCACGACAAAGGTCGCGACCACGACAAAGGCCACGACCACGACAAAGGCCACGACCATGACATTTGCCGCGACCACGACAAAAGCTGCGACCCACTGCAGAAATGACAAGGTCGTGATTTTAAGTCAGTGCCCAGCCTGCCTATAAATAGAACTCGACTCCAGTCAGTCAAATCATCATCTCCAGACACTGTTAGGCTGTAGGACTGTCTTGGGCCTAAGGAGAGGATCTCCATAGCCAAGAACTTGCCCCCGTGGTGGTTTGGGGGCCTGTTCACCCAGATCTCGAGTGAAGACTCAGATCTGCAAGCCACCTCGTTTAGATCTAGATCTGGATCTAGATATGTTGCGTCCACACCACCATCTCATCCACGAGCTGCTCCTTCTGCTATGAGCGAGGACTATGAGAAGAAGAAGAAGGTGAAGAGAGAAGATCCGCCCCATCTGCCATGGTGTTCTTCCCTCCTCGTCCAGATCTGCCCCGACATCGTGTAGAAGACCGTTTCTCCATCGAGCTGGGATCATCTTCTTCACCATGCTCATGGCGGAATCTTATTTTTCTCTTGTTTTTCTTGTTCCTCTCACCATGAGCGAGTAGTTTACTTTCGTTGGGGTTCGGGGACTAGCCCCGCTGCCCATGCTTTCATATCTCACTGTTAAACATTCCATAGCATGTATATAATCTTTTATTTCATTGTTAATCGTCGATGAGTGCTTATGGATTGATCACCTGCTTGCATATATCTTGTTCATTTCCTATGTTGCAAGAACTTAAATGCGTAGGTTTTGAATGTCGATTAACGTGGTTGAATCCCAAACTAAAAATAGAATGGGATTCCTTGATGTCGTAAGTATATGATCTGTGTGGTGACGAGCCATCTAGCCCACGGTGACGCTTCTGTATGCCTGACCCCTGTATAGGGGGCCCACAACTTCGTTTGGATTTCTGTATCTTCGGAGCCGTAAGTGTGTGATCTGTATGGTGACGAGACATTTGATACCTAAGGTGATGCTTACGCGAACCTGACGCCCGTATGGGGGGTTCTACAGCAGCTCTATTTGAATGGTTATATCTTGCCTGGATGTTTGATGTTTGGACGTGATTGCATGTGCAGTGGTGGTGAAACCCGGGACCATCCCAGCGATTTCTATCATTAATCTTTAATCAACCTTTAATCCTGCTCTTTTACTTTCCTCACATTTAGTTTAATTAAAATCAACCAACCTTGTTCTAAGTATTAGTCTTGATTCAACTAGATTCGACCAGAGAAAGATTCTTAAAAACATTGTCCCTTGGGATTCGATCCTCAACTATACTACGATAAGACCCGTCCGCTTGCGGGTGGTATTATTGCACGTTGTTTTGGTAAAAAAACTTAGGGGTTTCAACCCTAAGTGAGTTTGTTAGTGTGATAATATAAGCCACGTCAACAACCTTTGGTTATCATCTACTCTACCTTCAAGGCTGACACATACATGATAGTGGTTGCATCCTTCCCACCTCTAGTGGTATACGTTAGATGACCTAGTCTCTCTATTCTTATTTTCTTTACCCTACAGTCTATCTTTGCCCTATAAGCATAGAGTCAATCCATGCTAATTATCACATCAAAGTCATTCATGTCAAGAAGGGTAAAATCCATAGGGAGCTCATTATTCAGATATTTAACCGGTATAACTGGGGTTTTCAAGAGAGATGTAAAGATTTGACCACTCAGGATAGTGACATCCAAAACATATCCTAAATCATTGATGTCCAAACAACGCATAGTTGTAAGATTTCTCAAAATAAAAGTTAGTAGAACCAAAGTCAAACATAGGTTTGACATTGTGTCCCATGATCTCAAGCATGCCTACATTATTTTCATAACAGTCAAACTACTGCATTTCTTAGCTAAAAAGGGAAAAATAAGTCTAAGGGTTATTACCCTCTATCAAATGTTTAGCATTGGCTTGAGCCTCCTCATTGTCGAAGGTGAGAACTCGGGCTTGCCTTTGTTCTCCTATAGGTGGGGCTGCAGTTGGTGCAACTGCTACTACTGGTAGTGCTGCTACCACAGGTTTGGCTGCTACTGGGCCTGGACCTTTCGGATTGGGAAGAGGACAGTTGGCCTGAAAGTGTCCTTCTTACTGGCAATGAAAGCACACCTTCTTCTCAAAGCCACACTTGTCGAGGTGCGACTTCTTACAGTTGCAGCACCTTGGGTGGTGGTTCTCATTGTGGGGTTTTCCTTTTCCTCCATGTATTCCTTTGGCATGGTTGCATCCTTATCCTTTCATATGATCATTCCTTAAGCCAGAGGTACCTTCAGTGACCCCCATGTACCCCTTTGGTGGGTTTGGTACAGGCATCACCGTTTTCTCCATGTCTAGGGCGATGTTATAGGTGTCAATGAAGTTTGTCAATATACTCACCATTACGTGAGGCTTGATTGCAGGGTGCATATGCTCTATGAAGTGATCCACCTACCTTTCCTCAATCAACATATAACCAAACTGCTCCAGGAGGCGGAACTTGCGGGCGAAATCTATCATAGATAGATTTCCCTAAACTAGGTAGGTGAACTCCCTCTCTTTCTCCTTCTTGGATGAGACGGGTCAAATCTGGCAGAGAAGATAGTTCTGAATTCATTCCAAGACATTGGGTCTTCATTTAGTTCTCAGCCCATGATATGGTTCTCCCACCATATCTTAGCTGCTCCTTCCAGAAGGTGAGTGGCAAAAGATACTTTATTGTTCGGCTGCACTTCCATCATATGGAAGCCATGCTCTACTGCCACAAGTCAGGCGTTAGCTTTGTCGATTACTTCTATTTTGTCCTTTCCCCAGAACTTTTCAATGTTCAGCTTCACAAAGTCCAAATGGTGGTGCCCAGGCATGGACGAACGGGTAGTGGCTCACCATTTTCATCTCTGCCTATGTCCTTGAGGGCCAGGGTACTAATAGACTCATTCGATTTCTTCTGTTATTCCATGCATAGAGCATCGGGAGTGTAGACCAGTACTTGCCCGACTGTGGGTCCTGGGCCATCAGCAGGGTTCTCTTTGGGCTTGACCTCATCTTCTGATATTAGTTCATCTTTTTTATCATTCCCAGGGTTCAAGTTGTCAAAGGGAACATGTTTAGGGTTTGAGCCTTCCTTAGAGGCTCTCTTAGTCTCTTCCTTTTCCTGGAGGACTCTTCCTCTGTAGCCTTTCTCCTCTTCTTTAGAGACATCCTCTTCCTATGAGAGGGCCTACTCTCAGCATGATCCTGGGGAGTGTCAACGAGAATGGCGATTGTCTTGGTACGAGCCATGTCGGTTCACATAAACATATAGTTAATCTCAGTCTAGGTTTTTAGAGCATTAAAGCATTGTACTTAATGTCCATGACATCATGATTACATGCTTTTTATTTTTTTGGTGGAGGATGCCATAACCCCTAATTCTCATAACCCTAGTACTCAGAAAGAGATAATTATTAGAAGTATTGTTTGGAAAACACTCTAATAATTCCATTGGGTCTATAAAGAATAATTAGAATTTAATAATTATTAGAGATTAAATGGTAAACAAGATTTGATACCAAATTTAACGACCCCCTCCCCCTTTTATCCCCTATTCAGGCAGACCGATAGGGCAAGGGTCATTATCAATCATACAGGATCGCAGGTTTAGCAAATAACCAAAAATAATTAATAAATTTCACTAAGTAGGAATGAGTTTCTACAAGATCAAATTTCAACAAAGGAATTACATAATATGGTTTTTCTAAAGTTTTGCAACTTGAAAAGAAAACTAATTAAATCCTCCAAATATTACATTACTATATTTATCTTTGAGTGCCATCTTTTCCTGGACATCCGTTTGCATCTTACTTGCAAAATAGCATATTATCCTAAAACGGCGTGAAACAAAAGCATGGTCAGTATAACAAGTTATACTGGTATGTGGCGGAACTAAAATGTTTGCATCTATTTATAACAACATAACCAAGCAATTATTGTTACAAAAACAAAAATTATCATTTTCTTCATAACTTCCCAACCGGTTTTACTCAACCTCTGGTATACCCTCTCTTAGGGTTTTGTCCCTGCAGCAGACTTTAGGCCACCTCTCAATATGGATCTAGGTGCCTCATTGGCCACCTCTCAATCTGGAGTTAGGTGCCAAGTAGGGCTTCCCAATATGGGTCATGACTTCTTATGACCTTCCCAATATGGGGCCTGGTCTGCCCTTCCCAATCTAGGGTATGGTCTTTAGTCATCACCATGATTTTATTTTCTTCTCATTCTCAAATTTTCAGAGTTGGTATGGGGGTTCGAGCAACTTATAAGCATAAAATTGTGATATCCATATTGACTTTATAGATTATAGGAAATAAATATCATCCAAGCATTTAATTTCAAGCAATCCGGTAAAACATCAAAAAATGCTGGAAAACTAAAGTGGTTATTCATAGGCGTACCCACATACCTTGATCAAATGTTCTTGGTGTCCAAGCAAGAGCAATCAAACAAGCAACCAGGCAAATTATCCTGAAAGTTAAAGCAATACACCCATGTATTATTATTTTATCCAAGTCATCATTAAGAATGACTTGGGTTTCAAGTTAGGGTTTCAAGGTTAAATTTTAGGTTTTCATTAGGGTTTTGGCTTTCCAAACTCTAATTTTCACTTTTCATGACCTTTGGGTCAACAAACCCTAATCTTATTATTAATTACACCTTTAACCTCAAGGAAACCCTAATTATCCCAAACAAGGGTTTCCAGGTTCTCATAACTTTCAATTTGCACTTTTTATTCATAAAATATTAGTCTTTTATCATCAATATCAATTGGACACATTAGAATCAACAAAATTTAGAAATTAGTGTTTTGATTCATTTAACACATTAAATATGCTACTTTAGGCACTTTTCAAACTAGAAGCAGATTTAGGTCCTGATTATATTTTTATTGGGTTGCTTGTATCTTTCTAAGCAAAAACCATATATTACTTTCTATTATTAGACAATCCTATGATTTGTTATGATTTTTCCAAATTAACCTTTTTTAGGGCAATATGGGCTTGCCAACTGGGAAACGATCCCTGGGTCCCACCCTGTCATCTTGGTTGGGCTGACCAATCGATCCATGCCAACTAAGCGGCTAGCCCACATGGAAACTAACTGGATTAAATGGAAAAAAGAGCAAAAGGGCAATAATACCCTTACCTCCACAACGCCGGCACGAGGGCAATGTCATCTTTTCCACGCTTGCCTTCTTCAACCTTGGTCTTGATCCTCTCGCGAGTAGGATAGCTTGGTGTGAGTCAACTAGACCATTGACTCTAAGGTCCTGACTTCCCCAACCACCAGTGAGGTTGCTAGTGTCTTCAACCGGTCTTGACAAACTCATTGGCAGCTTCAATTGCCCAACCACCAGTTAGAGATGTTCAAATGGCAAGGCCCTTCCTTGGCTAGGTGGCATGAGCAATCAAGGGAAAATAATAGGATGAAGCAAGTGATTGTGGGTAGGAAGTTGATTGGGGAGCGATGCACGATCTTCGTGATTGCTTAGATGAGTTGTAGAGGGAATCTATGTCCCAATTTATAGGTCAGGGTTGACCAAGGTTGGTTGTAGTTTGGGTGAATCTTCTAGAGATCCTTAAACTTGGAAAAACCTAGGGTAGGTGGGTGCATTTCTTGCTCCTAAATTCATTGCTCTACTTTCCTTACTTGCTCATGTACTAAAATTCGGGGAAATCGACTTTGAAGTCAACCAGTTCCAGCCTCTGTTTCCATACTTGGTCGAGGTAAGTGATGAGTGCATCATCTTTTAGATCTCAGATCCGATGGTCCACATCGCACATGCCAATTAAAAGACTGATAATAGGAATTCTAATATGAATATAAATTATGACATTTAATGTTATTCCATTCATTGTAGGGATTTTTATAAAATCCATATCTATCAAACCATCCATCCTTTTAATCTCAAATTTTAAGGGAAAGTTTTAGATGTCTTTGTCTAGTTTTTTTTGTAAAGATTGGGATCAAAACTTGAAAAGAAGGACTTTTATTCACATGCAATTCTCCCTCTATTTTATGCATTTAAGCCATCAAAACTAATCCTTTTCTCTTTCTTCCGTTTCTACTTTCTTTATTTTAGCTATTCTTTCTATTAGAAACTATGTGCAAATGAAAATATTAATAGTGGCCATCATTGACACTTTCTAGAGAATTATACATAATTCTCTCAAGCACATATAGTTATTATCTATTTCTTTTTCTCTTTGCTTATTATGGAATTTTATTCTCTAATTTTCCTTTTTATTTATTATTGGAATAATAAAATAGTGGCAATCACAAAATCATTCATTCAAGGAAAGTTTGCAAAGAAAACCTATAACAAACTGAATCTTAGGGTCCTTTCTACAATTTACCCACTTTTGATCTTTTATTTGCTTTCTAGTCCTTTTGGACCTTTTTCATAAATCTCCCATCCTTTTGAGTCTTCTTTGGCCTCAATATTGAAATTGAGCCTTTCTTGAGAATGTAATTCACAATCTACCCACATTTATGATTATGTAGGGGGTCTTGCACAAATAACCCACTTAATGTGATTATTGAGGACTAATTATGCAATGTGACCATTAATGATAGATAATTAGTAGATAATTCTAATTTAGAGCTTGTATATCTTTTTGGATAAAGATATGAGTAATAATGTGTATTCTAGTTAATGTATGAGAGTAATTAACCCTTTATTTTTTTCTCTCCTTATAAGTGAATAAAATTATGAAATGTAATTAATAGAGTGGGTAAAGCCTCTTGGTTGGCCTGTCTCAAAAATACAATAAGAAAATTTATCATAATGCCTCTTCACATTAATTTACTAAAATTATACACTAATATATATGTTAATGGAAAATAAATTTATTAGGGGCCTTATATTGGGTAAAATGAAAAATTAAATGCATAGCATCGTTCTAGGTGTTGTCATAAACCTATGGTTAAAATTTGAGGTCATTTGGACTTTGTTTGACCATTCAAATGGATTTTACAAGTTTCAATAAAGTGTGACTATAGAATATCAATCAAATTTCATTTATGTCATTTTATCCTTTGATTTCCTTATCACGCGCCCCAGATCACCGCCTGATCCCGATCCAATGGCAGCCAACTCGTCTTCAACCTCCAGCCCACCGACCAAGATGATGCCTAGGCTCCTCCACCTCATTCGCCCTCTCCTCTCCACTATTTCATGAGATTTCTTCGTTGTTGGCTTTGTCTCCTCGAGCCGCTCAGTTCGAGTTGTTACTCATTGTCTCTCGTGCACCATAGACAAAATGTCCTAAGGCACTGATATTGTCCTCTCAACTCCACCATCATCCTAGCATTTCACACTACCTCGTCTATATATTGTACTCCCCTTACCTCCTCCGGCCCCATTGAAAGCTTTTTCAGTTGCTAATTTTCCTGTATCCTCCACAGTTAGCCACCGCCACCTCCACCTTCTCCCAGATCTTGTGGCCCTTTTCCTGGTTGCTCGGTGATAGAAATGCCCCATCAAAGCACACCAGTGAGTTCCTCTCACTTTGGGCTTTGTTTCGAGTACCTATACGTCTGATTTGGTCGAGTATCGAGAGAACGCCCAATCGGGCAAGCTTCTCCTCCGCGGCCATGGTTCACGCGAGAGGAATAAGATGACCCACGGGCTTTTTACTATTTTCCCCCATGCACGCCTCCTCTCCCATTTTAACGCCTGACTTTTTTTTTACTCGCCCTTGCGCTAGCCAAGTTAGCCTACATGGCTATTTCCTGCTCTCTGATTAGCTCAGAGCGAATAAATCATAGAAAATTGATACCTCATCAGAAAATTTCGAATAAATACTCGTTGGAAAGCTTGTTTCATGTAGAATTCGATTTCAAGGTTTTTGTTTATTGAATCTCTATACTATCTCAATATTAATTGGGTACATCATCTAAATCTTAATAAATATTCTAAAAATGATAACTAATGCATCCTAACTCCGATTTTGATAAATAAATATGTTTTCCTAATCAGTGAAACCTAAGTGAACTTTTGGTCCTAGTTTTGAGTCCTAAATTGGAAGTTTCCATAAAAGGTCTAAAATGAGTATCTTTTTATACACCTTATGCCTTAATACATACTAATATATGTGAAATATTTGTAACTAGGATAATGTGATCGTGGATACAATCTAATTGGTGATTAATGACGGTTATGTGAATCTTCAATAAGGTATGTGACCCCCATTTATGTATGTGATACCTATTTATGAATGGATAATAATGTTGGTGTAAGAATGTGCAATTAACCTATTCCTCAGTTGGGCTTTTATCCAACCCTACAATCACAATATGCTAGCCTTGGTATCCTTCTATTGCATTTTTTGGCTCTTTATTTACTTGAATATTATATTGCCAGTGTGGCTCATTTATTTGGATTATTTGAATAATGATATGGCCAATGTTGTCCCATTCATTTACTTGATTTAATTCATGAGTTTTATTCTCCAATACTATGATGCAAATGTTATTTATACTTTCCCTACTGCCAAGTGGACTATTAAGCATGATGTATTTTTGGCCAAATGACAATGTAGTGGTACATCTATACAACGACCCATAGTGGGCATGTGTAAATTCACCCAAGGGAATGTGATAATTCTCCCCTGAAGGATGTGATAATTCCCTTCATATTATAAATATATTTGAGGTTTGGGATGTGTAAATTCCCCTCTCCTCTTGGTGAGGGTCCGGTAGGTGCCCTCACCCTGCATTGGTATGATTTTGTGTCATAATATCATTCATGCTTTGTGATTATTGTTGTGGATTGATCTATGGAAGTCTTCTATTTCTTATTTGATTATTTGTCTCATTCTCTTGAAATCTCTTTGTATAATGAATCATTTTATTTATGCGATGTTGCACTTTATATTTGACCTTATTCCTTTTGATTAACACATACTTTTATCCCTCTCTTGCTGGGTGATCCCAACCACCCAGGTATAGGATCAGAGTGCGCATTGGAAGCTTGGTGAACATGTCTAAGGCTAAGAGATATAAGTTCAACCTTCTAGCTCAAGCATAGCTGCTTATAAAAATTATGTTGTCTATGTTTGGAGACAGGCTGATTTGGTTTTAGTCTTCCTCTACCTAGATCCTGTTGTTGTGTATAAAGTTTTACACCCTTTTGGGAATTTTGTAAAGTACTCTTTATACAATTGAATAGTCAAAGTTTTAACTTCCGCTTCTACACAATTGGTGTTTTTGTTTGCCATGAGTTTTTAGTAGAGACTATGTCTCTACAGCATGGTATCAGAGCATCAAGGTAATCGGAGTCTTGACTAATTCAATTTGTCTCCTAGTTAGAAACCCTTACCTTATATAGTTTCCCTTTAGTAAGCTTGTCACCTTATAGTTGACCAATGATGAATGATTGATTTAGGATCATAATAATTTCATACTAGAAATATAATTTGATCAACTTTTTGGTGATTAGTCTATTAGGTTGCTACTAGGGCATAAGTTGAAAGCAAAGGTGTCTAGAAAGGGTCAAGGTCTGGGGGCTGGCAATACTTTCATCTGCACCACTAGCTTGTCTTACGAGGACTCCCATATCCATATGACACCGACCTGGCCTGAGCTGATACTGACTATCCAAAATAGCATACCTTTAGGAAAATCAACTCATTGTTGAGTTACCTTTAGAACTAGATATATATGATGTTTTGGTTAGAAAAAATAAAAACATCTTATATTCCATAAGTTCCTTATGTGAGCCTTAGATTTCCATGTTTGGGAATAGCCTACCCTATGCTAGACTTTGAAGTTTGGTGTTTAGTAAAACAACTAAGTGTTGGATCTCATACATAGTTTTACCTCAACCCTTTGAAAAAGTGGGCTTTAGTAGTAGTACTTTTATACCTAGATAGATTTTGGAGTTTTTGATTTCGAGGACGAAATCCTCTTTAAGGGGGTGGAGTCCCCTAATACATTCGAAATCAAGTTACTATATTTTGGAAACCCTAACTCCTTAGATAAGAGGTTAGTATGTTCATATGGTTAGTGTTGGACAAAAAAAATATAATTATAATCCATCTTGTTTGTCTATACACAAATGAATATATATATAATAAGTCATCTAAAGAAAATAGTTCATATGTTTGAACCTTAACATATATTTGATGCACATAATAGTGAGTTACTCATCACTAATTGTGAATACACTTAATGTTGACCATGTCACCCTAATAGTATGGTTAGTAAGATTATGGTTCTAATGCATCCTTAACATGCATAGCATGTAGTGGTCATGTTGACCCAAACCCTAATGTGTAATAATCTAGCCCTAACAATATACACATCTACATATATACATCTTTAATGCCTTTTATGATACCTTAGTGACATTAGGTGTCATCAACAGTTAACACACTTGGAACATATATGTAGATTATAATCACCTAATTATACTTGAGACCATGTTATCAATATATGTAATGCATATCACCTTGTTCCCTAATATACATCTCATTAATCACCTTATCATGATTTAGTATATGAATCAATTCATTAATGTTTAATGTGTTCCATCTTATTCAGTAAAATGCATGTAATGACTCAAATATGATAATGAGTAATTGGATTCACATAAGTTTGCTTGAATGCCTAATGGGATGTTATATATGTATAATTCATATCAGGAAGTATCATAGGAGAAAATGGTTAGTGATGTCATTATCCTGAACATGAAAGATAATGTGACAATGTGTGATATAGAGATAAATAATTTATGTGACATTATTTGGAATCATTATAGGCTTAATAACTTGTTGGATAAAATTATCCTTTTCTTACATAATAATCTGTGATAACCCTATATGATGGTTTTATGAGGATAATGGAGAATAGATTCATATTATTAAGGTTTGTGACCTAATACATTAATGAATGTTGAGATTACTTAATAATCCCTAATTGTGTTTAAAACCCTTAATGGGACTAATAAGGGTAATACATATGTTTTGTGCTTAATGATGGGAGGTAAGTCTTGTTACAACAATGTGACTATAATATGGCACAAATAATGGAATAATAAAGATGATGCTTTTTCATGATGAAGATTATGCTTATAAGCCAAACATGTTAATTATATTAGGTTTGATAAAAGGTAATGGAAACCTTAGTGAGACTTGGCTTATCTATAGAGCTTGTGAAGTATCATAGATTTGAAGTAACACCTAGTTACCTAATGTTGGGATGTTACACACTCACCCTCTCTCTTCCCTCTTGTTGTGATTTTGGGGACGAAATCCTCTTTAAGGGGTGGAGTGTTGTAACAGACTGAATCTCAAGGTCCTTTTTGCAATTTACCCACTTTTGAGCTTTTATTTGCTTTCTAGTCCTTTTGGACCTCTCCCATCCTTTTGAGTCTTTTTTGGCCTCTATATTGAAATTGAGCCTTTCTTGAGGATGTAATTCACAATCTACCCACATTTATGATTATGTAGGGGGTCTTGCACAAATAACCCACTTAATGTGATTATTGAGGACTAATTATACAATGTGACCATTAATGATAGATAATTAGTAGATAATGCTAATTTAGAGCTTGTATATCTTTTTGGATAAAGATATGAGTAATAATGTGTATTCTAGTTAATGTATGAGAGTAATTAACCCTTTATTTTTCTCTCTCCTTATGAGTGAATAAAATTATGAAATGTAATTAATAGAGTGGGGAAAGCCTCTTGGTTGGCCTATCTCAAAAATACAACAAGAAAAATTATCATAATGCCTCTTCACATTAATTTACTCAAATTATACACTAATACATATGTTAATGGGAAATAAATTTATTAGGGGGCTTATATTGGGTAAAATGAAAAATTGAATGTATAGCATCGTTTTAGGTGTTGTCATAAATCTATGATTAAAATTTGAGGTCATTTAGACTTTGTTTGACCATTCAAATGGATTTTACAAGTTTCAATAAAGTGTGACTATAGAATATCAATTGAATTTCGTTTGTGTCATTTTGTCCTTTGATTTCCTTGTCACGCACCCCAGATCGCCACCCGATCCCGATCCAACGTCAGCCAACTCGTCTTCAACCTCCATCCTACCAATCAAGATGATGCCTAGGCTCCTCCGCCTCGTTCGCCCTCTCCTCTCCACCATTTCATGAGATTTCTTCATCGTTGGCTTTGTCTCCTCGAGTCGCTCAGTTCGAGTCGTTACTCATTGTCTCCCGTGTACCACAGACGAAACACCCCATGGCACCAGTATTGTCCTCTCAACTCCACCACCGTCTTGACATTTCAGACTACCTCGTCTATATATTGCACTCTCCTCACCTCCTTCGGCCCCATTGAAAGCTTTTCCAGTTGCTAATTTGCCCGTATCCTCCACAGTTAGCCACCGCCACCTCCACCTTCTCCCAGATCTTGTGGCCCTTTTCCTAGCTATTCGGTGATAGCAGCACCCCAATAAAGTACACTGGTGAGTTCCTCTCATCTTGGGCTTCATGTCGAGTACCTATACATCCGATTCGGTCGAGTATCGAGAGAACGCCCAATCAGGAAAGCTTCTCCTCCACAGCCATGGCTCGCGTGAGAGGAAGAAGATGACCCACGTGCTTTTTACCATTTTGCCCCCATGTGCACCATCTCTCCTGATTTAACGCCAAGGACATTTAAGTCTTTTTGCCTTTTTTACTTGCCCTTGCGCTAGCCAAGGTAGCCTACATGGCTTTTTCCTGCTCTCTGATTGGCTCAGAGCAAATAAATCATAGAAAATTGATACTTAATCAGAAAATTTCAAATAAATACTTGTTGGAAAGCTTGTTTCATGTAGAATTCGATTTTAAGGTTTTTGTTTACTGAATCTCTGTACTTTTTCAATATTAATTTGGTACATCATATAAATATTAATAAATATTCTAAAAATGATAACTAATGCATCCTAACTCCGATTTTGATAAATAAATATGTTTTCCTAATCAGTGAAACCTAAATGAGCTTTTGGTCCTAATTTTGAGTCCTAAATTGAAGGTTTCTATAAAGGTCTAAAATGAGTATCTTTTTATACACCTTATGCCTTAATACATACTAATATATGTGAAATATTTTTTACTAGGATAATGTGATCATAGATACAATCTAATTGGTGATTAATGATGGTTATGTGAATCTTAAATAAGGTATGTGACCCCTATTTATATATGTGATGCCTATTTATGAATGAATTATAATGCTTGTGTAAGAATGTGCAATTAACATATTCCTTAGTTGGGCTTTTATCCAACCCTACAGTCACAATGTTCTAGCCTTGGTATCCTTCTATTGCCTTTATTGGCTCTTTATTTAATTGAATAATATATTGCCAGTGTGGCTCATTTATTTGGATTATTTGAATAATGCTATGGCCAATGTTGGCCCATTCATTTACTTGATTTAATTCATGGGTTTTATTCCCCAATTCTATGATGCAAATGTTATTTATACTTTCCCTACTGCCAAGTGGACTATTAAGCATGATGTATTTTTGGCCAAATGACAATGTAGTGGTACATCTATACAACCACCCATAGTGGGCATGTGTAAATTCGCCCAAGGGAACGTGATAATTCTCCCCTGAAGAATGTGATAATTCCCTTCATATTATAAATATATTTGAGGATTGGGATGTGTAAATTCCCCTCTCCTCTTGGTGAGGGTCCGGTAGGTGCCCTCGCCCTGTATTGGTATGATTTTGTGTCATAATACCGTTCATGCTTTGTGATTATTGTTGTGGATTGATCTATGGCAGTCTTCTATTTCTTATTTGATTATTTGCCTCATTCTCATGAAATCTCTTTGTAATTATTTTATTTATGTGATGTTGCACTTTATATTTGACCTTATTCCTTTTGGTTAACACATACTTTTATATCTCTCTTGCTGGATGATCTCAACCACCCAGGTATAGGATCAGAGTGCGCATTGGAAGCTTGGTGAACATGTCTAAGGCTAAGAGATATAAGTTCAACCTTCTAGCTCAAGCATAGCTGCCTATAAAAATTAAGTTGTCTATGTTTGGAGACAGGTTGATTTGGTTTTAGTCTTCCTCTACCTAGATCTTATTGTCGTGTATACAGTTTTACACTCTTTTGGGAATTTTGTAAAGTACTCTTTATACAATTGAATAGTCAAAGTTTTAACTTCCGCTACTACACAATTGGTGTTTTTGTTTGCCATGAGTTTTTAGTAGAGACTATTCTCTACAAAACCATTCTTTATAAACAACACATACAAATTTCCAACCAAGTCTCTTTTATTAGAATAATTGCATTTCAATTATCAAAATACAAGTGAAATGAGGTTGTAACAACTACCGATGGTGGCGTTGACAACACCGAATTTCTCTCTATCTTCCAAGATGATTTCTCCATATAAAGGTTGGCACCACCGACAATAGGTCGGTGGCACAGAGATTCTTTGGGTGCATTATTGTCTAGAAAGTCGGTATTATTGAACCTTTATTCAGTACCACCGAGCGTATTTGATTCATGCATGTTGTTTTTCTTCCAATGTTGGTACCACCGACAGATTAGTCGGTAGCACCGAGCTGAATCAAGACTTCTCGAATTATAAGAAATTCAGAAATAAAGAACATAATAATTATGTTTATTCAATATAAAAATTGAAAATATATAATATTTAATGAAAATATGTATCACGTGATAATGATGATAAAGCATGCACAAGTAATAGCAATATGAGAAAATATGCATGAAATACATAGTGAAATAGCATGTGAAAAGCAGATAATATTCAGTGCATCAAAAGCCCTAAGCTTAAATGTTGTTCATCCTCGAACAACACTACCCTTGGATATGTTTGAGACAAGTCAGTAAAAGCACAAATAATATGAACTTCACTTCTCAATTATCCCCACCTAGATATCCCAAACTGGCCCTTACCGACAATTAAACTAATAATTACACTCAAGTGACCAAAAATCTTCATTAAAGTTGTCCACCCCTAGTCAATGAAACACTATTAATAGATCAGTTAATGTCATAGTCAATGTGGCATTTGCTTGGTGCATCATGTGATTCCCTATCTACATTGCTCTTTTCTACCTACCAAATTAATTGGAAGCAGTTCCCCTTATAAAAATGAATGAGGGGATCAATCATATATGTGGCCTACCATGAAGAGAAATGGGTGGAATGAAGTAGGTGACTTACAAGAATCACAAGTAACATCTAAATCATATATGTGAAAAATAAAACATGATGCACCTATAATATGAAGGGAAATGAGAAACATATGAATCATAATGCCTACTATTTTGGTGGAATGATGCATGCACATAAGATGTCATATAAGAGTCAGTGAATGAAGTAAGAGAATAAATCATGTAGATGTTTTCATCACCTCTTGTAGCAAAATCAGAATTGAGTTTAAGGCATCCTTTTCTCCCTCTTTATTCAAGATTTTTTTTCTTCTTCTTATTTTTGTTTGCCCTATTATTTTATCATGGTTGAAGAGTACACTTGGGATTCACTACACAACTCATTAAACAAAAACTTTCCTATTTTTAGAGAGGTATGGATGTGTACCCTTTCACTTTATTTTCAAAAGGAAACGACGTAAGTACATGGTGAAGGAATGAATGATGCATGGAATATGCAATCTACATGATTTTTGTTATGCAACTAATTGATATGCACGATTTTTTCATATAACTAGTGCAATTAAATAAATCTAACTATCATATCACATGTCATGCTATGCATTACAATCAAGAGGAAACGATTTAGGCTACTTGATCATCTTAAGGTGCTGGATGAAATGTACAAAAATGGATGGTGACACATGATTAAGAGACAATGCCTATCTTAAACTATGATATGTCTCTCTCCTATCAACTTGTACATAGGGTAACCTTTATAGTTTATTTCTAACAATTCCATTTAAAGTTTTGTTACTTGTTTGTCTAGTTCAGTCTCAAAATCCATCATCATCCTCAATTCATGGATAATTTAAGACTTTTCATTCATATTAAATGTCCTCAAGCTGAATAACCCATACATTTCCTCTAGATGATGTTGCATTTAGACTTTGCAACTAAGCTTTCAAAGATAAGAATTTTTTATATTGTTTCAAAAAAAAGGTTTCATTGCAAAGGCACACACTATGATGATAGCAGAAATCATGATAACTATGCTCCATGACTACACTAAATAGATGTGGATCCTACACTAGAAAAAATAAAATAACTAACAAAAAATGCAAGATAAAAAGATAAAACCATTCCAACACCCCACTAAGCTTGAACTTGACATTGTCCTCATGGGAAAAATTCAAACATAGAGGTGGAACAGATGTACCATGTGCGGTGGCAGTGGCGGTGATGGCTGAAATGTTCTCATTGGCCTTTGTGAATCAAATTATGTTGGTGTCTCTCCTTCAGTGTCGGTGCCACCTACTTGATTTTCGGTGGTACCAAGATATGACATCTGGTATCCTTCTTTGAGATCTATGAGTCGGTACCACCGAGTTGTGCCAGTGGTATCGACAACTTCCTCTTGTAGCTCTGTGATTTTCCTGATAAAGGTCGGTGGATCAACTTGGGTGTCAGTGGTATTGACTTTCAACAGACTTTGACCTAATAAGCACTTAGTATCACCAACTTTAGATTCGGTGGTATTGACTTTTTGGGAAATCCATGTTGAATATTTTTTAGCAGGTCGGTGGTAACGATAGTGGTGTCGGTAGTACATACTCTAACTATGTCTGTCCACCAAACAAATGCATCAAGGTACATTTTTACACCAATCTGAAATCTAACAAGACAAATATGAAATTTAAACAATGAAAAGTCCTAACAAAAGGTAAATGATAGAAGGAAAAAAATTTGTGTTGCCTCCCACAAGTGTCCTTGTTTAATGTACTAGGCTTGACAAGGTGATTTTCTTCAACATGGGTTGTCATAGGATGGTGGTGAAGAATCATCTGGCAGTCTGAACTCCACTCTACCATCATCTATCCTGAGTGCCAAGTAGCATCTACCCATGGCAATAATCACATCAGTCATAGCTTGGAACAACCTTCCTAACAACATCTATGATCCCTGCATCTCGTGCATATCCATAACCACAGAATCTACATGATAGAAAAACGTATTAACTTTGACTAAGACATCTTCGCATATCCCATAAGACTTCACAATTGATCCTGCCAGCTAAATTGTCATTGATGTCTTCATTGATTTCTTCAATCCCAAGTAGGGAAAGGTAGTAAGAGACATGAGATTTATGTCTGTCGTAGAGTCACACTGTGCTTGCTGAAAATGTTTGTTGCTCATAGAATAGGGAATGTAGAAACATCCTAGGTTTTTTATCTTCATCGGCAGTCTTCCCTGGATCATCCCACTCACCACTCATCAACATGTGTGACATTTGTATCTTTTATGGGTCTTTTCTTGTTGATAATGTCCTTCAATAATCTCCCATATACAAGAATCTACTCTATCGCCTCTGCGAGTGGGATGTTGATGTGTAGCTTTCGGAAGATGTCTAGGAATGTCTTGAATTGCCTTTCCTCCTTCCTCAATTTCAGGCTATCTGGGAATGGCACATGTGGATTCTCTATACGCTTGTGCAAAGGAACATATGGCACATCCTCCCCTAAGCTTGCTCTAACGCCACCTTCTGGGACAAAATTTGGCACATCTCCTATGGATGGAATGATCAGTGGTTGCCCCTTCTGAATTGTGGGTGCCTCCTTGTTGATTGTGACTACTCCACTCCTAAGTAGAACCTTTACCTATTCTTGTTGCAAAAACACCTTTTCTGGAACTACAAGTGTGGTAATGACAATGGTGGAACTTTGAAGTTCCTTATCATGCAAAGTAGGTGAAGATGCAATATCCTTGTCACTTTTCATTGACCCTATATCTACTGAGGTGCATGTGAGAGAATATTGCACCAGTGTTCTGCATCCTCATGGTCTTCCATATAGGCTATGGGGAAATGGAAATTTTAGTATACCAATACATCCAATCCATATCTGGAGTGTGTTGCTCTGGTGTCTCCTCAATAAGATGTTTTGGCTCCTTGAAAATAGGGACAAATTTTACTTGATGATGATGATGAGTTGTCTCTGTATTCCCAAGAAATTCCTACTAGATGGGCTTTTTTATGGAATCCACCTCTGCTGCTAGTTGAGAAATTTGATTTTTGATGTTGTGGGTTTGTGCCTCGTGATCTTGTTGCACCCATTTTGTATGGTCCAGTAAGGTCTCGTTCTGACTCACTAGCCTACCTAGATTTATTTTACTATGCCCCTATCCTATTGATATTGTTGATGCAGGTACATGCAATCCTACTCTTTCCCTCCAGATGAGGTGTCAGATTTTTACTCAAGCTTCCTTGCGAGTCTGTCCATCTAGGCTTTGAGTTCAGTGATCTCCCTTGATTCCATAACACTTCTAATTGTTGTTGGTGCTTCTTGTTCCTCCCCCCATGATTGATTATCAGTCATGTTCTTTAGGATCTCATGACACATGTTAGGTTTATTGTTTAGAAAGAAACCTACTCCTACACTATCCATACTAGTCCTCTCCCCTTTATGTAGGCCATAGAATAATGTCTTTGCCTGCCTGTATAAGTCAATCCCATAACAAGGGACCATCCTGAGCATGTTTATAATTTGCTCATAGGCTTTAGAATATGACTCTTCGGCAAGCTGCTTGTAGTTGTGGATCTTTCCAACAAATTCATCGATCTTATAGGGGTGGAAAGATTAAGAAGACATGTATCATTTCATCCCATGTCGGTATGGATTCTGATGGAAGGCTTAAAAACCAAGCTTTTACCTTATCTTCCAGCGAGTACGATATTAATTTAGATATATAACATTCATCGATACCCTGACAATCTTTAGCATATCACAACTCTCCACGAAATTGTGTATGTGATCCACATGACCCTCCTTGTTGTGTCCATGAAATGCTTGCAATTTTCTGAGTGTCACCAACCCTAGATCTATTTTATAACTACCCACATTTATTGTCTACTTTACCATTGGCGCTAACTATACTGTAGCTGATGAAGATTTAATCTTTTCCCAAACAATTTCCTCCTTAGGAACAACTCCAACTCGCTCATCTGCATTAGGATCCTCTGTTCCTTCAATTGCTTTCTCTATTTATGTTGGAGGGGTTTGGATGAGCTTCTCATCTGGATCCCCAAACTCTCTTGCCATGTGAAAAATCTCCTTCTGATCTGTAGTAGTTGGAGTAGGCTCTTCGTAATCAATAGTTCGAGTGTGAACTATGCACTAGTACTTGAAACATAATGGCAAAATGAGAACGAAAAAAACTGGTAATTTCTGCTAGGAAAGGATTCTCAATGATGCACAATTTCAAAGGAAAAAAATGAAAATAAAAGAAACTAGATCGCCTAGAGTGGTTGGTCGCAATAGTCATAGTGTTGGAGTTGTGGTTTCCCCGACAACGACTCCAAAAACTTGATGTTTGTTAACTACATGTATGAAACACAAGTGCATGTATCACGTAATATAGGCCTATGAGGCCCGAGTGTTGAACTCAGGGAAACGTATCCAGAGACTACTAATAATTATGACTCAATCAAGTAGACCTACTAAAAAGGCGATTGATTAATTGATTAACTAATTGTAAGAATTAGAACTAAAGTAATGAGGTTGTGATCACAAATGGAATGGGCTCCTTAGGAATGTGGTTTTACCATGGTTGACACTGCAATTAACATCATTAATTAATATTTATTTCTCGTAACCCTAGACCAAGGGACTTGTAGCAAGAATACTCGCTCTGGTAGCATAATTCACTACTCAATCTTATATAATCCCCACTCTCATAGTGATTTAACTAATAGTTAGGTTCTTCAATAAATCCTCTGGGTTATTCCCTTCACAATCATAAGTCCTCTCTCAAGGCATAGTATAAATTGTATAATACTATGACTTGCCTAATCCTAAATCCCTCTATCGAAGCAATTAAGGATACGAGAAATTAGCTATGTTGATCAAACATAGTTAATTCATCATGAAATCATAGTATTATGTCCAAAATTTAGGAAGAAGTCTATATATCAACACATAATTTCATATACAATGCATAACCGGGCTACTCCCAAGTACTAAGGAACTAGGAAATTAGCCCCGTGTGTTCTCTATTGTCATACACATAGATGGGAGATAAGAAGAAAAGGAAAACATTAAAGAATTACTAGAAACTCCTTGAGAAGATGATCTGGATGAATCCCTCTTATGAACGTGATCATTTGATGTCCTCTGGATGCAAATCCGTCTACCGGAGGTGCTCTAATTGTCTGGAACATCACTTTCTCCTCTCTTCTCTTTTCTCCTGACTCTCTGTCATGCAATGAATTAGAACGTAATTATTAGGTCTGTCTGAAATCCTCCCTAGTTATAAGAGAGACTTAGGGTGTCATTTAATCATGGTCGTTAGATTAATCATGATTTTTAATCTTGTCTAATCGCGCCAAGTCGGTACCACCAACAAGAGGTTGTTGCAACCAAGTCCTCTTCTGGTTCGTGACTCTATGTAAGTGTCGGTACTACCGACGATGGCGTCGATAGCACCGAATTGCTCTCTATCTTCTTTGACGGTTTCTCCATATAAAGTTGGTATCACCGACAACAGATTGGTGGCATCGAGATGCTTTGGGTTTGGGTGTGTTACTATCCATAAAGTCAATAGTGTCGAACATATGGTCGGTACCACTGAGTGTCTTCGATTCATGCCTGTTCTTTTTATTCCAATGTTGGTACCACCAACTTGTTGGTATATGTGCCCATAGAGCCATCCCAAGTGATTGCATGGAGTTGGATATTAATTAATCAATTAATGCAATTATTTGGTTAATTAATGAATTCCAAAATATTCTAATTAATCCATTAGCGTTTTAATTAACGCAATGTTTCTATTTATCGATGGGGTTAGGAAACCCTACTTCCCTTTGTCTCCTATTTAAAGGAGCTTGATGACCGATATCTATATAAGATATTGAGAAAGGCTTTTCAGTTTATGCTCACGTACGCAAACCCTAGCCGTCACCGTACTCAGGAGAGAAAGGAGAGCACTATGATGCTAGCACGCCGCCGCACAGAGATGACTCCTTCCCGCCGGCTTAGGAAGCACGACGTGGAGTTCTAGTCCATCCGTGTGGACGAAGTAGAGATGCAGATGCTAAGATGCCTGCGTTCAGAGGACATCTACGACCATCTGTATGTGCTACGAGCGGCGTACATCACTTCATGAAAGGAGAACCGCTAGATCTTCCTGTGACACACTTAACGAACGGGAGAGAAGTTCTTTCTATGTAGGCCAGCATCGTTGCACACCATCATGCAGTGAGACATCGCCGGACTTGCTCCGCGATAAGGTATATCCTACAAACACTCTTTCCGAATATGTTGTTGTCAACGAGATCCTATTTTGGGTTGCATGGAATTTTTGTTGCTTCCGCTGTGCATGTTTTCTCCACAAAACCCAATAGTGTTATCAGAGCAGCATCGATCTACGGTGTATTTAGATTCATTTCGATATGATCGAATCATTGTATATTGTTTTCTATGTTGCATACGATGTGAATTAAAACTACTAATGTGCAAATCTAAACCCAATTCTACATACGCCGTAGGCTTCTGTTTTTTACGTTTCGGATGGAGTCGACTATGGAAAATACTGATTTTCCTAAGTGCATGGAAGTAAAATTCCGTAGACCTTTCAGGGGATCTTCCCCTGAGACCCCACGAGGGGCGGCCTCCCCTCCCACACAGGGGCACTGCCCATGTGTACCCTGCATAGTCTGTGTGGGAGTCAAAAATTTATTTAAAAGGGAATGTCCCGCATTAAAAGTACTGCAATTTTAATATGTATATATGTATATGTAGATATACCTATGATAACATGCATGTCTCCATTAAAATTTTATTTTATGTGGTGAATGCATGCACGGTTATGGCCTAGTATCCCCTTTTGTGAATGTTGTGAATGAATGTGGATGTCAATCTTGTGGATATGTTTGTTTGTGAATGCTATGGATGTATAATGGTTGCATATGGATCCTTTGTATAAAGTATTTGACTTGCATGCCAAGCCTCATCTCTTATTTCAAAATGTAATTAATTATTTCCCTTTATATTTTTACTAATATGATGTAATAGAGATAGGATTACTTTTAGTCTTTGTAAACTTGATGTAAGGAAGCCACTTGAAGATCCAACTCCAAGGAGCGTGCATGGAGAATCACCATGAAGATCTAATTCTAAGAAGCAACCTAAAGATCCAACTCCAAGGAGCGTCCATGGAGAAGCAACAAGAAGATCTAATTCCAAGAAGCAACTTGAAGTTCCAACCTCATAAAGCATCCATGAAGTTGTTCATTGTAATATTTATCCTTACAGGCTTACAGGTTGATTCACATGTGTTGCATGAAATGCATAAGACCATAGGTGGACCGTAATCCTTTGTTGCTCCAAAGGATTACAATAGTATGACCATAACCGGTGTTTTTGTGTTTGTGATTGCATGTCTATCGTTTGTGGTTGTGAATATAGTAGTATATGATACGTACTATAAGTATGTGGTGTTTGGATATGTATATGTATTAATAAAACCCTCATTTAATAATATTAAGTTTTAGTTGCCTTCCATAAATCAACACACATGAAAAGCTTGATCGACTATGTGTGGGCACGCCTCCGCGTAGTACACTGTCTATCTCATGGAAGTGTGATGGTGGGTGTGTGGGTCTACCTTCGTAGGGTGCACACTCATTGTGTTGGCTTATGGGTTGGACTTAACTAGGGAACCTTGATAGGATCAAGTACCTAGAGGCACACATATACATCATGGCAAGGAGTTGTGCATGATCATCTATCCAAGAGTTGCATATGATGTAATTGGCAAAAGTTGCCTACCTTAGTATTTGGTCTTTGACGCTGGCGTTGACTGGGAAATGATCCAATTATTTTGGATCTTGGCTTACTAGAAGGTTGTACTTTGCAATATTCTGAGTTACTAGTGAGGGCTATCAATTTGAATAAAATAGTGGGAGCGTAATTAATTAAAGGCCTAATTAATTTTATTTATCAAATCTTTACAAGTCAAAATGTTTTGGACTAAATGCAAATTTTTCTTTTGTAGCAATCAAATGGAAAACAACACACACTTTCTCGTTGTGATCGGTCATTGAGAAGGATAAACTTATCGGAACCAACTTTCAAAATTGGTTTAGGATGCTGAGAATTGTTTTCACACATGAGTGTAAGCTCTATGTCCTTGAAACACCAAAGCCAGCGGAACCCGCCGCAAATGCGCCCAAGGCTGAAAAGGATGCTTACAAGAAGCACCTTGATGATGTCGTGGATGTCAAGTGCCTAATGTTGTGCTCAATGAACTATGAGTTGCAAGAGAAGCATGAGAACATGAATGTCGTGGAAATAGTAACACATCTCAAGAACATGTATCATCATCAAGCAAGACAGGAGAGATATGATGTCTCCAAGGCTTTATTCAGGAGCAAGATGAAAGAGGGAGACTCAGTTGGCACCCATATACTCACTTTGATTGGGTACGTAGAAAGCCTATCCAAGCTGGGATTTCCCCTAGGTCAAGAGTTGGCCACTGATGTGATTCTACAATTGTTGCCTGGATCATATAGTCATTTTGTGATGAACTACAACATGAACAATCTTGACAAGACATTGTCAGAATTCTTGGGCATGTTGAGGACAACTGAAGCACAAATGAAGAAAGACAAGCCCAAGTCTGTGATGATGATCAACAAGAAAAAGGGAAAGTCAAAAGGCAAAGGCAAGGCTAAGAAAGGTTCTAAAGTCAGGCAAAAGCCAAAGTCATCCGCGCTCAAAGCTAAAGGTGGGATCTCCAAAGAAGGCAGTTGTCACCATTGTCACCAGGATGGACATTGGAAAAGAAACTATCCTCTCTACCTGGAGGAACTGAGGAAGAAGAAGTAGGGGATAGAGATCTCCACTTCAGGTATATACGTTATTGAGATAAACTTAAATACTTCTTCATCATGGGTACTGGATACCGGATGTGGATCTCACATATGTTCTTATATGCAGGATCTGATAAGAAGTAAGCCTTTACAAAAGGGCCAAGTCGAGTTGTGGGTCGCTAATGGAGCAAGAGTTGTTGCCACCACAGTTGGAGTTATTAGTTTATCTTTGCCCACGAGCCTTGTAATAGAATTAGAGAATTGCTATTATGTACCTACCATTAATAGAAATATTATTTATGTATCTTGTATGGATAAGAGTATATTTGAATTTCACATTAAGAATAGAATTATTTCTATTTCTAAAGATGAGATCTTTTATGGCAATGCCCCTATGTCTTATGGTATTTACTTATTAGAACTTGATACTAGCATATACAACGTAAATACTAAAAGTTTAAAACTTGACAACTAAACAAAACATACTTATGGCATTGTCGTCTTAGGCACATAAACGAGAAGTGCATATCTACACTCCATAAGGATGGTTATCTAGACTCTTTTGATTTTGAATCATTAAAGACATGTGAGGCATGTTTATTAGGGAAGATGACCAAGACTCCTTTCACTGGACACCGTGAGAGAGCCAGTGATGTGCTAGGGCTCATACATATGGATGTATGTGGACCTTTTAGATCATATGCTAGAGGAGGCTATCAATACTTCATTACATTCACTGATGACCTCTGTAGGTATGGCTATGTATATCTTATGAAATACAAGTCAGAAACTCTTGAAATGTTCAATACTTTCATGAATGAAGTAGAGAAGCAACTTGGTAAGAGTATTAAAGCACTCCATTCAGATCAAGGTGGCGAATACTTAAGCCAAGAGTTTGAGGACCTTTTGATAGACAGTGGTATTGTATCACAATGGACTCCACCTGGTACACCATAACATAATGGTGTGTCAGAAAGAAGGAATCATACATTATTAGACATGGTACAATCAATGATGAGTTCAGACGAACTTCCAATATTGTTCTGAGGATATGCTATTGAAACTATAGCATTTACACTTAATTGTGTACCTTCCAAATCGATTCAAAAGACACCATATGAGATATGGAATAGGAATCATCCCAATTTGTCTATGTTAAAGATTTGGGGATGTGAAGCTTATGTTAGGAAACAATTTCCTAAAAATCTTGGACCCAAATTGAAAAAATGCTATTTTGTTGGATACCCCAAGGAAACTCAGGGATACTACTTCTACACACCAACTGACAACAAAGTGTTTATTGCTAGGACTGTTGTATTTCTTGAAAAGGAATTTATTTCCAAAGGAATTAGTGGGAGGAATGTTGAGCTCAAAGAAGTTTGAGACCAACAAGAAAGTAGAGAACCTGAGGAGGTACATAAGGAACATGAAGACTCACAAATTGTTGTGGAATTTCAAGTTCTAAATGTAACACAGGAACCTCGTAGGTCTAGTAGGACACGACTTGAGCCTGAGAGATTTGGATTTCTCGTGACTCAAGACAGTGATGAATTGGGCATAGCAGATGAGCCAACTTCCTATCTAGAAGCTACTAAGGGACCAGAATATGAGAAATGGCTCAAAGCCATGAGATCTGAGATGGAATCCATGTACACCAACAAGGTATGGACCTTGGTGGATCCACCCAAAGGGGTAAAACCCATAGGGTGCAAGTGGGTCTTCAAGAAGAAGACCGGCATGGATGGAAATGTTCAAACCTATAAAGGTAGATTGGTTGTGAAAGGATTCTGTCAAATTCAAGGTGTTGATTATGACGAGACCTTCTCACCATTTGCCATGGTTATATCCATCAGGATCATGCTTGCCATTACATCTTATCATGACTATGAGATTTGGCAAATGGATGTTAAAACAACATTCCTTAATGGAAATTTGCTCGAGGATGTGTACATGACACAACCTGAGGGTTTTATTGATCCAAAGGAAGCCAATAAAGTTTGTAAGCTACAAAGGTCAATCTATGGATTGAAGCAAGCATCTCGGAGCTGGAATCTATGTTTTGACGAAGTAGTCAAAAAGTTTGGCTTTAGTCAAAATGAAGATGAACCTTGTGTTTACAAAAGGGTTAGTGAGAGCACAATCATATTTCTCATATTGTATGTGGATGACATACTATTGATGGGAAATGACATCCTTACTCTTCAAACAGTAAAAGGTTGGCTAGGGAAGACCTTCTCTATGAAGGATTTAGGCGAAGCATCCTATATACTAGGGATCAAGATCTATAGAGATAGATCTAGAAGGCTTCTAGGCCTAAGCCAAAGCACATACATTGACAAGGTGCTAAAGAGGTTTAGCATGGAGGTTTCTAAGAGAGGTAACTTTCCCATGTCCCATGGGGTTACGATCTCTAAAGCCCAATGTCCTAGTTCATGTGATGAACGGGTACACATGAGTAAAATTCCATATGCATCAACAATTGGATCTATCATGTACGCGATGTTATGTACTCATCCTGATGTGTTGTATGCTTTAAGCATGATGAGCCAATATCAGTCAGATCCAGGTGAATGTTTACTAGACAGCCGTAAAGAACCTCCTAAAGTACTTGAGAAGGACTAAGGGTCAATTCTTGGTATACGGTGGTGAGGAAGAGCTCATGGTAAAGGGTTACACCGATGCTAGCTTCCAAACTGACAAAGATGACTACAGATCGCAATCTGGATTTGTGTTTTTCCTGAACAACAAAGATGTGAGCTGGAAGAGTTCCAAGCAAGAGACGGTTGCAGATTCTACAATAGAGGTAGAATATATTGCCGCATCTAATTCTGCAAAGGAAGTTGTGTGGATCAAGAAGTTCATTTCTAAACTTGGAGTGGTTCCAAGCGTTGGTGATGCAATTGAGTTGTTTTGCGACAACAACAGAGAAATTGCACAGGCTAAAGAACCAAGATTGCACCAACATTCCAAACATATTCTATGGTGGTTCCATCTCATACGAGAGATCATACAATGAGGAGATGTGAAGATTTGTAGAGTATCTGTAGAAAGCAAAGTGGTGGACCCACTCACAAAAGCACTTTCACAGCATAAGCATGACAAACATGTTCGATCACTTAGATTGAGATTCATGAGTGATTGGGTATAAGTGCAAGTGGGAATCTGTTGGTATGTATGCCCATAGAAACTATCATTTGATGATTGTAATAGGATACTATGTAAACCATTTGTAATACTACATTGATCATATCAATAAAGGCAAGTTTCCAATCTATATGTTTGTGTTTTATATTGTGAGGTGACCATAAAACGTATAGATCTCTATAGAATAATATACTCAATGACATATGTATTCGGGTTGATGACCTGAATAGTGAGATCATATGTATGCTAAGAGTATGTATTCTTGTCTTGGCCCTAATCGGTTGTTATTGTGGAAATATACATAGACATCAATAACACATAAGATTAGAATGTATGTTGGTTAATGGAAGAATCTCATTATCCATGATATGGAGATATCAAACCAAATACATAGATACTTGTTGGAGAACAGTGTATCAGATAGACCCACCTTGAGAGTGACACATGGATACCATGATTGGTAGTTAGAGTCACATCTCATAATGATGGTGGTGATTGTGGTTCTTAGACCTAAAGTCACTACACTTATCACATGTTGTTCAGTGTACTTTGACATCATCCACCATGGTCCTGAATAAGGATTGCCATAAAGATGGTGCTTGGGTGCACTGTGACACACGGGGATGATTGTGAGTGATGTAGATGGAATTTGTCCTTCCTACGGGAGTTTGCTATTCTGACCACTTGATAAGTGAGACTGAGAAATGCATGGCCATGCTGATGTGAGTCAATATGTGATATTAAGCTTACATATATCTCAGTCAGTTTGCTCTAGTTCAAGGAACATAGATTGAACGTTGAAGAGGATACCAATTCCATGACTCGAGTTCAATCTGGATATCAGTGACAAAGGAACTATACAATCACTGTAACACCAGTCATGAATGATAGGTTAAGTTGTTCTCCAACTTCTACAATTACTTGGGTGGCAATGAAGTCTTGCTAGATACCAATCATTGCTTGTGAAATCATAATATGATTATGGATATCACTGCTAACGTAATTTGGAGCCCACTGGGTCACACACATAGGATGTGTTGGAATAGGAGTATAATTGTGGATTTGATTGGAATTGCTTTGAATTACATTGATTACTAAAATGTTTATGTAACTGATTAGAATAATATTGGAGTGACTGGCTCTAAGTGCAAGTGGGAGTCTGGTGGTATATATGCCCATAGAGCCATCCCAAGCAATTGCATGGAGCTGGATATTACTTAATCAATTAATGTGATTATTTGGTTAATTAATGAAATCTAGAATATTCTAATTAATCCACGGGCATTTTAATTAACGTAGTATTTCTATTCACCGATGGGTTTAGGAAACCCTGCTTCCCTTCGTCTCCTGTTTAAAGAAGCTTGACGGCCGATATCTATATAAGATATTGAGAGAGGTGATCCAACCCTATTCTAGGGATGTATCTTGTGTCATTTTGTACCTTTATCACATTCAAATGCATTATAATTACATGTTATTCTCCCCAATATGATTATCATTGCAAATATGCTTATGGATGGTCTTTGCACTGTTTTTCAGGTACTTGGACCATGCTTAGATGGAAGAGAGAGAAGGAGGGACCCAAAAAAGGCCCCAAAGTCTCCCTCAACCTACCTCCAGTGGCCAAGAATCATCCCCGAGCAAAGACATCCGAAATTGACAAAGTAAGAAGCAAAATCAAGAAGTCAAGCCTCACCACGGCCGTGGCCCCAATGCCACGGTCGTGGGTTTATTGCCAAGTTCCAACATGTTGTAATAGGGAATTCCATAGATCGCCCACGACCGTGGCCTCCCAGCCATGACCGTGGCCAGTGAAGACAACACGACCGTGGCCATCAGCATGGTCGTGGTCAGAAGAAGAGAACACGACCGTGGCACCCTGCCACAGTCGTGGGAATTAAATTGCAAGAAGTCAGTCGCCAACAGGGAATTTGCCTCCCAGCCATGACTGTGGCCAAGTCGCCACGACCGTGGTCGATGCTGATCAAGACGCCCGTGGCCCCTCCCCACGGTCACCTCCAACTCCTCCAAAATGGTCGTGTTACCCAACACGACCGTGGTGCATGCTACCCACCACGACCGTGGCACTCCGCCACGGCCGTGGCCACCACCATATTTTGTTTTTTTTCACCACTTCCTTCACCCCACGACCGTGTTCACCCCCCACGGCCGTTCCCCACTACCCTCACCACGGCCGTGGCACACCCACCACGACCGTGGTGATCACCTACCCTATACAACTTTCCACTGTTTTTCCTATTTTACCCCCACTTAGCCCTAGCTCCTATATAAGCACTAGTTGCTTCTAGGGCTCGAGGGAGAGCACTTCCTAGCCGCCCCCAGCTGCTCCCTTGCCTCCATTACTCCCATCCACCTACTTCCCTTGCATTTCATCCCATTTCCACCCACTTTCCACTCATTTCCACCATAGAAACCTAGTTTCTCTAGGTTTCTATCCATCCATTCCACCATTTCCATGCTCTTGGGCACCATTGGAGGAGGAGGATCGTGGCTGGCAGTAAGGAGGTGAAGAAGTCAAGCTTCATCAAGCATCCATGGTGTTTCCCACTCTCTTTCCCTTCTCCTTTGTTTCAGTTTTGATCATGTATAGCTAAGCCCCCCCTTGGGTGGGCTGTTTGGGATAAAAATGTGACTTTGATACCATGTTGGGGGAATATAATTTGTAATGAACATATTTCACTTCTATGATGATTGCCTTTGCGTGTATCTCATTTCCCATTACTTGTGCATGTGATTGTTGTTTAATTACATTGATTGCTTGCCTTGTGGTGTTTGAAGACATTTGCCTCTAGGGTGTTGGTTTCTATGTAGCTATCATAGGATTGGCTCCTAGGTCCTTAATTCAGATCCCTAGCTAGCCCCCTATCTTCCTACATAATCACCTTCTTCCTACTTGCAAATGTGAGTTCTAAGTGACTAGTATAAGTGTGATTAGTGCAATTGCCTAGGATTTCCTAAAGGCTGAGGTGGCTAGTGGCATGAGGCCAAATATCCTCATCTCTACTCCCATCCTTACCCTTGGTCCTCAATTGACTAATACCACTTATCCTAGAGACCTAGACTTGGTAAGTCCTATGAGAATTACACCTAGCCCTAGTTCTCCAACTAGTAGCATAGGGTACATCCTCATAGCACCCACCTTATTGTTTGGTTTGGTAATCTAGAATGAAATATGTTAATTGCTTATTATGGTGACATCCCCCAATTAATGTCAAGGTCACATTCCCAAATGGCCCACCTCCTTCATCTAATTGCTTAAAACCTTAATTGCTCTGTTTGCTTGTTAATGCTAGTGTAGTTCATTTGCTTTAGTTAACTTAGTTGATTGCCTAGTTTTGCTAGCTAAGTGTTAATTTAGATCTTTGATCTTGATTAGTGGTTAATTTAGGCTCTCAATTGCTAGTTGCTTGCTTAGTCTAGTATAGTTTGTTCTTTCTCTTGTTTAGATAGCTTGTTGACTTAAATTGCTAACTTAGCCTTTTGATAACTTAGTTTCATATTGCTTTTCATACTTTCTCTCTTAGCTTAATCAACAACCAACCAACCTTTAAACCCTAAAAACCTTAATCTCCACAAAAGGAACATAGATTACGCCTTCTAACTCTAGTGCCCCCTCTATCTCCGTGGTTCGACCCCGCATCTTGCCTTTGATCTATACTACAACAGTACCCCGTACGCTTGTGGGCGCATTGTTTTAGTTTTAGTGATAGACTCGACTTGGGACCATACAAATATCGAAAGCAAAGATCCCATCACTCTCGTGCCTCCCGACCTCGTGGATTGCACTCGGCCACCCTAGTTGGTCGGTGTTGTAAGCCTCTAGTGCGAGCACACCAAGCTTTCTGGCACCGTTGCCGGGGATAGAGGTGCTCGACCTAGTTAGATAGTGTAGCTTAGCCTTTCCTTTTGCCCTCATCATTGCTATTCTTTATTCTTTGTGTTACTTTTGCATCTTGGTTTGCTAACTTGGTTGTGCCTTGTGCATGTGACAAGCAACCCTTTGGAGTCAAGATGGTGGACCGAGATGCGCAAGCCCCTTCAATCCCTCAACCGCCCTACATGATGAAGATGTTGCAAGACATGTTGTATCTCATGCAAAATCATGTGGGAGGTCCTTCTCATCATTTAGCTGACTCCATGGTGGCTCTTTGTGGAGACATGGTTGTACAATCCTATGTCATTCAGAACAACCAAAGCCCCATGTTAAGCTCATGCATTTCAGAATGTAGAAATGGTCCAAATTTCTCATGGGAACCACAAGAAGACCGTGAGCCAAGAGATAGCTCCATGTTTTAAGAAGAAGTTCTTGCAAGATTGAGAAGCCTTGATGAAGTGAAGAGAGAGGTGTCCTTTCAAGGACAAACCATTGATCGACTGGAGCAAAGGCTGGATGAGATTTCCCTTTCACTTGCCCTTTGTGAGGAGGGAAGATCCTGTTCCCAAACCATAGCCAACCCAAACAATGCAAATAATTATATGGGCTCCCCTCAAGTTATCTATGATCCACCACCTCCTCAACCTTCGTATAACTTCCAACACACCTCACAACCACCACCACAACATCAATCACAAGAACCACCCCCATACCACCACCTCCACAACAACCACCCTACATCCTTCACAAACCTAATCCGCCACTACCACCAACACCACCACAACCATCACTTCCTCTTCTTCCTCCCCATGAGCAAGTGGATACAATTTCAATCTGGAGGTGTGACAAGGTTATAGAGGAGCTCAACAAGGGAGGGAAGCAATTAGGTGAAGATCATGATGGAGAACCCCTGCTGCAAAGTCCTTGTGAGAGTGCTAAGTGCACTAAAAATTCTGCAGTCCTGGCAGATTTTGAGAAGATAATATCTTGTGTCCCATCTTCCTTTGATATGACACCACCAAGTTCTCTCGTTTCTGATCCAAGACATCCCAATGTGATATTTTTAGGATTGCAAGTGTCCAACAGGATGGAAACCCCTCTCGTTGATGCCTATGAAGACCCATTCCTCAAGGGAAGGCAAAACTATGGCATGCAAAGTTTGAAGGTTTTAAGATTGACTAAGGCAGACAACTCATTGCTTGCCATCATCAAGAAAATACCAACTTATGTAAAGTTCCATAAGGGTGTTTTCCTCTTCAAGAAGAATATGAGAGGGAAGATGCCTAAGGAGGTCATCTTAAATGAGCTAATGAGTTTTGTTGATGAGGATTCTTACTTTGGGACCTATGATGATGACCCCGAAGGAGAGACAAATGAAGAAAGACAATTGAGAAACTCACATAACCCTTGGGAGACAATGAAGGCATTTGAGAGGATTGTGTATGATGAGGAAGAAAACATTTTGCTTTTGGACAATGGTTGATTGATGAAAAAGAGCAACAAGCCCGGCTGAAGGCTATAAATTTAGTGCTAGTGGGAGGAAACCCACATGGTTTGAGATTCTAGAACCTTGTTTTACCATACTTTCTTTTGTTTTACACAAATACACACACGCACACTTGTGCTTTACAGTTTTGTTTGAGTTTTGATGATGGCAGGTGATAGACATTAGAGAGAGAGGATCTAGAAGTTAATCGTGGTCATTCAGTCAGAGTTGTGGCAAAAGAACAAATAAAACCGAAAGATCAAATTGTAAAGTTTGACAATTGAGGAGACAAACCCACCACGGACGTGGAGCTCGACCACGACCGTGGCGCATGTGGAAAAACACGACCGTGGCTCCATGCCACGGCCGTGGGAATTAAAGCACCAGATTGGCCAAGCTACAGGTTGTCTAGATGAATGGCCACGACCGTGGCTTGTTGCCCACGACCGTGGTCCTCACCATGGCCGTTTTGAAGACGGCGGGCCACGACCGTGTCAATAGACCACGACCGTGGCAATTTATGCTGCAATTTGGCAGAAGTTACAGGTTGTTTTGAAGATCAGCCACGACCGTTGCAAGTCGACCACGACCGTGGCATGAGGACAAGGCCACGACCGTGGAGAGGTCAAACCGGGGGGTTCTTCATCGACAACACGACCGTGGCACCCGCCATGGCCGTGCTACCCAACCCTGGCCACGACCGTGGCCGAACCCGGTTCAGGAAAAAAAAATACTTTTAAGCGTCCAAACACGACCCCCCCCTCATTCTTTCATCTTCCACCTCCAGCAACGCACCGTGGCGGTGCAAAATGGCCGTGTGCTCCCCCGTTTTTCACCTCCAACCCCCAGAACCACTTCCATTTGATCCCTAATCCATCCCAAATCGATCCCCAGCTATCCCTCTCCCATTCCCACCGTCCAATCTCTCCCAATCGCATCTCCATCTCCATTTCCATCTCCATTCTGCCCAGCAACTCCCCTACACAAAACCTCCACAAAAACCCTTCCATTCTCACCCAAATCCACCACTAATCATATAACCACCATCCATACAGCACTATCCTTCCATTCCACCCATAAAACCACACCCACACCACCTTCTCCACCAAATCCGAAAATCTCCCTCCTACACCACTTTCACCTCCCTTTCCGCAATGAAGAAGATTGGGAGGGATATCACAAAGGGGACGAACATCCTCACCGGAGGGAAATGATGTTCTAAAAACGCCTCCTCTGATGTATCCATTCCGTCCCACACCCACTCACCTACCACCTCCACCCACCATTCCCTCCGCCGGTCGCAATTGGTGAGTGGATCGCACTCCCGCTCATCCGACAGCCACCACATTACGGATGCCACTTACGAGGGAGAAGACGAAGAAGAGGAGGAGTCCATGGGGGTCGACTTGGACAATCTCATAGATGAAATCGAGCCGGCGGCCGCAAGAAGAACTCAAAAATCTAAAGCGGCACCGTCATCATCCAGGCTGCCTCCAAAGCCCACACCACCTCACCACTCGACATCTAGCGCGGCGGCAAGACGTGATGTGCAGTCGCGACCCTCGTGGCAACTACAGCAAGAAGAGGAACAATCGACACATTGGTATAACCTCGATACCAGTTCGGGGTCACAATCCTATAGAATGGAGGAGGAAGAAGATAACAACGAGGAAGAGGTGGAGCTTGAGCTGGAAGGAGAAGATGTTTTGGCACATTTAGAGGCTGACAGAGAAAGAACCCTAAGCAAAGAACCGGCGGGGGTGTCCTATGGTAGAGGACACAGGCAAAGGAAAGTCGAGCTCATTTACCCCGAGTGCATGACAAGGCGAGTCGTCGCCTCCAGGTACAGTTGCGAGAAGACAATTGAAGATCTTGGGATCAAAGAGATAGTGGAAATAGGCTTGAAGAGGATTGGGTTGTGGAATATTCTTTTCACACCCAACCTACATATCCCACTTTGACCCGAGAATTCGTTACCACTCTGGAGAAGACAAAAGTGAGGGGTTGTGATGCACTCAGATTTGCCATGATGGGCAACATGCATACCCTCACTTCCACTGAGTTGAGTTCTATCTTCGCCTCTAGTCATGAAGAAGCCGTGAAATTGGATGATGGCTTGTTAGAGAGAGACGACACTCTGGACTATGCCTATTACTGGAAGACCTTCACAGGCAAAGAAGACTACTACGCGGGTAGATCAAAAATTGCTGCTATATGTAACCCGCTAACGTGCTACGTGCAGAAGGTCTTGGCTAACACGATTGTGGGCAGATACGACAACCAAGGCAGCATTTCCCAAAAGGATATGACTGTCTTGATCGGTATGCACCACAAGAGGTACATTGACCGTGGAGTTCTTTTGATCGATCATATGAAGTCCATACCCTACAAGAGCACAAAGCCATTTGTCATGGGGGGATTTGTGACTTCAATTGCACTAGCGTTGGGATATGATCTCTCGGGGGCACAAGACGCGATTGAGGCAGAACGTGTTGACCTCAACTATCTGACGCGCTCGCACACCATAAAAATGAAGGATAAAAGAATGATTTACTTAACTACAAGTGTGCAGGATTTTGAACTAGAGCTGCCATATCACGCGGAACCCCTAATATCCGTGTGGGGACCTGGCAACAGGTTAAGGGAAAAATTGATGGCATGGCAGCTAGACCACCCGAGAGAGACGTATACTAGGGGAGCCGCTACCGTACAAGAAGACGTCACCGAATCAAACGTACAAGGGCAGGAGCAAGAACATGAACAACAAAGGCAACCCCGAAGAATAAGAAGGAGGGATGAGGAGACATCCCAGCTGCAGCCACCCTCAGGGAATGCCTATGACATGGCCGCAATCCAGGCACACCTTGAGAACATTCAGAAGATCCAAAGTGACATGCAGCTTGCCCAGCAGCAAATGTGGTATGATCAGCAGCAGATGCACTATCAGATCAACCACTCGTATCAATATCACCATGCCCAAGTAGAAAGAAACCCTGAATGGGGCGCAGATTTTTGGGGTGGTTTAGCTGGGTATCCACAGACTTACCCTCCACCCCAGGACGACTACTGGGGGCACTATTACCAGCATCCTCCGTCAAGCTCAGCTCCAGACTCAGCTCCTCCTCCATATCCTCCGAACATGCCAGACCAGCCACCGCAGCCATGACACTTCCCCTATCTCCCCTAAGCTATAGTTTCATGCTGAGGACAACATGATTCTAAAGTTTGGGGTGGGTAGGGCGGTACGCATCACCCTATCTCACTTTTTATCATTTTGATATCACCCTGCCATCTAGTTTAGTTTTACTATTTTTGTTCTTTTCATTGCATCTTTGCATGACATGTAGTTGATTTCTGTATTTTTGAGTAATTTTTCAAAATTTTTGCTTTTTCAGCCATGCATTGCATCTCATGTAGTTTTTTTGCTAATTTTTGCATGTTTTAGCTAGGATTTACTTTCTTTTTACCTAAAATTGTGTTTGAATGTGATTTAGTGCAATTTGACACCTTTTGGCCAATTTTGCCCAGATTTGATGTTTCTTGTCCAAAAAACGTGTTTTGACTCAATCTTTACCATATTGAATGAATTGCTTATCTTTGACAAATACAAGATGATATGCTATGATGAAGTGCTATGTGGTATCAACGAGTGACTTCTTACATGCTCATCACCTCCCTTAGGAATGTGTTGGTTTGATTGAGTTATGATCCGAGCAAGCATAGAACGTTTAATGTTTGTGGAGTTACTTGATTGATATATGGATTTCATTTGGTTCATTCATGTGATGTGATATCTATGGTGAAGTGTCAGACTAGTTTTCATGCAGGAGACCTTATGTGGAAGATTATGCCAAGTGACCCCTCTTTGACCCGACCACTCTTTCATCATCTTCATACCTCTCTGCCTCATAAAAAGATGCCAAAGTGCACATATTAGCCGTGGCCACCTCCAAAAGTTTGGGGTGGCCACATATTTATCTCCCCACTTCACTCTATCCACCACATGCCCTATCTACACCAAGGGAAAATAAAAAAAGAAAAGAGAAGCAAAAATAAAATAAAAGGATGCTCCTGTTTAAGAGCATTCAAATAAAGAAAAGAAGAGTGTGTAAAAGCACTCCAAATCTTACCGCAACCCTTTCTTCTTCTTTCATACCCATGGAGCTAGGAAACATTAAACCTAGCTCACTTTATCCCTTTCCGCAGCCATGTGGGTCATTTGGCATAACTTGAAGCATAAGGTTGAACGCATGAAGGTGAAACAACACTCCTAGTCATCGGCGATTAACATCATCATGAAATGGTCTACCCGGAACCTTATGGATGAGATATTGATAACTTGTGCAATCCATGCATTATATGCGAAGTTCATGTGATCCGTGCTCTCTTCATGGTTGGCTTGTGAAAGTAAAAGAGGAGGGAAGTGATTTGCATGTACCTAGTCACCATTGATCCCATTTAGCATTTATCACCCATCATATTGCATTTGTCATACCTTTTGATTGTGGAAAAAGGAAAAGAGATTGAGTAGGAGCATACTTGAGGAAAAGTATGCTTCAAGTTTGGGGTGGTGATCCAACCCTATTCTAGGGATGTATCTTGTTTCATTTTGTACCTTTATCACATTCAAATGCATTAGAATTACATGTTATTCTCCCCAATATGATTATCATTGCAAATATGCTTATGGATGGTCTTTGCACTGTTTTTCAGGTACTTGGACCATGCTTAGATGGAAGAGAGAGAAGGAGGGACCCAAAGAAGGCCCCAAAGTCTCCCTCAACCTACCTCCAATGGCCAAGAATCATCCCCGAGCAAAGACATCCGAAATTAACAAAGTAAGAAGCAAAATCAAGAAGTCAAGCCTCATCACGGCCGTGGCCCCAATGCCACGGTCGTGGGTTTATTGCCAAGTTCCAACATGTTGCAACAGGGAATTCCATAGATCGCCCACGACCGTGGCCAGTGAATACAACACGACCGTGGCCATCAGCACGGTCGTGGTCAGGAGAAGAGAACATGGCCGTGGCACCCTGCCACGGTCGTGGGAATTAAATTGCAAGAAGTTAGTCGCCAACAGGGAATTTGCCTCCCAGCCACGACCGTGGCTGATGCTGATCAAGACGCCCGTGGCCCCTCCCCACGGTCACCTCCAACTCCTCCAAAACGGACGTGTTACCCAACACGGCCGTGGTGCATGCTACCCACCACGACCGTGGCACTCCGCCACGGCCGTGGCCACCACCATATTTTGTTTTTTTTTCACCACTTCCTTCACCCCACGACTGTGTTCACCCCCCATGGCCGTTCCCCACTACCCTCACCACGGCCGTGGCACACCCACCACGACCGTGGTGATCACCTACCCTATACAACTTTCCATTGTTTTTCCTATTGTACCCCCACTTAGCCCTAGCTCCTATATAAGCACTAGTTGCTTCTAGGGCTCGAGTGAGAGCACTTCCTAGCCACCCCCAGCTGCTCCCTTGCCTCCATTAGTCCCATCCACCTACTTTCCTTGCATTTAATCCCATTTCCACCCACTTTCCACTCATTTCCACCATAGAAACCTAGTTTCTCTAGGTTTCTATCCATCCATTCCACCATTTCCATGCTCTTGGGCACCATTGGAGGAGGAGGATCGTGGCTGGCAGCAAGGAGGTGAAGAAGTCAAGCTTCATCAAGCATCCATGGCGTTTCCCACTCTCTTTCCCTTCTCCTTTGTTTCAGTTTTGATCATGTATAGCTAAGCCCCCCTTGGGTGGGCTGTTTGGGATAAAAATGTGACTTTGATACCATGTTGGGGGAATATAATTTGTAATGAACATATTTCACTTCTATGATGATTGCCTTTGCTTGTATCTCATTTCCCATTACTTGTGCATGTGATTGTTGTTTAATTACATTGATTACTTGCCTTGTGGTGTTTGAAGACATTTGCCTCTAGGGTGTTGGTTTCTATGTACCTATCATAGGATTGGTTCCTAGGTCCTTAATTCGGATCCCTAGCTATCCCCCTATCTTCCTACATAATCACCTTCTTCCTACATGCAAATGTGAGTTCTAAGTGACTAGTATAAGTGTGATTAGTGAAATTGCCTAGGATTTCCTAAAGGCTGAGGTGGCTAGTGGCATGAGGTCAAATATCCTCATCTCTACTCCCATCCTTACCCTTGGTCCTCAATTGACTAATACCACTTATCCTAGAGACCTAGACTTGGTAAGTCCTATGAGAATTACACCTAGCCCTAGTTCTCCAACTAGTAGCATAGGGTACATCCTCATAGCACCCACCTTGTTGTTTGGTTTGGTAATCTAGAATGAAATATGCTAATTGCTTATTATGGTGACATCCCCCAATTAATGTCAAGGTCACATTCCCAAATGGCCCACCTCCTTCATCTAATTGCTTAAAACCTTAATTGCTCTGTTTCCTTATTAATGCTAGTGTAGTTCATTTGCTTTAGTTAACTTAGTTGATTGCCTAGTTTTGCTAGCTAAGTGTTAATTTAGATCTTTGATCTTGATTAGTGGTTAATTTAGGCTCTCAATTGCTAGTTGCTTGCTTAGTCTAGTATAGTTTGTTCTTTCTCTTGTTTAGATAGCTTGTTGACTTAAATTGCTAACTTAGCCTTTTGATAACTTAGTTTCATATTGCTTTTCATACTTGCTCTCTTAGCTTAATCAACAACCAACCAACCTTTAAACCCTAAAAACCTTAATCTCCACAAAAGGAACATAGCTTACACCTTATAACTCTAGCGCCCCCTCTATCTCCGTGGTTCGACCCCGCATCTTGCCTTAGATCTATACTACAACAGTACCACGTACGCTTGCGGGCGCATTGTTTTAGTTTTAGTGATAGACTCGACTTGGGACCATACAAATATCGAAAGCAAAGATCCCATCACTCTCGTGCCTCCCGACCTCGTGGATTGCACTCGGCCACCCTAGTTGACCGGTGTTGTAAGCCTCTAGCGGGAGCGCACCAAGAGGCTTTTCAGTTTACGCTCATGTACGTAAACCCTAGCCGTCACCATCCTCAGGAGAGAAAGGAGAGCATCGCGATGCTAGCACGCCGCCGCATAGAGACGACTCCTTCCCGCCGGCTTAGGAAGCATGACGTGGAGTTCCAATCCATCCGCGTGGATGAAGTAGAGACGCATACACTGAGATGTCTGCGTTCAGAGGACATCTACGACCATCTGTACGCGCTACGAGCGGCGTACATCACCGCACGAAAGGAGCACCGCCGGATCTTCCTGTGACGCACTTAACAAATGGGAGAGAAGTTCCATCTGTGTAGGCCAGCATCGTTTCACACCATCGTGCAACGAGACATCACCGGACTTACTCCGCGATAAGGTATATCCCACAAACACTCTTTCCAAATACGTTGTTGTCGACAAGATCCTATTTTGGGTTGCGTCAAATTTTTGTTGCTTCTGCCACGCATGTTTTCTCTACAAAACCCAACACATCTGACTATTTAGTAGCACCGAGCTGAATTGGGACTTCTCGAATTATCTAAAATTCATAAATAAAGAGCCTAAGTCCAATAGATTACTATAATTCAATATAAAATAATGAAAGTAGAGAATATTTGATGTAAATATGTATCACATGCTAATGATGATAAACCATGCACAAGTAGTAGCAAGATGAGCAAATATGAATGAAGTACATATAGTGAAGTAGCATGTTAAAAGCAAATTATATTTAATGCATCATGAATCTTTCACTAACATGTCCTATGAGAGGCTATATGTAAAGACATATGTTGTAAAGACATAGTCTCTACTAAAAACTCATGGTAAATGAAAAACCAATGTGTAGCAGCGAAATTTTAAACTTTGACTATATTCAAAATGTATAAAGAGTACAATACAAATTTCCCAATAAGGGTGTACAACTTTAAGCAAACAACATGATCTAGGTAGAGGAAGACTAGAACCAAATCAACTTGTCTCCAAACAAAACCACATATTGTATAGGCATATCTAAGTCCAAGATAGATGGTTGAACTCCATATCCCTAGCCTTAGGTTGGTTCACCATGCTTCAACTGCGCACTCTGATCCTATACCTGGGTGGTTGGGTTCACCTAGCAAGAGAGAGATAAAAGTATGTGTTAACCAAAAGGAATAAGGACAAATAATAAACTACAAAATTGCATAATAAAATGATTCACTACACTTAAGAGATCTCAAGAGTATGAGGCAATAAATCAAATAAGAAAAAGAGTAATAATCCAATATCAATCAACAATAATAATTACATAGCATGAATGATATTATGATACAAAATCATACCAATGTAGGGTGAGGCACCTACCAGACCTACACCAAGAGCAGAGGGGAACATACACATCCCAAACCTCAAATATATAATGTGGCAGGGGGACTAAAACCCATGTGCCTATATAAAGTGGCAGGGGGACTAAAACCCCAGTGCCTGGAAGGAGGACTAAAACCTCAGTGCCCTATGGGTAGTTTGTACCCATGTACACTACATTGTCATTTGGCCAATAAACACATCATGCTAAATAATTCACTTGTTGCATCATAGCAAATGGGAATAAAACACATGAAATAAATCACATAAAGAGCCAACATAGGAAATAGAAGATCCAAATAAATAAAGAGCCAAATAAAGGCAATAGAGAGAGACTCCAAGGCTAGAAATTGCCTCATTAGGAAAATTAGGGTTTAGGTAAAAGCCCAACTGAGGAATAGGGTACTCATTGTACTTATATATATTCACTTCAAAAATAGGTTTCACATACATAAATAGAGGTCACATACATAAATAGGATCCACATACTTAAATAGGGCTCACATACCTTATTGAAGATTCATAACATCAATTTCACCAAATTGATTGTGACCAATTCCACTTTATCCTAGTTATAAACATACACATGTATTAGTATGTATTAAGGCATAAAGTGTATAAAAGATACTCATTTTAGACCTTATTCGAAAACCACTGATTTAGGACTCAAAATCTAGACCATTAGATCACTTAGGTTTCACTGATTAAGAAAACATATCTTATTTCTCAATTTGGAGTTAAAATGAATTAATTATTATTTTAGAACACTTATGATACTCAAAGTGGCATTCAAAGCAAACTTTGAAAAATTAAATAGAATTAGGACTCAAAAATATAATGTCAAATTCCTCATGAAAAATCCTTTCCAACGACTATTTATTTGCATTTTTTTTACCATGGATCGATTTACTATGAATTAAGTAAAATCAGTCAATCATAATGCAAGAAAACTATAGTGTGACAATCATTTAAACGAAAATGTAAATCGACGTAAATAGTAGGTGAAATGACCAAACTGACCATGTGTTTAAAATGAAATCAATTAACATATCGGGGGCACAAGGGACATTAGAAAATCAAATATTCTCGGCTATGAAAAACAAAAGAAATAGCAAAAAGACAGAAATGCCCATGGAAGTTAATACATTAGATCGAAAGGGCATGGGCCCTAGGGTCAAAGCATGACCCTACTTCTTCTGCTCACATCAATGGTGAACGAGCAGTAGGTAAATGCCTTCACAAGGCTCAAACCGGGGGTATGATCCCCATTTTCAGAATCTAACAATCCAGCTAAAACCGCCAAGGTCTGGCGACCTCAACAACCCTTTTCTTGCTGACCCTGGTGGTCGGGAGCTCGCGAAGCAAGGGGAGAACAGGGGAGAGTGGTGTCGAGAAAACCCACCATGAACATGCACAGAACTCCACAACTATGGTCAACAAATACTCACACGATTAAAGCGAGGCTAAAGCTGCAGTTTCCAAGCGCGGAGGATCTCCAAGTCGAGAAAACGCACGTCGGCGGTGGTACTCTTCCAGTGAGCTATAGGATACGGAGCTCGGGGCCATGGCGAGGCAAACTGATGGTTGGAAATCAAAGAATAAGGGTTGACAATGCTTACTCGATTTCCGATTGATCTCAAGGAGGATGGAGAAGACTGGACAAGCTTCGAGGTCGCCGGAACACAAGATGAGTAGGTCGGGGATTTTTGGAGTAGATCAAGGTCAATTGAGCAAGGAGGATGAGGAGTCGAGGCCTGAGGGTGCTCCTTGATGCTTTATATAGGTCGGAGGAGGGTTCTAACCCCCTCTGTAACCCCGCTGTGGAGAAGTGGAGGCGGCCGGCTTTGGGAGTTTCACCTACAGGGGAATATAAGGGTCTATATATGGCTCGTTTGAAGCATCTGGGAGTGAAAAGCTTAGAGGTTGAAGAATCGTGCAACGAGGCACCGTGTAGAGGGTGAACGAGATCATGGGACCTGGCGGTCGGGCTGTTCGAGCAGTCTGGAGGAAGAAGATGGGTTGTCTGTCATCAGATCAAGTCCTTATTAAATCACGGTCGTCCGATGGGCCAGGGGGGCGCATGACACATTGTCCGAAGGGACTTTGGCGATTAAATGCCATTTAAATGAAAATGATTCAAATACCAAAGTTACACTATATTAAAACTCATAGATTCAATTTGACGGGTCAAATAAAGTCCAAAAGCCATCAAATTTTAACCATAGGTTAATTATGACTCCTAGATCAATGCTATACATTTAGTTTCTCCTTTTAATCAAACCTTAGCCCTTAATAATTATATTGTCTATTAATGCATATATTAATGCATAAAAGAGTGAGTTAATATAAAGAGAATCTTTTAATGCAATATTAGGGTGAAATTCGAGATAGACATCACATATTAATATTAAGAGTCATATCCCACCATATTATCCTCTCATTAATGCATTATTGCCCTTTTTGGAGGAGAGAGAAAGAAAAGGGTTAATTACTCTCATACATTAACTGAAATGCACATTAATGCTCATATCTTATCCAAAAAGAGATAAAAGCTATAAATTAACATTATCTACTAATTATCTATCATTGATGACCATTTTGCATAATTAGTCCTCAAATATCACATTAGTTGGGTTATTTGTGCAAAACCCCCTACATTATCATAAATGTGGGTAGATTGTAAATTACATCCTCAAGAAAGGCTCAATTTCAATATTGAGGCCAAAGAAGACTCAAAAGGATGGGAAATTTATGAAAAATGTCCAAAAGGACTAGAAAGCAAATAAAAGCTCAAAAGTGGGTAAATTGCAGAAAGGACCCTGAGATTCAGCCTGTTACAACACTCAACCCCTTAAAGAGGATTTCGTCCCCGAAGTCACAACAAGAGGGAAGAGAGAGGGTGAGTGTGTAACATCCCAACATTAGGTAACTAGGTGTTACTTCAAATCTATGATACTTCACAAGCTCTATACATAAGCCAAGTCTCACTAAGGTTTCCCAGTACCTTTTATCAAACCTAATATAATTAACATGTTTGGCTTATAAGCATAATCTTCATTATGAAAAAGCATCATCATTATTATTCCATTACTTGTGTCACATCTTACTCACATGGTTGTAACAAGGATTTTATCTCAGCATTATGCACCAAAATCTTATGTATTTCCCTTATAAGGGTTTTAAGCACAATTAGGATTTACTAAGTCAACCTCAACATTCATTAATGTATTAAGTCACAAACCTTAATAACATGAATTCATTCTCCATATCCTTATATTACCATCATATGGAATTATCATGGATTATGCTGTAAGAAAAGGATAATATAATCCAACAAGTTATTAAGCCTACCATAATCCCAAATAATGTCACATTAACTATCACATATTTCCACATCATCTTTCATACTCGTATTAATGTCATCATTAACCATTTTCTCTTATAACACTCCATGATATGAATTATACATATTTAACATCACATTAAGCATTAATGCATACTCATGTGAATCAAATTAATCATAATCATATTTGTGTCATTATATGCATTTTAGTGGACAATATGAAACACATTAAACATGAATGAATTGATTCCTATACCAAGTTATGCTAAGGTGACTAATGAGATGTATATTAGATAACAAGGTGATATGCCTTACATATATCGACAACTTAACCACAATTATGATTAGGTGACTATAATCCAATTTAGATGTATCAAGGTATATTATGTGATGATGACACCTAATTGTCACTAATGTAACATGAAGGCATTAAGGATATATATAGGTGTATATATTGTTAGGGCTAGATGATTACACATTAGGGTTTGTGTCAACATGACCATTGCATGTTAAGGATGCATCCGAACCATTTATCTTACTAACCATACTATTAGGGTGACATGGTCAACATTAAGTGTATTCACAATTAGAGATGAGTAACTTACTATTATGTGCATTAAGAGTATGTTAAGGTTCAAGCATATGAACTATTCTCTTAGATGACTTGTAAGGTATATTCCTTAGTATATAAACAAATAAGATGAATTATAATTATAATTTGTTTGTCCAACACTAACCATATGAACATGCTAACCTCTTATCTAAGGAGTTAGGGTTTCCAAAACATAGTAATGTGATTTTGAATGTATTAAGGGACTCCTCCCCCTTAAGGAGGATTTCGTCCTCGAAATCAGAAACTCCAAAATCTATCAAGGTATTACCACTACCACTAGAGTTCCTTAAAAGCTTGGCCTACCAAGGCAATATAAACTAGGGGTAAAAGAGCAACTCTAAATAAACCATAGGATTCAACACTTAATTGTTTTACTAAACACCATTATAAACTTGAATCCCAACATAGGGTAGACTACTCCCAAACATGAAATTCTTAGGCTCCTATAAGGAACTTATGGACACATAAGGGGATTCTACATGATCAGACCAAAACATCATTTACTAGGTTCAAAGTTTATTCAACAATAAGATAATTTGGAGATGGCTTATAGGAGAGGCGGACGAGGGTGAGGTCATGGGCGGATCCCTAGCGGTCGAGGGGGTAGCGAACAGGGTGATGTAGAGTCGTCTTTGACTCCTCCAGTTCATCAATCAGCGAGATTTGGAGATGGAGGCAACCCAAATCAGTCCCCTAGCCTGTCAAAGGAGACACATCGCAAAGGGGAGGAGGTAGAGGCGTTAGCTGAAGCTTCCTCAAGCGGCCCTCTGAACCCTCCCCCAAAGAACCAGACTGAAGCAGGCTCCTCATCACTGCAGATTGCTGACTGGATTTTATCCAGCAGACAAGATCATGGGGTTGAGGGAATCATATCGATTGATTTTGTTGAGCCTATCCTAATAGATGGAGAGAGTTGTGCTTCGCTTTCCAGTCAGGTGGTCCCCATCCCGGACTGGGGTGAATTTGTCTCGATCCGCTTCGTCGGTAGGAAGCCCTTCTGGGACCAGCTTGCTTGTTGGATTCAGAGACAATGGAGGTCGAGCGGTCCTGTCAAAATCTTCTCAAAAGAGAGAGAGGGCTATGTCATCAATCTTCCATCTCCGAGCGAGTGGGATAGAATTCTGGACGAGGCCCCATGGTTTATGGACGGTTCCTTAATTGTGGCACATTCATGGCAGTCAGGGTATCCTCTCCTACCTCTTTCCTTTTCGCAGGTCCCCATCTGGGTGAAGATAAAAAATGCAGGTATTCCATGGACTCGTGACCACATAGCTAGCGTCGCCAGCACCCTCAGAAAACCTATTGATTTTGACGACAACTCAGGTATAGTGGGTTGCCTTGGATCTGCTTATACATGTATTGAAGTCTGCAGTGATTCCACTCTGCCCAAGTCCACGAAAGTCGTGGTGGACACTGTTGTAAAACAATTGAAAGTGGAGATCATATCGAAGCCTCTCGTATGCTCGTGTTGTAAGAATTTTGGTCATCGTCAGTCCTCCTACCCCCAGAAAGTTAGAAAACCTCCCCCAGACAATGACCTACAGGTGAGGTTTAGGAAGAGTGAAGGTGTTTGTAGGAATGCCCCAAAGAAGGACAGTTCTCTAGCCAACTCTAGCCAGGAGAAGACCGATCATAACAAAACAGAAGATACCACTCCCCAATTTGCTGAAGATGACAACCTACTAAAGGCCATTAAATAACAGATTGAAGAAATGGTTCTTAAAGGCAACGACTCAGTTCCCCCAATCCGGTTAAATCAACCACTCGTCTCACTGGTTGAGCCAGACATGTTTGGGTCCTCGCCGGTTTGCAATGTGAGTAGCATTAACTTGGATTGGGAGCTTGAGTTCAATAGAAGTTGTTCCAATTCTTGGAAAATTAACAAGATTTAGGAAAGTTGTGGATTTTCGGTTGAATACCAGCAGAGCAAAGTAAAGTTATTCAAGGAAGACGAAAAATCCATTGGAGATTCCAACTCCGATGTTGATTCAGATCACTTGAGAGATGAATCTCTAGAGTATGAGGAATCATGGTCTAAGAGAAAAAGGAAAACAACCAGGAAAAAATTGAGGGTGGATAGCCACTCTTGGGATGTTTTCCTAGTTGGCTAGCTTCCAGGTTGCAACCTGTCAGTTCATCAGGGGATTAGTCCTATTTCGTGGGTCAGCATGAAGTTCCTCAGCTGGTTGTTTGGTACACATTCAGAGGATGAGGTTTATTGCAAGTGCTTCAATGATCAGCTACAAGCCTTTGTTCTGGTCCTATGTTTTCAGGGTGTGAAATCTTGGCGTATTGAGATTTTTCTAGCTGGATGTGTTTGATCTGGATTCTGGATAGTGTTTGGTTTTGGACCTACTCGTTATGCTTTCATCTTTAGATACTTAAGATATATATCTGCTACCTAAGACATCATAATTTCAGTAGGATGTGGTTAATGCTATTGATGTTTTGGTTAGTTTAGGTCTATTTCCTTAAGTTCTCTGGACTGCCGATTGACTGGCAGGCTCTATTCCCTCCCTTTTCTTAGGTCCAGATAGTTGGCTCAATCGGAGCACATGGTCTTTCTTTTCAGTCTCTTTTTGTTGGTGATATGTTTTCACCCAAGTTGTAATATGGGGCGCAAGTCTTTGTGCCCAAATTTTTTTGGCAACACCATAGTAACAGAGTTTTTTTACTGAAAAAAAAAAACAATAAGATAATTTGTCCAAAGGTATGCTATTTAGGGACCATCAGTATCAGCTCAGTCTAGGCCAGTGTCATATTGATCTGGGAGTCCTCGTAAGCCAAGCTAGTGGTACGGAGGAAAATATTGCCAGCCCCCAGACCCTGACCCATTCTAGACACCTTTGCTTTCAACTTATGCCTTAGTAGCACCCTAATAGACCAATCACCAAAAAGTTGATCAAATTATATTTCTAATATGAAATTATTATTCCCTAAATTTATCTTTCATCATTGATCAACTCTAAGGTGAGAAACATACTAGAGGTAAACTATATAAGGTAAGGATTTCTAACTAGGAGACAATTTGAATTAGTCAAGACTCCAACTACCTTGATGCTCTGATACCATGTTGTAAAGACATAGTCTCTACTAAAAACTCATGGTAAATGAAAAACCAATGTGTAGCAGCAGAATTTTGAACTTTGACTATATTCAAATGTATAAAGAGTACAATACGAATTTCCCCAATAAGGATGTACAACTTTAAACAAACAACATGATCTAGGTAGAGGAAGACTAGAACCAAATCAACTTGTCTCCAAACAAAACCACATATTGTATAGGCATATCTAAGTCCAAGCTAGATGGTTGAACTCCATATCCCTAACCTTAGGTTGGTTCACCATGCTTCAACTGCGCACTCTGATCCTATACCTGGGTGGTTGGGTTCACCTAGCAAGAGAGAGATAAATGTATGTGTTAACCAAAAGGAATAAGGACAAATAATAAACTACAACATTGCATAATAAAATGATTCACTACACTTAAGAGATCTCAATAGTATGAGGCAATAAATCAAATAAGAAAAAGAGTAATATGCCAATATCAATCAACAACAATAATCACATAGCATGAATGATATTATGATACAAAATCATACCAATGTAGGGTGAGGCACCTATCAGACCTACACCATGAGGAGAGGGGAACATACACATCCCAAACCTCAAATATATAATATGGCAGGGAGACTAAAACCCTTGTGCCTATATAAAGTGGTAGGGGGACTACAACCCCAATGCCTGGCAGGAGGACTAAAACCTCAGTGCCCTATGGGTGGTTTGTACTCATGTACACTACATTGTCGTTTGGCCAATAAATACATCATGCTAAATAATTCACTTGGCAGTAGTGAAATTATAAATAACATCGCATCATAGAAAATGGGAATAAAACCATGAAATAAATCACATAAAGAGCCAACATAGGCAATAGAAGATCCAAATAAATAAAGAGCCAAATAAAGGCAATAGAGAGAGACTCTAAGGCTAGCAATTACCTCATTAGGAAAATTAGGGTTTGGGTAAAAGCCCAACTGAGGAATAGGGTACTCATTGTACTTGTATATATTCACTTCAAAAACAGGTTTCACATACATAAATAGGATCCACATACTTAAATAGGGCTCACATACCTTATTGAAGATTCATAACATCACTTTCACCAAATTGATTGTGACCAATTCCACTTTATCCTAGTTATAAGCATACACATGTATTAGCATGTATTAAGGCACAAAGTGTATAAAAGATACTCATTTTATACCTTATTTGAAAACCACTTATTTAGGACTTAAAACCTAGACCATTAGTGTTACATCCCGATCTCACAATTACCATTAATCGTGAGATTAGGGCATAAATTGAGGATTTATCGTAATACAAAGATCACCCTTAACTTTTTCTTCTTTTTCAAACTCTTTGTTTTCTCACATTGAACCACATAAACTAACTTTACAAGGGAATTTAAACATTGATTTCTCTAATCTGATTTCAACAGTAAAAATGCATGTATGAACATTCATTATGTTTCTCATACTTTTAAGCACGTAAGATTTGTTGATTCACATATATTGCTAAAAGAGGAATAATGTTATACATCATCATTTACAACTCTCTCTTATTTCTTTACAAGGACCTAGAGTGATAAGGACCGACTGAACTTAACTCTTATGGCAGATCTACTCTGATGCAATGATATCTTCAATCCCCATAGTTTCCCTAAAAATTTTGAGTAGAGGGGTGAGCCTACTCGCTCAGTGAATGAGTAAAACAATAATGCAGACTAAAGTACTGAATCATGCATTTATCATTCTTAGATAATTGAAATAAAACAAGATAGTAATTTCAAATTAAAAGACTAGATATTCAAAAACTTACTAATAACATTGAAGCCTACATCATTAGAAATAAACAAGTATGGAAATATAATCCGCACTATATTCAATATTACATTTAAAGAACAATTGTTGCAAAACTGAAATCAAATCTTTCTTAACTCTTCTTACTTATAAGAAACTCTTTAAACTTATATTATCATATTTTAGCTTACACCCTAATCATATGTAGTGTACTCTACATATGAAGAATCGTAACAAAATACGATCTCACCGTACAAGACTTAGCTGACACACCTGGGATGCTAAGCCTTACTACATCGCTGGTATGCAATAGGAAAATGGCTCTCTGGCCTCGGCACACCTATGGGCTGTAAAACTGGACTCCTCTAACCTGAGCACACATGTGGAGAGTCAAGCCACCTATTGGATTTTCTGTACTCTAGTGCCACCAAGATATCTAGTTGATGTTGGACACTACATACTATATTTTTAAGGAGACTTCCACTAGGGCTTTGTCCCCCGTACCACCTGTTAGTACGATCTGACCCCCGTATACTGGACACTGCCAGGGTTAAGTCGTTTTATCCCTACAACGCAGACCTCTCATAGAGAATCTATGGTGTTCAGGGATACTATTATTACTATAAATTTGATTATATCTTTCTCTTAGATTGATCTCTTTTAACTATGTATATTAATGACTACTCAGACTATTGAGTTGAAATCACTGATGATACTAAACTGAATGCATAACATATTGTTTACCCCTTTCTTAGGGTTTCTCCTTACTCATGCACATACAACACTTCTCATGTATTCAAACATATATCATGTCTACTAATATAAATATCCTCATTCAACATTTCTCACATTTATGCATGGCATCGATGACATACCTATCTAGGGCATGTCATATCTCTCCACTTGTAATAGCATAACAACATATGCATTTCATGACAAGTATTTGAGTTAGAAAATACGAATCTCATAAACAAAGCATGTATGCATATAAGGTAATATTCAGATAAAATCCCACAATATCACATGAATCATTTCAAACAGCCATTTACTACTAAATTAGATATGTATACTTGTAAAAGCATACTAGATTGGGTTTCTGTCCTTGATTACTTACTATTCACGGGATATGCATTGTGAAAATCAGAAACTCTATTTGTCCATATATCAAATCAAGGAGATCAAACATGTAGAATAATATGCACTAGAAACATAAATAAGATCATATAAGCATAAATCCGAATTTCAGCTATAATGATGTTCAAGCACCCAAATAACTTGAAAATTTAGATCTTCAGAAGATTCTCAATAAACTTATTAATTCTATAGTATTCAAGATACATAGATATCTATTTCCATGTCATCATATAAACGTTTTCAAATCATAGTTGGAACATGAATTGAAGTATTCTATAAACTGAATTCAAGAACAATTCTTTTCATTTATTGTCATCTAGGGAGAAAGCCGAGAATATAAATTAAAACCATCTAATTGAGTACAATTGACTAAAATATTCTTTTACCCACTCACCCTAAGCTGTAAAACAACTTAAAAATGTATCCCATATCTAAAAATCTCGAGTCCATATCAAAACCCTAGCAATCGCCACTTTCTTCTTCCTTTCAACTCAGAAACCCTAGAATTGAAGATTAGGAGAGAAAGAGTGAGAAAAGGACTTGATTTGATATGATTTCGAATCCAATCAGGGGAGGGACAAAATCTTGACATCTAAGAGAAGATTCACCATGAAACTATATCCAAAGAAGCTAAACTTACATGATTTCATCATTCCTCATACCGCAAACCCCTAGGTCAGCATCTCCATCACTTTCTCCTCTCAAACCCTAACTCTCCCTCTCTCTTTAGGATTTTATTTCTCTGTATTGAATCACGAATTATGAGAGCTCCTTGTGTGTTAGGTTGACCATATAGAACAATTGAGCTACTTGGGTCAATTGCACATTGACCCCTCACTATACTTTCTCTTATTTCAGTTGAATTTTCTGTCATAAAAATATTATTGTAATTCATCTACTGATAAGGTCTAAACGCATCAAAAAATTATGAAAATTTTACATGTTGTTTATGATTGAGTTTTAGATCTCTAGTTAAAATTTCAGATCATTTGGAGTCACTAATAAATAAATAAAAATAGAATAGTGCACTGCTATCTAGAAATCTACAGAACAGTCAGTTGAAGAGAAAATGCCCCAGAAAGGCCATGCTAGCTGCCACGGCTGTGCTAAGATGGACCCAGAACGGCCGTGCTGCCTACTACAGTCGTGGTGCATTGGTTTCATCAGATTTGAGTACAAACGTTGGTCAACAGTTCAATACTTTCAAAATGTTGGTGTGGCTTAGAATGCTCGTGCCACCAACGACCCACCACAACTGTGCTACCCACCACGGTCGTGCTATCCTAGTCTTCAACTACCATTTTCATTCTCCTTTGCATACCTCTCTCATTCCTCCCCAACATGAGCCTATTTGGTGAAAACCCTGATTTCAGCCGACTAGGGTTTATATTTTCTCAAACCCTAATTATACAAAGAGATAGCATACTTGGGGTTCTCATTAGGTTTAACATATCATGATTGAGATATCATCATTAATCATGTTTAATCAATGACCAATATAACTAAGCATGTAGTCATCCACATAAACCCTAACTTACCCATTAAGCTCAGATACGGTCATAACAATTCTTCCCCCCTTAAAAAGGTTTCGCCCTCGAAACATAAATATGCAAGTAAAGTACATTCAAGGTTTATTTTAAGCTTCTAAAATCTTACATGTCATTATATTCTTGTATTTCATACTTGAATGTAGTTTTCAACATTAAGTCCTTTATTTCTTTTCTAATCACAACATGTCTGAAACAGTTCCCAATGATATCCAACGAATTCTCTATGCCACAATCAATCATAGGATAGAGAGAGAAACAACCATTTCAATATTTTCATACTCTTGAGGTGTTACCTCAACAATGATAATCTGATCCAAATATCTCAATTCATACGGCTCAATATGTACTATTGTTATGTATTACCTCTAAGTCATAAAAGAGAGTTCACCATGTTCTTTTGAATTTTACCATTGTGCTACTCAAATAACAAAATAGTCTTGAGTTGGAAGACTAGATTCAACAACAATTGTACAATACTACTCACGAAATCCCCATTGGATCATGGATGCATAAGGTGAAGCATTACCATCACATTCCATACTATTCTCAAGTATGAACCCACACATAATTCAAGGTGTAACCATCGGGTTATAGCATACTAGGGTTTCAACAACAGTAATAAAGTATTTCATGATTGTATTAGTCATTCAAGGACTATTCATACCCAATTACCATCACTTAGTTATATTAAATCTAGGTATAACAAGTTATACCTCATTAGGGTTACATATCAATACAATATGGTTATCATCCCTTCTATTCATATGAGTGAATAGGTAAGACTACCTTATTCAGGGTAACCCTTCATTTATTCCATAATTATTCAACCCATATCACCATACCACAATTGTCAATACTAAGATGGATTACTGGTATGAATGACTACAACTATCAGACACCTTTAATTAACATATTGATTGCACATGTACATAGAAATCATACGTATAACCAATTTACATCCCTTAATATACCTTCAACAAATTATACTTCTAAAAACAAATTCACATATTACTAAAAGCCATTGTATTCTCTTATCTCTCTCCTCATTCACTACTACTTACTTTTAGCTACTTATCCTTCTCATTTTAATCATGTAGATTAAACGTTCTTAAAATTGAAACATACAAGGTACAAATAGATTATTCATCATTCTTGTTATCATTGCAAGAATTTATCTCATATCACACTTCACTTATATTATATTTCTCCTTTTGTTCAAAACTCACTTGTTACATTTCAAATTTATATCTTACTCTTTTCTCTAAATCATTTCCATATTGTTCATCTACCTTTCAGATTAGCTATCTTTAAACCCTGGATTACTATCATTGCTAGTTTACTTCTCATAGTGCAAATCTCATGATCTTATTTTATAGAGATGTGAGTATTCAAGGTCAAATCACTAGTGACATCCCTTGAACTACTACAACTCTAAACATTCTAGGGTTTGGTCCTTATCAGTAGTATGATGTTATTGTGATGTGACTTTGCTCCCTTAATTTGAAATTCAAACTTTGGATCTCACAAGTTATACTAAAGTCTTCTTTATCTTATCGATTGAATTTCCTTTCTCTTATTTGGCCATTCAGATAGATTACATTCTCAATTACCCTGCTAGGGTTTCATCATCATATTGTGTGTCATTATTACATTCATTAGATGTCTCTACCACAGTGATCATGCATCATATATGATTCATTTTCTTATGACTTCATTCCCACATTACTCTCATTAAGGAAGATATGAAAGATAATATGATTTGGAGACTTGGAATTCTTATCTTCAAACATTCAATAATACATTTCTCATATGTAGGTTTAATTAATTATCAACAAGGATACTTGACTAATTAGCACTTTCTTGAATCTCGCAACCTCTTTATTTTATTATCTATATTACTTCATTATGTTTCAAACCCTTCTTTACTTTCCATAATCCCCTTACCATATAATACTATTCCACATGTCATCTTTAACTTCTAGTTTTCTCTTATGATCATGTTGCTTCTTTTATGTGTATGATCATGTATACCTTGTTGCATATATTTCCTTTTATCCTTCTACTAATGTGAAGTTGAAATTCTAAATCAATAATCTCTCTACTAGTATCACCTCATGTTTAATACATTACATATCCTTCATTTTAAATCAAACGTCTCATGCATGGGTGAAACATAGTTTCTCTTTCAATCAAGTTTTTCCTTCCTGAATATAGTCTACCTTTGTATGACTTATTCATTTATTTAGCTACACTTTTTTTCTTCTTGTAGAAACTAGTTTGTTGTTCTATAGAGACTTAGAATCCAAAGGCATTAAGGATGAATGTATTAAACTTATTAATAAAGGTATACATTCCATGCTCTCAATTATATCATAACCCTCATTCCTTAATCAAGCTCATTATTTCCAACATTTCTCTTTGTTTCAACTAAGTTTCTTATCCTAGTTTTGTGATTTACATGCTCTTCTAGTTCTCTTCACTTTAACTCTTTTGAAGACTCTTCACTTCTATGTACTTATTGTATACTAATTAGCTCTTTTCTTCTATTTTCCCTTTGATTTGGAGTACATAAAAACATTGTACTCAGTTATATAATCCATCCCCCATGATTGATTCGTACTATCTTTGCCCCTTACATACTTTTTCTCATATATTTTCCATATTTCATATTTAGAGTTCATATAATACTAATAATTAAACTTAATTTGAACCTTATGTGGTGTTCCTTTATTCCCAATTAAGGGTTTCTCATACGAGGCCCCAAAGTTGGATCTCAGATATCAGTTCCAACTGATTCTTAGTTATCCTAGTCTTTCCCTTATACTTCAAAACCTTACAGTATATACATTCATACTAGAATTTGGATCTAATCTATCCAGAATTTACTCTTGTTATATTACTAATAGGAGTCATTAGATCCCAATAATGCATCCTGCCAACCGGACCAGGCCGAACCTGCAGTCCTAAAGCTAAGAGCTACTCAAGATTATGCAACTCCTATTCATCTCAAATGTGTGGAAGAAAACTTATCCACTTAGGAAAGCTCATTCAAAGATCATTTCTAGTCTACTTAATACAAAGAATGTAATCAATAAATGCTACAACTGCATAATGTACAACAAATCTTAAAGACCCATATATATTTCAAAATACTGAATATATGAATTCAAACATATAATAGCTTTTCTATTCATCTCCAATAAAACAACAATATGAAATAAAAGTTTTATATTATTTTATATTTATGCTCTTAATTCAAGTTACTTATCTTATTTCTAACCCTAATATTTCTAGGGTTCCTCTCTAGACCATCCTTCCACTGTATACCTGGTCAGGGTATACATGAAAGAATAGATAGAGTAGCTTGATACTAGTTGATCCAAGTACCCAGATACCATGCTAGGATATCCAAATACTCAAATCCCTAGAGCTAACATCATAACATCTCCTATCTGCCACACTTATGACTAGACCTGTCAAACTGGGTCAAAATCTGCGGGCGCCCATGGGTCGACCCGTTTAAGTTGGGTTTGGGTGGCAACATTTGCCACCCGCTGAAAATCACCCAAACCCATACCCACCCGTTTATTAAGCGGGTTTCGCGGGTGATCCGCGGGCACCCGCGGGTGACCCAGTTAATTGAAGCAAATATATTATATACATAATATACACATACACCTATTAAAAGATGTTTCTTGTTTTGTACAAGTTAATTCTTTACCTGTATTCTCTTTATTTTGTGTTTGCAATATGCAATAACAAGTACTTGTAATATTAGGAATGCCTAATGTTACATGACAAAATTATGTATTTTTCTTTTGATATTTATCTATGAAAACTACATCGACTCCTAATTTATATCAACATACAACTAGCTGCTACTTTTTCATATATCAAAAACTAATCGAATAGTTTGACGTCAAACATAGTAGTTGGTTGGTTCTTTTGCACTATATTTGACATAAAAACAATAGTTACAAGCTGTTTCAAATGTTGTTTTTAGTGTTAAAGAAAGCAACTGGTAACTTATTGTTGATTGCACACATTTTATATGGGCATCCGCGGGCAACCCGCAACCCGCTGGGTCGAGTTTGGGTGTGCTTTTCTTCCACCCGTTTAGAAGTGTATCTTTTTGACCCGCACCCGCAATGACCCAACCCAAACCCAACCCACCCACCCATTTGACAGGTCTACTTATGACTCTAACTTACTAACTTAATGGTTCCTGACAACTCAGCCTAAGCTCTGATACCAAGTTGTTACACCCCGATCTCACAATTACCATTAATCATGAGATTAGGGCATAAATTGAGGATTTATCGTAATACAAAGATCACCCTTAACTTTTTCTTCTTTTTCAAACTCTTTGTTTTCTCGCATTGAACCACATAAACTAACTTTACAAGGGAATCTAAACATTGATTTCTCTAATCTTATTTCAACAGTAAAAATGCATGTATGAACATTCATTATGTTTCTCATACTTTTAAGCACATAAGACTTGTTGGTTCACATATATTCTTAAAAGATGAATAATGTTATACATCATCATTTACAACTCTCTCTTATTTCTTTACAAGGACCTAGAGTGACAAGGACCGACTGAACTTAACTATACCAGACTTAAATCTTGTGGCAGATCTACTCTGATGCAATGATATCTTCAATCCCCATGGTTTCCCTAAAAATTTTGAGTAGAGGGGTGAGCCTACTTGCTCAGTGAATGAGTAAAACAATAATGCAGTCTAAAGTATTGAATCAAACATTTATCATTCTTGGATAATTGAAATAAAACAAGATAGTAATTTCAAATTAAAAGACTAGATATTCAAAAACTTACTAATAACATTGAAGCCTACATCATTAGAAATAAACAAGTATGGAAATATAATCCTCACTGTATTCAATATTACATTTAAAGAATAACTGCTATGAAAATGAAATCAAATCTTTCTTAACTCTTCTTACTTATAAGAAACTCTTTAAACTTATATTATCATATTTTAGCTTACACCCTGATCATATATAGTGTACTCTACATATGAAGAATCATAACAAAATATGATCTCACCGTACAAGACTTAGCTGACACACCCAGGATGCTAAGCCTGACTACATCACTGGTCTGCAACAGGAAAATGGCTCTCTGGCCTCGGCACACCTATGGGCCATAAAACTGGACTCCTCTAACCTGAGCACACAGGCGGAGAGTCAAGCCACCTATTGGCCTTTTTGTACTCTAGTGCCACCAGGATCTCTGGTTGATGTTGGACACTACATATTGTATTTTTAAGGAGACTTCAACTAGGGCATCGTCCCCCGTGCCATCTGTTAGTACGATCCGGCCCCCGTATACTAGACACTTCCAGGGTTAGGTCGTTTCATCCCTACGGCACAGAACTCTCATAGATAATCTACAGTGTTCATGGCTACTATTATTACTGTAACTTTGATTATATCTTTCTCTTAGACTGATATCTTTTAACTCTGTATATTAATGACTACTCGGACTATTGAGTTGAAATCACTGATGATACTTGTAACATCCCTGACCTGGGTTATGCTTTAACCCTAGGTGTTTTGATTAAGAAAGATGATTATATGCTTAATCTCATCTTGTGAAAAGTAATTAAGGCTCAAAAGGAACCTATGTTTCAATTTTGGTCCTGTTTGAACAATGTTGAAACAATGTTTGCTTATTTTGGACTAAAGTGCAAATTACCCAAGTTGATGGGTTAACTTGCAAATTGCACATGATAAGATGTTCCTCTGATGTTGTGACATCATAGGAATGAATATAATGTAGTGGTATGGTTTTCCCAAGCCTGGACACCAAGATAGAGCTTGTTGGACAATGTTGTGCATTAAAACCTAGTTTTGGAGTAAAGTGCAATTTACCCAAAATATAGGGTTCAATATGCAAATTACCACTTCAACAAGGTCCCTAATGTTTCTTAGCATCAGTTAGAGCAAATAAAATGAGAGGGACTCCTCATTTGAATTAAGTTGTAGGAGAGAGAATCTTGACATTAAAATAATCAAGAATAATGCCTAATTGAAACCCTAATTCGATTTAGGGCAAAAATGAATAAAAATAATTGAAGGGATTTCAACCAAAATGTTTTGGGTTGATTTTGAATAAGTATGGACGTTCCTTTAACAAGATAAGGAACGAAAATATCTTAAGTAGGTGAAATTCCACTCACCTTTTTATAAAGAAAAGTAATATCCACTCACATGTGGGATATTATATTATAAGCATTAAGGTGCTTTTTTTGCTTTTCTTTAAATTGAGGATAATGAAGGAGAATTAAAGGCAAGGAAGGTGTCTCGTACCCAAGGTAGTTGAGGGGGAAGAGGCGGTCACTTTATTGGGATTAATTGGATTTTTATAAGGCATTTTCTCTCTCATCAATTTCCTTATAAAAGTGCCATTTTCAAGCCCAAACCAAGGCCTTTTCGGATTTCTTTCTTCCCCTTGCTTGCAAAACCTACCAAGGAGCTAGGGAGGAGCAGGGAGCACGTCCCCAACCTTTTCGTAAGCCCTTGACCTTCGTTCTTCATGATTTTATGGTGGAAATCGAAAATAAGTTATGGATTCCTTCTTATTTCGATCTCCTCTTCAACCCTAGCCAACTTTTACAATCAAAAGCTTGAGGACAAGCCTAGGGGGAGTTGCAAGAGCTTCATCCACCATTAATGGTGTGATATTGGATCTTTGGAGCTCAATTGGAGGCGGGTTTTATAACTTAAACCCTTAAACATTGCTATTGCATCAATTCTCTATGTGTTGTTGATTGATTTCTTCAATTCGATGCGCTCTTGTTTCTTGCTGCAATTTCCATCAAGAACGGTTTCTGTTCTTGGTTGTTCGAAGGAAGGGGATGATGACATCATCCTAGATGCTTATCCAAAGAAAATTACCAAGCCAAATGGTTTTGATAGCTATCCCAAATCGTTTTAATTTGATTGGCTATGCGGTTTCAGCAAACCGTTTAAGGGCAAACGGTTTGAAACCATTTGGGATAAAACGGTTTCAAAACCGTTTGAGATGGTTGACCAAGCGTTGACCGTTTGGGAATCTTGTTCCTAATTATGTATACTAATGACCCTCCAAATTTGATGGGTTAACTCCAAAGGAATCGTGAGTTGAAGACCAATCAATTAGACAAATCAAATTGAATTAAATGCTGATTTTCAACCTGATTAACTGGACCTGTTTGGTCAAACGGTTTTAAAACCGTTTGATATGGTTGACCAAGCGTTGACCGTTTGAGCTTCCTGTTCCTAATGATGTTGGTTAATAACCCTACAAATTTGAGGGGTTAAATCCAAAGGAATCGTGAGTTAAAGCCTAATCAATTAGGGAAACCTAATTGGATTAAGTGCTGATTTTCAACCTGATTAACTTGACCTTTTTGGACAAACGGTTTCAAGACCGTTTGGTGGAGTTGAACAAGCGTTGAAAGTTTGATATTACTGTTAATAATGATGTTGGTTAACGACCCTCCAAATTTTAGGGGTTAACTCCAAAATAATCATGAGTTGAAGGCTAATCAATTAGGTAAACCCTAATTGAAAACAGTGCTGAAATTCCAATGAGTTAAGTTGAGATTTTGGGTTGATTAGCCCAAACGGTTTCAAGACCGTTTGGGGATCACCCAAACGGTCTCAAGACCGTTTGGGGATCACCCCAAGACCGTTTGGAGGTCTGGGGTTAAGTATAGTTGACCAATTGAAGGTCCAAAGGTACTAATCATATTGCAATGTAGTGCTGATTTGTTGATCAACTCGATAGACCAATCCATGATGAATTTTCACTAGAGTCCAAAGGTTGGATGGGAAAACGGTCTCAAGACCGTTTGGAGCTCATCCAAACGGTCGCAAGACCGTTTGGTGGTCACCCAAGACCGTTTGGAGGTCTAGGGTTGAGTATGGTTAGGTGTTTGAAGATCTAAAGGTACCGAGCTGTTAAACAATGTAATGCTGATTTGGTGATCAATCCAATGAACCAAACCCTAATTGGATTGCTTAGATTTGAGTGATATGATGGGTAAACGGTCTCAAGACCGTTTGGAGGTAATCCAAACGACCTCAAGACCGTTTGGTGTCAGGTCATACCCAATTTTGGATGATGGTTCAATGGTTTCAAAGCAACTAGTCTTACATTGATTAGTGTTGTTGAATCATCGACTCCAAACCCTAATTCAATTGAATCAAACCCTAATTAATGATCAATTGAGAGTCAAATCAGTTGAAGGTTGACCTATTAAACTCAATTGAAGTATGAGGGTAGGTCCAATTGATGACTGGTTCCATGAATTCAATGATTGAAGGAATCAACATTGAAAACCCTAATTCAATTGGATACCCTATGTAATGGAGGTCCAATGTGATTGAATCTCTTGAGAATCAAGATGATGAATGATCCATTGATCCAATGCTGATTAGTAATGATAATCAAATAAGGTACAAAGATTGAAACCCAAATAGTACCTAAGGGATTAGTGCCAATTAAGGGATGAATTCCTAATTGCTTATAGGGTCAATGACTTGATACACTATGCTAATCATAGTTGTATGTACTCAACTAAAGGGTGATATGACCTATTCAAGTTGAGAAGTTGATATCATGAATTCATACATGAATATGATTCATGTGGTGGTTAAGAGTTATGATCCTTAAGTTAAGAGATCATGAAACCCTAAACATGAACATAAACCCTAATTGACAGGGTTATTGAACTCAAACCCTAGTTGAGGGTGTATCCTTATGAAACCCTAGTTGAGGGTGTATCCATGTGAAACCCTAACTGAGGGTGTATCCATGTGAAACCCTAGTTGAGGGTGTATCCATGTGAAACCCTAATTGAGGGTGATTTCATGAGAAACCCTAATTGGGAATGATTAGCAAACCTTGAATATGGGAAACGTGATATGAAACCCTAATGAAGGGTGATGCTATATGTAATCCCTATTCTAAAGAAGGGATATGGTATGTGAAACCCTAATCCCTAATGAAAGAATAGAATTCATACTTGAATATGATTCATGAGGGGAACTTATGTAGCACGACCGTGGTAGCTTCACTTTGCACGACTGTGCAAGGTAGCACGGCCGTGGTGGCTTCCCTTCGCACGACCGTTCTTGGTTGCACGGCCGTGGTGCTCTATGCTTGATTTAGAGGTGATTTGAAAGTGACCTCATATGATCATATACCTTGTGATGATAATCATTTAGTGATACATCAAGATACGATAGTTATCACATTCAGCATTTCAGGGTTTATATGCCTTGATGTACTTCAAATCCAAGATAATTGGGTAAGAAACATATGAAGTGTGTTATGAAACTATTACAATAAAATGTAATGAGTTGTTACACCTTGATGAGTGTTAATTAATGTACCTTGAGAATGGGGTTAAGCCCAAATGATGTGTATGATATAATCATACCATGATAAGGATGAGAAATGAACTCATACCTTGAATTGATGATCATTAATGCTATATGATGAAAGTAATGTTCTAGAATAATCAAATATGATATCCTTAAATGCCCCAGAGGTATGGAATAATGTATTAAGGGTTGGATAGATAATGAGATCATGAACTCTTTATTAATGAGAAATGGGGAACCCTAACCCTAATTTGGGTAAAGGGAATGAAAAGCCCTATTTGATAGTAAACCCTAATTCCTGGTAGAGGAATAATGGTGTTGCTATCACATCATATGATGTGATGAATATCTTGTATGACTGTTATCATGCCTAATAACCATACAGATATTATGAGATGATGTATATAGCTAGTGTGAGCTGTGACATTTATATAATAAATGTTGATTGGCATTATGTGCCTTAATGTTGTTGTTGCTTAGTAAAAGAAGCAATATGCATGGACTTTTATGAGTCACATGAGTAAGTTGTTACCCAGTGAGAGGTGACAAGATATTTCATGGCCTTGTGAGCCATGTGTGATGCTTGTGTAACAAGTATCATGAATGCCTTGGTCAGATGACCTGAAGGTGATAGTTACCTGAAAAAGGTATAATAATGCTCAATGATGAGTTAAGGGTTTGAATACCCAGAACCATATGATTATGGTGATGAGAAAGTGAAGGGATGATAATTCCCAGTATTGAAATGAGGGACTGAGTTCCCAGGGTCTTTGAAAGACTGATAAATATCTGATAAAAGTAGTACATGTCTCTTTATAGCATTGTTGTAATAAGTTATGTTTGAGAACTTGGCTGATGCTAAAAGAATATGAGAATGTACTTAATAAACCAAGTGAAATCTATTCATGTAGTGCTCTGACCATAGATCCATCATCGTCAGGAATAGGTGATGGTGAAACGGGTGCCCGCGGCAAAACCTGGAGCACATATTTTGAATATGTGGGGGTAAATGGGCGAAAATATCCTTACGTCCTCTTGAAGAGATTGATGTAAGGTAAACAAGAAACCTCTCAATCCTTCATGAATATGTCGGGATGGATGTATCATGAATCTCCCAATTATACTTAATGTCGGATCGAGGAGATAAACAAGAAATCTCTCGATTGGCGATGAGAGTGCAGTTGACGCTGTAACTCTGTAGCGAAGGTGCCAGAATACCCTGGCTAGCTAGTTAGCAGAGACACGACATGTCCTGCATGTGGTCTCGTACTGACCGAGACAGATGAGGTCATAAGAATCCGGCTCTTTTGATGACCTATGTATGGTACCGAGGCGATTTCGTAATGGTCGGTTGGAGTATGAGCGGTATATCTCATCTCCTCAGAGCATAAGTGTGATTGTAAAATGTAATCCGCCGTATAGCATGTTTGCTTAAGGATTGAATACGGAGATTCATTGGCTGATGTTGCATTTCTTTGTGCATTCCTTAGTAGATAAATGTTAATTATGTTTCTTTATATTCTCTGCAAAGTAGACAGATGAATTACTTATCTACCATGGGTAGATGCAATGACCTCCTTGAGAATGGAGATTATCTTATTCTCTTCTATGATGAATAATTCTGCCTGATAATGTAAAAGTAACCCCTACTCAATTTTAATTTGATAAACTGCAATAACAATGTTTTTGGCGGAGAGTTATATCTCTCGCTGGGGCAATTTTCAATTGTCTCACCCCTGTGGGAAACATTTTTAGGTATGCATGGAAGGCAGAGCAGAAACCCTAGAACAGGGAAAGAGCAGTAGCAACAGCAGGGACAACAATAAAATCTCAGGTGGAAATATTGTCTGTCTAGTCATATAGATAGTAGTCTTATGTGTCGTCTCTGTACTCTCAGGTCCTCGGAGTTTTAAATGTATCAATCTGAGTTTTGGCTTGGTGCCTCGAAGTTTTTATACTGTCTGTGTATATTTGTTAACAGGACAGTCAATGTTGTAATCCTTGAAAAGGAATGGTACAGGTTGTGTACTTGTGAACCAGGATGAATTTGGAATACCTTGGTTCATGGTTAAAGAGTTTTCCTATGAATAGATCTCTTTACAAAAAGTTTTAAATTTTCAGTGATTTTCAATAATCCGTTGCAAATAATTCGCTTCCGCATTAGTTAATCATGTTTTCGTGAGACGGTCGTTTCAATACTGAACTGAATGCTTAACATATTGTTTACCCCTTTCTTAGGGTTTCTCCTTACTCATGCACATATATCACTTCTCATGTATTCAAACATATATCATGTCTACTAATATAAATATTCTCATTCAACATTTCTCACATTTATGCATGGCATCGATAACATACCTATCTAGGGCATGTCATATCTCTCCACTTGCAATAGCATAACAACATATGCATTTCATGACAAGTATTTGAGTTAGAAAATCCAAATCTCATAAACAAAGCATGTATGCATATAAGGTAATATTCAGATAAAATCCCACAATATCACATGAATCATTTCAATCAGCCATTTACTACTAAATTAGATATGTATACTTGTAAAAGCATACTAGATTGGGTTTCCATCCTTGATTACTTATTATTCACAGGATATGCATTGTTAAAATCATAAACTCTATTTGTCCATATATCAAATCAAGGAGATCAAACATGTAGAATTATATGCACTAGGAACATAAGTAAGATCATATAAGCATAAATCTGAATTTTAGCTATAATGTTGTTCAAGCACCCAAATAACTTGAAAATTCAGATCTTCAGAAGATTCTCAATAAACTTCTTAATTATGTAGTATTCAAGATACATGGATATCTATATCCATGTCATCATATAAACGTTTTCATATCATAGTTGGAAAATGAATTGAAGTATTCTATAAACTGAATTCAAGAACACTTCTTTTCATTTATTGTCATCTAGGGAGAAAGTCGAGAATATAAATTAAAACCATCTAATTGAGTACAATTGACTGAAATATTCTTTTACCCACTCAACCTAAGTTGTAAAACAACTTAAAAACGTATCTCATATATGAAAATCTCAAATCCATATCAAAACCCTAGCAATCGCCACTTTCTTCTTCCTTTCAACTCGGAAACCCTAGAATTGAAGATTAGGAGAGAAAGAGTGAGAAAAGGACTTGATTTGATATGATTTCGAATCCAATCAGGGGAGGGATGGAATCTTGACATCTGAGAGAAGATTCACCATGAAACTATATCCAAAGAAGCTAAGTTTACATGATTTCATTATTCCTCGGACCGCAAAACCCTAGGTCAGCATCTCCATCACTTTCTTCTCTCAAACCCTAACTCTCCCTCTCTCTCTAGGATTTCATTTCTCTAGATTGAATCACAAATCATGAGAGCTCCTTGTGTGCTAGGTTGACCATATAGAGCAATTGAGCTGCTTGGGTCAATTGCACATTGACCCCTCACTGTACTTTCTCTTATTTTAGCTGAATTTTCTGTCATAAAAATATTACGGTAATTCATCTACTGATAAGGTCTAAATGCATCCAAAAATTATGAAAATTGTACATGTTGTTTATGATTGAGTTTTAGATCTCTACTTAAAATTTCAGATCATTTGGAGTTACCAAGAAATAAATAAAAATATAATAGTGCACTGCTATCCAGAAATCTATAGAACAGTCAGTTGAAGAGAAAATGCCCCAGAACGGCCATGCTAAGATGGACCCAACATGGCTGTGCTGCCTACCATGGCCGTGCTTCCTACCACGGCTGTGGTGCATTGGTTTTATCAGATTTGAGTACAAAAGTTGGTCAACAGTTCAATTCTTTCAAAATGGCCGTGTGGCCTAGAATGCACGTGCCACCAACGACCCACCACGGCCGTGCTACCCACCACGGCCATGCTATCCTAGCATTCAACTACCATTTTCATTCTCCTTTGCATACCTCTCTCATTCCTCCCCAACATGAGCCTATTTGGTGAAAACCCTGATTTCAGCCGACTAGGGTTTATATTTTCTGAAACCCTAATTATACAAAGAGATATCATACTTGGGGTTCTCATTAGGTTTAACATATCATGATTGAGATATCATCATTAATCATGTTTAATCAATGACCAATATAACTAATAATGTAGTCATCCACATAAACCCTAACTTACCCATTAAGCTCAGATACGGTCATAACAATTAGATCACTTAGGTTTCACTAATTACGAAAACATATCTTATTTCTCAATTTGGAGTTAAAATGAATTAACTATAGAACACTTATGATACTCAAAGTGGCATTCAAAGCAAACTTCGAAAAATGAAATAGAATTAGGAATCAAAAATCATAATATCAGATTTCTCATGAAAAATCCTTTCCAACGACTATTTATTTGCATTTTTTGACCATGGATCGATTTACTATGAATTAAGTAAAATCGGCCAATCAGAATGCAAGAAAACCATAGTGTTGTAGTCATTTAAATGAAAATGTAAATCGACGTAAATAGTAGGTGAAATGACCAAACTACCCATATGCTTAAAATGAAATCAATTAACATATCGGGGGCATAAGGGACATTAGAAAATCAAATATTCTCAGCCGTGAAAAACAAAAGAAATAGCGAAAAGACAGAAATGCCCATGGAGGTTAATACATTAGATCGAAAGGGCATCGACCCTAGGGTCAAAGCATGACCCTGCTTCTTCCGCTCGCATCAATGGTGAGCGAACAGCAGGTCAGTGCCTTTACAAGGCTCGAACCGAGGGTATGATTCCCATTTTTAGAATCTAACAATCCAGCTGAAACCGCCAAGGTCCGGCGACCTCAACGACCCTTTTCTTGCCGACTGATACCACCCAGGATGGGAACTCTCACGGGCCTGCGGCGGCGACCCGTTTGAGCGACTGAGGGGGCTCCCGGCAGCACCGGGTCTTGCAGAGAGCAAGGAAGACGGAGCACACAAGGAGGCAAAAGCAATTGAGCAAGCATGTCGATTCATTAATTGCTCAGGGGTATATATACACAAGGGCCAGTAGTGGCGTACATTCCCTGTCACGCTACTCGTGATCCGAGAAAACAAAATGAAACAGAAATGATTCCCTAATGGTTACAACGGCTCTGCTGCAGCAGTACAGCTGTCGGCCTCAACGACTGCTCCCCGTCTGCTACGCCGGCTCTGTTTGAGTTGGTGGAGCAGCTGTGGTCCCGATGCCAGCCGGAGGTGGTGGGCGTGTATCAACTCCCCCCTCCTGAGACACGGCCGCGTCCGCGCGGTCTACCCAAGTGGGAAAGGTTGCGCGCAGCTCGGAGTATGGCATCCAGGTGGCTTCTGAAACCGGAAGATCCACCCACGAGACGAGCACTTCTGTGGCCGCGGCTCGTCCTCGCTTAACCATCCTCCGTTGGAGAATTTGATCAGGGAACTTTTCTGCGCCCATTGTTGGAGGCCAAAATTCCGGTAAGGCCGCAGGTGCGGCGGAAACCGCCGTGCCAATCTTCGCTTTCAATTGGCTCACATGGAATACCGGATGTATGCGGGAGTGGTCAGGTAGTTGGAGCCTGTACGCCACATTGCCAATGCGTTCGAGCACCTGAAATGGCCCGTAGAACTTTGCTGCCAGCTTGTTATTGCTCCTCTGTGCCACTGAGACCTGTCGATATGGTTGGAGTCGAAGGTAGACCCAGTTGCCGATCGAGAAGTTTCGCTCCACCCGGTGTTTATCAGCTTGCTGCTTCATGCGCGCCTGTGCTCGTTGGAGATTGAGTTTTAATTGAGCCAGTTGTAAGGACCGGGCGCGTAGGACGTTGTCTACTTCCTGTGACTGTGATGTACCTTTGATGTACTGGAGCAGCGATGGAGGTTGGCGCCCGTAGACGATTTCAAACGGTGTGAATTTTGTGGACGAGTGCCAATTGGTGTTATAATGGTACTCCGCCCAAGGTAGCCAGCGTGTCCATTCCTTCGGGCACGATGAGCAGAAACACCGGAGGTAGGTCTCCAGCGTCCGATTGACCACCTCTGTTTGCCCGTCCGTCTGTGGATGATATGCCGTCGAGAAGGTGAGGCGAGTGCCCAGTTGTCGAAACAGCTCCTTAAAAAATGTGGATTGGAAGGCAGGATCTCGGTCGCAGACGATCGTCCTGGGGACGCCATGGAGCTTGACAATGTTGTCTATGAATTGGCTTGCTACCGTCGTAGCTGTGTAGGGGTGGCGCAGGGGTAGAAAATGGGCATATTTTGAGAGTCTGTCGACAATAACGTATATGACAGAGTTCCCTTTGATTGGGGGCAACCCTTCAATGAAGTCCATAGACAGGTCCTCCCAGATGAGTTCAGGTATCGGCAGGGGCTGCAGTAATCCCGCCGGTGACGAGTTCGTCGTCTTGTGTCGTTGGCACACATCGCAATCCCGGATGAAGTTCCTGACGGCGCTACGCATGTTTTGCCAATGGTAATCTCGCCGGATTCTTTGATACGTCTTGTCGTAACCAGCGTGGCCGCCGATCGCGCTACTGTGGTTATCAAGGAGAATGTCACTGATTAAGCTGGAGTGTGAGTTTAGCAGGATACGCCCTTTGAAGAAAAGAATGTCATTCTCGTATTTGTATCGTGTCGGGTCTAGCCGCCCTTTCTCTAGTTCCTCGAGGAGTTTCCGCGTTTCAGGTAGCTCCTTTGTCTCGCGATGGATTGTTGACAGCCATTGTGGTTGCAGCTGAGCGATCACGATGAGCTGTTGATCTTCCAGCCGTCGAGAAAGGGCATCCGCCGCTTTATTTGCTGATCCCGCCTTGTACTCCACCACGAAGTCAAAGCCGAGCAGCTTCACTAACCATTTCTGCTGTGATGGCAAGTGAATTTTTTGTTCGAGGAGGAACTTGAGGCTATTGTGATCTGTTCGGATGACAAAGTTCGTGCCCAGGAGGTAGTGTCTCCACTTTCCCACTGCCGCTGTCAGCGCAATTAGCTCCTTTTCGTATGTGGATTGTGCAGCTTGTGCGTTCGACAATTTGGCGCTGAAGTATGCGATCGGGTGGTCATGTTGCATAAGGACACTCCCGATCTCTTTCCCTGAAGCGTCACATTCAATGATGAATGGCTGACTATAGTCCGGCAAGGCCAGAACCGGAGGTTGAAGAAGGGCCGCCTTTGTGTCCTCGAATGCCTGGCTGGCTGCTGGTGTCCAGGAGAACGCGTCCTTCCTTAGCAAGTCTGTGAGCGGTGCCGTCAGCGTTGCGAATCCTTTGATGAATTTGCGGTAATATCCCGCCAATCCCAGGAATCCGCGGAGGCCTTTGGGTGTGGTCGGCTGAGGCCATCGCTGGATGGCGGTGAGCTTGTCCGGGTCTGCTGCGACTCCCGCCGCGGATACGAGGTGGCCCAGGTAAGATACCTGCTCCGTGGAGAACCGGCACTTGGACTCCTTTGCGTACAGCTTGGCAGATTGTAGTGTCTGTAAGACTTGTTGGAGATGACGCAGATGATCGTCTCTACACCTACTATAGATTAGGATGTCATCGAAAAAAACCAGTACAAATTTCCGGAGATATGGCCGAAATATGTCATTCATTAAATTTTGGAAGGTGGAAGGTGCGTTGGAGAGGCCGAATGGCATCACAAGGTATTCATAGTGTCCGACGTGGGTGGTGAAGGCGGTTTTGTGGCGATCAGGTGGGTGGACGAGTATTTGGTGGTAGCCGGATCGGAGATCTAGCTTGGAGAAGATGGTTGCCCCTTGCAGTTCATCCAGGAGTTCGTCGATGGCAGGAATGGGGAATCTGTCTTTGATGGTGTTTTTATTCAGCGCCCTGTAGTCGACACAGAGTCGCCAACTTCCGTCATTCTTCTTAACGAGCAACGCTGGTGAAGAGAAAGGACTGGTGCTGTGCTGGATCAGCCCCTGATCGAGAAGTTCCTGCACTTGCCTCTCCAGTTCCAATTTCTGGAAGTGCGGGTAGCGGTAACGGGCTCCAATCACCGCCTTGGAATCATCGATCAGGCGAATGTGGTGGTCCTGCGAGCGTGCCGGTGGCAGCTGTTTTGGTTCCGCGAAAATTCCTTCAAACTTCTGGAGGAGTGCTCGTATCTGCTCGTCTATTTCGCCCTTTTCCGGCGTGGTGTCTGGCACTGGTAGCAGGAACAAGACGTCGCGTGCCGAGGACAAGTAATTGGCAGATATGCTCGATGATACTACCTCGACGCGTGGTGTTTCAAGTCCCACGAAGGAGAATGGAGGCGTTGCTTCCGGAAAGTGGACTGTATTCTGTTGGAATCTCCATGTTGACGGGTCGTACCTCTCCAGCCATTCGACTCCCAGGACAACATCGTATGCCCCGATCGGAAGTAGGAGGAAGTTGGCTACGCCGGAGTAGGACTGGATTTGGAGCGGTACATCTGCGATTGCTCCTGTGTATTTTACGAACCCCTCACCCGCGACTTGGACTGGGCCAGAGACTGGTAGTATTTTGTCGCTGCAGGTGTTCGGAATGACTTTGGGGTCGATGAAGTTCCTTGAGCTCCCTGAGTCGAGAAGGATGAGCAGACGAGCTCCCGCTACATTGCCCCACAGTTTGATAGTCCGATTACCCATGGACCCGGTCATCGCTAAGGATGAGATAGTCGGTATGTCGTTTGGGTCCGGCTCCTGCTTGACCAGCGGCTCCTCCGGTTTGTTTTGTTGCTTGTCTTGCTGGAGGTCGTCTTCCTCGTCATCAGTCTCCACGAGGAACAACACCGGGTTGGCGCATTTATGTCCTGGAAAATATTTCTCTGGGCATTTGAAGCAGAGGTTCTTTGCACGACGCTCTGCCTCTTCGGCCGGTGACAATCGTTGAATCGGCGCTGTGTTCCGGTTCCCTTTGTTCGACGTGAATGCCGTTGCCTTCCCCTTCTTCTCCACTCGCTGGAGATCTTCAACTCTCTTGGCTCGCTGCGCGATGACGAGTCTGTCCAAGGTGGTGTCGACGCCTTGGATTTCTAAGACGATTTTGATATCCTCCCGAAGACCTTCAAAGAAGTATTCGGTTAGCTGGCGTTCCCGCACTCCAGAGCAGCGACTCGCCATTAGGTCGAATTGCTTCTGGTAATCCGCCACCGAGCCCGTTTGATGGAGCCTGGCCAATTTTGCCCTATGGTTGGGTGAAATTGGTTCGTCGAATCTCGTGCGGATGTCCTCTGCGAACTCAGCCCAGGACGGAGCACCCATGGACTTCTTGTAGACGGCGAACCACTCCAACGCCGTTGCTCGCAAGTGGAGTGCAGCAACCTTCAATTTCTCCGCGTCTTCGGTCACATCCCCCATCTCGAATTGATACTCGCACAGGAGTAGCCAGTTGTTTGGTGGAGTGAGTCCGTCATACGTCTCGAAATTGAACTTCCACTGTCGGCGATACCTGTTACGAGGCGGTGACTCCCGATAGCGGCGTTCATCGTCGTTCTTCTCTGGTTTCTTCCCTTGACTGAGGTTTTGGATCTCCTTGGTTAGAGTTTCAAACGCCGTTTCGTGGGCCTCCAACATCTTCCCTTGGCGGATGATCATCTCTCGGAGCTCGGCTATCGCCCTGTCGTTGTTGTTGGCCATGGTGGTGGTCGGTAGTGTGGCAGGTAGGGACGGTGACGATGGTGAGTAGAACAGCGGTGATGGTATGGGTGGGAGGGTGGGAGGATTTGCAGCGGCTGGTGGGGTGCCTGGCTCTGGTACCAAATTGATACCACCCAGGATGGGAACTCTCACGGGCCTGCGGCGGCGACCCGTTTGAGCGACTGAGGGGGCTCCCGGCAGCACCGGGTCTTGCAGAGAGCAAGGAAGACGGAGCACACAAGGAGGCAAAAGCAATTGAGCAAGCATGTCGATTCATTAATTGCTCAGGGGTATATATACACAAGGGCCAGTAGTGGCGTACATTCCCTGTCACGCTACTCGTGATCCGAGAAAACAAAATGAAACAGAAATGATTCCCTAATGGTTACAACGGCTCTGCTGCAGCAGTACAGCTGTCGGCCTCAACGACTGCTCCCCGTCTGCTACGCCGGCTCTGTTTGAGTTGGTGGAGCAGCTGTGGTCCCGATGCCAGCCGGAGGTGGTGGGCGTGTATCACCGACCCTGGTGGTCGGGAGCTTGCGGAACAAGGGGAGAACATGGGAGAGTGGTTTTGAGAAAACCCACCACGAACAGGCACGAAACTCTACAACTATGGTCGACAAATACTCACACGATCGAAACGAGGCCAAAGTTGTAGTTTTCAAGTGCGGAGGAGATCCAAGTCGGGAAAACGAATGACGGTGGCGGTGCTCTTCCGGCGATCTGTAGGATATGGAGCTCGGGGCCATGGAGAGGCAAACTGATGGTTGGAAATTGAATATAAGGGTCGACAATGCTTACCCGATCTCCAATTGATCTCAAGGAGGACGGAGAAGGCTGGGCAAGCTTCTTGGTTGCCGGAACACAAGCTGAGTAGGTCAGGGAGTTTCAGAGTAGCTCAGGGTCAATTGAGCAAGGAGGAGGAGGAGTCGAGGTCTGAGGGTGCTCTTTGATGCCTTATATAGGTCGGAGGAGGGTTCTAACCGCCTCTGTAACCCCGCCGCGGAGAAGTGGAGGCGGCCGGCTTTGGGCGTTTCACCTACAGGGGAAGATAATGGTCTATATATGGCTCGTTTGAAGTGTCTGGGAGAGACGAGCTCAGAGGTGGAAGAATCGCGCAATGAGGCGCCGTATAGAGGGTGAACGAGATCATGGGACCTGGCAGTCGGGCTGTTCGAGTAGTCTGGAGGAAGAAGACGGGTTGTCTGCCATCAGATCAAGTCCTTATTAAATCACGACCATCCGATGGGCCGGGGGGGGCATGACACATTGTCCGAAGGGACTTTGGTGATTAAGGGCCTGTTTGGTAGGGAGTAGGAGGAGTTCAATACTTTTGATAGGACACGATTTTTATTTGGTTAGCAGACTGGAAAACGAAAACGTTGCTTTCCGATTCGCAAAATGATCTGTTTTGTCGCAAAATCCTGGACTTGGTACCACGCCCGAAACAGGTGTGATCCAGTGCGGTTTGTCCTTGCACAGCTGTAATCCGCGGATCGCGCGTTAATTTTTACCGAGCAAAAACTGCCAGCTGCTGATTCCAAACAATTATCAAGTGAACTATTGTGATCATCCGTTGACAAACCAAATGAAACCGCTGCTGCCCAAAAAGCATGAATTTGTGTGCTATGTTTTCTTTTTCATCAAACTACCTTCCATTACACTGTAGCAAACAGGGCCTAAATGCCATTTAAATGAAAATGATTCAAATACCAAAGTTACACTATATTAAAACTCATAAATTCAATTTGAGGGGTCAAATAAAGTCCAAAAGCCATCAAATTTTATCCATAGGTTAATTACAACTCCTAGATCAATGTTATACATTTAGTTTCTCCTTTTACTCAAACCTTGGCCCTTAATAATTATATTGTCTATTAATGCATATATTAATGCATAAAAAGAGTGAGTTAATATAAAGAGAATCTTTTAATGCAAATATTAGGGTGAAATTCGAGATAGACATCACATATTAATATTACAAGTCATATCCCACCATATTATCCTCTCATTAATGCATTATTGCCCTTTTTTGAGGAGAGAGAAAGAAAAGGGTTAGTTACTCTCATACATTAATTGAAATGCACATTAATGCTCATATCTTATCCAAAAAGATATAAAAGCTATAAATTAACATTATCTACTAATTATCTATCATTAATGGCCATCTTGAATAATTAGTCCTCAAATATCACATTAGGTGGGTTATTTGTGCAAAAACCCCCTACATTATCATAAATGTGGGTAGATTGTAAATTACATCCTCAAGAAAGGCTCAATTTCAATATTGAGGCCAAAGAAGACTCAAAAGGATGGGAAATTTATGAAAAAGGGTCCAAAAGGACCAGAAAGCAAATAAAAGCTCAAAAGTGGGTAAATTGTAGAAAGGACCCTGAGATTCAGCCTGTTACACTATAAATGTTACTTGATATCAAATACATTGTTGTGTTTTGGTACTTCTAGCATTAGAAACATTAAATAAAGATCACTAAACTTGCACAAGGATTGCATTGATGTCAACATGGTACAAAAATATGTGGAGGCAACCCTAATTCCTACATTTGGCAATAATATGATAATAAAATGTGGAGAGCACCCCAACTCAACGCTTAAAAAGCCCTTGATGACAACTAAGTGTTAAAAATGTGGAGGCAATCCCCTTGGAAAGTCCTACATTTAAATATTTAGAGTCAAATGCTAGTGCCTAGGGCACACCATATAGAGTGCCTACTATACTGAGATGCTTTCTAAGGGCATACCAACATGGTGACCCTATTTTATATTGATGCATTTCTTCCACTTCTGCTATCGCCTGTATTCAGAGGAGAGGTAGCCTAGGCCTCGAGGAGTCACTTATGAGCTGTTGGGACTGTAGGCCTTTCCTAGGTGACAAGATAACATAAGTAGGTGATGAGTACCAAAGAATGTGTTCCAGTGAGCTCCTAATGAGAAAGCTTCTAAGGAATTCATCTCACTATTGCAAATGACTAATAAACTTATGAAAAAAGAAGAGAAAACTCCATCCGTCATATTATGACCAAATAAATTTATCAAATTGCCGCCCATTGGCTGATTAAATCTTGGAAATTTGTAGTCACTATCAAATAGGAGATGTTCAAAGTCTAGTTTTGTGATTTTTATATTATCTTAGTCTCATATATAAAGGTTCACAATCAAATGTCCAAGGAAACACCAACATACCAACCGTCAAATATCTTGTGTACTTGTCTATGGGTACAAAAGCACACATACTCTATATTATTTTGAGTTACTCTTTCCACCTCTCGTATGTCATATAATCATCAGACGTGGCCTAGGACTCTACAGATTACTTGTGGTATACTCTTGGGACTGCAATCTTGTCCTAAGTGACAAAGAAGACATAGTTAAGTGAGTAGTACGAAATAATGTTCCAATTTGCAATTGATTAAGGATCTCTAGAAGCATTCATGTTACTACTACAAATCGTAAATAGGCTTATTAATTAAGGAAGAGAATATTCTATCATTTTCATGATAGATAAAACACCAAACAATTGATAGAAATATTTATGTGATCGTTCAAATATCCCACGTCGATTGTTAGTTAGACAATGAAGTGCCTTACTTATCTCTTTGATGGATTACATCTATGAAATTTGTTGTCACAATCAAATCAGAGATGATTGTCTTCTTGATTTCATGATTTTTGTATCATTTTGTAGAGTCCTATATATAAAGGATTAGAATCAAATTCCAAGTTCACCCAATTTATTGACCCTCACTACATTCAGACGCTTTCTAAGGGCATACCACCATCCACACCCTAACTATTATGAGAAATTTCTCCAATCTCTACTATCTCTTATTACACTAGGTTGCACGGGTCTCTAGGAGACACTTGTGGTTTACCCTTGAGAATGTGGGCCTTTCCTTGGTGACAAGAAGACATACGTAAGTGAATTGCATTGATGATCTTGCTCCCGTCAGCTCTAAATTTGTCATACAAACTCATTCTGACCAGCGTATCATGACAAAATATGCCAAGGACAACTTTGAAGAGACTGCAAATAAAGAGTAAATTCAACATGGAATGAACAATATAGGAGGTAAATGCATTTTGGATTCAATAATGGGATAAAGAATAATATAAAATAAAATAACCTAATGTTAGTTTAAGGTATACATCTTTTTTTGTCTAGAAAAGGTATACATCTTTTTGAGGAAAAAACTAATATCTAATAAACATGTAGAGTTAGCTAAATCATGATATGTTCTGAAACAGGAGATTGAAAACACATAATAAATGCATTAAAAAAATAGAAGTGTTATACATCAATATGATAATTTAAAACAACCATAGGAATAGAGTGTGATTGACTCTTGTTTGACACAACACAATTTTAAGGTGTTTCAATTTGGACCATGAAGTTGTACAATGTTCTATCAACCTGTTACCCATGCATGTTATCAAATGCAATGAGTAATTTAATATAATACTATATTTTTGAGATAAGGGTTTAGAGTGCATATATTTTGTGCCTTGGTGTGAGATAATCAAACAACTGCATGTAATGCAAAAATTCTAATTTTCCAATCGTTAAATTTCACATAAACTGATAGTCACTTTGTTGGGGTTAGGTTGTTGTGATGAAACTTTCGACACCTTGCTCTACAACCAGAGAGATGACTTATGTACATATTACACCATAGCCTTACCCTTGCCCCTTTAGAGTTCAAAGACGAGTTCAAAGCAAGTCATGCACATTGATGTATTCTCCAAAACTTATGGGATTAATTGAATAATTGTGTTAAACTATCATTTAGAAGAACCACATTTTTGTTTATAATTTCGTATGTTCACATGAGGCATGTAGTTATTGTTCTTGTGGTAGATACCAATAAGGTACATATTATTTCTACCTTGTCTATGTAAGTCAACTTCCATTGAATGAAAATGCATCATTACAAATTTATTAACATGATTGTTGAAAAGTAAACAATGATAGTTGTGTGTGGTATTATATTTGAATGGCCATCTCCTACTGGCTACAAGTTGTTTAAGTGGGGCCTTATGCTATACCGAGAAGGTCAACCATGGGCCTTATGCTATATTGGAAAGGAAGGTCGACCATGATCTTTTTGGCTCAAAATAAAAGCCAGTGGACTATGTCAGTGAAAGATCAAGGGTATTGTTAAAACCACTATCTATGTGAAAGAAAGAATTGGTTACTCAACACTAGGAAGTGGTGGATGACTTTTAGTTGCAATGAAGTTAACACCTTCCATTTCAGCTCTTTAAGGGGTGAATGTGCATACATGGTAATCGATGGATCAAAATCTAACTACAGATTATCAAGATTCATTTGCGTATGAGTCATTTGGAAGCAATCTTTTTACAATTGAAGTAAATCACATAAAAATATATACAAAGTCTGATAAAGTTATATGTTTTGATAAAATACCTTGACTGATGAAGAGCACTTACAAACTTGTGTTAGGACCTCAATTCAAAATTCATCATTAATCCTACATATGGATATGCCTATGTGAAAGCAATATTGTTACTCACATAAGGAAGTGTTGGATCGGTTTTAGTTGTAATGAAGATAACACCTTCCACTCCAGCTCTTCCAAGGGGTGGATGTGTACACGGTCTGATAACTAGTAGATTGAAATCCATCTTCAGAGAGAAGTTGACACAATTTGAGTATGACAGTCTACCACTATCTCATGTGAGAAAGCAATGCATATAAAGCTGAATACATGACAACGACAACTCAAAGAAAGAGAAAGGTTAAGTTATTTTTTCGAGAAAAAAACTATTTTTTTGATCAAAGAGAATGTTTTAAATGGAAATATGATCTTCTTTAAGAGGAGGCATTGACTGTAATTGTGAAGTAGATGTATTAAATTGCAATCTTTTTCACCCCATCTAAGAGACCATAATACATCGTTCAGTTATTTTGTGAATCTTCCCACTACGTTTGCTTTACTATTCTTTATCTTTGAGTAAGAAAAGTCTAATTAAAAAACATAACACATTCAATCCTGCAGCAACAAGGCCTATTCGACAACCTATATAAGAAAAAGGAAAAAAAAAGGTGGAAGAAATACCTAAAACATAAACTACAACTTGAGAGCTCTTAAAGTGATAGAGCAAATGGCCGTTTACACTCATTTTCTACAAAAGGGTGTCAAGAAAAATGATACTAGTGAATAAAGTTTTTCATAAAACACATGCAAAATCATTTCCCTCAGGTCTACTAATTTATATGACCACACTTCAAAAAAGAATATGGATAGTCTGTGTATATCTAACAACCATGACTTGACGGGACATAATATGAAAGGGCTCGTTGCACATGCAACAAACACCAAACAAATAAAGTCTGCATGATTCAGTATGAAAGAATTATGCTATAACAAACAAAAATAATTTAACTTACTATCAATGCTTCCTCGATGCATGGCGACATCCACAAAGCATACTCATGGAGCTCAATTGATCATGGAGGAAAGAATACAGAATCTTTGGTCTTGCCGTCCTTCATGTAACCTGAGGAACGAGCTGCATCGTAGGGCTTAGGCTTGTATATTGCAATCCCTTCCCTGGGGGTAGTAGAGCTGGAACGCAGACTCCGAAATGACACGAGTTGATGATGACACACGGGAAGGAAGCAGTAGAAAGGGACCGTCATGGGCATGAGAGGAGAACGGTAAGGGAAAGGAAGACGAGGTTGAAAAAGCTGATCCAGAGAGCTGTTGTAACCAACACAAAATAAGGAAGAGGAGAAGAGATCTTATGTCCATTTAGCGCCAAACTACTGATACCGGTAGAACGTTTCCATTCATATTGCAGACCTCCTCCGAGGAGAAGAAAGGTCAGCAACGAGAGAGGAACAATACATAACACATTCACCTCCATTTCCATAGGACATCGACACCTCCAATTTCTACCACTTGAAAATCCTAGCAAATCAGCAACGAACACAAGCCGACGGAAAACAACAACGAGCCAGAGTTCAGTTGGCGCCTCCTAAAAAGACTATAATTTTGCAACAACTCCCTGTAACATTTCAATAAAGACAAGTGCCAAAGATCAGTTTGTAATTTTGAAAAATGAACATAAAAAGTTGCATAAAAAACCCCGAATGGGCCTTTTTATATAGTATAGATATAGATTCTACAAATCAAACCGTGATTCGGGCATTCATGTTTTCATGGCACCGTGGTTGCATTCATGTTTTCATGGCGGGAGTGGTAGGAACCTGGGATATTTTGTGGGCGAGCATGGATGCCAGATGCGCTAGGTAGGATCGTATATTCGTATGAGCACAGAACTAGACTCGTTCCGGGCTTGAGCTAAAAGACGGCCCAAAGGACGATCCGGGCTCGATCTGAAGGACGACCCAAACACGACCAGATCCATAGACCATATTTCGAGCGACCTAAAGACCCCTGACTGATGCCAACGTGGCAATGTGCCCCCACGACAACTTCCCCACATATGGTTCGTTTGCGGGGGGTGGAGACAGATGGCTACGCGAGTCAGCTGAAGAATCGGGCTTCACACGGACAAACCCCCTTTCTCATGGTCCCGCGAACGGGGTTTTCGTTTCTAGGGTTTTAGTCGAGTGTCAGCAGGTCCGTAGAGAAGCTCGGGGCTTGCCCGAAACGATTTTGGGCGCTATCTTGAAGTCTATTCCCACAGGAGCTCTTGGGTCAACTGGAATCAAGTTCTACGGAGCCTTCTTCCATCAAGGTGGCTTCCTGAGCTTGCACTCAGCCCTTTTTATGTCCCGTAGCTACTGTCAAAGTTCATAGACAGCTCGTTCCTATTAGCAGAGGTGTTTTACAGCCAGAGATAGTTCACGTTTTTCCACCACTAAGCCTTCCGCCTTCTCGCGCGTTCGATGACACTGTTGGGCAGGCATCTTCTCATCGATGCCATGAAAATTAGTGCCATTGTAGTTATGCTTAAGTTCGAAATACTGCTGCGACGATTGCAAACACTGTATCATTTATAACAACAGGCATGCTCTAGCAGGCTCCAGCTTACCCCATTGAATACGTAGCTGTGTCGTGGAATACCTTTAAGCATGTCGTGACTTTGCTTCTATTTTGCCTATCATATCTAATCCATCTATCTCCTGCCTTTGAGCATTCAATTTACCTAAATCCTTGAATCAATCCGAATTTCCTATATCTAACTATTAAGCTTAAAACAACAGTTTACAGCTTGTCTGAGTTCTTTCTGATTCTTTGCTATTATCTGAGACCGCTACGTGGTGTCTGGGTGCCCATTAGTTGGGAGAGACTGGCATACTCCTTTCCAAACCGCAAGAAAGTAAACCCCATAATAATTTATGAACATGAAACTCTAAGATAACCTGTTTGATAGATAATTCACAAGTTTACCAGTTTGTACTGAAACCATGAATTCCATTTCTGTATATATTATCTAAAATACTATATCTTCTGCATATGAAAAATGATAAAATTCCCTGTAATATCATTGGCAACGATGCTATTTACCCATACTCTAAACATTAGTTATGTTACAGAACTATTTAGGCTTGTCAAAGTTTCAAGTTGCCTTCTAATCCTTTTCTTAAAGTAATAACATTTTGGCCTTTGCAGTGTGGTGGCTTAAAGGTACAGGAAATGGCTGAGTCGTCCCAGTCACCTGGGATTCAGTCACTACAAGCAACTACTGGAGCCACAGCCCCTGATGAAGGAGTGGACTCAGCAGTTTCCAACAGTGATATAAACACACATGGATGTGTGAATCTCAATGCCGAGGACGTCAAGGATGTTGAAGAAGACAATGGCTTGGAAAAACATGGAAAACAAGAAGTTGAGGGTACAGATAAAATGAATGACAATACCGATGCTAACAGTGATGGTCCAAAAGAAAGAGAAGATGATGAAGAATGCAAACTGGAAAATCAAGACGGTGAGGATGCCAATGACAGACTTGAAGGGAAAGGGATTAAACCAAAGCAACCAAAGGATGTGGATTATGATGACAAAATAAAAAACGACGCTGATGGTATTAGACAGGAAAAAGTAGGCACTTTAGATGATTCACAATGCCAGGATATTGAGAAAGCTGAAGAACAAGGAATGGAGGGAGACATAATGAAGCAAGTGGAGGAAGAATCAAAGAAACAACTTACAGAAAGTGATGAGTTGGAAAAAACTGAGGATGCAGACAATGTGAAGGGTAAAACGAACAATGAATCTGGAGGTGATGATGGAGGAGATAGAGCAGAGAAGTTGGAGAAGAAGGTATACAAGGGTAAGAAGCATAGTGAGAAACTGAATGGACAAGATGGAAAAAATACAAGTGCTATTAAAAAATATCAGAAGGGTAAGGCGAAGAAGAATCAAACTGGGGATCCAACAGCAAAACTTGACGTCATAGAACAGCTGGACGAGGACAAGGAAAATGGGGAACCTGATCCGGAAGGGACTGTTGTGGGGAAGTCGGTCAAAAAGGACGTGAAAGACGACGCTTGTCAAAAAGATGACATGCCAATAGATGAGATAGAACAGGAAAATGATGAAAATGATGCAATGAATGAAGGGGAAGAGCTAGAAGGTGATGACTTCGGTACTGATGAAGAGACGGGTGATAGTGATCGTGAAGAAAAGGAGAGTAAAAGGAAACTCTCTGTAGGGAAAAGAGATAGGGAATGTGAAGAAAAGAAAAAGAATGGAAGGAGAACAATCCAGGAGGAACCTTCAACTCCAGGTACTTTTGGTGATCGACCTGTACGAGAGCGAAAAACTGTAGTAAGATTGGTGGAAGTGATCGAGAAAGAACAAGGCGAGGGTCTCCACATCGAAAAGGTCTTTTTCTGTTTTTCTAATTCTTGATTCAAATCCTTATAGCCTTAGAACACCTGTTGGTTACTGGATTTCATCTTATATTCTGTTATGTAGGGCCGTGGAGTTGCGCTGAAGGACATACCAAGTGGTATTTATCTGTATCTATCTGCATGATTAAATTTTTATATAACCTATCAAATATTATTTCAATATTATACTGGTTTGTTTTGCTAATTGGTTTCGGCTACGTGTCATCATGATTTCCATTTTCTTATAATTTCAGACAGTAACGTGATTTTGCATGTGATACTGTAGGACATTTAAAAAATGATTTCCTATGTCCTGCATTGATTTGTGGACCAGTTGGACGTTTGTCTAGAACTTTAAATAGTAGCCAACTAATGGTGTTGCCAAGTCATGCCATTAGGTCGAACGGTACAAATTCACATGGCACTAACACAGTTATCTTCGTATGCAATGGTGATGCTATTTGACGTCGATGATTATTGCAAGCATATAGTATACTTTAACATCAAACGTGACAAAGTGAACCCATGGTTGTATCTTGATATGGTATTTATAGGCTGCATGCAAAATTCTCGTCTTGGATGTAGACGCTGTATATATTAAAGCAAAGATAAAAATACCGGGTTATGAAATGCTAGAATCAATATAGGTATTCGATTACAAAAATATTCACCTCATTAAATATGCTCATTTATCATGTAAAAGTTGTCAAGTGTCGTTTTATGTGCCGATACTCTCAAGTCCTTAGTCTTTGCATTATTGCTATTAGTGATTACTGTATGCATAAATATTTGTGCTTCCTTCTATGAAATGCTATTATAATGTAATGTCCAATATAAATTGAAAATAATTATATTTGAATATGAGATAGATCCATGGTGGTGCAGTATGTGGCGATTTATACTAAATGCCCATTATTATCTAAGCCTCATTCCAACTATGTCGGGCTTACATGGATACCTACTTATTTTCCATTTAGCTCTATTTCATGCCATGTTCTCGTTGAGTGATTAGGCTGCCTCTTCCTCTACTATGTCTGACTCAATAACAATTACAAACATCTGCATATGTTGGTCTTCTTTGCATGTATGTGTATGTTTTAGAACGATTCTTTCGGGATACCATCTATGGAGCCTGATATTTATTACTAATGTCAGATGCGTAAGTTGTTTTGAGGGTATTTTCTTTTCTTATACATTACATGCATGACCTGAAGTAAGGGTGCACGGTGTCCCCCTCCGGGGGGAGCCGGGTTCGAGCCACGCTGTGGAGCGCTGAATTGATCACCCGCCAGTTATCCGGGCTATGGCTGGAAAAAAGATGCGGGCTCTGCCTAAGGCAGTGAAAAAATCCTTTTTTTTTTTTTGAAGTAAGGGTGAATTCTCAACTATCAAACTTCAAGCTTGTTAAATAATATTCATTACCACTTCAAACTGAAAATGAAGTAAATGGATGAGTATTTTATTAATGTGATTATTCTGATTAGATTAAATATCATATATATAATGATAAGATAATGACTGAGGTCAACTTTGGTTGGTTAACTCGATCAGTTCATCGATGGTCAGACCTGTTTTAAAAAAGTCGAGGTATTTCGAATTGTTTGTCGACACAGACAAAACAAAGTAAGGGAAAACCTCTGAAATGATTTCAATATTGGACTTTGGACATAGAAAAATTCTGAATCCAATTTCTTTAAAAAGAAGATCCTTTGTCTAATAGTAGCATGCTCCAGTCCCCTTACAAAACTTTTATTATTGGGTGCATGATATTGGGTAATCTCATTGCTATTACTCAAACAAGCATGAAACGTATGCTTGCATATTCATCCATCGGTCAAATCGGATATTGAAACTCCTTTTAGTGTGTTTTCTTCTCCAAGAGTTCATCTCAGCCTTTTAATCTGCTTGTATCTGTCCCTCTCTCTCTTATATTATAGCCTACTTCCTTCTTGCTTCTTATCTTGTCCCTGTCCTGCTGCTGTGTGAAGTGGATGGTGAAAAGAGTGAGGGAGAGAAAAGAGGGGGGAGGGGTTATGCTGGTTTGGAAAGGAAAAATCATGGGGTGCAGGGTAATGAATTGAGTTGAACATTGGTAGGTTATGATGCTGTGGCTCCCTTGCCCCACGCCCACGGTATTGAGCTTGCTGCGACCTTGTAGCTACTTGTGGGCTGCTAGATCTTGTTCCTGTGGACTACTTCGGCTATGGCAATATCTAATCCTTATAACACAATAAAGAAGCCTCAGTACTTTCTACTCATACTTTAGGTTGTAATAAATCGTTGAATAAAAACTCTTTGAAGGTGAGGGCTATGTAGGGTTTGGATTATGGGTATTCGGTGCCTTCATAAGCATATATTATCGTGACTACTACTGTTTCAAATTTCTGTATACCTTATGATATCTCAATATCTCGATTTCATCAAGTTATTTTCTGAATCTCTCTGTGTTTGCCAGTGGTGCGTGAATTATCAAAACGAAAGCCTGAGGATCTCATCAAGCCACTCCATCTCATCCTTTTTGGGAGGAAGGGGAAGGTATTACGATTTTTTGCTTCTCATAGAGGCTGTTTATTCATTGTCTGCATTTCTTAGCATCAAGCTCCCTGATATGTAGCGTTGCATGTTTGCTCCTTTGTCTGCAAAATTAGCAGTCCAGGGTGATAACCTGGGTTGGTACTGAGCAGATGTTAGATGATAGATTCAATGAAATCATTTTTTTAGGTCGGCATTTTTGTATACGTAATTGATTTTTTGCTCATTGTGTTTGCTGAATCCGACGATCGAATGGTATTTTTTTTAAGAAGCAAGTCAACTAGTTGTGCTCATGCTTGTCTATATCCACCCTGTATATTGCTCTGAACTCCACGAAAGCCCACTTATGGTATTCCTTTCACCTGTGCCAGCTGCATTGCTAAAGCTCAAAATTTTCATGTGGGAGGTGTGTATTCATAAAATGGAGCGATAGTTTTTTTGCAGATGGTGCTTAATTCTCGTATCAGTAGTAGATGGGTTAAATATATAATCTTGGACGCTGCTCTCCAGAATTTACTTGAGACACTTGTTGCCATGTTATCACTATATCATTTCTAAATATTCATCCCAACTATGTTCTGGTTGTTGCTGTTTTATCAATTTTGATCTTATTAGATTTAACTTTCTGATTAATTAAATAGGATTTTAACAGGAACAATAAACCAAAGTCGAATTATTTTTCATTAGTACTTTGAATTATATCATCTACTGATATGTACCGGCATACATGGTTAACTGATTGACCTTAGAACATCAACATTTTCAAGAGTAATTGCTTTGATATTGTATAAAGTTGAAAAGAGTGAGTTTGAGAGTCTTCCTGTTTATGGAGCTTCTGTCCGATTTCTCATCTTAATGAAATCTAAAATCTGGCCATGCTGTGGGCTGTCCAAATATAATGTAAGTGAAACACTTCAGGTGGTGAATTCTGCAAAAAAGGCCGCCAATCATCTGATACATATAACTGAATATAAGTACCAGAGTGATGGAATAAAGGCATGCATGACAAACATGTCAAGTAACAAAGACTTTGCTAAACATAATCCAGTGTCTCAGCTCAATGTAAAGATTCAGCTGTACCTTGGATTGCCCAGTTTAATTTGAGGGACTGCTTACAAGGCTGCCAATCTTCTGATGCACATGATTAAATGGAAACACTACAATGTAAGGAATAGAGACATGAATGGCAGACACGTCATAAGTAATAAAAACGTTGCTAGACACAATCTGAGGTCCTTAATCCAGCATAAAGGACAGCTGTAAAGATCTATTACTTGTCATTGTGCAATTATTTTTTAAGCCAAGGTATTTTAATCTTTTTCACATGCTCTTGTCAGTGCTGTTATCCCCCACCCCGTGTCATTTATGCAGCATCTTTTTTGAAATAACGATTAGATGTGATGCCATTTACAAATGTGGATGCAATGACCATAAAAAACAAAATTCAAGTCTTGTAGAAGGCCAGGTTATCTTTCACATATTTGATTTTTTTTTTGTTAAAATGTGTTTCTAGTATTCTATTAAGACTGTAATACAAATGGAGGAGGGAAATATCCAGTTCCATTAAAAATGTCAAAGGTGTAACTATGTTACTGACCTGCCCCCACCTTTTTTTTGTTTTCCTTTTCCACATGCATATTTCTATGTATAACCTCTTCTTTTGCAGGCTACCGATTTCAAGAGTCATATCCTCCAGTTTTCTGGTTTTGTTTGGCCTGAGAATGAGGTAGGTGATACTTTTAAACAAAGACAGTAGTTACAGCTTTTTAATCCCCATACAAGATAATGACTATGTTTTCTTGATTATAGGAGAAGCAAAAAGGGAAGGTTAAGGAGAAACTTGACAAATTTGCCAGATTTAAACTCTTGGATTTCTGTCAACTTTTTGGTATTTCAGTTTCAAAGGCGACAACCAAAAAGGTTTTACAATTTACGATTCTATATTAGTCTCGCAATAATTTAATTCCTTGATGTACGTCTTGTCATTTTGTGATTATGCATGCAGGAAGATCTTATAGAGAAGCTATTGGATTTCTTAATTGCTCCTCATCCGATGACTGATGTGTTATCTTCTGAGAAAGAGCAGGTTAATACTTTGATGAATACAGAGTTACACTTTTTGGAGGTTATGGTATAGTTTTTCCATATTCAGCATGTAATTACTTAGTTGATAAAAAAAGAGGTTGAAAAAACTAAAACTTGATTACAACTCAGCACATGTACTACCATCTTTAATAGGTTGTTGTATTATGTCAGCTACTACTTTTAGTCATATACCCTATTGTTTGTGGAACTTCTTGCTGAACTGGTTTCTTTGATGAATACAGAGTTTTACAATTTACGCTCTAGAATTAACTGGTTTCTTTCTGCTGTTTTTATTTTTGGCGATCTAGTTGCTTCCAAGACGAGTATTAAGGCTTTATAACACAGCTTTATATAGTTACACTCTTAATAACCTTCTTTTGGATGAATTCTACCTGTACATTCTCTTTTATAACAGACGTAAAACATGTCATAACTTTTTCCTGTAATCTGAATTTCTGCTGTGATTGTTATTTTTGACACGAAACACTGTCAATTATGTTTCAATCAAAGAACGATCTAAATCATGATTTATAGCTTATGATCTTATATCCATGTTAAAAATTTCCATATTTATGCCATTTTTTTCTTCCAGCATTCTTCTATTAAACGCAAGAGGCCTTCTGGTGAAAGTCTGTCTAGTCCAATTGGCTCATCAAATAAGCCTTTGAAGAAGGTATGCCATGCACCATTTTCTATTCCATCGGATTTTGCTATCTTTTTTCTTGGTTTGTTCATAGTTTCTTACAACTTGGAAAGTTTTGTTCTGTAGTTGGTCCATATATACAACTGAATCCATCATTCTAGATCAAGGAATGAGGTATCCAATTTTGATGCCGTTTCGATAGCATGGAAACCGAAATTTATTGAAATTTTGACAAAAGTTTCAATAAATGCAACCGAGCCCGTTTTGAAGCCAAAACGAACGATTTAAGCGATGAAATTTAACAGGCGTGATCTCTACACCTAAGTGCATCGTTTTATGCAATAAAAGTTGACATGGGATAGGTTGGGGGGGTCCTTCATGTGGGAGGAAAGGAGACTTCCCTGTTCCCTGGAAAAATAAAAAAATTGGGCGAAAAATTCTGCGGATTTCTACATAGCGAAACAATGGCAAGGTTTCGTAGTGGAGGGCGTCGAAATCAAAAATTTCGACAAAACTTCATTCCTTGATGAAACTATATTTAAAAGCGGCCATTTAAGCAGTGGCAGCCCTTTTGCTTGAGGAATCTTAGATGAAGTGGTTGGTGAAGCGTTTTGTCATCAAACATGCACTTTTTCCCGCTTGAACCTGCTTCATCCTGTTTTGGGTGGGCCACTAATTGCCTGTTTAGGACCAGTGTTCTGAAATGCATTCCATGCGGGCGATTACGCGGCTTCACACCCTCTTCCGCTGCACATATGGCTACACAGGCCAATTTTGGGGCTGCACCGAATAGGCGGCCTGTGGTCCGCATATGCGGCCGCTTAGGCCCCACATTTCACTTGGTGACTTCATTAAAAAAACTAAATGAAACCTCCACACTCAAACCCCTAACCCCAACCCGACAATCCTACACTTAGGTTCAATTGGTTTGGTGTAAGTCATAAATTATGTGGAACTCATTTTTTGAAAACTCTAGTCCAGTTTTTGGAACTTTAGTTCCCTCCACTTCTATGTGATTGTTTTGATGCAAGTGTAAATATGGAAGTCATAAAAAATGTTTTTGATTTTTACTATGTACTACATAATAAGTAAGGACAACAAAGACATAAAGAAAGAACCATATCGTGAATAATCATAATATTTTTAAACCATAATAACCTCAACAAGTGGTCATGGTGCGGATGTTGCTCCTTTAAAAAATATTTTAATGTGATATAATTACGATCTTAATAAAGTTATTGTGATTAAAATCAGATCATAATATTTTTATTTCACTTTGTATGTACAAAGTATTGTAATAATATCTACATTTTATGTGTTTGGAAATATAAATTATGGTTGATCATTGTTTAAAAAAATGTACAATATTATCTTTAGTATATTTTTTGTGCACAATTATAGTTAATTATCATTTTTCACATCATATTGTTTAAACATGAAGAATGAAACACGTGTTAAATAAATCATATTCTTTTGTCACATGGTACAGTGTGATTACTTTTTCAAGAGTGTTCGTTTATTTTTTGTTTGATAAACCATAGTTATCAAGGCTCCTGCCTAGGCCCCCTAGGCTCTAGGTGGACCGCCTTGCACTGGGCGCCTAGGCTTGCAGATTACTTAAATGGATTCCGAAGGCCTTTTGGGTCTAAATTAAGACACCTAAAGACCAAATTAGCATGTGTTCAGTCTAAGTTTGGTCAAATTAGATCAAGTTTAGTTATTTTAAGGCAGAAATAGGTCTGATTTAGGCCAAATCAGATCTAATTTGGGCAGATTAGGCCTGATTTGGGGGGGGGGGTGATGGGTGTGATTTGGGAAAAAATGTCTTATTTGAGGGACTTGGGTCTGATTTTGTAAAATTAGCGCTCATTTAGGTCAATGTAAGACAAACTAGGGGAAGTTATGTCTGATTAGGTCATGTTATGCCAAAATAGGTATGACTCATACTTGTCAAGGCGTCAAGGCGACACGGCGTTCCAGCTGAACGCCTTGCGACTAGGCGCGACTAAGCGTTGCTGAGGCGACCTTTAAATTTTTTATTTATGTATATATCCATGTGTGTCAAGGTTTTTATCAACATTCCCCACTCATTTACACACATTTTATAGTTATATATCTAGTTATATACATATTTATGGTTGATCTCCCCATATATATATTCTATTGTATAACAAAATAATCAATTACATTTCTATATATTACCATTAACAATAATGTCAAGAACAAGAAAAGATTGATTGTAAAGAATGTAAGAGAGTTATCAACAAGTAAATATATATTTATTGTCATACATAGATACAAGTATTAAGCAATATACATTATCTTTCATATCATAGCTACTGAATGCAATGTGAATTGAAGGTGCAAAATAATAAAAATCAAAATATGTGTATTAAGAGTATTAGATCCAGGTTAAACAAAAAAAGAGTATTTGATCTAATTAAAAGTGATATTTGGCACATAACATAGGCAACAATTTTGATTTTGAACTTTGGTATAGCCACATTAAACATTGAAATACGTGAACATACAACTAAACCCACAAAACTAGGTCAATGTGGCATTATATATAAAGCAGCATCGCCTAAGCTTAGCCCTTGGACGCCTTGCCGCTTAGGCGCGCTTAGGCCAACGCTTTGACAAGTATGTATGTCAAATTAGGGTGGACTAAGTTAAATTAGCTCCAATTTAGACCATGTTAGGTCAAATTAAGGCCTAAAAGGTCTAGCTTAGGTCATGGCAGGTGTGATATAGGTGAAGTTATGATTAATTAAGCTTAGGGGTAAATGATACTCTAAAATACAAAGATGGTTTGCATTAGATTGGTGAAACAAAGTACATGAGACTCTTATATAGGAGAGAGTAAGAAAGATCTAGAAACAAGAATATTCTAGAATAAGGAAAAGAACTAATGGGCTAATAGACAAAGGCCCATAACACAATAACAAAATAAAATTAAATCCCGAAAAATATATACACTAATACTCCCCCTCAAGCTGGAGCGTAGATGTCAATCATACCCAACTTGGCTATCAACGTAGTGGATCTTGTCTTCGTAAGAATTTTGGTGAATATATCTGCAACTTGATCCGCAGTTGGTGTATGAGGTGTAGAAATCTGACCAGATAAGACAACCTCCCGAACAAAATGGCAATCAACTTCAATGTGTTTGGTGCGTTCGTGGAAGGTGGGTTGCTGGCAATGAAGATAGCAGCTTTGTTGTCACACTGCATAGCTATGGATGGAGCAACAGAAATATCAAAATCTCGCTGAAGACTGTGTACCCAAAAAAGTTGATTGGTGGTGTGAGCCATGGTTCGATATTCTGCTTCAGCACTTGAGCGAGCAACTACAGTTTGCTTCTTGCTTCGCCACGTTACCAAGTTAACACCTACAAAAGTGTAGTATCCAGAGGTAGATCTCCGATCTATCTTGCTTCCAGCATAATCAGAATCAGAGTATCCAATAAGATTACAATGGCCATGTTTCTTATACAGCAGACCTTTGCCAGGAGAACTTTTCAAATACTTCAGAATATGACAAACAGCGTCCCAATGGCATTGACGGGACTTATCCAAATATATACTTACGAGACCAACATCGGAAGTGATATCTGTCCTAGCGACAGTAAGGTAGATGAGTTTTCCAACCATTCTGCGATACAGATGATGATCAGGATATGGAGAAGTGTCGTCATCCCAGTAAGTGTTGGGATCCAAAGCTGTGTTAGTATGCTTAGCCCCAAGCATTCCCGTATCTGATAAATCCAAAACATATTTGCGCTGTGACAAACAAAGACCAGAAGAAGAATGAGAGACTTCAATTCCCAGAAAATATTTTAGTTTGCCTAAATCTTTGGTAATAAAGTGCTTTTCCAAGTATGTCTTAGTAGCCTGAATGCCTGCATAGTCGCTTCCAGATTGGATAATGTCATCAACATAGACAATGAGAACTACAAGACCAGAGGTAGTTTTCTTAACAAACACTGAATGATCAGATTGAGAGCGACGGAATTCAAATATCTGAAGAATAGAGCTAATCTTGTCAAACCAGGCTCGGGGACTTTGCTTAAGGCCATAAACAGCTTTGCAAAGACGACAAACTTTGAAAGACTCCCCCTGAATCTCAAAATCGGGAGGCTGCGCCATGTAAACCTCCTCATGCAGATCTCCATACAGAAATGCATTTTGACATCTAGTTGAAATAAAGGCCAATCAGAATTTACAGCCACAGAGATAAGGATACAAACAGAATTCCGTCGAGCCACAGGAGAGAGTCTCGAAGTAGTCAACTCCATATGTCTGAGTGTAGCCCTTGGCTACCAGGCGAGCTTTGAGTCGTTCAATGGTACCATCTTGTAGATATTTGACTGTGAAAATCCACATGCAACCAACTGGTGAACAACTAGGTGGTGCATCAACCAAATCCCAAGTATGTCAATCAGTGAGGGCCTGCATTTCGATTTCCATGGCTTGATGCCATGCTGGGTGTTGGAGAGCTTGAGCAACATTCTTAGGAATAGTAACAACACATAAAGCAGAAGTGAAATTTGCAAAAGTATTTCCCAGATTAGCAGTAGTGCAAAAATTCCTAATGGGATGTTGCGTGGAAGAGCGAGTGCCTTTGCGTAAACTGATAGGAATGTCTAAGTCAGAAAATACCTGAGATGTTGGCTAATCTGTTGACAAGGTTGGAAGACTTGGTTGGGCCATAGAGGGATTTGGTACCTTTGGTCTTCTCTGGTAGACTTTTAAATGAGGAGCCGGCACAATAATGCTATCTGATTGGGCATTATCAACATGCATAGGTAAAGGTGTTTCTGTCAGTAAATCAGACGTCAGGGCAGATCCAACAGAGGAGTAGAGCGACATATGTTAAAAAAAGACAACATCAACCAACACCATCCATTTCTTAGTAACCGGGTCAAAGCAGCGCTACCCTTTTTGTATCCGAGAGTACCCCAGGAAAATACACTTGGTAGCACAAGGATCCAATTTAGTAAGGCCGGGATGCAATTTTTTCACAAAATACGTACTCCCGAAAATATGAGGTATGGTGAACAGAGGAGCACCCGGGTATAAAATCTGAAAAGGCACTTGATTGCCAAGAACAGAGGATGGCATGCGGTTAATAAGATAACAAGCAGTTGAAACAGATTCTGGCCAGAAACCATGAGGAACATTATAGTGAAAGAGAAGTGTATGTGGAACTTCAAGGAGGTGTCGATTCTTGCGTTCAACAATGCCATTCTGTTGGGGTGTATAAGCACAAGAGGTTTGGTAAATAGTACCCATTTTGTTGCAAAACAGATTTAATGACCTTTGCATGAATTCAAGGGCGTTATCAGTTCAAAAGATTTTAATGGGTTTACCAAATTGGGTAAGTATCTTAGCAAAGAAAGTGGTAATAGTATCAAGAACATGAGATCTGTCTTTTAATAAAAACAACCAGGTGGTTCTAGAAAAGTCGTCAATAAAACTCATAATGTATCGATATCCAGAAAAACTAGCAACAAAGCATGGTCCCCAAATATCAGCATGCATAATATCAAATGATGCTTTTGAGCTAATACAATTTTTCTTAATAAAAGTAGGTCGAGTTTGTTTCCCTATCTGACATGGTTTACAATGAAAAACTGACTCAAAAATATCGTGTAATAAATGCTTCAATTTTGCAGATGAAGGGTGCCCCAAACGGTAATGACACTGAATGCCGGTCACATATGTAGTCAAGTAAGCCGTTGTCTTCCGTGCATCCAAATAGTAGAGTCCATCGGGTTCCCTAGGGCTCGAACCTATCTTCATCCTCGTGCGCAGATCCTGAAAAATAACACCATTCGGGTCAAAGGTAATTGAGCATTGTAAGCTCTTAATAGTTCTACTCACAGATAACAAGTTGATAGGAAATTTAGGAATAAAGAGTGCTGAGTTCAACATAAGACAACCAACAATATAGATATTCCCTATTCCGGAAACAGATGTTTGAGAACCATCAACTAGGGTGACAGGCGGAATGGCAACAATTTAATGCAAGGTAGAAAATAAAGATCGATTGCCATATGAGAGGTGGCACCCGAGTCAATAACCCATTTATGTTTACCAGACTGTGCAAGAGGAGCAAATTGTGTCAGAAGAGCAGAGCCGCCAGTAGTGGAGGTCTCAGCAAAAGAGGCCAGGTGAGCTTGGAGTAACTTCTCAACTTCATATCTGATCCAATCAACAGATGGCGGGGCAGACAGAGAGGCAGAGGTATCAGGCTGGTCGGAAGAAACCTGATTTGCCCAAGCAGGTTTGCCGTGTTTGATCCAACAACGGTCTTCAGTATGATTCGTGCGCTTGCAAAAATTGTAGAAACGTGGTTCAATAGAGGACTCAACGCCCGAGGAGTACGACCCATGACCTGCACCTGGAGTAGAGCGGGCTTGACCACGACCACGACTGCGGCCACGTCCACGGAAAGAATCTCCAGATTGAACAACTAGAGCAACATTGTTAGAAAGTTCTGGAGTCGCCTGAGATATAAAAGGCAAACACTGCACACGTTTCAGAACATCGCGTAAGGTGGGAAACATATATCATTGGAGAGAATCTGATCTACGACACCCGCAAAGGAGGATGGTAGGCCAACAAGGAATTGAACGAGTTGTAGTTCATTCCGTTGTCTTTGTTCTTCCTTAATATTTGAGGATAGGGGATGATACACCTCAAACTCATCCCAAAGGGCACATCATTGATTGTAGTAATCTTCAATGGCATCTGAGGTAGAATACTTCTTCTTGGTCAGGTGTTTGAAAATATCAAACACCTTCTTGGGATTCTGTTGATGAGAATAGACGTGGGAGAGTTGATCCCACATATTCTTAGTCGTGTGCAGGCGCAGAAAGGATTGGCTGATTTTGGGTTCAGTACTGTTGACCAACCAGGTCATAACCCATGAGTCGTCCTTGAACCATAGGTCATGCACCTATTTAGTTTTGTCGTCAGCAGTAGTAGTCGGTTCCGCCGGCCCGGTAATAGTCAGATGGGAATAACACCCCTGAGCTTTGACATACAATTCAAAGGAGGCTGCCCAAGTGTGATAGTTGGAGCCGCCCAACTTGGTAGTCGTCACAGAGATTGTGAAGCAGATCAGAAGACGCCGTGGGAGGTCACAAAATACAGCACGACACAACAAACAGTAGTGGAAGGCCGGAGTAGGAATCACGTAGCAGTAAGCAGACAGAGCTGTAGGCACGTAGCAGTCAACAGACAGAGCAGCAGGCTCGCAGCAGCAGTAGGCACATAGCAGATGAAAGTAGTAGAAACCCAATCACAGGGGCAGGATTAAAAATACCCGTACACAGGCATAAGATAGCAGAAGGAGATCTGATGCATCAGATCCCAGAAACCGCGTCGGGGCAACAATAGATATAGGAAACCTAGGCCAACATGGAAGAAAATCTTATTCTATCATGAGGCGTAGGCAGAGACAACAAGATTCAGTTACGCCTTCAACGTGCGATAACTGGAAAGTTATCGGAGACGTTCGGAGATTGGCAGGAAATGAAATGAGTGGTGGTGGAGGCTAGCCGGAGGGAGAGATGGTGGGGAAGGAGGGAAGGAAGAAGAGGTGGAAGAGGGATGAGTGGAGAAGGTGGTGGCTAGCCGGAGGAGTGGGACATCAGCAGGGGCTGTTGGATGGAGGTGGGGAGGGTGGCGGGCATGGAGGGGCTGATGGTGGGTGGCGACGGGTGTGTGGGTGGAGGAAGAAGGGGCGGTGGTGGTTGTATGGGTGGAGGAAGAAGGGGCAATGGGTGGTGGAGAGGAGGCAGAAAGGAGAAGGGCAGGGGCTGGGCGGCAGCGGGTGAGGGGCTGAGAAGAGAGAGGGGAAGAGGGGTGGCGGCTAGAGTTTATGTGGGCACAAGTTAGGGTAGGGGTTTAAGGAGGATCAGCCCGCTCTGATACCATCTAAAATACAAAGATGGTTTGCATTAGATTGGTGAAACAAATACAAGAGACTCTCTTATATGGAAGAGAATAAGAAAGATCTAGAAACATGAATATTCTAGAATAAGGAAAAGGACTAATGGGCTAATAGAAAAAGTCCCATAACATAATGAAAAGGACTAATGGGCTAATAGAAAAAGGCCCATAACATAATGATAAAATAAAAATAAAGCCAGAAAAATATATATACTAATAGATACAAATGTACATAATGATGTATATATTTGAATATACCTAAATGTATACACAAAATTAGTTGTACATATAAAAAATATAAACAAATATGAAGAACACCTAGAAATCCTAGGCCCCTGCCTAGGCTTCCCTTGGGTGGGAATGACCGCCTAGCCGCCTAAACAAGTATGTTATAAACCACACTGATAATGGTTATTGTAGTGTAAAATATTTTACATAGTGTGATTGTAGTGTTTAGTATTTTGTCATATTATGTTATAGATTTAGCAATAAACCATATCCACACCACTAACATTTTCATAAATATTCATGTGTCATTTTATAAGGAATGCAGAATATAAATGTATAGGAAATGTTGTTAGTTGTTCTGGAACTCGTTTCCCACCCCTTATAAGAGGGAACTCATGACTGTATTTTGTAAGTCTATAACTCATCGAAAGTCACAAAACTCAAATTCCAACACTTGCTTTAAACCAATCATAAAAAAGTGCCTAAGGAACTCCAGTTCATAGGTTTCCCGGACCAGTTGCAACAAACCAATTAGAGCTTTGCCCCCGACTCCCTCTCACTCACGATTGTGTAGCTGCTGTGCTAGGGTAGCGGCTTCCTACAAGGCCAATCTCGACGACAACAAGTTTTGTGAACCTCGGAGGCTGTTGCAGTGGATTCCATCAACCCCGATGGTGACAGAAGCTTCTCTTTCTCGTCCTGCTATGTTGCTTCTTCTCCTGCCGTGTTGCTGCTGCTCACAACTCGCTCAAGTGCTGCGACGGCCGTGTGTTGCTGCTTGTTGGCAAGAAACTCGGCCTCTCCCCCCTCTCTTGAGGCGGCCTACAGAGGAAATAAGTAACTTCTTCTGCTGCTCCTCCCCTCTTCCTCCTCCCTCTTTCATGTTCTCTTCTCCCTACATTCGCCATTGATGCCAACTCTTTTTATTTTTCTCGTTTTCCTTTTTGATGCCTACTGTTTGATGTCCATTCTTCTTCTTGTTCATTACCAATTTCTCAATTCTTTGTTGTCCTCTTCATTTTGCATTATCATTCCCCCCTGCTAATTTCTCCCTAACCTGGATGCCACTTTCTCTCTTCACAGTTTGACGCCCACTCTAAATAACATATTCCCTTGTTTCTGAGTCCATTGTTCAAAATATCATTCTCTATTCCTAAATCATTGTGTCCAACCACTTCTTATTCTATGACTCTCACTCTACCCAATACTGTTTTCCTCCCTAATTTGGACGTGCTCCACTCGTGTTCTCTTCTTGGCCTAGCTCTCTGTTCCCTGTGCCTTCTTCTCTATACACTAGCAGAAGACACGTGCTAAGAACATGTTCCACATTTTAAAAACTTAAATACAATCCTATAAATTTGATTTTTTAGGTCAACCGAGCTGGGTTCAAAACCAGTACTATATTGACATATACATTACTAATATTAAATTCTACTTACAGTAATTTGCATACAATTTGCTAAAAGAGAAAAATCTAGATCAGTGTTTTAAAAATCACACTGCGCTTAATCGCCAACAGGTCATGTCCGCCTAAGAAACCCCTTAAGCGCCGCTTAAGCAGATTTGAGAAAAGCAGCCGCTTTTGCCCACTATTTTTTAAAAACTGCTGTAAGCATATAACATTAAGTGCATTATATGCCCCGATTAGTATTGACTATAATATATTAAACTAACATACATTAAATGTTCTATGATATACCTAGTTCTAATTTAGAATGCATAGTTGTAATGATATGGTACTCTCGTGTTGTATCCAAGTAAATTATAGGTAACTATTATCTAATTTAGAATGCATAGTTTGATTAAATGTACTTCTGTAACGTATGACTATTTGATGATGTGCAAATGTAACAATATGTTTGTAAGCTAGCTATGATAGGTCTATAGTTTACTGTGTAGCTGTGTAAACATGTGATACAAAATTGTTGTTGCATCTTGTATATACACTTATTATTTTATGTGTAGGGTGCTTTATCTATGACAAATATATTGTTTACTATATTATATAGATACAATCATTGTTGTATAGTTGTGTTATAAACTATTTTGATGTTTTATATTGTCTTGTACAATGTTCAGATATGTATAAAAATTTCAAAAAGATTGTATTTATATGCATATGTATGTAATTTTGCATAAAAATTTATAGGAATTGGAAATCCGCTTTTTAAAAAAGCGCCCGCTTAATCGTCCGCCTGGCAATTAATCGGCTACAAGGTCCCGTCCGCCCGCTTCCCGCTTCGAGCTTTTTAAAACCTTGATCTTGATCGACTATCAACTGACTTTCTTTAATTTGTAACATATCGTTTCAAAACTACATGTGCTCCAGTTCTTGTTATGTGTCTATGACCACTAATATATAATTAGTACTCGCAACAAATTACATACAATTTGCTAAAAGAGTTGTTAGTTGGCTCCCTGTAACTTATAGCATGTGATTAAAAAATCTACCTCTATTTAAAAAAAAAAATATATATATTTATATATATATACTTGTAATAATTTACATACAACTTGCTAAAAGAAAACAATTCAATTAACTCCCAGCTGACATCCTCCACTCTGTAGTGTGACACTACTAAATACATGCATGCTCTCTTTTTTGAACACATGCCTGTTGTTGTTTAATATATAATTAATATTAAAAAATTTACGTACAAATTGCTTGAAAACGCATTGACTGGAACAATTGATACAAACATCTAAGTGTTAGAACACACATGCATGTGTTTGGTTAACTGTCATACACAATAATTAATGTACAACCATTAAGAGAGAACAGTTCGGTTAACAATGCGCTGACTCCTTCCAACATGTAAGGACACAAGCAATCTTGACTGATCAACACAAACAACTTATTGGACAAATTGACCGGACTAATCGGCAGACAGTCAAACTGCTAAGGACACATACTATCTCGACTGATTAGCACGCAAACAGACTGCTAGGACTTATGAAAATTACTGGAACATACAAATAGGATGCATGGATGACCACACAAACTTAAAAATGTAGAACTTGTATAACATCCTCATTATCCTGTAGTATGATAGGTGGCAACTAAATTGGGTAGGCACACACTGTGATCCAAGGAAGGTAAGATTATGATTATCAAAAATCTTAGCAGTTGGAAGACGGAAAGATACATCGCAGCGTGTGGCCAAAATAATTTGAGCATAAACAAATAATTGCGTAGCAGGTGAACTGGGCATTGACTACTGCCAACCAGATAAACAACGAAATGAAGCAGGCATTTGAGTCGGTCTTGTTATAGTTAATATAGATTACTGACTTGACTTCTTCATATTATTTTGATGTTTGATTTTGTTTTTGATGTTCTTCTTCTGTTTGTAGTATGAACTGCATTGTGGTGTGTTACTGTGGTTAATTACTATTGTTTTAACTGGATGAATGTAGGATCTATTTCTTCTATGAAATCAATGTGTTAGTGTGTTATATTACTGTGTATTCTAGTACATATATAAGCATAGGATTTTGATGATTTTTCGTCTTAATGATCGGAAAATATGCGTTTCTTCTTCCGTGATGTAATGATCTGTTGATACATTTTGACTTTTAGGTATAATTATTCATTGATTGAATGTGTATAAAATATCAAATTAAAAAAATTCCAAAAACGCATATACCCTGCATATGCTCCCACATTCTGGATATACTCTTTGTGGTACCCCGACCGAACGCATACTGCATAATGTATTTGAGAACATTGCTTAGGACCACAAAAAGGAAAATGGATTGCTCGATGCCTTTTATGTATTACATGCATACTTGATAAGGCGGCAAGGCGACAAGGCGCCATTCTTGAACGCCTTGTGCTTAGGAGCGCCAAGGTGTGCCTAGGCGTCGCTTAGGCGACTTTTAAGAAAATTATATTTCTGTACAATTTACCTATATTTATACATGTGCTATATTTTTGTAACATCCCCCTTCATATATATGTTATATTTTACCTATATCTATACATATGTTGTGATTGTTATAACATTTCCCTCTTCATATATATGCTATATTTCATATAGGTAAATCCATAAAAGTCTGGGTAATCCACTGATATACGTTTTCTTTATTTATACTTGATGTCTATAGTGTATTTCCCTATTGTATACATACACTTTTATTGTTTGTGCGTAGATATATACATATTAAACACAACTAAACATTAATGTGCATAGTTTGATTGCTGCATAAACATGTACATATTTTGTTAGTTAGACTTGGATGCAACTATGCAAAGATGTATTTTACTCAAAACAAACCTTATGTAAGTTATGTAATCCACCTATATCAGTTTAAACTTGAATGAGGGATTTAGGATAGCAGTGATTGAGGATAGCAGTGCTTTACATAGTATCAATACATAATTTTCCTTCCTTAGGGTAATTATCAGCTGATATACATATATGTTGCAGCTAATATGGCTGTTTGAAGTTCCTATGATAAGCAAGAAGGGAGTTATTATACATAGCGTGATATTTATATTGCAATTGAAGAGCTATTCAGGGTAAAAATATCCTTCAACATTTAAATCACATTCAAGCTAATACTAAGAAAATTAATATAAATATTTAGAGTATAAATTCCATTTTATAATGATATTGTACAATAAACATAGATAAATATACTTAATTTGAATATTAGAACAAGTGTAGATCATATAAATACCTATATATAGGGTCAGGGGTCGATCAAAAACCATAAAGCGACATATTGGTCAAGGCGCAGGGCAAAGCGACCCCCCTTGGAATGCCTTGAGGCCAGGTGGCCGCTTAGGCGCTCGCCTTAACAACTATGATTACATGCATAAAAAAACAATGCTATTGTTTCTTCTCCTAGCTGTACTAGTGTATTGGTCAAGTTTGGTATTGTATGTGTTTTACCACTCAACCTGCTACGCATACCACATAATGTATTTCAGAACATTGCTTAGGACCACAAAAAGGAAAATGGATTTCTCAATGCCATTCATGTATTATTGTATTTCATGCATTAAAAACAATGCTATTGTGTTCTTCTCCTAGCTATACTATACTAGTGTATTGGTATAGTATGGTACTGTATGTGTTTTACCACTTGCAACCTGCTATGGTTGTAGTGCTCTATAGCTGATTGATAATGGGACTGCCTATATTGATGATTTGATTTTACTGTGTAAACGTTGTGTGTTATTATTGTGAAAGTACCTTGTAAAAGTATCACACGAGTATTATACGAGTACGATAGATATATGGGTGTACAATCTATATTATGCAAACCAGAATATATGTGTGCACTATTATATTAGATTGGGATATTTGTAAAATGTAACATATTATATTTGTATGTTGACTTCATTATTCAATAACTAATATGATCTAATAGGTAAAACCAAGTCCATAACATAATGTGTTTTATAAGTCCACTAAACTGTAATAAAACAAATTTTTACATATTTACAATTGGCTAGCCCATTCTGATGAATATTGATAATATGACTTGGTTATTGCTTGTTTTTTCAATTACTAAGTACTATCGTATCAATAAAATATAAGCACATTCATTAAGCGCTTCTTTCATTAGCCGCTTCACACTTAAGCACGATGGGAAGGTTGATTCTCTGCTTCCTGCTTCGCGCTTTCCACAGCCTAGGTACTTGATGTCATTAACATTGGCGAATCGATGTCGATTGCCACTCGGTCAACAAAGTCGAAATTGGGTAAACATCTATATTTGGAAACTTCGACAAATCATTGACCAACGCTGACAATGTCGATCCAAATGTTGAAGATGTTGCCCCAATTCATTAGAAAAAGTAGGACAAGTCGACTACTCACCTAAACATTGACGAACTTCGACGATGATGTTGTTTTGGTAGAATAGCTTTGCTGCTACTTTGGGAAAAACCCTATTGGAGCTAAATGTAAGGATTTTTATTGAGTTTTTATTATTTAAAAGCTAAAAACTACACCAGCTAACCACTCTCTACCATTTCCATCTTTTATTTGCAAGATTTGGCGTAATTCTAATTTCTAAGCCATCTAACAAAATTGTCTCTCGTATATCACGTTGTTTACTTGGATGCAAGCTCCTTATAATGTGTCTGTGTGTTGAGGTTTTAACATGTAATACTATCATGATGTATGTACTATGTAGGTATACTATACCAACCATCAAAATTATGCATGTCTACACAAATTCGGTAAATTATTTTTGTTCATTGTGATTTTTGATAAATAATAAAAAACTTAAATTTGTGACTTAAAAAAGGGAAAAGTAGGATTGAAGTGGAAATTGTATATTATTCGTTCTATATTCTCAGCGATTTTATTGTTATATGTTGTGAAAAATATCAATGATAAAAAATTCAAAATCTTTAACTTAGTTTTTTTTGTATATTTATTATAAGATGATACATATATATATCATTTTTCTAAACAATTTTGATGATTTTACATAATTTTGTCATATAATAGACTTGACTCAAGGTACGGTGGTCATGCACAGTATGATGAACTAAACTAAAGCTAATGGGCTTAAGTAGGAGAGGCCTACTCGTCTTAATAAAGTAAATAAAAAATGCTTATTATCTTATTACACTAACACTCCTCAAACTTGATAGTATACATCATGCATTCCCAGCTTGCTACATATGTAATTGGAGGAGTGTGGAAGCAGATTGGTGAAGATGTTGGTAGTGTGTTCTCTAATCTTCATGTATGGCTTGACAATCTTCTTTGCAAGAATTATATCTCGTACAAAGTGGTAGTCAACCTTTATGTGTCTGGTGTGCTCTTAAACGCAAGGTTGTTGGCTACATGGACAACAACTTGGTTATCACATTTGAGGAAAGCTAGAGAGGATGCAAGAATGCCATGTTTGTAAAGAATTGATGTCATCATTGAATCTCACAATAAGCATGGCCAATGGCCCAATATTATAGTTCAATGTTGGAACGGGCAACAACTGATTGCTTCTTACTTCACCAACTGTTGGGATGATTTTCCAAGAGTACACAGTAGTCAGGTGTGAATCTCCCCGTCACTGACGTGCCCTATCCAATCAACATCAACAGAGCAACTTAGGGAAATGTATGGAGGCTTTTTATAGAGAAGACCCTTTTTTAGTACACTCTTTAGATATCACAAAATCTTTTCTACCTAGCTCCAATGATCGACATGAGGTTGAGCCCTCACTGACTGCAAAGGCAATGTTTGTATGGTGATGGTCAGATAAACTAGCTTCCTACCACGAACGGTATTTTTCAAAATCATAGGAGGACTCCCCATCATTAATGATTGTGGTGATAGTCCATCAAAGAGGAGATAAGCCTGGAGCCGAGCATGCTGATTTTTGAACGTAAATTTTCAACAATGCCTAGGAAGTAGCTAAGTTGTCCCAAGTCCATCGTCTGAAAATGTGATTTGAAACCCCTTCAAGATTAATACTCCTGAAGTGTCAGTGTCATCGCCGGTACTAATTGCATTATCAACATAGGCAACTGGTATGATGATACTTGATGCAGTTTTGAAGAAGAAGACACTATGGGTAGTGAAAGATCTGGACACTGCTTCGCTTATTGAACCACGCCCGAGGCGATTTTCTTGAGGCTGCACCAACTGTTTGAGGCGGCAAACATGTGAAAACTCCTGAATAGTAAATCCTGAGGGTTGTTGCCGAAAGACTGTGCTCGAGCAGACCCTGGAGGAAGGCATTTTGAAAATCAAGTTGGAGTAATGGTAGTCGAATTGAGTTGGTAAAGAAATAACAAGTTGGATTGAGGTGTTATGAGTGACCAATTCTTTTTTCAAATAAGTCCACACCTTGTGTTTGGGTGAAGCCTTTGGTAGCCTGGAGAGCTTGATTGGAGCCTTCAGAATCAACCTAGATAGAGAAGTTTTGATGGCAACCTATAGTATTCTTACCTAAGGGCGGCAGGATAAGATCCCAACTTCCATTCTCATACAAAGCTATCATTTCTTTAAGCATTGTGACTTTTCAAACATTGTATCAAAGAGCCTCACAATAGTTTTTTAGGATTTTGATGGAGCGTAAGTGTTGGGCAATAGTTTTAGCATTTTTGGAAAGGCAACATGTATGAGAAATGGGATGGCATAAGAGTGCAAGAACATATACCATTTCATAGTGCCGAGTGCCACTATGCGTGTTGGATCCTTTGATTTGGACAATTGAGTTGGGTCATGGAGTTAGGAATTCTACTTTGGGTTTCGGTGATCAACATTGGCAAACTAAAAAATTGAATTTGTTTTAGGAGTTATAGGCTCCACTAGAGTAGTGGGAGGATCAGTGGGAGGGGATTCCAATGGTATAAACTCCACTACAGATCTAAATCAACATTTTTTTTGTGGTGAGGGAGATGGAGATGAAGGTGTGGAGAATAAAATATCAGATACATGAAAGGTAACATCCACTAGGACATGCATGCATGAGTTTTTAGACTATGAGACTAGGAAAACCATTTTCAATTTAAGTGTGAATCAATTTTGTCTACATCGAAGTTATGAACGAAGGCACTACAACCAAAAACACGTAAAGGGAGATTGTAAATATTGTGTTCCAAAATAACAAGCGAGACTGGAGCATTGTTTTGGAGAATAGAAGATGGTTGACAGTTGATAAGGTAGTAGGCAATGAGGATGGCTTTAGACCAATATGATTGGGGTAACAGAGCTTTGTATGGAAGAGCCTGGGTAATATCCAACAAATGTCGATTCTTGCATTCAGTTCCCCATCTTGCTATGGGGTTGAGTACAAGATCATTGACGGACAACCCCATTTTCGGAGCAAAAAGACGTCATGGTGTCGGATATATATTCTAATGCATTGTAATTTCTAAAAATTGTAATGGATTTACAAGATTGTGGTGAAATATTTTTTGTGAAAGGTTTTGAAAATAATACACATCTCATGATGGGATCTCACAAATATATCCACGTCATTATGGAAATCATTTATAAAAGTAACAAAATATCCAAATCCATAGTGTAGACCATATGAACCAAATCAATGATTCCTTTTGAACATGAAAAAGTTTTGCAAGGAATAGAAATCCTAGGATGCTTCCCTAATAGACAAAAATTGCATGGACGACTTTTTGAACTAGATAAAGATGGTTCTAGATGTTTGAGATTCTCAGGGAGGGTGCCAGTAGCATTGATGAAGTTGAACGGGCGAACAAGAAACAAGGGTGTACTGAGGAGTGCCATTGACAAAGTAGTAAAGATCATTAACTCTAGAGCCTGAACCAATCATCTTCAAAATTTTGAGAAGCTTGTTATAAAATGCCATGACTGTTGAATGTTGCATTGCATTTAAAGGCATCGACAAGTTTGCCAACAAACATTTTAGAAGTTCTAGTTTTGGTCAAAGATTCACATTGATCCATCCACATGTGAGACAGAGGAACTAGGAATATAGGATTCATGAGTTGAAAGTAGGTGGCTCAATACTAGTCATGGGCTGTGTGGCCTGGAGTCGACCATCCAGGGAAAGTTGGATGCCACCCATGAAAGCCCCCATATTATCCAGGTTGGCGGCTGGTTGCGTTGAAGAGGTCACAAAATTTTGCATAGGCATGAAGTCCCATAGTTCTAGTTAACTGTTGAGATGCATATAGAACATGTTCATACTTTGTCAAGGAGATGGCGACGAAGGAGTTGTCTGTAGATTGGGTAAAGTGGGAAGTGCCTACTCCACGTCCGTGCCTGTAGGGATGATTGTGCTTCTGGTATCACTTCTCTACAAAATGATCTCATTTGTTGCAGAAGGTGCACTTTGGTTTAAGAGTACATTTGATTGTTGTAAATGAGAGAACTCATATTCCAATGCGGGGAACTAATCACCTGTTGTGATAATGCTTCGAACATGAGCAAAGGCTGGAAGAAATTGAGTTATTTGACAAGACGTCGATGTCGTCATAGTTTTTGTCAATCGACCTGTCCGCCTATTGTTCAACAAAGAGTTTAGTCCCAAATCTTGTAGATGCACATTGCATTCTTTTTTTGTGTGAACATGCATTTGGAGGTGATGAACGGCTCCATATTGTTCCATGGTCAATTCTTGACTTCGCTGTTTCCCCATTTCTTCTTGGGGTGTCCTCGACATGCTTCTCAATGAACTTCAACTTATCTCTGAATTTAAATATTGACTAGATTGAAATCATCAATATTAAGCAGCTGTCTACGTTTTTTTGACAATGAATGTCGTAAACCTGATTGAAGATGAACTCGTCGGTAGCAAGGAATGAGGTATCGTCGATATTGGCGGTATTTCGGTCGAAATACCGATACCGACGGGTACCGGTACAGATACATGCTTGCATACTGATAGAATCGCAAATATCGATAATACCAACATATATACCGCCAATACCACCATGTTTCGATGGTTTCCGTGCAAAATGCACTACTAACTTCACTGTATCAACCGAAACCAGAGGTAATACCGATGGGTATATCATTTTTTGCGAGATTGACTGTTGTTACGTCTTGGGAGGAGAAAAGAAGGTGCATTTGGTTGATTTTTGGCGATTGGAGCTAATATCAACCCAAATCAAGGTAAGTCTAACTACTCTCTTTCATTTTCTACCATTAGCAACCTCTCCATCTCTCTTTTTCCTACTTTTTTCTTCCCCTTTCATCTTAAAAAAGGGTTTTTTACCGCCAAAGCTTGGTATTACTCCAATTTTTATATGTTTGTGCGAACTATACATAGATCTATAAGTATATTATGTAGATCTACAATATTATCACTAGATCTACCTAATTACAACACTATTAATTACTATTATCATGCAATTTATCTAATCATATTACAATAAGTATTGATATAATTAGTTACTTATTTATATTTAGTAGAAGATGTTTTACTAAAGAGTAATGTGAATATTATACAAATGAGTATTATACACATATACAATATTGCACATGAATGGGCAACACGAAACTTCATACAACCAACCTTACATAATGTACATGTCACACGAGCAATATGTCAACCATATCAAGTCAATATTGTTCGGAGAATCAATGTGTAACTCGACATACAACTGATATGAGTTAGTAAGTTACTATGCCATTACCGTGTTGTAAATTGGATATTATTGTATAAGTGTGTGTATTTATGTTTATGGATTGTGCTAGTAAAACTCGAATTCTTAATTCCTACATTTTGTCATCAAAATCCTTCATCGAAATCCCTAGAAAACAAGACATGCTCCCTACCTCCCACAAGGAACGAGGTATCCGATTTCGATGCCATTTCGACATCATGGAAATTGATTTTTTTGAAATTGGGACGAAAATTTCGATAGATGCGACCGTGCCCGTTTCGACGCCAGGATGAGCGTATTAATTTATGAAACTTTATAGGCGTGATCTCCACACCTAAATGTATCATTTTATGCTATAAAATTTGATATGGATATAGGTGGGGGGTCCTTGATGTGGGAGATAAGTGAACTTAACTGTTTCCTGGAAAAATTACAAAATTGGGCAAAAAAGTTTCGTTGATTTCAACATGGCGGTACAACCGCATGATTTCGTAGTAGATGGCGTCGAAATCTAAATTTCAAGCGAAATTTCGCCTATTTCGTGGAAACTTCATTCCTTGCTCCCACATGATGGACACCCCACCCCCACATACCCATTATAAAATTTTATTGTATAAAACGATACATGCAAGTGTAGAGGTTACACCTGTAAAATTTCATGATTTAATTCGTTACTTTTGTGTCGAAACGGCCATGATTGCATCTGTCGATATTTCTGTCGGTATACCGATAAATACCTATTTCTAGACTGTCAAAACGACATCGGTATCAGATACGTCATTCCTTGGTCGGTATAATCATGGTCGATGATGAGAGAATAATCATCGGTATGAAGCATAATGATATGGAAAATGTTGGTAAGACGCATGAATATGTACTATCACAAGAAAGAAGCATTTTGAAAGGAATAGTGTATCCCTGACTTAGACGTGCTTGCTCCTGTACATAGGGGAGATACATGGGGAGATAGAGGACGTAGAAAGCTTTCGTGTAGCTACAAAGGTTTTAAGAGTCATCACAGCCGTGCCAAAATCAATGGATCGTCGTCATGTTGCATTGGCAACAGATGAGAGGCGACAATGCCAGTCATGCTCCCTTTGAGGTTGCTATGTCGGTTTGCACCCTTCAAGGTGCAATGACAACACCTACTATAGGGCCCAACTGCTTTTGGCTCTCCTTCGGGAGGGCTGTGACAACCCTTGTTTTTGCCTCAGAGTGGGACAACAGGTGGCTGCCGCGGCCTGGCTCTGTTGGCGGTTGGCAGTGACTGTTGGCAGCGGCTCAACGTGAGATTGCTCCCGACAACGACTTGCTGTGCTGCCGATGACAACCAACTATTGCTGTGTGGCAGTTTTGACTACTGTGGTAGGAACTGTGACATCAGCTGCCTTTTAGTGGCCATGTTGCTACCAAGCAATAACTCTCTCAGACCCCGAGGGTTTTAGACTTGCTCATATACCATGCAACTAAATGAGGAGCAATTTTATTAGTATCAAATTGAGTACAATGAGTCATATATATAGACGTAACTCAGAATACAATGTACATGCTGGACACAATATGGTAAACTAGACTGATGCTAATGGGCTTAGGTAGGAGAAGCCCATTAGTCATAATAAAGTAGATAAAATAGAATTTGTTTATTATCTTATTGTCTAACACCTTGTTAAAGGGGATGTGTCTGTGGTTTCTTTTGTTGTTTAATCTTGATGTTCGGGGAACAACAAAAGGAGAGAGAAGAGTAAAGAGAGTGTGATTTGAGAAGAAAAGCAAAAAAAAAATTGGTTTTTCTTTTGCATGTATCACACTAAGGAGGTTCTTTCTTGATTTAGTGCATCAAAGCTTCAATTGGTGTGGGGGGGTGGGGTGCCTATGTTTGCATGATTTGTTCTGCATTGTTTATGTATATTGTATTTTACACGTGAAAGTGAAAATCAACGTGGAATTCCATATGTTCGGCTTGATGGGAATGCAGTCTAGAAGCTTTGGCGAACTAATTATGCAGGCCATCCGTGATGGTTTGGGCTTGTGAGTAATGACCCATTGTATGTATCATGGAACTAAACTTCAGCAATTGGGTGAAGTTTTGCTGAAACTTTGAACTTCGACCATGGGTGAAGTTGAATCCCCAATACTTCAGCCTCGTCCAAACTTCGGGTCGAAGTTTCCTTGTTTTCGTTAAAGTTGAATTTTTTTGTGTATTTTCGTCCCAACTTTCTCCGAGTTGTCGAAGTTTCCTCGAAGTTGGCCAAGTTGGGACGAAGTTGAGACGACCTAGAACATTAATTGTAACTAGTGCTCTAACGGCCATATGAGGCATAAGTGTCGCCTCCAACCCTTCTTCACAACTTCTAATATCAACTCTTATGTTTGTTGTTGCCACTCTTTCTTAGAGAGGGTCTTGTAACTACTATTTGGTTGTATATTGTATATAATACATATGTTCAACACTTGAACTGCATTTATATGTGTATTGCACGTTTGTCCATTGCAAGCAACACATTGTATTATCTACCTACCTAGGGCTAGAGAGTCATGAATCATGTTTTTCTGTTAAATTAACAATTATAAGATAGAGGTATAACATGATTAGAAGTTTTCAGTCGATGCTTCCTTCAAATTCACATCATTGTCTTCAAAAATCGGCATCAAAGTTTGTCAAAGTTTGCGTCTAAACTAACTGGAAACTTCCTTGAAGTTTCCACAAACTTCCACTTCCACACCTGGCAAAGTTGACACGAAGCTGAAGTCCTGCACCATGGTATGTATACACGTACTTCATTTAACAATACTTTCTTCCCCGATTATGTTTTCCCACATTAACAATATTCATCTAACAATAAAGATGAGTGATTTGACATTCTACAAAGCAACTTATTGAATTAAAAAATTAATAACTATTCTCAATAGCATATTGTGCTCCTACTGTATCAAATTTCTGCATTAATATTTGAGATCATAATCATAAAATCATCATTTACATTCTTTTCAAACAAAATTCTAATTGTAGCTATTTATATTCTAGTTGATGTGTATTCAATGTAAAATGAATTATTTTATTCTCTTGTTTAGTTTTCTGTTTTGCTGTCCTGTAAAGTCTATCATAGTGACTTTATTATGATTTTCTTCTTGAGAATATATTAGCTAATGAGTTTATTGTCTGATTTTGTTTACGGGCCTAACTTTGTTTAACCTATAAGGGTATGGTCAATTAGGTGATTCTGCCCCCTTCTATATATAATGGTGGGTACGCATAGCCAAAGATATCTGTTTGCCCCCCAATATTAACATGACTCCATAACAACTTTCTCCCAGAAACCCTAAAAAAAGAAAAGAGAAAGGAAGCTCTCTGCCCCCTGCCTCTTTGGTGAGCTGCTTGCCCCGTGCTAAGAAGCATTATTCTTCTTTTGATTCCAAATTCAAGAAAATTGAACTCGAGGCATGGACTTGTCATTCTCTACAAACGTTCAATCCATGTTTCTTGACTCAGAGTAGACTGTCTGAGATATATGTAAGCTCAATATCATATATTGACTTACATGTGCATGGTCATGCATTTCTCAGTCTCACTCCTCAAGTGGCTAGGATATCACACTCCCTTAGGAGGGACAAATTCCATATCTATCACTCACACTCAAATCCCCATGTGTCAAAGTCACCCAATCATCACCGTTATAACAACCCATGTTTCAAGACTGCGTTTGATGATGTCAAAGTGTACCCAACCACATGTGATGAGTGTAGTGATTTCAGGTCTAAGAACCACAGTCACCACCAATACTATAAGAGATTATCTGGTGGGTCTGCGGCAGTCATCTTAATTCTGGCTATAAAGCCCCTTGCCATTACGATGTTCCTACTGCAGTGGCTGCTTTTCTTCCCTAGATTTCTTGATTGAACAGCTTATGGACTTCCTTTGTTATGCCGTCCCGGCTCCAGCGACAAAGTACCATTTTTCCTTTTTGGCCATCCAGTGACCCGTCGTAGTTTTGTCTTTTTTTATCTTTTTGCCTTCTTATCGCTGAGTCATCTCTGTCCTTCTTTTAAAAGCTTATCGAGTAAAGTGGACTGCAGTTGTATTGCCTAATTGTATGGTATCTCATTGAGTGAACTTTTCTATTTTTCTATATCTTATGCCAGCAACGCCTAGTGCTACTATTCTGAATATGTTCTATTTAAAAAATTCACTGCATTTGTCCCTCACTATGTAGCTGTGCTGTCCTATGCATGTTTTCTGATTAAAAATATTGCAACAGCAGACAATCACACAGCAGTAAGCAACAACAAACTTACCAGCTACCGCCTATTATGCTTTTTTCTAGCTATTCTTGGCCCTTTGTTACAGCTGGTTTTTTTTTGTTTTGTTTGTTTGTTAAACGTCACATTTTTTCTTGATTTCAGCAGGATTTCTCCTTTCATTAAAAACTTAAGTGTTAACCCCACTTTCTGTTATATGTTATAATATCTCTTTGTGACTCCTACTTTACACCTTGCTGTCCACTGCTGTCTACTACTACTGATATTGCTTTATTTCAATCGAGAAGCTCGGTGACTACCTTTTTCCCTGTACATGTTATGGATTGTTCATTAAGGCAAAGTTTTGAAGTGTTTGATTCAGCCATTCCAGGGGAGTGCATAATATTCATATGGGCTGGTTATACCTTTCCTTTTATATTCTATAACTGTATGTCCTGTTTGTGTCAACTTGGCAAGCTTTACATGGTGTTCTACCATGCTCCTGCTTGAGGGAGAGTGTTGGGAATTACTTATTAATTGGTTTATTGTCTGTTCTGTATGTGGGCCTACATCTATTTATCTTGCCCCATCTGAGTTTGGTCAAGTCTGTAATCTTGTCCCCTTCTGTATATAGGAGTGGGGTATACTTAGTGAAAGAATATCTCTTTGCCTCTCAATTGTTTTCTAACAATTTTTGTACTGCAGTAAACACTTATCTTTCTTCAAACAGAAGTCTTATTTTTTGGGTAACACTCTGGATGGCTGAGGAACCAACATGGTGACCCGGGTGCCCACCTGGGCACCCTGCTAGGTCACTAGGGTTCCTTGACAGCCACACCTTAAAATATGTGATTGTAACATGCTCACCCATCCTTTTTCCATTTAGTATTTTTTTCTGGTATGTCACATTACAATTTTACACAAGTTTTAACTTTCAAGGGTGTCATATTGGTTTTCTATTGCAGAGGAGAACAGGGAGTGCATTAAAGGATTCAGGTGATAAAGGTGCAGTACATACTAAAGACAAAGAAGAAATGAGGGGTGAAGAGGACAAAGGAAGTAGAGGGAACAGTCTCTCTACTGGGGATAAAGATTCGGATCAGTCTGGAAGCGAGACAGAAAACAAATCAATCAAAAACATGGACAATGAGAATTTTGATGATCCAGAAAAGCAAGAGATGGGAATTGAGAAAAACAAGTCAACAAAGGTATCATCTTTGTCGAAAAAGACACACCCTGTATCATCTGGAGGCGGGGCCAAAAAGTCAGCTTCTAAACATTCAAAGGCTGAGGAATCTCATGATACGGGCCCAAAGGTATTCACTAGGAGGAAAAAAGATAAAGATACTCCAATAAGGCAAGCTTCTAAGCCAGAGTCGAGAGTAAAAGATCTAGGTATTTTGTTCAAATTCCTTGGATTTTTTTTCTAGTAATAAAGTAATTATCATCTTAATACGTTATCACATTTTTTTATTGTTGCTTATATCTTTGCCAATAAATGCCCCCGACCCCTTGCTTGAATAAATGGTTTAGGGTGAAAATATTGATTTATATTTTCACTATTGAAAGTGACATGTTATATGGGTTGTTTGTTTAACTTTTTTTAACTACAACAAATTTAGATCTTACTAATGCAATGTTTTTGAGAACGTGAAGTGAGAGGCGGGCGAACAAGACCTTGTAGCCGCTTAAGTGCCAGGCGGGTGCTTAAGTATATACTTTTTTTGAAAAGCGGATGCTTTAGTTTTTGTATGTTTTACACATAATTGTGCACATATACGTATCTAGTCTTATATTTTTGAATTTTTATACATATCTAAACCCATTTAGGGCCCGTCTGATTGGGCCGAATTCAAAGGCATGCAGTTACAACTGAACGTGTTTTCCGATTCCGAGCGTTGGTATCGCGTAGTTCCAGCCCAACGTCGGAAACGAAACTACGAGTTGACTTTGGTTAGGTGGAAGATTTAAGAAATGAAACTGCGCCCTTTTTGGGCGCGGTTCCTTTTCTTCTCCAGCCGGATGCATAGGCTACTGCTGCATGTGTGCTCTGGAACACACACCTTCCAGCTGACACACTTAAAATATAAGCAAATCTGCGATACAGCAATTAATGGTACTGTGTACGTCTGTTTGCTCCAGCAGCAACAACACCGTACCAAATAAAAACAAAACATCTGAACGTGTTCAATCTACATGGAACCAAATTAAAACATTGTAGTTTGAGTTCATTACATTTCATTTCATGTTTTTTAACTATAGGTGCTCGTTGATATTACACTCAACCAGACAGGCCCTTAACAGTGTAAAGTTGATTTCTATATAATTTAATAATGTTACTATGGTGCTTCTAGTAATACACATGTACAATATGTTGTAAAGTAACATAAAATTAGGTAATAGAGTTATAGCCATAGGTATACAGTATGTTGCATGTTATAGCAGTGAGATCACATTAGTGATGCTAATACAAAAATACTTGTATTTTACAAACTTACAATACTAATATAGATAATACGTCTATAGATTACAACAGTAACATATAATACAAACATATAACTAACAAAAAAACAGTAATATGCACTCGATTACATAATGCAATAATGTCAAATATTTTAATCTAGAGTTGTAGATGTGAGACAATAGTAGATGACACAGTAGTAATATGCTATTAATGCATGCTAACATGGTAGCATACAATACCATATATTGACATTATTTCATTGCTTAGTATACAATATAAATACACATATATACACAGTAGATATTGCATACCTATACTTAGTATTCTATTCTTATGCTAATATAAATGTACAGAAGTATGATTAGAGGTGTGATTTGTAGATGTCAAAACTATCTCTGACCATGGAACAAAATTTTGATCGAAATGCAAAATTTTGCTCGAAATTTTTTTTTTTGCAACTGGACATTGAAACTTACGATGGGACATACAAAACGCACACATGCAGGGGATGGGACACAAACATGCGAAAAATTTGATCCTAAGTGCGAAATTTCGCAAAATAGGGTGTATTTTCGCATCAAAAAACCCAGTTTGGGCTGTAATTTCGCGAGATGGTACAGAAACACAACTTAAATTTTGAAAAAATTGTTCCTAAGACTGTTAATACTAGATCTTGGGTATTTTGACATTTTTTTTGAATCTCTTGCTTCTAAAGGCTATTTTTCTTAATTCTTAAGGTATGTTTACCCTATCCCTTGACCATCTATACGTTACCTTCATCAATTTCTACACTCTTCTATAGAGATATGGAAATATACTCCAAAACTAACTAAGTTCTTTCTTGGATATGTATAAATGTCCCATGTAACCTAGTTAAATGCTAACACTAGACTTGATACAAGTAGTTCGTAAGTTTGTAACTTGTAACTGTAGGTTTAAAATCTAAGTTGTAACCAATGAAAGAGATATCGACGATATCGTCGATATATCAACTGGTATACCGATATCGACAACATCGGTCATCGGTTCACACAAACCTATCGCTGGGATTGCAAATATCAGTATACCGATGATATAACACCAAATATCGACAAATATCGCCAAATACCGCCAAATTTCGACGAAATGTACTGATATACCGACAGAAATATCGATTTTTTGTGTGCTTGAGTCAGTTTCTGTTGTTTGAGAGGAGGAAATGTTGGAGCAAAGGGATCTCGACAACTAGGGCTCAGATAAGTCTAACCTAAGGTATGCGTTTATGTTTTCTACCATTTCTCTCATTTACACCATCTATCTCAATTAAAATTTAAATTCATACCAAAATGCCTTAAATTGGCAAAGATCTAACCATCTGCTTTTTTATGTCTTCCTGATTGTATGTGTTCTTAGATCCACAACACTTTCTCATAATCTACATTATAATCATAGTTATATACCTAAATAATTCACAAAATATAAGTATAATCTGCTATCATTTTTATTAGTAAGCTAATTTGTATACATATGTTCTTCTTACTAGTATTTTTATCATACAAAGTAAGAAAATGTACTACTTCGCAACACAACAAACAAATATTGTAAAAAAAATATAGATTTTGTATTTTTCTAGTCTTATATTTGTTGATATATGACACTTGCTACATATATCGCACAACATGGACATGGTTGAGATATTAACTACACTTTTATATTATCGCATCCCCACGATATGCATATAATGGGCATGGTAATAATGGCTTTTATACTTATCCCTCTATTGTGCATAATCTATGGAGAATCTCACTACCGCATATCAAGATCATGTGGTACAAAGAACAGCGGAGAAAAGGTGTCACAATAGTGATGGTGCTTAACTTCCTTGACAGTCATGAAGTTAATTGTCAAAGTCACACATTGAAGAAGAGCAATAGAAAGCCCTTGTGTATATTTTCTTTCACAATCTAATATGATGCATATGGAGACATAGTATTGTAAAATTCTAAAACATATCATGTTTAATTACATAATACGAATGAGTATTATACACTTATATAGTATTGTACATGACGTGTCTGAGCAACACGCAACTTCATATCAACAAACTTACATAATGTACATGTCATGGGAGCAATATGTCAACCATATCAACTCAATCTTGTATGGATAATCAGTGTGTAACTCGACATACAATTGATATGAGTTAGTAAGTTACCATGTTATTCATGTGTTGTAAATTGGATATTATTGCATAAGTGTGTGTGTGTTTATGCTTATGAATTGTGCTAGTAAAATTCCAAATCTTAATTGTACACGTGTCTGAGCAACACGTAACTTCATATCACCAACCTTACATAATGTACATGCCAGGGGAGCAATAAGTCAACCATATCAACTCAAATCTTGTATGGATAATCAGTGTGTAACTTGACATACAACTGATATGAGTTAGTAAGTTACTATGTTATTCATGTGTTGTAAATTGGATATTATTGCATAAGTGTGTGTGTTTATGTTTATGGATTGTGCTAGTAAATTTCCAAATCTTAATTCCAATATTTTGCCATCGATATCCTTCATCGAAATCTCCAAAAAATAGGACATCTTCCTTAACTCACACATGATTAACCCCCCCCCCCCCAATACCCAATATAGAATTTTATTGCATAAAACGTTGCATCTAGGTGTTGAGACCACGCCTGTAAAATTTCATGATTTAATTCGTTCATTTTGGCGTCGGCATGGCCAGGATTGCATCTGTCGATATTTCCGTCGGTATACCTGTAAATATCTATACCCAAGCTGTCGAAACGGCGTTGATATCGGTCATTTAATTCCTTGGTTGTAACTTGACATTTTTGTTCATTTGTGCAGTCACTCATCAAGACATGGATCCCACTCTAACCTCTAAACATGTAAATTTGTTATATAATCTAGTATGTTTATGTCTAAACATGGTGTTTGCCGAATCTGATAACTTAATTCCTTCATTTTGCCATCGAAATTCTATCTAAATTGTTAAGCTTCCTTCACTTACAAATATGGGAAACCTCCACATATCCAATATGAAATATTATTGCATATTTGAGTAGATCTTGGCGTTTAGATCGTCGTGGTAAATTTTCATGATTTAATTCACTTATTTGGTTGTCGAGATCGTTAAGGCCGTAAATATCAAAATTTCGGCCGAAATTTTGAAAAATTTCTGTTTCTGGGCCATCTGACACAACATCGAAATCGGACATTTAATTCTATGTTTCGGACCTAGCTTCTTGCTTACTTTTGGCGGGCTTAGGTGGCCTCCTAAAAGCGGCAGGGACCTTGCTGCATTTAAGCGACCACTCAGAAATTTTAGGACACCATACTAATGAATCAAATTTCAGCTTGATAGTGTTTCTCATTTTCTTTTGGTAATTAAATATTTTACCCCCAAACACCCCACATGATATAACGTGTGTGATTTGATCTCTGCCAACCCACAGACTAACCAACTGATCTTGTTGGAAAGGCTCGTGGTTGAGTGTGTAATAATTATTTTGAATTAGGGAACTATCTGGTTGACCTTGCCGTGTGTATGAGGTTGTTATTAAGTGATGTGACAGAAATTATTAATGGGATGTTGAAGTAGTCCTCTCCTGTCTGATGTTTCTTCCTCTTCCTGCCTTCCTAGTTGTATCTTATGGAGTAGTGTGGTGGGCGCCTTGTGTAAAGGGATTTGCTGTGTGGGCACATTTTGGAACCCATAATGGCACACAAGTCATTGTCCACCACAAAACATCATTATCATCATCAACTAAACCTCAATCCCAACTATGTTGGGGTTGGCTACATGGATCCTTCTTTTCCAGTTAGCTCTGTTATGGTTCATACTCTGATCAAGATGTAAAGATTCAAAATCTCTCTTTATAAGCTTTTCTCAAGTTAATTTAGGTCTGCCTCTGCTTCTTTTAGTTGTGTGCTTGACTCAATAAACACTCTTCGAATAGGTGCACTTGTCGGTCTGCGTTGCACATGTCCATACTATCGTAGACGACCTTCATGCAACTTGTCCTCGATGCTCACCACCCCCATTTTGTTTCTGATATAGTCATTCCTCAAATGACATTTTCTCATCTTCCCGCACATCCATCTCAACATACGCATTTCGGCCACATTCATCTTGTTGAGACCTTGTTTCTTCACTGCCCAACATTCACTCCCATATAGCATGGCTGGCCGTATAGCTGTTTTGTAGAACTTGTGGCGAATAATAACCACAAGGTTTGTCATACCTTTTGTGATATGAATAAAATAACATATTTATTTGTCATACCTTTTGTTTTGTGGTATAAATAAAATAAAATAACTTGACTTGGGTTCTAAAATGGTGTCCACGTAGTAATATTCTTATGTAAAAGGTTCTGGTCATGTTTTTCTTGTTGTCGCAATCTTATAATGTTCAAATTAGACATAAATTCGTATGTTGAATTACAAGATTAAATTCTTTGAATACTTTATCTGGTCACATTATTTGGGCACATCAATCACTTAGTGAAATAATATTAGGTGCTGCATGCACTTAGGTAGTATGACCTTACTGCCTGTTGGTAAGACACATCCTTAGGTTGTTAGTGAAGTCCCAAGAAGACCAAGCGGTTTCACCGAAGGTACACATTGTTTGTGGCTATGGCCCAAGGCCTACTTTTGTAGCTGTATTGTGCCTAGAGTTGAAGGTGTTCCAGCCCAAAATTGTCAGGCAGGGCATTGATATATGTTGCCCGAGGATCAAAGATGTTCATATTTGGTATGAAATTCCCAGTAGTTTGAAATTCATCTGAGTGTTAGAAGTTTGCTTAAGATCAAACTTGGACACAATTTTCAAGGTTCCTATTAGAGAGTCTATTTATTTATGTTATTAGTGTCTTTGTAATATGGGCCCAAGTATGTCTTGGCCCATTAGGGTTAAGTTGTGTCTGTACGCTTCCCTGTTCTATTTATAGGAGCTGGGTTCCTCTTATCTAATACAACTCCTAGCTTTATCTAAGATGGTATCAGAGCTTTTATTACAACTCGTAGTCGACTTGCTACATACTTCAGATTCGACCTGCTTGCATACCTACTTTGGGTTATCTATTTAAGGGAGAGTATTTGAGCAACGAGTGCTTTATTGTAATTTTGAGGGGGAGAAAATTCTTGTATGGGCTTGGTTTATCCTTTTATTCTGTTTCTTTATTTTTAGTCCAACTCTCTGTTTGCAAGCTGATTTGAGATTCTCTCAACTTCAGCTTGAGGGGGAGTATTAGAGAGTCGATTTATTTATGTTATTAAGTGTCTTTGTAATATGGGCCCAAGTATGTCTTGGCCCATTAGGGTTAAGTTGTGTCTGTACGCTTCCCTGTTCTCCTATTTACAGGAGCAGGGCTTCTCTTATCTAATACAACTCGTAGCTGTCTTTTATCATCTAAGAGTTCCCACTTATGCTTGCTAGGTTCTGAAGGAGGTGTCCAAGTCTGTGTGCAGTGCACCTAGTTCCTCAAGTGGGTTGGTCATCTGAGACCCAACTTAGTTTATTTTGGGTCTAAATCAGTTTGGATTAGGCCATGGAAGATCATTATATGGCTAGATTAGGCAATTATTGATTAAGGTCAATTTAGGTTTGATTCGGTCAGTTAAGTTTGGTTAAGGTCAAACTAGGGCTGCATACTTCAAATTTATGCCATTATAATTGTGATATATGTATATGTATATAAATATCTATTACATATGTAAACCATCTAGAATATGTATGAAAAATGGAAAATTATGGAACATCTTTGCTTCCAATGCGGTGGTGCCTACCCAAGCTCACCAGTCCTAGAGTTTATACCCTAGCCGCCGAGACATCTATGCACTTGCCCTTGTATGGCATAGGAATCAACCCGCAACAAACCTGAATCTGGGTTATTTTGTTGACGTAACTTCTCTAGGCGTTTGATCTGTGTTGAACTGGACTAACATTGTTCGTTAGTCCAGTTTCAATCCCCTGTTTTGGATTTAACCCTGACTGCAAAGCTTGCTCTGATCATGATTTCATAGTCCAGTTCGGACCATCCTCTCTGTTCTGCATTGATGTGACACGAGATTCTGATCAGAACCAGATCGAAACCACACTGAGCTCCCAAACAATAATTTATCTAAATGCAGACTACACCTGTCCCATTAACTGGTCCATTTGGATTTAACATCCGGATCTGTTTCCAAACACGGGTTTGGATACCCACTTTACTTGCACTACTTGTTGGGTTTACCCAACCACCTATTTCTCAAGCAAACATCTATAAATCTATTGAACTTTTTGCAACATGGATTAGAGTGGGGCATGACAAGTGAGAAATAGTTTTTTATACGGCTGTCCTTGCTGCCAATAGTTTGTAGTCATTGTACTAGTCTGGCATGACTAAGTTTCCACTTTTCAGATAATTCTGATTTATAGCTATGCCTTAAAAGCCTAGTAATAGTTAAATTGTTTAAAACAAAGCTCTCATGCATAACAGATCGGATTGTCAACGGTTTCTTTGTTTTGTTATAGCCAGCTAAAAATTTGTTCAAACTTTTACTAGAGGGCAAGTTGTTTGCAGTTGCTTGCTAATATTATATTTCTTATCAAAATTCAAAGATGAAATGGTGACAACTGAACTGATGCTGTGAATGGCGGACTTGACAGCAGGCTCTTTCTGGAAAGGGCCATGCCTATCAGCTCTCTGTAATTCGTCTAATGTTCATTAATGTGTTCTTTAGAGAAATCTATCATCCCAGCAATTTATATTGGCATCTATTTCTCTTGTTCATATACATCGGTTATTAAACTTCAACTATATTATTAGGACAGAAGCCAATCCTGTTGACGTCAGCAAAAAATCTCTCATCCCCCACCCCCCTGCAATTATTAGTTATATTACAGAAATAAATTCTCTTCTCCTCATTTATGTCCGCAGTTTATTTGAGGACTACAACCTATGAAGCACCGATACTCCAAAATAGGTGCCGTACCCGTGTCGGATATGAATTGGACACCAGCACTTCGTGGATACTCCAGGATACGTATTGGATACTTCTAATCCGTATCCATGCCGTATCCAACTAATCAAATTGAAAAAAATTTAGCATCCAAGGCACTAACTCTCTCAGCCTTCTCTACTATGTATCCGCTAGCAGCAAGGCCGTTGTAGCTACTCCCTTGAAGACAATACAACCACCGCTCCTCTTGCAAAATTCCATCTTCTTTCTTCTCTTTATTGTTTCTACCACGTCCATTTTTTAGGGATTTCTCTTTACAAATGAACTCGCCTAATCATGGATTTTTACTTTATTGCAAACCGGTTTATTCAACATTACACGGTACTTGTGGATGCTTTTTTTGGTTGAGTTGCACATTTTATGGACATTGTCTTCCACATTCTTTGAAAGGCTTCGGTTTGGTACTGTTGGCTAAAGTACCTCTTGTTCTGATGACCGCATCCATTGTGATTTAGTTTGGATTCTATCTTGACAATATCTATTTCATTATCTGTAAAGGTAAGCGTTGCATCCTTAGGCCACGTTTGGATCAAGGATGTAGCGAAGGATAGAATTCTAATCCCTTTTGTCATCCCTTTCCCACCTTTGGTTTTGATTAAAACTTGTTAGGATTATAATCCAGGATAGAACAACATCCCGCAAACGTATCATTAATCAAACCCGTGTGAGGGGCGGGTTTCACTAATCCCCCTAACCGCTCCTTTGCTTGGTTCCCAATGCGTGATGGCTGCGACAACAAATTGACCCTCACCCTTGAACTCTGCTGTTTGCCTCTCTCACAGGGCATCGGGGCTCCCGTCGTCTCCGCTATCTTTCACCCCCATAGCCGCTGCGCTCCATCAAAGACCTTTTTCTTATGGCATGCTCCAGTTGCGGCACCATTAATCCAACCCCTCTCATGCACATGGAACTCCGATTGATCCCAGCGTCAAACCGGCTATCTAGCAGAGATTTCTGTGATCCAGATTGTCTCCCAGACCTCCGATGATCTTGTTCTAGCCCTATAATGAATATGGCTGGACGTTGGCTACTCCAGAAGCAACGAGGACAAGGGGGGCTTCTATTATTTTTTTATTTGTCTAATGATTGAAATTATTTTTCCCGCTCCATCACAAACTGAGCGTTGATAGATCAACATATTTTTCTTGTACGTTTCTAGCATTGGCAAATGGCAATAGTAAAGCATTCTGCTCCAGACGACATTGTCAACTTCACATTATCGAGCTCCGCCCTTGTGGTGATTAGGGAGACACGATGTATACATTTTCTACAAAGTTAATACTCAACATATTCAAACATAGGATCGGAAACTATGTATCCTTTCGTACATCCTCTCCTATCGTATATGTTCCTTCAATCTATTTAATCTATTTTCCATCCTGCGTACCAAACATGGCCTTAGCCTTTTGTCTCCTCAGCCTTGTCTTTTACACCATTTGTTTTTCTAATTCTATCAACTTGTCTTGCTCTTTTAATGTTTGCATACACTTTTATATAGATTTTGAAATACTTGTAGTGAATTGTTTTTGATATAATGTCAACTTTCAGTTCTGAATGAACAATAACATATGGCTCCTAAACATAATTTCAATGTTTATCTGAAATTCTTGTTCAATTTGAGTGCTAATAAAATGCTATAATTTCATAACAAATTCAGTTTAGACTTTCAATAAACCCTTTGATCACTTTTGTTTATGTTTATGTGGACTAAATTGGATTGTATTCATTTTATTTTTATTAATAAATAATTTGTTTTGTTTAAAATTTAAAAATAAACATTAAAAAATCCCATATCCAAGCTGTTCGCATATCCTATATTTTCAGAAATTGCCGTATACCCGTACCGTACTCGTATCCGTATCCGTGCTTCATGGACTACAACTATATCACATGCCACTCTTCGTACTAAGTCATATTTTAAGTGTTCACTAAGGACTATTACGTGGCTTCCTTGAGCAGTCTACATTGATTTTTCTAATGCATCTAAATGCCCCATGTTTGTACAGAAAATCTTGCTTTGGCAGCTTGGCTCTTTCGGTAATCAACTATAACATGTTTTTTCGTCTTGCATTTTCATGGCATGCACAAACCCATATAACATTCTCTTGCCATACTCATTTTGTCAATTTGTTTCAAAGCAAGTGTTTTATCTAATTTTATTTATTTCATGATGGAATTGTGCTTTTGTCATGTTAACTCTTTGAAGCGCATACTTTAGAAAAACTTTTTCAACAGTAGGATAAGCATATGAAGATTTTTTTTCTGACAATGAATTGTATTTTATCCACCAATCCATCATTTTATTGCTTTTCACTAATGCGGCTCTAAGTATCCGTCACTTTGAAATGACATTCCAGCTTTATTTTCTCTCAATTTTAGGTAGAAAGTTGGGAACTAGCAAGTCGAAGCCACACAAGGCAGAAAAAACTGGACCGAGCAAAGATGAACTCAAAAAGCTGATATCTGTAATCTTAAAGGAAGTTGACTTCAATACGGTGAGCTTAATTAGTATTAAGCCTGGGCAACAATTGATTTTGCATTTTCTTTTTTTCTCTGATGAAAATATTTTTTTAGTACTTGTTGCATGATCATCCTAGCTTATGTGTCTATGATGTTTGATTAAATTAGTGACTTCACTCCTAACTTCATTCATCAGAAGGACAATTTGATGAAATCACCAACTTTTGCAATTGTTGATTTTTGATTTGTGGGACTGCAGCTTTGGGCTGAATCATGCACTCTGAAAATGCTACATATTGATTTGAGGGATGTAATCAGTTTCATGCCAATCGGTGTTTGCAAATGCGGCCGCATATGCGGTTTGCCCAGCTTGCTAAACCACATATGGCTATGCAATCCTATATATGGTCGCTTTTCATAAAGAACTGTGTATTTTTTAATCAGATATCTTGTTTAATTATCTATTAAACTACTTATACGCACAAACAATACATACATACATACATACTTATATATCGCCGACAAGGAGTGACTCAAGTGGTCAAGCACGGTATCCCCTAACAAAGGGACCTGGGTTCGAATCCCAGTTACCGCCTTGATTTACCATCCTTTCGGGCGTTTGGCCTCCGCCACGGGTATGGGAGAGGGTGGGGGGAATCTCTCTCTTAATCCCATACATGTATACTCATATATCTGGCAGACAAGGAGTGGCTCAAATGGTCAAGCACAACATTCCCCAAAAAAGGCACTGGGGTTCGAATCCTAGTTGCCGCCTTGGTTTACCACCTTCACCCTCCCGGGCGTTCGGCCTCCACCACAGGTGTGGGAGAGGGGGAGATAATGCTTCTCTTTATCCCATACACATATATATCCCTTGGGTGGCCAACCTCCGCTACAGATTGTGGAGAGACAGAGGGAGAAATCTCTCTCTCTTAATCCCATATGTACTTTTATATAACAAACTATGCATGTATATTTATGTGTTTACATATTAATAGAAATGTATTTATAATAAGTTACACTATAAATATATAATTGTATGCTCATAAATAGTTATATATTATAAAAATCCAAGACCCCACACGTGCTGAAAGCATATTACATACTGCTTTTCAAAACATTGGTTCCATTTAAGTTATATATGAGGAAACCCTTCTTGGTCAAACTTTAAAACCTTTGGTTCAAGTCAGCATCTTGAATAACTGGACTCTAATATGATCACAAATACTTTTTTGCTTTGTCTGCTTTGACTTGCAAACATGAAAATCCTGCCCAAACATCAAAAAGAAAAATATACTTCAATATATGTAAAACGCAAATAAAATGTAACAGCCTAAGTTAAATGTAAACAAACCCAAAAATAAGACATTAATATAAATACTTTACGAAGTGTTGTGTAAGCACGGTTTAAATTAACAATAAGCTAAGTAAAATGACTATGTGGAATGCCACAATTAAATATATCCATATTACTAATTGTCATGAAAATGTAGTGAAAAATTCACTGATAATGTCGATTTCATTTGCCGATGATCATTAAAGTAGAAGATGACTAAACTTCTATATTCAGAACTTTAATAACGTTTCAACCAACTTTGATGATGTTGACCCGTATGTGGACGATTCGTGCCCAACCCAATACAAAATGTAGGAAAGTCAACGAGTTAGCTAGATGTCAACCTACTTATATGATGTTGCTTTGGTAATGGTGGAATACATCTGCTGCTACTTCTGTATTGGGAAAAAACCTATTTAAACTTGAGACAAGCATGTTTATTGTTTAATGCTAAAACTACTACATCTATAAATCCTCAACCAGATCTCTCTTTTGTTTAAAAGAATGTGGTGTGATAATTCTAAGCATCTAGCACCATTTCATCTCTCTTATTTACCCCTGTTTATCCTAATTTGATTTGTGAATATATCTGTTGCTACTTCTATATTGGGAGAAAACCCATTCAAACTTGAGACGAGCATCTTCATTGTTTTAAAGCTAAAACTACTATATCTACCAGTCTTCTACTAGATCTCACTTTTGTTTAAAAGATTTGGTGTAATAGTTCCAAGTCATCTTTACTTTTACATTATTTTCTCCCTGTTCCTCCGTTTCTATTGAGGTTTAACGCCATTTCATCTCTATTTAACCCTTTTTATCCTAATGTGATTTTGATATACTTGTGTTGGACATTCTAACATCTAATACTCATGATATATGTAAATGTACTATACCAACCACCAAAGCTGTGTATATCGTTACAAATGTGCTAAAATGCTATTATTATATTGTGTTGTTCTAATAAATAATTCAACAAAATGCTGAAAATGTGATGAACTTATAAGCAAAAATTTTGGATTCAAGGGAAACAACAACCTGATTTATCTTTTATTTTGAACATGTGTTTGATATTTTAAGATTTTAAGTGGTTACATGTTAGTTGTCATCAATTCTATGTCGATGTTATGAAAAACAACAATGATAATAAACTCAAAATCAATATGTTTAGACGCGTGTTTTAGAATTTTTTTTATTGAAGAAGTTACATGGGAAAGGCATGCGGGCTACACGATATCCCATTGATATATTAAAGAGTATCCGGATGAAGGAGCTATGTGGCTAATGACTTTGTTCGATGATTCAATCAGACTACAAAAACCAAGAAAATGTCAGATGAGTGGAGAAACAATACCACAAACCCCATCTACAAGAACAAGGAATATGTTCAATGACATAAGAACTACGAAGTTATTAAGTTGACAAGTCACACTATGAAGCCGTGGGAGAGGATCAGTGACAAAAGATTAGATCTAACACAGATATCAAACAACCAGTTTGATTGCAAGCCTGGGAGATCCACTACATATGTTATTTTTTTTGACAAGGAGGCTTATGGAGAGGTATAGAGAAAATAAAAGAGTTCTTCATATAGTTTTTATTGATGTAGAAAAGGCTTATGATCGAGTAGAGGGAAGTGTTGTGGTTGGTTTTATAGAAACAACGTGTTCCAATTCAATACATTGAATTAATTAAAAACATGTTTGATTTCTCAACTGTAAGTGTGAGGACTCTTGGATGAGAACACCCAAGATTTCCTATTACATGTAGGGTGCTTCAAGCATTAGAGTTGAGCCCATATCCATACTTGTTAAGGCACATGCTTATACGGCAAGGCGCCCCTTGAGGGTGTGCCTTAACCTCTGCCTCACCTACTTTGCCAAAAGCCTTGATTTTTTGGGTCTTATGACAAATTGATAGTGTTTGTATGAGTTTTCATTATACTAATGTGTTAATTTAAATATTCAAGTCCTTATTGTCTCAATCAAGGAAGCATGGACACGTTTGTAGCCACTGACACGGACTCGGACACGGACACGGGACACGGCAATATTCTAAAATATAGGACACAGACATGGCGTTGATGAGGGCTATTTTTTTTCTAATATATATACATGAGTGTATAATACATGTATGTATAATAGTATATGAATATTAATGCAAATGTGTGTTTATGTGAAGTACAAACAATATGAAGTCGACAAGTAAACCTGCTGCATTTTTTAGGTAACTACATTTGAATTTCAGAATGAATAAACACTGATTATTAGACCAAAATGTGAATCATGATATCGAACTCGTCTTGGATTTTGAAGACTCTTTTTAAGACATTTTACTTGTAATTTTGAGTAGATCTTGTTGTGTTATATGTTCTCAATCACAGGAACACTTAAAAGTGGCTGTATTTCCAGAATTTACACTCTAAAACAGGTTAATACTGCAGCAGTTGCTGCACAAAATGTCCGGGGAGTGTCCGGACAACTCAATATGATGACTAGTTAGAGTTAATGAGGTCAAAAGGTAGCCATGAATAAATGAATCACAAGTTGAATTGTTAAAGAGTATATATTAGCCTATTTAGTTAATAGGTTAATTAGTTAGTGGGCTTTTGTATCTCAGCCCGTTTAGATTACTTGTGTCCTAAGTCTTAGGGCGTCTCCCCTCTCCTATATAAAGAACAGAGCGTCCAGTCTTGTATTCATCCCATCCCATTGCATTGAATCTTATTTTCAACATGGTATCAGAGCGGTGAACAGTGACGACGGCGTGAATGAACTACTTCAACCCGGTTTGGATTTTCGTAGAAAGTCTCGAGTTTGACTTCTTAATGTCGCGCGGTGGAATCAGTACGACAGAGTGAACAATAATTCTTGTGTGAACAGAGCACGTTTGCTCCTGAGGAAAACCTAGCACCCGTCCTCCCTTCCCTCTCTCCGGCGCACACACAACCCTAGCTGCCGCCCCTTTCGTCGAGAGAGATACTGAGAGGCTCCGCCTCCGCCTGCGGGCGGCGGCCGCTGTAGCCATGGCTTAGGTCGGCCGCCCGCCCGCCAGGCACATCCCGGCCTAGCGGCCTGAATGGCTTCTCCTTCTCTTTCTTAAAGAATTAATTTTTCTTTCCGTACACTGGCTATCTCCGTCCCGGTCAATGAAAGAGATATCGACGATACCGTCGGTATACCGACCGGTATACCGATATCGACGACATCGGTCATCGATTCACACAAACCTGTCATTGGGATTGCAGATATCGGTAAACCGATGGTATACCGCTAAATATCGACGAAATTTACTGGTATACCGACAAAAATACCGATTTTTTGCGTGCTCGAGTCTATTTCTATTGTTTGAGAGGAGGAAATGGCGGTGTAAAGGGATCTCGACAACTAGGGCTCAAATAAGTGTAATCTAAAGTATGCTTTTATGTTTTCTACCATTTCTCTCATTTACACTTCATCTATCTCAATTAAAATGTAAATTCAACCCAAAATGTCTTAAATTGGCAAACATTCCGCCATCTGCTTTTTTATGTCTTCCTATTTGTGTGTGTTCTTAGATCTACAACACTTTCGCATAATCTACATTATAATCATAGTAATATAACTAAATAATCCACGAAATAGAAGTATAATTTTCTATCATTTTAGTAGTAAGCTAATTAGTATACATATGTTCTTCTTACTAGTATTTTTATCATACAAAGAAAGACATGGAGTATATTTTCTTTCAGAATCTGATATGATGCATATGGAGACATAATACTGTAAAATTCTAAAACATATTGTGTTTAATTACATAAAGAAAATTATTATACTCTTATATAGTGTACATGACGTGTATGAGCAACACATAACTTCATACCACCAACCTTACATAATGTACATGTCATGGGAGCAATGTGTCAACCATATCAACTCAATATTGTACGAAGAATCAGTGTGTAACTCGACATACAACGGATATGAGTTAGTAAGTTACTATGCTATTCATGTGTTGTAAATTGGATATTATTGCATAAGTGTGTGTATTTATGTTTATGGATTGTGCTAGTAAAATTCGAAATCTCAATTCCAATATTTTGTCATCGAAATCTTTCATCAAAATCTACAGAAAACAGGACAGGTTCCCTACCTCCCACATGATTGACAACCCCCCCACATACCCCTTATAGAATTTTATTGCTTAAAACGATGCATTTAGGTGTAGAGATTACACCTCTAAAATTCCATGATTTAATTCGTTCATTTTGACGTCGATATGGCCAGGATTGCATCTGTCGATATTTCCGTCGGTATACCGGTAAATATCTATATCCAAGCTGTCGAAACGGCATCGGTATCGGTCATTTAATTCCTTGGTCCCGGTGCAATCAACAGCCGTCGTCAAGCCGTTACCGGTTGCTAATCGTAGCCGCAACCATAGCTTGCTAGGACATCAGTCGGTCAACAATAGCAGCAACTACTGCGACCAGTAGCAAGCAACGCCCAACAAAGATGTCCATATGCTGCTGAATCCATCTAGCAAGCCGACAGCGACCAGCAAGCCGATGTCGACTAGTAAGAGTGTTGCGGCCGACCACAAAAGCAGGAGCAACCATCGCCGTCGCTGCGCCGCCCAGAAGCAACCGCCATCCGCATCCGTTGACGCCATCACACTCGCATTATTTAGCAGCCATCTACCACTGCGTCGCCTTGATGTCCTCAGCTCCAACCTTCGTCGTCTCATAAGGAGAAGCTCCACATTTGACTCCACATGCAGCCTCATGGCATGCAATATCTCCAAAGCTGTGCAAGAGACCAGTATCATCTCTTTCGTTGCGGCCAAGTGCTACATCAGCCAAGCGACACAATCATTATCATCTGTCTGCTGTTGTGTGGCTGCCATATCATCCAACAACCATATCCCCAACCGCCGATCACACCATTCAGCCGCCACTGTCATCCATGCCCCTGGTCGTTGCTCCACTGCTGCTCTCCATCTCGTCGTTGCTGCCCCAACGTTTTGGCCTATCCTTGGCTGAAGCACGGTCACCCATCACTCTCCACCGCTACCAAATAGCCCTATTACTGCCCCCATATACCAGATGCCTATTGATATTCATATCCTTAATCGGATCTGCCCTTGGCTAATCAGATCCAGTTTTAAGCCTGATCGGATTTTCCTTTTCGGGTCGGGACTAGATCCATTTAATTTTTCTATCCGGATCTTCATTGACACATTTAGCATATTCTCTCCGGTTATCAGTTTCATTCTCCACATATTACACATCTCCATATACACAAAATTATCTCGAATCCACCAATTCCTTTCCCACCCACCCATCATGTGTGTATCCCTTTTCCACGTGCGGGGGTCATATATCCATTTCTCCACACCAAATACTCACTCTCGTCGTATTTCGTGTGCAGGGGTGATGGAGAGGAGAGGAAGAGATGAGAAGAGAGAGAGAGAGTGAGAGAATATGTATGAGAGAGAGAGTATGAGAAGAGATGATATATGTATTCAGGCTATATATGTTCCAGGCTATTATCTTCATGGTGCTTCGCATTGTTCAACACATCCGTTCTCTACTTCTAGACAACAATGAAGGATCTTCATTCAACATTAACACCGAGCTATCCGCGTTTGTACCGCGTTATGTACGTCAAGTGTTGATAGTTTACTTCAGCTCAAGGAATTAAATGACCGATACCGATGTCGTTTCGACAACTTGGGTATAGATATTTCCAGGTATACCGACAGAAATATCGACAGATGCAATCCTGGCCATATTGACGCCAAAATGAACAAATTAAATCATGAAATTTTACATGCGTGGTCTCAACACCTAGATGCAACGTTTTATGCAATAAAATTCTATATTGGGTATGTGGGGGGGGTCAATCATGTGAGTTAAGGAATATGTCCCGTTTTTGGAGATTTCGATGAAGGATATCGATGACAAAATGCAAGAATTAAGATATGAAATTTTACTAGCACAATCTATAAACTCATGTTAACACACTTATGCAATAATATTCATTTTACAACAAACATATAACAACATAGTAAATTACTAACTCACATCAGTTGTATGTTGAGTGGTGCGCTGGTTCTCTATACAATATGTTGTTCATATGGCCACATATTGCTCCCATGTCATGTAACTTCTGTAAGACTTGTTGTATGAAACAACATGCTCATACACTTCAGGATTGGCAAACTGCATCATCCCAAACTTCGGAAAATGTTCTTCCAAATCTTTGATATTTTTCCTTTGTTGCTGAAATGAAGGGAGTTTGAGTAGAAGTAGGTGGAGGTGCCCTTGCTCGAGGAGCTTGAGGTTGAGTAGCTGTAGAAGCAGGAGGAGCCCATGTTTGAGGAGCTTGAGGTTGTAATGGAACACCGACAATAGGATAAACTGTAGTATGCCCACCACTCCATGTTTGACCTCCATTACCAGAGTATGCTTCAGTGTTCACCCGAAAGCATCCATAAGGGCTACAGACAGAGTATGCTTCGTGATATACTGAACCCAGTTCTAATTGTAATCTTGGTGGTGGTTCAACATGATATCCGGGATACCCATGTTGGGGCTGAGATGGGTATGGAAGTGTCTGCCCAAATAACATATCTCTGAATGAATGTTGAGATTGAGAGTCAGATATGCTCATGCTATCCATTGAATTAGCAAGATCAGAATGATAATCACTTTGGCTATGATATTGTGGTTGTGGATTGCATGGGTAGGGGTATGGGCTTGTAGTTGTGGGCATTGTGGCACTGGCATGTGGTGGAGGTGCACCGCTGTAATCTTTCCCAGTTCGAGTTTTTCTTCTTTGAAATGTTTTTTCAGCCACGGGATTTCCCTGTTCTTGTGGAGGTGCAACCCTAGTAACATGACTAACATAAGGCCGGTCATCATTTTGAGGATCAACAGCTGGAGGATATTCTGGAGAGTGTTGGCTGCGATTATCACCATCATTGCCCCCATCATCAGACTTAGATTTAGAACCAGATGTAGAAGAAGAAGAATCTGAGCTACCTAATTGTTCTTCCACTTCTCTATTGATTTCCATATCAGTATTAACATGTGCAGTTTCAGGATCAAGTCTTTCAGGCAGGGCATCAATAATAATATCATCACCATTATTTGCATCAAATTGCTCTTCTATATATGGATCTGTACGTCCATCTAAACTATCAAGAATAGGACGGCCTATCTCATTCATCCAGTCCTATAAAGGATTTTCTGAATCATCCTCCAGTCCTCTACGCCTTTCAGTGTTAAAATTATATGCGGTGTCAATGGGATCATGGACAACAACAAAATCCATTTCCTTGTAGTTGGCATCACGTATTGCTCTAGCCCTCAACCACATGTTGTAATGAACATATACAAGATCCCCCAACCTGTTTGCACCAAGTATGTTCCTTCTCTTGGAGTGTATCAGATTGAAAGTGCTCCAGTTTCTTTCACAACCCCCTGCAGACGTTGTTTGAGAAAGGATGCGAATAGCCACTTTTCTTAAATGAATGGCACCTGTTCCATTCCATACCCACCACTCAGAAGGATCACTTGCATCGCGGTCAGCAACCACATTTGGATGGCTAAAGCATCCAGTGCTTTCACGAAATTGGCGCAACTACAAAAATAATATATACGATATTAAGATGATGAAATCAAAGGAAAGAATAATGAGAAATAAAGAATGTAACTAAGTCATATAGTTATATGCCTCTTCCAGTACTAGCAATCGCTCTTCTGGAGAGGTAATGAACTTGTTAGTGACTTCTCTCATTGCATTCATTAGAGTCGCATTCAAGCCTAGTGTTCGTGAGTATTGGAACCTCATATTCAAATAGCAAGCTGTCACAAATATAAATAAGGAAATTAGAATGACATTTTATTGTAGACAAGTATGATTTAGACCAATAACTTAAAAGTTAGAATATAATTGAGTCATTGAGAATCATATACCTGCTTTATGCAATGAATGCAAAAGCATATTTGTCCAACGATTCTCATAAATTTTTATGTATTGCTCATTGGACCTAGGAGCTGCTTCTTTGATATTGTCCACCATTGAGGTCATTGCATCATAAAGGAAAGGCATTGTTGCAGTTTTGTCACCATCTACGAGCCTCAATACTTTGACAATGGGTTCTATTATTTTGAGCACTCTAGTAACCTTATCCCAAAAAGGTCGCCTGGCAATCAACTCCTCAATTCTTTTGCCAACAGGGGTGTTGTGCTCCTTCATGGAGGTCCACTTCACTCCATTGAAGAGCCTCTTAAGTTCATCCTTTTTGGACTTTAACGATTGTAAGGCAAGAAAATTTGTTGCAAATCTAGTTGCCCCTGTTCTAATAAGATCACCACTACAGTACTCAGGTCGCCTCATGGCATTTAGCAGAAAAGAATGGTTGTAGATGAATCCCGTTATCAACCTACCATCAATGATAACAGATTTGATGAAATTAATTGATCCCATGTCCTTCAGAATGAGATCTATGCAGTGGGCAACACATGGTGTCCAATAGACTGGATATTTCTTCATTAAACTCTCATCGGCCTTCTTAAAGGCAGTAGCATTATCAGTAACAATGTGCACCACATTCTCCACACCAATTTGCTTAATGTATGTCTTCATTAATTTCTTTAGGTATCTGTGGTTCCTGACCTCAGCTGAAGCATCAACAAAATTTAGAAAAATTGTGGATCCACGACAATATGCAAGAAAGTTGATAATTTGTCTTCTGTTTTCACTAGTCCACCCATCACACATAACTGTGACGCCATATTCACCCCACGTGTTTTTTGTCTGAAATCCATGCCTGTAGATCCTTCTTCTCTATGGGAAGATACTTGTTCATCAATTCATATGAACTGGGGGCCTTGATGCCCTTACTAGACTCCCCTATCACATCTACCATATGCTGCAAATAGGGTTCAGTTGCTACATGTGCAGGTATACCATGAGCAAAGAAGAACTTACCCACTGCCTTGCCAACCTTTTCTTTTGCACCAATAAACACTGCTTTGAGGTTTTTTTGCCTAGCCTCAGGCTTCCTAATCCCTGGTTCATCAACATTCTTCAATCTCACACTACCAGAACGGAAAAGTTTATCAATGCCTCCTTTCTTCCTTTTACCATGACCAGCTCGGTCTTCATCGTCATCTAGGTCAACAACAGGAATCCCTGCAGTCCCACTTCCTCCACCTGCACCAGATGGCCCATACCTCCTTGTAATTCGAGCTGCCTCCTCCCTTTCCCACTCACTTCCACGAGAATCTCTAATAGCACATCTATACATACGACGTGAAAAAGCTGTATCACATTCATGAGGATATCCAATATCATCATCAGATTCAACAGAAGAACCTGTGGGCCTAACATCAAATAATGTATCTGTATAAGCCCTTTCAACCTCCTTCATCTTTTGTTGTTTTTGTTTCTTTGCGCCCATTAGTTTCTTGAAATCATCTAACACTTTGGGGACACCTTTGGCACATTGCCACATTTTTGTCACCACCCTAGTAATCCCCCCTCCACCAAATGTCTTTTTGCAGTAATTGCAAATTATCTTTCCCATGTTCCCGTCAACAGGCGTGCAGTGATTCCATGCAAAATCCACATCCTTAGCTCCAACATTAACGGCCCCAACACCCTCACCATCGCTTGAAGACATCTTCTCAAATCAAAAATCAACACTGCAAAAAGACAAAGACAAACAAAAATTAGGTGTATGAAATTAATAACCCATTAAGTTGCAAGAAATTAATCTATTTTATGTATTATATAATAAAAAACAATACTTTTAACTGTATAAATGTTACATGTATCTATAGAAGCAAACACAATATTTTTTTAAATTTTTATTAACAAGAAAAAGGGTTAAATAAAAAAAAAGTCTGAAATTATTTAAAAAATAAAAAATCTGTCATTTATCTAGTTTATGGCAAGTGATGTACTAATGTGTTACAAATTACTCATTCCATCTTATATTACACTAACACACATAAATCTGTAGAAAAAAATGCATTTTTTTAAATTTTCAGCATTTTTTATAAATGAAAAAAATGAAATATAAATATATTTGTACTATATTTATGTTTGTATTTGTTCATATTAGTATTTGGTACAACTTTTTCTACTAAACCTAAGTTAGATACCTATTATTAATAGTAGTTATTGTATTATTACGAATTTTATATTAATTAGTGAAATTATGTGATAATAATAATTATAGTAGTAGATCTAGTGATACATTAGTAGATCTACATAAAATAATCATAGATCTATTGTTAAATAGCATTTATCCTAAGTTTTTTTGGAGTAGATCTAGATTTTGGGTGTATTTAGAGAATTTTGGAGAAGTTCTATGGTGAAAATAGACGGAAACAGAGAGGGGAGGGGTTAGAGAAGATGAGAAATGAAAGAAATTAAGAAAACATACCTTGATTAGGGCTGATTCGAGCTCCAAGGAAAGAAATTGCCTCAAATCTCCAAGTTGCTCCACTCAAACAGCAACAACAAGCAACATGTTTACGTAAATCGGCATGCCGGGGCGGCATACTGCCTGTATCGCCCGTAAGTGGGGCTTTTTGCAGCAGTACCCCTCAATTTTCGGCGGTAAGTGGCGTTTTTACCGGTAAGTTCACCGGTATACCGATATTTGCAGTACCAGCGGCAAACTTGCTCAAATCGATGATCGATGGCGTCGATATCGGTATTTCGACCGGTATATCGACGGTACCGGCGATATCTCTTTCCTTGCTTCAGCTGCATTCACATGAGACAGAGGGTGCTTCTTCAGATTTTCAGAAGCTCAGCAAGCCTGCCAATCTACTTCTGCAAGGTTGATTCATCCAATTTATCTTCACCGAGCTGCTTCATCACGTCTTTTTTGAGCCGCATCTGCTATTTCGACATCACTTGTTGTTGATCTACTTGGGACTTTCTTTGATGGATGATATCTCATTTCCTGTCAAGCCCTCAAGGTTCATGCAATGGAGTTATGGTGCCTGCATCGTATCACCAACATATCGTCCGTTCGTGTTTTTGCCTCGTTATGCACGTCTTCTCAGACAATTTGAAGATTTCGCTATTGCTACATCGACATTGGGCATCCGCGTTCATGCCGTGTTAAGTACGTAATCCAATAAAGATGACGTAGTGATGGTGTTGAGGATCGTTTGTTCCAAGTGGCGAATTACTGCTATTGTATCGGGTTCCATTCTTCAGATGCTCTTCATTCCAGATGCACTCCAAAGACCTTCTTCAAAGCTCGAGGATCTCCAGCCTGCAGAATATAATTTCAAAGAAGAGAGGCATTGTCACCACATGGTTTAGGGGTTATATTAATGAAGGGGGAGTATCAATTTTTGTATGGGGAGTGATATTTATCTTTTATCTTTCATTTATCATCTTTTATCGTTTTATCGAGTCTTGTAACATCCAAGCTTTGGACATGTGTTTCACCCATGCTCCAACTTGAGGGGGACTGTTAAAGAGTATATATTAGCCTATTTAGTTAATAGGTTAATTAGTTAGTGGGCTTTTGTATCTCAACCCGTTTAGATTACTTGTGTCCTAAGTCTTAGGACGTCTCCCCAATCCTATATAAAGGAGAGGGCGTCCAATCTTATATTCATCCCATCCCATTGCATTGAATCTTGTATTTTCAACATGAATATTTCACTATGACACCTAAAATGTCAACATGTGGAATCATGGTTTTGAATTAGACAAATCAATGTCCAGGATTGTGCAAGAGGTTAGGGAGTCCCCTGTGCGAACACATAACCAATTAAAAAATATTTTCTCGTTATTGGCTACATGCATCGGCGAAACAAGCTCCTAGTCACCTTAGAAATGTCTGATTGAATACCACTTTCCAACAATTTCACATGACTCAATTAATAGGGAGAAATAAAGGAAAAGAAAATCAAAAGAGAATAGAACTAGAATGCACAAAGGATTGTTTAATTGTCAGCTAGAATCTTAACTCAATTTTGAAGTATAATAGGGACACACATATGGAAAACTTTAGGATAATGAAAGGAAATCCATAGATAGTCATGGTGACAAAACCAAAGCTCAAGATACAAGCAAGATCATCCTCTCAAAATCACTGCGAAAACGTGCACATAAAATTTAGGATTTCGGATTCTAAGCAAACCAAGCATGATAACCACTGTCATTCAAAATCTAGAGCATGATATATTCTACTAGCATCTTAGAGTAACGTTTTAGAGAGAGAAACAACAACATGTATGCAAAGAAAGGTGTAAGAATAGAGAGGGTAGAGGGTTATATCACCACCTTAAGGAAGATCACTCCAAGGATCACAAGCTCCAAGCACATGATCACCAAGGATGATGAAGCTCCACTAAAAGGTCCAAAATCGGCCACAAGAACACCTTAAGAAGAAGATACCAAGGTCAAAGATTGCTCAAGAAAAGAGGATAAAAGAACTCCAGGTCGAACCAAGGAAAGAAAGGAGGAAAAGAGAGAAGAAACTTCCTCTCACATGGGTGCTACCTTGTCAAAACATGGCCTATGACCCTTGTTATGAGGAGTTTACTCTTAAGAACGATCACCATGGATGATCCATGATCTAGGTTCGAGAAAAGAGTAGAAGATTGAGGTAATAGATCTAAGAAAATGCCACAAAAGAAAGGCAAACACTTACCAAGGTTGAAGAAGACCAAGAATCATCACATGCAAAGGATCTCGGTCACCAAAGCTCCAAGGATTAACTCTCCTTGCTCCCCCAAGTTTTAAGGACGAGCAAAAGAGAGGGAGGAAGGAGGTCCGAAAGGTTCACTTATATGGAGAGGAGAGGGTTTATATCGTAAAGGAGGGAAGTAGGGTGGAGATGAGTGTCATCTCCCTAAGGCACCAAAGGGACACTTGTCCACCTAAGAAACCAACATGAAACACAGATGCACAGGATGGTGATACAACCTATGTTGGATCTCGACTACCTTTGGTCCCCAACATATGGTTTCGGTTGCTACACCTCAAGGGAGTCAAAACAAGACTCAAGCACATGTCTCGATCGAGACAAAAAATCACTGCACATCCAGGCCGAGACACCTCACAAGAAGTCAAACTATCTTGACCCGAATCACCATGGTCGAGACAAAACACACCCAATGAAGGTCTCAGTCGAGACACCCCCTAGGTCAAAACAAGGGTTGCTACACACAACCAAGCTCAAAGGGTCGATACCAAGCAAACCCTAGAAACCCTAATCACCTATGGTGGTGTCATCACTCATCCACGACTCAACCAAAGTGCCCCAAAGCATCACACTCTCTTACACGAAGCCAAGAGAGAGAATGTTCATTCTAGAGGTGACAAATTGCAAGATAACCCTCGCAAATGGGTAAATTGCAATTTGACGTAAAACAAGCATAAACAACACAAACATCATCCAAACAAGCTCAAACTGGAAATTTAAGCTTTCCACAAGCTCTAAGAACATCTCAAAGGATTAGAGCAAGGTTCTAAGCACTTAAATCAAGCCAAAGCAAACAGGGTTAGCCCAAAACACAGGTTAGGGGTCTTACAAGCCAGAAACCCCTAACAAGGATTTCGCCCCCGAAATCCTAAGCAAAAAGAGACAGGTACTTCTACCACATCTCTTCCTCAAGATCCCACGTGGCTTCCTCAATGCCACGATGATGCCATAGAACCTTAACCAACACTATGTCCTTCTTCAACTTCTTCACTCTTCTATCTAGGATCAACACGAGTCCTTCAACATAAGATTTGTCCTCATTAAGCTCAACCTCCATTGGCTGCAAAACCAACTCGGTATCAGGGTGGCACTTCCTCAACATACACATGGAACACTGGATGCAATATGTGTAACTCAGGTGGCAACTCCAACCTGTAGGCCACCTTCCCAACATGGGCCACCATAGGGTAAAGGTCCCATAAACCTGGGAGCCAACTTACCCTTCTTCCCAAACCTCAAAACACTCTTCCAAGGAGAGACCTTGAGATACACCATGTCTCCCACTTGGAACTCTAAGGGTCTACGACGGTTATCAACATATGACTTCTGTCTTTCTTGGGTTGCTTTCAACTGCTCCTGAATCACATTAATCTTCTCTGTCGTTTGCTGCACAAGCTCAGGACCAAGAAGCTGATATTCACCTATCTCATACCAACATAACGGAGACCTGCAACTTCTGTCATCTTCGTACGGTGCCATGTCGATGCTCCTCTGATAACTATTATTATAAGCAAACTCTATCAAACTGAGATGGATGTCCCAACTCCCCAAAACTGCAAGACGCAAGCTCTCAACAGAACTTCCAAAGTCTATATGATCCTCTCAGACTGACCATCTGTTTGTGGGTGGAAAGTAGTGATGAACCTCAACCACGTACCGAAAGCAGCGTGCAAGCGCTCCCAAAAGCAGCTCGTAGACTGAGGACCTCTATCTGACATTATAATAGCTGGGACATCATGCAAATGCACTATCTCATCCACATATATCTAAGCAAGCTTCTCTGCTGAATATGTCGTCTTTACTGGCAAGAAGTGTGCTGACTTTGTCAACTGGTCAACGATCACCCATATGAAATCATGGCCTTTGGCTGTCCTAGACAGACCAACCACAAAGTCCATCGTGACATGATCCCACTTCCACTGTGGTCTAGGTAATGGTTGCAACGTCCCTGCCGGCTTCTGATACTCTGCTTTCACTTGCTGACTCACTATGCACTTGGCCATGAACTTAGATACATCCCGCTTCAAGCCAGGCCACCAATACAAATCTTTAATGTTATGGTACATCTTGGTGCTACCCAGGTGCATAGCATACATAGAAGAGTGGGCCTCTTCCAGAACCATCTTGCTCAGATTGTCAACGTTAGGAACCACAACTCTGCTGCGGTAACATATTGTCCCATTATCTGTATCATGAAAGTCATTACGCTTCTCACTGTCGAACTCTGATCGTATCTGCTGTATCACAGAATGAGCCTGTTGTGCTTCTCTTATTTGCTGCCGCAATGTCGGCTTCACCTGCAACTGTGCCAACAGTCCTACTAGCATAAACACCTCTAGCTTCATGTTCATCTGACGTAAGGAAACCAACATGTCTCGCTTATGGCACACCAAGGAGTTCAATTGTGCAATGCCCACTGAAGATGTCGAAGAACACTTCCTTCTTAGCGCATCTACCATGACATTCACCTTTCCTGGATGGTAATCGATTGTACAATTATAGTCCTTGATTAGTTTTATACAACATCTCTGTCGCATGTTCAACTCCTACTGTGAAAAGATGTACTTCAAGTTCTTGTGATATGTGAAGATCTGACACTTCTCACCATAAAGTTAGTGCCTCCAGGTCTTCAAGGCATGAACTACTACTGCTAACACCAGATCATGAGTAGGATAATTCTCCTTGTGCTTCTCCAACTGTCGCAACGCAAAAGATATCACATTATTGTCCTGTATCAGCACACAACCCAAACCATTCCTTGATGCATCACATAAAACTATGTATCCTTTTCCCTACTCAAGCAAAACTAGCACTGGTGCACTTGTCAACTTCTCCTTCAACAACTAAAAGGCACGCTGGCATTTGACATCCTAGACAAAAGGCACATCTTTCCTTGTCATCTTGGTTAGGGGTAACACCACTGAGCTGAAGTTCTTAATGGACCTCTTGTAGTAGCCTGCCAAACCCAAATGCTGCATACTTTTGTCGGTGTCTTCGGCTGCTCCGACTCCAAACAAGTTGTCAAAATTTATCGAGTGTGTTTTTTTAGGTTACTCTGGGATCCAAAGGGGTAATAAGTTCTACAATCCTACCTTATATTCCTTCTTAGTGTCTGTTTATGTCCCTTTTTTGAAGACACGTCCTGCAATGACCTTCCTTCACTGAAACCTATAGCAAAATAAGAGCTCTTGCCGTGTTATGTTTGAGTGTTATGTTCCTAAGTCCTCTATTAATGAAGGTAATGATTGGTTCTACGGTTCTACCCACCTCGATAGGCCCCCAATTTTTCAGGTCTACACTCGCCGTACACTTGTAGGTGGACAATATGATTTAGGCACCGATGTTTATGGAACAAAGGCTTTTGCCAACTCAACTTCCTTCTCTAGATGCCTCCTCGTCTTAAGGTCTGGTAGGAAAAATTCCTCTACGTTGCGTGTATGATATTTTCATTGACTTAAGCAAAGGAATTAGATCTTGCACCCTCAAAATTCATAAATGTTCATCACCCTATTTTTATGTTTATCTTATATGCCATCTTTCACCTTTGTATTCTGCCTTGATTTCTTTTATATCCTCGTTTCCTATACCTCTATCTATTTCAATTGTGCTTGATGACCCAAGTTGGGGTCATGTTGTGGATGAGATGTCAGCTCTTTACCAAGAACAAGACATGGTCTTTTGTTTTACACCACATGGCAAATTTGTAGTTGGATGCCGTTTGTGGATGAGATGTCATCTCTTTACCAGAACAAGACATGGTCCTTTGTTTCACGTTGCATGGCAAGTTTGTAGTTGGATGCTGTTGGGTTTACACTGTCAAAGTGGGTGCAAATGGTTTTGATAGACTCGAGGTACGTAACACGTTTTCTAGCCAATGGTTGTACTTGCTTCTGTTGTGGGTATTATTCAGAGACCTTTCCTATGGCAGAGATGGCATATGTTTACATTTTCTTGTCTCTGTCTGGTATTCACTCTTGGTCTTTGCACTAGTTTGACATTAAAAATGCATTCGTGCATTGTGGTCTGGATGAGGAGATTTATATGAAGCGCTACATGAATTTGTTGCTCAAGGGGAATTAGATCTAATGGCCGTCTTCACAAGTCCCTCTATGGTCTGAAGCAATCGCCTCATGCTTTGTTTGGCATATTCAACAATGGTCTTTTGTGTCTGAAGTGTGGGGTATAGGTGTTGGTGATATGCCCAACGAGCCAATCATATGATGATTGTAATGGGACATATTATAAGTGATTTGATTATTAATAAAAGTAGTTCCGACTATTATGTTTGTTTCAATATGGCAATGAATAAAAACAATATGTCTTGAAAATGTATATGACTCAATGGCATGTGAATTCAAGTTGAGGACCTGAATATGAGATCATGTGTATGCAAGGAAGAAAATGTCAGATTTCGATGCCTCCGTTTCGGTGGCCACATAAACAGAAATTTCAAAAAATTTCAATAAATGCGTTCCTGGCGTTTCGACGACAAGATAAACGAATTTATTTATGAAATTTTACCAGAATGATCTATTAGTGTAGATCTACTCAAATATGTAATAATATTTCATATTGGATACGTGGGGGGTGGGGCCTCATAATTTGAGTGAATGACCCTAAACTGTTTCGATGGGCATTTTGATGGGGATTTTTGATGTCCATTATCAATGGTGAAATCAATGAATTAAGTCATTATAGTTTGCAAGCACAATATATAGACATAAAAGACACAAAACTGTGCAAAAAATATGCTCTAGGTAGTACATAGTATATGAAAAAGTAAAAAAAAATCGATGATCTGCCTGTTTTGAGAGTTTCGTCAGTCAATTTCGATGTCCGATTGCCATGCAAACAGAAATTTTGGTTGAAATTTCGACCATTTCGTCGAAATTTTGAACATTACATGTATGTTAAAATTAAGCACATAGACATGATCTCAGTATTCATGATATTGGTATCAAATAAAACATGGTTTTGGAAATCTTGCTTCCTTGCCTCTCCTATTTAAAGGGGGCATGATGGTCGGATCACGTAGACACGCTATTGTATGTGAACCCCAATCGTCATCGCATCTGAGAGAGAGAGAAGGAGAACGCCCGTGACACTAGCACGTCATCAAGCGAAAGGCTGTTCCTTCCCTGTTGGCTTAAGCATCACGATGAGGAGTTTCAGTCCATCTATGTCAACTACATAGAGACGTAGGTGTTGTGCCATTGTGTTCGGAGGACACCTTTGAGGACTGTTCGTGCATGCGAGGAGGACACACAACATCGCGCGAGGAGGTTGTTGCTGGACTTGCTCCACAACAAGGTATACCTCGAGCGCCATCTTTTCGGATACATAGTTGTCGACGAGATCTGTTTCTAGGAAATGTAGCGATTTTTCTTGTTATTTCCGCTACGTTTGTCGCCTCCATGATTCGTAACAATTGGTTGATGATATTGTGATTACATGGGATGACAAGCATGCCATTGCACAATTAAAACTCTTTCTGCAGGGCCAATATCTGTTGAAGGTCTTGGGCAACCTTAAATTAATTTTGGGGAATGAAGTTGCAAAGCCCTAACTTTTTTTTGAGGATAATCGCTCTTCTATATTAGATTTGCAAATCTGCTCTAATGGAGTTCTTTACAATAGTAGGGAAAGAGCTAAAGTTACTGAAAGAAAAGCTATTACTAGAGGCTAGTCGGGCTACATGATGTGCAACCCCATTTGGCAATCTACGACAAAACACAAAAGAAATGCTAGTAAACGATAAGCTAAGATGAGCTATGTTATCAAGGATGGTTCCCAGGAGATCTGCTCTTCTAGTCCCGGCCTCAATAAACTTGATCACTGCTTCAGCGTCAGATTCCAAAGTCACATGGGTGAGATGCATGTCTTTGGAGAGGATGAGTCCTTCTCTAATGGCTAGTGCTTCAGCGCATCGCGGGTCCTTTAGTGACGGCTGCTTCTTCCCGACGATTCTTGTTGCTTCGCCATCCGCTGTCCTCCACACCATCCCGAGCCCGTCCATGCCTTGCACGTTCACAGCAGCGTCACAATTGATCTTCACGTTCCCTGCCGGCGGCTTGGACCAGCCCGCATCTGCGCCTGCGCTCGTGCAGCCTGGCTGCCTGCTCGACGTCTCCGGCTGATAGCGAACTAATGGAAGAAGTGAATTCTTAATGACCATCGGGTTTCGGACGTTGTTCCCAAACGTAACATCATTTCTCCTGCTCCATATTGCCTAAAGGGCAGCAATCATATCATCATCTGCTTTCCCACGTAAAGGCCACACTGCTGCCATGAGAGCTGCCCGCACCAGTTTGTTGCCCAGTTGGCTCACACGCCACTGTGTTTCCATCGGGTAATCCTTCCATAGTTCCCAAGCCTGGTCGCACTTGAAGAGCATGTGACTGATGTCTTCTTTTCCCTTCCCGCAAATATTACAAATCCCATCTTAATGGCAGTACCTATCAAACAACCTTCCCACGGTGGCCAACGGCGCATCGCCAAAGAAAATGTGCTGCCTTGGGAGCTAACCCCGTCTTCCATATCGCCCGCCACACTTCTCTTTCTACGTGGTTGGTCGGTTGTTCATTGTTGCTTGGTTGTTGTGTAGCCATCCAATAGGCGGACCTCACTGTATACTCCCCACTTCTGCTTGGTCTCCAGAAGATACCGTCCGGTCTCGTCGAGATTCCTAGAGGAGTCGCACAAACCATATCAGCCACATGTTGTGCTAGCATCTCGTAGATCAGTCCCCGGTTCCATTGCATGGTGTCATGGTGTATTAATTGGTGCACCTGCTGTACTGTCGGTGAAGATATTCCCAACCTAGATTCAATGCTACCATCTAGATTGGGAATCCAGTTGTCGGACCATATGTTTATGTCTTTGCCGTCGCCCACTCTCCACTGCATGCCATCTAGTATTATGCTCTTGGAATTCCATATGCTCCTCCACGTGAAACTTGGATTGTGGCCTCGTCTTGCTTTGAGAACACTGCTGGATGGGAAGTACTTAGCCTTGAGAACTTTGTACACCAACGTCTCGCTTCTGTGGAACAGCCTCCAAATTTGTTTGGCAAGGAGGACTTGATTGAAGACACCAATGTCCCGGAAACCCATACCTCCTTGGTTTTTCGGTGTGCATAGTTTTTCCCAACTGACCCATGCTATTTTCCTTTCACTATCTTTGGCTCCCCACCAAAATCTGGCAATGGAAGTGTTGATGGCGTCTAGAAGATAAGCTGGCAACTGGAAAATACTCATCAGGTACGTTGGAATTGCTTGCGCCACAGCCTTAATTAGAACCTCCTTTCCCGCTTTGGATAACAGTTTTTCCTTCCAGCCTTGAAGTTTGTTCCATACCCGCTCCTGAATGTACGAGAAGGCTTGCTTCTTGGACCTCCCCACCGCTGCTGGTAGTCCTAGGTACTTGCCATGTTTCTCCACCTCTTGAACTTTAAGTACTTGGCAAATCTCGTCTTTCCTCTCCCTGGACACTCCCTTGCTGAAGGCCACCTCAGTTTTTGATAGGTTGATTTTCTGTCCGGATGCCCGTTCGTACTGGCTGATAATGTCAGCTAATATCAGGCATTCTTCTTTGGTTGCCCTCGCAAAAAGAATGGAGTCATCTGCAAAGAAAAGATGAGAAATGTGCGGCCCATGCCTGCTGGCTCGCACTCCATGGATTTTTTTTCTGTTGTGTTGCCAAGTTAAGTAAAGAAGAAAAAGCTTCAGCACATAAAATGAAAAGGTAAGGGGAGAGAGGGTCACCCTGTCGCAGTCCTCTGGATGGTTGAGTCTTCCTGGTACGTTCCCCATTGATAGCAAAGGAATGAGATACTGACGACATACAGCTCATAATTTTTTCCCTCCAAAGCTCTCCGAATCCCAACCTCTCCTGCACGTAATCCACAAACCCCCATTCTACTCGGTCATAGGCTTTAGACATGTCGAGTTTCAGTGCTATGTGTCCCTTCTCTTTCCTCTTCTCTCCTTTCATAGTATGAAATAACTCGTATGCCACCAGCACATTGTCGGTGATAAGCCTTCCCGGGATGAAAGCACTCTGCTCTTCCGAAATGATTTTATCCATTAACGGACGCAAACGGTTGGCAAGGACTTTAGCTGCAATTTTATAGACAACATTACACAGACTTATAGGCCTAAACTCCCCGATCTCCTTTGGTGATTTCACTTTTGGTATGAGGACTACCAACGTAGAGTTCACATCATCTATGTTATAATCAGATTTCCACCACCCCTTAATATAATTTGCCACATCGTCTCCCACAATGTGCCAATATTTTTGGAAAAACATGGCTTTCATACCATCTAGCCCGGGTGCTTTGTTCGGGTGCATTCCTTTCAACGCTGCTTGGATTTCTTCATTGCTGATTTCTTTTTCCAGCTCTTCATTTTCCCCCTCTCCAATTTTCCTCTCTAATCCTGCCACTGCCTCCTCCCAGCCCGTTGGATTTGACGTTTGGAACAGCCCCTGGAAAAAAGTAGTGATGACTTTCTCGATCTCTTCTTCCTTCGTTCTCCATTGTCCCTCATTATCATTGATGCCCTCGATCTTGTTTCTCTTCTTCCGGTGAGACGCTTTGTGATGAAAGTACGCCGTGTTCCGGTCACCAGCCTTCATTTCATTCACCCTCGCTCTAGCATGCCAATATTTTTCATCACGTCTATGCCACTCCTGAAGCTCGGCTGCCATGCGTGCGCATCTGTCAAGGTTGGTTCTATCCGGCGGTAGAAGTTGTGCCTCTCCAAGCTGTGCTTCTAGCTCCTTGATTCTGCTTTTCATTTTCCCAAACTTTTCATTTGCCCAGGACTTTAGTTTAAGGCCACATCTTTCCATCTTCCCTTGTATCTCCATCGCAGCTCCTCCTTCCCATGCTTCTTTAATGATTTGTTCACATGCCTCATCCTCCACCCACATGGGTTCAAAGAAAAAGTTATCTTGTTGCCTTCTTTGACGCCTTCGCCTGTACTCCGTATGAATGATAACCGGGGAATGATCCGACTCTACAAAAGGTAAATGGATAACTCTCGCCTGTGGAAATCTCGCTGCCCAAGTGGGGCCCGCGAGTGCCCTGTCCAGCCTTTCACGAACAAGCGTTTCAGGTGTTTTTCCCCTCTGCCATGTGAAGATACTGCCATTATATCCCATATCTGTCAGATCACAATCATCTATCACATCCCGGAAATCCTGCATGTAGCGTAGGGGCTTCAGTGGACCTCCCATCTTTTCTGTGTTAGAAACAATTTCATTGAAGTCTCCAAAGAACACCGTAGGTAGATCAAATGCATTTTTTAATTCTCGTATCAAACTCCAAGTATTGTGCTTCTGCTGCTGGTCCGCCCATCCATAAATACCCACAACCCTCCATTTCCCAGTATCAGTCCCATCTTCAACTTCACAGCTGTAGTGATGCTGCGAATAAGATATGACGGTAAGATCAACATCCTTCCACCATAGACCAACTCCTCCTGACCTGCCCACTCTATCTATACATATCCCTTGCGTGAAGCCACATTTCCTTTTCACTACTTCCAGATCCACCCCTGTTATGAGTGTCTCCATTAAGAAGACAAGGTTCATGCTCTCCCTCCAGCACCACGATCGGAGGGCGTTAACTGTGTCAGGGTTGCCCAGCCCCTGACAGTTCCAACTCATGATTTTCATGGCTGTTCACGGAGCTGGACTCCGCCAGTCTCCGCTACTTGAACATCTACTGTCCCATCTTTGTACACTGTCCCTTCACCGTTCCTTGCTTTCTTGGTCGCATCTTCCGTAGGACTGATCATGTCAAGCTCCATATCACAATATTCAGATTGCCTTCCTCTTTTCCCCGTCATCGTATCCCAGACCACTTCATGCTCTGGTATCCCGAGACGTTGTGCCCTGCTCATCTTATACACCCACGGTGGCTCCCGATTCTTCTTCGTCTCACATTTCCCTTTTTTCCCTGTCTTCTTTCTGTTCTCTAGCTTTTTTTGCGCCCTCGTCCGAGCCTGGTTCTGGACATTCTCGTTTGATGCTCTCCTTTATGTGCCTATTGTTTCCGGTGCCTCAAATACTACCTCTTCATCAACGACTGTCTCATTGATCTTTCCTGTGGTTGTGATTACTTGATCCGCCTCCACTACCATGTGAGGTTGGCCTCTGTCCCTCATCTCCAGTAGTTCACTCCTTCCGTAGGTTTTGTTCCTGTTGTCCTTCTTCCTTGTTGCTTCCTCCTCGTCAGTCATACCCTTGCTTCTATGTCCGCTACTCTTCTGGACCTCCTCCCGTTCAGGGAACAGATCGGATAGATTGCCGTCGGACTCCCCACTGATCTCTCGCTGCTGCCGTGGATGCTCCCTATCAGCGCTCGCAACCTTCTGACTGTTCCGAGATGGTGCCGCAACTGCTCCCGTTGTATCCTCCTGCCTGGTCGGAGCCCTGCTGTCGTTGGACGACCATGATCTCGACGATCCCTCCTGCACCGGTTTATGTTTGAAAATGATCCGCTTCGTTGCCCTTATATTGCCATGTAATTCTTCATGCAGTGACGTCCTCGGCTTCCTCGACGATGCCTTCAGCCACGGCCCCCACTGCCGTTCTCCTTCATCCCCTTCCGTTCTTTCGCCGCAATCCCTCTCGGCGTGCCCTAGCCGCCCACAGATGTGGCAGAAGTGCTGCAGTCTCTCGTACTTCACATCTAGATTAAGGATCTTGTTTTGGTTGCCCGTAATCCGTAATACTCGCTTCAGTGGCCTTGTGATGTCCAGGTTCACGCGGACTCTCGCCGATGTTTCCCAGCCAAGTTCGTCGACGTCCAGGTCGAGCACGTCGCCTAGCCTGCCTGCTATCTTCCTGATCGCCTGGGGTGACCGGAAACCCAATGGAAGCCCGTATATTCGAACCCAAAACGGCGTATGCTTGATAACAATCGAACCTGGTTGTTCTTCCCTCTCGATTTCTTTGAAGATCAGAAGTTTATTGTCAAAGTTCCACGGCGCTCCATCTACCACTTTTTGTTTGTCTCTCCAATCGAAGAATTGGATGATGAATACATCTCCCTCCAATTGCTTAAACACGACCTTCTGTGAGAGTCCCCACGCCTGTGTTAGTGTGCGTTTCATCGCCCAGAAGTTTGGTGTTCTATCGGAGAGGATGCGCGCCACCAGCGCCAGACCCAGATGTTCGGCTTCCTCCTCCGTCTGTTCTTCCCTGATCTCGATCGGTTCCTCTTCCTCCGTTGTGAGCTGTAGCCGCGCGTATCTCTCTGTTAATTCCTCCGCCATCCTGGGGAGAGTACCAGTAAGTTCGCCCTGTCCTTGGACCTGCAAGAGAAGGTAACCCTGCCGGGATAGGAAGGCTCCCACACGCCGGAACCCTAGTCGCCAGAGCGCTAGGTCACGGGCGCGAGGAGAGGTTTCAAAAAGCCCTAACTAATATAGTAATATCACAAAGAAAGTATGTATTAGATCTTCTCATTGAGATGAAGATGATTGGATGCATGCCCTCTGATACTCTAATGGATCCTAAAGTCAAATTATCCATGGAGGAAGGGGATTTACTTGATCCACAGAGATCTAGATGACTTATAGGAGGTACCTTTGCCACTAGTCTTGTCAGTCAGTTCATGGACAAGCCATGCACATGTCAAATGGAGGTTGTGATGCACATTTTAAGGTATCTCAAGGTCTTTCTGGCAAGGGAGTTTTATATCAAAATCATTAACATCTGCAAGTGCATGGTTTCTCGGATGCTGATTATGATGTATCTAGTATTGTTAGGTCTAATTCTGGTTATTGTATTTTTGTGGGGGAAATCTTGTGTCTTGTAAGAGCAAGAAGTACACTGTTGTAGAAAGATCCAGTCGAGAATCAGAGTGTAGAGCTATGGCCCTAGCAACATGTGAGTTGCTATGGATTCCCCACTTGTTAGAGGTATTTGGCTAATTGCTAGAAGCTCATATAGACTCAATATGACAATCATGCAACTGCTTAGATTTCCCAAAGTCCAGTCTTTCATGAAACAAATAAACACATTGAAGTTGTGTTTCACTTTATTTGAGAAAAGATTCAAGAGCATATGATTCAGTTGCCACCAGTTAGGTCATTAGACCAATTTGTTTAGGAAGTCCCCTCAATGGTTATCTTGTTCAATATTTATGTCACTAGCTAGGAACGTGTTATATGATCTGGCTTGAGGGGGAGTGTTAATATATGCATAGGGGAATGTTGGGGAGCTAATAAAAAGGTTTGTAAATTATTTCATGTATAAATGTCTGTACAATGGCGTCGAGGGTTTTCTCAAGTCACCTTTTATATCGATAGGGAAAAAAGAAGAAAATAACAAAATCAATATGCACATTAGTAATAACATTATTCCAGTACCCCTCTCAAGACTAGCATATATATTATGTAACTTGCAATTAGGTACCACATTGAAGTTCTCCTTTTGGGGAAGTAGTTTGGTGAAGATATTTGCAATTTTATTCTCATACTCCAAGTAGGAGTAACTTCGTATCCAAAGAGGTGATCGACTTGATTCTCTGTTCACTCATGGAAAGTGAATGTAAGCAAATATGACCACTAGATCCAATCGCTATGGCCCTGAAGAAGGTGGGGAAGGGGTTGATTCTCTAGATCACCTATGGGCAATTGGGAGGGAGCTCGGCACCAACTGTAGTGCGGCAGTATAGCCATGCGCTTAGTTGAGAGGAACAAGCCTGGAAGGAAAAAAAGAAGAAAGAGGAGAAAGGAATTAGGAAAAGGTAGAGAATATGATTGGGGGATTTAGTTGTCACCCTATTTGTGGGGACATAAATTTTATTTTTGAGTGAAGGAAATTAATCCTAATCTATGGTGGAGGATAGGTGAGTAGGGCCGCACCTAGGGTTTTGGCCATTTCCACGGGTCCCGAGACACTTAGGGTTTTGATCTTAGACTCTGATAACAGCTAATGCAAATTACATTTTGCAAAAGTCAAAGTTTCATACAATACCTGTGGGCATGGGTACATATAAATTATGCATGGCATACCCTACTTACTTATTTCCGCTTAAAACCCAAGTGAAATAAGAAATAAGTAGTAATTAGTTAGCTTTCAAACAAGTTTCCACCTGTATATATGATCTTGAATAAAAACCTAGATGAAGACAATCAAAGAGTAGCGATCCAGAGATTGGCACAAATAAAAGAAAAATACTACACACTCTAATCAAGAGGCATCCCAAATCCTATCAGGCTGTGTATTAGCTCTGTCCTACATCCCTGCATCTTCATACCCTAAGGGCCCGTTTGGTCCGCAGTATTAGGTGTAGAACTGGACTGATATCATGTGCTCTTATGCAAACCCATGCTTGATTGCATTTTATGACGCTCTCCTTCCTCTGTCCCCCGACAAGGTATCCGCTGACTCCTTTCCCCAATTAAGCATCTTCGTCTCTGAAGTGCCAATTAAGAACTCAAGTAGAAGATGCAATTAAAACCGTGGTCACATACTGAAAACTACTAGAGGGGGGTGAATAGAGTTTTATAAAGATTTTAATAATAATTTAAACTCAAACAACCACAATGAAAATTTTGGACAAGGAGACACAGGGTTTAGAGTGGTTCCAACTATAGCAAATACTATAGCCGTCAATCCACTACCCGGTTGCTTACCCAACCGGGATTTGAAAAGAAATTTATTTTATTACCTCGCAAGGAATTTACATAAAATACAATCTCTTTTCCCAAACCCTTCAAGCAGCCTTCACCTAGAAGTAATCGCCAACCTTGAAGCAGCCTTCCCTTGAAGTAGATGCACCAACTCCCGTTGCACCAGCCTTCTGAAGTAGCTTCCCTTGCGATAGCCTTCTTGAAGTAGCTTGAAGTCCCCTTCTCCACCTGAGAAGTCAACCCTCTCCAATCCGCAGCCTCCAACCCTAGGAGTAGCAAGGAGAGTACAAAAGATAAAAAGGAACAAGAAAGAAAAAGGAAATTACAACTTATCCTTTAAGCCCAAGGCTTGATATGCCTAGATCAAGCGTATAGATCTCCTAGCCAAATGTGTGAACTTGTGATTGCTGTGGATAGGAGAATCTAGCCTATAGGACACGAGATTGAGCCAAGGAGAATGTAGACTAATGATCACAGTGCTCAAATTGCTTGCAATAGATTGCTCAAGTATGCTCAAGTGTATTCTCAAGTGTAACAAGTGTATTCTAGTGTCCTATGGCTTGTCCTATTTATAGGAATGGCCTAAGTATGCTTAAGGACGTTCTAGACAACTTCTAGGGGTTTCTAAGTGCTTAACTAGCCGTTAGGTACAAAGTTGTTGCTTTAATAACGGCTAATTAAGTTATTCTGCAGTTGCTGTCAGAGACCATCTCGGTCGACAAATGGTCGACCGAGACACCTACTCGGTCGAACTTTTGTCGACCGACAGGCTCTCTGGAACAAGTGATTTGCAACGTCTTTCTTCAACTGCCAACTAACTTATCTGTTGTGTCTAACGGCTACTTTGGATCTTTCTCGGTCGAGAAGATTGTCGACCGAGAGTGTCTCGGTCGAGGAGTTTGTCGACCGAGAATGATCCTGTTTCAAGATTTCAATTTAGGTACTAATTATATGTGTGAGTGTGCATAAATGATCCTATTTAAATGGGATGACATGTCTAACTATGGTGTTTGGCTAGGGAAAATCTAACGCTTGATTTACATGCAATTCTAAGTACTTGTACATTATAGATTTGTACAAGTTTTTACAACAATGATTACATTGCATGGAAATATAAATATTTGAGCTTGTGGATTTTCCCTAGTTGCTTTGCCATCCATCTTAGTCCTGCACACTCAAGTAGCTCGTTAGATTAATAAGAATGAAATGTTTGTCATAATCAAAACAAAGGGATTTTTAGATGTCCATTTAGCCAACACATACTTCCGTAATGTAGTGAAATCATGAATTTCAAGGATGGCGTGGTAGGCAGACATCAAACAAGATGACAGTGGACCAAAGAGAAGAAGTCAAAAGCAATCCCGTACTGTGTACATCCAAACACAGGATACAATCATAAAGATCCCATCTTATTCATTTTCCATCCTATCCTGAATTTTGATAGAACCTATTGTAATACTTTACTGCAATCCAAACATGCTGTAACAAGATCATAATAATAGTTAATATTATCCAGACAACAAGAGCTAAGAAACCTGGATTGAAACAAAATGAGATGTTGCAAACTGCAAAAGACAAAGCATAGTGGGATTGGACTCAACTTGTTGATTTTGAGTCGTGAATGTGGCTTGAGGCTATAATAGCCTTGTGAACCCCACAAATTTGATAACATGCACCCTGATCATCAAACCAGTGTGATTTTTTGTATGCATTGTTGATCAAGAAAAATCCAAGGTGTTAGGGGTGAACCATTGAGGCTACTGGTTTATAATTAACCATGCCTATTGGTGGTGTGGGTGGTTCAACTAGTGAAATTAACAATGTCGTCAAAAAGATTCTCAAATAAACAAAATTATAGGTAGAATGGTTAGAACAAGTTAAGAATGTAACAACTGAGGATAACCACTACACATGAATGTCAATTTCAGAACAAATTGTTTGATTGTAACATTGCTTTAATGCTCAGGATGCATGTTATCAAATTTGCAAAAGTCACATTTCGTGGCTCAAATATGAGATTTTATACATTTGATATTAAGAGTAATAGTGGTATGTCACATAGTACAAAGAGGTAACCAAGTTTATGGAGTTCAGGGATTGGGGGGGGGGGTCATGGTGTTAGATTGTTACCCCACATGACGTGTAAAAAGGACCAGATAATTTCCTTTAATGCATTTTGTTGAAGCCTGACGTGCAGAATTTGACCGACTGACATAGTCACAATATACTGACTTTTTGAAAAAGTCGCCTCTAAATTGCGAATTTTTCCCTAGACGTATCAAACGGACGAATAATTACCAATTTGATCATAGTCACAATATAGAACGTTTTATTCTCGTATTACTCACGAATTACTCGTGCTTGATGTTTTCTTCCCGTTTTATACTTTTTTTCATGTGCCTTATCATTTTATACTATTTAAGGCTCTAACTTAATTTGAGTGTGTATATATGCGCGTGTGTGTATATGTAAATACACACACACGTGTGTGTGTGTGTGTGTATGTATGTATGTTATATATGTATGCAATAGATGTATAGATATGTACTTATATGTTGTGCAATATATGTATACATATATATACGTGTGTGTGTGTGTGTGTGTGTATATATATATATATATATATATATATATATATATATATATATATATATACGTATACGTACGTATATATATACACGTATATACGTATACGTACGTATATTTACATACGTATATATATACACGTATATATCTGTGTGTGTGAATCCTCCAATCATTGCCAACTTTTTCCAGAATGGTTGACTGTATTTTTACCGTATGTTGACTGTTTTACCCAAATTTCCCGCATAATTCCCGATTCCCGAATTTTTCAGCTCGACTGAACGTATCCCGAATACCGAATTTGTGACTATGCCGACCAGTCCTACGGCTTGGAGACTTTCCTTTTAGTACTATCTCACATAGTACGAAGAGGGAAGCAAGAAGTTTTTGGAGTTCGAGGATGAGGGTCATGGTGTTAGATTATTACCCCACATGACGTGTAAAAGGGACCAGAGAATTTCCTTTTAAGCATTTTGTAGAAGTCTAACTGGTCCAGGATTTGACCGACTGGTCCTACGGCTTAGCGGTTGGATGACCCGCAAACTGGGTTTTTCCAGTTTTGGTACAATTGGCGGGTTTGGGGTTGATTCAGACTGCTAGTTTTAGGTCTGATTGGTCCCCTCGTTATGGTTTCGACAACATGGAATAATCATTCTTCACATCCAGATGATATAAGACCACTCTGTGTGACAGCATGGGTTGACTAATTCATGTTTAAGGCCTGCATGGGTTGAAGTTCAGTTCGTAGAATGACACTTCTGATCTTTATGCACATATATCACACTGATGAAAATATCTGATTCCCATATCAGTACACGGTATATTTGTTTTTGAGTACTATCCATAAAAAAAGCTGACAGCAATTCTATGGATGGTCACATGGGGTAGGATAGAGTAGGGAAAATACACGTTTGTCTACTTTTACTAATTACCAAATTCTTAAACCATCAAACTCTGCTTGGACAAGCACTAACGTAAGATAGCTAGATGTAAATATATCCTAATCGCTAAAAATATTTTGAATAATCGTTTTGTATTAATTTACTTCTGCTGCATGTGATCCTGTCCCGAAATTAACAGAAAGTCGATGACGCAGAGAAATGTCATTGGACTTGCAATTGACAAGAAAGTAGACCATCTTTTCAAGATCATGGAGTGGAGGTTAGAATGAATCCAGATATGCCATTGCTAAAACTTGGATTTACACCTGGCGTTGCTGCAAAGGCTATGCGATTGGGATTGGCCTGTACACATGACTTCATGTTCCATCTTCGGCAGCGTTGATGCATATATAAGAGTGGGTGGATAGGCTGCTACTTAATATCTTGTGCTATCTCTAGCCTATCCAGACTGCATTGCCAATCAAGTTCAAACTAAGCTTTCAACACTATCTCTTGCTCCTTACCAGCTTTTAAATCTAACCATCTTTCCGCTGAGGGGACAAACTGGCAGCGAATATTTCATGAAGGCGGACAAGAATTATGATGACTGTTTGATTTTTCGGCATTACGTATTCCGGCCCAAGACTGGTAGGGGAACCAAAGGAGAGAAAATTGCAAAGAATCTAATTTAATGAAACTTGACAAGGCAAATCCCTCAAGTGCTAACACTGTCGTTTGTTCCCATTGTAAGGAAAATTACTTGTGTGTTGCTATCATGGTATAGCTTCAAGGGTTGCCCGTTAACAGCGCTTGTAACATCAGTTAATTGTTTTGTGAAGGAATTTTTATCTCAACATAAGCGAAGAGTCGGGTCTTGTGCCAGGTCTTATGAAACTGGCTGGCATGCATCTATACTTCCAAGATCCTTAACTGGATACTGACAATCTTCCACTCCTAAAAAAGCCGAAGGGACATAGCTAATGCCCCCACATCCACAACATGAGTCATTAAAGCAAGTGAATAAAACCTGACTTCACATATTATAGAATGTTTTATGAAATACCTTAAATCCTCTAGCCTATGAAGTCTGTCAATAAAATCATGAACACTATTCCCTAAAAAACCGATTCTCATGTATGCACATGTTGGCACACTACTAAAGGTGAATTTGGTCTCAGTGTCACGAAAGCTATAAGATTTCTTTTTGTATTTTTTTACAAATTTTCTAGAATGTCAGATGTTTACATATTTTGGATACATTTTGGAATTTCAACGAACATGGTAAAATAGTAATTCTCAGCGTCATCCTGTAGTTATTAATCTTAGGTAGTGGGCTGTGTTTCTAGATAGTATCTAGGCTGCTCTGTCACCTTGTTCAGGCCCTAAAGAATCAGTCCAATTGAATTAGTGAAGGGGAGGATGGTTCTCTCCTTGCCATTCACACAGAGTAATAGAGAGACCATTAAGGACTATTACGGCCCTGACAGTTGGAAGAGGCACGATGATGAGACTAAAATCACTTTTTCGGGATTTTGAGCCAGCATGAATAGGGTGACTCTGATGCAGCATTTTTTCCCTGCATGAATCTGGTGAAGAGCTAGTGACAAATTTGAGAGCAAGAAAATGGAGGAAGATGATAACAGCCACTATCTTAGTACTTTGGCGCTGCCCATTTGCTATCCTCCAGCTCCTTCCTTTTGCTTGTGATGGGTGATGGGCAGGGAGATAAGTCTCCGGATTTTACGAAAAATCGGCGATTTTTCACGATTTTATAGGCTCCCGAATTTTCACCCCGATTAATACGACAATGACCGATTTTTCATGACTTTTCACGATTTTCCTGCTTTTTCGGGATTTATACAAATTTTCACGATTCTTCGTGACTTTTCATGTTTTTTCACGAATTTTCTCTTTTAAGTTGTTTGCTCTTTTTTTACCAAACCATGTACAGAGAACTCCTAATATACACTAAACCTCCAACCACAACTTTCCCGACAGTCCATTGTTATTATTCTGTTCTTTAATTCTTTTACTACTTTTTTCACTCAATAAGATTATGTCTAGTGACCTTAATAGCTACATTTGTATCTGATATGCACTCACACGCACACACGCACGCACGACATCTACTACGCAGAAAAAGAGAGAATCCACTTCAGATAACCACACCTCTTCCCAACAGCGTGTGGAATGGCCGAGAGCGGACCCTTTTGGATATATAATCCAAGTCGGAAGTGAAGTTAGGGGAACAACCGTCTGATGGAAAACCACTTTCCCGTTCGGTTTAGAGAGCACTTTTTTTCGTTTCGTTGATCATTCCTCGTTCCCTTTTGTGTGAATTACCCAACGGCACACGCACGTGCGCACACACACACACACACACATATACACACACACACACACACACACATATATATACATATATATATATATATATATATATATATATAGAGAGAGAGAGAGAGAGAGAGAGAGAGAGAGAGAGAGAGTCAGGCTAGAATACACTCGAGTGTATTCGGAGCAGAATACACTCAAGTAGTTTTTCATGATGCGATATTTTTTTCAAAAATCTAATCCGTTGATCTTCTTAAACATGTTGTGAATAGCTCATACGCAATATTTGAGCACATTTGGACATTTATAGATCATGTTATAAAGACCGCAAAAATTATACATTTCAAATTAGTTTCGTGCGTCGATTTCGTTGCCCTTGGATGAGTGACTTACACTCATCCAAATGGGCTCAAAATTTGTATGTAGCCTTGTTATAGTATGACGGTGAAGATCAATGATTTATATTTTGCAAAAAATAGTCTTGATATGCAAACGCACTTGAGTGTATTCGTGCGATCTGTACACTCGAGTGTATTCTAGCCTGACTCTCTCTCTCTCTCTCTCTCTATATATATATATATATATATATATATATATATATATATATATAGTCAGGCTAGAATACACTCGAGTGTACAGATCGTACGAATACACTCAAAGTGTGTTTGCATATCAAGACTAGTTTTTGTAAAATGTAAACCATTGATATTCACCGCCATAATATAACTAGGCTACATACAAATTTTGAGCCCATTTGGATGAGTGTAATTTACTCATCCAAAGGCAACAAAATTGACGCGCGAAACTAATTTGAAATGCATAATTTTTGCGGTCTTTATAACATGACCTATAAATGTCCAAATGTGCTCAAATTTTGCGTATGAGCTATTCACAACATGTTTAAGAAGATTAACGGATTAGATTTTTGAAAAAAAATATTGCATTATGAAAAATTACTTGAGTGTATTCTGCTCCGAATACACTCGAGTGTATTTTAGCATGACTATATATATATATATATGTACCTTTCTATTACAAAATAGATCCATGGGTAACTAAAGTTATTTATTTACCCATGCGTGTAGTGAATGAATGACCATATAAATGTATATGTGTATATATATGTATATATAGCCGACTTATTCTCGATTATTTCCGAATAGTTGACCGAATTTTGACCAAAATGTATTGATTTTTTCACGATTTTTCTGATTTTTTTCCGAATTCCGATTTTTTCCGGCCAGCCGAAAAGTTGCTGAATCCCGAATTTGTCACTACGGATAGGAGACAAGGTGCAAGTTTATTTGGGAACCCATCATCTCTGCTTTAACAAGTCCGAATGTTGGTTATTTATAAATGATTTAGACGAGTATGCAACTTAACAAACAGGAACTCATCCAAATTCAGGCAATTACACATAAAAACGTAGGTAAAACTCCTGACAATAGAAAATATAACATTTCCTCAAATTTAAATCTAATTTGACTAAAATTGTACAGTTTTATTATCATCAGTTCGTTTCGTATTACATTGTATGCCATTTTAATCAGTAATGTTATAAATATGAAACTGAATACACATATATCCCCAAGCTAGCTTGATCTGGATGTTGACAAGCTAGTCAGTTACGGGATAGTACTTATGTAGTTGATTTTTAAGAAGCATAACTGATTTCCAAATAATTACCTTTTTCTCTGTATTCATTACATCTAATTCGTCATCCCCTAGTCTTGCTAGTTCAGACTAGTATCTTTGTTAAATTCATTCCATGATAACTTGACACCGATGATTTTCTAGTCATTTCGTCTGTCGCATGTGATAGAAATGCATGCCTTTTTATGTAGATTCTCAATTATTTTCTCTCAGATGTATTCATATTGTTTTAAATATATGCAGGCTACTTTCAAGGACATTCTAAAAGAGCTTGGTAAGTCTAGTGTTTATACTCTATAATAGCACTCATATTACAAATTTGGATGATATTGCAGCTCATACGTTCTATAACTGATTCTAGGAACTCGTTTTAAGACTGATCTGACCCACATGAAGGAAGAGATTAAAACCATGACCAAAGAAGAGCTAGTGAAGATTGCTGAGGAGGAGGCAGATTCAGACGAAGGTGGCTCCAGTGATGAAGAGGAACAACCTGTATCTAAAAAACTCCGAACCTGATCAGCTATGGGTGTACGCTTCTTGTGATTCCCCTATCCATGTCATGTTCAATATGATCAGCTTATATGCGCTACGGAAGACCTGAAGGTGTCCTTTGTTTATTATGTTGTGGTGGGCACTAGCAACTGGCGAGCTTTTTGGCATTATGTACCCTGTACCTACTTATGTAGATTGTGTCAGCTGTAAATAATATTATTATCCTAACTTTTTTTTAGGTTTAGTTTATAGAAGTGGATATATCTGATCATGTCTGTTGACTAACCGGTTAGTGTCTTGTAATTAGTTTGTAGAACAGTAACCCAACTTGTGTAAATTTGATCAGGATGCAACCTTTTCTCTATCTTTTGGCTCGAGTTCTAGTTTCAACTGTTTAGAATTGAGAACATGTTGCTTTGGTAATGGCAGGTTTCTTAGGGCTTCTTGATGTCAGTTCGCCGTGAGAAGCTATAATATGCCTCTAGTCTTTACGTATATTGAGACGTCGTGGTCATGTAGTTACTGTTGCACTTGCTCAAGCTGGCATGCATATTGGATATAGACATTATTTCTAGTTCTATTGAAGGTGAATTGCTGGAAGACGCTTACACTTTGTTATGGATTGATGAGGTTCACATGAAAATGTCTTGTATAGTAATTGGGGCTGTTGGGCTCTGGACGTTCAAAATTGTTCTTAGTCATATATGTGAACAAAATTTGATCTCAGCACTGTGTCGGTGTAATCCAACTTGTCATGCTTAGGGCAGATGTGCTAGTCTCCAATAGAGCTGTAGTTGGCATGATACATCTCATTAATTACTTAGCATAAATGCTAGAGCAGTAAAGGAATTTGTTTTTCTAATTTAAAAGTATTTTGTAGTAAATATTGCTGAGTTTTCTAAATAGATTTGAATGATATGGGGCCACAATGGAGTCTAAATGCATAAAATGGAAAGAACTGTAATTGTGTGTAGCTATGTTCAATCATTTGATACAATGTAGTAATAGGTTGAACACATTTCTCGTGTTGTGCACAACATGCATATTTGGTATATCTTAAACTTGATTGATTAACTATGAGAACTTGGCCGTTTATTCGTCTTTTCAAAGTTTTAGGGGTTAGGTTGGTCGTCTTGTTTGGAACTATAGCAGCTGTTTTAAAGACTGTTTGGATTCTTATGTGAAAAGTATTTTTCTGCATTTCATCAACTATCAGGCCCTGTTCGGATGATATTTTTACAAGTACATCGGCAGTTGTAGATTGCGGGAGTCTTAGGGCCTAGTTTGGCCGCTGTTTTCGAGAATACAGGTACTTGTACAGTGATTAACGGCCGATCACCTTGTGAGTGGAATTCGTAACTACTGTTCCGTAAATAGTGTAACGGTGATCGCAGACATCTCTAGGCACGCCGAATTCTGAGGTATTGATAAAGCTCGCCTCCGGTCCGATCCCCTGTCCTATTTCATCGGTCTTATTCACAAACTCGCCGTGAAGTCCACAGGCTACGTGCAGCTGATCTGTCACGCCACCTTAAAAATGCCCACGCCATCTACGTAATTACGGGGAGTTACAATGTGGGCGGCCAAACTGGGCCTAATGGCATCCAATCCAAATGCTGGTGCTTCAAACTGTTTTGTTCGGGCAGCAAAAAAAGTATTTGCCGGTATCCCTAGAAAATAGAACGCGGAGCTGGGTGCGGAATGGAGGGGGAGGAGTAGAAATGAGACCAGTTCCGGATGGGGGGCAGAGGATGGAGCGGGGAGAGAAAATGGAGTGGGGCCAGGTCTCCGGACGGCGGGGAACAACAGATGCTGGTGGTAGGAAAGAGAAAAGAGTGAAGCCGGGGTCCCAACAAAAAATAGCTGCAGACTTTCTCAATCATGCCGATACTGGCGGGATTCAGAACGCTGTATTTCACTACATCAGAATACCAGCTTCGGAACTACCGCACTCGCTAACTACCTTATTTGTTATCCAAATCGAATCTTCACAACTATTAATATTTAGAATACCAAATCAAAGTACAATCCCACCGCTAAATACTGCATCCAAACGACTCCTCATACGGGCCGTGCGGGAGCGAACTTTTAAGATCCAGGTAATTTTCTATATCAATTTTATCTGGTTCCAGCAGTGTTGTGGGTTGTCCGCAGCAAAAATCAAACTTCTAGAGTATATACGGAAACTAGATATTACTTACCCAATTGAGTCATATATTGTATGCAACTGCTTCGGCCAAGACGACCCCTAATTGATTCATAGTATCGCCCCGTTTGGAGCCCATAATCAGGCTTGTTTAACTGGATCTCTTCCCTTGCAACACAAGTATTTGATAACAGAGCACGCGTGGTTAAATTTCCAGTAGTCCGTCATATTATGTGCTAGTTTATTTGAGGGTTGATTGGGGACTTTACGTTGAATTAGTTTGAGTTACTCAATACTTCAAAGGACCGACGTGGGGCTTTATGTTTGTCGTTTTGTTTATCATATAAAAAAGTATTCAGAAAGTACAATTGACACATGGAGGATAATGTTTCATTTTATTGGATAAAGCACTTGATTTTAGTAACGCCCGTAATTTAATGAGAAACGAGAGAAGTAAAAGGTATATCTCATCGAGAAAGCGAGAAGACAACTTGAAAAGGTGGGAAGAGTTTCTAATGAATAAAATACTTCAATGACCACTGAAATAGCTTCAGCATGCGAAGAGATCTTGTGATGATAAGGTAGTGATGTTGTGTCAATGAACCAATCAATCTTGACTATCATGCTTTCTTTATTCAAATGATTTACCTATAAAAAATGTGGCCGCAAAATTAGAGATAAAAACTAAACAAGTAAATAATATTTAAGAGTCCACTCAAAACATTCCAAAAGTTAGAAATTGGTAATAAACAAGAGAGTTATGCAACAATAGACTCTACACACTGGAGACAAAAGGTTCTTAAAAGTGGATTTTGCATAGATTATGCGCAAAATAATAGTGGTTAGACATTCGCATTTTCATGGAAGCCACATCCAATCAACATCATAGACGCTCATGATCATCATTACTCTTGATCAAAAGAGGGTCCCTTACGCATGTGCTGCACCTGAAAAAATGTGTGTTTAGTTTCATGTAATACATTTAAACAGGTGCAAGTGAGAATAAAGCTGTTGGGTAATCTGTGTTACTGTGTTAGATACAAGCTAAATTATATATTATGTTACAAAATTTCTTTGAAAGTTTATATTATTTATCTTTCCAAATGTTGCATAAGCAACAGAAGTTCAAGATTTTTACATATTTTTGTGAGTAGAAAAAAAAAGAATGATTCTTATCTTATTTTTGTGAGTAGAAAAAAGGATGAAAGAAAAGAAGTGTGACTACAAGACCTAGAGAACGAGCCAGTTAAAGCGACCAATATATTATTGGAGAAATTGCCACAAAAGAAAAGTTTCTCCATGGTTACATTGATCTCAAAATTGAGCAAACAATTAAACACATATTTGATGTTTCATTTCATAAGTCCGTCACTTAAAAAGATATGTCTGTTGGATATGGCTAGCAAAAATTTGAGTCAAGGAGGCACAATGATGATCCAAATGTTTTTTAAGTAGGGATATAACACCCCAGAAAAAAACAAAATGGCATGCATCTTAATAATATGAATATCATCTCATAGGAATGAGATGTAACCGATGGATTTAGGAAGAATAAATGAGAAAATTATATCCAACTTTGTTTCCGCACACGTGTACTGGTAGACGAGTCTTTTGTATGCATTGTCTCTATTAGAGAGCAAAAACTTTCTAGACGAGTGAATACTTATTTCTTTGATAGAAGGGGGTATTTCGCAAGTAATTGTAATTAATCAATGTGTCAGAGTGTTTTTGTCAAAGAAGTTCAACAAAAACATCAAGAAAGAAAATGCTGATTTGTTTGAGGATGTTACTGATTTTGTTAATATGCTTTGAATAACGTGGATCTTTGATTGTCAAACTTTTTCCGGTGGCTTTCTTGTAGTACTTTTTGTTAATTATCTTACTCCATAATGGTTTATTATCCAGACATGCTGTAACGACCCCGCCTCCCAGTAACCCCCAATTAAGGGAGACCAAGAGGTCAGAGCTGTTATCCCAATTAACCGGATCAAAAGTTCGACACATAATCAATAATAATTATAAAATTCTACCAAACTATACTGAAAGGCTGCAATAAAACTTTGCATACCTTTTAAAAACTTGGATATCTAACTTCTATCCATAGCCGGAATCTATTCTAACTAATCCTCCTTGCACTTTAATTCTTATTTCCACAATGTGCCACTTTACTGTTTGTCCTTTTCAATATTGTACCTAAAACACCGACAAATGAAATGTCGGTCAGCATAAATGAATATGCCAGTATGTGGGGACAACCAAAATTTCGCATATATGGCTAACAACCTAAATATCACAATCAAGTTAATTAACAATTCAATTTACATTTTCAGTGTGTCAATCTCCACCGCTTTTGTCCTAACCATGGAATACCCTCCTTAGGGTTTCTCTTTTGCAATTGACTTGAGGCCACCTTCTCCATCCTGAGCTTGGTGCCTGGGGTCACCTCTCATGGTGCCCATTAGTCATACAATATCATAAGACCGCCTTCTCTAACCTGAGATTGGTGTCTGGGGTCACCTCTCATGGTGCCCATTAGTCTTCCCTCTTGGGCTTGACCTCATTGCAACTTCCATCAGGGTGGCATGTAGGTGCGAGAATAACATAATTGTGATAATCATAGTGACTTTATGAATTTGCGTATATGAACATCCAAGCAGATAGGTTGCATTCAATTCAATCAATCACCCGAGAAATCTTCATGAAACTAAAGCGGTTAACCATAAATAACCACATACCTATTTTGCAGATCTTTGAGATAGAATCGACCAATAAGAGAAATCCAATCAAGCAAATACAAGGATTCTAAAATAACATATAATTCCTTTTTATCAAGATCTATCCAAACCATCTTGCTTCTTAGGGTTTCTATTCCTTTTTATGATTTCTCCCTCTTTTTAGGGTTTCATATGCAATTAGGGTTTTGCCTCACTTTTAATACTTTTAAACCCTAATTATACAAAATTACTCATAAACCTTAAGTTTCTCTCCCAACAGGCCTAGGAGTATCTTTTGACAACACATATCCATATTTTCGGATTAAGTACAATCTTCTCCTCTTTTACCCTAATGTAGGGTTTCTAAATGAATTAACCACCATATTAGGTTTAAAACCCTACATCATGCAATTATCCTTCTAAATCAGGTTAAGACTCAATATTATCATTTAACAAGTTAATATTACTCGAATTAACCTATTATTTCTCATAAATCCATCCATTAGTCTTAATTAGGGTTTCTTACCTAATTTTAATACATCTTCCATCAAAATAATATACTTTTGCAAAAAGAGATGGAATTAGGCTTTCAAACTATTTTTTCTTATTCCTTGTATTTTTTTGATCAACTTTCATATATAAAGTTTCATCATTAGGGTTTCCTAGCAATTTTTATGATTTTTATAAAAAAGCCTTTTTCTAGAATATTTGAGTAGAGAGGCAAATTACCAAAAAATTGGCGGCCGTTTGATCAGTGGACCAGTGATCCGCTCTTCGAATTTGACAATTCTCGTCACGCACGCCTAAGATAGCCGACTCCTTTCTGGATCGTTGGATTTCTGCATGGGATTACGATGGACCGTGATCAGACGGTCGCTGGTCGTCGTCTTCCTCCTCTCGCGTACATGGTCGAGGTCAACTCTGTGGTTGACTCCGAGCTCCAGGCCACCAGCAAGGAAACCGAGTTGCCCAGAAGCTTTGCCGATGCTGCCGGAACTCACTGAGCCACTCAATTGCTCGATCGATCCTTGCCTTCACCTTGAATAGGTCGCCGGAGTTCCGACGAGGTTGATAGGTTGCAAAGGGGGCATGTTAGGGTCAATCTCGAAATTGAACCGTTTGTTCATCTCGTCGTCGCTCTCTATAGCGTTTAGGGTAGATTTTGGGTATGCTGGTGCCCCCAAATACCCCCCATATATATAAGGTTGGATCTGGGAGTCTGGTTAATTGGGAACTTCTTCCCTCATCTGCGATAGCCCTCAAAGTTAGGGTCTAGATCCTTCGGAACGTTCTCCCGAAGTCAATGGACTCAATAGTTCCTCGCATTATTGTCTCAATCGCTGGGAAATCAAAATCCTAATTCTTCTCCCAATCCCTCTGTGATTCGGGGTAGATGATGATCGTCTACCCTTGGATCTGTGGTCCCTTGGACCACGCGGGTCATCCAACGACCGATATCTCTCCCCAAACCTAATTTCTTAAAATTGAGTTAAAAAGGGGATTTTAACAAGGAAACTTGGGAAATTCATTTATCTCTCCTTGATTATTATTTTTCACTCAAAATTTATAGGAAACTCCATCTTGGTATTATCTAACCGAGTATTAAATTTGAGACCTAAATTCCAAATGAAGAGGGTATTTCCTTCATAAGCAAGTTATTCTTTAATAAAACCAATTTAATTGGTATTTCCTCTTTCTTAATCTTTTATTTTCTTGGTTTTGATTCCTTTTTCCACTTGAAACCATGTGGAAATGAAATCTTATCCAATATGGGTCCGTTATCCATATATTCACATATTTCTTGTAATATCATTGTTATCTCATATTTCCTTCTTAATAATGCAATATTCAATTGATCTTTTCTCTTTCTTGTTGTATTATCTTTGCAACTTGGACTCCTTGGAACCTAAGGAACCCTAAAGGCACGTAATTCACCTTTATAAGATATTACCTAGCCTTCTAGAGGCTTCTACCTTTTTCTCTTCTCCCTTTCTTAATATATATTCTTTTATTAACTGAATTTCTTTTTCTTTTTCTTGTTATTGGGCCCAATAGCCAATAAGGCCCACAAAACAACTAACAAGGCTATTGTAAACGAAATTCATTCATTCAAATCAAACCACACCATTATTTCTCCATATATATATATATATTAAGAGAAATAGCATTTCTCACCAAAAGAACCCAAAACTGGGGTTGTAACACATGCATCAACTAATTTTTTGAGTTTGAATCAATGAGTGTGTGTTGTTAGGTTTTTATATACTCCATACATTATTTATATTTGGTCTTTTAATATTATCCCATTATAGAAGGTGAATTTTCTTGTGAAATGAAGTGGACTCCCTAGAATATTCATTCGAACAAAGTCAATAATTTTAAGAATTGCAGTAGGTAAAGGATAACATTTAGAAGGTATGAGTGGAGAAGATAAAAATGTATCAGTTAGAGTTTATCTTAATACAAAACTAGTAGAGTGCCTTTCTCAACTAGTCTGATGTGAATTTAACAACAGTGAAATTCCAAGCAATTGATGGGAGGTTTTGTGGGTAGCAGGGAGGCCTAGATGTAATTGGGAAAATGCAACTATTGCAAAGTATGACTAGATGTATTAATTGGTTCTAAGACTACATAAGTTAATAGTAAAAGCTAATTTCATGAATTAATATTAACTTTTGAGAAATATTGGAAGACGATGCAAGTAGGATTTTAGGTTGATGACAATATCAATGGTTGGTTTTGATAAAAGGTGAGTTTTATTAACAAATTGTAAGATTTTTTTCGAGCAGGTAAAATATCACTATCACATCAAAAAGAAGTATATGGGAAGCACCCATATACTGTACAGGCGGGTGAGTCAACACAAATTTTAAGAATTGTGGAATAGATAAAGAAATGGGTGTAAATGCTCAATAAGCTGTGAAACAGGAAAGGCTAATGAATCCTTGAAGGCATTGAGTTAGGATTACAAAGAGGAACGTAGATAAGGGATATCCATGCTCTGTATAGATTAGTTGATTAGAAGTAGGAAAAAGAAGCACTATTTACACTGAAACTTCAGCTATAGATATGCATCAGTTTCACCAAATAGAATGAATGTTCCTGCAATGTAGGAGTCACTAAAGAATGGAGCACTTAACATGGTTAAATTCTTTTTAAAATCAATCTTGAAGACATGAACATGGGGTTATGAGGGATGTAAGTAGTGGATGATATCATGTTCAACAAGGTTGGTATCCTATATTCTATCTTTGACAAAACAATTTTTGTGGTAAGTGAATGATATCTCCAAGATGAATTTGTAAATGAAGACTAAATATCTTAGTAATAATTTTGTAGGAGCATTTTGTAAGGCGAATAGTTTTTTAAGAAGGAGGCCAAGCTGTTGTTCGAGATGAAATCAAGGAAGAAGGAGGTCAAGGATTCGGGAAGACCAAGGAGGATGATGCAAATGATGAGATACAACCTATATAGAGGTTAAGGAGCGACATGTAATTCTCCTCCACAAGCTAATATAGTCTTATTTCTATTTTCTTCTACCATTTTCCTTTATTTCTATACAAATGGTGTATTTCCTTAGTTGTTCGGTGCCATTATGCTTGTCTATGGCTGATTGAGCTCCTTCTAGTCTATGTAATCTGTTTTGGACATGTTTGTATACTTTGATTCTAACCAAGTAAAGAACTGTTAGATCTATGATTCTAGTAGTTTGCATTCTCTTATTTGTTATGATTATTGGATTGGCTAATCTATGTCTCTTGCATGTACTTTCATTTTTACTTACCTCAAAATTTTAGTGGTGAGAATGGGTAGAGAAGGTAATTTGGATCAAAATTTGAGAGGGCAAGGTCTAAGGGAGGATCTTCCCAGAATTTGAGGTTAGAGAAGTCTGACCCAACATTGTAAAACTAAACCTATTTCATCCAACCCTACCAGATTCGGCATGGTTAGCATTCCTAGAAGATCTTTTACAACTCCTAATGCCCCTGGTTTCTTTGGATGTGAGAGGTAATCCAAGACAATTAGGAGCATTTATTCATAATCCTCAAGAGAGGTATTCGGAAGTTGATGAGGTCTTTAGTCATGCTACACAAGAGAGAGTTAGATGATCCCCACATGAGTAGGTACCATGGTACATGCTGGTTTAGGATGTTAGTTTTTGTCTAGGGTGTTAGACAACTGTCTAACCCTTAGAATGAGGTGCATATATTTATTAATTCATGGTTGCATAGTCTGGAACTCCTTCTCTTGTTTAATAAGATTTGACATAATATGTTTTCTTTATTTAGTTTGTTTTGTTATCTTACTTTGTTTTAGTTTTATGCATATATATATTCCCATCCATTTTTCTTAGCTAAGTAAAAGCCAAATATTAGGTGATGAAATGTCCCCACATCCCTATGTTTGACCGCATTAACTACTTCTGACGCCATATATCATCGTGGTGTCCCAAGGTTTTGGATTATAAATTTAAAGTTCGATCCTTAATAACAATGTTCATTTGGATACGTGCTTGAAGGCGACTGGCTTTTGATGCCGTTACTGGGGACATGGTCTTTCCACATTCTATACCAATTTTTTCCCTCTATTTTGACTAAGCTTGTCTATACATACATAGTTTTTCATTGTTATGATACATACTTGTCCATACACTCTAACATACTTTTTTTCCTTTCATTATTTTTGATCTATAATCATGGTTCTAGATACAACAAGGAAGATGATCTTGTTCACCTACCCTTATGAATTTTTCCACTATCCTGACTATTGATAGACTATAGAGGACTATGCACTTTAGCTGGTATCCTTGCATAAACCACCACTATAATCATATGCCTCGACATTCTATACTCTTAAGGATGTTGCTACTACATTACATGCTGACTCTTCCACCCAAGAGTCCACGAGAACGGTGACCCACACAAGAGGAAGTGTAGGCACACTCTTTTCTAACATGTTATCCCAGAATTAAGAGTTAACAAGAATAGTGATCCACTTCAAGAACCAGTAGATCTACTTTAGGAAATACTTGAGAGGTAGGATTACCAGTTGCAAGGAGATGAAAAAGATCACGGACAACACCAAAAATTCCCTTGCATAAACCACCACTATAATCATATGCCCCGACATTCAATACTCTTGAGGATGTTTCTACTACATTACATACTGACTCTTCCACCCAAGAGTCCACGAGAATAGTGACCCACATAAGAGAAGGTGTGGTCACACTCTTTGCTAACATGTTATACCAGAATAAAGAGTTAACAAGAATAGTGGCCCACTTCGAGAACTAGTAGACCTGCTTTAGGAAATACTTGTGAGGTAGGATTACCAGTTGCAAGGAGACGATAAAGTTCATGGACAACACCAAAAATGCACTTCATATTGGTTAACAGAGCTTCAACAATGCAATTGTCTATACCATAGAGCCACATCAAGTGTGTATGATACCAATGACAATTCTTGAAGGTCTAAAAACAAAACTCCAACAACTTAGAAGTGAGGTTGTTGGATGAAGTAGAAGACTTGAAGAGCTTGTGAGATCAATCTTTGGCATCTACAAGTGCCTCTGTACACCCATGAATAATTTAGTCATCACAACTACTCCACTAGACCAAATGAGGAACACATCTCACCATCCTATCCAAACCACTAATTGGATTCACCTAGATAGTTTTATTGAAGATGGCTCACCAACTCAAAGAAGTCCTTTATCCTACCCAAGATCCAATTGCATAACTAGTGGAGGAGCTACAATACCCATAGGCCAAGGAAGATGATGAAGACCTTCATGCACACCTCTATATTTCCTATAGTTCAATTAGAGTGCCTGCTTGATTGGTCCACCTTGTTTGCTATACTAGCTTAGAATGACACAACACAAGTTGAACCATATCATTTTGCTACTAACATTGCATCTTCCTTAGGATAGAACATTTTACTATATGATGACAATGATGGCATCTGCACACCCAGGGGAAGGGACCCCATTGATCATGATGACGAGCTGACTTCACACAATCCTATATATACTTCACCCTCCTTTAAGGTGGTGATGGTGTCTGCACACTAAGGGGAATCAATCCTATTAATCATGGCAATGAGTTGATTTCACACAATCCTATATCTACTTCACCCTCCTTTGAGGCGATGACAACAACAAGGGCACACATGATCCTATATGTACTTCACCATCCTTTATGGGTGATGATAGCAATGAGGGTGCATATTGGACATATTTTGACAACATGGTTGCAACACATGATGACAGTCTATTCCCAATCTCTGTGGGTGCATTTGGAGTGAAGGGTTTACAACTAGATTCACCTAGGGCTACCCCATGTTTAGATAATGATTGAAGGAACTAAACTCACATTAAAGATTCTCTTGGGCATTCAATACCAGAATTATAGGTAAAAAATGAAGAGAGAAGTCCTCTAACAAACTTAAAACCTCTTCCTAGGCTCATGTGTCAACATCCTAGGGATTATGTAACGTCCCCAAATTGAGGTCTTAGATAAAATGTTCTTAGAAGGAATGATTGGACTACCCATATCACTAAGGTGCACCTCCTTTCAGGGATCCCATCACTAAAGAAATATGTGGTTAAGCATGCTCAACCTAAAGTAGTACTAGGATGAGTGACTAGTCGTGAAGATTATCTTGCCTTACGCGTGAGTGAGGACAAAGCACAATTGAGGCTAGTGGTGGTCTGTGGGGCCAGTCGTCATTTTTGAAACTCTACTAGAGCCTTAGATAGTGTGCCCAGGTGTTACAATGGTATTAGAGCCAGATCCTCTCCAATAGGTGGGACCCACGTGGGCATGACATGCCAGTCTTAAGCCGTGTGGGACGAGAATGTTGGAAAGGGATATCCTAGTTGATGGAGCCACACATGGGATAAAAACTATGGATGGGAGCTAGGTGTACATGTGACATTCCGTCTACGCACTGTAATAATGAGAGATTATGAGGCCATATCATTGAGCCTTGACGAGGATGTCAAGATTCTAAGTGGGGGAGATTGTCACCAAGGTGCACCTCCTTTTTAGGGAGCCAATCACTAATGAACTCTGTGGTTAGGCGTGCTCAACCCAAAGTAGTACTAGGATGGGTGACAAGTTGGGAAGTTCATCTTGGCTTGTGTGTGACTGAGGACAAAGAACATAGTTGAGGCTGGTGGTGGTCTGTGGGGCCAGTCATCATTCCTAACACTACTAGAGCCTTAGGCATTGTGCCTAGGCATTACACATATATATCTATTCTTCAGTTGGAGTTGAAGTCACTATCGATGAGGGTGATTGCAAGGTTACTGTAGGTCATCAAAACTTTGCAAACTAATTGGTCGATCTACTAATGATTGTGGCTAGGGTAACATAGTTGTGTAGGGTTATCTTAATCAATGGGTGCCGCTCTTCCTAATCCTTAGATTTGAGAGGCAAGTTTGTAGGTCTTCTACATGGTTGCATGTCTGTGGTGACGAGGTGCTCCATGGTGGCACTAAAGTTGGTGTAGGGTTATAGTGTAGGTTGTTATTAGAAGGGATGTTGGTGAAGGTGGTTGCAAGTCACCATCAAGGGGCTAGCATGGACGTTATGGTATTGCAGGTTTGCCCTATCTATGTTGTAGGTTTAGGTTTCTAGACCTACAAAATTCTAGATGATTCAATGAATGTCTATTGCCACTTTGCCATCCTCATATCATACGGGTCTCTGGTTATATTAAGATACAAGTTGCCCTATGATTGGGTATAAAGGTGAAGGGATTGGAAGTAACTAAACTCTTAGAGACTTCAATGCCTGGTCACAACAATTCTGCAATTTAACAGTTAACTACTAAGAGGGGAAGGGTAGTGGCACTCTAGGTTTTAAGATAATCTGGGAGATGTCCGTTTAGGTGAGGAGTATCAAGGCAAAGAGATGTATCATGAGTTAGTGTTTGTGATTTCTTAGGAATGACATCTCCGTCTCCTGTGTGTAACCACTGACCGCAATCTCTCTAAAGAAGGAGACATGTTTCTCCATTTAATTGCATTAATTAATTAATTTATGTTAAAATCAACCCTTTAAGCCTCATTCTTCTTATTACTTCATATTTACTTATAGATTTTATATCCTTAAAGTTACAAATCATTTTATCCTACAAGTTTAAAAACAAGTATACATTTTAGTAACCTAAATTATAACAATACAAACACATATAGTTATATAACTAACTGTGGTTATTTGGATGATCATCACAATACGAATAATAATGTATAATTTTTATCATAATTAATATTTTCTATTGATTCCAAGTCATTACTATGAAAATAGAGAGTACTCCATGTATGTGTGGTTGAATTAAGTTATCTAGGAACTAATGATTTGAATGGCACTAGTTGATGTTGAAATGATTCAAGAAGCCAAATAGAGGGACTAGTTTGTAAATGTATAACAAATGAGGAGAAAGACTATATTTAGACAAAGTAAATTCAAGAGAAGACTAATATTTATCAGAGACCATGATAGATAAATCTATAGAATGGGACAATATGGGATAAAAGAAAAGCTAAAGACAAGACATGTCTTAAGTACATAACAAAACACACACCAAAAGATAACTCATAAAGCATATATACTAATACTCCCACTCAATTTGGAGCATAGATGTCAAGCATGCCTAGCTTGTGCACTAGTGTAGTAAAGCAATTCTTGGGAAGTATCTTGCTAAAGATATCGGCAAGCTGATCTTCTATCTGAAGATAAGGAGTAAAAATACATCCAGAATGAACTACTTCTTAGACAAAGTAGCAATCCACTTTGATGTGCTTTTTGCGTTCATGGAAATTGGGATTGGTGGAAATAAAGGTGGAAACTTTATTATCATAGTGCATAGGAATAAGACCAGATTTAGAAATATCAAATTCTGTGAGGAGTCCTTGGACCCACATTAGTTCACAAGCAATACGAGCCATAGCCCTATGTTCTGCTTCAGCACTAGATTCGGAAACCATAGTCTGCTTTTTACTACACCATGTAACTAAGATCCCGCCAACAAACAACAATATCCAGAAGTAGATTTTTCAGTCACATCGACTACTGACATAATTAGAGTTAGAATACCTAATAAGTTTGCATTGCCAATGTCTATGACATAGTAAACCTTTTTTCAAAGAAGATTTCAAATATTTGACAATGTGACAAACAACATCCCAATGACATTGCCGAGGTTTGTCCAAATACATACTGACAAGTACAACAACAAAAATAATATCTGTTGTCGTCACAGAGAGATAGACAAACTTGCCAACTATTTCTTCAATATTGATGATTATTAGGCTATGGAGGTGAAGATTCATCATCCCAATTGGTATTTGGGATCTAAAGGAGTACTAGTAGGTTTATACCTGAGCATACCTGCTTCCATCAAAAGATCCAACACATATTTGTACTATGAAAGGAAGACACCATGAGATGACATGGAAACTTCAATTCCTAAGAAGTATATAAGTTTACCTAGATCTTTAGTAATAAAATGTTATTCAAGATATTATTTGGCAGCTAAAATACCTTTAGAATCATCACCACACAAAATGGTATCTTCCATATAAACAATAGGCACAACAAATCCATAGATATTTTTTTAATAAAAACATATTGATTAGAATGTGAACGTAGAAACTGAAACTTGAGCAATATCTAGATTAATTTATCAAACCACACCTATGGGATTTATTTTAGGCCATATATCACCTTCACGAGTATGCAGACTTTGGAACACTCCCCCTGGATAACAAAACCAAATTGTTGCTCCACATAACTTCCTCATGTAGGTCACCATATAGGAAGGTATTTTTAACATCAAGTTGATAAAGAAGCCACTCTTTATTGATAGCTACATAGATAAGTACTCTCATAGAGTTGAGACGAGCCAAGTATAGTCCACTTCATAGGTGTTATTGTAGCCATTTTCTACAAGGCGAGCCTTCAATCGTTCAATAGAACCACCTTGTTGACATTTAATAGTAAAGATTCAACGACATTCAAATGTTGGACATTTTTTAAGATGATCAACAAGATCCTAGGTCTTGCGATCTCATAGGGCAAACATTTTTGTTTCCATAGCTTGATGCCAGGAAGGATGTTGTACAGTTTGTTAGCAATCTTTGGCATAGAAAGAGCAGAAAGTGAACAAGTAAAGCATGCAAGCTAACACCAAGATTAGTGGTAGAACACAAATTACTAATTAGATTCCGTGTAGGAAAAAACACCTTTCCTTAGGCTGATAGGAAGATGTAGGTCAGAAAATACCTAGGGGTGTTGTGACCTACCGGTGAGGGAGGAATTGGTTGTTGAGAAGCTAAAAGAGGATCTGTAACTGTGGGTCTTCTCATGGACACCTCTTCACTTTCATCAATGTGATCATGTTATACTATCTCAGGTAGAGGAGTAGGAACCACCAGATCACTAGATCAAGCAGACCATTCACTACAGTAGTATATTGTGTTTTCAAAGAATACAACATTCACACTCACAAACCATTGTATATTGAATGGATCATAACACCAATATCCTTTCTAAGTTAGGGAATATACTAGAAAGACAGACTTATTGGAGTAGGGTCAAGTGTAAATATCCTAGGGCAGAGATTATCAACAACATAGGTGTTGCCAAAGGTATGCAGTGGAATAGAAAACAAAGGTGCATTGGGGTAAAGAAGAGAGATAAGGACCTAATTATGCAGCACAGTAGAAGACATAAAGTTGATTAAGTCACACTCTATAGAAACAACTTCAGGCCAGAAATGTTTAGGAACATGAAAGTGAAGAAGAAGAGTGCATGCTACATCAAGCAAATGATGATTCTTCCTTTCTACCAAACTATTTTGTTGTGGTGTGTAAGAGTAGGAAATCAAAAAAATGGTACCTCGAGACTTACAAAGATGATCGACAAAATTTTGCATAAATTCTAAGGCATTATCGATTTGTAAGATTTTTGACAACATTTTTGAATTGGGTTTGGATCTCAGTAAAAAGGTGGTGGAAGTTTTCAAAATGGTACTATGACCCTTTAATAGAACCAAACAATTTCCCCTAGAATAAGTATCAATAAAGGTCATATAATAAAAACATCAAGACAAGATAGAAACTAAACATGCACCCCAAATATCAGTATAAACAATGGCAAACATATTTTTAGAACTAATTTCTCACCTCTTATGAAAAAAACTCGAGTTTCTTTGCCAAACTGGCATGATTTAAATATAAATTGTTTCTCAAAAATATTTGGAAATAAACAACATATTTTACCAGCAGAAGGATGTCCCGGGCGATAGTGCCATTGTTGACTAGTTATGGAAGCAGATAGCAGAGTAGTAGCAAATTGTGGTACATCTAGGTAGTACAGTCCATCTGGTCCCTCATGGCCTGAACCAATCCTCTTCCTCATACAGAAATCCTAAAACACACAACCCTCAGTGTCAAAAGTAATCAAGCACTTAAGGTTCTTAATAGTTTTACTAACAAATAGTATATTAATAGGAAATCATGTGTTACAACCCTAATTTTTTTGGTTCATATGGTTGGAAATGCAATTTCCTCGTTAAATGTATAATTATGGGAAATGTATGATTTAAGTGTATTGAATGGATTTTCTTTGCAATATTTCTTGTGTGCATGTGATTTTGTGGATCATAAAATGCTAATGTGTCCAATATGATTAAAAGAAAAAAAAGAAGTCAAATTATGCATTATTAAGAAGGAAATTTGAGATAATGATGAAAATATGAGAAATATGTGGAAAGATGTGTGATTGAATCATCATGGATGAGATTTCGAATCCTCAAGGTTTCTAATGGTAAAAAGAACCCAAATAAGGAATATAAAAGAATAGGAGAGAGAAAATATGCATAAAATATGCCTTAATAAGTGATAACTTTCTTATGAAGAAAAGTATCTCATAATTTCGAGTTTGAGTTCCAAACTTGGTACACAACTAGTTTAAGTCATTATGGACTTTCCTATTAAATTTGGAATTAAAAGGATAAACGGATTGGGAGATATGAATTTTATAAGTTTTCCTAAAGTGAGAGGGATAACATTAAATGTCACAATTCAATTCTAACTTGTGTTCTTATACGAGGCTTGATAGCCGTTGGATCCTTGATCCAATGATTGATACTTTTCGAGTTGAATAGGGAACCAACTACAGTAGAAGGAGATTCCCTCAATCCCTCTTTACATATTTAGACTCTGATAGATTCTGGAAAGTATTCTTTTGGAATTGTGAGAAGGAAATGAACTGAATGATCTGTTATTCTTGCTGTGATTGTGAGAATCAGAGATTTCCTCAAATTTATGAGGACTAGGACTCCATTAACACTCTACGGGACCTATACTAATGCCTATATAAGGGACTCTAGGGACACCCCAAAACAAGTGCAACGGAGGGGAAGAGCACCCCGATTCCTTTTGCAAGTTTGTCTACTCGAGATCGGTCCATCTGCCTATGATCCTCCTTCTGGACACAACCCCCAGTAACTCACCTTCGGAGGAGTATGAAGGGATCTCCTGGTCTATCCTCACCCCGAAGGTAGCCGACCTAAAGTTCCTTGGGTGCGAACCATGGGAGGGAGGCTGGTTGTCAAGCACCACCATGAAGGAGGGCTACTAGAAGTGGCTGGAGCTGGGTCACGTCGGTGCTCTATTTTCTCTGTTGGACAGAGTATCCGTGCGGACTCTGTGCGAATAGGGTCAGTAGATGAAGTGGGTTGCCGGGTCAAAGCGAAGCCAGATCTAACACCAAGATCTGTGAACTAAACGTGAAAGGTAAAAAAAGAAAGGTAATATGATGTCCATATGTCACGCTTTGATTGGTTCAACTAGATTTAATTTGAATAAATCATAGCTAAATACGGGTAACTCAGATGGCTAAATATAATATATGAATTTTGATCAAAAGAAATCAAGGAGTTCAATAAAAATAGTTTTAGAGTCTGAATCTGATCATAGTTCGAAAAGTGTCTAAAGTTGCTAACCTTAATGCTTTATAATGTGAAAAAACCCTAATTTGATGATTCTATGAAATTGAGATGAGTAATATGGATAATCTACGAGCATATTAACCTATTTTTAATAAAACTATGTTTTGAATGTCTAAGTAGATAATCCATGGGATAAATAACTTAATTTAGGGTTTTTATGTGTTGAAATGCATTAATGGGCTTAGAAACCCTAATCTAAGTGTTAATGGGTTTTAATGAGTTATATTTCGAGATCCTATGCATAATATGAAATTAGGTTGATCCTAAACCGAATTGTTAATAAAGAGGCTATAATATGAATAGTTGAGTAATTAGGGTTTTGAACATAGAAATGTTGTTTTAGGGTTTTGTGGGCTAAAAAGAGGCAAAGTTGAGAAATAGATCTAAAGAACCTTAAAGAAACCCTAATTCAGAATTAGCACCCTTAGAAAGGTGTCCCAAGTCAATAAGGAGTTTTTTTTGGGATGTAATGGTAAAAATTAGGTGTTACACATATTTTCAGGATCAAGATTGCTTGCCTGGTTGCTTGTCTTGCTTGATTGGACATCTTGATTAGATTGGATTATGCTTATTTCCTGTAAGAACTTCAAATCAGGTATGTGGTTAATTATGAGTACACACATTATGTTTTCCAGCATTTCTCGAGGATTTATCGATTGCAATGAAATTAAACTATTTGTATATTTCACTACTGCAATCTTTAAAGTGACTATGTGTATACCAATTTAAGTATATGTGTGACTGTATCAAACCTACATACCATCTCTGGATGTATGATGCAAGACCAAGCCCCAGAGGGAAGGTATGAAGTGGTCAAGCCCTAGAGGGAAGACCACTGGGCACCCAGAGAGGTGACCCCATGCACCAACTTAGGATGGAGAAGGTGGCCTTAAGTCCCTTGCAAGGACTAAACCCTAAGAGAGGGTATCCCAAAGTATGTGTAAAAGCAGTTGAGAAGTAACATTGAAAATGTAAATTTTGCATTGTTAACAACTCTTGATATGATTAGGTTGTTTAAACTTATGTGCAATGTTTTGTTTGTCCCCACATATCGATATATTCATTTATACTGACTGACATTTTATTTGTCGGCGTTTTAGGAAGTATCTAAAATTGGACAATGGTAAAGTGGAACCTATGAAAGATGAAAGTGAAATATACCAAGGAGGATTAGATAGATAGATTTCTACTGTGGGTAGAAGTCATAGTCACCTATTTTTGGAAGGTATGTAAAAGTAAATTTTATTCCAGCTTTCAAGTTTAGTTTTCTAGTAGAATTTGATAATCATTTCTAATTTAATTATTAAACCATTGATACTATATTTGGGATAATGCCTCCAACCTACTAGTCTCCCTTGATTGGGGGTTACCGGAAAGTGGGGTCATTACAACATGGAACATATAAGACATATGTCAAGGGAAGATTTTTAGATAGAGATATATTTTCAATGTCATGGACAGAAGACTGAGTCCCATCCGCAACAACCATGAGAGGAACTTTTATAGTCTTAAATAAGGAAGTAAAAAGTTTTGAATTACCAAAAATATGGGTGGATGTGTTGGAGTCGATGACCCATTTATTTTTATCAATTGTAGTAGGCGATGCAAGTAAGGAAGAGGAACATCCTTCTGTAGCAGTTATTAGTGAGGATAGACACACTTGGAGGAGTTTTTTGAACTCCAAGTGAATCCACTCAACTGTGGATTGAGTAGAGATTGTGGTAGTAGCGTTGAGTCTTCACAAACATCAAAGGAGACCTAATTCACCATGGTAGGTTTTGTGATTTTTTCAGCAGTATTCCTCATCATGGTTCATGCACCCACAGAAGTTGTAGAAGTAGTGGGTAGGAGGTGGTTGAGGTTGACCTCATCCATGGCCAGGAGGAGGACCTCATCTAGGATCCCATCCACCATGACCTTGAACACAACCACATCCTCATCCTTGACCAGAATCAGGGGAGAAAACCGCAAGGATCGAGTGATCATAAGAAATAGCAGGAAAAGAGGCCATATAAGGAAGTCGTTGAATGCTCTTGAGAGCATCCATTAGTGTAGGTAAGGGATCATTGGATAAGATTTGGTCTACCACACATGCAAAGGTATGAGGCAAGCCATCCAGAAATTGGATAATATGAAGTTCATCACATTGCCGGTGAACTTCTTTGATATTAGTAGTGAGTGGATGATATACTTCACGTTTAGTCCAAAGTGCCAAACACTAGTCGTAATAGTCTTCTATAGATTCGTCAGTAGAATGTTCCATTTTATCCATGTTCTTAAAGATCTCAAAGACCTTCTTTGGGTTTTGCTGATGTGAGTACACATGGGACAATTGATCCCACATTTCTTTGGCATTTTGCAGACAATGAAGAGACTGACTGATCTTTGGTTCCACACTATTTACCATCCAAATCATGATGCCAGAATCATCTTTAGACCATTGTTCGTAGGCCTATTTGGCTTTGTCATCTGTCAGGACATCAAGAGGATCATTGGCAGTAGAAGATATATGAGAGTAACATCATTGGGCTTTGACATTGAGCTTAAATGATACCACCCAAAGATGGTAATGTGATCCATCAAGTTTCACAGTTGTAACAAACAAGTTTCGTGAAGGATCTGTAGTCGCCATGGAAGCCAAAGAGATGGTACTCACAAAGATGTAGTAGAAGTGGTACAAAAGAGCATATATGGATGACGAGATCAAAGAAATTCATAGTGAAGAACCAACAATAGGACAAGAGAAATATAAAATAACAACGAAAGAGCAAATCTAAACAACCCACATAGGGGTAGAGGAAGAAACAACTAGTTCCAGATAGATCCAAGGAACCTGCATAGGGGAAGAAGATATTAGTAGATCTAGATCAACAGATCTGAAAAACCCACATAAGGGCAGTGAATAGCAGCAACAATAGAGATGGATCAACATATCGAAGAAGCCCACATAGGGGTAGTAGATAACAACAATAGCAAATCGGATCAACATATCCAAGAAACCTACATAGGAGTAGTATATAACAACATTGGATCTGGACCAATAGATATGAGAAACCCACATAGGTTCAATAGAGATAAGAAAAGACCTACACCACCATGGTGTGAGATTCACTCCACCATTGTGGTGTAGGAAGGAAAAGAGGTGCGACCTTTTTTGATTTTCAATGTGCTATTCTGGGACTAATTGGAAGAGTGAAGGATGGAACATAGGTCGTTGGGGGTGGAGGTCTATGGGTTACAGGTCGATGGTGTGGAGGTCAATGGGGGTAGAGGCCAATGGGCATAGAGGTTGATGGGCTATAGGTCGATGGTGGTGATGGAAGGTGAAGTGTTGATGGGTTGATAGGATGATGGGTGGAAGGTCTATGGGTGGAAGATGAAGGGTTAGTCCATGGGTGGAGCTCGATGGGTTGAAGATGAAAGGTTGGTTGATGGGTGGAGGTCGATGGGTGGAAGAGGAAGGGTTGCTTGATTGGTGTAGGTCAATGGTTGGTTGATGGGTGGAGGTTGATAGGTGGAAGATGAAAGGTTGGTCAATGGATGGAGGTCGATGGGTGGATGAGGAAGGGTAGGTCGATGGGTGGAGGTCAATGTGTGGAGGGTGGTGGTGATGAAGGTGATGGAGGGAGAGGGTGACTAGGTGGTAGGAATAAAGGAGATGGTGGAAATGATGGAGGTAGTGGGGGGTCAATGGTAGGGGAGGAGGTCGATGGATGGGCTAAGGGAGGATCAAACATGTATGATACTATATCGAATGGGAAAGATTTATTTGATATACTGCAAAAAGTTACAATGCACTCTCTTTTATAGGATAAGAGAGAAAGGGAGAACTAGAACTAGGAAATATGGGATAAAAGAAAAGCTAAAGACAAGACATGTTTTAAGCACATAACAAAACACACAACACATGATAACAAAACACACAACATAAGATAGCACATAAAGCATATATACTAATAAAATAATACTAATTGGGATTTGGAATGCACGACAAGCTTGTCATGTATCTAAAATTAGGGTAAATTTTGAATCACATCTCAATATTAATATAATACCTACAATTTGGTATGTTACAACAACTATCTTCATCAAGAGTGAAATTTGAGTGATTCTTTAAGTTCATTCAGATGGTGATAACTAATCTTGATTTAATAACAAAGTTACAAGAGTTATTGGATGGACATCTTCTGGTTGTGCTTTTCCTAGTTAATTTTATGAAGGATTAAGCTCTGATTGAGAAGCTCTAGCTCAAGCTGCTCAACATTAATGGCTAGTTCTTGCTTGTAAATGTTTGAAATCACATACATCCCTCTCTTTAACCTTAGGAATTTTTTTGATAGTGGGACTTAAAAAATGGAATTCATAAAGATGACTTTGATAATATCCTTATCTTGAATGTCAATTTTAGCATGTTTTGGTGTAGAAGATCAATGGATCTCGCTGTAGTAGTTCTTACAAACTATTTTAGATCTCTAACATCAACCTGGTAGGCCCCTTTTAGAATCATTTATATGATGACACCCATCATTATAGGCTTGTTTATTTTGACAATTTTCAAATGGGAAATAAAAAAATGGGCAAAGTTCATCTTATGGTTGAGCTTTTCACACCGCATGACATGGATATCCTTCTTTTATGCAATCTCATTTTCATATCAAGATAAGAGAGTGTATCTTGAAATTGTCTAAGAATACCTACAAGTGGGACTCTACATATGAGAGACCTTAACCTTAAAAAAGGTGAAGTTATATTTTTTTTATATAATCCTTCTAGATTTTGTTTTCCTTAAACTATTAATGATTGTCCTATTAGGTTGACAGGACATTAGCTTCTACTTGATATTCCTTGATTGGAATAAGGATTTTTTTGTAGATCAACAAGTATGATATTTACACAATCATCCTCACTTTAAATGTAACATTTTGTTATCCCATCTCTTACTTTGTATTCTCACACATATTATAAAATTCAAGGATGATCCAACAAGAGGTTGGGTATCAGATTATTCTATTGTTGTTAGTCTAGTACAATGAAGATGAGTCTAGACTTATCCCCTCATTCCAAAATGGGAAAGAGTTATATCATAGGTGCATCTTGTCAACTGTACTAATCTATACTCTAGTATCTTCTATAGATTCATTAGTTAGTTGATGTTTATTTTTTTATGCGACCAAGACAGAAGTATTAGAATTTAGAGTGCATGATTGAAGACCCGATATTGATGGTTTTGTAGTCACATAAATAAATCTATGTATCACATGATAAACTATGATCCCCCTTCTAGTTAATATATGGGAATATAGTCTCCAAGATTCCTTAGCATGACTTATTTGTGCTACAATCAGGGAAGCAATATTCCTCAAAATATTTAGGGTCTTCACGTTCTTCAGATGCATGTAGAGAAAAGATGTCACTACACACCATACAAATAAGTGAAACTCATTGGGAAAGAGGAAGAAGGTTTTGATGAGTGTGTAGCCTTAAATGATATTCATACTTCTTTTTAGGTCTTATTAAGGTGTTCAAATCAATCAAAAATTAAAAGATATTTTTTTTAAATCAAGTAGTTCAGTCTAATATTAATAGAATTATGTTCCAATAGTTTTCCATTACTTTTTTAAGACAAGGTGAGAAAATGATGATACACATGCTAGGTGGATCAAAGATAGATATAGTAGTCACTAAACAATCAAAGATAGAGATAGTAGTCACTACACACTTACATTTGTCTTTGTTGGATTGAATCCAATATTTTTCGAATATATGACTTGATTGTTGAGTTAGATGAGACTCATGCTGCATGAATGCACTTTTGAGCTCAAAATATTTGTCAATATGCTAATAAATGTTGTCTTTTATTTCTTTGCAAATGTATAAAAACTAAAATCAAGGCTTCCACTATTTATCAAAATCGAGTAATGAGTTAATCTGTTCTTGTCAAATTGAATCAATATATAAAACTTGAGACAATTGATCACTTGTATGATGGGTTTCGACACACCCTCACATTGCTTTAAGTTCCTTCAAAGAGAGTTGCAATAAGATACAAGGGTGTAAAAGCATAAGCTCAATCCCATGTTTATCACTTGTGTTTTCCTTACTTCACAATCTCTTTTCTTGTTTCTTTTACATATCAATCTTGAATTCATGCCTCAAGAACTGTGTTGTCTCATTCTACATGTATACTACACCAATCAACTGATTTCCTAGTATTTTAACCTACTAGAATAGAAGGGTCCACTCAGTTCTTGGGTATGACACTTGACATACTCAAAGTATACTTGAACTACAATGTTTGTGCTTCATCTCCATAGACGGGTATAACATCCTAGGATTTGAGGCCTCAGATAAGTTGATCTTAAAAGGAATGATTGGACTACCCATATCACCAAGGTGCACCTCCTTTTCCGGGAGCCCATCACTAAGAACTCCATAGTTAAGCGTGCTCATCTTGGAGTAGTACTGGGATGGGTGACCTGTCGGGAAGTTGATCCTGGCATGCACGATTGTGGGTCTGCACTGAAATGGGGTCAGATTATGAGGCCATATAGTTGAGACTTGACGAGGACGTCAAGAGTCTTAGTGGGGGAGATTATAACATCACACGATTTGAGGCCTCATATAAGTTGATCTTAAAAAGAATGATTGGAATACCCATATCACCAAGGTGCATCTCCTTTTCCGGGAGCCCATCACTAAGAACTCCATAGTTAAGTGTGCTCAGCTTGGAGTAGTACTAGGATGGGTGACCTGTTGGGAAGTTGATCCTGACATGCGTGAGAGTGAGGACAAAGCGCGCAGTTAAGCCTAGTGGTGGTCTGTGGGGACAGTCGTCATTCTTGAAACTCAACTAGAGCCTTGGGCAGTGGGCCCAGGCGTTACAACGGGTGTCCAAGATTGATTGTGGACTGGAAAATTCATGACATATTTTACTCCATTGGATTTCCAAAAATAAAATCAAGCTTCGCATCTCCTATATTTGTGCTTTTGTTACTCCCTCATTTCTACCAGATATTGATTCTTATGGTAGAGACATGAGTTGTGCCAATCAATACAATGGTAATAACAAAAGAGACTTCAATGACAAAGAATAATCATTGGTAAATATCCTCTTAAGACCTATTAGGGGTTGTAATGAGTATAAGTTATTGTTTTGGTTGATTTTATTTTCATATATTTTTCAGATTTATACCTTTTCCAAAATAAATAATTCTTCTCCTTATTTAGCATTTGCAAAATATTTAAGGGAAAAATCAAATGAAATCTTACTTGATTAATAAGAATATAATAAATACGAGAAAGAAATGAATCAAAGAGTAAAAAAAAAACAAGATCAAACTAAAATAAGGGTTGTCTCCCACTAGTATTATATTTAGGATTTCACGTTCCATGTTACTCAAGAGCTATGTGCTTGAGTTGGAATAATTTTTTCTCTTAAGATTTATGATTTCCTAACAAATTATATGCACATTAGGAGCTTTTATGAGATTAAGAGAGAATGATTTCTCCCCCTCTCCCACACCCATGGTAGAGGACGAATGCCCGAGAGGGTGGTAAATCAAGGCAAAAACTGGGATTCAAACCCAAGTCCCTTTGTTAGGGGCCACGATGCTTGACCACTTGAGCCACTCCTTGTCGACATATTAGGAGCTTTTATGTTTGTAGCTAGTGAGGCTGATTGGTTTTCGATATTGTTATTTTTGTTTTTGTACTTTAGTTTGCTTGGAACCTAAAAGATATCAAAAGTTGTAGATTTATACTAATATTTATAAAGGAAGGATTCTAAATGTTAAAGTTTGATTGGACCATATGTTAGTAATTTGTTTTAAAAGGTCTATTCCCCATCTAGTCGGTCTATTGATTCTGGTGTTGGTATGTATGCCCTGAGAGACAATCATGGGATGATTAGCGGGATACATTAATATTGAATTGATAAAGATAAAAGGCAAGCTTCCAATTCTTTCTGGTTCTGTCATATGAGATAATGATAGAACATATTGAATGTCTAGAGAATGACAATACTCAATGACGTATGCTTTCAGGTTAAGGACCTGAACGATGAGATCATACGGATGCTAAGAGTTTGTACATTCTTATCATGTCCCTAGTCAGATGTCATTGTGGAAGGTAGATAGACAACAATGACACACAAGACTAGATTGTGGTGTTGGTTGATGACATAATCTCGTTAGTCATGATATGGAGATATCAAACCAAACACATATGTACTTGTTAGAGAACAAGTGTACCAGACAGACCCACCGTGAGTTTGACACATGGAACCATGACATGGTAGTCATAGTCAGTTCTCACAGTCATGGTGGTGAATGTGATTCTTTGACCTGAAATCACTACACTCAACACATGTCATTGGGTACACTTTGACATCATCAAACACAATCCTGAAACATGGGTTGTTATAAAGGTGATGATTGGGTGGCTTTGACACATGGGGCTTTTGAGGGGTGAGTGATAGATATGGTATTTGTCCCTCCTGAGGGATTTTGATATACATGGCCACTTGATGAGCAAGATTGAGATAGGCGTGCATGCATGTATGAATTAGTATGTGATATTGATGTCATATATATCTCCTCCAATCTACTCTGAGATCAAGAAAGTGAATGAACGTTGATAGGATGACTGTTCCATGCCTTGAGTTCATTCAGGATACAAAGGAATTATACACTCACTGTAACACCATTCACGGATTGTAGGATTGAAAGTTGTTCTCTAACTTTCCTTTTCACTTGGGTAGCACTGATGTGTGACTAGGCACCACTCTTTGCTTGTGAAGTCATAAGTGTTATGAACTTTCACTACCAACGTGAAATGGACCTGCAGGGTCACACACATAGGATTTAACCTAGAAGAGGAGTTTATCCACAAACGATGTTTAGATTGATTACTAAAGGAGTTTAGTAGTTCAATTAAACACTCAATCAATTGAGAGCTCAGTATCATAGTGTTCAAGGTGTTGGACCGATTGATTAGAGTATCAGCTTGATTGAAACTGCAATTGGCTGATTTGCACAGTTTGCTGCCCCAACTGATCGAATCATAGGGATGAACTGATCGACTCAGGTTGGTGAACTAGTCGGCTCAAGTTGTGAGTCGACCAGCTCATGTGTCATGAAACAATCGGCTCAATTATTGAACTGGTCGATTCGTGGACCAACCGAGATCGTTTGGAAAGTCAGAAGTCTATTTTGCAAATACAATTTGTTTCACTTGTACAAATTCGATTTGGACAAAGATTAATATTTGATCAGAAACAAATATGAAAGTAAATTTGAGTTGGATCAGGACCATGAACCGATCGGCTCAGAGCACCGAACGATCGGCTCAGGGCCCGAAACGATCGTTTCAGGGTGTGAACCCATCAGTCCAACTGATGCAGATTGGTTGTTTTGTGGGAAATCTCAAACCCTTCTACTCCTGCTTTAATCTTGCATTTCTTGGGGTAGAGAACCCTATCCCATGACCCTCTAATATATAGGGGTAGTGGGGGCTTCTCAGAAACAATAACTCAGAACACTAGTTACTTTGCAAAGTTGTCGTTCTCTCTGGTTGTGGTAACCGAGAGAGATCGAGCAAGTGCTACCCGATAAGGGAGGAACAACAAGGGAAAGACAACTGTAGAAAAGCGACTGGTTGCAAGAGAGTGTGTCAGTGACTAGTTCACCGACAGGAGGGTGTGACTCCTTCCGATTCCTTATGGGACAAGGAGATCGGAGTTCCAAGTGGTCCGTGTGGACTACTTCAGAGGCGAGAGACTTCTGCCGCTCAGAGGACAGTTGTCAATCTTGATAGTCCCAGTGAGACCAGGTGCTGCACAGACACCGTCTAAGACCGGAGGTGAAGACCGCACAAGCCGTGAGGTAACACCACCAAGCAAGCCTCGGGACAAGGTATGCCTCTACAAACCATCCTTTCTATTGTATAGATGTTGACGTGATTCCTTTATTCTGGGTTCGGGAGAAGAAATTTTTGTTTCCGCTTCCTTTTCTGTCTCCTCTAAAACCTAACAGTGGTATCAAATCCACATAAACTGCTCTATACTTTAGGATTATCGATGTGATCGATTTTGTTTTATCACCTTTAATTATTGCATACAATGCGAATAATGATGGCTTTATGCATGTCCAATCCTAAATCCACAAATCCCAATATACATATATGATATGTAATATGAATGCACTCGATAAGCGTCACCCTTAAACGAGTTTTGTGGTGGATGTATAACGTGGTTGTGGCCAATAAACCATATGTTTGTGTGCTTGGTTGTATGTGGTTGCTTGCATCTCGGTCTGCGTACTGATTCTCCATCTCTTATTCCTGATGTAACTCGAGATAACTTGAGATTTATTTCCTACCTTTACTCCCCCCGAATATAACTCGGGGTTTCCTAATTCAAATGTAAAATAGGATAGATCTTTTATTTCCTATTATGTCAAAGGATGGCGGACAACCTGACGACAAGTGAAATGATCAGTTAAAGGAGTGAACTGATCGGTTGGCGATCCGGATGACCAGTTCAAGGAGCGAGATGAGCGGGTGGCAACCGAAAGATATGCACGATGACCAGGTGAACTGATCAGTTGGAGGAGCCAACCGATCGGCTGGTGGCACCCAGACGACCATCCAGGGCGAGCAGGTCATTCATGTGATGAGTTGATCAACTCAGACAACTATAGCACTTCATCATGGACATGTTGCATGTGATGTAGACCTAGATGACTGTGATTCCTCTTGACTCGAGGAATCACATTAGGATGGCCATAATCATTTCTTTTATCATTTCACATGTTTTCTGTGGGATATAGCATGTATATGATACATACTATATATATTGTGGTGATTGGATATGTATATGTACCTATAAAACCAAACCCCTCATCTAAATATTAAGTCTTTTATGCCTTCCATTAGTGGCACACATGAAAAACTTGATCGACAAAGCGTAGGTTATGCCAAAGCATAGTCCTCCGTCTATCTTGTGGAAGTGTGAAGGGTAAACATGTAGGTTATGCCAAAGCAGGGTGCATGTTTACCGTTTCGACTTTTGGGTTAGACTTAACTGGTGATTCTTAGAGTGTCTAAGCCCAGAGGCATGAAATGTTCATGGCAAGGTGTTGCACATGTTCATTCATCAAGAGTTTCATATGATGCAATTGGCATGATGGCCTACCTAAATAGTCAAGATTGTGGGTGATCAGCCAAAGCTGACTCATGACTTGATGAAATATGGATCTTGACCCACTAGAAGATTGTACGCTAATATCTTCCAAATTGATGGTGAGGGCTATAATTTTGAACAAAAATAGTGGGAGTGATAATTAATTAAAGTCCTAATTATATCATTAATTTTTTAAATCAATCAAATAAGTCAAAATTGAGTTTTGGACTAAAATTGCATATATTTCCTTTTTTAGTTCAAATGACAACAAACAACAATAACTTTTTGTTGCGATCAGTCCTTGAAAAGGACAAGCTAAATGGAACTAACTTCCATGACTAGTTTAGGACATTGAGAATTGTTCTCACTCAAGAGTGAAAGATCTATGTCCTGGATACTCCAATTCCAGAGGAACCTGCTCCTACCACAACAAAGGCAGAAAGGGATGCTTATAAGAAGCATTATGATGATGCCATTGATGCAAAGTGCTTGATGTTGTGCTCCATGAACCACGAGTTGCAAAGACAACATGAGAACATGGGTGTCATTGAGATGATTCAGCATCTCAAGAACAAGTATGACGATCAAGCACGACAAGAGAGATATGATGTCTCCAGGGTGATGTTCAAGTGTGTCATGACAAAAGGAGATCCAGATGGTCCTCACACACACAAGATGATTGGGTATGTGGAGAACCTGACGAGACTGGGATTTCCCCTGAGCCAAGAGTTGGCTACTGACGTGATACTACAATCGTTGCCAGAATCCTACAGTCAGTTTGTGATGAACTACAACATGAACAACTTTGAAAAGCCGTTGACAGAGTTGTTGGGCATGTTGAGGACAACCGAGGCACAGATGAAGAAGGACAAGCATAAGTCTGTGATGATGATCAACAGCAAGAAAGGCAAGTCCAAGCGCAAGGGCAAGTGCAAGGATAAGAAAGGTTCTTATGCTAGCCAACAACCCAAGTCATCTTCAACTCTCAAGGCCAAGGGAGGTGTGACCAAGAGAGACAATTGCCACCATTGTCAAAACCTAGGACATTGGAAAAGGAATTGTCCACTCTATATGGAAGAACTAAAGAAGAAGGAGGCGACAGACGTCTCCACCTGAAGGTGTCATGAAATAAACTTGTAACATTTTTGAGGTATATGACACCAAGATATAAAATGTAAAGCACTCAATAAATGGGGCAAGTGTTGCCTCCATAGATAGGAGTACTTTAGTTTATTTCCAGCCTTGAAGGCATGTAATAGAGTTATGAACTACTATTTCATATTTTCCAATGGATAGAAACACATTATTTTTGCATATTGTATGACAATGATAGCAATTAATAAAGTTGATGTTTCAATTTCAAAAGATATGATCTTTATGGAAATGCCTTATTTATCTTGTGGTACTTGGTATGCATAAGATAAAATGACACCTAAAAGTTATTGATAACCCAAACAATCAAATTAGCATAAATCATGAGATATTCATTTCTAGCTTCCATATGATGGATAAGTCTAGACTCTTTTGGTTAGAGAACCAGTAAGAGACATGAATCTCTTGGACATGATCAATCAACCTTCACTAAGGTAGTGGGAGAGTGATTATCCTATTAGGTATAATACATGTGATGTATTTACATACCTATTAGAGTTAATGCTAATACTTCTAGCGGTGTTTAGAGAAATATCAATATGAATATCTTGAAGTGTTCAAGAATATCATACATGAAGTACAAATTTGGTAAAGTGTTAATTCTTGATGAGATCAATGAATGAAATACTTGGACCAAATGTTTGAGATCCTTATGAGTGATTATGATAGTGTATCATAGTGAACTCATGATTAAGGAATGGTGATGTCTAAATCAAGAAAGAGTCATACTCTAAGGAGTTAGAGGATGATTATCAAATAACTAAATTATTCTTAAATAAAAAATACCCCACACTAATAAAGGACATTAAGAATCACAAAGGGTTATGAGTTCTTATATCCTTGACAGATGCACCTCAATTATCTATGTGATGAGTTGGTCATGTGATGAGTCAACTATCTAGATGAATATGAGGAACCATATTCTGAGTTATGGTTTATGACCATTACATCCTAAATGACTTCCATGTGAACCATAAGGTATGATATTGATGGTAGCACCCATTGGGATGAAATCCACGAGTGCAAATAAGTCTTAAGCGTTAAGACACATGGATAGCATTTTGACAAGGATGATGCTTATTGATTGCAACTTAATGACTAAGAGATTTGGCATATGGAAACTAAAACCGCATTCCTGTAAGGAATAAAACAAGGATGTGTACGTGACGCAACCTATAAGGTTTATGAATCCATTAATGCAAATAAAGTCTATAAGTTACAATGGACTAATCAATGTGACTGATTGAGTACAAGCAACTCAGAGCTAGGATCTTTACTTTGATAATATAGTCAAGGGTTTGACTGATATGACAAAGATAAAGAGAGATATGTGATTTAGTGGGAGCGTATTCACATTCCACATGTTGATGTGAAATGGAAATGTTCATGAATTGAAATCCAAAGTGGAAATTATCTTTAGGGAAGAGAGAGATGTTTCCGATGTGATAGGAATAGAGATCTATAGAGATAGTTCTCGAAAATCTCTTGACTTGAAGAGAGCGAGCGTACATTGGCAATATATACTGAAGAGTTCAATATGCATAGATTCAGTGGGAGAAAACTTATCCATGTTACATGGAGTTAGTATCCCAAGGCCAAGTGTCCAATTCTTATGAAGAATGGGAACACTAAGAATATATATGAATCTATCATGTATGTAATCATCCCATCATCTTGCATGTATGGACATGGAAAGAACAAAACACATTTATCATCTTGTATGTAGGACATGACGATGTGATATGCTCATCCTGATAACTCATATGTGGGACATGACGAGTGGATGTCTGTCTAGTTCTAGTAAAGGTTACTGGAATACCATGAGAACTTGATAAGTACTTAAGAAGTACTACTTCTATGGAAATAAGGAAGAGTTCACTGTAAGAGTTACACTATTACGAACTTCCAAAAAGGACAGAAAATTAATCGCAAAATATATATGGGATATATAAAAGTGAATGTTTGTTGATAAATGGAAACGTTCCAATAAAGCCATTTAAAAGGAAAAAGCCAAGTATCCATGTATTAGAGAACATGAGTGGATTACCTAAGAATTGGACAGGCTATCTCTGTGAAGAAATCAAACATCCACTTTGCGAGAAGTGTACCTGGAGTAAAAAGATGCTTGCTCTGTAGGATGAGCGGTTTTACAGAAGCTACCGACCTTGGCAAATACCTTGGAGTGCCACTCATTCACAAGAAGGTATTAGCCTGTACGTATGGTGAAATTATCGAGAAGGTGACAAATAGTATCAACTCTTGGTATGCACGAAGTCTTTCCCTAGCTGGTAGAGTCTGTATGGCGAAATCCACCCTGAGCGCCATTCCTACATACACGATGCAGTCGACAGTCATCCCTATGAAGGTATGTGATAGAATCGACGCTAATGTGCGGTCATTCATATGGGGAGGGGGGCACAAGTCCAACCCCTTATCACTGGTCTCTTGGAACAAGGTGACGAACAAAAAAGACAATGGCGGCCTTGGCATCAAATCAATGCATGAATGGAACCAGACGATGATCAGTAGACATGCTTGGGAGATAGAGTCCGAGAGAAAATCCTTTTGGTGCCAGGGAATGAAGGAAAAATATACCAAACATGTCAGTAACACAGTTGGAAACTCATCCAGGCTGGGTCGAGCAGTCCTGCATTGTAAAGAGTTCATTGACGAGAATTCCGTTTGGAACCCCATAAGTGGCAATAGCATCAATGTGTGGTATGATAAATGGTGGAACCGTAACACATGCCTGTGTGATCGAACTAGGAAGCCAATCCCAGCTGAGTTGGAGGATTTATGGGTGGCTAGCCTTGTCAATCTCAATAATGAATGGGACATCGAGTTCCTAAAGGAGTGGATTGCTGAAGAGGATATCAGGCAAATCTTAAAAGTACCTATCCCTATGGACTCACAGTTGAACGACATACGGGTGTGGATTCACACTGATAACGGGCAATTCTCCACCAAGAGTGCCTATAGAACTCTCAGGTCCCAGAAAGAAGTCCACTGCTCGGGCAAATGGAACCTAATCTGGAAGCTCAAGATTTCTGCTAAAGTGAAGTTCTTTCTGTGGCTCGTTGGTCATAGAGCCATTCTTACGAACAATAGGCATTTTATATGACAAATGACCAACAATGCAGGCTGTCCTAGATGCGGAAGATATGAAGAAACAATGATTCATGCTTTACGTGACTGCCCTAAAGCTCGGGAAATATGGAGAAAGGCTCTGAACCCTCAAAAACTGATAGCGCTTAACGAGGTGATTGATATATGGCAATGGTTAAGCACGAATCTTTCAGGGGAAAGGAAGCATGCTCTTATCTTCTCAATTACTTGCTGGATGATTTGGAAAGACAGAAATGAAGACATCTTTGAGAAGAAAACGACTCCAACTCGTTATCTTGTTAGTAAGATAACCGAAGAAGTGAAGGTGACAGAGGTGGCATGGCAAAAAGAAGAGCAACCGTACAGGTTAGACCGTGATGAATGCTGGCAAAAACCAAAGTATCCTGCCTACAAACTAAATGCAGATGCAGCCTATAAGAACAAGCATGCATGTGCTGCGGCGATATGCAGAGACCAGTTCGGATGTTAGCATGGAGGAATAGCACACAATTGTAAGGCTGAGAACTCCCTTGAGGCTGAACTTTAGGCAAATGTTTTAGCTATGGACCTTGCCCATGACGTAGCGATTGACCATGCTATGATAGAAACTGATTCTCGGCTAGCATGCATTGAAGTGGAGATGGATCATGAGGAGAATCCAAAGATGGCGAGATGGATTCTTCAAATAAAAAAGAAGAAGAAGGCCAATTGGTCCATTAGCTATGTCCACAGGGAAGAAAATAATGCTGCAGATACTCTGGCTAAGTTCCACCTAAAATCTGGGAATGGATTCTGTTATTACAGAATACCGCCTAAAACTGTTGAAGGAATTATCCGTAAAGAACTTTGTAATGGTAGTAGTACTACCCGATTTCATTCTTGCAATTCAAATAATGTAGTCACCTTCTTTGATAAGTTAGCTTGCACGAGGAGGGCAAGATGAATAAGATAGCCTCCTGACTTCACAAGAAAAAAGAGAACATGAGTGGATGCTATATGGATCTGGAAGTTCATGAGATGAACTTATAGATATTCTGGTCATTGATGACAAGTAAGGAGTACTTGGTCATGCAATGTGGATAAAGGTTAGCAAAGGAATACTAGATCGCATATTATGACAACTCCATCTCATACGTGTGACGTAAATCAAAGAGATGAGAGACATGCAGTACATACTGACTTTGGCAAGGTGTTTCCATAAATCACTATGTTAGCACCAGAGTACAGTAACATGTGGGACATGTTTGAAGATCACTATGAATATGATTCGAGGGTGATTGGCTCGCAGTGCAAGTGGGAGTCTGTTGGTATGTATGCCCTGAGAGCCAATCATGGGATGATTAGTGAGATACATTAAGATTGATTTGATAAAGATCAAAGGCAATCTTCCAATTCTTTCTGGTTCTGTCATATGAGATAATGATAGAACAGATTGAATGTCTAGAGAATGACAATACTCAATGGCATATGCTTTCAGGTTAAGGACCTGAACGATGAGATCATAAAGATGTTAAGACTTTGTACATTCTTATTATGTCCCTAGTCAGATTTCATTATGGAAGGTAGATAGACAACAATGACACACAAGACTAGATTGTGGTGTTGGTTGATGACAGAATCTCATTAGTCATGATATGGAGATATCAAACCAAACACATATGTACTTGTTAGAGAACACATGTACCAGACAGACCCACCGTGAGTTTGACACATGGAACCATGATATGGTAGTCACAGTTAGTTCTCACAGTGATGGTGGTGAATGTGATTCTTTGACCTAAAATCACTACACTCAACACATGTCGTTGGATACACTTTGACATCATCAAACACAATCCTGAAACATGGGTTGTTATAAAGGTGATGATTGGGTGGCTTTGACACATGGGGCTTTTGAGGGGTGAGTGATAGATATGGGATTTGTCCCTCCTGAGGGAGTTTGATATCCATGGCCACTTGACGAGTAGGATTGAGATAGGCATGCATGCATGTATGAATTAGTATGTGATATTGATGTCATATATATCTCCTCCAATCTACTCTGAGATCAAGAAAGTGAATGAATGTTGACAGGATGACTGTTCCATGCCTTGAGTTCATTCGAGATATCAATGATAAAGGAATTATACACTCACTGTAACACCATTCACGGATTGTAGGATTTAAATTTTTTCTCTAACTTTCCTTTTCACTTGGGTAGCACTAATGTGCGACTAGGCACCACTCTTTGCTTGTGAAGTCATAAGTGTTATGAACTTTCACTTCCAACATGAAATGGACCTGCAGGGTCACACACATAGGATTTAACCAGGAAGAGGAGTTTATCCAAAAATGATGTTTAGATTGATTACTTAAAGAGTTTTGTAGTTCAATTAAACACTCAATCAATTGATATCTCAGTATCATAGTGTTCAAGGTGTTGGACCAATTGATTGGAATATCAGATTGATTGAAACTGCAATTAGCTGATTTGCACAGTCTACTGCCCCAATCGATCAGCTCATAGGGATGAACCGATCGGCTCAGGTTGGTGAACCGATCGGCTCAAGTTGTGAGTCAATCAGCTCATGTGTCATGAAACGATCGGCTCAATTGTTGAACCAGTCGATTCATGGACCAACTGAGATTGTTTGGAAAGTCAGAAGACTATTTTGCAAATATAATTTGTTTCACTTATACAAATTCAATTTGGAAAAGGATTAAATTTGATCGGAAACAAATATGAAAGTAAATTTGAGTTGGATCAGGACCATGAACTGATCGGCTCAGAGCACCAAACGATCATTTTAGGGTGTGAACCGATCGGTTCAGCTGACACAGATTGGTTGTTTTGTGGAAAATCTCGAACTCTTCTACTCCTACTTTAATCCCACATTACTCGGGGTAGAGAACCCTATCCCATGACCCTCCGTATATGGGGGTAGTGGGGGCTTCTTAGAAACAACAACTCAGAACACCAGTTGCTCTATGAAGTTGTCGTTCTCTCTGGTTGTGGTAACCGAGAGAGCCTGAGCAAGTGCTCCCCAATAAGGGAGGCACAACAAGGGAAAGACAACTGCAGAAAAGTGACTGGTTGTAGGAGAGTGTGTCAGTGACTAGTATGCCGATAGGAGGGTGCGACTCCTTCTGATTCCTTATGGGACAAGGAGATCAGAGTTCCAGGTGGTCCGTGTGGACTACTTCAGAGGCGAGAGACTTCTGCCGCTCAGAGGATAGCTATCAATATCTATAGTCCTGGTGAGACCAGGAGCTGCACAAACACCGTCTAAGACCAGAGGTGAAGACTACGCAAGCCGTGAGGTAACGTTGCCGAGCAATCCTTGGGACAAGGTATGCCTCTACAAACCATCCTTCCTACTATATAGATGTTGACGCGATTCCTTTATTCTGGGTTTGGGAGAAGAAATTTTTGTTTCCACTGCCTTCTCTATCTCCTCTAAAACCCAACATCTGGACATTCCAATTACACTTGTTGTTGTTGACAAAATGAACATTTTTGTATCCTGAGTGTTTTCATAGCAAATACCTAGATGATTGTGGTTTTTACCATTGAAATGGTTTACCTTCTTATCATCCTCTTGATGTATCTATTCATAAACATAAAACTCAAGTATGTGGGATAACTGTCCACATATGCGACATGCTTTGATGGTTTCCACCAATTTAATATAGCTATTAGATAAGATGTGGTTTTTAACTTTCATATCCGGTTGATTATGTGTTATATGATGTCATTCTATATCAAATCTAGATTTAATTTATTACAATTGTTCAAAATTACAAAGTTCGAACATGTATGCCCTATTTATGCACATGTGTAGAATTTCTTTACGAAACTATCAAATAGTCCCTACCATGTATGAATAGTATCACCAGGGATAACATTGTACCATGCCAAATCTTTGTTGCACAAGGAGGAGTTTAACATATGCATGCAAATGGCTTCTTCCGCAAAAATACTGGTTTTACAATATCAAAAATATTTTTGATTGTGTAGAATCATTGTGTAGGATTTTTTTCTTGCACTATTGAAGAGCTGTCCAAAGTAGATAATATTGATGAGACAAGTTTGAAAGTGGTTACTGTTGACATTCATAGAGTGCTTGGAAAAACTAGGTAGGATATTATTTACCTCTAATTCAAGGAAACCCTTAAGAGAAATACCTACCACTAGGTTGTTGTTGTCAGTGATCCTACTTTCATCCTCATTGTTATCATTTTGATATTCCATCTCAAAAGATATACTCCATGATAGCATTTATCTAGGATCAAAGAAGTTTGTGCAAAGCCCTTTCAACCTCTAGGTTGAAGTTATGAAGTTCACATTGGGTTAAGGAACTTCTAAGCATAAGCTACTTTAGTGTACCTAAGGAAAAATGAGGTCAATCTGCTTGCACAAAAAAAAAGAATGAAAGAATAAAAACTATACATAATTTATGTAAATAGGCTTATTAAAGTAGTAGCAATTTGTGTCACACCGTAATTCCCAATGATGATATGTAAAAATGAAACATGTTGGAAATAACACAAGATTCATAGATGATATTTGATAGAGTACAAGACCCACATATTAATAGATGAGCATGTTATAAATATATAACTGATCACACAATGTTCCTATTTTGAAGTGTATTGCTTTTAAATGTGGGTCAAAAGTGTAACATAATTTCCTAGTCAGATATATCAAACTTTAAATTTATACTCAACTTCAAGAGATGTCCGCAACTCAATATAGAGTCTATTGAAGTGGAGGGAGGTGCTGGTCAATTATGTTCTGACTAGTATGATTCGCTATTGGTGTAGACTCGCGGTTATACCCGAGTTCATTTTGGGGAAAATGAGATCGATTTTGGGTGGTTTTTTGTGGAGTGGGAAGCATCATGCGGTTGCGTGGGAGGAGGTTGCCCAACTGAGACAGGGAGGAGGGCTGGGGTTGGTCGATCCCTCAGATATAATGTTGGAAGCTACTATGAAAAGGGTCCATGATTTCCTTGTTAATCCTAGTTCTACTTGGAGTGTATGGATGAGGGCTCGTTATGGTGGTTGCCTTGATACAGGTGTTGACAAAGCTGGTTCTTCTAGAGCTTGGAGGAGAATGTGTGCTGAGTGGAAGTTTTGCAAGACGAGTTATGTTGAGATGCATGGGAACTGGAGTGTGATTGCAGGCGGGATGCCTTGGAAGATCAACCGCAATCAACCTCAAGTTCCTTGGTACCAGCTGCTTTGGGGGAGCTTCCACTGCCCCAAATGGAGTTTCTGCGCTTACAAGGTGATTTTGGGGAGGCTTCTCACCAACGACAGAACCAGTAGGTGGTTCAATGGCAGCGTTAGCGCTTGTCCATTGTGCCATCAGGTCGAAGAAACGCAACAACACCTCTTTTTTGAGTGTGACTTCACCAAGTATCTTTGGACCCGATCCTCTCTCAAGATCATGTGGGGTGACAACCCCCCCCCACGGGCATCAATAACAGCTTGACCTGGATGCTTAGTAGGTCCAGAGGGGACAAACATCATAGGAGGTTTTTCGGCCTGGTGTGGACCGGCCTTATGCTCCATATATGGCATGAGAGGAACATTATAACTCATGGTAAGAGTGGGAGTGATAAGTACCATGTTTTTGATGCTTTTGTAAATAGGCTGGCTTGGCATTGTAAAGCAAACCCGGGTTGCCTATTGAAGGTTAATCCTGAGGTCATTTTGAGGTGGGGTCTTAAGTGACCATGTATAGTATATGGGGTGGTTTACCCCTATACACTTTTTTGACGATCTAGTAATATTTTACCTTATCCAAAAAAATACATGGTTGAATACATGGATAAAGAAAAATAACAAAATAATAATAGAAAGGCCTTGCTTAGTTTAGAAGGTGGTTACAGAGTACTCGTAGGAACCCATGCATCATGATTTTTGGCTTGGTTCATAATATAAAAAGCTTTCACCCACACTATGCAGACCTACACACCCATGCTTCATGGAATGTGTGACAACAACTATGTCGGATCCAAGAAAGTGGCTTGGGGTGTTAGTAAAGGTATCAACACACACAATGTTAAACTGTAAATCTAAAGGCCTTGAGGATACTTCTCTCTCCTAGCACTCACAATTGATTACAACATATGTGGCCACGAGCTGTATTGGGAGTAGTACCCATAATAGAAGAACCTGGGTTACTCCAAATGCATGTCATCATGCCATAGAGAAAACAAGGACCAACCCGTACTATGCAATTCATGCTTGAGTGAGTATGTAAATCATATCTATTTTCATGGGCTAAAAGGGATATTCTATCTTCTACATATACATCTTGTGGTTTCTTGTTGTAAAATTTTCAATATTTTTGCATGCTTTTCCGATTATAGGATTTTTGAAAGAATAATGTTTTAAGGTTTAAATCATCACACACAAATTGTTAACTGCTTGCTAACATTCTCATGTTAAAATTATATTTATCAAAACGACAACCTCAAATCAATAATCTTATCATACCAATGATCTCACCTGATCTCAAAGGATCCTAAATAATTTCCTATGATCTCAATCATTAACAATCTTCAATCCATTATCTTTTCAATCTTGAAAATTACAGATGATCTCCAACAACCCCAAATGATCTCTCTCACAAAAAAATCTTCAATTGAGAATCTTGATTGAATAGTCTTTTTGAAAAAAAATTCTTTTGAAAATAGATCAACAATACTTTAGAAAAAAGTATTAAAAATCATTAAACTTAAAAAAACCCTAAACAATTCCAAAGCAAAAAAATATTTTAAAAAATCATAAAAACTTTTCTAAGAAGTAAAAAATCTTCTACAAAAAATATTTTTGAAGCAAAAAAAACCATTAAAGCTTTTTGGAAAAGTAAAACAATCTTTTCTAAAAGAATAATCTTTTAAAAAACAAAAATGGAACATTAAAAAAAATTAAAGAATCTTTTGAAAAACAAAGGAACAATCTTCTAAAAAAGAAAACAATATCATCAAAAAACAAACAGAGCTATTCTTTTATAAATAAAAATCAAAATCTTTTTCAAAAAATTTCCCCCTATAAATAGAAAATATGAAAAAAAATCTTCTTTAAAATTACTTAAAAAATCTTTTCAATAAATGAAAATGTTTACAAAAAAGAACAATCTTTATAAAAAATCATATTTTGAAAAAAGAAAAATATTTACACAAAAATCAAGAAAGTTGAACTGTCTTTTAACACTCAATAAAGTTGAAAAATATTTTCAAAAACTAAAGGAAACTGAACAGTTATTTCGAAACTCAACAAAATTGAACCATCATTTGAAAATAAAATTTGGAAAATGCTTTAAAACTCAACAAAAAGAAAGAGAACCATGTTCAAACTTGGACAACCTTTTCAAAGATCTTGCGACTTGATGCATGCTGAAAGGCTGCCCAATGGTGGTCACTCTCATGAGCCACTGGTCATAATTGAAACCTTTGGTATTAGCTAGGAGGCTGCAAAAAGCTATTCTAATCCTCTAGATGCTCTTTAAATCTTCATATTTAATCACACAAGATTTTAAGAGCCATTCTTTTTATAAAAATTATTCAAAATACCTTTACCTTCTAAGGACTACATTTCCAAACCTTCAATGTTGCATCAAAAGGATGTCAAATTCTACCTACAAGACGTGTTCCCTCATGATCAAATCAAATCAATATTTGTACCATCTACTCTGGACTTGATATACACATGCTCATGTTTACCTGAAAACTACCTCCTCGACGAGCATCTAACTCAAACTTGATCTTTCAAGATAAAGCTTCACCATTACGTCGTACAACCACTTAAATCTCAACCTTGGATATAAACTTCCAAATCATGATTGAGATATAAAGTCATGCCTTGAGCATACCAACTCCATTTTATCCAAAGGATCTTTTAGTTTGACTGATATGCCACCTAGTAGCACGTGATCCACCCATATTTTTCTACCCTACGGCCCCAGACCATGACCTAAAACTGGGTCATGACCCTACATTCAGTTTCATATCTACACGGTCCTGGACCATGACCTAAAACTGGACCATCACCTCACTTATACCCATTTTTATATGGTCCTAGACCATGACATAAAACTGGATGAACACACACCTTTTTTGTGTGAGTATTTCTCTCATTAAATTTCCATCAAGGAGAGGAGAATATCACACACCCATATCCAACCATAGTATCTAGCCCTGAGAGGGCCACCCTAGTATCTCTCATGAAATCTTCCCTGTGGAGAGAGGAATCTCACACACCTATATCCAGCCATAGTTACTGCCCTAAGTGGGTCACCATGTCCCTGGATATTGTTTTCCTTATTAGTGTTTGTCTCATAAAATCATCCCAGAGGAGAGAGGAATCTCACACACCCATATATAGACACAACCTTTGGCCCCAAGTGGGTCACCTTGTCCCTGGATACCCTTTTTGTTATGAATATTATTCTCATAAAATCTTCATTGAGGAGAGATGAATTTTACACACCCGTATCTAGGAAGTCTATGGACTCAAGTAGGATACCTTGTCCCTAGATATCCTTTTCCTTATGTATGCTTCTCTCATAAAATTTCCCTTAAGGAGTGTGGAATGTTATACACCCATATCTAGCCACAATCTCTAGTCCCAGAAGGGTCACCTTGTCCATTGATACCCTTTTCCTTGTGAGTGTTTCTCTCATGAATTCTCTCCCGAGGAAAGAGAAATATCACACATCTATATCCAACCACAATCTCTAGACCCGAGTTGGTCACCTTGTCCTTGGATTCCCTTTTCCTTGTGAGTATTTCTCTCATAAAATATTCTTTGAGGAGAGATGAATCTTACACTCCCATATCTAGACATAGTCTCTAGCCTCAAGTGGGTCACCTGGTCCCTAGATATCCTTTTCCTTGTGAGTGCTTCACTCATAATATTTACCCTGAGGAGAGAGAGGTATCTCATATACCTATATCCCACCGCAGTCTTTGATCCCGAAAGGGTCACCATGTCCCTGGATATCCTTTTCCTTGTATGTCTTTTTCTCATGAAATCTCTCCTGAGAAAAAAGGAATCCCACACACCCATATCCAGCCACAATCTCTGTCTCTAAGAGGGTCACCTTATCCCTATGTGTCCTTTTCCTTGTGAGTGTTCTCTCATAAAATATCGCTTGAGGAGAGAGGAATCTTAGACATCAATATCCAACTACAATCTCTGGCCCCGAATGGGTCACCTTCTCCCTGAAAACTTTTTTCCTTTTGAGAGTTTGTATCATAAAATCTTCATGAAGAGAGAGGAATGTCACACACAAATATCCAATCCTAATATCTAGCTTCAAGTGGGTCACATTATCCAAATATACCCTTATTTTTATGAGTGTTTATCTAATAATATTTCCCCTAAGGAGAGAGAAACCTCACACATTCATACACAACCACAATCTTTGGCCCTGAGTGGACCACCTTGTCCTTGGACACCATCCTATTTTACCCTCTACAACCAACAACCACAATCCACATGCTTAATCACGGTGATACTGGACATATCTCATGACAAGACTAGAAAAAGCCTTCCATATCACTCAATCTAGGGGCACTTTCATCTCTTCATGTCACTAGATCTAACAATCTATGATGATACATGAATAATACCTTTCCGTTCAAAGTCTGAACTTTTGTATTTTACATGATTTTTATCCCCTTCTCCATGCAAGGGGCAAGTTACCTTTTTCTATCATGATTTTTGACACACAATGGATAGTTTCTATTGAACCCTTTGAGGAATATTGGGGACACAAAAACATGAATGCAATGTGTTGAATCCTCTTTCCCAAAATATGGGGCTGCCTTTTACAACCATGTTTCTTCCCTTGTCAACTCCTTGTTATGCAAGGGGAAGATTCCTCATTAGTCTCTCAATCATAACAACCAATCATTCAACCTTTAACACAAAGGAGGACATCAAAAAGTCTCATGAAACAAAAATCTTACGAATAGTTTCAGAAAGAGAATTTTGAGATGGAGAGTACCAAAGAAAGGTCTGATAGCAGTGTGGTGATGAACACATTGATTGAAGACTATCACGATCAATTAAAGGCTTAGGTCAACACATAATCTATCTAGCCCTCATGGAAGAGAAAAGAACCATAGGTCATAAAGGCACTTGAGTTTGACAAAAAGTATGTTGGAAAATCTAGCATCGGTTAGTCAAAGCTACAGATGCATGTGTTCCCCTTTGCATGCCATGCCAAACTATCATCACCATACAACCAAAGGGTGAATCAATGCACCATATTGTATGACTCCCACCAAGGATATACCAGTACATGAATGTTATATTTGAGCATGCGCAACATAATACATCTATGATATGATTCACTCTACATAATAGCCAAGAAAATGATCAGATAGAAGAACCGAGTGAACAATCAAAAGTCATTGTTTATCAAGGAAAAGGCCAAAAGCTACAAAAGGTCAAATGCGTACAATTCTAGTGCAGAAGAAGAGGTCTCATGTAGTCTATCCCATCAGATAGCCTCCACTGTCACCTTGAAACTATCCTCTTGTACCAAGACCATACAAGTACCTACCTCATCCAGATTTTATCACATCTCAGGTAGAAGGAGGCCTCTTTGAGGTTCAACGTACTAATAATCCCATTTTGATGGAAACAATACAAAAATTGAAAGATATATAGGTCAAGATAGATGAAATAAACACCATAAGAGGTAACCACCATAAAATCACAAAGCTTGATTGCCAAAGCATGACAAAAGGAGATACATTTTGAAAAGTGAATATCACTCCCATCGTTGTCAAAAAGGAGATACCAATGAAGAAACCAAAGAGATTCTTCACACCCTTAGGGTCCTCTCTTAGTAGCATTATACCATTGTTTGAGCACCTGGTAAAGTTTCCAACCATAAGGAACCTCCTAATCCCTTGCCTAACCGCTACAATCCCAATGTTCATTGTGACTATCATTACATCATGCGACACAATACATACTCTTGTCAGGCACAACATTCAAGACCTAATGAAGGCTAGTTTGGTCCAAGTGAACGTCCTTACAAAATTCACTCTAGAACCTACCACAGAAAAGCCAGGTGTAGTAATAGAATTGATTGAATCCATGCTTGAGCGAGAGCATAGTAGGAACTCACTAACATATGTAGTTGCAAAGTTGATTGAGTCTCCACTCAAGGAAGAGCTGGTACCAATGAGCACCAAGACACACGGTTGTCAAGATCCCCACAAGATAAAGGGATCATGAAGAATCTATCTAACCATTTTTAATTTTTTGAAAATGAAAAATATCAAAATCAAAATAAAAAAGTCAAAATCAAAATGAAAAAAATCGAAACCAAAGTGGAAAAAATGAAAGAAATGTATCTAAGGTTTAGGAGTAGAGGAGGGGGACGTAGAGGCGACTGGGGGTGAGGGAACCATGCTCTTATTGATAGAAACCCTGGGTGGAAGAGTAGTCATGAAATGCAGGATGATGGGTTTTGGGAAGGGAGGAGACGATACCGATGGATAGTGAAGATCTACTTCCGACCGGTGCTGTGCTGTGTAAGGTCAGACTAAACCTAAATTATTCTTCATATAGATGTGAAGGGCAATCATATCTCACACGAAATCTGGATGGAACCATGGATGAAGGAGGGATATCAGATGCGAGAGAATCCTTTCCACAGTTGCATCAGAACCATGCTGCTATTGATAAAGGCAGACACGGTCCTCCTATGGGAACTAGGAAGAATGTTTCTTATAGTGAAATCATCAATAGGGGCAAGAATTCCATATTGAGGTTTGAAGATATGGAGGTATAATTGACTAAATATGATAGTTCTACGAGAATGATTGATGGTACACCTTGTTTTGAGATCAATGCTGATAACTATAGTGACTTAGTAAAACCATGGAGTTGCTTGGTAATATTTGAAGTTTTGGAAAGAAAGATCGACTTATTAATGCTTTAGAATTGTATAAAGTCCGTGTGGAATCCAATCAGAAGCTTGCGACTGATTGATTTGGAAAATGACTATTTCCTGGTACGACTGCTATGAGAAGATGATTATATCAAAGATCTTACTAGAGGTCCATGGACTTTGATGGGATCCTATCTCACAATGAAAACATGGGACCCTAGCTTCATTAAATAAGAAGAGAACCCCAAATATCTAGTAACGTTGGTATGGATTCCCCATCTTCCTATATTCTATACCAAAGGTAGATCTTGGAGGAAAATGGAGACTGAATTGGCAACACAATGAAGGTAGATACTAATACATATATAAAGAGCAAGGGAAGTTTAAAAGATTTTCGATCAAGCTAGATACTATTAAACCACTAGTACCTATCAATCACATTCAAGGGGAAAGATACACATTGGAATATGAAAACCTACCGACCATTTGCATTTACTGTGGACGTATAGGTCATAAGGAGGACATTTATGGAATGAAGAAGATGGTGAAGGCAACATGCTAGAACATACATGGGGATGGTCAGGTAGAGGTGATGGAACTGGAGGTGTCATTGGGGGATTTCTCAGAAGCTATGTATGCAAGACCATTCCAATGGCAACCAAGAAGGAAAAATCATACAACCTCCCAGGTAGGGGTCTTGACGAGTAACAAATTTGGGAACTTGGCCTAAGTAGAGGAGTCATATCACACAAAGACACAATAGGAAGTTGCTAATAGAGTAATAGGTATTGATTGGAGGCCGATGAAAGAGACCTACCAGAGGTAGAACTAGGGGGAAGGAGAATACTAGGTAATCACAAAAAGGTACCGGGACCTTTAGAACCAAGGTGAGTGACACAGAATAGACAAAAAAGGAGGTAGGGAGGAAAAACCAACATAATATGGCTACTATCATTAACTATGAAGATGAGGTAGTGATTACGGGTCCCCCGCAACAACATATGTTTTTTTGGCCAAGTCAAGAAGCCACCCAAAACTATTCCACAAGGTAGGGGAAGTGAGTGCATCCAACTTCACAATCAAAAGGTGTTCTCCTCAGGAGAGATTGTACAAACGGGCTCCAAGAAACATGGAAAGAAGCATCATATTGTCAATGATGGGATTCCTTTAAGGGTGATCAATCCCATCCAGCAAACCAACAAGTGTTACCATGATCTACACGTCATGGAATGTTCAGGGCATCTTCTCTTCGAATGTTCAAAACACTATAATGAATTACAAATAGCTTTATTGCAAAGAGATTATGGGAATTGTTGAGCCTAAAACTAGTGGAGGAACTATGGATAGAATTGTCTGTAGTCTAGGCTTTGACACATCCCACTGAGTGGAAATAAAGGGTTTCTCTAGTGGAATTTGGCTATGTGGAAAAATAGGGTGGTAGTGGTTGAAAGACTGGTTGTTCATTGTCAGTTCATCTACTGCCTCATCAATAACAAGGTTCTTATCACCTTTGTGTATGCGATCACAAAGAAACTATTGAGACAAAAGTTGTAGGGCCACCTTAATACAATAGCATCTTCCTCTAGTCTGTCGTGGATGGTGTTAAGAGATTTCAATGCTTTCTTGCACGCCGATGAAAAGATAGGAAGCAAGGAAATCAATATCACTAGCTATAGAGACTTTGCTAAGGCTCTAGCATATGTAAGTCTAGATGACATGGGTGCTTCTGGGGGATGAATGACCTTCAAGAGAGGATGCTTGCAAAAAAAACCTAGACAAGGCCGCTGCTAATCTGAATTGGATTAACCTATTTCCAGAGACCAGAGTGGAGGTGCTGCCAAGAGTTTCTTTAGAGAACACACTAATTTTGGTGAGAACGAAGATGGCTCACATTAAAAAATATAATGCTCAGCACAAGATAAGCAATCAAGGGACCGGTTGTCCTTCATTGGAAACATTGATTGATAAAGCTTGGGATGCACACAATGGCTTCAACACTTTATGTACCAAATTTATGAAGCTAGCTGCTCCATGGGAGAAAGCGGAGACGAAACTGGAAAGGAAGCATAAGGATAAATCATTCAATTGATCGGGAGGAAGCATGAGATGCTTAGCTGCAAGCACACTATTGACTCTAAGATCTGCAAGCGTCAATATGAATAGATGTAGATTATGAACATGGAAGCCACTGAATGGAAGAAAAAAGCTAGATGCGATTGGATGAGACTAGGAGATGCTAATACCATCTATTTCTAAGGTACTGTCAAATCCAAAAGAAGGAGGAACACCATGACTAAGTTGAAGAATGAAGGTGGATAATGGATTGAGGAAGAAGGGCTTCCTCAAATGGTTCACAACCATTTTAGAACCTTATTTATAGATGGGGATGTTGCTTATTGTGCCAACTGAGCAACAACCTATCCATGATAGTTTCCTCAAATACCATAAGAACTATCGAATATGTGTGCCAAGATTCTTGAGGAAAAAAGAAATCCATAGCACTATACTCAAGATGAATCCAATCAAGGTGCCAGTGCCTGACAACGTGGATGCGGGGTTCATACAAAATGAATGGAACCAAAAAAAAACTCACTATGCTTAACTATTTCCAAGTGTTTTTTAGGGATACAAATACTAAATTAGATGGCGACCTCAACACTAGTACTGATTCCAAAGAACAACATGCTAAATTCGTGTCTACAACTAAGGCTCATCACACTCAAGAACATCAACATTAATCTACTCTTCAAGATCATAGTTGAGCACATAAAACCTTATTTGGATGGATGCATTTATTACTTTCAATATAGTTTTATGCTAGGCATGATGATTAGAGACAACACCAACTTTCCCATTAAGTCATTCACACCATGAGGACAAGAACAACCGGATAGCAGAGCATGGAAATCAAGCTTGATTTGGTGAAAGCATATGATCGACTAAGATGAAATTGTGTTCTCGACACCTTACAACAAATAGGTATACCTGAATCATCATATAAATATCATAATGAATGTAATTAATACAAGTGACATTTCCACCATGTGGCAAGGAAACACCTTAGTACCTTTCAAACCTTTCAAGAGGAGCAAGGCAAGGGGACCGCTAATTACTGTACATTTTCATGCTCTACTTGGACAGACTAAGCCAGACCATAGTAGCAAAGGAAGGTTGTGGAAATTGGAAGCCTCTAGAGATTGCCAAAAAAGTCCCAAATCACACACACTTATGCTTAACTAACAACATCATCTTATTTGGAGAAGCTTCAGTAACCCAAGCTTCACTTATGTTGAAGTTTTTGAAGACGTTTGGGAAGGCGTCGAGACAAATGTTAGCCAAATAAAAGTCTTTAGTCTTCTTCTCCAAAAACATTGTGATGGTCCTATGTAGGTGTATAAGTAGAAGGTTGGGTATCACGTAGATTGAAAATATCAGGAAGCACCTGGGCTTTCATAGTCTACATTGGAGAGCCAACAAAGAATTATGACTCACCACCATCAATTTGATTTAGTCCATAATCTCCTCTTGGACTAACAAGGCCCGATCATTTGCTGGAAGGGTTACATGGGCAAAGTGGGTTCTATATTCAATTCCAACATACCTCATGCAAACATCACTATTGGTTGCTTTAGTATGTGATAGAATCAACACCATTATTAGGAACTTCTTATGGAGTGGGTCATCTAATCACACAAGGATCAATACAATTGGTTGGAAGAAAATTGTAGCTTCAAGGCAGGAGGAAGCTTGGGCATCAAGCCAACAAGGATCCTAACATAGACATTCTCTTAAAGAATGTGTGGGACTTCTACATCCAAAGGAAGTGCCACAGATGATAGGTTATGGTGGTAAAATATGAACATCTGAAGGATAAGGGTCTGCGTATAGGCTTGAGATTATGGAAATTCATTGGTAGGCACAATAGGGAAATGAATCAAATAATGGGGAAAGTAGTACTCAATGGGGAATTGATCTCGGTCTGGGAGGATAAGTGGTTAAACATGTCCATGAATCCCAAGTGGCTACCAAATTGCACAATCCCTACTGGTTAAAATATCTAAAATTGAGCTCTAATGTGTTGGCTACACACTAGGATGGAGGCTTTCTAAAACAATGGTCTGGAGTGGAGACTATGAGGAACGTAATGGACACACTTCCTCTAAGTCTAGACATAGGAAAGGATGCATTTTTATGCATGGATGAAAACTGGGGGCAGATTACTACCAAGCCAGTGTCCAATAGACTGATGGAAAGGTTTTGACATTCCATCACATGCCCTTGGAGTCGAATATGGAAACTCAAGGTACCACAAATAATCAAGATCCAATTATGGAAAGCTCTACATGAGGGGTTAATAACAATTGTAAATCTCCATACTAGGGGTCTCACTGATACATACAATTGTCTAAGGTGCAACAACTCAAAAGAGTCAACAATCCATGTCCTGAAGGAGTGCCCACTTTGGAAGGAACCATGGTTAACTGTCAATGATAGATTCAAATCTAACATCATCAACCATACATACCTCAAAATATGCTTCACTATGAATCTGAAGGGGGGCAAGGACAACAACAAACATCCCATATGGTTTGCAACAAGCATTGATCTTTTATAGAGGTAAAGGAATGTCCTTGTTGTCAATAACTCCACTGTGGAACTTGCCCAGGCAGTTCGCCAGATTGAGACAAGTGCAACTAGATTTATTATCATTCCATGATGGAACAGAAACCTCACAGAAGTGGCTACATGAGAACACCAGGTGGTCTCTACCACCCTTTATTAAAATGGGAGCTAATGTTGATGCATATGTATAGAAGAAGTTCTCTAAGGAAGAAACCACTTTTGTGCTCTAAGATCAGGAGGGTGCATGGATTTGGGGAAGTCTGAAGGAGGTAAGAAGCTACAATGTACTTGAAGCACAACTCACAACAAACCTGAGGGCCATTCAATCCATACTAGATGTACCAACCCCAATTATCATAGAATTGGATAACTATATTGCATGTAGCTTCTTACAAAATAGAAGTCCTATACCCTTGAAATTCAAGATTCTAGTAGCTAATTTTCAATAATACCTACACAATAAATAGAACATTAGTCTGCAATTGTTCTAAGATCTACTAATTTACTTGCTGATAGTAGCCAAATGGGCAACCAAATCTTCAAAACTCAATGTAGTTTGGAATGAATGCCCTATGTTCGCCTCTGATATATTTAGATATGAGCTAGGGGCAGAAGAGGGGATCAATGTATTTGAGTTTTGCCTACATTTGAGAATAGGATGAACAGAGAATCTCAGTAGCTACCTAAAAAAAGGAAAAATGAGAACAAATCAAAATAAAATTACCCACTTAATCTACTTAATTGACTAGATGCGTGCACCCTAAAGAGGGTCAAAGTTGAACAGTAGGGACTAGGGTGAAAGGAGCATGACTGTTATACTACGACCCAAATGGTTTGCAAACCTAATCTCACACATAAAAATACTAAATCAATTAAATCATCTAAAGCTAGAAATGTAGCATGAAATCACATCTTAAAACCAACAAGTGTCCTCTTGATGGTCTTCTTAACCTAAGCACCCGAGAGGTGAGTTAGAACATACCTACAAAGTCAAGACATCTTAAAAACAAATTTAAGGGTCACTCCCTAAACTTTAATGAATGCAACCATGCTCATGGGGCACGATGAATACAAAAGGATTGGAGGATAAGGGGATTTGGATCCCTTGGGACATTGTTCATGTCTTATAATATTCCATGGTGAACTAGCCCAGGGACCACAAATGGGGAATCTTCTCTAGGAGACTGCCATTAATCCACAATTCAAGTTCCCATATTAGGATCTGTGTATTAATGTATACAACATCAAAGTATTAACTAAATATACACTAATCGTAAAGTACAAAGGCACTTGAACTTGGACATATGCTTATGGTGAATTGCTTCTGCTAGTAAGTGTCGAGGATAGAACCCATGGGGGTGTGTCTAACACCTTCCCCCTTAACCCAACTAGGTGAGGAGTTGCTGCTTAAATACTCGAACCATGATTAAGCTTCATAAGCATGATATCTGGAGCCAGTGGAGCGTAAAAAAATCTCTTTTGAGAGTCAAAAACTCCCATACTAAGGTTTTGGGCATCAATGCCCAGGGACTTAAATGCAAAATGACCAAAAATATGAATGATTAAGTCTAAAGGACACTTGACATTGTGGATGCATGCTTATGACATAGGGAATTGTAGCTCTAATACTCTATACATGGCACAACTTGAGTCATAAAAAATGAAATCAACATCCACTAGAACATCAAATCCATCCTAAATGAATTTTCCCTACTGTCACATCTATCTATGATCAACCCAAAGGAAGAACCAAACTATTCATAGAAGACTTTGGACAAACTTAAACATGCTTGGGGTCTCAAGTCATCTTAAACTCTAGTACCGAAATGTGGAAACTAGGGTAAGTAGGGTTGTTTTCATTCACAATAAGACATGCTACAATGATTAAATGGCCACCCCTCACATCCCATGATGATCCTCCTAACTAACAGGGGTAACCACCAACTTGCCAAAGGGGTCTCGGTCTAGGAAATTGAAATATTCATCAACCTAAGCCAAAAGAACCCTCCAAGTTCTAGATCTTAATATCTGTCTTGGTAAATAGCAAGACAAGAAGAAAAATACCATGGCATGTTGAATCAAAATGAATTAAACTCAACTTCAAAACAACTTCTTTCCTACCAATATCATCACATTGATTTCAAAAGAAGAATTCAAAACTTTTGAAATGAAGAAATGGGGCAAAATGCTACCACCATAACTCAAATCATGATAAATCCCTTGCCTTGATGAGGATGAAAGTGAATCTCTATTGATAGTGGCTTACTGTGTATCCATATCACAAATCAATTCCAACATCAGGAAGGTCTCCTTTGACAAATTATGACAAAATATGTCAGGAAACCATTTATACAAATTATAGGAAACAAAGACAACATGAATTATTTAGTATAGAGACAAAGTATAACCTGTATTAGCTCCAATAATGCTTGTATAGATCTTTAGAGAAAGAGTCCAACAAGGTAACTCATTCCCTAAGATACTAAAACCCATACCCACATTCCAAGACAAATCTACAACCCATGAACAAGGATAACCTCTTATCAGTTATTGTGGCTTCACATGGGATATTATCCTCACAATAGTTACTAAATCAACAAAGAACATCTGGCCCAATGACCCTATAAAAGGACATCTCATATATGATGAACTCATGTAACCTTCCGAACACTTCCCTTGCAGTAGAGAAATATGATACATTATCTACCAATGATGGCCCCAGAGCATTTTTAAGCCTCTACCTTCAAAGCAAGACACATCATCCAATTTTCATAGGGCCATTAGAGACCTATAAAAAATGTGGCATCAATGCCACATCACCAAAGAAGACTGAATAATATGATGGACCTCAATTCTACGCCTTCACTGACATCATCTCTTTCACAATGGTATTCCTTAACTTCAAAATTGTTGGAATTGAGGAGTTCAAAAGTCGGTACAACAAGAAACAAAATTCACAAATAAAGCATGACCTAAAGTCATCATCTATAATGACCCCGCTTCTCGGTAACCCCCAATCTAGGGATACCAAGAGGTCAGAGGCGTTATCCCAAAATCCAGGATCAATGGTTTTGCAAATAATCAGAAATAGTTATAAGATTCTACTAAACTAAAAATTAATGCTGGAATAAAATTAAACTTTTGCATACCTTGTCAAAATAGGATCTAAGACTTCTGTCCGTAGTAGAAATCTAACTATCTAATCCTCCCTGGAATAGTTAACTTTGTCTTCACAGGTTTCATTTTACTATTTTTCCATTTTCGGATAATACCTAAAATGCCGAAAAACCAAGACGTCAGTCAACATAAATGAATATGTCGGTATGTGGGGACAAACAAAACATCACACATAAGATCTAACAACATAATCACATCAACTAGTTGTTAACAATGTAAAATTACATTTTCAGTATGACTCCTCAACTGCTTTTACCACCTCTGGGATACCCTCTCTAGGGTTAAGTCCTTACAAGTGACTTTAAGGCTACCTTTTCCATCCTGAGCTTGGTACTTGGGGTCACCTCTCTGGGTGCCCTATGGTCTTCCCTCTGGGGCTTGACCACCTTGACCTTCCCTCCAGGGCTTGATCCATTATCTTACATCCAGAGGGATATGTAGGTTCGAGCGAGTCACACACATATATAAAATGTGATTATCATATTCTCTTTAAGGATTGCAGTAATGAAACATCCAAGTAGTTTAATTTTATTACAATCGATAAAGCCTCGAGAAATGCTGGGAAACATAAAGCGTGTGCTCATAATTAACCACATACCTGATCCAGAGCAACTTGATTTCCAACCAATAATAATCAAGAATAATCAATCAAGCAATCAATCAGTGATCCTAAAATTAATGCATAACACCCATGTGTCATTATTTTATCCAAAACATTTTTAAGATTGACTTGGGTCCCACCTTAGGGTTTCTAGGCTAACTTTAGGATTTTATTAGGGTTTTAGCCTCCATAATTCATTTATCACTTTTAATGATCTTTTGATCCACAAACGCTAATTTCAACATCATAGGCATGATTGAATTCCAACTAGGTCAATTATATTTCGTTTACATTAAAACCACCCTGTTTATCCTTTTAAGTCATGTCAATTATCATGTTCGGGTTCTTTTGAATTGACAACTATTATTTCATCAATGATTTATAGTTCGATTCACAAATGAACCCTAATTACCATATTTCACATCTTCTAGGTTAGCAAACCCTAATTTATCATTAATTCTACTTTTATACATTAGGAAACACTAATTAAGTAAAACATGGGTTATAAAACTCAAATCAGATTCATATCTCCCCTTTTTATGTCAAAGTGCTAAACTTTAATTAATAACATCAACTGAAGTCATTAAACTCATCCCCAATCAAAATCTAGGGTTTTAAAGCATTAAAGTTGCCAACTTTATGTATTTTTCGAATTAGAAGTAGAAATAGACTCTAATTATATTTTTACTAGATTCTAAACATTTTTCTCATCAAAAATCACTACTTACTTTTATTTTTTGACCAACGAATGTATTTTTAGCGATTTACCCAAGATTCACCTATTTCTTTGTTTTTCTATTCAGAGAGTGAGTAATTACCTAAATTTGGGAAAAAGCCCAGCCGTTTGATCAATGGTCGCACCGAATGGCACACTGATTGTGCGACTCACATAGATTGTACCCACTTGCACTTCATCGAAATGTAGAGAAGATATCGACCCCCAGTGTTCCCCAACGAGCCCATGGTGCACTCATATCCTACGACTCCCCCTCCTCCCCTCCTTCATTGTCTTCTAGGTTCTGCTCGTGGTGGTTCCACAGTGGAGTTGTCACCGGAGAAAGGATAATCGAGAGAGATAGAGGGAGTTTGGGGCTAGGAATGTGCTATCCAAGTTCGCGGGACTTGGCCAAGACTAAGGTCAGACCTATTTATAGGTGTGGGGATCTAGATTAGGGTTCCCAACCCTTCGTCGCCACTAGGGTTCCCTGTGGGTTTGGGCGTTTCTTCTAGAGACTCCTAAACCACCTAGAACCTAGGATAGGCTTTCTCAGAATCTTCTCCCAAAGCCTTCTATGCCCTTCCCATCCTTGTACACGGTCAGATTCATGAGAAAATTGAGATCAAAGATCTCGTTCCTCCTGCTCTTTCCTTGTTCTGTTCAAACTAGGCGATGCATGTGTGCTAATGTTAATTCCGACAGCTACCGTTGCACGTGCCAATTCCCTTTCTTTTTAGAAATAAGGAACCTATGTGACATTTGATACTTTCCTCTTATATTGTCCACACTTTAGGGATTTTCATAAAATCCATATCTCCTAAACCACTCATCCAATTAATCCCAAATTTTAAGGGAAAGTCTATAAAGACTTAATCTACTTATATTCCAAGTTTGAAGCCGAAACCCAAACAAAATAACTTATTTTCTTCATTTGCAAGTCAGTGACTTATAAAGCATGTATTATGTATAAAAACACATATTTTCTCTCTCTTAATCTTTTATTTTCTTTATTTTGATTCCTTTTACCATTAGAAACCATGTGGAGTTGAAATCTCATAATGATTCCATTATCCATATTTCCACATATTTCTTATATTTCCATCATTATCTCAACTTTCCTTCTTAAGAATGCTTTATTTGATTTTATCTCTTTCTTATCCTATTATCTTTGCAACTTGGACTCCTTGTAACCCAATAAATCCTAAAGATACGAAATCCCTCCTTGAAGGATAATTCTTAGCCTTCTATATGCTTCCACATCTTTCTTTTCTCATTATCTTAGTTATTCCTTTAGTAATTGATTTCTTTTCCTTTCATTTCCTTTTTCTTGTTATGGGGCCCAATAGCCAATAAGGCCCACAAACTCAATCACACAAGGCTATTTAGCAAAGGAATCCACTCAATCACTTAAACCAACCAAATTACATAATTATACATTTATTGGGGAAATTGCATTTCCACCCAAAAGAACCCAAAAATTGGGGTTGTAACATCCTCCCCCTCTTAAAGGAATTTTGCCCTTAAAATACCACCAAGCATACAAACAAGCAAACCAAATATGACTTTCTCATGTCTACCATCGGCTCCCATGTGGCTTCATCCTCTCCATGATGCTTCCAAAGAACCTTTATCATCTTATATTCTTACATTCGAGTTCTCTCTCACCTTGGTACCACGTATCCTCGTAGGTGACTTAGGATATTTTAGCCTCCCTAGAAGCTCAATAGATTCATCACTCAGCACATGGTTTGGGTACATCTCATAGGGCTCTAGATCAGACTCATGGAATACGTCATAACATAAGAATCTCCACCAACCCATCTCAAATGGACCTATGTATCATAGACTCAACATTCTCAACTATAGCTCAGAGGGGTCGATCTTTCATAACACATGTTATTGCACAGTGAACTACATGTCTATCTGCTTCACATCAGCTCACGACTCATGTCACCCCCGGGCTTTCTCAAGCATCACACGATCAAAGCGACTTCATCTGCACACACTGTGGTCTCTCTGACCTTTACAAGGTCCTTTCACCAACATCATCCTAGTATAGCGGTGACCGAAACAGCCTCCCTTACAGAGCTTCTTACATCCCAATACTGATTATGGTGGCTATCAACACAAACGAACTCTCATAGGACACGAAGTGGCCCCATGTATCACCCTGATTGAGCGCACACACTCTCATCATACCCTCTAGTCTGGATCATACTAACTATCAGTTAGGGGTGATAAGCTGTACTCAACTTCAACCTCATATCAAGTTCTCCATGCACCTACTTCCACCACATGGAAGTGAACTTGAGGTCATACCTTTGAACTTAGATCATGGTGTAGTTGAACTATCTCACTCTCATATGTAGTTCAACCTGATCTGTCACACTGATAGTGCCCTCTCTCTTAGGCAAGGGGTTACCCTCTTGGGGACTCTTCATTATTCATAGCAACTCACTGGGTTATTGGTGTTCAACCTTCAATCACTGGCATGCATGGAAACTGGCCTCATGCAACTCTATATACTTTTTCATCTCAGGTTTTCATAGCAATGCTGTAAACCTTAACTACCTTAGTAGTACCACAATGTATGGTGTACGTAAAATCATGAACGACTTGCATAACATGATTCCTCAAGGGTGACTCCTCAGTAACCCTAAAACACTCTAGTGGGTTTCACCACCTTCTTTTCCTGAGAGGTGTATCTGAGGTCCTTACAACAACCATTCTATCTCATCAAGCTCTGGGTAGCTAACTGGGCAACCACCAACTTGACCAACATGTCTGGTTGTATCAAGATGTTAGCCACATAGATCTAGTCTTCTAACGATCATAGGGTTCACCTAGCAACCTCTTTCAGCTCTCTCTATTAGCTAGACAAGGCAACTATACACTTGAGCTGTATCTCAGCAAAGAGTATCGATTACTACATCAATTTCCTTATGTGATAGGTGATGGTGTAATAAAAAACCTTCATATACTCTACTCATCACCCTCATCTCGAGTTTAAGTTTAACTGAGTCAAGAAAACTTCAAGCTCATCATCTCGATTACCATACCCAAGATGCAATTCTTAGGATCCAAACTGCTCTTGACAAGAATGTCCTCATATGATGATTACCGTTGTTCTCTTCATGTTTCCAAACCACATATGCAACATACTCTCAAAAGGTGTGGTACTTCCTCTATCCTCAAGCATAGTAAAAAGGTTTCAACTCATATTACCTCTATCTTTAGTATATGACATGCATTTTGTCCTATCTCTCACACCCATAACAAGATGAAATAAGCATTTGGCTGTGGTCCAAATACAGAGTTCATCCCATTCCAAGAGTAGAGATGGTGCATCACACCACACCATTATACCTTCCAAACTAAGTTTAAACATACATCATGTCTCCACATCATAAACCTCTCCAATCTATGTTTACATCCATGGAAAGGCTGTTCCCTAACACTCTTGGGTCTTCACATCGCTCTTACATACAATCCTTAGTCATTACCTCAAGGTCTCCACGGTGCCGGTACTTTTGGGGTGATATGACCCTTATGCATCTAAGGAGTGCCTCTCACTTTTACCCTTCAGGCCTCACAAATTCATGAAGGTGGCCAACCTCCTAACCCATGGTCCGTGGGTAAAGGTAGATGTTATCTCTGAACCCTATGGTCTCATGCATCCAGGGAATAGATAACTCCTACTTCCATCGGTATTATCCCTTCATGACCTTAGTATAGACTTAGGATTCCATCATATCACATCTAATTCTTGAATATTTACCCAAAACTCTATCATCTCTCTGGGAACTCATGGTCAAACTTACATCCTTTCATAGGGATCATGGTGACCTACCTAACTTGGTCAAGTCCCATAAGGTTACCTCCATGGCAACATATCTTCATTCCCCTTAGATATGGTCACACAAGGGTCTATAGATTCATGTTCATACCATGTGCTCTCCACTTAGCTCATTAAGATCCTATGAGAGACCTCTTTAGGTTACCTCGAACCTATACAAAAGCTGCACTTGTCAGAAGGGCCCCTCAGTAGGATGGAGAGAAAACTATCTCTTGAAAGTAGCAAAGGTCACAAACATCTTTTTTTCTTTCTTCCAAGGTTTACATCATCATGTGCATGCTTAGCCCTATCACACAACTCCTACATGTAGCTAGCAAAATACAACCCACTAAGCCATTCTGAGTTCCTTGGCATGTCATACATGTTCCTTATTCCTCATACATATATCACCAACATGTGTGAGGGATTCATCAAACATATATCTTAGTCCAAGGGGTTTCCTTTTCCTCTAAACATGAGGGGTGCCATGCTCCAATTTGTAGGAACTCAAGCATCTTCGTGAGCATCAGGTGCACCAGGTACTGCTACTTCCCCTCTTAGGTCTAGGAACCCTAGGTTCACTTCTTATGCATCAACTGTCTAACTACATGCCCAACTTTTCAACCACAAACCAAACACGTACAAGGTATATCATGCACTTCTTACTATTCTTCCACGTGAACAACACCTTAGAGTCCTATACAATGACAACCAACTTGATGTGTGACCTCATAACTTGTTACTATACTTCTTCAGGGTCTAAAGAACTCTCCTTCCTACCCCTATAAGGTAAGATAGGCACCTATAACATATGTACATTGGTTCAAGAAGCCTCTTTCTCTTTCTAGAGTTTGGTTCCTCTAAAGGCAACCAAGATACAACAAGCCTCCAAGGATCATGCATGAGGAAACCACATCTATCTTCTTAGGTCGTCCATTCTAGGTCATGTCATACCCAACTTCTCATGATTCCTCATGTCTTGGAGTCAAGGTCACCAACCTTCTTCATCGGGTCTCGCTCTTTCTCTCTAGAGCTAACCCTACAACTGGGCCTACCATTGGAGGTTCTTTCACCAAAGATGGGTCAAGCTCATAAGGGTACATGTCTATCCCTACTTGGGTGAAGCATACTATCGAAGCTTGTATCCAGTCAAGATCATCCAAAGCTCTTTGCATGCCCATCTCATAAACTACTAGCACAACCTATCTGTATTAGGTCTAAAACCTACTTCCAGCCTTGATACCACTCTCTTCTATGTAGGTACATACCTCTTTCCTTCACATATATCCCTGTCAAGGTTCCTATATGGTTACTACTATCCTCTTTAATGAAGGAGCTATCCTTCACCCTAACATGCACGCCCCTTCCAAGGTTGGGCCGTCAAAAGGTGCCAGGTCAACCAACCTCACATATCTCATGCTTCTCATGGGTACTCAAAACTAATATGCATGTCAACCCACGTACATACATGCATGGTCAACTATGATATCCAACTCATCGTGTCATCCCTTTCTCTATCCACCACTTAGGGTTTGGGTTAGCATCATCCTTATAGGATGCATCGGGTCTCTTTCTCTTCTTGGAGGATTCTTCCTCTAAGACTAACTATCTCCTCCTCTTCCTATAAGATGGTTTAACCTTAGGGCTATCCTGAGGGCATGGAAACACACACCATGCAACCTAAGCATGTAACTAATCTTTAGTTTACGCTTAAACCATTAAACTTATGTCCATGACATCTTGTTTACATGCTTTTCATTATTTGGTGGAGGATTCCTTAATCCTTATCGTACTTACCCTGACTTCAAGAGGGTGAGGAAGAGAGAAAAACTCTAAACCTTAGAACCTTAATTGAACTAGGGTTGAGAAGGGATGAAATAGATGAGAGAATCCTAAAGGTATCTTATTTTGAGTCAAGACCTCATACTTTGTCCAGGCAGTCACACCGCATGTGGGAGTCCTCGTGACTGACTAGTGGGGTGGAGGAAAATATTTCCAGCCCCCAGACTATGATCCTTTTCTAGACACCTCCGTCTTTAGAAAATCCTATAATAACTCCCTTGGGTTCTAAAGAGTTTGTAAAATTTAATAATTATTAGAGATTAAATGGAAAACCATCACTCTGATACCAATTGTAACGACACCGCTTCTCGGTAACCCCCAATCAAGGGAGACCAAGAGGCCAGAGGCGTTATCCTAAAATTCAGGATCAATGGTTTTGCAAATAATCAGAAATAGTTATCAAATTCTACTAAACTAAAAAGGAAAGATGGAATAAAATTAAACTTTTGCATGCCTTGTCAAAATAGGATCTAAGACTTCTATCCACAGTAGAAATATAACTATCTAATCCTCCCTAGAATAGTTAACTTTGTCTTCACAGATTTCATTTTACTATTTGTCCATTTTCGGATAATACCTAAAACACCGACAAACCAAGACGTCTAGTTGATGTGATTATGTTGTTAGATCTTATGTGCAATGTTTTTTTGTCCCCACATACCGACATATTCATTTATTCTGACCGATGTCTTGGTTTGTCGACGTTTTAGGTATTATCCAAAAATGGACAAACAGTAAAATAAACATGTGAAGACAAAGTTAACTATTACAGGGAGGATTAGATAGTTAGATTTCTATTGCAGATATAAGTATTAGATCCTATTTTGACAAGGTATGCAAAAATTTAATTTTATTCCAGCTTTCCTTTTTAGTTTAGTAGAATTTGATAACTATTTTTGATTATTTGCAAAAACATTGATCCCCTCTGACCTCTTGGTCTCCCTTGATTGGGGGTTACCGGGAAGTGGGGTCGTTACATCGTCCATGTGATTGGTGGAATCACGCCTACTTGAGATTTTGACTTGATTCAAAATCCCTACACTCTATTACTCATCATCAATCATGACCACTTCCACAGATGGTCTCTTCCAACCTTTTTTGGGTCTTAGACATCAAACTAAAATTGGAAAATCACGTGCTTCTTTTTTAAATCCTTTTGGGTCTTGGACTATGACCAAACTAATCTAACTTCATTTAATAAATCTTTTTGGGTCCTGGTCCATGACCTAAAACTAGACCAATCTCATGCCTCATGATCAAATTCTTTTGGGTCATGTACTATGACCATAAAATAGTCCAACTTCACTTCACAAATCTTTTTTATTCCTCGAACATGACCTAGAGTTGGACCAATCATGTGTTTAATTTTTCAATCACTTTTGGGTCCCGGACTGTGATCCTAAACTAATCCAATTTCATTTCCCAATATTTTTGGGTCTTTTACTATGACCTTAGACTATACCATGTCTATTAACAAATCATTTTGGGTCATGGATGAAGACCTTACAATAGATTGCAAGCCCTATCCTAAATTGGTGCTTTTCCTTTTAACAATAAAGCCCTATGCTAAAGTAGGAACCAACACTTAAGCCCTACTACCAATAGGAACATCGCATGTCATCCCTATCCAAAATAGACATTTCCTTCATTTTGAGCCCTACCTCACTGGAGCCCCTACTATTAATCCCTATCCTAAATATGCATCCCTCCTAATAAAATGCCTACATGTAGGTGGGCACTTGAATCAAATCCCTATAGTAAAAAAGCATCTACACTAGATACCTATTCTTAATGGGCATACATTAACCACTCTAAAAAATCTAACTAAGTCGTATCTTAAATTGGCATTCTTCATGAACTAGTTCCTATATTGAATAGACATCCACATGAAATCCCTATCCTGAATAGGCGTATTCTTGAACTCAAACCCTACATTAAGGTAGGGAAACCTGATAGAGTCCTACATTAGTGTAATATCTCCTAATGGAAGTGCTCTAGGAAGCAAACAATTGTCTAGTACAATTATTGGATGTGAAGGTCACTTTAAATTTAGAAATTTGTTTGGTTCCCAATCTTATCTATCTTGAGAACTTTTGCAAAATAGGAAACACTCTGGGAAATTATAATTGACTGATACAATTATTGGTCATTAAGGCCACCTTAAATTGGTAGGTTTGTCTGGTATTCAATCTTATCAATACATGAGATGCTATATGGAGCAAACAACTAACCAATATAGACACTGGACATTAAGGAAAACTTTGATCCAGAAACTTGTCTGGTACCTAAACTTACCCAAATTGATCACTTTGAAGAATTAGAACTGCCAAGACTATGCTTTCGAAGGTCCTAACAAGAAACCTGGAACTCTTTGAATGACATGATAATGCTATGTAGATCCCTACATCTGGTAGGAGCTTTAAAATGATCATGTATGCTTGTTGGCCATTTTTAAGACTCTAAAAGAGGTCCTTATATCTCAAACCAGGCTCCATGTTAGTTCCAGAACAAACCATTCCTAGTGGGGATGCAGTTCAAAGGAAGGTTGATCAAAACAAGTGAGGACTAGAGAGTTAAGGATAATTGCTCGTCAACAATACAGGGGAAGTATGATAAACCAATGGAGGAACACATCGTGGAGGGAACCTTATCACATGATGATCACCTGATGCACAATACTAATTCTTTAGCACTTTCCCACAAACTTTATTATGTAGAATTGTATATGCACTAAGGAATAGATGATTAACAAACTACAATCACTAGATCTGAAGGGCACCTTAACCAGGGATATTCGGCTAATTCCCAACCTTATTTGTCTTGATCAGTTTTAAAGAACCTAACAAGTAACATACAACTTTTTGAAGGGATGGGGATCAGAAAAATAACCAATATAATTTCAAAGATCATAACATGTAACCTACAACTTTTTGAAGGGCTAGGGATCAAACAAATATCAATAAAATTATTGGTTGTAAAGGCCACCTTAAACCTATAAATTTATATGATGTCCAACCTTACCTATTGTGAGTACTTTTAGAATACTGGAAACACTATAGGGAGAAGACAAAGAATTAATATAGTCACTAGTCATAAAGGCTACCTTAAATATAGAAATTTGTCTAATATCCAACTTATGGTCCTGAGTCACAACCTAAAACTGAACCAATCCCATTCTCATATTTCTAAATCTTTTTTGGGTCCTGGATCATGACCTAAAGCCATACCAATCCTACACTTGTAATTCTGAATCCAAGATCATGATATGAAGCTACACCAATCATGTCCCAGACAAATTTCCGATCCCCACATCTAGTAGTAGATTTCAGATGATCACATATTATGTTATCTCCATATCTAAAGATCTATTACTAGTGGATACAAAGTTCAAAAGAAGGTGAATCAGATAATTCGGAATAGGAAAGTTGGGGATAGTCTCTCTTTGATGCCGTAGGGGATAGGTGATGAATCAGTGAAGGAACATGCCATGAAGACCACCTTATAACCATATAGTCACCTAATGCCCAATATTAACTTGTTTTAACACTCTTTTTGTGACTTTATCCTACAAGATCACACATGATCTAGGGAGAAGATAAGTAACCAATATAGTTGTTGGTTGTAAGGATCACTTAAAATCTGGATACTTGTCTGATGCCCTAATCTTCAATCTTGAGCATTTAAATCCCTATATTAGATAGTCGAACTCACCATATTTTACCTTTTTAGGGTTGTGTACTTCCACTAATTTGGTCCACTCTGCCATATTTAAAAAAAAAGTTAAAAAATAAAGATGTGTAGGAAGAGAGGAGAGATGTTGACTCTTTTTTGAGTCTTTCCTCAAGAAGGAAGTTACCTAAATTTTCAATGATCACATACTCTTAATTTTAACACCATATAACAAACCCAAAAACCTCTCCCCTTTTCATATCCACCTTTTTCTCACTAAGGCACAAATTGGGAGAGAATCAAACATACTAATGTAAGAGCTGGAAGCAATGATGAGAGTCACTTTTGTGGTTGATAAACCTCAAATGGTTCATCAATACTCCAGTGGAATGAAAAATTGACAAAATATAAGAAAGTTCCTCACTTGGAGTCTACCTAGCTCTGGAGAAATCAGAACACCCAATATTTATTTTGTAATGAATGGATATTTCATTAATTCATCTAAAAAAAAGAAAAGACATCACCTATGATTTCCACCATCCTCAAGGTTTTTCAGGACAACCTTGACGAGTCCAACCTTTTTGACCTTTCATGATAAAAAATGGGGTTCATAATTGGATCAAGCCTACAATTCTCACTCATATCTTGAATCTTGTCTTGAGAGGGGTAAACTGTCACTTTTTCTCACTCATCAAAAATTACTAATTAACGTCAATTCCTTAACTAATGATGGAATCCATTCCAAATCCCACACACTTTATTATTTTACTACATGTACACGTTTCTTTCACATTTTACACCTATTTAATCAATTCATTTTACCCACGTTTACCCAGTTTGAGCTTTTTTTGAAGAAATCTAATTTTATGACTAAAAGTTCTCATAAATCTTACAAGCCTTTTTCAATATTGGCTGAGTCAAATTATCCTAAATAAAATATTTATTTCCCCCAAGAATATTCAATTATCTTTTTCTTGATAAGTGGGAGGGATAGTCTTGAGTTATCAAATTTTCATTATTTTATTTGGAATCTACAGTTTTCCATAAATTTCTACAATTCAAGAAATAACTAAAAAAAATAAAAAACATGTGTTATCCATCCCTATCCACACGGCGGATCAGAGCCATCTGCCACTTGCAATGTGGCATTTTGCCTCGATCTGCATGACACACCTCGTGGTGCACCAGCCTAATCTTCTACTCTTCTAGAAGGTTCTACCAGAACCTGAACCATAATTCCAACAAATAAGTACCCTCCATATCCATCATAATATGGGCCCTTTCTATTTCTCCTGAATCCATAGAGTGAACTTCCCCTCCCTTCTAGTTTTCTAGTGTACGTGACTAGAGGATCCTTCCTCTAGTGCCAAACATCCTATTAATGCTGGTAGGTTGCTCAATGAAAGCTACTACTTCTCTGCTATATTCTTAACTATCACTATCTACACATCATTTTCAAAGATCTAGATCTTTATCTACTTAATCTCTCTCACTCTCTCTCTCACTCTCTCTCTTCCTACACATATGTCCAAATACCAAGGATATATCTCCATCATGGGAGGTCCTGAGATGATTGGGACCCCAACATATTAAAAACTAGGAACTTCAATCAAAAGATGGGAAAGCCACCGTCCCAAGGCCCAAAGGTTCTCCAACAAAAACACTTTCTTATGTTTTCTGTCATTTTCTTTAGTAACAACCTCAATGACCATCATTTTAATTTGAGATGTCTATAACAACCTCAATCACCATCATTTTAATTTGAGATGTCTAAGTAAAATGGAATACTATTATTGGGCGAGATGGGAGTGCTAACACCTTCTCCACTCGTTACAGGATCATTGAGTCTGATTTCTAAAATCACACATGATTTTCTAACTGCCCTTGGGTGGAGTCAAAATCCAGTCTTTCATATCTTCCTACTAATTAAAACACCCGTTCTCCCTTTTTCTATTTTACAAAAAAAAACTAGTTAGCAACTCAGAAAGCTTTATCGTTCATCATTTTTCTAACTTCTCGTCTATTTCAAGGGACTATAGGATCATCCTCACTGAAGGGATTTTTTGGGAAGGGGGCAACAACATTGAAATAAGGATAGATTTTATGTTACATTGTAATAAACAATGAAGCTATATATCACTAACTAAACAACAAAAAATGGATTTTCCCCTACATTTCAACTTTCATTGTCTAATGAACCAATCCACCTAATTTCCCATTTCCATATCAAACTAGTAATAAATATCATAAGTTCAATATAATTAAGTAGAATTTACATAACCGAAATATCTAAATGTGGGTTAGATCGCTAAATTTTACCCAAGGATGCGTCTTCATATAAAGAATGTGAACTACAAACTCTCACTTTTACAAATCTATACCAAGATATATTTTATCCACAAAATCCACCAATATGACCTTAATATAGGTTGTTCGAGAGAGGAAAAAACTAAGGTTTTCATGGTGAATCTAAGTATGGATAGAAGGGAGGAATAAGAGATATAAGAAGAAAAGATAGGAAAACATAAACTTACCTAAGAAATATCTCTAATTTGGTTAGCAATTGATATCCTATCTCGAACTCACAAAATCCTAAAAATTCTCCTCTAAAGACCTTCCTCTATAGGGGATTCAAAATTATAACTATAAGATGGTGATAAATAGAGTCTATGGTATTAGGTTTGATATACATGTTGAGATACTTGGTAGAATTATGATTTAGACTTTTTTGGTGCTGATAAATTATTCGACTGACTTCAACCTTATATCAAGGGTGATGCTAGACTTATCACGAGGCTAGATGACTATCCAAAACTCCAACATTGCTTCTAGTTGCCTCATTTGTTGTCCTAACTGGTGGCCGGGTTGGCCCAAATATTGGCTGCCTAGAAAATATGCTAAGATAGTGAGGCTCTGTCTTTACTAGAAATTTATGGACTACTTACTCAAATAAGTAGGGGACAAACTGATGCACAAAAGGATTAAACGTATAAAAATTCATACTTTTATCTAACAATAGACCACTAAGGATGACACTACCAAACCGAAGGGATTTGTAACCAATGATAAGGTTTGGGTTGTTACCAAAATTCTATTCAAACCAAGGAAAATTAGGTGTAGATTATGATGTTTTATCTTATCAAATTTTCATGTTTAAGAACAAAATACCATTAGAACCCCAGCTTAGCTAAAATCATGGTTTCTCTTCAACAAACCCTAGTTAATTATACCTAAATCATGACCATAAAGTATATTAAACCTTTAGAAAAAACATCAAAGTGGTACATTCTTATTGAATTCTTATACTTAAGTAACAAAATATGGATTGGGACTACAATAAAAAAATACTGTCTTAATGTAACACCATAGAAAATGAATAAAAAACTAATTTTTTCTATTTCTAATTTAGTTCACAAATACGTTGGACCTAGAACAGGAATGACACAACCAAAGATATTCATTAGAATGAATGTAGTACTGCATTCAAATTTATCTCACATAATATATAGATGATATATTATCTCATTGTATGATAAGAAACTAACTAAAAACTAAGCATTAAAAAAGGTTTTGAGCATAGAAATCTAACACAAATTAATTGGGACATAAAGTTGGAACTTCAGGTAAGATTTGTCCTTCTTCTCTTCCAGACCTAAGTCTAAATGGTTTTCTCACCAAACACTTCATGATGAAGAAATCCTGTCTAGAGTATGTATCTAAGATGATAATATGAAATACATAAAATCATACAAGTCCTCAACATCATAACTATATAAAATGTATATATCAAACCTCACATTCTGTAAGCATTAATAATCTAACAACATCTTCCCTATCATCATCAACCCATATAATAACATTCCTACAACAATTTGAAATTATTATCACAACTTGAAATATTAGCTTTGTTCATTAAAAGATAAAAAATTTCACATTCATTCATACGTTCCATGAATTATCATTACAATAAGTACTATATGCTATGCATTGGTATACACAATACATGCTTGTCTCACACTGTGATTATTAATCCAGGACCGCGAGACATGAATTATGCTTTGAGATTAGGATTGTCTTATGTAGATATTTCCACTCCTGGCATATCACATTCTTATACCACTCTTGATAGAATATAGGCCATTATTCAAGAAATATATAACATGTATCATCATAATTACTCACTCTATCACGTTTGTAAAAATAAAAGAAGTATGAAATTTTGGGGTTATAGGCTCTCTATTTTGATGACCTCATATAATATCATTCATAAGATTGTTATAATTATGAACAAGTGGAGTATCATGAAATTATTGCTACATATCCAATAATGAAATTCTTAATAAAAAGCAACCATATTCAATGATAATTAACTTAACTGAATATTATCTTAGACTTGATCATATATATGTGAACATACATATAGACATCAAAATATATCATCAAAGTCAATTTTTGAATATGAAAAGATAGATATATTTGACTTGTCCATGTTTTCACCCTTTTCATTACTTCTATCTCTGGGCGTTTTCCACATAAAATTGTAGAAGAGGAATTTCAATAAGATTTGATTAAGCATATTTTCTTATTACTTATTTTTATTTATTTCATTTATTATGGTTGTATTACCCTCTTATATGGGATTATTAGTCCAAAGAAAGGCTTCTTGATTCGTTATGCATATTTTAGACATTCAATATTCCTTTTGGGTCTCAAGCGATTAAGTAACCATAGATTATTAGTATTTATAACATCATCTCTTATAAGTTACATCTATAGCCTCGTGTGCCATTATGTTCCCAAAATATCCATCAGTCCCATTATCCTAAGACTTAGGTATGTTTCTCATATATAAATCCAAGGATGAAAACCCAAATATGTATTAGAGGTAATTAATCATTGAGTACACATGTGCACTCACCCCCCCTTATGCGCACGCGCGCACACACACACACGATATATGTACACACACACACACGAGAGAAACCCCCCCATATATATGTATATATATATATATATATATATATATATATATATATATATATATATATATATATATATATATATATATATATATATATATATATATGCTGTTCATTCGTTACCCACACAGGTAACCAGATTTTCGCTACCCGCTGGCTACTCACACATCCAAAAGAGTAACTATATGGTACACAAAAGTAACTATTTTGATCAAAAGAGTAACTGTATTGATATAAAAAGTAACTATGTGATCTTGGTGGGGCGCTCTCTCTCTAGCGGCGCTCTCGCCTCTCTCTAGGGTTACCCGGTGGCAACCGCTGGGGGGAGGGAGTGCTGCTTCAGTGCCTTCCTCCCCCTGGCTCTCATCGTCTTCGGCCTGGATTCAGGTGTATGCGTTCCGTGGAGAGGGGGAACCTTGCTGGATGCTATCGGTCGAGGCTGTACTTGGCTTGGAAGAGGGGAGATGTGGTGAGCAGGTGGAAGCTCGGATTTGGGGGTGATCATGGCTGCATCGACAGTGTTGGTATCACCCCGTTAATAGGGATGGATGGAGAGGTGCTGCGTCACTGGATCCGGCTTCTCGCTCTACTGTGACATCGTCTTAGGCGGAGTAAGGGAAGCCTTCGATCTCCTTCTCCAAGCATGTCCTTTCTTCTCAAGCTAGGTTTAGTTTCGTCCACTGTATCGGCGGCGTCGCTTCATCAAGCTTGCTTTGCTGCCAGTGGCGTGTCCGTGGGTGGCGCTTGCTTCTGGCCTTGGGCCTCCAGTTTGGTCGATCAAAGGTTCTTCGGCTCCAGGCAGCGCAACTCAGCTGAAGGTGACGGTTGAGCTCTTTCTTGTCCTCTGTTCCGGCTAGGGTGAAGGTGATCGAGTTCCTCCTTTCTCTGCCGGTAGATGGCCATTGCCCTTATGGTGCTGCACGTGTGGGTCATGGGGGCGGGTCTCCTCTCCCTCTTGGTTTCCTCTACAACGTGGAGGTTCGGTTCACGAGCTCCTTCTCCAGGTTCTGGCGGTGCCCCTCTTGTCAGATTCGGCCATGTTTCTGACGGTTGGGTGGCTTCCAGGTTCTTGTGAAGAACACCTGCAAGGTGGTTGATGATTCGGCAGCGGTGGATGCTTCGGGCTAGACTGTGCTCATCCTGGGAGGTACGAGTTGTGTCTCTATGGGCTCGACTACGGATCTTCGTTGGTGTAGCATTTTGGGACACTTTTGGTGTTCGGTGCATTGCCTCAGAGCAACCAGTAGCTAGCTGTGTTCAAGCAGTGATCTCCGTACCTCAAGCTGTCGGGTTGTCTGTTCTTGGTGTTTGATGGCTACATCCTGTTGCTGTGAAGATGGGAAGATGGAACACCTGCGAGGTGTTCGATGGAATGCCTCTGTGCATTCATGTGCATTAGTGCACAGTAGTAGTAGGGACACCCCCGTGGTGTTCGACCTGCGACTGGGATTCTGTTGCTATTTGTTTCGTTGAGTTCACCAGACACTATTGGTGCTGTTCGGTTGTTATCCTAACCTTCGTATCTTTTCCGACCATTACTTTCAGAGGATGATCATATTGCTATGTGCAAAGGAGAGATATGATGGTTGGGTGGATCACTGCTCTAGTCATCATTCTGCGCTTTGGAGTCTTCTATGAGATGATGGTATGACAGGATAGACAATGCGTTTTGCATCTCTGAAGTCGGCCTGCTTGGTGCGTAGATAGAGGCTGGGTGTCCTTTGTCTTCCTTCTGTGCCTGCACAATCTGTGGGTGGTCTTTATTGTCAGTGTAGCTCCTCAGATGTTTAGACTGATGGATAGTTGGTCTCTTGTTTATGTATTTTCTGGGACGTCTTCTTCTGGATTGTAGTTTTTTTGTTTAGAGATCTTATGTTCATGACCGATTTAATCTGGTCTTTAGCTTTCTTTCTGTAATCCTGCAAAGGGTTAGGGGGTGCGTCTTTTTGTACCAAAAGTTTTGGTATTTTAATAGCAACAAAGTTTTTCGCCAACCAAAAAAAGAAAAGTAACTATGTGACTAAAAAGTAACTGCGCAGAAAATATATAGTCAGTAAATATATGGACGGGTTTTTTTAATTTTGGTGGGGCAAATGATATTATTTTTGGATGAAATGTTTTGGAGAGCTAGATAAAATGCTCCTCTACAATTGTGAAAAAAATAAAAAAAATATCAGGAAGGGTGCGCGGGTATTAAAGATGAGCTATATATATATATATATATATATATATATATATAGATATATATATATATAAACTATTTTTTAATACCCGCACAGGTAGCCTGGATTTAGCTACCTGGAAACCAAAAAAGTATCCGTTCTGACCAGAATAATAATTTTTTATCAAAAAAAGTAACTATGTTGATCAAAAAGTAACTATACGACTAAAAAAGTAATCCCGTACAAAGTACACAACAAATATATTTGTAACCATATTTTGAAATCTGCAGTTACAAACGTAACTATCTATGTATGAAACTCAACAGTTTGCAAGGTAAAGTAACCCTCTACATGTCAAAAGTAACCAACTTGAAAAAAGTAACCGAAATGGGGGGCGAGTAGTTACCCACGCGAGCATTAAAGATGGGCATATATATATATATATATATATATATATATATATATATATATATATATATATATATATATGTTAGGAAGTGTATATCGGCTGATACATGCAACTTATGTGCACCGTTCATGAAACTAATATATGTAAAATATATTTATTCAATCCAACTTACATAGTGAATCAAAATTTAATAGATTAGACATATTCAGAAAATCACAGCCATACCTCACATATAGTATGAGATATAACAATATATCATTCAACGATTTCTGCAATTTTCGTAACTTACCGTTGATTGGAAAATATGTATATTAATTCTTTGATGATCTAGGAACGTCAGTTTGAAGTGAGTTTTGATATAAATGTTATATAAGGGGTATGCATCATGTCTATAATTTTTATACCTTTTGTAATCATCACAAATGAAGATAGGTACATGTAAACTACATGTATTCAAGTACACAATCCTTTTAACCATATAAAGGTTAGGAAGTGTATGCCGGCTGGTACATGCAACTTATGTGTACCGTTCATGAAAATAATATATGTGGAATACACACACATATATATACATATAATATATATATATGTGTATATATATATATATATATATATATATATATATATATATATATATATATATATATATATATATATATATATATATATATATATATATATATATATAATCGACAAGGAGTGGCTCAAGTGGCCAAACACGGTGTCCCCTAACAAAGGGACCTGGGTTCGAATCCCAGTTTCTGCCTTAGTATACCACCATCCCAGGCGTTCGGCATCCGCCACGGGCGTGGGAGAGGGGGAGAGAATATATATATATATATATATATATATATATATATATATATATATATATATATATATATATATATATATATATATATATATATATATATATATATATATATATATATATATATATATATATGGAAAGTGGATGAGAGAAAGATACCCAAGAGGGATGAATTTCATGCCAAAGTCAAAAGAAGGATACTCACACACCATTAATGTCATGATGGAGACTGTAAGGACCCTGACCTCCGTTTAGGGTTTACCCTATTTGCTTTGCTTAACCCTGGTGCTTTGTTGCTTGCTAATCACCTTTGGTGGTGATTAGGGTTTGGTTGTGCTTTGTTGAGAGTTGGAGGGGCTACTTGCAATTAACCCAAGTTTAGGGTTTGTTGGCAAGTTTGTCACCTTGTGTGGTGTTCCTCCCTCTCCTTGCTTCCTCTAGTGTTGAGAGGAAGAGTTGGGCTCATTGCTTGAGTTCCGTTGGGCTTGGTTGAGCTTGTTGGGCCTTGAGGTGCCTTGCTTTTGCTTGGTTGTACCTTGTGTCGGGCAAGGAGGTGGGTGTGTTGCCCAAGTGTGTCGCCCATGACCTTTGACCAAGCTTTGACCTCATTTGTGTCACCCCCAGTGGACACTTGGTGCTTGATGCTTGCATGTAGCAATGACCTTGGACATGTGTTTAGGGCTTGCTAGAGTGGTGGCTCGTGCACTAGGACAAGTGTCCCTAGGTGGGCGACACCTTGCTTGGATCTACCTTGTTTTCTCCTCCATCCCCTTCTATATATGTGTTCCCTTTCCCTTGATAAAGATCCCTTGAGTTCCTTAGTTTCTTATCCACCTTGGTGCACGACACTCCCTTTCTTGCAAGTTGGTGGCCGATACCCTTGGAGGAGCTAGCTTGGTGGCCGATATCCTTGGAGTCTCCTTCTTCCCTGCTTAGTGGTGCTTGGAGCAAGGAGCTTGGAGCTTGCTTAAGGCGGGTTACATAACTTCTAACCCTAACCACATTACCATCTTCTATGTTCTTGTTCTTGTTGTCTATGATCGGCTATGTTGTTGTTAGTTTGAGTTCTTTGCTTAGTTGTACCATGTTGGCCGAACCTATGATCTAGGGTTTCTTGGTGAAGCAATACTCCTTTCTCTCCTTGGTCTAGAGGAGTGAGTTTGAGCTTCTAGTAGCATGGGCAATATCCCTCTCTCGTTTAAGTTGAGAGGTGATCTTGTGTTCTAGTTGCTTAAGCAACACCCTCCTCTCACCATGGACTAGAAGGGTGAGCTTGGTGATAGTTGTGAGCCTTGATAGGGTTGATCTTTGTGTTTCCGTTTGGTGATAGATGATGTGAAAGACCCCTCTCTCTTAGTTGATTGAGGTGAGCCATCTTCTTGATCCATTAGGGTTTTGGGTGCCCTTGTGCTTGAGGTTGATGCTGATCTTGTGAGTTGCACCTTGGTTGTTATGAGCTTGGGGAGGTGCTGCTCGACAACCCTCTTGATCTAACACCTTGAACGACACATGTTGAGAGAGTGATGGACGATACCCCTAGTCTCTGTGACGGGCGTCACACTACCACTTTGCCTTGTGACGGCCAATAGGCCCCTTTGCTGGTTGTTTGAGTTTAGTACACCTGACCTAGACATAGATCGTTGTTGTTGTGCTTTGAGGTGGACGTTGCTAGCAGTCCTGTAACGGGCGTCACGTTAGCTTTTTGTGTGTCGGCCGACAGCTACCCCTGACGGGCATTGCGCGACACCCTGTTGCCCGATACACCTAGCTGCACGGTAGGCCCTTGGCCGTTACCTTTATACACGACGCTGCGTTGTGCCTCACATCTCGTGTTGCCTAACGTTGGGTTGCACGATACAAGTGAGTGCACGACACCCTAACACAGCGTTACATGTTGCACTTTGGTACTGGCCGTTATGGGATGGACGTTAGATGAGGGTACCCTGCCCGATATCACTTATGGTGAGGGTTTGTGGTGCTTTTAGTGAGAGTCCTGCCCCTCATAGGAATCGATATGCTGAGTGGTAATTGCTATGGTAAAACTTGTTTATGTAACGCACATGTCTTTACCCATGTATGTGACCATCATGATATGTTGTATAATGCTAAACAACTGGTAAGCATGTAATATGGTTTGCCTTATGATGAAACCTAAGCTCATGATCACAAGTTGAAGTATGATTGATAAAGTATATGATCATTAATGTCACCCTAAATTGATAGCATGGTCTTTTGGTTAAGCCTATGATTATTAAGTACACTAACCATGCAGGTGATGCATAGCCAAGAAAAAGGGCTATGAGGTAAATATATATGATGAGTAAATTGCTTTGACAGTTACCCTTGATGATGAGATGTATGATGTATTTGATTAAAAGTGCTGGGAATTTCTATCCCATGATGATGATGTAAGCCTTGTGAGGCAGTGGCACTATGTGATAAGGGATTGAGATCCCATGGTATGTGATGATCCTTGAGATGGATCTAGATGATTGGCAAGAGGCCAAGTGATAACATGTAATATGGATCCTTGTGATGGATCATGATGATGTTGATTACATACTGCTGAGTTTCATACTGTTTATTTTGTTATAGTTTACATGTTATATACCTTGGTTGAATCTTGCAATCCATATAAAAGATACTAATTAATCACAGTGGAATATAGCATGTAGTTTCCCTGGCCATAGATCCATCATCGTCAGGAGCTGGTGATGGTGAAACGGGTTCTCTTGCGGGTTAACTCGGAGCGCATATTGTTGAGTATGCAAGGTTTCTCCTAGCCTAAAGTGAGGAGGTAAGAGTGCAACTTTGGTTGTAGACTTCAGGGTGCAGATTCAGGCCCATAGCCCAAGTATGTGAAGATCATGGTGAATAGGCCCATGGCTCAGGATGTGTGATATGAGGAGCATGAATGCATTCATGGCTCTGAGCACGGTGAATAGGCTCGTGGCTCAGTTTCACTAGCGCCGATACCTGTACCGAGGTGGACTAGGCAGAGGGTAGTCTGACCCTGTGGCTGAGGCCACTTCAGCATGAGACTGCGGTCATGCTTGTGTTGTACTCGTGCACTGACCACGAGGTGGGAGGTCATGGAGTCCGACTCTTCCATTGACCTTGTATGGCACCGGCTCCGGGTTTCGCAGCCGTCGGTTGGATCTGAGCGGTACAACTCACTTCCTCAGGGCATAATAATATGTAATCCAGCCGCTTAGTATTTGCTGCTTAAGACAAACACGAAACATTGGTTGAGGCCTTGTTTGTGTAGTTAATTTCGTTATATCTTGCAGTTGCTTATATGTTTCTCATATGTGGTAAGACCTTATAAATCTTATCTTGTTATCATGTTCCATAAAGAAATACTTTGGTTTGTGCCTTCTATACAGTCTGGGAAGAATAGCTTGTTTATATAGACTTCTCTTGTTATACCTCTTATCAGTTATCTACTGTTGTTGCTTTATCTTTCTGAGGTTCTGTAATTTCAGCGGGGAGTTATGTTTCTCGCTGGGACTATGTGTCTCACCCCACTGGTTTACACCCTTTTTAGGTGGTCAAGATAGGCGTGGTGGTGGTCACGGAGTTGTGGCCGAGCAGCAAGAAGAGTAGTAGAAGGCAAGCGATGGTTATGCTGCTGTTTTGGATGTTTTGTAGTAGAGTCTTAGAGTCATCCCTGTACTCTCAAGTCCTTGGAGGTGTTTTGACGTTGTTTCACAATGTATAGTTGTTGATGTTTTGTATATCCTACTGCTGGCCGAATGTGGGCCCTTATGTATATATAAACAGGTGATGAACTCATGTGATGGTTAGACAGTTGTTCCTCTAAGCTGTGGACACGTATCAGATCTTATATATGCTTATATAACCTGTTTCTTGCAGGATGAGGACTTAAATGTAACAGTTTCTCAGTTTATCAGCTTTCTGCAATCGGTTTTAATTAACCCGTATTTTTGATAATCTGTGGTTTATGGTGACTTCCGCATGTTTTCGCGTAACACCTCGTTGTCTGTGTGATAGCGGGATGTGTTTCCACAAGTTTTGGTATCAGAGCTCTAGGTTCACTGAGTCTACATGGATTTAGGATTAGGTTGTGTCTGTTCTTATGAGTTTTCCAGATTTTCTCACAATCATCTTATGCCCTCAGCGGAAGAAAAGCCAAGATGTCTGGAAACCATGAAGAACATGCTCCTAAGCATAGCGATGCTGCATCAGTTGGTGGAGCTTTAGGGCGGGCACATGAAGATCGGGTGCCTGAGGTCCCCCAACCTGACCCAGCCATTCTTGAACATCCTGCCTACAAACAGCTTATGGGGCAGATGATGGCTATGATGAATCTCATGGTTGAGCGATTGCCAGTGCCTCCTCCGAGAGCACAAGCTCCCCATGGTGAAGCATCGGGTATTGGGAAGACCTTCGAGCGGCTTCGCCGAGTCGAAGCTTCGGAGTATGCTGGAACAACTGATCCAGTAGATGCAGATCTGTGGCTGACAAGTCTTGAGAAGGCTTTCCAGATCCTCGACATCCCCAAAGCAGACAAAGTAAAGCATGTTGTCTACCTTCTGAAAGGTAGTGCTGGTCACTGGTGGAACATCGAGGAAGAGAAGTGACGTGGTGAGGTGATCTGTTGGGAGGTTTTCCGGCATGAGTTCATCAGCAGATACTTCCCGAAGACGTATCTGGATGAGAAGATCATTCAGTTTGAGAGCCTGCGACAAGGAACGATGAACATCATCGAGTACGAGGCCGAGTTCATGGATCTGTTGAGGTTTTTTCCTCACATGGCGGTGACAGATGAAGAGCGAATCAGATGTTTTGAGAAAGGTCTGAGTTCTGAGCTAACAACACATGTGTATGCGTTGGAGAATGGAGAGCGGTTTGCTACGTTTGTGGAATCCGTCCAGAGGGTCGAACGATCAGTAAGGGAGAAGAGAGAGTCTATGGCTAAGAAGAGACCTGCTCAGTTATAGGGACAGACATTTGGTGGCTTCAAGAAGCCAAGGTTTGTAGCACCGTCAGTAATGAGAGGTTCCAGTGTATCATCTCAGTGGTCTCTGAGTAAGGGAAGGGGTTATGTTTCTTCACCGTCAAAGGCATACAGTACAACCTCTGTGGCAGTGACAGGGCCATCTAGGCCACGGTTTGAGGACATGTCATGCCATCTTTGTGGACAGATCGGGCATTTCAGGCTCAATTGCCCAAATAGAGATGTTGAAGTGACACAGCAGTCGAGGCAGAATCAACAAGGGACTGACATACAACAACCCAGTGTTAGCAGAGGGTGAGGACGTGGCCAAGCGTCACAAGCTGGATCGTATGCTCAAGGAAGCATAGGACGTGGACATCAAGCAACGACTCGATTCTATGCTATGAGTCAGTCGGAGGCGATAGTCAACCCGCGAGTGGTGACAGGTCAGATGGAGTTATTTCATTCTGATATGTCTTCTTCTTGCTTTATATCTGTTTTGGTTGACCCCGGGGCTACACACTCTTTTATCGCCTATAGTATGCTTGAGAACTGTCGTTTACCTATTAGTTGTAAGAAAGATAGTTTGTTGTTAGAAACCCCTCTTGCTGGTTCCTCGATGCTTTGAGAAAAGTGTCCATCTTATGTCTTATCTTTCTCGGGACACAACATCCAAGTGGATCTTATACCACTTGATATGCATGGTTTTGATGTTATCCTTGGGATGGATACCTTAGAAAAGTATAAGGTGGTTTTGGACTGTGGTTCCAAATAGGCTGTGTTTGATGATGCTGGAGAGAAGTGGATCTTCCAAGGATATAAGAAGATTCTTCTGACGTGTCTGGTATCAGCTATGGTGGCAGAGAAGTTGCTACGACAAGGATGTGAGGCGTTCTTATCTCACGTTGTGGATACCGTTGTAGATACCAAGGCGAAAGGTCTTAGCCTTGAAGAGGTGGCAGTTGTCTGAGATTTTGCAGATGTGTTTCCTAAAGAGTTCCCTGGTGTTCCACTGCCCCGAGAGATTGATTTTGAGATCAATCTGGTTCCAGGAACACAGCCAGTTGCACAGACACCGTACATGATGGATCCGGTAGAGATGGCAGAGCTTAAGAAGTAGTTGCAAGAGTTGTTGAAAAAAGGTTTTATCTGACTGAGCACATCACCTTGGGGTGCTCCAGTGTTGTTCGTCAAGAAGAAAGATGGATTGATGCGGTTGTGTATAGATTATCGACAGTTGAACAAAGTCACGATCAAGAACAAGTACCCTTACCGAGGATAGATGATCTGTTCGATCAGTTGCATGGTGCTACAGTGTTTTCAAAGATCGATATGCAATCCGGTTATCATCAGTTGAGGATTAAGGCGGATGACATTCCAAAGTTAGCTTTTCGGACAAGGTATGGTCACGTGGAGTTTGTGGTTATGCCGTTTGGGCTAACCAATGCACCTGCTTCTTTCTTGGACTTGATGAACAAAGTGTTCCATCTGATCCTAGATCAGTTTGTTGTAGTCTTTATAGATGACATCTTGATCTACAGTCGGGACAGGCAAGAGCATGAGCAACATCTTCGACGAGCGTTGACTCTTCTTCGCCAACATCAGTTGTATGCCAAGTTCAGTAAGTGTGAGTTCTGGTTGGAAGAAGTGACTTTCTTGGGTCATGTGATATCTGCAGAAGGAGTCAAAGTAGACACGAAGAAGGTAGAGTCCGTTGTAGATTGGGAGCAACCGAAGACGCCGACAGAAGTTTGTAGTTTTCTGGGTTTAGCAGGATACTACCGGAGGTTTATCAAGGACTTCAATGCGATTGCGTTGCCGATGACGAAGTTGACAAGAAAAGGTGTACCTTTTGTCTGGGATGACCGTTGTCAGCAAGATTTCCAGAGTTTAAAGGAGAAGTTGACCAGTGCTCCAGTGTTAATCCTGCCAGAGCCTGGGAAGGGCTATGTTGTTTTTTGTGATGCTTCCAAGAGAGGTTTAGGTTGTGTGCTGATGCAGGAAGATCATGTGGTTTCTTTTGCTTCACGACAGCTTAAGAAACACGAGGAGAACTATCTGACTCATGACTTGGAGTTGGAAGCAGTGGTTCATGCGTTAAAGATTTGGAGACACTATCTGTATGGGGAGGTGTGTCAAATCTTTACGGATCATAAGAATCCGAAGTACATCTTTTCGCAGCATGAGTTGAACATGCGACAATGTCGATGGATGGAGTTAATCAATGATTACGACTGCACTATCGAGTATCATCCTGGTAAGGTGAATGTGGTAGCTGATGCACTTAGCCGAAAGTCTTCTTCTCTTTCTTCAAAGAAGGTACAGTTGAGTTCCCTGGTATGCCATAGGCGGGATATGTTTGTTTCCTTGCGGTAGATGAATGTGCAGATGGAAGTTTCCTTGTTAGCTGGACTTTTAGCATAGATGCAAGTCAATTCTACGCTGAGACAACAGATCAAAGATGCACAACAGACAGATAATGCAGTACAGTTGATCAGATCAGAGTTCAGCAGCGAAAAACGTGATGGGTTCCATAAGTCCGAGGATGGGCTAGTTTGCTATCATGATAGGATGGTGGTTCCAGATGTTGATGAGCTGAGGAAGTTAGTGCTCGAGGAAGTGCATACGTCGATGTATGCTATGCATCCAGGAGTCACCAAGATGTATCATAGTCTGAAGGACTTGTATTGGTGGCCCGACTTGAAGAAAGATGTAGCTGAGTTTGTGGCTAGGTGTGCGGTATGTCAGCAAGTCAAGGCTGAACATCAGAAGCCGGCAGGTATGTTGCATCCCCTGCCAATACCGCAGTGGAAATGGGATCATATAACCATGGATTTTGTAGTTGGTCTACCCAGGACAACTAGGAATCATGATTCCATTTGGGTGATAGTGGACATATTAACGAAGTCTGCCCATTTCATACCTGTAAAGACAACATATACAACAGAAAAGCTCGCTCGAGTGTATGTGGATGAGATAGTGCGTTTGCATGGTGTGCTAGTGACGATAGTTTCTGATAGAGGTCCTCAGTTCACGAGTCATTTCTGGGAATAGTTGCACAGAGCGTTGGGAACACAGTTGAGGTTCAGTACCGCCTTCCACCCACAGACAGATGGACAGTCTGAGAGGACTATTCAGATTCTGGAGGATCTCCTTCGAGCTTGTGTTTTGCAGTTCCTAGGCAGTTGGGTTGTACATCTCAGTTTGATAGAGTTTGCCTACAACAACAGTTATCAGCGGAGCATTGATATGGCTCCTTATGAGGCCTTGTATGGCAGGAAGTGTAGATCTCCTTTGTGTTGGTACGAGTCTGGTGAGTATCAACTGTTGGGTCCTGAGTTAGTACAACAGACAACAGAAAAGATCAAAGTGATGCAAAAACAGTTGAAAGTGGCACAGAACAGGCAAAAGTCTTATGTAGACAATCGCCGACAACCTTTGGAGTTCCAGGTAGGAGACAAAGTGTATCTTAAAGTCTCGCCGTGGAAAGGTGTGCTAAGGTTTGGCCGGAAGGGTAAACTAGCACCCAAGTATATGGGGCCTTACCCAGTCATAGCACGTGTTGGCAAGGTAGCTTATGAGTTAGAGTTGCCTCTAGAATTGCACATGTTACATCCAGTGTTCCATGTCAGTATGCTGAAGAAAAGTCATCCAGATTCAGGAATAGTGATACAGCCAGACGAAGTTGAGCTTGATGAAGATGTGACCTATGAGGAAGGTCCTGTGGCGATCCTTGACAAAAGGGTTAAGAAGATGAAGAGGAAGGACTTGGTCCTTGTGAAGGTTCTTTGGCATCATCATGGCATTGAGGAAGCCACGTGGGAGCTTGAGGAAGAGATGAGGAGGAAGTATCCCTCACTTTTCTCTTCGGATTTTGGGGACGAAATCCCTTTGTAGGGGGTTAGCTTGTAAGGACCCTGACCTCCGTTTAGGGTTTACCCTGTTTGCTTTGCTTAACCCTGGTGCTTTGTTGCTTACTAATCACCTTTGGTGGTGATTAGGGTTTGGTTGTGCTTTGTTGAGAGTTGGAGGGGCTACTTGCAATTAACCCAAGTTTAGGGTTTGTGGGCAAGTTTTTCACCTTGTGTGGTGTTCCTCCCTCTCCTTGTTTCCTCTAGTGTTGAGAGGAAGAGTTGGGCTCGTTGCTTGAGTTCCGTTGGGCTTGGTTGAGCTTGTTGGGCCTTGAGGTGCCTTGCTTTTGCTTGGTTGTACCTTGTGTCGGGCAAGGAGGTGGGTGTGTCACCCAAGTGTGTTGCCCATGACCTTTGACCTCATTTGTGTCACCCCCAGTGGACACTTGGTGCTTGATGCTTGCATGTAGCAATGACCTTGGACATGTGTTTAGGGCTTGCTAGAGTGGTGGCTCATACACTAGGACAAGTGTCCCTAGGTGGGCGACACCTTGCTTGGATCTACCTTGTTTTCTCCTCCATCTCCTTCTATATATGTGTTCCCTTTCCCTTGATAAGGATCCCTTTAGTTCCTTAGTTTCTTATCCACCTTAGTGCATGACACTCCCTTTCTTGCAAGTTGGTGGCCGATACCCTTGGAGGAGCTAGCTTGGTGGCCGATATCCTTGGAGTCTCCTTCTTCCTTGCTTGGTGGTGCTTGGATCTAGGAGCTTGGATCTTGCTTAAGGCGGGTTACATAACTCCTAACCCTAACCACATTACCATCTTCTATGTTCTTGTTCATGTTGTCTATGATCGGCTATGTTGTTGTTAGTTTGAGTTCTTTGCTTAGTTGCACCATGTTGGCCGAACCTATGATCTAGGGTTTCTTGGTGAAGCAATACTCCTTTCTCTCCTTGGTCTATAGGAGTGAGTTTGAGCTTCTAGTAGCATGTGCAATACCCCTCTCTTGTTTAAGTTGAGAGGTGATCTTGTGTTCTAGTTGCTTAAGCAACACCCTCCTCTCACCATGGACTAGAAGGGTGAGTTTGGTGATAGTTGTGAGCCTTGCTAGGGTTGATCTTTGTGTTTCCGTTTGGTGATAGATGAGTGCAAGACCCCTCTCTCTTAGTTGATTGAGGTGAGCCATCTTCTTGATCCATTAGGATTTTGGGTGCCCTTGTGCTTGAGGTTGATGATGATCTTGTGAGTTGCACCTTGGTCGTTATGAGCTTGGGGAGATGCTGCCTGACAACCCTCTTGACCTAACACCTTGAACGACACATGTTGAGAGAGTGATGGACGATACCCCTAGTCTCTGTGACGGGCGTCACACTACCACTTTGCCTTGTGACGACCGATAGGCCGCTTTGCTGGTTGTTAGAGTTTAGTACACCTGACCTAGACGTAGTTGGTTGTTGTTGTGCTTTGAGGTGGACGTTGCTAGCAGTCCTATGACGGGCGTCACGTTAGCTTTTTGTGTGACGGCCGACAGCTACCCCTGACGGGCGTTGTGCGAGACTCTGTCACCCGATACACCTAGCTACACGGCAGGCCCTTGGCCGTTACCTTTGTACACGACGCTGCGTTGCGCCTGACATCCCGTGTTGCCTAACGTTGGGTTGCACGATACAAGTGAGTGCACGACACCCTGACGCAGCGTTACATGTTGCACTTTGGTGCTGGCCGTTATGGGATGGACATTAGATGAGGGTACCCTGCCCGATATCACTTATGGTGAGGGTTTGTGGTGCTTTTAGTGAGAGTCTTGTCCCTCATAGGAATCGATATGCTGAATGGTAATTGCTATGGTGAAACTTGTTTATGTAATACACATGTCTTTACCCATGTATGTGACCATCATGATATGTTGTATAATGCTAAACAACTGGTAAGCATGTAATATGGTTTGCCTTATGATGAAACCTAAGCTCGTGATCACAAGTTGAAGTATGATTGACAAAGTATATGATCATTAATGTCACCCTATATTGATAGCATGGTGTTTCTGTTAAGCCTATGATTATTAAGTACACTAACCATGCAGGTGATGCATAGCCAAGAAAAAGGGCTATGAGGTATATATATATGATGAGTAACATTGCTTTGACAGTTACTCTTGATGATGAGATGTATGATGTATTTGATTAAAAGTGCTGGAAATTTCTATCCCATGATGATGATGTAAGCCTTGAGAGGCAGTGGCACTATGTGATAAGGGATTGAGATCCCATGGTATGTGATGATCCTTGAGATGGATCTAGATGATTGGCAAGAGGCCAAGTGATAACATGTAATATGGATCCTTGTGATGGATCATGATGATGTTGATTACATACTGCTGAGTTTCATACTATTTATTTTGTTATAGTTTACATGTTATATACCTTGGTTGAATCTTGCAATTCATATAAAAGATACTAATTAATCATAGTGGAATATAGCATGTAGTTTCCCTGGCCATAGATCCATCATCGTCAGGAGCTGGTGATGGTGAAACGGGTTCTCCTACGGGTTAACCCGGTGCACATATTATTGAGTATGCGAGGTTTCTCCTAGCCTAAAGTGAGGAGGTAAGAGTGCAACTTCGGTTGTAGACTCCAGGGTGCGGATTCAGGCCCGTAGCCAAGTATGTGAAGAGCATGGTGAACAGGCCCATGGCTCAGGATGTGTGATATGAGGAGCATGAATGCATTCATGGCTCAGAGCACGGTGAACAGGCCCGTGGCTCAGTTTCACTAGCGTCGATACCTGTACCGAGGCGGGCTAGGCAGAGGGTAGCCTGACCCTGTGGCTGAGGCCACTTCAGCATGAGACTGCGGTCCTGCTTGTGTTGTACTCATGCACTGACCACGAGGTGGGAGGTCGTGGAATCCGACTCTTCCATTGACCTTATATGGCACCGGCTTCGGGTTTCGCAGCCGTCGATTGGATTTGAGCGGTACGGCTCACTTCCTCAGGGTATAATAATACATAATCCAACCGCTTAGTATTTGCTGCTTAAGACAAACATGAAACATTGGTTGAGGCCTTATCTGTGTAGTTAATTTCGTTATATCTTGCAGTTGCTTATATGTTTCTCATATGTGGTAAGACATTATAAATCTTATCTTGTTAATCATGTTCCATAAAGAAATACTTTGGTTTGTGATTTCTATACCTTCTGGTAAGAATAGCTTGTTTATATAGACTGCTCTTGTGATACCTCTTATCAGTTATCTGCTGTTGTTGCTTTATCTTTCTGAAGTTCTGTAGTTTCGGCGGGGAGTTATGTTTCTCG